>OY728164.1:196051861-201051861 GCA_963277665.1 Viscum album
AACCCATCCACCATCGGATTGGGGTTAAAATGATGCAACTGTTGGACTAGGGGCAGTAAAAACCTAGCACCCGCTTGGGGGTCGAACCAAGCATTATCCTATTTCTTTTCCATTCCTCTTTCTTTTTATTTATTTTTCTAATATTTTCTTTATTTCATACCTTTTAGGTCATGTAGTAGTAGCTAGGAGCTTAACTCAAAGCTACCACTGGAAAATAAAGTCAAGTTGTATCTTTCCTTCCCTTTATTTTTCTTCCCTTATTATTCTTTTGTTGAGCTGTATTGAGGGGTAGTGAAATCTAGGTGTGGGGGGAGATTCAACCTTCTTAGTTGTTTTTTGTGATTTATTTTTCTTTTTTTTCATATTTTTAGGATTATTAAGATTTAATGAATATTCTGATCATTTTTCTCACATTAATTGATTTTTAGATGGTTGAAATAATTTTTTAGGAAATGGATTTTAAAGGATTGTTGAT
Organism: Viscum album; assembly: GCA_963277665.1. Lineage (NCBI taxonomy): Eukaryota > Viridiplantae > Streptophyta > Magnoliopsida > Santalales > Viscaceae > Viscum > Viscum album. The sequence continues at coordinate 196,052,337 of OY728164.1, forward strand.
GTGAAAACTTTTTTCTTGAATTGGATTTCCAAGCATTTTTATAAGTTTTAACAATTTTTGAAATCCATTCCTATGAAACACTAACTCAAAATATTTTTTCCTGTCATGTGAGGTATTCTAAACCACTTTTAAATATTCTTTCTAATACCCACACTTTCTTGAGAGAAGCTTGGATTTTGTATGAGGACCAGAATTTGTGACTTTTCTCTTTTGAATATTTGGATTTTTTGTAATGTTTTTATATGATTGAGGTACTTATTTGGCTATCCATATTTTATCTTGAGACCTAACTTTACATATATACTTCGTTATCCCTTAGATGACATGAATTTCTTTATAGGTTTAAGGCACATTACAAGCCAATTTTTCCTTACATACCCGCACTCTTAGTATTTTTGCATGGATATTTCAAGTTTGAGTGTGGGGAAAGGGCCTTTTTTGTGTGTTATTTGGGATATGCTACATTTATGGATGATTTTAGGTGTGTGTTAAAATTTTGGAAAGTGTATGATAAAGATAAAATTGATCATGTGTAATCATTTCATTGTGCTTTATTTATTTCATCCGATTCTCCTTTAAAAAGATGAAAAAATAGAAAAAATGGAAATGAGCTTGAATTTAATATTTTAATTTCTTTTATGACTCATTTACCTTCCTAAATTCTATGTAATGATTTTAATTAATTCATTGTATTCAAATTTCAGCTCATTCTCCTTGAAAAAAAAATAAAAAAAGGAAAATAAAGTTGTGCCTTTCTGGAGCTTTGCAAAAAAAGGAAAAAAATTAAAAAATGGGAGAATTTGGAAGATAAAATTTTTTGGAATAATTTTTTGGATCATGACCCATGACATTAAATGTGGTTTGGTGTTATGTTTCACACATTCATGGGGATTTGAGTGAGGAATTTCGGTGTTTCCACTTGATTATTCCTTCATTGTGCTTAAGAGTCTAACCTCCTCTTTCTTTCCTTAAAATTTTCAATCATTTTCCCACCAACCCTGAGCCAAAAAATTCACCTTGAAAAATTACTCATTATTTAATTCATTTTTATGTTTCTTGCTATGGAGATATGATAATTATCACAAGACTTTGGTGAAACATGCACTTTCCGTGTATGAGAATAACATCATATACAATTTCTCTTGAGTGAAGAGTGACACAAATTTCAAAGTGAGGTAGGTTGCGATTGGGTCATGGATGGTTTCTTGAGATGGAATGAATTTAAACATGAGGAATTAAAATTATTGGGAATTTTTTTTAATAGAGGATACATTTCTGAATTTAATTTTGGAAGATATCGTTGATGTTTTCACATTTTTTATTTTTGTGTGGATTTTGATTCGAATATATGATGATTTCTTGAGAGTGAAATGGTTAAGTGTGGGGGAGTGATGAATATAGAATTTTAATATATTTTATACTATATTTCAATGTTTTAAATCCCACTATAGTATTATTTTATGGTCAATTGTCACATTTTTTATGTTTTAGTGGCATTTTGAGATCAAATGCAAAAAATTGCATTATTTTGGGAATTAACTATTTTATTTGTCTTCTGTATTTTGGAAATATAATTCCTTAAACTAAAACAAATTGTGAAGTTTATTTTTGTAGGTTTAATTATATCATGGGCCTCATTTAATCCTTATGTATTCCTGGCTCAATCAATCATTTAGAGGCCCAAAATCAACTCACAATCCGGACCTCATAAACTGTGCGCAGATCTGAAATGTTTTAAATTATAGATATTATCTCGAAGTTTACCTGTCCATTGAAGCTGAAATTCAACAAAGAGCTTGAAAATGAATTATAGAAAATCTTTAATTAAGGAGTATACCTCTTAATCCACTAGTATCAAGACCTTAATGGCATATTAATTTGGAGTTGTGGAATACGAAGAGTCACCTGGACAAATTAATATTTTCGCAATAAAACAGCCATAACTCTATCATATGTTGACCAACCAGGATGAACTTTTGTGGAGGAATGAAGGAATAATTATGGAAAAACTTTAAATAAGGTAAAATTTACCAATTATATTATTTAATGGGTCTAAAAGTTGCTAACATTTGGAGTATAGAAATTTAGCGAGATTTCTTCGCCCATTTTTCACAATAAATTTGTACATCCTCTCTTTTTACAAGGATATCCATTTAAAGGGGGATAAGTTGGAATTTTTTTTATGTAATTTTTATTTTTATATATAATATATATTATTATACCTTTATTATTCTTCGGTTCATTTCTTTTTTCTTTCATTTCTTTTATTTTATGTGTTTCTCCCACCGTGCTTCTTTCTAACTCCTTGTTTGTGGAGAGCTAACCACCACTATTGTTTGAGGGGGGAAGTGGTGGTATCTAAGTTTATGTTATTTATTAATTTATCATGATTTATTCTAATGACTCATTAGGAGTTAAATGATTTTGGCGAGCAGTCGCCCCACTTTCTCTAATATTGTCTTCTTCCTCCTCTAATAATTTTCCTTCTCAACAATATCTAATTCATTCAAACGGTGGAGTTTGGATTGGATATTGATGTAGAAGATTTTACTTATACATGAATAGGTCTTGGTGTAGGGTAATACATTTCAAATGAGAGGGTGTGGAGTGAAAGGTCTTGATCTCTACATTGAATAATGCATTGATAGATATGTTGAATGACAATGATAATTCCACCATGAAACCCCAAGAACAGTGGTTTTCTTATACTAACTTATTTTTGTATTTTCTTCATTTTCTTTATATTTTGTATTTTAATATATTTATATATTTATAATATATCTATATTATATGAATTTGAAATTATCCCCCCCATTTATATTAGTATTATATTTTATATTAGTTATTTTATAACAATGACAATAGGAAGATAGTCGGTGTGAGGGGCCTCCTTGTGATCAGCCCTAGGGTGTGGCACTATGGTACGTTATTAGGTTAATAATAATTTAATTGAATTTTGGTTTGTGAAAAAACCACTCTCATCAATAGTCTATAATTTTCCACTTCATATCATCCCACCCAAAATGTTCTCTTAAATCACTATATATATTTGTGCCACCATGGTTTATAGAGAAATTCAATCTATTTGTATCTACTAGCATTTCCATTTTCAACACTAGTAAGGATAGAAAACATAACCTCTTCCCAAACATTAACACTCCATCTCTATAGCTAAAGTCTGTTAATTTCCTATAATTCACTCATTTAATGTTCCTTTATAAGTTCTCCTCGTCCTATTTGGACTTCTCTATCCTTTCTAGTAATGATGGTTTAAAAATTTCATATAAAAGGAATGATGGATCCACTCTCCCAGAAATCACTATATCCATAATTATTAGATCTCTGTATATTGGATCCTTCTTAGTCCACATCATGGTCATAACTCTATGGTCTCTCCTACTCAATGCATCAACCACCTTGATTCCCTTCCCAGGTTGGTCGTGTATCGATCAATCATAGTACTTGAGTAGTTTCAACATCTTAATTTCCTCAAGTTGATCTACTTATGAGTGAAGATATACTTCAAACTCTTTAATTCTATATAAATATCACGTATTTCACCATAAGGGCAGTGACTTTATATTTTCAAAGAAAATATTATGTCTTTGAGCTTAATGTTATGAGTTGCATAGTTCTATTAATTTATTTTCAATTTTCTTAATTCATAGAAAATAACTCTATCATACTATATTTGAAACTAAGCATGTCCTTTATTTTATGTATCACTATAAATTAAAAATAATTCATTACATTATAGTAAATTTAGTTCCATTTAATTATTCATTCTCCACTTTATCTCTTCCAAGCATTCCACACATTCCCTTGACCATGTGAATTTTACCCCTTTACATTTTAACTTGGTGATTGGGTTGGATAATGAGGAAAAATATTGAAAAACTCTCAGATAATAACATACTAAACCCTGGAAATTTCAGATATCAGTTATATTCATTGATTTAATTAACTTTTTTCTTTAATGTTTCAACATATATTTTATACATGGAGAAAATGTGTCTAATAAAAGAAACTTACTTGAGATAAAATTCAAACTTATTGTACTTCCCATATTATACCTTTTTTCAAACGTTTTCTAGAATTATTTAAATATAACTCACATTATCTTCATATCTCTTAGAGTAAATCAGGATATCACTAATGAATACCACTATCAATTTATCAAGATACTCCTTGAATATCATATTCATCAGATATATAACGAAATAAGGATTATTATTCAATCCAAGGGTCATTACTATAAACACATAATGTGGATAACTTATTTGAAATGCATTCTTCAGTATATCATCCATATTTAAACGTAGTTAATGATAACTAGATTGATGATCGATATTTGAAAAGTATTTGGATCCATAATGTTCATCAAATAATTTATCAATTCATGGAAAATGATACTTATTATTCATAGTAATTGGGTTAATCTATTTATAACCGATGCACAATCTCATGTACACATCCATTTTTTCACAAATAAATTAGGACCCCCATGATAAAACACTGTAGTGTATAAATATATTTTCATACAACTCCAGAAACTATCTTTTATGATCTACCAAATACACCAATTACATTCTTTTGGGAGTTTTAGATATAGGCCTTGAATTAGGAATGATTTCAATAGAGAACTCAACTTCTCAGTCTGAGGATGACCATATATTTATTATAGAAAAAAATCAATGAATATTTATACCAAAAGTACATCCTTTATTCTTATGATATTTTAATCATCCATATATCACACTTGATCATCTTATCTACCCATAATTTCATTACGTAAAGCTGTTGGGGGAGGATCTGAACATGATTTAGATAGTATAGTTTCTCATCTAAAGACAAATGGGCCCACTTTATATTCAAAAATAATGATCTATTTCTACTGGAAATAATTTTTTTCATTATAATTTAAAATTCATTCCATTAAAAGGATCTTATTAAAGTCAACTATGGTTATGATAAAAAAATTTCAAAATAGGTTAGGCCCATGCATCATAATTGGAACTTCCTAACATATATTTTTTCTATAAAACTCCCACTATGTGTCTTAATTAATGACTCCCTTAGTAAGGTTCTAGGTAAGTTTATAATTTTTTTGGAAGACAAGGAAGATATAAATGAGTGCGAAGATCCATAATAAAATAAAAAATTAGCTAACTTTGACGAAATTACCAATGTACCTACCACTATTTTATTAAGAAATTATACTTTGGCTATGATAATCACATCATATTAGCCTTTCCCTCTTGGAAATTTCTTGAGTAAAAGTTCATTGATGTTTGGGGAATTCATTTTAATAATATCTATTCTTCTTATAGTTAAATAATTGAAAATCCAAAAAAATTCTGCCTTGACCTTGGATTGGTGATATTAATGGCATTTTTCTCCACACTTGAAACTAAATTTTGTTCCCTTAATATAATCCCCAAGGTCCTTCATCGAATAGTTATACATGTGGGAAATCCCATCATTCCCTTATACCCCTTAGTTTCATTATAATTCACATAATTCCTTATTAAACTATTATTCTTCTAATTTCCCTTTAATAAATACATCCTGGAGAATTCCTTTTCTTTCTTGATTTTACTTGATATTATGTCCTCATATGATGAAAATGTATAAGAGACGAATTCCCTTCAAAGGATCATTTTTAACCCATAAAAGAAATTATCAATCTTGATTTATAGTCTATGTAGATAGTTGAAGTGTTCCTAGTTTGCCTTGTAAATATAGCCTAATATTCAACAATAGTTTTATCCTCATTTCATCTAATATTGAGTTACTTCCTTTATATTTCTTCTCTTTTATCACAAGGAAAATAATTTCCATTTAATAACTCCTTAAACATTCCCTATTCCATGAAACTCATCTTATATTACTATTTAGTGTATATAATTAGTGACCACCATTGGTCCAAATATCCCACTAGATGATAAACCAATATGATGAATTTTTCTTTTTTACTACTTTCCAAAGTGAGAAAGATCTTATCTAGGGACTTGATCTATTTTCCAGCTTCTAATGGATTTGTAGTTCCACAAAATTCTTGATGTTGTTATCACCTGAAGCGGTCCTACATAGTTACACCATTTTTTGAATTAATAGACTGCTCTATATTGGAGAGATTCTTTTTCATAACCTAGTTCAACTATCAAAATATGGTTATAAACTAATTAAAATCAACTATAACTTCATTAACTTCTTTAGTGGGAATATATATATATTGAAAGCAGGTGTGGATACGGTTCCCATTTCTCCCATAAGTGACCATCATTCTAAATTATCATACACATAATTATCTCATGAAATTGAATTGTAAAATAAAATTATTATTATGATTACTAGAGTCTTTCCTATAAATCTTGAGGGTTTTTCTTGTAACTTTTTATATTTAACATGTTTCCTTTAAATCTAATCCCCATGGTTTCTACTAAACTTCCTTTGATATAAACTATAACATCTTTGAATCTTTAAACCTATATATGGTAGTTATACTACATTATTAGTACAAAAAATTAGATTTTCTGAAGGATTGGATAGTTTAATAGTCCTTTAAGACCAGAAACATACATACAATACATTTCAAGACATAAGATATAGTATGAATATATTATGAGAAAATTATTATCTATTCAATCATATCCCTAAAAAGTACACATATTCCCCCTCTAGGTTTACTGGGGAAAGGAAAAAATAAGGGGGTTACTAGATACTCAATAAGGAGTAGAATATTGTGGATAAATATATAACATAAACATATAATTAGTGGTATAAAAAGAATAAATGAGCAATATGAAGCCATAATAAAATGAAACTGGAGGTATTTTTTATCCATGAAAATAAATGGAAACATGAATAACAATAATCATTGATCAATTACAGATGGAATCTATAATATTGAACATCAGAAACATATTTTGTAGGCCTTATTCCTAGACACTTTCCTTTCATGGGAAAAGCAAAATGCCAAAACCCAACCTATTTTGTCTCATGAGACTTGTTGACACATTAAGGGAAAATATAATTCCACGCCCCACCCATTACCAAATTTAGTCCAATAAATTCACCAAAGGATTCATTAGTATATTTAATTATATTCCTTGAGGGACCAATACTGAACAATTTTTTTTCCATATAATGAATAAATATAGAAATAAAATACTTCCCTATCAAATATAAAAATTTGGATGTCTACGATAACATCTTTTAATCAAATTGGAAGCCATGGGGGTCATCAAAGTAACATGAATTTCTCTTATCAATGGAATATAGAAATTAGGGTACCTATAATGTATTGAGTTATCCATGGAACATAGTAATTGGGTTCAATATTTTTAATTGGTTGGATTCCTGAGCAATGGTAGAAAAAATATTTTATCACAGTTCATTAAGAGCGTGTGAATATGCCAAAGCATATACCCTGAGAGTGTCTTTTCCGATGTGAGGTCTTTATTTTACTCATCATGTATCTAGGTGATGTTTGATTCAATTATAAAAAAAATTATGGTGATTACCATTAGGTGAAATTATTCCACAGCCCCATCCACTTTCTAGAATCTATAAATGGATGTATTTTCTTGGAATTTACACACACTTTTATTTTACTAAAACATTGTATGTTTTTCAAATATTGAGAAGGTAAATCTTAAATCAAAATAACGTGAGATAGATATAAAAATATACACATATAAATACATTAAATTTCATGAGTAAGATGAAAAAATTACTTCTATTTATATTTATGCATCATAATAAAAAAATATATGGTGATTATAAAATGTGTCCCCAAAAAATTAAAATTGAGACGAAAAACCCAAATTATGGTTTGGGTAATAATTAATTCATAACCTCCTTAAAATATAGGGATTAAAATTGATCTTAAAATATTATTATTAAGGTAATTTAATGATATAAAATCTCAAATAGGGAGTATATACACCACAAAAATTAAATTAGGTGCATAATATAAAATATGTATCTAATAGAGGAATTTGGGATGGAAAATCATTAAGCCTTTTCATGAATTCCATGGTATTACTTTAAAATCCTATATAATAAACATATCTATCTTAATAAATTAATTTAAAACCTTACCCATATCTATTTTTATTCATACACTTCATAGATAGTCATTCTCTACATGAATTCTTTTGATTTCCCACATCTATGTTTATAGTTTTCATCATTTATACAGATTTCATAATAATGATGTTTGTATTAATTATTATTAAAATTTCAATTATTAATTAAGTCATTATTGTTACTATTATAGCTGATTTATAATAATATATGATGTTTAAAATTCCTTCCAAGAGTGTTTTTGACATTATCCTTGATGACAAAGTTGATAATAAGCATGTTTTGATGATTTTTGAAAAATAGAGGGCGTTTCCTTAATTGGTGAATTAGATAATTATTTAAAATATTCAAAAAATAATAATTATTTACACATTCAGTTAATATTATACAATTAAATTTTTTTCATAGTTATACATGAAAGAAATGTACATTATTGTTCATATAGTTGGTTAAAATGACCCAAACAGGAACATACCACGATTTAATGAATGATTATGAGGTGGTTTTGTTATAATATCCATATAATAGATGTATAATGATATTATTTTGAGTTTATAAGTGTTTTAAATTTTAATTTTAATGAATTATAATATTATGTAAGGGATATGAAAATCATATGTGATTTGAATAAAATATTATCTTCTTAGTATACTCATTTTAAACGTTTAAATTAACGATGACCATTTTTTATCATATAATTAATTGTTTCCATAATTTTACATAAAAAACATTATAATATCATATAAATCATATGCATATTGTAATATCATACTTATATCCAACCTTGTAAAGATGTTAAGGAAAACAAAACATGTTACACTATAGACGCGGCAATCCACACAATGCATGAAAAACAATTTTTTTATTAATGGATGGGGTATATAAATAAATAATGATAATTCACTTAATATATTAACATTAAAGTATATAAATTATAATCATATAATTGTACTAGTGTGTTTATAATAAATTTTAAATAAGATAATTTAGAAGAAAATAATGGAATTAATAATACTCACGTCAGGGAATTCAATTTTCCTTGGAAGTCTCCTTGAATTTGGAGGGATTATCCTAACTATGTTTAATAAGAGGATTAAGTTCAACGTATACGGTTATAGTAAAATTTATATGCCATATTTTTTAGAAGAAATTCTAATTAGCAGTTATAATTTATGTGGTGAAGATGTTACTCTTTTATAAGTGAAGGAAAGGGTAGTTTTGGAGTAATCTTTATATTTTCAATAATTTAAGGGTACTATTGAAGTTTCAAAGGAAAAAAATTGTAAAAGGTGTAAGATAAACATTACCTGGTAATTTAAAATCTCAAAAAATATATTCAAGGAACTTTTTTAAAATTTTGTATCACTTTTACATAAGGTTAAAATCAATTTTCCCCTTTTAGTTGTACCGTGATAATTAATTTTTAAACATAATAATTAATTATAATGTAAAATATTAAGATTTAAAATTTTACCAAATTTAAAAGGTAAAAATTAAAATTTAAATATAAATTTATCAAATAAAATTTTTAATGGTGTGAAATGTTTATTTTAAAATAAATACACTTAATTGTTTAAAAACAATTTTTAGAGAAATATCATTTTTAATATTAAAATTTTTATATAAGATAAAATTATCTTAGATATTTATTTTAATGAAATATATTTATTTTTTATAAAAAAAATATATTCCATGTGGATTTAAAAGAAAATCCAAAACTGAGTATCCCTTGAAAATACTTGATTTAATGAAAAGTCCAAAAATAGTTTTTTTATTAAAGTAACATTTTAATTAGTTCTAAAAAAGTTTGGAATGTGAATTATAAATTAAAAAAAAATACATTAAAATTAATATTCATATTCCTTAAATTAATATTTTATAAATGAATTTTTTTATAAACATCTAGGACACTATTATATAATCATAACATCATATAATTTTTAAGTTTTGTGAAAATCATATTTTTCAACTAAAAGATTACCTTTTAGAAAAAAACTCAAAAATATATACAAAGATAATTTTAGAATAATAAATTGGTAAATTATGTTAGTTTTTTCAATTTAAAATTATTAAATTAATATATTATATAAATTCATGAATAAATTTTATTTAATGGGTGGATTTTGTAATAGTTCAGGATATAGCGTTTACCTATTTCAATAACATCTCCAGTGTTATATTATGCATGAGGTCATGCGGCCCTCTAATTTGAAACTAATGATCTGGGTTGGGGAATAAAAAAATGGTATCAGAGTTCCTTTTATATTGATTTAATATTGGGTATTTCTATAATAGAGATAAAATCATCGGAACTCGAGTAGGAATCTCTGATTACATGTGGTGAAAACCTGTATAGTGGATATAGTTTCAAGGGTAGTGGGATTCTATTTTATTCTTTGTGATGTTATCATTTCATGTTGTTATGAAGATTTATTTTATTGTTATATTTTATGGTATTTTCTATCTGCCTTTTTGAAATGACTAAGTTAGTTCATAAATCATAAAGAGGCATGTAAGTTCACATGTCATGCTCTTGATTTCCTATGATTGATTTAGGTTCAATTTAATCAAATTCTATAAATAATATATTTATTTGTTTCTAAAATAAATCATTTATAAAATTTAATAAATTTAACCTGATCATACTTATGTGTCTAGTTATTATGATGTGACTAAATTATAAGAACCAAAAAATGGGCTTAGACATAGGTTATTTTTTAGGGTGTTGAACCTAGTGGTTATTGTCATTATGTGTTTTCGTACTTGAAAATAGTTTAAGTATGTTTAATATTTAAGCTATTATGATTATTTTATACTATCCTTTGTGAATTTCATATAATTCTTCTTCATTGACATTATATAGTACTACTAAAGGATTTGGATGGGTGTTACCTTGAAGTTGATAATGTTATTTAAATACTCCATATGTCTAAGATGGTCAAACTGATTATGATCTAAATTCCACTCCTATATTTCATGTATAAAATTCACTTCAATTGGTAATTTTCTGCATCATATTGGTGTGAGGTGGTGGTGCCCATCGGGGACGGCCTATGATGGTGAATTTTTCTCACAACTTATAACTAAAACCCCCTATATATTTCCAAAAAATGGGTGGTATTTAGCATGTTAAGAAATTGATAAAAATTCATGAAGATTTTTTAAATATTTTGGAGAAGCCTCAGGTGTATCAGGGGAAACAAGCAGCTTATATGTTATAAGGGCAAGACAAGAGGTAGTGGGTCTTAATGATACTATATTAAAGGCTTGAGGGTCTATTGTGGGAATATTTTAAGGACCACTTTTTCAATGATTTATTTATTGTGACACTATAGCTAAAAGGATATCATGATTTTATATATCTCAATTATGGTGTGATTTTCATAGAGGAATATATGACCCATTTTGTGGAGTTCATCTATTTTAATTCCTTAGTAGGTTGAGAATGAGGCTTATAATGAAATGAGGGTTGAGATCCGCCTTCATCCTAAGGTGAGGAACCAAGTAAAAACATTTGACTTAACATCATACTCAGGTGTGGTTAAAAAATATTTCATGGGCAAGAAGAGATTAACAGACGTCATCTTAGTAAGGATTCTTCTATTATTTTGTTGACTATGTTTTTCCCTTCAAATTTTTTCTTTTGGGTTCTCTTATGGTGGGTGGAAGAGAAAGTGTAAGGATATGGTTCAAGGAAGTGATAGGAAGTCATGTAAGGGAATGTATTCATCTCTTATAGCTCTAATAGGGACCCCACATAAATTATTTTAGTGAGGGAACTATAGGAATTTCCATAGTACATTTACTGGATATTCAAGGGAGTTTCATTCATGTGGATGAATTGGATATATTTAACTTTATTGTTCATGGTTATCTTAGTAAGGTATGGTAAGAGTCTTGGGAATGATTCAAGACTTGGGGGCTTGGTAAAGTGGACCTTGGATTGATAGTAATATGGCATCTATGTAGTTGGGCCAAAGATATGGATAAGGGTATTAGAATCCATAATAGTATATGACTTAGTATTTTTTCCCATATGTGGGTTAGGTATTACTAGAAAGGTTTGTGAATTAAAGGCGGGCTAAGTGTATTATTTAAACACGATTTCAGCTAACTAAGTTTGGGGTACTTCAACAATTAAAGGTATGTTTCTTATTTCCTTGAATATTTTAGTATTCTTTTTTTATATAAGAACCTTACCTTAAACATCACATAATCTTAGGTTTTAAGTCAACAAATTATTCTATTATATTTGAGGACCTTTTCAGGTTTATAGTTTTAGGGACTTGTTCATAACTCATAAATTACAAAACCATATATATACAAAGTGGTTACTAACAATCAGTATCCATTCCATAATATAAAATAGTAAAAATAAAATTTTATTTCTTTTTATAAAAAGTCTTCAAAACTTTCAACTTGACTTCATATTTTCCCTTAAAAATCCTTAAACCTTGTGAAAAAAATCTAAAATTGTGGTATGAGCACAAAAAACTTAGTATGGTAAATAAAAAACAATAAAATCACTAGTCTAGTGAAAAACATCAAAATTATTGAAAAAAATTTTCTTACAAATATACATTTTTACCAAAAAATGGAATCAAAATCCATTTAAAAATCTCAATACATTACCTTTGAAATAATAAATATTTCCATTAAAACTAATTACAAATCATAGAAAATTCATATATGTGCCTTGGGATGTCATCATCATAGAACTCTAATAATTAGAATAAACATATGTCTGAATTCCAATATAATTCTTTAGAGAACATGATCATTACCCAAGGAATTGAATATCTATCTTGGAACACCCATCGTATAAGCTATAAGAGGCTCACCTAGTGATATATTAGTGCACCTATTATACAAGATATATTGTGTGAAACCATGATTTAAAATGAAGATCATCCCTTTATAAACAATTCCCAAGGAGTATATCATGAATAAAAAATTTAAATCTTGAATTTTTTTATCAAAAAATGATTGAAAAACTCTTTTAAACCCATTTAAAAAACACATTCTAATTTAAAAATAAAAGTTTCTTTTTAAAAATTATTTTCAAAACATAAACTACCTAGCATGAGGGAAATCTTATTTTTCATTGATTAAAACATTAAATATTTTACAGGAATAAAAAATATAAATAATGGTTATAATGTAGGGAAAGGTTTTTGTCCTCATATGTGTTAATATAGAACATTTTATTTATCTTTTGTAAATAAAGTTAAACATTCAGTAAAAATATTTATTTCTAAAAAGAAATTAAATAAATACAACAATGAAATTTATAGAAAATTAATATCCATATAAGTATGTTTATAAAATTATTTTTAAAAAATGGACATGGAATAAAATGAATTTTAAGGAAAAAATTAAAAGGGGATTTTTAAAGAATGGACCCTTAACACTTTTGAAATTTTTTGATTAATAAGCCCCATGAAACAATAAAATAAAATTAATATTTAAATATAATTATAATAGATAAATTACTGAGATAAAATTTCAAATAGAAAGTATATACACCTCATAAAATAATATAGGTTTATAACATCAAAATATTTCCCAATGAAAGGAAATTGTGATGAAGTCCATTACATTAAGTCTAACTCATCATGTATGTTCTTAATCATCTTTAATAATAAACTAATGTTAATTTTTTACTTACTTAATAAAAATTTCCATGTTTATTATTCCCTTTTATTTGACTTATTATCATTTTATGTATTATTAATTAATCACTTAAGTTCACTTCAGATGTTTTAATGGTATTCGACTTATGTTCCAAAAATGACTTTGATAGGGTGATTATGGTGAATGTGGTCATTATTTTAACATATAAAGAATAATAATCATGAATTATTTATCATATTTATACATAATATATTATTTTAAAACCAATCATGAAATATTTTTATAAAAATTAATCTATATTGCAATCATGGAGATGGTAGGTCGTACGTATGCATGAGTAATGTTTCCATTTTTCATCGATCATTATAGAATGAAGGTAAGTGATATGTTTTTTAAATAATGAAAATAATATAATTAATACTATATTATTTCATTAAATATAATTTTATATATCATTCATGTGATATAGTGATGAAAACAAATCATATCGCTTCGTGAAGGTGGTAGTCCACACGTATGCACATATGACATTATCATTTTTCAGAGAGTGGAAATGTAAGAAATAAAATGATATATTATAATTTTATAATGATAAATATTTCATGAGTATCATAATTATTTTGTATATATATCACATATATTCATTAAATGTATCCTTATTACCTTCTATGTAAAGAGTTAGTGAAAAATGAATCACATCGCTTCACGAGGCGGTAGTCCACCGTACACATGAGCAACATTATCGTATCCCATACAGAACGGAAAGTCAGAAGATATATATGATATAATAATTAAAAAATTATAATTATGTAAAATTTTTAATATATATATACACACTTTAAATACATCAATATAATATTCCAGGAGAGGCAATGATGAAAAAAAATGTCATCAGTTTGCAAGGCTATAGTCCTCCATACACATGAATGATGATTTTGTTTCTCATTTGATGGAAGAAGAGATTGATTTTGGTTATTAGATTAAAAAACAACATATAATTATATTTTATATACTTTTTTATTATATCATCACAATTTAATAATATTTTAAGTAAGTAGAATAAGAATAGAATAAAGATGCTCGGTTAAGAACGATACCTATTCTTTGTACAACATCCTTAATTAAGCACTAAAAGAAATAATAAGATGGATTTATGATAAAAATAGGGGATATAGGGAATGGTTATGGAAGTAAGGAAGATATATGGTCAGGTATTTTCTATGAAAAATTCTTTGAAAGTGGGAAATGGGTGTGGATATAGGGTGGGCTTTTATATGTTAGGTGAGTGGCACACTTGTAATTTTTAAAATTAAAAATATGTGCCCACAATTTTTACATAAAAAAAGAATATAAAAGGGATCATTATAGATCCTTAGACATTATAAGGTTAAAATATCTAAATTAAATAGATTTTAGATAAGTTTTTAGGTTATTTTAACTATTATATTTTTATTTTAACACCTCAATAAATCTGTTTTTTACCTTAGTCACAGTAAAATATTTTTACAATTTTCAATATTAATTATTAACAATAACCAGTTTTACCTTATTAGATAATATAAATTACGATTATTAAAAATATAGAATATATTTTACCAAATTAAATTCATATATGTGGTATAATTTAATTTAATAGTAAACCAACTGGAACAATGTAAAAAATGGGTTTTCAAGACGTGTATTTTTCAAGAAAAAGATGATTTTGTATTAAATCTATGAGTAATAACAATATTTATATGATTTTAAATTTATATTTATTAATATATAATCAATAAATTATATTTAAATAATTCCCCTTTAGGGATTTATTTAATTAATAAAAATAGAGAAACATTATGCACTTTAAAATAGTTTTAAAAAAACCTAATTTTAAAAAATAAACATATACTAAAATCTAATACCAACATTATTCACTTGTAATTAAGTGGATTAAATATAATTAAATAATTTTTTTTATTAAAATCATAATCAAAACATAATGGTAATTTCAAATTACTTAATTTATTGAAAATAAATAACATTTTTTTCAAAAATCGATATTTTTCACTATTCACTGAAAAATCAATATTTTCTGAAAAATATAAAAAATTAAACCCTAAGTTAATTTTATTATGATGAATTCTAAAATGAAATTTATTTTTTAAAACTAAAATTATATAATTAATAAATTAAACTCCTAAATAAAACCTTATAATAAAAAGAGTTTAATTAAAACTGTTTTATATTTTATTTAAAAATTACTATTATAATGAATATGAAAATATAATTCATATTTTAAACGTGAAAATGGTTTATTTTATAATTATCAGGTTTTTTTTACCATATTCTCCCTTTTTTAAATTTCTTCCACGCAATTTTATTACTCATTAAAAAAGTGGGAATATTTTTACCTCATAGAATTTTGAGATTCCCATGTTTCTTCTTCAACCATGTGGCTTTTTATAAAACATTAATCTACTAAATCAACTAATTCCACAAAACTTTCTCTCTATAATTAATAATCTAAAATTTTTATACCTTATAAGAAATATTCTCTTTTAACTAAACTTCCTCAGAGCTCAAAACATGAGTTGAATCTAGCACGTACTTCCTTGACATTGAAATGTGACAAACATTGTGTAACTGTGATAAAATCGAGGGGGAATCCACTCCAGAAGAAAGTAATCCTAATTTATACAAGAATTAATATGGTAAAATAGACTATGAACTTAACTTTCTCTTTTTCCTAAAACACATAAATATTTCCCATGTATATACTTTAAGAAAATCCTGATCACACACCTCAAAAGAGAGATCTTTTCTCCAGTTATCCTCATAAATTTTATATATACATTGAGTTGTCCTCATATGTTTCAAAATAAACTAAACCCACTCAAACATTTCCTCTACCAACTCTGGTCCCATAAACTTACTTTCACCTACTTCATCCCAAGATATATTGTTTGACAATGCTTTCCATATAACACATCAAAAGGTGTGGTCTATATACTAGAATGAAAAATGCTGTTATAAGAAAACTCAACGAGATAAATAATATGATACCAAATTCCATAGTAATAAATTTAACCAGAATGAATCATATATTCTATGTCGTGAATCATTCACTTATAATATCAATCAAATTAATGATGAAATGCTGTAGTAAAATTTAATTTTGTGATAAATGACTTCTGAATTCCTTTCACAAAATTAAAAGTAAATTTGGGATCATGGTCCAAGATAAAAAAGGAACTAAATATAGCTTGGCTTTCTCATTTAGATAAATTTAAGAAATCTAGTTTTAAGGCATTGTAACTTGAATTGGAAGGAAATTTGTTGATTTATCTAGTTGATCAATAATAACCAGAATTATACTATTACCTTGAGATTTATATAAAATACTACCATGAAATCTATTGATATGTTTTCCCATTTCTACTCTAACACTATAAAATTTTAAAACATTCACTTTTGTAATTTTCTTTCTTCTTTAACCTATTATAAATTCAAACATTTTATATTAGATTCAGACATATATCTTTTTATTCCATCCAATAATACTCTATATGGTCTTTATACTTTTTAGTGCTGTTAGGATGAACCAAAAATGGGGAATAATGAGCTTAAATCAACAACTCTTTCTTAAAAATGGAATCACAAGGCTCAAAAAATATTTTTCATAACCTAATAATACATTCTTCATCAATATTAAAATAAATAAACTTACCCTTTTTAATTGATTATTCCGTTTTCCTAAATAACATGATCCTCTTTATAATCATTCTTAATTCATCTGGATAGTGTCGACTACATTGAATCCTGAAACAAAACAATGGATATCCTTACATCTAAACTTCTAGTCCAAAATTTATCAAATAATTAACTAGAGTGTCATGCTACAAATGTAACATGGTTAACATATCATTATTTTTATAACTCAAATCATCATCTACTTTTCCCCCTTTCTAGTATGATAATTAATCATATAATCATAATCATTAATCCGTTTTATCCATATTCTCTATCTCATTTTCAATTATTTCTGAGTGAATACATACTTCAAAATCTTATGATCATTATATTTTTGACACCTTACTTCATACAAATGATGCCTCTTTTTTTTAAATTGAAAACTAAATTAGATAATTCCAAATCTTGTGTAGGATAATTTAACCCATATGGTTTTAATAGGTGTGAATAATAATCAATTACCTAAACATTATATATTAGGCCATATCCATTTCCTTTTAACAAATTATCATTGTAGATGAAAAATTCACCATTTATAGAGGGTAGGTACAAAACTAGATAATTCACCAATCTTATTTTTATTTCCTCAAAACAATCATCAAGTTCTTTTTCTCATATGAATTTAGATCCTTTTTAGTTAACTTAGACAATGGAATAAACATTCGGGAAATGTTTTTAACAAAACACCAGTAGTAACATGCTAAACCAAGAAAACTATAAATCATTGAGACATTTATTGTTATTTTCCAATCATTGAAAACTTTAGTTTTAGTACATTCAATAGTTATACCATCATTAGAAACAATATGACCATGAAAAGAAATATTTTGTCATAAAAATTCACACTTACTCAAAGTTCTATATAGTCTCTCTTATTTTATGGTTTTAAAAACCATTCTTAAGTTTCTTTAATGTTCCTTATTACTTTTATAATTTTCCAAAATATCATCAATAAAATCAACCAAAAACTTATCTAATAACTCATGGAAAAATTTATTCATATGTTTCATAAATACATCAAGTGAATTAGATAATACAAAGGGCATAATAATAAACTCATAAGACCCATATTCAGTCTAAAATGTTGTCTTTAGAATGTTATCCTCTTTTTCCATCAACTGATGGTACCCAGACCTCAGATCAACCTTTGATAACTAATGAGCTCTCTAGAGCTGATCAAAAAAATTATTGATATGTGGAAAAGGAATATTGTTATTAATAGGAATGTTATTCAAAGATCTATAATCAATAAAAAGTCTCATTGAACCATATTTATTTTTAACAAAAAAAATAGGATTACCCCATGGGGATGTTCTAGGTCAAATAAAACCTTTATCCAGTAACTCTTGTAATTTATTTTTCAGTTCTAAAAGTTATACTTTTTCCATAAAATAATTTTGTTTTGAAATAGATTATCATAAAGTAATAAGTAATTAGTAAATTAATCCTCTCAGTTATGAATAAAACTTGGTAAATAATCAAGAAATACATCCATAATTTCATTTACTACTGGTAAATCACTAATATAAATAGTTTCATTATTTTCATAAATGTGATCTTGATAACTTTAACTGCCATATCTAATCAATTTCTTAGCTTCTTGGTATGTCATCAAAAGTATGAAATAATTTAATAAATTTTTCATTTATCTTTAATAAATATTATCATGATAAAATTAAATTTATTCATTTTACATAATGATATCAAACTCCACTATATGAATTTCAGCAAGATTTGTAGGAAAGACCATCCTATAACACTCCAAGTTTTTATGAATTTTTATATTTAATTATTTGATGGCTTGAGTTTCATGATACAACGATTTAATCTTACTTTATACTCAACACCATGTTAATCTCACACTACACGCAATAAAGATTTTATCTTGAGGTAAACCCAACACTATGTTTGGCTTGTGTTTCACACAATACCAAGTGTCACTAAACTACAATATGATATTTAAATACTATCATTTAATATTATAGTCATCAAAAAGAAATTGGAATAGAGGATATGAATAGGATTAAATAAATTATTAAAATATGGTTTACACATGTTTTTATAATTCTTTGGTGTCTAATTAATTAGAAATAAAAATAAAACCCTTTTGAAAATAAAAGGAAATCTTTTCTGGAAAAACTATTTTATTGTGCATAAGTGTGTTTTACATAAATAAAGTAACCAAATAATTTTTTTTAATAATTTTAAGGAAATTTATATATTATATATTCAATAAAATGTTTAAAATTAATATTATATTCTTTCTCGACAAGAGATAAGAATAAATCTAATTTTATGCTTAAAACAGTATTTTTCTAAAAAGTAGTTTTACCACCTTTTAATTATGAACTTATTTTAAAAGGAATTTTTGACACTTTTATAAATAATATTTTAAAAAATAAACTTAATTTTTAAAATAGGTACAACAAAATTATATTAGGATGATTTTTTAAATTTTTCTGAGAAGTTTAACTTTTTGATGAATGGTGAAACATACTGAATTTTTATTGAAAAATGAATTTTTGTTTAAAACATTTATATGGGTAAATTATATTTTAAATCATATTTATTTTAATTATAAATAAACTAATCCAATTTAGGTAATTTTTATCAATTTTACAATAAAATTGGATATAAATTTTTTTCAAAATTTTGAGCATTTTCACTATAAAAACATGTCGTCGCATCTCGTCTGTAGGATTATATTTTAAAATAATTTATAAAACTTATTTGAATTGAATTTATAAAAATGGATTAAATATTTGTAATTATAATAATGTCTTATTTATAATAATCCCAACTTAATTTTTTACCAAATTGATTTGTGAAAACTGTTAAAATTAATCATGATGATTAAGAGAAAAACGAGTTTGCCAAGGGTCTAATATTTAAAATTAAGGGCCAAAGTAACCTATAAACATTTACAAAACCCATTTTATAGACATATTTATACCATTATGATATTATTATTTAATATTTTATTTTTTTGGACACTTTTATATGAAAGTGACTCATATAATATGTTAAGTAAAGAAAAGGAAAAAAGTAACTTTCTCTCTTTTGATTTCTATAAAGATTTTGAGTAGGAAAAAAGAAACAATTTAACTTATAAACAATAATTTAGAATATAAATGAGTTTTTTTATCATGATAATTTATTTTAATTTTTTTACATGATATAATTACATGAAATTCCAAAGAAATGCCAATGTAGGAATTATTTTGTTAATAATTAAATAAATCAATGATACTAAAAACATTACAAGTTAAGTAAATTGAATGAATTATTATGTCAAATTATTTTTGTTTATGAATATATAATTATAAAAAAATTTGAACATAATGTATTTAATTTCAATTATTATCTTCATATTTTTTAAATTAAATTAAATGAATAATTCCAAAATTGACAATAATATCATTTTATAATAAATGTTATTTTATTAATTGATTTATAATTAATAAATACATATATTATGACAATTTTTTTTAAATATTATTAAATATCAATAATGGTCCATTCATTTACCAATTATTCTATTATCATGAAAATATTGACCATTAACTAGTAAAAAACTCAGTTAGCGCGGTTAAGGTTAAAGTGGTGTTTTTGTGCATTACATGTGCTTGTGTTAAAATTAACTTCCAAAACATATACTATTTATAATATATAAATTCGATATCATATTTATAATATTTTAGTCCATATTATCTAATAATTATCACTCTAGCTTAGTCTTAAAGAATAAATTACATCGTTTAGGAAACTAGTTAACATAATGAAAAACTAAAATGATAAAATAAGTAAACTTAGGAGTTAAGGATCCAAATGTTTTAAAAAATGTGTATAAATGTGTGGTGAAGGTGTTTATCAAACTTATAATACCTAAACACCTTTAATTATCAGTTTTTTAGTGACTTGAGTTAATTTTGACTTACCAATAGTGAATACTTTTGATTTTTTACAAAATTATCACTCCTCCTAAACTATAAAAAGGAACCCACTCCCCCTACTTCCTCACACATCTCAATCCATCTGGATCGATAAATATGTAAAAAAATAACTTCCCAAATTACCTCCCCTCATTATTGAAACCTTGTTTTTGGCATAAAGTCATACTTTGAAGGTTTTGTGCAAACCAAAGGAGGATACCCTAATAAGAGATAACGATCTTCATACGAGTGTTTTCTTTTATATCATCTTCCACCTACTTTTATTTTTTATATGATGATTATATAATAACCTAAATATATTTAGTATTTGGATATGTGTTTATGTTATGGTGATTACCTAAGAATGCACACACTTCTACAAAATGGGTTATGAAATCATCATTCATGTGTAAGGTGAACTCTCTCATCTTGAAATGATGTCATTAATTTTTACATTACCACCTATTATGGTTGGGAATAATAATTTAAATAATGTTTTTATATGATATATATATATATATATATTATATTTTTATATATTTATTCTTCTTGAATTATTATACAACACAAACCTATGTCATTTCCTTTTTGTGGGAATATGATAATGTCGTTCTTGTATACGGTGGACTGCCAACTCACGAAGCAATGCGATTCATTTATGATATACATGGAAGGTATTAAGGATTTTTTTAATAAAAATATGTGATAAATATGACATATAAATGATTATTTATTGATAATATATCATATACTTTTCTTTTTTTTAATCCGATAAGAAAATGAAAACATCATTCATGCATACGTATGGCCTACCATCTCCAGGAACGACGTATTTCATTTCCTATTTATATCTATTATAGATTATTATAAATACATATATACTGAATATATATGATATTTATATATTTTTTATCATTATAGTGATTATAAAATCATGATTAAATTAAAAGGAGAAAAAATATAACAAATCAAAATATATTAAAAAAAAGCGGTTATTACCCAAAACATAAATTTAAAATGGAATTGTTAAAATATGAGTAATATAAAGGAATGTTTAAATAATATATAGAATTATATATATTAATATGGTTATTTTATATTATTATAATAAACTTATATTTATTTTTCTATAATTTTTAATGAGTATGATGGAAGTCAAGACTTAAGGTAAGGGATTTCCGTCTCACTTTTATTTTCTATAAGACACAATCCATGTTCACCAATTATTTCTTGTTTGTAGTGTTCATACTGCCCATGGATTTATTTTATGATTATTATACTGAGAATTATTTATAATTAAATATCCATTTAATGATCTCTATTTAACGGGGTTTTATAGTTTAAAAGTTACCAAACCGGTAATAGAATTTTGACTCAATTTTCCTCCTTTGCGACACGTGTTTTTTTATGCGCCTATATGCCTTTACAAGGTGTATGTAATTCCACTTTTACATTATATGTCATGAATATAATTATTTTCATGATATTTTGAGATTCATGTAATGATATTATTTCATGGGTATTTTTATTTAATGTTACAAATGTGGTAAGAGTTTATTAGGGCAATCTCATCGTTTATCAGAATTAAATATGATTATGATTCCATTGATTAAATATTATGATTAATATATCAATAATTCTCATAAATTTTATTATCCTATGTTTATTCATGACATCCTCAATTAACTTTCCATTATTTACACTCTTTTATAATTAAGATAATTATGAAAGTGTTTTTAATAAAATCTGACCTTATTTCTCTCTTCAGTCGTAAATCTATTTTATTCAAAGAGCATGTTTTCTAATTTTTTTTAATAAAATGTTTCAAAATGATATTTTATGAAAATTTTCAATGAAAATGATTTAATTTTTTTTTTATGTTTTAAAAAGTGTTTTAAATAATTTTAAATCATTCCTTTATAAGTTTTCAAGGAAATTTTCAAATAAAAATGTTTTCAAAAATGTTTTATGATTTAAAATGAATTTTTCAAAGATGAAAGGATATTTCCTCAGGAAATGTCCTAAATTGTTTTTAAATCATACTTTATAAATTTTCAAAGTGGTTATCAAATAAAATTATTTCAAAAAAGAAATTATGTCTTAAAAAATTATTTTTAAGGAAAGGTTATTTTCCTCAATGAATGTTCCAAGTGATCTTTCAAAATCCTTCTCCATATAAAATGAAATACTTTAATATAGTTTTTTCAATAAAATGTATATGATCCGTGGAAATCATTCTTGTTATTTATTTAAATGGTTTATGTTTAATATGAGAAGTGTTTTATGGACCCTATATCTCTTTCATGGGTTATACCATGATAAAAAACTTATGAAACCTGCTTCCATTCACAGGTTATTCTATGATGAAATAATTTTGAAACCTATATCCTTTTAATGGGTTATGATATGATGAAATTTTTATGATACCCATTTTATTTCATGAGTTATAATCTGATATTTTTAAAACCCATCTCTTTTTATGGGTCATGATATGATGATTGTTTTATTACCGTTTGGCACACATATGTATGATTTAATTATGTGATTGGTGTAACCTATATCTCCCTAAAATGAATTGTGTAGAGATATATATTTCATGAGATATATAGAAATAGAAAAGGGAGTGAACACAGTTTGGTAATATAGGGTTGGAGAGGGAAGTGAACATGGTTCAATAATACTGGTCTTGAATGGAAAGTGAACCTAGTTAAGTAATATAGGGTTAGAATGGAGAGTGTACCCAATTGAGTAAAGGACCTTGTCTACTATGATGTTATATTAAGTAAGCCTTTACTAATATAAAATTATTTTTTATTCTTATGTCCATGCCACAAATTCATTTTCTTATGATCTCATGGATCATGTTATTTAATTTCCTTATGATTCATGTCTTATTAACTGCTAATATATTTTCCATGATTGAATATTATGATATTTGATTTGTTGAGTATTATTTTCAGTTGTTATAATCATGTTATTATACCCTTATGTACATGTTCTACTTATATATCTCCTTTATTTTCCCTTACTGAGAATCGGATCTCACCCTTTCTTATTTTTATTTTCCCCAAGTTAAGAAGAAAGGTTTTAAGTATGAGTACTAAAGGGGATGATTTTTGTGAAAAAAATTGAAGATATTTCACCAGATTAGAGGATCCTATTAAAAATTTCCAAAGGAACTAAACTATTATGTCCCTCAAGCATATTTTTTTCAATTCAATGAATATTCATATAAAAACATGTAATATCCATGAATTTTAAACATGATTCATTATAGTTGGTATAAAAAAGAAATTTTCAGTTAACCTTTGGAAACTAGGATGAGAAAACTATAGTGATATCCCTAAGGATATTTCTAAGGATATTTTTAATGTTGTCTATAAGGATAATTATAAGTATAAGCTAAAGTATATAAAATTTTCTAGAATTTTGGTAAAGGATAGAATGATTGATTTTCTAGAAATGAATCTCTATCAACATAGTACAAGTGGATGTGGATCTGGAATATATGTACTTAGGGGAAACAACCCCAAAAAAACCGTATTGATCTAGACACATTTGGGAATGGGTGTATGAAAAAGAGCCTTGGTGCTCACCTAGTTTGACACTCATGGGGGATAGGAATATAAATTAACCAAAACCTTACAAACCATCATGAAGGATTTAAATAAAATATGACTATGAATAACCTAGGATAAACCTAAGGTTTCATAGGTTAAATAAGAATACATATTGATTTATACATTGTATAAGTGGGTTTTCATGATTATGTGGTTTTCTACTATGATTAGTGTTTCCCACACCATGATTTTTGGTTTCAGTCAATGGTAGGAACCATAAGAAAATGGTTTAACATTGAATGTGATGGAAAATTTTATAATGATCGTCCAAATGGGATGAGGCCTATAATAAAGGATTTTGTGTTTATGCCTAATCATTTTTCAAAAAACATATTTAACAACGTGTACCTTAACCAACTCTCAGACTGACAAAAGAAGATAAGGAAAGATTTATATGAGTCTTTAGGTAATGGAGACCATGGAGGAAAGAATATTCAGTTTTATTTGTGTTGATAATGTGAAAAGAATCACCCATGAAAATGTCTTAGAGGAATGGGAATATGTTTTGACTGTGGAAAATAAAGATACAAAGCAAGTAACTGTAAATGGAAAATTAAAATTTCAGTTAAAACAATGGATAAAAATAATGGCATCAGTCAGATATCATCAAATATTTAATTCTTTAAATGTGGAAAGTATGGAAATTATGAAAATTTATGTCCTAAAGGAAAATCTTGAGAAGATAATTAAAAATGAGGTACTAGTAATCAAAATATTATAAATGATGAAGAGACTATAAATGAAATATGAAATGAATGAAATGTTATAGAATAAGACGAAGAATTATAGTTAATTGTTTCTAAATAAAGTGATATGAACAAATTATTTATGTATTAGAATTTAAATATTGAATTATCTAAAGTGTAAAATATATAAGGGTTGTTCATTATAAGTTTTTTATTAAGGATTTTAAATAATATGCTCAATAATATTGATGAAATAAAAAATTTATTTAATGAAAAGGTTATATTTTCTAGAAAAAACATGATTAATGTAATGTATCACTTAATATGATACTAATATTAAGAAAATGGTGTTTTCTTTTGGAAACAAATTGATAATATTTATGACCAAAAAACTGTTAAATAATTTTGTGACAAAGTGGTTTATACTATCATGGATGGTGATTACATCATTTTTGAATTTAAGGAGTATATCTAATAATATATTTTTTCATCTAAGAAATAAAGATGCATGTATGTTTTGAATATGTTTTTATGGCAATTCAGGTTATTACATGATGAAATTATTCACATCTTTGGTATGTGTCGATTAACCGATACTTAATTATGTTTGGTGTATAAATATTAAGATTATTTAGTGACATTATTTCTAAAGTTTTGTATTTTCATCTTTCATAAAGACCACAAGGTTAACCATTTATGAAATGGTTTATATTGAAATCTGGCTGACGTTTTAAATATTAACATATTACTTCACCACATGAATATTTATACATATCGGATAACATGTGCTAAAAATTTTGTTGTGATGATAACTAATGACAAATAGAATGAATTATAATTTTATTTATGGATCTTATGACATGTTAGTTCTTTATGAATAAAAATTTAACCTTAATTTATTAGGGTAAGAGTTAAATTTGGAATTGATCAAGTCTCAACCAAATAGATATATTTTTCATATGAAATGGAATAAGATCAAGTAACTATATCTTCTTGTGAAAAAATATTCCACTCTAGGAAAAGTTTCTTGAAATAAAAATGTTATCCTAGTACCTTTATTTCCAATGAATCAAATGATACCTTATATAATCATATATTTATGATTTTTTTATTATTAACATTCTCTAGATCACCCACTTTTTGGCGATCAATGTTCCCTATCACTTTCTATCAGTATTTGGGTGTTAATTTTCTCTTATATGTCAATGTTTTCACTTTCCACCTATGTTATCCTATGTGGAAACATTGTTATGAGTTAATTCGAGTAGTCATTATGTTTCCAACATTATATTTTCAAAGGAAGTTTCAGTATTAATTTTTATGATGTGGGATTATATGAAAATATCTTTCATGTACTAAAACATTGATGAACTTGAAAATTTTCAATGGAGAGATTCATTTTAAGGGGGGTAAAATGTAACATCCATATTTTTTAAGAATTTTTAAAATTATTTGATGTATTTAATGGAAAGATACACCAATTTTGGATTGATTTATATGAAACACTGAGTCCATATTATGCTACATGAAAGACATATTTTATCTTGTGGTATATGTAACACTAAGTTTGGCTTGTGTTTCACACAATAGAGAGATTTACCAAACTACAATATATTATTTAAATAATACTGTTTGATATTATAGTTATCAAGTAGCCAATGGAATGGAGGATATTAATAGGATTAAATAAATTTTGAAAATATAGTTTACACAGGTTTATGTAATTATTTGGTGGCCAATTAATTAGAAATGAAAATAAAACCCTTTTGAAAATAAAATAAAATATTTTTCAGAAAAACTATTTTATGTGTAAAAGTGTGTTTTATATCAATAAATTAACCAATTAATTTTTGATTAATTTTTTTTAATTAATTTTTTTTATTATATATTCCATAAAATATTTAACATTCATCTTATATTATTTCTATAAAATATATAATAATAAATCCCATTTTATAGTTAAAACTGTATCTTTCTAAAAAACAGTTTTACAGCCTTCTAATGGCGCACTTATTTTAAAAATATTTTTTTTTACACTTATAAATTCAATTTGAAAAAATAAACTTAATTTTTAAAATTTTAAAATAAAAAATATCTTATTTTAATTTTTTTTAATAAGTTTTGTTTTTTGATGAATAATGAAAAATAGTGAATTTTAATTGAAAAATAACTTTTCATTTTAATAATTTATATGGTTAAATTATATTTTAAATTAGTTTTAAAGATTAATTAATTAAACTATACATCAAAAAATACAATTTATATCATTTTAATCAATACCACATAGAAATTGGATATAAAAAACATTTCAAATTTTTGAACATTAACTATAAAACCCTATTGTCACGTCATGTATGAAGGATTATATTTTAAATTAATTTAAAACACTTATGTGATTTGAATTTATATAAATGGATTAAATATTTTAAATCATAATAATTTATATTTTCTAATATGTCCAACTTAATTTTTGACCAAATTTATTAGAAAAAACAGTTAAAATTAATCACCATGATTTAGAGAAAATTGAGTTTACCAAGGAACTAAACATTAAACTTAAGCGTGTAAATGTCCTAGAAAAATTTATAAAACCCAGTTTATGGAAATACTTATACCATTATGACCTTATGATCTAGTTTTATGCGTTTTTAGACACTTTTTTAGGAAAGTGACCCATATAATATGTTAAGTAAATAAAAATAAAAAAATGTATCTTTATTCCTTTTAAATTCTATAAAGCTTTAGACTAGGGAAAAAATAAAAAGGTTTGGTTATAAAATTTATTTTAGAAGAAAAATGAGTTTTTTTTATCATTATAATTTATTTGAAATCTTTATATATGATATAATTACAGTAAATTCCAAAGAAACACCAAGAGAACCATTATTTAGTTAATAATTAAAATGATACTAAAAACATTACAAGTCATGTAAATTGAATTAAATATTGTGTCACATTATTTTTTAAGTGAACATATAATTTAAAAAAATAAAATAATGTATTTTATTTCCATTATTATCATGATATTTTTTAAAATTCATTAAATAAATAATTTCAAAATTGACATTAATATAATTTTATGGTAAATTCTATTTTATTAATTGATTTAAAATCACTAAAAACATATATTATGTCAATTTATTTATAAATATTAATAAATATTAACTATGGCCCATTCATGGGCCAATTTTTCTATTATAATGACTAAATTGTCCATTAACTAGTAAAAAACTCAATTAGTGTGGTTAAGGTTAAATCAATGTTTTTTTCTCATTACATGCACTTGTGTTAAAATTAATTTCAAAAACACATAATATTTATGATATATAAATTAGATATCATATTTCTAATCATTGATTCAAAATTATATAATAATTATCACTCCAACTTATACATAAAGAATAAACTACTTAGTTTAGAAAACTAGTTACCATAATGAAACACCAAAATGATAAAATAAGAAAAGTTAAGAGTTAAGGAACAAAATGATTAAAAAAATGTATAATAGAGGTGTTTATCGACCATAAAATCCATCCAAAACTATAATTATTAGTTTTTGAGATACTTTATGTAAGATGTACCTCCCAATAGTGAATACTTTTGAGTATTTACAAGAATTTCACTCCTCCCCAACTAAAAAAATGCACTCAATCCCCCCACTTCCTCACACCTATAAATCCATTTGTCTCAACCAATGTATTCCTAAATCACTTAAAAAATTCCCTACACTAATTATAGAAACCTTATTTTTTGCATAAATTGATACTTTGTAGGCTTGAGTGCAAACCCAAAGAGGATACCTGAAGAAGATGAAACAACATTCAAACGAGTGTTTAATTTTATATCTTCCTCCACCTCATTGAATTATTTTTATATAATTATTACATAATAACTAAAGTATATTAACTATAATTATATGTTTTTATGTTAATATTACTACCTAATAATACACACATTCCCATCAAAAGGATAATGAATTCATCGTTCGTGTGTACGATGGACTGCCGCCTCACGATCCGATGACATTCATATTTCCATTATCACCTCTTAAGGTTGATAATAATGATTGAAATAATATTTAAAGATGATATATATTATAATTATGATTAATTTATGGTTATTTAATTATTATATAACACATAACTTCTTATTATCCATTTAGTGGGAATACGATAATGTCGTTTGTGTTTATGGCGGACCACCATCTTGCGAAGCCATGTGATTCATTCACACTTTACATAGAATGTATTAAAGATGAATTTAACAAACATATGGGATATGTATGAAATAAAAATTATTCTATAATTATAATATATTTTATAATTTTATATCTTTAATTCCAATAAGAAAATGAAAATTGTGTTCATGGATACATATGCCCTACCAATTCCATGAACGGTGTATTTCCTTTCATATTTCTATCTCTTATATATTAATATAAATACATATGTAATGAACATATATGATATTTATAACATGGTTATAATTTTGGTTACTATGAAATCATGATTAAAGTAATAGGACTAAAAATATAACAAATCTAAACATATATGAAAAACAAAGTGGTTAACTCTAACATGGAATCCACCATTTTTTATATTTTTAAATGGAACTTTTAAAGGCTACGTTTGAACCCAAAAAACATTAAAAAATTAAAAATATTAAAAGGAAATTAAACCCAGATAGAGAATACAGAAACAACCCCTCCAAAGAAACTACATTTTTATGTAAAGACTCCACCTTCGCTAGACCACTCGGCTAGCTATCTCGTGTAGGGTTTCATGGGCCTGGTACTGATGGAAAAAGCCAAACCATCTTGTTCATCCAACTTCAGATGGACAAGCTCTAGTGAATACTTCCTACTCTAAATTCTCATATGGAGTTGTTCATTATAGAGTTTCTAAGTTCTTTCAAACTCTAAAATCAAAATATCAGCAAAAAATAACATAAAAACGAAAACTATGAAGATATGTGCATGGGAAGGTTTAACCCAAGAAACACTTCCAACAAGAAGAATAAAAATTTCAAAAAAAATGAAAGACCACCATTTTCTTCTTCAAGACAGGCATCCACATGCCACATAATCGACATCTTCAACCTATGGGATTCAATATAGATAGAACCACCACAAGACACTTGTGGTCTCTCTCCCTCACATACTAAAGCTTCAGGAATACCACCACTCGAATTCACCTCAAAGAGATTGGTGGAGTCCTAGAGCAAGAGAAAAAGAAAGAGAGGTCAATGACATCGATGGAGATCGTCTCCATGGCCCTTAAACACTGATAGACACAACATAAATCAAGGATGAACAACACAGAAACCAAAAATAACAATCATATCTCATCCAACTAGCATCAGATCACTCAACCTTTCAGAAAAAATCCTTTTGAACCATCATGAATTAAATAGAGAACAGACCTGGAGAAAGACTTCAAAACAAATATTGTATGACTCAAGCCACGTTGGTAAATTGATGGCCATCAGTCCACACCACCCAAAACCTCAAAGAAACCACCATAATAGATCTAACTGGGAAATCCATTGTGGAATCGAGAGGCTAGAACATGGATAAGCGACTAAAACCACCGAACAATGACAAAAGTGATTGGAAAAACACCGGCAGAGCCACCAAAATCAAAAAAAATACATCCTTCTATTAAACCAAAATCTAAATTCTTGAACTGAAGGAGATAAAAGGCTAATCAAGACCACATGTCATCACTTCTAAAAAATCAGTTCAGATGAGAATGCATTTAAGGATGCAACTGCGGTAGGAATGGGGGAAGAAGAGAAAAAATAACTTAACGAGAAGGGTTGGGAATCCCTAGCCTCCACTGATTGAATCCAAGTAAGACCATCCAATATCTTCCCATCAGAGAGGGATGACACTGCCATGCATGATCCATGGATGAAGCCACATCCTAATCCAATGAAGCCGTAAGCTACAGACCACTCCAATCATCCCAAAGACCCAGATGAGACTGTATCTGTGGACCCAAGCATCGTCGGTGCCCGATTAATCTGACTAGAATACCCCCACCGCACATCCACCCACTGAAAACCCACTAACCATGTGGATTATGCCTTCTGCATCAAACTCGATGACCTCAAAACCCTAGGACGCTGCTGAGGGGAGAGAGCTCCCAAGAGCACATATTAACTTTAACATAGAATTGTTAAAATATGAGTAATATAAAGTTATAAGTAAATAATATATGGTATTATATATATCAATATAGTTACTAATAAACTTATATTTATTATACAAGAAGTTTTAATGAGTACAATGTAAGTCGAGACTTAAGGTAAGAGATTTTCATCACAATTTTATTTTCAATAAGACAAAAGACATGTTCACCACTTATTTCTTATCTGTGGTGTGTATAATTTCCATGGATTTATTTTATGATTCTTATACTAATAATTATTTTAAATTACATATCGATTTAAGGATCACCCTTTCATATTGTTTTATGGTTCAAAAGTTACCAAGTTAGTAAAGAAATTTTGTCTCAATTTTCCTTCTTTGAGACACATGTTATGTTATGAACCTATATTCTTTTAATAGGTGTATTTAATTCCACTTTTACATGTTATATAATTAATATACTTATTTTCATAATATTTTATGATTCATTTAATTTTATTATTTCATAGTGATTTTTATTCAATGTTACCAATGTGGAAATAGTTTATTGTTCCAATCTCAATGGTTATCGAGATTTTTTATGATCATGCTTCCATTGATGAAATATTATAATCTATATCTCCATAATTATCATTAATTTCCTTATTATATGAATTTTCATGATATATTCATATAATGGTACCATTGTTCCACTCTTTGGTAGTTAATAAAATACAAAAACTGTTTTTATGAAAATATAACCTTATTTCTCTCTTCGGTCAGAAATATGTTTTATTCAAAAACCATGTTTTCAAAAAATGTTTTTAAATTATATTTTAATATCATTTTAAATTAAAAGCATTTTAATAAAAGTAAATTTTTTTAAAAAAATTAATTGATTTTTAAATATATCTTTATAAATTTTCAAGTTTATTTTCAAATAAAGAGGTTTTTGAAATGTTTTATGATTTAAAAATAGTCTTTATAATAGGATATAGTATTTTACTCAAGTAATGTTTCAAATGTTTTTTAATTATTAACTCATATGTTTTAAATGTATTTTTCAAATAAAATTATTTTGAAAATTTTTTATGTCTTAAAATAATTATTTTTAAATAAATGTTATTTTCCTTAACAAATAGTCCACGTTATCATTCAAAATAATTCTTTATATATAATGACGTACTTTGATATAGTTTATGATTTAATAAGGATATGATCGAAGGATGAAATTCCTATTCTTTATTTGAATGGTTTATCATTAATATTACAAGTTGTTTATGAAATATATTTTTCTTCCATGGGTTATACCATGATAAAACACTTATGAAACGTTCTTAGTTTCATGGGTTATTCTATGATAAAATGACTATGAAACCTGTATCTTCTTTACAGGTTATGATATGATGAAAAAAAATTTATATCAATTTCATTTCATGGGTTATGATTTTATTTTTATGAAACTCTTGTCTTTTTATGGGTCATGATATGATGAATTTTTTATTATCTTATGGAACATGTATATATGATTTCATTATGTAATGGGTGGAACCTATATCTCCCTCTAATTCATTCGATAAATATTTATACATTATGAGATAAATGGGACTTTAATGGGGAGTAAATTTGGTTTAGTAATACAATTATGAAATGAGAAGTCATCTCGATTTTTTAATATAAGGATGGAATGGGAAGTGAACCCAGTTCAGTAGTATAGGACTGGAATAGGGAGAGATTCTATCTTATTAAAAAGAAATTTTTGATATGATGGTCTTGGAAATAAGTATTGACTAATATGAAATTATTTTCTATGCTTATTTTTATGCCACAAATTCCATGTCTTATTATGGCTCATTTTCTTTGATTTATTTAAGATTCATGTCATATGAACAACCAATATTTATTCCATGATTCAATGTTAAGATATTTGATATGAAGGGTATATTTTTCAGTTGTTATAATCTTGTTTCCACACAATTATGTTCATGTTATACTTATATATATCTTTTATTTTCCCTTATTGAGCATCTGAGATCACACTTTCTTATGTTTCTTTTTCATAGTTAATGAAGAAAGATTTTATGTATGATTACTTAAGGGGATGATCTTTGTGGGAAAAATTGAAGATATTTCACCAAATTGGAAGATTTTGTTCCAAGTTTCCAAAGGAAAAAAACAATTATGGTCCTCAGGCATGAGTTTATGTAATTTAATTAATATTCATCTAAAAAGATATAATATAATTGTATGTTAATAGTGGGTCATTATACATCCCACTTTTGAAAATAAGAAGATACTTATAAATTTTTATTTCTTTAAAACTTCCACCCAGTGTTTTCACCAAAATTCATATCTTACTTTTATGAGGTGATATTCCCAATTTACATGAAAATTTCTCAAAAATAAAAGAATTTGAAGATCCATAGACAAACTGGGTATTGGAATAATTTTAATACCCAAGTTATATATGTGTAACCACTTAATTTGATATCCCAACATCAATCGAAGTAGTAGAAAAACATTTCACTCAACCCTTTTTCTTCTGATCTTAATGATTTACAGCCTGAGCTGCTAAATCTGGGAACACATTAGCATAATAACCCAACTCATTGAAACTAAGAGACATTAACATTTTTTGGCCAACTCTTACCCCATTCATGGATTCTTTATAAATTTTTTCCTTACAATCATAGACTATATGGCCAAAATTCCCACATTGGTAACACTTTCCTAATTTTATAATAAATTTTCCATGGTTCTTTTTATTACACTTTCCACAAGATGGGAACTTAATTTTCTTTCCTATAGATTTATTTTATTTATGTTTCCACATTACCTTTCATCCTGACAACTTATTAATTTCATTATCATGAGGTATATAATTTTTAGAAACCTCCATCTCAACATTTCCAGCACAATGAATAATTTTATCATAGATTTTAATTTCTTGAGTTGAAAAATATCATTGTAAACATGGTATCAATCCTGAGTAAAATCTATTAATTTTACTATCAATATCTCAATTAAAATATGGTGTGGACTTAGACAATATTGTAAAATTTTCTTTTGATACAGATACATAATCATCATATTTCTACCTCAATTCCAGTAATCTTTTCCCCATATGGAGTCAAACAACCTTAGGGATATATTTCTCAAGTAAAATATCCTTAAATGTTTTATATTCCATGGTATTAAGATCATCTTTCTCTTTATTATTATTAACCATAGACCATCATCAATCATTTCACCTTCAAAATGATAAATGTAAAGAGTTATATTTTAATGTTTTAAACTTCCCATGACTTCAAATATACTTTTCATGTAATTGATTCTTCCTTAGAATACCAATGGATCTGAGGTTCTACCAAAATACAGAGGGTGTTGTCTCAAGAAATTCTCAAATACTGACTTATTTCTCTATGGAAAATCTGGTTAAACTCCAAAATGGATTCCACCACCATTTATAGTCTTAGTTAACTGTCCATCACCACAAAAACATTGCTCAATTCCAATTCCAACTATTCCAGGACACTGATCTAGAAGGAAATACTCTTCCTGGTTCCTTATTAAAAAAACTTCCTAGTTGCCTCTTTGGAAAACCATTCTAAATAGACATTTTTTTGTTTAAGAAATATGGTAATATTTAAATTATATATCATTTCATATTAAGAATAAATTAAAATCATTAAAGGGAATACTATTAATATTATGATAGCCTCTAATTTTTTCTAAACCTTTCCCCTAATACTAGATATAAAGAAACATACTTAAACATTAAATAATCTTATGTTTTAATTCAAGAATTTATTTTCTTACATTTGAGTTTTTTTGGGTTTATAGTTTTAGAGAATTATTTCATAAATAATAAATTATAAAACCATATATATAAAAATTGGAAACTCCTGATCAATATAAATTTTTCCAATAATATAAAATTTTAAAAATAGAAAATGATTTATTTTCATGAAAATATTTACAACTTTTAACATAACTTCTTATTTTCCCTTACCCATCCTTAAACCCTATGAAAAACATTTTAAGAACCTGGTATGAGAAAAAAAATCTTAGTAAGGTACAAAAAAGAAGAAAATAATTATTATAGTGAATAAAATGAAAACTATTGAGAATCCTTTTCTAAAAAACATACCTTTATACCAGAAAAGTGCACCATCATTCTTATAAAAAAATCATTATATTACCTTTCAAATGAAATGATTTACATGAAAACACGTTATCCAAAATTGAAAATTCATGTAGGAGACTTGGTAAATCATCATCATAAAACCCATATAGAAACCTTGCAAGAACCTTTACAATTGAAATAACCATATGGACAACTTCTAATATAATTATTTCAAGAACAAAATCATTACCCAGTGAATTAGAGTGTTATCTCAGCTCACCCATCATATAATCTATAATTGGCTCACCCAATGAAATTTGAGATCACCCATCGTATAAGATATTTCAGGATCACCCATGAGATAAAATGGGACTCATCCCTTTTTAAACAATGTCCATGGATTATATCATGAAAAAACAATTTAATCTTGCAAATTTTCACTATAAAACCCATGAAAATATATTTTGAATCTATTTTCCAAATACTTTTTTTATATCAAAATACAAATTTCATTTAAAAGCCCCTTTTCAAGGCATAAATTAACTAAAACATTTAAAATAGGGATTTTTTTGACGAAAACAAGAAATGATTTAGAGAAATCCAAAATTCGAATAAAAATTACGATGATGGAAAAACTATATGTTGTCATATATTTTAAAATAGAAAATCCCCTTTATATTTTTTAAATAAAGACAGAAAATTAAAAAAATTATTCCTTTTTGAAAACATTTGAAAGAATAAAAAAATTATAAAACCTTCTTATCTATGTATTTATATTCATAAAATCATTTTAAAAAAATGTACATAGAAGGAAATTAATATGAAGAAAACATCAAAGGAGGATTTTTAAATAAAATCCATATAATAATTTAGAAAAATTTGAATCATTAGACCAATGAAAGAAAAAAATTTATAAAATATTTAAATATATTTAGAATAGTTAAATCCATGATATAACTTGTCAAGGTGTCTGTATATACACCTCATAAAATAATATATGTGCATAATATTAAAATAAACCTCAACAAAAGAAAATTGAGACAAAATCCTTTATCATTAGTCTGAATCATCACGTACATTCTTTATCTTATTAAATAATAAACTAATATTAAGTTATTTACTTTATTAAGAATCTTTTTCAAGTTTAGTACTCCCTTTTATTTCATGTATTATCATGTTATATATGATTTATTAATCAATTAAGTTCACTTCAGAAGTTTAGATGATATAGAACTTATGTATCAAAAATGACTTTGGTAGTTTGACTATGGTCAAGGAGATAATTATTTCCAAATATCCATAATAATAATCAGTAAATATTTATCATATTTAAATATCCTTTATAATTTTAAAATAAATCACGAAATATGATTATAAAAATGAACCATGTTTTAATCATGGAGATTGTAGGTCATATGTTTGTATGAGTAACATTTTCATTTTTCATCGATCATTATAGAAAAAAGGTAAGTTATATTTTTTTATTTATAAAATTATCATCATAAAATAAATTCCATATTATTTATTAAAATAAAATTGTATAAAACACCCATATGATTTAGTGATGAAAAATAATTACATTGCTTTATGGAGGTGATAGTACACACATACACACGAACTATGTTATTATTTTTCTGATAGTGGAAATGTAAGACAGAAAATGATACATTATCATTTAATAATGAAAAATATGCCATTAATATAATCATTATTCGATATTTATATCACATATATTACTTAACTTTATGCTTATTGCCTTCCATATAATGTGTTAGTGAAAAACTAATCGCATCTCTTCGTAATGCAGTAATCTACCGCACACACGAGAGAAATTATCATATCCCCCAAAAAAATGTAAAGTGAGATGATATATGTTGGTCATAGTAGGACACTCAATAGGGGGGGGGGGTGAATTGAATTCCTATAAAAATTTCTGTTAAAAGGTTTACTCAAAATATTATCCCAATTAAAATTAAAATAGGACAATTAATCAAGGCAATAAGGTTATAATAGTTTGACTATTCAAACAACTTCTCAAAAGATTGATTAATTCTCATTAATATCAATATAGGATATTTATACCACTTTTGAGACTATTATAATAAGAAAAAACTGTTATAAATACTATCCAAGACTAACTACAAAGTAAAATATAGTTTTCAAAAATATACATTAAAACAGAGAAAGACTAAATAGAAACACATAGTGGATAAAAAAAGTGGTTTAGTTTCAAGACAAGTCCTAATCCACTCTACTTGGTGATCACCTGACACCAAGTATTTTATATTAATAAAATTGATCCACACTCTGGATTGGGGTTAACAACAGTACACATGACTTTCCAGGTCACAAGACCTCTACTACAGTTCTTTGTGGGTATAAAATACCAGGTCACACAAGGACCTCTTCCACACTTATCCACAGGTGTAAACATATGTAAGAATATATGAGTGGAATGATATCTTATATCCTTAAGTTTGGTATATGATATAGTTAGTTCTTAATAGATAGATACACACACTGCTCATGAGTATCTAAAAAAGCACACGACAGAGAAAATAAATATGAGAAAGGATTTAGAAGGATATGTGTGTCTTGAGATGTATCTCTGGACCCTTCAGATGTAACTGAGATAAGGTTTAAGTCTTATTCTGAAATTTGACACTAAAATAGAGTGTCGTATTCGGGCTTTCAGGTATAAGTATGGTTGTGTAGGTATATCCTTCTCTTTATTTGATATACTGAAGAGGTTTTTTTATTCAATGTACATTTTGATTGATATTTACTTGTGTGTTATTCCTTTTGTTCTTGGGTTCACAGTGGGTGCATGAGAGTCACAAATGTTCTTCTGTATGTCTCACATTTTTTATGTCTCTATGTCTCAAGATTTTATTTTTACTTTGGGGTGCATGTGTTGGAGTTTATAGGAAGCATTATTTCTACACCTCATACCTCATACAGTTAGGTGACATGTCTATAAAGAAACATTAATTATGTTAGTGTCATTAAATGACTCAAATATGACCATTAGAAATAATGTTTAAATGAAATTTAAAAAGATAGAGAAGTGATTAAGGAATGGTGTCACAATTTGTCTTCAAATGATGTCATTTGGAAACAGTGTCTTCTCTTTTGCCTTTAAAATGTGTGAAAGTCCTAGTGACATAGTTTTGTTGAGATCTAGAATTGGTAGCACATATGTGATGTCAGGATCAAGGTGTCCCAGGTAACAGTATCTAGTCCTTTGTCAAAACTTTGAACGGTGTCTTGGAGATGGTAACAAGGAATTGGTGTCATAGACTTTATGAAATCTAAAACTGGTTATGGTGTCTGAGTCACAGTGTCTAAGTCACGATGTCTGAGTCATAATGTCAGGGTTTCAATGTCTGGGTTATAGTTCCAGGGACTTTTCCAAAAGCTGGAACTGGTGGTAGACTTATAGTCTCTATGACATAGCCAAATATCAGTAAAACTATCTTAAGAAGTAATATTCACAGAATTGATTATACTTAAGCATTTATATAATAAAACATTATAGAACAAGATCAAACATAGTATATAAGATTAAAACATTATTTGTGAGATTCTGAATCAGGATCTTGTAAAAGTTTGTACCATGAGTTGTAAGCAATTAATCATAAGGAAACCAACAATCTCTACACATGATTTGTGATAGATTAAACA
Source organism: Viscum album (assembly GCA_963277665.1). Lineage (NCBI taxonomy): Eukaryota > Viridiplantae > Streptophyta > Magnoliopsida > Santalales > Viscaceae > Viscum > Viscum album. The sequence goes on from OY728164.1 coordinate 196,091,969, forward strand.
CGATTAACATGATTTGTGAGTATTAAAACATGATTAACACATGAGGAGGCCAAAAATCTCTAAACATGATTTGTGGTAGATTAGACAAGGTTAACATGATTTGTGAGCATTAAAACATGATTAACATGAGGAGGCCAACAATCTACCCCTTTTGAGGATCATAAATCATGGGATTTAATGGGATTTAAATGTGTTTTCTTATTCTCCCTCTTTTGGGATTAGTAAAAAGAAAAAAAGAAAAAGAAAATAAAGACTAAATGAAGGTAAGGATAAAAAATAAACAATAGTAGTGAATATTGTATTGGATATAATGATAAAGTTCATTACAAGCATAATTAAAATACAAAACATATTTATAAAAAAATACATCATTCACTTCTCTTCAGGGTCATAAGTCTTCTGTTTCCCTTGGAAGAAACATCAAGAGGAGCCACATGAGAAGAAAAAGAAGTGGTAGAAGGGGTTGAGCCAATTCTTAGGGAAGGAAGAGGTACTCCTTCAAAAATAGAAGGTTCTAGAGTTGGTTTGATTAAAGACCGAGGCAAGAATTGCTCAAAAATAAAAGGTCTGATCTAGATCATAGCATGAGATAAAAATATGGAAGCAGGAGAAAAGGCAATGGAGGAGGAAGGGGTTGAGGAAGTCCACAAAGGCATAGCTATAGGATCCACTATTGTAGTGCTTTTCACATGAAGATAAGTCTTTAAAAAATTGATAAAATTAGTGATTTATTCACCTCCATATTTCATAGGTTTTTCAAAATTATCCTTATTCTCCATAAGCTTCTCCAAAGTAGTTGTGAACTCTTTCATTTTCTACACTTGGTCCCCAAAATCTTATGTAACAGGAGGCATTTTGAGATTTTCCACAAGGTACTTGAAATTAATAGTCAGTTATTACTTTTTATAGATTCTCTTGAAGTAAAAATTAACATTTTTAGTAAATTAATCATAGGTCGTAGAGGCTTCCTTTGAATATAGTTGAACCATGTCATGGACATGCTCACTATTTTGTAAAATCTTGGAAAGGCTCTCATGAAAAAACTGACATTTTTAAGACTAAATCTATTCTTTGATTGCCTTTTTGAGTACTGCACTGTTTTATAGTTCATATGGTTGACTATGTTTAGCAGAGGAAGGAGTTGAGATGACTTTAGAGGGTGTAGTAAGGCTCTTGAGAACAGTCTCAAAATATTTCTTAAAAACACCAGAAAACTCATTGATTGAGGATAGCAATCCTCGAAATTTATTTTACAGCTTGGAATTGTTGTAAACCACCTTATCAACAACAGAGACCAAATTAGGTTAGATCAAAGTCCCAACATTTTTAGAAATTTTGTCTATATCTTCTGTACTGAAACGAGCAACAAGAGGTTCAATAGTCTAAAATTCCTTCCTCAGTTCCTCAATCATAGATTTTAAAGATTTTACTTCCTCACTTAATTGTTGATTTTGAATCCTCAATTCTGGAATTTCATGTGGAATATTTGGTTTAGTTTTCCAGATAATTTTTTCCATGAGCATGCTAGAATATTGTTTACTTATACAAGATACATAAACAGGTTGATATTTCAAAAGTTTTTTTAAAACCAGCCATCATACTTTCACCAAAAACTTTTAAATCCTCATGGTTCACAAATATAAGAGTTTATTGTGCAACTTCAGGTGAAAAAACTGAAACAACCTTTAGTTCCTTAGCAGGTATGATTGTTAGTGTACAAATAGGTTTCAATTGATATGTTATTGTGAGATCAATTCGTCTCACTGAATCCAACTGAGAGTCAGAGATATCAAAGTGCCTAGGGAATTTTTACCCAGTGTTCACATGGATTGTCTCAATAGAACCTTCCACTTGATTACTTTCCAAAATTGTATTCTGCTCCCCCTTAATAGGTGCGTCTCAATTGGGACTAAGAGACTCAATTGCTTGGACTAATTTCATTTCTTCTATTATGCTAGGTTCAGGCACATCTTTAGCTAACCAAAAATCTTGCTCCATCCTTTATTCAATAGAAGGAATAACTTCAGGTTCAGTTTGTTGTTCTGACTATTCCACAGTAGTAGGGCCTTCTTCAAAAAGTTATTCCTCAATAGTAAGTTCTTTTAGAAGTTCCTTAGGAATAGCTCATTCCTCTACACCAGCAGTAGGTTCTTTTTCAGCAATAATTTCTCTAGAAACTCTATCTTCAGTAGCTTGTGGTTCAGATAGGCTAATATCTTCTTCCTATAAGATAGTTCTATCCTTAGGTGCAACTACATAATCTTCTACTTCTTCATTGGAATACTCAGTAACCTCATTATGTTCCAGACCAGGGCCATATTTTTTCTCATGTCTTGAAGGATTCTCAATTGGATTGAACTTCTCATATAGTATTTCATTTTCATACACCCAAGATTGTTTCCAAGGATTCCAGTTAATTTTCATCCTTCTGAGTGTATCCTTACAGATAAAAAACTCATAATCCTCAATAAATTCTTCATTTGATCCAACTACTCCTTTTGTAGACAATATTATAGTAATAAATCTTGAATTAAATAGGGAGGTTGATTTAGATGTATTCTTGATCATATAACTGATGTGCAGAATGATGTACTCACATAAGTTGATATCATGGCCATTTTCTTAATATGTATCAGAAATAAATCTTGATAATTTAGGGTTTTAAAATCTCCCTTCCTTGTAAAAATAATATATTTAATGAATTTGAACAACAACCTTGTCTCTCTATCTAACTCTACTACAGTCATCCTTCTTCCCTTATTATTTATAGTTAGTCTTCCCAATGCCTCTTCTAGGTTAAAAACATCACTAGGAGGAAGAGTTCCTCTCTGATGATCTTCACAAGTTTCCTCATGTAGTATTTCAAGACTGGAATCCCACAACCTAGATGAAAAGGTATACCTTTATACATTTATCCAACTTCTAACAACAAAATAATCTATCGATTCACAAGAGAACTAAAGATACTAATAAACCTGGGAAAAAAGATTCTAATAGATGGGTATCTTATCGTTAATGAACCATTTCAACCAGTCTTGTTCATCCAAAACTTTCAATATTAATGACTTACTTGTCAGTATCCCCTTTGGACATATTTCTTTCTCTGGTACTATAATAAAATCAACAAGTCCCAGGTTCAGTAGTACTTCATGAATTATTCTCGGATTCCATTTCATTCTCTTCTCAGACCTTCAATTATCTGGAGTTGACGAAGAAGGTCTATTCATTATGGGTATCCAACATAGGTTTGAGAAGGAGAAAGAGTTGAAGAATGGCAGAAGTTTTGAGAGAGAAGGGTTTTAGTTTATAAGTTGAGTGAAGAAAGAAGAGAAAAAACATCGTGTTTTTATCATTTAGGATGTCCAAACATCACAAACACAAATTAATGGTATAAAAATAATAAAATAATCATTATATCGATACTGTAAATAAATAAAAAAAATTGTGGGGAGACCAGAACAGGTCATCATGGTGTCATTATTACAATGTGACTCCAAATGGCGTGACTGTATCGTTGAGACAACAAGAGTAATACAGTAATTATAAGACCCTAAATGTGATATAGTAATTCCAAGACAGTAACTTGTGAAACATTGAATCATGAAACCATAAAATGTGAAATAGTAAGTGTGAGACAATTACTTTGAAACTGTAAACATTTTTAATTAAGACTTATCATTCCTAATTCATGTGTGATGTAATTTATCCTTTCATAATTTAATAGTTTAGTGAATATATTAGAAAGATGATGTTCAGTTCCAATGAATTACAAAGTGATATCACCATTTTGATAATGATATTTAAATAAGTGATGCCTTAAATCAATATTCTTTGTCCTGGAGTAAGAAACATGATTCTTTGAAACGTTAATAGTACTTATATTGTAACAATTTATAGGTACATGTATGAATTGATATCCATAGTCTAGTAATGTGTGTTTTATCCCCAAAATTTGTGCACAACAACTACCACCAACTATGTACTTATCCCTGGCAGTAGATAATGAAAAAAATTTGTTTCTTACTACACCATGATACTAGAGACTTTTTTAAAAGGTGACATGTTTCAGATGTGCTTTTTTTGTCTAAATTACAACCACCAAAATTAGCATCTAAATAGCTAAATAAGTCAAGTGATTGTCCTCTATGATAAAATAGTCTTAAATTGGTTGTATATTTGAGGTATTTGAAAATTCTTTTAACATCATTTAAATGAGACTCTTTGGGGTTTTCTTGAAAATGTGCATACATGAAAACACTAAACATAATATCAGGGTGACTAGCAGTTAAGTAGAGTAAACTTCCAATCATTCCTCTATAAGTGGTTTGATCAAAAAATTTACCATTTTTATCAAGATCCAACTTACATGTGGTACTCATTGTAGTATCACTACATTTAGTGCTATCCAAGACAAAAACGTTTTAGAAGATCTTTAGTGTATTTACAATGATTTAAAATAATACCTTCCTTATTTTTAAAGATTTGAAATCCAAGAAATAATTTTAACTCACACATTAAACTCATTTCAAATTCATTTTGCATCACTTTTAAGAACTCAATACATAAATAATTTCTTAAAGATCCAAAAATAATATCATCAACATAGATTTGAACAAATAAAAAATATTTAGAAATTCTATTTATAAAATGAGTAGGATCAGCTATATATTTTGTAAGACTTTTGGAAACAAGAAAACTACTTAATCTATCATACCAATATCTTGGAGCTTGTGTTAAATCATATAAATATTTTGTTAATTTAAAGACATGATTTGGAATGTGAGGGGTTGTAAAACTAGGGTGTTGTTTAATAAAAACATCCTCAACTATATATCCATTTAGGAATGCACTCTAGACATCCATTTGATATATTTTGAAATTTAGATGTGTTGCATAAGAAAGAAATATTCTAATTGATTCAAGTATATCTACCGGTGAAAAGGTTTCTTCATAGCTAATTCCTTCTTCTTGACTATAACCTTGTGAAAAAATATAGCTTTGTTTCTAACTAAATTACCAGCTTCATCTACTTTGTTCCTGAACATCCATTTAGTGCCTATGGTTAAGATGTATTTGGGTCTTTCCACAAGTTTCCAAAATTTATTCCTTTCAAACTGGTTTAGCTTCTCTTGCATGGAAATCACCTAGAATTAATCATTGATATAATCATTGATGTTTTTAGGTTCAATCTATGACAAGAAGTCTTAATACTAAAACTTATTTCTAAGAGAAACTCTAGTTTGTGTTCCTTTATCGAAATCTGTAACGACCCGACTCGTTGGTAAAGGTACGAATCATTAGTTTTGCTTTAAAATATTTCCTTGAAGATTTTTTAATGTGTGTAACATCCTAAGGAAGGTCCGGGGAGTGTTCGGGGTTTTTTCGGAGCCCGGGAGTTTGAGAAATGGACTTGCAGACAGTGGCGCACGGCTGGGGCATGGTTTGGGATAAACTGTGCAGCTGCAGACAGGGGCACCTGTAGGGGTTCACAACCATGAATCCTTTGGTTTGAAGGCAGTGATGTGCGCACGGTTGGCGCATGGTTTGTGTAAACCTTGCGCCTAAACCGTGTGACCCTGTTCTGGGTGAAATTCACCATTTTTTCCTTAAATTCTATTTAAGCCTAAATCCCTTCCTCTTTCATTCCAGCAGACAAAACTGAGGGGAGAACTCCTCTTTGAGTTCCAAACCCTCTCCTTTCCCAATCTCCTGCCGTATCTTTGTCCGATACCCGATTCTTGATCCGTCGGAAGCATTGGAAAGGCCAAGTTAAGGCTTACCACACCTAATCTTCTTTCCTCAGTGAATCTTGGTTTTTGTTTCGCTATTTTACTGAAGACTCATATGCCCTATTTCTAGGGAATTGGACTGGAACTCATATCTCTTCTAACCTACTACGAATCTGAGTTCGATATCAAGCGATCCTACGCCTATAACTCTAAGGTATGTGGTCATATGGTTTCTAATTTGGGTTTTCTCCTTTTTGAGTTATTATTGCCGTGTTGTGGTTTTTCTTTCGCCAAACCCCATATTTATAATGACTACTTCATATCTAAATGACCCTTGTGGTATGAGGTTGATGAATCTAAGCTGGATAGGGTGTTTAGATGATGTATAGACTGGGTAAGGTCAACCATATGTGTTATGACTTAAGATTTGGCCCTTTTTCACCTTTGGAACTTAACAATATTTCTTGAAGGGATTTTTCCATGTTATGCAAATGAGATGACTTGGATAGAGGTTGCCTAGGATGAGATAGCCTGAACCCCTTGAATGCTTTGAAATGTATGTTGCCTTGAGATGTCTTTATGTGATATTATAAGATGGAAACAACATGCTTTATTAATGTGGAATGTTAAAATATAGATTGCCTTATATATTGTGATGCAAATGGTTAAGCCATACTGTATTGACATGCTTGTGATAAACCGTGTGTGGGAGGGAGGCATTCTTACTCCGTGACAGATAAATCTCCATGTGTGGGTAGGAGTCATTCTTACCCAGTGTCAGATAAATCTCCATGTGTGGGTGAGAGGCATTCTTACCCTGTTCTAGATAAATCTCCATGTGTGGGTGGGAGGCATTCTTACCCCATGCGAGATAAATCTCTGTGTGTGGGAGGGAGGCATTCTTACCCCATGCCAGATAAATCTCCGTGTGTGGGCAGGAGGCATTCTTACCCCGTGCCAGATAAATCTCCTTTTGTGGGCGGAAGGCATTCTTACCCTATGCCAGATAAATCATTGTGTGTGGGCAAGAGGCATTCTTACCTTGTGCTAGTTACAATGCTTGTGGACAAGAGGCATTCTTACCTCATGCCAGTGGTAATTATATGTATGTGATAAGCATGGACCAAAGGCATTCTTACCACATAATAGTGATAACATATATCTATGTACTTATAATTTGGTGATTTGTGTAGACCACTAGCTGTGAGCTGAAGCTGGTAGACCTGCCAGGTGTCCTTCCGGAACCTGAGCAGGAGGGTTGGTTATTTACTTTTCATTACTTACTTGCAGTCTATTACTCACTATTACTTGAGAACACCTATTTGGATTACACGTAGACACCGTTGGTGGTGGCCTACTGAGACTTGTCTCACACCCTACCCGAGCGGCCTCCTTGGAACCCATGTAGACTTTACTGCTGCAGGTTCTAATAGGGAAAAATGCCCAGCTTCAGGTTGTTGATACATGTATGTTATAGCTATAGATCTAGAGCAGAGGAATGAGCTTAGCTAGAGATTCTTGTGGACTACTTTTGTTCTTTGTTATCATTTTGTATTACTGTGTAGCACACTTTCCAGCTATTTCTACTGTATCAGCATGCCATACATCCATTTTGTATTAGACACTGCCTATGTGTATTTTGTATATCTATTAGGGGTTTTCCTTACTTCTGTTGTTTAGTTTGTATGTTTCCCTCTTTCTCCTATTTATCCATTGGTTGTGCTTCTGCTATTTTTATTACTTTGCTGTTATACCACTGTGTACTCTGACATGGGGGTACAGTCTCCCCACTGACTTACCATTACACCCCCACTACTATTCGGTAGCCCCTGGCCTATGGGGAGATGAGTCGAGGGTCATGTTTCCAATCGGGCTCAGGGCTCGGGTTGAGGGGCAGCTGTGTTCGGGACTTCACAAAGTGGTATCAGAGGAGTTTATCTTCTTGCTTTACTATTTGGAGACAATAGAATTGGAGAATGGTAATTCTTAGGGACTTAGTTATAAGTCGTGTTTGGGCATCATGAACCCATGTATAGGGAAAAGGACAAGTTGCCTAAATTATGGTTTTTTTTTATTTTTCTATTTACTGTTGATACTGTTTCACCATTGGGTGATTCACATGATTTGTGATGTTAATGACATTTTCAAGGTTGAAATTTTTATTTCATGGTTTGACCCGATGAAATGAGGGTTATGCATTAGAACATGCTTCATGATAGGCACAATATGGTTAGGCCATGCATCTTTCCATGCCACGTTTAAATTTTCAGCAAGCATTTCCTGTTGTTTATTTCCACACCGTGTTAATATGTGTGCAACTATGCTAACTCTTCTTGGAGGTTGTGAATTGAGGAATGATGTGGTTTTGGTCGGTGTCACTCTTTGGTTCATAAGGTGTAAGGGACCTTATGGATCAGAAAATTACATTCCAACTAAACCAATAATTTTCTTAAAAGGAAATTCAAATACCGAATTAGCACAAGTTAACGAGAAATGAAATCCAAGTGTGTGTCATCTTTCAGTTCATGAGGAGTATGGGCCCTTATGGGCTGGGAAATTCCATATCACTAGATTAAGTGAAATTTGAACTATTGCAGGTTTTACTAGGAATTACTATGGGTGTGGATAGGTGAACTTAGAGGTAGGAAGGCTTAGTACCTGTCCTAGCTTCTAGAGTTCAACCATTAATTTTTTGGTTTCTTCTTTTGAGACGTTCGTTTGGAATTGTAGCACTATGCCTCCGAGACGTCCTCGAGTCGCGCGCACTGAAGGCGGCGATGATCACGTTCTTGAGGTGGCGGGCCCTGATCCACCAGTTGATCTTCCTGTCGAGCCACCCATGGCTCCTCTTGCTATTCCTGAGATGGGCACCGATGCCCAGTTCCATGAGATCTTCTTGCGTATGATGCAGAGTTTGCAAGGTGGAGTGCGACCTGCCCCGAGTATAGAAAAGTTGACCCATGAGTTTCAGTCCCAGTATCCTCCTACATTTACAGGAGATGGAGGACCACTTGCTGCGGAGTCCTGGTTGGAAGCTATTCTAACCATCTTCGAGCACCTTGAGATGCCTCCAGAGCAGAGGGTCAAACTCACAGCTTATATGCTACGTGGTTCAACTAGGAGGTGGTGGGATGTCATCCCCCAGTCAGGACAACAAATATATATGATCTGGACTAATTTCCAGACAGTCTTATATGATTATTTCTTTCCTCAGACTTTGAGGGATGACAGAACTAGGGAGTTTATGAATCTGCAACAAGGGACCATGACAGTCATGGAATATTCGTCTCGTTTCACTGAGTTACAACATTTTGTTCCTACACTAGCTGATGATGATCTCACGGCCGCTAGACATTTTGAGGATGGGTTGTGTTATGCCATCTAGTCATAGGATAACGTCTTCAAATTGACGACCATTTCGGAAATTTTCAGTCAGGCTTTGATTATAGAGAGAAATTTGAGAGATACAGACAGTGTGAACCAGGGCGGTTCATCACCAAAGGTTTATAGTAGATCTACTTCATGGAAGAAGCGGAATATTGAGGAATCTCATGGTGTTAGCAGTGGTCAGACCTTTTTATCAGGTGGTACTCCTATATGTCACCAATGTGGGGTTCCTCAACATATTAAGAGGCAGTGTACACGAAATCCAGTGGAGTGCAGAGGTTGTGGTAGGTTGGGTCATCTCCACCATTTCTGCAGGACTGTTCCCCCAGGGCCTAGTGAGTAGGGATCTGTACCTACTCCAAAATCAGGTTTCCATTGATTTAATTATTGGTTTAAGGCCCATATCGAAGACCCCTTATAGAATGGACACTGTGGTATTAGTGGAACTAAAGAAACAACTAGAGGAGTTGTAGCTTATTTTATTTACATATTCAATGGATATTCTACAAGTTGAATAATCAACTAGAGGAGTTGAGTAATAAAGAATTAGTCAATGCTCCTATATTGAATCTACCATTGGGGAATGATGGGTTTATTATTTATATTGATGCTTCAAAGAAAGGACTTGGTTGTGTACTTATTCAGAATGATAGAGTTATTACCTATGCATCACAGTAGCTAAATATTCATTAAAAAAAACTATCCCACTCACGATATTGATTTAGAAGCTGTAATCTTTGTTATGAAGATATAGAGACATTATCTATATGGTAAAAAATGTGAGATTTATACTGGTCACAAGAGTTTAAAATATATTTTCTCACAAAAATAACTCAACATAACATCATCAAAAATTATAACCTCCTTCTTACAATAAATTTTTGCATCATGGTTCGAAATCCAATGCATACCGAGGATTATATAAAATTCAATCATGGGTATGATGATGATATTAGCAGATAAAGCACTTTTATATTCCCTAATGGGAACTAATTGACAAAAATTTATTGCAATGATACACCCCTTAAGATTTTTGACTGACAACTCCCTTGTTAAATCAAATTGTAAATATCTAATTTTCTTAGCAAAATTGGAAGATATGAAACAATGCGATGATCCAGAATCAAATAAAGAATTTGCTAAATTTTAGGAAACTATTAAATTACATACCACCACGTCATTCAGAGCTTCAACCTCAATATTAGTGATCACATAAGCTTGGACCTTCTCCCTTGGCCTTTTCTGAGGTAAGTTTCCTTAATTATTAGGACATTAATTTGAATAATTCCCCATTTCTCTACAATTGTAGCATTCCACATTGACATATACTTTCTTCCCTTTGCAATCACAAGTTTGGTGGAATTTTCTAGTAAAGATGGTTTGAAAACCATTTGAAAAAGTATCGATGATTCACCTTCCATGATTATTCCCATATCTATCTTTACTAGATTCATGAACATAGGATCCCTTTCAACTTTCATCCTGTTCATAACTCCATGATCCTTTCTGCTCATAGAATCTTCCACCTTATTTTCCTTCCCTAGGTTGTAGTGTATAGTGAAATCATAATCCATGAGTATTTCAAGACATTTCATTTGCCTCATGTTGAGTTATTTTATTGAGAAAATATATTATAAAATCTTGTGACCAGTATAAATCTCACATTTTTTTCCATATAGATAATGTATCTATATCTTCAGAACAAAGTTTACAGATGCTAAATCAAGATCGTGAGTGGGATAGTTTTTTTTAATGAATTTTTAGCTACTGTGATGCATAGTTAATAACTCTATCATTCTGAATAAGTACACAACCAAGTCCTTTCGTTGAAGCATCACTATAAATAATAAACCCATCATTCCCCGATGGTAGATTCAATATAAGAGAATTGACTAATCTTTTCTTCAATTATTCAAAATATTATTCACACTATTTTGTCCAAAAAAATTTAACCCCATTATGCATGAGCTTGGTTAATGGGTTAGCCAATCGGGCAAAATTCTGGATGAAGCATCGATAATAGCCTACTAAACCAATAAAACTGCATACCTCAGTTATACTTGTCGGTGCTGGCCATTCTTGGATTTCCTTGGTCTTTGATGGATCATCATAGATTCCATCCTTTGAGAAAATATGGACAAGAAAAGAAATATCTGGATGACAGAATTCACACTTTCTAAACGTCCCATATAATTCATTTCTTCTAAGATTATTTAGAATAATGTGCCAGTGAATTTCATGATCTTCGTAGATTTTAGAGTATACCAAGATATCCAAAATAAATACCACTACAAAGTCATCAATATATTCCTTGAAAACTCTATCCCTTAGATCTAAGAAAATAGAGGGTGCATTAGTCAGTCCAAAGGGCATTACTGTAAACTCGTAATGCCCATACTTGGTTTGAAATTCTTTTTTTTGAATGTCTTCCTTCTTCACGCACAACTGATGATATCCAGATGTAATATCAATTTTTGAAAAATATTTATCTCCATGAAGTTGATCAAATAAATCATCAATGTGAGGTTGGAGATACTTATTTATTGTTATAGCATTGATCTCCCTGTAGTCAATTCACAACCTCATAGAACCATCTTTATTCTTTACAAAAAGAATAGGGGATCTCCATGGAGAAACACTAGTGAAAATAAATCCTTTATTACTCAACTCATCTAGTTGTTTCTTTAGTTCCACTAATACCACAGTGTCCATTATGTTACTTTTAAATGATATCAAAATAGAAAGAGATATTTCCCTCAAATAGTTTTGATTTCATCTATGTCAACATCCTTTGATGGTTTTTACATTTTTTGAAGTTGATTTATTATGATACAATATTCCATATTGTATTGAAGGTTTGGTGATATGTTTTACTCTGGATTTTCTACTTTTATAACATTCATGGTTTATGGTTAAAGTATTAACATTTTGTATGCTCGATTTTAAAAAAATGTTTATGTTATGTTTCAACCTTTTCATATGATGAATGAATTGGACTTAGTAACTTATGGGTGGATCCCACTATAGATCCTCGATGCCTTGGTAGGTCTCATGAGACAAACAAGTGTCTTGTCACAAGGCCTTGAAAAAATCTTATTTGTAGTATGGGAATGATGCCTTTACTATTTGGTTATGATATCTAGCATTATGCATTCCATCATTATGAAATTGGCTATTGATATTACATGTGATTATTCGACTACAGGGGGCAGAGAAATGGGGAATTATTCAAATTAATGTCCTAAGAACTATGGAAACTTACCTCAGAAAAGGCCAAGGGAGAAGGGCCAAGCTTTTGTGATCACTACTATTGAGGTTGAAGCTCTGAATGACGTGGTGGTATGTAATTTAATGGTTTCCTAAAATTTATCCAATTCTTTATTTGATTCTGGATCATCGCGTGAATAAGGAAGACATTCAAAAAACAGCATTTCAAACCAAGTATGGGCATTACGAGTTTACAGTAATGCCCTTTGGACAGAATAATGAACCCTCTATGATTATTTCTATCCTCGGACTTTGAGGGATGAAAGAACTAGGGAGTTTATGAATCTGCAACAAGGGACTATGACAGTCATGGAATATTCGTCCCGTTTCACCGAGTTACAACATTTTTCTCCTACACTAGCTGATGATGATCTCACGGCCGCTAGGCATTTTAAAGATGGGTTTTGTTACGCCATCAAGTCATTGGTTAACATCTTCAGATTTACGACCATTTCGGAAATTTTCAGTCATGCTTTGATTATTGAGAGAAATTTGATAGATGCGTACAGTGCGAACCAGGGAGGTTCGTCACCTAAGGTTTCTAGTGGATCTGCATCGGGGAAGAAGCAGAATTTTGAGGACTCTCATGGTGTTAGCAGTGGTCAGACCTTTTTCTCAGGTGGTACTACTATATGTCACCAATGTGGGGTTACTCGACATTTGAAGAGGCAGTGTACACGAAATCCAGTGGAGTTCAGAGGTTGTGGTAGTTGGGTCATCTCCAGCGTTTCTTTAGGACTGTTCCCCCATGATCTAGTGATCAGGGATCTGTACCTACTCCACGATTTGGAGGGACTTTGAAGCATTGACAAACGATAAACTAAAACTCCAATTAATTCTAGTATTTTTAAAGGTTTGTCGTACCAGGGACTTAATTTACCATTCTTACCGAATCATATAACACCCTTCCATGGAGACAATTTCAGGAAAATATGATCACCTACTTGAAATTACAAATCATTCTTAGATTTTTAGCATAGCTCTTTTTTCTACTTTGATCTGCTTCGATGTGGGTTTGTATAATATTCACCTTTTACATTGTTTCCTCAACAAGTTCTGGTCCTACAAGATTTATTTCACCAACATTATCTCAACAAGTTGGTGTGTGATAGCTCTTTCCATATAAATCTCCATATGGTGCCATCTGAATACTTGAATAGAAGCTATTGTTACTGGAAAATTATACCATAGGTAAATACTGATCCCATATACCTTGAAAGTCAAATGATCAAGATCTCAACATGTCTTATAAGGTTTGAATTGTCCGTTCTGATTGTCCGTCAGTTTGAGGGTGGTAGGCAGTGCTCAAATGAAGTTTAGTATCTAGGGTTTTTTGAATACTTTTCCAGAATCTTGATGTAAAATGGGGATCATAATCAGAAACAATATATAAGGGTACACCATGAAGTCTTACAACTTCATTAATATATAGTCTTGCTAAATTTTCAAGTGGTAAATCTTTTCTTATAGCAAGAAAATGTGCTCACTTGGTAAGATGATCAACAATAACCCATATTGCATCATTTTTTCTAGGAGTCTTTGGTAGTACCATGATAAAGTTCATTGTAATATCATCCCATTTCCACTAAAGTATGGGAATAAATTTGATGACTCTTCTAGGATGTTGTCTTCTAGCCTTGACCTATTAGAAAACAATACATCTTGACACATAATCAGAAATATCCCTTTTCATGTTGTCCCACCAAAAATATTCCTTCAAATATCTATACATCTTAGTGCTACCAAGGTGTATAGAGAAATTGGAGCTATGAGCATCATCCAACAATTCCATTTTTAGATCAAGTATATCAGGAACACAAAGACATTTCCCAAATTTCAAAATTCCATCTTCATATATGAATTCGATCAATCTATCATTATTCACAGATTTAATTTTCTTTTGAAACTTCTCATCATCACTCTGAGAACTTCTTATCCTTTCTAGTAAATATGGTTTGAAAAAAATTTGAAAAAGTATCTATGTTTCACCTTCCATGTTTATTCCCATATCCATCTTTACTAGATTCATGAACATAGGATCCCTTTCAACTTTCATCTTGTTCAGAACTCTATGATCCTTTCTGCTCATAGACTCTACCACCTTATTTTCCTTCCCTGGGTTGTAGTGTATAGTAAAATCATAATCCCTGAGTAGTTCAAGACATTTCATTTGCCTCATGTTGAGTTATTTTTTTGAGAAAATATATTTTAAACTCTTGTGACCAGTATAAATCTCACATTTTTTACCATATAGATAATGTCTCTATATCATCAGAACAAAGATTACAGCTGCTAAATCAAGATCGTTAGTGGGATAGTTTTTTTAATGAATTTTTAGCTACTGTGATGCATAGGTAATAACTCTATCATTGTGAATAAGTACACAACCAAGTCCTTTCTTTGAAGCATCACTATAAATAATAAACCCATCATTCCCTGATGGTAGATTCAATATATGATCAATGACCAATCATTTCTTAAATTATTCAAAAAATTATTCACACTATTTTGTCCAAACAAATTTAACCCCTTTATGTGTGAGCTTGGTTAATGGGTTAGCCAATCGGGAAAAATTCTTGACGAAGCATTGATAATAGCCTACTAAACCAATAAAACTGCATACCTCAGTTATACTTGTCGGTGCTGGCCATTATTGGATTTCCTAGGTCTTTGATGGATCAGTATAGATTCCATCCTTTGAGAAAATATGGCCAAGAAAAGAAATATCTGGATGGAAGAATTCGTACTTTCTAAACGTCCCATATAATTCAATTTCTTCTAAGATTCTTTAGAATAATGTGCCAGTGATTTTCATGATCTTCGTAGCTTTTAGATTATACCAAGATATCCATAATAAATACCACTACAAAGTCATCACGATATTCCTTGAAAACTCTATCCCTTAGATCTAAGAAAATAGAGGGTGCATTAGTCAGTCCAAAGGGCATTACTGTAAACTCGTAATGCCCATACTTGGTTTGAAATGCTGTTTTTTGAATGTCTTCCTTCTTCACGCACAACTGATGATATCTAGATCTAATATCAATTTTGGAAAAATATTTATCTCTATGAAGTTGATCAAATAAATCATCAATATGAGGTTGGGGATACTTATTTATTGTTATAGCATTGATCTCCCTATAGTCAATTCACAACCTCATAGATCCTTATTTATTCTTAACAAAAAGAATAGGGGATATCCATGGAGAAACACTAGTGGAAATAAATCCTTTATTACTCAACTCTTCTAGTTGTTTCTTTAGTTCCACTAATACCACAATGTCCATTCTATAAGGGGTCTTCTATATGGGCCTTAAACCAATAATTAAATCAATGGAAACCTCAATTTCTCATTCTGGAGGATGTCCAGGTAAATCCTTTGGAAATTAATCAAAATATTTTTGCACAGTAAGTACATCCTCTATTTGAACATTCCTTTCCTAACCTATAGTTATTTAACTCTCTTCCTCCCCAATAATTGAATTTAGTAGATCTACAGGGGGTATATCTAGATAAGAATTAGATGGTGAAATTTCTTCTCAAAAGATAAGGTACTCCTTATCATCATCAAAAATTTTAACCTCCTTCTTAAAATAAATTTTCACATCATGGTTCGAAATCCAATGCATACCGAGGATTATATAAAATTCAATCATGGGTATGATGATGATATCAGTAGATAA
Organism: Viscum album; assembly: GCA_963277665.1. Taxonomy (NCBI): domain Eukaryota; kingdom Viridiplantae; phylum Streptophyta; class Magnoliopsida; order Santalales; family Viscaceae; genus Viscum; species Viscum album. Next base: position 196,108,035 of record OY728164.1, read on the forward strand.
AGCACTTTTATATGCCCTAATGGGAACTAATTGACAAAAATTTATTGCAATGATACACCCCTTAAGAGTTTTAACTGACAACTCCCTTGTTAAATCAAATTTTAAATATCTAATTTTCTTAGCAAACTGGGAAGATATGAAACAATGCGATGATCCAGAATCAAATAAAGAATTGGCTAAATTTTAGGAAACCATTAAATTTCATACCACCACATCATTCAGAGCTTCAACCTCAATAGTAGTGATCACATAATCTTGGCCCTTCTCCCTTGTCCTTTTCTGAGGTAAGTTTACTTAGTTATTAGGGAATTAATTTGAATAATTCCCCTTTTATCTACAATTGTAGCATTCCACATTGACATATACATTCTTCCCTTTGCAATCACATGTTTGGTGGCATTTTTCACCACACTTGTAACAGACTCCATTTACCTTCAGGCAAGTACCAGGGTGTTTCTTCCCAAATTTACTACATGATGGAATTTAAACATTCCCCTTCTTCCCATTATTTTTATTTCTAGAGTGTTTAACAGATCATTTATTCTCATATTTTTATTTAAAGTCGTAAGACTTAGAGAATTATTTTTCTATTCTGATAGCACTTGAGACTATATCTTCATAAGATGAGAAGGATTCTGAGACTAATGCTCGATGGAGAAATGGTTTTAACCCATCAAATAATTGATCAATATTACTCCTTGGGTTATGTATATAATCAACAACATTCCTTTCTAAACTTGTAAAGTTAGTCTCATACTTTACGACATTCTCATCCTTCTTTTTCCTTAGACTCAAAAATTATCTTTCCATATCCGCTTGATGGTCACAAAGAAATCATTTTTCTAATAAAAACTATTTAAAATTCAGCCATTCCATACTTGATACTTCTTCATCTTCATTTGTGTTTTGATTAATGACCATCGTTGATCTTCATCTCTTGTGAGGTGATAATCTTCCATGAAAACATTTTCACTTTCACTACTCCCCAAAGTATGAAATTTTTTCTCTAAGGAACTTATCAATTTCTTAGCTAAAAATGGATTTTTAGTCCCATTTAATATTGGTGGTTGTTTCCTCATGAAGTGGTCTAATATTGATCCTCCACATTGTGGATCCGGGTGCTCCATATGGGTAAGGTTATTATTCATAACCTGAGTGAGTTGTCTCAGTATGGTGATAAGCTAATCAGCACCAGTTGCATCAATAGCTCCACTATAATTATCTTGAGTAGGAGGGTAGTCCCTACATGGATTACGTGTATTGATATGGTTTCCATTCCTGCTACTAGGAACCATTTCTAAACAATGGCATACACTATATTAGTTTATAAATCAAAATACATAATTCCAAACTTGTAAAACACTTAACATAAATTGAATAGTTTATGGATATAATCCATAATCATAAAAAAAATTCTCTGAGGAAGTATATACTTATAAATCCTTCATAATGGTTTTTAAAGAAAAAGTTAATTATCCTAATTATATCCCCTGGGAGTGTCATAACAAAGAGTGCAACAAGGCCCGTTGTTATGTACCGGGATACCCCAGGCCAAGCATGAAACTCCTTGTCAGAGCTTTCACTCCTAGGTATATCTGTGCTAGAGCCGTCTCTACCTGGTCGTATTCAGATAGGGATGTATTTATTAGAAAACTCACTAAATCTCTACATTACCAACAATTCTAGGAAGTTATTATATACTAACCCTAAAAGTCTATCTTAGGGTAAAGTTCTCTAATCAGATTTTTTCTAAATCTAGTTTCCAAGTTTTGTGCTAAACATCCTCTGATACCAACTATAATTCCACAACCCTAGTTACCTGGAGTTGGTGAAGTATTATATAAATTTGGCATGATCACAAGAGATCAAGTCTTGAAATACCGATTAGTTTAGTAGCCTTGGAAGTACTAGATACATACATGAGTTTTAAATTATATCAAGAAATAAAAAAACAACATTGGGTACCTTTTTAAACACACTAATATTCTTTAGGATATCCATACAGGTTAACAATAATATACTTCTTCGCATCCTGGGAAAAATAAAACATAGAAAGGGGTGAGCTCAGATGCTCAGTAAGGATAAAAATATAACAGAAACTATCATCAATAAGCATAAACATTTAAAGAAATGTATAAAACTAAAACAAAAGCCTTTTAAACATAAACTTCATCATGATATGGAAAATATAAATCAAATAATTCCATTTACATATTCAATGGATATTCTACTAGTCGAATAATCACATGTAATATCAATAGACAATTTCATAATGATAGAATGTATAATGCCCGATATCATAACCAAATAGTCAAGGCCTCATGCGAAGACTACAAATAAAAATTTTTCAAGGCCTGGTGAAAAGACACTAGTTTGTCTCATGAGACCTAACGATGCATCGAGGATCTATAGTGGGATCCACCCATCAATTACTAAGTCCAATTCATTCCTCATATGAAAAGGTTGAAACATAACATAAACATTTTTATTAAATCTAGCATACGAAATGTTAATACTTTAACCATAAACCATGAATGTTATAAAAATAGAAAATCCAGAGTAAAAAATATCACCAAACCTTAAATACAATATGGAAGATTATATCATAATAAATCAAGTTCAAAAAAATGTGAAAACCATCAAAGGATGTTGACATAGATGAAATCAAAACTATTTGAGGGAAATATCTCTTTCTATTTTGAGATCATTTAAAAGTAACATAATTATAAAATAAAACAATTATTTTGAAAATATTTGTATAATCTTGTAAGGGAATCTTATAAGGTGTTATAATGGAAGAAAATAGACACCCTCCATATAAGTTAAAATTAACATTTTTACCTTAACTTGTAGAAAAGGTCATAAAGTACCTTGTTTGGAGAACGACAGAAATATTCCTTTATAAACATTTTATAAAAAGTCAAACAAGGGTATAAATAACTTTAACCTATAGTATAGGAAGTAAAAAATGTTTTGAAATACATTTTTAAGAATCATGGGTGTGGATGATAAAGATGTCCCAGTAGATACTCACATATAAACAACCTCAGATAATGAAGAGATTATAGAATTAACAATTACTTTGTACTTTTCCTTGGACGCGGGTACGTTAACCTCATTTACAATAGTTAAATTATTGTTATTAAATTATAAAAGAACCATATACATAAATATGATATCATATATGATCTTCTAATACTAATTTGTTAATAATATTTTAGTAGTATCATTGTTTTGGGTGTTAACTGATTTATTTTCCTTTATATGTTTTGTTTTATAGGTCATGTTTGTTATGGATAAAATGTATTTTATTCATATCTATAATGATATTAAGTTCTTAAAAATTAATTGTAATCATGAAATGAAAATTATTCTTGAATGGTTACATTGGGGAATGAATCTCATTGCATTCCTAGAGATGGTAATCCGTACGTACGCATGAGCGACAATACCATTCTATCGATGGTGAAATCATATGTAATTGGATATTATATCGTATATACAGAATCATTAACATGTTATATTTATTATTTACATCAATTATACTCATTATTATACCCATCCAAATAATGAAGTGTTGAATAACAAACTACACCACGACGTGGAGAGGGTAACCCGTACGTACGCATGTATGGTGACTTTGTAATTAATAGATTGGATAAAATAATGAATATGGTTTTTACATATCTATAATAATATCAAAGTATGTCGAAGGTACTGGAGTAATTATTTTGGTATGGAAATAACATAAAAAGAGGATGTGCAAGAAGAAAATATCTTTGAAAGAGATGATGAAATTATTACCTCTTCTTCGGGTGCTTTCTTTTTATTTGATCAAAAGGGCACCTTAAGTTGGATTTCTAATCAATATAATGCCTATAGGTTGTGTTTAGGGTATTTTGGAGGATATTTTATTATGTTTTAGCTGAGACAAATGGTTTTGGAGGTGTGATTTTGAGAGAAGTGAAAGTACCCTTTTATAAGAGAGGTGAAGGTCATCTTAGGAAATGCTTGAAATATTACTTTATTATATAGTAAAATTATGTTCATAATGGATCCAATTTTTTTATAGTATAAGGTTGGGATGGGTTTAAAACATCTCAACCAACAGTTTTTAGATATTTTTAGGTCACCATATTATCCTTATCTTTTAAATTTAACTCTTAGTTGAATAATTTAAATTTTACAATGTGTTCTTGTATTTTTATATTACATGGTTAATGAACTTAAAATAAAATGCCAAGAGAACCCCAAGTGGATAATTAGTGAAATATTTATCATTATATAAGTCCTTTGTTGGAACCAGGTTCTTCAAAGAATGATTTTGTGTATGGTTTGTGTTTGTTGTCAATCCTCAGTGGAAGTTCAGGGTGTGTACCAACAAAGCGATCATACCGTTCAAGCAGAAAATAGTTGTGAAGGTGGCGCTGTTTCCCAGTTTTTGCCAAATTTTTGGGCCTAAAAATCGGCCAATAAAGTAAAGTGTTTTTGGAAAAGGTACTTGCGCGCCGTGCTCTTGGAGGATAAAAGACTTGCACGCCATATGTTTTTGAGGATCAGAACATCAAAATTTGGCTAAGGAAAGAAGGTCGCGCAAGTGTTGGTTGGGTCGCGCAAGTGAGTTGCACGACAGAGTTTATTGAAGACAAGACTTGCGCGCCGTCGAGGGACTTGCGCGCCGTCGAGGGACTTGCGCGTCGCCGCGTAGGGGGTCCAGTTTTCCTATAAATACTGGACCACCCCTCCTCATTTCTAACGAAGTTCAAGGCCGAGAGATTGTTCGAGCTCTCGTCGCGCAGGTGGTTGAGTCGCGTAGGTGGTTGTTTTGTCGCGCAAGTAGAGCTTGCGCGCCGGTGTTTGGCTGTGCGCCCAAGGTGGTTTGGAAGAGAAAGGAAGTGGACCGCGCAAGTTTGTAGTTGGGGAAGGAAGTGTCGCGCAACTGTGTTGATGACACTTGCGCGCCAGTGTGGACTTGCGCGCCGTAGTGGGACTTGCGCGACTGTCTTGGAGAAGCACGCCTGGTTTTGTTGAAGCCCACCGGCGTGTTTGGAGCTGCACGAAAGCCGAGAGACTACTCGGTACATTCGAGGAAAAGTGATATTCTTCTTATGGTGAGAATCGAACTTCAATAGAGCATCAACATACAACAAAGGATGCACTCTTATGAAAATGAAGAAGAGACCTTCACGTCTATAAACTGAGCGGGACTTCACCAACGGCAGTGAGCCAGGGGGAGTCAACGGGAGTGACCCGAGGGAAGTAGTGAGCTATCCCTGAACCTTTGTAAAGGCAGTGAGCCTGGGACAGAGCGACTATACCCGAACTTTTGTAATCTACAGCTAGTGAAGCATAGTGGATTTTGGTACGACCGACAACCTGTCGGCGTATGCTCCTTGGACGTAGCCCTTAGTGGTGAACCAAGTAAAAATGGCTGTGTCTTCTCAGTGCTTGTGAATGTTTTCTTTCTGGTCATAATCTTCATACAGGTTCAACAAGTTCCTACCAACGTGGGAACAAGATCCATCACATTAAAAGAAAAAGTGGTCACCCTGATTCACCCCTCCCCTCTCAGGGTGTCCCGGGGTCCTTCAAGTGGTATCAGAGGGTAAAGGTTGCTGGCGTTGAATCTGACCTTCTTCGTCATGGAAAACGCGATCAATGTCAGGGGAGTCCCTCACTTCGATGGAAGCAATTTCCAGATCTGGAATAACAGAATGAGATCTCATCTAAGATCTCTTGGAATGGAAGTTCTTTTTTCTACTGTGCAAGGAATACATGTCACTGATCCAACAGTTCTGGCTATGACTGAAACAGACAGGAAACTTCTTGATGTAGATGTTAAAGCACAGAATGCTCTCACTGCTGCCCTTTCTGATCAGATTTACCTGAAGGTGATGAATTGAACCTCAGAAAAATCTATGTGGGATAAACTTGAGAATATTTATGAAGGTGATAGCAAAGTGAAGGAGGAGAAACTATAAGTTCTACACAATCGGTTTGATGATCTGAAGATGCATCCAGACGAGAATGCAGACTCTTTCTTCAATCGAATTACTGAAGTGGTTGGAGGAATTCGGGGTCTAGGTGAAGAAATCAAAGACATTGATATTGTAAAGAAAATATTAAGAAGACTTCCACCTCTGTATAATGCGAAGGTGTCAGCTCTTGAAGAAATAGATCTTTCCAAACTTTCTCTAGATGACTTACTAAGCAGTTTGGTAGCATATGAAATGAGAGTCAAACCAGAAGATGCTACGACTCGGGTGAGAAAGGAAATGGCATTCAAGGCCATGGATAAATTGAAAATCTCAAAGGATAGTAGCGGTGATGATGACGAAGAGAAAGAAATTCTTTCTCTCATTGCAAAGAAGTTCCAGAAGGGGAAAGGGAAATTCAAAGGGAAGTTACCTCTCGCATGCTTCCGTTGTGGAAAAGTTGGGCATATTGCCTCTCAGTGCTTGAAGAATATCAATGATGATGATAGTGAAGATGAAAACTTCAAGAAGCCTCAAAGAAGGTTCATCAAAAAGGGAGACTTCAAATATGGTAAGAAAATGCAAAGGAAGAGTTTTGTCTGTGAAGAGGAAGAAGATGACAATGAATTCTGTGATGAAGAAGAACCAGAATTCAAAACTGGGAACCATGCTTCTATGATGGCCACTGTTGAAAAGTCAGAAGATACTGATGGTGAAAAACAACTGAGAACTTGTGTAGATCCTGAGGTGCAACTTAAGGATGCAGTTAGTAAGCTTAAGATTAAATGTAAGAGCTGCAATAAGTGGAAATCAATTGTAGAAGAATCAACTGAATATGTTGATCAACTTGAAGCTGAAATTGAATGACTGGAAGAATTTGTGAAGGTACAGTCTAAAATAATTGAAAGCAATGATGATGCAGTTGATCTGAAGCTGAGAATTGAAGAGCAGGCAAAGGTCATCAATGAACTCACATCCAGACTGGATGAAAAATCCAAGACTGTTGAGGGTCTTGAGGAGGAAGTAGTTACTCTGAGGAGTAAAATGGAGACAGAATCAGTTCCAAAAGAATCGAGGAAGAAAATACAGTTCGGAAGATTCTCAGATGCAGAATTACTTGCAAGAGCCAAGTGTGGTTCAGATGGGGTTGGAAAAGTCTTGAGTGATCAAAGACCTGCTTTCATGGGAAAGAGTGGAATTGGCTGTGAGGCTGAGTCATCAACTGCTGGAAGTGCAAAGATCCAAAAGAAAGATAAGATGAAAGTTGAACATGTTGAAATGTTACCTAGAGTGCTGAAAAAGGAACCCTCAATCCAAACTAAAAGGAGACCTGAAAATTATCCTCAAACTTTCAAAAATGGCAGACAATCTTACTATTCTCCCAAGGAAGAAGCTATAAGGAAAATTTCAAGTGAGAAGACATTTCTTCTCATGAAGTGTCAGTTTTGTGGCTATCTGGGCCATACCATGTCTTATTGTGAAGAGGCAAGAAGCTATCTGAATGGAGAAGATATAGATGCTCAACAAAGGAGAACAATTTCATATCCTAATTCTTATAGAAGAAATAATTTCTATGGATATTGTTTTCATTTTTCTAACTTTGGTCATAAGGCCATTAATTGCAGGCAGAGAAGGGACATTGACACCTTATACAGAAGTTCCAGACATGTCAAGTCTCGTCAGCAAGACGATGTTGCTCTTTCAAACAGGTTCTCACCTCTTAAAGAAGACTTTGACTATGAAGAACCTGGGTTTGCGGAAGAGATAGTTGAAAGTCCATCAGTTCTATATACTCAATCTAATGTCTCATGGAAGGAAAGGAGGAAGATTGAGAAATCAAACCTTGCAGAGGTAGCCCTCAAAGCTACAAAGAACAACAGTACCTGGATTCTAGATAGCGGTTGCTCATCTCATATGACAGGTAATGCCGGTCTACTAACAAATATCATAAATAATGTTTATGGTACAGTAAGATTTGGTAATGATGGGGCTCTGAAAATCAAAGGGAGTGGAAGTACCAAATTAGCTAATGGAGAACTAAAGAAGACTGAAGTCCTTTACGTAGATGGCCTACGTCGTAATCTCCTCAGCGTGATTCAACTCTGTGACTCAGGACTTGTTGTTACTTTTAATCAGAAAGGCTGCACTATCAAGGGAAAAACTGACAATTCTCTCATGAAGGGATGCAGAACAGAAGGAAACTTGTATCAGGTTGATAGTGAAGAGAATGTATGTTACATGACTGTTGAAGAAGAAAACAATCTGTGGCATCGGAGATTGGGACACATCAATCAACAAGACATGGAGAAAATATCAAAATTGAGAATTGTCATGGACATTCCCAACCTGAAGCGTGAGCCTGAAAAATCCTGTGATGCTTGTATTCGTGGGAAGCTGGTCTGCAGTTCATATCGGCCAAAGAAGAAAAAGGCATCTCACGTTCTTGATCTGATTCATACAGATGTTTGTGGTCCAATAAATGTTGCCGGAACACATGGAGAAAGGTACTTTGTCCTTTTCATAGATGATTACAGTCGAATGGCATGTGTGATGGTCATTCACCGGAAACGACAGGTCCTTGACTGCATGAAAACATATCGGCGAATCGCCGAGAATGATACTGGACGAACAATCAAAGTGTTGCGATCTGACAATGGAGGAGAATACACGTCCATTGAATTTGAAAATTATCTGGAGAAGCATGGGATACAACATGAGGTAGCTGATGTGAGAACTCCACAACAAAATGGAGTTGTTGAACGAAGTAATCGATAGGTGAACAACATGGCACGAACTATGCTGATTGAGAGTCGTATTCCACGACATTACTGGAAAGAGGCTGTTCAAGCTGCAGTGTACATTCAGAATCGAACATGACTTTATATGGGTGAGACGAAGACACCATATGAATAGTGGCATGGACGGAAGCCTTATCTAAAATACTTTCGTGTTTTTGGAAGTAAGTGCTTCATCAGGAACAAAGAAGGAAATCAGGGGAAATATGGTGACAACGCAGATGAAGGAATCTTCCTCGGTTACTCAATGAACAGCAAAGCCTACAAATGTTTCAACAATTGTTTGGGAAGGATTGTGGAAAGCAATGATGTTAAGATAATTGAAGAGAAAACCACAAATGTTTCACGGACGTCATATGCGGATGTGATAGAAAGTCATGAAGAATGTGGACATGAAGAAACTACAAATGCAGAAATAGAGGAAGCTGTTCAAAACAATCATCAATCACATAATGATGTTGACTCAGAAGAAGAATCTGAACAAGAAACTATGGCTGAAGAGAATACTACTGAACCTCGCAGGAGAAATCTAAGAGCTGAGATTGATCCATCCAACATAATTGGGGATAGGAGTGCACCCAAACAAACCAGAAGGATGAGGAATACCACGCAATCTGCATTTCTATCAGTTGTAGAGCCATCCTCATTCAAAGAAGCTCCAAAAGATGAATCTTGGGTGAAAGCCATGAATGATGAATTAGATCAGATTGATAAGAATCAGACATGGGATCTTGTCTAGAGACCTGAAGGTCACAATGTGATTGGTACCAAATGGATTTTCAAAAATAAGTTTGATGAGCATGGAAGTGTTATCAGAAACAAGGCACGACTGGTATGTAAAGGATACTCCCAGATTGAAGGTATTGATGTTGAAGAAACCTTTTCTCCAGTTGCTAGACTGGAATCAATCAGGCTTTTCCTTGCCATGGCACTCCAAAGAGGATATAAAGTATATCAAATGGATGTTAAGACAACATTATTGAATGGTGTACTCGAAGAAGAAGTCTACATTGAACAACCGGTGGGGTTTGTCTTGGGTACCGATGAAACAAAGGTCTGCAAACTAAAGAAAGCTCTATATGGTTTGAAGCAGGCACCACGGGCATGGTACTCACGGCTAGATTCATATCTCAAGAAGTTGGAATTCAAAAGAGGAGGAGTTGATCACAATCTCTATGTGAAGAATTCTCCAAAAGATCAATTCATGGTTCTTGTCTACGTTGATGATATCATATTTGGTGGCAGTAGGAAGAAATCAGTGGATGAATTTGCCAACCACATGAAATCAGAATTTGAAATGTCTATGATTGGGGAGCTCACATATTTCTTGGGGCTGCAAGTGATTCAAAAGAAGGAATACACATTTATTTCTCAGGAAAAATATGCAAGAGAGCTGCTGAATAAGTTCAATATGCAAGACTCCAAACCAATGTCAACTCCGATTGCGGTTGGAACTAAACTTGGAAAGCATGAGGATGGGAACTCTGTTGATCCCACCATGTATAGAAGGATCATTGGAAGCCTACTGTACCTGACAGTGACAAGGCCATATATTGTCTTTGCAACATGCCTTGTGGCCCGCTTTCAGAGTAATCCAAAGGAGGAACATATGGCAGCAGTAAAAATAATCATGAGGTACATTCAAGGTACACATAACTTCGGGTTATTTTTTGCTGCAGGCAGGGACAGTGAATTATCAGCATTTTCTGATGCTGACTGGGCTGGTGATGTCGTAGATAGAAAGTCCACTAGTGGTGGAGCTTTTTATATTGGGCAGAAATGTGTTGGCTGGTTGAGCAAGAAACAAGAAAGTACTTCTCTTAGTACTGCTGAAGCTGAATATATATCCGCCACAAAAGCATGCACTCAACTTCTTTGGATGAAGCAGCAGCTAACAGATATTGGTGATAAGGTGCAGCAACCAATGGTGATTTATTGTGATAACAAAAGTGCAATTGATCTTACGAAGAATCCGATTCATCATTCTCGTACAAAACATATTGAAATACGGTATCATTTTATCAAAGAAAAGGTTGAACAAGGTGTGATTAAAATGGATCATGTTGGAACTAATGAGCAAGTGGCTGATGTCCTAACCAAGCCATTGTCCGCGGCTGTGTTCGAGAAGCATCGGTTGAACCTCGGTGTTCGACCACCTCCTACTGCATAAGGAGGCTCCGGAAGTCCCCTCTCCCCGTTTGTTTTAACTGTTTTTATCTGCTTATGGCTGTGATGCAGGTTTATGGGGGAGATACTATCCAGGGGGAGTATGGCTTGAGCTGAACGTTGAACAAACTTTTCGGTCTTTGGTTTTATTGTCAATGGGGGAGAAAGGAATAAATTCAAGGCAAGAAATTCTTCTGTGATGAGAAGTGTAAGATTGTGATGAGAAGTTTAATAAGGATAACATTGGGATGGAGACTTTCAAAACACTAAGACCCAATTCAATCTTTCTCTCTTGTTTTCTACACCAAGCATTGCTCACGTAGACTTAGAGTGTTGGATGAGTTGATTCTTGCGTTTTGGATTTGCTCATGGTTGGAGATCTATTGAATTTATTCTGATTGCTAACAAACCCAAAGGGGGAGATTGTTGGAACCAGGTTCTTCAAAGCATGATTTGGTGTATGGTTTGTGTTTGTTGTCAATCCTCAGTGGAAGTTCAGGGTGTGTACCAACAAAGCGATCATACCGTTCAAGCAGAAAACAGTTGTGAAGGTGGCGCTGTTTCCCAGTTTTTGCCAAATTTTTGGGCCTAAAAATCGGCCAATAAAGTAAAGGGTTTTTGGCAAAGGTACTTGCGCGCCGTGCTCTTGGAGGATAAAAGACTTGCGCGCCATATGTTTTCGAGGATCAGAACATCAAAATTTGGCTAAGGAAAGAAGGTCGCGCAAGTGTTGGTTGGGTCGCGCAAGTGAGTTGCGCGACAGAGTTTATTGAAGACAAGACTTGCGCGCCGTCGAGGGACTTGCGCGCCGTCGAGGGACTTGCGCGCCGCCGCGCAGGGGGTCCAGTTTGCCTATAAATACTGGACCACCCCTCCTCATTTCTAACGAAGTTCAAGGCCGAGAGATTGTTCCAGCTCTCGTCGCGCAGGTGGTTGAGTCGCGCAGGTGGTTGTTTTGTCGTGAAAGTAGAGCTTGCGCGCCGGTGTTTGGCTGTGCGCCCAAGGTGGTTTGGAAGAGAAAGGAAGTGGACCACGCAGGTTTGTAGTTGGGGAAGGAAGAGTCGCGCAACTGTGTTGATGACACTTGCGCGCCAGTGTGGACTTGCGCGCCGTAGTGGGACTTGCGCGACTGTCTTGGAGAAGCGCGCCTGGTTTTGCTGAAGCCCACCGGCGTGTTTGGAGCTGCACGAAAGCCGAGAGACTACTCGGTAAATTTGAGGAAAAGTGATATTCTTCTTATGGTGAGAATCGAACTTCAATAGAGCATCAACATATAACAAAGGATGCACTCTTATGCAAATGAAGAAGAGGCCTTCACGTCTATAAACTGAGCGGGACTTCACCAACGGCAGTGAGCCAGGGGGAGTCAACGGGAGTGACCCGAGGGAAGTAGTGAGCTATCCCTGAACCTTTGTAAAGGCAGTGAGCCTGGGACAGAGCGACTGTACCCGAACTTTTGTAATCTACAGCTAGTGAAGCATAGTGGATTTTGGTACGACCGACAACCTGTCGGCGTATGCTCCTTGGATGTAGCCCTTAGTGGTGAACCAAGTAAAAATGGCTGTGTCTTCTCAGTGCTTGTGAATGTTTTCTTTCTAGTCATAATCTTCATACAGGTTCAACAAGTTCCTACCAATGTGGGAACAAGATCCATCACATTAAAAGAAAAAGTGGTCACCCTGATTCACCCCTCCCCTCTCAGGGTGTCCCGGGGTCCTTCATCCTTTGGCCGATACTTATATTTTTAGGAATATTATATCATTTAATAATATAGTATTTGTTTTAAAAACTCATTTATGTCAATTTTGACACTATTTGGTATTTTGTTTTTGTTAAAGTCATAAATACTTTATTTCTTAGAAAAAAATTATTTAATCGACCCTAACATGTCATATTAACCTAGAAAATTCATGTAATTCATAAAAAGTATAAATTTTTATTATTTTAATATTTATAATATCAATTATTCTAACCTTTCATTAATAAGGTAATTACTACATCATCATTGTGTCATAAATAAATTGAATTATTTAATATCTCAAAATTATAAATAAAATACCATTATGTAGGAAATAATTTTATATTTCTAATGAATATTTATAGTTGAATTTATCTTATGTATAACCCTATATAAAAAATGTTTTAGTTATGAAAATTTGAATTTCACACTTTTAACTCTTCTTTAAATTAAATAATAATAAATGTCCTAATCAAATCCAAGTGGATCAAATAAGATCATATTTTATTCCTAAGGTTGATTTTGGTCGAAATGAACTTATCCAATATAATTATGATATGTGTTAGGTTAATAATAACACCATTTTTAGTTTTAATTACCCTATTTACTTTTAACCGTGGAAAATAAAAGTCAAAAGTTACTATTCAAAAAAAATTATTATCATCTTATTGAACCACATTTTACTTAATGATATCAACTGAATCTCTCGGATTATTGAAATTCGATTCACAAAAGTGGTAAAATTACGTTTTATGAAAATTTAAAAATGTTCCTAGTAGGTGTGTAAAAGATGTTAAAAAGTTCAATAAAATTTTATACATCTAATATTATTATAAAATGACTCTAATGAATTAAATTGAACTAATATAGGTATTATGTATCTATTTTTACTTTAAATAATTTTTTATAAAATTAATAATTAATTAAACAAAAAGTCGATTTTAAACAATAACGCAGTGTTTTTCACTATTCATAAAAATTGAACGTTTTCATAAAAATACCAAAAATTCACCCTAAGCTAATTTTGATATTCCGAATCCAAAAATGAAATCCATTTTGAAAAATAAAATTTATAAAATTTTAAAATGTGGGTATTACTATTCATAACGTCTAGTTTGATTGGTCATGGTGTACTAGAACTCGATGTTGCGTACAACACAAGCTATTATATTATTCAAAGGGAAACATACCATGGAATCATGGGGTGTTACATAAGAAAACTTATTTGGGTCATCAAAATTAGTTCTAGTAGTAGCAGGAATCTAATATTCATTTACAATTGAAGACCAAATCTCAAAACCCATACTTTCTAAGTGCATTTTCATTTTAATTTTTCATTTTGCAAAATTGGTTCCATTAAAGAATATAGGTATGTTGGAATCATTTACTACTAGTCTATTTTCCATAATTATAGAATAAAGTGTAGAATTTTTGTTTTATAGAACTAAAAATTTCGATTTAACAGAAATTTTGAGATCTTTAAAACAGAACTAAAATCACAGTTGTAAAATGTTTGAAAAAGATTTCCAATTTAAAATTTTAAAAACATGGATTTTAAGAACTTACTCTAAAACTAAATGCTGGCCAGAGTAGGACAATCAAGAGGGGGATGAATTGAGTTCCTATAAAAAAATTTGTTAAAAGGTTTACTTAAAATATTAACAAAATTAAAATTAAAACAGGCTAGTTAATCAAGGTAATAAGATTATAATAGTTTGACTATTCAAACAACTTCTAAAAAAATGATTAATTATCAGTAATATCAATATGGGACATTGATACCACTTTTGAAACTATTATAATTAAGAAAAATTGTTATAACTACTATCCAAGACTAAGTATTAAAGTAAAATTTAGTTTTCCAAAATATAAATTAAAATAGAGAATGAATAAATAGAAACGCACAGAGGATAAAACAATTGGTTCAGTCTCAATCTGAGACCTAATCCACTTCACTTGGTGATCACCTACCACCAAGAAGTTTATATTAACAATCTTGATCCACACCTAGGATCAGAGTTAACAATTGTACACAGGACTGTCCAGGTCACAAGACCTCTACAATAGTTCTTCGTGGGTATAAACTATCAGGTCTCACAAGGAACTCTTCCACACTTATCCGTGGGAGTAAAAATATGTAAGAAGATATGAGAGTAAGGATATCTTGTATCCTTCAGTTTGATACAGGAGATAGTGTGTGCTTAATAGACAGATACACGCACTCCTCAAAAGTATGTAAAAAAGAACATGACAGAGAAAATAAATATGAGAAAGGATTTAGAAGGATATGTGTGTCTTGAGATGTAGCTTTGGACTCTTCATATATAATTCAGATAATTTTTCAGTATTCTTCTGAAATTTGACACTGAAATAGAGTGTCATATTCTGGATTCCAGGTACCAGTTGAGTACTACAGGTAAATCCTTCTCCATCATTGATATGATGAAGAGGTTTGTTGATTCAATGTACAACTTGATTGAGATTTACTTGTGTTTTCTTCCTTTTGTTCTTGAGTTCACAGTGGGTTCATGAGAGTGGTGAATGTTCTTTTGTATGTCTTATATCTTCCATGTCTCTAGGTCTCTCTCTTTTATTTTTACTTTGGGGTGCATGTGTTGGAGGTGAAAAGAAGCATGATTTCTAATCCTCATACCTCATACTATCAGGTTACATGTCTATAAAGAAACAATAATTATGTTAATTTCATTAAATGACTCAAATATGACCTTTAAAAATAACATTTAAATGAAATTGAAAAAGATAGAGAAGGGATTGAGGAACAATGCCACATTTTGTCTTGAAATGGTGTCACTTGGAAATGGTGACTTCTACTTTTACATTGAATGGCGTGAAAGTCACAATGCCATAATTGTGTTGAGATCTGGAACTTGTAGAAAAAATGTGGTGTTAGGATCATGATGTCTCAGGTAACAGTATCTAGTCCCTTTTCAAAACATTGAATGGTGTCTTGGAGATGGTAGTAGGGAACTGGGGTCATAGACTTTATGAAATAGGAAATTGGTTATGGTGTTTAAGTCATGGTGTTAGAGTCACGATGTCAAGGTTACTATGTTAGGGTTACAGTGTCAGGGTTACGGTGTCAGGGTTATGGTGTGAGGGCTATTGTGTTAGGGTTACTGTGTTAGGGTTACGGTGTCTGGGTTACAGTTTATGGGTTACGGTGTCAGGGACTTTTCCAAAATATGGAACCAGTGGTAGGCTTATGGTTTCTCAGACATATCTAAAGATATATAAAACAATATTAAGAAGTAATATTCATAAAATAGATTAGACTTACGCATTAATATAATAAAACATTATTTAACAAGATCAAACATAGTTTACAATATTAAAACTTGATTTGTGAGATTCTCAATCAGGATCTTGTAAAAGTTTGTACCATGAGTGATTATCATTTAATAAATTGGAAACCGACAGTCTATACACATGATTTGTGATAGATTAAATAAGGTTAACATGATTTGTGGGCATTAAAACATGATTAACACGTGAGGAGGCCAATAATCTATACACATGATTTGTGAATGATTAAACAAGGTTAACATGACTTGTGAGCATTACAACATGATTAACACATGTAGAGGACAAAAATATTTATTATATATTAATTATATAAGTATCTTTATGTTAAAATGTTCATATATATACTCTATATTGGCTATTATAAAATCCAAGAGAGGTGATGATGAAAAATGAATGACATCGGTCTGCGAGGCGATATTATATCATACACACAAATGATAATTTTGTTTCTCACTTAATGGAAGAGGATATAGATTTAGGTTATTATATTAAAATAATAAAATATTATTATATTTTATATAATTATTTTAATTTGTTGTCATAATTGAAGAATATTTGAAGGAGGCAAAAGAAGGAATAAAATAAAGATGATGGGTTAAGCACGATACCTTATCTTCAGAAAACCTCCTTAGGTAAGTACTAAGATCATTAATAGTATGGTTTTATGATCAAACCATAGGGCATAGGTTAATGGTATTGAAGTAAGGAATATATTTTTTTAAATATTTTCTGATAAAAATAGCTCTCAATTTGTGAAAATGAGAGGAGAGTAGGTTGCCTTTTAAAACTTAGGTGAGTGGAACACTTGTAATTTTTGAAAAGAAAAAGGTGTATCAACATTTTTCATATACCAAAAGGATCTAAAATGGACCATTATTTATCCTTATACATTATAAGGTCAAAATATTCCCATAAAATAGATTTTGGATATATTTTTAGGTCACTTAAACCCTTATCTATTTAGTTTAACCCCTAGTAAATATGTTTTTTACCTTAACTATGGTAAATGATTTTCACTATATTCACTATTCATTATAAAAAAATTAAGTTGAAATTACTAGATAATATAAATTATTATAATTATAAAAAATGAATTCATTTTACCAAATTAAACTCTCAGAAGTGGTATTATTTAATTTTAAATTAAACCTAAAGGCGCGATGAAAAAATAGGTTTTCAAGAAGTATATTTTTTATGTAAAATATGATTTTATATTAACTCTATGATGAGTAAAAATAATAATTTAAATTTAAATTAAAAATTATTGATATATAATATATAAAAATAATTTAAATAATTCCCCATTATAGGTTTTTTAATTAATTAAAATGGAGAATCATTATGCACATAAAAATAGCTTTCAGAAAAAAACATATTTTAAACCCAAAAATTTACTTATACCAAAATACAATATAAATATTATTGAACTTTTATTAATCATATTAAATATAAATAAATAATAATTATTTTAATTTAATTCATATTCAAAACATAATAGGAATTTTAAATTAAATTATTTATTGAAAATACATGACATTTTTATAAAAATCCATATTTTTCACTATTAACTGAAAAAATATATTTTTTGTAAGATACAAAAATTTAACCTTAAGTAAATTTTGATATGAAGATTTAAAAATTGAAATTTATTTTTTCAAATTTAAATTTTATAATTTATAAATTAAACGTTTAAATAAAACCTTAAAATAAAATAATTTAATTAAAACTATTGTTTTTAATTCAATTTTTTTTAAAATTATTGTAATGAAAATATCTATCTAATTCATATTAATAAATATGAAAAATATTTATTGTATAATTACCTAGGTCTTTAAACCCCCCCCCCACCGCGTTAAATTTCATCCTCATAATTTTATTCAATCATTAAACAAGTGGGGATATCTTTCCCTCAGAGTATTTTCATATTCCCATGTTTCTTCTTCAACCATATAGTTCATCCATAAAAAATTTACCTTGAGATTCACCTTATTCTGTAACAATTTATCACTAAGGTCAATAATATTAGATGTTTGTTTTTTCATATAATAAATATTCACTTCCATCTGAATTGCTTTGGTGATCAAAATATAAGATGAATATGGAACCAACATCCTTATTATTGAAATATGAAAAATGTTGTGTACCTAGGATAAAATCGGGGGGTAAATACACTTAGTAGGAAACCAATCCAAGTTTCTCAATGATTTTATATGGTACAATTAACTATGGACTTAACTTTACCTTTTTTAAAAACACATCACAATTTTTATGGGAAATACTTTAAGAAAAACATGATCATATTATTCAAAAGAAAGATCATTCCTCCAGTTATCTGCATATATTTTCTTCCAACTCTGATCCATCCTCATATGTTGTTGAATAAAAGGTGCCTTCTCATCCATTTACTCTACCAAATATACTCTCATCAACTTCTTTTCTCTTACTTCATTGAAAATATCTAGAATTCAACACCAATTTTTTTATAATTCTTCAAAAGGAACCATTTGTATAATGGAATGGAAATTATTGATATAAGAATAATCAAACAATGAAATATGATAATCAAATTCCACAATAATATATTAAGAAATAAAGAATCATTTATTCTAATGTAATTATTTTTTACACTATTTATCAGATTCAGGATAAAAATCTATACTTAAATTTAGTTAAGTACCCAAAAACTTCTAAATTACTTCCAAAAAATTAAAAGTAAATATGGGATCATGGTTAGAGATAATAGAGATAATAACACCATGTGACTTTATTATCTCCTTTAAATATTATTGAGAAATCAAATCCAAATACATGGTATCTTAAATTGTAAGGTTACTTACAAATTTTTTTATCAATCAACAATAACTCATATCTCATTATTACCTTGAGATGTTTTTGTAAATCCCACCAAAAAATACATCGATATATTTTCCCATTCCAACTATGTAATTAGAAAAGGTTGAAGCATTCCATGTGGTAATTTTCATTTTTCTTTAACCTAATTAAAATTCAAACATTTCATGGTAAATTCATCAATATCGCATTTCATTCCTTCCCTCTAATAATACTCCTAAAGGTCTTTTTACATATTAGTGTTGGAAGGATGAGTTGAAAATAGAAAACTATGAGCTTCACACAACAAATATTTCCTAAGTTGGGAATCACATGGCACACATATTATTTTTTCAAAACTAATAACACCTTCTTCATTAATATTAAAATTAAGAAACTTACCCTTCTTAATGGATTCTACCTTTTCTTATAGAATGTGATCCTATTTCTAAGCTTACTGTGTTCTTTTTAAAGATTATACTAAATTAGAACCTAAAACAAAATAGATTAATTCTCTACACTGACAACTTATACACCAAAATTCATCATATTATTAACCAAAGGGTCATGTTCCAAATTTAACATGGTTAATATATCATTATTTTTCTTACTAAAAGAATTGATACTTTTTCTCCTTTCCAAGATGATAATAAATCATGAAATAATAATATTTGATCAGTTCCAACCATCTTCTCTATCACATGATCAATCCATTCTGAGTGAATAAGTACTTCAAACATTAAAGATCATTATATTTTTCACACTTTACTCCATAGAAATTATATATCAAAATTTTTAAGGAAAAATTTACCCCAGCTAATTCTAGATCATGTGTTGAGACATTTAACTCATCAGGTTTAAACTAACATGAGGAATAAGAAATTACCTAGTCATTCTGCATCAGGACACATACAAATCCTTTTAATAAATAATCATTGTAAATGAAAAATTCACCATTTCTGTAGGGTAGGGTCAAAACTGGGGAATTTACCAATCTTATTTTCAGTTCCTGAAAATAATCATCACAATATTTTATAAAAATGAATTTAGATCCTTTCCAAGTTAACTTAGTCAATGCTCTAGGCAACTGAGCAACATTTTTAGTGAATCTTTAATATTAACCCACTAAACCACGAAAAATACCAATCTCTATTACATTTTTTTGTCTTAGAAAATCATTAACAAATTTTGTTTTATCTGGTTC
The DNA here is from genome assembly GCA_963277665.1 of Viscum album. Lineage (NCBI taxonomy): Eukaryota > Viridiplantae > Streptophyta > Magnoliopsida > Santalales > Viscaceae > Viscum > Viscum album. The sequence goes on from OY728164.1 coordinate 196,128,066, forward strand.
AATAGTTATACCATATTTAGAAACAATATGACCAAGGAATTAAATATGTTACAACCAAAATTAAAACTTACTAAATTTTATATATAGTATCTTTTCTTTTAAGGTTAAAAACAATCCTTCTATATCTTTCTCATTATTCCAAACTATTCAAATATTCAAAAATATCATCAATAACACAACATAAAAATTATCCATGAACTCATGGAAAACTCTATTCGTAAGGTCTATAAATATTTTAGGTGCATTAGACATCCTAAAGGGAATAACTAAAAACCCATAATGTCAATATCTAATTTGAAACACTACCTTTAGAATTTCATTCTCCTTGAATTTTAGCTGATTGTACCCGAACCTCAGATCAACCTTTGAAAAATAATGATATCCCTAAAGCTAAATAAACAAATAATTAATATACAGGAAATGATACTTGTTCTTAACAGTGACATTATTCAAGGCTCTATAATCAGTGAAAATTATCATTAAATCATCTTTATTTTTAGAAAAAAACGAGAACCCCATGGTGAAGTACTAGGTCAAATGAGACATTTATCTTGAAATTCATGTAATTTATTTTTCAATTCTTGAAGTTTTAATTTCTCCATTTGATATGGTGGTTTTGAAATAGTCTTATCATCAGGTACTAAGTCAAAATTAAATTCAACCTTTTAATTAAGAATAAGATCAGGAAAATCATCATAAACTACATCCGTACATTCATTTACTATTAAGACATCACTAATCTGAAACATTTATTTCTTTTAAAACATATGAACTAGATAACTTTCACTAAATTATATAATAAATTTCTTGGATTATTGGTATGTTATCAAAGGTATGAAATCATTGAATAAAACGTTCTTAGATCTATAATCTATCTTATCACGATAAACTGAAATCCTATCCCTTCCCAAATTTATATTAAACTCAATTATGGGAAATTCAACAAGATTTTAAAGAAATACCAAACCACTAATGAAAATATGAATATTTATATAAATCTAGGTTTCTTTAATAATTCCTCTTGTATTTTTTACCAAAAAATATATATTACTGTCATTAATTGATATTCTCAATTTACATGAAAATTTATCTAAAATGAAAGAATTAAAAGATCTAAATTCAAACAAGGTATTTGTATAATTATAATACACAAGTAACATACCTACCGCCACTTTATTTAATGCCCCAACATCAAAAATAGTAGTACCAAAATATTTTTCCACACCCTTTTCTTTTGATCTTTCTTATTTCCATCCTCAGTTTCTAACTTTGGGAACATTTTACTGTAATTACCCAACTCATTGTAACTAAAAAATCTCAACATCGGATGTCTATATATTACCATATTCACAGATTCTTCTGGAGTATTTTCCCTACAATCATGGGCCGTATGACATAAATTTACACATCAGTAACACTTCCCGGATTTTTTAAAAATTATCTTGTCTTATTTTTATCACTCTTACCACAAGATGGAAAATTTATTTTCTTACCTATATATTTCTTTGATGTATTTTTCCCAATCACCATACATCCTGACTCCTATTAATTTCATCATCATGAGGCACATAAGTGTCAAACATAACTCTATCTCAACCTTTTTAGCACAATGAAAAACTTTCTCATAGAATTTAAATTATCATATGAATAAACCAGTTTATCAACATGGTTTCAATCCTAAGTAAAATTATATTCATTTTACTATCAATTCCCTGAATAAAATTTACTATGTACCTGTAAAATCTTGTAAAATTTAATTCATATAGAGATACATAATTATAATATTTTTGCCTCAATTCTAGGAATTGTTTCTCCATATGAAGTCAAACAACTATAGGTATATATTTCTCAAGGAAATAATCATTAAATGTTTCATATTCCATGGAAAAAAGATCATCTTTCTATCTATTATTCTTAACCAAGGACCACTATAAATCATCCTCACCTTCAAAATGATAGACATAAAGAGTTAAATTTTTATGTTTTGAAAATCCCATTACTATAAATATCTTTTCTATATTATTAATCCATACTTTAGATAATACTAGAACTAAGGTTCCACTGAAAGTTAGAGGGTGATGTCCTATGAAATGTTCAACTATATACATGTTTCTCTTCGTAAAATATGGTTTCTCTCTAACATATATTCCACCACTATTTATAGCCTGATTCAACTGGTCCATCATAAAAAAAATTCTCAGTTCTAATTCCAACCATTCCAAGACTCTGATTTGGATGCATATCTTCGTCTTGGTGACTTTCTACAATAGTATCCTTCATTGTTATATAAAAAAACCATTCTAAATATACATATTGTAGTCAAAAAAACATGGTAATATTCAAATTCTACATCATTTCCACTTAACTATATTTTAAAAACCTTCAAGGAACACGATTAACTTTATCCTAACCTATAAATTTATCTAAACCTTTCCTATGATACCAACTATAAGGACCCATAATTAAAAATGACAAAATATTTTTTATATCATGAATTCATTCTGTTAAATTTCTAGATCTTTTCAAGTTTAAAGTTTTATATAATTATTTCATAACTTATACATTACAAGACTATATATATACAAAGTGGAAGGGAGGAGGCGATGAATCGGGAGCTTGCGATGCAGGAACCCTAGTGCATGTCGCGCGATGACTTCGCCCCCTTCCTGGCAGCGGGAGGGGGGAGGCTGATCCGGTTCCTCTGACGTTGAAGCCTCAAACCCCCTTTGTGCCATTTACTAACCCTAATTACCTCCCGGATTTCCGTCGATTTCTTTACATCCGAAGGTTCCTGACCTTCACCTCGGGAACCCTAATCTACCGATCTCAGAGTTGGAGTTCTCTGAAGCGACAAAGCATCTTGATCTGACCATGGTGGCTCGATTCATCTCATGAAGGCCGTCTGTTGATGAATTTGATCGATGTGTCTTTGCCAAGTGGGACTTGAGGGATTGAGCAGTGGTTGGCCTCCTCTACAATCGTCACTTAATGATTCTATTCACCTCAGATGAAGATCTGGTTCGTGCTTGGTCCAACGCCCCTCGATGTCGCAACGGGTGTAAGTTCTTCCTATTTCGGTGGATGATTGAATGCTGTATGAATCGGGATCCCACTTCCCTTCCGATCTGGGTAAGTCTCCCCAATCTTCCTTTACCCTTTCAAAATCCAGCGATCTTCTGTATGCTTGGGAATATAATAGGTCACTTCCTTTGTTCTGATGTGCGTACTTCTACCCTGTGCCACCCGATTAATCCCCGGTGTTGTGTTGAGGTGGACGTTTCTAGACCGACGGTGGAATGGGTGTGGATTTCAGTTGGAGAGGAATTACAATGGAAGAAAGCGGTTATCTATGAATCCTGGGTTGATTACTTCTCAAGCTGCAAAATACTGGGCCATTACTATTCGAGATGCCATGCTGGGTTACAGTGCAGGAGGCCACCAGCACCGAGCTCTCTTACTGAGGACAGGAGACCCGCTGTGGTGGAAACTGAGACGGGAAATCTCAGACCTCGGGGCACACTGCCTGTTAATACATCCACGGGTGCTCCTTCTAACCCGTTGGTGTCTACAGTTTTCACACAGCTCAGGCAGGATTTGAATAGGGGGGAGGAACTGTAGGAATGTGATCCCAAAGGTGCTGGCGATGGTGGGTCGGCATGCCCTTCAGATGGTCTCACAGCTGTAGTTCTTCAGTAGCAACCTGAGGAATCTGCTATGTCGAACAGGGATGTCAATGCTCAACTCAGTTGGTCTAAGGCTGGTGCGGATACTCATAGGGAAGGGGGTAGTAGTGGTGGCATTAGTCAGTATAAACAGGGCTCTGATTTGAGTCATGAATTGGATACCATGCAGGGGTATGCCCCAGATGTGAGGCATTTGCAGTCTGCTAGATGTAAGCAGAACCGAAATATGGAGATTTTAGGTGGCTTCAGTGGTCAGGGTAATGTTTCTAGTTGTGTGTTGATTAACGTACCCACCGAGAATCACTTTCAAGGGTTAGAAATGGAGGTGGGGTAATAGATACCTCCTATATGTGGAAGTGGAAGCGTGAAGAATGAGTGCAAGGAGAATGCAGTAATGTGTAATGCTGGGATTGACGCTGAACAAACAATGGCCGACCAACCTCACTATTTGGCTATGATTGACATGAAAAATCATTTTCAGCAAAACCAGCTAGTGCAGTATCAAGAGATACAGTGCCATGGGAAATGGGGAGACCTCGCTGATAGTGATAAGGAAAATCATGCGGAGATGGTTAGGCCATCATACAGTGAGATTGTCCAAGTGGGGAACAAGGTGATGCCAGTGATCCAGGACAAGGTGATTGCTTCTCCCTGAGGAAGGAGGAAGAAAGACTACTCCTATTTGGCAAAGATGATGCCTACCCGATCGACTGTCAGAACTATGCAATCTTCAAATGTGTTTCTTGAGCTGGAGAGGCTGAATCTGAGGAGGAAATATGCAAAGGTTATGAAGCACTACGAAAGTTCGGTGTGGGAAACAGCGACTGAGGAAGAGTCTGTTTATCATGGAGGTGGTGAGGGGTATGATTTTGAGGATTTGCAGTGACTTTTCTGGTTCTGTTATGTTTGTTCTCCTGTCATTTTCTTTTATCTTAATAAATGGTCAGGGGTCCTACCTCTGGCTACGCTTTCCTGGGTATATACAAAGTGGAAACTTCTATTCAGTATCCATTTTTCTATAATATAAATATTTTAAAATAAACTATTTTTTATTTTCCTGAAAAATCTTTATAACTTTTAACTTGAAATATTATTTTCCATTACTCATCCTTAAACCCTATGAACAACATTTAAAAATGGGGTATAATTAAAAAAATATCAATAAGTAACATAAAAAGAATAAAATTGTTAGTCTAACAAAAAACACAAAAACTCTTCAAAAAAATTCTAAAAAAATACATTTTTCTCCAAAAAGGAATCATCATTCTTTTAAGACTTTCATTATCATATGATTGAAATTAAATTATTTCCACGAAAAATTATTATTAAGAATATAAAATTCATATAGGTGCCTTGGTACATCATCATCATGGAACCATTACAAGAACCCATACAATAACCCTTACAATTAATATAATAATATAGAAGACTTTAAATAAAATTCCCCTATGAAAATAATCATTACCCAATGCATTGGATTACAATCTCGGTTCACCAATAATATAAGCTATAGTGGGATCATCCAACAGTATCTATGTGCACCCATTGTATAAGATATATCAAGATCACCCATGAGAAATAACAGGGATAAAACCTTTATTAAAAAAATACAAGTACCATATCATTAACAAAATATTTTAATATTACAACTTTTTATTACAAAAACATTTAAATTATCATTTAAACCTATTTGAAAAAAACTATGGGATATTAAAATACCTTTTTATTTTAAAAACCATTTTCCAAACATAAATTACACAGAATAAGGGATTTTTTCACTAAAAAACATAAACTATTATAGAATAGTCCAAACTTAAAATAATTGTTACGATATATAGAAAATTTTTATTTTTATATATGTTAAAATAGAACATTCACTTTATCTTTTACAAGTAAAGACAAACATTCCCTAAAAATATTTTTTTTAAACCATCAAAAGAAATGAAAATATGTACTTTATAAAACATTCATGTATATATAATTAAATTTATAAAATAATTTTAAAAACATAGACTTGGAAGAAGATGAATTTTAAGGAAACATTTAAAAGATTATTTTTAAAGAAAATCCCCTTAACACTATGTAAAAATTTGAATCATAAGCCCCATCAATGAATAAATTGAAAAAATTATTTAAATATAATTTGAATGGCTAAATTCATGATATAACATGTAAATAGGGATGTATATACACATTATAAAATAATATAGGTTAATAACATCAAAATAGGCCTCAACAAAAGGAAATTGAGTTGAATTCCCTTAACTTGAGTCTCACTCGTCATGTATGTTCTTTAACATCTGGAAAAATAATTTTTTTAATTGTTTACTTACCTAAGAAAATTTTTTACTTTATTATTCTCATTTATTTCACTTATTATCATGTTATATATGATTAAATTTAAATTAATTTCACTTTGAATGTTTTGACGGTATTCAGTCTATGTGTCAAAAATGACTTCGGTAGGTTGACTATGGTCAAAATAGTCATTATTTCAAAATATTCACAATAATAATTGGGAAAAATTTATTATATTTCTAAATAAATTATACTTTTAAAATTAATTAATTTTTTTTAAAAATAAATTATGTTGTAGTCATAGTTATGGTAGATCATACATACCCATGAGTAATGTTTCATTTTTTCATCGATCATTATAGAAAGAAGATAAGTAATATTTTTTCAATTTAGAATAATTTAAATATCATAAATAAAATATTATTTATTTAAATATACTTAAATATATCATACGTGTGATTTTTTTTGAAAAATAATCACATCGCTTCATGGAGGTGGTAGTCCACATGTACATACCAACGACATTATCATTTTTAGAGAGTGGAAAGTTAGGAGATAAATAATATATTATCTTCTAAGAATGATAAATATTTCATTAATATAATAATTATTTCATATTTATTCCACATATAATCATTAACATTATCCTTATTACCTTCCATGTAAAGTGTTTGTGAAAAAAAATCACATCACTTTGTGAGGCGGTAGTTCACCGTACACATGAGTGATGTTGTCATATCCCCCATGGAATGGAAAGTAATATGGTATTTATGATATCATTATTAAATAAGTATAATTATTTTAGAAATTTAATATATATACTTCTAATTCATAATTATAAATATCCATGAATGGTGATGATGAAAAATGAATGACATCGGTTCACGAGGTGGTAGTATGCCATACATATGAATAAAGATTTTGATTTTCATTTGATAGAAGAGGAGATGGATTTAGGTTATTACATTAACAAAGTAACATCTAAATGTATGGTAGATACTTTTTTTATTATATCATCATAATTTAAGAATATTTTAAGAAGTTAGAAGAAGAAATAAAATAAAGAAGCTTGGTTAAGCATGATACCTATTCTTCAAAAATACCCATTAGGTAAGTAACAAAATCCTCCTTAGGATAGATTTATGATAGTACAAGGGGATATATATTGTGGGGATATAATAAAGTAATATATTTTTATAGTTATTTTCTAATACATAGTTCGTTGAAGGTGTGAAGAGGAGAGGAGATGGGTGGCCTTTAATAAGTGAGGTGAGTGGCACACTTGTAATCTTTTAAAGAAAAAAGGTGTGCCCATGTTTTTTGCATTCCAAAATGCTAAAAAATGGGCCTTCCTTGATATTTAGAAATTATGAGGTCGAAATATTTTTATAAAATATATTTTATACAATTTTTTAGTTCATTTTACCCCTAATACGTTTCATTTAACCCCTAACAAATCTGTTTTTTACCTTAACCACGGTAAACAATTTTTACCATTTTCATTATTAATTATAACAAAAAATAATGTTTAAATTATTGGATAATATAAATTATTATAATTATAAATTTGGAATAAATTTAGTAAATTACATTAATAGAAGTGGCATAATTTAATTTAAAATTAAACTCGTAATCATGATGAAAACGTAGGTTTTCAAGAAGTGTATTTTTCAAAAATAATATTATTTTAGATTAACAATATGTCTAGTAATAATAATTATATGAATTTAAATTAATATGTATTATTATATATAATTTAAATTCAATTTAAATAATTCATTATTAGGGGTTTTTTTAATTAATTAAAATGGAGAAACATTATGCGCTATAAAACAATTTTCTGGAAAAAATCTGATTTTAAACCCAAAAATAATCTTATACTAAAATCCAATATAGAGACAATTAAAATGTAATTAATTATATTAAATATAAATAAATAATACTTATGTTACTTGAAATAATATTCAAAATAAAATTGGGCTTTAAAATTATTTAATTTATTGAAAATAAATGACATTTTTACAAAAATTGTTATTTTTCACTATTCCACAAAAAATCACTTTTTCTGAAAAATAGAAAAATTTCAACCTAAGTTTATTTTTATATTTTTATTTAAAAAATGAAATTAGTTTTTTCAAATTAAAATTATATAATTTATAAGTTAACCTCTTAAATAAAACATTAAAATAAAATATTTCATTTAAAACTATTTCCTTTTTTATTTAAAAATTAATTAATATTTTTATAATGATTATAACTATATAATTCATATTAATAAGCATGTAAATTATTTATTATATCATTAATTGGGTTTTTACAATTGATATTGGGGATTCTTGTTCCTTTGTTTTCACTTGAGTTTTTTCTTGTTTGGGGTTGACTGTATAGATTCCCCCAAGGTTGTTAGTTATTGATATACCTAAAAAAAGAGGTTAGATCAAGTAAAAAGGTGTCTAACATGTTCCATAGTGTTTTAAAGATATGGATTTTTTTTAAATTTATAATCATGCATATAAAAAATTTTAACACCATTTTTTGGATGGACCAGCTGATGCACTTTTAGGAATTCATTTACTTCTACTAGGTGTAGGTGACTTTTACATCCATAATGGGGGAGTGTATGTTTGTGGGAGAATAATATGATGTGTTTGGTAGATATAGTGTTTATTTTATCTGTGTATATTCCATTATATTTTAATTAGAGGGTATGGTTCTTCCAACAAACTAAGAGATTATTCTAGACACTTTTCATCTGGTAGGGGACCATTTTTAGGATGTATTTCTAGTGGTTTTTTCAAAAATTACACCTCATACATTGAAAAACTTCATGGGGTGCAGTTACTATATTTAATACTCCTTATCAGGTGTAACTGACATATCTGAGAGATTTGAAGGTAAAACTTGAGTATCCTGAGGTGAATGGTGTTATCTATCGGAGTACCTCTCCTTGGTGTTTTATATTTTTATTTCCATGAAATATATTTGGTACCTTAGTGTATGTGTATATTAGTAAAATCTAACCCATTTTATGGTGAAGAATGGATATCACTTTCCAAATAATTGATAACTAGTTTGACGAAATAAAGAGAGCCTAATGGTTTCCTAATATTTATCTGCGATTAGGATATCATTATTTTTTGGTCAAGGTAGTCATTTTACCAAATATGGTACTTAAAAGTAGGTATGGTTTGTATGATTTTATTATGATGTAATTAAGTGTAATTAATTCACTAACAATTTTCATGGATCCCATAAACTAGATTTTTATCCCTAATTAGACTCATTTTCAATGGTTTTCACTGATGGTATATTGATAAATTCATGGACCCATGAGTCCCATTATGTGAAACTTGATATCTCATTAAGTGTTATTTAGTAACTTTAGTTGTATTCAATAACTCAAAGTGTAATTTTTTTATTAATTAGGTGTTATTTTTTTGGGAATATGATATCAGATACATGATTCTTTGTTCACCCCAGGAATGTGGAAGTAGTGATGTCATGATTTGGCTCAGGAATGCATTTATGATCTTGAGATTCATTATATTGTTTGGTTATTATAGGTGGTTCATTCAAAACTTCTTTAACTTGGAAGTGTCCATGAGTGGGAAAAAAGGGATTCAAATTTTAGTGGTTTAAATTATGTGTAGAGGTATTCTATTATTTTAATAAGATGTTGGAATCCACTCTAATTATGTCTCTTTTAGCCCCTAGGATCAGTAATACTATCTATTGTGATATCTCAAGTGTCATACAAGGTTCTATTTTTGATGTATAAGGTTAGGTGGTTTCTAATTGGTCTCATCAGATATAACCCCACATACATAACCCCACCCATGACATGGAACTAGCAGTTTTGGTTCTCTCTTTAAGATGTTGGTTTAATTATCTATTTGGTGAGAATTTTATCATCTACACTAACCATAAGATAATTTGGTATATATTCTCCCTATGAGACATTAATTTTTATTAAGACATGGGTTTGAGTATCTTTAGATGTTCGGTTTCTAGATTGTATATACCTCAAGGAAGGTAAGTTTCTTCAAATATTACTTGAGAAAAAAGACCCATGAATTAATAGTTTAGATTTCTAAAGAGGAGTGTAAATTGATTAGACTACTCACCAATTTCTATATAGATATGTTTGTGGAAGGAGAGGTGGTAGTTTTTTTCCCTCAACTGTTGTATATTTTATATTATTTGAAGTTAAGGCTAGACACATCTTTGATTTATATTTCTTCATGACATGGGAAATACTCATGGAGGATGATCATATCCCAAGTTAGGATCATCCCACATATAATTTGTTGTATTTATATAGTTTTTTATTATTCCCAAATTCAATGATGGAAGCACTGATAAAGGATTATCATACCTCATGATGGTTGGTACATCCAAGGTAAACTAATATGAGTCAGGATATTATGTTGGGTTTTTAGTGGTTAGGTACGGGGAAGGTTATTTTATGTTTCATAACTCATTTCCTATCCTATATGAGGATAAATGTAGAGCACCAATAACTGGGTAGTTTACATCAATCCACTCTAATTCTAGTGTGTATTTTGTTTGAGGTGAGCGTATATTTCATCCTAAAATTTTCCAAGACCATTATTGATCATGATGTAGTGGATGTGGTGTTTTATTGGCCAATGAAGGTTTAATATTTATTTATCATTCAAGAGACTCGGTCTATGGATGAGTTAGGCACGTTATATTTGCAGGAAAGAGGGACATCACCGCTCTCTCTTAGGACCTCTCACCTCTCGCGGAGATCACCACAATCTCCTCTAGGATTCCTCTCCAACAGTCTCCTGTTCATGCATCGTGATGCAGATGGGGCTTTGTTCACATGGTCCCTATCTTCGATCTCAAGGAGGACATCAGAGACTCTTGGTAACGGTGAACTTTGGTGGTGCGGTGCAAATCTGGCAGGTATCGGCTAGGCTGCATTGTGCTTTTCAGGGAGGCGCTGGATTGGTTTGTATCTTGCAGCGGTTTGGATCGGGTTTGGTAGATCTGAAATCCACATGCTCATTCGGTCTTCTTCACGAGTTGTGTGCCTGGGTGAGATCTGGCAGGGTTAGTAAAACCTCAGAGGCTTCAGCTTGGCTGGTTTATTGCGGAAAAAATGGCTAGGGTTTGGTGGATCTGGATGCTGCTTCCCTCTAGTGGTGCCCTTTTTTCCAGGGCAGTATTTTCGATTAAGGAGTTGCTTCTGGGAAATTTGAAGATGCTGTTGTCGGATTCAAAGTACCATATTTTCTAGATCTGGTATCTTTTCAGAAGATGCAAAAGGTGTAGGTTCGTTTTGGTACCTCGGGTTTGATTCTTTTATGTGGCTCATGTCTGATTAGTTGTGATCTGGTTCTGGGTTACGCTCTTCATGTTATTGGTATTGGATTGAGCCTACGGTTAAGGTTGTGTCTGTGTCTTCTCTATGACTGCTTTTATGGTTGTCCCTTGTTCAATTTCATGTTGCTGGTGCTGCCTGATGGGTTTTATGCGAGGTGTTGTTTGGATATAGGTCTGATTATAAAAGTTCAGGTGTTTTAGAATGGTTCTAAGTGCTGGTGTTGGTTGTCCAGTGCTACTTTAGTATGTGGTATCCTTGATATTGGCTGGTTAGAAGGTCATTATTTCTGGATTTCAAGGATATGGGTGCCATTTTATGCTTTGATGAGGAATGTTGGTTTCTGCTTTCATGTGATGTCTTTTGTTTGGTTCTTCCTGGGTTGCTACTACTGGAAGCCAACATTTGGTGTTAGTGCCGATGCGTGGTGTTTGGATGATCCGTTGGGTGACTGTTGGAATTGGATTCTGGGGTGTGGCTGCTCTCCGTTATTATTCCACTTAACTCGTGCACCCACCTCTACTCTTACTGCCCTTCCCATCACACTGGACTCCATTTTGGTTTGGTATGATGGTGCATGTGGCAGTGTTGGGATGGTGTTGGTGGTTCATCTTAACATCAAGGGTGCGTCTCGGAGGGGAGACAATGTTCTGTTGTGTAGGTTTGATAAGATAAGATTGGAGTATAGGCTAATGGTTGCTAAGCTTGGTATGGTGCTAAAATATTGTGTTGGTGAGGTAGGGTTTACTATGGTGCTACTGATATCGTGCTGATGATTATTGATGAATTTTCTACTTGTGGTTATGGTGCTGCTGGATGTTGGTTGCTGATTGGCTGGGAGGTGATGATGGAAATAGTTCTGAATTTCGGATTTGTTTGTCTTATTGTGTACTTTTGGGGTTTTTTGGGGTTTTTTTGGGTCTGGGGTTATTAGGTAATTTTTGGGTGCAGGTCGTTTGACCCCTCCCCTCCCTTGTCTACTACATCTTTTTTTCTAATAAATTGGGGGGGGGGGGCAGGAATAGCCTGACCCCTGCATCTTCCTTGCCTATATGTAGGAAATAGTGTATTTTAATTGTGTTCATATAAGTATAGTGTTATATTAAGATAAACCCTACATATAAAGATTCCAGAAGGTCTTGAAGAAGGCTCTAGGGTCTCAGCTAATGATGAGTATGATATATAACCCACATACAAATAGGCAGCCAAAGAGAACGATCTATATACTAGATGATATGAATATGGCACCCATTATTTATTTTGGTGGATCTTGGTATAACTATCTAACCTTAGTGTAGATTTCATATAACATTGCATATGAGGTTTCAATTAGGATTTCCCTTTTTTAGGATCTTTATAACATGTTATGCCAATCATCATTGTATTGGTTAGATGAAGGTAAGTCAACTATGCTTAAATCAAGATTGGTGCAGGAAACCGCTGAGTGGGTGTAGTTGGCTCATAAGTGGATTATTAAAACTCAATAAATACAACACTCATAAGATATTTGTAGGTTTGAACCATTAAATTTCATAATGGTTTATATATATTTTGTGTGCTTTCACCTTGGTTGTTGAATAGACAATTGAGGAAGTAGGTAAAGCTTGCACAATGGTATGTTGGTTTGTTCAAGATTGTAGAATAAATTTTTACAGTGGTTTATTGTTTTGATATTACTACTCAAAATTGAGGTATGAATGTTGTGTTCCATGTATCCTCACTTTTTAATTATGGGTTAAACCTTGTGCATATAATCAAGGATGAAGATGTCAATTTGGAGGCAAATGTTTTATTTGAGGAGAACTCAATGTGGATTGTAGACCAGAGCATGAAGGTAATATATAGTAATATAGTTCTTCTTTTACTATTATCATGGCCTATTGATAGAAAAAAATATGATACTTAAGAGTATGAGTTTTATTTGTGTGCATATTTGTTGGATCTATTCATCTAAGAACTCTATAGTTGCTTCTTGGAAATGAAAAGTCCTTACCGGGGGAGTTTGTAATGATCTTAAAATGTTTAGGTGACAAAACATTAAAATTTAAATATTCTAATAAATAATGAGGGAATGTATTATTTTAGGGTATTTATATGGGTTAAGGGTATGTTTTAGAGGATCAAGTTAGGTTTACAATGACAATTATGTAGTCTATAGGTGTTCATGTCATAATTGCTGAAATTCAAGCTGTGATGGTTTTAACATAGGGGAAGACCCTATTTATACAAATATCCACACCATGACCCTTGGGGAATAGACATTGACTATATTAATAGAGGTATATTCCCTTTTTTTGAGATTTATCATGAAATTCATCCAAGGTTATGCCATGAAAATTTCACAGGTTCTTTTTAAACAATATCTTTGTAATATCACCTAGAATATTGTATTTCACTCTCATATAATCTCCCCCAATCTTTTAATGAACTAGGTGATGTGAATATCCTTGATTTGGTGATTTTTTAAATCTTCATATCTTCTTTGTGGATTTTATAGTTCCATTCTATGATGCAGATCTCTTTTGGTGTGTATAATATTGTTTAAGCCCTATATACCCCTTTCTTCTTATCATTATTATTTTCTCCTATCAAAATCACAATTTTTTTATTTAGGGGTGAAATTATGTTTAAATATTATTGGGTTATAATCAATATGGGTGGCTTGGTGAGTATACTGTATTATTCTTTTGGATATAATTTCTTACCATTTTACTACTTTTGAATAATGTTATATGTCTTGAATTGCATGTGAGTGCATGTGTAGCCATATAAGGACTCTTATTTTAGTATAAAAGTGAAAATGTAGGTCCATAGAGATGAGTTTCATTATTTATAGGGGAGAAATGGTCTTATGTCATGGTTAAGGTGTAATCCTATCTTCTTTCATGGGTGATGCTAGGACAATATTCCTAGAGAAACGAACTTCATGGGAACCATTCAGGATCGGTTGAGGCTATAATGACTTGGTAAAATGGTATAGGGGTTTAGTGAGGACTCACCTTTTATGGTGGATTTTGAAATGTTTTCTATATTGTTTCTTTCAATTTCATTATTGAGGTCTATGAGAACCATGAGTGATATGTTGGGAACTTGGGGTATGATGTAACAACTCTTATGTGATAAGGGATGGGTCAGGTGTTTATCATGTCACCTCTATTTAGTGATAATATATGGGTTGGGTGTGTATAATGAGGTTATGTATTGAGATATAATTCATGGGATATGTGTGTTTGGGATTCTAAGTTTATGGTATAAAATTGATTCTTGGATGGCTCTAAATCTATCATGGCTATATGTTCTTGGTGGGCTTGTTAGCACACAATGACCTAACTAGTACTACATTATTTTTTTACTTATCTGAATACTTAAAAAATTATGTCAATATTTCACGTATGTTAATATCTCTTTGATGGTGTCCTATTGGGTTCATACTGACACCCAAAATATGAATCATGATCCCCATACAGAATTTATAGTTTTGGATCCTACCAAAAAAAATTGACCCCAAGATAGGTTTCTAAGTATATGTTGGTGTATGGGTTGAGGAAATACTATGATTTTTTTTGGATTTTGGTAGTACCAGATCACTTATTTTTTCATTCTATGGTTCTTGTATATACATTGATATGTCACATGTGGGTATCCCTTTTTTACTTGATGTATTAGATATTATTTTACACTTTGATATTATATGGGATGATGTTTTTATTACTTCCATTATGAGTCCTTGTCACTTACCTTCATATTGTTACTTTTTTTATTTCATTTACTCTGATGGTTATCTTATACTGATAGAATAGTCTACCAATGGTTCCATTCATGCCCTCTCCTTTGGTTAGAAGCCGCTTGGGTTTTAGGAGGCACACAAGAGGTCATGTGTCCATTCAACTTCAACCTGGTGATCTAGTCAAAGGTGTCACATATTTCTATATATTCATATCTTCACTTAACATATCCAAAGGATGGAATAGTATATGTAAACATAAAGAAACCATTTTAGTAGTCACATAACATTAATCTAACATGTGATAAACTATGGAGTGACTAAGGATTTTGTGGAATGGTTTTGGTCTTATAGATAGAACTACAATAAATATTTCAAGCATCTTCAAAAACTCCTTTTTTTGTCTCATCTAACTGGGTTTATGGATATAGATTTTATTTTATTTTGTTTAATCCAATTTTTAACTAGGTTTAAAGGGGAACCTTACATGACCCATATTCCTAGAGGCCCAAGGCCCAATACATGATCTAAAGGTCAAAAGACAAGAATACATTAGACCCACCCCTCCCTGAAATCAGCTTTATTAATAGTTCCTAGATCCCCACCTCACATGGATGAATGGATAGTATTTCCCTATGAAGATCTTCATGGTTCCTAGTACCTATGGATATATTCATAACATCTAGTCATTTCCAATATAGTTAGCTCTATATTAGTGGTTGATACTTTCTATTGTTCCACTTATGGGCCTACTTATGTGTGGTTTGATCTAACTGCTTCATATCCCTAAGGCTCTATGGTCTGATAACCCATGGGTTGGAGGCCTGAGGTGACCTAGAGGCCATGTATCCTAAAGGAAGAAGGTATCCCAAAGGCCTAGTGGCCTGTAGGAAAAACCCATTGGCTCAAAGGCCCTAATCAAATGAATAGTTATGTTGCTACAATATTGCTACAATACCTTCTTAAATAACACATCTTCCACTAATATTTTATCCTAGATTTTTTATAGGATTATAGGGTGTGTTAGCTACTCATCTACCACCCCAAATACTAAAACTCCAATTTATGAATTATGTATTCTTATTTGGTAATAAGAATTTTCTATAAAAACTACCCACCAATAGATTTTCTTCTAACAATTTTTCATTACAAATATTAATTTGAGTTAATTATTTTCTATTTTCTTATACCAAGTATCATCTTCCAATATAGTATTTCTAAGATAGTAAAAAAAAAATTCTTTCATTGTATCATTTTTATGAGCAAGGGGGGTACCAATAGAACACTTAATAGTCACCACATAAAGGATAAAGTTCATTCCTTCCATGGGATACATCAACACTATATAGTGTAGAGTATATTGTTGATTTCAATAAAAGAGATATAATAATCTATATCCTATTAATAAGTTTCTACTTTATTCAATAAATTCAATAACGGAAAATATTTTACAATAACATTTACTATAAAATTTCTAGAATGGGTGAGTAACCCTTGAACTACTCCCAATTCCTAAATCTATTGAGGGGGATAATATTTAGTGTCACTCTCTTTTAAAAAATATTTACTTTGATATAATGATATAATATAAAAAACTGACAAATTTATCTACTATGAAACCGAATATGAATTTTATTATCTTTAACTTTAAATTGTGTTTCCACACCTTTAAATACATTTACCGAACTTTTGAAAGTTTATTAAAATTTTTATGTGACTTGACCACCAAATAATATTTATATAATTCCACTAACATCTCTATGAAAAATAATAATATTTAGTTATTTTTATATTTTTAGGTATCCCTATCATTCTTCAATCCAAAGGGAATCACCCAGAATAAATAAACCCATTAACATTATCTAAATAAAATTTCTTATTCAACTTATAAATTTATTTGAGTCTAGTTATACATATAGTACCAATCTGTGAATAAGAGGGCTTAAAAAATGTATTGCATCAATAAAAAATTCTATGATTGGGATCAATAAGTCATCCTTTGGATAATAATGATTCAAATCCCTAGAATTAATGAAAAGTGTAATTTTTTTATTATTCTTAATAGGGATTTTATTAGTAAGTAATTTTGGGTATCGAACCTCCCAAAATAAATTTTACATGATCTTCTTGTTAACCTCAGATTATACATTGATTGAAATAGCTAGGAGAATTATAATCAATGCCTATTTTTAATTGTATAGGCTGTAAAATAAACCAAGGTAATGAATGGATAAATAGGGGTTTAGCCTACAAATTACAATGTAATTATATGTGAACACATCCAATTGTAGCTTAAGAAAATAAATATATTCCTATTTCTCTTCCATTGTTATAGTTTTTCTAATCCTTATGAGTCATGGGTCTTCCCTAATACGCAAATTGACCTACTTGAGTATAATATTTTCATTAAAACAACTTCAAAAAATATGGTTGGGAATATCTAAGTTATTCTTCCTCAAAAACATTAACAATGAGATATTATATTAACGATAGAGTATAGAGGTTTTATCATCCCTATTGAGGTCACACTCATCTAAAGAGTATGAAAGTTTATTAGAACAAACTGAAACTATATGGATATGGGAAATTGAACCTAAGACATGTACTCCTCTCTTAGGGTTAATTTTTAATTGATCAAAGATCCGTGTCTAATTTGAGTAGATATTAGTCAATTAGAGGCAGTGTTGATATGTAGGGATTGTATAAGCATCTCTTCCTCTATTGATGAAGGATGAATAATAGAGAAATCTACTTGACCATCATAAGGAAGGTAAGTGATATTGATACCCTATTTAGTGTATGTAATTATGCTTTGACCTCCTAAACATATAATTGTTGATTAAATTTTGTTTATAGGGAGTATAAAATCATTATCCAAACCATGCCCTGGATTAATTGATGTTACTTATAATCCACTAGGGCAATGATTTGTGTTGTATAATTTTCCAATGGTTGTTTCCCCTCAATTTAATGGTATTATTAATTGGTGTATCAATATTTGAAAT
The DNA here is from genome assembly GCA_963277665.1 of Viscum album. NCBI lineage: Eukaryota > Viridiplantae > Streptophyta > Magnoliopsida > Santalales > Viscaceae > Viscum > Viscum album. The sequence continues at coordinate 196,146,126 of OY728164.1, forward strand.
ACAGAAAGGGTGATTATCGCTATAAATAAATTAAATAATCACATTAATTGATTACATTAGGCATTGATTATAGGAAGAGGGGAATGATACATCATGTGTAGCCATATCCTTACCTATTGAGCATTGAAGGTAGTATCTTATAAAATTACTATAAACCCATAATTGGATATAAGGTCTCTAAACAAATCTATCATCCTAATATTATAGAAACCTAATTTTCTAATAAATTTTATTTAAGGGGTTTTAATATAAATTTCAATAAAATACAACTTAGAAATCATGAGGTCTAATGGATCTAAGATATTACATACATAAAACATCAACCTGAACACAGACCAATGAATTTTATTTATTTATCCATAATGTTCTCTTAAATCCAATTAATATTATATTATAGAATAAGATACCCTAGGGAAATACATAAAGGAAAATCATGAGCTGTAAATCCTTATAAGAAAATAATTAGAGTAAAGGGTGATGGTTATGTAGTATGTACAAGCCAAGAGACATATTATTATATCATAAATAAAATAATCATAAGAATAAGATAATGAAATGATTGAAATAATATCATAATATAAAGTCATTATAAATATTTGGAAATAATAAAAACATGGCATCATAAGTATAAGTCAAGGATCACTACTAACACATCAAAATATAGTTTTCTAATCTAACTTCATTTCTATCATACATGGTATCTCATGACATCAAAAAAATTACCCAATGTATTAGGTTGGGGTATAGTTTTTTTCCCATATGTAAAATTCATAACATTTATATTAATATGTGTTCCACACAAAGAAACCATACATAGGGATTATTCTTAATAAAACCCCATGAAAATGAAATGGGTTACATAATCTTGACTTTGAGCAAAAAAAATTAAATATTTAAAATATTCACATGAAAGAACGTATTTAAGAATTTTGGATTTTCATAAATGAATAAAGAAACATATGTAATAAAAATTAAGTTCAAGTAACATTAAGAAATAATTTTTTTTAGAATTATGTTTAAAAATTAACCAACTAAGAGGGGTGTTAAGAATAAGGTTAATGATTCTTTAAATAGGGTAAGAGAATAAAAATTTACTTATAACTAGAAATGAACCAAAATAGTTTTCCATAAAAATGATTGTTTTTAGGATCAATATAAGGATAATATAATTAAATGTAGTAGTACAAGAAAAGATATAAGAAATAAAATTTTCTGTTTTAAATTAGTTTCCTTAAAATAATGAATTGAGAAAAGAACTTGAAGAACATGTATTATCCACAAAAAAAGAAAAACAAATTAAACTATATATATTAGTAAGTAAGATATATAAAAATATATAATAATTATATGAAAATATGATAGAGTTATAGTGAGTAAGAAAAGGATAATTTGTAACCTAAACTTATTCACGGAGGTTTGGAAGATCCCTTACCTTGGGTCCTTGACTCATTCAATACGTTTATATAACCTCATAATTAAAAAAATTAAACTTTTTAAATACATTTGTAATAACCATATTCAATTATATTTAATTTTTTTTATTATTTTATTTTTTTTATAATCATTTTATTATAATATTATGATTATTTTTACCTTCCCATGGATGTTTTCTGTATGGTTCTAATGTCCCAATGTTTTATCAGTAATTATAAAAGTTATTGTTTAATGAAACCATAACACTAAAAGTGTAACCCAATTATTTTCTGGGAATTTAAAAGGATTATATGGTCCCAAATATATATATGTGGTCTGATATAGGTATAATTTATTTTGTATAAATGTTATCATTATATGGTTAGTTCATTTTGCTGGTTTTTTCAACCATGATAAAAATATTTAGATTAATTTATCCTTATGAATATTTATCCATTCTAAAATATGAAGAAATATATATTATAATTTTTGGACCATTTTTAACTATAAAATATGAATTACAACCATCCATTAAGGCAATGATAAAAAATTAAATATGTTTTCCATGGAGGTAGTGAACTGTCTATAATATGAACAACATTTTCAATTTTGAATACAATGCGAGTTGGTTATATAATTGATTTAACATTAATATAATAACATTATAGTATATTAATAAATCTAATTTTATTATACTATCATGTATGTAATTTAATTTATGAGGTATAAGATGAAAATATTTTATGAGAATTCAATTGAGAATATTACATCTTCCTTTGAATGTTCACTCATGAATACACCTTAAGGATTCTTAGTTTTGTATTTTGGTGAGTCCATAACATCTATGACATGTATAGAGATATGGAAATATATTTTTTCTATGTTTGGTGAGATAAGTGGCTTAAAATGTGTTGAGAAATGTGGTTATTAACTATTGAATTTATAGGGGGTGTTTTATAATAAAATACTTGAATTAAATATTTTTTCCCCAAAAAGTGACCCATATTGTGACTAAATAGAAATGTAATAATGGTTATATAGTAAATAATATATTAAAATATACATATAACTTCTATAAACCTCAAAAATTCATCCATTTATATTATTACAAAATACGGTGCTTATATAGTACTGATACAGAATTTCACAATTTCACCTTCATATTTCATTTTTATGAGTAATTAAAAAAATAAACCATAACCGTACATATACCTTTTGATTCCAAAAATTAAATCCATTTTACCAAAATAATTTTATAAATATCATAAATTTAATTTTTAAATGAAATCCATATTTATTAGAAAAAAACTTTTTTAACATGATCAAATATCTAATAGATAAAAAATTTATTATGGTTTTATAAAATTATATAATAATATTTATGAAAATATATATTTGATAACGAAACAATTTTATTAAAACAAATATTTTATTTAATACATTTAAATTTATCAAAAAAAATATTTTAATGAAAATTAATCATATGTATTTTTCCAAAAATATAATTATTATTTCATTATTCGAAATGTTTATTTAGTCATATTTAAAAATTTTATTTCATTGTATTATGAAAAAAATTATTTACATTTTTATTTATTAAGAAATTAAAATATGATAAAATTTACCCTTAGATAATTTCACCCAAAAAATTAAAACAATTGGGTATTAGAATAAACACCATTTCATTTATAAAATAATCTACACATCAACACTACCTATCATCTAGATACATAATGATTTATTAAACTGACTTGGGGTATGGTGTGAAATGGTGGTACTTTTATGGTGTGGTTCATCCGACATTAATGAAGTGGTAATCTCCATTAACTTGAACTTCTCCCATAAATGATTTTGCTTATGCTTTGATTATTGAAGTTCTTCTTGATCTTATTTAAGGGAGAAGCCCATTGAGGCTTCCTCCATCAGAATGTATAATTAATGAGATTCATAACATATTATCCTAATTTTTATTTATATCATTTATCCTTTCATTAATTTTACCTTATTTTTTTCATTAATATACACTAATTCTAATGGGAAATTTATTCTATATCACTAAATATGGAACATACGTGTTTATTAAGAAGTTAATTTCAATATATAAAAGTATAGGTTGTTACATTCTTCCCACTTTAGAAATTTCTCCATCAATGTTCCATTTCATATACTATGATGAAAATAAAAGAAGGTGTATCTATTTAATTTCTTCATCAGGTTCCCAAGTTACTTCTTTATACTTAGGTTTCCATCAAACACATTTATATGTTATGTTGTATTATTTCATAGAATTGTACCTCTATAGTCCAAGATCTTCACCAAATTATCCTCATAATAAATATCAGTATCAAATTATATCACTTATTGATTTAGTACATGTGATGGATCTATTATGTACTACTTCTATAGCAACCCCATCCTTTTATAAAAAAACATTACATGATTCTAAGCATAATAAAACATCATATTACAAGACAAGGATCATAAATTATAGTGTCTTGGAATACTAGGTACATAAAACTTTAAACATGGGAGTAAATATAAAATTTCATTATTTAGTATTTATAAAATAGATTTTAACTTCCATTTTGGTCATACATCTTCTTAGGATAACCTTGGGATAACATGAATAAAGAGATGATCTAAAAAGCCCAGCAAGGGAATAAACATGATAAATAAAGCTTTAGCACATGGGTTATAAGGCATAACATAATGATATAAAAATGCATTGAATATATGGAATCATAATATATAAACATGGGGTTATATAAACATGAATTAATAGTAATATGTAATCAACATAAAACATGACTTCAGAAAGAGTCAAGGCTCGTTGCGCATAGAGGAGCATAAGTCAAGCTCAACCACCAAGACCATTGCACATGGTAGCATGAGTCAAGGATAATTACCAAGACTATTTCACATAACATCTCATGAGACTAAAATTGAACCAATTAATTGGAGCTCTATTTGGGTGTACCCATCATAACATGTTCATGAACATACTTTCCACATATATAATCATTCATAATCAATCATACATAAACAAAAAGGTACCCATAGAAAGAAATGGGTATCATAATCATGTCATATAGCACAATAGATAGGCATATCATACAAGTTTCCATGAAAGAAAGGATTTAAAACATACATGGACATTGATAAGAGAAAATAGGCATATAACATGTTAAGTGTTGTCAAACAGAAGTGACAACATGTAAGAACAATATTTATTAAATTTTAGAATTAAATCATTTTTGAGCGGTTTTAAAAATAATAATAAATGACCTTTAAAATAGAAAAGGGAATAATATTTTATATTAAAAAAAGTTAACCAAAATTGTTTTCATAATAAAAAGGTTGATTTTATAAAAATAATTTTGTATTAAAATAGATGATAGAGTGCACTTGGAACTGAGTAATAATTCAAAAAGTTCCCTAAAAACGAGTTTTCTTATCGAGAAGTATTGAGGAGGGAATCACTTAAAAGCATGTATATCACTGAAAGAGAATGATTAATGGATATTGTTACATGATTTTGGACATATAAAAAAATCATAATATTTAAATAAACATAATATAGGATTTCATTTGGGTAAAAAGAGAGTAAGAATAACCCGAAGGAATAATGGTTGTTCAGGTAGAATCCCTTACCTTATGTCTGATGGTGTTCTACACTTCATATTAATAACCTGAATAATCAAATTAGGTTAATTAATTAATAATTCAAGAAACTCTTTTAAATGTAATTTATTTAGTATAACATTTTTTAGTTCATTCATAACCTTTTTGAATGTTTATTTGGTTTAATTACATTGCTCGGGTCCATTTTCTTCATGGTCAGTTTATTTATATACACGAATGCATAATAATGTAAAATAAGGATGGTTTTATATATTTGGAGTTATATTTTATTATTTAAAATCCATAATGTTACATGGTTATAAATTTTATTTGGTTACTTAGAGTGAATATGAATCATTATATAAAACTTTAGCGATAACCTTTTGGGTTAATTAGTGGTTTTTTATCACAACGAACACATTTTGTTTCATAAATGAAAAAATTGTGTAAAAAAACATTTCAGAACCATCAATGATACATAATATATATATATATATATATATTATATGTTGGTTCAACCATAAAATGGTTTCATGACCAAAATTTAAGACGGTAAAAGAAATTTAAAACCTATCATCTTTGAATGTGATGAAATAACACATCTCAGATGATGTTTTCATTTCTAGTATAAAAGAAGGGTAAAATAGAGAAGATAATAACATATTCACTATAAAGTACCATTTTCCAATTCCCTTTCTTGATCAAATTCTTATGTGGATTTCTGGAAATGAATTTTTCTATTTTCGGGATGGGTATTCTGGTTATAAGCATATTATTGTTACTCCAAAGGATCAGAAAAATACTACTTTCACATGCCCCTTTGGGAAATTAGCCTACATAAGGATTCCCTTTGGGTTTTATAGATCCCTAACTACCTTTCAAATGTGCATGATGGATAATTTTTCAAATATAACTAAAAGGCTCATTGAGGTGTTCATGGATTATTTCTCCATTGTAGGTAGTAATTTTGATACATGTTTAAGAAATTTGGAATTTGTTTTGGAGAGATTCATTGAGACAAAAATTGTTATTAATTTGGAAAATTGTCAATTCATGGTTAATGAGGGTATTTTTCTAGGACATAAGGTGTCCAAGAGAGGTCTTAAATTTAATAATTTAAAGATAAAATTCATTCAAAAACTCTTACCTCCTGAAAATATAAAAGGTGTTAGAAGTCTCTTAGGGCATTCTGGTTTCTATCAGAGGTTTATAAAAGAATTTCCCAAAATAACTAATCCCTTGTTTTCTATTCTTATTAATGATTAAACATTCCATTTTGATGAAAACTATTTAAAATATTTCAATCTACTTAAAGAAAAACTCACTAAATAACATATTATCATGCCACCTAATTAGAAACTCCCTTTTGAATTTATGTGTGCTGCTATGGATATGGTTGTTGGAGCTATCCTTGGACAGAGGAGAGATAGGAAGGTGCATGTGGTATACTATTCTATTATATTTCTAAATGAGGCTCAAAGAAATTACTCCACCACTAAAAAGAAATTATTAGCTGTTGTGTTTGCTCTAGAGAAGTTTAGACAGTATCTTTTAGGATCTAAATCCATCATTTTCACTGACCATTCTGATTTAAAGTATTTTCTTCCTAAGAAATAAACGAAACCCAGGCTGATTATATGGATTTTTTATGCATGAATTTGATTTAGAAATAAGGGATAAGAAGGGAGATGAAAATTTAGTTGTTGGTCACCTATCTAGGCGTCCCTATACCCATTCTGAAGATCTAAGAGAGATCAATTCTTCCTTTCATAATGAAAAACTTCTCATTGTGTCAATTATAAAATCTACATGGTATGTAGATTTTTCCAATTTCTTGACATTAGGAGTGTTTCCCAAAAATCATTCCAATAATCAAAGAAAAAAATCATCTCTGAACTTATGTACTACCTTTGGGATGACCATTTGTTATTTAAGAGGTGTACTAATGGGATTCATAGGAGGTGTGTGCCTGAGGAAGAGATTTTTCCTATTCTAGAGATTTGTCACTCCTCACCTTGGGGAGTTCACCATGGCGGTGAAAGGACAACTCAGAAGGTACTCCAATATGATTTTTATTGGACCACCATTTTTAAGGATGCTAGAAGCTATGTGGTTGGTTGCGATAGGTTCCAAAGGTTAGGCAATGTTGTTAGGAAGTGGGATTTACCCCAAAAATATATTTTAGTAGTATAAATTTTTTATGTCTAGGGTTTAGATTTCATGGATCCATTTCCATCATCTCATGGGAATGAGTATATTCTTGTGGTTATAAATTATGTTTCAAAGTGGGTTGAGGGAGTGTCACTACCCAAAAATCAAGCCAATAGTGTCATATAATTGATCAAAAAGAATATTTTATATAGATTTGGAGTTCCCAAATCCTTTATAACTGATAATGGAACACATTTTAAGAATTAAAAATTTAAGGATTTGATTGAAAAATATGGTTGTTCTCATAAAACTGGTACTTCTTATCATCCATTGTTCAGTGGACAAGTGGAAATTTCTAATAGAGAACTAAAACAAATTCTAGATCAAACTGTTTCACATTCTAGAAAAGACTGGTCTCTTAAACTTGATAATGATTTATGCGATTATATAACTGATTTCAAGACCCCAATAGGTATGTCTACATATATGCTTTTTTTGGAAAATATTTTCATTTACCTATAGAGTTTCAACACAAATCATATTGGGTTTTCAAGGCCTTAAATTTTGATTTTAAGAGAGCTAGTGAGAGAAGATTGCTTGAGTTGAGTGAATTAGATTAAATTAGGATAGATTGTTATATTAATTCAAGAATATACAAAGAGAGTAATACAAAATTTCATGATTCTATCATTCAAACAAATGAGTTCAAACTTGGATAGAAGGTCCTTCTCTTTAATTCAAGACTCAAACTCTTTCCTGAAAAACTTTAGTCCAAGTGGTCTGGTCCTTTTACTGTTGTGCGATTGATTAATAATGGAGTTGTTGAAATTGTAGGAGAAGAGAACAATCCCATGTTGGTTAATGGGAAGAGAATAAAACTTTATTTTTAAGGACACCCAAAGGGTTTGGGTGCCTTCACAGTTCCTGTAAACTGATCCTCAATAAAGTCTAACTGAAGACTCTAAATTTAGTGATTCATGGGATTAAACCCATGGTTTTATTGTTTTTAGTTTGTCATGTTTTTTTATTTTGAATAAAGTACTACTTTTTTGTGAAATTCTTGCTAATTTTTGTCCTTAGTATATCTGTTATGTGTTTTAGAGAATTTTGTTATTGTTTTAATAAATGAGTGGAATTCCCTTACTGTAGGATTAATGAAAAACTTTAATTTAGGGAAGTAATCAACTCTTAATTTTTGTATTCATTTATCTACTACTATTCACTTTAATAAAAATTCACTTCGAAGTCACAATTTATTGTTTTCAGTGAGTCAATGATTTTTACACTGCTTGCTAGAAATTTTATTATGCATATGTTTCTAGGTTAAAAAAATCTGCTACATGTCTTGCATACTGATAAAATCTACTACTTGTCACTTTGCTGTACAAAAATTCTACATGTGCCTCATTGCTTAAAATTAAGTTTCTTTGGTTAAATCTCTTCACTCCATAAAATAAAGTGGGGGGTACATGTAGTTTGGCTGTTGGTGTTTTTTTTAATCTTCTTTAATCTAATGGTGATTTAGCCTGATTTTTTCTTCTCAAATTGTAAATCTGTTTGAATCAAAATTTATGAAATGGTACACCCTTTTCACTGTGCACTTACATGTTTCACATGCGATTATTTGAAATTATTTTAAAATATTATCAATGACTTAAATGTTAATTCATGTCTTTGGATATAGCATGTGTATATTATATTAAGTTATTTATTATTGAAAATACATATTTTTAAACTTTAATGAGACCCTATACATGTCATAAATCTACTCAATTAAAAATCTGTTTTGAACATTAACATTTAAATTGTTCTTCTCCACATTTGAATTCATATTTGGGGACAAAGTAGGGTTTTCTGTGTGGGGGAGGGGGTCCATTCAGAATTGAGATAAACTGTTATTAATTGAAATCCCTTTAAGCCCCATTTCTACTTAATTTGTTTTTGTAAAAATGGGTAAATTTTTTCAAAATATTTTCACAATTTTAGGCTTCACTTTTTTACTTCAATTGAGTCTTGCCTAAGGATAGTTTCTTGATAGTAGTTAAGATTTGCTTTGAATCTGAAATTGGTAATATTGAATGATTTCTGAGTGAATCTTTTTAGTGATTTTATTTTTATTAAGGTACCACATTTGAGAGTCATTTAGGATACAATTTTTTGGAGTTGAGATCATGATTTTAGGAACTAGAAGTTTGAACTTGATCTTAGGGGACTCACATTTCTTTAAATTATAAAAAAAATCTCCTTAGTGAGCCAATTTACATGGTTTTTATATAAAACTTTTGAAACTGGAGTAATTTGGGTATTTAGGATCCCACGAAGAATCTCTGAGACCCTAGATGATGGGTGTGTTTCTATTTACTATAATCTCTTTGTACACCTTGAATAAGTGAATTTCACAGTGCTTAACACATGTTACATGGCTCGGAAAAAATTGAATAAAGTGTCTAGGGTCAAAAACGAGTTCATTAAGGTGATGGGAATGATGAATACAAGATGAGGAAGGGGAAATTGGTTTATATGGGAGTCATTTCGGTTTTATCAATAATGTGATTAAAAAAATAATATTATTTATTTTTTGTAACTAAGGTGATTGTCAAAGTATAAATTTCCTCTTGTTAAGTTCTTAATTCCACAGACTTAGTTTTTTATCACACTTGAATTTAGAAATTAGATTTGAATTGAAATAGGTCATTAGGTAGGTTTATATATGAGGTTGGAGATATTCATTGGTGAATGATTCATTGCTCTTTTGATTAACTTTAAGTGTTTGAAATTTGGAAAGACTTTATTTGAGGTTATTTTTCAGAATCCTATTGATAGTTTTTGTCCTCTGCTCCTAAACTACTAGACATGTTACATTTTGAGAAAAATAATAAACACATTTTTCTATTTTTCAAGGTTAATAAAACATGAGATTGTTTGAGGAAAAACAATGTTTAAGTTTGGGGGAATTTGATGTGGCCTTATTTTGACTTAGTTTTCCACATATCTTTAATTAATTTTTAATAATTTTATTAATTAATTTTAGACTTTTTTTCTAAATAATCATAATTATGTAATTTTATTATTAAATCTATTAATTAATAAATTTTAATAATTAATTATTTATTTTTATTTTTAAAAATAATTAATTTATGTCTTACTTTTATAGTCATATAATTCATTAGTTGGTTTAGTGTTCTTATTATATTAATAGTAAATGATATAATTGATTTTTAATTTAAGTTTTAATTTAGTTCTAGTTTATGTTTTATGTTTTTATGTTTTTAATAATTTAATTAAGTTTTATTTGTTTCATAATTTTATTTATGTTTATAAGTTTTTATTTTAATTGTTTTAATTAATTATAATTTTTAATTAATTAGTTTTTATTTTATTTAAGTTTTTAAATTATTTAACTTTGTTGCATATTTAACTGGTGACACTATTTTTACCCTCTGATGGTCATATTGTTTCCCACTCTTTACTATGCCATTGTAACCCTCTTTTATTGTCTCACATTATCTTGGCATGGTAACCCATTACTACGGAACTGTACCACCCTTTGTTGTGCCACAACAACCTAACACTGTTTCCTCCTCTTTTATGGCATCGCTTCACCACTGCCACCGTTTCATTCCCTCCACCACAACAACTTCTTCACACCGGAACGAGGCCAATACAACCCACTACCCCCTGCCTAACCACAATTTCTTCATAGCAAGATACTTTTATCAAAATAAAAAATCAAAGCAATACATATTTTGACTCGAACTAGATCCATGCTTTTATTTCACTACAGATCAATACTCATGACTCGTAGATCTAAACCATAAAACCGTAGTGGATGTACTAAAATCCATTATGGATTACCGCCAACCATGAACCTAAGAAGGAGATGTCGTTGTGAAACCGAAGGGAAACCTCAAACCAATGTCGTACCACATCTATAGGAACCCATTGCGCCGCATCCGAGGAGACGAGACTTCCCCCACCGTGAACTAGTTTTGACCAGATTTTCCCACCACCACATCTTCTACGATTTGAAGCAGCGCCGTCGTGGAATTTTCTCACGCAATCAAGCCGAGTCACCACATTTTTAAGGGATTAAGATGGAATTCAAAGTTAATCCATCCACCGAGACCAGATCTGGTCGGAGCCGCCGCGATTGAGTCCACATGCGAACATGCTATGCTTTCGGTGGAGTAGGAACCGTCACCTGTGCGTCGTGGGAGACCTGGAAAGGAAGCTTCAAACCAGACCCCCCCCAATGTGGCATTGTGTGGAGAAGTCGGGGATTAATTAAATATAGTAATACAAATAAAAAATAAAAGGACAATTAAATAATAATAATAATAAATTAAATTAAACATAATAAAATATAAAATAAAACATACTAATTAAATAATTTATATTAAACTAAAATAGTTAATAATATATTTTAATATGAAACAAATAAATTATTAAACAAAATTAAAAATTTATAAATATTATTAATTGTTAACTAATATAATCAAATAATAATTTATTACTTACATTAATTAATTTAATAATTGTAACTTTTTAACACTTATAATTATAATAAAAAAATGAATAATTAAACTAAAGTAATTGATTTAAGGAGTTAAATAATAATTTAAACATATAATAACTAATTACTAATAATATAAATTTAATAAAATTATCATATAAATATATATTAAATATTAATCTTAACAATTTAATCTAAATATAAATTAAATAACTTAAATAAATAATAACATATTTTAATCCTAAAATAATATTATCAGGTAAAAAAATTATTAATTAATTATTAATTTAAGTTTTATATTAAATAAATAAAATATTCAATTAAAATATATATTAATAACTTTTAAGTAAGTAATTTTACTTTAATTTTATTAATAAATTGTTTATTGTCATGTTTTTAGAGCTTTACCTTTGCTTTGCCTTTATTTTCTATGCAGGTACATGGAGGGGACAAAAAGATATCTAGGTTCTTCAACTAACTCGTGCGGAGTTAGTTACATGAGTTTTTCGCAAACGATGTGTCATTCACAAAAAAAACGCTTGTGTGCGGATGCGTTGCGAATTACAAGACTATGTCGGTGGACAAAATTGGTGACTGAGAAGAACATGATAGCAAGGATTAAATGTAAGAGCAGTAGTAATATACGGTGGAGGATGGATTCGACTCTAATTCTGAATTCATTCACACACATGAAGAACTAGAGCAGTTTCAGCTATCTCGAAGGGTAATCCTAGAGTTGAAGGAGCTCAAGTTTAGAGCAGCATTTATGGAGTTCTTCCGCCCTCTTCTATTAATTTGTATACTTTGTTTTATGTTGTTTTCAAGAAATGTAATGAACAATATAGTTAGATAAATCTTCTAGTTTAGGGGAAATTCTAGTTGCACATGAGCCTTAGCCCAGTTGGTAAGAACATTGTAAGTGCATCCAAGCGACTAGGGATCAAATCCAGGCTGAGGCAGATTTTCCAGGTACTGTAGCAGCACTGTTGCAGGAACAGTAGTAGTACTATAGCGGGAACTATAGCAGGCACTGTTTGGCACTGTAGCAGCCGAGAATATGACCCCGTTTGGGCCTTCCAGTCACCGATTTGGTCCCTGAGTCCTATAAGGCCTTCGGGCCACCCAGGCCTTTGAGTTAGTAAGGCCTTTGGGTCACCTCAAGGCCTTCGGGACCCCATAAGTACAGATGCAAACCAGACAACCTACAAGGAACAAGCTCTACAAAGAGGATGAGCAAGAAGCATTCACCACAGCAGAAGCTAAATAGATTGCAAAAATGAGAGGGTATGACACCTGCCATCAGGACAAGCCTGTGTATGCACGAGAATGCCTATCCAAACAGCCATGCGAAGGTGGAGAGATGATTTCATGGTGAAGATGCTAGGGAGGAGCAGTTCCAAATAGTTAGCCTGGATTGTATGTAATGTTTGAATCCTACGAGTAATGAATTCCTCTAAGGCCTACGAGCCATGTAATACTTATGCCTATGGGCCTTGTAAGGGTTCAACCTCACCCCTTGAAAGTTTGATTATCTAAATCAATAAAAAAATGAAGGCCTTCGTGCTATTGGAGGAGAGGAAATTCAAGTTCTGTTGGTTATCTTTTATTTTCTTTTTCACTTTATCATTTTAATGTATTAAGAATTGATCAGCGAGATCAATTTTGAATTCATTCAACTGCATTACGCCACTACTATTCAATTTTTTAATTCCATGATCATTTAGTGAGAATTACCGTGGATAACTTTTATAAAATCTTTTAATTCAAAATGAAAACTTCAGATTTAATGGTGACTTTGTTCTATTGTATTTTTTATATCTTAATCCTACAATTAATCCTTCATTGGAGTGGAAAACTATGAGATTGATCAAACTGTGTGACTTATATCCTGGTGAGGGAATTAAGTAAATATTTTTAGTGGTAATGTTGCAATCATTCTTGTGAAAAGGAAATATTTTAAACCAGTAAGATAGATTTTTTTCCAAGGCAATTCATTTTGATTGTTCATCTATCAGCATTCTATATTTCATTTGCTTACTGTTTTCAAACTATTTCCTATTTCATCATAGTTTAGAAAAAAAATAAAAAAAAGTTAGTGTTATTTTACTGCCTTATAAAAACATATAAAAATATAAAAGGTAAAAAAATATATAAATATATAAAAACCACTCCCACTACTGACAATAGTGTGATTCATAGAAAAGAAATTTGGCCACAATCCTTCTATGTGGGTTCGAACCAACTCTCCATTATATAGTAGTTTATAGGAAACATAAATTTTAAACTTTTACCAAATTTAAAATATAGTTTGGAATCAAATCATAATAGATCCATTTATGGATGGGTTGTAGTTTTATTTTAAAGTTGTTTATCAAGAAGTGTTATGAGTTTAGTTTGGTGGGGAATGAGGTGTTATTTATTTGAGAGGTTGGATCATATGGTTATGGAAATCCTTTATCCTTAATCGATCTAATGAAGTATGGTGTGAATTTCCAGAGGTGGAAGGTGTTATGGTGGGTATATTTTTCACACATAGGTTTTTGTTTTTACCCTTTATTCTTGTTCATTTTTGGATCTTTTTTTCCCTCTCGAGTTTAGGGTGTGATGGTTTTTAAATTTTGAGATAACCCTTCGTCTATATTTTGGTTATGTATTTATTTTTGAGTTCCTCTAAATTTTTTTGGTGAAAATTTGAGTTTTTGGGCATGATAACAGGTGGTGCATGGTTTTTATATGGTTAGAGGAAACTCTATGGATTTTCCCAGGAAACAGTTTGGCTTGATGTTTGGTGGCAATGGCTTGGCACACATCTTGCACATGGTTTTTCAAACCATGTGGAAACCATGCAGGAAGGATCTATGTCGAGCCAAACCGTACCGCACATTTGGCACATGGTTTTCAAATAGTGTGTCCAAACTATGCAGGGTTCCTTGTGTTTCCAGTAAGCGGTACACAGTTTCAGAAACTGTGCGACCAAACCATTGGAGTTACCTTTGTCTTAAAAATTAGGAAATTACTATTCAAATCCATTGGGATTTTTTGTCCAAAACGAAATTTTATTCCTCTTCTTGGTTCCTACATCCCTAGGAGATCCATTCCCAAGTTCTCTAGGTTTCTCCTCCTACCCCTTGTCATATATATGTTGTTTCTTTATATGTTGGGGTGAATCTTTAAGGTATTATTCTCCTCTATTCTCCCTCATCATTCTCTCTCCATTTTTTACTAAGTTCCACTTCTCCCATGGTCATGTGAATATATGGTTTTTGTTTACCTTGGTTTATTTTGGGGTTTTTGTGTGTTTAGGATATCTCTTGGTTATTCTTGGATCTTGGATCCTTCTTGGAGTGGTTTCAGGTTGGTGTTGTTGAAGCGCATATGATATGAGGTATGTTTCTCTTTGCACTTGCCTTTAAATATTAAGAAACATTGGATTAACAATTTTAAAACTGTATTTAAATATTAAATAGTGATGTGTGATCTTTGGAATAATTTTTTGGTGTTCAAAGTGGTGATTTCTTCATTGTTTTGTGATAAATAGCATTATTTTGTGAAATGTTTCACACTATGTGTTTGATAAAATGATTGGTTAGATTTTTCAAGTGATTTTTGATATCTAAAGTATGGTTTGGATTTTTTAATTTATTTGTGACATATTAAATGACATTTTTGGTTTCTTTAAATAGTTTCCAAGTGATTTTGGATTTAAAAGAGGTGTGTATTTAGCTTTTGAAAGTGGAATGACATGTGATGGTAGTGTGTGGCCCGTTTAGAATTTTGATGAATGTGGAATTTGATTGAAAATGTGATATGAATAATAAAATAGATTTTTATAAATGTTTTTGAAATGAAAAATATTATTTTTTTCACCATTTTTGGAAAGTGGATTTGTCTCTTAGAAAAAGAGTGGTTTTTGAAAGGGTGTTTAAGGCCCGTTTGGCACTTTTAAGAAATTTGTTAAAATGATTTTCATGAAAACTCTCGTGGTATAATTATCTTTCCTTGTTTATGTTAAATGGATAGGATGCCCTCATTTTGGAATCCTCATTGTCCATTTATGTGAATGGGTGGGATATCCTCATTGTGGACTCCTCGTGTCCCATTTACATTGTGTGGAATGGGAGATCCTCGATGTGGACTCCTTTGATATCTATGAGTTATAAGGAAATAGATTGTTCTTTGAGATGTGTTGAGGTGAATTTTTGTGTAATTTTCTTATATATGATATATTTTCATGTGATTATATGCTTGGTTTGTATCGTTGTCTCACCCTAACATTATATCTTGACATAGGAACCGGGAATAGATAAAAAAATTAAGAGAATGATTGTTGTACTATCTTAGGATTTAACTCTATCTAGTGGCCCATTGTAGGGGTTTAGATATTATGTTTGATTTTAATTTCTATTGGACAATTCCCCTTTGTTCGTACTAGGTAGGGTGTGGCTGAGCATCTTGGAGAATTTGATTTCATCGAGTGAGCCATTCTTTCCTAGATGAGTCAATATGTATAGTATGTTCAAGATTATTTCATGATCTCCTAGGTTCTCTCATGTCTATTAAAACTTAGTTTTCTATATTGTTTGATTTAGATTCATTTTTGGTTGGATAATCATGTGTACTTATTTCCATTTCTCTTATTATGTGATCATTATTGGTGCTCTCATGTGTGATGTATTTCTTTGGAAAGTAATGATTTGGATTTAAAAGTTTTTATGAAAATAGTTTTGGAAATATTTTACACTCTTTATCACATATCTAAATGAAATTTTGTTATTCTCCTTTGAAATTATTATGTCCCATTTCTAGAATAGAACTTGATTTCAAGTGGTAAAAAGGGAAATGGATTGTGTTTTTATTTGAAGGGAAAATTTGTGGAAAACCTTACATTAATATATTTTATTTCAAACCTCAAGTTGATGGTCTTTATTTAAAGGAAATGCATTGGGAATAGATTGTTTGGGAATTCCTATTGAGTTTTAATACCCATGCTTATATTTCTTTCTTTTTTTATCTTGTGGTGTAGGTCTCATTTTGGTTTCGATCTCTGTGTGCGATGTTTGGTTTTGGTATTATAGAGTGACCCTCAAGGTCACATGGAGATATTGTGGTTGTCAAGTTCAGTTGGTATTTGTTGTTCAGTTTGTTTTATTTTTATCTTCTATATAAATGATGTTGTGTTTGAAAAATATGTATATATTTTATTTAAATTAGGATGCTCTGTTTATTTTCCAATTTTTTAGTTAGTTTATTTATATTAGTATAAATAATTCCCTTATCTCTCTTTTGATTCCCTAGAACTAGTTTCCAACCTATGAGGAATGGGAAGGCCTTTTTGGCGTTTCCACAGATCAACTCAGGTGATCATTTCGGGGTTAACATGGGTTGGTTCATGATAAAAAATGACTACACCCAATATAAAATCTATCTACTAAATTAAAACATCACATATATCCCTTATTAAATGTGGGTTAAATAAATAAATTTGGTTACACCTAAGAACTAAAATTTAATAATGGAATATTTTCCCTCCATCTACAAACAATGAGCCAAGCTAAATTAAATCCTCATGACTATAAATAAGAACCTATTCTTTAACAGTAAACAAAGACCTCCCTACATCATTCCTCAATAATCCAAATATTTTTTACATATTTTTCTATATTTATTATAAATAATTGAATATCAGTACATGATTAAAACTGATATTAATCCCAAAGTATTTTTTCTTTTATTATTATAAAAAAATTCCCACATAAAACCTAAAAATTAGATCTATTTAGAGCCAAATAGTTGAAATTTTAAGGAAAAAATAAAATTCATGTGTAATTTTATTATAAATTTCATAAAAATGTAGTTTAAAGGACACCTCTCCACCTATATATAGTGTCTCTAAGACCCTTGAATACTAATTTGTGATCACGATAGAGGTTCTAAAAAATTTCCTTATTTATCATTAAAAACATTTATCCACCCTTTCAAACCTTATAATGAAAGATTCACATAAAATTTAAAACTATTGGAAAATACATTAATATATTGTAAACCTCATTCTAATGAAATGATTTTACACTAGAAAACTATGATAATATAAAACATATTCAATATTAAATTCCCTTATGTCTTCTTTTAAATTTAATACCATTCCAAATTTTCATGGATTTCTATCATTCAAATACTTTTATTCAAACTATCCTTACTTTCACGTTTTTCTCTCTATTTATATTTAAATAAAACTAGGATGATATTCATAATATTTAACTTAGATTTTGATGGTGTTTGGACTATAATAATAGGATATGATTTTTTAGGATGTTGGAAGTTGTTATGAAATATATTAAGAAAGTTTTTCCTTTCTTTTTGTTTAATCATAAATTAGAAAAGTTTGATATTATTTCTAAAAAATGGTTAATGAATTGTGTTTTTCTAGAAAAAGTCCATTACAAGGAATTTTCTTAAAAAATATTTATTGGAATAGGAAATGGGATTAATTTTTATCTTTTTTTTATAAAATGATCACACAAAGTTTTTGGTGGAAACAAACCTGGTGATGATTTGTTGTTCTTATGTTTAAAATATCATGAGGACTGAAAAATCTCATGTTTCTCGATTAAGATGAAATGGAGAGAAAATATATATTTATAAAGGGGGTAAGATATTATGTAAAAAATTTAAACTATGAATATTGTGTCCAATTTTAATAAAATTTTCCAATCAAAGGAGTATTGATGAAGATCAAAGGAATGGAATTAGATGAAATCCAATTAGATGAAGTTCATTAGAAAAATGTTTTTGTGTAAATTTTTATTAATTGATCATGAAAAATGTTGAGAAGGAAAGTTATCAAAATTTAAAAGAGAACTTGATGAGTAATTTCATTGAACTATGTATCATTGGATGATGTTCATCTAATGGACCTATATTCTTTTGTTGAATTCATCAGACAAAGGTTTTTGTATGAAAATCCATCAGTAAACATTTTAAACTGTAAGTTATCATATAGTGGAAATGTTTGAAGGAAGTTTTGAAATTTTTTCTTATGAAGTTTTGTAATATTTTCATACAAATATTCTCATGATATGTAATATTTTTTATAAATTTTTACTTGAAAAAATTTAGTGGTATAATATTTTACTTGATAAAAATACCTTATGATGTTTTCATTAATATATTATATATGAAGATATAAACCCCATATTTCATTTTACCATTATAATAAAGAAAAATTAGAGAAACTCACAATTTTTCAAGTATTTTTGAATAATTATTCAGTTTCTAGAGAATTCAAGAAGCTTCAATAATATTCTGAAAGAGTTGAGAAGATTTCAATGAAATTGTTTTTAGTAGGATATTCCAAATTCATGTTTTCATTTATTCAGAAAATAAATTAGAGTTCCCACCATGAATATTTTTAGTGAAACTATATAAAGGGGTGTATGATCAATCCCTACTATGAATTTTATTATTCACATGTGTATAATATGATGTGCAATATAATTTGTTTTAGAAATAGATTTTAGATGAACTTATAAAATACAGAGTTTGTGTTAGAATGTTTCCAACAAGGAATATCATTTTTAGATAAGGAGAATTTGGTAGGAAATATATAAGTTATTATTAGGATCAATGGATAGAATTCACTAGAAAAACATTTATATTATATAGAATTAGCCAGAAAAAGCATAAAGAAGTTCTATCAATTTTATGATGGCACCAAATGAACATTCCCCTGATGGAGAAATTGGATGAATAGTAATGTATGGAGATATATAAATAATTAATAGGTGGATGTTCGTGCCTATTAGAGGGTAAAAATGTGAAGAATCATTTTTTTGAAACAAGATAAAAATTGATTAAATACAACCAGCACAACGACAATGTATTGAGCCTGTTAGTGAAGGTTTCAAGAATTTGTTATAAAAATAAATTTTATATATTATAATTGTGGAGTACACATGCATTATAGTTTTATAATATTGAAATTAAATTGAAATGATAACACCTACTTGTTGCAACCATATAAAATGATTGTTTTCTAGTGGATTGTGTGGTAATATATTATTTTCAAACCATTCCATGGACTAGATACTTTTATTGAGTAGTGAACCATGTAAATTATTTTGTTTAGGCAGTTTGTTTTTATATTATTGATTTATTAAAGTTATGACTATTTAATAGGTGGTGATGAATTTTCAAAAGTAAGAAATTATTAAAAGGAAATATCAATGATTCACCCCTCCACCACTCTATAATAACACAGGTATTGATTGGTTCTTTCAAGTAGTTTCCTAGGGAGGTTCCCTTCATTAAAACTTTGATAAAGTTTTAAGAAAAGATAAGATTATAGGAATTTTCATAATTCTATAAACTGTAAGGGGATTACAATTTTTAATGGAATGAACTATCATATTTGGAAAGAAAGAATTCTTCCTTATATTATTTTCCTTGTTTATAAAGTTCTTGAAGTTTCTACAAATGGTTTCCCACCAAGTGATAAAGGAATTCGCCAAATAGTTACTGATAAGAATAATTTGGAGAGTGATGGGTGAGATATAAATTTTATACTTTCCCCACTCTATAAAATTGAGTATATTAGTGCTAAAGGAGTTGGGATTGCTAAAAGGCATCTCGGTGAAGTTGAAAAAAAAAACTATAAAGGAAATATGAAAGTAAAGAATTCAGAGTTACAAATATAGAGGTTGAATTATGAATATATTAATATGGGTGAATATGAATATATTGGTGATTTAGTTACAATGGTAAATGAAATTGTAAAAAAATATAAAATGTATTGGTGAGAAGTTTTAATATTGAATAATTTTGAATAGATCTTACGAATTATTCTAAATAAATTTCATACAAAAGTGTTAACATTGGAATATAGAGATCCTGAAAATCTATCTAGAGATAATCTATATAGCACTCTCATCACTTAAAAAATTGGAAGAGAAAAAGTTTTTAAGAAAAAAGAGAATAATGATCGAGAAATTTCTTTCTAAGCATCCAAGAAAAGAAAATTTGATAAAGTTATTGAAGAAGATTCTAGTGACTATGATATAAAATATGATGTTATTAATTTTCTTGATGAAGTTATGTATTTACTTCCTAAAATGGGGAAAAGTGGCATATGAAAGTATAACGAAATATTACCACTGAATTTTTTTGGTTGTGGGGCTACTGGTAATCTTCCTTCAAATTGTCCATGATAGAAGAAAGTTTTTTTAAAGTGATAAAGATTATACAAAGTGTAGTAGATAACTCAAGAATAATGTAGGAAAAAAATAAAGAATATTTTATGGGAAAGGAGAAAAATTTTTATAAATACAAAAGGATAAATAATTTTTCTATGTGTGAGGAAGATTATGATAATGATGAAGAGGCTGATAACTTTAGTTTTGATGATACTAAAAAATTATTATTTTAAAAATTAATGATGAAAAATTAACTAAGGGAAAAAATAGTTTAGAATAAGAATAGATTTATATGTAGTTTATATTGAAAATATAGTTTAAGGAAGGTATTGTGAATATTTTAAGTCTTTAAAAGGAGAATAATAAGTTGAAGAAATAAAATATTTTAGCAAAACATTAAGAATTCTCACTTGAAGATAATCAAATTTTATTAAATAAATTTACAATATAAAGAATTTAATTGATGAAAATGAGATCTCAATACCATTCTTGATGAAAGGTTGACAGTGAAGGAGGAATAATTAGAAATTATTTACCAAAGTCCTGATAATGATGGTCAAGGGGATACCAATTTCTAAAAATCATTTTAAAAAGTTGTTGAATGTTCCAAGAGGTGTGAAACTAATAAGTATCAATAAAATTTACCCTCAATGGATTTTAATAAGATCATGTATGTATATAAGATAAGTGTATTTAGAAAAATAATGTTTATAAGGTTAAAAATACAAGTAATTTTTTAAGGTTGAGAAGAAATATATGATGAAGAAGAAAATATAAAGAGGTAACCAAATTTTTTTTGTGAAACTAAGTACCAATATGGAAGGTATAAAAGTTAATGAAAATAAGAAACACAAATATGATTAGTATTCATGTTACAGAGGAACATATGCCTTCTATGTTTATTTATGTAACTATAGATATAATGAACCAGACTTAACATACATGGATATTACACCATTTTAGATTAATATTCAATACATTACAATAATACATTTCTGAGGACCATAATAGTTTAGTGTGTTTGGAAACATAGAAAAAAATATTATATCCTCGTGAAATAACTTCAATATCTTCAATAAAGATATTCACCTTTAGTAATTCTACCTAAAACCTTTTTTTATAACCTGGGGAAAGGAAACATAAGAAGGGGTGAGCTCAGATTCTCAATAAGGGTAGATAAATGAAATGCATAAGCATAACATAAATAAAGGGTATGGAACTTGAGAACAACATTTAAAGATAATACCCTATATATTGTAGAACATAATAAAGATTGGTAATTCATAAGACATGGATCATAATATAATTAAGAGAATAAGTCATGGAATCACAACATAGGAATAAAATAGTGAATTTTGGCAGACAGATAAGCATATAATATGATTTCCTGAGTAGCCAAGACATCACTGTCAAGACCATCTTGGTAGTGTGGGTTCAATCCCCATACCATCTTGGTACCCATGGTTCACTCCCATGGATATATTAGTAGAATGAGTTTACTCCTCGTAACAAATTAGTAGTCATGCTTCACTCCCATGGAAATCATAGTAGTAAAAGTTCATTCCCAAGTCCATTTTAGTCTATCTCATGAGATATAAATATTTACCCAATGCATTGGAGGGAGATATAAGTCTCAACCATCTCATAATGAAATCATACATACATGTTACACAATATAATAAATAATAATATCATAACCCATGATATGAAATGGGTATCATAAAAATTTAATCATATCATAACCTATAGAAAAAAAAGATAGGTTTTATAATCATTTAATCAAAAGCATAACCTCTGAAAGAGAAAGGGATTTCGTAAACATATAAACCATGGAAGAGAAACAAGTTTCATAAAGACAATTACATTTAGCATAACCCATTCATAGAAATAATAATAATGGTACATTTAGATAATTTCATATAAGTACATGAGTAACATCAACCGATTTCATCCTAGATGTAAAATAACTTTGAAATATCTTTCAAAAATTATTCTTGAGAAAAATATACTTTATTATTTTAAAAATTATTTTTAATACATAAAAAAATTTTAGAATAATTTTATTATAAAAAAACTTGAAAAATTATAAATAATAATTTAAATCCTTTTTAAATCCTTTTTCCTTTAAAACTTATAGAATAAGCTTCAAAAAATTTTAAAACCTTTTTCTTCAAAAATAGTTTGAAAACTTATAAAGAATTCTTGAAAATGTTTTGAAAACCATATTTCCTTAAAATATTATAAAATAAACATGAAAACACTTTGAAAACCATTTTCTTTGAAAAATTATATAATTAGCTTTAAAACATTTTGAAAACCATTTTCATTTAAAACTTATAAAATAATCTTGGAAACATTTTTGAAAACCATTATCATTTAAAACTTATAAGTGGAGCCTAAAAACATTTTGAAAATCATTTTTCCTTGAAAAATTATAAAATAATCTTGAAGACATTTTGAAAACCATTTTTCTTGAAAATATATTTTAAAAAAATAATTTTAAAAATTAACCTTTAAACATTAAACTGAAATCTTCAAAGGATTGATTGCGGAAAAATATGTACATGTCGTATGAGGTAAAAAAGAACATTCCCTTTACACGATAAAGGTTAGAAAATTACTCACTTAGTATGTGAAAAAAATATTACATAGAAAAAAAGGCTAAAAAACAAAATGTTTATAAATTTATTTTATGTATTAATATATAATGGTACAATATTCTTGGAAACCCTTTCTGAAAACATGGTTTTGAAGGAACATATATCACCGACTGAAGAGAGGGTAAAGTAAGGATTTATTAAAAAAACTTTCTTAACTATATTATGTAAAAACTAGTGGAATAAATGGTACCAATATATAAATAAATCATTAATAACTATAGTATAAAAAAATTCATGAATTGTATTGAGATATGGGTCTTAAAATTTCATCGAAGGATTCATAAATATAAACGATCTCGAAAAGCGATGAGATTGTTTCAATAAACTATTATAAATTTGAAACTTGGTATCATATTATTAATGTAAGATAATAAAATTATTTTAAACTTAAAATAACATGAAAATATGGAAATTCATTATATAAAATGTAAAATTTAAGTATAGACACCTCAAAATAAAATTTAGGTGTAAAACAAAACATGAGTCTCCAAGAAGGCAAATTGAGACTAAACTATTTCACCGATTTGTTATATTTTGAAACATAATCTCCATGGATATATGAATACACATAAATTTAATTATAATATACATAGAATAGAATAATGGGTAGTAAATACACCACACAAAATTAAAGATTAGTGAACATAGTATGTATCTCATGGAAATAAAAAGTGAGATAAAATCCCCTTACCTTGTGTCTCGAATTTCATAATAATCATTCAAACCACATATTTAATAAATATAAATTTATTAGAAATCTTTTATAGAACTATATTATTATATATAATACAATATATTGTTTGATTACAACCTTATATTACTTTCTTGTTAACAATCTAAGGTTTCACTTCAGGTAATATTCATTTTATTCTTCGCATGTGTATTAATTTGTAAGATATTTGATACTTATACTTTATATCATGATTCCAAGAATTTAAACCATGATATAAATAAAATTTATATCCATTATATCCATATTATAATTATCTATTTAATATATAATTACAAAATAGAAAACACCATTCTTGGAGACGACAAGCTATACGTACGCATAAATGTTGTTTCTGTTTTTATTGTCATATTGAAAGAAAGAAAGAAAATGAAAAATATGTAAATATTTATATCATTATTACAGTATATTTATGATATAATATATATCATATATAATCACCAAGCCCATCCTTTATACATTCCTTGTAGTGTATGAATGGATCATATCGCTTTGAGGGGGCGATAGTCCACACTTCCTCAAATGAAATTATCATATCAATACAAAATAGAATGTAAAAGATATGTGTTTTAAAAATAAAGATTAAAGTCATAATAAATATAATATATGAAATATATAAACATAGTTTCCATCATAATTTCCACCATGATAGGTGGTAAGGAAAATTGAACAATCATCATTTAGTGAAGTGGTAGTTCACCGTACACGTAAACAGTATGTTTGTTACCCATTAGATGAAGGTATGTGTAAGTTTATGTCAAACCATTAGAATAATAACATACTAGTATATTTATTATAAAGATTTTTTATACAATAATGTAATAAAGAGATTGTATGGGGTGGATAATAAAAATAAAATAAAGGACTTGAGAGAATACATTACCTATTAATCGAGTAAATCCTTTTGGTTTGTGCCAAAAGGCTTCCGTGGAAGACTTTATTCCCAAAGGGAGGATCTAATGAGGAATAGAGGGAAATTGGGAGCTTATTTGAGTAGATTTTTGGTGATACAAGTGTCTTGATAGGTGTGAGTAATTGGGAGGAAAGGATCCCTTTTTATAGTGGAGGAGGAGTGGAACTCTTGTAAATATTTGAAGAGAGAATTCCCACCACATTTTTCATGTTTCAATTTAATAAAATAATGATAAAATGTTGATACAAGGTTTAATAGTGTGTAAATATGACCATGAAATGGATTTTTTAAAAGTTTATAGGTCTTTTGGGGTCTTAAATTTATGGTTTAGTCTTTAGTTAAGCTTAATTTTACCTTAATCAATGTAATTAATTTAAATTACATTCACTAATAATTTTGGTCAAAAAATAAGTTGAACTTATTAGAAATTATAAATTTTTATAAATCAAAATATGGAATCCATTTTTTCGAATTTTAATCACATAAGTAGAATAAATTAATTTAAAATTAATTCCGTTGATGGGATGACACTACGGGTTTTTTATGTAAAAATGATCAACATTTTACTTGGTTTTTATATCAAATATCAATGATAAATTGTTTACAATAAACAAAATTGTATTAATTGATCAAAATTTTATCTAATTAAACTTTTAAACCAACTTAAAATATAATTTAACCATATAAATAAATTAAATGAAATTTTTTTTTTGAATTAAAATATAGTATTTTTAACTATTCATTAAAAAACAAAACCTTATAGAAAAACACCAAACAGTTATCCTAAACTATTTTTTATGTTTATCTTCCAAATATGAAGATTATTTTGATATATTAAATCTACAAAGGTTCCATAATTTTTATTTAAAATGGGTTCTCCATTAAAAGGCATTAAAACTGCCTTTATAAAAAATATAGGTTTTAATGCAAAAAATTAGGTCTGTTCTTATCATATGTCCATTGAATCTATTGGATGAATAAAAAATATATTTTATTGAATATATATCAAATATATTAAATTTATATCACTCAATAATTCTAATTAATTTAAATTATTATGTTAAAACAGCTTTGAGACCCTAAAAATAATAATAATTTCTTTTATATTCCATGGGGTTTCATATTTATTTATAATTAGTTGGCAACCTATGAATTCATCTTATATTTCTGTAAATCATATATTTTCATAAATTAGATAATATTTTTCATAAATATTAATTTAACTATGAGTTTATATCTTATTATATTAAATAATAATATTTTAATAATATATTATTGTTTGGTAAAACTCGGTCATATGTGTTACGCAAGCCATTGAGGAAAGTCATTTTTGCATTTAATGAAATCTAAACTTGGTGTTCTATGTGGATTAGGCTAAAATTTATGTTGCATGTAGTGCATGATTAACTTAGTGTTATGTATAATTCAAGACAAACATAGTGATTTAAGATAAAATAAACTATTTCTAGTGCTATGTGAAATGAGAAATATCACAAAGATTAAATTAATTTCAAAAAAAAATAATTCACAAAATCTCAGGGTGTTACATTCTACCTCCATTAACTTTAATTTCTCCCCGAATTTTTTTGGTTTATCAAAGGTTTAATACTTGAATGTTTCATTCATAGAAACCCGCATCGTAAAAATGGATACTAAAACTTTCCTTAAAAAGAATATTTTGAACCACAATTGTTACCCAAAGTAACATATAACTAGATTTTTAATTATGAGAACATAGGTAGAGAATGAATATAGGATATGTAGGAAAAATGTAAATATTTATAGGTAGTGATTGATTTCAACAATCACAATAAAGTGAATGATCAATGAAAAGTTGAGGGCCTCAAATTCATAAATCTATGATGATTTAAAAGGCCACTGGTTCAACAAAATTAAGGTATTATGATAACACATATTCTTTTGATCATTATCCTAATATTGAGTAATTCTTTTATTGACTAGGAATAAAAGAAAATATACTTATTTGGTATATTTCTATAAACAAAATTTTATTCTTAGGTGGTGATTTTAACTATTTATAATTCATCCATTACTTCAGAAAATGGATGTCTTGAAATTTAATTTGATTCCCGAAACACTAAAAATACACATTTAGCATATATTAAGCCCTATAAAAGAATGAAAAATATAACTATTTATCTATAAATATTCCTAAAAATCAATATGGTTAATACATTAATCTCTAAACATAAAATGTATCTCTATTGTTTCATCATAAATAAATATTCATAAAAAATAATTATACATTAACCAGGACATCATGTTGGCCAGTGGTAGGCGTGAAACCATTATTGTCCTTCAATTATAGGTTCAAGACCCAAAAAATTACTAGACTTTATTTTTTATCCCAAATGTACATGATGTCATTTTCTAAAACTTCGTTAATATAATTTCTAAAATAAATAAGATATACATCTTTAAAATTAGTTTAATCACTAAATAGCCTTTTAACCAAGGTTTTCAATACAGACCCTATACATAAATACTTAATATGAAGTTAAACTTAGACTTTTTATTAGTGGTTAACCTTATAGCCCTTATAAAAGATAAAAATCCAAAAATTTAGAAAGAAAGTCACAAAATCAACTTAACATTGATTCCCCCATATATTAGAAAGTAGATATTGGTTGTCACATTCCAAACATGTTAATACCCCCATCATATATTCTCTTGAATCATGGAAATAACCTAAATTACCATAAATCATTTTTAAAAACATTAATTATTACTTATTCAAATTATATTGTATTTATTCCAAAATCCAATAAGTTGTAAACATTATCCATAATAGTATAAACTCCTTTTCAAAAAGTCCTTAACTAGTTCCAAGTTAATAAGAACCATCCAATTTACTTATTCATCCCACATATCTTTATCCAAATAACACTATCAAAACATAAGGAACATATTAAGGGTTATCATTCCCTTAATAACGTGTTTTACATGGAAATCACATTGCCATTATACCACTTTTCTATTCCATCAGAACCATTCAATGTGTTATTATTAATCCATAGCAAAAAACATAAACTGAAAAATACTTATGTATTTCAACTTTCATATAACATACTTATTGAATCAAAGTAGATAAAATAATTTATTATTCTACTTCATTCGTATTCCATTAGGAAGGCTAGATCATCATATTACACAATACCTCTTTCCCTTAACACTTCATTTGTAGTCTCTTCATCAATGTTGCAACCATTACTAATACCACCTTGATGATCCTATTCAAGAGATTTCCTCTCGGGACAATGAGTTGTATAATAACCATTTATTCCACACATAACCTTTAATGATTCCATAGTGATTGCAATATTCTCATCCATTCTATTAAGCAAACTTTTAATTTTTTCCTTGTAGTCACTTTCTTTTTTTCCTTCCGTAACACAGTAAAAACATATTCTTGTTTCTATAATACCTTCACTTTAGTGATTATTTTTACATTATTTATGTAAAGGAAGCCTAATATTCTTTTCTCTATTGTGTGAATTAACTAAACTCTCATCAAAATCGTTATTTATCTTCCTTGGTGAGTCCGAGAGTTGGTTAAGGTACACATTTTTAATCTTGTTCTATAAAAACTGATTAGGCATGATCACAAAATATCTCACTACAGTGATCATCCCACTTGACTACTCATAAGTAAATCTTCCATCACATTCAACATTAATCCAGTTCTTTCCAGTTCTCACCATTGAATAAAACCATAAGCACAGTGTGAGCATTACTTATGATTGCAGAAAACCACATAGTCATGAAAATAATTACTTATAGGATGTAAAAATCATGACAACTTCATTAATATATGACACCCTAGGTTAATCCTAGGTTTTTTCATATCCAACTTATATTTAAATATTTTATAATTCTTTTTGAAGAGTTTGTGAATTCCCAAATCATATCCCTTTAGAGTGTCAAATTAGGTGTGCAGTAAGGTCCATTGTTGTGTACCAGATTACCATGAGTGAGGCCCGAAACATATTATCAGAGTTATTACACCTAGGTACATTTGTGTCAGAGCCAAATTCACTTTTATTATCCATACATCGATTTATTTCAAGGAAACCACTCACTTTATCCCTTACTAAAATTCCATGACATTTTCCTAAACATTAACTCATCCTTATACTAATACTTAGGGACATACCTAGGCATATCCTTAGAAATATACCTAGGGATATCAATAAATTTTTCTCATCCTAGTTTCCAAAGGTTGACTAAACATTTCCTTTGATACCAACTGTAGCTACCCAGGCTTAAAATACATGGCGATTACATCATTTTAGATGAATATTCAATACATTACAATAATACATGCCCAAAGACCATAATAGTTTATTATATTTGGAAACAAGGAAACAAAATCTTATATCCTAGTGAAATATCTTCAATATCTCCCATAAATGTCTCCACCTTTAGTACTTTTACCTAAAACCTTTCTTCATAACCTAGGGAAAGGAAAAATAATAAGGGGTGTTCTTAGATGCTTAGTAAGGGTAAATAAAGGAAATGTTTAAGCATAACATGAACAAATGTTATAGAACATGATCCTAAAATTTGAATATCATACCCTATATATTAGGGATCATAAAAAAGATTAGAAATTTATAAGTCATGCAACATATTCAAATTAAGATAATAAGTCATGATATAACAATATAGGAATAAAATATTTAATTGTGGCAGACACATAAGTATATAATATGATTTCCATAGTAGCCAAGACATCACATCCAAGACCTTCATTGTAGTATGGGTTCACTACCCATACCATCTTGGTAGTCATGGTTCACTCCCATGTCCATCTTAGTATCATGAGTTCACTCCTGATACCATCTTGGTAGTTATGGTTCACTCCCATGGTCATATTAGTAGTCAAGGCCCATTCCCAAGCCCGTCATTGTCTTTCTCATGAGATATAAATCTTTACCCAATTAATTTGAGGGATATATAGGTCCCACCCATCTCATAATGAAATCATACATACATGTTCCAAACGATCATAAATAATCATATCATACCCCATGAAATGAAATTGGTTTCATAAACATTTAATAATATCATAACCTGTGAAAAAAGACAAGTTTCATAATCATTTCATTAAAAGAATTTCCTTTGAAAGAGAAATATAATTCCTAAATATATATCTTGTGAAAGAGAAATGGATTTAATAAACAAATAACCCATGAAAGAGAAATGGGTTTCATAAAGACCATGACATTATGCATATCCCATTCATAGGAAGAATATAAATGGAACCTTTAGATAATTTCTTATAAGGTCATGAGTAACATAAAAGGATGTCATCTTAGATGGAAAATAATTTTTAAATATCTTTAAAATATATTTCTTGAGGAAAAATATCCTTTCTTATCTGAAAAATAATTTTTAATACATAAAAACATTTGAAAATAATTTTCTTTGAAAATAAATTGAAAACTTAAAAATAATAATTGAAATCATTTTGAAAACCTTTTTACTTGAAAACTTATATAATAATATTAAAAACACTTTAAAAAACTTTTTATTTTAAAAAACTTTGAAAACATATATAAAATTCTTGAAAAAGTTTTGAAACCCATTTTCCTTGAAAACTTATAAAATATGCTTAAAAACATTTTGAAAACCGTTTTCCTTTAAAACATATAAAATAAACTTGGAAACATTTTAAAAACCATTTTCCCTGAAAATTTATAAAATAATCTTGGAAACATTTTGAAAAACATTTTCCTTGAAACTTATAAATGGAACTTGAAAATAGTTTGAAAATAATTTTTCCTTAAACATTTATAAAATAAGCCTGATTTTTTTAAAACCATTTTTCAATAATTTATCTTTTAAAAATATTCTTTTAAAAATTAACCTTTAAACATGAAATTAATGCTTCAAAGTATTTATGAAGGATGAATCTGTACATATTGTACAAGGTAAAAAGAACATTCCATTTACATGGTAAAAGTTAGAGAATGACTCTTTTGGAAAGTGAAAAGAATATTCCTTTGAAAAAAATAGAAAAAATAAAAAGGGTATAAATTTATTTTAAATATTAAAATATAATGGTACAATATTCTTTGAAACCATTTTTAGAAAATATTTTTTTGAAGGAACATAGATTTTTGACTGAAGAGAGGGTAAATTAGGGATTTATTAAAAACACTTTCTTGACTATCGTATGTACCAAATAGTAGAATAAATTGTAAAAATACATGAATAAATATTTAATAACAATAGGATAATAAAATTAATGAATGTTATTCAGATATGGGTCATAATATTTCATCAATGGAAGTATAAACATAAACAATCTCGAAAAATGACAAGATTTTTTCAATAAAATATTATAACTTGGAAACTTGTTATCATACTCCCCATGTTAGAAAAAGAAATTAATTGAAACATAAAATATCATGAAAATAATTAAATTCATGATATAACTTTTAAAATGGAAGTATATACAAATTGTATTATAATTTAGGTGCATAAAAAACATAATTCTCAAAGAAGGGTAATTGAGTCTAAACTGTTACACTGATTTGGTAACTTTTGAAACATAATACCCATGGATATGTGAATACCAATAAATTTAATTATAATATACATAGAATAAAATATTGTTAAGTAAATATACCACACAAAATGAAAGAGTGGTGAATATATCATGTATCTCATGAAAATAAAAAAGTGAGATGAAATCCCCTTACCTTATGTTTTGAATTTCACCATACTCGTTCAAACCACCTATATAATAAATATAAATTTATTATAAATATTTTATGGAATAATATTATTATATATAATACCATATATGGTTTTATTATTTACTTAAATTACCCGCTTTTTAATAATCCTTTGTTAATGTTTCACTTCAAGAAATATTCGGTTTATTCTTTGCATTTTTCTTAATTTTATATATCTTTGGTACTTATAATTTATGTCACGATTCCCAGAATTTAAGCCACGATAAAAATAAAATTTATATAAATTATATATCTATTATAATTATCTATGTAATATATAAGTACAAAATGTAATACACCATTCATAAAGACGGTATGTCGTACATACGCGTGAACTTTGTTTCCATTTTTATTGTCATATTGAAAGAAGGAAAGAAAGAAAATGACATATAAATATATATTTGTATCATTATTAAAGTAGATTTATGATATCATATATATCATATATAATCACTAAACTCATACTTAATACATTCCATCTAGTTTATGAATGAATCATATTGCTTTGAGGGGCGGTAATCCACACTTCCTCGAACGAAATTATCATATTATCAAAAATGGAAAATAAAAGATATGTGTTTTAAAAATAAATAAATAATTTTAAATAAATAATAAATATAATGTATTAAATTTATAAATATATTGTCCATCATAAATTCCACCATGAGATGTGGTAGGGAAAACTGAATAATCATCATTTAGTGAGGTGGTAGTTCGTCGTACACGTAAATAGTATGTTCATTACCCATTAGATGAAGGTGTATGTAAGTGTAGGTCAAAAACATAGAATAAAAAAATCCTAGTATATTTATGATAATGGTGTTGTTATAAAATAATGTAATAAAGATATTGGAGTGGTGGATAAGGAAAAATAAAAGAAAGGACTTGATGGAAGACATTATCTCTTAATTAGGTAACTCCTTTTGCTTTGTGGAAAAATAAATCCTTGGAAGACTTTCTACCCAATGGGAGGCTTCAAGGAGGAATTTAGTGAAGTTGGGAGATTATTTGAGAATAGTTTTGGTGATAAAAGTGGATTTATAGGTGTGAGTAATTGGGAGGAAAATATATATTTCTATAGTGGAGGAGGAGTGACACTCTTGTAAATATTTGAAGAGAGAATTACACCCATGTTTTTTAAGTTGAAAGTGGATATAATAATAATCCAAAGTCAAGAAAATGGTTAATAGTGTCTAAATATGGCCATAAAATGGATTTTTTACAATTTATAGCTATTTTTAGGACATAAATTTATGGTTTAGTCTTTAGTTATGCTTAATTTTACTTTAATCGATGTAATTAATTTTAATTATAATCACTGGTAATTTTGGTCCAAAACTAAGTTGAAATTATTAGACATTATAAATTATTATTCTTCTAAATATGGAATCCATTTTTTAAAATTCTAATCATATAAGTAATAGAAATTAATTTAAAATTATTCTCGCTGACGGGATGACCATGTGGTTTTTTAAAGCTAAAATGATCAAAAGTTTGTGGAGTTTTTATATCCAATTTCAATGTAAAATTGGTTTCAATGACCTAAATTGGATTAATTGATAAAAATATTTTCTAATTAATATTCTAAACCAAATTTGAATATTATTTAACATTATAAATAAATTAAATGAAAAACAATTTTTGAATTAAAATCTAGTATTTTTTACTATTCGTTTTTTAAGTGCAAGCAGCAAAGCTTTATTAATGAGAAAAGAAAAGAAGAAACTTACTAAAGTCTAAACGTAGGAAATTTACATTTATCTCTTTGAAAAATAGTTAGCAGATCACCTGTGATGTTGAAAATATGAGTTCGAGAGTGTGCAGAAATCTCCATGTTGGAAAGGCTATCAGTAAGGCGATTGGCTTCATGATAGACATGAGTTATGATGTATTTCTTTGAATCAAGGATATCGAGGAATTTAATCCATTTGGAAGTGATTATACAATAAAGGTTAATTTTCCCCATTCTGACTGCTTGAACAGTTGTGGATGAGTCACTTTCAAACCATACTCTCTTCCAATTTTTTTGTTGGGCCACATCCACTACAGTGATAAGAGATATCATTTCTACTTCTAGAGCAGTGAACTGTCCACATGGACCATAAATCCCTTCTACAAAATCACTATTAGAATCCCTAAAGGTAATTCCATATCTAGTTGGTCCAGGGTTTCCTAGAAAGGCACCATTCAAGTTTTTTTTGATCCATCCTGCAAAAGGAGGAGTCCAGATGGCCTCAAAGGCGCAAAGTGGTTTAGGATAATTACCTTGCAGTTGCAATCTCCTTAAGATAAAAACGCCTCTAATTGTATTATCACAATGCACAACATGAAGTTTGTTATCCATTTTCGTTGCCAATAGATTGTTTGAGAGAGAAGAATTGTGCTTAAAAATAGCATTACCATGTCGACACTTGTTCCTGCCCATCCAAATAATATATATGGTCTCCGTACAAGCAACCATGAAAAGCATGCCAATCTGTTTTGAGAGAGGAACTTCTGAAACGTATAGATGAAGGTCCCTAATATTCTACACCTATAGAAAATGAACATCAAATATTTTGAAGACCGAAGTCCAGAGGGATGAAGCCATCTTGCAGGATAGAAATAAATGGTTAATATCATCCCTATGCTGATGACATAGTGAGCACCGAGAGCACAAAGAGATGCCAAACTTCTTGCATATTATTATCAACTGGAAGCTTAACTAGATGGAGGCACCATAACATTGTATAACAAGAAGGTTGAATCCACTATTTGTGAAAATTCACAAGACGAGGTCCAGTTCTTGGTAGCAGGTGGTTATAAAAAATCTTGGAATCCAAAATACCATTTTTTCTCAGTTCCCATATAAGAATATCTTCAGTTTGAAGGAAGTGATAGTCTGAGACTTTCTCTGCAATTTGAGATGGAAGGGAGTTGATCTGTTGAAGATGGACTTGAATGAAGGCATTATAATCAATATCAAAAGTAGTAATATCAATATTGTTAATCAAAGGAGAGCCTATCCAATTATCCTTCCAGAATTTTAGAGAAGTGTTAACACTGCCCAGCCAATTTGAATGTGTATAAATCCTTTGGAAAATATTTTTAAGACTTTCCCAAACTGAGGAATGAATGTGTGTAATCTTCCCTTCAAGGAGTTTTCCTAGAAATTTATCCCTAAGAAAACCAAGGGAGTGAGATTTTATATTAATCAATATCCAAATAAATTGAACCTGAAGGGATTGATTAAAGATTTCAATGTATTTAATGCCCAATCCTCCAAGTACATGTGGTAAACAACATTTATTCCAAGGTGTGACACAGAATTTTCTTTACATAATACTACCACTCCACACCAAATTACTCATAAGAGAGTTGAGAGTTTTAATGCTGGAGATATGCCAAAGATACACCATGAAGGAGTATACCAATTTTGAGACAATCACATTCTTAACAAGACAAATCCTTCATGCCATTTATAGGGACTTTCCTTTTCCAAGTAGAGAATGTTATTCAAACCCCACTCACAACATCATTAAAGTAGGAGGAACGAGCTCTTCCTAGAAACATAGGGACCCCAAGGTATATAAAAAGCATGGACCCCTCTCATATTCCATGAGCTTGCATCATGGGATTCTTCCTAGTAACATCAATATTTTTCCCAAAATAGATAAAATATTTTCTCCAATTGAATTGATGTTCAAAGAGTTTTTCATAATGTAGAAGAGTTTTTTTAATTTGTAGAATGTTCCTCCTGTCCCCCTAAATGAAGAGAATAATATCATCCGCAAAAAGTAAGTGAGAGGGTGCACAAATACCTCTAGCTACTCTAATTAATTTTATTTCTCCTTTGTCAACCTTGTGAGTAATTAGTCTACTCAGATAATCGTCTACTATAGCAAAGATAATAGTAGAGAGAGGATCTCTTTGCGCCACACCTCTTGGGCACTTCAAATAACCTTATGATGATCCATTAATAAGGATGGATATGTGAGAAGAGCTGAGCAGCATATAAATACAATATATAAAATTGGTGTGAAAACCAAACTCTTGAAAAACATGACAAATAAAACTCCAGTCAATAGTGTCAAAGGCATTCCGGATATCTAGCTTAAGACCAATGTTCCCTCCTCTTGTTTTATTCTGAAGAAGATTAATGCATTCTGAGGCTGTAAAAAGGAAATATTTTATCCTCCTTCCTTTAACATATCCACATTATTTCCAATAGGTGATTTTATCAGATATGTGAGCGACCGATTGGCCAAAATTTTAGTAATGATCTTATGTATAGTATTTATGAGGGCAACTGGCCTGAAATGACTAATGTCACTTGAATTCTCAACCTTATAAATTAAGACAATGAATTGAGCATTGAGACCTTGAATGTGAGAGACGATAGTGAAAAAATGATTCATAAATTTTCAAACATCATTTTGAATATCATCACAATAAAATTGAAAGAAATGATTGGTGAAATCCTCTGGTCCCAGAGAGCTACCTTTTTGAAGTCCCATCACTGCCTCTCTGATTTCAATAACCGTAGGTATTTGAGTTAGGAGGGTGTTATCATCCTCAGTGACAAGTTTCGTTATAATACCCTCCATTATTTGATCAGCATTACTAGGACCATTGAAGAGTGTTTTATAAAAAGAGACAATATGATTTGAGAGACTTTGTATGTCATCTAGTATATCATCCCCAACCTTCAAGAGAGATATAGTTCTGCTAACAATTTTTTCTCATTGATGCACATTATAGAATTTGGTATTTCTGTATCCATCTGTAAGACACCTAAATTTGAAAAGTTATTTATTAATGTTGTCTCTAAGAACCAACAAATTTTTTAGTTCTAGGGAAACTTTTGCCTCTTGTTCATCCTTACTATATAAATCACTGATGGTTTTTTATTATTGTATTTCATGTAAAGAGTTTCAAAGAGAATTGATTTCATGATCCAGAGTGCTGAAACTGCTCTTACTCCAGTGCTTGAGTTTCAACTTGAGAGATCTCAGCTTTAGAATACAAGCTAGTGAATTATTATTGAAATCTGTAGTGGCCCAAGTGTCCCTTACAATTTGTGAGAATTATGGAATGGTGGTCCAATCATTATTAAACCGAAATGGTTGATTCTTTCATTCACATTTCTCAATAATTTTTTTCATAATTGGATGATGGTCTGAGTTGTGCCTTTCTAGAGTGACATATGAAATTGTTTTCCATCTATCAAGCATGTTCTCATTAACAAAGGCTCAATCAAGCCTGATAGCTCTCATGTTGTTCAGATATTTTCTATACCAAGTGTATTTAGCTCTATGCAGGTTAATTTCAGTTAGATTTGATTCATCAATGCAGGATCTAAAATCTTTCATTGAAATTTCATGAGGAGCATTCCCAAGCCTTTCTTCTTCATGTAGTATTTCATTGAAGTCACCCATAACCACCCAAGAATCAGAGATATAAGTGGAAAAGTTCAATATGTGCTTCCAAAGAGATCTTCGAGTACAATAATAATTTGAGGCATATACCATAGAACAGACAATATTATAACCAGAGATAGAAAACCTGCACGTAATGATCTGGTTGTCCACTGAGAGAATAACAAGATTATTAACACTATTATGAACCAGAATCCATAATCTATCTCGATCATTATCTTGTACAGAGCCAAGAAGAGAATAGCCATGTCCAACAAGAGTGTAAGAAGAGATGGATCCCTTGTTTTTAGTTTCATAAGTCCCAATTATTTCAGGTTTATACTTACCCGCCAGCAGCCTAAGGGAACTTAAAGTGCCAGGATTGGCTAATCCCTGGAAGTTCCAGAAAATAATCCTCAATGTGGTTTCTGTTTGGGGGTGTGGCCCCCTTTTTCTACAATTTCAAAAACTTTATTCCTACCATATCTTATAAGATTTTTATTTCGGGAGTCATCAATGGTCAGTTTCCGCCTTGGGGTAGCTGTATTGCAAGGAGGAACATAATTCTCAGCTATATTTCTGATTGCTCTTTTAGAGTGAGCATCCACATTCTGGTGTGAAATTCCATGTAAGATCAGATCATTATCCATTGGCCAATGAGGAGATGTACAATCAATTATCCCCTCAGATTATTTATCCAAGTCCCTTGTGATGTTTTCACTAATTATCTCCAGAGTGAACTCATTGTATTTTATATCAATCAAAAGCTGGAAAATGCTATCTGAGAAGATCTGTTGGTCAGTGCATTCATACTGTTGATATATAAAACTGAGTTGATGGGCTTCTTTAATACTACATTGTGCTTCTTCTTCAACAAGATCAGCCCAAGACCTTCTAGCCTCGCCTACCTGCAATTCAAGTTTCTTTAATCTCCCGGTTTCAGATTTTCTAACATACTGCCTAGAAGCAGCGGTTGATTTTCATGGAACCTCATTCCATGCAGTATATTTTCCTTTAGCTTGGACCATCCTTTGAACAATGCGACATTTTTCCATGACATGACCCACCATCCTGCAATGCTCGCAATATTTAGGTATGTTTTCAAATTCAAACCTGACCTCAATAAGATGATTATTAACATCCAGTGAAAAACGGTCAGGAGGTGATGAATCCATATCAATCACTATCAGGACTCTGGCATAGAGTCCTAGGTCTCCACTAATGGATCACTAGTCAATCCTTAGTGGCATACCAATGCCAGATGAAAATATCACTAAGTATTCTAGGATGCCAATATATCCATGTAAGTCCATGAATTCTTTCCCAAACATGAGTAATAGATTGATTTTGTGTAAACGGATTAAATTCTTCTTCCCATTCTGAGAGACGAAAGACTCCTGTTTTGAGATTTAGATTTACACAGCACCATATGCCATTAAAATCCTCATGTGTTTGCAATATGACATGAAATTATCCCTTTCCCAAGGGAATTAGACTCCAATTGCGTAGATTGTAGCAATTCAAAATGCGTTTCTTGAGATCTAAAAATGACCAAGGCTTCGCACCTCTTTCATAAGAGATATGACCAAGTTCTGTAAATTTTCACACCTCCATATTTTGTTTAACCGCATCTTGATCTGCAACCACGATAATACCTCCATCTCTAGACCTCTTTATAATAGGGTTTTTTCTTTGAATGCCTGTTTTAGAGTAATAATTTGAGAGTGCTTCCACAAAAGAGATCCCTTTGCAGGGAAGAATAGTTGGACCTGTGTCAACTATGGATTAATATAAAAATTATTTCATTGAATATATAAATTATATATTACATTAATATCACTCACTAATTTGAACTAATTTAATTTATTATGTAAAAATAGCTTTGTGACTCTAAAAATAATAATATTTCCCTTTATATTCAATTTGTTTTCATATTTATTCCAAATTAATTGGTAACCTATGAATTCATATTATATTTGTGTAAACCATATGTTTTCATAAATTAGTTAATGTTGTTATTAACTTTTAATTCAACTACTAGGTTATAACTTATTATATTAAATAATAATATTTTAATAATATATTATTGTTTGGTAAAACTCGGCCATGCGTGTTACGCAAGGCATCGAGGATAGTAATTATTACATGAAACATAAGCTAACCTTAGTATTTCATTTGTAGAAAGATAAAATTTATGTTGTGTGTAGATCATGATTAACTTGGTTTTTCATATAATACAAGCCAACAATAGTGTTTTAATATAAAATAAACTATTTTCAGTGTTATGTGAAATAAAAAATATCGCAAAGGTAAAATTAATTTGAAAAAAAAATTCACCAAATTTCAGGGTGTTACAATATAGGATTTTGTCATACAATATATATTTTTTGGTTTAATCACCAAGATTAAATTGAATCTATAAGAATCTATAGGATTTGTTTTATAAGGAATGAACCCACTAAAAAGGGAAAACCATAGAAAGTTAGTATAAATGTTGAAAATATATTCTAAAATTTGGAAATAATTAGTAACATATGTGATCATATTGGACATATTACAAAAGGATGTCTTA
This sequence comes from Viscum album, assembly GCA_963277665.1. Lineage (NCBI taxonomy): Eukaryota > Viridiplantae > Streptophyta > Magnoliopsida > Santalales > Viscaceae > Viscum > Viscum album. The sequence continues at coordinate 196,186,047 of OY728164.1, forward strand.
TTATGATACCAACACGACAATTTTTTTACAAAAAATATAAAAATATATATGAGATAAAAGAAAAAAAGGAAAACAACATGGTTGTTGAAAATTCACTCAAATATAAAAAATAAAAATGACCATGGATCTAGGATAGTGGTTTTTCTCACATATGACATGATACATGAATTATTTGAATAATTTAAATGATTTTTAAATAGTTAACACTACTAGAAAAATACCCTATACAAATGGTTGGGAGAACTGTTGCCTAGTAAGCTGTGGGGATAGGTCTATACCAACAGTTTTGGAAAAACCATTGGTATAAGTAATATGAAAAATCTATACCAATGGTTCCATAAAACCATTGGTATATGTATTTCAAAAAAGAAACATTTTGTTGGTTTTGATCCCAGTACCTCCAGTCTATGATTAAACGACCTAACCACTAACCTAACTTGACTTTTGTGAACATAATTTTATAAATATATATATGTATTATAATAAATATTTTATATTTTGATTTAATTAATTTTCTCTATAAGAAGATTCCATAAAAAACACATTTAACTATACCAATGGTTTTGAGAACCATTGGTATAGATTCTTTGATTTTGGGACCTATACCAATGGTTTTGGACAAACCGTTGGTATAGGGGGACCTATACCAACAGTTTGGGGAAACCTGTTGGTATATGGTGTCTATTATGGACCTATACAAATGGTTTGGCCGAAACCGTTGGCATATCTCCATATAAGTGACCTATACCAATAGTTTGTCCAAAACCGTTGGTATATGTCAAAATTAGTCTCCTATAACAACTTTTTTTTCCAAACCATTGGTATAGGTCCATATAAGAGAACTACAATAACAGTTTTCCCAAAACCGTTGGTATATATCTTATTTCTAGTAGTGTAAGGTGAAATTTGGAAATGATGAGCCAATCGAAATCAAATTCTTTGTATCTTATATCATTGGGGAAGAAAAGTTAATATCTGAATGATCCTTGTTTATAAAAGGGTTGAAACACAATTTGTTAAGTGTTTTAATTTTTTTTATCAAATTAAAATTTTCTTTCAAGAAGTTGGGTTTTCTATGAAATGTATAGTGATTGCTAATATTATTATGAGTGGTTGACGAATAAAGGGAAACTTGTTTCAAGTTATTAATTTGAAAAGATCATGAATTCAAAACACGATTTAAGAGAATTATCTATGACATAAATGGTTGGGTAATATGTGTTAGTTGAAAATGATAAGGATGATGAAGATAGAAATAATTCATGATATTCTTGATATGATAAGAAGAAGAGATTGGTGTTTCTCCACTTTTTATAAAGGGAATATTAAAAACTCAAAACATAAAAAAGTTGAGATACATTCAACCCATCACATAGAGTATATAAATTCTTATATTTTTGGGCCTAGGAGTAAACAATCAATATATGGTGATAATTACTTTATGTATTTTATTGATTAATTTTCTCACATAACATTTATTTTTTATTTGAAAACTAAATCAAAGGACTGGAAATATTTATTAATTTCAAGAGATGTATGAAGAATTAATGTGGATATTATGTAAATAAAATTTTAATTAATTATGGTACATATTATTAAAATGGGGAATTAATATATTATCTTAATAAACATGGAATTCATCATGAGTCTAGTTCACCATACACACCATAGTAGAACGGTGTAGCTGAAAGATGAAATAGAAGTTTGGTAGAGATGGCATGAACAATATTAATCAAACATGATAATTTTCATTATTTTTTGAGGAATTTTAATAGATAAGGAATTAATAATCATAATTGATATTTCTATAGGATGAACTCTATTAAGACTCCATAAAAATATATTACAAAGAAACCCCATGTTTAGAGCACATAAGGGTTTTTTGTTGTCCCTGTATTATAAAATTCATGGGTGAAAATATTTGATGGTTCGATCAGAGTGGTGTGGATGAAACATTTCATGGCTATCCTCTTAATGGAAATAGATATAGATGTTATAAAAAAGAGATCAGATAGATGGTTTATTTAGTTGATGTGAAAATTCTTGAACTATCTGATAAGAGAAATACTCAAATAATTTCATATATATAATAAAGTGAAGATGAGGTGACTATAATTAAACAATGGAAAAAATTTATAATGGTAGTAATAATGTTGAAGCTTCTCAATATGAATATTTCAACTTATCTATCTCAAGTTATGAGTAATTATTATGTCCATTGTATCCTAAGATGGGGAAACAAGTGGAAGTTTATCACGTCATTAGAGATCAAAAGAAATATTCATGCTAGAAGAGTGTCAAAGTATTTTCACATACTTCCTTATATTCATAGGTAGATCAAAAAACATGTTGATAAATATTTGAAGTATCTTTAGTGGATTAACTCTATGAATGAAGACCTATATTATATTTAAAATAATGATAGTTAGGAAATTGTATCCAAAATATATAATAAATAATATGATTATCACAAAGTGGATATTCCGAAACAAGTTAAATAAGAAATGTGATTTTATAAGAAACAAGGAATGATTGTTTTCTAATGGTTACTCTGAAATTGAAGGCATTGATTTTGATGAAACTTTATCTCTCGTGGAAAAAATAGAAATTATTGTAATATTTCCTTATATTAGTATATAATTAAGATATAAAATATTTATGATGGATTTAGAGTTATTTTTCTCTCAATATATATCTCAATTAATAATTTTATATTGAAAAAAAATATATATTCATCCATGGTAATGATGATAGTTTGTGTGAAAGTAGAAATTATAGTTTTATGGGATGAGGGAAGCTCTAAGAGATTGGTACTCTAAATTAGACACCTTCTTAAGGAAGTTGAACATCAAGAAAAGAAGTATTGATAGAAACATCTATATAATATAAAATCAAGTGATTTCCTTTAATTTGATTTTTTAGGTTGATGACATAATATTTATAGGGATTTGATGAAGAAACATTCGATAAGTTTTCTGATGAGGCAAAGACGTTTTTTGAAATGTCTCTATTGGGAGAATTTAATTACTTTCATTTCTTACAAATCTCACTAAATAAGAAACATATTTTTATTTATATAAACAATAATTATAAATAAATTATATGGAAGTTTATAATGGAATATTGAAAGCCAATTTACACACTGATTTTAGTGGGAACAAAGTTTTGAAAATATATTGAAGGAAAGGAAGTGAACCTTGAATAATTTATAAAGTTGTATGGAAGTTTATTTTTTGTAACATATTTAAGGATAGATATATAATATGGTGTTACTTTATGTACTAGGTATCAAAGTGTTACAATAGTATCTCATATCATGGATGGAAAAAATAATTCTTTGATATATCAAATGAACAACTACTTTCAGGTGTAAATATAACATCATGTGAATAAATTATTCGTTTAGATATTTGATGAAAATTTCATAAGAAGTATAGATGATAGAAAATAAAAAATTGGTGGAGTATTTTTCTTATTATAAATATGTGTTATTTGGTATACACAAAAATATAATTTAGTAACTCTCATTATAGTAGAAAGTAAATATGTTGATGTCACTCAAGACGCGACACAACTTATATGGATAAAGATGCAGTTAGAATATTTTTGGCTCATATGAAATATCCTCAACTCATGGGTTGTGATAATAAATGATCTATAAACATCAACAAAAACCTAGTGTAGCATTATTATTCCAACCACATTGATATAAAGTATCACTTTATCAAAGAGAATTTGGCGAATATTCAACTAAAGTAATATTTTATTCCAACAAATATATCAAGTTGTTGATATCTTAAGAAAACCATTTTTAAATGGATGTTTCATAAGTTGAGGCTAGTAATGAATTTTCAATATCCCTCTCTTCAAGGATAATTTATGAAAAAAATAATTCCCCTAACCATATTATCTTTTTGTAGTGTTGTTAAGTGGGAAAAAATGTTTGTAACATAAATATATCCATTTTTAGGTTCCTAACCTTTTATATTGAGTGTTTATTTAGGAGGAGTTTATAAAATCATTAATATTTTATTTTAGTATGTGCAAAATTTCTTGATATTCTATTAAAGTGAGTTTAGGAAACAATTTTATTTGCATGAAAAGGTGACAATGTTATCAAATTTTGATGTTGAAGGAAAAAAATTCTTAAATAAATGATTATAGATAGCATGGAATTATTATTTATTGGTTCTTTTTTCATAAACCATGTTAGATCATGTAGGTTTGTATTTTTGGATAAATAATCCATTTGTTGGGTTAATTTTTTTATTTATTTATGTTTCATGGATGGAAAAAATATCCAAAGGGGGGTATTAATGGGAAAATGAATCATGAAGATTCTTACTGAGGATGTTGGATGTTTTTATGAAATATTTTAAGAATGTTTTTATTTTTTTATAAAAAATTAACCTATTTTTTTAATCTTTTTATAAATTAGTGATCATAGTTTTTATAGAAAAGGTAATTTGAATTAACTATTTCAGAAAAAATATTTCGTTTCATAATAAATTGGATGAAGGTTTAATTTTTTTTTATTACAAAATCATCAAACAGTTATTTTAGTGAGAAAGTATATAAATAATTTTATATTCCTAATTTTTAAATATAATTAGGACTCATAGATCTCATTCTTCTCATTTAAGTTAAAAGGGGGATAAATTTACTTATATAAAAAATGGTATATATGTGTTCATATATAGAAATACCATTCAAAAAAAAGTACAATAATATGAAGTCTATATGATGAATTTATTTTGTAAAAAAATATATCAAGTGGACATGTAAAAATTTAATAAGAAAGGTTTTCAAAATGAAAAATGGAAGATACTGAGGAATATTATAATATGAATTCTCAATAGATAAATTTCTTTGAATAAACCTTTATTATTTTCATGATGTCTCTATACAAAGGTTTCAGAATGAAAATTTATTAATTGAAACTTTCTGATACAAGTCATTTTTATGAGGAAATTTATGAATGATTTTTTTAATATTTATCCTATTAAACTATAAAGGATGATCAAATAGATATTAAAATTGGAAGAAATATTTTTTACAAAGATTTACTAGAAAAAAATTTATGTTAAAATGTTTTATCTGTTAAAAAGAATTTATAATTTTTTTAATCATAAAAAATGTGAGGATGAAAAGGTGATCTTTAATTATTCCCAATATACTGAATGAAAATCCATGAAACTCACCGAGTTTCAAGAAAGTTTTAAGAATGGCGTGGTTTCTGGAGAATTCAATAAACTTTAGGCATATTTTATAAGCATCGATAAAATTTTGGCGAAATTTTTTTGAGCTTGAGTTTTGAAATTCATGTTTTCATTAAATGAAAAAATAAATTGAGGAAACTACTTTTGAGTGTTCAAGCTCACATATATAAAGGGGTTTTAAATATAATAATACAATGAATTGTAGTGTTCACACGGTTAAAAGTGGAAGTTCTAAAGAATTGGTTTTGGATAGAGATTTCAAATAAACTTCTAAAATATAGAATTTGAGTAGGTATGATTAGAAACAAGGAATATCATGGTTTGAGAAGAATAAGTTGGTATTAAATAATATTTTTTGATTTAGATAAATGGACCAAAATCACAATACACCCATTAATATAAGGTAGAATCAATCAGAGGGATTATAATGGCATTATATGTTTTATATGGAACCTGACAGAATTTCTATGAATGTATGACCAAATAGATAAATTGGATAAATAGTAATCAGATGGAGTTATATACAGAAGTCTCAGGAAGATTCTTTTCCATTAACTGGGTAATAATGTGAAGAAGAATTTTTTTCATGAAGAGAAAAAGTGAATAAATGAAAGAAGTGTCATGACAACATACTGAGCCATTTGTTCAAGGTTTCTAAAATTTGTTACAAAAATCTTTATTACATATTATCTCTATAGAGAGAAGATGAAATTTTGTTTTGATAATATTGAAATTAATGTGTAAGGATATTCCATGATTGTTATAACCACATGAAATGATTATTTTCTAGTGTATTTTGTTGTATTATATTAATTAAAAACCATGGTAAGGACTATATACTCTTACTGAGTTGTGAAATCAATAAATTCTTGTGCTATAGTATTTAGTGCTTGTATTATTTTTTCAAAAAAATTATACCTCTTTAATAGGATTTGAAGGTTGTTTAAAAAGTATGAAATGATAAAAATTAAATATCCCTAACTCATCCTATCCCCATATCAATGATCACATAGATTATCATTGGTTGTTTCAAGTGATATCTAATTTAGGTTCCCCTTATTAACTCTTTTCTAAAGTTTAAAGAGGAGATATGTTGTCATGGATGTTCATAATTCTATCAATAGTAAGGGGGTTATGATTTTCTATGAAAAAACTATCATATTTATAAATATATAATACTTATTTATCTTATATCCCCTGGTTATGAGGTTCTCAAATATGCAACATATGGTTTCCCCTTGAGTAAATAGGTAGTTCCTCTAACAGATAATAATAATAACCATTTAGAGAATTGTGGTTGAGCTTGAAATTTTATACCTTCCTCACTCTCAGAAAGTAACTATATTATATTTAATATAGTTGTAATAGCTAAAGGTATTTGGGAGAAGTTAAAACAAATCTATAAAAGAAATTTAAAATTACATAATGTTAATTTAAAAATATGGAGGTTAAAGTATGAAGAACATTATATGGGTGATTATAAATATATTGGTGATTGCTTAACAAGGGTAATTGGAATTCTAAACACCACAAGATTAATTGGGGAGAAGATAGAATAATAATTTCTGAAAATATTTTTTAAATTATTCTTGATAAATTTGATATAAATTTTTTATCATTTGAATATTAAAATTCTAAAATTATACCTCAAGATTATCTATATATCACTATCATCACTTATAAAATGATAAAAGAAAATTTTTTATGGAATAAAGGGAAAGATGATCGGGAAATTTATTTTCAATCTATGAACCAAGAAAATATTAAAAAAATTATTGAATAATAATATAGTTAATTCAACACCAAATATTAGTATAATAAATTTTTTGATGAATTTATCTCATTATTTTCTAAAAATTTGAAAAGATACTTGTGAAATTACAAAAGTAAAGTTACAGTAGGAAATTTTTAGTTATAGGGAATTTGTAAATTTTTTCTATAATTTTTATGTGATAAAATGAAGTTGGTGAAGGCGATGAATATGATATAAATAGAACCGATCCCTTAAGAACAAGGTATAAAATCATAATTCTATTCTAATATAAATGAAAATAAGTTCTCAAAATACTAAAGGAGAATCTACTTGTCTATGTTTGAGGAAGATGATGATAGTGAAGAATAGGTTGATAACATCAGTGATGATTATATTGAAAAACATATTATTATAAAACAAAATGATGAAAAAGTAACCAGTGAAGAAAGTATTAGTTAAAAATAATAATATATTAAATGAAGTTTATTAAGAAAATAGAGTTGAAATATTTTCATAAGAATGTTATAAAACATAAAAGGGAATATATGAAGTTTAAGAAAGAAATTATTTCATCAAACAATAAATAATGTTTACTTTAAGATAAATCTATGTTTCTAAAGTAAATTGATAGTATAAATAAGTTTTTTTGATAGAAAGGAAAATATCCACATTAAGATTAAAGAAATTTTAAAATTTAATTTTTAAGAGTAAATAACTTTTAATTTTTTTTAAAGCTATGAAAGGAGTTAAAAATTTCCAAAATATTACATAATATAGTCAAAGTTATATGAGGTTTGGATATAATAAGGATAAAAAAATTATAATAAATATTGTTAAGAAGAATATGTAATTAGCTAAAATGAGTAGAGTTGAAAACCATGATGTTTCTGAGGTTAAAATGTCTGAGTCAAAATTTTCAACTATAGATAATTCAATTAAGGCCAGGAATAAATCTATGCTAATGAGGAAAATATTATTGTGTAAATAAAACTTTAGTGTGAAATGAAGTAAAAAAGTGGAAGTTAAAAAAGTTGGTAAAAAGAAAAACACAACACCAAATTGAATGAAAGTTATAGAGGGAGATATGATTTCTATGGTTATTGCTGGAGATATGGAGGATATTTTCATACATTAAATATGTGTGGGTTTAATCAACATCATTAAATTAAAACTATAAGAATCTAAAGGAAATTTATGAGGTGGAATGAACCCATTCAAAAAAAGACAACATGAAAAAGTAATTATGAATATTGAAAATAGATTTTATCCCTTAGAAACTATTTTTGAAATATTTGATCATACTATACATATTGTAAATTTTTTTTTGTAATTATTCCAACAAAAAAAAGTTTTTACAAAAAAATCTCAAAATCCTTGTCAAAATAAAGAAAAATAAAAGGATAAGGACTTAGTTTTTTACACTTCACTCAAAGATACAAAAAGAAAAGGACACTGGATCTTGGATAGAAGGTTTTCTTCATATATAATAGACGACTAGATTTTGTTGAAGAATTTTAATTATCTTAAAGAAGGTAAATTGGATTTTTGAAATAATGATTCACTCAGAATCAATGGAATTGGATCTTACATCATTGGTAAAGAAAAGTTAAAATCCAAATGTGACTTGTTTTTTAAGGTCTATAACACAATTTTAAGTTTTTTGAAACAATTTTATGAAGTTAATAATAATTTTTTCAGAAAATATGGTTTCTCATGAAATGTATTAAATATGGGAAAGTTTTTTATGAGAGGTAAACTATAAAAGGGAAACTTGTTTCAAGTTGGCGAATCACAAAGTCCATGCAATCCAAGAATGTTAGAAGAAAATCAGTTTTGGTATAAATGATTGGGGTATATGTGTTAGAGGAATATGAGAAATATAATTAATATAGAATGTATTCATGGTAGTATTGATATGAAAAGATGATGATATTAGTGTCTCTCCTTTTCAGAAAGGGAAGATTAAAAACTTAATACATAAGAAAGATGAGATATATTTAACTTGTCCATTGTAAATGATACTTTCTAATATTTTTTTACCCATGAGTAAACAATCAACATGTGGGATAAGTAAATTATTTATTTTATTGGTGAATTTACTTTCATTATATGTATTATGTTTTTGAAACATAAATCAGAGTCTCTATAGCTGTTTAATAGTTTTAGGAGAAGTGTGGAGAAATAATGTAGATATTTTATGAAGAAAATTCAAACTGATGATGGTGGGAAATATATAAGTGGGGAATTCAAATATTATCATAATAATAATAGATTTCATTATTATTTTATTATACCATACACACCATTTAAAAATTTTGCATATAAATGATGAAATATATGTTTTTTTAAGATTACACAAGAAAAATTTTAGAACATGAAGCTTATTATTATTTTTGTAGAAAAGATATATGAGTAGAAGTTTCTATTCAAAATCAATTTTATATAGGACTAACTCTGATATGAATCTGTATGATATGTATTATAAATAAACCCAATGTTTTATGAGCCTAAGGGTTTTTTATTTTCCCTATATTAATTAATTAAAGGGTGAAAATATGGGGAAGTTTATTCAAATTGGAATTGATGGAATCTTCCTCATCTTCCCTCCAAATGATAGATGATATATATTTTATAATAAGAAAATGGGAATGATTATTGATTCATATGATGTGAACATTATTGAACAATCTAATAAGAATGTTTCTCAAATAGTTTTAGATGTTTAAGAAAAGAAATATGAGGTGGGTGTGGTCAAACAACTTGAAAAAGTTCCTAATGATAATAATAATGTTAATGCTACTCTAGATGAACATTCAAGATCATGTATCTCATGTGATGAAAAAAATATGTTCATCTCATAAAAGGATGAATAAAAAAGTTTAATTTCATAACATAATTGTATATCAACAAAAACATGTTCAAAGTATATGTTTATTAAAATTATATTCACATATTTCATTATATTTATAGGTTACAAAAAAAATATGTTAATGAATCTTTTAAGCATCACGAGTGAATTGAATTTACGAATAAAAATATGGATAATACTAAAAATAATGATATATAGGAACTTATACCCAAACCAAATAATTAATATGTTATTGGTATAAATTTTTTGTTCTGAAACATGTTAAATGATAAAGGTGCGGTTAAAGAAATAATGAATGACTAGTTTGTAAAGGTTACTCTCAAATGGAAGGAATTAATTTTCATGAAACATTTACTTGAGTACTAAAGTAACTATCATAATATTTTTTTATTTCTACACAATGAAGATATAAAACATTCCAAATGTATGTTAATATATATTTTTATATTAGAGATCTCAATGAAGAATTTTATATTTAAAAATTATATAGATTTATTCTTTGTACAGTTCAAAATTTTGTGTGCATGTTGAAAAAGGATTTGTATGGGAAGAAGAAAGATCTAAGATCTTGGTATTATAACTTGGATACTTTCTTAAAGATGTAGAACTTCATAAAAGGAAGATATTATAGAAACATTTATATTAGCAAAACCTATAGGTTTCCTTAGTTGTGATTGTTTATGTTGATAATATCGTATTTGTAGGGAATGATGAAGAAACTTATGAAAAGTTTGATAAGGAGATGAATAGGTTTTTCAAAATATCTATGTTTGGAGGAATAAAATACTTTATTATCTTAAAAATATCAAAAAATAAGAGAGTTATTTTTCTTTATCAATATAAGTATGTTAAGTTACTTCTATGTATGTTTAGTATGGAATTATCAAATCCAGTTTCCACAAAAAATTTATTGAGAATAAAGTTTCCAAAAGATTGGTTAGGAAATGAAGTAGATACAAAATATCATAGAAAGTTGGTTATAATTTTATAATATCAAATGCATTCAGTTCTAGATCTATTATATTTTATGAATCTCTATTCTAGGTATATAATTTCACAAAAATAATCTCATCTCATGGAAGGAAAATAATTCTCATATATATTAAAGGAACAACTGATTTTGGTTTGAATATGATAGTATAAGAAAGATAATTTTTTTGATATAAAAATACAAATTCGGTAGGAAGTGTAGATGATAGAAAATTTACATCTGGTGAACTATTTTACTAAGGAGATAGATTTTTAAGTTTTAATATAAATAAATATAATTTAATAACTCTCCATATATAAGAAGATAAAAATATTGTTTCAACCGAAGCTACAAAATAACTTATTTTAATATTTTATTAGAATATTTATTTTTTGATATCTAATTTCCCTACTCTAGGATTTTGATAATAAAATTTATATAAACCTTAGTTAAAATACAATGCAACATTAACATTCCAAGAACATTGATTTAATGTATCACTTCATAATAGTTTATGTGGAAAATAATGAACTGAAGCTGGAGTTTGTTCCTACAATGTAGAAAGTTTCTAATATCTTCACCAATCTATTGTAAAATAATCATTTCATAATCTAACGATGATAATGGGTGTCCGTCCACTCACTTATCTTCATGCCTAATGTTTGTGAAAAATATATCCCCTCACTATATTGTCATTGGATAATATTTTCAAGGGTGAAATGTTTATAATATAACTCCATCCATTATTTTGTGCATAACCATTAAAGGAGAGAATGTAATTTGGGGGATTTCTTAAAAGGGATAATATATGATTTTATAATGTTTAAACTATTTTTATAGTCTATTTAAGTGGGTTGAGGAAACATTTTTTATGTAGGAAAAAGTGAATAAGTATTGAAAGTTTTATGTTTAAGGAAAAATTTTATTAATTAAATTCTTATGAATATCATGGAATAATTGTTCAATGATTCTTATTTCTTATAAGAATTTTTCACATGTAGACTTGGAACATTTTGGATAAATAATCCATTGAATATGTTACAAATTTTTAGTGATTTATTCTCCTTTGTTGAAAAAAATAAAAAGGGGGGATATTATTAGGACAAATACGTTTGTAGGTATTTTTTTAGGATTATAGGGGTTTTTATAAATGATGTTAATAATGTATTGAATTTTTTTTAATCATTAATCATTAAATATGCAAATGTTTCCAAAAAATGGTGAATGAATAGATTTTTTCTAGGAAAAGTCTATTGGACAGAGTATTTCGGATGAAAATTTCTTGGCATAAGAAATAGGATAAGTGTTTACATTTTTTATTAAAAAATCATCGATCATAGTTTTTGGTTAAAATAAAGTATTATTATGCTTCTTTGTTCTTAAGTTTCAAATTTAATTAGCACTGTAGGATCTCATGTTTCTCAATTATGTTTATGGGGGTATTTTCATAAATATGAATGGGAGAGAGATAATTTCTAGGTATAATGTTCATAATATGAATAATTTTTCTAGAATTTATGAATTTTTTCAATCAAAGGAACATTGATAAAGAGAAAAGAAATAAATTCAGGTAAAATCCAATCATACAATGTCTATTATAAAGAATTAAATTGAACAAACCTTTTTTACAAATTTCATTCAAATGCACAATGAAAAAAGATGAGAATAAAAGTTTTCAGAAAAAGGTATTTTTGAGTAATTTAATCAAATAAAGTCCCATATGATGTATTTTATTAGACAAAAAATTATTTCTTACTTGAAGTAATCAAATAAAGGGTTCTATATAAAAATTCATTTGCTGATTTTTTTAATTCAAGTCATGGGATAGTGGAAATGTCAAAAGGATGTTTTAAAAATTTATCGTATAAAGCTATAAAGACTTATAAAATATATAATATCATGAGATGAAACATTTGTTACAAATTTTTACCACATAAAATTAAGAGGTATATTATTTTACAAGTTAAAAAGTTATTAAAAATACTTTATAAAGATATCAAATGTGATGATGCAAAACTTATCTTTCAATGTTTCTAACAATGTGGAATACAATCTGTGACACCCATAGAGTATCAAGAATATTTGAAGAATTGTTATGTTTCAATAGAATTCATGAAGATTTAAGAATGTTCCCAAAGTCTTGAAAATATATCGTTCATGTTTTTTTGTGGGAGTTTTGAAATTAAACTTTCCAATGAGTGGGAAAATAAACTAGATTTACCTCTTTTATAATATCAAGTGCACCTCTATAAAGTGAGGTATGATAAATTTGTACAATGTGTTTTACTATCCACATGTATAAAATCTTAAGTGCTATAGAATTAGTTTCAAAAATATATTATAGATGAAATTTTAAAATCCATAGTTTAATTAGGTAAGTTTCCAAATGGGAATATATTGGCTGAAGAAGAAGAATTTGGATCAAATAGAGATGTTTTGATAAAGAGAAATGGATATAATTCACCATAAAAACTTTAATATTAAGTGAAAAAAATCATATAAATCATAAAGAAGTTTTATCATTTTTCTAAAGGAACTGAAATCAATTTCTCCTAATAGATGACCAAATAGAGAAATTAGATAAATAGTGAATGCGTGGAGTTTTATTATAGAAGTACAAGGAGGAAGTTCTTTCATACTAATGGGTAAAAATTGATGAATTTTTTTCAATAAGATAAAGACTAAATATATAAAACATCATAGTGAAAACATATTAAACCTGTTGGTGATGTTTTATTAAATTTGTTACGAAAATATTTGTAACGTCTTATCTCTGTGTAGAGCACATGTACTATAGTTTTGATAATTTTTTGATGAACATTTATGGATATTAATTTAATAATATAACCACATAAAAGGATAATTTTTTAGTGGATTTTGTTAAATTTGATTATTTCCAAACCATATCAAGGAGTAGATACTCTTACTGACTAGCTAAACTTATAAATTCTCATGTTCTTATGGTTTATTATTGTATGATTTTTTATAAAATATATAAGTATTTAATAGGAGGTGATTTTTTTTAAAAAGTATAAATAATAAAAATTAAATATCACTGATTCACACCCGTCCCCCTCCTGGTGATCATACAGATCCTGGTTGGTCCTTTCATATAGAATTTTCCAATAGAATTAATTCTAACCAATTCCACATTATCCAATCAATGAATAAACTTATCTATAACCTAATGGGGTGATATTTAGGGAATAATTACTATCGAAAATAATTTCGTTTATGGATTTGGGATTATAAGTGATGCACCTATTCTTTGACCTGATATAACCTACAAATAGACATTTTGTTGGTTTATTAATCACTTTTCACTTCCTTAATACAACATCTCAGTGACTAGGTACCTCATTAAGGAGTTTAGTTTTATTAAAAAAATATAATCTTAAGAAAACACCACTTTCCTTGAGTTGGAAACTCTATGTTCAACAAATATAAATACACATGTACACATATATCTTCTAGAGTTACATTTTATATCATAATAAAATATTGATGTATAGTTTGGATCTCCCTCTTAAGCGTGTCTTCATGATGGGTTATGTTTTATCTTATTTGTTCCACTAAATATGTTCTAAATTTGAGAGATAATTTAAAGTCATAGGACTCTGTGAGGTATTTTAGATTTCACTATCATTTTCCCATTGTTATAAGAAGGTTATTCATGACATCATCACTAGGTGGAGCCCCAAAAGCAGTATATTTCATTTGATATAAAGAGTGGTTGGAATATATTGGATGTTCAAAAAAAGTGGTATTTCTCTAATACTGTGAGATATGTATTATAAATTTTTTCCTCCCAACAATACATGGGATTATTAGGAGTATAATCCCCCATTAAAAAAATATTGGAATTGTTGAAATATCACTTAGGTAATGACCTCTTATAACATGTTTATAATGACCCAAAATTTTGAATAAATCTTGTTTCCTAATTTTGTGTGTTATTTTATTTTTCATTCTCAACAAAACTATTTCATTTGATAACATGAGTATAATTAAAATAAGACTATTGGGTTTTGAATATTATATGACCGTTAGTCAGTATGACCATTGGAAACTGAATATTGTGACTATTGTATCTAAATACAAGTGATCTTGGTTAATTAATATAGAAAAAAATTTGATGGCCTCATCCAGTAGTCTTGGACCGATCGAAGCCCATCTAACAGAACTTGGGAAGGAGGTAGCACCACTAGGCTTTGCTCTGGACCAAACCTGAGCTGAACTTCATCGTGTGAAGCTTGAACGGAATTGCCTTTGTGAGAAGTTCAAACTGATAGAAATTACTACTCGTGCAATGTTGGCCAAGACACCCTTAGATTCTCTCACCTTAGCACACCTTACACTTAGGTCCTATGCTGGGGTTATAAGGGGTTATGTAAGGAGACCATAATTCTTTGTTATAAAAAAAATTATTTTTTCTTCTTATAGTGAAGTTTGGGAGTTTTTAAATGTTCGAATGAATATAGGCTGTATTTTATTGATGTATTTTGAAAAAGGATATTTTAAAATATTATGTAAACCTTAAAAAATTAATGATGTGTAATGATTTTCAAAAAATAGTCTTCTACAAATGTGTTCAGTAAGAAATTTGGAGTATAATAAGATCAACTTAATTTTTGATGAATAGTAAATTATGAATAGTGATTTTATGCTTAGGATTAGTAATGTGACCAAATGGATTAGTAATCTCACTTAAATAAAGTATTAATATAATTTAGGCACCTTGATTAAGTACTGTGATTCAATAAAATAGGTAAATAACTGTTTCATTAATTATTAGTCAAGTATTAGTTTTTTTCAAGTGAATAGTGTTTTTTAATTAAAAATTAAATTAAAAATATTTAGAAAATTATTTTTATAAAATGGATTTCATTTTGGAACTGAGAGCATTGATATTATGTTAAGTTGAATTTTTGGGAGTTTTCTGAAAGAGTTGAATTTCCAGTGAATAATAAAAATACAGTTTTAGGGTTTTGGTATGTTTAATGACATCATGACTGCATCATGATTATTCCATGAGTTATTTTAAGGGATGGTCGACCAGTGAATAGTATGATAAGGTATGAGGTGTCCCATGTGGCCAAAACCATGAGGAAATACCACTTTTTTCCAATACCACCAATGAGGTGTCCCTTGGCCATTAATGCCTTTTCCCCTCAGTTTCCCTATAAATAACCACCCTTTCCTCCCTTAGTTTTCACTCCAAACTCTCCCCCAATGATTCTCTGGTCTCATTACCTCCCAATGAGTCCTCCCATGGTGCCCCCTAGCCCTCAGGGTCCCGACCTTCGAGTTTTAAGAGTTACGTTTTAAGGTAAGGGATTCTATCTCTCTCTTTCTTTCCAAGTACTCTCTTTTATGTAATATCTTTTGTGCTCCATGTTCTTATGTGGGAGGATGGTATTTTATATTAATCCTACTGTCATTTTCATGTTCATATGATGAGATACCCTCTGTTTCTCACATCAATTCATTTTATGAATGTTTAAGTGGCACCGTTAGGCTGCCGAATTTTTAAGGGATTCTTTCACCCTTCTCGTTTTCAAGATCCATTTTCATGTAAAGTATTTAAAGTTCCTTTTTATTATGTTGGGGTATGATATATATATCTATCATACTGATATTTTATGTTAATAGTATGATATACCCTATTTGATCTCGTCAATTCATTTTTTAAGGTTTTGAGTGACGTCGTTAGGCTGTCGAATTTTTAAGGGATTCTTTCACCCTTCTGGTTTTCAAGATCTATTTCCATGTAAATTCTTTCAAGTTCCTTTTTATTATGTTGGGGTATGATCTATATATCTATCATACTGATATTTTATGTTCATATTATGAGAGACCCTATTTTATCTCTTCAATTCATTTTTTGAAGTTTTATGTGAAGCCGTTAGGCTACTGAATATTCATAAGAGAAATCCTATTTTTGTCTTCCTTCAATGTTTTTTATTTCATATGGTATTTCTTTAAAATTTCATTACCATGTTCTTATATCTATTATATTCTGTCTCTATACTGTTTTATGGATCATTTATGATTGGGTGACTCATGTCCCCTCTCTTTTCAATTTTTTGTAAAACCCTGTAACATAGCTGTTATACTACAGAATTTTCGTCTCAAAATGTCTTTCCCTTTTTCTAATAATATTTTATTTTATTAAGTGAATACTCAAATATCTTTCTTATACAGGGGTATTCACATATATATCAAAATGTTCTATTTTAAATTCTGGTATTTACATACATGAAACCCACTTTCCTTTTATGTGGGTTTAAAGTGACATAAAGATCATGTCTTTAAAGCAGTTTTTAAAATGTTATGATTATGAAAGGAAACCCATTTATTTTATGCTATATGGGTTATTTATGAAATTTTTGATGATGATATATTTGGATCACATGATAATAAAGGCAAATTTAAGGGTGCACCCTGATAGCACTCCAATGCATTGGGTAAAGACTTAATATCTAGAGATGACCATTTTTAACAACGCCTTGGTGAATAACCTTGGTAATTTTTAATGAAACCTTGGGGATGGACCTTGGTGAAATGGAAATTATTGTCTATGTTAAATTTTTTAGCCACATCTTCACATTATTAAATACGTTATTTTTTTTTATGATATGCCTCATGATTTCTTTCTCATGCCTTAAAGTTCTTTTTTCATGACTTTATTGATGTATCTCAAGTTCACATGTTAAATGTTTCCCCTTGTTTCCCTTACTGGGCCTTCTGCTCACCTATTTCTTTTGATGTATGTCCCTAGGTTATGAGATGCAGTAATGAACCTGGGATGAACATAAGGATAATCCTTTCAGGTGTTTAAGAAGAATTTTTTATTTTTTCATGTTTTAAGTTCCTGGTTTCCACGACACTAAACCTTGAAGATCCTCGGTTTTGTATAATGTAATGAAAGTTAATATGATAAAAAGGTGGGATGTTATAGTTGGTATCAAAGGATGGTTTAGTTATTTGTGGAAATTAGGATATGAAAACTTTAGGAAGAACCCTAAAGAAAATTTTAAATATAGGAAGTCTTCCTAGTCTTTTGGTGAGTATTGAGTAAGGGGTTGCCAAGAAAATACATCCCTATCTAGATACAAGCAGGTAGAGGTGGCTCTGGCACAGATGTACATAGGGGTAAATCCCGAAAACACCGCTTTTATCTAGACTTGAACGGGAACTGGTACACGACAACGGGCCTTGCTGCACTCTTGGTTATGACACTCCTGGGGGATATGCTTTGGTAAATTTATAAGCTTAGTATGAACCATTTTTAAAGGAACAAAGATAAAATAAAATAAAGATTCACATAAGAATATATGATCATGGATAACCTAGATTGGAACCTAGGGGATCACAAGTTAGGATATACTTTTCTTCTATAAGTTTATCCTTCTATGCTTAAAGTTTCATTTTCATGATTATTGGCTATTTATTTAAGCCCCTAATTATACTTTCTTTTCTTAGTTAATGACGAGAAATAGAAGAACATATCCCAAAAACCAATGTGATATGAAATGTGACGATTTCCCTATTAATGTGACAAAGATGAAAAGATATCAAGTTGAACATATCATGATTATGCCAAACTAGATATCAAAAATCACAATTAACAATTGGTACCTAGTGGAATTCCATAATTCATCAAGGAAGAAGAAGACGAAGTATCAAGGATGTTCATCTGATATAGTTGATAAGGGAAAGAAGACCCAATTTTCTTTGTGAAAAAAGTATGGAAAGGGGCACCAAGGAGAATGTCACAAAGGAACCGGAGATGTTTTAAGTGCGGGAATATAGGGAATAAAGTATCCAATTGCTTTAAAAAATGGATAATGTGATGAATGGAGATAAGGTTCAATCTAATGTACCTTATACTATTCAATGTGTTAAATGTGCAGAAATTGGACATTATCTAAGGCAATGATCTCTTAGAAGGGATGGGAAGCGTGATGAGAATCAAAAATCTTCAAGGACAATGGAACTATTCAAGTCCTATGCTGAGATGGATCATGATGACTAAAGTACATGTAACTTCTTCGTAATAATTGTCTATGTCATGTTGTATTTTAGTTCGTGCCCTATTAGAATATCTTTAATGTTTTATAAGAACATAGAGTCACTACCTAAGATGGTTTTATATTATTAAGAGAAATATCTATTGTTATGTATCACATGTTGATGTTGTGAAGCTTTTCTTCTTGAAAAAAAAGAGAGATGATCAGGAGATTAAAAGATTATTATTATTTTGGAAGACGTTAACTATTTTTGGAACCCTATATGATCGAGGTAAAAAGATTACTACGTTATTTTCTTTGACGAATAAAGGTTGACTTATATTTTTAAGAATCAATGAATTTAAGGTGAAATTATGGTAATAAAGGTTACATATGGAAATGATTAACCTATCTTGGGGAAAATATGTTTAGGTTAGCTACTTTTGTTATAAGATGTTAGGAGTGGTTGATGTTGTTTGAAGATGAATGATAAAGTTTATTTTGGAAGACTATGTTATCAAATCCTTATTGTATTTGGGTTTCAATATTAGTTTGGTTTATTTTGAGTAATTTTATGGATAGTTATTTATGGAATGGTCTATGATGAACTTTGGGTAGTACTGTGGAATTTTGAAGATTTAAAAGTAGTTTCCATTCCTATGAGGTTCTTTATTTTGGAAGAGTTGTTTTATCTTACCCTTTCTATTTTTGGGATAATGTTTAAAGATAGAAGAAATAGATAGTTAATCTTTGGTGGATTATGTGATTCTCTAAAAGATGATTCTTGTGCTTTTAATGAGAGCAAGTTTTTTTTATGCTCATCGTTTGGAGAAAAGATTAGTTTTGGTAGAAACTTATTAAGGGATGAAACTCTACTAGAAGGTAAATATATTTCCTTGTGTTTTTATTCTATGTAGTAAATGAATTACTCAAAACTATGAAAAGGAACGTAAAACAAAAACGTTTTCTATTAACATTTTCTACTAGGAAATCAAATACCATTTAACCCATCATAAGGTTGTGATTTTCTTGTTGTTAACTTTCTCCTAATCATGTTTTCTATCACTCTCTCTCAGAACGTGACCCTTTTTTTCTATTCCATGTCCATGTTTTTCTACATGGAATCCTAGTATGGGTTAACTCGAGTGGGCTTTGTACTTCCTTTTCTTTCTTTTAAAGTAATAGTGCTATTGACTCTTTTTCCAATGTGGTACTTTTAATGAAATTTCGAAGCACAATTTTAAAAATTGCGAGGACACAATTTCTTAACGGCAGAAGAATATAATGACCTGAAATTTTGAATAAATCTTGTTTCCTAATTTTGTGTGTTATTTTAATTTTCATACTCAACAAAACTGTTTCATTTGATAACATGAGTATAATTAAAATGATACTGTTCGGTTTTGAATATTATATGACCGTTAGTCTGTATGACTGTTGGAAACTGAATGTTGCGACTATTGTCTCTAAATATAAGTGATCTTGGTTAATTAATATAGAAAGAGGATTTGATGGCCTCATCCAGTAGTCTTGGACTGATCGAATCCCATCTAACAGAACTTGGGAAGGAGGTAGCACCACTGGGCTTTTCTCTAGACCAAACCCAAGCTGAACTTCATCGTGTGAAGCTAGAACGGAATCACCTTCGCGAGATGTTCAAACTGATAGAAATTACTACTCGTGTGATGTTTGCCGAGCCGCCCTCAGATTCTCTCACCTTATCACACCTTACACTTAGGTCCTATGCTGGGCTTATAAGGGGCTATGTACGGAGAACATAATCCTTTGTTATAAATAAAATTGTGTTTTCTTCTTATGGTGAAGTTTGGGAGTTTTCAAATGTTTGAATGAATATAGGATGTATTTTATTGATGTATTTTGAAAAAAAGAATATTTTAAAATATTTATGTAAAACTTAAATAAGTAATGATGTGTAATGATTTTCAAAAAATGGTCTTCTACAAATGTGTTCAGCAAGAAATTTGGAAGTCTAATAAGATCAACTTAATTTTTGATGAATAGTAAATTATGAATAGTGATTTTATGCTTAGGATTAGTAATGTGACCAAATGGATTAGTAATCTCACTTAAATAAAGTATTAATATAATTTAGGAACATTGATTAAGTACTGTGATTCAATAAAATAGGTAAATAACTGTTTCATTAATTATTAGTCAAGTATTAGTTTTTTGAGGTGAATTGTAGTTTTTTAATTAAAAATTAAATTACAAATATTTAGAAAATTATTTTTATAAAATGGATTTCATTTTTGAACTCAGAGAATTGATATTATGTTAAGTTAAATTTTTGGGAGTTTTCTGAAAAAGTTGAATTTTCAGCGAATAGTAAAAATACAGTTTTAGGGTTTCGGTATGTTTAATGACATCATGACTACATAATGACAATTACATGAGATATTTTAAGGTATGGTCGAATTTTTGATAGTAAGATAAGGTATGAGGTGTCTCAAGTGGCCAAAACCATGAGGAAATACCACTTGTTTTTCCAATACCACCAATGAGGTGTCCCTTGGCCATTAATGCCTTGTCCCCTCACTTTCCCTATAAATACCCACCCTCTCCTCCTTTATTTTTTACTCCCAACTCTCCCACAACGATTATATGGTCTCATTTTCTCACAAGGAGTCCTCCCAAGGTGCCCCCAAGCCCTCAAGGTCCCGACCTTCGAGTTTTAAAGGTTATGTTTTATGGTAAGGGATTCTGCCTCTCTCTTTCTTTCCAAGTACTCTCTTTTATGTCATATCTTTTATGCTCCATGTTATTATGTTGGAGGATGTTATTTTATATTAATCCTATTTTCCTTTTCATTTTCATATGATGAGAGACCCCCTATTTCTCTCATAAATTCATTTTAATAATGTTTAAGTGGAGTCGTTAGGCTGCCGAATTTTTAAGGGATTCTTTCACCCTTCTCGTTTTCAAGATCTATTTTCATGTCAATTCTTTCAAGTTACTTTTTATTATGTTGGGGTATGATATCTATATCTATAATAATGATCTTTTATGTTCATATTATGAGAGACCCTATTTTATCTCATCAATTCATTTTTTTAAGTTTTGAGTGACGCCGTTAGGCTACTGAATTTTTACGGGATTCTTTCAACCTTCTCGTTTTCAAGATCTATTTTCATGTCAAGTCTTTCATGTTACTTTTTATTATGTTGGGGTATGATCTATATATATATCATACTAATATTTTATGTTCATATGATGAGAGGACCTATTTGATCTCGTAAATTTATTTTTTGACGTTTAAAGTGACGCCGTTAGGCTGCCGAATTTTCATAAGATAAATCTTATTTTTGTCTTCCTTCAATGATTTTTATTTCATATGGTATGTCTTTAAAATTTCATTACCATGTTATTATATCCATTATATTATGTCCCTCTACTGTTTTATGGATCATTTATGAGTGGGTGACTCATGTCTCTTCTCTTTTCAATGTTTTCTAAAACCCTGTAACATAGTTGTTATACTGCAGAATTTTCATCTCAAAATATTTTTATCTTTTTCTAAAATTATTTTATTTTATTAAGTGAATACTAAAAGATCTTTCTTCTAACAGGGTATTCACATATATATAAAAATGTTCTATTTTAAATTTTGGGATTTACATACATGAAACCCACTTTCCTTTTCCATGTGTTTAAAGTGACATAAAGATCATGTCTTTAAAGCAGTTTTTAAAATGTTATGATTATAAAAGGAAACCCACTTATTTTATGCTATATGGGTTATTTATGAAATTTTTGATGATTATATATGCGGATCACATGATAATAAAGGAAAATTTAAGGGTGCTCCCTGATAGCGCTCCAATGCATTGGGTAAAGACTTAATCTCTATAGATGACCATTTTTAACGACGCCTTGGTGAATAACCTTGGTAATTTTTAATGACACCTTGGGGATGGACCTTGGTGAAACGAAAATGATTGTCTATGTTAAATTTTGTAGCCACATCTTCAAGTTATGAAATACTTTATTTTTATTATGATATGCCTTATGATTTATTTCTCATGCCTTAAAGTTCTTTTTTATGACTTTATTGATGTATCTCAAGTTCACATGTTAAATGTTTCCCCTTGTTTCCCTTACTGGGCCTTCTGCCCACCCCTATCTTTTGATGTATTTCCTCAGGTTATAAGATGCAGTAATGAACCTAGTATGAACATAATGATAATTCTTTCAAGTGTTTAAGAAGAATGTTTTATGTTTTCATTTTTAAGTTCCTGGTTTCCAAGACACTAAACCTTAAAGATCCTCAGTTTTATATAATGTAATGAAAGTTAATGTGATAAAAAGGTGGGATGTTATAATATTGATCTTCTTTATATATCCTAGTAATAAATATTTATCATTATAAATGGTCAATAGTAATAGATAAAAATTATTAAGAGCTATTCAACCTATAAAACTCATGTATCTATGAGTACTTATTAGATAACATTAGATTTGGGGACATACAATGAGTGTGACTAAGACTTTCTCCTCAAAATAAATCCATTGGTCTAACTTATAGAATTCATTATGATGTTCATAAATGATTATTTTTCTTTAGTGCATGAATTATACAATAAATTGAGACATTTATCATGATAGAGTAACTATTGAGTGGAAAAGAATCAACTTGTTTGTGATGATATTTTCCAAGATATATTGACTACTTTGACACATCAACCTAAGGAAGGACCCATTAAAAACTATTTACCCTTTCCATGTTGTTTGGGGCTACATCACATTTAATTCGGTAGGAAGTGAGTTCATTATCAATATTTCCGTTTATGATGCTCGGATCAATCCATAAATACAGATCATTATCGATGTTTAGGAAATCCCTATAGGGGAACAATATATCATCACAATGCTAAACTTATATAATATATTTAACTTCATATAGTATAGGGCTTCAACCAGATAAATTATTGACATTTCTATTACCATTCATGAGAA
Source organism: Viscum album (assembly GCA_963277665.1). Classification (NCBI taxonomy): domain Eukaryota; kingdom Viridiplantae; phylum Streptophyta; class Magnoliopsida; order Santalales; family Viscaceae; genus Viscum; species Viscum album. Next base: position 196,209,844 of record OY728164.1, read on the forward strand.
ATAATAATTTATCACAAAATTATGATAAATTGTAAGTTTGAAAAGAGTGGGACTGCTGGAGAAGATTTCCATTCATAAAGAAGATATAATTTCTTTATTGGTAGATGATATTATTTTGAATAGTATTTTCAATATTAATAAACCATTTCAAAATTTCTATGATTAGTATCATAATTAATTAGAGGCTAATGTGAAATAATTTAAGGCATTGGTTTATTTTGTTAATAATAATTCTATTTATACATCATAACTACTCATGTTAATGGGTGTTGAATCAATCACTGATGAGGATAATGATGATGAATATGATGATGATATTATTGATTATTATTATTATTATTTTTATGATGATAAAGATAATGGTGATTAATCCTAACAAGTGAGGGGTATAACTGATCAGGTAGAGGTTGGTCAAATATCTTCTTAGTATGATGTAGCATCAATTTTTATTCAAACGTGAAATGATACAATCAATATTTTCACTAATGTTCTTTTCAAAATTTATTGGAGTCTAATGAAGTAATATCACCCTTAATGTCCCTAGAGTATTCACTCATGAAGAAACTAACTAGACTAGACATCATCATAGATGATATGGTCAAGGAAAATCCTTTACCCACCAACAAAAAACAATAAAAGGGTAATAGAATATAATAGCTTGATAGTGTTTCTAATTCCACCACAAGTGGCCCCACACATATTAATTTATTCCAAATAATTCAATTTAATGGAGTGGGAAAAATAATATAACTCTACCTTTTCTTGGGGAAGGTTGGTGAATCATGCACACAAACATTTATTAACTAATTTCCTTTACCCTTTAATTATAATACATCATATCTACTAGGATACATTTCTAATACATCCAACAGTAGGGTCATCATCTACCCTAGAACAATTGATTACTATATCTATAGGGAAGTAACTAGACTTAATGCATATGATATACAAGAATGATCATGATGGGTCCTATATATAAATTTATCTATTAAGTAGGTAATCCATCCTGTTAAACTAATGAACTTATATTGGATATCAATAACCTTTTCCTTTATCTAGAGCTAGTTATCTCTACATAATTTTTTTTATAGAATATATTTATTCATCACTTATTGTTCTTATCAATTATTTTTATTTATTATATTTATTAATGTCTATTTTTTATAAAATAATACCTACATGAAACTATCCAACACATAAAAGAGTAATAATTGAGAACTGTGTTTATAGTATCTCCCATTGGTGATATAATTTTGAGGATAGATTTTTCTCATTCATACTCTATATATATATCTTTTAAAGTCCAAATAGATGTGGATCTCGATCATCCAATAGACATGGTCCCTATAGAACCAACATAGGGTTCAATTTCAGAAGACTCTCCGCTCACACTTTTTAATGGACCAATAGTGGTTAGAGAGGTTATATCCCAACAATTGAAGATAAATTTTATTATTTATCTTTCTTAACAACCATACATGTTTGTTAACATCTATTTTAATTTTTTTGTGCTATCTTCATTAGAGATATGGGATGTTTAAAACTTTTCCACCATGGTGACTCATTCATCGAAAATGATATAGGCATAGACTGTCTAGGTTTTGGATTTTTTAGGGAATGTTGAGATCAAGTATTCTTATATTTAATTAGTTCTATATTATGTTCCATTCCTTATAATGTATCCTAATTAAATCTTATATTATGTTATATTTAAATAAAAAAATTATAAGTTGGTACCACCAATCATTTAGATGATGATCAATGAAAACCCTCTTAATATACTGGGAGGCCAACTTCACAATCTCAAACATGTATTCACCACTATATAATTTGACGTATTTAACTACCATTTAATTATTTCTAGAGTAAAAGAGATAATTTTCATGTTATATTGAACAATGTAACTCTAATATAGCCTTTTATTGTAATATTCTATATTTTTCTCCCCATGGATTTGGGCTACAATTATTCAAGAAGCCTTTCATCATGTAGAAGTGGAGGTTGAGATATAAATATCAATTGTGGAAGGAATGGCATAATTATACAACCTATATCAAGATCTATTTGTGACTAAGAAGGTAGTGGAGGATTAGTAAAATCCAATAGAGGTGGAATATAATGTGATAGTAGATTTTTATGTTAGGGAAAACACCTCTTCATAATAAAGATACCAAGGTTGTTAAGATGGGTAAGATTTACCAATAAATTTGGGACTTAGAGATATAAATTATTCAACTTTAAGAGTCACTAAGAAAATATTTTTAAGAAAATTAAAATATTTAATATTATTCTAATTTATATTAAGAATTAAGGAGAAGCTCTGAAATTTCAGTGCTCAACTCTATTAACTTTTTACTCAATGAATAAAAAAATTATTATCTCAAGACTATTATCAATTCCAATAATTTCTATTATTTTAAATAAAAATATCTGATGAATTTTGAAAAATGATAAGGAGTAACATTCTAGATTCATAGTCTAATTTAATATTGAATGTAAATGAAATTCATAAATCATAATTCAAAAAACTTTATTTGATGATGAAAAGGGTTTTAATCCAACCATTATTTCTAAATCATTTGCTTTCGAAAAAGTATGATCAGGATGGATATAGAGTATATATTCCATTACCATTGGTGGAGATTAATCTATTAGACAAGGTAATGAAATGATTTTATTTCATTTTGGGATTATGCTTCCGGATCAGTATAGAAAAGCTATATATGAATAATTTTTACCATCACCACAGACCATGGTTTTCCAATTTATATATGAGATAATGAATGACTCGATATAATGAAAATCATGGCGGTGTTTTTGTATGGAAACATTTATTCTCAATAATGGTTCTAGTATCCAAAATTTATATCTTTCTATTATTTTTTAGATCATATGAATCAATATATATGACGAATACATTTATTCTCTATCATTTAATGTGATCTATCAAACTAGTGAGAGTGGCTTAAATTTTTATAAGTCCAAGATGTGGTCACTAAATTATTTGTGTATTTTTTCATCTAAATGCTCTATTTTATTAATAATATATTCAATGGGAAGTCTTTCCCAACAGAATCTTGGATTTTTCAAAAATTTATCTTTGTGGGTTTTCAACCTAATTAGTTTTGTTCCCTTTTTTCTTATTTTTTAATACTATAAATTTTTCTTAAGGCATGGAAGGAAAGACTCAGTGACTGGAGACTCGACATTTTCCCATGATTGCCTTTATGGGATTTCAACCTTATGAGTACTATGTCAATTTCCTTTTAATGTTTATAGTTTTTCATGTAATAACTAAAATGGATAATGTTTTAGTTCATATAAATTTAATGAAAAAATGATGTTTTCTATACAATGATTATGGAAAACCTAACCTAACATTAATATAGAACACTTCACAAGTATTAAGAGACTCAGAGAAGAAGTGAAAATAGGTTAAGGCTATAATGCTTCAAAAAATACAGGGCTTTTTATATCATATAATTCTATCCAAAGTAATGATAATGTTTTCAATAACAGAAATTTTACCAGAAGTGATGTAGATTATATGTTTTTAGGGTAAAACTTTCCCAAATATGAATGAGGGGATTAATTTTGTTATAGAAAAAATAGGATAACAGAATACTCAATTTAAGGGCATGATTCTTAAACCAACATAATGAATATAAACAATCCAAAAAGGGGATTTGGGAGCCAGAATAATTTAAAAATCTCTTAAAAATTGATGAGAGTGATGTAAATTATAAATTGAGTTTTTTGAATCAATAAATGATGAAATAGAAATTGATAGACCGAGAAAATTATTGGCCATGTTCAAGAAATAGGTCTATTACCAAACATTTAAATAAGAATACTGGAAATGATCATTGACCGTAATTGAATGAAATGTTAGACTACAATTTGTTGAAGGAACTTGTGTATAGAGGACCCTATCCCTTGGAAAAAGACAATTCTCTATTTTTTATAGTTGGGTCGTATATATGGAACATATATCTTTATAGAAAAAGGGTTCCTTCGAAAATAGATGTACTCATTACAAGTAACCGTGTAAGATTTGTGTGATATAAATATTCATGGTACAAATTATTATACATGGGGAAATAATTTTCAAAAGATAATTAGAATACTCAAATTCAAACAAAATCAGAACTGGGTTATCATAGAGTATTAGTGGGGGACATATGAGGATGAGAACATAATACCAAGTCCAATATAAGTATTATAAAGGTCTCTAAATATCCTATAATAACAATAATGACACCACATATAGTTCACTAAAGAAAATTTTACATCCTAACATAGAGTCCAATATGAAAAAAACAAATGTAAATGAGGAGACCATATATTGGGAGGGGGTTTGAAAATGATAAAATTTATAGTAAAACCCAGGATAAAAAATTCAAATATCATTATATACCCTATAATAACCTAAATAAATCCCCACATAGTTCTTAAAAAGAGGAATCTATATATATCTGGATCATATATAAGGAATGAGGAGGTTAAATAAATTGGTTCTCCATAGATAAAAGGAATAATGAAACCCGACAAGAATTGGTGGGGATATAAACACTAAGAAGGAGTTTGGAATTATAATGGAGGAAATTTATGTTTGTGACTATGATGGTAGATCTAGGAATGAATAAATTTCAAGTAAAATAGAATTTAATCCATGCATAGTTATTGGATAGAGGTAATTTTATCTAAGGGTTACTAAAGGATGGGGAGAGCTTTCACTAAGAGATCTTATATAAATTTGTATATTATGTAATGAAATAAAGTCATTTGAAATAGACCACTCTGAGTAGTTTAAATTTCATGTATGATGGTCCATATATCATGAAATTTAATATTTTGTGATTAGGACTTTATGTTGTGCAATTTAGAGTCATGTTATAAGGAATTTAGTTTCATCCAGTTTAAATTTGTGTGATGAGGACCATTGTGTCTTATAGTTTAATTTCATATGACTTGGACTATTTATCTCTATATAAAATTAAATTAAGTGTTTATTATAAAATTTTACATTTTTGTTGTTGTAATATGCTCTTTATCCATTGTAATCAAGGATTATTCACCATTAGAGTATAACTTGTCTATGATATATAGTTATGCCCATTTATACTCAATTTTTAGGGGAATCTTATTGGGTATCATGAGTATTCTCTAGGAATGTACCAATTACCCATGAATGAGTGAAGTTAAACCTTATTAATTCTCATCAAACATAATTATTATATTATTAAACATTATAAAATGTGTATAGTGTTTTCTAATTTATTCATTCCCACTCATCTAGCTAGATTTTAGATTGTACATTTTTAGTCAGTGATCACATTTGGATATTCTAAATTAAAAAATATAGAATTATATAGGAAAGGATTCCTTCATTTTATTCAACATCATATATATAGTTTCTTACATAGAATCCTATTTAATAGTGTTACAAGACCACAAATAACGATAGAGTTTTTATAGCCAATGTTTTTTCTTTTCAAAGATTTTATAAAGGATATTTGATATCTTCTTATTTAATCCCTTTTACTTTACATTTATACTTACCTAGCTGTGATGTGATTTATTACACTGAATATGGAACTTTTGGTATAGATTCGTCATCTCAGACAGATAAACATTTTTTCAATTTTTTACCATGACTGAATGAGGAACTGTAATCCTGAAAAAGATATTAGAATTCATAAATATGGACATAACCTTTTTTCATATTTCCATTAGTCATTAAAATTTATCTTATTTACTGAATAATTAGACAACAGAAAGGATAATCATGAGTAGTTAAATAGTGTTTAGAGGTTTTTTTCAGATAGAGTCAATCTACCAAATAGAAAATGGACAAGAGTATTTAGTGGTGTACAATAACTCCATGGGTTCAATGTTTACCTTATAATCTATAATACATTTCTATAACTTCTTTATAAATTCCATGTAACCATGCATCATTGATAACCATAAATATCGTTGTATCCTAATTTGGTGAATTATCTTAATCCCCATTTTATAAGAACCATAAGCACTAGTTCTGAATTAATTCGTGCTTGAAAGGGTCTCTCCTCTTAGATTGATCTGAGGAGAACCTCATTAAATCCTCATTCATAGAAGACGTTCTAGAATTTTGGAAAATTATAAGTGAAAAATAATTTTCCCCATTGACTGATGTGTTATCAACTTTGATAATTTTATCTGAATCCTTTATAACTAATATAGAAACAACCTTGTAGTCTATGATATGGATGATAGTTTCATACTATTATGGATTTGTGAGGGTGGTGGATTAATTTTATAATGCATCAACTCCATACTTGTGAGAGTATGGAATATGAGACAATTCCAATTCTAAATAAATTTAATCCATAAACTCCCATAAATATGCATGTAGGGAAATCAAATCCTCTTTCTTAATGGAATAATATCACTTTATTTATTTGACTACTAGATATAAATGTATTTTAATATTTTATTGGAATAATAGTATTTGTAGGTATAGTTTTAAACCTTTGATAAGTCTTGATATTTTTTCATATTATCTGATTAACCCTCCAAGAGGAGAAATGAGAAAGGTGGGAGATATTTCATTGGAGAAATTTAATCAATATAGAGACCTAATTGATTTTTTTTGGTATTCTATCCTTCTCCTTATGAGACTTCAATAATAACCATAGAATGAAATTTCCTATGTTTGTGATGTCTCATATATGGAGAAAAAACATCACAGGGGATCTCTATGTGTAATTGTAATACTTTGACTATCATTTTCAGGTATGTTCTTTGGTTCATATTGTTTTCCTTTAGTTATAGAATATTTGGAGGTTCTTGGAAATATAAAAAGGATTTATAGGTCTTTTTTAGGGAATCAGATTGGACCATAGGCTTGGGGTGTTCATACTTTGTCATTAGTGTAAAATAGATCAGACAAAAGATTATATATTTCTACACTAAGGTGTGGAGCTGGGCATTGCCTGCTAGGTGTCACCCTCTCCACCATATCTTGTACATAATCCACCAGGGCATGGTCAAGACATGTCCAAATACAAAATTCCTTGGATTTCATCACCAAGTCATGGAAAATGGTGTTTTATGGAGGTTTCATGTTATTACCTGACCTGTGCTAGGGCTCGAGCCGCAACTACCCCATTCCCACCTCCATAGGCCATGGGCTAGAGACTAGCGTCAAAGGCATAAGAAACTGAGGGATACCTTTGCCTAAGTACCTATACACACACACAACCAACTCAATGAAAAAGTGTATTGGGAATGGAAAAACAAGATACAACACTGCTATAAATAAACCAAAAATATGTATCAACCTCTAAACAATATATGTACAGAGAAGTAAACAGAAAGGGAAAATGGAAAAAATACACACCCAACAAGAAAAGTACCACAACCCGGCAATAGGTGGAAGAGTAAAATAGCTGGGAGAGCTCCACTCCTGAATCCCAAGTAATGACCACCACACACGATCTGTGTACTCTGTATCCCCAGCTCCTCTAAAGTCATGATCAACCTTTTTATCATCTTCAAGGTCACACCAAGTGTGGAAAAAGACCAATTAGGGTTGAGTATAAAAATACTCAGTAGGAGGCTCTGAAGGATCAAGGGAGTGGAAATAGATATACTGAAGAGGGAAGCAATAGATAGAACAATGTATAATAAAATAGTATATCTCAACCCAACAAACGAGTATAGTAAGATCATCCAACCACAAGGTTCTAGAAATAGTGAGAAGATGAACTTCTCATCAAGACTTCTTCACCTATAGTAGGATATTAAACTCATCTAACCACGAGAAGCTAGACAGAGAAAGCATATGGCATACCCCATGTGTCTTCACCTCTCCTGGAAAGAGAGTAACCAAAACCCAAGGAGTGGGTACTAAAATATGATATATATATATATATATATATATATATATATTCTCAACCAAAGAAACCTAAATGAGAGATTAACAGGGTCTCCATCTCACAACTCAACCTAGGAAAAGTGAGTAGCCAATAGTTCTAGAAGTAACCACCAACTATGCCGATAATCCCATAAGTCTTCCCTAAACTGAAATTCAAATGGGCTCAATCACCACACCTTTATACCATCCTCTTTGGGAAGGTCTATCTATCCCGCATGCTTTTAGGTCATGTCACAAGGATCCATCTCAGTGGGAAAAGTGCCCCTATTACTTGTGAGTCCAAATGTATGTCAAGACAAGTCTTGTCACTAATTCATTGGTGAACACCACTGCCTAGCCCCACTTAAGGGTGATACGTTAGAGGGAAAGCCTTGAAGAGTAAACGATGAACCTCACTGCCCAAACCTACTGGAGGGTAACTCCAGAAGATTAGTCGGTGAACCTCACTACCCATCCCTTCTGGAGGGTAAGCTCGGATAAATAAACAATAAACCTCATTGCTCAGCCCCGTTGGAGGGTAAGTATTGAAGATTGGTCAGCGAACCTTATTTCCCAACCCTACTTGAGGGTAAGGCCAGATGAATAAACGACCAACCTCACTGCCCATCCCCGCTAGAGGGTAAGTCCGGAAGAGTATTCAGAGAACCTCACTGCCCATCCTTGTTGGATGGTAAGCTCGGAAAAACATCACTTCCATCATTGAGTGTTTCCTCATGTAGGCGTTGCACTCAGAACATAGAGCATCACCTATGATAGGAATATCTGTTATAACATCTCACATTGTATCTCAAAATCCACTATAGAGGCCACCATCGTGTTCTACGCAAAAAAATACTCAGGATATGCTACTTGTTGGACAAAATACGAGTTCAGAAGAAGAAGATATGAGTGGTATAAGATTCGTAAAGTGTTACATGACACATGTGGGGACCACACAATGTGTGACTCCGTCTCATAATTTGGCCATGTACCTAGAAATACTCACGTACTAAAATGTGATCAATTACCCACAAGTCGTGGCTTTGTAGTCCCAGAGTATATGGAACATCTAGCCAAAAGGTAGGGGAGCGTGTGTTGCCTGTTTCTGATCTGAAGGGAGAAACTATCATTCTAACGACATGCCTCTTGAAAATTGAACCAGATAACCAAACAGATCATTCCATTGTGATCCTTGAGAAAAAATGCACAGGATCGACTATTTATTCACCCAAAACGGACTGCTGATGAAGAAGCTAAATTCCACCACATTATAAATAATAGGTTCCCTATGGGGCCCACACCTCTATCCCAAAACCCATCAAATAGATTCCATCATTTCAATTCCCTTATAAAAATTCATGGGATCAGCTACTCATTTTTTCAAAATGGAAACCCGGTAAAAAAGTGACATTTCACATCAAATTCCCCAAATGAGGCTCATAAGGCCCGCACCCCAAAATTCAGTTTAAGTTCTTGAAATTAATGTTGAAAAGTACGCTTCAACTCTAGGGTCATAATGCCTTTTAATGCATGTCAATCAGAAGTCGTATCCAGATATAAGACCCGATACAAGCTTCCCGAATAATAATAATTGTATTATTATCATTAAAATGAGATGTTTCATGTCACCGAGCGTCAATACCGAAACAAAAAGTTATCCGAATAGCCTCAAAAGTTCCTCCTCAAAGAGAGGGTCACATGGACATAGAAAAATGTAAAATGGATGCTCAGTTCAAAAGATACAGGCATTAGAATATTTTCCCAGCACGAAGGCCCATTCTAGCTAGACCGGCCTGGTCTGGTCGGTCTGCACTGCCAGGGCTAGCCTGAACTGGCCGGCTTGGCTCAGCAAGCCATCTTGGCTCATCCCATTGGCACATCGGGCTACCAACTCAGTAGATAAAATCCACCCACCGTGTGCTCAGGCAATGAACCATTTTGGCCTGATGGTCGCGCCTTCCTCTACGCGGCGACAGTGCCGCCGCCGCTCCGATCGCCGTACCGGTGGTCTGAAAAATGATCTGTGACAAGATTTAGACTCCTCAGGACACAATCTTCACAGCTCCAGCCTATGATCAATGATATGTCAATGTTTCGACATGGTGAAAAGTAATGATCACTTCCGCTCGCTGATGCGCTTCCTTCGAAACCCAAAATGAAAAGTTGTTGTAGATCTAGAATCCTTGAATCATGACCTTCATATATCTATGATCCACTCAATTTTTTTATGTCGATTCATCATTTCAAAAATTTGACTGATGAAGAATGTGAAGAATGATGAAGAACATCGAAGAACGGTGAATAATAGGCAATCGATATATCAATAGGTCGATGGTCGTTATTATTTTGGTCATTGAAAAATATAAACATAGTAGAAGAAATTATCATAAATCAAAACGACAACCAAAACCTCAATCGGGAAGAAGCATAATATGAAAGAGAAATCATACCTTGATTTTGGATATGTCGTTATGTTCGCTACGCTATGATCTTTCAGCACCTAAAGTTTCATCGTGATCCATCCAAAATTCAATATCGATCCACAAATCATAAGGATATGAAAGCTTTGTTGGCATCCATGGGAGAAATGATCCAAAATTTTATTATTTCTCTTAAACACATATTTACAAGAAACCTCCAGCTGTCAGGAAATCTAAACCTCCTGCGCCCTCTCACTTTAGGTCGCGCTTAGGTAAACAACCTGATTCCAAACTCATTGATGGTCTCAGATTCCCCATATGAGTCCCCATTAAAAAGATATTTGGCTCAATTTTTGAGATAAAATAATTAAACATTAATTATTTTATTTATGAAAACCCCCTCTGTAGCATTTTCTACCGAAGGCCCGCTCTGACAAAAGTTATGTTCCACCTAGGGCAAACACCATGCTCCAAACCCAATCATGACCTTGTATTTTTTCTCTGAGCTACCATTTGAGATATATCATATTTCTTCCATGTAAATAGTATATAATATAATTAATATTTTTGTATAATTTATTCTGGGAACATTGGGCCTCCGAATTTCCTTTCGTCTTAGTGTGTGACTCTAGAAATATATGTAGTAATATTCCAAATTCTTACAAGGAAAAAACTGAGTCTCTACATTTCAAGTTTAAAAATTCTAGAATGATTCAAGATCTTATTGGGATGGTTACTCCATCCTTATGATATCTTAATAGAAGTATTAAATGTTTCCCTTAATGTGTCTTTCATCTATTAAAACAATTGATCTCTATCCTTTAATTTTTATTTTAGATTGAGCATATTCTTGAAGGTCATTTTCGGAATTCTGGATTATATGTATAGAGTATCATTTTCATCAACATGATTAGTGTTAATTCTTTCCAGAAGAATTGTGAAGGTTAATTAGAGTTTTTTCCCTATATGAATTTTTGGGAAATTTTTTTGGTATGTGTTTTCTTTTCTCTTCTCTAAATTTTAGGATGTGTGTTTTGGTTTTGTGACTTGAAAGCTTTGGTTTAGGGTCTTCTTTTTCTCCTATAAGATTCCCCATCTTCTTTTTTGGTTAAGGATTCTCTATTGCATGTTGTACATTATCATTATTTAGGTAAGTGGTTTCGTATGGTAATATATTTCAATCAAAACCATGGATGCATTTTTATTAAATCTGGTTTTCTTATTGACTTTTAATTCTCTAACTGAGTTTCTTGATGAATAGTTGAAGTGGAATTTTATCTATGTGTATGATGAATTCAATTGAAAATGAACATTGAAACAAAGTGTGGATTTTAGAAAAAATGATATTGATTTGAAATTAATGCTTTGAACATGATTTTGATGATATGTATGGAATTAAATGATTTAGACTTGAAATGAGATTACTTAAAATAAAAAACATGATTTTTGGACAAAAAATCATTGTTTTTTGGTTTTTGAAATAAAATGAATGTTTTTTAAACTTGAACTTGCAGTTGATAGAAATTATTATTTAAAATGATTGAGATTGTATAAATTAAATGATAGACCCATAAATGTTTGATTTATAATAAAACACATGGGATCCTGGGTAGTTAGGTGGAAGAACACGAACTAAGAATATATTAGATCTAACTGCGAATGGATTGATTATGATAATGGTAAATGAACTATATTGAGGAAAAATAGATTATTCTTTAGCATTCCATTATATTCTACATAATCTTTCCAAAATAGAGAGTTTGTTAACACCTTCAACCATACTTCATTGTGATCTATGATAATCCCTAAACTAAACATTCCTAATGTCACTTATCCATTATTCTATGAATGAAATATATTATATATGTCAATGATTGATTTCAAATTATTTACTCATGTTTGTTTTGATTGAGATTTTCATTCATACTTTTTTGTTAAAGATCTTCATATATATCTAACATTATAAAAATTCATTTTGAAACCCATTTTTTATATTCCATTGAAATGTTTTAAAAATACTATTTTTATATGAATTGTGAAAACACTTCCATGACATTTTTTATTTTAATGTTTAGAAAATGTTGTTTATTGATTTTATATCTCTTAAAAATAGTTGGTGATATCCTAATGGTATTTTTTTATCACACCCCCCTTTTACCTTAAGATTTTTTATATTTTATTATTCCAGGTCTAGGTAAATGGAAATCACCAATCAGAGGTGGTGGGTGTACTTGTTTAGTAGGTCCTTGGAGTTATTAGAGACTAGTGGAGAATGTGTTCCACTTGTCCCCATAATTTATAATGTTGATGTCTTGAAGGGTATATCTAATTACTTAGGTTGAATTACTTTTTTTATTCTTGTATATTCCTACATGTGGTACTTTCTCTTTTAAATAATTTCTAAAAAACTGAATGTTTATAGTTTTATATCAAATTCTTTTTATTGTTGAGTTTTCCTTATGAAAAAATCATTCCCTCTAATTTTTGTTGTTACCCAGGAGCTAGTAAATTGGTCGTTGGGATAAGGAATGAACTTTGACCATGTCAGAAATTATTTAGGTACCATTTAGGTGGGTTATCTAGGTTGTTTTGTGACAATGGTTATTCCTCAAGGGGTTTTTTTTGCAGCCATAAATTCTTCTTCCACCATTCCTTTGATCACCATTTGGAAGAAAAAGTTGATTTCAAATTTTTATAGAATAATAATTAAACATATTAATTTTCTCATAAACATAGGGAGACCATGGTTTTACTTGATAGAATCCATAAGGGAGACCATATATACTTCCTGGTACTAAAAATAATGGTAAATCATTTTATTAATTAAAAACATGTTAAATACACTGAGTAGGGGTGGATCAAGGTATATATATTTCTAGAAACAAAAATTGCAATGATACTATTCCACTATTAATATGTACACATCTATCCCTCATAATAAAAATTAATTGATCAAGAAATAAAATAAGGACCTGAGAAATGTTTACTTGGTTAACCAGACTAAGATAATCCAAGGAGTATATAATGGTGATAAATTTATATACAAACATTAGTATTTCCACTACTTATTTCTTACAATTTAGTGATGAAACACTGACCCTAAAGTTTTATAACCCAAAAAAAAGTAGAAAACTCACTTCTCTCAATCATTCATAAATATAATTTATCCTCTAAGATAAAATATCATGTTCTTCCCTAACAAAGATTGATATTACATCATTAATGGTGGATCAATCAACTCTACTTTCATCCATGTGATAAACTATATAAACCTCTAGAGATATAGACTCTTTAATATATTTCCGTTTTCTTCTCTAACATTCTTAAGGATTTTATGTTTCAACTTTTTTATCTATTCTTGATCTATGATCATCCTTATCCTTTTTGTAGAGAATGATATCCCAGTAATCCGATGTGAATATTCATGTTAGATATTTAATTGATCCTCAATCTATCTTTATTAGGATGGACCAATTCAATAACATAATATTTAAATTATAATTCAAACTCTATTGTGAGGGGATCAATTATAATTCCTAAAACAAAGGAACATTGAATTATAGAAATTTACTAACTCAAATTTATCCCTTACTGACCCTAAAATTCATGGTGTAACACTATTATTCACTTGAAAACTCAAAAACCATACTAATGTAAATTTTTACATCACTAAGGCGTGACTCACCTTGTTTTGGTGAAGAGATCCTTATCTCTAGTAATCACTTCTTGTATTCCAAAAAACATATCATTGTGAAAAACATAGGATTATCCTTTTACCAAATCACCATGATTCAAGACTCCTTCCATGGTGTAGTCTCACTTAATGGTTAAGAGAACAAGAAATCACTCCATTTACTTCACATTGCATCCACACATACTATAACATAATCACCATTTGAGCATTCATAAATAATTTCCTTCTGGATATAATTTAATAACATGTAAGATGCATCATAGAATGACACCATCATCTATAGAATGAATGTAAAAATAGCTTAGAATCTAACATTCATGGGGTCTCTTACATGATACAAACCATCCCATAAAAACCCACCATTTATAATAGATTATTTTACCATAAATTAATTTTTATGTGACCCAACACTTTACAGTATGATACATTATAAACGTAATCTATCACATCTATAATTATTCTATAACACCACTAAAATTTCATAGTGTTTTATATTTAAATTTAATTTATTGTAATACATATTAATGGTTGTTGTATTTTTTGGATGGTTTAATTCTCATGAGTGGGTTTTATAGGATTGAATTAGTCTTATAGTATTAATTTTAAAGTATATAATTTTTCACAATGTGATTCATAAAATTCATTTCATGATGATTTTAATAGAGACAAATGGTCTCTATATATAAACAGTTATGTTTTTAACATTGGAAGATATGTGGAAACTTTGTTCATAATTGGATCATCCCTTTATCTAAGGGTAAAGTTTATTGTCAAGGATCCAACATTGGGCAAGGTCCCAATGATAGAGTACTGAGTAATTTCTGGTAGATGGGTTGAGGTGATTTTTGGGATATGATCTAGGATCATTTATAGTAGTGCCCATCTTATTATTATTTTATTTTGTTCGTTTATATACATTTATATTCCACATATAGGGATCCAATTTTAATTTAATGTTCATTATACTATTTTCCACTGTTATATTTAATGGGATGATGTTTTTATTACTTAATCTAGGACTTATTTTTCCCTAAATTTATATTATCTCTTTTGTTATTATATTGAATCTAATTATTATCTGATATTGAGGAGAAATTATCCCCCTGATATCATTTAATCCCTTACCTCTAGTCGGTGGCCTCTTATATACATGAAGTTTCAAGTAACATCTAGGAATCCATAAAATCAAATTTGGTATTCATATTAAATTATTGGTACAAAGTACAGAAGTTCCCAAAGGATTAAATGGTTTAGTATTCTTGGAAGATATGATACATACATATAATACATTTCAAAAAATAATATTTAGTATAAACATATTGAGATAAAATTATTATAACTTCTATTATATCCTTGAAAATTACATTATCCTCATCTAGGTTTCATAGGAAAAGAAAAACAAATAAGGGTATGCTCGTATTCTTAGTAAGGAGTAGCATACGGTGGAAACATACATATCATAAACATGAAATAATTGATATGTAAAGAGTGAATGAACAATATGAAGTCATAATTGACTAAAATGGAGGGAATGATATGTACATGAAAATAAATGGATTGTATAATGATAAGCATCAAAATATTATTGTCAAGGTCCTGTTCCAAGACAATTTCCTATCATTGGAAGAGGTAGACACAAAAACCCAACCAATTTTATCTAATGAGGCCTATCAATAAATCAAGGGGTTATATAATTGTAGGGCCCACCCTTGACCTGATTAATTTTAATGCATTCACTATAATATCCATCAAGACATTTCATACCATTCCTTGAGGAACAATTTACTGAATAAAAATTAGTTATCAATATAATAAAGAAATACAAAAATCAAATTCTTCCTCATTCAATAGGATAATGTGGAGGTTTAGGATAATATTCCTTAATAAACATGGACTTAACATGGTATCATTGAATTATATTTTATTAACTTTATAAAATAAATAAATTAGTGAGGGTACTTCTAATGTGTTGAGTTATCCATAGAAGATAGTAATTAGGTTTAATAGTTCCCATCAGCAGAAAATAAAGCAATTATATGAAAAATCCTTTATCATGGTCCATTAAGAGTGTGTGAAGATTCTAAATCATATCCCCCAAAATTTTCTCTCCAAGTGCACAAAATTAGTCCCACTCGTATTGCATTTGGGTGATGATTGAGTCAATTCTCAACCAACCCTTTTCAGGATGATTACACCTAGTTTCATTTATGTAATAGTGGCATCCACATTATATTATCCGGGCATGGATATATGTTATAAGAAATTAAAAATGCTTTTAATTTACCAAATATTTGGATGGGTTTTCCACCATGGAAAAATTAACACATGAATAAAAAATAATATGAGATATTGATAAAAATATTAAATGGTAAATACCTTAAATTTCATGGGTAACATGGGAAAAAAATCTTCCATTGAAATGTATGAACCACATAAAATAAGGTTGTGATTATATAATGTGTCCTAAAGAATGAAAATTGAGATGGAAACCCCCTACATATGTCTTGGGTAGAAATTTTATCATAAAATCTTAAAAGGGATGGAATAAACTTGATCTCAAAGTACCATTACTCAAATAATTTCATGATATAACATCTCAAATAGGTAGTATACACACTACATAAAGGCAATTAGGTGCATAATAGAAAATTTCTCTTTGAGAGAGAAATTTGAGATAGAAAACCCTTAATACATGTAATAAATTAAACAAATGCACTTAAAACTCCTATATAATCTTGACCCAAACCTTTTAAATAGAAAATTACATGATTTTTAACATATGCATCCAATAATTACAACAAGAATAATACATCAAAGTGATAATAAAATAAAACATATTTATTTTATTCTATAATATGAGCTTGTAAAACCTTGGGATATCTTAAAAATAAATGGGATAACATGTGGAATATATAGACAAAATTTGTTATCTAAAAATCCCAGTAAGGGAACAAACGTGATAAGGAATCATTATACGTGATTCAAATGTATAGCATCATATCATAGAAAAGAATGTGCCAGAGTAATTACATAAGAGAATAACATAAATATCATGGTATCATAATATAATGGAATATTATTAAATGTGGTTAAAATATATGACATGACATAAAAATGAGGCAAGTCTAACTTCCAAGATAAAAACACTTTGTGGACAAAGTCCCGTAAGGGATTAGGTTTATTCTGTAATCTCGTACATGATTCCATGGGAGACTAAAGCTTTACCCAATTAATTGGAGAACTATATAGGTGAAACAATCATAACATGTTCATGATTATTCAAGACACAAAATAGAAATCCTTTATAAGTAATAACCATAATAATTACTCGTCAAAAGAAAATAACATGCACAATCTTGTCTCATGTCATAATCAAAGGAAATTTTATAATGAGAGTATTTTAGAGATGAACACAAGGCATGTATTATCCCATAAAAGTATGTTATAATAATCTAGTTATATATTTTATAGATGTATATACATAATTTAGAAGCAATCCATAACATCAATGGTTGTATCCATTGCTAAAACTATTTTTAAAATATTATATGGAATCTTTCTTGACAAAAATAACATTTTCAATTAGAAATCACTTCTTAAAAATATAAAAATATAAAGAAAATTATAGGAAAATTTTTATTTAAAAATAATCATGGAATATTATAAATAAATATTCAAATAATTGGGTTGTATTTATGGTGGGAAATTCTATATATGTCATATAAGTTAAAAAAAATTCATTTCTCTCTATTGTAAACATAATAAAAAGAAAATCATTCAGAAAATGATAAAAATATTACTTTCAAAAAATTTTGTAAAAATTAAAACATGTGTAACATTTTGATTAATAAATATTTTTTATAATGTTAAAAATATTTTTAGAAAACATTTATATAGAAGAAAAAGAAGTTTCAAAGGAAGATATAATTGAAGTCATCTTTTCTTAAAAACATTTTCTAAAAAATTTTAAGTACCAAAGAGAGGAGAGTGGAACTATTACGTTAAAATTTCATGAGTTATAAGAGGAGAATAAAACTAAAGGGTTTATTATCCAATTATAAAATAATTTCCTACATGGAAGTTAAATTATAAATAAACTTGATGTAAATGAGACTGAAACATAAACCCTTACCACTTTGAAGACTTTTGAATCCTAACTCCCTGAATTAAGTAAATTAACTATTACATATAATATTATGAATTATTAAGTTTTAATTTTATAATATTTAAAGTTTTAATATATACATAGTTTAAAATAAATTATCTTCATAAAAGAACACGTGTCTCAAAGAAGGAGGTTTTGAGATGAAAATATTACCTTGAGTCAAGATTTGTTGTGTATGTCCTTTATCTCATGTATAATAAATTTATATCAATTATTTATTTTCCTAATAAACTTTTATCTATTTATTAACTTATAAATAAAAAATTTAATTTAATTATTTTAATTACATATTTAATTACTTATTCAATTATATCCACATTGGCTGTTTTGAGGATGCTCATTTCATAATTTCAAAATAACATCAGTGTGTTGAGCATGGTCCAAGGGGTCAATTTTCAATTATATAAAGAATAATAATTATGAAATAAATATAATTTTTATACAGAAATTATATTTTTAAAACAAACTGTAAAATTTGTCCATGTAAAATGAATTATGTTACAATCATGGAGACGATAGGTCGTACGTACGCATGAGAAATGTTTCCATTTTCCAACGACCATGATGGAAAAGGGGTTAGTGTTATTTTTTGTTTTTAATAATGATAATTATAACATAAATATCATATTATTTATTTAAATACACTAACATATACAATACATCTTATGTGGTAATAAAAAATGAAACACATCACTTTGTGTGGTGGTAGTTCGTCATACACATGAATGATGTTGTCATTTTTCAATGTATTGTATGGTAAGAAGGTATATAATTTGTTAATTTTTCATAATTATTAACATTTAATGAATATAATATATAAACATTAAATCCATAATCATGAACATTCGTGAGAGGTAATGATGGAAAATGAATTACATCAGTTCATCGTACACAGAAATGATGGTTTCATTACCAATTTGATAGAAAAATAAATGAATAAATATTATTCCATAAACAAAATAAAATATAAGTATATAGGATACACAAGTGTTATTATATTTGTATTATTAAAGAATATTTTTTGATGAAAAAAATATGTAAAAAATAAGGACCTTAGTGAAGACGTTTACCTTCTCTTAGAAGGACCTCCTTTGGATCTCTGATTAAGGACCATATGGTTGGCTTTTTGGGTAGAAACGAATCTCTATAAAGTGGTTATGTATTTTTAATATATATTTTTTTAGTGTTTTATTGATCTAATTGGATTTATATATGTGAATAAGGGAGGGTAGGTGGTTCCATTTTATAATTGAATGGTATTCAAATTTTTGTAAAAATAAAAAAATATTAAATAATGGGAAGTCACACTTAGTAAAAGTTCCTTAAAATTAATAAATAATGGATTGGATGGGTAATATGGTTGATAAAAACCTCCATAATTAAATATTAAATGTTTTATAGACATGATACTGCCTTAACCTATTTAGGTTAACCCCTTATTAAACTAGTTATAACAGTAATCGTTGTAAAATATTTTTACATCATTAACTATTCATTATGATAAAAAAATTAAGTTAAACTTATTATATAACTAGTACTTCGCCCGTGAAAATGCATGAGACTATTGAAATTCCCATTAAATCATATGGTTCAATATTATTCAAAAAAATCATATTGTCAATTTACTCGATATAATGTTTATAATAAAACGATGATAATAACAATACGAATACAATAGGTAATTAATAGAGAAAGAACCATTAAAAACATGGAAAATGAAATTGAGCAGTGAGGAATGAAATTAAATAAATAGAATTTTGAAATAAAAATAAATGAATAAGAATGTTGAAATTACAACTTCAGTCATAGGTTTTAAATAATACAAAGTAACAGTAAAAAATGAGATGCAAAATGATTATTTAAATGGTACATAATATAGAATCTGATGTCAGTTCAGAAACAGAACTAACAGTTGGTTTAAGTAAAAAATTACAGGATGAAAATATTAGCAGTAACCATAGTTTTAAACACCTATAAGTGTGCACTTCAAAGTCCAACTGTCATCAGTAGTATGTCCAACTCCTCCCGCATTCCCCTCGTATCATGTGTGGTTCAAGAACATTATACCGGATCTAACCACTGTACAAGGAACAGAAAACAAAACCACTGTAATAAGTGCTGAAGAAAACATAAACCGAGATGAATGCAGAAATCCAATGTATTTTTTGAAGAAAATTATTATAGATACTTTATTGTAGTTAACATAAATAGACTTAAACATAGGCCTTTACATTATGTAGAAAAACAGGGAAAAGGAAATTTTCAACAAAAAATTCTATAAGGATAGTCCAATACCTTTCAATTAAAGCAATGATTTTCAGTCAATTTTCTCAGTCTTTTTGGTGAATTTATCCTTGAAACATGGATGCAACTCAATTCCATATCTCGTTGATGATGCAAGATCTGGGGACATTTCAACCTTTTGTTGTACCACATCATCGACATCAAAATCTATCAACAGATTATTCTACATGAAAAAATGACTTTAATTAATAAGTTTCAAATTAAAGTGACAACTGTGTATGACTGATCTCAAGAACCCGTGACCATTCTTAGATGTAGGTCACATTCTCATGACCATCATGTCATTCCCATGTTATTAGAATCATTATCATTGCACTAATGAAAAAAATTGTGATCATTTTATCCCATTGTCAGTAGCTTAACCAAACCATCGCATTCCTGATCATAAATGGTAATGTGAATTATCTCATGTTTCTAAACCATTAAATTAGAATACATGAAATTAATTAAATTTCATATAATAATGATCTTAACACCCTTAGTTTGTTCTTTATATGGTTATATCATCAATCATATGAAGTTGTTTATGAGAAATATTCAACATAATATAGGAAAACCTTTTCCTTGTTCAACACCAAAAACCACTTTCCCTACTAATTCATATAAATGACCACCCTTGGGTCGACCATACCAGGACACCTGATCCAAATTTTCAATTGAAAAGTATAAATGCAGGTTGTTTTAATGTAATAGAAAATGTATATAGAACTGCATCCATTCGAGTATTGTATACACCAATAATGTAATGAATATAATAGTTAATGAAGGAAAAAAAGATATACCTGAGTAGATGATATAGTTGTAGATGTAAAAACTGATGTGGCATCATTGCATAGGACAACTGAAGTGTTAGGGCTATCATGTTTCTAAAGCACAACTATGAAACAAAGATGACAATACTATGGGATAAGTTGTATAATTAAATGTAATAAACAAAGGATAAATAATTACTACCTGGTTTTGGTCAATGGTCATCTGTACATTTGAAGAACAAAAGCTTTTATGATTCTATATAATACCTTTAAGAAGAATTATTATTATGGGAAATTAATCTAGTTATTCATGCAAGGTATGAGTTTGGAATTTTTAGTTACCTAACAGTCTTGAAAGGTTTCATGAAAATTGGTGATATAATTTGCATTATCTATGATAAAGAGAACTTTGTACGTGTTCTGGTCTAAAGAACGATGTCGATTTAGAACATTCTAAGTGGTGAAATCTGTTGACAAAAGAACTTTTTTTTATTTGAATATTTGAAGCTCTGATGGATAACAAAAGTTGTCATCAACCTAATTTGTAAATGAACAGAAGGGTCAGTTTACATAAAGTACATGTCCGTGATTATTGAAAAATAAAAACAAATGATAAATGTGACCTGTTTCAAAGCTTCTCTCAACTGAGCAGCTCTTTTGTTTATAAATTTCCTGACCTGTTTGTCGAATAGAACGACCGAAAATGACTCTTTTTTATCTATCACCAGTAGCTGCACTCTAAATCTATTTGACAAGTAATATAGTTTTATCAATATTAGTCTAGTATATGTCTAAGACAATACCGATATAATAATACGTATGAAAGGAAACAAAAGATTACAACCTAGGAGTAGTGCATGTTGGAGATATTTTGCAATTTTGGCCCAAAATGTTGACATCCACAGTTTCTACTTTCTTCATGCAAGAGTTTCATGATTCGAAAAACCAGTTATGGGAGATTTTTATTTTCTGTATCGTTCCAGAAATCAAACACTTTGTCAGCTAGAAAAGGGTTACTGATATTAATTTTTTGAGTATAGTATGACATAGTTTTAAGAATCTTTTGGTACTCAGCAGCCTCAGAAACTATAAAAATTGATATTATAACAAACCATTTAGGAAAAGGTCTTTAAACTATTGAAGTCTAAATTATTACTATAAATGGGAACCAAAAAGGTACCCTTAATTATGTGGCTAAACAGTGATACTCATAGTAAAATTATGATTCGAAAAAAATATACTATTTAGTAATAAAGTGTAATTTAAAATAAGGAAAAGTAAATAGTACTGTGTCATTTCAGTATCGAAAACCCCAACCTTGAATGTTTCTTGCTTCAGAATGTTTGTGTTCAAAACCAGAAGGTCAGAAGGTTTAAATATACAATGTGAATCTAACCAAAGGGAACTAACTACTCATGATTTATCAAAGTGAAGTAACCATATGTATCCTAAATTTTAAGAGTCATCATACTATTCACCCGGAAAAATTACAGTTGTCTCCAAAGACAGTTGTTTTTGGTACCTCAATGCAGAATCCCTTTAAAACCAAATGGAAAATGACATGGTATCCCAATGATTTAGTATTCATATAACATGTTTTGACCTTAGAAGAATACGATAGAATGCATCCTGAAAACTAAAAAACCATTACAATTTTTGACTATTAACCAAACAACAGTTAAAATCATAAATATAGAAACATATCCATAAAAATCATTTATAACTGATACGATAATGTATCAGGATTACATAATAGTCATGTATCAAAAAAGGAAACGACCATATCATAATTTTTTAACTTAATATGCTGAACATAAATTTCCATGAAGAGGTTGTAGGGTAAAGTTGTCGAATGGCATTGGTAGATATCCATATGAAGAAGCCTATCCAAACTACAATTCACAGACCCAATTAATCAGCAAAGAGAAACTGCAAGAATTGCAATATAATTAAATAAAGATAGCTGGAAATGAAACAAAAGTAATATATTGATCAACATTTTTCATTTTTTTATAATGAAGAAAACCAAAGAAATATAGTAAATAGCATGGCACATCACACAACAATGCTAATGGAAATGGGGTTAGTCTTATTTTATGTTTTTAATAATTATAATTATAACATAAATATCATATTATTTCTTTAAATACATTTACATATACAATAAATCTTATGCAGTAATAAAAATGAAACACATCACTTTGTGTGGTGGTAGTTCATCGTACACATGAATGATGTTGTCATTTTTCAATGGATGGTATGGTTAGAAGGTATATAATTTGTTAATTTTTCATAATTATTAACATTTAATGAATATAATATATAAACATTAAATCCATAATCATGAACAGTCATGAGAGGTGATGATGGAAAACGAATTACATCAGTTCATCGTACACACAAATGATGGTTTTTTTACCAATTTGATAGAAAAGGAAATGAATAAATATTATTCCATAAAAAAAATAACATATAAGTATATAGGATACACTAGTGTTATTATATTTTAATTTTTAAGGCATAATTGTTGATGAAAAAAAAGATGTAAAAAAGAAGGACCTTAGTGAAGACGTTTACCTTCTCTTAGAAGGACCTCCTTTGGATCTCTGATTAAGGACCATATGGTTAGCCTTTTGGGTAGAAAAGAAGATCTATAAAGGGTTTATTTGTTTTCAATAGATATGTTTTAGGGTTTTGTTGATCCAAATGGATGTATATATGTGAATAAGTGAGGGGAGGTTGTTCCCTTTTATAATTGAATGGGATTCTAATTTTTGTAAAAACCAAAAACTATTAAATAATGGGAAGTCACACTCATTAAAAGTTCCACAAAATTAATAAATAATGGATTGGATGGGTAATATGGTTGATAAAAACCTCCACCATTAAAAATTAAACGTTTTATAAACATGTTACTCCCTTTACCTATTTAGGTTAACCCCTTGTTAAACTAGTTATGAAATTAATTATTGTAAAATATTTTTACATCTTTAACTATTCATTATGATAGAAAATTAAATTAAACTTATTATATAATATTAATTATTCTGATAAAAAATATTTATTTCATTTTATCAAATTCAATCCATATAAGTTTCAAAATAATATTTAAAATTAAACATGCAAAATGTGTTAAAAAATGGTTTTTCAAGAAATGCATTTTTCAACCAATAGATGATCTTATATTAAATATAAAAATGGAAATAATTATTCAATTAATTTAAATTAATATAAATATGTTTATAATATATTAAAATAATAATAATAATTTTCTTATTGGGGGTTATTGTAATTAATTAATATTCATAAACCTTATGCATTTAAACACAATTTACAGAAAACCGTGTTTCTAAGAATAAAAATAAACTTATACCAAAATTATGAAAATTGATTATTCATATAAAATTAATTATATTATTCTAAATAAAATGGTTTATATTTAACTTTAACATAAAATAAAAAATATAATGGAACCTTTAAATTACTTTATTTAATTAAAATAAATGTCGGTATTTGAAAAAATTGGTAATTTTCACTATTCATTGAAATATCAAAATTTTTAAGAAAAATATGAAAATTTCACCCTAAGTTAATTTTGATATGATTACATAAAAATTATTTATATTTTATAAAATAAAATTTTGAAAATTTTTATAAATTTATTAAAATATTTTCTTTCAAAAATAAATTAAAACATTTTATAGGCAATGTATTTTTTATAGAATAAAATATCTTTATTAAAAATAATTTTATTATTTATTAATAACATATAAATGAATTTATATGTATTTTTACCATTATATATATTTTATAAATTAGTTAAACCTATTCAAACCAAAAAATTTAATTTCTAGGTTATAACACTAATTTATTCTCTAGGTCGTTTAAGCTTGGTGTTGCATGTCATATACACTATTGAACATTATATTATTCTTTTAAAATATCAAAGTGTAGAATTATACCCCGATAAATAAATTTTTCCCCATAATTTGAACTTTTTCTTAGTAATCAAGGGTTTGGAAATTGAAAATTATTTTATTGAATTCCCACATCATAAAAAGGGTTAATAAAAATTTCACTTAAAAAGGGGGAAATGGAAATAAAAATTTCATCTAAAATAAAACAAAACTAGGTTTCTACATACAGAGATCAATTTTCAGATATGAATACATGGATTTGAAAATAATATCCATTAAGAATATAATGTTATACCTTTTTTAAAAGATAAGAGATAGTTGATTTGTTGAAAATGAATACAATTATTTTTTTAAGATCCTTTTCCTAAAGATTAGGGATTGTTTTACAATCTAGACTAAGAAATTAATGAAATATACTTACTTGAAGAGTATAATTTCATCCTTCAATCATCTTTCACCACAATATCATTTGTTTCTCTAAATGATGAGTATTCAAAATGAATTTTTTAATTCCTAAATAACTAAAAATAACATCTAAAGGATCAAATGATTCCTAAAAATGATATAAGGATATTACATTTTAATTTTTACATTAACCAAAAATATAAATGTTTATCACAAGTTAATATAATTACCAAAAATGAATATACCTTCATATTAGTCTCTAAATCAAAATATCAACTATGTAATTCCATAATGAAATGGCCATACATCCTAAATAACCTCAATATTCAAGGATTAAGTTATGTTCCTAACAAATAATATTCCATGTTAAATATAATTTTAGTTCTAGGAGTTACATATATATCAACATAATGAAACATTTCCCAACATATCATTGATCAACTAAAAAAAATAAAATTAAAATATATTTGATACTAAAATGTGTTTCCCATAATCAAATTAATGTTTAACTATTGAATCATTTAAGAAAAAATTATTTCATACTAAATAGTACATCACATAGGCCAGCGGTACGCACTAGACCTTATAACCCTTCAATTGTGGGTTCAATCCCTATGTCCCTTATGGATGTAATGAGTTGTCTCCCAACTTATGAGATGTCTTTTTTTATAAAACTATGGAAAATAATATTGATAATCATATTAATAAATCACCTTTATCCTATAACATTCTCAAGAATATAATAAAGACCTTCAAAAATAACATTGGTGAGCAAGTAACTTTTTAACCTCTAGGGTTTTCTATCCAACTCATTCTTTTCCAAAAATAAAAATATTTTAATTGAATATAATTTCCCCAAAGTCAAACACATCTCAAATATTATATTTTCCCCAATCATGTTTTTTACATAAAATATAATCTTACCATTAAATCACCTTTATGTTTCATTATTACTAAACAAAAGATTCTTGTAAATCCTTAAATAAAAAATACATCAGGATGTTCCTTAAAATTTTCATAAATCTTATAACTATAATATCGTTAATAAAAACAATTCCACACCATTATTCTTGAATCCCAAAACATAAATTCTTAAATCATTCCACATTAATTATTTTTATAACATGGACTCTTCAGAATTAATCCTTGGATTAGGGAATTGACTTGGATAATGACCAAGTTCACCACATCTACGACATTGAACTGTTAGTGCTGAATTAGGTTGAAATTTATTTCCCCACATTTTGTTAACAATAATCTTAATTTTTCTTCTACAATAAGATACTTTGTGCTCTCCTTTCCCATGTATAAAGGATCTTCTAGTTCCTTTAATTCATTTTTCATGGTACCTGCTATGACATTTTTTACAAGTAGAAAATGGAATCTTCTTTTATTTATCATCTTTAAAATATAAACTTCCATGAGACAATATCCTTATCTTCATTGATGTGTTTTAAAATTAAAAAATATTACAATTATTAATCATAATTCAAGATAGATCATTTTTAATTATCACAATAGGTCTAACTACAGTTCCCATTAGGATAAGAATCTTATTAGGGAAATCATTACATTAACCATCACATTCATTGTTGGAAAGTATTCTTCTATTTCATGTCATTAAATAAAACGAATACAATAAACAACTTTAGAACTCCTTAACTTAAAAAAAGAAAATTAAAAACTTATAAGGAATATCTTATAAGTGATAAGTATGTCCTGATTTATGAGCCTATGGGTTTCAATATACGTTCTCCTTGGTAAGGTTTCCTATTTGGATTTTTTATCATAACAATATTTTCAAGTCCATCATAATGGTTTGTAAGGATTTTTCCATTTTCCAAAACATGTCACCCAAATAGGTCAAACTAGGTGTGCGATAAGGCTCATTTCCATACACGAGTTGACAATTGATCCAAATTATAATGCACCCTTTTTGGATTTATTACACCTAGGTACAAATTTTTTAGAGACACATCCACTAATCATATCTATACAGGGATGTAAATTCTTGGAAACCACTCACTCTAAAATTCACTAAAATACCATGGTATTTTATTATACTTAATCGTATCTTTATATTTGTTCATAGGGTTCTCACTAATGTATTCTAGTCCTAATCCCCAAAAACAACTAGAATATTATTTGATTCTAACTATAGTTACCGAATCCTTATACACATATTATTTCATGATTGTTACTATAGATATCCAATAATTACAACCCAAATATCATGAGCCCTGGTGTCTTTGGATGACTAGGTTCACAATACATCAAAGTGAGAGTAAAATAAAACTTATTTATTTTATTCTCAATAATTATATCCTAAATCCTTTCAATCTCATAAAACTATATGGGATAAAATGGGGGATACATAGACAAAGGAGGCGAGATAAAAATACCACTAATGGAATACACATAACAAGGAATCATAATATGTGAGTCAAAGTAAAAATATGATATCATGAAAAAGTAGGCTCAATAATAATCACATGGAAAAATAAGATAAATAAAATGGTATCATAAGACCTTTGAATTAGAGAAAATGTGTAATAAACATATAACATGACGTAAACATGAGTCAAGTGTAACTTCCTAGAAAATATCACAAGGTGCACAAAGTCCCATAATGGATTAGGTTTACTCTCTAATCCCATACATTATACCTCACAAGACTAAAGATTTATCCAATGTATTGGAATGTTATTTGTGTGAACCCATCATAACAAGTTCATGGTTATGTGTTCTTAAAAACATAAATCAATCATAGGGAATAAATATAATAACTAATCATGAAAAAGAAAATGGCTTCAAAACTTGAAAAATTCTCTATTTCTACACTTTGTTAAAAACATGGAAATAAGTTATCTAATTTCATATTTTATTTGAAACCATGGAAACCCATACACCTTTATCCCCTCCCGGTTGACCCCTCCACCTTATCCTCACCCAATTGATATTGAGCACTCCGTGGTCTCTAGTTACTATCTTATCCTCCCACCAAATCTATGGTTCTCATCGCCCCCTCTTCATCAAATATCTAGTTCATGTCTCGCACAACTAGCTCCCCTATCTCCTCTCCAATTTCATGCACCACCCTCTCTCGCCAAAGGCCTTTTATTCTAGAGATTTCACCAAATTTATTCCGGTTTCTTGTTAGGCGTCTCTAGGTAAGCTATCATCTACCATTATTCTTCCTCTTTTGGCTGATTTTTATTCTCCATGGAATCCTAATTTTCTAGTAAAACCCTAGGTCAAGGTTTAACCAGATTATTTTTGTTTTCATCCATTTTTAGGCTGAGAAATGAGTCTCTCATGTTAGCTTAGGTTGTGTTTCAGAATTCACCATCAAAGGTGAAGCATATCAGATCATTTTGGATCACTCTCTAACGTTTTGATATCAGTTTTAATTAAACTTTTCTTTTATCCAATTTTAAATTATAGTTTTTGTAATTATTGGGTTTCTAATACTTTTTTAGTTCACCTCGGTCTTCTTGAATGTGGTTTGAAACTACTTTCACACTTTATACCATTTATACGGATATTTTTGTGGTTTTTATTTTTAATTATTTGGCCTATTTTTAGACCATGTTTCCAAGGAATACTATTTTGTTCTATTGACATGTAACTATTTTTAATTTTAACATTATTCTTATAAATATGAACATATAAATTTAATAATAAGTCAATTTTACTAATATTACCTGAAAACTTACACATTTAATTAAATATATGAGTTCACTCCCTGATGATATTTCTACATTTTATTGCATGTCAGAGCTTTGATATATTATAATTTATGAAATCATCTAATTATAGTTTATTATATTATTTAATATTTTCTACAATTATCCTTTCATTTTTTATATCATTCTCAACATAATTTGGCATATGGAATATCACTTTATCTTCTTATTTGCAAATAGGAAGTTTTTTTACTCAAATTTATTGATACGTAACTCTAGAAATGTATTATCACCATATGTTTATCCTATGGTACATAACACTTTTCTCAACTATAGTATTAAATATTGATACTAAGTACACAATTCATCAACGATAGTAAAAATAGAAGTTAACATAAAAAATATATTAAAACTTATTAAATGAATAGTTAAATCTTCCCCTATATGTATATTGAATCTGGACATGCTCAGACCTCTTTACATAAAATTATTCAATCTCAATTCATTATTTTTGATTACTTGTAACTTAACAAAAAATTGATTATGATATCTCTTTCAACCCTCCAATGAAAATACTTATGGTGATGGTTATGTTAATAGATACACTATAATATATATACATTTTTAAAATTACAATTCTTATGTATAATATTATAGTTTTCTTTTGCTTATGCTTATGTCATTAAATTTGTATATACACTACTAAAAAAACAGGCAAGGGAAGCGCTACCCTTTACCAGCGCTAAAAAAAGCGCTAATAAAGGGGGCCTTCATCAGTGCTAAAAAAACACTCATAAAGGGGCACTTTTAACAATGCTAAAAAAGGCGCTATTAAATGTGACCCTTTATCAGCACTTTTTTTAGCGCTGATAAAGGCCCCCCTTTATCACCGATTTTTTTAGGCTTGTTAAAGGGGACCCCTTTATCAGCGTTTTTTTAGTAGTGATGATAAAAGGGGGAATTATTAATGATTTTTCCTAGCACTGATAAAATTTATGTTTCAAAAAAAATCATGAAAAATAATATATTGTTATATAAGTATATTTATATTGATATAAATATAATATATATTTTTAAATATGTTTTAGATAAGTATAAATAGACTATTACATTTAATATATATATATAATTTTAATAAAATATATTTAAAATATTTTTAAAAAATATTATTAATTAATAATTTTCTAATTATCATCGATTAATAATCATTTAATAACAATTGTAAGACACAAAAAATCAAAAAAAATTAATAAAAGATCTAAAATAAGTTGAAACTGTAACTCAAACTTCAAACAGACATAACTTTTGATCCCGGTGTCCGTTTTAGATCTACAGCATATCAAATTGAATCCTGCGATGATATCTATGCTCTAGTGGCCGAAGGAAACCTTATGTCACATTTTTTAAGGCCAAAAAGGCCCAAAAGGCATCCAAAACTGAGTTTTTAGTCGGGATACCCCAATTTGTTAACATTCAAACAAGTATAACTTCTGATCCAGATGTCTGTTAGGCTTGTACCACATATCATATTGAAGATTGTTTCATTTTATTCTATTTTACTAGTTGTGGAGTTGAAATAGGCTTTTTCATTAGAAGTTATGGTCGTTTTAACATTCTATGGATTTTCAAATATACATATATATGTATTTATTCGTAAATATATATGTTCCTGTGTGTGTGTGTTGTATATATGTATGTATGAATGTATTTATTTATTTATAAACACACATAAAAAACATATTTTATAAATGTAGTTAAAACTAATCTTATAAATATATATTAATATACAAATAAATATACACATAAAAAATTATAACTAAATATATATATATAAATATAAATATATATTAATATATGAATGAATATATATATACTAATAAATTAATAACTATATATGTATTAATATAACTAAATATATTTATATTAATATGAATCTATATTAATATAAGAATAAATATAACTATATATATATATATTAATATATTAATAAATATATATGTATTAATATAATTAAATATATTTATATTAATATGAATCTATATTAATATACAAATAAATATAACTATATATATATATAAATATTAATAAATTTAAATATACGAATATATATATATATATTAATATATGAATAAATATATATGTATTAATATAACTAAATATATTTATATTAATATGAATCTAAATCAATATATGAATAAATAAAGCTATATATATATAAATAAATAGATATATCATTAAATAGAGAAAAACGAAATGACTTAGTGGTAAAGGTGCAGGCGTGCAAGGGGGGAGGTCGCAGGTTCGAGTGTGGGTGGAAGCAAGGAGGTGCGCATGTGTGGGGGATGCGTGAGAAGGGTACCACACGGGAGAGTTTGAGGGGGGGGGGGGTCTGCATAACACTGATAGGGGGGGGGGGGTCAAGCGCTGTTAAAAGCTTCCCCCCCCACATTATATAATTCTTTTTTTTTATTTTTTTTACTTTTATCAGTGATTTTAAAAAGCAATGATAAAATACCCCTTTTATCCGTGCTAAAAAAGCGCTAATAAGGGGGTCGTTTATCAGCGCTTTTTTAGCACTGATAAAAGATGACTTTACCAGCGCTTTTCTGAGCACTGATAAAAGGGACCCCCCTTTATCTTCACCTCAATTAACAACATTTTTTTAGCACTTTAAATACACTTTTCTAGTGCTGATAAAGTCAATATTTGTAGTAGTGATAGTAGTTATTTAGAAATTAAGATTATGATTAAATTAGAATGATATAAATATAAGATATATATTAAGGCTATTATAGTGTATTTCAATACTTGAAAACATCTAACTATGATTTTAAGGGAAAAAATAAAATTATTGATGAAAGGTAAATATAACTTGGTTCTATGTATCAATTTTATTCTAATGATATAATGTTACTAAGAATATGAATAATTGTTTTAGTTATTATTTTGAGATATTTTTTATTTTATTTCTTATAAATTTGTTTATAAATTTAAATCATTCAGAATTATCATAGAAATAAAATCCATATGACTAGATTATGAAGAATAATCCTACAGTACTAAGAAAAATATGATAAAACATATATATTGAATGATATTGATGAGTGATTTTTTCCCAACCTTAATTTTTTATTCATGTCTATAGAAATACATTTCCTTGGTCCTTATACTAAGATCTAACAATAATAGTTTTGATGAAAAATTCCACTATCACTCTTCCGGTATTTGGATGCACACAAAAAAAGATGTTAGTAAAACTAGGTTATGTGGTGGAAGATCCAAGAGAGTAGTAATGAAAAGAACATTGTTTGATTAAATAATCTATTAGTGTTGGTGTGTCATGCCCTTGTCAAATTTGTGAGAATCATTGAATAGACTTTGAGTATCATGGGTATCCTTAGAGAAAACATATAACTTTTTTGATATACCCATATTCTTGTTTGGAAAACATGAAATGGGATATTGAATGATGATAAAATTTTATGTTATGTTTGGTATTTGCAACTCCTTGATAATTTTTACTTCTCTAGATTCTTAAATTTTAGATATTATATATTTTAGAATTAATGTTATGGAATTATAGGAATTTGAATGCTTTATTCCATGTTGATATAATATCTAGTATATCATTGAGATGAATGTATGAATTTTTTTGTTGATAAGAATGATTATTGGTATACAATATTTAAACTTGAATCATGAAAATTCATTGATATTTCATTAGAAATATAGAAGGGGAATGCTTGTATCTATTCTTGTTGTTATAAATTTTTAAAGTATGTTAGTAAAATAGTGACATATTAGTACATTATATGGGATAGTTTTTTATCCCTGATTGAGTATACGCCTTACCCTATTAAACAAGATGGTTTTTGGCCCTAATATTTTGTACATTTTCCTCTTTACATGTAGAAGACTTATGAACTTACTCTAGAATTTCACCTGGGTTGGATGGGATGCAAGATAACCTTTTCCCCAACTTGGATGGGATAGAATGAAAGATTAACCAACCTGCAACTTGATATTGATATCTAGTATTCCACATGCAAGTATGGTCTGGTGAGTTTGGGAATAAATCCTCCTCGTACAGGGTGTTACGTCATATAGTCTATGATTAATATAGTGGTTATATATTGATATTTTTTCCATGATTTTTTATTATTGTTTTTAAAAAAAATTATTTATATTTAATTGAATGGTTATACATGTTAATAGATAGCCCTAGATTTTGACTACTAGGTCGAGAGAAATTGGTGGTTTCTTATTAAGTATATATATGCCCACACCCAGCATGGACACCATGGAGGTCCTGAAGATTTTCCTACCACATACTATGTATGGTGAACTAAATAATCTAATAAATGACACTTATCAGTCTTTTTATTTTGATATGATATGAATACTAAAGAATATTATGATTGATTGATGACTTAACATGGAAATTCCTCATCTCTAATAAGTTGATTTCTGATTAATCTATGATTTCTTAGTTTTCTTAATCACCTCATTTAGCATATGTGATATAGTTTAGTGGTTGGAAAATATTTCAAGAGAAAACACTATAAAATAATTATTAATAATTTTTTTAATAAACTGAAGTGAAGTACTATTATAATTTTTTATACCTAGTAATATTTACGAAACATGATAGCCCTGGTTTTATATTTAATTATATAATATTGAAAATATAATGATATAAATCTTAAAGTGTGCTATTTTTTTAAGTTGACAATATGTTTTATAACCACTTAATCATTTATATACTAAATGATTCTATTTGTTTTTTTAGTATTGTATCATAAGAACTATTACTGGGAATAAATAATAAGCATATAATATGTTCTTTTCTTTATGAAATTCTATTCTAGGTGATTTTCCTATATGTAATATATCAGTTTTATAATCTCGTTTTGGGAAAGATCTTAGATATTTTATTATTGTTCTATATGAAATTTTCAATAAAACATTTGGGTATTTTTAAAAGGAAATGGTTTTTCAATTATTTTTAATTTCTCCCAGCATAATATTATCCCAAAAAAATTGAATATGTCATGAAAATGACCCTTACTCAACCTCCAATGATCCCTTAGACCATTTATATAGGTCAAATTGATATCACTGAGCCTATTGAAGACCAATATCCAATATGTATCCCAATTACACCATTAGATTCCTCAAAAACATAAGACTACTTGATAAATGGTATGAGATGCCAGTACAAACCCAGAATAATGAAAATATATTTTTCATTTTCAGAATGATAGAAATTCTAGGATAATTCTTTTGACCAGTACCTATGGCCACTAAATGGGAACCTTTACCCATCTACCCAACAATACATTACCACAGAACTACTAAATCCAATCCAGATCACACCAAGGATAGATCCATAGGGTCTTATCCCAACATGATAGAGTCCCATAAAATCTCTCTTTCTCATAAGAGTGAAATATATATCTTTAAACCACTATAAGAAAAGTTTTGATAACCACTAGTAAGATTATCTAGCTAATTTAATCTATATAACTATCCTGATTAACTTAATAACCTAAAAACCCTTATATTTCTCAACCAATTCCTATCATGTAGCTAGATTATAAATCTTTTGAATGCTTGTGATGAATAAGCCTTTCAAAAACTAGAAATACTAGTGGAAATTTTTAGGATTGAATCATCATTTACAGTAGGTTCATCTATATCATTTGTTTGACTAATATTATCCTCTTTATAATGTTGGAAATTTTTTGTATGAATGGTCCAATTTCTTTAAACTACATTTCTAAAATTCCATATATAATATTCTTCGCTAAGGGAAGTAATAAGTGCAACAAACAAATTCATTACATAGGCCTTTACCTTTTTATTTGAGATAAGGCAGCCAATATACGCTTCATGTAAGAATACATATGATATATTATTTAAATTGTGAGTCTTTTTATATGATTTAGTATATATTTTATTTTTATATGCTATTAACTAATGTGTTCTACGCTTTATTACTCTCCCTCGATATTTTACCTAACACTTTTTTACTCTAGATGTGTTTAGATAGAATGTAAACTACATGGATTGTTGGGTACTAATTTTAGTATGGTAACTTGATGAAGCATTAATCCTTATTAATTTAGGTATGATGAGTCTTATCATCCTTTTTAATATGTCCATTAAATATTTAATTTTTAATATTAATTATTATGACTGGATTACAACATTTCATAATCCACACTTATTATTATTTCATATATCTACCCTCTAAAATTACAACTTCTTCATGCAAGATAATCATGTCATTATAAACCATATTACAACATGACAGAATCACCATCAATTATTATTTTCTATATGTAACCTCTAAAATTATAGTTTCTTAATACATTATAATCATGTCATTTATAGAATTTACCTTGTGATTTTCAAGTTAAAGTTTTTTATTAGTTAACATCCCAACATTGTAAATGATGGTGATGACATTGAAACTAAAAAAAATTGGGTGCACTCTTATATTTACCATTTTCTTTATAAATATAGATTTATTTTATCAGTTTAATTAGATATTCATTCTATCAACTAAAATTACACTTTTATATGGTGAAACATTAACATGTGTATAGGTTCTTAAACTATATGGACAAAAAAATTTCCATGCTTTATAAATTGACATCCATTTAAAGATTAGTGTTTATCATTATGGTATATAACAATTTATAACTTGGTTACACATATTTATAACTTTCTTAAATAAAATTTGGAAAAAAAATCATAGTAAATGGGCATGACTCATATCTTCCATATGTTTTTAGGCACATACAATAGAGATTTTGACAAGAATAATTAAAACATGTAATAATTTGGTGTTAAAATTTTTGGAAAGTTTAACCTATTAGTTGACTACCTAGACTATACTCTCGGGAAACTTATAGGTCAATACAAATTTCATTTAGTTTGAAATAGTTAATGTTTGGTTGATGTGTTTTGGATTGGATGGTCATGGGAATTTTTGATCAGTTTACATAGAAAATAATATCACACCACACACCAATGAGTTAACCAAAAAATTATATATATATACTAGTATAGTAAAAAAAATGATCCTAAACCTTCAAAAAATGGTATGTACTTCAGTTATATTTTCAATGTGTAACTCATGAGGTTCTTTTGGTATTGAAATTTTGAGTTTTGGACATTCCATGATATTTATATTGGTAAGCATTAAAGTTATATTATTTTCATTTATTAATGAGTGTTGGTATTATATTTATGTTGAATTTTTTAGGGTGATTATATTAAAGTATTTATACAAACATTATATACTTTATATATATAAATCTTGTAATATATATATATATATTATGAAATTATATATTTGTTACATATGATGTAAATGAGGTTAGTCTTTACAATACTCTTGCACAAGAAAATTTGGTATAACTTCCACATTTATTTATAATACTGTAAATTATTGTTCATTTTAGATGAAAACATTTGGATTTTAAAGTTTGGAAGATAAAATGTAAATGTAAAGTTATTATAAAAAATTTGGACTTTCCTTGACATAATATCTAACGTAACTAAAAAATTATATTTCACTTAGCTTATTCAAACATATACAATCAACAAGATGAAAATTTTTACATGTCTCCCTCCAGTGCAATAACTTCAGTACATTAATCTAATATCTTTTCAATTTTATAATGTTCATATTGAAATTTTTATAATGAATACAATTTGAAGTGAAAAAATCATCAAGTATAGAAATTTAAATGATTATTGAGATTTACTATGATTATAAATTTAAAAATTCATATGATAGTTGTATATAACTTATAATTAATTAGTAATTTTATGTATTTTTATCCTTATATCATATGAAATGTAAATAAAAAGTGTGTATTGAACTAACCAATACAATTTATTTAGTACATTATCTTACAATTTAAGAAAACTCAAAGTACATTTAAAGAATATTATCTATAAGAAATGTTATCTAGTTAGTCAATGGGAAAAAAATGGGAAAATAAGAATGTTTAACTTCAAAAAATCCTCTCTCACCCAAGGATTATTGTTACACTGTTTACCTATACTGAATTAATGGCTAAAACATATATAGAACACTCTATCTTTAAAGAGTTCTATTTAGCTAAGTGAGAACTGATATATCCTCTAAATGAATATATATATTAGTCAAAAATATTAGAGGATGTTCCTTATTATTTAGAGGTAACAATACCTCACAATCAGAACACAAAATTATATCCTCATTACTCAACTTGATCAGTAGAGAGAGTTTCAAACATAGGCATGAGAACATCACAACCCCATCTCTAAATATGAGTTGTTTGTTTCTTAGTAATATCATCTATTTTACTGGATGAATCCTATGATCATTGGAGGTATATGTACAAGATAATATAAAAAATTAATGAATAATAATGAATTTCCACTTCATGATACCTTTGAACACATACATGAACCCTATAAATGATAACTTAGAGTTCTAAGTAAACTAATAGGTTTTAAAGGTCTTGAAAAAATGATATGTCTACCACCAATCCTATACTATGTTTACTAGTAAGATAATAAAACTCATGAAATCTATATAATTACTACCAAAATTAATAATCTAATTCGCATAAGACAACTAACACTAAACATCATCTTCTATTTGATAGGTATGGGACCATCACAACCCCATCTCTAAACATGAGTTGGTTTTTTTCAGTAGTATTTTCTATTTTATATGATGAATCCTATGATAATTAGAAGTATATGTGTGAGATAAAATAGAAATGGAACGAATGATAATGAATTACCACTACAAGATACATGTGAAAACATACATGAACCCTAAAAATGATACCTTAGAGTTCTATTTATTTATTTATTTCATTTTTCTTTGTTTTCGTCATCCATATTTGATTTACTCCCTACTTCAAGATGTAGAAATAATGGTTTTGAAATCTTGGACAAATAGGTTATCCACTATATAGTTTCATTACTATTGTGTTCCTCCTTTAATCCCTAAATAGATATCTTCTTTGATTTATATTTTATTCCTTTAAAATGTTTCTTTTTATTTTTAATTTTTCTTCAGAAATTTTAATGTGTTTTAGGAAATAGTTGTGTTCGGGGTCATTTGAAGACAAAATCTGACTACCACAGATCCGATTAGTGAAATCTATGTATTTAATTTTTATTATAGTTTTTCCTCATGAATATAATGATAATATATTAATAAATTTATGTATGGGTATCTTTTCTAATGAAAAATACTTTTATGAAAGGCATATAGGTTTTCTTGATGAGAATTGTGAATTATCATGATTTTTTTTTCTTATTCGTAGCAGGTTTTCATTAATGTATTTTCATATTCATATATTAGGTCCAAATGTTTGATTTTACACATGGAAACTATTTTTTTCATATACAAACCTATTATTTTATATAAAACCCCACTTTTATTTTGTTTTTTCATATGAAAACATGTTTTTTCTTATACATTCCTGTTATTATGTTATAATTAGGTGGAAACATTTTTTTCACGCATTTTATCATGTTGCAAGATTTATACATATATGTTTTCTTATTATACAAACATTAATTATGTGAAAACCTACATTATAATTTTATAGAAACCTATTATAATTATATAATAGTGCATTATGTTATCGAAATTATAAAATCATGTATGATATATTATTATAAAAAATAGGTATGTTTAACAGTGCATTATGTAACATGTATTATGTATAATAGTACATTATGTTAATATATGGTGTTCAATGATTTAAATTTCACTCCCCATTGTTTTGTTTCTAAAGAAAAAATGATTTTTTTCAATTAAATTTAACTCCCACCAGCAAGGGGTATGATATTTACTAGACTCATAATGATGGTGTTGTTGTAGAGTTCTTGTTTCCATGAAATCAATCTACATATGGATCAAGAGGATTCAAAAATCACTTGTACTCATCCAACTACCTTATGAGGATGATAAGAAGCCAAGTAATACTAGAAAAAGAGAGTGAAACATACTTTTGGGTGGATTAGGTATAATATGAATGGTGTGGTTCCATTTCTGTTCTGTGTTTGTGTATTTGGTAACATAAAAAATGGATGCTCCTTTAGTTTATAGATTCAAGCATTTATGATGTGTGTGTGTGTGTGGGTTCAAGAATTTTCAGGTAAAAAACTTAGTTTTTTATACCATATAAAGGATATAGCCATAATTTAACTATGGTAGTGTCATTTAATTTCCACAGTTTAACCATGGATCTATCAAGAAGAATTCGTGGTTAAAACAGTGGATATATAAGACCTACTTCCATAGCTTTAACTAAGAATATATGTTCCAATTTCCATGGTTAAACCATGGTTGTATCTTGAAAAATCCATAGTTTAAACTGTTTATATAGGGAACCTATATCTATAGTTTAAACCATTAGAATATGATCCAATTTCCACGGTTAAACTATAGAAATAGGTAAGATCTATTTCAATGTCTCTATCCACCATAGTTTTGGAAAAATATGGCCATAAAATATTGACACTGCTTTTTAGTCTACAGCCATAGTTCCAAACCTGGTCATATGTGAATTTTATAGTTATGGTGGTGTTATCTTATCTCATATAATAATCAATAGAAATTTTATAATGATGGAATTTGAGAGACAAACATAATACATGTATTAACCTATAAATGTATCGAATAATATGGTAAGTATATATTTGAGAGACATATATACATAATTTATAATAAATGCATAACATCAAAGGTTGTCTTCATTGATGAAAATGTCTTTAAATTATTACATAGAATATTTATTGAAAAAAATACCATTTTCATGTTGAAATCACTTATTCAAAATCTAAAAATTACCAAAATATTATATAAAAAATTTTATTTAAAAAAAATGAAAACTATAAAGGACCCTTCAAAGAATTGGGTAGTCTTGATAGTAGGTAATTCTGTACATACTTTATATGTTAAAAAATAATCCTTTCACACTTTTGTAAAAAGGTTAAAAAGTACCTTGTTTAAAAAATGAAAAGAATATTACTTTCAAACCATTTTTTCTAAATTAAAACATGTGTAAAAATTTATTTAATAAATCAATTTGTTAATGATAAAAACATTATTCAAAATATTTTTAGAAAACATGGATATGAAAAAAGGATTTTTGATTAAAAATAGAAATAAAGTCATCTTTTATTAAAACAATTCTCAATAATTTGAAGTAAAAAAGATGGAAATGATAATATTACATGAGAAACTAATTAAACCCCATATGATTGCAAATTAAATTATTTTATTATACAATGATAAATTAATTTCTTGTAATGGAAATTTAATCATAAAAAATCCCGATTTTAATGATATTGAAACATAGACCCTTACCACTTTGGTAACTTTTGAATCAAAACTCCAAAAATTAAATGAATTTTAACATTAAATGCCATAAAATAAGAATTAATCATGATATAATATGTAAAGTTTCATTATGTAACCAATTTAAAGGAAACTGGTGCATAAAATAACATGTGTCTCAAAGAATGAAGTTTTGATAAGAAACCCTTACCTCGAGTCCAAAATTGCAATATATATCATTTATCTCCTAAATAATATACTTATATAAATAATTTTTTTCATAAGAAACTTTTAGAGGTTTAATAACTTATACTTAAAAAATTTAAATCATTTATTTTAATGACATATTTAATTACTTATTCAGTTCTATCCACATTGGGTGTTTTGAGGACGCTCAGTTCATAATTTCAAAATAACATTGGTGTGTATACCATAGACAAAGTGGTTGTTATTCCATCATCTATATAATATTAAAAATTAAAAAATTATAATTTTTATACATCATTTATAGTTTTTAAACCAACCATTAAATACGGTTATGAAAAATGATTTTACAATCAATTAAATGATAGTCTGTATATATGCATGAGTAACATTTCCATTTTTATTTGATCATGATGGAAAGAAGGTAAGTGTTATTTTACCATTAAAAAATTATAATTAGAAATTAAGTATAATATTATTTCTTTAAATTCACTTAAATATATCATCCTTATGATGCAGTAATAAAAAATGAATCACATCCATTCGCGAGGTGGTAGTCCGCTATACACACAGATGATGTTATAATTTTTCAATGGATGGTAAGTTAAGAAGTAATATGGTATTTTAATTTTCTATAATTATTTATATTTAATGAATATACTATATAAAATTTAAATCCATCTTCATGAAAAGTCTTCAAAGGTGATTATGTAAAATTAATTAAAATGGTTCATGAGGCGGTAGTCTGTCGTACACACGAATGATGCTTTTGTTTCCCATTTTATGGAAGAATTGATGGATAAATATTATTAAATAAACACAATATAAAATTAATATATATTTGATAATGTTTTAATTAAATTTAAATTTTTAATACATAATTTAACATGTAAAAAAAGTAAAAAATGAGCTCAGTCAAGATGATTACCTTCACCTTGACGAACCTCTGTTGGTTCTCTTATTAAGGACCCTATGTTTTTTCATTTTGGAATACTAGAAGATCTATAAGGTGACTAAGGATTTTAAGGAGATAATTTTGAAGGGTATTTTAAATCAAATTTTTTTTATAGGTTTGAAGAAGTGAGGGGAGGGGTTTATTATTATAATTGAGGAGGAATTAAGTTTTTATAAATACCGAAAACAATTCAATAAAGGGAAGTAAATATTATGAAAAGTGCCTCCAAAATTGATAAATAATATATGTTAGGGTTTAAACGGTTTATAAAAACATAAATAATTCAAAATTGAACATGTTTTAAACAAATTAGTCCCACTACCTCTTTAGTTTAACCCCCAATAAACTAATTTAAACATTAACCATGGTAACATATTTGTTTTCATTTTACTATTAATTATGATAAAATTATTGTTGAAAATATTATATAATGTTAAATATTATGATTAAAAATATGGAATTAATTTTATAGAATTAAATTAATATAATTTTTAAGTTTTAATTCAAAAATTAAACCCGCAAAATGTGTCGAAAAATGGTCTTTCAAGAAATGCATTTTCAACCAATAGATGACCTTATATTAATTCAATAAAAATAAATCATCAGTATATAAATATAAATTAATTTAAATATATTTATAATATATGAATTTAATCTAAATATTTCCTTACTATGAGTTATTTTAGTTAATTAATATGGATAAACTTTATGCATTTTAAAAAAGGTTTATAGAAAACCATGTTTTTAAGCATAAATATTAACTTAGACCAAAATCATGAAAATTGCTGATTAAATTAAAAATAATTTTATTATTATAAATAATATGGATCATATTTTGCTTCATTATCCAATATAAAATATAATGGAACATTTAAATTACATGATGTAATGATTTTTTTTGAAAAATCAGTATTTTTCACTATTCACTAAAAATCCAGACATTTAAGAAAAATCAAAAAACTTTAAAATATGTTAATTTTGATAATATGATTTCAAAAATTATTTTTATTTTATATTACAAACCTTATAATATATTAATAAAATAATTGTAATACTTTCTCGTAAAAATCAATAATTTTTTTTGAAGGAAACCTATTTCTTGTAAAATAATTTTTTATTAAAAATGATTATTTATTTATTAATCACTTACCAATTAATTTATATTAATAATTTAATTTATATATATATGTATCCTAAATTATTTAATTTTATTCATACCTTCCAATTTCATGGCTATGCTATAACATTAATATATATCGTAGGTATTTTAAGCTTGGTGTTGTGTGTCGTATACGCTATTGAACATTATGTCCATATTTTAAAATATTTGGGTGTTACATGTGTCATAAACATATATATATAAATCATAATAACCTTAATCATATACATTTTCATTTATAATAATCTTAAATAGTTATTCTCTATATGAATTCTTCTGATTTTCCAAATCGGTGTTTATAAGTTTGATCATTTGTGTGAGTTTCATAATAGTGGTGTTCATATTCATTATTATTAAAAATTACATTATTATGTCATTAAAGTTACTTTTATAATATATTATGTTTCAAATTTATTTTATGAATTTTTAAAACCTTATCTTTGAAGATGAAATTGATAATAAGAATGTTTTAGTGATTTTTAACGAACGGAGGGTGTTTCCTTAATTGATGAATCAGATATTGATATATTATCTATAGAACCAAAAAAAGTTATTATTTAAACACACACATATATATATATATACTCCATATTATACCATTAATACATTTTCATATTCATCCATGATATAAATTCATCGTATTGTATAAGTAGATGGTTAAACCAACCCAAAAATGAATATACCTTGATTTAATGAATGAATATTGGGTGGTTTTGTTTTTATACCATTATAACATATTACTCATGGTATTATTTAGTTTTTATTATTGTGATATATTAATATACTATATAATTATAGGAATAAATAAAGTATATGAAAATCATACAGTATTGGAATAAAATATTGTCTTTTTAGCATGCTGATTTTAAATGATTAAATTAACAGTTGTTATTTGTTGATCATATAATAGTTTCTCTATAATTAAAAACCAAATACATAATGATATAATTAAAATAATATTTATAATATTATACCATCCTTATATCTGACCTTGTACAATGGAGAAAAAAATTAAACATGTTACGTCATGGAGACGGTAGTCTGCACAACAACCTAACAATTTTTTTTCATTAATGAATGAGGTATATAAATAAAAAATACCATTAATTTAGTAATATTATATAATTTAAATGATAATAATATAATTATACTAGTGTTTCTATAATAAATTTTAATTAATATAATTAATAAAAAAACTTATTATTTGATAATACTCATGTTAGGGACTTAGATTTTCCTTGGAAGTCTCCTTAAATTTCAATAGTTTTAGATATATATGGGTGACCATAAGATTATGGTCATGGGATATTCTTATATATAGAGTAAAATGGAAGAGTTGCATTTGGAAATTTGAAGGACAGGTGAATATTGTGGTGGTGAATATGTTACCCTTTTACAAGGGAATGGAAGGTAATTTTTTTGCAGTAATCTTTACATTTTAAAAAATTTAAGGTTTCTATTCAAATTTCAAAGTATAAAAAATGTAATGTTTCTATTCATCTGGTCAAAATTGTGACAAGTCTTTTCAGAAGTTGAAAGGAAGACTAACCTAAGCACCA
Source organism: Viscum album (assembly GCA_963277665.1). NCBI lineage: Eukaryota > Viridiplantae > Streptophyta > Magnoliopsida > Santalales > Viscaceae > Viscum > Viscum album. Next base: position 196,254,329 of record OY728164.1, read on the forward strand.
ATCCTCATTCTTCCTAATCCAGGTAAAACCTATACAATTTATTGTGATGCTCAAGAATAAAACTGGGTGTAGTTTTGATGTAGGGTGATCGAATCATGGCTTATGGATCCCATTAGATGAGACATCATGACTAGAACTATACTACACATTAACTTTAGTTGGCATTTGTGTTTCATGATCTACGTTGTTGGATACTCTACTTTTTGGGTGAAATATTAGTTGTTTACACAGATCATAAAATCATAAAATATATCTCCACTCAACGAGATTTGAACTTAAGGCAGCGTAGATGGGTTGAATACTTGCAATAATTTTAATTTGAGATTTATTATACCCCTATTAAGGGTAATGTCCTAGCATATTCTTTAATCTGCAGGACATATACACAAGCCGTTCAGGTAGCCAGCTCTGAGTGGCAGATGATGGCTTTGTTTTTCGAGATGCATCTGGATGTTTACGAACAACACATGAAACTAGTTCAAGAATCTCTTACAGTGACAACCTCTCTTCTAGAGAAAGTACATAGGAAATAGTTGACCGATCCTAAGGGTATCGTTTTAAGGGAAAGCGTTACAGTAGAGAACTCACCCCCTGGTTGTGTTGTTGGTGTAAATGAAAATCTCTTTTATCGTGGCCATGTATGGGTACCTTAGGGTATATGAGAAGAGCTGATGAAGGAATCTCACACCTCCATTTGGGAAGTTTATCCTAGACTTACTAAGATGTATAAATACATGTGTCGATAGTACTGGTGTCCTGTTATGAAAAAGAAGATAGTCGGTTTCATCACTTGGTGCTCCGCTTATCAACAGGTGAAGGAAGAGCACCAGCGACCTGTTGGACTCCTACAACCTCTATCCATTCATGAATAGAAATGGAATTACATCACTATGAATTTCGTTATAGGTTTTCCATGATCTCATTGAGGCAGCGATACAGTATGGGTGATTGTTGATAGGTTGACCAAGGTTTCACAGTTCTTACCTATTCAGGAGACCTTTAAAATTGATGAGTTGGGAAGATTGTATATCTGGGAGATAGTGCGACTTCATGGCGTACCTTTTTATGTCATCTCAGACAGAGATTCTCACTTTAATTCACATTTTTAGAAAGGTTTACTAAATGTGTTGGGTTCACATGTACTTCTGATTACTGCATATCACCCTTAGACTGATGGTAAGTCTAATAGAACTATACGAGTGTTAGAGGGTATGTTACGGGCCTGTATACTTGATTTTGGAGGTTTTTGGGAGAATAATATACCTATTATTGAGTTTACATATAATAACAGCTTCCAGGTAATAATTTAAATGGCTTTGTATGAGGCCCTATATGGTAGACTGTGTTGTTCACCTTTATTCTGGCTCGAAGTAGGCGAGGAAGCTATGTTGGGTCCTCATCTCATTCATAAGACTTCTGAGAAAGTTTAGCTGATTCAGAATCATATGACTACAACTCAGTCTAGTCAGAATCCTTATAAAGATCGTTTCTACAGACCTCTGTAGTTTGAGGTGGGACATCAAGTCTTTCTGTGTGTTTCTCCAAGGATGGGTCACAAGTAGATCAGAATAAAGGTAATGTTTTCACCGAGATACATCAGGTCATTTGAGATAGTTTAGAGAGTTAGTTTGGTAGCCTATCAGTTATTGTAACCTCAAAGGTACCATTCCATGCATGATGTTTTCCATGTATCTCAAATCCAACAATATCATCTAGACCCATCTCTTTCTTTTTATGCTGACGACATCGAGCTTGAGGCATATGCATCCTTTGGGGATCACCTAATCCATATCGTCGACCATACCATGAATGTCTTATGAGGTAGGTCAGTCCCTCAAGTCTGGGTGTTATGGAAACACAGACGCATTCAGGATGAGACTTGGGAGAAAGAGATGGATGTACGTGCACAGTGGCCAATTTTTTTTTTTCTGAAGACGTTCTACTACCCTCAGAAGGGAAACTTGGGGACGAGTTATCTTAAGTAGGGCAGGTTGTAACGTCCCAAATTTAATATGGTATAGACTGTTTTTAAATTTGGTTATCTAAATCTTTAAAGTAACCAAGGATGCGTGCCTCCACACCCCACTGTGGGTCTCGGGTAGCTATTTAAATAATTTAAATAACTGCAATAAATTTTTGAAAAATGATATATCATGCTTTAGCATGATGTTTAGGATTAATATAATTAATTAAAGATTGAAATGAAATTATAATAGATTTAAAGTAAATTTAAAAGAAATCAATAAGGGATAAAAAATAAATTTAGAAATAAAATAGAAAGGGGGTTATAGAAAAATTTAAAATAATTAAAGTGGGAGATTACCATTTTTATTATTCTTATATTCGTTCTTTTTCCATCCTTTTTTTCAATTTTATTTTTCATTATTCCTTTTTTCTTTTCTTTTCTTTTTCTCTTATTATTTTTTCTTTTTCTTTCCATTATTTCTTTTCTCCTCCTCTTCCACTCCTCCCTCTCTCACGTCGCACCTCCCTCTCTCCCTAGGTGGTGTACCACCTCCTCCCCTCTTTGGAAGATCAGCGTGCATCCGTTCATTGTCTGTTTTCTTCTGTTTTAGGTCAAATAAAATTATATCGTGGATCATAGGATCATCTGTAACCATATGTAGGGGGTCTACTCGCTTTCCCTCCATTTCGTTGCAATTTATAAAAACGTACGGTTGGGTCGTTTGTCAGTGCCTACCAACTTTGTTTAATTTCACACAATCATTTAAATTTAATTGTTTTTCCTAATTATTCCAACCTTATTTATAATAAATAAATTGGTCTAAAATTTTGTAGCATGGTCAGACACCCCCTTGGGTGTGCCAATGTGGTCAGTATAAATTTTGTTAGTCGAGCATTTAATTTATTTAATTGCATGTGTAACGCAGCCCATTTTTGTTGTCTTTAAATTAAATAATTATTTTAGAATAATTACAAACCATGAATTGTTTTATTTTTTAATTATTTGTGTTGAATTATTTATTTATTAAAAATTTCATTTATCTACTTGTGCTGATACAGTATCCTACCTTGTTAAGTTTTTACGATGCAATATTAAATTAATACCTTGTGTTTCATGAGTGTATCTGCTTAAATTTAAAGCTGCAATTACATATGTATATTATGTCATATCTTCTACTATGAAATTTTAATTAAATTTATGTTGGGGAGATAATGTGGTTCCAATATTAAGTTCCATGCTTGGACTCTTTATTCCAGACTAGTTACAACTACGTGTCGGGGGGCGGTGTCTTAGGCTTTTCTAGACCAAGAATTCCATGGGATTTCTAAATACTTATGACTGATACCGGTTACAAAAGGGATCATCAAGGATGAATCTATTGGCAATGTGGTTATGCTAGCCTCTGATGAAACTTGACCCGTTTTTGCGAGATCGGGATGAACTCATGGTAATGCCATGCCTCAAGCGATACTTGGTCTTTTAAAAGATTACCTTAGATGGGCTCGGTGGTATTGGATAATTTGAAGGATGTACCATAGCTATACCATCGGGACAAGCTCACAATCCAAATCTCAACTTGAACATTAATAATGATGCACTGAAGTTTTATGTTAATGATTCTTTTGAGTCTCTTGAGAATTGTGATATTTTTCTAGTATGTTTAAGCACACCTGGTTGATGCGTGATCTAGACCACAAGTTAATACACAAGCTTGGGGGTGTACCTATTTTTTATTTTACCATGATTTTCTAGGATTATATATATATATATATATATATGCATGTGTGCATCTTCCTTATTATAGGTACTTTATTTAGACTCTCAGCTTAGGATAAAGCAGGTGATTAGGGATGGGTGTCATTGGGAACCCAGGACGAGTTATTTATTTTATTACGCTTACACAATTGTCATCATTTATTATATGATGACACCTTGAGTTTTATTACTTCATGAAATGGAAAGTTTTAGACAACATGGGTACCGACCTACTATGATTTTATCTCACACCCTGCTCGGGTGTCATTAACACCCGAGTAGAGTATATTCTTACAGGTATTGACAAATGAAATCATGATACTTCTGATGCTTGATTGTTTCTTGCTACTTAGGATGGAGACTAGGGCATAGAACCGAGATTTGTTCGTGATGCATTTTTTTCACTTTGTGTCTTTTCATTTTAGTTGATAGTATGCTTGTATTTTTGTTTTCCATGCTTTCATCTTAGATAGGCATCATAGCATAACATTGTTTTGTGAGCTTCTACACTTGATTCTTATTCAGTTGGATTATTCATATTGCTTCAGCTGCTGTTTATTCATTTATATGCTTCTTCTATTTATTATTAATTGTTTTTTTACATCCTCTATGATAATACCTATTACCTATGAGGGCATAGTGTCCCCGTAGACACGAAAAAGGCCCTAGCAGCTAGTTGTAAGCCTCTGGCATTCAGGGAGATGCACTTGAGGTTATGTGGCCAACCCGGCTCGGAGCACCCTTCAGGTGGATCCCGGGATGGGGACGCTGCAAAGGTAGTTTCTTTATTAAAGTTACATTTTAATTAGTTCTAAAAATATTTTTTCAAAGGATTTATAAATTCAAATAATATTATAAAATGCATATTTTTATTCCTTACATTCATATTTTACTACTTAAAATGTTTTATAAACTTTTAGGTCAGTCTTATATAATGGTAAGTTCATAAAAATTATAAGTTTCATGAAAACCCTATTTTTTCAAATACAACCCCAATTTTTTAGAAAACACTAAAAACTTCATACTAAGATAATTTTGATATGATTAATTCAAAAAAGAATTTAGTTTAGTATATTTCATTTTATTAAATTAATATATTAAATAAATGAATAAATAAAGTCTCTTTAAAGGGTACATTGAATGATAGTTCTGGATATCAAGTTTACCTTCTATATTAGAGTCTCAGGTCTTCCATTATCCCCTATATAAATAATTTCATCCATTAAATTTGGGTATATAATATCTATTTAACAAATGTGGATACTTCTTCCTCATATTTTCTTCATAATCCTATATTTCCTATTCTATTTTTCGATTCCTCCAAAGGGATTCACCAAATGAGTTTTTTGATTCCATAATACCTTCTATCTTGTGTCAAGAATATGTATGGGATCCTCAGTATAAGAAAATTATAATTGTGAATCTATTCTCTTAGATGTGAGCACATGTGTTTGATCCATCTTGAATTTTCTCAGTAACAAAACAAGTAATACATCGTTTACTTTATCAAATTTTTGCATCATGGAAAATCGGTAAGTTGCAGTCCTAGATCTTTCTAGTATTTAAAAAGTCCCAAATTTACCTAAGGATTAACATACCCTTTTCACCAAATCATAAAAATCCATTCCATGGTGAAACCTTTAAGGATACATAATCCACAATATGAAATTCCATGTCCTTCCTTCAATTATTTCCATAGCTATTTTTTCTACTTTGGGATACTTTAATATGATCCTAAATAGTCCTTAATTTAATAGTTGTATCCTATAAAAGATTTAATCCACCGAACTTGTTTTCACTAACTTCATCCCAAAATTTTGGAGTATGAAAACTCTTCCTATAAAATTATTTGTATAGTGACATAGGTGTGATTTAATAGAAGAAAATATTATATAAAAATTAAAGCAAAGGTAGATACTAATCCCACATACATTGGAACTCATGAGAACATGATCTCAACATATCTTTCAAAATATAGATAGTCCATTAAGACTACCCATCAGTCTGGGTATGATAGGTAGTTCTTAAATGTATCTTGGCGTTGATAACCCTATGAAGAGTCTTCTAGAATTTTGATGTGAACTCTAGTTCATCATAAGATAGAATTGGTAGAGGATTACCATGAATCCTTGCTATTTCATTAATATAGAGTTATGAAATGTGTTCAAGGGGTAGATCTTCTCATATCACTATGAAATGAGAAAATATAGAAAAATAATCAATGATGATCTATATAGAATCGTTCTTCCTTGGAGTATTTTGGAGTCTATTGAAAAAGTCCATTGTAACATTGTCCCACATCCATATAGGTATATTAAGAGGTTATATTACTACCTTAGGTTGTTTTCTTTTAAACTTTACCTATTTTAATACTAAGAATCTAGATGCATAGTCTATAATTTCCCACTTCATATCATCACACCCAAAATATTCTCTTAAATATCTATACATATTTGTGGCACCATGGTTTATAGAGAAATTCAATCTATTTTTATCACCTAGAATTTCCATTTTCAACACTAGCAAGGATAAAAAACATAAACTCTTCCCAAAAATTTACACTCCATCTCTATAGATAATGTATGTTAATTTCCTATAATTTACTCCTTTAATGTTACTTTATATGTTCTCCTCATCCTATTTAGACATCTCTATCTTTTCTAGTAAAGATTATTTAAAAATTTCACATAAAAATAATGATGGCTCCCCTCTCCTAGAAATCACTATATCCATAACTATTGGATATTTCTATATTGGATACTTCTTAGTCCACATAATGGTAAGAATACTATGGTCTCTCCTACTCAATGCATCAACCACATTGATTCCCTTACCAGTTTGGTAGTGTATCTATCGATTATAGTACTTGAGTGGCTTTACTATCTTCATTTTCTCAAGTTGATCTAATTATGAGTGAAGATATACTTCAAACTCTTTTATTCAATATATATATCACATATTTCACCATAAGGGTAGTGTCTCTATATTTTCAAAGAAATTATTATGGCTTTGAGCTCAATGTTATTAGTTGGATAGTTCTATTAATTTATTTTCAATTTTCTTAATTCATAGGAAATCACTCTATCATTCTATATTTGAACATATCCATGTCCTTTCTTTTATGCATCACTATATATTAAATATAATTAGTTACATTATAGTAAATTTAATACCATTGAATTTTTCATTCTCCACTTTATCTCTTCCAAGCATTCAAAACATTCCCTTGACCATGTGAATTTAACCCCTTTACGTGTTAACTTAGTGAATGGTATGGATAATGAGGACAAATATTGAAAAAATATATGATAATAACATACTAAACCGTATAAATTTTGGATATCAGTTATATTAATTGATGTAGTTACCTTTTTCTTTAAATGGTCAACATATATTTTATCCTTAGAGACAATGTGACTAAGAAAAGAAACTTCCTTGAGCTAAAATTCACACTTATTGTACTTCCCGTCTTATTCCTTTTTTCTAAGGTTCTCTAGAATTATTTGAATATGAATCACATTATCATAACATCTCTTAGATTATATGAGGATTTAGTCAATGAATTCCATTATAAAATTATCAAGATACTCCTTGAATATCATATTAATCGGATATATAAAGAAAGAAGGGTCATCAGTCAATCCAAGAGTCATTAATATAAACTCATAATGTGGATAACTTATTTGAAATGTATTATTTAGTATATTATTCATATTTAAACATAGTTGATGATAACTAGAGTGATGATCTATCTTTGAAAATTATTTGGATACAAAATGTTCATCAAATAATTTACAATTCATGGAAAATGATACTTATTATTTATAGTAATTTGGTTAATATATCTATAATCGATGCAGAATCTCATGGACACATCCTTTTTTCACAAATAAATCAGGACCCCCATGAAGAAACACTACAGTGTATAAATATATCATAAAACAACTCCTGAAACTATCTCTTATAATCTACCAAATCCACCAATAAAATTTTATTGGGTGTTTTAGATATAGTCCTTGCATCAAGAATGAGTTCAATGGAAAACTGAACTTCTCATTCTGAGGATAACCATATAATTATTCTGGAAAAACATTAATGAATATTTATAATAAAATTACATCCTCTATTCTTAGGATATTTTACTCATCTATATATCACACTTTATCATCCTCTCTACCCATAATTTCATTGAGTAAAGATATTGGGGGAGGATCTTAACATGATTTAGATCATGATGTTTCTCATCTAATGAAAAATGGGTGCACTTTATATTCAAAAATCATGATCTACTTATCCTGGAATTTTTTCATTATAATTTAAAATTCATTTCATGATAAGGATATTATTAAACTCAAACATATTTTTGATAATAAAATTTAAAAATAGGTTTGGCCCATTCATCATAATGGGAACTTCCAAACATATCATTTTTCTATAAAACTCCCACTATGTGTATTAATTGATGAATACCTCAGTAAGGTTTGAGGTAAGTTTCTAATGTTTTTGGAAGAAAAGGAAGATATAAATGAGTGTGAAGATCCATAATCAAATAAAACAATTAGCTAACTTTGATGAAATAACCAATGTACCTACCACTATTTTATTAACAAATTATACTTTGGATACAGTAATCACATAATATTAGCCTTTATCTCTTGGAATTTTCTAAGTAAAAGTTCATTGATGTTTGGAGAATTTTTTTGAATAATATCCATTATTCTTACAGTTAAATAATTGAATATCCAAAAACTTCTACCTTGACCTTTGATTGGTGAGATTGATGGCATTTTTTCCCACATGTGAAACTAAATTTTGTTCCCTGCCTGTAATCCCCAAGGTTTTTCATCCCATAGTTATACATGTGAGAAATACCATTATTCCTTTCTTCCCCTTAGTGTCATTATAATTCCCAAAATTCCGAGTTAGCCTATTATTCTATTAATTTTACATTAATAAATGAACCCTAGAGAATTTATTTTCTTTCTTAATTTTACTTGATATTATGTCCTCATATGATGAAAATGTATAAGATACTAATTCCCTTTAAAAGATCATTTTAACCCATAAAATAAATTATCATTCTTGATTTACAGTCTATGTAGATAGTTGAAGCCTGCCTAGTTTTACATGTAAATATAGCCTAATAATCAACAACAGTTTTCTCCTCATTTTGATTAATATTGAATTCCTTCCTTTCTATTCCTTCTCTTTTATCACAAGGAAAATAATTTTCATTGAATACCTCCTTGAACATTCCCTATTACATGAAACTAATCTCATATTACTATTTAGTGTTTAGAGTTAGTAACCACTATTGGTCCACATATCCCACTAAAAGATAAACCAACATGAGGAATTTTTCCTTTTTCCTACTTCCCAAAGTGAGAAAGATCTCATATAGGTACTTGATCCATTTTCCAGCTTCAAATGGAATAGTAGTTCCAGTAAATTCTCGAGGTTGTTATCAGCTGAAGCGATCCTACATAGTTACACCATTTTTTGAATTCATAGGTTTCTCTATACTAGAGAGATTATTTTTCATAACCTAGTTCAACTATCCAAATATGGTTAGGAACTAATTAGCCTCAACTACAGCTTCATTAAATTTTTTAGGGGGAATATATCTATATTGAAAATTGGTGTTTATACAGTTCCCATTTCTCCCATAAGTCACCATCATTCTAAATTATCATACTCATAATTATCTCATAAAATTGAATTGTAAAATAAAATTTCTATTATGTTTACTAGAGTGTTTCCAATAAATCTTGAGGGTTTTTTCATGGAATGTTTTCTATTTAACATGTTTCACTTAAATATAATCCCCATCCTTTCTAATAAACTTACTTTTATATGAAATATAACATATTTGACTCTAGAAACCTATATATGGTAGTTACACTACATTATTGGTACAAAAAAATAGAGTTTCTGAATGATTGAATAGTTTAATAGCCTTAAGAGACCAGAAACATACATACAATAAATTTCAAGACATAAGATATAGAATGAATATAACGACCCATACTTTACATACATTGTTATTACTTCAAAATTGAAGCATACTTATTACAACATATAACAAAACCACGAAATGACCGTATAGGTATAGTGTCTTTAGAAACTGGGAAACATAAATAACTCATTCATAAAGCGTCTATACTGTCTCCCATTTATTTCATCATATATATAGTCTCTTTTGGCATATCTTACTTAATAACCTTCTTCCTGACCTGGGAAAAAAACATACAAAAGGGTGAGCTCAAATGCTCAGTAAGGGTAAACAAAAGAAATATCAATCACATCATATTCATAAGAACATATCTTTTGGAAATCTTAACCTGCAAAAGATATCATAATTTTATAACATGGGATAAATCATAGTAGTGAAATGTAATCCCAATAATCATAACTTAAAACATGAAACTTCATGGCATACACACATAATCATAGATAATCATTTCTTATTAGTCAAGACTCATTTCCAATACTATCTTAGTGGATAAATTCCATTTCTGAACCGAGTTCATTCCTCGTTTCAGTCCTGTTTCACTGAACCAGTTTAACCTGCCGTTCCAGCCATGTCTATCTCATGATATATAAAATCTTTACCCAATGCATTGGAGGGAGATATAGGTCCCACCCATCTCATAATGATACCATTCATATGTGTGCCACAAAATCATAAATCATACATCATTGCATAACCCATGTAATAAAAATGGGATTCTTAAACAACATGACATCATAAAACAATTCATATAAGATAAAAGAATTCATAAAAATAATTCCATCACAACATAATCAAATCAATGTAATTATAGGGATAGAAATAGAACCCTATATTATCTTAGATGGAAAATAATTTTGATAAAACACTTGAACTCCATTCTTGAGGAAAATATCCTTTCTACTTCAAAAACATTTTCCTTTCTTAACATGTCCTACAATTTTAAACTAAAACAAGTTGATTAAAAATAAACTTGAAAACTTTTAAAGGAAGATTCATGGAAATAATGTTTTAAAAATCCATTAATGCCTTATAAGTAAAAAAAACATTTTTCTCGTACTTTTGTTGGAAAGTCAAAAAGTACCTCATATGAAAAACGAAAAAATATTACTTTCATTTCTTTTACTAAAAACTCAACAAAGGGTACAAATGTATTTAAACAATTGTAGGTGGATGGAAATAATATTACATATTGAGGAAACATGGATGTGGATGATAAAATACACCCCAGTAAATACGATAGTATAAACAATCTCGGATAAAAATGAGATTGTGATATTTCCCTTACCTTAGGTCTGATTTTCTTCGTAAGTGTCCGAACCTCCTGTATAATGATTTAAATAATGTTATTGACTTATTCCAGAATCATATTTATTTTTATGATATCATATGTGGTCATATTCTTAGCTTCTTATTAGTAATATTTCATTACTAATTGTTATTCGGGTGTTTATTACTTTTTGTTCTTATGCATGTTTTGTTGAATAAATTCTTATTATTCTTTTTAGGTTATAGATACCTCATTTACAGATTGTTATTAGTGTAATATAATCATTCATTCAATTCATTTATATAATCATTATGCAATTAAGATCATGTAGAACGAGTCGCATCACATCGTGGAGACGGTATTCTGTACGTACGCACGAGCGATGATATTGTTCCCATGATCGTGAAATTGTAATGGAGTGTATATATACAATTTCAAAATCAATATAACTTTACAATAATAATATATAGTTATTATTTACACCATTATACCCATCCAAGTAAGGTGGTGGTGGAAAATATATTACACCACAGCGTGGAGACGGTATTCCATACGTACGCATGTGTAGTGATTTCATTTTCCGTAGGATGGATAGATGGTGAAATAGGTTTGTTTCATACTTATAATAACATATAAATATATTAGTGATACTTATGTTGTTACTTCATAATGAAACAACTAAATAAGAAGAAGTGGAAGAATAAATAAAGATGAAAGAATCGGTAACGGACATTACCTCTTCTTTGAAGCGCTTCTTTGAGACCTCCTTTTAGGACACTAAAGGTGGTCTTTTAAGAATACCAGGACCTCTAGGATGTCTCTAGGGATGTGGAGAGAAGAAATTGTCAGGTTTTTCCGATCTTGAAGGCTCAATGTGGTGTGAGGAAGAGGGGGAGCAGGTGCCCTTTTATAAGGGAGGAGATGGGCTCCTTTGGAAAAACTAAAAATATTATTTTATTATAAAGCCAAATTCGGTTTTAAATAGCTCCAAATTGATTTATTTCTAAGATAAGGTGGTTATGGGTCGAAATCCTATCGTTCAATAGAATTTAGACAAGTTTAGGTTCCTATTTTAACCTTATCATTTAGAGTTAACATTAAGTTTGATAATTTTACTTTTGTCGTGTCTTTTTGTGTTCTCACACTATAAGGTTAATAAACTTACTATAACAAGCCAAACGAACCCCAGATTGTTTATTATTAATATATATAACCTTATCTAAGTCATTTTGCCGAACCTTAGATTTTTATTAATAAAATAACAATTAATAATATAATATTTTAAAAAAAGTATTTTATGTCAATTTTGACACTGTTTAGTAATTGATTTTTGTGAAACTCATAAAAGAATTATTAATTCAAAAAAAAGTTAATTAAATCAATAAAAACATGTAATATTAACCTAGAAAATTAGAGGAATTCATAAAAAGTCTCAAATTACATTTATTTGGGTATTTATAACATCAATTATGTCAATATTTCATTAATAAGATAATTACTGCATCATCATTGTGTCATAAATAAATTAACTTATTTAAAGTCTAAAAATTACAAATAAAATCTAATTATGTAGGAAAGATTTTTATCTTTCTAATGAATATTTATAGTCTAATTTATCTTATTTATAACCCTATATTAAAAATTCTTTAGTTATTAAACTTTGATTTTAACTTTTTTAACCCTTCTTTAAATAAATTGATAATAAATGTCCTAATCTAATCCAAGTGGGCCTAAATGGTCATATTTTATTCCTAAGGTTGTTTTTAGTCGAATTACACTTATCCAATAGAATTATGACATGTGTTAGGGTAATAATAATATCATTTTTACCCTTAACTACCCTATTTACTTTTAACCGTGGTAAAAAAAAGTAAAAATTTACTATTCACCAAAAATTATTTTCATCTCATTGAACCACATTTTAGTCCTTGATATTAACCATGTCTCTCGGATTTTCGAAATTCTACTCACAGAAGCGGTAAAATTATGTTTTATGAAAAATTCAGTTTTTTTAACTACCACTTAGTGGTTTCACTATTCATCAAAAAATGAAAGTTTCCAGAAAAATACGAAAAATTAGGCCTAAGATATATTTGATATTATGAATTCAAAAATGATTTTTATTTTACCAAATTCAAAACATATCAGTTACATTAACTAATTTAAAAATTAATTCACGTCGTCAAAACAAATAGCGTGTTTTTAAAAGATAATAACTATCAAAAGATTGACACTTGTTTATGTCTGGTTTAAATGTGAAATTACATCCAATGAACAACATTGTATTAAATTGTAAAAATATATTCTAAATATACTTTAAAACCACTCTAATTAATAATTTATCACTATTAATTATTTCGATTAAAAAAAGTTGTTTTTATTTAAAATTTAGTAATTTTCACTATTCATCAGAATATGAAAGTTATCCGAAAAGTACCAAAATTTCACCCTAAGCTAATTTCGATATTCCGAATCCAAAAATGAAGTTCATTTTGAAAAATAAAATTTACAAAATTTCAAAAAGTGGTTATCACTATTCATAACGGCTAGTTTTAATAATATTTTAATAGCATATCGTTGTTTAGTGAAACTCGGTATTGCGTACGACGCAAGCTATTGAGGAAGGCCACGGTTGCGTGTAAAGAAATCCAAGCTAGTGTTGTGTGTAGTGAAATATTCCTTTGATGATTTATATAACATAAAAACAAAATATTTCTCATAAAATTCTCGGGTGTTACATTCTACCCCCCTTAAAATTAATTTCACCCTCGAAATTCGTCACTTTGTAACAAAAAGATGAGGATACCTCTCCCTCATCATATCCTCAAGCTCCCATGTAGATTATTCTAATTGGTGGTTCCTCCATAAAACTTTCACCAATAGAGTGGTCTTGTTTCGTAGGACTTTTTTGCTATGATCCAGAATCTCTATCGGCTGTTCTTCATAAGAAAGATCTTGCTCCAGCGGTACAACTTCTGAGCTGAGTACATGTGAAGGATCAGGTATGTACTCTCTCAAAAGAGATACATGGAACACATCGTGAACATGAGAGAGATTCGGTGGAAGCGCCAACCGGTAAGCTACCTTTCCAACACGATCCAGTATTTCGAAAGAACCGATATATCTAGGGCTTAACTTCCCCTTCTTTCCAAATCTCATGACCCTCTTCTAGGGAGATATTCGTAAGAACACTTTATCACCCACTTCAAACTCTAGGTATTTTCTTCGGTTGTTGGCATAACTTTTCTGTCGACTCTGAGCTGCTCTTATGTGTTGTTGAATAGATCGGACCTTTTCTGCCATCTCATCAACAAGATCAGGTCCTAATAGCTTTCTTTCCCCAACTTCATCCAAGCAAGTTGGAGTCCTGCATTTCTTTCCATAGAGAGCTTCATAAGGATCCATCTGAATACTGGAGTGAAATATATTATTATAAGAAAATTCCACCAAAGGTAGGTGTTGATCCCAACCACCTTTGAAATCCCTAGAGAAAGCTCTCAACATATCTTCTAGAGTTTGAATTGTTTTCTCAGACTGACCGTATGTTTGAGGATGATAAGCAGTGATGAAACTCAACTCTGTATCCAGAGTATGCTGAAGACTTCTCTAGAACTTCGAGGTAAATCTCGGATCCCGATCAGATATAATAGAAGTGGTACTCCATGCAATCTTACCACTTCCTTTATATATATCCTGGAAAGCTGATCCAGAGAGAAATACTCTCTAATAGCAATGAAGTGTGCAGACTTTGTAAGACGATCAACTATGACCCAGATAGCATTATTGCCTTTGGATGCTTTAGGAAGTCCTGTGAAAAAGTCCATAATGATGTTTTCCCATTTCCATTCGGGTATGGGTAATGGTTGTAACGTCCCCTTAGACTTCTGTCTCTCAGCTTTAACTTGCTGACAAACCAAGCATCAAGAGACATATTCAACAACATCTCTTTTCATGCCATCCTACCAGAATTACTCTTTCAGGTCCCTATACATCTTCATGCTTCAAGGATGAATAGAGAATGAAGAACTTTGAGCCTCATCCAGCATCTCCTTTTTTAATTCGGGGATGGGAGGAACACAAACCCGATTCCTGAACATTATTATCCCATCACAATCAAGGTTGAATTCAAGAATATTTATCACCTTCTTTTGTAACTCTACATCTTCTTTATGCGCCTCTTTAATCTTCACATGTATATATGGTTGAACATTCATTTGATAAATATATGATTTTACCCCTTCCATTATAATTCCAAGATCCATCCTTTGTAAATCCATAAATATTGGATCCTTTGTGATCCTCATCATGGATAAACTGGCATGGTCTTGTCGACTTAATGCATCTTCCACCTTGTTTGCTTTCCCAGGGTGGTAATGAATTGAGGAGTCGTAATCCTTAATCAGCTCCAACCATCTTCTTTGGCGCATATTCATATCCTTTTGTGTGAAAATATACTTTAAACTTTTATGATCAATATAAATATCACACCTTTCTCCATAAAGATAATGCCTCCAAATCTTTAATGAAAATATTACCGTAGCTAACTCCAAATCATGAGTTGGGTAATTTTGCTCATGGATTTTCAACTGTCGTGAGGCATAAGCTATCACCATATCATTTTGCATAAGAACAAACCCCAATCCCTTCTTGGATGCATCACTATAGATCACAAACCTTTCTCTACTACAAGGCAATGTGAGCACAGGTGCACTGGATAACCTTCTTTTCAAATCCTTGAAATTCTCTTCACATTCCTCCGTCCAGACAAACTTAACTCCTTTCCAAGTAAACTTGGTGAGTGGATTAGATAATCGTGAAAAATCTTTCACAAAACGTCGATAATATCCAGCCAAACCAAGAAAACATCAGATCTCAGTTACTGTTGTTGGTCTCGACCATCTTTTGATAACCTCTATTTTTGCTGGTCCATAGATATCCCCTCTTTTGAGATTATGTGACCCAAAAATGAAACTCTTTGAAACCAAAATTCACACTTGGTAAATTTGGAATAAAGCTTCTCCTTTCTCAGGGTCTTCAATATAATTCTCAAGTGATCTTCATGTTCTTCCTTTCTCTTTGAATATACAAGAATATCGTCTATAAAGACTACCAAAAACTGATCAAGATAGTCTCTAAAGACTCTATTCATCAGATCCATGAAGATAGTAGGGGAATTAGTAAGACCAAATGGCATCACTATAAATTCATAGTGTCTATACCTTCTAGGGAAAGCCATATTTGGTATATCCTCCCTTTTGACCCTTAATTGATGATACCCTAAACGAAGATCAATCTTGGAAAAGTATTGAGCTCTACATAGTTGGTCAAATAAGTCATCAATGCGTGGGAGCGGATATTTGTTCTTGATAGTGATCTTGTCAAGTTCTTGATAATCAATTCAGAGTCTCATTGATCCATATTTTTTCATAACATATAAAACATGTTATCCCTAAGGTGATGCACTAGGGAGTATGAATCCCTTATCAAGATTCTCTTGGAGTTGCTTCTTCAATTCCTGCAACTCAATTGGGTCCATTCTATAAGGTGTCTTTGAAAAAGGTAAAGCACCTGGTACGAGTTCTATTGAAAACTCAACTTCATGATTTGGTGGAAGACCCGACAATTCCTCCGGAAAGACATAATCAAACTCCCTTACAATGGGTATATTCTTAATTGTGAGTTTCTCACCAACCATTTGAAATAAATAACCTTCATTCAGTGGAATCAAGACCCATAAGATGGAAGAAATTTCCACTGGAAGGTTATGTTAATCCTGGCATCGATAGATGATCATAGATTGATCTGGAATATTAAATGTGACTTCCCTTCATTGGAAATTGATATGAGATCCATATAAAGAAATCCAATCCATGCCAAGAATCACATCAAATTCCACTATAGGAAGGATCACAAGATTTGCAGGAAGCACTTTCCCACAAACTTCAATCAGGGAAGAATTATAAACTTTTGATGCGACTGTTGTGCCATTAGGTGTTGTCATAGGTAACTCAACATCTAATTATTGAGGTAATATGGTGATACCCTTAGAAAAATATTCAGAAATAAAAGAGGGGGTGGAACCAGAATCAAATAAAACATTTGCTACTTTAGAGTGGATGGTAAGTGTACCTTTCACCACATCATTATTGTACTCCACATCACTGATAGAAATTTCATGTGACTTTCCTTTGTATTTAGCCTTAAGATTTTGTTGATGTCGATCATCATCAACAACCCTTGGATTAGGGCATTTATTGGCATAATGCCCCATATCCTTGCACTTGAAACATTGAAGTGTAGTAGGTTCATTCTGTGTGTCCCTTCCTTTGTTTGCATCATTAGACATATTCATCCCATCATTGCGGCATTCGAATGCCCGATGACCTTCCTTTCCACATTTGAAACATTTAATTGTCCCTTTAAGAAAACTCCCTCCAAGTTTCTTTCCACACTTTGAGAATAAGGGAAAGCTCATCTTCTTTTTAGTGTGCTCTTTAGATTTTCCTTTGAATTCCATTTTCCTCTTCTTATCAAACCCATATGACTGATGGGTTACTCCAATCTCCATCTCAACTTTGAGAGCACATCAAACGATTTCCTCGTAGCTATTGAAGTCCCTTATGGCTAAGGCCCTTCGAAGACTTGGTTTTAAGCCACTAAAGAATCGATCAATCTTACTCTCAGGTTGGATAATAATACCAAAAGCGTACCTTGCAAGTCTTGTAAAATTTTCTTCATAGGTACCAAAAGATTCATCATCCTTTTGATTCAGTTCAAGAAACTCTTTCTCCATCATTGTTCGGAGAATATGAGGGAAGTACTTATTGAAAAATAAGTTCTTGAACTCGTCCCATTCCATGGACTCAATTTCATCTCTTTGCCTCATATTCTTGATAAGATTCCACCATTGATCAGTATCACCTTCCAAACGATACACTGCTAAGATGACTTTATCATGTTCAGAACATTGAAGAACTGAAAATATCTTTTCAGTAGTACTAATCCATTGTTCAGCAACTAATGGAACAGTAGACCTGCTGAATGAAGGTGGACGCCGCCTCATGAAAGATTCAATAGAATGTTGCTCCTTCCTTTGCTCGTTTAGAAGTACTGCATGATTCATAGCTTGAGAAAGTTGTGTCAGCATGGATACAAGATTTTTCATTCCATCTCCCATAATGTTTGGTTGCTCAGGGGGACAATCATTTCATTTCCCTTCACATTCCACATTAACACGGTTCCTTCGGGTTCCAGCCATTGACTAAAACCAAGAAGAATAGTGTGAGCAACACTAATTATAATAGGAAAACCACATAATCAAGAATAAAATTTCACACTTAAGGTCTTATCCTAGGTTATTCATGGACATTTCTAAAACACTAATATTGTGTTCTATTCTTAGACTTATCCTTAGGGTTCTTACTAAGTCTTTCACATCCTAGTTTCCAAAGGTTGACTATACCTTTCCTCTGATACCAACTATAACGACCCGCACTTTACATACATTTTTATTACTTCAAAATTGAAGCATACTTATTACAACATATAACAAAACCATGAAAGGACCGTATAGGTATAGTGTCTTTAGAAACTGGGAAACATAAACAACTGGTCCATAAAGCGTCTACACTGTCTCCCATTTATTTCATCATATCTATAGTCCCTTTTGGCATATCTTACTTAATAACCTTATTCCTGACCTGGGGAAAAAAATACAAAAGGGTGAGCTCAAATGCTCAGTAAGGGTGAACAAAAGAAATATCAATCACATCATATTCATAAGAACATATACTTTGTAAATCTTAACCTGCAAAAGAGATCATAATTTCATAACATGGGATAAATCATAGTAGTGAAATGTAATCCCAATAATCATAACTTAAAACATGAAACTTTGTGGCATACACACATAATCATAGATAATCATTTCTTATTAGTCAAGACTCATTTCCAAGACTATCATAGTGGACAAAGTCCATTTCTGAACCGAGTTCATTCCTCGTTTCAGTCCTGTTTCACTGAACCGGTTTAACCTGCCGTTCCATCCATGTCTATCTCATGAGATATAAAATCTTTACCCAATGCATTGGAGGGAGATATAGGTCCCACCCATCTCATAATGATAACATTCAGATGTGTGCCACAAAATCATAAATCATACATCATTGCATAACCCATGTAATAAAAATGGGATTCTTAAACAACATGACATCATAAAATAATTCATATAAGATAAAGGAATTCATAAAAATAATTCAATCACAACATAATCAAATCAATGTAATAATAGGGATAGAAATAAAACCCTATATTATCTTAGATGGAAAATAATTTTGATAAAACACTTGAACTCCATTCTTGAGGAAAATATTCTTTCTACTTCAAAAACATTTTCCTTTATTAACATGTCATACAATTTTAAACTAAAAGAAGTTGATTAAAAATAAACTTGAAAACTTGTAAAGGAATATTCTTGGAAATAATGTTTTAAAAATCCATTCATGCCGTATAAGTTAAGAAAACATTCTTCTCGTACTTTTGTTGGAAAAGTCAAAAAGTACCTCGTACGAAAAACGACAAAAGATTCCTTTCATATCTTTTACTATAAACTCACCAAAGGGAAAAAATGGATTTAAAAAATTGTAGGTGGATGGAAATAATATTACATATTGAGGAAACATGGATTTGGATGATAAAATACACCCCAGTAAATACCAAAGTATAAACAATCTCGGATAAAAATGGGATTGTGATATTTCCCTTACCATAGGTCTGATTTGCTTCGTAAGTGTCCGAACCTCCTGTATAATGATTTAAATAATGTTATTGACTTATTCCAGAATCATACTTATTTTTATGATATCATATATGGTCATATTCTTAGCTTCTTATTAGTAATATTTCATTACTACTTGTTATTCGGGTGTTTATTACTTTTTGTTCTTATGCGTGTTTTGTCGAATAAATTCTTATTATTATTTTTAGGTTATAGATACCTCATTTCCAGATTGGAATTAGTGTAATATATTCATTCATTCAATTCATTTATATAATCATTATGCAATGAATATCATGTTGAACGAGTCGCATCACATCGTGGAGACGGTATTCCGTACGTACGCACGAGCGATGATATCGTTACCATGATCTTGAAATTGTAATGGTGTGTATATATAAAATTTCAGAATCAATATAACTTTAAAATAATCATATATAGTAATTATTTACCCCATTATACCCATCCAAGTAAGGTGGTGGTGGAAAATAGATTATACCACGGCATGGAGACGGTATTCTGTACGTACGCACGCGTGGTGATTTCATTTTCCGTAGGATGGATAGATGGTGAAATAGGGTTGTTTCATAATTATAATAACATATCAGTATATGAGTGATACTGATGTTATTACTTCATAATGAAACAACTAAAGAAGAATAATTGGAAGAAGAAATAAAGATGAAAGAATCAGTAACAGACATTACCTCTTCTTTGAAGCGCTTCTTTGAGACCTCCTTTTAGGACACTAAAATTGGTCTTTGAAGAAGACCAGGACCTCTAAGATGTCTCTAGGGAAGTGGAGAGAAGAAATTTTCAGGGGTTGGATGAGCTTTAAGGCTCAAAGTGGTGTGAGGAAGAGGGGGAGGAGGTGCCCTTTTATAAGGGAGGAGAGGGGCTCCTCTGGAAAAACTAAAAATATTATTTTATTATAAAGCCAAATTCGGTTTTAAATAGCTACAAATTGATTTATTTCTAAGATAAGGTGGGTATGTGTATAAATACTCTCATAAAATATAATTTATTCAAGTTTAGGGTCCTATTTTAACCTTGTCATTTAGATTTAACATTAAGTTAGATAATTTTACTTTTACCGTGTCTTTTTGTGTTCTTACACTATAAGGTTAATAAACTTACTATAACAAGCCAAACGAACCCCAATTTGTTTATAATTAATATATATAACCTTATCTATGTCATTTGTCCGAACCTTATATTTTTAGGAATAAAATAACAATTAATAATATAATATTTGTTTTAAAAACTATTTTATGTCAATTTTGACACTATTTATTAATTGATTTTTGTGAAAATCATAACATAATGATTAATTAAAAAAAAGTTAATTTAAGAAATACTAACATGTCATATTAACCTATAAAATTAGTTTAATTCATAAAAAGTCTCAAATTACATTTATTTGGTTATTTATAACATCAATTATGTCAATATTTCATTAATAAGATAATTACTGCATCATCTTTGTGTCATAAATAAATTAACTTATCTAAAGTCTAAAAATTACAATTAAAATATCCTTATGTAGGAAATATTTTTTTATTTCTAATGAATATTTATAGTTTAATTTATCTTATGTATAACCCTATATTAAAAATGCTTTAGTTATTAAACTTTGATTTTAACTATTTTAACCCTTCTTTAAATGAATTGATAATAAATGTCCTAATCTAATCCAAGTGGGCCTAAATGTTCATATTTTATTCCTAAAGTTTTTTTCGGTCGAATTAAACTTATCCAATAGAATTAGGACATGTTTTAGGGTAATAATAATATCATTTTTACCCTTAACTACCCTATTTACTTTTAACCGTGGTTAAAAAAAAGTAAAAAGTTACTATTCACCAAAAAATATTTTCATCTCATTGAACCACATTTTAGTCCTTGATATTAACCGTGTCTCTCGGATTTTCAAAATTCTACTCACAGAAGCGGTAAAATTAAGTTTTATGAAAAATTCATTTTTTAACTACCATTTAGTGGTTTCACTATTCATCAAAAAATGAAAGTTTCCAGAAAAATACCAAAAATTAGGCCTAAGCTATATTTGATATTATGAATTAAAAAATGATGTTTATTTTACCAAATTCAAAACATATCAGTTACATTAAGTAATTTAAAAATTAATTCCCGTCGTCAAAACAAATAGCGTGTTTTTAAAAGATAATAACTGTCAAACGATTGACACTTGTTTATGTCTGGTTTAAATGTGAAATTACATCAAATGAAAAACATTGTATTAAATTGTAAAAATATATTCTAAATATACTTTAAAACCACTCAAATTAATAATTTATCACTATTAATTATTTCGATTAAAAAAAGTTGTTTTTAATTAAAATTTAATAATTTTCACTATTCATCAGAATATGAAAGTTATCCGAAAAGAACCAAAATTTCACCCTAAGCTAATTTCGATATTCCAAATCCAAAAATGAAGGTCATTTTGAAAAATAAAATTTAAAAAATTTCAAAAAGTGGTTATCACTATTCATAACGGCTAGTTTTAATAATATTTTTATAGCATATCATTGTTTAGTGAAACTCGGTATTGCATACGACGCAAGCTATTGAGGAAGGTCGTGGTTGCTTGTAAAGCAATCCAATATAGTGTTGTGTGTAGTGAAAGATTCCTTTGATGATTTATATAACATAAAAACAAAATATTTCTCATAAAAGTCTCGGGTGTTACAATGAAAATATTGTGAGAAAATTATTATCCATTCAATCATATCCCAAAAAATTACACATAGTCCCCCTCTGGGTTTATTGGGGAAAGGACAAAAAATAATGGGGTTACTAGATACTCAGTAAGGAGTAGATTATTGCAGATGAATATATAATATAAACATATAATTAGTGGTATGGAAAGAATAAAGGAACAATATGAAGCCATAATAAAATGAAACTGGTGGAATTCCATATCTATGAAATTAAATGGAAACATGGATAACAATAATCATTGATCAATTACTGATGGAATCTATAATATTGAACATCAGAAACTTCTTTCCAAGGCCTTTTTCTTAGACACTTTCCTTTCATGGGAAGAGTCAAATGCCAAAACCCGACCTATTTTGCCTCATGAGACATGTTGATACATCAAGGGACAATATAATTTTAGGCCCCACCCATTACCTAATTTTTTACAATACATTCACTATAAGAGTCATCGTGATATTTAATACCATTTCTAGAGGGACCCATACTAAACAAATTTTTCCCATATAATGACTAAATATAGAAATAAAATACTTCCCTATCAAATAGAAAAGTTTTGATGTCTAGGATAACATCTCTTAATTAAATTGGATGTTATGGGGGTCATCAATGTAAAATAAATCTCTGTTATCAATGAAATATAGTAATTAGGGTTCCTATAATGTATTGAGTTATCCATGGAACATAGTAATTGGGTTCAATAGTTTTCATTAGTTGGATTCGAGAGCAATGGTAGGAAAAATCTTTTATCATAGTTTATTAAGAGCATGTGAATATTCCAAATCATATCCCCTGAGAGTGTCTCTCCTAGTGTGAGGACTTTGGTCCACTAATCATACATCCCGGTGATGTTTGATTCAATTCTCAACAAAAAACTTTATGGTGATTACAACTAGGTAAAATTGTGTCATAGCCCCATCCACTTTATTGAATCTAGAAATGTATGTATTTTCGAAGAATTTACACACACTTTAATTTTACTAAATCATTAGATGTTATTCCAATATGGAGAAGGTAAATATTAAATCAAAATAATGTGAGACAAGTATAAAAAATACACCTATAAATCTTTTAAATTCCATGAACAAAATGTAAAAAATACTTTTATTTCTATTTATGCACCATAATAATAAATTATATGGTGATTATAAAATGTGTCCTAAAAAATAAAAATTGAGACGAAAACCCAAAATTATGGATTGGGTAAAAATTAATTCATAACCTCCTACAATATAGGGATTAAAATTGATCTTAAAATATGATTAGTAATGTAATTTTCTGATATAACATCTCAAATAGGGAGTATATACACCACAAAAATTAAATTAGGTGCGTCATATAAAATATGTATCTAAGAGAGGAATTATGGATGGAAAATCATTAAGCCTTTTCATTAATTACACAATATTACTTTAACATCCTATATCATAAAAATATCTATCTCAATAACTTAATTCAGAACCTTACCTGTATCTATTTTTATTCATACTCTTCAAGAATAGTCATTCTCTACATGAATTCTTTTTATTTTCCACATCGTTGTTTATAGTTGTGATCATTTGTACTGATTTCATAATAATGATGTTTGTATTCATTATTATTACAAATTAAATTATTAATAAGTCATTATAGTTAAAATTATGGATGATTTATAATAATATATGATGTTTCAAATTCCTTCCAAGAGTTTTTTTGACATTATCCTTGATGAAGAAGTCGATACTAAGCATGTTTTGATGTTTTCTGAAAAAATAGAGGGTGTTTCCTTAATTGGTGAATTATATATTTATATAAAATATTCAAAAATAAATAAATATTTACACATTCATTTATTATTATACAATTAATTTTGTTTCAGAGTCATCCATGAAATAAATGTATATTATTGTTCATATAGGTGGTTAAAATGACCAAAACACGAACATACCCTGATTCAATGAATGGTTATGAGGTGGTTTTGTTGTAATATCCATATAAAAGAAGTATAATGATCTTATTTTGTGTTTATTAGTTTTTCAATTTATAATTTTAAGGAATTATAATATTATTTAAGGGATATGAAAATCTTATGTGATTTGAATAAAATATTATCTTCTTAGTGTGCTCATTTTAAACGGTTAAATTAATGATGACCATTTTTTGATCATATAATTAATTGGTTCCATAATTTTATATAAAAACATAATAATATCATATAAATCATATGTATGTTTTAATATAATACTTATATCCAACCTTATAAAGATGTTAAGGAAAACAAAACATGTTACACCATAGAGGTGGTAGTCCGTACAATGCATGAACGACCGTTTTTTATAAATGGATGGGGTATATAAATAAATAATGATAATTCCCTTAATATATTAACATTAAAGTATATAAATTATAATCATATCATTGTAGTAGTGTTTTTATAACAAATTTTAAATAAAATAATTTAGTAAAAAACAATGGAATTGATAATACTCACATCATAGAATTGAATTTTCCTTGGAAGTCTCCTTGAATTTGGAGGGATTATCCTAACTATGTTTAATCAGAGGATTATGTTCAAGGTATAGGGTTATATGGAGATTTATATTTCATATTTTTAGGAGAAATTCTAATTATAGGTTATAATTTATGTGGTAAAGATGTTACTCTTTTATAAGTGAAGAAAACTGTAGTTTTGGAGTAATCCATATATTTTCAAAAATTTAAGGGTACTACTGAAGTTTCAAAGGAAAAAAAATTGTCAAAGGTGTAGAATAAACATTACCTGGTAATTTTAAATCTCCAGAAAATATATTCGAGGAACTTTTTAAAAATTTTAAATCACTTTTACATTAGGTTAAAATCAATTTTCCCATTTTAGTTATATCGTGAT
This sequence comes from Viscum album, assembly GCA_963277665.1. Lineage (NCBI taxonomy): Eukaryota > Viridiplantae > Streptophyta > Magnoliopsida > Santalales > Viscaceae > Viscum > Viscum album. Next base: position 196,279,711 of record OY728164.1, read on the forward strand.
AATTAATTTTTAAACTTAGTAATTAATTGTAATGAAAATTATTAAGATTTATTTTTTTACCTAATTTAAAAATTAAAATTTCAAATTTAAATATTATTTTATCAACTAAAATTCCTAATGTTGTGAAATGTTAATTTTAAAATAAATACACTTAATCGTTTAAAAAGAGTTTTTAGATAAATAACATTTTTAATATTAAAATTTTTATATAAGATAAAATTATCTTAGATATTGATTTTAATGAAATAAATTGATTTATTATAAAACAAATAGATTTTATGTGTCTTTAAAGGACATCGAAAACTGAGTCTCCCTTGAAAATACGTGATTTAATGAAAATTCCAAAAGTAGTTTTTTATTAAAGTAACATTTTAATTAGTTATAAAAAAATTTGGAAGAAGAATTAAAAATTAAAAAAATATATTAAAATTAATATTCTTACTCCTTAAATTAATATTTTATTAATGATATTTTTATTAATATCTAGGACATTCTTATACAATGATAATGTCATACAATTAATAAGTTTTGTGAAAATCGTTTTTTTCAACTAAAATACGACCTTTATAGAAAAAACTCAGAAAATCCATACAAAGATAATTTCAGCATAATAAATTTGTAAATTATGCTAGTTTTTTTCAATTTAAAATTAATAAATTAATATATTATATAAATTCATGAATAAATTCTATTTAATGGGTGGATTTTGTAATATTTCAAGATATAATGTTTACCTATTACAGTAGCGTCTCCAGTGTTATACTGTACATGAGGTCATGTGGCCCTCTAATTTGAAACTGATGATCTAGGTTGGGAAATCAAAAAAATGGTATCAAAGTTCCTTTTATTTTGATTTATTATTGGTTATTTATATAATAAAGATAAAATCATCGAAACTCGATTAGGAATCTCTGATTTCATATGGTGAAAACTAGTATAGTGGATTGAGTTTCTAGGGTAGTGGGATTTTATTTTATTCTTTGTGATGTTATCATTTCATGTCGTTCCAAAGATTTATTTTATTTTTATAGTTTATGGGATTTTCTCTTTGACTTATTTGAATGACTAAGTTAGTTCATACATCATAAAGAGGCATATAAGTTCACATGTAATGCTCTCGATTTCATGTGATTGATTTTGGTTCAATTTAATCAAATCCCATAAATAATATATTTAGTTTTTTATCAAATAGATCATTTATAAAATTTAATAAATTTTACCGGATCATACTTATGTGTCTAGTTATTATGATGTGACTAAATTGTAAGAACCAAAAAATTGGCTTAGAGATAGGCTAATTTATAGGGTGTTGAACCTAGTGGTTATTGTCACTATATGTGTCAACACCTGAAAATAGATTATGTATATTTAATATTTAAACTATTAAGGGTATTTTTTAGTATCCTTTGGGAATTTCATATAATTATTCCTCATTGATAGAATATATTGATACTAAAGGATTAGGGTGGGGATTACCTTAAAGTTGACAATGTTCCTTAAATACTCCAGATGTCTAAGATGGTAGAACTGATCACAATCTGAATTCCACACCTATATTTTATGTATAAAAGACTCTTTACTTGGGCATTTTTTGCATCATATTTGTGTGAGGTGGTGGGGCCCATCGGGGAGGGCCCATGATGGTGAATTTTTCTCACAATTTATAACTAAAACACCCTATATATTTTCAAGGAATGGGAGGTATTTGGAATGTTATGAAATTGATAAAAAGTTATAATGATATTTTCAATATTTTGGAGAATCCTGAGGTCTATCAGGGGAAATAGGTAGCTTATATGCTATAAGGACAAGCCCAAAGCTTGTGGGTCTTAATGATACTTTCTTGAAGGCTTGAGGGTCTATAGTGGGAATATTTTAAGGATAAAATTTTCAAGGATTTATTCATTGAGAGACTATGGATAAAAAGATATCATGGTTTTATATATATTAATTATGGTGTGATTTTTATAGAGGAATACACAACCCATTTTGGGGAGTTCATATATTTTACTTCCTTAGTAGGTTGGTAATGGGGCCTAGAATGAAATGAGGTTTGAGATCTGTATTCATCATAAGGTGAGGAACCACGTAAAAAAATTTTACTTGACATCATACTCATGTGTGGTTTGAAAATATTTCATGGGAAATAAGGGATTAACAGATGAAATCATAGTATATATTCCTCTATTATTTTGATGACTAATTTTTGGCCTTAAAATTTTTGCTTTTGGTTTCTATTCTGGTGGGAGGAAGATAAAGTATGAGTAGATGGTTCAAGGAAGTGATAGGAAGTCATTTAAGGGAAGGTATTCATCTCTTACAGCTCTAATAAATACCCAACAAAAATTCTTTTTGTGTGGGAACTCTAGGAATTTCCATAGTATATTTAACAGATATTCAAGGGAGTGTCAATCATGTAGAATAATTGGATATATTTAACTCTATTGATCATGGTTATCCTAGAAAGGTATGGGAAGATTCTTGGGAATGATTCAAGCCTTGAGGGATTAGGGAAGTGGACATCAGATTAATAGTAAGATGACGTCTATGTAGTTTGGATAGAGATATGGATAAAAGGAAGCCTAGGTGTATTATTTAAACATGGTTTCAGATAACTAAGTTTAGGGTCCTTCAACTGTTAAAGGTATGGTTCTTATTTCCTTGAATATTTTAGTATCCTTGTTTGATATAAGCACCTTGCTTTAAAAATTACATAATCTTGGGTATTAAGTCGACAATTCATTCTATTATATTTGAGGATCTTTTCAGGTTTATAGTTTTAGAGACTTGATCATAAAACAGAAATTACTAAACCATATATATAAAAATTGGTTACTACCAATTAGTATCCATTTTTCCATAATATAAAATAATTAAAATAAAATTTGATTTCTTTTTATGAAAATTCTTCACAACATTCAACTTGACTTCATATTTTCCCTAAATAATCCTTAAACCCTATGAAAAAATATGGAATTATGGTATGAGCACAAAAAACTCCGTAAGGTAAATAAAAAATAATAAAGTCACTAGTCTAGTAAAAAACATAAAATTATTGAAAAGTTTTTTATTAAAAACATACATTTTTACCAAGAAATGGAATCATAATCCATTTAAAAATATCAATACACTACCTTTGAAATACGAAATATTTCCATGAAAACTAATTAAAAATCATAGAAAAGTCATGTAAGTTCCTTTGGACGTCATCATCATAGAACTCTTATAATTAGAATAACTATATGTCTGAATTCCAATATAATTCTTTGGAGAACATGATCATTAACCAATGCATTTGATATCTATTAAGGAACTCCCATCGTATAAGCTATAAAAGGCTTACCCAATGCTCTCATGGTGCACCCATTTTATAAGATATATTGTGCACACCCATGAGATAAAATGGTGATCACACATTTATAAAAAATTCCCAAGGAGTATATCATAAATAAAAAATTTTAATATAGAATTTTTTTTATCAAAAAATGATCAAAAAACTCTTATAAACCCATTTACAAAACACATTCAAATTTGAAAATAAAAGTTTATTTTAAACAATTATTTTCAAAACATAAAATACCTAGAATGAGGGAAATATGTTTTTTATTTAATAAAACATTAACACTTTTAAATTAATACAAAATATAAATAATTTTTATGATGGCGGGAAAGGTTTTTGTCCTTTTATATATTAATATAGAACATTTCGTTTATCTTTTGTAAATAAAGTCAAACATTAGGTAAAAAGATTTATTTTTGAAATCCAATTAAATAAATACAAAAATAAATTTATAAAAAAAACTTTCAATATATTTATGTTTTTGAAATAATTTTTAAAAAATGGACATGGAATAAAATGAATTTTATGAAAAAAATTGAAAGGGGATATTTAAAGAAAGGCCCATTAACAGTTTAAACAAATTTGAATCATAAGGCTCATGAAAGAATAAAATTAAATAAATATTTAAAAATCATGATAATAGATAAATTATTGAGACAAAATTTCAATTGTAATTTATATACACCTCATAAATGAATATTGGTTCATAACATCAAAATATTTCTCAATGAAAGGAAATTGTGATGAAGTCCACCACATTGAGTCCAAATCATCATGTATGTTCTTCATTATCTTGAATAATAAACTAAGGATAATTTTTTTACTTACTTAATAAACATTTTCATGTTTATTATTACCTTTTATTTCACTTATTATTATTTTATGTATGATTAATTAATCACTTAAGTTCACTTTAGATGTTTTGATGGTATTAGACTTATGCTCCAAAAATGACTTTGATAGGTTGATTATGGTCAATGTGGTCATTATTTTAACATATAAAGAATAATAATCATGAATTATTTATCATATTTATACATCATATATAATTTTAAATCCAATAATCAAATATTTTTATTAAAATTAATCTATATTACAATCATAGAGATGGTAGGTCGTACGTACACATGAGTAATGTTTCCATTTTTCATCGATCATTATAGAATGAAGTTAAGTAATATTTTTTTTATTTAAATAATGAAAATAATATCATTAATACTATACTATTTCTTTAAATAAAATTTTATATATCATCCATGTGATTTGGTGATGAAAACAAATTATATCGATTCGTGAAGGCGGTAGTCCACACATACACACATATGACATTATCATTTTTCATAGAGTGGAAATGTAAGAAATAAAATGATATATTATAATATAATAACAATAAATATATATTGAGTATCATAGTTATTTCATATCTATATCACACAAATTAATGAAATTTATTCATATTACCTTCCATGTAAAGAGTGAGTGGAAAACGAATCACATCACTTCACCAGGCGGTAGTCCACCGTACACACGAGCGATGTTATCGTATCCCATACAAAATTGAAAGTAATAATGTATATATGATTTATGTTAAATTTTTCATATATATATATATATACTTTAAATACATCATTATAATATTCAATGAGAGGAAATGAAGAAAAACATAATGTCATCGGTCCACAAGGCTATACTCCTCCAACACATGAATAATGATTTTGTTTCTCATTTGATGTAAGAGGAGATTGATTTTGGTTATTATATTAAAAGAAACATTTAATTATATTTTATATACTTTTTTATTATATAATTACAATTTAATAATATTTTAATTAATTAGAATAAGAATAGAATAAAGATGCTCAGTTAAGCACGATACCTATTCTTTGTACAACATTCTTAAGTAAGAACTAAAAGAAATCATAGGATTGATTTATGATCAAAATAAGGGATATAGTGATGGGTTATTAAAGTAAGGGAGATATCTCGGAGGGTATTTTCTATGAAAAAAGGCTTTGAAAGTGTGAATGGGTGAGTATATAGGGTGAATTTTTATATGTTAGGTGAGTGGCACACTTGTAATTTTTAAAATTAAAAAGATGTGCCCACAATTTTTACATAAAAAAAGGTTCCAAAATGGATCATTATAGATCCTTAGACATTATAAGGTTTAAATATGGGAATTAAAGAGATTTTAGATAAGTTTTTTGGTTATTTTAACTATTATCTTTTTAGTTTACCCCCCCCCCCCCAATAAATATGTTTTTGCCTTAATAATAGTAAAACATGTTTTACAATTTTAAATATTAATTATGAAAAAATTAGTTTTACCTTATTTGATAATATAAATTATGATTATTATAAATATGGAATATATTTTACCAAATTAGATTTATATATGTGGTATAATTTAATTTAATATTAAACCAACTGGCACGATGTAAAAAATGTGTTTTCAAGAAGTGTATTTGTCAAGAAAAAGATGATTTTGTATTAAATCTATTTTAGTAACAATAATTATATTATTTTAAATTAATATTTATTAATATATTATCTATGAGTTAAATTTAAATAATTTCCCTTTAGGGGTTTGATTAATTAATAAAAATAGAGAAACATTATGCACTTTAAAATAGTTTAAAAAAACCTAATTTAAAAAAAATAAACATACACTAAAATCTAATATAAATATTATTCACTTGTAATTAAGTGGATTAAATATAATTAAATAAATGTTTTGTTTCTTGAAATCATATTAAAAACATAATGGTAATTTCAAATTAATTAATTTATTGAAAATAAATGAAATTTTTTACAAAAATCGATATTTTTTACTATTCACTGAAAAATCCATATTTGCTGAAAAATATAAAAAATTAAGCCCTAAATTAATTTTAATATGATGAATTCTAAAGTGAAATTTATTTTTTAAAATGAAAATTTTATAATTAATAAATGAAATTTTTAAATAAAACCTTATAATAAAGAGTTTATTTAAAACTATTCTCTTTTTTATTTAAAAATTACATAATATTATTATAATGAATTTAAAAATCTAATTAATATTATAAACATAAATATGATTTATTTTATCTTTATCAGGGTTTTTAGGTTACTCTCCCTTTTTTAAATTTCTTCCGTGCAATTTTATTCACCCATTATACAAGTGAGGATATTTTTCCCTTAGAGAATTTTCAGATTCCCATGTTTTTTTCTTCAACCATGTGGTTTTTTCATAAAACCATAACCTACTAAATCACCTAATTCCACAACACTTTCTCTCTATAGTGAAGATCTATACTAGTTATTCCTTATAAGAATTATTCTCTTTTAACTGAACTTCCTCAAAGCCCAAAACATGATATCGATCAAGCACATACTTCTTTAACATTGAAACGTGAGAAACATTGGGTAACTATGATAAAATAGAGGGGGAATCAACAACAGAGGAAAATAATACTACTTTATCTAATAATTAATATGGTAAAATAATCTATGGACTTAACTTTCCCTTTTTACTAAAACACATAAATATTTCCCGTGGATATACTTTAATAAAATCCCCACCACCCACCTCAAAAGAGATATCTTTCCTCTAGTTATCTTCATAACTTTTATATATACTTTGAGTTGTCCTCATATGTTTATAAATAAACTATAACCTCCGAACCATTTCCTCTACCAACTCTGGTCCGTTCAACTTACATTCACTTACTTCATCCCAAAATCTATTACTTGAGAACAATTTCCATACAACACCTCAAAAGGTGTGGTCTATATACTATAATGAAAAATGTTTTTATAAGAAAAATAAACCAAATAAATATGATGATACCAAATTCCATAGTAATGAATTTAACTAGAATGAATCATATATTCTAAGTCCTGAATCATTCACTTATAATATCCATCAAATTGTGGATGAAGAGCTGTAGTAAAATTTAATTCAGTGAAAAATTACTTATGAATTCTTTTCCCAAAATTAAAAGTAAATTTGGGATCACAATCAGAGATAATAAAGAAAGTAACTAAATATAGCTTGGCTGTATCATTTAGATAAATTTAAGAAATATAATTTTAAGTCATTGTAACTTGAATTAGAAGGAAATGTGTAGATTCATCTAATTGATTAATAATAACCAAAATTTCATTATTACCTTGATATTTATATGAAAATACTACCATAAAATCTATTGATATATTTTCACATTTTTACTCTCAAACTATAAATTTTTAAAACATTCCCTTTTGAAAATTTTGTTCTTCTTTAACATGTTATCAAGTCAATCATTTCATGGTAGATTCAGACATATATCTTTTTATTCCATCCAATAATACTCTCTAAGGTCTCAATACTTCTTAGTTCTATCAGGATGAACTAAAAATAGAAAATAATGAGATTAAATCAACAAATCTTTCTTAAACATGGAATTACAAGGCTCAAAAAATATCTCTCCTAACCTAATAAAACATTATTAATAAATATTAAAATCAATAAACTTACCCTTCCTAATAGATTATACCTTTTTTTTCTACAGAACATAATCTTCCTTCTAATCATTCTTAATTCATCTAGATAGTATCGACTACATTGAATCTTGAAACAAAACAATGGATATCCTTACATCTAAACTTCTAGTCCAAAATTTATCAAATAATTAACTAGAGTGTCATGTTAAAAATGTATCATGGTTAACATATCATTATTTTATGACTCGAATCATCATCTAGTTTTTTTCCTTTTCTAGTATGATAATTAATCATACAATTATAATAATTAATCAGTTCTATCCATATTCTCTATCTCATGTTAAATTATTTCTGAGTGAATAAATACTTCAAAATTTTATGATTAGTATGTATTTCACACCTTACATCATACAAATGATGCCTCATTTTTTAAAATTTAAAACTAAATTAGATAATTCCAAATACAGTGTAGGATAATTTAACCCATGAAGTTTCAACTGGTGTGAACAATAATCAATTACCTGAACATTCTACATTAGTCCATAGCCATGTACCTTTAATAAACTATCATTGTAGATGAAAAATTCACCATTTATGGAGGGTAGGTAAAAAACTATAGAATTCACCAATTTTATTTTTAGTTCTAGAAAAAAATCATCAAGTTATTTTTATCATATGAATCTAGATCCTTTTTTAGTTAACTTAGACAATGGAATAAACATCCTAGAAACATTTTCAACAAAACACTAGTGGTAACATGATAAACCAAAATAAATCATTGGGTCATTTATTATTATTTTCCAATCTTTAACAACTTTATTTTTAGTGTATTCAATAGTTATACCATCTTTAGAAACAATATGACCATGGAAGGAAATAATGTTTATGAAAAATTCACACTTACCCAAATTTCCATGTAGTCTCTCTTATTTTAAGGTTTTAAAAACAATCTATAAGTTTCTTTAATGTTCCTCCTTAATTTTATAATTTTCCAAAATATCATCAATAAAATCAATGAAAAACTTATCTAAGAACACATGGAAACATTTATTCATATGTTCCATAAATACATCTGGTGAATTAGATAATACAAAGGGCATAATAATAAATTTATAACACCCATATCTAGTATGAAATGTTGTCTTTGGAATGTTATCCTCATTTTCCTTCAACTGATGGTACCCAGACCTCAGATCAACTTTTGATAACTAAAGAGGTCCCTAGAGCAGATCAAAAAAATCATTGATATGTGGAAAAGGAATCTTGATCTTAATAGAGATTCTATTCAAAGATCTATAATCGATGAAAAGTATCATTGAACCATATTTATTTTTTACAAAAAATAGTATTACCCCATGGGGATGTTCTAGTTCAAATAAAACCATTATCCAGCAATTCTTGTAATTTATTATTCAGTTATAAAAGTTATAATTTATCCATAAAATAAGTCAGTTTTAAAATAGAATAGCATCAAGTACTAAGTAAATAGTAAATTAATCATCTTATTTATGAATAAAACTTGGTAAATAATCAATAAATACATCCATAATTTTAGTCACTACTGGTAAATCACTAATATAAATAGTCTTATTCTTTTAAAAAATGTGATCTTGATAGCTTTCACTGTCATATCATATCAATTTCCCAGCTTCTTGGTATATTATCCAATATATGAAATAATTTAATAAATTTTCCTTTATTTTAAATTATTTGATGGCTTGAGTTTCATGATACACCAAGTTAATCTTACTTTATACTCAACACCAAGATAATATTACACTACATTCAATAAAGAGTTCATCTTGTGGTAAACCCAAAACTATGTTTGGCTGGTGTTTTACACAATACCAAGTGTAACCAAACTACAATATGTTATTTAAATACTATTATTTAATATTATAGTAATCAACAAGAAATTAGAATAGTGGATATGAATAGGATTAACTAAATTATGAAAATATGGTTTTCACATGTTTATATAATTCTTTGGTGTCTAATTAATTAGAAATAAAAATAAAACCCTTTTGAAAAAAAGGAAATATTTTCTGGAAAAACTGTTTTATTGTGCAGAAGTGAATTTTATGTTAATAAATTATCCAAATAAATTTTTGTTAATGATTTTAAGAAAATATATATATTATATATTTAATAAATTGTTTAAAATTAATAATATATTATTTCTAGATAATAGATAAGAATAAATCCAATTTTATGCTTAAAAGTGTATTTTTCTAAAAAGTATTTTTACCACCTTTTAATCATGCACTTATTTTAAAAAGAATGTATTACACTATTATAAATTATATTTTAAAAAATAAAATTCATTTATTAAATAGGTACAACAAAATTATGTTAGGATGAATTTTTAAATTTTTTGAGCTGTTAATTTTTTTGATGAATGGTGAAAAAAACAGAATTTTAATTGAAAAATGACTTTTTAAAAAGAAATTATATAGATAAATTATATTTTAAATTTTATTTAGTTTAATTATAAATAAAATAATCTAATTTAGTTAATTTTAATCAATTTCACATTAAAATTTGATATAAAAACATTTCAAACTTTTAAACATTTTCACTATAAAAACTTGTTGTCTCATCCCGTCTGTAGGATTAAATTTTAAATTTATTTATACCACTTATGTAAATTTAATTTATAAAAATAGATTAAATATATTTAATAATAATAATTTCAAATTTCTAATAATCCCAACATATTTTTTTACCAAATTGATTAGTGAAAACAGTTAAAATAAATCACAGTGATTAAGAGAAAAATGAGTTTACCAAGGGACTAATCTTTAAAATTAAGGGCCAAAATGACCTAACATTTTACAAAACCTATTTTATAGAAATATTTATTCCCTTATGATATTAGTATTTAATATTTTAATTTTTTTGAAACTTTTACATGAAAGTGACCCATATAATAACTTAAGTAAAGAAAAGGGAAAAAGTAATTTTCTTCCTTTTAATTTCTATAAAGATTTTCAGTAGTGAAAAAATAAAAAAATTTAGTTATAAATAATATTTCAGATGATATATGAGTGTTTTTTCATGATAATTTATTTTAATTTTTTTTACATGATATAATTACATGAAATTCTAAAGAAACACCAATGGAGGAATTATTTTGTCAATAATTAAATAAATCAATTATACTAAAAACATTACATGTTAAGTAAAATCAATGAATTATTATGTCAAATTATTTTTGTATATGAATATATAATTCTACACAAGTTTGAAAATAATGTATTCAATATCAATTATTATCTTGGTTTTTTTTAAATTAAATTAAATGAATAATGTCAAAATTGACATTAATGTCATTTTATAATAAATTTTATTTTATTAATTGATTTATAATTACTAGAAACATCTAATTTTTCATTTTTTTTAAATATTATTAAATATCAATTATGTTCCATTCATTTACCAATTATTCTATTATCATGACAATATTGATCATTAACTAGTAAAAAACGCAGTTAGTGTGGTTAAAGTTAAAGTGGTGTTTTTGCGCATTACATGTGATTGTGTTAAAATTAACTACCAACACACATAATATTTATAATATATAAATTAGATATCATATTTATAATCATTGAGTCCAAATTATCTAATAATTATAACTCTAACTTAATCTTAAAGAATAAATTACATTGTTTAGAAAACTAGTTAACATAATGAAAAACCAAAATGATAAAATAAGGAAACTTAGGAGTTAAGGATCTAAAAGTTTAAAAAAATGTGTATAAATCGGTAGTGGAGGGGTTTATCAACCTTATAACACCTCCAAACCTTTAATTATCAGTTTTTAGGGACTTGAGTTTATTTTTACCTACCAATATAGTGAATAGTTTTTATTTTTTACATGAATGTCACTCCTCCTCAACTATAAAAGTCACCCACTCCCCCTACTTCCCCAGACATCTCAATCCATTTGGATAGACCAAGATTTTATAAAAAAATAACTTCCTAAATTACCTCCTCTCATTATAGAAACCTTATTTTTCGCATAAATTCAAACTTTTAAGGTTTTGTGAAAACCAAAGGAGGATACCATAAGAAGAGGAAACTATCTTCATATGAGTGTTTTGTTTTATATCTTCTTCCACATCCTTAAATTATTTTTATGTCATTATTATATAATAACCTCATTATATTTAATATTTGGATATGTTTTTTATGTTATTGTTATTACAATAAAATGCACACACTTCTATAAAATGGGTTATTAAATCATCGTTCATGTGTAAGGCGGACTATCTCATCTTGAAATGATGTCACTAATTTTTACATTACAACCTATTATGGTTGGGAATAATGATTTAAATAATGTTTTTATATGTTATATATATTATAATTTTTATATATTTATGCTTCTTTAATTATTATATAGCACATACCTCTATTCTTTCCTTTTTGTGGGAATATGATAATGTCGTTCTCGTGTACGGTGGATTGCCACCTCACGAGGCGATGTGATTCGTTTATGATATAAATGGAATGTTTTAAAGATATTTTTAATACAAATATATGATAAATATTACATATAAAATATTATTTATTGATAATATATCATATACTTTTCTTTCTCTCAATCCGATAAGAAAATGAAAATAGTGTTCATGTATACGTACGACCTACCATCTCCATGAACGGTGTATTTCATTTCCTATTTCCGTATCTTATAGATTATTATAAATACATATATAATGAATATAAATTATATTAATATGATTTACATCATTATATTGATTATGAAATCATTACTAAATTAAAAGGACCAACAATATAACAAATCAAAATATATGAAAAAAGCAGTTATTACCCAAAACATAACTTTAAAATGGAATTGTTAAAATATGAGTAATATAAAGTAATGATTAAATAATATATATAATTATATATATTAATATGGTTATTTTATATGATTATAATAATGTTATATTTATTTTACTGTAATTTTTAATGAGTTTGATGGTAGTCAAAACTTAAGGTAAGGGATTTCCGTCTCACTTTTATTTTCTATGAGGCACAAGCCATGTTCACCACTTATTTCTTATTTGTGGTGTGTATACTGACCATGGATTTATTTTATGAATATTATATTGATAATTATTGATAATTACATATCCATTTAATGATATCTCTTTCATGGGGTTTTATGGTTGAAAAGTTACCAAACCGGTAAAGGAATTTTGACTCAATTTTCCTTCTTTGCGAAACATATTTTGTTATGAGCCTATATTCCTTTAAAAGGTGTATAAAATTCCACTTTTACATGATATTTCATGAATATAATAATTTTAATTATTTTATTATATTAATTTAATGCTATTATTTCATGGGTATTTTTATTCAATGTTACTAAAGTGGTAAGAGTTTATTAGTGAAATCTCATTGTTTATCAGTATTACATATGATTATGATTCTATTGATGAAATATTCTGATCTATATATCAATAATGTCGACCTCACCTATTTTTATAATCCCAACTATGCTTTTACATACTTTGATAAATCCCAATTAATGTTTTTCTATATTCTTATTCACTCAATCTATGATATTCTACTATCAAGATGATAATAATATTAAAATAATCCTTGAAATATTTTGATGAATGTTTATCCATGTTTTTATGAGTATTGAAGTAATTCTAATCCAATCGGATATGTTTTTCATAAAACAGATAAGTGTTAGCCACTGATCTGCGTATAGCTACTGATACAGAGCTACCGGTACTTATTCTACCGATAGACTTAGTCTACCGATAGACAGAGTCACCGATAATCTAAAGCTATCGATATTCATAAGTCTACCAATACACATAATCACTGGAACTAAGCAGAGAAATCGACAGACCAGGTCTACCGACAGACCAGAGTTACCGATACCAAGAGCTACTGATATACAGAGTCACCGATATAGAATGAAGCTACCGATACAAAGTAGAGCTACTGATAGATCAAGAGCTACCGATAGAATGAAGTCACTGGATTATAGAGCTACCAATACCAAAAGTTACTGATACAGAGTAAGGAGTTACCGATACCAAGAGCTACCGATGCAAAGAGCTACCGATGGAAGATCACTGTTACACAGTCCACCGTACACATCTACCAATTGGAGGATACTAATGATTGACCAACCAGTCAAACTCTATATTCTCAATACTATTTATTTATTAAGCTAACGGTTACATTTGATATTTTTAATACAGTTAATGTTATTTAATGATTTCTGTTGCCATGTCAGGGAACCGTATCTAGTACCCATGCAAAAAGTAATCATTCCGTTTTGTCAGAGCTGAAAGCTATAAAAGAGAAGATAAAGACCAAGCTGAAAAAAAGTGACCACGAGATCGAAAGAAAGAGAGAGAATCAAGGAACTATGAAGGCACACGAAGGGTGAAAAAGAAAACGGCTCAATAGAATTCAGATGTGGTGCACTCCACAAGGCTACATTCATACACCAAGAATACTGGACATACACAGAGCAATTATTTTCTAGAGAAAACAAGCTACATCTTGAGTCAAGAACCACAAAAAACACTTTATGCACTCAGGATGGTAAAGCTGGACCTGGAACCAATGAAGAAAACGACACACTGTTTTTCAGAAAAAAAACATGAGAAGGACTCAGAAGCTTTTTTGACCAATCAAACTAGTCCATAGCTGCTCTACCAATCACTAAATATTTTCTAAACACATTCATACTTTCTTTAGTGATTCTTTCATTTACATTTCGAGCAGTGTGTGTATCCTATTTATTTTACACACACACTGTCTCCTGAGCTAAGCTGTAGGATTCTAAAATCCTTATCCACACTCTATTAACTCCCTTGTATCCCACTGTGGATAGTGGTAGAGGTCAACTACGACCTGGAAAACTGTGAGCTGTTGTATTTGTTTTCCCACGTAGAACTGTGGTAGAGGTCTTTGGAACTAGATTGTATTGTACTGTTGTGTACCCTGATCCAAGGTGTGGATCAATTTATATAAATTGTTTGAGTGAACTAAGTGTCGGCTTGAGACTCAAACTCTTGGTTACATCTGCTATGTATTTTGGTTTAAGTCATAAGTATACTATATATTTCATATTCCACTGCTAACTACTTTGAAATATAATTTGTTTTCAAGTTACTTTGATAGTTAAATTATCAGATGTTTATACTGATTGTAAACCAGTATGTTAGTTTCAAAAGTCAATTTAATCTTTAGATTAAATTAGCTAAGACCAAATCAATATTTGAGAAACTAATTGAACATTTACACTCTGTATAAATTCACAACAGTTTAACTTTTATAAATAGTTGGATTTTAAGAGAAATATTTTTAATAGAAATTTTAATTGGAACTTGATTTACCCCCCTTTTGAGTGTCCTCTCCGACCAACATTTGGTATCAAAGGGATTTTTTATTAATACAAGTTTTCAAAACATTCTATTTTTCAACTATGATTTTAGTTGCATCTTTAAAGATCTTAAATTTCTGTTAGTTCTAAATTTTATCCCTTTAATATATTTTCTAAAATCTAGCTATGGACAATAGACTAGAAGGTTATTCTACTAACCGGCCACATTTCTTTAATGGTACAAACTATGCCCAGTGGAAACAAAAGATGAAAATTCATTTAGAAGGTATGAGTTTTGATATCTGGACTGCTATAGAGTCACAATATAAAATTCCAGAAACTGATAGAACAACTTGGGATGAACTTACAAAGACTGCTTACAATAATAATTGTAAAGATATAAATGTCCTATATTGTGCTTTAGGAGATGAAGAGTTTAATATAATTTCTGGTTGTAAAACTGCTTATGAAATATGGGACACTTTGGCTATTTCCCATGAGGGAACAACCAATGTTAATGAAATGAGGTTGAATACCTATACTATTAAATATGATAATATTGAAATTAAATCTAATGAACCTATTTCTGACATGTATCTCAGGTTAAATGATATTCTCAATACTATGAGCTCTCTTGGAAAGGCTATTCCAGCAAAGGAACAAATTATGAGGATATTAAGATGTCTACCAGAAAGATGGAGAGGCACATCATGTTCCATTAGAGAATCATGTGACATCATTACACTCCCTGTTAAGTAATTAATAGGTAAGCTTATGATGTATGAGGAAGAACATAAAGTAAATAAGGAAGAATATGATGAACCCAAGATAAAATCCATGGCTTTCAAGTCTACTTCTTCTAAGAGAAAAGATAAGGATAAAATACATGTACCTACTAAAAGTTCAACCAGTGAAGATTCAGATTTAGACAGTGATGAGGAAATGGCTCAAATATCCAGGAGATTTAAGAAGTTATATAGGAAGAATAAATTCTTCAAAAAATCAAACTACAAAGGTAAGTATGAAAATAAAGGTCATTGGAAGAAGGATTGGAAGAAGTCTGATAAGGAAGATGATATAGTCTGCTATGAATGCAAGAGGAAAAGACACATCAAGGCTGACTGTCCAAAATTAAAATTCAAAAAGAAACATGATTATAAGGACAAGAAGTATAAGAAAGCTATGAAAGCTACATGGAGTGCTTCAGAAGACATCACAAGTGAATCTTAATTTTTTGATTCTGAAAAGAATCATGCCAACATGTGTTTCATGAACAACACATCTGAGGTAACCTTAGATACTCCTGTTTTAAATTCCTATTATTTTGGAGATGATATAGAATCTGATTCTGATTCTGAAGATATTTCTAAGTCTAAATTGTTTTAATATTTTAACATGCTAGAAGAAACATGTAATTAACTAAAGAAAAAATATAATTCACTAAAGAAATAGCATGCTCTCACTGCCAATGTTAAATCTGCCGTTGATATAGAAAAGGAAAATAATGCTCAACTATTGAAGGAAAATACTGAACTAAAAATGTCTAATGAGAAACATAGAAAGGACTTAGAAAAGTTCACAATGGAAAAAGATACACTTACTTAAATGTTAGGTAAACAAGTGGCACCAAAATACACTACTGGTTTGGGATACCAACCCGGACTGTGGGAGTTTACCAAAAATCAATTTATTCCTAATTTCGGACAAAATTCTGCTTATTTAAGCTCTGTAAATACGTATGCTTCAACTAGTTATTCATATGGTTATAGATCAAATAAAGTTTATCTTTAAAAATCTATTAATTCTATAAATTATATGAGACCCATAAGACAAATCTGGGTACATAAATCTTTGATTGCTAACCTTTCTGGACCCAAGAAGATATGGGTACCAAAATCATTTTTTGTTTAAATCTGTGTTGTAGGACACCTTCTTGAAGAGTTCTGACAAAAAGTTATGGTACTTGGACAGTGGATGTTCAAGGCACATGTCTAGATATTACTCATGCTTTAAGAGTTTAATCAAAGTTGATGGAAGCCATGTAACCTTTGGGGATAACTCTAATGGAAAAATCATTGGCCTAGGCAAGATTGGTAACATTGATTTTGTTTTGATTTCAAAAGTTTTATTCGTTGATGGACTGAAGTATAACCTGTTAAGTATTTATCAATTATTTGATGATGGATTTAATGTGAAATTTGAAAATGATTCCTGTAATGTTTTTAACTCTAAAAATGTTTTAGTATTTTCTGCTTTAAGAAATGAAAATGTTTATGCTGTTGATCTGAATTCTTTAGCTAAGAAAAATGTTACTTGTTTAAATGATTTTCATAAAGCGTCTTGGCTTTGGAACAGAATATTAGGACAATTCAACATCTATTCACTTAGAAAATTGACTAGTAAGAACTTAGTTAGAGACCTACCTAAACTTAAATTCCCATCAGAAAAAGTTTTTAATCCCTGTCAAAAGGGAAAACAACATAATGTTTCTTTTATATCAAAGAATTAAGTTTCAACTTCTCAACCTCTCGAGTTGGTTCACTTGGACTTGTTTGGACCTTCTAGGGTTTCTAGTTTAAATGGGAATCACTATGTTTATGTTCTAGTACATGTCTTTTCTAGATATACTTGGGTATACTTCAAAACTCACAAAAGTGAAGCTTGTTCTTACTTTGTTAAATACTCCAAGTCTGTAGAAAACCTTAGTAGACTTAAGATTAAAACTCTGAGAAGTGATCATGGCCGTGAGTTTGAAAATCATGAGTTTGAATCTTATTTCTCACACAATGGCTATAGTCACAACTTTTCTGCCCCTAGGACACCTCAGCAGAATGGTGTAGTAGAAAGAAGAAATAGAACCCTTCAAGAAATAGCAAGAACTATGCTTAATGAGTATGACCTGCCTATTTGTTTTTGGGCTGAAGCTATGAATACATCTTGTTATATTATTAATAGATTCTTGATTAGACCTGTTCTCAAGAAGACCCCATATGAACTATGGAATAATAGAAAACCCAAAGTTAGTTACTTTAGAGTCTTTGGATGCAATGTTTTTATTCTCAATACAAAGGATAATCTAGACAAGTTTCCTTCTAAGAGTGATGAAGGATGTTTTTCTTGGTTATTCTTTAACTAGAAAGGCCTATAGAGTCTTTAACAAAAGAACCAAATGTGTGGAAGAATCTGTTCACATCAAGTTTGATGAAACTGATCCACATGAGCCTAAAACCTCTCTTGAAAATCTTGAAGAAGATTTTACTATTCTAGACCTTAATGATAAAACTAATGAACCTGCTATAAAAATATCCAGTTCTGGAAATATTTCAAAATCTACTTCTGTTGAACCCGAACCTATAGATGAACCTGAAATTTCTAGTCCTACCTTTACTAGATCAACTAGGATTCTAAAGAATCATCCTATAGATGTTGTTGTTGGTAATCTTGATAGAGGGACACAAACTAGAGCTTCTCTAAGAAACCAGGTTGAACATAAAGCCTTTCTTTCACAGTTAGAACCTAACAATGTCAATGATGAAATCAATGATGAATTTTGGGTAATAGTTATGCAAGAAGAGTTAAATCAATTTGAAATAAATAAATTCTGGGAATTAGTTGACAGACCCAAGGACACTTTGAAAAAAGGAACTAAATGGGTTTTTAGAAACAAAGTTGACGAATCTCGAAATATAGTTACAAAAAAAGCTAGGATAGTTCACACAGATATAGTCAACATCATGGTATATACTATGAAGAAACCTTTTCCCCTGTAGCAAGATTAGAATCCATTAGGATCTTACTTGCTTATGCTGCTCATCTGAATTTCTAGTTATATCAAATGGATGTCAAAATTTCCTTTCTAAATTTTTTATAACAGAAGATGTTTTTTTTGAACAACCACCTAGATTTACTAATCCTCATTTTCCAAATCAAGTTTTTAAACTTTCTAAAGATTTATGTGGTTTAAAACAAGCTCCAAGAGCTTGGTATGGTAGACTTAGTAATTTTCTTATTTTAAAAAGTTTTACTAAAGGGATTGCTGATCCAACTATTTTTATTAAAAGAATTTATAAAGATGTTTTGATAGTACAAATCTATATTGATGATATTATTTTTGGATCTTCCAAACATTCCTTATGTATTGATTTTTCAAAGAGTATGAAAAATGAATTTGAAATGAGTTTAATGGGAGAACTTAAATATTTTCTTGGATTTCATGTTTTTCAAAATGAAAATGGTATTATTTTGAATCAAAGTAAATATAAAAAGGATCTTTTAAAACGTTTTGGTTTGGATAGTATTAAAGAAAGTGATACTCGTATGAATACAATATGTAAATTGGATATAGATGAAGCTGGGAAACCAGGGGATCAAACCAATTACAGAGTTATTATTGGAAGATTACTTTACCTTACTGCTTGTCGACCAGATATTATGTTTAGTGTGTGTATGTGTGCAAGATTTGAAGCTAATCAAAAAGAATCTCATTTACTTGTTGTCAAATTAATTTTTAAGTATCTTAAACACACTGTAAACTTAGGTTTGTTTTACCCAAAAGGGCAATCCTTTGAGTTAATGAGTTATTCAGATCCTGACTTTGCTGGTTGCAAGTTGGATAGAAAAAGCACATCTGGAACATGTCATTTATTGGGAAAATCCTTAGTATCTTGGTGTAGTAAAAAGCATAATTCTGTAGCTTTTTCCACTACTGAAGCAGAGTATATAGCTACTAGTAGTTGTTGTTCACATATTCTATGGATGAAACACAGTATTTTGTACTATAGATATGATTTTAAGCATGTTTCTATCAACTTTGAAAATACTAGTGCAATAAACATTTCAAAGAATCATGTGTCGCACTCTAGGACCAAACACATTGATGTAAGGCACCATTTTATGAGAGATCATTACCAAAATGGTGATATTACTCTTGAATTTATAGTTACTGAACATCAATTAGCTGAAATTTTCACTAAACATTTATGTTGAGATAGGTTAAGTTACATTAGACATGAGTTGGGAATGATTAACCTTGATAGGTAGATACCTCATCGATGTAATACCTCACCCATGTAATACCTCACCGATGTAATACCTCGCCGATGTAATACCTCACCGATGTAATACCTCACTGATGTAACCTCACCGATGTAAACTCACCGATGTAACCTCACCAATGTAACCTCACCGATGGACCTTACTGATAGGAATTCTCACCGATAAACCCTACCGATGAGTGCGTTGTTTTAAACTTCTGTCTGCCACCCGAATCTGAATCGTTTTTACTTTATTTCATTTTGGTTATTTATTTTATGATTCCTAAATTATAAAAAAAAGTCTTAGATACTTCTCACTCCACCGAGCCTCAAACCCTTACCCTCAAACCTTAGCTCCCAAATCTCTCGAAAACCCTAAATCCCTCGAACCAGAGATGGAAAAAACCAAACTTACTACCATATGAGATGACTCTGATGAGCCAAAATAAAAGAAGCAGAAGTCTGAGACAGAAGAAAGTGGTAGTGTTGGTAGAACTAGGTCGGGTAGGAGACCAGGGAATCCTCATTTGCAGAATAGAGTTATTGTGACTGAAAAATAGCTGTGTGTGGAATGGTTGTTACTTAGAAAGTCGTTAGTGCCCGAAGTGATGGAAGATCAAAAGTGGGTATATTACTTTTCTAACAACAATGGAACCTACTATCCTAAGCTAGTGAAACAATTTTATGAGTTTTTAAGCTCTGAGAAATCTGAAGATTAGAACCAAGTAAATTCTTTTGTGAATGGAAAGGAGATGTCTTTTTCATCCGTTGAGTGGGATGAATGCCTGAAGGTTCCACACGAAGGTGTATCTAGATATGACTCGAAATATATTCCACCTAAAAGTGATATATTAAATTATGAGACTCTCTTGGAGGATCTCACCGGTGATGGGAATCAAGGACATGTAGTGGCTGCTGAAATGGATGGAGAGAACAGATTTCTGTTCAAATTTGTTCAGAATGTCTTAATACAAACGAGAGGAGACTTTGCGAATTTAAGATATTGGGATATCTATCTTCTTCATATCTTGAGATATTGTGTAAAAATGAATCTATGCAGATTGATGATGGTCCAAATGGAAGACATGAAAACCCCAAAATCAAAGAATAATGCCCTATTCTTTTCCAAGTTGATCTCAGTGATGATCAAAGTGAAAGGGGTAACTGAGTCTCAAGATGAGAGAGTGGTAGTAAGGAATAACTTTTGTATCACAACCACTATTTGAAAATACATGAAGATAAATTAGAACCCATGGAGAGGAGAGTGGGTTAATGATGACCAGAATGTATATGATAAATTCAATCCTGTGAATCATCCATCAAGACCTAAGGATGTGAGGGATACAGGTCTAGGACCTAATGAAGAAGAACATGAGTACAATGATGATACTGAAGAAGAAGAGACTTCAATTAATGATGGAAGAGATCTGGACTTACCTCCAAGTCCTGTTGCTCAAATTTTATCTTCTAGAAAGGAATCCTTAGTAGAAGAAGAGACACCTGCTGATGAGGAAGACTAGCCAGCCCCTGAGCATAAAGAAGAAAAGGAGAATGAATATCAAGCCTCTGATTCTATCTGCTTAAGTCTGAGTCCATTAATTGGAAGCTTAGTTGTACCTACTGAGGATGTAGTAGGAGAAATGAAAGAATTTGTACCTAATCCAGAGGACCCTCCTGCTGTTGTTGAGAAAGAATTGATAGTAGAAGATTTTAATCAGGAAGAAAGACCTACTGAGAATGTTTTTGCTATACATGAGAATGCACCCATTGAGGGGGAGCATCAAACCAAGTTTGGATGTGTGTCAGTGGCTGTTGAGATTGAGGACTGGGCAGAAGACCCAGGTTTTGTGGTTTTTGGATTACACTATCTTGATTTTGATAATGAGGCATCCCTCAATAGACCAAAGATTATTTATGATGTTGAGACTAAGTTGCTACATGAAGATGTAGTCATAATGCATGACCTAGATATTTTATAGAAAAATCTTAAGGTCAGTTTTGTGGAAGAAACAAAGAAGATGGAAAATTCACTGGTGTCATCAATCCAATCGATTATGACTGACTCAGTGGCCAGTATAGCAACTGAAAAAGAACCTGTTGTGATTTCCCCTACTGATATGATCACCAGGGATGACCTTGAATCCTTAAAAGATGAGCTGAAGGATTCCTTTAATGCTTCTGTTCCTAAGTTGAAGCACTGCTTTGTTGAAGATATGAGCAATTTGGAAAAATCATTTGAACTCTCTCTCTCTTGTAATTTTTCAACCTTTCTGGTCCAAATAGTGAAAGATGTTACAGACTACCAGACTCAAGTATCTAGACTAGAAGCTGATGTTGAATCTTTAAAGAAATCGGCTATCTCTTTATAATCTTACATGAGCTCAAAATCCATAGCAGAAAAGGACATAGCCTATGCCAAAAGTGTTGTAAAACAGATGGTTTCAGTGTTCGAAGGTTTTAAAACCTTCGTGAAAGATCATGTTAAAACCCAGGATTCCCAAGTCCAAAATCTTATCAGTGGGTTGACCAAAAACTTCAAGGAAACATTATCCTTCTCTATTGGTTCTGTTGATTCTAGACCTTCAGTGGATGTGGATCAGATTCGAGCTGTGATGAAGGAGGATCTTGGTTCAGCATCAACCAGTGGCTCTGTGGACTCATCTGACCTATGAAAAGTTGTGACTTATACTAGAGATTCAGCTAGATAAATAATGAAGATAGTCCAAGACTATATGAGAGAATCTTATGCCTCTCATAAATAAGTGAAAGACAAGGTGGACTCTTATTTTCAAAAGGTTTACACCAAGCATCAACTCAGCAATCATTTCAAACATAGGTTGGAAAACCTGAAGTTACCTCCTATCAATCAAGACTTCAGAGAGCAAGTAAAAAAACTAAGGGAATTGACTCCATCCATGGACAAATTCATGGAGAACAAGGATGATTTCATATCTACTATGGAGATAGGAGGAGGAATAATTATGGACTTCATAAATCTTTTTATGCCTTTCCTGCATGTCGATACTAGGCCAGTGATTGTACCTCTAGCTTTACCTGCCTCTTACTCTACTGCTTCTCCAATTCAGATGACTCTAGCCCAAGCCATTCGAAGCCATACACCTATGATCACTCAAAGAACTCCTCAGTATATGCCAGACATAGTTTCTATGGCTCAGCCTCCTATGATCATATCTGTAATTCCTAAGCCTTCACCAGCATCAACACAGTCTGAATCCTCTTCTGATCCAAAGGGAAAATCTCACATTGAGGATGTGGATTGAACAAGTGGCTAAGATGTTTGATAGGAATCCCTTGTATTTTGTTTTCATTCTATGTACCCTTTTTGAAACATATAATACAATTGGCTTTCATTTATTTCTCATTATGTTCCTTTTTCTATTTCTTGTTTCCCACTTTTTGATTATCACAAAGGGGGATAAATATTATCTATCTATGTATCAAAGAGGGAGAAATATTGTCAAAGGGGGAGAAATATTATCTAAAGAAGAGCTACCATGCTTTTCCCCTCTGATATCATTACATTTAATTCTACCTCTAATACATTATGTTCTATAACATACTATTTTCTCTGAGATAATTGCATTTAATGATATATCCTCTGATACAACTACTCATTGTTTTAAAACTATAGTATCATAAGTTGTGATTAACAAAAGGGGGGAGATTGTTGACCTCACTTGTTTTGATAATACCAACTATTCTTTTACATACTTTGATAAATCCCAATTAATTTTTATCTATATTCTAATTTGCTCAATCTATGATATTCTACTATCAAGATGATAATAATATTAAAATAATCCTTGAAATATGTTAATCAATGTTTCTCCATGTTTGTATGATTTTTGAAGTAATTCTAATCCAATCGGATATGTTTTTCAAAAAATAGATAACTGTTAGTCACTGATCTATGTATAGCTACTGATACAGAGCTACCGGTACTTAGTCTACCAATAGACTTAGTCTACCAATAGACATAGTCATCGATAATCTAAAGCTACCGATATGCATAAGTCCACCGATACACATAATCACTGGAACTAAGCATAGCTACCGACAGACCAGGTTTACGGACAAACCAGAGTTACCGATACCAAGAGCTACCGATATACAGAGTCACTGATATAGAATGAAGCTACTGATACAAAGCAGATATACCGATAGATCAAGATCTACCGATAGAATGAAGTCACCGGTATATAGAGCTACCGATACCAAAAGTTACCGATACAGAGTAAGGAGTTACTGATACCAAGACCTACCAATGCAAAGAGCTACCGATACAAGTTCAAAGAGCTACCGATGGAAGGTCACTGTTACACAGTCCACTGTACACATCTACCAATAGGAGGCTACTAATGATTGACCAACCAGTAAAACTCTATATTCTCAATACTATTTATTTATTAAGCTAACAGTTACATTTTATGTTTTTAATGCAGTTAATGTTATTTAATGATTTCTGTTTCCATGTTAGGGAACCATACCTAGTACCCATGCAAAAAAAATCATTTCTTTTTACCGGAGCTGAAAGCTATAAAAGGGAAGATAATGACCTAGCTGAAAAAAGTGAACATGAGATCGAATGAAAGAGAGAGAATCAAGGAACTAATAAGGAACATGAAGGGTGAAAAAGAAAAAGTCTCAACAGCATTCAAACATGGTGCATTCACACAAGGATACATCCATACACCAAGAACACTGGACATACATGGAGCAATTATTTTCTAGAGAACACGAGCTACGTCTTGAGTGAAGAAACACAAAAAACACTTCACGCACTTAGGCTGATAAAGCTGAACCTAGAACCAAGGAAGAAAACGAAACATTGTATTTTAGAACAAAAACCAGAGAAGGACTCAGAAGCTTTTCTGACCAATCAAACGAGTCCAAATCTACACTTCCAATCGCTAAAGATTTTCTAAACTCATTCACACTTTCTTTAGTGATTCTTTCATTTACATTTCGAGCAGTGTGTGTACCCTATTTATTTTACACACACACTATCTCCTGAGCTAAGATGGAGGATTCTAAAATCCTCATACAAACTCTATTAACTCCCTTGTATCCCACTATGGATAGTGGTAGAGGTCGAGTATGACCTGGACAGCTGTGAGCTGTTGTCTTTTTTTCATGTAGAACTATGGTAGAGGTATTTGGACCTAGATAGTATTGTACTATTGTTTACCCCGATCGAAGGTGTGGATCAATTTATATAAATTTTTTGAGAGGACTAAGTCTCGGCTTGATATTGAACCTCTTGGTTACATCTGCTGTGCATTTTGGTTTAAGTCATAAGTATACTATATATTTCATATTCCACTGCTAACTACTTTGAAATATAATTTGTTTTAAATTTACTTTGATAGTTAAATTAGAAAATGTTTATACTTATTGTAAACCAATAAGTTAGTTTCAAAAGTCAATTTAATCTTCAGATTAAATTAGCTGAGACCTAATCAATCTTTGAGAAACTAATTGAACATTTACACTATGTATAAATTCAATACAGTTTAACATTGTTTTTAAATAGAGGTATTTTAAGAAAAATATTTTTAATAGAAATTTTAATTGGTACTCAATTCACCCCTCTCTTGAGTGTCCACTCCGACCAACAAATAATTATCATGAATTTTCTTATCCTAGGTTTATTCATGATATATTCAATTGATGTTTCAATTTTTACACTCTTTTATAATTAAGAAAATTAAGAAAGTGTTTTTAATAAAATATGACATTATTTATCTCTTCCGTCGTAAATCTATTTTATTCAAAGATCATGTTTTCTAAAAATGTTTAAAAAAACTTTCAAAATGATATTTTATGAAACTTTTCGTTGAAATATATTTTAATTTTTTTTATGTTTTAAAAATAATTTTAAATGATTTTAAAATATTCCTTTATAAGTTTTCATAGTTATTTTCAATGAAAAAGGTCTTCAAAATGTTTTATGATTTAAAAAAAACTCAAAGATAAAAGGATATTTCCTCAGGAAATGTTCTAAATGATTTTTAAATCATAATTTCTATGTTTTCAAAGTGGTTAAAAAATTAATTTATTTCAAAAAAAAATATGTCTTAAAAAATTATTTTTAAAGAAATGTTATTTTTCTCAATGAATGTTCCAAGTGATCTTTAAAAAATTTTCTCCATCTAAAAGAAAATACTTTGATATAGTTTTTTCATTATAAGGTATATTATCCATGGAAATCATTGTTATTATTTATTTAAATAGTTTATGTTTAAGATTAGAAGTGTTTTATGGACCCTATATCTCTTTCATGAGTTATACCATGATAAAACACTTATGAAACTTGCTTCCATTCACAGGTTATTCTATGATGAAATTATTTTGAAACCTATATCCTTTAAATGGGTTATGATATGATGAAATTATTATAATACCCATTTCATTTGATGGGTTATAATATGATATTTTTGAAACCCATATCTTTTTATGGGTCATGATATGATGATTGTTTTATTAACTTTTGGCACACATATATATGATTTCATTATGTGATGGGTGAGACCTATATCTACCTAAAATTAATTGGGTGGAGATATATATCACATGAGATAAATAGAACTAGAAAAAGGGATTGAACACAGTTCGGTAATACAGGGTTGGAAAGGGAAGTAAACATGGTTTAATAATATAGGTCTTGAATGGAAAGTGAACATGGTTCAGTAATACAGGGCTAGAATGAGAAGTGTACCCAATTGAGTAAAGGAACTTCTCTGCTATGATGTTCTAGTAAGTGAGCCTTGACTAATATAAAATTATTTTTTATTCTTAGGTGTTTTCCAAAAATTTATTTTCTTTTGATCTCATGGATCATGTTATTTAATTTCCTTATGATTCATGTCTTATTAACTGATAATATATATTTCATGATTAAATATTATGTTCTTTGAGTTGCTGGGTATTCTTTTCAGTTGTTATAATCATGTTATTATACCCTTATGTACATGTTATACTTATATATCATCATTATTTTCTCTTACTAAGAATTTGATCTCACCCTTTCGTATTTTTATTTTCCCCAGGTTAAGAAGAATGATTTTAAGTATGAGTACTAAAGGGGAAGATTGTTGTGAGAAACATTGAAGATATTTCACCAGATTAGATGATCGTGTTACAAATTTCTAAAGGCACTAAACTATTATTTCCCTTGGGTATGTGTTTTTTCAATTCAATAAATATTTATATAAAAATATGTAATATCTATGAATTTTAAACCGGATTCATTATAGTTGGTATAAAAAATAAAATTTTTAGTCAACATTTGGAAACTAGGATGAGAAAACTATAGTGAGATCCCTAAGGATAGACAATTTCCTAGAATATTGGTAAAGGATATAATGATTGATTTATTAGCAATGCATCCCTATCTGCATACTACAAGTGGATGTGGATCTGGAATATATGTACTTAGGGGAAACACCCCTAAAAATACTGTTTTGATATAGACTCATTTGGGAATGGGGGTATGAAAACGGGCCTTGGTCACCTGGTCTAACACTCATAGGGGATATGAATATAAAATAACAAAAACTTTACAAACCATCATGAAGGATTTAATTAGAATATGACTATGAATAACCTAGGATTAACCTGATGTGTCATAGTTTAAATAAAAAGTCATAATGGTTTATACATTGTATAAGCGTTTTTTCATGATTTTGTGGTTTTCCACAATGATTATTGTTCCTCACACTATGATTTTTGGTTTCATTCAATGGTAGGAACGAGAAAAAAATGGGTTAATATTTAATTTGATGGAAAATTTTATAATGAGCATCCAAATGGGATGAGGGCTAGAATAAAGGATTTTGTGTTTATGCCTAATCAATTTTCAGAAAACATAATTAACAATGTTTACCTTAACCAACTCTCAAACTGACCAAATAATAGAAGGAAAGATTTATATGTGTCTTCAGGTAATGGAGACCATAGAGGAAAGAATATTCAGTTTCCTCTATGTTGATAATGTGAAAAGAAACACCCATGTGGATGTCTAAGTGGAACAAGAATATTTTTTGACTGTGGAAAAGAAAGATACAAAGCAAGTAACTGTAAAGGGAAAATGAAAATTTCAGTTAAAATAATGGATAAAAATAATGTCCTGACTAATATATCATTGAATATTGAATGATTTAAATGTGTAAATTATGGGAATTATGAAAATTTATGTCCTAATAGAAAATATTGAGAAGAAAATTAAAATTTAAGTACTAGTAATGAAAATATTATTGATGAAGAAGAGACTACAAAAGAAATATCAAATGAATGATGTGTTATAGAATAAGACAAAGAAGATTAGTTAATTGTTTCTAAATAAAGTGGGATGAATGAATTATTAATGTATTAGAATTTAAAGTTTGAATTATCTAAAGTATAAAATATATAAACGTTGTTCATTATAAGTTTTTTATTAAGGATTTGAAATAATATGTTCAATGGTATTGATGAAATCAAAAATTTATTTAATAAAAAGGTTATATTTTCTAGAAAACACGTGATTAAGGGAAGGTATACCTTAATATGATCCTAATGTTGAGAAAATGGTGTTTTAGTTTGGAAAAAAATTGATAATATTTATGACCATAAAACTGATAAAGGATTTTGTGAAAAAGTGGTTTATACTCTCATGGATGGCGATTACAATATTTTTAAATTTAAGGAGTATATCTAATGATCTATTTTTTATCAAAGGTATAAAGAAGAATGTATGTTTTGAAAATGGTTTTATGGTGATATAGGTTATTACATGACGAAATTATTCACATGTTTGGTATGTGTCACACTACAACAAAACCGCTCATTAGCGGTCGTTCTAGGAACCGCCGCTAAACCTTCTGTAAAAAAGATTTCACGGCGGTTTCTAATAAACCGCCGCGAAACGTTGGTTTTTTTAACACTCTACCCTACTTCCCCCGCGACCCTAGCCCCCCGCTTCCCCCTTGACCCCAGCTCTCTGTTTCCCCCTGCGACCCCAAGACCCCGACCCCGGCGACCCCGGCGACCCCGGCAACCCCGCGACCCCCGGCCCCCCGCAACCCCGGAAGCTGCACCGTCTTCTCCTCTAGGTATTGTTTTGTTTCTCCATCTTTAGTTTTTTTTTGGTTTTCCAGTAGGTAGGTTTTTATTATATAGTTTAATATGGGATTCATATGCTTGTGTATCCTAGAATCCTTTCTAGAAAAAGTTAAATTTTGTTGG
Source organism: Viscum album (assembly GCA_963277665.1). Classification (NCBI taxonomy): domain Eukaryota; kingdom Viridiplantae; phylum Streptophyta; class Magnoliopsida; order Santalales; family Viscaceae; genus Viscum; species Viscum album. The sequence goes on from OY728164.1 coordinate 196,309,160, forward strand.
TAAAGCCTCTAGCACGTCAGGACCCCCCTATGGATTGAATATAAATATAAAATTGTTGTGGACGCACTGAAGGCATGAACCAGGAATGTTCCTTGGAAACTCCAACCGCATTGGATTGACTATATCAATCATTCCAATCATCTCAATTTGGTAATTTGACATTCCTACAAAGAATATAATATAGTGGTGGATTCTTTATCGAAGAGGGAAATCATATAAATGATTATGATGAGGTCCTTTATCACTACTTAATATTTTTTACCAATGGTGGATGGGGATATGTGGGTAGTGATCCACTCCCTTCTTGTAAGACCCCTTGTAATAATTAACCTTGTTTTTTTACATTTTTTTAAAATTAATTTTAAGACCAGCATCACATGGATCCAGGATATTCTTAGTAATATATTTTCATTGAGTTATGATTATTCTTTGAACTTATTTCATATTAATTTGGTACGATATATCCGTTGATTGTATTATGTAGTAATCTACCATTTTTTCTTAGGAAATACATTACAAAAACATAAACCCTTTGAAAAATATTTCTCAATTCGTGCGATATGTTCTATTGAAATCATCCAAAGTCAATCTCCTTATTGATTATGAAAAATGCTATTACAATATTTCCTTTTCCATATACCAAGTAATCTATATGATATGAATATCACATATTAAAAAAAATAGATTGAATGATTTTAACCTAGAGTGTATGATATTCTATTTACATAGAGAAATGTTATTACATTTTGTATATTGATGTTCCCATATGGATTATTATAATAATGTTGAATATGTAATGCTTGACCATAAAACTTATTTCTCTAGATGAGTATTGTTCATGTTAACCCTTATATTTACATTAAAAAGTATTGGAATTGTTTATGATGACTTGCTACTAATGTTGGATGATTATTTATTTGATTTCTGTATTTCTCATTATATGGAAATCCACAATTTAATAAATTAATGGATTCTTATGGATTATTATAAAATTTCATATTGACTCTTAGAGTGAATGAATTGAACATAAATAATTTATGGATGGGACCCAACACTATATAACCCCTCGGTGCATTAATAGGTCTATTGAGACATAATTGTTTTTTTGTCATTTGGAATATTCCTACTCCCCATCCCCCTTCCATAATCCTCCTCTCCCCTCCCCTCCCCTCCATCCTGCCCCTCCCCTACCCTCCCCTCCCCCTGCCCAACATTTTCCCCCATCCCAACAGCCCCCCCTGCCCTTCCTCTCCCCTCCCCTCCCCTCCCCTCCCCCTTGCCCAACATTTTCCCCCAGCAGCCCCCCCTGCCACCACCCTCCCCTCCCCTCCCCTCCAACCTGCCCCTCCCCTCCCCTCCCCCTGCCGAACAATTTCCCCCGGCAGCCCCCTCCCTCTGCCCCTCCTCTCCCCTCCCCTCCCCTCCCCTCCAACATTCCCAGGCCCTGCCCCTCCCCTCACCCTATCCATCAATTTCCCCCAGCAGCACCCCCCCCCCACCTTGGCCAACCTTTTCCCCCTGCACCCCTCCCCTCTCCTTCATCCTGCCCCTCCCCTCCCCTCCCTTCCATCCTTCCCCTCCCCTCCCCTCCCCCCTGCCCAACATTTTCTCCCAACATCCCCCTCCCCCTCTTCTCCCCTCCTCTCCATCCTGCCCATCCCCTACCCCTCCCCTCCCCCTGCCCAACATTTTCCCCCAGCAGCCCCCTCCCACCGGCCATCACCCTCCCCTCCCCTCCCCTCTAACCTGCCCCTCCCCTCGCCTACCTCCTACCCAACATTTTCCCCCAGCAGCCCCCTCCCCCTGCCCCTCCTCTCCCCTACCCTCCCCTCCATTTTGCACAGCCCCTGCCCCTCCCCTCCCCTCCCCCTACCCAACATTTTCTCCCAGCAGCCCCCTCCCCCCTTCCATCACCCTCCCCTTTCCTCCCCTCCAACATGCCCATCCCCAGCCCCTCCCCTCCCCCATGCCCAACATTTTCCCCCAGAAGCCCCTCCCACCTACCATCACCCTCCCTTCCCCTCCCCTCTAACCTACTCCTCCCCTCCCCTCCCCCCTACCCAACATTTTCCCCCAGCAGCCCCTCACCCTGCCCCTTCTCTCCCCTCCCCTCCCCTCCCCTCCATTTTGCCCAGCCCCTCCCCTCCCCTACCCTCCCCCTACCCAACATTTTCTCCCAACATCCCCCTCCCCCTACCATCACCCCTCCCCTCCCCTCTCCTCCCCTCCCCCCTGCCCAAGATTTCCCCCCAGCAGCCCCTCCCCCCTGCCCCTCCTCTCCCCTATCCCCCCCCCTCCATCCTACCCAGCCCCTCCCCCCCTACCCTCCAACATGCATAGCCCCTGCCCCTCCCCTCCCCCCTGCCCAACATTTTCCCCCAGTATCCCCCTCAGTGAAATGTCATGATAAATAAAGATGTTATTGTTGTCCACTGTAATTTTCAGAAAGGGTTATTTAGTTCTTATTCCGACCTAGAATACGTGTTGATTTGTTGATGTTAAATCATTTTCAATCTCGAACACCGTCAAAGGATTCCGGAATCACTATCTTCCTTCATTAAGTGTTTTTCAAGGGTCAGTGGAAGTAGTTAGGTAGTTAGAACAAATTCAGGTGATCCTCAATTATATTAGGGAACCTGATACTTTGTGTGTGAGAATTTTTTAGAACTGGATTTATAGTTTCAGTAGAGTCTTGTGGGATTCAGTGGTACCTTCTTAAATTCATGAATGTATGAATTGGAATCTCATAAAGATTGATTTTTTTAATGGTTATTTCCTAAGGGAATGAATGTAGAGAAATAGACTGAGCTCATGAGACTTTTTATTGGTGACAGATCAGTATGGGAGTATGTCAATAACCTTTCAAGGTTTGTTATATATTCTCCAAATATAGGGGTCATCAATTATGAGAAAGATCATTTCTTTGGTGATGGTCTTCACCCATACCTTGGTACAACTCTACTTTCTTTGGGTATAACATCCATTTTGGAGGTTGTCACTAGGGACATGTGAATGGAAGCAAAATATTCTTGGAAATCAATGGTTGTTCATTCCTTAGTTTTATCAGGTATGCAATAAATTAATAGTTGGAATGAAGAGAATCCAATGTGCAAGGAGTAGAGGCAGGATGAACCATAACATGATGAAAAGTACCATTCTTATAGAAATAGTTCATCCATTTTGTGCTTCCAGTTTAGGGACTTTGAGGAATTTTGAGACCCATTTCTTGATATATAATTGAATTTTTCTCTATTACGGAATTTTTTTTATCATTATTTGTTTTTTATAATGGGGTTATAGAATATGTCTCATGTTTTATTCCTTGTTTTTTGTGTAGGCACATTGTGATATACATGGATAAAAGCTGGATCAAATTACTGAGGAACACACCTCAGTATGTTAAGGGTTTGAATGAGTTTTTAGATTTTTCAATTTCTAATCGATCTATTGAAGGGAGAATAAAATGTCCATGTACTAAATGTAAATTTAGAACATGGTTGAAGAGAGATGAGGTTTATTAACATTTAATACTGAAGCAATTCCCTGCTCAATATTTGTGTTGGATTTTGCATGGAGAATCGAACGTTACAGAAAGATTTAGCACTGATGTTAATCCGCATAATGAGGTCCCAAGTTCGTCGACAATGGAAAATGAAATGTAAAACCTAATAAATGATGCATTCAGCACTGCAAGACACCACTATCAGCATCAAAACATACCATAACAACCAGAAGAGGGTTCTACAAATTGCAACGTGACAAGTGATGTTTTTGAGACTGTAACACAGGCAAATCAAGATTGTCACATATCATTGGATCCTCCTCTTGATTCTATGGAGCCAAATGTAAGAGAAAACTTCACTGAGGAAAATGTGTTTCATGATTTAGTTGATTGTGGAAATCAATAGTTGTATAGTGGGTGTTTGAAATATTCAAAGCTTTCATTTTTGCTGAAGTTGTACCATATCAAATGTTTATGTGGAATTACAAATAAGGCAATTTCCATGATATTGGAATTTATTCGTGATGCATTTACTGAAGAAAAAATCTCAGAATCTTCTTATGATATGAAAAAAGTTGTTAACAAGCTTGGTCTGAATTATACAAAAATACATGCATGTCCCAATGATTGTACGCTTTATTGGGGAGAGGATTCAAGTAGACAGAATTGCAAGAAATGTTCTTCTTCTAGATGGCAGGCAAAGGGTGATGTTGGAAGTCTGAATGAACATAATTACATGGAGAAGAAGAAAAGGAGCATGCCTGCAAAGTTTTTTCATTACTTTCCTTTGAAGCCTCGATTGCAAATATTATTCATGTCATCGAAAACCGCTGAACACATGAACTGGAATTCTGTAGATAATAACAATGATGGGTTAATGAGACATCCATGAGATTCCCAATCGTGGAAGACATTTGATTCATTACATCTCAATTTCTCATCTGATCCTAGGAATGTTCGATTGGGATTGGCTGCCGATGGATTCAACCCATTTTGGACTTTGAGTACCAATTATAGCATTTGTCCAGTTGTTTTGATCCCTTATAATCTGCCTCCGTGGATGTGTATGCAACAAACATCTTTTATCCTTTCGATGATTATTCCTGGAAAAAAAATGCCTGGAAATGATATTGATGTATACTTGCAGCCTTTTATTGAAGAATTGCTGGAGTTATGGAGCAACAGTGTTGAGACATTTGATGCTTCTTCTAAAAAATGTTCAAAATTCATGCTAGTTTAATGTGGACCATTAGTGACTTCCCTGGGCTTGAGAATTTATCTGGTTGGAACACTTACACGGGTTTGGATTTTCCCATTTTTAACTTTGATTTTGAGCCCAAACAGCTACCTCACAGTATAAAATGGTGCTTCTTGTGTCATCGAAGATTTCTCGATGCATCTCATAGAATTCGGCTGAACAGATCAAAATTTAATGGTTCCATTGATCGTAGACCACCTCCAAAGTTGTTAAATGGTTTTGAAATATTGGAATAGCTTGAAAATTTTGAAACATAATTTGGAAAGGTTCATCATTTGAATGATAGCGGAAAATGGGTCCGAAGTGTATCGTCAAGCGAAACCGGAACGCAACAATGGAAGAAAAAAAGTATATTCTTCAAACATCCGTATTGGGAATTTAATTTTTTGCAGTATAATCTTGATGTGATTCATATTGAGAAGAATTTATGTTACAATTTGATTTTCACATTACTTAATGAGCATGGAAAGTCGAAGTATCATCTCAATGCTCGCAAAGACTTACAAGCAATGAACATTAAACGTGGTCTTTGACCAGATGAGAATGAAAAGTATCCTCCGACAATTTTTACAATGAAAAATAGGGAAAAAGATACATTCTTTTGAATGTTAAAGAATGTTACTGTATATGATGGGTATTCAAGTAACATCTCAAGGTGTGTTGACTTGAAGAATCGTAAGTTACATGGATTGAAAAGGCATGTTTCACATATTTTGTTACAACAGTTACTACTATTGGCATTGCGTACATTATTACCTGAAAAAATTACTACTGTTGTACTTCAGTTCTACACATTTTTCAGAAAACTATGTGAGAAATCTCTACATCCATTTCAGTTTGAAAACCTCTAGGAGAGGTTTGTATTGACCCTTTGCGCAATGGAGATGATCTTTCATCCGTCCTTTTTTACTGTAATGATGCATTTAACTGTGCATTTGGTTGAGGAAGCTAAATTAGGAGGCCCCGTTCATTATCGATGGATGTATCCAATTGAGAGGTACTTTATTTATATGTTTTCCAGTTAATTAAACAATTTTTGGTACTTAATTAAATGCATAATTATGTTTATTTTATTTCAAAGATATCTTGGGCATTTGAAATCATACGTGAGAAATAAAGCTAAACCAGAAGGCTCAATTGCTGAAGGCTATGTGGATGAAGAGTGTCTTACCTTTTGTTCTCGATACTTGGATGATATTGAGACAATATTTAATCAATAATGACGTGTTGACAACACATCTACTCAATCTCAAATACATCAGAAATCCAAAATATTTCCTACTATTGGCTGATTAGTTGGGAGGACCTCAAATGTGACACTGACTGAATTGGAATTATTACAGGCACATAGATATGTGCTGCTGAATAGTGAAATTGCATATCCATTTATTGAAGAGTTGAGGATACAAACAAAGAGACGAATGAGAGGCCGCACACGAAATGAGAAAGATATAACAAAAGGTGTTAATAAAGATCTTGTAGAATGGTTTGCACGACGTGTAATTTCATAAATATGGCAATAAATACGAATATTAGTTTGACACATACATTTTGTAAATCTAATAAAGTATATTTCTTTTTTCAGATATGAATAATGATACTCAAGAAGAGGTATTAGAAGATTATAAGTTTCTTTCTAGAGGTCCTCTAAAAGAAGTTAGAAAGTTTTAGGCTTATAATGTGAATGGATTTAGATTTCGTACAGTCGATCGAGAAGTGGGTTTGAGAACACAGAATAGTGGTATATTTACATTTTCTGAAGTGGAATACTATGGAAAACTGCATGATATTATTGAATTAAACTACCGCAGACATTTTTCGGTTGTTTTATTCAAATGCAAGTGGGTCGATATTATCAGAGGCGTTAAAAGAGATTACTTGCAATTTACTTCTGTGAACTTCTCTCGCTTTATGGATGTTGGTGATCGTGAACTGCATGATCCATATATCTTAGCATCGTAAGAAAAAATGGTATATTATGTGAATGATGTTGCCGATGAAGGGTGGAGTGTAGTTTCTCACGTAATACAAAGAGATTTGTATGATATGGGTGATGAAGTGGAAAATTTGACCTCTGAAATTGAATTTAATCAGCAACAAGAAGCAGAATTATTTGTCCATCATGATATTGAAAATATTAGTCTAGCAAGGATGAATGAAGTGGATGAAGCAATGGAGAAAAAAACTGACATGATTGAAGGGGAAAATGATTGTATGTATAATTATTTATTTATTCAGCAACCACTTGTTTCATTTATGCAGTCATTCATTATCATTGTTATATATATTTTGTCTGTTAGTACTCCATCTATTATCATTTTTAATTTTTTTTTCTGCATAATTTTTTTGAAATATATATTCTGAACTTAATTTTATTTGATTAAATGACAGGAATTCCAAGGAAGAAGCATTACATTATTTCATCCAGTTCTGCGACAGATGATTATCCATATGTCTCCCTCCCCATGACATCTGATGCACCAGCTGCCGACACCCCTGCACCATCTCCCCCTGCACCATTTCTCACACCATCTGTGGATGTCCCGGTAGAATCTAAGTCATCGACTCCCCCTTTAGGAGCCTCAACATTGGGGCAGCGACACGCCCCTTCTAGTTTATCCCGGACATACTGAAGTTTCACTATCGTAGGTACAAATTTTAAATAAATAAATTTATTGAATTTTGTTTATACTAATTGTTTTCTCATTGAAGATGAAAAAAATGCAACCGTGGAGAAAAAAATAAAAAGTTCATATGTTTGGAATCTGAATGGAGAGAAGATTATTGTTCCATTTGATTCTTACGGGGTCCCTATGGATGATATCATGGGGTTGCTTGGCCAGATTCTAGGCCAGCTGGCAGCGAAGCCCATTTCCATTCCATTTCATATGAAGATTGGAGACATATGCCTCTAATCTGGAAAAATGAAGTGTTTGATTCTCAAATCAAGTTAAATTTATTACATTATGGTTTAATTTAATGTCATGTTACTAATATGTTCAAATTGAATTTCTGTATACAGATGTTCTTCCACTTTACTTTTGCTGATGTGATAGCACAAAAGTGGACGTTGAAAAATCTAGGTAAGAAGTGGAAAGATTTTAAATGGAGATTGTGGTGTGATCTCAATGATGCTTCGTTGACCACGCTGCAAATGTATGAGAAGCTACCGAGTGGGGTACCAAAAGATCAGTGGAAAGTGTTTGTTGACAGGCATCGGGATCAGAAGCAGATGGTATTGAAATATATATATATTATTATATTATCCTCATTTTACATTTATACATGTATATGAAAAGGACATGACATTCAATACATCAGTATTAAATTTCATTTTATTTATTTCAGGATCTATCAAGACAGAATGCGTCAAACCAAGCGAAGCAAGTCATCCCGCACACTGTGGGCTCAAAAAGTTTTTCTAGAAATCGAAGTTCATTGGTAATATTTTAATTAGTTTAAATATTTATAAGACAATATTATCTGTTTAATATATTGAATTGTTGATTTATCTTTGATTAATGCATTCACAGAGTTTAGGCCATGAAGCATCCAGAACTGAACTGTGGTTGGATGTTCACAGGAAATTAGATGGATGTTTTGTTAATGAGCCTGCTAAATAAGTTGGGGTATGAAGTCAATTTTTTATCATAATAACTTCTTATCAATTTTTTATGTGTTAATATATATTGAAATTTGATTTATAGGTCAAAATTAAAGAACTATGGGATGCCAATCCTGCGCATTCCTACTCTGTCTCCCAGGATGACCCGGTTGCTAAAGTCCTTGGGAAGGAGCATCCTAGGAGAGTGCGCGGGATGGGTTTGGGACCCGTGCCATCTGAGGTTTTTAGTAGGCCACCGGGGAAATCTATTGTATCTACTCCTTACTTTAGTCAGCCCGGAGATTCTAAGAAAGAGATTATTTCTTTACGAAACACATTTCACCAGCAGGGGGATCAGATATCTGCATTGCAGAAAGAGTTGACTGAACTACGTCAGCAGATGAGAAGATATGCCCCCGGTGGGAGTGCATCTATTGGTGGTATGCAGGTAAATCACAGAAAATCAGAATCATTTAGTTTTCTAACTTTCATTTGTTTTAAGTTTTAATATAAATATGTAACCGTATTTAATTTTCAATATAATGTTCATACAGGTGACAGCACAAAGTGGAAATGAAGGTGGAGAGGGTGACGATGCATCATCGGACCCTGAGTAGTTGTACTGTTGATGTGTTGAACAAAAATGAAAATAGTTGGCTTGTATATGTAACATTTTTGGCACATAGTTGCCACCACACATTTTCATGTCCTAAAATTTCCTTGATTTCTCACATTTCTTTTTATGCATTTTATTGATTTCTGATGTTTGTTTTTATGATTTCATTTCTCGAGTGTGGTATACATCATTCCATTTAGGTCTTTGTTTGAATTGGTAGTCGAGATTTTGGATGACTAGGAGTTAAACCCATTGTTGATGTGTTTAACAAATTGGGTCATTTCATAGTGATCAAGGGGATAGTATTGTGGACACTTTAGTGAGTCCCATTGTTGAAAATGTCTTATTTTAGTGTCAAAAGTATCTAAAAATTCTCTAGATCTTCTAAAATGTCATGAGAATGTTCTAAATCAAGGGTGGTTCGCTAAGATATAGGTGTGACTAAGGGGTGATAAATTAGCATAAGTCCATGAATATAGGCAAGAATACTTTATAAATTAAAATATAATCTCGAAGATGGATGTCGACTTGACGCACAATTGGTATGTCTTATAAAAAAATGAATTTTAAGAAAAGAACTTCTACCAAATAATTCAATATTTGGATGGTTACAATGGACTATTTCCAACCATAACTGTTTTGATCACTGAAATATTACTGCATGACTTGAACTGCATTCCCAACACAATTTCCACTTAATCATGGTTTGTCTGGTAATTATTACCTATAATTATATCCCTGAATTATTTATATTATGATTCTTAATTCCATTTTATGATTCATTACAAGCTATCCGGTCATGAAACTTTAATTACTGGAATTCCAGAACTTTCTTCTTTACCATTCATGACTATTCTTTCTACAACCACTCTCCAAAAGGTTACATTTTCCATGACCTGTGCGATTCTCCCCACCATAGGATTTTAATATTCATCATTTTAATAAAAATGGGAATCTAATTCCAATTAAAAACACTATTTCCACCACTAAACATGGTTTCTGGATGTGAGTCAACATAATTATACCATGTTCCATCAAAACAATCCATCCTTGGCATACGCTGAAGCCTCATCTGGAACTAATATTCCATCCTTGAACAACTTGTGGTTCAGTTCCTACCACATATATTTACTTCATCCACTTAATAATAAATATAAATGGTCTATTCATAATCACATGTATTACGCAATCCTCATTCCATGCACACACATTCAATCAACATCAATAACTACATCTTGAACTTTAACCCAGATTGATGATGTTATAAAACTCGATCCTCTTACATAGTCATCCATAGAACTAGGATAACTTAGCTTTTCTACTAAAAACTCTGTTCTACATCACTCACCACAATGTAGTTAATACCTAGGTAACCTCACCCAGGGAGTGATCGGTTAACACAACCTTTTTAGATCCCACAACCCTAAACCAAGTAGTTATGTGATAATACCCCTCAAGGTGTTACCTGTGATTTCATCCCTCAAACTCTCAGAGACTAGAAATTTTTTCACAAAACACCACACAACTCTCTCCACCAAACCTTAGTTAAATAGGAAATTTATATGATAATGACTACTAAATTGATGTTACATCAATGAAATGGGAACACCCATTTCATATAATTCATAGGACCAATGACACTGTGCATTCTTGGTATTTTCTAGCCTACTCAAAAAATCAAACCCAAGGGTCACGTTATCCTACATAACCATTTAACATGGATGATGAATTCTTGAGTCATACACCTTTGAAATTAAACTCACACAACTAAATAAACTAAATAAAATTATATTGGCATGTCAGTCCCACTAATCTCAAGCATTAAAGATGCTCATAACACCTAGAAGTTGTACTTATCTCATAATCACCTACCAACTTGGGGAATCATTCCACAAATAGAGTCCTACTCAATCCCAAAATACATAAAAAAACATTCTATGACCATAAACTAAAAAGATACATCCAATGATGCTTAATATCTCCAAGGATTCTAGCAAAACTAGGTTAACCCCTCACATAACACGAGGAATCAACTCTAATTCTAGGTTTATTTCTAAAAGGTCGCTAGAATCGCCCACCTAACCTATATTCCAACATAAAAAGATGTCAACTAAGACTCACTGGAAATATCCACATTCCTATAAAAGCTATATCCCAATGTAACTTTAAAACTATTCCCACAATAGGATTTTTTATAACAATATATTTCTAATGTGTTATTTAAGATATTTCATCAGTTAAAATTTATTATAAGTATTAAGGATGGTTTCTAGGCCACAAAACCAAAAAAAATAATTATATAATTGGGTTGGTACTAATATAACTACTATTTCATCAATTATCAATTTTTATAAGTAGAGTCGAATTGCTATGGATGATCTATCCTAAGAAAGTGAAGTTATAAGATTTAGTGGAATCTAGTTTGGGATGTTACAATGTTGTATCAATGGAGTTTTATCTTCCCAGTATTTACTATTTAGGATATTGTATACATGAGTATGAGGAATGTGTTGGAACATTTGATTGTTTTTTTCTGGTTTTATTTTTTTTCAGGGCAGTGGTGCAGCAGAATCAAAGAATTTTTTTTTTCTGGGCAGATTTTAGCGGCGGTTTTAACCGCCGCAAAATGTATACTGGCGGCGGTTTAAACTGCCTCTAAATAGGAGCATCGTGGCTGCCTCATTATAACCACCACGAATAAACTCAATTTCCAGTGGCAGTAAACCCACCGCTAAATTCAGGTAAACCGCCGCGGAATGAGGCACCTATGACGCTTTCCTGAAACTGCCGCTAAACATTAAAAACCGCCGCTAAAAGATTGTCGACGCCCAATTAGGCGGCGGTTTAAACTGCCGCTAAACGGCGATTCTGATGTAGTGTTAATTAAAAGCTACTTAATTATGTATGGGGTGTCAATATTAAGATGATTTAGTGACCTTATTTATAATGTTTTGGATTTTCATCCTTCATAAGGGTCAAAAGGTTAACCATTTATAAAATGGTTTATGTTGAAATTTTGGTGAGGTGTTAAATATTAACATATTACTTAACTACATGAATATTTATATATATCAAATAACATGTGATAAAAATTTTGTTGTGTTGATAACTAATGATAGACGGAATAAATTATCATTTTATTTATGGATCATATGATATGTTAGTTATTTATGCTTAAAAATTTAACCTTAATTTTTTGTAGTAAGAGTTGAATTTGGAATTAATCAAGTCTCAACCAAATGGATATATTTTTCATATGAAATGGAATGAGATCAAGTAACTATATCTTCTTGTGAAAAACTCTTCCACTCTAGGAAAAGTTTCTTGATAGAAAAATGTTATCCAAGTACCTTTATTTCCATTGAATCAAATATTACCTTATATAATCATATATTTATGGTTTCTTAATTGTTAGAATTATCTATATCACCCACTTTTTGGAGATCAATGTTCTATATCACTCTCCATCAGTATTTGGGTGTTATTTTTCTCTTATATGTCAATGTTTTCACTTTCCACCTATGTTATCCTAAGTGGAAGCATAGTTATGAGTTAATTCATGTATCCATTATGTTTCCAACATTCTATTTTCAAAGGAGGTTTCACTATTAATTTTTATGATGTGGGGTTATTTTAAAGGATCATTCATGTATTAAAACATTAATGACCTGGAAACATTTCATTGGAGAAATTCATTTTAAGGGGTGTAAAATGTAACATCCATATTTCTTATGATTTTTTTCAAATTATTTGATGTCTTGAATTGAAAGATACACCAATTTAGTCTTGATTTATATATAACACTGAGTCAGTATTGTGATACATGAAACACAGATTTTATCTTGTGGTACATGCAACACTATGTTTGGATTGTGTTTTACACAATATAGAGCTTTATCGAACTACAATATATTATTTAAATGCTACTATTAAATATGATTGTTATCAAGTATCCAATGAAATGGAGAATATTCATAGGATTAACTAAATTTTGAAAGTATAGTTTACTCATGTTTATGTAATTATTTAGTGTCCAATTAATTAGAAATGAAAATAAAACCCTTTTGAAAATAAAAGAAAACGGTTTTCAAATAAACTTTTTTTATGTGTAAAAGTGTGTTTTATATCAATAAATTAACCAAATAACTTTTGGTTAATTATTTTAATTAATTTTTTTATTATATATTCCATAAATATTTTAACATTCATCTTATATTCTTCTTATAAAATAGATAAGAATAAATCCCATTTTATGATTAAAATTGTATTTTTCGAAAAATCAGTTTTACTACCATCTAATGGCGCACTTATTTAAAAAAAATATTTTTTACACTTATAAATTATATTTGAAAAAATAAACTTCATTTTTTAAAATTTTAACTTAAAAAATATCTTATTTTAATTTGTTTTATTTTTCTAATAATTTTTATTTTTTGATGAATAATGAAAAATAGTGAATTTTAATTAAAAACTAACTTTTAATTTAAATAATTTATATGGTTAAATTATATTTTAAATTAGTTTTAAAGATTAATTAGTTAAACTATACATCAAAAAATATAGTTTATATCATTTTAATTAAAATCACATTGAAATTGGATATAAAAAACATTTCAAATGTTTTAATATTAACTATAAAACCTTGTTGTCTCGTCTCGTCTGAAGGATTAGATTTTAAATTAATTTATGACACTTATGAGATTTTAATTTATATAAATGGATTAAGTATTAGAAATAATAATGATTTATATTTTCAAATAAGTCCAACTTAATTTTTGACCAAAATTATTAGAAAAAATGGTTAAAATTAATAACCACGATTAAAAGAAAAATGAGTTTACTAAGGAACTAAACATTAAACTTAAGGGGGAAAATATATATAAAATTTTACAAAGAACATTTTATGGAAATATTTATACCCCTATGACCTTATGATCCAGTTTTATGAGTTTTCAGACACTTTTCTATGAAAGTGACCCATATAATATGTTAAGTAAAAAAAATAAAAAAATGATTCTTTATTTGTTTTAATTTATATAAATCTATAGACTATGGAAAATATAAAAAGGTTTGATTAAAAAATTTATTTTGGAATAAAAATGACTTTTTTATCATGATAATTGATTTCAAATTTTTAGATATGATATAATTGCATTAAATGCCAAAGAAACGCTAATAGAATAATTATTTAGTTAATAATTAAATAAATCAATGATTCTCAAAAAATTATAAGTCATGTAAATTGAATGAATTATTGTGTCACATTGTTTTTTAGATGAATATATAATTTTATAAAAATAACATAATGTATTTTATTTCCATTATTATCATGATATTTCTTAAATGCATTAAATAAATAATTTTAAAACTGATATTAATGTAATTTTATAATAAATTCTATTTTATTAATTGATTTAAAATCACTAAAAACATATATTATTTCAATTGATTTATAAATATTAATAAATATAGACTATGTTCCATTCATGGACCAATTTTTCAATTATAATGACTATATTTTCCATTAACTAGTAAAAACTCAATTAGTGTGGTTAAGGTTAAAGTAATGTTTTTTTCATTACATGCACTTGTGTTAAAATTAATTTCAAAAACACATAATATTTATGATATATAAATCAGATATCATATTTTTAATCATTTATTCCAAATTATATAATAATGATCACTCCAACTTAGACAAAAAGAATAAATTATTTAATTTAAAAAACTAGTTACCATAATGAAAAACCAAAATGATAAAATAAGAAAAGTTAAGAGTTAAGGAATAAAATGTTTAAAAATTGTGTAATAGAGGTGTGGATAGACCATAAAATGCATCAAAACCTATAATTATTATTTTTTGAGAAACTTTATGTAAGATTTACCTCTCAATAGTGAATACTTTTGAGTATTTACAAGAATTTAACTCCTCCTCAACTACAAAAAGGCACTCAATCCCCCCACTTACTCACACCTCTAAATTCATTTTTATCAACCAAGGTATACCCAAATTAATTCAAAAATTACCTCCCCTAATTATAGAAAAATTATTTTGTGCATAAATTGATACTTTGCAGGCTTGAGTGTAAACCCAAAGAGGATACCTAAAGAAGAGGAAATGACCTTCAAATGTGTGTTTAATTTTTAATCTTCCTCCACCTAATTGAATTATTTTTATATCATGATTACATAATAACTAAAGTACATTAAATATAATGATATGTTTTTATGTTAATATTACTACCTAAAAGCACACACATTCCCATCAAATGGGTAATGAATTCATCGTTCGTGTGTATGGTAGACTACCGCCTCACGAACCGATGTCATTCAAATTTTAATTATCACCTCTTAAGGTTGATAATAATGATACAAATAAAATTTAAATATTATATATATATTATAATTGTGATTAATTTATGGTTATTTAATTATTATATAACACATAACTTCATGTTATCCATTTTGTGGGAATACGATAACGTCGTTTGTGTTTATGGTGGACTACCGTCTTGTGAAGCAATGTGATTTATTCACGCTTTAAATGAAAAATATAAAAGATGGTTTAAACAAAAATATGTGATATATATGAAATAAAAATTATTTTATAATTATAATATATTATATCCTTTTATTTCATTCATTCTGATAAGAAAATGAGAATGGTGTTCATGGATACATATGCCCTACCGACTCCATGAATGGTATATTTTTTCATATTTCTATCTCTTATATATTAATATAAATACATATATACTGAATATATTTGATATTTATAACATGGTTATAATTTGGGATATTATTAAATCATTATTAAAGTAATAGGTCTAAAAATATAACAAATATAAACATATATGAAAAACAAAGTGGTAAACTCTAACAAGGAATCCATCATTTTTTTATATTTTCAAATGATACTTTTAAATGGTAAGTTTGAAACCAACAAACATTAAAAAATTAAAAATATTAAAAGGAAATTTAACCCAAATAGAGACTATAGAAACTACCCCTCTCAAGTGACTACATTGTTATGTCAAGACTCCACCTTCGCAAAACCGCTCGGCTAGCTATCCCGTGCAGGGTTGCATAGGCCTGGTACTGATAGAAACAACCAAACCATCTTTTTCAGCCAACTTCGGATGGCCGAGATCTGGTGAATACTTTATACTCTAAATCATCATCTAGATCTATTCCTTATAGAGTGTCTAGGTTATTTCACACTCCAAAATCAAAATATCCGAAAAAAACTAACATAAAAATGCAAATTGTGAAGTGTTGTGCATGAGATGGCTCAACCCAATAAACACTTCCAACAAGAAAAATAAAAATTTCAAAATAAAAAATACAAGGACTTCCATTTTATTCCTAAAACCATGCATCCAGATACCACATATTCAACATATTCAACCTCTAAGATCTAATACATATAAAACCACCACAATACACTTGTGGTCACTCTCCCTCACATCCTAAAGAATCAGGAAGACCACCACACAAATTCACCTTAGAGAGATTGGAGAAGTACTAGAGCAAGAGAAAACAAAAGAGAGGCCAATTCCATTAATATAGATCATCTCCACGGCCCCCAAACACTAATAACCACCACAGAAATCAAGAATGAACAACACAGAATCCCAAAATACCAATCATATCTCATCCAACCAGCATCAGATCACTCAACCTTTCACAAAAAATCCTTTTTAACCCTTATAGATGAAATAGATAAAAAACCTTGAGAAAGTGTTCAAACCAGAGATTGTCTGACTTAGGCCCTGTTGGGACATATATGGACACCAGTCCACACCACCCAAAACCTCAAAGAAACCACCATAACAGATCTAACTGGGAAAGTCATCGTGGAATTGAGAGGCTTGATTAGGGATAAGTGATTGAAACCACCAAATAATGAAAAAATTGATGGGACAAACACCAATAAACCAACCAAAATTACAACCAATACCTTCTTATATTAAACTGAAATCCAAGTTATTTAACTGAAGGAGATCAAAGGATACTCAAGACCATATTTCATCACATCTGAAAAATCAGGCCTGATGAGAATGCCTCTAATGATGTGGCTATGGTAGGAACAGGGGAAGAAGACAACAGATAATCGAAGGGGAAGGATTGGAAAACCCTCATCTCTGTTGATTGAATCCAAGGAAGACCATATGATATATTCCTATCAGATCCAAACAACACTTCCATGCATTATCTATGGCCAAATCCACATCCAAAGAAAATGAAGTCGCAAGCCGCATACCATGTTAATCTGACCAACGACCCAGATGAGACTGCCTCTATGGACCCAAGCATCGCCAGTGCCCAATGATTCTAACCAGAATACCCCCACAAAATATCCACATGTTGAAAACCTACCAACTATTTGGATCATGCCTTTTGCATCAAACTCAATGACCTCAAACCCTTAGGGCGCTGTCGAGGGAAGTGTGATCCCAAGATCACCAGTTAACTTTAACATGGAATTGTTAAAATATGAGTAATATAAAGTCATAAGTAAATAATATATGGTATTATATATATAAATATGGTTATTTTATAGATTTATAATAAACTTATATTTATTATACGATAAATTTATATGATTACAATATAAGTCAAGACTTGAGGTAAGGGATGTTCATATCACTTTTATTTTCTATAAGACACAAGCCATGTTCACCACTTATTTCTTGTTTGTGGTGTTTATACTTCCCATATATGTATTTTATGATTCTTATACTAATAATTATTTGGAATTATATATCTATTTAAGGATCACTCTTTCATGTTGGTTTACGGTTCAAAAGTTACCAAATTAGTAAGGGAATTTTGTCTCAATTTGCCTTCTTTGAGACACATGTTATGTTATGAACCAATAGTATTTTAATAGGTGTATTTACTTTCTATTTTACATTTTATATAATCAATACCCTTATTTTCTTGATATTTTATTATTCATGTAATTTTATTCTTTCATAGTGATTTTTATTCAATGATACCAATGTAGAAATAGTTTATTGCTACAATCTCATTATTTATCGAGATTGTTTATGATTATGCATCCATTGATGAAATATTATGATCAATATCTCCACAATTCTCATGAATTTTCTTCTCAAATGTTTTTTCATGATATATTCATATAATGGTACCATTTTTCCACTCTTTGGTACTTAATAAAATTTGGAAACTATTTTTAATAAAATATGACTGTATTTCTCTCTTCGGTCAGAAATATGTTTTATTTAAAAATCATGTTTTCAAAAAATGCATTAAATGATATTTTAATCTCATTTTAAATGAAAATTATTTTAAAAAATATATATGTTTTAAAAAAATAAAATGAATTATAAATATTCCTTTATAAATTTTCTAGGTTATTTTTAAATAAAAAGGTTTTTAGAACGTTTTATGATTTAAAAAGAGTTTTTTTAATAGGAAATGGTATTTTCTTTAAGGAATATTTCAACTATTTTTTAATTATTAATTCTTAAGTTTTCAAAGTGGTTTTAAAATAAAATTATTTTGAATGTGTTTTATGTCTTAAAATAATTATTTTTAAAGAAGTATTATTTTCGTTAAGAAATGATCCATGTTATCTTTCAAAATACTTCTCTATATATGATGACATACTTTGATATAGTTTATGATTTAATAAGGATATGATCCAAGTATTCCATTCCTATTCTTTATTTTAATGGTTTATCTTTAAGATTAAAAGTTTTTTATGAAATAAATTTTTCTTCTTATGGGTTATACCATAATAAAACACTTATAAAATGTTCTTCATTTCATGAGTTATTCTAGGATGAAATTACTATGAATCCTATATATTTTTAATAGGTTATGATATGATGAATGTTTTTTTATACCCATTTCATTTCATGGGGTATGATATTATTTTTATGAAAGTTTTGTCTTTTTATGGTTCATGATATGATGAATGTTTTATTATCTTATGGAATGTGTATATATGATTTCATTATGTAATGAGTGGAACCTATATCTCTCTTTAATACATTAGATAAATATTTATACATCATGAGATAATTGGGACTGGAATGGGGAGTGAATTTGGTTTAGTAATACAGTTCTAAAATGGGAAGTCATCTTGATTTTGTAATACCAGGATAGAATGAGAAGTGAACCTAGTTCAGTAATATAGGACAGGAATAGGGAGAGATTATATTTTAATAAACAAAAATTTCTGTTATGATGGTCTTTTAAATGAGTCTTGACTAATATGAAATGATTTTCTATGCTTATTTTTATGCCAAAAATTCCATATCTTATGCTCTCATGGCTCATGTTATTTGATTTATTTAGGATTCATGTCTTATTAACTTCCAATATTTATTCCATGATTCAATATTATGATCTTTGATATGAAGGGTATACTTTTTAGTTGTTATGATCATGTTTCCATACACTTATGTTCATGTTATACTTATATATATCCTTTATTTTTCCTTATTGGGAATCTAATATCACACTTTCTTATGTTTCCTTTTCCGAGGTAATGAAGAAAGATTTTATGTATGATTACTTAATGGGATGATCTATGTGGGAAACATTGAAGATCATTCACCAGATTGGAAGATTTTTTTCTAAGTTTCCAAAGGCAAAAAAGAATTATGGTCCCCAGGTATGAGTTTATATAATGTAATTAATATTAGTCTAAAATGATATAATATCCATGTATGTTAAAAGTGGGTCGTTATACATCCCACTATTGAAAATAAGAAGATAATTATAAATTTTGGTTTCTTTAAAATTTCCTCCCATAGTTTTCACCAAAATTTATATCTTACTTTTATGAGGTGATATTTCCAATTTACAAGAAAATTTATCTGAAATGAAACAATTTAAAGATCCATAGTCAAATTGGGTATTGGAATAATTTTAATACGCAAGTAACATATGTGTCACCACTTCATTTTATGGTCCAACATCAACCGTAGTAGTAGAAAAACATTTTACTCCACCCTTTTTCTTCTGATCTTAATGATTTCTTACCTGAGTTGCTAAATTTGGGAACACATTATCATAATGACACAACTTATTGCAACCAAGACACCTTATCATTTTTTCCCATCTCTTATCCCATTCATGGATTGTTTATAATTATTTTCCTTACAATCACAGACCATATGACCAAAATTTCCACATTGGTAACACTTTCCTACTTTCATAATAAAATTTCCATGGTTCTTTTTAACACACTTTCTACAAGATGTGAACTTCATTTTCCTTCATATAGATTTATTTAATGTATGTTTCCTCATTACCTTCCATCCTAACCACTTCTTAATTTCATTATATTGAGGTATATAATTGTTCGAAAATTCCATCTCCTATTTTCCATAATAATGAATAAATTTCTCATAACTTTTAATTTCTTGTGTTGAAAAATATCTTTGTAAACATTGTATCAATCCTGAGTAAAATCTATTCATTTTATAATCAATATCCCAAATAAAATCTATTATGGACCTAGCCAAAATTGGAAAATTTTCTTCTGATACAGATATATAATCATCTTATTTTTACCTCAATTCCAGGAATAATTCCCTCATATAAAGTCGAACAACCTTAGGGATATATTTCTCAAGTAAAATATCCTTAAATGTTTTATATTCTATGGTTTTAAGATCATATTTCTCTTTATTATTCTTAACCATAAACCACCAGCGATCATTTCACAATCAAAATGATAAATTGAAAGAGTTATCTTTTAATGTTTTAAACATCCCATGACTTCAAATATACTTTCCATGTAATTGATCCATCCTTATAATA
The DNA here is from genome assembly GCA_963277665.1 of Viscum album. NCBI lineage: Eukaryota > Viridiplantae > Streptophyta > Magnoliopsida > Santalales > Viscaceae > Viscum > Viscum album. The sequence continues at coordinate 196,329,942 of OY728164.1, forward strand.
CAAATGGATATGAGGTTCCACCAAAATACAGAGGGTGTTGTCTTATGAAATTCTTAAATAGTGACTTATTTCTCTATGGAAAATATGGTCAATCTCTAAAATGGATTCCACTACCATTTATATCCTGAGTTAACTAGTCCATCACCACAAAAAAATTGCTCAATTACAATTCCAACCATTCCAGGACACTGATTTGGAAGTAAATATTCCACCTAGTTCCTTATTAAAAAAACTTCTTAGTTTCCTCTTTAGAAAACCATTATAAATAGACATAGTTATGTTTAAGCAATATGATAATCTTTAAATTATATATCATTTCATCTTAAAAATAAATTAAAATATTTCAAGGGAATGTCATTAACAATATGATAACTTCTAATTTTATATAAACCTTTACCCTAATACAAACTATAAGGAAATGTCCTTAAACATTAAATAATCTTATTTTTAAATTAAAGAATTTATTTTCTTACATTTGAGTTTTTTTTGGGTTTATAGTTTTAGATAATAATTTCACAAATCATAAATTATAAAATCATATATATACAAAGTGGACACTTCTGATCAATATCAATTTTTCTAATAATATAAAAAATTTAAAACAGAAAATGATTTCTTTTTATGAAAAAATTTACAACTTTCAACTTAACTTCTTCTTTTCCCTTACCCATCCTTAAACCCAATTAAAAACATTTTAAGAACTTGGTATGAGAAAAAAATCTAATTAAGGTACAAAAAAATAAGAAAATCATTATTACAGTGAATAATATGAAAACTATTGAGAATCCTTTTCTTAAAAACATACCTTTCTACACCAAAATTGCATCATCATTCTTATAGAAAATCTATAATCTTACCTTTTAAATAAAATGATTTCCTTGAAAACTCATTATCCAACATTGAAAAGTCATGTAGTTGACTTAGAAAATCATCATCATAGAACCCATATAGAAATCATACTAGAACCCTTACATTTGAAATAACCTTATGGAAAACTTATAATATAATTTTTTGGAGAACATATTAATTACCCAGTGAATTAGAGTGTTATCCCGGCTCACCCATCGTATAATCTATAATGGACTCACCCATTGAAATCCAATATCACCCATTATATAAGATATATCAGGCTCACCCATGAGCTAAAATGGGGACCAACCCATTTTAAACAATTTCCAAGGACCATATCATGAAAAAATCAATTTAATATTGTAAATTTTCACCATAAAACCCATGAAAATATCTTTTAAACATCCTTGCCAAAGACTTTTTGATATAAAAATACACATTTCATTTAAAATCACATTTTAAAAACATCAATTAACCAAAACATTGAAAATAGGGTTTTTCTTTGATGAAAACATGAAATTATTTAGAGAAATCCAAAATTGAAATATTTATTACCATGATAGATTGTCATCATATATTTTAAAATATAAAATTCCCTTTATATTTTGTAAATAAAGAAAAAAATTCCAAAAAAAAATATTATTTTTTAAAAACCTTTGAAAGAATTAAAAAATTATAAAACGTTCTTATCCATGTATTTATATTCAAAAAATCATTTTAAGAAAATGTACATAGAAGAAAATTAATTTGAATAAAAACATATAAAGAGGATTTTTAAAGAAAATCCCCATAATAATTTAGAAACATTTTAATCATAAGACCCATGAAATAAATAAATTAATAAAATATTTAAATATATTTATAATAGTTAAATTCATGATATAACATGTCAAAGTGTCTATATATACACCTCATAAAATAATATAGGTGCATAATATTAAAATATACCTCAACGAAAAAAATTGAGACAAAATCCCTCATAATTAGTCTAAATCATCCGTACATTCGTTATATTGTTCAATAATAAACTAATGTTAAGTTTTTTACTTAATATAGAAACTTTTTTCAAGTTTATTACTCCCTTTTATTTCATGTATTATCATGTTATATATGATTTCTTAATCAAATAAGTTCACTTCAGATGTTTTGATGATATACAACATATGTATCAAAAATGACTTTGGTAATTTGAATATGGTCAAAGAGATAATAATTTCCAAATATCCATAAAAATAATCAGGAAATATTAATCATATTTAAATATCCTTAATAATTTTAAAATTAATCATGAAATATGGTTATGAAAAATGAACTATGTTATAATCACAAAGATGGTAGGTCATATGTTTTTATGAGTAACATTTTCATTTTTCATCAATCATTATAGAAAAAAGTTATGTAATATTTTTATATTTATAGAATTATCATCATAAAATAAATTCCATATTATTTATTTAAAAATACTTGTATAAAACACCCATATGATTTGGTGATGAAAAATAATTATATTTCTTTATGGAGGCGATACTCCACATATACGCACGAACTAATTTATCATTCTTCAGATAGTGGAAATGTAAGAAATAAAATGATACATTATCATTTATTAATGATAAATATTCCATTAATATCATTATTATTCCATATTTATATCTCATGTATTCATTAGATTTATCCTTAATACCTTCCATATAACATGTTAGTGAAAAAATAATTGTATCTCTTCGCAATGTAGTAGTCTGTCATGCACATGAGAAATATTATCATATCCCTCAAAAAATGTAAAGTAAGAAGATATATGTTGGTTGGAAGAGGACACTCAATAGGTGGTGAATTGAGTTCTTATAAAATTATTGTTGAAAGGTTTACTTAAAATATTGACCCAATTAAAATTAAAACATGCCAATTAATCAAGGTAATAAGATTATAATAGTTTTACTATTCAAACAACTTCTCAAAATATTGATTAATTATCAATAATATCAATATGGGATAGTAATACCACTTTTGAGACTATTATAATAAAGAAAAATAGTTATAACTACTATCTAAGACTAACTAAAAAGTAAAATTTAGTTTTCTGAAATATAAATTAAGATAGAGAAAGACTAAATAGAAACACACATCAGATAAAAAAAGTAGTTCTGTCTCAAGACAATACCTAATCCACTCAGCTTGGTGATCACCTGACACTAATTAGTTTGTATTAATAAACTTCATCCACACCCTGGATCAGGGTTAACAACAGTACACATAACTGTCCAGGTCACAAGACCTCTACCGCAATTCCTTGTGGGTATAAACTACCAAGTCACACAATGACCTCTTCCACACTTATCTGTAGGAGTAAACATATATAAGCAGATATGAGTGGAAGGATATATTGTATCCTTCAGTTAGATACCAGAGATAATGTGTGCTTAACAGTCAGATACACACACTACTCAAAAGTATGTAAAAAATAACACGACAGATCAAATAAATATGAGAAAGGATTTAAAAGGCTCTCTGTGTCTTGAGATGTAGATCCGGACTCTTAAGATGTAACTAAGATAAAGTTTGAGTCTTATTATAAAAGTTGACACTAAAATAGAGTGTCGTATTCAGGATTCTAGGTAAAAGTATGGTTCTGTAGGTATATCCTTCTCTTTATTTGATATGTTGAAGAGGTTTGTTTATTCAATGTACAGATTTATTGATATTTCCTCATTTTTTCTTCCTTTTGTTCTTAGGTTCACAGTGGGTGCATGAGAGTCGCATACGTTCTTCTGTATGTATCACAACATCTATGTCTCTGAGTCTCATGCTTTTATTTTTTACTTCGGGGTGCATGTGTTGGAGATGACATGAAGCATTATTTATACACCTCGTACCACATATTTTTAGGTGAAATGTCTAAAAAGAATCATTAATTATGTTAGTGTCATTAAATGACTCAAATATTACCATTAGAAATAACGTTTAAATGAAATTAAAAAAGATAAGGACGTGATTAAGGAACAATGTCACAGTTTGTCTTAAAAGGATGTCATTTGGAAACTGTGTCTTCTCTTCTGCCTTTAAAAGGTGTGACAATCACTGTTCCATAGTTTTGTTGAGATCTAGAACCAGTAGCACATATGCAGTGTCAAGATCTAAGTGTTTCGGGTAACAATATTTAGTTCTTTTTCAAAACATTGAACGATGTCTTGGAGATGGTAGTAAAGAAACAGTGGAATAGACTTTATGAAATCTGAAACTGGTTACGGTGTCTGAGTCATGGTGTCTAAGTCACAGTGTCTGAGTCCTGATTTCAGGGTTACAGTATCAGGGTTACAGTGTCAGGGTTACAATGTCTGGGGTACATTTCTAGGTACTTTAGTAAAATATAGAACCATTGACAGACTTACAGTTTCTCAAAATTAGCCAAATGTATATAAAACTGTCTTAAGAATTAATATTCATAGAATTTATTAGAATTAATCATTAATATTATAAAACATTATATAAAAATATCAAACATAGTTTACAAGATTAAAACATGATTGGTGAGATTCTGAATAAATATCTTGTAAAAGTTTGTTCCATGAGTTGTAAGCATTTAATCATAAAAAAACCAACAATCTCTACACATGATTTGTGATAGATTAAACATGGTTAACATGATTTTTGTGAATTAAAACATGATTAACACATGAGGGGGACAAAAATATCTACACATGATTTGCGATAGATTAAACAAGGTTAACATGATTTGTGAGCATTAAAACATGATTAACACATGAGGAGGCCAACAATCTACCCCTTTTGATGATCATAAATCATGGGATTTAATGGGATTTAAATGAATTTTCTTATTATCACCCTTTTTGTATTCAAAAAAAGAAAATATGAAAAGTAAAATAAATACTAAATGAAGGTAAGGAGGAAAAATAAACTATAGTAGTACATATTTTATTGGATAAAAAGATAAGGTGCATTACAAGCATAAGTAAAAAATTAAAAACATATTTATCAAAAAATACATTATTCACTTCTCTTCAGGTTTAGTATTCTTATTTTTTTCCTTGTAAGAAACATCAGGAGGAGACAATGGAGCAGAAAAAAAAGTGGTAGAAGGGGTTGAGCCAATTCATAGGGAAGGAAGAGGTACTCCTTCAAAAACAGAAGGTGCTATAGTTGGTTTGGTTGGTGACCAAGGAAATAATTTCTCAAGAATAATAGGTATGGTCTGGCTCAGAGCTTGAGATACATACATGGAAGTAGAAGCAAAGGCAGTGGAGGAAGAAGGGGTTGATCCAATCCACAAATGTGCAGCATTTGGAGCCACTATTGTAGTGCTTTTTACATGGAGATAAGGCTTCAACAAATTGATTAAATCATTGATGTCTTCACCTCCATATTGCATAGATTTTTAAAAATCATCCTTATTCTCCATATTATTATCCAAAGTAGGTTTTAACTCTTTCATTTTCTGCACTTTTTCCTTAAAAGCTTGAGTAACATGAGGCATTTTGAGATTTTCCACAAGGTAATTGAAATGACTTGTTAGTTGGTGCTCTGTATAGACTCTATTGATGTATAAATCAACCTTTTTGGTAATTTAATCATCAATAGTATATTATTCCTTTGAATAAGTCAAACCATGTCATGGACATGCTCACTATTTTGTAAAATCTTGGAAAGTCTCTCCTGAACATTCTGACCTTTTAAAGACTGAATCTATTCTTGAATTGACTATTTAAGTACTGCATTGTCTGATATTTGTGATGGTTGACTAGGTTTAGCAGAGGAATAAGGAGATGAGATGACTATAGAGGGTGCAAGAAGGATCTTGAGAATGGTCTCAAAAGTGTTCTTAAAAACACAAGGCAACTCATTGATTGAGGATATTAACCCTCGAACTTCATTTGACAGCTTAGAATTGTTGGAAACCACCTTCTCAACAACAGAGACCAAATTAGTTTGTATTAGAGTCACAACATTTTTAAAAAATTTGTCTACATCTTCTGTGCTAAAATGAGAACAGGAGGTTCAGCAATCTGATATTCATTCCTCAGTTCCTCAATCACATATTTTAAGGATTTTACTTCCTCACTTAATTATTGATTTTCAATCCTCAATTCCTGAATTTCATGCAGCATCTTTGGTTTGGTTTTCTAGATAAGTTTTTGCAAGATCATTCTAGAATCTTGTTTACTTAGCCGAGATACATAAGTAGGTTGATATTTCAAATTTTTTTCAAAACCATCCATCATACTTTCACCAAAAACATTTAAATCCTCATGGTTCTCAAATTTAGGAGTTTATTATGAAAACTAAGGTATAGAAATTGAAATAGAATTTGGTTACTTAAAAGGTATGATTTTTAGTGCAAAAATAGGTTTCAATTTAAAGGATTTTGTGAGATCAATTCCTCTCACTGAATCCAACTGAGAGTCAGAGACATAAAAGTAGCTGGGGAATTTGTGCATAGTTTCCACTGGGATTATCTCAACAGAACCTTCCACTTGAGTACTTTCCAAAATTGTATTTTGTTCCCCCTCAATAGTTTCTTCTATATTGGGACTAAGAGTCTCAGTTTTTTGGCCTAATTCCATTTCTTTTATTCTGGCAGGTGATCGCGTTGTCAAGCGCGTCAAATTAGTTGTTTAATTTTGACTAGAATTTCTGCAGTAGAGCAGTAACCCTAGTTCATCTCTCGACGGAGACTTAGATCATTAATTTAAAAATATGGTTTTATTATGAAAGTATAAAGTGAATGAGGTTTTTTAAAACTTGGGGGTTTCATGATTAAATATGAAAATAGAAAATGAAATCGATAAAACAATGTAGAGATTAACAGAATTAATTAAGTGTGATCAACCCGGGGTACTCACATGATGTTTATCCTTCATCACTTCATGGTATATGGTTATGATCTTTTAATCCCTGGTTTGTAACACCTAGAAACAGAATTTTACTGAGTTTATACTAGGATACCTCCTAGGGTTCATTCGAAAACACACAATGATTCACCGGACACCACCAATGATTGGGCGAATTGTGTTTGACTTCATAACTGAAACTCACCAAGGCAACACACGAAAAACTCAATGCACTATCCAGGTTTGTATGTTATTTATTTTTTATACCATGAAATAAATGTACATGGACTTGACAATGCTTATGTGAGTTCAATTGACCAATATGAACCACACAAACACCGAAATTTAAGGGGGAAAAGAAAGTGGTGAACGGTGTGTGAAACATCACATGAATGGGGTACCCCCAAACATGATCATATGAGTTGAGAATGACATACCAGTACATAACTCAATAAAATAAGAATAGGGGATGATGAAAAACAACACAACAACTTGGAATTTAAAATATCATTCAAATATTACAAACATGAAGCTTGGGATTTACATCATGTTCCTCCCCGGGTGATCCCAAGGGGTTTAGAAACCCATGGGAGAGGAAGAAGAAGAAGATGTTGAAGTAGCACTTCATATAGCCTCCAGAACTTCTAGGGATGTTTAGAAGACTCTTTGGGAACTCAAAAATATAAAAACCTTGCCTCCTGGCCGAACTTCCAAATGGGGTGCCCAAGGTGTCTTTTTATAGCCAAAATCAGAATTGGTTTTGGGCACCCAGATTTTGATAAACCACTTGGAGAAAGGTTTTTGGATATTAGAAAGTAGAATCTCCCTTTTGAAAAAACTGGAAAGTTTTATCCCCACATCTTTTCTATCCCCACCGAATGTTTGGAACCATTTGAACCACTACATCTCGAGATATTGATAAAATACAGAACGCCACTTTTGACTTTGTGCATATTCGGTGGCTTGGACAGATCAGTTCGGATGGGCCCTATAAAAGACGAATCAGGATTTTCTTCCTTTCTATGAAATATAGAATATTAAATTTTGGATCGGCTCAAAAAATATCATCCCATTTAGATGCATGGAATTCGCATTCTATTTAAAACAGTGGATAGATTTCCATGGATCCATGCAATTTTTGGCCCATTTTTCTTCCACTTCATCAAGGGCCCTCCAAATCATGTCCACCTACAATGAAATAATAATAAAAAGTAACATTTCCCATTCTAATATTGATTACCATTAATTAATTTATTCAAACATAAAGTGAAATTTCTTATTTTATTTGGAATATTAATTACAAAACTAGTTTAAAATAGTGATGTAAGGGTGGTATAAAACAGTGAATCGTGGTACGATCACACCCCCACACCTAAACATTTGCAATACTGGGCAAAGACACATATTCAAATAAAATTATACATATATATATATATATTTCCAACATCATGAAAATTTAATATTTGAGGAAATTTTATTTAAAGTAATGTGATCAATGCACGAACCACACCAAGGAGTTCTTCCTAGTGAAAATAGAAAAAGATGCCTCATAAATCATATCATAGAAAAATTAAAAAAGATTCATGATACCAAATTGAGAAAGGAATTCATAAGTAAACCATAACACTAAATCTCCATGTGTGTTTGTGAAAACCATTCCATGTTATTCTTTCTACTAGCTATCCAATAAATATATGTTATTTTAACATTTTTCAGCTTAAATGATTTTGTCCACCAAACCTACCATAAATCCTTTGCAATCACATTTCAAGACCCACTCACTTAAGCATTCCTAGAAGTCAAACCATAAGCTCCTGTCCTAGATACCCCCATATGTTTCACATTTCATCACTCCCCTCATTTGTTTATTTTTTAGAAGTTTCTTTTGGAACAAATCTCACACTCATATCTCAACCCTTGTTTAATCTCCTCACGACACTAATTGAAATAGTTATAACAAGATAAAAGGTTGAGGAGGAGTTATTTTTGACCTTCCAAAGACACAAAAATTTATATATATATATATATATATATGTTGAGGGCGTACAACAGTCGGACATTAGGTACCCATGCATAGGTCAATCTAGTACAGTAATGAAATAGATCGGATAAGGAACGGACGTATGGAAATATCATTTAAATCTGAAAAATAATAACCCAATATATAGTTACCTTATATTAAGTAATAAATAATCACACTTCGTGGTTTGGTGCAAAAAAATTTTTTGGAGATATTAGTGAAACATTTTTCCCAAAAACTACTCACACAAAGGGCATCAATCATCTCAAAGGTTTCACATATATACGACCATTTATATTGTTGACAAAAACCAATTCACTAAATAAAATCACTCCATGATGTTAAATTCATTCAAATATTCATTTTGGCCTTCGTTATGGTATTTTTACTTTCCCCCCTTTATGGTCGCCAAATAATGGAACTTCGAAATTGTTGATGGGGAAAAATGAAAATACCATAAAGAAGGCAAAAAAGAGAAAAAAATGATGAAAATTACTAACTAACCCAGGAATGTATCCACCCCCCCAACACCTAGAATGTGTAGTGTCCTCACTGAAATAATTGATAATTTGAGAAGGAAGGATAAAATCTGGTGTGTTTTATTGGTATGATGCGTCGAGAAGGTGGATTTCCTCCGCCGGATTCTTTGGAAAATCCTCATAGAAGTGTTTAAGTCGCTGCCCACTGACGGTAAGACTTCTTACAATATTCTCATGTAAAATCTGTATTGCACAAAAAGGGTAAACATTAGTAACAGTATAAGGACCGAGCCATCGGGAATGAAGCTTACCTGGGTAGAGCTTAAGCCTGGAATTGTACATGAGGAACTTCTCACCAATATGAAACTTACGTTGGTGAATCATGCTATCATGAATAGCCTTTGTCTTATCTTTATAGATCTGGGAGTTCTCATATGCATCACATAGAATTTCTTCCAACTCTTGAATCTGCAGCTTTATTTGCTCACCTGCATCTGAAAGGTTTATATTACATTGTTTAAAAGCCCAATATGCACGGTGTTCTACCTCCACTAGGAGTTGAAAAGCCTTTCCAAACACAATTCTGTATGGTGACATTCCAATTGTGGTTTTAAAAGTTGTACGGTACGCCCAAAGTGCATCATCAAAGCGCAAACTCCAATCTTTTCTATTGGGTTGTACCGCTTTTTCCAAGATTAGTTTAACTTCATGATTTGATATTTCTGCTTGTCCATTAGTTTGGGGGTGATATGAAATGGAGACTTTATGATCAACCCCATACATAAGAAGTAAATTTTTCATATTGTTATTGAAAAAATTTGAACCCTTCTCACTAATGATGAATCTTGGTAAACCGAACCTACTGAAAATCTGGGACCTCACAAAATCAACAACAACTCGAGAGTCATCGGTCCTAGTATCCTTTGCTTCCACCCATTTAGAAACATAGTCAATAGCTAGTAAGATGTACACAAAGCCAAATGAATTTGTAAAAGGCCCCATGAAGTCAATGCCCCATGCATTGAATGTTTCACAGAATAACATGGGCTGTTAGGGCATTTCATTCCTCTTAGAGATATTCCCTGTGAATTGACATCGAGTACATGATTTACAAAAACTATGGGCATTTATATACAATTTTGGCCAATATAATCCCGAGTCAAGGACCTTTCGAGCAGTACGTTGAGAGCCAAAGTGGCCCCCACATTCCATGGTGTGGAAGAAGGTTAAAATAGAGGTGAACTCATGGTCAGGGACACACCGACAAACTACTTGGTCACTAAATATTCTCTAAGAGTATGGGTCATCCCAAATGTACCAATGAGAATCATGCTTAAGTCTCTGGGATTGTGAAATGATGAAATCAGTGGGTACCCTAGATGTTGCTAGAAAATTCACAATGTCCGCATACCAGGGGGTAAGGTCTACAATATCACAAAGGTTCTCATGAGGGAAGAATTCTCCAATGGGTAGGGGTGAGTCCAAATTATGGTCCAATGGTGAGGAAATCCTACTAATATGTTTAGCTACAAAATTTTCCACCCCCCTCTTATCTCTAATATCAAGGTTAGAAGGAGGAGTATCCATCGTATGAGACGGGGTTTGGCTTCATGTTTCTTTAAGAGAAATCGAAGGGCATCATGGTCAGAAAACACAATCCCTTTTGACCCAAGAAGATAAGAATGGAATTTTTACAAGGAAAACAAAATAGAAAGGAGTTACTTTTCTATGGTTGTGTAGTTTACCTAGGCAGGGTCAAGGGTATGTGAGGCATACACAATGACATGAGGAACCTTCTCAACCCTTTGTGATAAAACTGCCCCAACTGCAAAGATAGAGGCATCACACATAAGCTCGGAGGGGAGATCCCACCTTGGTGGTTGGATTATGGGAGGTGATGTGAGACTCCTTTTTAGTGAAGTGAATTCATCCTCACAATTTTTATCAAACACAAACTTAGAATCTTTTTGCAATAACCGGGACAATGGAAGTGAAATATTACTAAAGTCTTTAATGAATCAGTGGTAAAAACCAGCATGACCAAAGAAAGATCGCACCTCACAACCACATTTTGGATATGGAAGGGTTGAAATTAATTCAATTTTAGATTTATCAACTTCAATTCCATTATTTGAAATGACATGCCCTAGAACTATCCCCTCTCAACCATAAAATGGAATTTCTCATAATTTAAAACAAGATCTTTTTCAATGCAGCGACGGAGGATATAACCTAGGTGTTCCAAACAATCATCAAAAGAAGATACATATACCGTGAAATCATTTATAAAGACTTCCATATAACTTTCAAGGTACTCAGCAAAAATAATCAACATACATCGCTTAAAAGTACCAGGAGCATTACATAGACTGAATAGAATCCTTCTGTATGAAAATGTTCCGAATGGATAGGTAAATGTTGTCTTTTATTGGTCCTCAGGGGTTATATGGATTTGTAAATAACCCGAATATCCATTAAGGAAACAATAATGGGACTTACTAGCCAATCATTCTAACATTTGGTCAATGAAAGGTAATAAAAAGTGGTCCTTCTACATGGCTTGATTCAGTCGTCGGTATTCAATACAGACTCGCCAACTATTTTGCACACGTGTTGGAACCAATTAATTCCTTTCATTTGACACAACTGTTATTCCAATTTTTTTAGGCACAATTTTTACTGGGCTAACCCTTTTACTATCAGATATATGATAAATGATCCCCGCAACAAGTAATTTACTGACTTCCAATTTTACCACTTCAAGGAGAGTGGGATTCAACCAGCGTTGAGATTGTCTTACAGGCTTAGCCTCGTCATCCAAAAGTATATGGTGCATACAAATAAATGGGATAATCCCAGGAATATCAGCCAATGTCCATCCTATTTCCTTTTTACACTCTCTCAAAAGTTTGAGCAGCTTCAATTCCTCTTGTGGAGAGAGGTTATTGGCAATAATGACGGGAAATTGGTCAATACCCTCAAGATATGCATATTTTAAATTAGAAGGAAGTTGTCTAAGTTCCAACACCAGTGGTTTCTGGATTGAGGGAGGGGATTTAGGGGGAGTGAGGTCCATTAAACTGTCTATCTTCTCATGTTTATTCTCTAAAGATAGAGAATCTATAGAAATGAGATTTGCAGAATCATCGACGGTCATGGGTACCTCAGAATGAACACACTCATCAATTAAAGAACAAAATTTACACTTTTCGGAACCCAAAAAACACTCAAAACATGAATCAAAACTCAAATCATCCATGGGTGAATAAAACAAAAAAGAATCAGAGTTTGGGTTGAGGAGAGAATTGTGTGTGTGTGCATCATTTGAGAGCACTTCCATTGAATAGACAGGAAGAGTGGAGTGCTCTTCAATAGGTGGTTTCATAGCCTCAAGGATGTTAAAACTTACCTTTTCTCCTCCAAATTCCATGGACAACATACCATTGTGAATGTTGATGATCGTCTTTGCTATTTTTTGGAATGACCTATAAAGTATGAGAGGAGAATGTCCTTGGGTTCGGGTATCTCCCATCTCATGAATGTAGAAATCAGTAGGGAATATGAGATTCTTCACTGTAACAAGGGCATCCTCAATCACTCCTTTTCGATGCGTTGTACTCCAGTTGGCAAGTCGCACGACAATTCCTGTTGGTTGAAGCTCTACAACCTATAGATAAGTATACACAGAGTGAGGAATTACATTAATGGAAGCACCTAAATCTAGCATAGCATCAGAAAAGAAGGTCTCCCCTATGGTACACGGTATCATGAATGTGCCTGGATCCTTGAATTTGGTTGGTATTGCTGGTTGAATCAAGTTCGAGACATTCCTACCCAAGTTAACTCTCTCATTCTCCTTCAGCCTTCGTCTATGGGTGCAAAGTTCTTTAAGAAATTTGGCACAACGGGGAATTTTATTGACTTCATCCAATAAAGGAATATTATGTTGAACTTTTTAAAATGCATCCATTATCCCATTATCAATATCATTATCAAATATTTTCTTATATTTAGAGAGTCTTTGTGGGAAAGGAAGAGGAATGGATTGTTCATTTGAATCATCAATGATAATTTGATTTCCCTTTTTATTTTATTTTTCCTTACATGAAATTTTTGAGGGTTGGGAAGGAGTGTGTTCAAGAGGGAGACTTACCTGTTTCATAGAATCAGTAGAAGGAGAAGCTTCTTTACCACTCTGAAGTGTAATTACACATACATTACCTTTTTTCCTTCGGATTGGTAATGGGTTGGGATGGTAGTTGTCAAGACCCTTGCATCTTAAGCTCATCGATGGTGTTCACCAATTGTCCCACTTGAGTTTGTAGGTCTTGAAATGCCGATTGTGTGGTCTGTTGGAACTGAAGGTTTTGGGTTTCCATTTGCTTCACCATATCCTCGAGGCTTGGTTTAGATTTGGGGGGTGGAGGATTGTTTTGAGATGTTGATGGATAAGAAGGTTTCATACCTTGTCCTTGTTGATACCAATTCTGCTTGGGGTATCTTGAGTTTCCTCCTTATCAGTATCGGGGTTGTTCTTGCCACCCAGGGTTTGGATTTGGCTTAAATTGTTCTTGCTTGAAGGGAGGTGTTTGTTGGAATGGAATCCCTGGGAACACAGTTGCACAAGAATCAGATGAATCTTGAAGTTGTGGGCACTGGTCAGAAAAATGAGTGTTATTAGAACAAATACCACAATTTAATAGAATAAAAGTAGAGTGTGAGTTACCTTGTTCTTGAGCTAATTTCCTTATAAGGGTATGCATCTCATCAAGTTTAGTATCTACCTTTTGTTCTAGGGCTGAATGACTTACCTCATGAACTCCTTGGGTTGGTGCAATTGCTCGTGTACCAAATTGTTGTGCATTCTGAGCCATGTTGGCTATTAAGTCACGAGCGGCGGAAGGAGTTTTATCAACTAGGGAACCTCCAGCTGCAGCATCAATCATTACACGGTCCATGGGGATAAGTCCCTCATATAAGTATTGGATTAATAGTTGTTCACTAATCTGGTGGTGGGGGAATCTTGAGAAAAGTCTCTTAAATCTCTCCCAGTATTCATGAAGGGTCTCTCCATGTGATTGCCTAATTCCACAGATTTCTTTCCTAATTGATGTAGTTCGGGAGGCAGGGAAGAAATTCTCTAGAAAAAGTCTTTTTAGGTCATTCTATCCCCCAATTGTAGTAGGAAAATAGTATAGCCAATATCTTGCAACACCATCAAGGGAGAAAGGGAAGGCCCTAAATTTAATTAGGTCCTCAGACACATTTTGGGGTTTCATGGTTGAGTAGACTATATGAAACTATTTAAGATGTTTGTGAGGTTCCTCGCCGGGAAGACCATGGAATTAAGGAAGAAGGTGGATGAGACCTAATCTCAGCTCAAAGTTGGCTGCTTCTCGGGATATTGGATGTACGCAGGTTGTACTCCACATCAGGGGTGGTCAGTTCTTTTAAAGTTTGATTATTTGCAGCTGTGTTTTCTTGGGTTTGATTGGGTTCAATTGTTTATTGGTTTAGAACCACTTGAGGTTCCTATAGGGGGTTCATCAATGTTACTTTATTTACCTTCTCGGTATCCCTTGATTTGTGTGTGAAGTGAGTTTTCAATTTCAGGGTCAAATTCAAGTAGTGTTTCGTTACCAGATCGGGTCATGAAAATAATTTATGAAGTTTGTTTTTTTAATATAGATAAAATCACTTATGAAGGGTGAAAATATAATATAATGTTATAATAAAGAAATATATAGAGGGAGATGGATAATAAGAGAGAGAGAGAGAAATAACACACCAAAAACAACCAAAAATAAAGACAAAACCCAAAACAAAAACAATAAAATGGGTGTGGGGGTATTTAAAGGCATACTAATTAAGAAGTAAAATAAATAAATAAAAGGAAATAAAAAAAATCTTGGCTCCCCGGCAAGTGAGCCAAAATTTTATCGCGTTGTCGAGCATGTCAAATTAGTTGTTTAATTTTGACTAGAATTTCTGCAGTATAACAGTAACCCTAGGTCGTCTCTCGATGGACCCTTAGATCATTAATTTAAAAAGAGTGTTTTTATTATGAAAGTATAAATTGAATTTGGTTTTTTAAAAATTGTGGGTTTTATGATTAAAGATTAAAATATAAAATGAAAGCGATAAAACAATGAAGAGATTTACAGAATTAATTAAGCATGATCAACCTGGGGTACTCACATGATGTCTATCCTTCATCGCTTCATGGTATAGGGTTATGATCTTTTAATACCAAGTTTGTAACACCTAGAACCATAATTTTACTGATTTTATACTAGGATACCTCCTAGGGTTCAGTTGAAAACACACACTGATTCATCGGACACCGCCGATGATTGGGTGAATTGTGTTTGACTTCATAACTAAAACTCACCAAGGAAATACATGAAAAACTCGATGTGATGTCCAGGTTTTTATGTTATTTCTTATTGATACCATGACATAAATTTACATGGCATTGATAGTGCTTATGTGAGTTCAATTGACCAATATGAACCACACAAACACCGCAATTTAAGGGGGGAAAGAAAGTGGTGAACGTTGTGTGAAACATCACATGAATGGGTACCCCCAAACATGATCATATGAGTTGAGCATGACATAACAATACATAACCCAATAAAATAAGGATAGTTGATGATGAAAAACAACACAAAAACCTATAATTCAAAAGATCATTCAAATATTACAAACATGAAGCTTGGGATTTACATCACGTTCCTCCCCAGGTGATCACAAGGGGTTTAGAAACCCATGGGAGAGGAAGAAGGAGAAGATGTTGAAGTAGCACTTCCTATAGCCTACAGAACTTCTATGGATGTTGAGAAGACTCCTTGGGAACTCCAAAATGGTAGCACATTGCCTCCTGGCCGAAATTCAAAATGGGTTTCCCAAGGTATCTTTTTATAGCTGAAATGAGAAGTGGTTTTGGGCACCCCGATTTTGATAAACCACTTGGAGAAAGGTTTTAGGATATTAGACAGTAGAATATACCTTTGGAAAAAACTGTAAATTTGTATCCCCACATCTTTTATATCACCACTGAACGTTTGGAACCATTTGAACCCCTACATCTCGAGATATTGATAAAATACAGAATGCCACTTTTGACTTTGTGCATATTCGGTGTCTTGGACAGATCAGTTCGGATGATCCCCATAAAAGCGGAATCAGTATTGGGTTCCTTGATATGAAATGTAGAATATTAAATTTTGGATCGTTCCACAAATTATCAGACCCTTTTGATGGACAGATGTCTCGTAATATTTAAAACAGTGGACAGATGTCCATGGATCCATGCAATTTTTGGCCCATTTTTCTTCCACTTCATCAAGGGCCCTTCAAATCATCTCCACCTACATTGAAATAATGAAAACAAGTAACATTTAACATTATAATATTGATTAAAATTAATTTATTTATTTAATCATAAAGTGAAATTTATTATTTTATTTGGAATATTCATTATAAAACTAGTTTAAAACAGCGGTGTAAGGGTAGAATAAAACAGTGAATCGTGGTACGATCAGCAGGTTCAGGCACTTCTTTAGCTAACTGAAAAGCTTGATTCATCCTTTATTCAATTGAAGGAATAACTTCAAGTTCAGTTTGTTGTTCTGACTATTCCGAAGTAGTAGGGACTTCCTCAAAAATTCCTTACTCAACAAAAGGTTCTTTTATAAGTTCCTCAAGAATAGCTTGTTCCTCTACACCAACAGCAGGTTCTTTTTCAGCAACAATTTCTATAGAAACTATATCATCCTTAGTTTGTGGTTTTTGTAGGCTACTATCATCTTTTTCTAAGATAGTTTTTCCTTAGGTGAAACTTTTTCATCTCTTAATTCTTCACTGGAATACTCAACAACCTCATCAAGTTCCATACCGGGGTCAGATTTGTCCTTATGTCTTGAAGGATTCTCATGTGGATTGAACATCTCATATAGTATTTCATTTTCATACACCCAATATTATTTCCAAGGATTCCAGTTAATTTTCATCCTTCTGAGTGTATCCATAGAGATAAAAAACTCATAATATTCAATAAATTCTTCATTTGAGACAACTACTCCTTTTGGAGACAATATTGTAAAAATAAATATTGAATAAAACAGGGAGGTTTATTTTGATGTATTATTTATCATATCACTGATGTAAAGAATGATGTACTTACATTATTTGATCTTGTGTTTATTTTTCATAATATTAATAAAAAATACATCTTGATATTTCAGGATTGCGAAATCTCCCTTCCTTGGACAAATAATATTTTGAATGAATTTGAAGAGCAGCCTTGTCTCTCCATCTAACTCTACTGCAGTTAGCCTTCTTCACTTATTATTTTTAGTTAGGCTTTCCAATTCCTCTTCTAGGTTAAAAACATCACTAGGAGGAGGACTTCTTATTTAATGATCCTCACAAATTCCCTCATGTGGTATTTCAAGACAAGCATTCCAAAACTTGAATGAAAACGTACACCTTTATCTATTTATCCAACTTCTAACAATAAAATAATCTGTCAATTCACAGGATAACTAAAGATACTAATAAAATTATGTAACAATCTTTAAATAGATGGGTCTCTTCTCTTTAATGAACCATTTCAACTGACCTTGTTCATACAAAACTTTCACGATTAATGAATTACTTGTCAGCAGCCACTTTAGACATATTTCTTTCTCTAATACTACAATTCGATCAGAAAGTCCTAGGTTTAGAATTCCTTTAGGCATTATTCTCAGATTCCTTTTTATTCTCTTCTTAGACCTTCACTTTTCAAGAGTCTATGAAGAAGGTATCTTCATTATGGGCATCCAACATAGGTTCGACAATTAGAAAGAGTTGAATGAGAGTAGAAGGTTTGAGAGAGAAGGGTTTTAGGCTTAGAAGTCGAGTAAAAAGAGAAGTGAAAAAACATAATGTTTTTATCATTTAGGAAGTCAAAACATCGCAAAAATAAATGCACGGTATAAAAATAATTAAATAATAGATATAAAGATATGGGAAAATAAAAAACAAATTACACTGAAACTGGAACAGGTCGTTGCGGTGTAATCATTATGGTGTGGCTACCAACAGTGTGACTGTATCATTGAGACAGTAAGAGTAATATAGTAATTGTATGACCATAAACGTGAGACAATAATTCCAAGAGAGTAACTTGTGAAACTGTGAATCATGAAACTGTAAACTTTGAAAGAGTAAGTGTGAGACAGTAACTTTGAAGTTGTAAACCTTTTTACTTAACACTTATCATTCCTAATTCATGTATGATGTAATTTATCCTTTCAGAATTTAATGGTTTAGTGAATATATAAGTAAACTTATGTTTAGTGCTAATCAATTCCAAAGTGATATCACCTTTTTGATAATGATCTCTCATGAAGTGATTCCTTACATCAATATGCTTTGTCTTGGAGTGAGAAACTGGATTCTTTGAAATTTTAATAGACCTTGTATTGTAACAATTTATAGGTACATGTCTTAATTGATATCCATAGTCTAGTAATGTGTGTTTCATCCCCAAAATTTGTGCACAACAACTACCAATATCTATGTACTTAGCCTTGGCAGTAGATAATGCAAGAGAATTTTTTTTCTTACTACACCATGATACTAGAAACTTTCCTAAAAGGTGACATGTTCCAGCGGTTCTTTTTATGTTTAACTTACAACCACCAAAATTGTCATCTAAATAGCTAACTACGTCAAGTGATTGTCCTCTAGGATAAAACAGTCCTAAATTGGTTGTATGTTTGAGGTATTTGAAAATTATTTTAACTTCATTTAAATGAGACTCTTTAGGGTTTTCTTGAAAATGTGCATACATGAAAACACTAAACATAATATCAAGGTGACTAGAAGTTAGGTAGAGTAAAATTCTAATCATTTTTATATAAGTGTTTTGATCAATAGAGTTACCATTTTCATCAAGATCTAAATTACAGGTTGTACTCATTGGAGTATCACCACTTTTAGTGATATCCAAGACAAAAATGTTTTAGAAGATGTTTAGTGTATTTAATTTGATTTAAAATAATACCTTCCTTATTTTGAAAGATTTGAAATCCAAGAAATAATTTTAGCTCACCCATTAAACTCATTTCAAATTCATTTTGCATCATTTTTAAAAACTGAATACATAAATAATTTCTTGAAGATCCAAAAATAATATCATCAACATATATTTGAACAACTAAAACATCTTTAGAAATTAGTTTTATAAAAAAAATTAAATCATCTATACCTTTTGTAAAACTTTTGGAAATAAGAAAACAACTTAATCTATCATACCAAGATCTTGGAGCTTGTTTTAAACCACATAAATATTTTGTTAATTTAAAGACGTGATTTGGAATGTGAGGGGTTGTAAAACAAGGGGGTTGTTTGAAAAACATCCTCAACTATATATCCATTTGGGAATGCACTCTTGACATCCATTTGATATATTTTTTAATTTAGATGTTCTGTATAGGAAAGCAAGATTCTAATGTCTTCAATTCTAGATACTGGTGAAAAAGTTTCTTGAAATTCAATTCCTTCTTCTTGACTATAACCTTGTTCAAACAATCTAGCTTTGTTTTTTACTATATTACTAGCTTCATCAACTTTTTCCACGAACATACATTTAGTTACTATGGTCAAGATGTATTTGGGTCTATCCACAAGTTTCCAAAATTTATTCCTTTCAAACTATTTTATCTCCTCTTGCATTTCCATCACCTATAATTAATCATTGATAGCATCATTGATGTTTTTTAGGTTCTATTTGTGACAAGAAGGCTTAATGTTCAACCTAATTTCTAAGAGAAACTCTAGTTTGTGTTCCTTTATCTAAATATTCAACAACAACATCTAAAGGATGGTTCTTGAGAGTTCTAGTTGGTCTAGAAAAGGAGGGGCTTGTAATTTCAGGTTCATCTACCTGTTTGGGTTTATCAGGTTTAGAGTCTGAAGAATTTCCAGAACTATTTGATTTAACTGATTTCTTGAAAAGAGTATTAGATGATTTTACATTTATATCTAGATTTGACATATCATCTTCAAGGTTATCTAGGGAGGTCTTAGGTTCATGTGGATTTTTTATCAACTTTTATATGCACAAATTCTTCCACACACTTGGTTATTTTATTAAAGACTATATATGATTTACTAGATGTTGAGTAACCTAGGAATATTATTTCATCACTCTTGGATAAAAAAATTTCAAGATTGTACTTTGTACTAAGGATATAGCCTTTGCAACCAAAAACTTTGAAGTAATTAACCTTGGGGTTTCTATTGTTCCAGAACTCATAGGGATCCCTTTTAAGAATAGGTTTGATTAACACTATATTGATTATGTATCATGCGGTATTTACAACCTCAGCCCAAAAATAAATAGGTTGTTAATATTCATTAATCATGGTTCTAGCAATTTATTGAAATTTTATATTTCTTCTTTCCACACATCCATTTTATTGAGGTGTCCTAGGGGTAGAGAAGTTATGATTATAGCCATTTTTTGAGCAAAAATATTCACTGTTTTGATTTTCAAACTCACAGCCATGATCACTTCTTAATGTTTTTATTCTAAGTACACTAGGATTTTCTACAGTCCTAGAATACTTGGTGAAATGGGAGTAGTCTTCACTTTTTTAATCCAAGAAAGAGGTCCAATTATATCTAGAATAGTCATCTACAAGAACATAAACACAGTGCTTCCCATTTAAACTAGAAACTCAAGATGGTCTAAACAAGTCCATGTGATCCAACTCTAGAGGTTGAGAGGTTGAAACTTATTTCTTTGATTTTAAATATATCTTTTATTGTTTACCTTTTTGACAAGTATTACAAACATGTCCATTTGGAGACTCAAGTTTGGGTAGGTCATTGACTAATCCTTTTCTAGTAAACTTCCTAAGGGAGTGTATATTGTCATGTCCTATACATCTATGCCAAATCCAAGACTCTTTGTGAAATACACATAAGAATAAAACATTTTTAGAAACTAAAGAATCTAAGTTGATAGCATAAACATTTTCATTTCTAAAATCAGAAAATACTAATTCATCTTTCGAGTTAAAAACATTGCAAGCATCTTCCTCAAATCTAACATGAAATCCATCATCACATAATTTTAAAATACTAAGAAAATTATATTTCAATCCATCAAAAAAAGTAATTTTGAAATTAAAACTTTTTTAGAGTTACCAATCTAACCTAAGTGAATTATTTTTCCGTTAGAATTATCACAAAAGGTGACATGCCCGCCATCAATCTTGATTAGTTTCTTGAAGCTTGAATAATAACCTATCACGTGACTTGAAAATCCACTGTCCAAGTACCATAAGCTCTTATAGGAGGTCTTATGATAGATTTCCTACAAAATAACCAAACAAAAACAGATTTTGGTACCCAGACTTGTTTGGGTCCAGTGACATTAGTAATCATTGATTTAGGAACCCACATCTACTTTATAGGTTTCCTATATGTATTATATAATATATTTGAAAAATAGACACTATTTGGTCTAGAAAAACTAGAGGTAGTAAATGATTATCCATAATTGGAACTAGTAGCAGAGTTTTGATTGTTAAGTAGAAAAACAGATTTTCCAGAGTTAGTTATGAAATGTGTTTTAGATAGGTTTCTCTATCCATGATGATATCTAATACCATAAGTGTACTTAAAAGATATCTATTTACCAAGAATTTTAGTAAGAGTATTTTTCTCATTGGTAAACTTTTCTAGATATTTCTTTAATTACACATTTAAAATTTTTAGTTCATTGTTTTCCTTGAGCAGTTGAGAAATATTTTCCTTTTTAGTAGTAAGTTCAGACTTTATATTTACAGTGAGATCATGTTTCTTCTTTAAATATTTATATTTATCTTTTAATTCATTACAAGGGTCTTAAATCATATTACAGTATTAAAATAATTATTCACTTTTCATATTCTCATAATCACTTCCATTTGCAAAATAGTAAGAATTGTAACCAGGACAATATAAGGTTACTTTAGATGTGTTTTTTATAAAACACATATTTACCATTTCATCTTTCTCATCTTGAGATGATGATAATTCACTATAACTATCCTTAGAGTCACTCTAGGTGGATTTCATAGCTTTCTTATACTTTTTGTATTTTTTTCATAATTTTTCTTGTATTTTAATTTTGGACAGTCTACTTTGACATGTCCTCTCCTCTTACATTCATAGTAGAAAATCTATTCTAAGTTGTCATTTCTTTTCCAGTCCTTTTTTCAGTTTCCCTTGTTATCATATCTTCCTTTATAATTGGGCTTCCTGAAGAACTTCTTCTTACTATATAATTTCTTGAATCTTATGGCTAGCTGAGCCATCTATTCATCAATATCTGATGTTAATTCATTATTACTGGAGATTTCAACAGAGACTAGTACCTTCTCCTTTTCCTTGTTCTTAGAAGTAGTAGTCTTGAAGGCTACAGATTTTCTCTTAGGTTCATCTTCTTCCATGTTGACTTTTATATCTTCCTCATACATCATAAATATTACAATGTGTTCTTTGATAGGTAATTTTCTTATTTCACATGATTCTCTAATGGATACAGAAGTTCCTCTCCATCTATCAGGTATGCATTTGAGAATCCTCATAATTTTCTATTTAGCAGTAACATGTCTTCCCAAAGAGATCAAAGTGTTAATTATTTCATTAAACCTAATATATATGTTAGAAATAGTCACATTAGGTTTTATTTTAAAGTTATCATATTTAATAGTATATATGTTGTGTCTCATTTCCATAACACTATAAGTTCTTTCATGTGAAACAGATAGAGTATCCCCAATTTCACGTGTCATTTTACATGCAGAAATTCTATTAAATTCTTCATCTCATATAGAACAATATAAGGCATTCATGGATTTTTAATTATTGTTATAATAATACTTAGTTGGGTCATCAAAATTAGTTTTATCAATATCATGAATATTATATTCCTCTACAATTGAAGACCAAATCTCAAAAACCATACTTTCTAAGTGCATTTTCATTTTAATTTTCCATTTTTCATTATTGGATTCATTAAATAATATTGGTATGTTAGTAGTAGTGCCTTTTAGTCTATTTCCCATAATAATGAATAATTTGTAGATTTTTTGTTTTATGGAACTAAAAATATAGAACTAACAAAAATTTTTAGATCTTTAAAACACAACTAAAATTGCAGTTGAAAAATATTTGAAAAATATTGACAATTTAAAATTTTGAAAATAAAGATTTTAAGAACTTCCTCTGATACCAAATGTTGGTCAGAGTATGAAACTCAAGAGGGGGTGAATTTAGTTCTTATAAAAATTTCTATTAAAAGGTTTACTTAAAAGATTCATCAAATTAAAATTAAAACATGCCAGTTAATCAAGGTAATAAGATTATAATAGTTTGACTATTCAAACAAATTCTAAAAAAATGATTAATTCTCAGTAATATCAATATAGGATATTGATAGCACTCTTGAAAATATTCCAATAATAAAAAATAGCTATAACTATTATCCAAGAATAAATATTAAAGTAAAATTTAGTTTTCTAAAATATAAATTAAAACATATATAGAATAAATAGAAACACATAGTGGATAAAACAATTGGTTAGGTCTCAATACAAGACCAATCCACTCAACTTGTTGATCACCTAACACCAAGATGTTTATATTAATAATCTTGATCCACACCCTGGATCGGGGTTAACAACAGTACACAAGACTATCCAGGTCACAATACCTCTACCACAGTTCTTTGTGGGTATAAAATACAAAGTCACATAAGGACCTATTCCACACTTATATTTGGGAGAAAACATATGTAAGAAGGTATGAGTGGAAGGATATCTTATATCCTTCAGTTTGATACAGGAGATAGTGTGTGCTTAATAGTCAGATAGACACACTACTCAAAAGTATTTAAAAAATCACACGACAGATAAAATAAATATGAGAAAGGATTTAGAAGGATATGTGTGTCTTGAGATACTACTCTGGACTCTTCATATATAACTGAGATAAGGATTGATTCTTCTTCTAAAAGTTGACACTGAAATAGAGTGTCGTATTCTAGAATCTAGGTACAAGTTTTGTTCTATAGGTCTATCCTTCTCCCTATTTGATATGATGAAGAAGTTATTTGATTCAATGTACAACATGATTGAGATTTCCTTGTGTCTTCTTCCTTTTGTTCAAGTGTTCACAATGGGTTCACGAGATTTGTGGATGTTCTTTTGTATGTATCACATATTCTATGTCTCTGAGTCTTGTTCTTTTATTTTTTACTTTAGGGTGAATATGTTGGAGCTAACAAGAATCATGATTTATAAACTTTTTACCTTGTATTGTTAGGTAACATGTCTATAAATAAACATTAATTATTTCAGTGTCATTAAATGACTCAAATATGACCTTTAGAAGTAACGTTTAAATGAAATAGAAAAAGATAGAGAAGTGATTAAGGAACAATGTCACAGTTTTTCTTGAAATGGTATCACTTAGAAATGGTTTCTTCTCCTTTTCCTTTGAATAGTGTGATAGTAATGATTCCACGGTTGCATTGATATCTATAACGGGTAG
This sequence comes from Viscum album, assembly GCA_963277665.1. NCBI lineage: Eukaryota > Viridiplantae > Streptophyta > Magnoliopsida > Santalales > Viscaceae > Viscum > Viscum album. Next base: position 196,354,736 of record OY728164.1, read on the forward strand.
CATATATGCGGTGTTAGGATCACAGTGTCTCAAGTAACGGTATCTAGTCCTTTATCAAAACTTTGAACGGTGTCTTGGATATGGTAGCAGGGAATCAATGTCACAGACTTTATGAAATCTGAAATTAGTTATGATGTCTGAGTCACAGTGTCTGATTCATGATGTCAGGTTTACAGTGTTAGGGTTACAGTTTCATGGTTAAGGTGTCAGGGTTATGGTGTCTGGGTTACCGTGTTAGGGTTACGGTGTCAGGGACTTGGAAAAATCTGAAACCAGTGGCAGAATTATGGTTTCTCAGACTTATCCAAATATCTATAAAATAGTCTTAATAAGTAATATTCAAATAATTTATTGTACTTAACAATTAATATAATAAAACATTATAAAACAAGATGAAACATAGTTTATAAGATTAAAACATGATTTGGGAGATTCTGAATCATGATCTTGTAAAAGATTGTACCATGAGTTATTAAAATTTAATTATAAGGAATCCAGAAGTATCTACACATGATTTTTGATAGATTAAACAAGTTTAACCTGATTTTTGGTCATTAAAACATGATTAACACATGAGGAGGCCAAAAATCTCTACACATGATTTGTGATAGATTAAAAAAGGTTAACATTATTTGTGAGCATTAAAACATGATTAACACATGAGGAGGCCAAAAATATATATGATATATTAATTATAGAAGTATAATTATATTATAAATTTCATATATATACTTTATATCGGCTATTATAATAATCCATGAGAGGTGATGATGAAAAATGAATGGCATCGATTTGTGAGGCGGTAGTTTGTCGCACACACAAATAACGATTTTGTTTCTCAGTTAATGGAAGAGGATATGGATTTAGGTTATTAAATTAAAATATTAAAATATTAATATATTTCATATAATTTTTTTATTTTTTCATCATAATTGATGAATATTTGAAGGAGGTAAAATAAGTAATAAAATAAAGATGTTGGGTTAAGCACGATACCTTATCTTCAGACACCCTCCTTAGGTAAGTACTAAGATCATTAATAGTATGGTTCTTTGATCAAACCATAGGCCCTAGGATAAGGTTATGGAAGTAAGGAAAACATTTCTGTAGGTATTTTCTAATAAAAATATCTCTGAATGTGTGAAAATGAGATAAGATTAGGTGGTCCTTTAAAACTTAGGTGAGTGGAACACTTGTAGTTTTTTAAAAGAAAAAGGTGTATTAATATTTTTCGTGTACCAAAAGGCTCTAAAATGGACCATTATTGATCATTATACATGATAAGGTCAAAATATTACCCTAAAATATATTTTGGATAAGTTTTTAGGTCATTTTAACACTTATCCTTTTAGTTTAACCCCTATTAAATATGTTTTTACCTTAACTGTGGTAAAATATTTTCACTATATTAACTATTCATTATAGAAAAAAGTTAAGTTGAAATTATTAGATAACATAAATTATTCTAATTATAAAAATGAAATTCATTTTACAAAATTAAATTCTCATAAGTTTTATAATTTAATTTGAAATTGAACTTAAAGGCACGATGAAAAAATGGATTTTCAAGAAGAATATTTTTCATGTAAAATATGATTTCATATTAACTCTATGATGAGTAAAAATAATAATTTATATTTATATTAATAATTATTAATATATAATATAGAAAAATAATTTAAATAATTCCTCATTACGGGTTGTTTTAATTAATTAAAATGGAGAAACATTATACATATAAAAATAGTTTTTTTGAAAAAACCAGATTCTAAACCCAAATATTTAATGATACTAAAATAAAATATAAATATGATTTATATTTTATTAATATTATTAAATATAAATAAATAATAATTATGTTAATTTAAATCATATTCAAAACATTAAAGGAATTTAAAATTAATTTATTTATTGAAAATACATGGCATTTTTATAAATATCCATATGTTCACTATTAACCGAAAAAATATATTTTTTGAAAGATACAAAAATTTCACCCTAATTTATTTTTTCTAGGAATATTTAAAAATTAAAATTTATTTTTTAAAATTTATATTTTATAATTTATATATTAAATGTTTAAATAAATTCTTAAAATAAAAACAAATAGTTAAAACTATTTCCTTTTTGATTTAAAAATTATAAAAAAAATTACAATTAAAATAGCTATCTAATTTATATAAATAAATATGAAAACTATTTATTCTATCATTAACTAGGTTGTTAAATCCCCCCCCCCTTTAAATTTCATCCTCATAATTTTATTCAATCATTAAACTAGTGGGGATATCTTTCCCTCATAGTATTTTTATATTCCCATGTTGCTTCTTCAACCATAGAGTTCTTCCATAAAACATTTACCTAGTGATAGACCTTATTCCATATCACTTTATCACTAAGTTCAAGAATATGAGATGTTTTTTTCATATAAGAAATATTCACTTCTAATTGAACTACTTTGGTAATCAAAATATGAGATGAATTTAGCACATACATTCTTAACATTGAAACATGAAAAATGTTGTGTAACAAGGATAAAATCGGGGGGTAAAGACACTTATTAGGAAACTAATCCTAATTTCGACATGATTTCATTTGGTACAATTAACTATGGACTTAACTTTTCCTTTTTTTTAAAACAGATCACAAATTTCGTTGGAAATACTTTAAGAAAAACATGATCACCTTCCTCAACGACAGATCTTTCCTCCAGTTATCTTTATATCTTTTCTTCCTACTCTGATCCATCTACATATATTGTGGAATGAAATGTGCCTTCTCAGACATTTCCTCTACCAAATATACTCCCATCAACTTCCTTTCTCTTACTTCATTCTAAAAATCAAGAATTCAACACCAATTTTCTTATAATGCTTCAAAAGGTTTCATCTGTATACTAGAATGAAAATTATTGCCCCAATAATAATCAATCAATGAAATATGATAATAAAATTCCATAGTTATCCATTAAACAAGAAATAATCAATTATTCCAATGAATTTATTTTTTACACTATTCATCATATTGAGGATGAAAAGCTATACTTAAATTTAGTTCAGTACCCAACAACTTCTAAAGTACTTTCCAATAATTAAAAGTAGATATTGGATCATGGTTAGAGTTAATGGAGAGAAGAACCCCATGAGACTTTATAATCTCTTTAAAATATGATTGAGAAATCAAATCCAAAGACATGGTATCTCAAATTGGAATGAGACTTACAAATTTTGTTAATCAATCAACAATAACCCATATCTCATCATTACCTTGAGATGTCTTTGTAAATCCCACCAAAAATACATTGATATATTTTCCAATTCCCACTATAGAATTGGAAAAGGTTGAATCATTCCATGTTTTAATTTTCATTTTTCTTTAACCTAATGCAAATTCAAACATTTCATGGTAAATTAATCAATATTTATTTTCATTCATTCCATCTAATAATACTCATGAATGTCTTTTTACATATTGTTCTGGCAGGATGAACCGTGAATGGGGAACTAAGAGCTTCACACAACAATTATTTCTTTAGTTGGGAATCACAAGGCACACATATTATTTTTTCAAAACTAATAACAACTTCTTCTTCAACATTAAAATTAAGAAACTTACCCTTATTAAGGGATTCTGCCTTATCCTATAGAACATGATCCTCTTTATGAGCTTACTTAGTTCTTTTTTAAAGAGTAGACTACATTGAAACCTAAAACAAAATATTGGATTTCTCTAAACCCACAACTTCAACACAAAAATTCATCACATCATTAACTAAAGGGGTATGTTCTAAATTTAACATTGTTAATATATCATTATTTTTCTTACGCAAATCGTTAGATACATTTTTTCCTTTCCAAGATGATAATGAATCATGAAATAATAATCTGTGATCTATTCAAACCATCTTCTCAATCACATGTTCAATCCATTATGAGTGAATATATACTTAACACTTTTATGATAATTATATTTTTCACACTTTACTCCATAAAAATTGTGCCTCAAAAATTTTAAGGAAAAAATTACAGCAGCTAATTCCAGATCATGTGTTAAGATATTTAACACATGAGGTTTAAACTAACATGAAGGATAAGAAATTACATAATCATTCTACATTAGTACACAGACAAATCCCTTAATAAAGAATCATTATAGATGAAAAATTCATCATTTCTGTAGGACAGGGTCAAAATTGGTGAATTTACCAATTTTGTTTTTAGTTCCTAAAAACAATCATCACAATCTTTTATATTGATGAATTTATATCCTTTATAAGTTAACTTAGTCAATAGTCTAGACAACTGAGAAATGTTTTTAGTAAATCTCTAATAGTAACCCACTAAACCACATAAAATACCAATATCTTTGACATTTTTGTTCTTGGAAAATATTTAGCAACTTCTATTTTATCTAGTTCAATAGTTATACCATATTTAGAAACAATATGACCAAGGAAAGAAATATGTTGCAACCAAAATTCAAACATAATAAATTTTATATATAGTATGTTTTCTTTTAATGATAAAAACAATCCTTTTGTGTCTTTATCAATCTTCTAAACTTTTCAAATATACAAAATATCACCAATAATATAACCAAAAAATTATCCCTAAACTCATATAAAACTATATTCATAAGGTACTTAAATATTTTAGGTGCATTAGACAACCTGAAGGTCATAAATACAAACTCATAATGCCAATATCTAGTTTGAAGCACTGCCTTTGGAATTTCATCCTCCTTGAATTTTAGCTGATGGTACCCGAACCTCAGATCAAACTTTGAAAAATAATGATCTACCTAGAGCTAAATAAACAAATAATTAATATAGAGGAAAGGATACTTGTTATTAAAAGTGATGTTATTCAAGGCTCTATAATCAGTGAAAAGTCTCATTAAATTATCTTTATTTTTAGTAAACAAAATAGGATAACCCCATGGTGAAGTTCTAGGTTAAATGAAACCTTTCTCTATAAACTCATGTAATTTATTTTTTGATTATTGATGTTTTAATTTCACCATTTGATAAGTTGGTTTTTAAATAGTCTTATCATCAAATACTAATTCAAAAGTAAATTCAACCTCTTAATTAATAATAACATCCAAAAAATCATCAAAAAATACATCCAAAAATTCATTTACTATTGGGACATCACTAATATGAAAATTATATTTCTTTTAAACAATATGAACTAGATAAATTTCACTAATATATATAATAAATTTCTTAGATTCTTAGTATGTTATCAAAGGTATGAAATATTTGAATAAAACTTTCATAGATCTATAATCTATCTTATCATGATAAACTGAAATACAATCCCTTCCCAAGTTGATATCAACCTAGATTTTGGGAAATTCAACATAATTTGAAAAAAAGACAAACCCACTAATGAGAATAGGAATATTCTTATAAATCTCGGTTTCTTTAATAATTCCACCTATATTTTTCACCAAAAGTTTTATATTACTATCATTAATTCATATTCCCAATTTACTTGAAAATTTCTCTAAAATGAAAGAATGAAAAGATATAAAGTCAAACAAGGTATTGGCATAATTCTAATAGATAAGTAACATACTTATCACCACATTATTTAATGGCCCAATATCAACCATAGTAGTAGGAAAATATTTTTCCACACTATTTTTCTTTTGATATTGATTATTTTCATCCTCAGTTACTAACTTTGGGAACATTTTAGCGTAATGACCCAACTAATTGTAACTAAAAAATCTCACCATTGTATGTCTATCTATAACCATATTCATGGATTATTCATGATTATTTTCCCTAAAATCATGGTCTATATAAAATAAATTTCCACATCAGTAACACTTCAATAATTTCTTTAGAAATTCTCTAGGTTTCTTTTTACCATGCTTACCACAAGATAGAAGATTCATTTTCTTACCTATAAATTTCTTTGATGTATGTTTCCCTATTTCCTTCCATTCTAACTAATTATTACTTTCATCATCATGAGTTACATAGGTGTAAAAAAACTCCATCGCAACTTTTTTAGCACAATGAAAAACTTTCTCACATAATTTAAATTATCATTCGAACAAACCTCTTCATAAACAAGGTGTTAATACTAAGTAAAATTATGTTAATTTTACTATCAATGTCCTAAATAAAATTTAGTATGTACCTAGACAATATTGTAAAATTTCATTCATACGTGGATACGTAATTATAATATTTTTACCTCAATTCCAGGAATTGTTTCTCCATATAGAGTCAAACAGCCATAGGTAAATATTTCTCGAGAAAATAATCATTAAATGTTTTATATTCCATAAAAAAATATCATCTTTCTCTCTAGTATTCTTAACCAAGGACGACCATTAATCATCTTCACCTTCAAACTTATAAACAAAAAGATTTACATTTTTATGTTTTGAACATCCCGTGACATTAAATATCTTTTCTATATAAGCAATATATCCTTCACATAACACTGGAATTGAGGTTCCACTTAAAGTTAGAGGGTGTTGTTCCATGAAATGTTCAACCATCTACATGTTTCTATTTATAAAATATGATTTCTCACTAACATATACTCCACGACCATTTATAGACTAATTCAACTGGTCCATCATCAAAAAAAATCTCAATTCTAATTCCAACCATTCTAGGTCACATATTTGTAAGCATATATTCCTCTTAGTGACTTCCTATAATAGTATCCCTATTTCTTCTATACAAAACCATGCTAAATGGACATAGTTTAGTCAAAGAAACATGGCAATATTCAAATTCTATATCATTTCAACTTAACTATATTGTAAAAACCTTCAAGGAACCTGATTAACCTTATCCTAACCTATAAATTTATCTAAACCTTTCCTATGATACCAACTATAAGGACCCATAATTAAACATTACATAATCTTTTTTTAGGTCATGAATTAATTCTATTAAATTTTAGGATCTTTTCACATTTATAGTTTTATATAATTATATCATAACTCATACATTACAAAACTATATATATACAAAGTGGAAACTTCTGATCAGTATCAATTTTTCTAAAATATAAATATTTTAAAATAAACAATGATTTATTTTCTTGAAAAATATTTATGACTTTTAACTTGACTTATTCATTTCTATTACTCATCCTTAAACCCTATAAAAGTCATTTAAAAATGTTGTATAATAAAAAAAAGATCAATAAGGAATATAAAAAGAATAAAATTGTTAGTCCATTAAAAAAACTCTTGAAAAATATTTCTAAAAAAAATACCTTTTTATCCAAAACGGAATCATCATCATTTTAAAATTTTCATTATCATACCTTTGAAATTAAATTGTTTCCATGAAAAATCATTAGTAAGAATAGAAAATTCATGTAGGTGCCTTGGTATATCATCATCCTATAACCCTTACAAGAACCCATACAAGAACCCTTACAATTAATATAGTAATAAAGAAGACTTTACATATAATTACCCTCTAAAAATAATCATTACCCAATGCATTGGATTACTATCTAGGTTCACCCACAATATAAGCTATAACGAGCTCATCCAGTACAGTCTGGGTGAACTCATCATATAAGCTATTTCAAGATCACCCATGAGAAATAACAGGGATAAACCCTTCATAAAAAAATCCAAGTACCAAATCATGAACGAAAACAATTAATATGAAGACTTTTTTTTACAAAAAAATTTAAATTCTCATTTAAACCTATTTGAAAAACACTATTGGATATTAAAATACCTTTTTCTTTTAAAAAACCCATTTTCAAAACATAAATTACACCGAATAAAGGATTTTTTCACTAAAAAGACACGGAATCTTATAGAATAGTCCAAACATAAAATTATTGTTATGATATATGGAAAATATTTATAATCGTATATGTTAAAATAGAAAAATCACTTTATCTTTTATAAGTAAAGACAAAAATTCACTAAAAATATTGTTTTTTAAAACCATTGAAAGAAATAAAAAAATTTACTTTATAAAAATTTCCTGTATATATTATTACATTCATAAAATCATTTTAAAAACGTAGATTTTAAAGAAAATTAATTTGAAGGAAAACTTTAAAAGATGATTTTTAAATAAAATCCCCTTAACACTTTGTGAACATTTGAATTATAAGCCCCATGAATGAATAAATCTAAAAAATTATTTAAATTTAATTAGAATGGATAAATTCATGATATAAAATGTATATAGGGATGTATATACACCTAACAAAATAATGAAGGTTCATAACATCAAAATATTCCTCAACAAAAGGAAATTGAGATGAAGTCCATTAACTTGAGTCTGACCCATCATGTATGTTCTTTACCATCCTAAAAAATAAACAAATGTTAATTTTTTACATACTTAAGAACTTATTTTACTTTATTATTCTATTTTATTTCACTTATTTTCATGTTATATATGATTAAATTTCAATTTTGTTCACTTCGAATGTTTTGACAGTATTCAGTCTGTGTGTCAAAAATGACTTCGGTAGGTTAACTATGGTCAAAATGGTCATTATTTAAACATATTCACAATAATAATCTAGAAAAATTTATCATATTTATACATAAATTATACTTTTAAAAATAATTAAATACTTTTTAAAAAATAAACTATGTTGTATTCATGGTTATTGTTGATCATACGTACGCATCAGTAATGTTTCCATTTTTCATCAATCATTATGGAAAGAAGATAAGTAGTATTTTTTCATTATATAATAATTTAAATATCATAAATAAAATATTATTTATTTTAATATACTTAAATATATCACACGTTTGATTTGTTTTTGAAAAATAATCACATTACTTCATAGAGGCGGTAGTCCACATGTATATACGAACGACATTATCATTTTTTAAAGAGTAGAAAGTTAGGAGAGAGAAAAATATATTATCTTTTTAGAGTGATAAATATTTCATTAATATAATAATTATTTCATATTTATGTCACATATACTCATTAACATTATCCTTTTTACCTTACATGTAAAGAGTTTGTGAAAAACAAACCACATCTCTTCGTGAGGCGGTAGTCCCCCATACACACGAGTGATGTTGTCATTTCCCCCATGGAATGGTAAGTAAGATGGTATTTATGATATAATAATTAAATAAGTATAATTATTTTAGAAATTTCATATATATACTTTTAATACATTATTATAAAAATCCATGAATAGTGATGATGAAAAATGAATGACATTGGTTCACGAGGTGGTAGTCTACAATACATATGAATTATGATTTTTATTTTCATTAGATAGAAGAGGATATGTATTTAGGTTATTAAATTAACATAATAAAATATCATTTTATTTTAGATACATTTTTTATTATATCATTATAATGTAAGAATATTTTAATGAGGTATAAGAATAAATAAAATAAAGAAGCTTGGTTAAGCATGATGTATATTCTTAAGAAAACCCCACTTATGTAAATTAATCCTCCTTAGGAAAGATTTATGATCGCACAAGGGGATATATATTTTAAGTATAGAATCAAGTAATATATTCTGATAGTTATTTTCTAATACATATTTCTTTTAATGTGTGAACAGGATAGGATATGGGTGGCCTTTTATAAGTGAAGTGAGTGGCACACTTGTAATTTTTTAAATGAAAAAGGTGTGCCCATGTTTTTCACATTCCAAAATGCTAAAAAATGGTCCATTATTGATACTTATACATTATTAGGTCAAAATATTTCTATAAAATATATTTTATACAATTTTTTAGTTCATTTTATCCCTAATATTTTTCATTTAACCCCCAAAAATCAGTTTTTACTTTAACCATGGTAAACAATTTTTACCATTTTCATTATTAATTATGAAAAAAAAATTAGTTTAAATTATTGTATAATATAAATTATTATTATTATTATTATAAATATCGAATACATTTATTAAATTAAATTAATATAAGTGGCATAATTTAATTTAAAATTTAACCTGTAAGCATGATAAAAAGGTAGGTTTTCAAGAATTATATTTTTCAAGAATAATATGATTTTAGATTAACACTATGACTAGTAATAATCATTTTAGGAATTTAAATTAATATTTATTATTATATAATATTTAAATTTAATTTAAAAAATTCCTCATTAGGGGTTTTTTAATTAATTAAATTAGAGAAACATTATGCACAATAAAACAGTTTTCCGAAAAAAATCTGATTTTAAACCAAATAATAAACTTATACTAAAATACAATATAAATATAATTAAAATGTAATTAATTTTATTAAATATAAATAAATAATACTTATGTTACTTGAAATAATATTCAAAACAAAATGGGGCTTTAAAATTATTTAATTTGTTGAAAATAAATGACATTTCTACAAAAATCCTTATTTTTTCACTATTCAAAAAAAATAACTTTTTCCCAAAAAATATAAAAATTTCAACCAAAGTTAATTTTTGATATTTTTATTTAAAAAATTAAATTAGTTTTTTCAATTTAAAAATCTATAATTTATAAATTAAACTCTTAAATAAAACATTTAAAAAATATTTTATATAAAACTATTTCCTTTTTTATTTAAAAATTACTAAATATATTTATATTGATTATAACTATATGATTCACATTAATAATCATGGAAATGATTTATTATATCATTACTTGGGTTTTTACAATTGATATTAGGGCTTCTTATTCCTTTGTTTTTACCCGAGTTTTGTCTTATTTGGGGTTAAGTGTTTAGATTCCCCTAGGGATGTTAGTTATTGATAAACCTAATGGGAAGAGGTTAGATCATGTTAAAAGGTGTCCCATGTGTTCCATAGTGTTTTAAAGATATTTTAAGTTATTGTAATTTATAATCATGTATATAAAAATTTATCACACTATTTTTTTGATGGACCAGCTGATGCACTTTTGAGAATTCATTGAATTCTACTAGGGGTAGGTGACTTTTACATCCATAATGGGGGAGTGTATGTTTGTGGGAGAATAATATAACGAGTTTGGTAGATATATACTTTATTTTCTCTATGTATTTTCCATTATATGATAATTATAGGGTATGGTTCTTCCAAAAAACTAAGATATTCTTGTAGACACTTTTCCTCTGGTAGTGGACCATTTTTAGGATGTATTTCTAGTGGATTTCATTGGAATTACACCTAAAAAATTGAACAAGTTCATGATTGATCTTATTTTGGATGTAACTATTAAATTAATTACTCCTTATCATGTGTAACTGACAGATCTTAGAGAGTTGAAGGTAAAAGTCGAGTATCCTGAGGTGAATGGTGTTATCTATCTCAGTACCTCTCCTTGGTGTTTTCTATTTTTATTTCCCATGAAATGTATTGGGTGCCTTAGGGTATGTTTATATTAGTAAAATCTAAACCATTTTATGGTGAAGAAAAAATATCACTTTCCAAAGAATTGATAACCATTTTGACCAAATAAATAGAGCCTGATGGTTTCCTAATATTTATCTGCTATTAAGTTATCATTATTTTTTGGTCAAGGTAGTAATTTTACCAAATATGGTACATAAATGTATTTATGGGTTGTATGATTATATTATTATTTAATTAGGTGTGATGAATTCATCAGTTATTTTCATGGATCCCATAAACTAGATTTTGCATCCCTAATTAGGCTTATTTTCCATGGTTTTTACTGATGGTGTATTGGTAAATTCATGGACCCATGAGTCACATGATGTGAACCTTGAGATCATATTAAGTGTGATTTTTGAACTTCAGTTGTATTCCAACAACTCAAAGTGTCATTTTTTTTATTAATTAGGTGTTATTTTTAGAGAATATGATATTAGATACATGGATATTAGTTCACCCCTGGAATGTGGAAGCAGTGATGTCAAGATTTGGCTTAGGAATTCGTTGATGATCTTGAGATTCATTGGATTGTTTGGGTATTATAGGTGGTTCATTCAAAACTTCTCTAACTTGGAAGTGTCCATGAGTGGGCAGACCAAGAAGGGATTCAATTTTTAGTGGTTTAAATTATGTGTATAGGTATTCTATTGTTTTAATAAGAGGTTGGAATCCACTATAATTCTATCTCTTTTAGACCCTAGGATTAGTTATACTATCTATTTGGATATCTCAAGTGTCATACTAGGAGATATTTTTATTTATAGTGTTAAGTGGTTGCTAATTGGTATCATCAGATATAACCCCACATACATAACCCCACCCATGACATAAAACTACCAATTTTGGTTCACTCATTGAGATGTTGGTTTAGTTATCTCTTTGGGGATAATTTTATCATCTACACTAACCATAAGATAATGTGATATATATTCTCCCTATGAGACATGAATTTTTATTGAGACATGGGTTTGAGTATCTTTAGATGTTCGGTTTCTAGATTGTATATAACTCAAGGAAGGGAAGTTTCTTCAAATATTCCTTGAGAAAAAGACCCATGAATTAATATTTAATACTTCTAAAGAAGAGTGTAAACTAATGAGACTACTCACCAATTACTATATAGATGTGTTTGTAGATGGAGAGGTGGTAGTTTTTTATCCCTTAACAATTGTATATTTTCTATTGTTCCAAGTGAAGTCTAAACATATTTTTTATTTATATTTCCTCATGATATGGGAAAGACTCATGGAGGATGATCCTATCCCAAGTTAGGTTCATCACGCATATAATTTTTTGTTTTTCTGTAGTTTTTTATTGTTACCAATTTCAATTATGGAAGATATGATAAAGGGTTATCATACCTCATGATGGGTGGTACATCCAAGGTAAACTAAGATGTGTCAGGATATTAAAGGGGGGTTTTAGTGGTTAGGTATGGGTAAGGTTATCTTAGGTTTCATCACTTGTTTCCTATCCTATCAGAGGATAAATGTAGAGCACTAGTAATTGGGTAGTTTACTTTAATCCATTATAGTTCTAGTGTGTATTTTGTATGAGGTGAGTATATTCTTCATCCTAATATTTTCCAAGAGCATTATCGATCATGATTTAGTGGATGCGGGGTTTGATTGGCCAATCAAGGTTCCATATTTATTGCTCATTCAGGATACTCAGTCTATAGAAGAGTTAGGCACGTTATATATGCATGTAATAGTGTAGTTTCATAGTGTTCGTATAATTATAGTTTTATATTGAGATAAAACATATAGATAAAGATTCCAGAAGGTCCCGAAGAAGGCTATAGGGTCTCATCTAATGATGAGTATGATATATAACCCACAGAGAAATAGACAGCTAGAAAGGATGATCTATATACTAGATGATATGAATATGGAACACATTATTTATTTTTTGTGGATCTTGGGATAACTATATAATATTAGTGTACATTTCAAATAACATTAGATATGAGTTTTTAATTAGAATTTCTGTTTTTTAGGATCTTTAAAACAAGTTATGCCAATAATCATTGTATTGGTTAGATAAAGGTCAGTAAACTATGCTTAAACCAAGATTGGTGTAGGAAACCACTGAGTGGGTGTAGTTGGCTGATAATTAGATTATTAAAACTCAATAAATACAACACTCATGAGCTATTTTTAGGTTTCAGGAATTCAACTTCATAATGGTTTACAAATTTTTCTTGTGCTTTTCACCTTGGTTGTAGAATAGACAATTGAGGAAGTAAGTAAAGCAAGCACAATGGTATGTTGGTTTGTTCAAGATTATAGAATATATTTTTACGGTGGTTTATTGTTTTGATCTTAATAAAAAACATAGATTTATGAATGTTGTGTTCTATGTATCCCATATTCTTAATTATGGGTTAAACCTTGTGCATATAATCAATGATGAAGATGTCAAGTTGAAGGCATATGTTTTATTTTAGGATAACTCAATGTGGATTATAGACCAGGGCATGAAGGTAATATTTCGGAATAAAATTACTCTTTTATTATTAACATGGACCCATTGATATAAACAATATTATACTTGAGAGTATGAGTTTTATTTGTGTTCATATTGGTTGGAGCTATTCATCTAAGAACCATATAGTCGTTCATGTAAATGAAAAGTCTTTACTGGGGGAGTTTGTAATGATCTTAAAATGTTTAGGTGATGGACATTTAAATTTTAACTATTATAATATATATTAAGGGAACCTATTATTTTTGGGTATTTATATGGGTTAATAGTATGTTTTAAAGGATCAAGTTAGGCTTATAGCTACAATTTTGCAGTCTATAGGTGTTCATGTCATAACAGCTTAAATTCAAGCTATGATGGTTTTAACATAGGGGAGGCCCTATATCTATAACTAATTGCACCATGGCCCTATGGGAACAGACATTGACTATATTAACAGAGGTATATTCCATTTTTTGGTTTTTATCATGAAATTCCCCCAAGTTTATGCCATGAATATGTCGCAGGTGCTTTTTATAAACAATAGCTTCGTAATATCACCCAAAATCTTGTATTTCACTCTCATATAATCTCCCCCAGTATTTTAATTACCTAGGTGGTGTCAAGATACTTTATTTGGTTATTTTTTAAACCTTCATGTCTTCTCTTGTGATTTTATAGTTTCATTCTATGATGCAAATCTCGTTTGGTGTGTATAATACCATTTAAGCCCTATGTACCTTTTTCTTCTTATCATTATTATTTTCTCCAATCAAAAATCATAATTTTTTTATTTATGGATGAAATTATGAATAAATATTATTGGGTTTTAATAAATATGTGTGTCTGGGAGAGTATACTCTATTATTATTTTAGAAGTAATTCCTTACCATTTTACTACCTTTAAATAAAGTTATATGTCTTGAATTGCATGTGAGTACATGTGTAGCCATATAAGGAATCTTCTTTTAGGATTAAAGTGAAAAATTAGGTCCATATAGATGAGTTTTATTATTTATAGGGGAAAAATGGGAATATTTCTTGGTTAAGGCATAATCCTATCATATTTCATGGGTGATGCTGGGACAGTCTTCCTAGAGAAAAAAACTTCATGGGAATCATTCCGGATCAGTTGAGGATATAATGAATTAGTAATATGGTACAGGGGTTGAGTGATGATTCACCTTTTTATGGTGGATTTTGACATGTGTTGTATATTGTTTCTTTCAATTTCATTATTGAGTTCTAGGAGAACCTTGAGTGATATGGTTGGAACTTGGGGTATGATGTAACCACTCGTATGTGAGAAGGGATGGGTTGGGTGTGTATCATGTCACCTCTATTTAGTGATAATATATGGGTTGTGTGTGTATAATGAGGTCATGTATTGAGATATAATTCATGGGATATGTGTTTTTGATATTCTAAGTTTATGATATAAAATTCCTTAATGGATGGTTCCAAAGCTAGCATGGCTACAAGTTCATGGTGATATTTTTAGCATACAATGACCTAACCGGTACTACGTTAATTTTTTTACTTCTATCAATACATAAAAAATGATATCATTATTTCACTATTTTAATAACTTTTTGATGGTGTCTTAATGGGTTCATAATAACACCCAAAATAGTTATCTTGAGCCACATACAAACTTTATAGTTTGGGATCCTACAAAACAAATTTACCCCAAGATAGATTTCTAAGTATATGTTGGTGTATGGGTTGAGGAAATACTAGGAAATATTTTGGATTTTGGTAGTGACAAATCACTTATTTTTTCATTATATGGTTCTTGTATATACATTTATCTTTCACATGTGGGTATCCATTTTTTACATGATGTATTAGATATTATTTTACACTTTGATATTGTATGGGATGATATTTCTATTACTTACACTATGAGTCCTTGTTACTTACCTACATATTATTAATTTTTTTATTTCGTTTACTCCGATGGTTATCTTATTCTGATAGAATAGTCTACCAATGGTTCCATTCATGACCTCTCCTTTGGTTAGAAGCCTCTTCGGTTTTAGGAGGCACACAAGAGGTCATGTGTCCCTTCAACTTCAACCCGGTGATCTGGTCCAAGGTGTCACATATTTCTATATATCTATATCTTCAACTAACATATCCAAATGATGGAATAGTCTATGGAAACATATAGAAACCATTTTAGTGGTCAAATAACATTAATCTAACATTTGATACAGTATGGAGTGACTAAGTATTTTGTGGAATGGTTTTGGTATTGTAGATAGAACTATAATAATAGTTTCAAGATTCTTCAAAAACTCCATTGTTTGGTCTTGTCTGAATGGGTGTAAGGACATAGATTTTATTTTATTTCGTTTAATATAATTTTTAACTATGATGATATAGGACCCTTACATTACCCCTATTCAGAGAGGCCCAAGGCCCAGTACATGACCTAAAGGCCAAAATACAAGAATACATTGGACCCACCCCTCCTCGGCATTGACTTCATTAATATTTCCTAGATCCCCACATCACTTGGATGAATGGATATTATTTCCATATGAAGATATTCATGTTTCCTAGTACCTATGGATATATTAATAACCTCTCGTCATTCCCAATCTAGTTATCTCTACATTAGCAGTTGATAGTTTCTATTGTTCCACTTATGGGCCAACTTATGTGTGGTTTGATCTGACTGCCTCATATCACAAAGGCTCTTTGGTCTGATAACCCATAGGTTGGAGGCCTAAGGTGACCTAAAGTCCATATATCCTAAAGTAAAAAAAGGTGTCCCAAAGGCCTAGTGGCCTACAAAAAACCATTGGCTTGAAGGCCCTAATCAAATAAATAGTTATATTACTACAGTACTGCTACAATACCTACTTAAATAACATATCATCCACTAAGATTTGAGACTATATTTTTTATAGGATTATAGGGTGTGTTAACTACTCATCTACCACCCCAAATACCAAAACTCCAATTTTTAAGTATGTATTCTTCTTTGGTAATAAAAATTGTCTATAAAAATTACCCACCAAAGGATTTTTTTTCTAACACTTTTTCATGAAAAATATTAATTTGACTTAATTATTTTCAATGTTTGTATACCAAGTTTCATATTCCAATATATTATTTCTATGATAGTAAAAAAATTCTCCTTCCTTGTATCATTTTATAAGCATGGAGGGTGCCAATAAAACAATTAATAGTCTCCACATAGAGGATAAAGTTATTTCCTTCCATGGGATACGTCAACACTAGATAGTGTAGAGTATATTGTTTGATTTCCATAAAAGATATCTAATAATATATATACCACAAATAAGTTTCTCGTTTATTAAATAATTTTAAGAAGGGGAAATATTTTACAGTGTGGTTTTCTATGAAATGACTAGAATGGGTGAGTGACTCTTGAACTAATCCCAATTACTAAAGGTATTGAGGGGAGATATTTTTTAGTGTCACTCTCTTTTAAAAAATATTTACTTTGATATAATGATATAATATAACAAAACTTATAAATTTCCCTACTGTGAAACTGAATATGCATTTTATTAAATTTAACTTTATGTTGTGTTTCCACACCTTTAAAGAAATTTCCTCATCTTTAGAAATTTTATTATAATTTTTATTTGACATGACCACTAGATCATCTATATAGAATTCCACTAACATCTCTAGAAAATACAAGAATGTTTATTTATTTTTATATTTGTAGGTATCCCTAACATTATTAAAACCAAATGGAATCACCCAGTAGAAATAAACCCATTAATGCTATCTAAAGAAAATTTCATCTTCAACTTCTAAATTAATTTGGGTCTAGTTATACCTATAGTACCGATCCTTGAATAAGAGAGCCTAAAAAAATTTATTTCATCCATCAAATATTCTATGATCGGGATCAAGAAGTCATTCTTTGGATAATAATGATTCAAATCACTAGAATTTATGAAAAGTGTAATTTTTTTTATTCTTAACAGGGATTATATTGGTAAGTAATTTTGGGTATTGAACCTCCCAAAATAAATTTTCCATGATCTCTATGTGAACCTCATCTTCTAAATTGATTGTAAGAGTATGGTGAATTATTATCAATTCCTATTTGAAATTTTATAGGTTGTAAAATAAACCAAGGTAATGAATGGATAAATGGGGATTTAGCCTAATAATTACAATGTAATTATATGTGAACACATCCAATTTTAACTTAAGAAAAGAAATATATTCCTCTGTCTCTTCTGTTTTCATAGTTTTGCTAATCCTTATGGGTCATGGGTCTTCCCTAATACCCAAATTGACCTACTTGAGTTTAATATTTTCATTAAAACAACTTCAAAAAATGGGGTTGGGAATATCTAAGTTATTCTTCCTCAACATTACTAACACTGAGAGATTGGATTCATGATAGAGTATAGATGTTTCATAATCCCTATTGAGTTCACACTCATCTAAATAGTGTGAATGTTTTTTAAACCAAACCAAAACTATATGGATATGGGAAATTGAACCTAATACATGTACTCCTGTCTTATGGTTAATTTTAAATTGATCAAATATCCTTGTCTAAGTTGAGTAGATATTCATCAAGACCATGTTCATTTAAATATTATTAGAGGAAATTTTGATTTTTTGGGATTTTATAAGTATCTCTTCCTCTATTGATGAAGGATGAATAATAGTGAAATCTACTTGACCATCATAAGGAAGGGAAGTGATATTGAGACCCTATATAGTGTATGGAATTATGATTTGACCTCCTAAATATAGAATTTTTTATTAAATTTTGTTTAAATAGAGTATAAAATCATTATCCAAACCATGCCCTGGATTAATTGATGTTACTTATAATCCAATGGTGCAATGATTTGTGTTGTATAATTTTCCAATAGTCCTTTTCCCTCACTTTAATGGTATCCTTAATTGGTGTATAAATATTTGAAAGACTAAAAGGGTGATTATCGGTATAGATAAATTCAATATTCACATTAATTGATTACATTAGGAATTGATGATAGGAAGAGGGGATTGATACAGCATGTGAAACCATAGCCTTACCTATTGAGCATTGAAGGTAGTATCTTATAAAATTACTATGAACCCATACTTGGATATATGGTCTCTAAACAAATATCTCAACATAATATTATAGAAACCTAATTTTCTTATAAATTTTATTTCAAGGTTTTTAATATAAATTTATATAAAATACGACTTAGAAATCCCGAGGTCTAATGGATCTAGGATATTACATACATAAAACATCAACCTGAACATACACCAATTAATTTTATTTATTTATCCATAATGTTCTCCTAAATCCCATTAATCTTCTATTATAGAATAAGATACCCTATGGAAATACATAAAGGAAAATCCTGATCTGTAAATCCCTATAAGGAAATAATCAGAGTAAAGGGTGATGGTGATGTACTATGTACAAGACAAGATACATATAATTATATCATAAAGAAAAGAATCATAAGCATTAGATAATGTAATAATGGAAATAATATCATAATATAAAGGCATTATAAATATGCGTAAACAATAAAAACATGGAATCATAATTATAATTCAATGATCACTACTAACACATCATAAGATAGTTTTCTAAGATAACTTCATTTGTATCTTACATGGTATCTCATGACATCAAAAAAATTACCCAATATATTAGGATGAGGTTTAGTTTTCTTGTCCTATACATCAAATTCATAACATGTATATTAATACGCATGCCACATAAGAAAATCATACATAGGGATTATTCTTAATAAAACCCCATGAAAATGAAATGGTTTACATAATCTTGACTTTGAGCATAAAAAATTTAAATATTCAAAATATTTGCATGAAATAACATATTAAATAATTTTGGATGTTCATAAATGAATAAAGAAACATATTTAATGAAAACGAAGTTCAAGTGACATTAAGACATAAAAATTGTTGTGAATTAAGTTTAAAAATGAACCTATTAAGAGGGGT
The DNA here is from genome assembly GCA_963277665.1 of Viscum album. Classification (NCBI taxonomy): domain Eukaryota; kingdom Viridiplantae; phylum Streptophyta; class Magnoliopsida; order Santalales; family Viscaceae; genus Viscum; species Viscum album. Next base: position 196,374,545 of record OY728164.1, read on the forward strand.
GTTAAGAAAAAAAATTAATGATTCATTAAAGAGGGCAAGAGAATAATAATTCCGTTATAACTAGAAATGAACCCAAATGGTTTTCTATAAAAATGAGTGTTTTTAGAATCTATATAAGGATAATATAATTAAATTTAGTGGTAAAAGAAAATATATAAGAAATAAATTTTTCCTTTTTAAATTAGTTTCCTTAAAACAATGAATTGAGAAAAGAACTTGAAGAACATGTATTATCCAAAAATATTAATATATATATATTGGTTAGGAACATATATACAAAATATATAATAATAATGTGAAAATATGATAGAGTTAAAGTGAGTAAAACAAAGATAATGTGTAACATAAAAGTATTGAGAGTGGTTCGGAGGATCCCTTACCTTGGGTCCTTGACTCATTTGATACGTTCATCTAACCTCATAATTAAAAAAATAAAACTTAGTAAATAAATTTTTGAGAACCATATTCAAATATATTTTATTTTTTATTATTATTTTATATTTTTTATAATCATTTTATTATAATATTATGATTATGTTCACTTTCCCGTGGATGTTTTCAGCATGGTTCTAACGTCTCAATGTTTTATCGGTAATTATAAAAGTTATTGTTTAATGTAACCATAACACCAGAAGTGTAAAAAAATTATTTTCATGAAATATAAAAGGACTATATGGTCCCAAATAAATATATGTGTTCTAATATAGGTATTATTTATTTATTGTAAATGTTATCATTATATGGTTAGTTCATTTTGCTGGTTTTTCCAACCATGATGAACATATTTGGATTAATTTATCCTTATGACTATTTATCCATTATAAAATATGAAGCAATATATATTATAATTTTTAGACCATTTTTAACCATAAAATATGTATTACAATCATCCATTCGGGTGATGATAAAAAACTAATTATTTTTTCCATGGAGGTGATGAACTGTCCATAATATGAACAACATTTTCAATTTTGAATACAATAAGAGTTGGTTATATAATTGATATAAAATTAATATAATAACTTTATAGTATATTAATAAATCTAATTTTATTATACTATAATGGATATAATTTATTTTATGAGGTATAAGATGAAAATATTTTATGAGAATTCAATTGAGAATATTACATCTTCCATTGAATGTTCACTCATAAAATACACCTTAAGGATTCTTAGTTTGGTATTTTGGTGATTCCATCACATCCAGGACATGTATAGAGATATGAAAATATATTATTTTCAAATTTTGGGTGAGATAAGTGGCTTAAAATGTGTTGAGAAATATGGTTATTAACTATTGAATTTATAGGGGTGTTTTATAATAAAATACTTGAATTAATTATTTTTTCCCTCAAAAAGTGACCAATATTGTGACTAAATAGAAATGGGATCATGATTATACATTAAATAATCTAATAAAATATACATATAACTTTTATAAACCTCAAAAATTCATCCATTTATACTATTACAAAATATGGTACTTATATAGTACTTATACGAAATTTTATTATTTCACCTTCCTATTTTGTTTTTATGAGTAATTAAAAAAATTAACCAAAACCATATATATACCTTTTGATTCCAAAAATTAAATCCATTTTACCAAAATAATTTTATAAATAACATAAATTTAATTTCTAAATGAAATCTTTATTTATTAGAAAAAAATTAGGACATGATTAAATTTCTAATTGATAGAAAATTTTATTATGGTTTCATAAAATTATATTATAATATTTATGAAAATATATATTGGATTATGAAATAATTTTATGAAAATGAAATTTTATTTTAGAGATTTAAATTTATCAAAAAAAATATATTTAAATGAAAATAAATCATATATATTTTTTCAAAAATATAATTATTATTTCATTATTCAAAATGTTTATTTAATCATATTTAAAACTTTTATTTAATTGTATTATGAAATAAATTATTTACATTTTTATTAATTAAGAAATGAAAATATACTAAATTTTACCCTTAGATAATTTCATCCAAAAATTTAAAACAATTTGGTATTAGAAAAAACACCATTTCATTTCTAAAATAATTTACACATCAATAATACATATCCTTTAGATACATAATGATTTGTTAAACAGACTTGAGGTATGGTGTGAAATGGCGGTACATTTATGGGGTGGTTCATCCAACATTAATCAAGTGGTAATATCCATTAACTTGAACTTCTCCCATAAATAATTCTACTTAAGCTTTGATTTTGAAGTTCATCTTGAGCTTATTTAAGGGAGAAGCCCAGTGAGGCTTCCTCCATCTGAATATCTAATAAATGAGATTCATAACATATTATCCTAGTTTCTATGTATATAATTTATCCTGTCATTAATTTTATCTTATTTTTTTCATTAATATACAATAATTCTGATGGCCTCTTTATTCTATATTACTAAATATGGAAAATACAAGTTTATTCAGAAGTTAATTTAAACATATAAAAGTATAGGTTATTACATTCTTCCCACTTTAGAAATTTCTCCCTCAATGTTATATTTTATATATTGTGATGAAAATATAAGAAGGTGTGTCTATTTAATTTCTCCATTAGGTTCCCATGTTACTTCTTCATAATTATATTTCTATCAAACACATTGATATGTTATGTTGTATTATTTCATAAAATTGTGTCTCTATAGTCCAAGATCTTCCCCAAATTCTCCTCATAATAAATATCAGTATCCAATTATATCAATTATAGATTTATTACATGTTAGGGATCTATTATATACTACCTCTATAGAAACCCTATCCTTTTACACAAAACATCACATGATTTTAATCATAATAAAACATCATATTACAAGCCAAAGATCATAACGTCTAGTGTCTTGGAATACTAGGTACATAAAACTTAAAACATGGGACTAAATATAAAATTTATTTATTTAGTATCCATAAATAGCTCCTAACTTCCATTATATTCATACATATTCATAGGATAACCTGGGGATAACATGGACAAAGGGATGATCTAAAAAGCCTAGAAAGGGAATAAACATGATAAATAAAGCTTATGCACATGGGTTAGAAAGCATAACATAATTATATAAAAATTCATGGAACATATGGAATCATAACATATAAACATGAGGTTATATGAACATGAATTCATTGTAATGTTTTTAGTATAATTAAACATTACTTTAGCATGAGTCAAGGATCATTTCACATTGAGGAGCATAAGTCAAGGTTAACCCCCAAGACCATTGTACATGGTAGCACGAGTCAAGGATAACTTCCAAGACCAATTCACATAACTTATCATGGGACTCAAATTTACCCAATGGATTGGAGCACTATCTGGGTGTACGTATCATAACATCTTCTTTAATATGCTCTCCACATATAGAATCATACATAATCAGTCATACATAAACAAAAAGGTACCCATGGAAAGAAATGGGTATCATAATCATGTCATAAAGCATAATAGATAAGTGTATCATACAGGTATCCATGAAAAAAAGTAATTAAAACATACATGGACGTTGATAAGGGAAGATATTCACATAACATGGTAATTGTTGTCAAGAATAAGTGACAACATGTAATAAGGGTATTTAAGAAATTTTAGCATTAAAACATTTTTTGTGTGGTTTTAAGGAAAATAATAAAGGGCCTTTAAAATAGAAAAGGTATTAATATTTTATATAAAACCAGAATTCAAACAAGAATTTTTTCATAATAAAATGACTAATTTTATAAAAATAATGTTGTATTAAAACACATGATAGAGTGAACTTGGAACATGGTAAAAATTCAAGAAGTTCCATAAAAACGGGGTATCTTATCGAGAAGTATTGAGGAGGGAATCACATAAAAGCATGTATATCCACAAAAGAGAATTATTAATGGGTATTGATACATTATTTTGGGCATATAAACAAAAATGATAATATTTACTTAAATATAATATAGGATTTCATTTGAGTAAAAAGAGAGTAAGAATAACCCTAAGGAATAATGTAGGTTCGAGTAGAATCCCTTACCTCAAGTATGATGGTGTTCTAAACATGATATTAATGACCTGAATAATCAAATTAGGTTAATTAATTAATAATTAAAGAACGTATTTTACATTTAATTTATTTAGAATAACATTTTTTTTGTTCATTCATAACCTTTTTGATTGTTTATGAGGTTCAATTTCATTGTTCGGGTCTTTTGTTTCATGGTCAGTTTACTTATATATATGAATAGATAATCATGTAAAATGATGATGGTTGTATATAATTGGAGTTATATTTTATTATTTAACATCCATAATGTTACATGGTTTTGAATTTCATTTCATTACTTAGAGTGAAGATTAATCATTATATAAAACTTTAGCGACAACATTTTGGGTTAACTGGCGGTTTTTTATCACAACGAACACATTTTATTTTATAAATCAAAATCATGTGTAAAAAAAGATTCCAGAACCTTATATGATACATAATATATATATATATATATTCCAGTTAAACCATAAAATGGTTTCATAACCAAAATTTTATATGGTAAAAGAAATTGAAAACCTATCATCCTTGAATGTGATGAATTAACACATCTCGAATGGTGTTTTCATTTCTAGTATAAAAGAAGAGTTAAAGAGAGAAGATAATAAAATATTAAATTATCATTACAAAATTTCAGTACATATAAGGTAATATATTTTTAATAATATTTGTATGAGGATAGTTAAATATAGAAAAGAAAACAAAGGAACTTAAAAAGAAAGTAAAATAATTGAAAAGAGGAATTTACCTCTTGAATTAATCGTTTTTGAGAGCCTCTTAAGGGGAGAGGATTTGGTCTTTTGAGGTTACCAAGGGATGTTAGACGTGGGGGAGGAGCTTGGGGAGTTATTTGAGTAGAATTTATGAAAGGAACAAGGCTTGAGGTGAGTGAAGAGAAGAGGGGAGTGTCGGTGGTTTTTATAATGGAGGGGAGGAGGGTTTTCTCAATATTTTAATCATTAGTTTATTATTTTTCCATAAGAAAAGAAATAGTGATGATTCCATGAGAAAAAATCGTATTAATTTCTTGTGATTTTGAACCAAGGGTTCTTACCTCAATTATTATGCTATTAATAGTGCATTTAACTTATAATGCATATATATACGGTAAATTATTGTATTTTACTATTCATAAAAAACTCAACTATTTTAGAAAAATCCCAAAAATTCACCCTAAATATTTTTTGATGCATAGATTCCCAAAATGAAATCCATTTTCCAAAAATAATTTTCTAAATATTATTAATTAAATTTTTAATTAAAATAATAATTTACATGAAAAATAAATATTTTAAAACTATAACTGATTTTATAATGTTTTTAAAAATTACATAAGGCCTTATAAAAGTATCTTAAAACCAAAAGACATAAAATTGTTAATTTACTAACACATTTTAAGAAAATTAATTTTCTTTTAAATTAATTAATTAATTGTAAATAATTATTTATGACTTACAAAAATACTAATACTTTTTCTATGGTCATATTATCACTTATAAGATGCCTAAATTTTATTTATACATTCAAAGGTAATGTTACTATTCTTTTGGATGATTTTATATTCATAAGGGTTGTATTACTATTCTCAAGTGTATGTTACTATTCATAAGGGTGGGTTAATATTCTCCAAAAAAATTAAGTTTGTTCAATCATACCCCAAAAATCACCATGAATGCAACTGTGTATGTGAGATTTTCGAATTTCAAAACACAAAAGTGGAAAAATTATGTTTAATTGTCACATAGTATTTATTATCATGATAATCCATTATGTTTCTTTATGTGATTATAGTATGAAGAATAATTATAAGAAGGTAATTCCATTGACAAAACTTTGGTTCGTTACATTCTTTCCCCCTTATGAATTTTTTCCCTCGATTTTTTTTTGACATTCTAATCCATAAACAGGTGAAAGTGATTTTACTTCGTTACTTTCTCCAATTACCATGTCGCCTCTTCATACTTATGGTTTCACCATAGTACCTTGACAAGGTGAGTAGTCTTGTCATGTAGAACTTTATCACAATGATCCAGGATCTTCACTGGCTACTCCTCGTAAGAAAGATCATTCTCCATGTATACCACTATAAAGAGAGTATATGTGAAGGGTCTGGTATGTACTTTCTTAAGAGGGATACATGGAAGACATCATGTGCTCTAGACATGGTAGGTGGAAGTTATAGTTTATAAGCCACAGGTTCAACAAAATCAAGAAATTTGAAGGGGATGATGTACCTAAGAATTAACTTTCCTTTATTCCCTAACCCCATAACCTTCTTCCATAGAGATATGTGGAGAAATACCATGTCTCCAACTTTAAACTCAAGGTATCATTGATGATTGTCTGTATAAATGTTTTGTTGAATTTGGGATACCTTGATGTGTAGTTGAATGGTTTTCACCTTCTCCACCATTTTGTCAACCATTTCAGGTCCTATCAGCTTACTCTCACCAACTTCATCCCAACACATTGGTGTTCTGCACCTTTTCCTATAAAGGGATTCATAAGGTTCCATTCAAATGCTGGAGTGGAAACTATTATTTTAGGAGAATTCAACCAATATAAGATATTGGTCCCACCTTCCTTTGAAGTCCATAGAATACACTCTCAACATGTCTTCCAATGTCTGAAAAGGTCACTCAGATTGGAAATCAGTTTGAGGATGATAGGTCGTGATGAAATTCAACTTAGTGCTTAGAGCATGTTGGAGAATTTTCCAGAACTTCGAGGTGAATCTTGGATCTCGATCAGGTATAATAGATAGCGGTAATCCATGCATCCTTACCACCTCTTTGATATATATTCAGGCAAGTTGATCCAATGAAAAGTCCTCTAGAATTGCGATAAAGTGAGATGTATTTGTAAAATGATCAAAAATGACCCATATAGCATTTTTTTCATCTAGATGTCCTTGGAAGTCCAGTGACAAAGTCCATTGTAATATTCTCCAACTTCCATGTTGGTATGGGTAGTGGTTGCATAATCCCTTTAGACCTTTTTCTTTCAGCCTTCACTTGTTGACATACCATACACTTTGAAATATATTCAACAATCTCCTTCTTCATATTGTCCCACAGAAATTTTTCTCAGAAATCACAATACATCTTTGTGCTCCCTAGGTGAATATAGAAGGTTGAGATATGTGTGTCATTCAAAATCTCCTTCTTTATCTTTAGATCAGATGGCACACATAATTGTGACCCAAATCATACAACTTCTTCTTTTTCTATCTTGAACTCAGAGGATTTACCATTTCTAATAATGTCCACCCTTTTTATAAATTCCACATATTTTCTTTGAGCATACTTTATTTTCTCCATGAGGGATGGTTGAAAAATAATTTGAGAAAGGACTGATGATATTCCCCCCTTAATGATTCTCATGTATATCCTATAAAAAATAAAAATATTGGATCCTTTTCAATTCTCATCATTGATAAATATGTAGGATCCTTTTTACTTAAATCATTTTTAACCTTATTTGCCTTACTAGGGTGGTAGTAGATTTAGTAGTCATAATCATTGAAGATCTCTAACCATCTTCACTAGAACATATTAATCTCTTTCTGTGTGAATATATACTCGAGACTCTTGTGATCAATATATATCTCACACTTCTCTCCGTAGAGATAATGCCACCATATTTTCAACGCAAATATCACAACTTCCAACTCCAAATCATGCATAAGATATTTTTTGTTCATGGATTTTCAGCTACCTTGAGACATAAGCTATCCATTTATCATTTTTCATCATCACATAGCCTAATCCCTTCTTTTAAGCATCACTGTACACCACAAATAGTTCTCTACTTTTTGGGAGTGTGAGTACTAGCACGATGATAATCCTCTTTTTCAACTGCTTAAAAAAATCTTCACATTCTTGAGTCCAGAGAAACTTTACTCCCTACCGTGTCAGCTTGGTCATTGTTTTTTTCAATTGATAAAATTTCTTCACAAATCGTCGATAATGCTCAGCTAGACTAAGGAAGCTGTGGATCTCCATTACAGATGTTGGCATGGGCCACTCTTCAATTTCCATTGTCTTTGAAGGGTCCACAAATATTCCTTTCCTAGTTATAACATGCCCCAATAATGATACTTCCTCCATTTATAACTCACATTTACTATAATTTTCATATAACTTCTCCCTTCTTAAAGTATTTATCACATTATTAAAATCCTCCTCATGTTCCTCCATTCTCTTGGAGTATATCAGAATATCATCAATAAAGACTACCAAAATTTTGTTAAGGTAATATATAAATACTCTATTCATTAAATAGATGAATATTGTTGGATAATTAGTTATTTTGAAAGGAATCATTATGAAATCATAGTGTCCATACCCCATTCAAAATACAGTCCTGGAAATATCTTCCTTCCTCACCTCTAATTGGTGATATCCTGACCGAAGGTCTACCTTAGAGAAAAAACTGGCCCCATGAAGTTGATCGAACAATTCTTCTATCCAAGGAATGGGATAATTTATCATTATCAAGATTTTATTGAGCTCTAAATAATCAATACAGAGGCACATTGATCCATCCTTATTCTTGATTAAGAGGACTGGCGCACCCCATGGTAAAGAACTTGGGCATATAAAACCCCTCTCCAGATTCTCCTGTAACTACATCTCCAGCTCTTCCCTCTATACGATGGCTATTCTATAAGGTGTATTTGATATAGGTAGAGATTAAAGAATAAGTTTAATTTAGAACTAAATCTATCAATCAGGAGGAATACCAGGCAATTCTTCAAGGAATACATCAGTGAAATCTCTCACGATGGGCAAATCTTCAATAAGTATCATCTCCTTCTTCTCATTCATTTGAGCTGGATAGTATTTCTTATAAATAACTAATATCTAAACATTATACAATGATTCTAAAGTAGATTCATCTTCATCCTTACACTTATAAATAATTTGAGGATGCTTCGGGATGTGAAGATTGATCTCCCTTTCCTGAAAATTGATGTTTTCTTTGTATAAATATAGTTCATCCATGCCTAAAATAACATTGAACTCCACTAAAGGAAATATGATGAGATTTTCTAGGAGGTTCAGTTCACAAACTTTAACTGGGTAGGATTTATAAAATTTGGACCCAATAATTACCCCATTCACTATTCTCACAGATAACTTATCCTCCAAATTTTGAGGTAGTGTTTAAATAGTTATACTAATCTTGAAAGATATGAAATAATGCGTAGAACCAAAATCAAATAGTATGTTCACTATTCTTGAATAAATAAATAGCATACATTTCACCACATAATTTTCCGGATCCACCTTAGTAGTGGTGATAGAATAATCCCTTCCATCTATCCTTGGAGTTTTTTGTTGATTTCCTCCGATAACCCTTGGCTTAGGGTAATTGTTTGCAAAATCCCCATGCTCCTTATAGTTGTAAAACTGCACTATTGGTTGAGTGTTTATCTGAACCTTCTTTTTTTCTTCCACGTTAGTGGGATTCTTCATATCCCTTCAGTAGTTATTAGCCAGATTTCTCATTCTTCCACATTTGAATCAATTATTGGTTCCTTCTAGATAGTTCACAGGAGGCTTCTTCCCACAATTTTGACATGTGAGTTATTTGATCTTATTTCTATCATGGGATTTATTTGTCAAACCACCCATATTAGACTCCATCTTATTTTTTTTCACTAGGAACATAAGGCCACTGAGATTATCTGATCTCCATTTCAACCTTGAGAGAATAACAGAAAATCTCCCCATAATTGTCAAAGTTACGAATCACCAATTATTTTCATAGACTCGACTTTAGTCCTCTAAATAAGTGATCCAACTTTATTTTGGTGTTCATGAAAAATCTGTAGGCATATCTTTCAAGCCTTGTGTATTTTACTTTATACACCTCAAAGGACTCATCTTCCTTCTACTTGAGTCTGAGGAACTATATTTCTATATTGAGATAGAGGGTTTGGGAAAAATATTTATTGAAAAACATTTTCTTGAATTCCTCCCAATCCATGGAATCAATTTCTTCTTGGGACATCGTATTCTTGATCACTCTCTACCACTGATCAGCTTCCCCATCAAAACGATATACCGCAAGTATGACTTTCCCTTCTTCTGAGCACTATAGGACACAAAATATATTTTCAATGGAGTTAATCCACTATTCCGCGAGGAGGGGATTAGAAGATCCACTGAACATGAGAGGACTTTTTCATATGAAGGATTCAACTAAAAATTTATCTTTCCTTGGAGGAGGATTTCATTACATATGATTAAAGTTATTATTCATAACTTGAGTCAGCTGAGCAAGTACTATCAAGAAGTTTTTATCACCTTTTCCCATCATTTTTTGCATATCATTAGAGAAATCTTCACATTCCCTATCACATTGATTATTGGAATTTGTTCTTCTATTTCCCTCCATTAAATATGACAAAGAATGTACAATTATAGGGATTGAATACCTAGCTATTAAGTATAAAAATGAAACTTTAAACATAAATGGATAAACACTTAAAGGAAAAGTACATCCTAACTTGTGATTCCCTAGGTTTCAATTTAGGTTATCCTTGATCTATTTCTTAACTTATATTATTATGGGCTCTTTTTTTATTCCATTAATAATGGTTTATAATGAGCTTATGAATTTACCAAATCATATCCCCTGAGAGTGTTAAACCAAGAGTGCAGCAATGCCCATTTACTACTGGAAAGCTGGCCTATACAAACACTTTATTCCCAACGGTTTGAAAAAACCATTGGGATAAATAAAATATACCAACAGTTCTATAGAACCATTGGTATAAGTAATTATATTTTGGGTTTTCCCAATGTTTTTTTGAAACTGTTGGGAAATAAAATATTACCTATGGTTTTTATTAACCATTGGGAAAAAAGTCACTCAATTTTAGGTTTTAAGGCTCCCTCCTGATTTTTTATCCCCCTCATTAACCCTCCCTAACCACCACCTCCCAGCCCTCTCCTCCCCTCCCTGTCCTTAACCTCTTCAACCTCCCATACTCTACCTCCACCTCCGAACCCCCAACCCCTCTTGGGTCCATCTCATCTAGCGATGTTCCCCCTTCCCCGCTCATCTCCCTCTCCGACAATGACGCCCCCCTCCCCTCTTGGAACTCAGTGGTGTTCCCACCTCCCCTCTCGGCTCCCTCTCTTAGTGAAATCCCCCTCCCCTCTCGGCTCTCTCTCCTCTGACGTTGTCCCCCGACCCCCTATCCAGTCACGCGCAAGAGACCCCATGGTCAAACACCCCACACGACATCCCCCTCTCTCGGCTCCTTCTCCTCCCATCATTTCCCCAAAATTTATTGAGGGTTCTTGATTAGTAATTCCAAGTCACAATTAGTCTTTTTTTTAAACAAATGAGGAAATATAAAAGGCATTTTTAGGTTCATATTTAGGATAATCATTCATATTAATCGTGCATTTTCTAGAGTTTTGGGTAGTAACCAACTCATGGTGTGGTGAATTATTGGGTAAATTGTGAATTTTTTAAAAATATTCATCCATAAATTCATGGTTATATTCAAAGGTTGTAAACCATTAATTATAACAATTCATTCAATAAAAAGTTCATGATTTTTTAAAAACCTCATATTTTCCTCTATATACCCCTATTAGACCTGATACTGTATTGAATTTTTTTGTTAATCATGATATATATGTGATGAGGTTGTATCATCATTAAGATGTGTAATGATGTGGGTTAATTAGAGGTGAGTGATGATATATGAGATTTTATGGGTTATTGTGAGGAGTTTCTTTCCCTTTAATTGATTGGTTCATAAAACATAAGTTGGTGCATCATATATTATGTAATTGGAATTGGTAAAGTAAAATGTTGGTCTCGGATTTCCGAGTTGGTTATTTGGATGGTATTCTCTATCAAAAGTTGGTATGTATCTATTGAATATGGGTGTATTTTCCAATTGAACAATGTATTTATTAAACTGGCCATGCAATACACATTTCCCACAATACAGAAGCACCACAGAAATCATAGATAGACACTACACACCAGAAGACACCCATGGGAGATATCCCTTGACATCTATTGATAGTTAAGTGGCCATTAAGTTAGTAACTGAAGTCGATTAGAACTCAAGAATTTAAAAATTCCCATTAATAGTAGAAAATATACCAACACCTTTATTCTTAGTATAGTATAATGAAATAGTTTACACCCTCATGACCAAGTAGACCATCTGGTTCATGGACAGGTGCCCAACCAGGTTCAAGAGAAGGATCAACTACTAAACACTGACTGTGGTCCCTGTGAGGTTCTTTCCATAGTGAAGAGGTTTATGTACACAATCTTCAACTCAATTAATGTATCATAGGTTCATATTCATTGGCTAAGTGTACTAGTTTTGTGTTTCCAACAAGGTGATATATAAAAAACATAATGAAAATGTAAGATATTAATAAATGGATATATTTCCCCCTTTCTTATAGGAACATGATTTAACCAATGGGGCATTGTGGTTCTTATATGTTGGGTAGTGATGTGTATATTCATAGGAGATAGGTATGTTTTAGTTTAGTTTTTATTTTTTTTCTTTATCACAATGGCCACTTAGGTCTTTTACTAATTTCTATAGACAGAGGGTAGTTATATTCTGTGAAGGGGACCAAAAGGGATTCATATTCTTTTAGTCCACTGACATTGATCTGAGGTAATATTATATGGTTACTACTTGTCTCACACCTCATGTATTTGGGGATTTCAGTTTTTTTGACTCCATATTATATTTTTAGTAGGGAGTTGGATCATTTCGTGTTAGTTCGGGTGGATTTGTTTCTCCACTGCCAATCGAGGTAAGGTTTTAATTTCATTGGTTGGTTTCTCACTAGTTATATATAGTTCTTTATGTTTTTTAAGGTTCCTAATATCCTTTGTGTAGTGCATTGATCCCTACTCATTGGTTTCGACTCACTAAGTCAAGGGCGACTCACCTGCGTGTGCATAGGTAAGTAAGTATATGTTTTTGGGTTCCCCCGTTACGTGTATAGTCAATCATGGCAGTGATTATGCACGTATGGGGCTAGGTGTTCCCATGTGTGTGTGTACATATATGCATACACAGGTGAGTGGAAACTGTTATATGCATATAAGCATATGTGCAAGGATCCCCTTACACATGCTCATGGCCATGTGGGTGTGTTCATAAGGGGTAGGTTTCCTTGCATGTGTGTGAGGGTGTGTATACCCAATGGGGGAGCAATAGCTTTTATTTAGAAAGCTCTAAGAGCCGATGTGGATGGTTTGGTTCCACTTTGAGGTAGGTCCCTCTCCTATCCTCTTTATTTCAAGATTACTTTAAATTGAATTTAGCTTCTTTCTTAATTATGCTTAATTATATTTAATTGCATATCTTGAATAACTATTCTTTAATATACTTGTTTCATTTGATAAATAAAGACATGTTTTTATAATAAAACCCTTCCAAGGGAGGTGCACTGTCTGTGAAAACTCACAGTGATAGTTATGTTGTTCTAGTTTCTTAACTTACTGCATTAGATTTGTGCTGAATAAGTTTTAGAATAAATGTTAAATATAATTAAATTATTTTTGTGATAAATCAATGCTATGATTTTATAATAAAACTCCTCCAACAGAGGTGTGATATCTTTTAAACCCAAGAGTAGTGATGGTTATTTATATCATGTTTAGATTTGGTTTGAGACTTCTATATGTTTCTTTTTAGTGTTTGTTTTGTAGCTAGTTAGTTTTTGTTTTCTTTGAATAATATAAATTGATTTATTTGTTTATATCAAATGACATTGTCCTTCCAACACCTTATCTCTCAAGGTGTTGTCATTCCATAAGATATATCACTATAATTATTATAATTCATCACCCAACATGTGTATGAAATAACAACAAGGTCATTTGGTCCATATCATAGCTTACTAGATATGTACAAGGTTCTAGTCACTAGGGGCCTATACCCCCATCTCAAAAATGTCTCACCATCCCTGTGAAAAATGTCAGTCCTCTTGGAATTCATATATCTTACACTAGGGAATCTACTATAGTCCTTGAGACTTAAATCAGTATCATACCCAAAAAATAAATAATTACCTCATGATGACCTCAAATAATATATGATATTCTTGGAACATTCCTTGAATCCCACTCTATCTATGCTTACAAGTCCTCACCACCATAGGTACCATGTTCTATCAGTATCAAAAGATCTCTAAAAATACTTGTTGAAGGAAACAAATCTTTATCGCAACATTTTTAGTCCTTGAGTAATACTTCTACATATTTCAAACATTACAAGTCCTCACCACCATAGGTATCATGTTCTATCAGTATCAGAAGAGCTCTAAAAATACTTGTTGAAGGAAAAAAATCTTTGTCGCAACATTTTTAGTCCTTGAGAAATACTTCAACCTATTTCAAAAATCATATGTCATTCCACCATTAGGAATGTTCTCCCTTACCTAGATGGGAGGATACTTTCTATTTTTTTGTATGTGACTAGTTTTTTATCATTCATGATATTTTAAAGTGATTATTTCTAAAAACTCAGTGCATTGTGTGTATGAACAAATCCACGATGATAAACACTATTTTTGTGATCGTAGTCATAAAATGTAACTAACCAAACACACCTTTAATTCCTACAGTTTGAGGTTTCCTTTATTGAATGGGCAACATGCCAGAATTATATTTTTTTTAATTAAGAAAACACTTTTAAGGAAAAGTTATAAACCAATAGAGTACATTGATAGATAATCAATCATTATGATATGAAATAGCCAAATTAATGATTTTCCTACAAGTGGATCAATCTAATTTGTATAATTTGTCACCACCTGCTTTGGAACCTTCTGAGGGATCTTCCCTTTACTTGAGAATATAGTGACAGGAGGGCTAGGTAAGGAGGAGGAGTATATTTTCTTCTACAGCCTCCAAGATTTCTTGATAAACCCCTCGAGACAATGATGGTGTTCTTTCCTTTGTTTAAAGACACTCTGATATAATCCTCCTCAATTTCCACTTCCATGGGCTCGATAGGGGAATCCGAATCAGAATCCCTGTCCTCTTGAGAAACCACCAGTTGTGAAGGTCCATCAATCATCCTCTTTCCCATTATCAGTAATCTAAGGATTAAGGGTAAAATGAATTGACTGAAGATACATATTGTTAATATGCCTAAATAGGGTCATGAATGAATCCAAATTGATTACATGTATCAGAATTACCATGTAATAAGAGTTTTTACATGGTTCATAAACCATTTTTATCATTTGGTGAATCCTTGAAATTAAACTCTTGTGATACTGTTATCCATATTATAATATTATTATATAAATGAAAAAGGGATGAAGTAGAAATATGTTCCTAAACTCCAATTACAGGAGTGATCTAAATGAGAATAAATATGTAAATCAATATTCTACCTCCTCCTCACATGCCTCCATGTTCTTTTTTCTACTCCATGAAGTGGTACTCAATGAAAATTTTCCATGAATAAAAATATTTCACTGTATTTTTTACAAGTTGATGAATGTTTTATTATAACATATTATTATAATTGGGTATAAAATATTCACCATAATTTTTACATATATTAATTCTCCCATAAGATTTGTGTTTCATCTTGAGATATTAAAACATAATCAACTTCTATTGTCCTCAAGGTGACTGAAGTTTTATTACTAGAGTTCCAAGAAATGCATATACCTTTGATAAGTAATAAACCTGCATAATTTGACTCTAAACCAGTAGTTTCAACTACCTAGTTCAACTTTTAAAAACAATGAATATAAAATATATATCTTTATCATATCATAATCCCAAATCAAGAGTCCGTTTTTTATAGCATAATATCAGTTTTTATAATGTGAAAGATAACTACATAGGATTTATTTGGAATCCTATATAAAGAGTAATCAAAATTTTGATATATATTATATACATTGGTAAGTATAATAGAATATCAATAACACTTAAAATTTCTATTTTATCACTAGTCCTCCCTACTTCATGCCATGACCACTTGGTTCCATGTGCTATAAGAGTGGATTTTTATCCTGGTTTTCCAATTATAGGGATTCATTAATTTCATTTGAAATTATATAGCATTATTGATAAAAATAATAATAAAATATTTTCTACTAAAATTTTATTTACTAACATTCTCAACAAAGAGTTGATGAAACCATTTATCTATGGTTTTCTATTTTGTACTTGTCCTTCGGAGTTTAATATTTTTATGATCTCGATGATATGATGAGTGTTTTGACCCATGTAGAGAAAATGATTCTACATTATATTTTTTTAGTGTGAGAACAATAAACAACACACACCTCATATAGTGTAGTTGGATCTTCCTACAACAATGGGTAATTTGATGGATGATCAGCTCTCTGATAGTATTACATGAGTCTTGTGATCAATGTTGAGACTGAATAATAACAATTTTCCTTCAATGTATGATACCTAGATAGAGTTTTAGATACATTACCCACCCATAGTTAATAGGGAGGGAGGCCCTCAGGTATAAAATCTCTGGATTGAGTCTCTCATGAAAATATTTAGTCACCTGTAGACAACATTTGAGATGAGGGTGAAGCTTGTTACCTGTATTCTACAAGGACCATCTAAGTGATCGAGGGACATCATAGTAAATGTTGGAAAATAAGAAGACTCAGGAATACCTTTTATAATGATATTTGTATTTTCAAAAGTTTCTAAAATGTTTTGGATTTAAAATGATAACCTATTTTGGGAAAAATTTTCAATTTCGTTAGAAAAAGGGATAGTGTTAATTATTTTCATGGTTTTAAAGTGATATTAATAAAGTATTTTTAGAATCATTTAAATTATTTAAGCTGAATATAATTTTAAAATGGATTCTTTTGAACTATTTTAATGTTAGAAATGTTTTACCAAAATCTATAATTTTGTTTAAATGGTTTCATAAACAATTAATGTTTCTCTTTATTAGATGAGTTTTTCAAAACCTCATGGGTAAAAATTATGTTTTAATGAATTAAAGTTCTTTTATAAATAATGTTTTGATAAAACCATGTGGGGTTAAATAGGTTAATTTGGATCAATTATTCAATGGAGTAAAATTCCATATTGTTGTATTTTTAAGAATTTATAATATATTGGATTTTTGTTTTATTTAAATTATGTCTTGAGATTACTTATTGATCTATTTTATCTCTCATGGGGCTGGAGTTTTGAAGTCTATTTTGATGGTGTGTGGGTTTCTTGTTTTATAGTATATCTCTATTTCGATTTCATGGATTCATTGGTTGATCAAGATCTTATTGGGATGGTTGTTTTGTTTGCTTCAGTCTTAGAGCTTGTTGTTCTTCCTCTCTTTTCCTAATGTGAGAATTATTTATTAGAGTTCCAAAAATTGAATCCTTTTCATTTCTCTAGGTAATAAGATTCTTAGGATGAATTGGTTTTGGTACTGAAGGTTGAGGATATTTTTATCCAGCTTTAGATGTTTGTGTCTCCTAGGGTTATTTTTGTAACCATCCAACTAGAGGGTCTGAGTTATAAGTGGTGGAAGTCTATTATTCAGACTAAGCCAAATGAGGAATATTCTTGGGAAAGTTTCAAGGAATGGTTAATTTATAATTCTTTTATAATGAAGTGAAGGTACTTATGGCTATAGAATTTTATAGGCTCTTGTAAAGAGTTGAAATAGTGTTCGAGTACACAAAATTATTTTATCCAGTTGGTTCCATACATTCGTAATCTAGACTTGGACGATTCCATAATGGATTGGTGGTTTGAGTAAAGTCTTTAATGACTTGTCACTAGAAGTTTCATCCTTTTGACTCCACTTCTATAGAGTGGCTATGAGATAGGCTATCAATTTTGATGACAGATTAGTAGGCTCACCAGAGGTATTTCAGGTTTCTTCTATTCTTATTTCTTCTATTCCTGGGGTGTCAGGGGGGTACAGGGGGGGTCTGTAGGGTAGAGGGAGGGTGCAGGTGTTGTGTCTTGGAGGGGTTGTCTAGGGGGTGTCCAAGGGCTGTTCGGGGGGGGGGGGGGTACTGGGGGGGTCTTCATGGCCGGGGGAGGCTGTATGTGGGGTGTCTAAGAGGTGTTGGAGTTGGTGGCCTAGAACCAACTACTTTTTACTTTATTCATTAATAAATTTCCTATCTCATCTTGATTTTTCTTCTGCGTGACAATGCATGTGATAATGTCCTAAGGACAGCTGTTGTATTAAAGGGTCATAGCGGATCCCTACTATGATGAGAACTCGGAAGTGCCATAACATTGTTCTTGAATATATGTTCTATGGCTGGATGATGTTATTTGAGGGACACAAATAATACAGGTCATTAGGGGTGAGGACTCATAAAACTTTGAGACACCTTCTCATGGTGTGCGCACTTGGTAATATCCAGGAGGATATTATAAGAACGAGACCCACCAGTAGGAAATCTACATTTCATAGTGTCATTGGATGTTCCTATTTGCAGATGTGTGTATTTGTCCTTAGAATTTAAGATTATTATTAATGGGTATTACAACTCACGCACTTAGATGTATTGATGAAAACTGTGATGACACACTGTTCGCAGCGAGGTAGGATACGTTGGGTGCGTCACGAGTAATATTTCATTAATAGATAACGTGAGAAAGGATTTGTCCCTTCTGTTCCATAACGGAAGTAGATATCTCAGTCCCTTTGATGGTATTGATATAGCCTAAATAAATCCATATCCATGGTAAGGTATGGGCAAGTTCAATTCCGGGAAGTCAAAGAATGAATAATCAAGCACATGGGTTGATGGAACTAGCATGCAACCCGCTTGATTAAAGATATCGAGACAAAGGGATTATATTACATGGTAAGCATTTGTAGGAGGTGACACATCATTGCGGTGTTAACTTCTTTGTCTATGGGTTCCTTGGCGTGTTTCTAGACGCTAACCTTGGACTTTTGGTAGGCTCCGCCTAATTCCATTGAGAAATAGGCCTAGAGGGTCACACACTAAGTGTGTCCATGTATCTCAGTTAAATATTAATTTAACAAGTTAAATAAAGATTATTCCCGACTGTGGTTTAATAATTATTTAAGGATGCCTAATCGCATTTATTTCGACACTAGTTATTTGAGAGAATATATTGTGGGTGAAATAATATATTAATTATTGAGTAATGCAGTTACATTTATTTAATAAATAAATAGTCATTACGCAAGGTCTAATAAATACGGAGGAGGAGATAAAGAAAAGTGGAAAATAAAAGTACACGCTGTGTAGTTTTATGGAAAACAAGTACACGCCGTGTATTAATGATCACACGACATGTAGTTTTTCCAAGAGGGATTTTGAGGATATAATATTGTTTTATTAAATGATATTAATTATAATCAGCATTGGCGCAAGTCAAGGAATTAATAATTCGACATGGGGGTTTCAATAAGAGTTAATGAAATAAATAAAATGTGTAACGTGTTTATTTATTGTCATAACTCTATAACCTCAAACCAGATTATAAATATTTTCACAACCCCAACACTTTTCCAACCAATCATTGTGCACAACAATTCTGGAGAATTCTTTCAAGACCGAAAGAACCCCTTCCTCCATGAATGGTCTCAATACCGAGAGACTAAGGCGATCGAAGGCGGACATCGCAAGTAAAGGTTCTTCCGCGCTAGCACCCGGAGATCCCTTCGGTGATATCCGGAGATACATGGCACACTTTTGGATCACCGCTAGAGGAATCCTACACTTGGATTCTATGATGCAACGACGGATCACATGATCATGACCGGAGACATAAATGAAGAAATAATCCCACCAAGGTAATTATTTTGAATTAATTAAATTAATTATAACCAACATATGATGATCCTATCTCTATGGTTCTGGGATTCCCTCTTTTGTTTTTCGTTCTTCTTTCTATTCCAAAGATTCGACGTTTTAAATCTTGAAAGATATCGGATTGAATGCTGCTTAATGTTAAAATTAAAGTTGGGAAAACCCACCAACGCGCTTCTATTGTGCCCGAAACCTACAGGAGGGTGTTTCTGGGGGGTGTCTGGGTGGGGGGCCAGGGGGTGTTTAGGGGGTTTTTCAAGAAATGGGGAGGGGGTGTACAATGGGGTGTCTAGGGGGTGGGGTGTCCAGTGGGGGTGCATGGGGGTTGTCCAGGTGGTGCAAGGGGGCTGTCCACGGGGGTCTGTAGGGTAGGGGGAAGGTGTAGATGGGGTGTCTAAGAGGGGATGTCCAGGGGGGTCCAGGGGGTATCTAGGGGGTCGACAAGGTAGGGGGAGGGGGTGTCCTGGGGGTGTCTAGGGGGGGTATGTAGGGGAGGGTGTTCAGGGGGTGTCTAGGGGAGAGGGGTGCTCAGTGGGGGTGCAAGGGGGATATCCAGGGGTGCAGGGGGTTGTCCGGGGGGTGTAGGGGGTTCTGTAGGGTAGGGGAAGGTGCAGGTGAGGTTTCTAGGAGGGGATGTCCAGGGGTGTCCAAGGGATGTTCGGGGGGTGTCAGGGGGTCTGCAGGGTAGGGGGAGGGTGCAGGTGGGGTGTCTAGGAGAGGGTGTTCAGGGGGGTTCAAGGGGGGTGGTGTTCAAGGGGGTGTCTAGGGGGGAGGTGTGTCCATGGGGGGTTTCCATGGGTGTCCAGGGGAGTATCTAGGGGGAGGTGGTGCCCAGTGGGGGTGCAAGGGGGTTTTACAGGGTGGTGCAAGGGGGATGTCCTTGGGGTGAAGGGGTGTTCAAGAGGGTTGTCCATGGGGGTTCAAGGGGGATTTCCAGGGGCATGGGGGTGTAGGGGGTGAAAGGGGGTTGTCTAGGGGGAATGGGGGTGAAGGGTGGGTGTTTAGGGGTGTTATGGAGGTGTTTTTTATGAAATGGGAAGGAATATAAATCACCACACAACCATAAAATCTATTTCATGAGTTTTTTTTGAGTTATGTACATTGTATTGTCTGCATGAGTGTTTTTTTAATTCTGTATTATCAGGTGTTGTATTCATCATTGTATATTGTCTGCATGAGTGTTTTTTTGTATTCATCATTTTTTTGCAAGTTTGTTCTATAATTATAGAGTGGAGGTAGTGATATACTACTTTTTGGAATTCCAGTACTGGAATTGGAGAGGGGAGGTCGTTGTATGATGCTAGTTGTAGAAGGGAGGCTGATGTATACTGGTTCTGGCTAGAAGAGGGGCTAGATGGAATATGTGCGTACCTTTTTTCTGTGGAGAAGATGAAATACCAACAGTTCTATGAACCATTGTTATACATATTTAGTAGTATATTCCAACGGTTTGAGAAATTTTGGTATACCTATATCCCAATAGTTTCAATGAAACTATTGGGAGCAGTGTGTTGTAGGTGGTATACCAATGGTTTAACAATCATTAGTGTATACCCATACCTTCTGAGTTATGGAAATGGTTCACTATGAACCGTTGAAATTGGTGTATACCAACAGTTAAAAACCATTGGTATAGTTGTATAAACCTATGGTTATTAACCATTGGGATATAAATTTACCAAAAGTTAACACTAAACAGTTGGTATTTTGAAAATCCAGCTAACCTATCCCAATGGTTCAAGCTGAACCATTGGGATATAGCTATCCCCATGCCTCAGAACCCAACAGTTCAGTGAACCATTGGAATAGAATTTCCGAACAGTTTTTGGGATTTTACCAATGGTTTTTAACCATTGGTAAAATATTATTTTATCTTAGTGATTGTCGTGCACAACTTCCCATTCGAGTCTAGCTCAAAGCGGTGTTTTTGGGTTTTACCCCTAGATACATCTTCTCTAGAGCCACATTTACCTGTTTGTATCCCGATAGGGATTTATTTACTTGATAAAACACTTACTCTATAATTAGCAAAATTTAGGGATTTTTTCTTATACTTAATATTATCCCTAAGGTTCTTAATAAATTTCTATATTCCTAAACTCAAAAAATAACTAGAACAACATCTAATACCAATTATAGTGAACCTATCCTTTTACACAAAAGATTACATAATTTTAAGCATAATAAAATATCATATTACAAGACAAGGATCGTAAATTCTAGTGTCTTGGAAGACTAGGTACATAAAACTTGAAACATGTCATTCATTGTAAAATTTCATTTTTTAGTCTTCATAAAGAGATCCTAACTTCTTTTTTTCTCTTACATCTTCATAGGATAACCTGAGGATAACATGAACAAAGGGATGAGATAAAAATCCTAGCAAGGGAATAAACATGAGAAATAAAGCTTTATCACATTGGTTACAAGGCATACCATAATGATATAGAAAGGCATGGAATATATGGAATCATAACATATAAACATGGGGTCATATAAACATGAAGTCATAGTAATTTGGAATCAATATAAAACATAACTTTAGTGTGATACAAGTGTTGTTTCACATAGTGGATCAGAAGTCAAGGTTAACCACCAAGACCATTTCACACGGTATCACGAGTCAAGGCTAACCGCCAAGACTGTTGCACATAACGTCTCATGACACTCAACTTTACCCAAGGAATTGGAGTGCTATATCAGATCACCCATCATAACATGTTCATGAATATTCTTTCCACATATATAATCATACATAATCAATCATATATAAACAAAAGGGTACCCATATAAAGAAATGGGTATCACAATCATGTCATAATGAATAATAGATGGGAATATCATACAAGTTTCCATGAAATAAGGGAATTAAAACAAAAATTGTAATGCCCCGACCCCAGTTACCCAAAGTCGGTGCATTATTACATAACATTGGCATGATCACAAATAAATCATGTCTCGAAAGACTGATGAGTTTAGTAGCCTTGGAAACACTAGATACATTCATAATTCTTACATTACATCATAAAGTGAAAAAATACAACAACATAGTCTCCATAGTCCACACACATATCCCCTCAGACTATCCCTACAGGTCAGTCATAAAATACTTCTTCACATCCTGGGAAAATGAATCATAAGAAAGGGGTGAGCTCAAATGCTCAGTAGAGGTAATAAATACAGTGGAAGATTACCTAAATATTAATCATGGTGAATAATTTAAACCACATGCCTTTACCAATAATAAACACAAATACTTTTATGGCAGTAATATGAGATGAGTAAATAATTCCATAATAAAACATAATCATTGGTATTCTACTAGTCGAATGACCACATGAACCATCAATATTATTTTCATAATGAGGAAATGTATAATGCTAGAAATTCTGAAACATTTTTTCAAGGCCTCAGCCAAGACGTCTAAAAATGATTAAGGCCTCGGCCAAAACCATATATCAAAATTGGGAATGGTCCTCGGACAGTTCCACATCTAGTTGTCTCATGAGACCTATCGATGCATCGATGAGCTATAGCGGGCTCCACCCGTCACTTACTAAGTCCAATAAATTCCTCATACGAAAAGGTTTAAACATATCATAAAAAATTGTATTAAAAATAGAATATGAAATTTTAATACCTTAACCATAAACCATGAACAACACATCCACAGTCAAACATATCACAAAACCTTCAATACAGTATGGAAGTTTTGTATCATAATAAATCAACTTCAAATAAACTTAAGATCCATCGAAGGATGTTGACATAGATGAAATCAAAACCTTTTTAGAGAAATACCTCTTTATATTTTGAAATCATTTAAGAGTCACATAATTATAAAGAAAACATTTATTTTGAAAATATTCTTATAAGCTTGTAAGGGAATCTTTGATAGTGTTATAATGGTGGAAAACAACCACACCCATCGTATAAGTTAAAAAAGACATTCTTACCTTAAATTTGTCGAAAACGATAAAAAGTACACTGTTTGGAAAACAACGTAAAGATTCCTTTCAAAACACATAAGGGTATAAATGAATTTAACCCATTGTATAGAAAATAGTAAACATGTTTTGAAATAAATTTTCAAGAAACATGGATGTGGATGATAGAAAGGTCACAGTAGATAATTACGTATAAACAACCTCGGATAATGGAGAGATTGTAGAATTAACCCTTACCATGTACTTTTCCTTGGTCCAGGGTAGGTTAACCTCCTGTAAAATAGTTAAATCATTGTTACTAAATTATACAATAATCATATACATAAATATGATATCATATATAATTTTTTAATATTTCTTTGTAAATAATTTTTTAGTATTATCGTCGTTCCGGATGTTCACTTACTCATTTTCGTTTATATGTTTTGTTACATAAGCCATCTTTGTTATCCATAAGTTGTATCTTATTCATATTCAGAATGATATAAAGTCCTTAAACATTATTTTTTATCATCAAATGAAATTATTCTTGAATAGATATTATGGGGAATGAATCTCATCATGTTTGTGGAGACGGTAGTCCGTACGTACGCACGAACGCTACTACCATTTAATTTTTTATTTTAAAACGAATGAAAACCAAATGATAAATAGGTATATTATTATTATAGTATAATATAATATCTTATATATGTTACTTAAGTTCATTAACACCATCCTTTATACGTTTCATTTATGGTATGAACGAGTTATATCACTTTGAGGGGGTAGTAGTCCATACCTCCTCAAATGAAATTATCGTATATATATACAACATGAAATGAATAATGGTATGCTATAAAATGGAATTAAAGAAGATTATATATAAAATAAATATCATTAATATCATATTTAATTATATTTCAATCATAATGGCCACCATGAGAGGTGAAAGGAGATAATTGAACAGTCATCATTTCGTGAGGCGTTTGGTTTCCATCCACAAAAACATTATGTTCTTCACCCATTAGATGGAGGTGTGTGTAAGTGTAGTTAGAATACTTCTCATAACAATATTCTAGTATATTGAGTATACTTTTTTTGTTACAAAAGTAAAGAATAAGAAGAGTTTAGGGGTTGGAGAAGTAAAATAAAAGAAAATAAGCTTAGAGAAACCGTTACTTTTAATTTGGGTAACTCCCTATGGTTTGAATGAAAAAAGGACTCTTGAAGTGCCTTCTGTCTAAGGTAAGGTTTCTAGGATGAGGAGAGGGATGTAGGGAGCTTAATTGGGCATAGGTTGGACGATCCAAAAGGCTTGAGAGGTGTAAGGAATTGGTTATCAGTGATGTCTTTTTATAAGGGGGAGGAGGGGATCTTTAGGAAAGATTGAAAATATTATTTAATTATATAATGATATTCGGTTTCTAAAGGTCCAAAACTCATTAAAGGTGAATATAAGATGACTCAAGATTGAAATGAAATCATCCAATAATAATTGGATAGGTTTTGGGTATTATTTTAGTCTTTATAATCTTATTTATTTAAATCTTTTATTAATGAGGTAAACACTACATCATTATTGTGTCATAAATAATTTTGTTTATTAAATGTCTAAAAATTATAAAAAAAATAACATGATGAAGGAAATATTTTTAGCTTTATAATTAATATTTATAGTCGAAAATATAACATATATAACCCTATGTAATTTTTTTTTCTAAAAGATATATGCTTAGGTCATTTTTGAATTTACTTTAACTTAATTAATATAAAGTGTCATTATCACTTAAAAGTGACTCCATGGGGTCCCATAATTGACCCAAAGATGCCCATGGTCGTACATGTATCAAAAAATATGGTTATGAAACGTTTTAGAGTAATTTATTATTATTATAATATTATTATTTACCCTTATTTACCGGATTTACTCTTTAACCATGGTAAATAAAATATTTACCGAAGTAATTATTCAAAATGTCTAAAAATAAAAGCTACCTATTTATATAATTTTTAACTCCTCATTATAAATATTTAATCCATTTTTCTAAATTCAAAACACAGAAGTGGCAGAAATTAATTTAAAATTAATTCCCGTTGTCGAAATAAAAAGCATGTTTTTAACAAATAATAACTATAAAAAAGATTGACACTTTCTTATGTCTAGTTTAAATATGAAATTATGTCCAATGACCAAAATTGGATTAAATGGTAAAATTATAATATAATTATACTTTAAAATCACTCGAATTCATAATTTATCACTATTAATTATTTTGATTAAAAAAGTTGTTTTTAATTAAAATTTAGTTATTTTCACTATTCATCAAAATATTAAAGTTATCAGAAAAGTACCAAAATTTTATCCTAAGATAATTTCAATATTAAAAATCCAAAAATTAAGTCTATTTTACCAAATTAAAAACATAAAATTTTCATTTATTAATTTAAAATTAATTCCTACTGTCAAAACTAAAAGGCGTATTTTAAGAAATAATAACTATCAAAAGTTTGACACCTCTTTATGTCCAATTTCAAAGTGAAATTACTTACAATGAAAATAATTTTATTAAATGGTAAAAATATAATATATTTATAATTCCAAACCATTAAAATTTATAATTTAACAATATAAATTATTTTGATTTAAAAAGTTTTTTTCAGTTAAAATATAGTATTTTTCACTATTCATCTAAATATGAAAGTTATCAGAAAAACACCAAAAAATTATTGAAACTAAATTCTTATATCCCGATTCTAAAGAAGAAGTTTATTTTGTCAAATTTAATACATAAAAGTTTCAAATATTGGATTTATAAAGGCTTTTCCATTAAAAGGCGGTAAAATTTCATTTTTTGAAAAATACTTCTTTTATCAGAAAAAAAAATGTATTTGTTTTTACATTATGTCTAAGAAACTAATTATATGGACTCTAAAATTATAAGGATTATATAAAGTTGAAAATTCATTTAATAATATTCATAACCACTCTTGAACGGCTATTTTGGTAAGTCGTGGTGCGCTTGAACTCGGTGTTGCGTGTAGTGCAAGTTATTGAATTACTTTGAAGAAATAATGTACTATGAAATCTTGGGGTGTTACATACAAGGAAATTGATAAGGTAAAATAGTAATATTTCATGTTAAGTTATGTCAAACAGATGTGTCAACTTGTAAGAAGAGTGTTTAAGAAATTTTAGCATTAAAACATTTTAGTGCGGTTTTAAGGAAAACACTAAAGGGCCTTTAAAATAGAAAAGGGGAAAATATTTTATATAAAACCAGAAGTGAACAAATATTTTTTTTTAATAAAAAATAATTATTTGATAAAAATTATGGTTCCTTAAAATATATTATTGAGTGTATTTGAAACTAGGTAAGAATTCAAGAAGTTCCTTAAAAATGGGTTTCCTTATCAGGAAGTACTGAGGAGGGAATCATTTAAAAACATGTATATCCACAAAATATAATAATTAATTTATATTGATAAATGAGTTTGGAAATATAAATATAAATTATAATATTTATATAAACATAATATAGGATTTCATTCAGGTAAAAAGAGAGTAATAATAACCCAAAGGAATACTGGATGTTTGGGTAGAATTCCTTACCTTAAGTTTGATGGTGTTCTACACTTGATATTAATGACATGAATAATGAAATAAGGTTCATTGATTTATAATTAAAGAACCTATTTTACATGTAATTTATTTATTATAACCTTTTTTATTTTATTCATAACCTTTTTATTGGTTACGAGGTTCAATTTCATTGTTCGGATTTGTTTGTTTCATGATCTGTTTACTTATATACAAGAACAAATAATCATTTAAAACGAGGATGGTTGTATAGAATTGGAGTTATATTTTATTATTGAAAATATATAAGGTTACAAGGTCGTAAATTTTATTTGGTTACTTAGAGTAAAGATTAATCATTATATAAAACTTTAGTGACAACCCTTTTGGTTAATTGACGATTTTTGATCACAACAAACACATTTTGTTTTAAAAATCAAAACCTTGTGAAAAAATATATTCTTGAACAATATATGAGACAAAATACATATATTATAGTCTGTTTCAACCATAAAAATGGTTTCATGACTAGAATTGAATATGTTAAACAAAATTGAAAACCCATCATCCTTGAATGTGATGAATTAACACATCTCGGATAGTGTTTTCATTTCTAGTATAAAAAGAAGGGTAAAGGAGGGATGATAATAACTTGTTACATTATAATAAAAAAATATAGTACATGTAAGGTATTTGATATTTCATAATATTTGGATGAAGAGAGCTAAGGATATAAAAGAATATAAAGGAACTTGAAAAGAAAGTAAAATAATTGAAAAGTAGAATTTACCTCTTGAATTAATCTTCCTTGGGAGCCTCCTAAAGAAGAGAGGATTTAGTCTTTTGAGGAGACCAAGGGCTTATGGATGTGTAGGAAGATCTTGGTGAGATATTTTAGCAGAATTTAGGAAAGGAACAAGGCTTGAGGGGAGTAAAGAGAAGAGAGGAGCATGGATGGTTTTTATAGTGGAGGGGAGGAGGGTTTTCTCAATATTTTAATCATTAGTTTATTATTTTTCCATAAGATAATAAATAGTGATAATTACATGGAAAAAAATATTAATATTTGAATGTGAGTTAAAACCAAGGGTTCATACCTTAGTGATGATGCTAGGAATAGTGAATTTAACTTATACTGTATATATATACGGTAAATTACTGTATTTTTCTATTCATTTAAAATTCAAGTATTTTAGAAAAATACCAAAAAATATCCCTAACCATTTTTTGATGTTTAAAATCTAAAAGTGAAATCAATTTTTCAAAAATAATTTTGTAAATATGACTAATATAATTTTTAATTAAAAACATAATGTAGTTGAAAAATATATATTTTAAAACTATAACTGATTTTATAATGTTTTTAAAAATTACATAAGGTCTTATAAAATTAAATTAAAACCAAAATGCATAAAATTTTTAATTTATGAACACCATTTAGGAAAATTAATTTAATTTTAAATTAATTAATTAATTATAATTAATTATTTATGAATTACAAAAATACCAATACTTTTTTATGGTCATATTATCACTTATAAGATGCCTAAATTTTATTTATACATTCAAGGGTGGGGTTGCAATTCTTTTGGATGATTTAAAATTCATAAGGGGCTTATTATTATTCATAAGTGTAGGTTACTATTCATAAGGGTATGTTACTATTAACCAAAATTGAAGTTCATTTCATCAGACCCTAAAAATCACCCTGAATGCAACTGTGTATGTCATATTTTTTAAATTCAAAACATATAAGTGGAAAAACTATATTTAATAGTAACATTATATTAATTATCATGATATTCCATTGTCTTTCCTAATATGATTATAATATAAGGAATAATTATAAGAAGGTAATTTCATTAATAAAACTTTCATTCATTACAACCGAAATAGAGATACATGGAAAATAATATGCTCTTGAGATAGGTTTGTGGGAGTTCTAGTTAATATGTTACAGATCCATTATGATTTGGAGTCTCAAAGTGGATAATGCAGTTAGGAAGTAGCTTTCCCTTCCTCCAAAACTAAATGATTCTCTTCCATGGAGATATATTAAGGAACACTTTACATCATACAATAAACTCTAGATATTATATATGATTATTGATATTACACTTCTGTAAACTATGTGTTGCTTTGATGTGTTACCGAATAGCCTAGTGTAACACTCCACAATTATAAAAGAGTAACATTTTATTCAATATAATGTATTATATACAACACTAAGTATAGAAGGAAATATAATATCCTGATACTTTACAATATATTTAATATTTTAAATACATTCAATCTATGATATAGATTATAATTCATTCAATAATGATTCATCTTCCGTTAAATCCAACAATTACATTCTTCGATGGCTTGTGTTACACACAAGACCAAGTTTTAACAAATAATATTAATAATATTATTTAAAATGTCAATTATCTCCTAGGCATTAAATTAGAGGTTATAAATAGGATTAAATAAATTATTAAAATATATGGTTGAATTATTTGGTTACCAATTAATTATAAATGAATATAAAAACCAATTAAATATATACGAAATGTTTTATAAAAAAACTATTATTATGTGAAAAAGGAGTTTTATCCTAATAAATTAAATAAATTAATATTAATTTATGATATTAATGGAGTTTATATATTATATATTCATTAAAAAAATTAACAGTTATCCAATAGGTTGTATAGTTATGAGATAAGAACAAATCCAATTTTATGGTGTAATATAGTATTTTTCTAAAAGGAAATTTTTCCACCCTTTAATGACTCACATAGTTTAACATTAAATTTTTACACTTTTATGGATTTTATTGAAAAATTAAAATTTATTTTTGAAAGTTTAATTTCAAAATTATCTTGGAGTTAATTTATTTTATTTCTGTGAGAAGTTTCATTTTTTGATGAATAGTGAAAAATACTGAATTTTAATTAAAATTTGACTTTTAATATAAATAATTTAGAGGGTTAAATTATATTTTAAATTGGTTTAAAAGTAATATTATATATATTATACATATATTAATCTAATATAGTTCATTGTGATAATTTTAATAACCAATTTAGATATAAAAACTTAGTAAACTTTTGAACATTTCACTTTAAAACTTGCGATCTCGTCTCGTCAATGTGATTAATTTTAAATTAATTACTACCAATTATGTGGTTTTAATTTCGAAAAATGGATTTAATATTATTAATCTGAATAATATATATTTTGTAATAAGATAAAATTAATTTTTGACCAATATTATTAGAAAAAATAGTTAATGTTAATCATGGTGATTAAGAGAAAAATGAGTTTACTAAGGGACTAAACTTTAAACTTGAGAGGAAAATGACATATAAACTAGTCTAAAACAAATTTTAAGTCTATATTTATACCATTTACCCTATTTTATAGAAAATATAGTATATTTACATTATATAATGGATACCTCCCAATAGTGTTTACCTTTTGGTATTAACAAGAATTTCACTTCTCGACTATAAAAGGTAACTCACTTCCCTAACTTATTCATGGATATTAAGACATTTTTATCATAAAAAATCTGACCAAATGAATTCCAAACATACCTCATATCATAATATAATCCTAAATTTTTTCCTAAATTAAACCAATAATGTCCTTTGGTGAAAACCAAAAGGAGTTACCCAAAGAAGAGGTAATGTTCATCAACAAGCACTTTTTTTGTTTCTTTCTCCACCCATTCAGTTATTATTATATAATGATTATTAATAACCTCAATATCTTAAATATAATGATATTTTTTATGTTAAGGGTACAACCTACACCCACACACACTTCTATGAAATTGGATATGCAATCATCGTTTGTGTGTATAGCGTACTACTGTCTCATGAACCGATGTCTTTCGTTCTTCCATTACCACCTTTCAATGTTGGGAATAATTATGTATTTATAGTTTAAATATGATATATATGATATTTATAATGTATTTATTCTTATATAATTATTATATAATATATACCTTCAATCTTTCCAGTTAATGGGAATACAATAACATCGTTTGGCTGTACGACATACTACCACCTTATGAAGCGAGGTGATTCATTCTTGTTTTACATGGAACGTATTAAGGATGGTTTTAATAAAAATATATTATATATATGAAATAAATATTATACTGAAATTAGAATATATATACCCAGTATTTACTTTTATTTCACTCAATATGAGAAGAAAATGGAAACCACGTTCATGCATACGTGTAGCCTACCGTGTCCATAAATGGTGTATTTCATTTACAACCACTAAATTTTATGGATTAATGTAAATAAATATATATGATATTTAAATAATTTTTTATACTCTATATATGATTAAATAATTATCTAATTTATAAAAAAAAAATAAGAAGTCAAAATATACTTGAAAAACAAGGCAATTAACACCTGAAACAATGAAAATAATGAAAGATTACTTACAATTGGGGATAAGATGTTATAAAAAGATCATATATGATATAAAAAATATTAATATGATTCTATAATAAGTTATTAACATTATTAAAGAAATTATATAAGATGTTAAAGGGATTTAAACCAAAATGGAGCGTAAGGTAAGATATTTTTTAACTCAATTTCTACTCAATGGGTTAATCTTATATTTAATTGATTATGTCATGCTAAGATTATGTATGTAATGAATTTGGATTTTATTATGTTTTATTTCCAATTTTTTATATGTATTTACACTGGATACACATAATTGATTCATTTATTAATTCTCACTTCAACATTATGATCATTTTAAGGGTTTATTTCACAATCTAATTCTAATCAAGATTATTTATTCTTGAATATCATTTAAAGGAAAGTATTTGATCATTTATTAATTAACACTTTCATTTTATTATCCTATATTTATTCAATATATTCTTCAATTAATAGTACGATTTTTACACTCTTTGGTACTTAAAATGTTTTATATTTTTTTAAGAAAACCAAACATAATTTCTCTCTTCAACTGGAAAATTATTTTCTTCCAAACCCATATTTTCTAAAATAAATTCAAATATGTTTTAACCTTTATAAAATTATTTATTAAAGTAATTTTTACCCATTTTTACTCTTTAAAAAAATTCAAAGGAATCATTTTTTTGTTCTCAAAACAATGCTCATTCGACTTTTATCAAAAAAGTGAAAGAAAACATTATTTTAACGTGTCTGGAATGAAAACAAAATTTAGCTGTCATGACCACTCAAATTTTTTCAAACTTATTTTATATGTGTAAAAATATATTTTAAAATAAAATTATTTTCAACATTTTTTATGAATTTTTAGTTTATAAAAATTATTTTTAAATAAAATGATCTTCAAAATGTTTTTTAGAATAAATAAAATTATAAATAATGTTTTTAAATATCTTTTATGGTATTTCAATTAATTATTAAAAAAACCCTTTATTATTACCCCAATAGGTATATATTGTATTAATACTATCCTTAGTCTTCCTCTAGATGGTTTATGCTCACTTTGATTAAGGAAATTGTTAACATTCACTTCCTTGATTTATTTTTGTTGTTATTAACTTTAACTTGAGTTATTTACTTTACTGTGGACAAAAAATTTCCCATGAATGTCAATATTATTTATCATAGTTACATTTATTTCCCACATTTTATACCATTTTTACATATGGTATTTATTTTGATAGTTATTTATTAACTATGTAAAGATTGATAAATCCATATCACTTAATTAATTAAAATATTTGATAAGGCACATTGTTTATGAATTAAATTAATTTATTAGATATATAAGGAATTATCTAGACTGGTATGACATGGGTTGCGGACTATGTAATGTAATATCCTCGATGAATCGGTAGTCTCATGGGATTAAATCAGTTAGAAAAACCTTTCCCATTTGTAACTGGTATGTCTTAAATTTTCCTATGAAAGGTCTTGAAAATAGAGGTAAGGTTGGCCAAATCAAATCAGTTTATACCCAAAAATTTTTAAACCATCCTTTTAAAGGTCTTGATGGAAAAAGTATCATGTTCCTAGGAAACATGATACCTAATAATTAAGAAATTTCTTTATTTCAGTTATCATTATTATCCAAGAGGTTTTCATTATGATAAAATCTATGGATTCATTTTATCCTCCATTTATTGATTAAATGGAATGTGTTTTCAGTTATTTACCTTATTATATTGATTTTACCTTATCATATCATGACATTCAAGTTATTTAAATGGTATGTTTTTTCATTTATTTACCTTTCTATATTATTTACGCATTTCTTTCTCAATTTAATGATAACATGGAATGTGTATTCAGTTATTTACCTTTCCATATTTATTCGTCTCATTGATTCATTATTACTTACACTTTATTTAACCATTACTAATAATTTAAGAAAACCCTTATTTAATTTTTTCTTCATAGTATTATATGTAGTTCCCTATGACTTATATGCATGCATATTCTAGATGAAATAATGTTATTATCAAAAAAATGTGTTATAATTTTTGTATTCAATTGTAATTCAATACTTGTGTATGTATCTAGTTTACCAATACTACTAAACGATTTAATAATTGGGTATTTTATTCCTTCTAATCATGCTAATATAATGGTATCAAGTACTGGATTCGGGATTTTGGGGTTGTGGTTTTTATAGTTGGTATCAAAAAAAGTTTAGTATAAACCTTGGAAACAAAATTTTGGAAAACACAGAATATAGAACATACCCATAAAATTGACTTTGAGGATATGTGCATAAGAACATCATAAATAAACCATGTTTATGATTATAATATGATCTATTTATATTTTTTTTAATTTACGATAAGTATTTCCCTGGTTTTGGGATTAAATGTTATGTTATATAATTTCATGATCTAATCTTGGGTATCTTGTCATTTAGAAATGGAACCTAGAAAAAAGAAGGGTGTCAATACTCGTGGCAAATGTAGAGGTTTCCATACTGATAAAAGATGATATAGATATTATTGGAACTCATCAAGATATGGATATATTTGGGAAACCTAATCATGTTATGAAAAATAACCTTTCTCAAATGGTGTAACCTATTCCATAGAGAGATTCTTCGATGCTGAATTTCTTATGGTGACAGAGGACCCAAAAATTTAGTGGGACTACTGATCCAATGAAGGCTAAGTAATGGATTAACTCTTTAGAGAAGATATTTATGGCATTTGGATGTCGTTAAAAGGAAAATTTTACACTTGTAGTGTATTGTCTCAATGGCGATTCTAATCAATGGTGGTTATTGATCCAGAATACTAGGGAGGAAGAGAAAATAGAACTCATGGAATATAAATCTTTTAAGGAAAAATTTGTTGAAAAATAATTCCCTAATGAGAAAAAATATATGAATAGAAATTTTATTATTTGAAAAAAATGAGGAAGAAATTATTGTAGAGTATGAAGCTACCATTACAAGGTTATCGAGGTAGGATACAGATTTCATAGACAATATGAAATGTAAGATAGATCGCTTCTTTGAAGGGCTTAAGCAAATTCCCAAAAGGGAGTTGGTATATCAAAAATTTTCTTCATATAGTGAAATAGTTATCTGTTATAAATAGAGTGAAAAATTATCTACGAATTATAATTGAAAAGGGAAGCAAGATAATAAGAGGTTGGAAGAGAAAATAACAGATAAAGGGAAGAAGGGAAAAAGGATTTTACCACATTTGATAACTATGGACAGAATCAACCTGGGAAATACTTTAAGGGGTTAGGAGTTTTTTATAAGTGTAAATAAAAGGTTCACCAACTAAAATAATGAAGAGGTAATATATAAAGTACTTCTATTAAGTGTTTTAATTGTAAGGTGATGAGGCACTATGCAAATGAATTTACAAAAAAATAAGGGAATATACCTCAGAATGAGATAAGGGATCATGTCACACCCCCTCCCCATAAAGTGTACCCCTCCTGGTCCAGCAATGTGAGAAGGGAGATAGTGACACATGAGTCCTGCCTCCAGTAGGCCCCAGGTTGGCAACTAGCACCAAGGGTATAATAATCACACAGATGGGAGGCATTACCCTCTAAGAGAAAACATGAAAAAGAGAGAGATAAGATAGAAGAAAACCAAATCCAACTCATACTATGATATAAAGAAACCCAAGTACACATATGTAATGTCATGAAAGAACTACTGCAACTTAAAGGGGAAAACTGAAAGCACAAAAAGAAAGTAAAACAGCAGTGACCATGAATCCTGAACAGCTCCTCAAACTCCAAGCTACTAGTAACCATCCTAGTCCCCAACCTACTCCAAGTGACCTGAAAAATAGTTTATATATATATGTGTGTAGGGTTATTATAATATTATACTCAGTAGGATCCTCCCAAGATCCTCTCGTGAAAAGGTAAACAAATCATGTTAAAGCACAGTGAACAACAAGTGAAACTAACTCGACACCTAAATAGGTATACTATGTTCTCATCCTCACCATGGATACTATTATATATTATTTCATACAAGATTATATAATATAATAAATAATATCAAGGGTACCCTGATAACACTTCCATAAAGGTTTTCCACTTCGCTCCAGTGTTGTACGTCCTAAGCATCTCTCTCTAAAAAGGTTGGCCCAAAGACACCTGGTCAAGCACCATAACCTGCACCACATGAAACACAAGGATTTCCCATAGACACCTGGGTGAATCCCCACACCATCCACACAACTAGAAGTAACCAGGTAGTTCCTAGGAGCCACCACATCCTGCATAACGTGTATCATACATTAGGTATTACACCTCAATCCACTACAACCCATACACCGAGTAAGGATCCTCGGTCCATCACAGCCTATACTTGCTATACCTATAGTATTTTTTACGAAAGTATATCCATAGTATATGTGTGTGACATAACCATAAGCCATTATAACCCTCAACACACATATATGGGAAACACTAAACATTGTGCATACCATCACATGTAATTACCAAGAGAAGAGAGTGGGGCCAAAGGGGGAAGTCATCCATCCATCCTCCCACTGAGATGTTAGGGAAAACACCATCCCTAGGGATCATAATCCCTAGGGTGTTGGTTTCCCTAACCAAAAGGGTGGAGTAGCGTATAGAAACCCAAAAAGTACAGAATATATTATAGCTCAATACCGCACTATGGTCATAACCTAGTCTTAGACTCAACTGCAGCTAATGTCTCTTGGACTCCCAACTATCACTGCTAAGACTAGGTATCTTATAAGAACACAACCATTTAAATAGCTACATTATATTAATTTATACTTTTTTAATATTTTCACTTTACATTAATAAATTATTTAACCAATAATTAACAATTTTCAATTCCACATTACATTTCATTAGCATCACACCAAGTTCCATGCCCTCCAAGCATAACCAAACCAATTCCACAGCTTCTCAGAAATATTACCGCAGCATTGCATCCCAGAAATCTAAAAACCCATGGGTTAACATCATTTATTAAATAATTTATTAACACAATTATTACATTCACATAATTCCAGGAATTCTAGAAAAGAAAAAATAAGCTACCAAACACAAGGGGCTCAACCCGGTGAGTAGATGGACTACCCTTCGATCCTTTGACACGTATAGTAAGACCATAGACCCATCCATCCTTGAGAAGATAAACATAGAAATCATGTTTCATACCCTGCACATATTCACCTCCTTTGGAAGGAGGGTAAAAAAATATTACTATCCTTAAGTAGTGGCTAAAGTAAAGAAGATAAACAAACAACAAGATCCAACAAGCATCCAACATTCCTAACCGACCCATTTCATCATCTCCGGTGTCCTCCCCGACACCCACATGCATAAAATGATGATTCAATCCACTCTAGGCATCAAATTATGCCATTACCACTAGTAATACCTACCCCCACATCTCACAACATCCATCTGGGCTCATAACACGTCACAAGAAGTATGAAAATAATAAAAAAACTGGGCTCTTGGCCCTAAAAAAAAAATCTAGCCTTTACACACAATGAGAACTCATGACTCCATGAATAAAGATATTGGACCTTAAAAGTAAGAGGGGACCTCATAACCCTCCCATGCATTATCTTTTATAAAAAAACCCATTTTTTAATCCATATTTAATTAGCTGGTTCATTTAAAGATACATAACTGCATCCATTCGATTATCAATAGTTTACCATAGTAACAACTAGATTAAAAAACATGACTCTTTATCTTTATCCAATTAATTTACAATTAATCTAAACATTATTTTATTTACCAATTTCCATCAATAATGACATTATAAACAAAGAAATCATAGATATCAAACTATCTATCAAATATAGGAGTCAATAACATATGATCGATACCAATTTATTTATCCGGTTCAAATATTTATTATACCAATTGCATTATGATACAGTGGGATAAAACATGATAAATATATAGTTTCATGTAAAATAATAGATAATATATGAATCCCCTACCTCAAATGGTTTCATACATTCTTTGCATGAGAACGACAAACACAACAGATCACAGTCACCTCTCCTGGAAGACTGCATCCACCTGAGAATGTAGAGACACCACCACACCAACCAAAACCTAAGAAAACTCCATTAGAAACATTAATATCACATTCCATAACATGGAAAAGAGGAATTGAAGGAGAGGAACCCAGAAGAATGGTGATATAACATACATTTTATCGAATATGGATCGACACTTCCTGGTTGCACCAAAAAAGGGGTGCACAAGCTGTAGGAAGAAACTCCAAGGAAGACATGATCCAAGGATACATCACTATTTATGACTCTAAGGGAATGAAGGAAAGTTTCAATAATCTCACACTAGGGAACAAGGAGTAATAAAAAGGGATTAAGATATCTTATCCCTTTATAATATTTAACGGAGTATCAGTTTAAGATATGCTGGATTTTCCATTAAGTTTGAATCTGTCAAAGATCACATGTTCTGACAAAGTAAAGGCTTCCTGATCATTAGGGAAAATTAATATATGAGTTATGGCCTTTTAATTTTACTTAAATACCTTAAAAATGTTTTAATTTATTATACATTAAATGGAACATCAAATGGGTAAAACTGTAGGAATCTAAAAAATTGGAAATTTGACAAAGGGTGAGCCACTATTTGGTGTGCCACCATTTTGATACAACACTGTCACGGTACCAGTATTACGGTGCTACAATTTTAGTGTTCCACCATCATGGTGCCATTTTTATAGTTTCATCGTGTCATTGTGCCACCATCACAGTGCCACCATTATGGTTCCACTGTTTTGATGTGCCAATGTTACGGTTTCACCATCTTGGTGTGCCACCGTCATGATGCTACCGTCTTAGTGTGCCACCATCACGGTGCCACTGTTTAGGTGAAACTAGATTTTTTAGAAACCTCCCAAAACAAAACACTAAAACCCCCAAGAACTTCACAAGAAATGTATTTTCACAAAGAAATGGACTTAGAAAATTCAGGTCATTGCATTAGATACCCATAAAACTATTATCATCCCTGAGAATTAAAAACCAACCTAGAGAGGAAACAGAAAGAGAAGGAGTCCGAACAACCACCCTTTTAGATACCTCTCAAGGATCTTACCACTAAGAAGAGCTCAACCACTTCCTCTAAGGAACAAAGAAAAAATACACTACAACCACAACCAGCTCCTAAACACTCTCCCAGGGGAGATACCTCACAAAAGAGAGCAAGCCACAACAAGAAACAAAAGAAATCTATATCATAACAAGAAAAGGTATAAAACCAAAAAACGAACATCATTACAAGAAAATAGTTAAACATCAAATAGATTGGGGTAATGGTCACATATTTGCGACTCACCTTCCCAGGTACTCTTCTTCATGCCACTTTTTCGTCACAAGACATGAAATAGGGGATATCATGCCCGCACAACACCTTCTCCTTGCGATCTTGGATCTCTACAGGCTGCTCCTTGAAGGTGTCATCATCGTCAATGTCGATATCACCCTAATAGATGATGTGAGAGTCATCATGAAGATAACGACAGAGATGTAACACATGAAAAACATCGTGTATTTATCTCTTCGATGGGGGGAGTTCTATCTGACACACCACAACTCCAACACCTCAAAAGGCCCAAAAAACCAAGGAGAAAGATTACTCCCATGACCAAACCTTCATTACCCATGATGGGGAGTCACCTTCAGAAACACATGATCCCCAAAATCAAACTCCATAGGTATCCTCCTATGGTAATCATATGACTTCTATGGATCTTGATTTGCCTTCATCCTCTCATGAATCATCTAAACCTTCTCTATCATATTTTGTATCAGTTCAGGACTAAGAATTGTTAACTCTCTGACCCCAGTCCAACACAATAGAGAACGACAAGGTTGGATATAAAAGGATTCAAATGGATCCATACTAATGGTGGAGTGAAAACTATTTTTGTAAGAGAACTCTACCAAGGGAAGGTGCCTGGTCCACAAACCTCCAAAATCTAGGACACAATAGTGCAAAATGTCTTCAAGATTTTGGATGGTCCATTCTATCTGACCGTATGTCTGTAGATGAAATGTAGTGATGAGGCATAACTAAGAACCAAAGGTGTGCTAGAAACCTCTCCACACCTTGGAGGTAAAATAAGGATCTCTGCCAGAAATGATTGTCCTTAATACTCTGTGAAGTCTCACCACCTCATCCAGATATTTTCTTGACAAAACCTCCACTGATCTTGACTCATTGATCGCTATAAAGTGCGAAGACTTTGTCAAAAAATCCACTACCAAACATATAGCATCATACCCTCCCTGATCTCAATGTAAACTAGTAAAAAATTCCATCGATATGTCCTCCCACTTCCACTGAGGAATATCTAACAGTTGGAGTATTTATCACACCGAACGACATCACCAAGAACTCATAATGCCGATAACGAAAACAGAAACCAGTCTTTGGAATATCTTAATCCTTCAATCACATATGATGATACCTAGACCGCAAATAAATATTTTAGAACAAACTTTAAACCTTAAATTGATCAAATTAATCATCAATCCATGGAAGAGCATAGCGATTCTTCACTGCCACTATGTTTTAGTGACAATAATCGATACACAACCGCAAACTTCTATCAGACTTCTTCAAGAAAAAAATTGGTACACCCCATGGGGACACACTTAATAAAAAAACACTACAATAGACCATCAATATATATGGGCATCTCCCACAACTCAAGAAGGTTCCATATTATACGAAGACATAGTGATAGGATACATGCCTGGCTATAGCTCAATCTTGAACTTAATCTCCCATCGAGGGGGTAACGCTACAACCTCTTCTAGAAATACATAAGGGTACTCTTCCATGAACCTGGGAAAAGTCGAATGTTGAATCTCTAATGAACTCAACATCAGTTCATCCATCAAAGATGAAAAATAAGGAATATACCTTTTACCAATTTGAGGGTCTCACTCACCAAAAAACACTACTAACTCTCCACCAGCATCTAAGAACACCACCTACCTCTCAAATAAATCCCTAATATCTTGTACCAAATACAACCAATTCACTATTAAGATGAAATTTTATGGTTTTATATATAAACATAAGAAACCTCCCCAAGATCAACGATGCCCCAACACTAGATCAAAGTCTCTACATACTTCAAACAAGTTAGGTCGACCTTCAATTGGCGTAGTCAGTGCTAGGGGCACTGGAACCCTCTCTTCCTCAAGTCCCACAGCATGGACAAGAGTAGGTTATAGAAAGGAGTGTGTTTCTCATGAGTCAAACAAGGAATACACCCAAGTAGAAAATAAGAAATGGGTACGTCGAATGATGTTTGGCTCACCCCCACACTAGCAACGCTAAAGTATGAAGCTGACTATGACATGTTCTATGGCCTCTCTGACCCTAATGATGAACACCACCATGGTCATGATCTTCTCTATGAGGACAGGGAGCATCCTGTGGTTGTTCTCTACCTACCCCATCTTTTCTCTACTGAACTAAAGCTGGTGTAACCTTATTATACTACCTAGACTGGAACTATCTTAGTTGGAACTGCCTCAATGGAGGAACTTGGGGCGGAACAACTTGTGTATGTTGACCACTCTGAAAGGTCGAGCACTCTCAACATTGATGAACTCGACATCTATAAGAAAAAAAACACATGATCCCTTGGAATAGGCATGAGATCCTCTACCCCTAGAGAAATAATATGTTGAGGGCTGAGACCAATCCCCAGTCCAACGAAAACTCTCCTTCCCTGAAAACCAGGAACCCTAGACCACAACTCTGCCTCATGAAGAATCGTAACGACTCCCCTCTCATGATGATCCAATTCTGGATAACATCCTCTTGATGACCTCTACCTTCACCAATAACTCAATATATGTCTTTAATATAAATGGGGTTACCTAGAGCTCGATATTTGGATGCAAAGACTCCTTGAAATGCTTTTCCCTGGCCTCCTCATCTGGTAATAGGTCTAAATCGTATTGTAAAAGGTTCCTAAAATAGATTCCAAACTCTCACACACTATAACACCCCTATAAAAGGGTATTCATCTTCTGGTGACTGTATGCCTTCACAGTCGAAGAAAGAAACTCAAATCTCAAATTGTCTTGGAACTCCTCCCATGAGATCACTGACTCCTCACAATCCCTAAGGAATAAGAACCACCAATGCCTCACTACTTCACACATCATCTTCACAAACAGTGATACCTAGTGCTCCTTCCAAGCATGGATTGATCTGAAAGCTATCTCAGTATCCTATAATCAGTCTTCCATGACTGCATTTAAAATGGATCCCTCATACTTTTATAGACTCTAGTGATAAAA
This sequence comes from Viscum album, assembly GCA_963277665.1. NCBI lineage: Eukaryota > Viridiplantae > Streptophyta > Magnoliopsida > Santalales > Viscaceae > Viscum > Viscum album. Next base: position 196,416,732 of record OY728164.1, read on the forward strand.
CCCTTGGAGTTTCCTCCTCCAATTGTCATCGTCATTGACCTCCACTCTGTAGTGATCTGGTGGAACAACATGTTGGACATCTTATGTGAGAACCTGACGAGGGTGTCGACCTAGATCCATACCTACAAAATAACAAATAATTAGAACTCCCAAACCTAGGATATGGAAGAGTAAACATTAATTAATAGTTTTTTTAATTTACTTTAGGTTAACCTACCCCAAGGTATACCCGTTCAAACAAAGTTGCAAAGAATAATGATGCATGATCATTTCCTAAGTCTCTACCTTACAATAAGTATCACATCATTTAGTAGCCACTGTAAACAAAAAGGACAATGAATCAGACCACAAGGGGGCCTAAATACCTGTATGTCAGCCAGTATCTAGTGTTTACAACACTTTTCTAAACTTTACTGATATCGTTACCTTACCAACTCATACAACCTCACTTATTCCTAACTCCAAACTCCATTATATCCCTCAACCTAGGTCTGATATCCCTGTGTCCTGACCCCCTCCGCACAAAGTGTACCCCTAAGGGGTCGGAAATGTGAGAAGGGAGATAGTAAAACCCGATTCTTGCCTCCAGTAAGCCATGGGTTGGCGAATATCATTGAGGGTATACTATTCACACAGATGAGAGGCATTACCCTCTAAGAGAACAGATTCAAAAGAGAGTGATAAGACAGACACCAACCAACTCCAACTCATACTATAATATAAAAAGAAACCCAAGTACACATATGTAGTGTCATGAAAGAACTACTACAAATGAAAGGGTAACATTTCAACCACCAAAAGAAAGTAAAACTACAGCGACCATGAAGCCTGAACAGCTCCTCCAACTCCATGCTAGTTTTAACTCGCTTGGTCTCCAACCTGCTCCACGTGACCTGAAAAAAGAGTTTATATATATACATAGGGTGATTATAACAGTATACTCAATAGGATCCTCCCTAGAGCCTCTCATGAAAAAGTAAAGAAATCGTGCTAAAACATATTGAACAACAAGTGAAACTAACTCGATGCCTAAACATGTATACTATGTTCCCATCCTCACTATGGATACTCTCAATAAGTATCCTATACAAGAGTATATAATATAATAAAGAATATCAAGGGGACCCTGATACCACTTCCCCACTGGTTTTCCGCTTTTCCCCAGCATTGCACGTCCTAAGCATCTCTCTCTAAAAAGGCTAGCCTAAATACACTTAGGTGAGCACCACAATCTGCACCTCATGCAACACAATGCTTTCCCACAGACACCTGGGTGAATCACCACACCATCCACAAAACTAGAAGTAACCAGGTAGTTCCAAGGATCCACCACATCCCATATAACGTGTATCATACATTAGGTATTACAACTCAAGACACTACAACCCATATACCAAGTAAGGATCCTCAATCCATCACATCCTATACACGTTATACCTATAGTAGTTCATAGGAAAATAAATCTAGAGTATATGTGTATCAAATAACCACAAGCCATTACATCCCTCTACACACAAATATAGGGAAGGTAACCATCGTGCATACCATCATAGGTAACTACCAAGAGAAGAGAGTGGGGGGAAAGGGGGAAGTTATCCATCCATCCTTCCATCGGGATGTTGGGGAAAACACCCCCCCCCCCCCCCCCCACAGGGCTCAGAATCCATAAGGTGTTAGTTTGCCTAACCTTCAGGTGGAGTAGTGTATAGGAACAAAAAAAATTACAGAATATACTATAGCTCACAACCACACTATGGTCATAACCTAGTCTTAGACTCAACTGCAGCTAATGTCTCTTGAACTCCCAGTTGTCCCTACTAAGACTAGGTATCCTATAAGAAAACAACCATTTAAAGAGATACATTATATTACTTTATCCGTTTTATTAATTTCACTTTATGTTAATTAATTATTTAACCATTAATTAACCATTATCAATTCCACATTATGTTTCATTAGAATCACACCAAGTTCCATACCATTCAGGCATAACCAAACCTAGTCCATAGCTTCTCATAAATATTTCCTCAATATTTCATCCAATAAATCTTTAACCCCATGGGTTAAAATAATTTATTTAATAATTTATTAAAAATGTTATTACATTACCATAATTCCAGGAATTCTAGAAAAGAAAAACTAATCTGACAAACATAAGGGGCTCAACACGGTGAGTAGATTGATTACCCATTGATCCTTTTCCACCAATAGTAGGAGCATATACCCATCCATCCTCGAGAAGCTAAACACATAAATAAAATGGCATACCCCACGTGTATTTGTGTTCTTTGGAAGGATAGTAAGCAAGAAAAACTACCTTAATCAGTGGGGAAAGTAAAGAATATAAACAAACAACAAGATTAAAAAAGCATCCAACATTCATAACCGAATTGTTTCATCATCTCTCATTTCATCCCCAACACCCACATGCATAAACTAATTCACCTCACCACTTTATCCATAAACTTCTTCCACAAACACTAGGCCTACCTACCCCCACATATCACAACATCCATATGGACTCATAAAACTTCACAAGTATTAGGAAAATAACCAATGAAATGGGGTCTTGGCCCAAAACAAGGCATCTAGCCTTTACACATAATGATCACTCAATACTCCAAGCATAAGGCTCTTAGCCTTTACAAGAAAGAGGGTAACTCATAACCCTAGAAATAATTATATTTTATCAAAAAAATGGTTATTTAATTCATCTTGAATTACTGGTTCATTTAAACATGCATAACTACATCAATTCGATTATCAACAGTTTACCATAGCAACAACCAGATTCAAAAACATGCCTATTTATCTTTATCCAATTAATTTATAATTAATCTCAACTTTGAATTATTTACCAATTTCTATCAAGAACGACATGCTAAACAAATCAAGCATAGATATCACACTATCTAGAAAAAACAAGAGGCAATAACATACAATCGATACTAATTTATTTATCTGGTTCAAATATTTATTATGTCAATTCCATTCAGATTAAGTGGGATAAAACATGGTAAGTCTATAGCTTCATGTAAAATTATATAGAATCCACAAATACCCAACCTCAAAATGTTTCAAATTCTCTTTTCATAGGAATGGCCAACACAAATGATCACGATCACCTCTCCTAGAAGACTGCATCTACCTGAGGAAGTAGAGACACCACCACACCAACCAAAACCCAATAAAACTCTATTAGAAACATGGATATCACATTCCATAACATTTAAATGAGTAATGGAAGGAGTGGAACCTATAAGAATGATGGTAGAACATACCATATATATAATAGGGGTTGATACTTCCTAGTTTCACCAAAATAGGGGGTGTGGGTGCAGCAGGAAGAAACTCCATTGAAGACATGAAACAAGGATAAAGTACTATGCATAAATCCTATGGGAAGTAAGGAAAATTTTGATCATATAACACCATGGATCAAGGATTAATAACAAAGAGGAAGATATCTTGTCCTTTTATAATATTTAAGGGAGCAGCAGTTTAAGATATGCTGAATTTTCCATTAAGATCAGATCTGTCAAAGGTCACATGTTTTGACCGGGTAATGGATTCTCGACCATTAGGAAAAATTAATATAGGATTTATTGGATTTGAATCAGCCTTAAACCTCTTAAAAATTCTTTTAATTAATTTTATTATAAAGGTAATGTCAAACAGGTGAAACTTTAGGAAGATGGAAAAAATTGGAAATTTGACAAAGGGTGATCCACCATTTTGTGTGCCACTATTTTGATGTGCCACCATCATGGTGCCACCATCATTGTGCTACCATTTCTACGTGCCACAATTTTTTTGTTCCAAATTCACAGTGCCACCATTATGGTGCCACTATTTCTGTGTGTCGCCGTCACGGTGCCACCGTTTCAGTGTGCCACCATTTCGATGTGCCACCGTTATAGTGACATCATCTTAGTGTGCCACTGTCTCAGTGTACCACTATCATCGTGCCACCATTTTGGTGAAACTATATTTTTTTCAACCTCCTGAAACAAACCACTACGACCCCCAAGAAATCCACAGGCACTGGATTTTCACAAAGAAATGGTCTGGGGAAATCTGAGTCATTACAGATCAAGGTCGGTATTATGTTATTGATACAACCAAAGTGAAATGATTGATATTCATATGTATTATGATCCATTAAATATGATATAAAATTATTTTATTGAATATATTTCCATTATAATAATTATGAAATGTATAAGGATTATACTGAAGTACTATTTCTTAATGAATTTAAAATCATGTATTGAATGGTACTAAGAAAAATTATTTAGTAGTAAGTTAAAATATTTTGAAAACACATCATTGATGCAAATATAACCCTTAATATTCTAATTATATTGAGATAATTATGTTGTGATTAGAAATGATTTATACAGATAAAGTAAATTGGATAGTACTATCTACATTGAGAGTTAATTAATGAATTTTTGAAAATATGGTTTATAATATCATTTATGGATTTTAAAACAATTTTTTATTTAAGTAATATATACAACATTTTGTTTTTTATTTAATTAATAATGAATCATGCATGTTTTTAATAATATTTTATGGTAATTCATGTTATTACCATGTTTCAAGAGAATACATGATGAAGGTATTCACATGTTTAGTGTGTGATTATTAAATATCAACTTCATGTAGATATAAGTTTAATTATAAGTTCAATTTTTAAATTTAGTGACCTTATTTCTAAAGTGTTGGATCATAATATTTTGGAAAAATTAACCATTTATGAAATGGTTTAAGTATATCTTTGGCTGAGGTTTTTGGGATTAATGTATTATATCACCATATAATGAAACTTGTGCTAAGAGATGAAGTGGAAATAGTTCAAGGAAGAACCAAAGGATAAGATTTTTATTATGAAATATAAATTTATTAATTATATTTCCTTATATTTATATAGAGTTAAATAATTCCTCAAGTCAAGTAAAAGGGTCTTGAAAAAAAATGTTGTCTTATTATCATCATTTTTTATGAAATCAATGACCATTTTCAAACCCATAGTTTATGAATTTATGGTCGTTAACTTTATCTAAAATTAGTTCTATATCGTTCTGCCTCATTATTTGAGTGTTATTTTTCTCTTCGATGTCCATGTTTTCTTTTCCCACCTATGTTATTCTATCTGGAAACCTAGTTTTTTTATTATTGAAAATGAATTTATTACTTATATTTATCTCTTATTAAGGGGATATTTTATTAACTATTTTATGATATAGGTTTTTCAATAATTTTATTTAAAAATTTCAAACCCTAGATTACCAATATCAAGTCTTAATTGTGAGTAAGAAGATTATTTAAGGTGGGTAGAATGTAACACCTTAAAAATCTAAAATAATAACATTTTATTCAATAGAATGTATGACATACAAAACTAAGTATAGAAGGGAATATAATATACTAAGACCTTTAAATATATTTAATATTCCAAATAAATTCAATTTATTATATATCTTCTAATGCACACAACATGGTGTTAGCTTGTGCTACACACAATAATGGATTTCTTCGATGGCTCATGTTAAATACAAGACTGAGTTTTACAAAATACTATTAATACTATTATTTAAAATATAAATTATCTACTTGTTATTAAATTGGAAGTTATAAAATGGATTAACAAACTAATGAAAATATATTTTTGAATTCATTTTTACAAATTAATTAAAAATTAATATAAAAAACCAATTCAATATAAAGGAAATGTTTTTATAAAAAACTTGTTATTTTATGACAAATATTTTTTATCGTAATAAATTTAATTAATTTATTTTAGTGGATGATATTAATTAAATTTATATATTATATATTCAACCAAATGTTTTTACATTCATCTAATAGGATTGAGAGGCACAATATAAGAACAAATAAAATTTTGTAGATAAAAAGATGTATTTTTCTAAAAGACAATTTTGTCTCCTTTTAATGGTACACTAGTTTAAAAAATAAATTTTGAATCTTTTATAAATTTTATTTAAAAAAATAAACTCCATTTATAAAATCATAGTTTCAAAATTATATTTGGGTGAATTTTTCATATTTTTTGAGAATTTTTTTTAATGAATAGTCTAAAATACTGAATATTAATTGAAAATCGAATTTTCATATAAATAATTTATAAGGTTAAATTATATTTTTAATTTGGTTTAAAGTATAATTATATAAATTATAAATATATTTATCCAATTTAGGTCATTTTAAAAAAAATTATATTTAATTTAGATAAAAAAACTTAGTAAACTTTTGAACATTTTCACTTTAAAAACTCAAGTTCTTGTCTCGTTTGCAGGATTAATCTTAAATTAATTAATTCCAATTATATGTTTTTAATTTTTTTTAAATGGTTTATATATTTGGATTAAACATAATTTATAATTTATAATAAGTTAAACTTAATTTTTTACCAAAATTATTAGTGAAAATGGTTAATGTTAATCACGACGATTATGAGAAAAAATGAGTTTATTAAATGACTAAACATTGAACTTAAGGGTAAAATGACCTAGGAACTTGTCCAAAAACCATTTTATGGCCATATTTAGATCATATAACCTTTTTTATCTAAAATTTTTTATTATTGGAGTCACATTATGTAATGGATACCTCCCAATAGTGTTTACTATTTGGTATTTACATGAATGTCACTCCTCCTCTACTATAAAAGGGAACCCCCACACTTTTTCACACATTTAAAGACATATATCTCATAAAAACTCAACCAAAATGAATTCTCAACATCCCTAATCTCATCATAAAAACATAACATTGGGAATAAATAAAACCAAGGAAGTCATTCATTGTAAACCAAACTACCTAAAGAAGATGTAAGGCCCATCAATGAGAACTTTTTTTTGTTTATTTCTCCACCCCTTCAATTATTATTATATAATTTTTATATAATAACATAATTTTATTAAATATAATGAGATGTTTTTATCTTAATGGTATGACCTACACCCATTCACACTTCCATCAAATGGGGTATGCAATCATCATTCGTGTGTATAGAGGACTACCGCCCGCAAACTAATGTCATTCATTCTTCAATTATCACCTTTCATGGTTGGGAATAATGATACATTTATAGTTTATATATGATATTTATGATATTTATAATTCCTTTATGCTTATTTAATTACTATATAACACCTAACTTCATGATTTCTATTTTATGGGAATATGATAATGTCATTCATGTGTGCGGCAGACTACCGCCTCAAGAAGTGATGCGATTCATTCACACTTTACATGGAATGTAGAAAGGATTGTCATAATAAACATATTTGATATATAATAAATAAATATTATTCTTCAATTATAATATATATACATATAATTTTTTTTTTTTTTATTTCAATACGATAGAAAAATGGAAATATCATTTATGAGTACATATTGCATACCTTCACCATGAACGGTGTATATCATTTCCTATCACTAAATTTTATAGATTAATATAAATAAATATATATTATCTTTAAATAATGGTTTAAATTATTAATATTTTTAAATTGTGATCCAATTATGAGAAACAAAAAATAACAAGTTAAAACATACTCAAAAAACAAGATAATTAACACACAAAACAATGAAAATAATGAAAAACTATTAAAAAACAGATGATAATATGTTATAAAAGGATAATATATGATATAGAAAATATTAATACGGTTATATAATAATTTATTAACATTCATAAAACCATTATACAGGAGCTTAAATGGTGTTCAACTAAAAGGGTGTATAAGGTAAGGGATTTCTTAACTTAATGTCCACTTATTAGGTTAAACTTCTCCTTCACTGATTATGTCATGCTACGATTATGTGTGTAATGAATTTTGATTATCTTATGTATTATTTATAATTTTTTATGTTTATTTAATGTGTATACACATAATATATTGATATATTAATTATCACTTCAACAATATGATCATTTTTAGGGTTTATTTAACTATCTCATTCGAATCGAGATTTTTTATTCTTGAATATCAATTGAATGAAATGACATGAAAATTTATTAATAAAACCTTTTATTTTATTCTCATATATTTATTCATGATTTTATTCAAGTAATGGTTTTATTTATCTACTTATTGGCACTTAAAATATTTTAAAAAATGTTTTTAGGAAAATATGACTTAATTTCTCTCTTTAGTCGAAAACCTATTTTCTTCCAAAACCATATTTTCTGAAAATGTTTTAAAAAATGTTTAACCGTTTAAAAATTATATATTAAAACAATTTCAACCCATTTTTAATCATCTAAATTTTTTTTCAATGGAATATTTGTATCCTTTTCGAAATATTTTTTATTTGTCTTTTACTAAAAATTGAAAGAAGGCTTCATTTTAATGTGTACGACATGAACAAAATTTCCATCCATCAGAACCACTAAAATGTTTTAAAAAATATTTTATAATTTTCAAAGGATATTTAAAAAGATAATTTTTTTCAATTTTTTTTCTAGAATTTTAGTTTTTAAATGTTATTTTTAAAGGAAAGTATTTTCAAAATGTGCTTCGAAATAAAAAGAAATTTTTTCTCAAGAATTTTTTTCAAAAGTTTTTATGGTATTTATATTCACCAATAATAAAAAAAACATTTATTATTACCCAAATGGGTATATATTTTATTGATACTATCTATAATCTTCCTCTGGATGTTTTATTCACACTTTGACCAATAAAATTATTGTGATTCACTACCTTGATTCATTTTTTTATCATCAAATTTACCTTGAATTATTCACTTTCTTAAAATTAAATTTCCTGTAATGTCAATATTATTTATCATGGATAAATTTATTACCTGAACTGTATACTATTTTTAAATATGGTATTTACTTTGAAAGTTATTGTTTAACTTGGGAAATATTGATAAATCTATTTCCCTTACTCGATAAGGATATTTGATAAGAAACATTTTCTATAAATTAAATTGATTTATTCAATATATAAGGAATTATTTAGACTGGTATGAAAAGGGTTTGGGACTAGTTAAATTAATCCCATCGATGCATTGGTAGTTTTATGGGATGGAATCAGTTGGGAAAACCCTTAGTGTTTTTAACCATTATATTTTAAACTATCTTGTGAAAGGTCTTGATAGTAGATATAAGGTTTAAAAAACTAAATCAGGTTTTACCCAGTATGTTTTAAATCATCTTATGAAAGTTCTTGATGGTAAAATTATCATGTACCTAGGAAACATGATGTTTGATAATTAATCATTTCCTTCATTTCTGTTATCATTATTATTAATGTGGTTTTCACTGTGATAAAATTTTTGGATTCCTTTTATTAATAGTTTATTGATTAAATGGAATGTGTTTTCAGTTATTCACATTTCCATATTAATTCTTCCATATCTTATAATGATAGTCAAGTTATTTAAATGGCATGTATTTTTAGTTATTTACCTTTATATATTATTTATGAACTTCCTTCTTTATTTATTGATTACATAGCATGAATATTTAGTTATTTAAATTTCTATATTTATTAGGATCATTGATTCATTATTAATTCCACTTTCTTTGACCCTTAAAGAGCATTTTTTCTCACCCTTATTTCATTTCCTTTCCCCAAGATTCCATGATTTTTACTATGACTAATACGCGTGGATAGGTGAGATGGAATAAATTTATTCCTAAAAAAACATTATGTTGTAATTTTTATATTCAGTTTTAATTCAAAAATCATGTATGTATCTAGTTTACTAAGAATACTAAACTATTCAATCCTTTGGTATTTTATTCCTTGTAATCCCGATAATTTAATGGTAGAATGAACTAGCTCCAGGATTTTGGGGTCAAGGTCACTACAACTAGACCCAATAAATTGTTTTTTCAACTAGTTTTTGTCCCAGTAGCATTCATTTACCAAATTCATCTTGGTGCAGGTGTAGCGTACCACCATATATTTTACTCAACAGTTCCCTGAGGTGGTGGCTATAGGACCTCAAACATGCCTCCCCAAACACGAGAAGATGCCAACTAGCAGTGAGGGCATAATCTATGTACGTGAGGAGACTATTCCCTCATAGATAAATGTATGTACAGTGACAACCAATATGTAATAAATAGAGGAATCATACAAAATAAACAGATAGTAATAGAAATATGGAAATAAACCATGCATAAGGAATCAATAATTAACTGATGTTGAATAAAAATAATAGATACAAAAATTATGATCATGATGTAATGTGTCTATACAAAGTGTGAGTACAAAGAACTATGGAAACAAGCATATACTACATGCTGTAAAAATGTAAAAAAAAAGTTAAAACTGCTACTACAAGCATCTCAAGTATAGTATTAGTCCTCTTCCCTATGCTCCATCCTAAAGCTAAAAATCAATCAAGCATCAGAAACCACACGCTTCCCTTTATCCATACCTACAATAAACAAATTATCTTAGGTTCCAAAGGCATCCCAAACAGGGTGTCAGATATAAATATCAGTATGATAAAACCCACAGTGTCTAGGCCAAACCATTTCGTGCAGTAAATAAGAAACAATTTTCCATTATAATAAATTCAGAGAAATAAATAAATAAATAATAATCGAATTGGGTTCCTAAATGGTAACTTGAGCAATACCACCTGCTTCACCCTAATTCAGATATCCGAAAGAGGTACCAGATCAAGTCATAAATATGTATACAAAGGAAAATATAGAAGAAATGTCCAAATTAAAATGATACCCCAAGCTTTTGATTTAGCTTGGGGCTCACATTTTCATGTCATTATAGAAGCATACTCATAATAAAAAAGGTAGGCAACACATGGGAACAAGCAATCAATCAATCCATCAATTCCATTGGTGGGGTTTCAAGCCAATAAAAGGTAATCTAAATAAAATCCCAAGGGTCTCTATGAGTTTATCTGATAAAACCAATACATCCAAGTCCCTACAAGGCAACCCATACAACATCCCTTGTATCACTCAAGGTATGGTAACTCTAAGTCTATACCAAGAATATCACATAGGGGACCAGGTATCACTTGTAACTTATAAAATACATCTTTATAATGGTTCTATACTCAGTTTATCCCCTAGGGAAATGGTCTTACTCAAAATTACAAGTAAAACCATCTGGAGATCCCATACCCAGCAAGCCAAGGTATCGCTTCTTGTGTGTCAAGTAGTAACCAACTAAGCACGGTGAGTCCATCCATGGCATCCTTAAATTGAGACCCATGTTCTCTCATGTCCCGTATCAAGTGAGAAATGGTAACCAATAACATATCAAAATAAATAACATTTACATAATTTCATGCCATTAATGAAACATCTCAATATCACATGCTCACAATTTAACCAGACTAAGAAATTAAAGAAAAACTAACATAGAACAATTTATAAGGTAGGATCAAGAAATAACATTTATATAAAAATGTCATCAATGACATTTCAATAGAACAATCTATCAATATTAAACAATTATAGCCTTCAAATACATGCCACACAATTAGCACATAATTAGCAAGCACATGGAATCAAACAAACCCAAGGCATGAGTCACATATCATGGTATAAATGGAAAGAAAACTCATATGGCATAAAGCATAGGAATTCAATAACTTGAATAAGTAATTAAATATATGGTACATGGAATTAAAATGTAAATAATCAGGCATAAGAATTTAAATATAATTTGTGAGGAATAATCTCAAGGACTACTTCATAGAAAACCCCTTTATCTTAATTCAATATTAATTTAAGTAATTTAATCAAAATCCAACTCACATGTGGTAATTAGCCATTGTGACATGGAAAAAGGTCCATTAAAGGTGGGAACACTCAAAGGGGTGTCCAAATAGCTAGAGAACGACCCATAGATGCGTTTCCCCATAAGATAGAGTCACTAACGACTTGAGGGAACCTGTAAAATTAATTTATTAAGAAAAAAAGGAGGATCCACAGGAATATTCTGGCATAAGAAAAAATGTCACATCATTTAAAATGTTGTAAAATGATTAGAAAGAGCTTATACCACCTACCTTGATTTAGTAGTGCTCCACTCATCTATTATCAAGCCTTTATTCATCCTAACATAGAATAAATCAAAGGATTTTTCATATACCCTGAGAATATGAAAAAATTCATCACCTCAATATTGTACAATGGATGGAAGAGGAACCTTGAAATATGAGATTGTAGAAAGAAGATATTATAGAGGGATTTTTATTTCTTCTAATGGATAAGGATTCAGGCACATTAGATGGAGATATCACAAAACCTATGAAGAGGGAGGAGGGAGCTCCATGCATGGAGGAGGAAAAGAATCATACTAAAAAGAAGAGGGAAAAATAAATGAGGGACTTAAAACATTAATTAAGGGAAAATGGTTATTTTACCTACAAAACACACTACGCATGGTTTTTTCACATGGTTTGGCCAAAATATGCACCAATTATGTGCCATTCACAACTTTAAGGGGGAACATTGCATGGTTAAGAACACAGTTTCTCTAACTATGTGAAAACTGTATGAAACCCACTATCCAAAAACAATATATGGGTTGTATGGTCATGCACCTAGGGTCACATAGTTTCAGACAAATCATGCAGCCCCTATTTCCCCGATGTCTTCAACCACGCTGTTTAAAGAAACTTTTTGGGTTGGGTTTCATGGTTTTCTATAACCATTCGGTTCAGTATCCTCCTCCCATTTCAAGGATATGGACTTTGAACGAGCCTCAGATGTACCCAAGAAATATAATACTTGATTAGGTAATGATATTAGATATATTTTAAGGAATTTAAACAAAAAATTAATGGTACATACCTTTGAGAAAAGTCAGGATGTTACAACCTCCCCTCATTAAGACAAATCATCCCCGAGTTTCACTTCCAAGGGTGGTACGTTGTCATCTGAGAAAATATCTGGCCATTTCATAGGTACATCAGTCTCCCACTCCTAGGTCTCATCCTATACGCATATTTTCTTCCACAGAACCTGGACTATAGGAACTGACCTAACTTGAAGAACCTTCGTTTTACGATCAAAGATACGTATCAAATTCTCCGAAAAGGATGCATCTGCCTCCAGATCAATATCATCAGCTTCAAACGAATGAGATGGTTCTGTATGATACTGTCAATGTTTTGATACATGGAATACATTGTGCATGGCATGGTACCTCTAAGGTAACAACAACCGATAGGCTAATGACTCTACTCTCTCCATTATCTTGAAAGGCCCAACAAACAGAGGTGATAACTTTCCTTATCAACTAGATCATTTATGAAATAATCTAGAAAATACATTCATCAAAACCTAATATCCCACCTCAATCTCGAGAGGTCTTAAGTGAAAATTAGCATATGACTTATGCATAGATTGAGCTGTATCCATATGAGTTTGAATCATTTGGACCTGCTCTAAAGTCTCCTAAATAATAAAAGTACGGATTATAGGTATCTCACCTACCTCAAGCCAGCATAGAGGTGAACAGAATGGTCTACCATAGAGGGCCTCATACAGATCCGTCTGAATTATTGCTTTAAAACTGTTATTGTAGAAAAACTAAACTAGAGAATATGATTCAACCATGAACCTCCAAACTCACGTATATAGGACCATTTAATTTCCTATAACACTTCTATGGTCTACTCGGACTACCTTTCGGTCTAAGGGTGATATGTAGAACTCATGAGCACTGGTGAACCCAGTTCCCTTTGCAACCCTTCACAGAACCATAATGTAAATTGTGTGTCTCTATCTTAAAGGATAGAATGGGGTACACAATGAATTCTCACTATCTCCTATATATAAATCCTTTCTAACATATCAATACAGAAGGTCACATGGATCAGTAGGAAGTGCATGACCATGGTCAACCTGTCAACAATCAGCCATACTGCATCACTACCTTGAGGGGATCTTGGAAATCCCATCAAAAAATCTATTGTGATTTCATTCCATTTCTACTCAAGAATGTATAGAGGCTATATAAGTACATTATTTCACAAGTGCTCTTCCTTAAACTACTAATAGGTGGAGCATCGAGTGATGAATCCAAGTATTTTCATCTTCATACCTAGCCACCAATACTGACGATATATGTCTTTGTACATCTTGGTAGGACCGTGATGAAGTAACCATACAGAGGCATGTGATTCCCTCATAAACTCTTCCCATATATCAAAAGGAACCCATACATGAACATGAAATATAAGGGTATCACTATCATCAACAACACAATTAAGAGGTGGTTTCTATCTTGTGACGCTCTCCCTCAAGATGAGGCCTTCAGAATTCAATAATTTCCTCATCCAGACCTGCTCTAGAAGGGTGGATGTCACTGCTAGATCTACTAGAATTGGTTTTCCATTCTATTCTTGAACCTCAAAATGCAACTAAAAAACATATCCATCATCTTCCACTTAATTCTAGCTTACTTGAAGTCTTGCATCTGAGTCTTTTATATGAATTAATTAGCCATGTAATTTCACTTATATGGTGTGTAAGTAATCTCAAAGTCAAAATATTTCAAGTTTTCAACCCACCTGTGCTGCCTTAGTTTCAAGTACTGTTGAGTATAGATATATTTTAAGATTTTATTATCCATATAGACAAAAAATCACTCACCTAATAGGTAGTGCCTCCAATAGCATAGATAATGAATCACAATTGGTAGCTCGAGGTCTTTGTGGGATAGTTCTGTTCATGGGGCCTCATTTGGAGGGATCTATATGCCATGACTCAATCACCTTGCATCGAAACTACACAAATCCCAATCCCTAAATCATCACAATAGACTATATAACCCTTTCCTAGATCAGGAAGAATCAAGATTGGAGCTGAAGTGATTCTACCGTTTAACTCTTTAAAAGCTATCTCACAAGATTTAGACCATACGAACCGCACACCCTTCTTAGATAGGGTCGTAACAGGCACTGCTAAGTATGAGAAGTCCTTGGTAAAATGCATGTAATATCCATCTAGCTCTAAGAAGTTGCAATGTCAAAGACATTCTTGGGTATCTCCTTGGAAACCACGGCACACACCTTCTCTGGGTCAATAGATATTCCTACCTCTAATAATATATGACCCCAGATGTGAACTTTACTACTCCAAAAGTGGCATTTACTGAGCTTCTCATATATATAGTGCTCTCTCAATGCAATCAGCATGATCTCAAGATGATTGTAATGTTTTTATATAGTGAGTGAATACACTACGATGTCATCTACAAAGACTACCACAAAGTAATCAAGACACGGGTGGAAAACCCGATGCATCATAGCCATGAAGATTATCGATGCATTTGTCAGACCGAACAACATAACCAAATACTCTTACAAGATGTACCTAATCTGGAGTGTTGTATGTCGTATATATGATGGTCTCAAATAAACTTGATAGTAACCCAGACTTAAATCAATCTTAGATAAAACATTTTCTCCTTAGAACTATTCAAAGAGGTCATCTATTAGAGGTGGTGGATACCTTTTTTCACCATAAGATGGTTCAGTCGAAGGTAATCCATTGACTATCTGAGGATACCATCTTCCTTCTTGGAAAAAAGGACCAGTAAACCCCATGTATATGTGCTGGGTTTGATAAAACCCTCATCCTTTAAGTATTCATGCTACTTATTGATTTCCATGAGCTCTTTAGGTGACATCCTATGTGGAGGAATGGACATCGGTGCCACACGTGGAACTAGATCTATGGTGAACTAAAAATATCTCTTATAAGGTAATATAGGGAAATATTTTGGAAATATTCCCCTAAAATGATTCACTATAGGAGTTAATTCCATGAGTTTCATTCCATTATCGCTCATAAAGAGACTCAAAAACTGAGTTGTCGCTCTACCAATCCCCACTCGCTTGGGTCTAGCTCAAACTATCTTGATATCCCATTAATATTTTTGTATATATGTGTTTCCATTAGGTGATGTAAAATACACTAGGTAGAAATATCAATCCACTTGGGAATGATAATTTACAAGCCAGTTCATACCGAGAATGACATCAAAGTCAGTCATCTTGAGGACAAAAAAACTCCAGAAGAAACAGAACCCACCTATTTCAAGGGGCAATCTTGACACTGGTGTATTCCCTCTATTCTATCCACTAATGGTGTTTCTATAGACATGACGCTATAGAAGTACTCAATTGTAAGACCAAGACTCTCAAAAACTAAAGTAGATATAAGTGAGTGTGATGAAACTATATCAAAAAGGTAGAAAAAAAAGTTGAAGCTACCAGAATAATACCTCATATAGTAGATGGCACTGGAAATTTCTATTCTAGTACTAGATGAACTTCATACATGTGGTCCAAACCAATTCCTTGATATGTTGCATGACTGGCCGGAGCAGATACACCCTGTTGACGCTAATGTTATGGGGCATGCCGGCCTCATCCATGACCACTACTTCCTCAGCCTGATCAGATGGTAGATGACCGACTCCCATACTGACATAGATCAGTGGATCCTATACTTTATAGAGGTGCTGGTATGGATCCCCTTCCACTGGAGGATAGGGGAAAAGAGTGGAAGAAATTATAAATGTGACTCATCCTACCACAAGATCGGTATTCAATCGGGTTCCTTATGTACTCAGGATTCTTATTACTTAGCCTACTACATTGGTGATTCCCTATTGTGTTTTCATTTCACATCACCTGGCAGGAAATTCCCTAACACGCACCCTCAAAATGGTTCTTTTTACTATCAGAAGATCCATTGCCTTGCCTCGGAATCAAACCACCATGGCTCACATTTCCAACTTATTTAAGAATTTGTTCTGTAATTTGGTTCTAGTTAAATTTATCTATAATGGTAGTAAAATAGAATATGTTCACCTACAAGAAGACATCATGCCCAAGCCCATCCTCAAAATGTCTCACAGTCATCAATTCATCACTGTTCAGAGAACGGGAAAAATGATAAAGCTTAGTGAAATGAGAATAATACACTATCACCTTCATGGATCCATATTGAAGATGCATAAAATCATGGTCATAATCTGGTCTTAGGTTCTATGGGAATAATTGACTATAGAAATCCTTCTGTAAGTCTTCCAAAACCATGTCTCGATGTCACTAAAAATGAGATATGATTTCCCACTAGTTATTAGGGGAGTCACGTAACATGTAGGTAGCAAGATTAAACCTCCTCTTTAGAGGAATCTCAAGGTGGTCGAAGACAGACACTATAGCCTCTAACAATGATTTAGAAACATGAGGTCCACCATCCCCTGAGAAGGTGGGAGGATGTTGCGGTTGAAAGTCCCAAGTCAGCTCTGCCATAGTCCGGGCAGGCAGGGGAGCACACTGAACAGACTGCATAAATCGAATAAATCTTTCACAAAACTAGGCATCAATGCCTATAAAAGGATCCCCAAGAGGTGCCTTAGGTGTCACTACAGGAGGTATAATAGTTTTCTCAGGGACCAACACCTCTAGAGTATTCTCATTTACACCTTCTGAGAATACATCATGCGGTCATCGAGGTGGTATATCTCTACAAATTCCAAGTGCATACATCAGATAGGATTTATAATAGAGGAAAAAAATAAGGAAAGCAATAAAATAAGGGTAGGAAAAAAGACTCCTTAAAACATAGAACACCCTTTAGCCTGCTCTTAGAGCTAGGTCTAGGTAAGAGGGAAAGGTCACAGGAGGAACAAAAAATACATGGCCTACTTCCCATAACTAGGGTTGAGTCAGGGTCAAGGTCTCACATTTTCTATTCATATTTATAAGGTGACCATTTCATTTCTTAAAAATAGTGGTAATAATTTTAATTCATTTATATAGTTAAAACCCCTCTTAAATGATTGAATTGGTTGGATCTTAATTCCAATTTATTAGGGCCCATACACCTTATAAATTAAAATTGGGCATCCACTCAATCCAAATTATAAATTTCTTATGCAAGGTGAATTGGAACATTTCTAAAAATAAAGAAAAACCAGCACTATAAGGTTCAATAACCAAGGCACAATGTAAATCACATGAAAATATGAAATGCATGCTGAAACGTAAATATGGCATACCATAATTCATGGTACCTCAATTCTTATTGGTCCTAGTATAAGTCACGTAATGAAAAACCTTCAGTTTATCAATCTACGTAATAGAAATCATCATTCCAATAATATTAGTATAATAACACCTTAAAATAAGTGTGTCACCCAATGGTGATGTCGCATCAACTATAAATGGAATAACCAATAACTGTAATTTCTCATCCCACATATTTTGGGTTTCCCCTATGCATGGGTTAGCTACATCCAATCATAGGTTCAATTACAAATCCATATTTCCTAGTCTCCTATCTAAACCCAAATAGTAAGGAAATAGGAAAAACGTATTTGATACCAATTTGTAGCATCGTTCCCCGAGGTAGTGGCTATAGGACCTCAAGCATGCCTCCCTGAATGCCAGAGGATGCTGACTACCAGTGAGGGCCTAGGGTGTGTCTATGGAGAGAGTATTATCTCATAGATCAAAGTACGCACAGTGGTAACAAATATGTAAAAATAGCATAATAATAAAAAAGAAACAAATATCATCATAAATATAGAAATAAACCATGTAATAGGAATAAATAACTAGTTATATCTAAATAACCATAATTGAAACAAAAATAATAATCATGATGTCATGTGTCTATAAAAAATGTGAGTATGGGGAATTGGGAATACAAGAATATACTACATGTTAGAAAAATGTACAAAATGGAAAAAAAACTACTACTATAATCATCTCGATCATAGTCTTGGTTCTATGCCCCATGCTCCATCCTAAATCTATAAATCAATTAATCATCATAAGTCACACGCTTCATTTTATCCATACCTGCGATCATAAAATCTACTAGGGTGACAAAAGGTGGACCAATAAGGGTGTGATATATAAATCTCAAGAGGATGGAACCCACAGTATCTAGGAATATCCATTTCATGAAATAAATAAGTGAAGGTGTGCTAGGATAATAAATGCAGATCAAAGAATAAACAAATAATAAACATCTCGAACTGGGTTCCTAAACCGAAACCCAAATGATACCACCTACTTCGGCCTAAGATGGATGTTTGAAAGAGGTACCTGAGAAATTCATAAATATGTATACAAGAGACAATATAGAAGAAACAGACAAATTATAAGATTACCCCAATCTTTTTCTTTATCTTGGAGGTCATGTTTCCATGTCATCCTATAAGAATGATCATAATAAAAAAAGAAACAAATCACATGTACAAAAGTAATCGATCAATCCATGAATTCCATTGGTGGAGTCTCAATCTCATCCAAGGTGATCTAAAAAGAATCCCAAGGGTCTCTACAATTATTTACAATAGAACCATTTCCTTTGATTTCATCCAGGAAAACCCATACGACATACCTTGTATCACTCAAGGTATGGTAACTCTGATTCCATACCAAATATATCACATTGGGGATTGGGTATCACTTGTGGATTGGCATAGACATCGTTCCAATGGGTCTGTCCTCAGTTTCTCCCCTAGGGAACCAGTCTCACTCACTGATACAAGTAAAACTTCCAAGAGAGAATTTACCTAGCAAGCCAAGGTTTTACTTCTGGTGCATCAAGTAGTAACCAACTAATCATGGAGATCCCATCCCTGGCATCCTTAAATTGAGACCCATGTTATCTCTTATCCCATAGCAAGTGATCCATGGTAACCAAGAACATATCACAAGGTATAAAATTTACACAATTTCATTCCATCAATTAAATATCTCAATATCACATGCTCACAATTTAACCAAACTAAGATATTAAAGCCAAACTAACATGGCACAATTTATAAGTCAATCAAAAGGAAAATAATTTATATAAACAAATTTCATCAATAAAATTTTAATATCGCAAGCTATCAATCTTGACCAAGAATACCATTCAAATACAAGACACCCAATTATGGCATAAATAGAAAGAACAAGGCATCATATTATCCCAAGGTATTAGACACATACCATAGTATAAATGGAAATAAAATTCATATGATATGAATCATAGGAATTCAACAACTTTTATATTTAATTAAATATATAGAACATAGAATTCAAATGTAAAAATCAAGCACCACTACTAGAAAATGACCTAATACCCAAGGTTTTGGAAAAAAATGTGGGTATAGGTCACCCCTATACCCATGATTTTTTCAGAACTATGGGTATAGATATTAGATGGGAACCTATACCCATAGTTTTGGAGAATGGTGGGTATAGGTTGTAAATTCTCACATATACCCATAGTTTTTAAAAAACTATGGGTATAGGGTATTTTTTTTCAAGACCTATACCCATATTTTTTATAAAAATCATGGTTATATGGTTTCTTTTAATCCCTATACCCATAGTTCTTTAAAAAGGGTGGATATAGGTCAAACATGTACCCATTGTTTTACAAAACTGTGGGTATATATTTCCTGTGTTATGGTAGGAAAAAAATATTCTCACGGGACAAAAAACAATCTGTAGAAACACCTATTTCCATGGTATTCCACATATACCCACAGTTTATATAAATATATATAAGTAAATGTATATTTATATACCTATAAGTTAGTGTGGTGTAGTGGTTAGGTGCAAGAGTTGGATACAGGCAGTCCAGGGATCGAAACCCGTAGCCAGCAATTTTTTAAAACCAATACCCAATGTTTTGAAACTGTGGGTATAGGGTTAATGAAATAGTGGAATGTACCTATTCCCACATATTTGAAATCATTTGTATTGAATTTTAAAATCACGGGTATAACTTGGAGATTACCTATGTCTAAACTCCCCACGGTTTTGGTTGATATAACCATGGTTCAAAACCATGGGAAGAGGTGCATTTTCTAGTAGTGCATGAGCATTGAAGTATAAGTTTTGAGGCATAAAGCTCAAGGAATACTCTCATGGACAATACCTTTATCTTAATTCAATATAAATTTAATTCATTTAATCGAAATCCAACTCCCATATGGTAATTAAGCATTGAGGCATGGGAAAATCCATTAAAGGTGGGAACAACCAAAGGGGTGGCCAAAGACCAAGAAAACGACCCGCAAAATGATTTTTTCATAAGTTAGGGTAGGGTCACTAATTACTTAAAGAGCCTTTATATTAATTTATTAATAAAAAAATTGGTTCCACCGGAAGGTTTTGACACCTGACACAATTTCATGTCATTTAAAATATGGTGAAATAATAGGAAATATCCTACACCTCCTACCTCGATGTATTAGCACTCCACTCATCCATTATCGAGCCTTGATTCGACCTAAAATAGAAGAATTCAAAGGATTATTCAAACAACCCAAAAATAGGGAAAATACATAACACTAAAATAGAACAATGGATGGAAGAGGAAAATTGAAAGAGAAGAGTGCAGAAATAATATATTACTAAGGGATTTCTATTTCATCCAAAGATAAAAGATTCAGACACTAGAGGAGGGAGAAATAAAAAAACCTAGGAATAGAGAGGAGGGAGATCCATGCATTGAGTAGGAGGAGAATATCATTGGAAAAAAGGGGTAAAATAAAGGAGGGAATTAAAACATTCATTATAGGAAATTGGTATTTCATCCACAAAACACACTGTGAATCGTTTGGACGCATGGTTTGGCCAAACGGTGCACCAACCATGCATTATTCACTGCTTTAAGGGGTCACATCGCATAGTTATCATCACAATTTATCTAACCATGCACAAACCATGCAGAACCCATGATCCAAAAACTATATATGGGTTTCATGGTCATGCACCTAGGGTCACAAAATTTCAAAAAAAACTATGTAGCCTTTACTTTACCACTCTCTGCATCCGCACAATTTAATGAAACTGTGTGGGATGGGCTGTACTATTTTCTCTAACCGTGTGGCCTAGTCTGCATCCTCCCATTTTAGGGTTTTGAGCTTTGAATGATCCCAAACTGCACCCCAGACCTCCATTATTTGATTATTAATTGATATTATTGATATTTTAAGGATTTTAAACCAAAAATGAATGGCCTATACCTTTGAGAAAAGTCAGTATGTTACAACAACAGTGTTCTACATATCTTCAAATTGAGGTGTTCATAAGGATCCATCTAAATTCTTGAGTGGAATCTATTATTGTATGATAACTCATCCATAGGAACATGTTGATCCTAACATCGTTTAAAGTACAAATATAAATCATTCAACATATCCTCAAGTGTTTGGATAGTCCATTTTTATTGGAAATTGGTCTGGTGGTTAAAGTATATGTTGTATTTCAAATATGTGTATATGTAATTTTTATGAATTTTTGATAACTTTGAGGTAAAGCTAAGATCTAATTATAATATAATATATAGTTAAGTTCCATAGTACCTCACCTCCTCTTTGATGTATATATTTTCAATATGTTTGATTTATAATTACTTATTAATGGTGATAAAGTGAGATCTTTATTTAAGATAGTCCACCACAACTTATATTTAATTATATCATTTTTTTATCTTCTAAAGGATCATGAAAAAATACATGGTTATGTTCTCACATTTACATGTAGGTATGAGTAATGGTTCCATCATCCCCAAGGACTTTTACCTTTCTACCTTTACTTGATGACATACCAATCACTTAAATATATATTTAGAAATATCATTTTTATATTCTCCCACCAAAATTTATCTCAAATATCCCTATACATCTTTGTGATCCAAGGGGGGATAGAGAATGTAGAGCTATGTGCATCATTCAATATATCATTTTTCTCTAATACATTCACGACACATATAGTAATATCCCAAATCTCACAAGTCCTTATTTATCAATTTTTATATTTGATCCATTATTGTTTCTTAGATCATCCACCTTATTTTGAATCTCTGCATCATCCCTTTAGTATTTTTTATTCTTCCCAAAAAGGGATGGATGTAAAATAATTTGAAAAAAGTAGTAATTTTTTCTTTCCTTTATGATTTACATGTACATCCTTTGCATGTATAATAATATTTTATCCTTTTATATTCTCATCATAGATAAGGTTGAAAGATCCTAACTATATATTGAATCAACTACTTTATCCACCTTCGGGATATGATAGTGTATTCAGCATTCATAGTCCATGATCATCTCTAACATTCTTTATTGGAGCATATTGAACACCTTTTATGTGAATATATATTTGAGACACAAGTTATCTGTATATATTCTAAACATCTCTCAATAGATATATTTCCTCCAAATATTTAAATAAAATATTTCTAGAGTTAAATACAAATTATGCATCAAATATTCCTTCTCATGGATCTTAAATTGAAGAGAAGCATATGTTATTTCTTTATAATTTTTTATAAGTACACAACCCAAGCACTTATTGGATGCATCAAATTATATCATAAATCATTCCCCACTTGTGGGAAGTTTGAGTTTAGGTGAAATTATTAGCCTCTTATTTAAATCCTTTAATCTCTATTTTCATTTATTAGTCTAGAAAAAACATTCCTCCCTTAAAAGTTATCTTACTTAGCATGTTTATCAATCATGAAAATTTTCTCACAAATCATTGATGGTTATCGTATAATCTAAATAAACTATGGATATTTATTAATTATATTGGTCTAGGAAATTCCTAAATCACCTTTTTCATTAATATATATATATATACAACCCTTAAAAGTGATCACATGCCTCATGAATGTTACATTCTCCATTCAAAACTCACATTTACTGTGATTTTAATATAACCCTTTATCAAAGTATTTAGCACAATACATAGATAATCCACTTGTTCCTCCTTTACATTAGTGTATAGGAGAATATAATCTATAAATACTACTAAAAATTTATTGAGTTAATATATAAATAATTTATTCAAAAAATTTATGAATATTTAAAGAACATTAGTGAGTCTGAAGAGCATAATTATGAACTCATAGATGCCATACCATGTTTGAAAATAATTATTGAGAGTATTATCCTTAACTACCCTTAATTAATGATATCCTAACCAATGATCTACTTTAGAGAAGTATTAGGACCCACATATATGATCAAACAAATCATCAATATATGATAGATTATTCATTTTATTTATCATTATTTTTTTGAGTTAATGATAACTAATGTAGAGGAAAATTGACTCATTTTTCTTCCAGAAAAAAGAAGACCACTTCACCCCTGGTCAATAACATGGATATATGAAACCCTTATATATATATTCTCTTATAGTTTTTTTTATGTTCTTATAGTTCAATTAATTATATTCTACAGGGAATCTTGGATATGTGTATATATCTAGGTATAATTTCAATAAATAGATCTATCTCTTGGTCTATATGAATACCATGAAACTCAATAACGAATACATCAGTATATTCCCTCATAATGATCATGTGTTCAAGGATGATTATCTACACTATCTCATTCATTTGATCTAAATAGTATTTATCATAATTAAATATTATTCATGCTTTATAAGAAGTTTCCAAATGATATTAATCTATATCCTTGAACTTTTATAGAATTGGATGATGATTTGGGATATAGGAAGTGATTTTCTTCTCTCAACAGTTAATGATATCTCTATATAAAGAAAACCAATCCATACTAAATAAAAAATTCAATTTTACTATTGAAATAATGACAATAGTTTCTAGAAGATTAATCACACATGTTTTATCTTGGTAATATTTATATACTTGAGATTAAATAATTACAACAATTGGTTTCCCATCGATAACTAGACCTCCATGTATTGGGTTTTTTGTTTGAATATTTCTACAAAACATTCATGATATATAAAGAATGTATAGAACTATAATCATATAAGAAATTTGAATTTCATGAATAGATAATAATCATATGTTTCCCCATTTTATTCTATTTTTAATAATTTCCTAAAACCAAAACTATATTAGGGATGATAATACTCAGATTGGTAATCATAAAAAAGGGAGATATTTGAATCTAAAAAAATAACTTATAAGTTTCATGTATATACCATATTAAAAATTTATAGGTATTAATCTAGGTTATTCATTTCCATTTTCTTATTAGGTACACTATCCTAAATAGTTATATATTACATCATCAAATTATATAACAATATGTTCAATCCTTTAAAATGATTCATAAAGAACATGTGAGTTAACTAAAGCATGTACCCTGGGACAATAAAACTATGTGTAAAGCTATGTACACTTGTTATGAACTGAGGGAAGATTAATTAAATAACCAAAAAAACTTTTTCTAGGTTATTAACCGTTGATTCATTTGTTCTAGATCCTTTATCCAGTTTTTTGTATCCTAACAGAATTTCATTGTTAGGAAACAACGAACTATATACTTTGAAAAAAAAATAGGAAGATTTTTACAAACTTATTCCTAGTTTTTTCAAAAATGTTTTAAAGTACTGATTTCTAAAAATAAATAGAGCATGATATGATAAACAAATATAAAACCCATAGTTTTTTATACATTTCATTTTATGATTTTTAATAAAAAAATCATAAAATAAAAACTATAAATCTAGAGGACTAGAGACTTTGGGAGATTAGATACATAAATAATTAACTCAAACATACAATAAAACACAATTATTTCATTCTATATAATGTTATTTTGAATCAAATTGATCTTAAATTACTGCATATGATATCTTAGGGACATACAAAAAGGTAAATGGTGAGATGTAATTCACAATAAGGTAATAATCATAGCAAATCACTATGGTGATGTAATACATACGAGACAAGATACATATCATGATATCATAGAGAAAATGATTTAATCATGAGATAATGGAATAATCTAAATATTATCATAAAATCATGGAAGCATAAATATGTGGAAAAAACATTAGACATGGCATCATAAGAATAAGTTAAGGCTCCTTACCAAGACATTGTAACAAAGTGTTCTAGACTAACTAAACATGCACCATATATGGTATCTCATGAGATGGAAACATTACCCAATACATTTGGGGATGTATAGTTCTAGGCCCACCTATCACATTCATAACATGTACATGAATATGTGTGTATCATTAGTAAACCATGCATGGGGAATAATAAAAAAATTCCCTTGAAAATTTAACGGGTTACAAAATCTTTTCATAAAGCATAACCAAATAGAATATCATAAATATTCCCATGATATAAGCTATTAAATAATTATTGGATGTTATAAATTGAATAAATAATAATAGGTCTTGAAAATTAAGTTCATGTGAAGTAAATACATAAAATATAGTAGAGAAGTGGATTTGTAAATAAACCTCTTAAGTAGGGTTTTACGAAAAAAGAATGAAGAGTATATAAGGAGGGTAAGAGAAGAATAATTTCTATAATACTATAAATAAACCCTAATGTATTTCCATAAAATATAGTGTTTTTTAAAACCATTTAATATTAAAATAATTTGATGTAAGGGTACATTAAAAGAGATATGAAATAAACAAGTTCACTTTCCAAGGGTTTTCTAAAAAGAAAAAAATTAGAAGGGTACATGAATAAAAATTATTATACTTAAACAATACTGGTAAATTAAAGTAGGTATATATATAATAAATATAAAAAATAATATGAAAGAATTACATGAGGAGTTTATAGAGGTAAATGGAGAAAAATAAAGAGAATGTGTGACCTAAAAGTTGTGAGGGTGGTTCGAAAGATCCCTTTCCTTGGGTCCCTAACTCATTCTATAGATTTTTCAAACCAACTAAATAATAAAATTAAATGTATTAAATATTTTATTAAAAAAAATTCTATAACACCCCAAGCTTCCACGGTATGGTTCTCTTTGAATAATACAGTAGCGTGTGTTGTACGCAACTTCGAGATTCTAACACATCGCGACCAATCAAAGTAGTCATTATGAATTGTAATACCCAATTTTTGAAATTTTATAAATTTTATCATTCAAAATGGACTTCATTTTTGGATTCGGAATATCTAAATTATTCTAGGATGAAATTTTTGTACAATTCTGATAACTTTCATAATTTGATGAATAGTGAAAATTACTAAATTTTAATTAAAAACAACTTTTATAATCAAAATAATTAATAGTGATAAATTATGAATTTGAGTGATTTTAAAGTATAATTAGATTATAATTTTACCATTTAATCCAATGTTGTTAATTGGACATAATTCCATATTTAAACTGGAAATAAGAAAGTGTCAATCTTTTGATAGTTATTATTTGTTAAAAACACTCTTTTTGTTTCGACAATGGGAATTAATTTTAAATTAATTTCTGCCAATTCTGTGTTTTGAATTTAGAAAAATTGATTCCATATTTAGAATCAGGAGTTACAAATTTTTTAAATAGGTAACTTTGATTTTTATACATTTTGAATAATTACTTTGGTAAATATTTTATTTACCATGGTTAAAGGGTAAATCTGGTAAATAAGGGTAAAAAATAATATTATAATAATACTAAATTACCCTAAAAAGTGTCCTAACCTTATTGGTTGATACATGTGAGACCATGGGCATATTTGGGTCTATTTTGGGACCCCATGGATCCACTTGTAAGTGATAAGGACACTTTATATTAATTAAGTTAAAATAAATACAAAAATGACGTAAGCATATATCTTTTAGCAAAACAATTTTTACATAGGGTTATATATGTTATATTTTCAAATATAAATATTAATTAGAAATATAAAATGATTTCATACATAATGATATTTTATTTATAATTTTTTTACATTAAATAATTTAATTTATTTATGAGACAATGATGATGTAGTAATTACCGTATTAATGAAAGATTAAGATAATTGATATTATAAATACCCAAATAAATGTAATTTGAGACTTTTTATGAATTACACTAATTTTATAGCTTACTATGACATATTAGGATTGTTTATATAAATTTTTTTTTTGAAGTAATAATTCTGTTATGATTTTATCAAAAACAAAATACCCAATAGTGTCAAAATTGACATAAAAGAGTTTTTAAAACAAATATTATATTATTAATTTATATTTAATTCCTAAAAATCTAAGGTTCGGAAAAAAGACTTATATCATGATAGTTGTATCATTAATGGACCACTTGGGGGTCTCTTGGATGTATATAGTAATTTTATTAACTATATAATATAAAAATACAAAGTGACAAGGTAAATGTCAACCTAATTAACTAAGAGTTAAAA
Source organism: Viscum album (assembly GCA_963277665.1). NCBI lineage: Eukaryota > Viridiplantae > Streptophyta > Magnoliopsida > Santalales > Viscaceae > Viscum > Viscum album. The sequence continues at coordinate 196,444,902 of OY728164.1, forward strand.
CTAAAAGATAAGGTTAATATAATGATCCAAACCTGTCTAAATTCTATTGGTTGAATTTATTTAGACCCATCCACACCTTATACTTTAAATAATATACTTTTGAGCCATTATAAACAGAATATGAATTTATTATAAAATAATATTTCTAGATTTTCCTAAGGTGCCCCTCCTTCCCCTTATAAAAAGACACCAATTATAACCAATTATTCACACTTTAAAAGCCTTTTTGGTCGGCCAAACCCTACCCAAATACTCTCTAAACTTCCCTAACTTCAACCTAGAGGGATTATTTTGATCATAAATCCAACCTATGGAGCCCTTTTATCAAATAAAAAGGAAGAACCCGAAGAAGAGGTAAGGTTTTCACCACCCTTTTTCATGTTCTTTTCTTCTTAAACTTCTTCTTTCTTTGTTATTTCCATTATAAAACAATAACTCCAGTATATCCTATATAAATTGATATTATTATAAATATGGTACAACCATATTCAGTATTCTATCAATCCTTTGAATGACATGTCACCATACGTGCGTACGTACGACTTACCGTCTCCACGTCATGGTGTAATTGTTATTCAATATATTATTATTTGGTTGGGGATAATAATGATGTGTAATTCATGTAAATAATAAATATAACATGATAAGTATTCTTTATATATGATATACCATCCAATTATATATTATTTTAATATCAAAAGAATGATATTGTTGCTCGTGCGTACGTACGGACTACCGTCTCCACGAACGCGATGAGATTCATTCCCCATCGTATCCATTCAAGACTAATTCTCATTTGATGATTAAAAGTAATTTTTAAGAACTTTATATCATTCCGAATATGAATAAGATACAACCTATCCATAACAAACATGACTTATGTAACAAAACATATAAAAGAAAACGCGTAAGTTAACACCCGAAACGAAGATAATACTAAAGTATTATTAACAAAGAATTATTAGAAGATCATATATGATATATTAATTATGTATATGGTTCTTGTATAATAACAATGTTTTAACTATTATATAGGAGGTTAACATACCATCGACTAAGGAAAAGTACAAGGTAAGGGTTATTTCACAATCTCTTCATTATCTGAGGTTGTTTATACGAAATTATCTACTGGGACCTCTTTATCATCCACATCTATTTTTCTTAAAAATGTATTTCAAAACATTTTTGCTATTTTACAGAATATGGGTTAAAGTCATTTATACCCTTGTTTGACTTTTTATAAGAGGTTTATAAAGGAATATTTCTGTCGTTTTCCAAACAAGGTTCTTTTTAACCTTTTCGACAGAATTAAGGTAAGAATGTCTTTTTTTAACTTATACGGTGGGTGTGGCTATTTTCCACCGTTATAAAATCTTATAAGCTTCAATTACAAGATTATAAGGATATTTTCAAAGTAAATTTTTTATTTTATAATTATGTGACTTTAAAATTATTTAAAAAAATAGATATTTCTCTCAAATAGTTTTGATTTCATCTATGTCAACATCCTTTGATGGATTTTAAGCTTATTTGAAGTTGATTTATTATGATACAAAACTTCCATATTGTATTGAAGGTTTTTTGATATGTTTGATGGTGGATGTGTTATTTTTATACCATTCATAGTTTATGGTGAAAGTATTGACATTTCGTATGCTAGTTTTAATACGAATGTTTATGTTATGTTGAAACCTGATCATATGAGGAATGAATTGGAATTAATAAGTGACGGGTGGAGCCTTCTAAAGCTCCTCGATACATCGGTATGTCTCATGAGACAAACTAGTTTCTTGGCACGAGGCCTTGAAAAAATCTTATTTGTAGTCTTGGCACGAGGCCTTGGCTACGTGGTTATGATAGTCTGGCATTATGCATTCCATCATTATGAAAGTGGTTATTGATATTGCATGTGATTATTAGACTAGTAAAATATCCATGTGAATTAGTAAATGGAATTATTTGATTTTATCTTTTCCATATTATGCTGAATTTCATGTTTTAAATGCTTTTTTAGCTATACATTTCCTTAAATGTTTATGCTTATTTAGGAATGTTTCCGCTATATTTTTATCCTTACTGAGCATCTTAGCTCACCCCTTTCAATGTTTTATTTTTTCCAGGATGTGAAGAAGTAATTTATGAATGACCTGTAGGGATAATATGAGTTGATATGAAGACAAGATGTTTTTGTAGTAGTTTTCACTTTATGATGTAATGTAAACATTATGAATGTATCTAGTTATTCCAAGGATACTAAACTAATCGATCTTTCGAGACTTGATCTTTCTTGTGATCATGCCAATGTTATGTAATAATTCACCGACTCTGGGGAACTGGGGTCAGGGTGTTACAGTTGGTATCAGAGGAAGTTTAGCACAAACCTTGGAAGCTAGATTTAGATAAACTCATATTAGAGCACATAGACCTAAGATGGACTTTGAGGATTAGTATAGAATAACTTCCTATAATTTTGGTATTGTAGAGATTTTGTGAGTTTTCCGAGCAAGACATCCTTGTTTGGATACGATCGGGTAGAGGTGGCTCTGGAACAGATGTACCTAGGGGTAAAACCCGAAAACACCACTTTGAGATAGACTCAAATGGGAACTGGTGCACGACAACGGGTCTTACTGCACTCTTGGTTACGACACTCCCGGGGGATATGCTTAGGATAATTCTCATTTTCTTTACGAACCATTATGAAGGGTTTATGAGTATATACTTCCTCAAAGAAAACATTTTTATGATTATGGATTATATCCATAAACTGTTCAATTTATGTTAAGTGTTTTACAAGTATGGAATTATGTATTTTGATTCATAAACTGATCTAGTTTATACCATTTTTTAGAAATGGAGACTAGTGGAAGCAATAGAAACTGTATCAATGCACGCACTCCATGTAGGGATTGCCCTCCTGCTCAAGATAATTATAGTGGAGCTGGTGATGTAACTGGTACTGATCATCTTATCACCATACTGGGACAACTCACTCAGGTTATGAATAATAACCTTACCTATATGGAGCACCCTAATCCATAGCATGGAGGATCAATGTTAGATTGATTCATGAGGTAACAACCACCAACATTCAATGGGAGTACAAATCCATTGGTAGCAGAGCAATGGATAAGTTCCCTAGAGAAAATATTTCAGGCTTTGAGGAGTAGTGAAAGGGAAAAAGTTATCATGGCAGTTTACTGCCTCCCTGGAGATGCTGATCAATGGTGATTATTGATTCAAAACATGAAGGAAGATGATGAAGTATCAAATATGGAATGGAGGGAGTTCAAAGATCTTTTTTTAGAAAAATACTTTCCTCGTGTCCATCGAGAAGATATGGAAAGACAATTTCTGAGTCTGAGGCAAAAGGAGGATGAGAATGTCGCAAAGTATGAGGCTAACTTTACAAGGTTAGCAAGGTATGCTGGAGATTATATACGTAACACAAGAAGTAATATTGATCGTTTCTTTGATGGGTTAAAACCATTTATTCATCGAGAATTAGTCTCACAATCCTTCTCATCGTACGAAGACATTGTCTCATGTGCTATCAAAACAAAAAATGAATTCTCTAAGTATTATGACTTTAAAGAAAAGAAAGAGAAGAAGAGATCTGCTGATCAATCTGGAAATAGAAATAAGGGGAAGAAGGGAAAAGTTGAAAATCCATCCTGTAGTAAATGTGGGAACAAACACCCTGATACTTGCTTAAAAGGAATGTGAGTCTGTTACAAGTGTGGTGAAAAAGAACACTAAGCTCAAGATTGCAAGGGAAAGAGAGTTGTTGTCAACATGGAATTCTATAATTGTAGAGATATGGGACATTATGCAAATGAATTTCCTAAGCATCAGGAGAACTTGCCTCAGAAAAGGCCAAGGGATCAAGGCCAAGCTTAGGATACCACTATTGCTGAGGTAGAAGCTCCAAAAGACGTGGTGGTAGGTAATTTAATGGTTTCCTCAAGTTTAGAAAATGATTTATTTGCTTCTGGATCATCACATTGTTTCATATCTTCCCAGTTTTCTAAGAAAATTAGATATTTCTAATTTGATTTAACAAAGGAGTTGTCAGTTAAAACTCCAAAGGGAAGTATCATTGCAACAATTCTTTGTGAATCAGTCCCCATTAGAGAACATAAATGTTCTTTATCCGCTGATCTCATTGTCATACCTATGATTGAGTTTGATATAATCCTCGGTATGGATTGGATTTCGGACCATGATGCGAAGATTTATTGTAAGAAGAAGGAGGTTACAAATTTTGATGATGATGATAAAGAACACCTTATTTTTAGAGCAGAATCATCACCACCTAATTCTTATCTAGATCCACCCCCAGTAGCTCAACTGAATTCAATTATCAGGGAGGAATAGAATGAAATAACTGTGGGTGAGGAAAGGAATGTTCAAGTAGAGGATGTATCTATTGTGAGAGAATATTTAGATGTGTTTCTAGAAGATTTACCTGGACATCCTCTAGAACGTGAAGTTGAGTTTTCCATTGATTTAATTCCTGGATCAAGGCCTATATTAAAGACCCATTATAGAATGTCCACTATAGAATTAGTAGAACTAAATAAACAACTAGAGGAATTGAGTAATAAGGGAATTATTCGCCCTAGTTTTTCTCCATGGGGAACCCCTATTCTTTTTGTTAAAAAGAAAGATGGATCTATGAGGTTATGTATCGACTACAGGGAGATCAATGCTATAACAATAAAGAAAAAGTATCCCCTACCTCCCATTGATGATTTATTTGACCAACAACATGGAGCTCAATAATTTTCAAAGATTGACCTTTGATCTGGATATCATCAGTTGTGTGTGAAGAAGGAAGACATTCTGAAGACAGAATTTTGAACCAGGTACAGGTATTACGAGTTTACAGTAATGCCTTTTGGGCTGACTAATTCACCCTCTGTATTCATGGATCTAATGAATAGAGTTTTTAAGGAATATCTCGATGATTTTGTGGTGGTATTTATTGATGATATCTTGGTATACTCCAAAAGCTACGAAGATCACGAAAATCTCTTGCGCATTATACTGAAGACTCTGAGAATACATGAATTATATGGAATGTTTAGCAAGTGTGAATTCTGGCTTCAGGAGATTTCTTTTCTTGGCCATATTGTCTCTAAATATAGAATCTCTATTGATCCTTCTAAGACCAAGTAAATCCAATAGTGGCCAACACCTACGAGTATAACTGAGGTACGCAGTTTTATTGGTTTAGCAGGTTATTATCGACGTTTTGTCCAGAATTTTGCCCGATTGGCTAACCCATTAACAAAGCTCACACATAAAGGGGTTAAATTTTATTGGAAAAAAAAGTGTGAAGAATGTTTTAAAGAACTAAAGAGAAGATTAGTCAATGATCCTATATTGACTCTACCATCGGAGAATGATGGGTTCATTATTTATAGTGATGCATCGATGAAAGGACTTGGTTGTGTACTTATGCAGAATGATATATTTATTGCCTATGCATCATGACAGTTGAAAATTCATGAGAAAAACTATCCTACTCATGATCTCGAGGTAGCAGCTGTGATCTTTTCTTTGAAGATATGGAGACACTACCTCTATGGTGAAAAATGTGATATTTATACTGATCAGAAGAGTTTGAAGTATATTTTCTCACAAAAAGAACTCAACATGAGGCAAATGAGATATCTTGAATTACTCAAGGATTATGATTTTACGATACACTACCACCCGGGGAAGGAAAATAAGGTGGCATATGCTTTGAGAAGAAAAGATCATGGAGTTTTAAACAATATGAGAATTTAAAGGGATCCAATTTTCATGGATCTAGAAAAGATGGACATGGGAATAACCATGGAAGGTGAAACATCAGTGCTTTTTCAAATGGTTTCCAAACCATCTTTACTAGAAAGGATTAATATTTCTCAGACCGATGATGAAGAATTTCATAAGAATATTAAAGCTATGAATGATGGGAGATTGAGAGACTTTGTGTATGAAGAAGGAATTTTGAAATTCGGGAAGAGACTTTGTGTTCCCGATATACCTGATTTAAAAAGGGAATTATTAGACGATGCTCATAGTTCCAATTTCTCTATACACCCTAGGAGCACCAAAATGCATAGAGATTTAAAGGAACATTTTTGGTGGGACAACATGAAGAGGGAGATTGCTGATTTTTTATCAAGATGTATGGTTTGTTAAAAAGTGAAAGTTGGAAGGCAACAGCCTGGAGGAGTCATGAAACCTCTTCTGATACCTGAGTGGAAATGTTATAATATCACCATGGACTTTGTCATGGGACTACCAAAGAATCCTAGAAGGAACGATGCAATATGTGTTGTTGTTGATCGTCTTACTAATTCAGCACATTTTCTTGCTATAAGGGAAGATTTACCACTTGAACGTCTTGCAAGACTATATATTAATGAAGTTGTGAGACTTTATAGAGTACCCCTATCGATTGTTTCGGATCAAGATCCCCATTTTACTTCGAGATTCTGGAAGAGTCTTCAGAAGGCCTTGGATACTGAACTTCATTTGAGCACTGCTTACCACCCTCAAACAGATGGACAATCGGAACAGACTATACAAACCTTAGAAGACATGTTGAGATCTTTCTCACATGACTTTCAGGGTATGTGGGATCAATATTTACCTCTGGTAGAATTTTCCTATAAAAACAGCTTCCATTCAAGTATTCGGATGGCACCATATGAAGCATTATCCAGAAAGAGATGTCACACACCAACCTGTTGGGATGACGTTGGAGAAAGAAAACTTGTAGGCCCAGAACTGGTGGAGGAAATGATGGAAAATGTGAAGAAAATCCAAAACCACATCAAAGCAGCTCAAAGTAGGCAGAAGAGCTTTGCTGACAACCGAAGAAAGGATTTCAAATTTCAGGTGGGAGATCATGTTTTCTTGAAGGTATCTCCATAGAAGTGAGTTATACATTTTGGAAAGAAAGGTAAATTGAGTCTCAGGTACATCGGTCCTTTCAAAATTCTACAACGAATTGGGTTGTAGTTTACCGTTTGGCAATGCCGCCAAGTCTCTCTAAAGATCACAATTTGTTCCACGTATCACTGTTGAGGAAATACATGCCTGAACCAACTCATGTACTCACCTTTGAGGAATTAGAACTGGAACTTGATCTGTCTTATTGCGAAGAGCCCGTAAGGATTCTTGATATGAGAGAACAAGTGCTGAGAAACCGGACGACTCGTCTGGTAAAAGTTCTATAGAGAAACCATAAAATGGAAGAGGCAACGTGGGAACCCGAAGAACTTATGATGAAAACCACCCGAGTCTTTTTATGTAGTAATATACTAGAATTTTTAAGGATAAAATTATTTGAAGGAGGAGATAATGTAACACCCCAAGCTTCCACAGTATGCTTCTTTTTGAATAATATAGTAGCGTGTGTTGTACGCAACTTCGAGATTCTAACACGCCGCGACCAATCAAAGTAGCTGTTATGAATTGTAATACCCAATTTTTGAAATTTTATACATTTTATCATTCAAAATGGAATTCATTTTTGGATTTTGAATATCAAAATTATCCTAGGATAAAATTTTGGTACTTTTCTGATAACTTTCATATTTTGATGAATAGTGAAAATTACTAAATTTTAACTAAAAACAACTTTTTTAATCGAAATAATTAATAGTGATAAATTATGAATTTGAGTGATTTAAAAGTATAATTAGATTATAATTTTACCATTTAATCCAATTTTGGAAATTGGGCATAACTTCATATTTAAACTGGACATAAAAAAGTGTCAATCTTTTGATAGTTATTATTTGTTAAAAACACGCTTTTTTGTTTCGACAACAGGGATTAATTTTAAATTAATTTCTGCCACTTCTGTATTTTGAATTTAGAAAAATGGATTCCATATTTAGAATCAAGAGGTCCAAATTTTTTAAATAGGTAACTTTTATTTTTAGACATTTTGAATAATTACTTCGGTAAATATTTTATTTACCATGGTTAAAGGGTAAATCCGGTAAATAAGGGTAAAAAAATAATATTATAATAATACTAAATTACCCTAAAACGTGTCCTAACATTATTTGTTGATACATGTCGGACCATGTCCATCTTTGGGTCTATTTTGGGACCCCATGGATCCACTTGTAAGTGATAAGGACACTTTATATTAATTAAGATAAAATAAATACAAAAATGACATAAGCATATATCTTTTAGAAAAAAAAAATTTACATAGGGTTATATATGTTATATTTTTTACTATAAATATTAATTGAAAATCTAAAAATATTTCCTATATAATGGTATTTTATTTATAATTTTTAGACATTAAATAATTTAATTTATTTACGACACAATGATGATGTAGTAATTACCGTATTAATGAAAGATTAAGATAATTGATATTATAAATACCCAAATAAATGTAATTTGAGACTTTTTATGAATTACACTAATTTTATAGGTTATTATGACATATTAGGATTGTTTAAATAATTTCTTTGAATTAATAATGCTGTTATGAATTTATCAAAAACAAAATACCCAATAGTGTCAAAATTGACATAAAAGAGTTTTTAAAACAAATATTATATTATTAATTTAAATTTAATTCCAAAAAATATTAGGTTTGGCCAAGAGACTTATATAATGATATTTTTATCATTAATGGACCACTTGGGGGTCTCTTGGATGTATATAGCAAGTTTATTATCAATATAATATAAAAATACAAAGTGACATGGTAAATGTCAAACTAATTAACTAAGAGTTAAAACTAAAAGATAAGGTTTATAAAATAAGTCAAATCTGTCTAAATTCTATTGGTTGAAGTTATTTCGACCCATCCCCACCTTAGACTTTAAATAATCCTTTTTTGAGCCATTATAAACCAAATATTAATTTATTATAAAATAATATTTCTAGATTTTCCTAAGGTGCCCCTCCTCCCCCTTATAAAAGGACACCACTTCTAACCAATTATTTACACTTTCAAAGCCTTTTGGTTCAGACAAACCCTGACCAAATACTCTCTCAACTTCCCTCACTTCAAGCTAGAGGCCTTAGTTTGATCAAAAATCCAACCTAAATAGCCCTTTTGATCAAATCAAAAAGAAGAACCCGAAGATGAGGTAATGTTTTCACCACCCTTTTTCAAGTTCATTTCTTCTTCAACTTCTTCTTTCTTTGTTATTCCCATTATAAAACAATAAATCAATTATCTCTTATATACTGTGATATTATTATAAATATGGTACAACCATATTCAGTATGCTATCTATCCTTTGAATGACATGTCACCATACGTGCGTACGTACGGCTTACCGTCTCTACGTCGTGGTGTAATTGTTATTTAATATATCATTATTTGGATCTGTATAATAATGATGTGTAATTCATGTAAATAATAAGTATAACATGATAATTATTCTGTATATATGATATACCATCCAATTAAATATTATTTTAATATCAAAATAATGATATTGTCGCTCGTGCGTACGTATGGACTACTGTCTCCACGAACGCAATGAGATTCATTCCCCATCATATACATTCAAGAATAATTCTCATTTTATGATTAAATGTAATGTTTAAGAACTTTATATCATTCTGGATATGAATAAGATACAACCTATCCATAAAAAACACGACTTATGTAATAAAACATATAAAAGAAAATGAGTAAGTTAACACCTGAAACGAAGATAATACTAAAGTATTATTAACAAAGCATTATTAGAAGATCATATATGATATCATAATTGTGTATATGCTTCTTGTATAATAACAATGTTTTAACTATTATTCAAGAGGTTAATATACCATCAACTAAGGAAAAGTACAAGGTATAGGTTATTTCACAATCTCTTCAATATCTGAGGTTGTTTATACGAAATTATCTACTGGGACCTCTTTATCATCCACATCCATCTTTCTTAAAAATGTATTTCAAAATATTCTTGATATTTTATAGAGTATGGGTTAAATTCATTTATAACCTTGTTTTAATTTTTATAAGAGGTTTATAAAGGAATCTTTCCGTCATTTTCCAAACAAGGTCCTTTTTAACCTTTTCGACAGAATTAAGGTAAGAATGTCTTTTTTACCTTATACGGAAAGTGCGGCTATTTTCTACCATTATAAAATCTTAGAAGATTCCCTTACAAGCTTATAAGGATGTTTTCAAAGTAAATGTTTTATTTTATATTTATGTAACTTTTAAATGATTTAAAAAAATAGACATTTCTCTCAAATAGTTTTGATTTCATATATGTCAACATCCTTTGATGGATTTTAAGCTTATTTGAAGTTGATTTATTATGATACAAAACTTCCATATTGTATTGAAGGTTTTGTGATATGTTTGACTATGGATGTGTTATTTTTATACCATTCATGGTTTATGGTGAAAGTATTGACATTTCGTATGCTAGTTTTAATACGAATGTTTATGTTATGTTGAAACCTGTTCATATGAGGAATTCATTGGACTTAATAAGTGACGGGAGGAGCCTGCTATAGCTTCTCGATGCATCTGTAGGTATCATTAGACAAACTAGTTTCTTGGCACGAGGCCTTAACAAAATATTATTTGTAGTCTTGGCACGAGGCCTTTGCTACGTGGTTATGATAGTCTGGCATTATTCATTCCATCATTATGAAAGTGATTATTGATATTGCATGTGATTATTCAACTAGTAGAATATCCATGTGAATAAGTAAATGGCATTATTTCATTTTATCCTTTCCATATTATGCTAAAGTTCAAGTTTAAAAGGATTTTGTTTTAGCTATACATTTCCTTAAATGTTTATGCTTATTTATGAATGTTTCTGCTATATTGTTATCCTTACTGAGAATCTTAGCTAACCCCTTTCTATGTTTTATTTTTCTCAGGATGTGAAGAAGTAATTTATGAATGACCTACAGGGATAATATGAGGGAATTTGAAGACAAGATGTGGTTGTATTAGTTTTCACTTTATGATGTAATGTAAACTTTATGAATGTATCTAGTTATTCCAAGGCTACTAAACTAATCAGTCTTTTGAGACTTGATCATTCTTGTGATCATGCCAATGTTATTTAATAATGCACCGATTCTGGGAAACTGGGGTTGGGGCATTACATTTTCAATTATATTTTATTTTTTTATTATTCTTTTATGTTTCTTTATAATCATTTTATTATGATATTATGGTTATGCTCAACTTCTCATGGATGTTTTCTATATTATTCTAATTTCGCATTGTTTTATAGGTAATTATAAATATTCTTATCTAATAAAGGCTATAAAAATAATATTTTTACCAAATGATTTTCATATCATTGTAGATGTTTTGATCCAATGAAATATATATATGTGTGTGTGTGTGTGTGTGTGTGTGTTAGACCCGGGTCACATTGGATCATTGAGTGGGGAGGGGGAAATCAGTTATCTCTTTTCTTTTATGAGTTATTCCTTTTCAACCCAACATCCTAAACTTGTTAAAGTAATAAATACAGTCAATATTATTTAATATCATCACCATAATATGGAGTAGTAACATGGAGTGATATCATCACATGATATTTACCAGGTTTTCCCAAAATCCTACTCCTTTCCATGTTGGTTATACCCCCAATATGGATTCTCCACTATCTCCAAAAATTATTTATAGCCAAGGATAGTCTCTTCCTATCAACATAAATTCAGTTGTGTTCATTTAAAAAACATTATTCCACATAGGGTCCACTATGTTACTAAAACTATTTAAATCTATTGGAAGAGGCTTCACTTATTCAATGATTATCTTGTAAGGAAGCTATTTATCCTATTGATGACAATCCTCCTCCATGAGTATATGGATCAGAAAATTCTCACATGTATATCCTTCAAGAACAATAATAGTGAACAATAGTTATTATCATTTCTAGTATCAAAAAGTCACTTATATATTGGATGGTTTAATTCATTTATCTAAATACTCAGGAAGCAGTTCTTCTTCTCTAGTAAATGATCTTAAATCTTTAGACTCTTATTTTCTTCTATAATGAATATTATCTAACTCATACAAATATCTCCCAAAATATATATGAGTTATCTATATTTATCAACATATTTTTTTATTTTGTAACAAAGATATATTTATAATCACATAATGATATTACATGAATATTTATTTTTCATTATTATTTGGAAACTCATAAATCTTTGATAGGCTCAATATTCTTTTATTTAAATCAGTCAATAGACATATTGATTCATTCCACGTTTTAATTATTGTTCAAATATTATTTAATGCATGTTTCCAATGAAAAATGTGTTTTTTTCCTGATGGTTTATTGTGGAGTTTTAATGTCTTTACAATCATTCATGTCAGATTCACCACTTTCATGCTTAATGGAAACCCCAAATGGTTCCCACATTCATAATTGAGTATAAACCTTCTTTCCAGATGCAAGTAGTCAATTATGGTTTTAGACCAAACGGTACTTAGGAACTCACATTGGTCGATAGGATAGTAGTTCGATCTCATCACACCCTTTTGGGGGTAATTATTACCTATTTCGAGACTCACTAATAGATTTAATATATGTTTTAGAATCTCTTTCTAAACCTGATACAGGACTGGTTAAAAAAATGATCATGTGTTGAATCCTTCTATATGTAAATGGGGTTATATTAATGAGACAATCTATATGTATATGAGTTTCTTCATATATTTCCCGTCATTTCTTAGAAATGGGTAGATGCTTATATTTTGAATCTATATAACTCAGAACTATAGAGTTTACTTCTACCTAGGGAGGTGATTGATACTTTGAGGATGGGATTTAACCTTTATGAGGCATCCTATGTATCCTATTTAGAATAGGAATCAAACCCCATGTAGTTTTTTTCATCCATGAAGTTTAAAATCATGAAGAATTGATATATAAGAGGGAACCTAGGCACCGAGTATGGATCTAAAGCCTTTGGAAGGTGTCCTATGTATACTGTTTATTGAAGGAATCCGAGTAATCATTATTCAATTGTGTCCTCAGGACTTACCCCGAGGTGGATTCCCCTAGACGGGGGTAGTCATATCATGCCACTGATAGAGGATTTTATAGTAAGGTTTCCCTATTTGAGGAAGATTTATGATGTGAATGACATGGATGGAATGTTTATAGGATATTGTGTGACCCGTCTAGCATGTTTGGAGGGCATTGCAAGACCTAGGTGACATGTCAAAAGGACTCTACAAGACTTGGGTGACATGCCCTAATGCTTCTGTATGACTGGGTGACATGTCTAGAGGACCTCTCAAAACTTGATTGACATGTCTAGAGGACTTCACGAGACTTTATTGACATGTCCATAGGACAACACATGATCTAGATGGAATGTTTGGAGGGTGTCCCATAACTTGGGATACATGTCCTGGTGGATACTGCAAGACCCGAGTGACATGTTGAAAGGACTTCGAAAGACTTGGGTGACATGACATGATGTTGATACATGACTTGGGAGACATGTCCAGTGGACTTCTCAAGACATGTTTGACATGTATAAAGAAATTATCAATACTTGGGTGACAAGTTCGATGGAAATCACATGATCTGTATGGCATGTCCAGAGGGTGTCTCATGAATTGGGTGACATGTCCAAGTGGATGTTCAAGACCTGCCCAACATGTCTAAAGGACTCCGCAAGACATGGGTGACATGAATTGATGTTGTCACGTGACTTGGGTAACATGTCTAGAAGACTTCTAAAAACATGGTTAACCAATCCAGAGGACTTCAAAAGACATGGATGACATGTCCGGAGGATATAGAATAATATGTATGGCATTCCTAGAGGGTGTCACATGACTTGGGAGACATGTCCTGGTTTTTTCAAATGATTTGGGTAGGTCATGTGAAGTTTATAAATTTTTTCATATACATATTTTTATAATACTTACATATTTTTTATTCTTATTAAATCATTATTACATATGTTCCTCAAGGTTTTTCAAGTATTAGTTTATGTAGGTTTTGTGTGACCTAGTCAACATGTGGAAACTCCTCACATGATCTAGTTCACTTTTCAAAAGTAATTTTTATGATCTTTGGAGTGGTAAAACAAATCTCATATTCTTGATGCATGATCCCTTAGGTATTTCCTTGGATTTTACCTAGTGTAAGACCCTGGAGATTGTGTGACTTTCCACTCAATGAAGTTTTATCCTACACTGCCATGTATAAGTCACTGGTTTGTGTGTGTGGATCTATTTTTTATATTGAGGTTGACTTATTTATAGGCTATTACACTAGATTTATATGCATCCTTGAATAGTGAATATGTCACGAATATGAGTTAGAGTCAGTGGATAGATCTTTGCATCACGCATTTGGCATGATCCTACCATGGGTTATCTGTGGCATCGCATGCTCACAGTGACTATAAGAAAGTTCCTCCATATCCATGGTTATTCTATACTATTCAATCAAAGGGATTTTTCATAACTATTTTGACATGTAAAATGGTCTTTGCACCATTGATCTAACATACCTGATAGCCTTCAAAAGATTAGGATGCCCACGGAAAGTCTCTCACGTGATCGATGGAGACTTATATGGGATCCATCATGAGACTAATATGGCTTATCAGATCCCATTCTCAAGATCAATTTGACTTTTCAGGGGACTCTCATGATATCATGATTGTCACACTCGGGTTTCTATGTTTTACTTTATTCTAGTTCGGGTCCGAATCATGGTTGTTTTCTTAAGATCCTAGTGTGATAGGTTTGAAATTTTAGGGCATTATATTTCTCATATTTTTTTTCTAACTTTCCCCCTGAAGTTCCCCCTAACCCCCCCCCCCCCCCCCTTGAATTTTAAAGGAAATTAGCAAGTTTTGGGTGGAAATAATAGGGCACATGGTGTCCAGGTCATAACTATTTTTATGTTATTCCCATTTTTCCCTTATGGGAGTAACCCTAATGTGTCGCTTTATTCCCCCATTCGTCCATTATAGCCATGGAAGGATCCCAAGATCTCTCAAACACCTTATGAACCCATTATTGAAGTGGGTTTTGTGGCATAACTTCAAGATCTTTCAAGTAAGTGAATTACTATCTTGTTTCTTCCATTTCCTTAGGGTTTTTTCCCTCCTCATTGAAGTTCCAAATGTCCAACAACTAGGAACACATACCTAGGGTTTATTTTTGAGTTTCTTGGTTAAAAATATTTATTTAGGGTCTTTTTTCATTCCCCTTTGGTGTGGCGGTGGAGCAGTTGAAGTTTTTCACAAAGATTTGGTGTTTTTGACATTCAAGCTAGCTATTTCCTTGTGTAAGAATTCATTGATGAGTTAGATTTATTTCTTTACATTCATAGAATGTTTCTTTCTTATTGTGTGTGGTGTGAAAATCATTTTTGATATTAATGTTTAATCATTTGATTTCAAAGTTTCATTTTTTCTTGAAATTGTGTGTTTTTTATGTGTAACTCATGCGGTATTATTTGAAGGAATTTTATAATATATGTTAGTGGTTTATTAAATGGTGAGAGGGTTTTTAATTCTTTTTTGGTGTGGTATTGGGGTTAATTTTTCCTTTAAAGAGGTTTTTTGATTTGGTTTTTCATGAAAACCCTGTTTTACTTCTTGGAATTATTTTATGAAAATTTTAAATTGTTTATTGAGTTACACAAATGGAGAAAAATATTTTTGGGTATTGTTTTGGTTGGTGTATGTTCTTAAAATGGGTTTTTGAAAGATAAAGTGATTATTTGTGATGTCAAATGTTTTAAGAATGCTTTATAAATTTTTGATACAATTTATTAAATTATAAGTAAGGTGTGAGATATATTAGTGGGTTGTTTTGGTGTGTGTATGATGTTAAAATGAATTTGAATGTGAAAAGGGTATTATGTGATATGTGTTTGGGATGTTTGGTGTGTGCATTATTTTAAAATGGATTTTTCATGTGCAAATGGTATTTTATGACTTGTATAACTTGATTTAGCACAAATATGGAAACTTGGGTATCTAGGTGGGTGGACTAGGACTAGTATGCTAGTGATACGGTAGTGGTATCATCCTTGTTTCACTTAAAAAGATTGATGATGAAATCACTAAATAAAATTTGATGATGTTTAGGGACCACTAGGCCATTTGGGTTTCTCCTCCTAGTGGATTTTTCATGAGAATGATATTGGTTATGGTTACTTATACATTGATATATGATGTACCTAGGGCTCCATAGCTTGCTAATACCTAGGGGGTTCTCGTGACTAGTGATCATTGCCTATATTGTACTTACCATCAGCATATAGTGTGTTTTATTGGAAAATTCAGTATAATTTATTTTTTTTTATTTAAAATTGTACATTATTCAAAGTTTCCCTCTTTAAAACTATTTTCATTTAATGTTTCGTATTTTAGAAATTGTTACTAGCATTTCCTATTTATAAAACTTGTAAGATTTGGTCTTAAAATTTTTATCACATGGAATATTTTTGGGTGGCATCCTATTGGTCTTAGTATCACACCGTACTTACACCTTTGGATGTAAGTAGATTTGGTAATGTTTGGCATAGGTAAGGGTAGGGTCCTTGGAGATGGTGGTTCGGGTTGTTAGCTTCCTTTCTTGGAGTGGTGTTGTGGAGATGGCTTGAGGGTGATTCCCCATTGCCATGAGGTGGTTATTGGGTTGTTATTTTGAATTTATTCTCTTGTGGTAGTCTTTGGGATTTGTATAAACCTATGTATTTAAATTATGAATTTTGTATAGGATTTCTTGGTTTTAAAAAAATCAGATTCGTTTTATTGGAATTTGTTTTCTGTTTTATGTTTATAAATTTGGGTAAATTGTTCCAAAATTTTATTTATGATACTTGGCCACTTATATCAGACCATGGGGATTGAGAATTACCTTTGAGACTTTTTGAGAACATGGTTGGGTTCTGATTTGGATGGCGACCAGATCTGGTTCTTGAAAAAATGGTATCAAAGGAGGTTCGCTCTTTTTTGGTTATGTTATTTTTGGAAAGAGTTTGGGTAGACCAGAGCTAGGATTATCATAAAATAATGTTCTGGTTATGAGTAAGGTCCCTGGCTAGAAGACCTCATAGTGGGACTTGATTACCAGTGGAATTTGGGTTCCATCTAAGTCATCAGGTCCTTGTGGTTGTTCGTTATTTGGGAAATGAAATGGGAGTTAGGACAATGGTCTTAGTGAGATTTTATGGCCTAGCAAGCCATGTGGAGCTGGGGATGTTGTCCTATAACACTATCCATGATGTTGTCATGACTACCATAGGGTATCTAACCATATTTCTGAATCACTCATCGGTACTAGTTTCCCCTTCATCCATTAGGAATATTTATGGGTCTTGGAAAAATATTTTTGAAAAATCATGTTTGAAATTTTTGGAAAAGATACTTTAAAATTAAAATGGTTTTGATTGGATGGGTTTTAGTTTATTAAGATTGATTATTCATAATTTAAACACGTGGTTTACTGAAATTATTTTTTCGTAAAGTTTATGTTATGTTAAATTGGGTTCTAGAAATCTTTTTTAAATGGGTTTTTAAAGTGGGAATGGTGTGATTTTCAAAGGGATTGAAAATGGGTTTTTCGAACTATTTTGAAAGAGGTTTTGAAAAGGTGTATTTTCATGAAATGATATTTTGTGACATGATATTGGATTTTTATAATCATAACTTATGGATTAAAAAACTTGATGTTTTGGAAAACTTGGATTATTTTAAAGTGGGTATTAAAATTCTTTTTTTAATGGAATTAAATGTTTTGAAATTGATGTGTAAGGTTTGAAAATAAAATTTTTTTTAGATGATTAATTATTTTCAAAAATGTTTTCTAAGATTCAAAGTGGGTTTTATTTGAAGGTTTATTGCTTTTTTGAAGCGTATTTTTGTAAAATTTGGGATGGGTTTAACTTTGTGACTAGTTGTTTTGAGAATAAGAGGTTTGGGTTGATTGTTATTTTGAGAAAAATGGAAAGAAATTTTATTTTAACCTTTGGTACTTCCATGAATGGTCACATGCATATGATATGTGCAGGAAGTTAATGGGTGCTCAGTTTGGCATGGGGATAATTCTTATGAGAGGATCAGTGGGATACCATTGGTGAATGTGAATTCCACCCTCCCGGTTTTATTTTAGGAATTTCTTTTAAAGAAAGTATTGACTGTTTAGTTAACAATAGTCATGTGGTGAGTTTTCTGGTTTTTTTTGAATTTTGCAGTGGGGTTTTTTGAGTTCAAGAACCCCTCTTTTTTGAACATTTTTTTTTGTTTTGTCTGTAAGTTGGTTTGAAGTGTTGGTTAGTGGTATTTTATGGGAAATGTTTTGGGAAGCCTTTGTGGTGGTTCCCCTCATGTACTTGGTTTTGGTTTGTGGTATGTTTTGACTAAAGTAATGTCTTGGTTGGGTCCTTGGGATTTCCTGTTGGCTAGGGTATTCCCCCATAAAGAGTTTGTGCACAATTGATGTGTGACCAAGGGTTATTCATCGTTGGTAGATCCTCCAGTAGATCGACATAAGGACTTTATTCTGTATATTTTAATATTGAGTCTACCCCTTTCTTTTTTAGGTGAAGGGGAATGGTTGTAGAGGGATAATGGTTGTGGAAGGTTAAAATAGACCTTAGTCTCTTAAGTTTCCTGAGTTTCCAAAGTTGAAGTTTGACATCATTGTGTCTGTAGGTTCTATCTAGAAGAAGTGAAGGGGAATTCTAGTGGTGATAGGTAAAGCAGTCTAGAGTTTATGGGTTTTGTTTTAGTATTTAAGGTCCTTTGGGTATTTCATTGGTTTCCTATAAGAAAAGTATTCATGTTATGCCACTAGTATAGTAAATCTGGTCATTCGGGGCTGTTATGGATACTTGTGGTAAACTCATGTTGCTTGGGACTCAATTCAAGGTCCCACTCCTTGTAGTTTCTATATCAGTTGTTAGGTTCATGTTCAGTGATATCTTATTGTGTTGGGTTTTTATTTAGGGAAAAATTTGGTTGTTCTGAAACATTTCAAGGACTTACTCTTAAATGGAAGTGTGTTTCCTTTCAGGAATTCCTAAAATTCTTTATCCTGAATGAAAGTGTCTTTCTTGTGTTGTTTATTCTGATGTTTCTTATTCAGGGTAAGTGGAAAAATTTGTATGCATCATTAAGGCCCCTTTCTTGGTTAAGGATTCATGTTAGAGTAAAATGGGTTTCATAGTGTGTTATGTCCTAGTGGTTTTGTCTAAGAGGTGATGTGGTTTCTTGTGGAACTAGAAGGAGAAGTTTTCATCAAGGGTTTTTCAATGCCTAACTATGAGGTAGAAGATGCTTCAATAATCTAAGCTCTATTTGTAGGTTCTAGAGTGAAGTTGGTGTGTAGTTAGGAAAACCCCATGGGTGTAAAGGATCTTGGTTTAACTTCTATCTTTAGAATGGGAGGTGGGGACAGTTAGAGGTTTTGATATGGAAGTTTCTTTTCAAGTGGTCCAGTGTGGAGAAAAGAGACATGCAGACCATATTCCTTAGGATTGTAATATATGTCAGTTTAAAGGTCCCTCATTGTTTACAAGGAGGTGGGGTGGTATTATATTATCAAAACCCCAGTGCTTGAACACCTTTGGGTAAAACTCTCAGTATGGTTGTTCATGTATGAATAACCATGTACGTCCTTTTTTTACCTAAATTTTGGTGGGACTTATCCAAGGATGGTAATGCTTGTTGGAGTTTTGAACCACGTAGTGTCTCTATTTGTTTGGAGTTTTGTTGAATGGGCCTCTTGTGGTGGGAGAATAAGTTGTGTAAGAATCACCCAAGTTAGCCCATGTTGGGTTTCTTTTTTCATCCTATGCTAGTTGGTTAAGATGGATAATTCTTTTGGTGTGGAGATCCACCATTTTTTTCATGTAAGTTCTTTTGGAATAAGTTTAATGTTATTATACCCCTTATGGTAGGGATTCTATTTGTATCTCCCCCTATTGGTGTCTCAGTTCTGTCTCAGGAAATTAATTCACCTCTTATGGTGCGCAGTCTGTCCAGACCTCCCCATGTTGGTGTTCTGGTTCAATCTCGGGTGTTAGTTTGTTTCTATAGTGGGGAGCCCATTCAGGTCTCCCCATATCAGTAATTTGGTTTTGTTCTTGATTTATCCTTGGTGGTAGGTAATCCCGTTCAGAGCTATCTAACCACTAACTTCTTTCTCGGGTAAATATTTTGATTGGAGCATGCCCAATAGTTTTGTTGAAGTAAGGTTATGGTAACATCATTCGATTTCGTTTGTTTCAGGTGAACAATTTTGAACTTATAAGAATGTATAAGGTTCTTGTCTCAAGATGTCGGTTTCAGTAAAGTGATTGTATCCCTTCCTTTTTTTGATCAACTGGAAGTGTTTTGGCTTTTTGGGAGAGTGACCCTTAGTGGGGAGGAGTCTGTATTAGCCTCTTGAGTTAGCTCATATCCCTATTTTCATTCTTCTAGTGTCCTTGTTGTATTTTAATTGTGAACCCCCTTAGAACATGGAAATAGTATTGGGTTTTTTTCCTCTGGCCTTGTTATGGATTTCTGGGGGTAGAAAGCGTTATGGTGGGGAGAATTGTCACACCTTAGTTTTTATGTTTTACTTCATTATGGTTCTGGTTGGGATCTTTTTCATTTTATTGAAATATAGGTGTGGTAGTTTTAAAATTTTTGGGAATTATTTATCTTATATTCCTGGCCTAACATTCCCCTTAAGTTCCTCCTAAATTTCCCATGAATTTTAAAGAAAATTAGCAAGTTTTGGGTGGACAAAACATGCTGCACAGTTTGGCAGCATGATTTACTAAACCTTGAAGCCAAACCATGCACCGGGTCAAGGTTATAAATTAATTTTATGTTATTCATATTTTTCCCTTCTGGCCTTAATCCTAATGTGACCCTTTCTTCCCCCATTCGACGATTATATCCATGGAAGGCCCCCAACCTCCCTCAAGCTCCTTAAGAACCCATTTTTGAAGGGGTTTTTGGTGGTGGAACTTCAATATCTTTCAAGTAAGTGAATTCTTATCTTGTTTCTTTCATTTCCCTAGGTCTTATTACCTCCTCCTTGAATTTACAAATTTCTAAAAACTAGGTCTTATTACCTAGGGTTTGTTTTTTAGTTTCTTGGTTCAATATTCTTGGTTATGGTCCATTTTCATTCCCTTGTGGTGTGGTGGTGGTACAGTTGAAGTTTCACACAAGGATTTGGGGTTTTTGACGTTCAAGGTAGGTGTTTCCATGTGTAATCATTCTTTGATGAGTTATATTGCTTGATTTACCTTCCTATCATGTTTCTTACTTATTTTGTTTGGTGAAAAAATCATTTTTGATATATTTTCTTAACCATTGGATTTCAAAGTTTCATTTTTTCTTCAAATTGTATGTTTTTCTTGTGTAACTCATGTGGTATTATTTTCAGGAATTTTAGAATATATGAAATTGGTTTATTAAATGTTCATTGGGCTTCCAATTCTGTTTTGGTGTTGTATTGGGGTGAATTTATCCTTGAAATAGGGTTTTCGAATGGATTTTTCATGAAAATCATTGTTTTACTTATTGAAATTATTTTATGAAAATATTAAATGGTTTATTGAGTTACACAAAGCATGTAAAATACGATTGGGCACTATTTTGGTTGTGTATGTTCTTAAAATGGGTGTTTGAAAGAGAAAGTGGTGATTTTTTATGTCAAACACTTTGAGAAGGTTTTATAAATTTTTGAGATGATTTATTAAATTGTGAGAAAGGTTCGAGACATGTTTGTTGGCTGTTTTAGTGTGTGTATGGCATTAAAATGAATTTGAATGTGAAAAATGTATTATGTGACATGTGTGTGGGATGTTTGGTGTGTCCATGATTTTAAAATGTAATTTTCATGTGCTCAGGGTATTTTATGAAATGTGTAACTTGATTGATCACAAAGAGGGAAACTCGGGTATCTAGGTGGGTAGACTAGGACTAGTATTCTAATGATCTGGTAGTGGTATCATCCATGTATAACTTTTCAAGTTTTATGATGAAAACACTAAATAAAATTTTATGATGTTTAGGGACCACTAGGCCATTGGGTTTTCCCCTACTAGTGGATCGTGCACGAAAAGGATATTTTTTATGGTTACTTATACACTAATATAGGATGTACCTAGGGCCCCATAGCTAGCTAGTGCCTAGGGGTGTTTATGTAACTAGTTCCCATTGGCTATATTGTACATACAATCAGCATACAATGTTTTTTGTTGGAAAATTAAATATAATGTGTTTTTTATTTAAAAGTGTACATCCTTCAAATTTTTCCACTTAAAAATTGTTTTCATTTAAATTATCATCTTTTAAATTTTTTTTACTAGAATTTCCTATTTATAAAACTTGAAATATTTTATTTTAAAATGTTTATCACATATAATAATTTTGGGTTCCATCATATTGGCATTAGGTTCACTCCATAGATACACCTTTGGGTGTAAGTATACTTGGTAATGTTTGGCACAGGTAATGGTAGGGTCCTTGGAGATGGTTTTTTGAGTTGTTAGATTTATTTCTCAGTGAGGTGTTGTGGAGATTGATTAAGGGAAATTCCCCCTCTCCATGAGGTGGTTATTGGGCTGTTTTTTTGGATTTATTCACTTTTTTTAGTCTTTGGGCTTTGTATAAACCTATATATTTAAATTATGAATTTTTTAAATGATGGTTTTGTTTTAAAAAAAATCAGATTTTTTTGTTGGTATTTTTTGTTGTTTAATGTTTATAAACTTAGTTAAATCATTAACAAATTTTATTTATAATAATCAGGAACTTGTGCTAGCCTTTGGGGATCGGTAATTTCCTTTGGGAATTTCCATGGACTAGTTTGGGAACTGGTTTGGATGGAGACCAGATCTGGTTCATGATAATGTGGGATTGTCGATGGGTTCTCATGAGACTGATATGGCCTATCATAGGGCCTTCACTTGGTCAATAGTGATCGACTGATGTGTATAACCCATTTTGTATGAATATTAACACATCCTTCCACTGTGAGATAATTCCACATTTTCCTATTTTACTTTCCCTCTTATTTTACAAGTATCTCTACATTTTCCCAATGGTTTTCCATCAAGGCATAGAACGATCAGTAGCAGATCTTTCAATGATGTGTGATTGTTTTCTTGGATAATATATCTCCTTGTTTTTGATGCATTTCATGAACAATGTTGGAACTTAAAATGATGTTTGAGAATTTTCAAGGACAATCCCTCCACTTTTCTATACATTTGAAGTGGTGTCACATGATCTAATTGAAATATCTGAGGTCCTTCACATAATGAAGGTAACACTCCAACATGATTTCATGTGAAAAAGTGGAAATGTTTCTAGGGGATTTATGGGGTCTTACGAATTAAACAAACATGTGTCAAGATTGAGAATATACCTCTACATCTCATGAATACTTTTTCTTTTCCACCTTTAATTTATAAAGTGTTTTTGGGTGATTATCATGCATATTTTGATAAAAAAGTCTCATGATCAGAGGAAATCATATGGTAGTCTCCACATGATCATCAGTGCTTTTATAGAAACCCTCACAAAAATAGGGTTCTTTTTATAGGGGGTTTTTATGATCATAAAAAGATCATGTGTAGTGAATGATCCATCAGCATAACCTTCCTAGGGTTATGTGATCACATGTACTTCTACAGGTTACGTGATCTGTATGATTCGGCCACCTAGACATCATTCCACTCTTTTGTTTTATATAGAAATTAATACCCATAATTCATGTATTTATTCCATTCTAGATTTTTATGCTAATTTGGTGGGATTCAACAAATCCACCCTAGATGCTACACGCATAGAGACAAGGACATGCTTCTAAAGAAAGTAAATGCCCACCTTAGTCCTTGGGAATACCATGGACCGAGGTCTCGAGTGATGTTTGGTCTTCTAGGTGACCTTTGGAATTCCATGTGGTTAATTATAAATAGGGTATAATGGATGGCTCATTTCATTAGTGACCTTGAAATTTATAGCTCTAATGATTTATTCTATCGCATAACTACTTCGCAAGACCTCACCACAAGATCTATTTCAAAAGTCCTCTACACAAGAACTGATCATGATACTATTTTGTGGTAATGTTCACTGATGTATACTCATGTGACTTCTTGTCTCAATTCTTGTTCAAATAAATCACAAATCAACTCTCAGTAATTGATTTAACCTTGACCAATGTTCTCAATTGTATGGTCTTCTTACAAGATTTTTATGATTTTTTGGATTGGTCACATGATATTTTTATCATCATATTGTTCACATGACTATCTTAGGGTCACATGATCATAATTCTTATGATAGATCATGTGTTTGTGAAATAATCCATGGGTGAGGTCTCTATGGGTCGTGAGGTTTATGAGTTCCCTATGGGGTATACGATTTGCAAGGACCATATCAAGTCATGTGATCACTAATCCCTTTTTTTATATGATTTTCATCATTTTGGTTGAATTTATGAACCTATTTTGATATGATTTTTCACTGAAATTACATATGCTTCTTATTTTCATGGATGTGGCTTCCATTTCTCAGACATCTTCTACCACAGCCATCTAAAGGTCCATGATTATTGGGAATAAATGCTGACCCTCGGTAACATGTGTGATCTTCAAATGTAGCTCATAAGAGGCTTCTCCAGCCTAATATAATATATATCACTTATCACATCGACTTATTTTTTATGGATTTTGTCTTCTAGATGATGTTTTCATTCCTTTTCCTAATTAAAATCTTCCATCTTTCTAGTTGTTATCTTCCCTTAATTATGCTCAAACAAAAATTTCTAAACATATTCAAATCATTTTGGTATAGTCCCATAGGTTTTCCTATATATTGGAAAACTTCCTTCAGGAGATAGAATGTTGCAAATTTGTCCCCCAGCAAATTTCTAAAATCTATCTAATCATATTTGTCTCCTCCTTAAATAATCTGAGAAGAGTTTGGAGTTCAAAATGTGACCTATATTCTGGCTGTAATTTTTATAACGAATGGGCTTGGCCATTATGGGTCAAGAAGATCTGATCATAATTCAATGACCAACTACAGACTATTAATCTTTATAAAGCATCATGGATTTCTCAATCCATCATCTATCATCAGTCAAAGATTCTTAAATATATGATTATATATTGGTTCCCTATCACTAATTCCTTTAATCTATCCCATGGTGAGGTAGGGATCACCCATTTTGATATTTACCAACTAGGTGGAAAATCTCCCTTATTTATAATAAACCCCATGGAATACCAAAGGTCACGTTAAATACCAAACATCACTCGAGACCACGATCCATGGTATTCTCAAGGACTCAGGTGGGCATTTACTTTCCTTATAAGTGAGTACTTGTCCCTATGGGTTTAGCATCCAGGGGGGATTTGTTGAATCCCACCAAATTAGAATCAAAAAATCTAGAATGGAATAAATACATGAATTATGGGTATTAATTTCTATATAACGAAAAGGAAGGAGTGGAATGATGTCTAAGTGGTCGAATCATGAAGATCACGTAACCTGTAGACGTTCATGTGATCACATGACACTAGGAAGGTTATGATGATGGATCATTCACTACACATGATCTTTTTATGATCATACAAACCCCCTCTGAAAAGAACCCTATTCTTGCGAGGGGTCAAGAAAAGGATTGATGATCATGTGGAGACTGCCAGATGAGTTCCTTTGGTCATGCGACTTTTCTATCAAAGGATGCCTGATAATCACCCAAAAAAACTTTATGAAAAAGGTGGAAAAGGAAAAGTATTCATGATATGGAGAGGTATGTCCTCCAACATTCCACATGTTTATGTAATTTGTAAGACCCCATGAATCCCCTAGAAACATTTCCACCTTGTCACGTGAAATCATGTTGGAGTGTTACCTTCATTGTGTGAAGGACCTCATACATGTCAATTAGATCATGTGATACCAATTCAAATCTATAGAAAAGTGGAGGGATTGTCCTTGAAAATTATCAAACATCATTTTAAGTTCCAACATTGTTCATGAAATTCATCGCAAACCAGGATAGATATTATCTAAGAAAATGATCACACGTTATTTCAAGATCTGCTACTGATTGTTCTATGCCTTGATGGACAACCAATGGGAAAATATAGAGATACTTGTAAAATAAGAAGGAAAGTAAAATAGGAAGATGTGGAATCCTCTTACAGTGGAAGGATGTGTTGATCTTTATACAAAATGGGTTATGCACCTCAAGCGGTCACCATTGACCATGTGAAGGCCCTTTGATAGGCTATATCAGTCTCATGAAAAACCATCAGCAAACAA
The DNA here is from genome assembly GCA_963277665.1 of Viscum album. Classification (NCBI taxonomy): domain Eukaryota; kingdom Viridiplantae; phylum Streptophyta; class Magnoliopsida; order Santalales; family Viscaceae; genus Viscum; species Viscum album. The sequence continues at coordinate 196,471,215 of OY728164.1, forward strand.
ACATTATCATGAACCAAATCTGGTCTCCATCCAAACCAGTGCCCGAACCGATCCGAAGAAATTATCAAAGGAAATTCCTAATCCCCACGGGCTGGACCAAGTTTGTGATTATCATAAATAAAAGTTGGGAATGATTTACCTGAATTTATAAACATTAAAAAAAATTCCAATAAAAATATGAATTTTTTAAAACCAAACCATCCTTTAAAAAATTCATAATTGAAATACATAGGTTTATACAAAACTCAAAGACTACCAAAAGTGAATAAATCCAAAAGAATAGACCAATAACCGCCACATGGAAAGGGGCATTGCCCTCAAGTAATCTCCACAACACCTTACTGAGAAAGAAAGCTAAAAACTCAAACCACCATCTCCAAGGACCCTACCCTTACCTGTGCCAAACATTACCAAGTCTACCTACACCCAAATGTGTAAGTAGGGTGTGAACCTATTCCCAATAGGATGGCACTAAAAATGATTCCATATGATAAACATTCTAAAACCGAAGCTTGAAAGTTTTAAAAACATGAAATTCTAGTAACACATTTTAAAATAATAGTCTTTAAATGAAAAAAAAATTCAAGAGGAAAACTTTGAAGAATGTACAATTTTAAATAAAAAAAACATGATACTTAATTTTCCAAAAAAACACAGTGTATGGTGATTGTACGTACAATATATCCAATGGGAACTAGTTACAGGAACACCCCTAGGAACTATCTAGTTGTGGGGACCTAGGTACATCATATCTTAGTGTATAAGTAACCATAAAAATATCCTTCTCGTGCATGAGCCACTAAGAGGGGAAAACCCAATGGCCTAGTGGTCCCCCAAACATCATAAAATCTTAGTTAGTGTTTTCATCATCAAACTTGAAAAGTGAAAAATGGATGATACCACTACCAGATCACTAGCATACTAGTCCTAGTCTACCCACCTAGATACCCATGTTTCCCTCTTTATGCTCAATCAAGTTACACATTTCATAAAATACCATTTTCACATGAAATTTTCATTTTGAAATCACGCACACACGAAACATACCACACACATGTCACATAATACCATTTTCACATTCAAATTAATTTTAACATCATACACACACACACACACACTAAAACAGCCTAAAAACATGTCTCAACCAATTCACACAATTTAATAAATCATCTCAAAAATTTATAAAACATTCTCAAATTGTTTGACATAAAAAAATCACCAATTTCTCTTTGAAACACCCATTTTAAGAATATACACTCACCAAAACAGTGTCCAAACATATTTTATACCCTTTGTGTAACTCAATAAACCATTTAAAATTCTCATAAAATAATTTCAAGAAGTAAAAAAGGATTTTCATAAAAAAATCTATTCAAAAACACTATTTCAAGGATAAATTCACCTCAATAAGGCACCAAAACAGAATTGGAGGCCCTATATACATTTAAAAAACCAATTTCATATATTATAAAATTCTTTCAAATAATACCACAAGAGTTACACATGAAAAACATACAATTTCAAGCGAAAATAAAACTTTGAAATCAAATGCTTAAAAAACTCTATCAAAAATGATTTTTTTCACCAAAAAAAATAAGTAAGAAACATGATAGGATGGTAAATCAAGAAATATAACTCATCAAATAATGATTACACATGGACACACCACCAAACCACAAGGGAATGAAAATGGACCATAATTAAGAAGATTGAACCAAGAAACTCAAAAATAAACCCTAGGTACTAAGCCCTAGTTTTTAGAAATTTTGAAATTCAAGGAGGGGTGAATAAGGCCTAGGGAAATAGAAGAAACAAGACAGGAATTCACTTACATGAAATATCTTGAAGTTCCACCACCAAAAACCCCTTCAAAAATGGGTTCTTAAGTATCTTCAGGGAGCTTGAGAGACTTCCATGGATATAATGGTTGAATGGGGGAATAAAGGGGCACATTATGGTTAATACCAAAAGGTAAAATGGGAATAACATAAAATTGTTTTATGACCTCGACATTGTGCATCGTTTGGCTTCATGGTTTAGTAAATCATGCTTCCAAACTGTGCGGCCTGTTCTGTCCACCTAAAACTTACTAATTTTCTTCAAAATTCAAGGAAACTTTATGAGGAACCTAGGAGGAATTTTAGTCCAAGAATTTAAGATAAATAATTAGCTAAAATTTCAAACATTTCACACCTATATCTCAAGAAAATGAACAAGATCCCAACTAGAATCAGAATAAAGTAAAAATTAAAAACCTAAGTGTAACAATTCTCCCCACTATAATGCTTTCCGCCCCCAGAAAGCCACAACAAGGCCAAATGAAAAAAACCAAATACTATTTCCAAGTTCTAAGGGGGTTCATAATTAAAATACAACAAGGACACTTGAAGCAAGAAAAGAGGGATATGAGCTAACTCTAGAGGCGAAGACCAACTCCTCCCCACTAAGGTTCACCCGCCCCAAAATCCAAAACACCTCCAGTTGATCAAACAAAGTAAAGGATACTATCACTGCACTCAAACTGACATCCTGAGATAAGAACCTTACACATTTTGAGAAGTTCAAACATTACACCTAAAACAAAAAAAAAATAAACAATGTTACCATAACCTTACTTCAACAAAACTATTGGGCATGCTCCAATCCCTACGTTTACCCAAGAAAGAAGTTAGTGGTTAGATAGCTATGAACGGGATACCTACCACCAAGGAAAAACCATGAACAGAACCAAATTACTGATATGGGGAGACCAGAATGGAATCACCATAATAGAAACAAACTAACACCCAAGATTGAACCAGAACACCAACATGGGGAGGTCTGGACAGGCTGCCCACCATAAGAGGTGAATTAATTTCCTGAGAGAGAACCGGGACACCAATAGGGGGAGACCCAAATAGACTCCCCACCACAAGGGGTAGAACAACATTAAACTTATTCCAAAAGAACTTACCTGAGACCCATGGTGGGTCTCCACGCCATAATAATTAACCATCTTAACCAACTAGCACAATCTGACAAAAGAAACCCAACATGGGATTACTTGGGTGATTCCCACAAAACATATTCTCCCACCACAAGAGGCCAATTCAAAAAAATGCCAAACCAACAGAGACACTGCGTAGTTCACCCCTCCAACAAGAATTACCATCCTCAGATAATTCCAACCAAAACATAGGTCAAAAAGGACCTACATGGTTATTCATACATGAACAGCCATACTGAGAGTTGTACCCACAGGTGTTCAAGAACTGGGGTTTTGAGAATACAATACCACCCCAACTCTTTATAACCAAGGAGGGACCTTTCCACTGACATAGATTACAATCCTAAGGAATAGGGTTCGCATGTCTCTTTTCGCCACACTGGTCCACTTGAAAAGAAACTTCCACATCGGAACCTCCGACTGTCCCCACCTCCCACACTGGAGATATAATTTAAACCAAGATCCTTTACAGCCATGGGGTTTTCCTAACTGCACACCAACTTCACTTTGGAACCTATGGCTAGATACTAGATGATTGAAGCATCTCCTACCTTGCAGCTATGCATTGAAAAACCCTTGACCAAAACTTCTCCTTCTAGTTCCACAAGAAACCACATCACATTTTAGAAAAAACCACCAAGACATAACACACTATGAAACCCATTTTACTTTAACACGACACCTTTATCAGAAATGGGGCCTTGATGATGCATAAAAATTTTCCCTCTCACCCTGAATAAGAAACAACAGAATAAAAAACCCAAAAAATACACCTTCATTCATGATAGATAATTTCATGAATTCCCGAAAGGAAACACGCTTCCATTTAAGATTAAGTCATTGAAAAGTTTTGAAACAACAACTTTTCCCCTAAAAGAAAACCCAACATAATAAGATATCACTGAACATGAACCTAAGAACTGATATAGACACTACAAGGAGTGGGACCTTGAACTGAGTCCCATGCAGCTTGAGTTTACCACAAGCATCCATAATAGCCCCAAACGACCATATTTGCTACATTGGTGGCCTAACATGAATAATTTTCCTATGAGAAACCAATGAAAGACCCAAAGTCCCTTAAATAGTACAAAAAAACCATCAAATCTAGACTACTTTACCTATCCCCATTGGAATTACCCTTCACTTCTTCTAGATAGAACCTACAAACACAACGGTGTCAAACTTTAATTTTGAAAACTCAGAAAACATAAGAGACTAAGGTATATTTTAACCTTCCACAACCATTATACATCTACAACCATTCCCCTTCACCTAAAAAGAAGGTAGAAGACTCAATCTTCAAAGATCATGAATAAAGTCCTTATGTTGATCTACTGGAGGATCTACCAATGATGAAAAACCCTTGGCTGCAAATCAATTATGCACTAACTCTTTATGGGCGAATATTCTAGACAACAGGAAAACCCAAAGACCAAACCAATATATTACTTTAGTCAAAACATACCACAAACCAAAACCAAACACATGATGGGAACCACCACAAAGGATTCCCAAAACATTTCCCATAAAATACCACTAACCAACACTTCAATCCAATTTACCGACGAAACACAAACAAAAAAGAGTTGTTCAAAAGAGGGGTTCTTGAAATAAAAAAACCACACTGCAAAATTCCCAAAACACAAGAAGACTCACCACATGACTATTATTTACTAAACACTCAATACTTTATTTAAAAGAAATTCCTAAAATAAAACCGGGAGCGTGGAATTAACATTGACCAATGGTATCCCACTGAGCCTCTCACAAGAATTATCCTCATTCCAAACTGAGCACCCATTCACTTCCTGCATATATCATATGCATGTGACCACTCATGTAAATACCAAAGGTTAAAATAAAAAAAAATTCATTTTTTTCAAAAAAATAAATCAACCCCAACCTTCTCTTCTAAAAACCACTAGTCAAAAAGTTAAACCCATCCCAAATTTCACAAAAATACGCTTCAAAAAAGCACTAACCATTCAAATAAAACCCACTTTGAATCGCACAAAACATTTTTTAAAATAATTAATCATCTAAACAAAATTTTATTTTCAAACCTTAAACATCAATTTCAAAACATTTCATTCCATTAAAAATATAATTTTAAAACCCACTTTAAAATAATCCTAGTTTTCCAAACCATCATCTTTGTGAATACACAAGTTATGATTATAAAAATCCAATATCATATCATAAAAAGACCATTTAATAAAAATACACCTTTTCAAAACCTCTTTAAAAATTGTTCTGAAAACCCATTTTCAATCCCTTTGAAAATCACACCATTCCCACTTTAAAACCCCATTTAAAAAAGATTTCCAAAACCCACTTTAATATAACATACAATTTACCAACAATTAATTTTAGTAATCCACATGTTTAAATTATGAAAACCTAATCTCGATAAACTAAAACCCATCCAATCAAAAAAAAATATATTTAAAGTCTCGTTTCCAATAATTTCAAACAAGATTTTTCAGAAATATTTTTCCAAGACCCATAAATTTTCCTAATGAATCAACGGGAAACTAGTACCGATGGGTGACTCAGAAATATTTTTGGAGACCACATTCTAGTCACGCCAACATCATGGAGAGTGTTCTAGGACAACATCCCCAACTTCACATGGCTTTCTAGGCCCTACAAACTCATTAAGACCATTTTTCTAACTCCTATTTCATTTACCAAATGACGAATAGCCACAAGGATTGGATTAATTAGATGGAACCCAACTTCCCCTGGTAATCAAGTCCTACTATGAGGTCTTCTATCCAGGGAACTTACTCATAACAAGAACATTATGTTCTGATAATCCTAGCTCTGTTCTACCCTGACACTTTCCCAAAAGAATATAACCAAGAAAGAGCAAACCTCCTTTGATACCATTTTTTCATTAACCAGATATGGTTTCCATCCAAACCGGAACCCGACCATGTCTGCAAGAAATCCCGAAGGGAATTCTAAGTCCCCATGGTCTGATATAAGTGACCAAGTATCATAAATAATATTTGGGAACAATTTACCCAAATTTATAAACATAAAACAAAAAACAAATTCCAATAAAACGAATCTGATTTTTTTAAAAACCAAACAATCCTTTAGAAAAATCAAAAATGAAATACATATGTTTATAAAAAACCATAAGACTACCATAAGGGAAGAAATCAAAAATAACAACCAAATAACCACCTCATGGAAATGGGTAATCACCCTCAAGCCATATCCACAACACCACACTTAGAAAGGAAGCTAACAACCTGAACCACCATCTTCAAAGAACCTACCCTTACTTGTGCCAAACATTACCAAGTATACTTACACCCAAATGTGTAAGTATAGTGTGGTCCTAAGACCAATAGGATTCCACTAAAAAAATTCCATGTGATAAAAATTTTAAGACAAAATCTTGCATGTTTTATAAATAGGAAATGCTAGTAACAATTTATAGAAGATGCAACATTAAATGAAAATAGTTTTCAAGAGAGAAACTTTGAAGAATGTATAATTTTAAATAAAAAACACATTCTACTGAATTTTCCAACAAAACACACTATATACCAATGGTAAGTACAATATATCCAATGATCAATAGTCATGAGAACCCCCTAGGCATTAGCTAGCTATGGAGCCCTAGATACATCGTATCTCGGTTTATAAGTAACCATAACCAATATCATTTTCATGCACAATACACTAGGAGGGGAAACCCCAATGGACTAGTGGTATCCAAACATCATCAAAGTTTAGTTAGTGTTGTCATCGTCAAACATTCTATGTGAAATAAGGATGATACCACTACAGTATCACTAGAATACTAGTACTAGTCCACCCACCTAGATACCCGGGTTTGCATCTTTGTGCTCTATCAAGTTAAACATGTCATAAAATACAATTTCCGCATGAATATTCCATTTGAAAATCATGCACACACCAAACATCCCATACACATGTCACATAATACCCTTTTCATATTCAAATTAATTTTAACATCATACACACACCAAAACAGCCCACTAATATGTCTCACACCTTTCTCACAATTTATTAAATTGTATCAACAATTTATAAAACATTATTAAAACATTTGACATCACAAATCATCACTTTATCTTTCAACAACCCATTTTAAGAATATAAACCCACCAAAACAAAACCCAAACATATTTTTCACCATTTTGGTAACTCAATAAACCATTTAAAATTTTCATAAAATAATTTCAAGAAGTAAAACAAGGTTTTTATGAAAACTACATTAAAACCCCTCTTTCAAGGAAACATTCACCCTAATACCATACAAAAACAGAATTTGAATCCCCATCAACATTTAATAAACCACTTACATATATTATAAAATTCTCTCAAATAATACCACATGAGTTACACATGAAAAACACAAAATTTCAAGAAGAAATGAAACTTTGAAATAAAATGATTAAACAATTATATCAAAAATGATTTTTTTTTCACCACACACAATACTTAAGAAAAATTATATGAATTTCAAGAAAGAAATCTAACACATCAATGAATTATTACACATGGAAACACCTACCTTGAATGTCAAAAACCCAAATCTTTGTGTAAAACATCAACTGCTCCACCGCCACACCAAAAGAAAATGAAAACAAACCCTAAAAAGAATATTGAACAAAGAAACTAAAAAATAAAACCTAGATATGAGGCCCTAGTTTTTGGACATTTTGAAGTTCAAGGAGGAGGGAAGAAACCCTAAAAATGGAAGAAACAAGATAGTAATTCTCTTACTTGAAATATCTTGAAGTTCTGCCATAAAAACCCCCATAAAAATGGGTTCCTAAGGTGTTTGAGAGAGCTTGGGATCCTTCCATGGATATAATGGACGAATGGGGGAATAAACGGGCACATTAGGGTTAACCTGAGAAGGGAAAATGGGAATAACATAAAAAAATTACGACTTCAACACCATGTGCCCTGTTATTTCCACCCAAAACTTGCTAATTTTATTCCAAATTCAAGGTGGGTTAGTGGGAACCTAGGGGAAGTTAGACAAAGAATAGAAGAGAAATAATGACCTAAAATTTCAAACCTATCACACCTGGCTCTTGAGAAAACAACCATGATCCTGACTTGAACTAGAACAAAGTAAAACTTAGAAACCTGGGTGTGACAATCATGATATTGGGAGCAATCAATCAGAGGTCGACATTCCACCAACTCCTCCAACCACATGACAAATCCCTACTGGTTGGGAAATGTTTGTAAATAATGAAAAAAAGCACCCTCAATTACACTATTTATATACCAAAATAGGAGGAACATACAGTGAAGATAATCAGTCCCCATTGGGGCCACAATAAAAAATAACTCAACATGGCCAATGGTTTAAATAATGACCCTAAAAAAGATAGTGCAGAATCAATGTGTTTCATGGAGAGTAATGAAACAACCCCCATTGCATGATATGCCTCTGTAAATTTTGTCACTATAAAAATGTTAGATATTGATTAAGATGCATGTGCGGGAGGCCAAGACATAGAAAACTTGCATTTGGAGGAGGGTGACATGGATGTACCGAATGAGGCTGCACGCACCAGGAAACAAAGAACACTCCAAAAAATGACACCTATGAATATAGAGATTCCACATCCATGATATAATATCACCAAGGGGAAGGGTACAACCACATACTGATCACATCTCAAAAGAAACTAGGTTCCTTCCCTGGGGGACTGATTTTCACAATATGAGATAGAAATATAGACTCCCTGACAACATAATGAGGAGTTAGTCAGAGGAAATATTTCAGATGGGTATCACCCTAGAACTGTTGGTATGTCCCCCAAAACCATGGGTATTACCTCCTAAAACCATGGGTATAACCCCCAAAACTGTGGGTATAGCCTATACCCATGGTTTTAGGAACCATGGGGGCGAGAGGTGTTGCAATAAGGGTCTGATCCTATACCCACAGTTTGACAAACCGTGGGTAAAGCGGTGTCATAGTGTGGCACACTGGTGTGCAGTATGGCACAATACTTCCCCCACAGTTTGAAAACTGTGGGGATTTATATTCACAAAATGAAGATAGCAGGATTCGACCACGAGACACCCCACAAGTAGGCTGCCCTCTCTAACCTACCAAGCCAACCACATGTTTGATATATATATAAATATATTAATATAGCCTCTTATCTAAAAATGAGGAAGGTGAGAATTGAACATGCGGCCAATTGGAAGAGGATACGTCGCCTGACCAACTGAGCTGTAGAAATTTTGTTAACATATCCATACATCTATTTTCCAATATTAATTTTAACTTGTTTAATAGAAAAAAAATCTGCGAGATTCGAATAGTGGACCGCCTTCTACAACACGGACTTCCTGACCAACCAACCTATGGATATTACTTGTATTTATATGTGTATCTTTGTAATTATATTAATCAAAACTGTGTTCCTACCAAATATTTATGTTTTCCCGCATAATTTTTTTCCCACCATAATACGGGAAAGATATACCCACTGTTTGGCCAAACTGTGGGTATAGGTCTTTAAAAAAAACAATAACCATGGTTTTGAAAAACCATGGGTATAGGTCTTCCGAGAAAACCCTATACCCACAGTTTGGCCAAAACCATGGGTATATGTCTTGAAAAAAACACCTATACCCACGGTTTTTAAAACTGCGGGTATTGGTCTTTAAAAAAAATCTATACCCGCAATTTTGGAAAAAACCATGGGTATAGATGACCTATACCTACGGTTTTCCAAAACTGTGGGTATATATCCCCATATTATTCCTATGCCCATGATTTTCTAAAACTGCAGGTATAATCCCATTTTCCAATAGTGGATATATAATGAGTTTCTTCCTACCATAGATTTCTAGGATGACCCCACACAAACTCTAACCTTGGAAAGGGGTATTCTTACAATTGTGACGGAGAATTTAAGGAGTTTGTTTCCTTTAAAAACTATATCAACATCTTTATCTTATATAGAGGGACTTGGATAACTGTAATACACCCTCACTGGTGCCCCTCCAGAAAGGTTTGTGATAGCATGGGATCATATTGGTAAATACTTAAGGTAGTGGAATATGAAACATGTGGGTACCGGGTGAGACAAGAGGTATCCCTAAGTCTTCTTTTAGCATGGTTTTTATCCCTAATTCTGAACAGATGGTTTTTCCCAACTGAGGATTCTATCATGGGAATATGAGTGAGCATGTTGGTGATGATATCTAAAATAGTATATGGGAGGCCTATTAACCTAGTCATATTGACTCTCACTCACCTATATCATCTCTTGAGCCATATCCAACAAGGTAACAGCCCTTACGGGATTGATGGACATTTCCAATTCTTATTCGACTAGATAAGAGATAATTTATACCGTTAAAAATACTATAACACTACTGGGATCCCTAGAGCCTCATCACATCCTAGGTTACAAAATATTTTTGGGCTTGATGTGATGTCATTATGCCCCAATGAGGTCATTTACATGTTGATTCGGCATAATCGTTTCAACTTCATACCCAATGCCACACCGATTGAGATAATTGTTGATAATGGTAGTGGTTTTATTAATAAATGGTAATATAAAATCACTCTATGAGGTGGGGTTATTATGGTCCATATATATGAAATTATTATTTATGATCTATATAATCCTTATCGTTTTTCTCACCAATTTGTATATATTCAAAGGGTTTATCCTCTCCCTTTATCTAGCATGCGGGGTGAAATACATTCCTAGCTTATCTACAGGTTTTAAATTATATTGGTGTTTGAAGACACACACACTGATATTACTCTTCCCCCTATTATCACCCCTATCTTCCTATCCCATGACAACACCCAAGCTTGGGTGGAAGCCTATCTAGGTGGCATGTTGAATTTATTAGTTTGTTAGGTGAATAAACACTATGCTTCACCAACCCCTTTATCTCTAGAAAAAATTGAGTTGATTTAGGACTTGGGAGAATCTTCAAAGATGAATTCCCATTATAGTGAAGAACATATCATTGGTGGGACAAGATTCATTAAGGAATTTGTCCCATTAATACTAATGATGGATGATGTATCAATTGAAAGAAGTGCTCTTGAAACTTCCTCTCTTCCTTCTTTGTCGGCTCAATCAACCACTCCCCCTTCTGACATACCTACACCAATATTTGTATATAACCAATCATAATATAAGATAATTTGGAATTAGATTCACACCTTGATCACTAAGACTCCCCTAGGAACATTTCATGACCAAGAGGAACACATTATCCATTTTTCCATGATTTGGGGGTGAACTTCTTTGACCGCCATCCATTGTATGACATCATACAAATTTTTTTCTAACCCATAAATAATTATATTATTGTTAGGGGGATTTTAATACTTTTTATGAAAAAGGTTCTCTCACTCGGTTGATGAGGGAAGCATCAGAGGTGCTAAAAATAGCATTGAATAATCCCTCGGTTTCATGCCCAGATAAATGACTTGACCGTATAGATAGATAAATAACAAGAGATCTTAACTCAATTAAATTATGATATTTCATATTAATAATCCTTATTGGTGGATACTCAAAAAGGAGCCGAGGAACTATAATCTTTCATCAAGGCTATTCATCATCAAGTAGCAATAGAATAAGCAATGTTGATAGAACATCATAACTCAATCAATAGTTCTCACTAGACTCTGGATGATTTAAAAAATTCATCTAATTAAATTTTATTGCAGTGTGATAAAAAATGTTATTATTTTGATAGAATCCCTAGAGAGGCTCTAAAATGTGTAGATTCCTACATTTTTTGAACCTTATTAATGAATAAATCCTCTAAACATTACATGTCATTGTCCATCTTTCCTTTATTTTTGATGTGTATGAAATTTCATTGATCTAATGTCTTACGAATCATCAACGATACTAATCCTTTATATAACACCTAGTAAACTTAAAAGCATGGATTTGGATTCTTGGATCACAATAAAACTTTATTTATAAATTCTCATGAATGCCCACTGATATGAGATTCCTCATTGATGTACCTACTCCAGTTATCTAGAGAACATATGATTTGTAAGGACAATTTGGGTGAAATATATTTCCCCAAGGGAGAATGATCTATATTTAAATTAATATAGAATACCTACCACGTGTATATTGGATTTTTCTTAGAAAAAATGAAGATCCATACAATCTTTATAACTTTTTATATTATATTTCCCTAACTTTTTTCAAAGGTTCATATAGGGGAAATCTTAGGGGGAATGAACTCAGTTTTTGAGCAGGCCACCCTCTTATAGGTTTTTGACCTGAATTTTTTTGATTTTTATGTTTTATGAGTTCTAAATATTTCTTAGACAACATAAAGTGCATATCTAGTGAGTAGAGACTTGATATTTTCCCAGGATTCCCATTTAGGGTTGTTAACCTGGTGAACCTTGTGTCTCTTTTAGTTGGTATTTTTAGGTCTTGCAAATAATAACATTGTTTTGTTGTAGTTTTAGGTATTCTAGATCAGAAATTTTTATATTGGTAATATAACATTCACAAAGTAATGTTATCTATGAATTTTATCTTCATTTAGTAGCGATATCTTCCATGTAATTTAACATCATGTGATAAGGACATCTTCTGTGTAGTTCAACATCATGCGATAAGGACATCTTCTATTCAATTTAACAGTATGCAGTAAATATGTAAATATGTTATTTATTTTAAAATCTTTATAATATGACATGATTAGTGAATATGGTATGGGGAATAAATTTTAGGTATGGCCTAAAACACCTGAAAGTTCTAAATTTTGTTGCAGTGTTTCCAAGGCTAGTGAGGATTGGAGTTCCATTCATGAAAAGAAGAGATACCTCTATTTGGTAGTACAAAGCCCTTATTCATCGCTATCATGTTCAAACATAGGTGTCCCCACTCTTCCTAGGGTCATGAAAGATTTTGGAGATGGTACTAGAGAATGATAAAATATTATGGAAGCCTAGTTCACCTGGATAGTTGGAGTATGGGTGGTGTAACTCATAACCCAAAACTTCAAATCAGTGAATATGGAATGGGGAAGACATACTAGGGATGACCCAAAACTCAATAAGGTGTTGATCTCTATCACAGTGTTACTGAGGCTCACACGTTTCATAGTTCCTTACTTGTAAGAATGAGATTCATCTAGTTGGTAGGTCACAAGCCATTATGCATGATCCCATAGGGCTTGCATGCATAGTCAAGTAAAGGGGATCCCTACTCTTTTTAGAGGGCTGTGAAATATTTGTGAACACACAAACTTATGGATAATGAAGTGGGGTATGGATAAAAGGACTATCATGGAATTGTTATGGAACTCTAAGGCAGTTAAGCTTTTGGTTAAGAGGCTAAGACCCTATAAAGCCCCAAAATCGTGCCTCTGGGTTCAACATATAATTTTTTTGTGTAATTTTTTTTTATATAAGACGAATGAAAATTTCTCATAGCATTTTACATACCAGGACTTTTTCGGTCTAGTTTTGTGAGAATTAGATATAAACATTTCAAATTTACAACACAATACAAAAAAATAAACAAAATTCATCATGTGTATTGCCACCTTATATGAAATAAGAACCAATTGAAATTATAATAAACCTGTGAAAAATTAATTTAAAACAAAGGATGAGAATATAATTTTCCCAATAAGGAGTTTTAAAACATATTAAAATACCTTTCTTTGAAAACTATAAATTTATTTGGAAACATTTATAAAATTAATAATTTGATAAAAATAATATTTAGAAATGGATTTTCAAACATTTTCTAAATATCCTTAAATAATATATATTACTTTGAAGACCAAATATATTCAAAATAATAATTCTTCTCAAATACTACTTTGGATTTATCTATTTTGAAAATAATGTTTTTTATGGGTTAATCATGAAAATCAGTAGGCCATAAGAAAAACTATAAGGTCACTTTCCATATCACCTATGGGACAATGTCCCCTTATGGTTGTGGTTTTACACCCCATACGACATCATACCATTTGATACTCTAGTTCTAGTTTTAAGAAAAAAAACATTTTAATGGTCTTGTCTTTATCACTTATAACCCAAAAACATTTCAAAAAACATACTCAAATTATTTTCATAAAAGATAATTATCATACCATTCCTTTAAATAGAATAATCTCAATTACAAAAAGATTTATGAGAAATCCTTACTTTCATAGAATTTATTTAATTAAATAAAAGTATAATCACAATTGCATAGGAATTTAAATCATGTAATTATTATATGCATGAAATTCCAATAATGTTAATAGATGATGGACATATCAAATGTAATGAATTACATTCAAGGACATATAAAAAATGACACATTAAATGATAAATTTTATGATTTAAAAAAATGGTGTACATAAAATGATAGAATTTTAAAAATAATAAAATTTTCTCATTTTATCTGTAAAAGAAACAAATTAATGATAACCATAACAAAATAAGGTTTTGTTATTTTTTTGAGACAACTTATATAAAATCATAAGATAAATCATTAAATAATTAATTCCCAACAATATATATATTCAAATATATCACTATATATATATAAACACACACGCACATATATATAGAGGGAGAGAGATCTTTAAAACTAATTTAATATCTTAGATGGGTTATAATTCAAATTAAAATTTAAAAACAAAATATAGACTTGATAAAAATTATGAAATATAACATCCTTATATTATGGAATTTGAAAGTATATACATATAGATATATACATATATATAAATTTGAAAATTAAATACATCCATTACAAATAATTTTGGACATAAAAATTAAAATATAAATAAATAATTAGTCCCTTACAATACCAAAAATTAAAAAAAATTAATATATTGAAAATAAAAAAAATTCCCTTACCTTGAATGAGGATGAAATCAAGGTTGTTTTCCACTAGACAGAGAGATAAATAAAGAGGGTATAATTTAGGGAATAGTTCAGGTCCTTTAGGTGTGAAAGTATGATATTTATGCATGTATATATATATATATATCAAGATTATAACTATCATCCCCTGAGAGTGTATTTGGAAGAAAATAAAGGAGGATTTTTTTATTGTCCAAGTGGTGTGATTATTAGGATTGATTGGATATGTGTGTGTGTGTGTGCGTGTGTGGATTCCTCCGAAAGCCACATAAGGAAAAATAAAGAAACATAAAATGAGTCACACATTGTTATTATATATATATATATTATAATTCCTAATTTAAAGGTGTAAAGACTTTAAAAAAGGGGTTCCCACTTGTTTTCAGCACCCATGAAGTCAGCATTTATTTTTCATCATATCTTTGTTTTAGAGTCTAATCCTCAGTTCACTTTTTCTAATTTTTTTATTTTTTTATTAATTTTATCTTTTTTCAACTAGTTTTCTCTATTTTTTTATAACATGTTTTTTTGTATCACACGCTTTTCTCACTTTTTATTTCACATCACCTATTTTCATGTTCTACCATTATTATTATTATTATACATTATTATTATTATTTAAAATTATCATCTTTTCAAATTTTTTTCCAGGTAACCCTTATCATTTTTATTATTTTGTTTTTTATTCATTTTTCTCTTGTTACTTTTTCTCCTCCTTTTGTTTTTTTATTATTTGTTTTACCATTTTTTTAAACCAAACATGTAACGTTTTTTTTTCAAAAACATTTTACCATTTTTGTATTATAAATATATAAAATCTGTTATTATAATTATATAATTATATTATTTTTAGTTTTAGATTTTTTTTACACACATATATTTATATAATTCGTTTTTTATATTAATTTAATTATATATATTTGTAATTTCAAAATTTCATAAAACAAAACCACAATATAACATCATATATTTATAAAATATATTACATTATAAATAATAATAATAATTCTCTTAAAAAAATATGTTATACCCTTTATTATTATTATTATTATTATTATCACTACCTTTAATTTCATAAAATTATTTTATCCAAATTTAAACATTTATAATTATAATCCATTCTTTTATTTAAATTAAAATTACTATAATTTGTTTATTAAAATTACATTTATATAAACAAAAATAATTTAATAATTTATGAAATCGAATTTATTATATTAAAACATATCAAGAAATAATTATTTGATTAACTAAAAAATTATTTATTTATTAAAAACAATTTAACATAAAGTAATAATATTTCATGATAATATTATCTCTAATTTTAACATTTTAGAAAGAAAATATAAAGTTAATCAAATTATCTAACTTTAAATTTTAATAAATGGGAATTTATAAACATAATATACTTTATATAAAAATATTTTTTTCTTGAAAAATATTAATATATACAAAACATTTAATATTAAAACATATATTTAAATAAATAATTTTGGATTATTTTAAAAATAAATTTATTTAAGGAATATATTAGTTTAATTGCATTTATGATATGAAAATACTATTTCTTAAAATAAAAATTAATATTTTATAATTTTGATAAAAAATTATTTTGATTACACAAAATACTTTAGTTTCATAAAATTTTTGATTAAAATTTATTTCTTTTAAATTATAAAAAAATTAAATAATTAAAATAAAATTTCTATTTTAAATTATTGGTATGTTACATTTTTTCCCCCTTAAAATAATTTTTCTCTCACAATTCATTCATCAGACTTAAAAGAATCAGAATTTTCATCTTCATAATTAAGAAAAATAGAACTACTAAGATTCTATACTCTACTGATAACATCTAATCTCCATAGTTTCCTAGACCATCGATTTGATACCAATTATAAAGCCCTGAACTCATGCCTCCAGGTTGATCACATAAAAATGTTAGGTATTTTTATTTTTATAAAAGACAAACGAAAAAATACACAGAGAATTTTACATACCAGGACCTTTGTCAGTCTAGGTTTTTGAGAATTAGACATACGCATTAAAAATTTACAAAGCAGTGCAAAAAAATAAACAAAAGCCACCACGTGTGCTACCACCTTATATGAAATAAATACCAATTGGAATTCTACTAAATATGTGAAAATTTAATTTAAAACATAAGGTGTGAATTTAATTTTCCTAATAAGGGGTTTTAAAACATATTAAAATACCTTTCTTTAAAAACTATAAATTTATTTGTAAATATTTATCAAATTAATCATTTGATAAAATTAATATTTAGAAATGGGTTTTCAAACATTTTATAAATATATTTAAATAGTGTATATTGCTTTGAAGACCAAATATATTCAAAATAATAATTATTTTGAAAAACTACATTGGATTTGTCCATTTTGAAAATAATAATTTTTATGGATTAATGATGATAATAAAAAGACCATAAGAGAAATCGTAAGGCTTCTTGTCATATAAACTATGGGATAGTGTACCCTTGAGATCATGGGTTTACTCTCCATACAACATCATATCATTCGATACTCTAGTTACTATTTTAAGGAAAAAAATAATGGTTCTAACTTTATCACATATAACCCAAATACATTTAGAAAACCATACTTAAATTATTTTCATAAAAGATAATTATCATACCACTCATTTACATATCATAATCTCAATTATAAAAATATTTAGGACAAATCCATACTTTCATATAATTTATTTAATTAAAGAAAATCACAGTCACAACTTAATTGGAATTTAAAACAATTACTTATGTTATACATAAAATGTCAATAATTTTAATAGATTATGGCCATCTCTAATGTATTGATTAGCATTCAGGGATATATAAAAAAATCACAAATGAAATGATAACTTTTATGATTTAAAATAATGGTGAACTTAAAATGATTGAATAATTAAAATAATAACTTTTCTCAATTTATTTTTAAAAGAAACAATTTAATGATAATAATAACAAAACAAGGTTTGGTTATTTTTTTGAGAAAACTAATTTAAAATCATAAAATAACTCTTTAAATTATTAATTCCAAGATATGTGTGTGTGTGTGTGTTTGTGTGTTTTTATGTATATATATATATACATACATATAGAGAGAGATAGATCTTTGAAACTAATTGAATTTATTATAAGGGTAATAATTCAAATAAAAATTTTAAAATAAAATATAGACATGATAAAGAATATTAGATACTAACATTATTCTATTATAGAATTTGAACGTATATACATATATATAAATTTAAAAGTAAAATACATCCCTTGCAAATAATTTTGAACATAAAAAATAAAATATAAATAAATAACTAATCCCTTATAAAACCATAAATTAAAACATAAATTAATAGATTTAAAATAAAAAACAAGCCCTTTCCTTGAATGAGGATGAAATCAAGGATATTTGGTGTTGGACACGGATAGACCGAAAGAGGGTATAATTTTGGGAATAGTTCAGGTCATTTAGGTGTGCAACCATGATATATATATATATATATATATATATATATATATATATATATATATATATATATCGAGATTATAATAATCATCCCCTGAGAGTGTATTTGGAAGAAAACAAATGAGTATTTTTTTTATTCGACAACTGGTACGATTATTAGTATTGATTGGCAATATATATATATATATATATATATGGATTCCTTCACAAGCCAAAGAAGGAAAAAAAAGAAACCCAAAATGAGTCACACACATTTATTATATATATATATATATATTATAATTCCTACTTTAAAGGTGTAAAGACTTCAAAGAAAAGGGGTTCCGACTTGTTTTTAGAATCCACGTAGTCAACATTCATTTTTTATCTTATCTTGGTTTTATCATTTTATCCTCATTTTATGTTTTATAGTTTTTCTCTTATTTATTTATTTATTTACTTTCAACAAGTTTTCAATCTTTTTTTATAATATTTTTTCCTCTTTTTCTTTGTATCTCACATTTTTCTCTCTTTTTGTTTCACTTGACCTTTTTTCATGTTTTACCATTATTATTATTATTATTATTATTATACACTATTATTATTATTATTTAATCTTATCATCATTTCACCTTTTTTCTATCACATCACCCATATCATTTCTTCCTTATTTTATTTTTTATTCATTTTTCTCTTTTGATTTTTTATCCTCCTTTTGTTTTTTTAATATTTGTTTTATTGTTTTCTTAAAACCAAACATGTAACATTTTTTTTCTAAAACATTATAGCATTTTTATATTATAAATATATAAAACTCATTATTATAATTATATATTTATATTAGTTTTATTTTTACCATTTATATATATATATATGAAATTCATTTTTTTATATTAATATAATTATATATATTTATAATTTTAAAATTTTATAAAACAAAAACATAATAAAACTTCATATATTTATAAAATATAATATCTTAATAATAATAATAATAAGTTTCTTTAAAAAATATTTTTTACCCTTTATTATTATTATTATTATTATGACCTTTAATTTCATAAAATTAATTTATCCAAATTTAAACTTTTAAAATTATAAACCATTATTTTATTTAAATTAAAATTATTATAATTTATTTATTAAAACCAAACTTATATAAAAAATAATAATTTAATAATTTATGATAATTATTTAATTATATTAAAACATATCAAGTAATAATAATTTGATGTGGTCTACCAAAAAATTTGGGAATGGAGTGTCACATTTCTACATTAAAAATGGGTACAATACATGACGGCGTAATTTCAAGGATATTGGATCCACTTGAATAGTTTGGTAATGGGAATTCTAAATCATGGTCAAGGAATATTTGAGTTAACTAGAGGTGGGAACCTATGGCTACAGGTCTGTAATCAATGATGAAAGGAGCCTATAATGTTCCACACAGTCGGGATAATATCTCCTAGATTTAAGGGGAGCCTTCTTGGGATCCAAGGGTCCATTGGGATGAACCAGTCCCTTTTTCTATTTTTCTATATGGAAGAATCAAGAGAAAATAATCCCAAGGTTCATGAGATTCCAATAGAATGATACCAACTCAAGGAATTGGTTGTGTTAGCTCATAATTCCAAGGTATGAAGGTGGTTTATGAAATATGTATTATTTAAGAAGGGTTTGATCACCATAAAGGTGTATCACCTTTTAGTGAACATGGTATTACAGTGAGGAGATGTGACAAACCATTAATCTAACTGTTTTCTATGCTATAGGGTCTAGTGAGCATGGATCATCTTTTACTAGAGCCAAAAATTGGGCCCTGTGAGCTTTATTCCTTGTTCATTTATGCCATTAATTTTTCCTAAACTCTAGAGATTAATAGTTTAGCGAGCAAAGACATGAATTTTTCTTATGCCTCCCTCTGCGAGTTATCATCCGGACAAGTTTTATTTCTATTTTTCTAGCATTTTCAGGGTATTGTAGTTTGGACAATCAAATGCTAAGGTTTTAAGGTCATACATCATATAATGAGGAATTTTCCATTAATTTTAACATTATTTGGTAAAGTTTTTTACTTGCAGTTTAACATCATGTGGTATAGACGTTTCCTTATAGTCCAATGTCGTGAGGTAAGGATATTTTCCTTGCATTTTAGCATCATGTGGTAAGGATGTGAGATTCGAATTGAAATTATGAAAGATATCCATGGGGAAAAATTGCACTGTTCAGGGGTATTTAGATGTAGGTAACATCTTTTATCCATGTATAGTCTTATTGATGGATATCCATATGCAGGTGATATTTTTTTGGATTTAACTCGTTCGAAAATAAGTTGTATGAAGATCTAATATGTGTGTAGGAAGAAAAAGTTTGTATGAATAATCCCTATTTAAAAAAAGGTATATGATACTTCTATCACTGGATTTTTCTAGGTTTCCCTATGAAAATTGCAATGGTATGAATCATTCCATAATTATCTCCCTTAAGGATAACCCTCTATGTATACCTGATTTATATATAGGGAAGAGGGGTGACTACCCCATAGAGATTGGGTCTTCATAGAAGATGTATAACCCAAAATGGAAGGGTACAAGGATATGATTCCATAATCCTAACTTGAAAATAGTTATGATACATAGATGTGATACATAAATGGAATTTTAATTCACTTGAATAGTTAGGTTAAAAAAGATATAAACATAACCCAAGAATATTTCAGATCATTGTAGGTGAGAACTGATAGGTATATGTACACTATTAGAAATGGAAGGAGCCTATAATGTTCCAAGTAGTCAATGAAATAACTACTGTATTTAAGAGGGACCTTACTAGAATAAAAGTGTCTATTTTGATGAACCATTCCCAATTACCAGTTTTCTATGGTGAAGATCCAAGAGAAATGAATCCCAAGGTCTATGAGGTTTCAAAAGAAGGGCATCAACTTGAGTAACTGGTTGTTTCAACTCATATATTGAAGATTTAAATTTTTTTCTCTGGAAAAATAATAATCCATAAGGGTCCGAGCACTCTAAAGTCTACACCAGTGTGTACTAAACAGATTTCAAGGTGAAGGAATAAAATACACGATTCTTGGATACACAACCATTAGAGGGTATGATATGTTCAATGTGAAGACCTTTTTTCATGCAATTTAATGTCATGCAATGAGGAAGTGGTCCCCAATTTGATGAGGTTCTTGGTCATGTTAGTCAGAATGGATTTCTAGGTTTCTTAAGATCACATGATCTATGCATAGTATAAGAAACTAAGGAAAACTAGTAAGTCAACTGATCCATGGGAGAGTGGGTATCTTATGGATCACTATATAGGTCCATCTTATATGTAGTTATGGGTGCATTTATATCATTTTATATGTTTCAAGTAAACCTAGGTTTTTAGATCTAGGCATCACTATGTATCATGTGATGACAGGAATCAATCCACACATAGTTCTTACATGAAAGCTCCATGTGCTAGTCTGACATGTACATAGATAAGAGGGAAACATGTTTTTTATTAATTTTGGACCCAAGATCAGAGATATAACATCACTACATATCCTTTCATGATAAGAATCAAGATATACGTAGTTCTTGAATGGGAAACCCTCCATGTAGGTCTAAAATGTACACAAAGGGAGGAATTTTTCTTCTCGATTATTATGAATGTACCTTGTATTGGAGATGTGTGTGTCACTACATATTCTATGGTGATAAGAATCAATCCACACGTAGTTATTTATTGTGAAATTATCTACACAGGTCTGACCCATATATAGAGGGGAAATTATTCCCATTTATTTTTACATCTGGATCCAGGATTTGAGATCCAAGAATGACTATGTATCCTATAATGAGAGTAATCAATCCATATATAGTTCTTGAATAGGAAAATCTACGCACAAGTTTCACCCATACACATAGGGTACATTTTTCCTATTGATTGTTGCAGTGGGACTCCAGATTGGAGATCTGAGTTTCACCATGTATTCTTTGACGATATAAATCAATCCACACATAGTTCTTGAATGGAGGTTTTTTAGGGACCAACACTAAGTGTAGTGGTCCTCTTGGGAAAGGTATATAGTAAGTTCAGTTTTATACCACACAAGAGACATCAATTATATAGTTTTACATCATGTGGAAAGGACTCATGTTATGACTTTTAAGGTCATGTATCTAGGACCATGCTAAACCTGTCATGAATTAATATGTCTTGATCATGTGAGGAGTCATTTATCAAATTTTTTAATCCTACATGAGATATTCTCATAGTGAGAAAAAAGGAATGGAAAAGGTTTCTCTCACCAAAAAGAGGTGGTAAAAGGAAAGTATAGGGTAACTTTGTATCATGTGGTAGTTAGGCCAAGACATAGGATCTAGGTGTCTCCATGTATCTCATTAGAGTTAGAATCATGATTCGTGTAGTTTTTGAAAAATCATGTAATTTAATTTCATGTGGTATGGATATTATCCATGTAGATTAACATCATGCAGTAAGGATGAAAGTTCCCCAATATGAAAAATAAGGAATAAATCCCTATAAATGTTGTCTAGGAATTTAGGTAATAATCTCACAAGAGGCATCCTATTTTTGTGATATGAGGCTTCCTAATATAGTTTCCCAAGGCACACCATGCTTGGTACATAGGGTAAAACAACATTTTAATGTCATGTGATGAAGATTTTGTCACATGGTCTGATGTCTTATGACTGGAAAGAATATATTATGGCTGGAACTAGGTTTTAGGATCTTTGTGTCACTACATATCCTATGATGGATGGAATCAATCCACACATAGTTCTTGAATATAGAGATTCCCTATGTGGAACTGACTCATAAATAGGGACATAGGATCTTACTTTAACTTTTTCATAGATCTAGCTCATGTGTAGTGGGACATATGTGAAGTAACATTTTTCATGTATATTAATGTCATATGGTAAGGATGAATGGAGTCTTTTATTTTTAGGTCATATGACTAAGACCAATCATGTTGTTTAACTTCATGTGACTAGGATGACATCCTTCCATTTTAATGTCATGCAGTCTGGATATAAGACATTGTGTATTTTAAAGCCTTTCTACCAGGAATTCTTCAATGTGGTTTCAATGTCATGAGGTAAGGATGTATCATGCAGTTTAATATCATGCGACTAGGATTTTTTCCTTATAGTTTTAATATCATGTGCTCAAGACATCTTCCGTGCATTTTCAATTTCATATATTCAGGATGTTGGATACATGATGGAAGTGATGAAAATTATTTTTTAGGAACCTTGCATTAGTTGGGTGTGTAATGAGTTTCCATTTCATTGCTTCCAATGAGTAAGCTTCATTAGAAAAGAACTAATATATGATGTAATGCCCTTCAAATTTGGGTTTCAATTTAGAGGTTTCTTTCCTGGTATCATTGGGTTTATAAGGGGAAATACCAGTTCTCCTTGAATGAATGAATAGAGGATAACCTTTTTATTGAAGGTTTTTATGATCTAATTATGATGAACTTTGAGGTTGTTATGTATACTGATCCTTTTTTCATAAAGCTATTCCAACTCATCCATCCTCTTTTTCAACTTCTCATTATCTGATAGTTTTCTAAAAATAGATATTCAAAGTGAGGGAAACTAGAATTCAATGGGAAACACTACCTCAGTTATGCACACCAATTAATAATAAAGTTCTTGTGTAGCAGTACACATGGTGGTATAGTAGGCCCATAAATCTTGGAGGAGCTTTTCTGTCTAGGACTTATTGTCCTCACTCACCATATTATGGAGTATATTTGAATGAGTTTTATTAAAGGCTTCTAATTTTCCATTTTCCACTTCATGATAGTAAGATGAATAGATATACTCAATGTTTTACTCATGGCATAGTTTCTTCAACTCAATTGAATAGAATTTGGGGTCTTTGTCCATCAATATTGTGTGAGGTACTCCAAATATGGTGATGATGTTGGACTTCATGAAGTTAATGATATTCTTATTTCTTATATCCTTGACTGATATTACATTATCCCATTTGGAAATGAAGTTTCCAGTAATAAGGTTTTACTTAAACTTCTTAGCTATGGATGGGGGATATTTCAACACAACATCTATTCCCCATATGAAAAATGGAAAATAATATTTGGTTATATTCAGTAATTGTGGGGGTTTATGGATGAATTTTTCATGAATATGACATGCATGTCATTTCCTAGTGAATTCCATATAATCATGTATCATTGTTTTCCAGTAGTAACCAAGCCTTATGATTTGGTGGGAGATCCCAGTTTCATATTGATGGGTGCTACAAGATCCTACATATACATCTTCCATGATGGTAGGAATATCTCTTTTTACTATGAATTTGAGGATAATTCCATTGATGGATCATTTTTATAGGGACTTTTGGTTATTCTTCCAATCCCTAAAGATAATGTTCAATGCTTGTATATGATTTTATTCCCTTCTGTCCAAGTCCATCAGGTGAGTTCCATTTTGGATATAATCAATTATAGGCTCCATCCAACCAAAGGTGGATATCAGTTCATCATGACCTGAAATGGTGTTGATTTTATTGATTTCCTCCATGTCATAGATGATGAACAATGAGACCATCCATCAGTGAATAATGTGTAAATTCAATTTTTCTTGATTAGGGTCAGGCATAACTATGGTTGTATTATCCATTTTATCATAAAAATAATTTTTTGATTGAGGGATATGATGAAACATTGGTTCATAAGGGAACTCTAACATGAATCTTATGACATAGCCAGTGACAGGGTCCAATTATTTCTTTTTTATATAATATTCTCTGTCAATCTTCTTTATCACTATAATTGAATCCCCTTTGATGTTCAGGTGGTATATATTTAGGTGTTGGGATATTTCCATGTCAAAAATTAGGGATTCGTATTCATCCTCATTGTTAGTGAATCCCTCAGATAGTGAGAAAGAGTAGGGAAATTTTATTTCTTTGGAGAAAAAAATAAATACCTAGACTAAACTGGTTCAGCTTTGGGTTTTCAATACTCTTACCAATAGGACTGTAGGAGGCACCATCAAAATACATCTCTCATGTTTATGGAGTTTCATCGGTATATAAAACCTATTCCTATAGATATTCTGTGTCCACTAGTTTACTTTCTAGGACAGGATATGCCGCAAGGAAATCAATCAGGGCTTTCCCTTTCACTTCCTTTTATGATAAAAACTGGATTTCATATTGTTATAGAATAACTACCCATTGGTCCAAACTCTGATCTGTATAGGATGACCAAGGATTTACTTGAGAGGGACAATATTATAGACCAAGTGGAATTCGTGATGTTTCAAGTAATGAATCATTTTTTCACTATAAATATGATCATTATGAAGTTCTTCTCGACATTATAATACTAGATCTTAGTACCTAGAATCATTCAATTGAGGTTTTAGAGACTGTTTTCATTCCCCATGTCATTTTTTTGTGTTAGGATAGCACCAAGTGATCTTTCTATAGTGTCCACATATAAGATGAGAGACTTTCCTTCATGTGGTGGCATCAAGACTAGTCATTATAGCAAGTACTTCTTAAGACTCCCAAAGTCTTGTTAGTATTCCTCATCTAATTGGTAGGTGACACCCTTCCCGATTAACTTAGTGAAGGGGAGATATTTTCATGTCAGGTTAGCTATGAAATGTCAAATATAATTGAGGTTCCCTCCTCTCAATTCTTTGAGATTCTAAGGGGGTTAAATTTCTAGTATATCACTAGTCTTTTCTATGTTTACCTCAACAACATGATAGAATACCAAAAAGTTAAGTAATTTCCTAGACCTTAATCTAAAATCTCATTTCAACGTATTCATGTTCAAATTGTTCTACCATAACTTGTCTAAGACTAATTGAAGATCCATGAAGTGATCACATAGTTGTCAATATTTAACCACTATATATTTGACATATCATTTTTCTATTTTACCCAAGAAGGAATTAAATATATGATTCATGGAGAATTGATAAGTAGCGCCAATATTCATTAACCTAAAGGTAATGATCTAATAAAAAAATATCCAATATGGTTCTATGAAGGCAGTGGATTCCTCATCATTAAGATCTATATTTATTTGATTTTAACTTGAATACCCGTCCATATATGAAATGAATTGGAATCCATAAGTTTTATCAATCATGATTTCTTTAATCAGAAGTGGGAAATAACTTTCAGGAAATGTTGATTAAGATCTCTGAAATCAATACAGAACCTAATATTCCCATTATTTTTTTTATAAGGATGATGTTTGTGAGCTATCTTGGGTATTTCACTTCCCATAAAAAGTTGTATTTTATCAATTTATCAACTTTTGATTCAATAATAGTAGCATGGGTGGGGTATATCCTCTCATCCGCCTTCTTGGAACCTTGATGGTCATTGGGTAAGCCTAGATAGTGTATAGACACATTGGAGTTCAGATTCATAATTTATACATAATTAAAAGAAAACACATATCGATGTTTCTTTATAAATGAAATGTACATATCCTTATCCCCAAGAGGCATGGTGACACTAATCAACATAGGTTTTTGGTCTTATTATATTCCCGGATTCAACTACCTGATATCATCGATGGTGGTGGAGACACCTTCCTCAAATGTGGGATCACATTCCTGTAGTCATCCTCTTCTTCCTCTTCCTATGATTCTATTGAGTTATTTTCATACATGGTAGGTAATATGAGGTAATATCTATCATTTTTGAGGTGGGAGAGTTCATGGGAAGATAAATTCTCATCCTTAACAGCTAGAATCATTACAAAGAGACTTCGAAGTTGACTGTATTATTTTATACTATCACTAGGGATAGGCAGAGCCTGGACATATTGTATTAAGTCTACTACCTCAATAAGGTTTATGGGTAATTTATAATACCCACCAATCATACTCTAGGGATTCACAGGGGTGATCCCCAAGCTATTGGGGCCTATTATGTATATATCTGCATCCACCATTGGTTGTTTTTCCTCCCTTTTATATAAAACTTCCTCTATATATATGGATTCACCAGAATCAAAAGGAATGTTTTCACCATGCAGTATGTAAACCTTCCCATCAACTGGGTATTTCAAAAACTAATGAAAATTTTAAGGTACCACCATGTGGCTTTAAAGACAAGGTCTTCCAAGTAATTATTATATGTGGTGTCTTTCCAAATAACAAATGAAATTAGTGTAATATGTGAGATCCCCGAATTTAGATTTGATCTTGATATTACCAATAGGTATTTACTCTCTCTTATAAAACCCTTGAATGGTTATATTTGTAGGAGATAAATCTCTCTTGTTATATCCCAAACATTGAAGGGTATGAACGATTATAAGATTGACCTTATAACCATTTTCAATCAGTGACTTTAGGATTTTGGCATTATCAAGTCTTCCAAGAACATATAGGGGGATGATATGTCTCTGGATGACCTCTTCCTGATCATATTGTTTGAATGAGATAATGACATTACATTATGATAGAATAGAATCCACTCGATAAACCTTGATTTTAGTGACTTCTATCTTGAATTCCTATAGACTATATAGGGATTATATGATATCCTCTCTCAGTTGTTTTGAAATATAGACATCATCCAAGATTGATAGTTTGGATGGGACAATCACAAACTATTTCTGAATGTCATACTTTTGTGCCAGAGGTTGGCCCTTCACAATGTGGGGTTACTCCTTATTATGTGGCTCGAGAGCTATGAATTTTTGGTGGATGGGTCTGGATCTTCTTTACAGATTAGGGAGCACCCAATTCTAGTGGTAGAGGTCATACCGACCTTCCCCATTGTCTAGGTTGATCTAACAATCGCACCCATGCTAGTTGTTCATGTAATATGACTAGGTTTGGATGATTGTTGGAGGTATCTAGGACACCTATGTGTTTCTGTTGGGATTTCTAGAGTTATTTCCCATGGTTATCAGCTATATATATATTCTCTATGGAGACATGACGGAGATATTTGGTCCAAAAATTCATGCAATGTCTTCTATATACTCGTTTCTTATTCCTTCAACCTCTATCTCCCTAGTTAGGTATGAGGGACTTGTACTCAGAGGCATACTCATAATTGGAGAAGGGGTCTGTTAAGTAAACTATTTTAACAGAACCAAAAATTCTCTCTTCATCTGATGAGGGCCATGTTTGGTGGAATAATACCCGTGCTCTAGATGTTGTGATAAATAACTCTCCATGACTCAGAGCTTGAGTAGGTTCTAAATATTACTCTTGATCTTATGTCTCCTCCTATTCTTGATGATTATTTCCACCTCTTAGAGGCATATTCGATTTCATATCACTATGTGAAGGGATAATTATGGGGTTTTTTATACTCCTAGGGTGGAATAATCCTAGTTGACTGTATTTCTAGTCATCAAGCTATCAAAATTATATCCATGTTGTTGGAACTTATTTCCAATCACCCTCTACTTCTAGTTGGGTGAAGGTTACACAAGTCACAAGTTCTAGAGAATTTTCCAACATCATTTGTCTATAATAAACCATGATTTAGAGGACATATTTTATGATGAATCAATCTTGGATGGTGTGACCAAGCCTCTTAGGTAAAGGGAAGTAGTCACAATGATTAGTAAGGTTGAGATTATTGGGTTTCCTAGGTTGTGACTACATGAGTAGGTTATTTTCCATGGATAAGAGGGAATAACCTGGTACCTACTCATTTCATAAGGAGTATACTTTTTTCATCCATTACTCAAATAATAGGTGATCCTGATCTCCTTTTTTCTTCTTTTCAAGGGTGATTTTGTTATTGTTCCCACTCGACAGGATGTGTTGAATGATTTGAGGTCTACCTGGGTTCTTGAATGGGAAAGGCTATTGGTTTGAGAGTAATATGGGTTTTTTCTTCCTTTCCAATCATTATTCCCAATGATGAGTTCATGGGGAAAGATTTATCTTGGTTCCACTGAATGGAATATTCTAGGAATTGTGTTTCTATAAAATCACAGAATCCACCTAGATACTTCATCAGGATCAAAGGTGTTTGTAGCTCATCCCTAAGATTTTCAGGATAGAGTTCCAATAATTTATCCTATTAAAGATGGATGAAGAGTGAATAGGTTAAACCCTTCTATATGTCTATGAAGCTATAAACCCTATCATTTTCACATTGTTTGTATTTTTTGAGGTCGATAATTTTCATTTTCCTTGGTTTAGAGCTAAATTTCTAAAGGAATTGATGATGATGGTCTTACTATCCCTCAATGGATCCTGTTGGAAGGTTTTTGTACCAAATGAAGGATTTACTAATTAGATTGTGTACAAAAAATATTTTCTTGGTGATCTCATGTTGATCTTGAGGGCCCATCATCAGACCACACCAAGACACGAAGTGCGCGAGAAGTTGTTCTGGATATCCCTTACCATAAAATGATGATAAGGTGAGATTGTCTAAATTTGTTGGGGGAAAAGTGTTTTCCACCCATATATGATATTTCTTCTTCTTGGGTAGAACATGTGTTTTTCTCCCTTTCATATATTCCATTTGAATATCCAAATATTCAATGATATTAAGTAGTTCTATAGGTACGACTATCTAGGTCTCCTCCCATATATAGGGAGTAGGAAAATCTTGATGAGGTGGCCATGTTTTCAAATCCCACTAATTCTCAATCTATGATAAGACTAAATGATTACCTGATGGGGGAGGGGTTATCCTCATAATATAGGAAAGTCTCAAACATCTTTGACTTACTCATTTGTATTGTATGACTACCTATATCTAAAACCATTATAATGCTCATATGTTGCTCTTACAGGTAGATCTCCTTTCTTCCTGATGTGTGGAAGGGGGGATATTCATCTCTATATGAAGAAAATTCCTAGTGGTAATGCTGCCCCTAAGAATATCCTCATTGATCTTTTTTATATTTTCATCTCATTCTCATATTGTGCCAACTATTCATAAATGGAATGAATTTCATCCCCTCTAGGTGGTGAATGGAATGAAACCAAACCTTTACCTTTATCCTTGGTGTTTTTCCTCTATATAGGTGTGAAATAATTATTCATAGGCTCTAGGTTATATTTTCTCATCTGATTTCACAAACATGAAACCTTGGTTGGTGCATCTAGATCACCCTCCTCTCGAAGAAATATTTTCTATATTGTGTCCCTCTATAATTTCATCTTGATACACATCGTATTCTGTGTTGATGGTGATAACATTCAATAAGTTGTATCAGGAAATGGTATTTTTCCTATTACTCTCAATGCAATAGGGTGATTTTTCACTACTTACATCAGGGCCATTTTTCTGACCCTTGGCCATATTTTACCTTTTTGACTTACGACCCCAATAAGGTTTGATTAACATTATTTTAAGTCTCTCTCTTATTGGTATATGAATAGTAACCTTAAGGGAGTTCCCAATTATGTTTTCCAAATAGGCCCTAAATAAAAAAGGTTTATCTTGTAGCGATAGGAACAAATGATATGTAGATTGTTGATAATTACATCCAAACCTGGAGAAGACGGATTCCCTCCACGGTTAGGATAATGATGAAAATCCCCCCATCCCTATGGGTTGGGGCCTATTTGTGGCCATCATTGATGCTTTTTGATCATATTATTGATGATTTGAGGATTCAGGAAGTGTATTTGGTGACTCCTAAGATAGGAATTGAGATATAAATTCCCCCAACCCTTTGTTCTAGGTTTGATCATGAATAACTAATGATTTTCTATGACCCTCTTAGGGTGTGATGAACCTGGTGATGCTGATTGGGATAAAAATTCCCCCATCCTTGTGGGATAGGGTTGTTTTGTAGCTATCATTGATACATCTTCAATCCACTTAGGGATTGATCATCCAAGTTATGGAGTTTGTGTTAAATATTATCCCAACCTTGTGGGATGTTTTCTATCCTAGATAGATGCTATAAAAACTACCATTTTGACCCATTTTATTTGGAATAATAGTGCACATGTATGATCTAGGTGAAATGGAAACCCATTATGGGTGTCATTTTCTATGGGAAGTTATCATGTTGGCTATAAATTTAGCCTCCATGTTTGAAATGTGATCCCATTGTTTTGAGGGGGCCATATTAGAATTTTTTTCAGTCCTCTGCCTCTTTTCACAATGTATTTTCATCTTCTAATCAAGGGTATTTTACTGTATTGAACAACTAGTCTGTGCATTACCCCCTGATTTTTCTAAAGGCTGTGACATTACAGGATTTCATATCTACCTATTTCTATTATTCTATGGGTGTAGTGAAATGAAATACTCTTTATATTCCCCATCCATGGATATGGATACTTTATGAGACTTTGGTAATCAGTTTCTGAAGATTTTTTGCAAAATAGCGGTAAGCATGTTGTAAATTTAAGCTGTGATTTTCTAGTTTTAGGTCCTAGTCCATGGAGATAGCAGCTAGGTCCATTTGACAACAAAGTATGTTTATAGTCTGAAGGTGACCATCATATCTTGGATAAAAGATGTTTCTAGACTTCCATAATTGAAGATTTTATCATATATTTTGGTAGAGTAAAGGCATGAACTCCTTCTCTAGATCATCTAGGATCTCATAGTCATAAGTGGATAGAGGATAGAATATGGTTTGGATGTTGTTTCTTTATAATTATCTCTATATGTACATGTCATCTTCTACTTTTTCAGGCATATATACCTCCAGTTGGTAATACCATAGAGGTTGATTCTATGGGTATCCTTCTGACCATGGTGAAGGGTTGATGATAGTTGATGGGAAACTATAAATAGCTAGCCCTGGGGTTTCTAGCACCTCCCTATAAAAATTTGTGTGAGTTTTGTGAACCTATCTATATGGAGGTGTCTGGGAAATGGGAGGATTTTCTTTTTCAAGGGAGATATCACCATGGGGAGGTTGACCATAGCATATGTTGGGATTATAGTTCATGTGATCCATCACCACACTTCTGTGAGGAGGAATATTCAGGTAATGATCACCTTCTACGTCGATTGAAGAGAAAACGAACCCCTGAGGTTTTTGCAGATATATGTCAAACAATATCAAGGAAGCTGGCATTGAGATGATCAGGAATATAAGTCTCATTATGTATCGAGGATGGAATATGCCAACCTACCTTTGGGGTTGATAAGTCACACGAGCCTACTCCATGATGTATATTGAAATATGTGGGAAAACATTTTGTGTTTTGGGAATATGAGATATTTGATGAGAATATATTGGAGTATGTTGGTGATCTTCTATATTGTTGGCAAGAATATGACCCAGTCTGTGGGTGGTTTCTGGAATATGCCAGTCAACCCTATATGATGTGAGGATATGACCCCGAATCAAATATGAATTCTATATAATAATATGACAATGAACCTCCAGAATGGGTGAAGGGATATGATCCTCCTCTAGTATAGACTCTGAAAGATTTTGGGGAACTCGTTTGGTGATGGAAGTAGGTATATGAGTCTGGATTCTATGAGATACTGGAATATTCCAAGTAGCAACACTGATAAGAATACGAGCCTATCCCGAGGTGTGTGATTCTCTGACTTGGTTATCCCCAGTTGCAATGGGAATATGACCTTTTTCTGGTGCCTTTGAAGTATACCTCCATTATTTTTCAACAGGAATATGAGCCTATCCCGAGGCATGTGCTACTCTCACTTAGTGAGCCTTAGCTAGAATGGAAATATGAGCATGTTCATGTGCCTTTGGAGTATTCCACCAGTGATTTTCAACATGAATGTTTGAATTTCACGAGTCATATTCCTCTCTCACTTGGTGATACCTAGTTAGAATGGGAATATGAGCCTATTCTAGTGCCTCATCGTTTATCAAAATATACTAATAATCCTCCTGGATGGGAGCAAGAATGTTTTCTTACTTTGATGTAGACACATATTTGTACTGACTAGGGTGATGTGATTATCTGGCTATTGGGATAGGATTTTGTGCATATCCCTATATCTGTACCAGTATTGGAATATGATTGTTGAGTTCTTCATCTATTTCTAGAATGTAGTTGCACTTTAGAAAAGTGTGAGTAGGAATATAGGCATTCGCATTTTCTATTTCCAATATATACTAGAATATATCTTTGATTAAAGTGGGGATATAATCCCACTTCTTTCTTTCTTATTCCATTAGAATATTATGATGGTCTTCACGCATGTGGGTAGGGATATGTACCTCCCCCTGCTTACTATAGGAATACACATTCAGAGTTTATCTGACAGGGAAGGGATATAAGAATTCCCACTGGTTACCATTGAAATATGTTGGTGGTATTTTTAATATGAAGAGGGGATATGATCCTACTACCAGTTATCCATATCTTTCTATACTCAGCGTGACATCCTTGGTACCTGTTCATGAGTATCCAGGGTGGCAATGTGTTAGGTGGTGACCTCAGCGGGAAAATGAGGGGCACCAGTATGATGATGCTAATGATGGTGGTTAAAAAAATCCCTCCTCAGTGGCTCCTAAACTGGAATGGAGTAGTAATAAACTTCTTGATCCACCTACCACAAATATGAATGGTTCTAATTATAGTGATCCAGGTATAAGCTTCTAAAGTGAATGGAGGTTGCAATGAATGCCACTGGTTTCACTGCAACTTTCCTTGGATGAGAAAGACTCATCAACTTCATCATCTAGAGACCCTTGCATGCACCCTCAAGAGTCAAGATCATACCATGTTTATGTTACTCCCAAACCATCTCCTTCACCACCTGAAGTTGAATTTGTTGGGTTTTTCAGGTCATTATGTGACCCGTAGGGGTTGTAATCATAGCTAATGTTCTAGAATAGTCACTAGACAAATACCTGATCTTAGATCGGGGTGTTTTTTGTGAGGGTAGTATCTACATTCATGAATAAAATAAGTAACAATTTCATGAATAATTTCATCATCACAAGAATGATATGTTCTCAATCATATATGTAAATGTAATAAAAGTTTCCTTTATTGTTCCCGGTTTAGCCATTTTGCTCATTTGAACATGTCATAGAGAGAATGGAATTATTTCATAGGAACCCTGATTGTGTGGGATTTCATGTTAATTGTACCATTTTATTTTTTGTAGGGGACACAAAATGAAATGGCCTGATTCATAGTCAACTCATCATTTTTTTATTTGGGAGATTCATATTAGGTTCACATTTTTATTTCTAAATAAAAACATGCAGTTTCTCTAGATAGTTGATTGTGGAGGGTTTAATGTCTGTATAATAATTCATGTGTGATTAACCACTTTCATCCTTAATAGAAACTCCCAATGGTTCACACATCCATAATTAAGTATAGATTATCTTTCGAAAGGTAAATGATCAATTATAGTTTTATACCCAGAAGTGCTTAGGAACTCACATTGACCGAGAGGATGGGAGTTCAGGCTCATCTCACCCTTTTGGGGGGATTTATTACCTATTATAGGATTGTCTTATATATTTATGATACATTTTAGAATTCATTTCTAATCCTTATATGGGATCGATTACCCTAACATGATGATCAAGACTTAAATCCTTCAATGTGTAAAGAGATTTCTATTAATGAGACCATTTGTATCTATTTGAAGTTATTCATCCATTTCTCTTCATTTCTTATTAATGGGAAACTGCTTATATTTTGAATCCATATAACCTAACACTTTATATTTTACTACCATCTAGGGATGTGATTGATATTTTGAGGATGTTATTGAACCTTTATGAGGCATCCTATGTATCAAGTTTATAACAGGAATCAAAACCCACAAAGTTCATTTCAGCTATGTAGTTTAACTTCTTGCTGAAAAGTAAATATATGAGGGCACTTAGGCACCATGTATGGAGCTAGATCATTAAGAAAGAATTATGTGTATCATGTTTATAGTATGAATAGAAGTCATCATAGTTTGATCACATCTTCGGGACATACCCTGAGGTGGATGCCCCTGTATAGGGCATTCATATCATGCCCCTAATCAGGGATTACACGCTGAGGTTTCCCTGGTTGCGGAAGATTTATGATGTGAATGATATGATAATTGAAAATACATAATCCCATGTGATCCTTGATTGGTGTGATCAATAGGTTATAGTATGAAATTAGTCTCATTACATATGGATTTGATACTTATGCATTGGGACAGACCTAATGGGGTGTTTGATATGAAGCTCATCCCTTATGAAGTTTTCCTACAAATCTTATTTATAGCAGAGTTAGAATTCTCATAGTTCAGTTGGATTCTCAATTCACTAATGGATGAGGTAGGGATATGAACCCATAATAGAGTTTGGGTCGCATGGGTTTGAGTGTTGGAGACATGGGGCCACTTACACTGAAGTAGATTCCCATTAGATCTCATGCCTAAAGAAGGCATCCTATATATCCTATTTAGATAGGAATTAGAGTTCTCATAGTTCATTTTGGGGTATTGTTGTATACATCCACTGGACATGTTTATCATGTCCTGTGATGTCTACCTAACATGTACTGATTGTCTGTCTGACATATCTGGTGTGTCTGTATGACATGTATGAGGATGTCTGGACATACCCTAGTTAGCTAGAGGAAATTCCTATAGGCAATCACATGGTCCAATTGACTTTTCTATAGGACATTTCATGGTCTAGATAGTGTGTCTGGAGGATGTATTATAACCAGTATTTCATGTTTGGAGGGCGTCACATGACCTGAATGGAATGTCTAGAGGGCGTCACAGGATCTGGAAAACATGTCTAAAAGACTCTTCATGACTTAGGTGACATGCCTTGATACTATTTAATGACTTAGGAGACATGTCCATAAAACTTTTTAAGACTTAGTTGACATGTCTAGAGGACTTTTTGGGACTTGGTTGACATGTCCAAAGGACATCACATGATCTGGATGGCATGTATGGATGGTGTCTCTTAACTTGGGGGATATATCCTAGTAAACCTAACAAGACCTAGGATCTATGTCAAAAGGAGTCCAAAAGAAATGGGTGACGTGCCCTAATATTGCCTCATGACTTGGGATACATGTCCAATGGACTTCTCAAGACTTGGTTGACATGTTCAGAGGATCTCTTAAGACTAAAATGACATGTCCAAATGACATCGCGTGATCCAGATGGCATGTATGGATGGTGTCAAATGACTTGGGTGACAAGTCCTAGGGGACATCGCATGACCTACGTGACATGTTTAAAGGACTCTACAAGACTTGGGTGACATGCCCTAATGTTGTTTCATGAATTGGGATACATTTACAAGGTAAATCACAAGACGTTTTTGACATTTATGGAGGAATTATAAATTCTTTAGTGGTAAGTACAAAGAATATTTCATGATCTGGAAGACATGTCTAAAGAGTGTCACATGAATTGGGTGATATGTCGTGGTGCTGTCGCATGACCTGGGTATTTCATGAAAAGTGTTTGAAGATTAGTGTTTACATATTTTCATAATTATTCCATATTTTTTAGTATTTTTTATTCTTTATTTCATATGTTCCTCAAGTTTTTTCAATAATTAGCTTATGTAGGTTTCACATGACCCATTCTATGCATGGAAAAACTTCACATGATCTGGCTGGCTCATCAGAAGTCTTTTGTATGATCTATAGGGTGATCACGTGATGCACATATTCATGATGCATGATTCCTAAGGTCGTTATTCATATTTTAACTGGTGAAAGAACCATGCAATCATATGACTTTATTCTATGAGAAGTCTAATCATGTTCTCTTTTGTAGAAGTCATTGTTATGTGTCTGTATTAATTTTTTTTGTGCTGAGTAGGATGAATTTATAGGCCTATCTACCCCAGTTATAAACCTACTTATGTGGTGTGTATCTCAAAAATATGAGCTGGAGTTGGTGGAGGTATTTTTTCATCGTGCGCTTCTCATGATCCTACCATGGTTCATCCATGGGGTCACATGATAACAGTGACTGCAAGAACATTCCAACATCTATATGTTTGGTGGATCTTGGTTGATCAAGGGGATTTCACATAACCATGTTGACATTAAAATGGTCTTTGAACCATTGATTCGACATGGCCAATAACCTTTATAAGATTAGGATTCCCATAGAAAGATTCTTTCATGATTGAAGACAGCTTTTCTAGGGTCCTTTATGAGACTAATATTGATTGTTAAAGGCCATTCATGAGATAAAGATAAATTTTTAAGGGCCTCTATTGAGATCGCACTGGCTTGTCGATGGGTTTTCACAGGATCGAGTTGTCTTTTCAAAGGTCCTTCACATGATCAATAGTGATCAACTGATGTGCATAACCCATTTCATATGAGGATTTATGAATACTTCCTATAAAAGTGGATTCTACCTTTTCCTATTTTATTTATCTCCTTATTTTAAAAGGATCTCATCCTTTTACCATTGGTAGTCTATCTGGGTGTTGCATGATCAGTAGGGGATCTCATGACAACGTGCAAGCGTTGTCATGGATATCCAATATTCTTGTCTATGATACATCGCATGAACAATGATGGGTCTCATGATAGTGTGTGATCATTGTAATGGAAAATCATTATTTTTTCTATGGAGTTGAAAGGGTATCACATGATCAAATGTACATGTCCAAGTTCCTTCACATGATGAAGGTGAAATTCCAACATTCTTTGACATGATGAGGTGAACATGTCTCCAGGGGGATTCATGGGGTATTACTAATCACATAAGCACATCACATAAAGTTCAACATGCCTTTCAATCATATGAAGATGCCACTTTTTTCCACCTTCATTTTTTAAAGGGTTTTGGGTGATTTCCATGCATATATTGATCGAAAAGTTGCATGATAAGAGGAAATCTTATGGAATCCTCTGTATGATCATCAGTACTTATGTAGACAGCCTCTCAAGAATAGGGTGGTTTCTTAGAGAGGCTTCACTAGATTATAAACAGATCATGTGTAGTGCATGATCCATCTGCATGAGCTTCCTAGGGTCATGTGATCATGTGTCCTTATGGAGGTTACACGATCCATGTGATTTGGTCACCTAGACTTCATGTTACTATTTCCTATATTTTATGAAAAAAATAATACTCATTCTTTAGGTATTTCTTCCATTCTATATTTCTAAATGCTCATTTGGTGGGTTTCAACAATACAATACATAAATCTCTGCATCCTTAGTAACTCCCCAAATATCATTATTTTTAAATACCTAAAGAAATTTATCTCTCATATATTGTTCTCCATGATGTAATTTATTTAAGTTGGCTTATTATCCTCAAATATCACTTCTACAAATTCATATAAGATCTAAATGTTCATAGACTAATGAAACTCTATCATGTTGTCCTTTTATTTTCCATAATTTTGGATTCTTAAAATCTCACCTAGTACATAAGGATATAACCCCTTAAATCATTATCAAATTATTATTTTAATTCTATACATAGAATTAATTTTCTTATGTCGTTCACTTTGGCTACATCATAACATTCTCTTAGGATGGCCCAAACACCTATGTGAACCTTGAATCTGAATAAGCAGCAACATTTGACTATACAGATTTACCTATGTCACCAGAATTTTGGATATGTCACAGAATGATATATATGAATCTATATACATGTTTAAAGCCTGTTATGTGAATCTATATAATTATAGACCTCAATAAAATAGAATCAACTACTCTTTATATGACTTTTAGTACTCTTCACCCCTTTAATAGTTCTAAAAAATGTTGTATAGAGTTCTCCTTAATTCATCAAAACATGTCTTTTATTCCTTTTAATATCATCAAACAAATCATCATAATATTAATTCCATAGTGCGCTTAAATTCTCCGCTCAATATCTTTAAGTTATAGCATCATATTTTTTTCATAAATCATGGTATTATCGCATTCATGTTATAGACATACATGGATGTTATATAAATAATTAAATACAATGACTTCTCATGATATCCCTACTAATACAATACACTTTCATGAAATCTATATAAATCCTCAAAGAATCACCATCACATTACTAAACACATATTTAACCATTGAAAAAAATGCAATACTCACTTGGTAACTTCAATATCCCCCCTTTAAATTTGTTCACAATACCATAAATCCTTAATGTCAATACGTATGATTGGTTGAATTCTTTCTTATCACCCTTATTTAAAATAAAATTCAAATAATAATATATGGTTATTATAATATCTCCTTCATCATTTAAAGGAACAAATATACTTATCCTCTATTCAATTTTGAGGGAATTATGATACCACATGGTCTTCCTAACAAAGATCCTTTGATTATTTTACACTAATTCTATATGGGCTATTAGAATGTAGAAAAAAAGAGATATAAAACCATGGTTTTCTAGGTTTTACATACACTATAATGCATGTGATATCATGCTCAAAATCATCTCATTTCTCAAATTGGGGTTATATATAAAATATTTAATAATTTGAAACTAGTTCCTTACACACAACTCAACAAACCCATAAACAATAGTTCATGTGAAATACAAATAACTCCTTTTATCTCATGATATTATTAACCAACACCCCTAATTCATCTATGAATTTAATATAGTAATGATTAATGGTTGTATGTGTGATTCTCATACCCCAAACTTTGGGTTTTCCTAGCTGTCTATAAATTCTAAATTTACTCAAAATAAAAAAATGATAGCTTTATTCTTAGTTTTTCTCCCCGTGAAGGGATTCAATTATCTTCTATTCATAGTATTTTATAAACTCTATGATAAATAATTTTTCTTGTTATCCTAGTTGGTAAATCCCCAAAATTATCCTTAAATTACCTACATGTAAGTTCTAAACACATAAAATAATCAAAAATAAAGAGGGTCCTCTTTGATTCTTTAGAGGAAACATTTAGGCTAACAGTTTTCTCTCAAAATATTCTTCCCCTTCAAAATATCATCACTTTTTTCTTGATGTTATCTAAATTTTTTTTCCTTATTACATCCTTTTCTTGCATTTATTTTATATATATAGTATTTTCCCTTTATCTTGATTATTAAAGAAGCCTCATTGTACTATACATTCATTATCATTGTCATGCTTTATTCCTGGAGTATGGAATACTCATGCAGTCCTTTGAAACATGTCCAACTTTCTCACATATCTCACAATTATTTCCTTGGTTTTTTAAGACATTTATTATAAATGAATTCTATCAATATTTAACCTCATCTTCTAGAACCACATTTTTTTATTTTTAAGAAATCATTTACTGTTCAATTCTAATGAAATTTATCTTCCTCATGTAAAGCTACTTGTTTTTATTTTGTCTCAACAAGATTCTCACCATCCTTCTACTGTTTAGAAAATTTCTATTGATCTATCCAAATAAGGATTATCTCTTTATTAACATGGTCAACTTCCTCAAACTCACTACACTAATTAATAATTATTTTCCATTTAATTATCTTAAATTTCATATGATATAGATCTTATAATTTTACCCTTTTCATGCATACCTCATCCCTTGAACCTTCTAAACTTCATCTACTACATACTCCTTCCATAATTAGAATTCTATTTTGTAAAGAAATATTTTTTTCATATCTAGTCACAATTTTTCTACCATAATATTTTGTTCTTATATGAGCACCAAAACACCCCTTGTTCCTCTCCACATTCCTATAAAATACATATTGAACTATTAAGAATATGATTTATTTCTATGTACATCACAACACTAGTAAAACCCTTTAAATATTGATCTTCTAGATTGGTTCCAAATTTTTCTTAATATGTTTCTTCATTGTTCTATTACAAATTAAGCCTTATTTTTTGAGATAATTCATCCTATTATCTCTTATAATTTGTTCTTTTATGAATTATATTTTCTCTCATTATCCTTATTATGAACCTCATTATTATTTCTTCTATAACAAACATTATTGGATAAAAAAAGATATATTTTCAATATAAGTAGGTGTGGACTTATTTTTAATCATTCTTCTAGAAATTCTAAGAAGGCTTTATTTTGAACTCAAGTGATATTTTGAATCCTTCTCTATCCATGTTTATCTCATTCTAAATAGTGGGACACAAGTAATGTGTCTCAAACAGTTATTATTCATTTTCATTCAATTTTTATTCAAGATCACACACCAATTTTGTAACAACCTGAGATTTTGTAAAATATATTTTTTTAATTAATTTTAACTTCTCAATATTTTTCATTTCATGCAACAGTAAATATATCTTGTGTTATATGAATGAACTATAATTTTTTTACATTTAAGACAACAATAAGTTAATCTTGAACTACACATAACACTTAGATTATATTTTGGCATAATAAACATTGTTTTTGTCTTGTGTTACACACAATTTTGAGTTCCTTATATAGCTTGAATTATACGCAAGGTTGAGTTTTTTCAAACTACAATATACTATTGATATTAATATTAAAATATTATTATAGTTACCACCTAGCCATTGGAATGGAATTTATGAATAATATTAACTAAATTTTGAAAATATTTTTCACACGTGTATATAAAATAAATCCTTTGGTTATCAATTAGTTATAAATGAAAGTAAGAACTATTTGAAAATAAATAAATTCCTTTTCTAAAAAAACTATTTTCTATGTAAAAACATAATTTTATCTCAATAAATTAAAAACCACTTTTAATGAATTTTTTTAATAAAATTTATGTATTAAAAAATCTTTTGACACTTTCCCAATATATTTGGTAGGTATAAGATAATAATAAATCCATCTTTTTGACTAAAAAAATATATTTTTTTTCTAAAAGGTAATTTTACCGCCTTTTAATGGTACACCTACTTAAAATATATTTTTCAACACTTATAATTTTAATTTGAAAAAAAATAAATTTATTTTTGAAATCATAATATCAAAACTTAATTTGGGTGAATTTTTGGTATTTTTCTGAGAAGTTTTGTTATTTGATGAATAGTGAAAACACTGAATTTTAATTGAAAACTACTTTTTCATCTAATTAATT
Source organism: Viscum album (assembly GCA_963277665.1). Lineage (NCBI taxonomy): Eukaryota > Viridiplantae > Streptophyta > Magnoliopsida > Santalales > Viscaceae > Viscum > Viscum album. The sequence continues at coordinate 196,513,522 of OY728164.1, forward strand.
TATATAGTTATATTATATTTTAAATTAGTTTTAAAGAATAATTAGTTCAATTATACAAAAATAAATCTAATTTGGGTCATTTGAATCAGTTTCACATTGAAATTGGATATAAAAACATTTCAAACATTTGAACTTTTTACATTAAAAACTCACCTCCTCATCATATCTATGGGATTAATTTTAAATTAATTTTGGACACTTCTATAATTTTAATTTGTAAAAATATATTCCATATTTTAGAAAATAATAATTTATTATTTATAATAATTTAAACTTGGTTTTTGACCAAAAATATTAGTTAAAGTAATTAAAATTAATTACAGTGATTAAGGTAAAAACAAGTTTACTTAATGATTAAACTTAGAATATATGGTGTAAAAATGAACCTACACTTGTCTAAAAAAATTATAGACATATTTAAACCATTAAACCTATAAGTATCTATACTGGTCCATTTTTAAGATTTGGGGGACATGTAAAACATGGGGAGCACTCAAATATTTTCAAGAATACACAATGTGTCCTTTTCCACACTTATAAAATGCCTCATATCCTCCCCCTCTCTTCACACATATCAAGGAATTTGGATCACACAAAAACTGAACAAATAATCTCCCAAATTCCATCCTCTCAACCTAGAAGCTTCACTTTGGGCATAAATTAAACCTAGTAAATCCTTTGGTGCAAACCAAAATGAATTACCCAAAGAAGAGGTAACATCCTTCAACAAGCACTTTTTTATTTTATTTCTCCAACACCTTAATTATTATTATTTCATTATTATATAATAAAATAATTATCCTAAATATACTTATATATTTTTATGTTAAGGTTTCTACCTATAATCACACCACTTCCATCAAATGGGATACACAATCATCTTTTGTATGTGTGGCGTACTACCGCCTCATGAACTGATGTTGTTCGTTCTTCCATTACCACCTATCAAGGTTGTAAATAATGAATTAATTTATGTTTTTATATAATATTTATTATATTTATTATATATTTATTCTTATGAAATTATTATATAATACAAAACTTTATGCTTTCCATTTTTTTGGGAATATAATAACTTCATTTGTGGACATGTTGACTACCACATCCTCAAAGCGATGTGATTCATTCGCACTTTACATGGAATATATTAAGGATAGGTTTAGTAAAAAAATATTGTATTTAAAATTATAATTAATATATATATATATAAATTTAATTAACTTTAATTTTTTCAATTTGACAATAAAACAGAAATAGCCTTCATGCATTTGTACGACCTACCATCTCCATAAACGGGGTATTCCATTTCATATTTCTATATTATAGATTATTATAAATATTTATATACTGAATATATATGAAATTAAAATAATGTTTTACATTATATTAATATGTAAATCAGGATCTAATTAATAGGATCAAGAATAAAAAGCCAAATCATATTTGAAAAACAAAGCGGTTATTACCCGAAACATAATATTAACATGGAATAATTAAATAAAAGGTAATATAAAGTCACAAGTAAATCATATAGGGTATTATTTAAATTAATATGGGTATTTTATAGATATATAATAAACTTTTACTTATTATAAAGTAGTTTTTAACAAGTACAATTAGATTCAAGACTTAAAGTAAGGGTTTTCCCGTCTCACTTTTATTTCTGTGAGATATATGCTATATTAACCACTTATTCTTTTTGTGTGGTGTATATAATAACCTATGACATGTAATATCATTAATTTAATATATTTAATAATGTTAAAAGTTCCAATTTATGTTATTATTTCATGGTTCTCATGATTCAAAAGTTACTCAAGTAGTAAGGGGATTTCTAGTCTCACTTTTATTTTTGTGAGACTCGCACCATATTCACCACTCATTTATTTTATGTGGTGTATATACTGTACATGAATTTATTATATGATTAAAATCCTAAATTTTATGGTTATTTACATATCCATTTTATTATCTCTATTTTATGGGGTTTAGGGTTCAAAAGTTACCATATTGGTATGGTAATTTTGTCTCCATTTTTCTTCATTGAGACACATGTTTTGTTATTCACCTATATTCTTTTACAAGGTGTATATACTATCCCTTTGACATGTTATATCATGAATGTTTATCTTTTCATGATCTTATAATCCATATATCAAGAAATCCTATTAATTTTCTTCTCCTCTAGTTATTCATGATATTTTCATATTATGGTACCATTTTTTCACTATTTGGTACATAAGATAATTAAGAAAATGTTTCTAGGAAAATATAAATTTATTTCCATATTTGGTCATAAATAAATTTTCATTAAAAATCATATCTTATAAAAATGTTTTCAAAAATTTTATACTATTATCCTATTATTTTTAGAATACATTTTTACCTATGTTTTACCTTTTTACAAATGGTTTTAAAAGATTCTTTTATTTTTCCAAAAAAGGCACTTTTCTAAAAATATTATGGTGAAAAAGGAATTTTTGGCATGTAAAAATTTAACTACCATAATGACCTTCATTACCTTGAATCTTACTTTGAAATTTTAAAAGGTTTTTTTAAAATAAAATGTTTTTCTAAATATTCTGTAAGTTATTTATTTTATTTTTTTGAAGTGGTTTTCAAAGAAAAAGGTTTTAAAAATGTTTTCAAGATTTATATATATGTTTTCAAAGTATTTTCAAAGAAAAAAAATTCAAAATGTTTTCATGATTTTCTTACAAGTTTTAAAAATATTTTCAAATTAAATGGTTTTCAAAATGACTTATGTTTTAAAAAGATTTTTTCAAAGTGGAAGAGAGTTTTTCAAAGAGGAAAATATATTTTCCTCAATAAAGATTTTAAATACAATTTCAATTCTTTATTTATAATAAACTGTCACGACCCCCTTCCATCAAAGATGCCCCTCCTGAGCTGGCAATGGTGAAAGGGAGATAATTACCCCCGAGTCCCGCCTCCAGTAGGCCCCGTGGTGGTGACTAGCATCAAGGGTATGAGTTTATTTTTTTTTAATCATGGGAGGCATTATCCTTTTTATAGTTAGGATCAGAAATAGGACAAGTCAACTACCAAAAAGGAAAAAGAACAAAGGTGCTGAAAAGAAACCCAAACCAGTCCCATATGCATGTATAAATAAACTAAAACAGGTACAAGTACAAATAAGCTCAAAGTACAAGTGAGTATAGTACCAAAAGAAAAACAAGAAAACAGCAACTGCACAGCTCCCACTGCCTGACTAGTAGGGTCCCGCACGGCCCTGGTAGTCCTCCTGAAAACCTAAAACAACTTAGGGTGAGCATACAAGTATACTCAGTAGAGAACCTAAAGCTCTCGTGCACAAGTGGGGAGACACCCTAAGGTCCCGTGAGAAAACAGAAGAACCAGAAACTAACAAGGAAAAACTATCCACCCAGCCTCACTGGTCACACTCACCAAGTAACACAAACAAGTTTAGTATATATATAGAACAAAAGTATTGGGTACCCCGCACCATTTCCCACTTAATTAGATGCTTCTCTTCCTAACGGCAAACGTCCTGACGCTACCACACTCTTCCCGCCCGCACACACCTGGGCCAAACCACGCATCCCGCCCATACACACCTGGGCCACAACCACTAACCCGCCCGCAGACACCTGGCCCTCATCCCGAAGGTTCTTGGGAACGGTAAGCCTACTCGAAGAGACTTGGGCTAAAGGTCGCCTCAAGCCATCATAGCCTCCGAGACCTACCCGAAGAGTCTTGGGTGTAAGGTCACCTCAAGCCATTATAGCCTATGGAAGAAGGAGCAGGAAGGAGCTAGTAACTAAGGGGGAACACCCTCTCCCATAAAATGGGAGTGTTCGGCACTAGGTGCTTGACATGGGTGTGGTGTGACAAAACACAAAGATACAATTATATATATACATATACCAAACACACAGCCCAACCTATGGCTTCTTAAAAAGAGAAACTGAGCATGTGCCTCGGCACTGCTACCACGAAGCATGCATCAACAACCAAACAATCATCCCCCAACCCCATTTAGGTTTTCATATTTCATGCAATGGTTTAACAAATTATTATTACTGGGCAGCTAACATCCAGAAAAAACCTTTCACAAACATATCCCTGCCATCCACAACCAAGGTTAGGTAAAACGCAAGCAACCACATGCCATTTCATTTACAAGAGATTATCACAACCATACAACATTCCATCATTAATTTATTTCAAAGTTCCACACATAAAACCCTTTCTACACACAAAACATTTCTGCATTTGAAAACACCTTTTACTTCAAAACACTTTTCATAATCAAAACACTTTTCATAAATAAAGGCATTTTCCACAAAACAGCCAAACCACCAACATGTTCATTATTCCAACTTTGTTCAATTGGGGTGATCACACACGGTTTTCATTCTCATTTAATCAGCCAGTCTTTACGTGCTTATCCATTTTCCATGTTTTAACAAAACCAACCACAAACAATTCAGATATAAATTGTGCACGCAAAGTCCACCAACGACCTTGATTTTCAGTAGGCAAAGGCCTTTCAATCCAAAATCACAATCAGAAGATAAAGAAACTGGAAGGCAATAGAAACAGCACAAAACCCCAAACCCTTCTTTATCCGGTTATTATCTTTATTTAAAGTTCAACTGCATCCCACGGAACAAAAGAAAAATATCCCACCCCGCATGTTTCACCAAAAAGAGAGATGAAGGTAAACCCCTACCTCAAAAGGTCCCGATCACATCGCTTCTGACGACGTCCTTCGGTGTCCTCCGCCTTCGCCAAACCCGACAAACTCCTCCTAGGATGGAAGCTGGAGAATGAAGGTCGGAAGGAAAGTTGACAAGTCCGGGCTTAGAATCTTCGTCTCGTCGCTACGATCCTGTGGCCACTGACGGATCGTAATTCGGAGCTCGGAAAAAGAAGTTAGAGGAGGAATACTTCTCGATCGTCCAAGAGCGTTGTCGTGCGACAAAGAAGCGATCGATATGGAAGATAAAACATGACCTCGTTCTTATATAGGCAACGAATAGGTAAATCTGTATTCAGCGTGCTTTAATGAATACACGATGTGACCATACATATGTTACATTTTTTTATTGGTTAACACACAACACGTCACGCGGTTTCCACGCGTTTTAATAATAATGATAATTCTATCAATATGTGGTGTTTCGTTGACCCGAGGCATGAATCATAAAAGTAGCTCATTAATGGTCTTAAAATGACCATCATAATTTCAGGGTTACGCTGTCGCTGACGGATCGTCAATCTGATACCGTATGAGGGAGATACGTTGGATACAAGATCCCGTAATAATAACAATATTAAATCTATTAATTCATGAGCGTTTCGGGTACCCAATCCGATAACCTGAAAAAGACATCCAATATTGGACTCATAATTTTCGTCTCGTAGTCAGGGTCGCACTGCCACTGACGGTTCGTGAAACTGAGGTCGCACGAAGAAGTTATTGTGAAAAAGTGTTTTATTATAAAAAAATGATAACAATATTTTATTAATTATTTATTTATTTATTTCTCTAACTCCAATCAATCACCATTTGTCATTTTTCACGCTGGAAATTCATCACCAATTATCTCCTTTACTATTTATTTCACACTTAATTTTATTCCCATTAATATCTTATAACTCCTCCCTCTCTCCAATATTTATTAATTCTTTCTCCCAATATTCTCTCCCACAAAAAGTGGCGCCTCTCTCTTATATTTATTTTTCAATAAATTTTATTTTCTCTCTCCAATCTTTATTTTGTTGGTGCGCCTCCCCTTTTATTTCATATTATTATATTTTTCATCTTCTCTCTCGTTGTGGCACGCCCCAAATTTATTTTAAACCTTTATTTATTTATTTTTACACAATTATCATAACATCTTTAATTTATTCTCATATCACAAATCTTATTGCATTTAATTCAAAACATAATTCTCATTAAATAATTATTACCAGATCTATCAAAAAAACCAACATTATTATTATAATTATTTAGTATAACACTTATAACAAAACCCCAAAAAAATTTATTAACACGTCACCATTTATTATTAATAATAATTATTATTTTTGATGTTCGCTGCATTGACCACATAAAAAAACGTTTTTACAAAGTAATCGACCGGAGAGGTCCGGGCCATTACATTAGATACCTCTCAAAACATTCTCATCCTCGAGAATTAAAAATTGACCCAGAAGAAGGAAAGGATCTGAAGAACCACTCCACAAGATACCTCTCAGGGCTCTCGTCATGACAAGGAACCAACCAACATCTCTATGAGTTAGGAATTCCCTCTCCTATGTCAAGATACTATCCGATTTAGGCGGCACTGACTCGCCTGCACGGGTTTAATCGCATCCTCATTAATGCGTCTTGATTAAGGATCAGGTTTTTCCTTTCCCATATATCCGGACAAGCCACACACTTCCCAAGAACAAGGAACAAATATCTCACATCCAACAAGCCAACATTTTATATATCCAAGGTACAGGGTAACACCAACAAACAAAGGAAGGTACAAGTCAAAACAACCCCGGGTACTGAGCGCGCATCTAGGTCTCCCGCTCCCAAGTGCTCTCCTCAAGGCCGCCATGCCTCCACAACACACGAACCAAGCCGATGGTTCTTCCACGGAGCACTTTCTCCTTGCGATCCTCGATCCTGACTGGCCATTCCTCGAAGGTCGCGTCTTCTCCCACATCTAGCTCTCCCCAGTTGATGACATGAGAGTCATCATGTAAGTACTGGCGAAGCTGGGAGACATGGAAGACGTCATGGACCCTCTCCAACTGAGGTGGTAGGGCCAGCTGATATGCCACCTCGCCAACTCGCCTCAGCACCTCGAAAGGTCCGATGAACCTAGGGGAGAGCTTACTCCCCTTTCCGAACCTCCGCTGCCCCCATCGAGGGGAAACCTTCAAGAACACATGATCTCCCACCTCGAACTCCAAGTGCCTCCTCCGACGATCAGCATAAGACTTCTGCCGATCCTGAGCTGCTTTCATCCTCTCCCGCACTAGCTGGACTTTCTCCGTGGTGCTCTGCACTACTTCTGGTCCAAGATTACCAGTCTCACCAACTTCTGCCCAGCAAAAGGGTGAACGACATGGTCTTCCATACAAAGCCTCAAAAGGAGCCATGCCGATAGTAGAGTGGAAGCTGTTGTTGTAGGAAAACTCTACTAAAGGCAAGTGTCGTACCCATGATCCTCCGAAATCCAGAACACATGCTCGCAGCATGTCCTCCAATGTCTGGATAGTCTGCTCTGTCTGTCCATCAGTCTGAGGGTGAAAAGCAGTGCTAAGGCGTAGCTGGGTTCCAAAAGCATGCTATAACCCATTCCAGACTCGTGAGGTTAACCGAGTGTCCCGATCTGAGATGATAGTCTTCGGAACTCCATGCAAACGCACCACCTCATCCACGTACCTCTGTGCTAAGGTACTCACAGGTCCTGACTCCTTGATGGCCATGAAGTGAGCAGATTTTGTCAGTTGATCCACCACTACCCAGATAGCATCATGCCCGCCCTGAGCTCTGGGTAGTCCTGTGACGAAGTCCATCGAGACGTCGTCCCACTTCCACTTGGGAACATCTAAAGGATGCAACAAACCACCAGGAACGCGGTGTTCAGCCTTCACCTGCTGACACACCAGGCATTTAGCCACAAACTCTTCCACTGCCCGTTTCACCCCGGGCCACCAAAACTGTCCCCTCAGGCCTTGGTACATTTTCGAAACACCTGGATGTACTGCCAAGGATGAGCTATGGAACTCACGAAGGACTTCATCACGCATCACCTCTAGAACGAACAACCTTCCATGAAAGAGCATCTGATGTCTGCTGTCCTCCGACCATCCTTCCGGAGCGTTCCCCTGATCGACACGATCCCGCAACACTTCCACCTCAGGGTCTCCCCACTGAGACTCTTCCACTTGCTGCAACAAAGAGGACTGTACCATCATCTGAAACAAGCAGCCTCTAGCACCTTCCACCCTCGCATCCAAGTGCAAGGCATCCAACTCCCCCATCGCCTTCCAAGCATCAGCAGATTCCCGAAACACTTCCTGATGCAGCTTCCTGCTCAGGGAATCAGCCACAACGTTTCCCTTACCTTCAGTGTACGAGATCTCAAAGTCGTAGTCTTGGAGAAACTCGACCCATCTCCACTGTCGCAAGTTCAAGTCACACTGGGAGAAGATATCGCGCAAGCTCTTGTGATCGGTGAAGACCACAAAGCGCTCCCCAAAGAGGTAATTTCTCCACAGCTTCAATGAGAACACTACTGCTGCAAGCTCCAAGTCATGGGTGGCATAGTTCCGCTCGTGAGGACGCAACTGCCTAGACCCATAGCAGATCACACCCTTCTTCTCCATCATCACACATCCCAATCCAAGGCCAGAGGCATCACAAAACACCTCATACAAGGATCCTTCCTCTGGCAACCTAAGGATGGGAGCACTAACCAACTTCTCCTTCGGGTAGTCGAAAGCTTCCTGGCACTTCTCATTCCACAGGAAGACCTGATTCTTCCTAGTCAAAGCTTTCAACGGAGCAGCAACTCGAGAGAAGTCCGAGACGAACCTCCGATAGTATCCAGCCAACCCCAGCAAACTACGAACTTCTGCCACGCTCTTGGGTGCTGTCCAAGAAACAACTGCTTCTACCTTCGACGGGTCCACTGACACTCCATGCTGAGACACCACGTGCCCAAGGAAGTTTACTTCTTGCGTCAAGAACTTACATTTTGACAACTTTCCATAAAGCTGATGGTGCTGAAGGACTTCCAAGACAGCCCTGAGATGCTCAACGTGCTCCTCCTTTGATCTTGAGTAGATCAAGATGTCATCGATGAACACAATGAAGAAATGGTCCAGGAACTCTCGGAAGACAAAGTTCATAAGACCCATGAACACAGCTGGTGCATTCGTAACCCCAAACGGCATCACTACCAACTCGAAGTGCCCATACCTGCACCTGAAAGCTGTCTTTGGGATGTCACTGTCTTTTACCCTCAGCTGATGATATCCCGACCGCAGATCAATCTTAGAAAACCAACATGCTCCCCTCAGCTGGTCGAAGAGGTCATATATTCTCGGAAGGGGGAAACGGTTCTTGATCGTTACCTGATTCAGCCTCCGGTAGTCTATGCATAGCCTGAGACCACCATCCGCCTTTTTCACGAACAGAACCGGAGCACCCCATGGCGACACACTGGGTCGAACGAAACCCTTCTCCATCAGATCGTCAATATGAATCCGCAACTCCTGCAACTCCGAAGGTGCCATCCGATAAGGAGCCATTGAGATTGGACGGGCACCTGGCTGTAAGTCTATCCCAAACTCAACATCACGTCGAGGGGGTAGAGTCACAACCTCCTCGAGAAAGACATCGAGGAATTCCCCAACAACTTCTGGAACATTCATCATCTCCGTATCAGCTGGAACCGCTGATATCCCACCCAACAAAGAAAAGAGAGGCTTCACATGCCGGCTTCCCACCTGATAGCTCCTCTCGCCAACAAAAGTCACACGCTGTCCATCCATATCGGAGAACACGACTCTTCTCCGGAAGCAGTCGATAACAGCACTAACAGAGAACAGCCAATCGATGCCTAAGATGACGTCGTATGGCTGCATCTGTAGCAAAAGAAGGTCTCCAATGGACTGATGTGGTCCCAACGTCAGCTTGCATCCCCGACAAACACAAGACAAACGGGTCTGACCTCCAACAGGCGTACTCAGTACCAAGGGTATAGAAAGTATCTCTATGTCTAGACCCAAAGCATGGGCTAGACTGGGTGCAACAAAAGAGTGCAAAGCTCCTGAATCGAACAAGGTATAAACAAGAGTGCTGAACAAACAGATCGTACCTCGTACCACCTCTGGTCCTGCTGGAGCTGCCAACTCTGCTGCGTGCAACTGTCCACGCCCAGCTCCTCTTCCTCTCTGATGTCGACCGCCTCCCCGACCACGCCCTGGTCGAGGTCCCTAAGGAGCACCCTGAGATCGGCCTCCTCCTACAGGGTCTACCCTCGGAGGGCCCTGCTGCTGCTGAAAGGGCCTCGACGGCAACTACTGCTGAGGCGGGTACTGATCCTGACCACCTCCACCGTGCTGAGCTCTGGTCGGGCACTGACTTCGGACGTGCCCGAAACCTCCACAAGAAAAACACTTCAGTCCAGGACTCGAGAAGGAAGGACGAGGTCCTGAAGACCTGAACTAGAACCGCTGGGGCCTGCTCCCCACCGGCCTGAACCTGGAAGGTCCGGTCACAGGAGGTCTGCTACTGACTGCCTTCCCCTTCGACGGACCTGCCTGGATCCCTTCTCGGGGTGCACCTCCCTGCAAGTGCATCCTCTCTACAACTTCTGCCTTCTTTTGTACGGCTAAGTATGTCGGAAGGGTGAAGGGGGTCACAGCATACTGGAGCGAAGGACGAAGCGCCTCTCAGCTGACTGACCGCTAGGGGGACCCAGTACTCCTTCGGAGCACGGATCAAGGTAAAAGATATCCCTAGATCTTCAAGCCACCCCTCCGTCTCCAGGTCCGAAGTACTTCCCTCGTACTTCTTGAGAGTCTGACTCTGGAAAGAACGGAGGGTCTTCTGCCACTGGCTGTCTTCCTCCTCTTGATCGATCCTCAGTTGATCAATCGCCTGAACCTGCTGGGCCTCGGCCGCCTGAGCCACCTGGGAACGCCGTCCAGGTGCCATAGCTGTACGGTAAACAAGGAAAACCTAAGCCCGAGTAGTAAGGAGATTTCTCAAGGGTTCATTTTATCATTTTACTTTATTCCCAGAACGCCCCAAATCAAGTAAAACACAAACATGATGATGCATGTACCTTTCCTAGGGTTTCTACCCTAAAATCAATGTAGCCTCACTTGGTTGTTCGGTAGGCTCAGAGTCCTTGCATCGGATCACGGGGGGCCCTAAAATCCCATGTCCTAGCCAGTCTTCCCTGGCCTATGTCACACACCAAGATCAGCTAACACAGTTTCCCTACCATCCCATGCAATCCTCACTGTGCCTAACTCCAGACTCCATCCTATCTCTCAACCATTCCTTTGATACCATTCTGTCACGACCCCCTTCCATCAAAGATGTCCCTCCTGAGCTGGCAATGGTGAAAGGGAGATAATGACCCCTGAGTCCCACCTCCAGTAGGCCCCGGGGTGGCGACTAGCACCAAGGGTATGAGTTTATTTTTTTTCAATCATGGGAGGCATTACCCTTTTTATAGTTAGGATCGGAAATAGGACAAGTCAACCACCAAAAAGGAAAAAGAACAAAGGTGATGAAAAGAAACCCAAACCAGTCCCATATGCATGTATAAATAAACTGAAACAGGTACAAGTACAAATAAGCTCAAAGTACAAGTGAGTACAGTACCAAAAGAAAAACAAGAAAACAGCAACTGCACAACTCCCACTGCCTGACTAGTAGGGTCCCGCACGGCCCTGGTAGTCCTCCTGAAAACCTGAAACAACGTAGGGTGAGCATACAAGTATACTCAGTAGAGAACCTAAAGCTATCGTGCACAAGTGGGGAGACACCCTAAGGTCCCGTGAGAAAATAGAAGAACCAGAAACTAACAAGGAAAAACTATCCACCCAGCCTCACTGGTCACACTCACCAAGTAACACAAACAAGTTTAGTATATATATAGAACAAAAGTATTGGGTACCCCGCACCATTTCCCACTTAATTAGATGCTTCTCTTCCTAACGGCAAACGTCCTGACGCTACCATACTCTTCCCGCCCGCACACACCTAGGCCAAACCACGCATCCCGCCCGCACACACCTGGGCCACAACCACTAACCCGCCCGCAGACACCTGGGCCTCATCCCGAAGGTTCTTGTGAACGGTAAGCCTGCCCGAAGAGTCTTGGGATAAAGGTCGCCTCAATCCATCACAGCCTCCAAGACCTACCCAAAGAGTCTTGGGTGTAAGGTCACCTCAAGCCATCATAGCCTATGGAAGAAGGAGCAGGAAGGATCTAGTAACTAAGGGGGAACACCCTCTCCCATAAAATGGGAGTGTTTGGAACTAGGTGCTTGACATGGGTGTGGTGTGACAAAACACAAAGATACAATTATATATATACATATACCAAACACACTGCCCATCCTATGGCTTCTTAAAAAGAGAAACTGAGCATGTGCCTCGGCACTACTACCACGAAGCATGCATCAACAACCAAACAATCATCCCCCAACCCCATTTAGGTTTTCATGTTTCATGCAATGGTTTAACAAATTATTATTACTGGGCAACTAACATCCAGACAAAACCTTTCACAAACATATCCCTGCCATCCACAACCAAGGTTAGGTAAAATCCAAGCAACCACATTCCATTTCATTTACAAGAGATTATCACAACCATACAACATTCCATCATTCATTTATTTCAAAGTTCCGCACATAAAACCCTTTCCACACACAAAACATTTCCGCATTTGAAAACACCTTTTACTTCAAAACACTTTTCATAATCAAAAAACTTTTCATAAATAAAGGCATTTTCCACAAAACAACCAAACCACCAACATGTTCATTATTCCAACTTTGTTCAATCGGGGTGATCACACAAGGTTTTCATTCTCATTTAATCAGCCAGTCTTTACATGATTATCCATTTTCCATGTTTTAACAAAACCAACCACAAACAATTCAGATATCAATTGCGCATGCAAAGGCCACCAACGGCCTTGATTTTCAGTAGGCAAAGGCCTTTCAATCCAAAATCACAATCAGAAGATAAAGAAACTGGAAGGCAATAGAAACAGCACAAAACCCCAAACCCCTCTTTATCCGGTTATTATCTTTATTTAAAGTTCAAATGCATCCCATGGAACAAAAGAAAAATATCCCACCCCGCATGTTGCACCAAAAAGAGAGACGAAGGTAAACCCCTACCTCAAAACGTCTCGATCACGTCGCTTTCGACGACGTCCTTCGGTGTCCTCCACCTTCGCCAAACCCGACAAACGCCTCCTAGGATGGAAGCTGGAGAAGGAAGGTCGGAAGGAAAGGTGACAAGTCTGGGCTTAGAAGCTTCGTCTCGTCGGTACGATCCTGTGGCCGCTAACGGATCGTAATTCGGAGCTCGGACAAAGAAGTTAGAGGAGGAATACTTCTCGATCGTCCAAGAGCGTCGTCGTGCGACAAAGAAGCGATCGATATGGAAGATAAAACATGACCTCATTCTTATATAGGCAACGAATAGGTAAATCCATATTCAGCGTGCATTAATGAATACACGATGTGACCGTACATACGTTACATGTTTTGATTGGTTAACACACAACACGTCACGCGGTTTCCACGCGTTTTAATAATAATGATAATTCTATCAATATGTAGTGTTTCGTTGACCCGAGGCATGAGTCATAAAAGTAGCTCATTAATGGTCTTAAAATGACCGTCATAATTTCAGGGTTACGCTGTCGCTGACGGATCGTCAATCCGATACCGTATGAGGGAGATACGTTGGATACAAGATCCCGTAATAATAACAATATTAAATCTATTAATTCATGAGCGTTTCGGGTTCCCAATCCGAAAACCCGAAAAAGACATCCAATATTGGACTCATAATTTTTGTCTCGTAGTCAGGGTCGCACTTCCACTGACGGTTCGTGAAACCGAGGTCGCACGAAGTAGTTATTGTGAAAAAAGTGTTTTATTATAAAAAAAATGATAACAATATTTTATTAATTATTTATTTATTTATTTCTCTAACTCCAATCAATCACCATTTGTCATTTTTCATGCTGGAAATTCATCACCAATTATCTCCTTTACTATTTATTTCACACTTAATTTTATTCCCATTAATATCTTATAACTCCTCCCTCTCTCCAATCTTTATTAATTCTTTCTCCCAAGATTCTCTCCCACAAAAAGTGGCGCCTCTCTCTTATATTTATTTTTCAATAAATTTTATTTTCTCTCTCCAATCTTTATTTTGTTGGTGCACCTCCCCTTTTATTTCATATTATTATATTTTTCATCTTCTCTATCCTTGTGGAACACCCCAAATTTATTTTAAACCTTTATTTATTTATTTTTACACAATTATCATAACATATTTAATTTATTCTCATATCACAAATCTCATTGCATTTAATTCAAAAAATAATTCTCATTAAATCATTATTACCAGATCTATCAAAAAAAACCAACATTATTATTATAATTATTTAGTATAACACTTATAACAAAACCCCAAAAAAAATTATTAACACGTCACCATTTATTATTAATAATAATTATTATTTTTGATGTTCTCCGCATTGACCACATAAAAAAAACGTTTTTACAAAGTAATCGACCGGAGAGGTCCGGGCCATTACATAAACGTATTTTTGATAATTTTTTATGAAAGGTATTTTCAAAGATATGATATTTTCCTTAAAAAATGTTCCAAGTGATCTTTCAAAATATTTCGCTATCTAAGATAAAATCCTTTAAAATAGTTTATTCTTTACCACTAATATCATCCAAGGACACCGTTATTATTCTTTATTTGAATGGTTTATGGTTAATATGACAAGTTATTTATGAAACCCATTTCTATTCCATAGGTTATATGCTTTTCAAAACTATTTCTTTTCATGAGTTATCATTTGATGAAATGATTATGAAACATATCTTTTTCCACAGGTTATGATATGATGAATTGTTTATGATACCCATTTCATTTCATGGGTTATGATATGATGTTTATAAAACCCATATCTTTTTATGGGTCATTATATGATAAAACTTGTATTATCTTGTGGAACATGTATATATGATTTTATTATGTGATAGTTGAGACCTATATCTCCCTCCAATACATTGGGTAAAGATTTAAATCTCATGAGATAATTAAGGGAAACAATTCATTGGTCTTGATCCAAAATGGGAAATAGGTGTATCCTGATCCAAAATGGGAAACCGGTGAGTCCTGATCTACTATTGGAAGAAGGGTAAAATTGGTCCCTATATGAAGAAGTTATAGCCCAATCCACTATAAGGAAAGGGCTATGACTGGAGATGGTGGTGTGTCATGTCCAGTAGGTTCATCCTCTATGTAGTGCCTTGATAAGTTTTTTCAATATGCCTTGACTTATTGGGAATTATTTTATATTATTATGTGTATTCTAAAAGTCTATGCATTATGACAATGATATTCTCTCACAAAACATTCTCTTTGATTTCATTATGATTCATGTATTATGAACTTCTAACCTTTATGCCATGAATCATGATTATAATCTTTGATATGTAGGGAATGATCTCAAAATGTTATGATCATGTTATCATACCATTTTGTACATGTTATTATTATGTATCTTCTTTATTTTTACCCTTACTAAGCATCTTATTTCATCCTTTATTATGTTTATTTTCCCTAGTTTATAAAGAATAGTTTTAAGTAGGAGTACTAAAGGGGAATATATTTATAAGAGATTTTGAAGATATTTCACCAAATTAGAAGAATTTTTTCCCAGTATACAAATACTCTAAAATATTACAGTCCTCCGGAATTACTTTTGTAATATTATAAATATTCACCTAAAATGATGTTATATCCATGTATGATATGTCTGGGTCACTATATTTGGTATTAAAAGAAAATTTTTAGTCAACCATTGGAAACTAGGATGTGAAAAAATTAGTGAGATCTTTAAGGATATGTCTAGGGATGTATCTAAGGATAATCCTATGGTATTGTAGATTTAAAATTAGTTGTGATGAATTAGGAATCCTATAAGTAATATTTCATGATTATGTGGTTGTATGCTATGATAATTGTTGCTTGCACTATGATTTCAGGTCTTAATCAATAGTGGGAACTAAAAGGAACTGGGTAAACCTTGAATGTTTGAGATGTGGAACATATGTGAATTATACATATTTATATTTTAAGTGTAAATCTCATGAATATAATCTTGAAGGTGGTACAAGTATTTTTTGTACTTATAAAGATAAAGAGACTAAAAATGACTTGTAAAAGGTGTGGGATGTTCTAATAGTATGGTTTACATTAAATGTATGAAGTATGATGAGATTGAGGTTGAAGAAAATAAATACATGATTCGTATTTCATATTCTAGGAAAGGGTTATTAAAGAATAAGATGATGATGCTTGAGTAAAAGTTTAATAATAAAGATGGATGTTTAAAGTGTATATGGTTTGGAATTTAAATATTACGTTATATGAATCATGAAATATTTAAGTTTTTTCAGTATAAGTTTTTTCTTGAGGATTTAAAAGGATATGTTAAATAGTGTTGGTAACTTAGAAAATGGATTTAATTGAATGGTGATATTTTGATTAAGGTAAGGTAACCATTAATGTGTTCATGATGTTGATAAAATTATGTTTATTTTGGATTAAGAGATTATTGGTATGGATAAAGTTAATTGGATAGTACTAATTACCATGGAACTGATTGTTTATTTGTTAGAAAAGTAATCTATGTTATCATGGATTAAGTTTATAATTTTTTTAGATTTAAGGAATATATCTAGTAATCTTTGGAATAAGAAATCATGCATGTTTTCAATAAGTATTTATGGTAATTCAGGTTATTACCATGTTTCAAGAGAATACATGATGAATTTATTCACATGTTTGGAATGTGAAAACCAAGATATTTTTTATGATATATGGGGGATCAATGTTAAGTTCATTTTGAGAAATTTAGTGACCTTATTTATAATGTTTTGGATTTTCATCTTTTTAAAGGGTTATAAGGTTGAGTATTTATAAAATTGTTTAAGTTAATCTTAGGATGAGGTTTTATAGATTAAAGTATTATCTCACCATATGTAGATTTATTCGTATTGGATAACATGCACTAATAATTTTTTTTTGTGATGTTAACTAAAGACATATTTAATGGCCTATCATTATATTTATAGATCTCATGTTTTTCTAATGCTTCCGGAATGATCAATTCACCTTCATTTCTAGGAATAAGTAATTAAGTGGAAATTGATCAAGTCATGATCTATGGGTTAGATTGTGCTGATGAAATGGAATGAAATAAAGTATGTATATTTTCTTGGGAATATAATTCAATTTTAGGAAAAGGATCTTGAAATAATTTTTTTCCCTATTATTATGATTTTTGATGATATCAATGACCTCTTTCACACCTCTGTTTTTTGGTTTTATGATTGATAACTTTCTATAAATCACCCAATTTCTTGTGATTGGTGATCTTTAACAATATCTATGATTATTTAAACTTTTCTTCTAGGTCCATTTTTTCACTTCCCACCAATGTTCTCTTATTTGTATACCTATTTATGTGTAACTTTAGTTAACTATTATGTTTCCAACCTTCCTTTTTAAAGAAAGTTTTAGTATTCCTTTTTATGATGTGGGTTTCTATGAAATTAACATTAAAGTATTAAAAATTTAATGAACCAAATTAATTTTTAGGGTTAAATTCATATTAATGGGGGTAGAACATAAAACTCTGATATTTTTTAAAATATATTTTTTGAATTAATTTAAACTTTTCAATATTTTTAATTTCACGTAACATTGAATATATCTCGTGTTATATGAAAGAATTATGTTTGGATTAAATTTAAACCAACAAAAAGTTAATATTTAAATACACACAACACTTATATTAGCTTTTAGTACATACAAAACTATGTTTGTCTTATGTTACACATATTTTCAAGTTCGTTTTATAGCTTGGGTTACATGCAAGGCTGAGTATTACAGAACTACAATATACTATTAATATTGTTATTAAAATATTATTATAGTTCCCCCTAGCTGTTGGAATGAAATTTATGAATAATATTAACTAAAGTGTGGAAATATTATTTAAACTTGTATATAAAATGAATCCTTTGGTTATCAATTAGTTATAAATGAAAGTAAGAACTATTTTGAAAATAATTAAATTCTTTTTCTATGAAAACTATTTTTCTATGAAAAAACAAAATTTTATCTCAATAAATTAAACAAACCACATTTAATGAATTTTTTAATAATATTTATATATTATAAAGTTTTTTTACACTCATACAGTATATTTTATAGGTATAATAAAACAATTAATCCAACTTTATGAATAAAAAATATGTATTTTTCTAAAAGGCAATTTTACTGCCTTTTAATATTGCACCTATTTTAAATATAATTTTTGAAAAATTTATAATTTCTATTTGAGAAAATGAAATAAATTTTTAAAATAATAATATCAAAAATTAATTTTGGTGAATTTTTGGTATTTCTCTGAGAAGTTTTATTTTTTGATGAATAGTGAAAAACACTGAATTTTAATTGGAAATTGTCTTTACATCTAATATATTTATATAGTTATATTATATTTCAAATTGGTTTTAAAGTATAATTAGTTAAATTATACAACAATAAATAGAATTTGGGTCATTTTAAAAAATTTCATGATGAAATTGGATATAATAACATTTCAAACTTTTGAAATTTTAACTTTAAAAACCTGATTTCTTGTCACATCTATAGGATTAATTTTAAATTAATTTTTTCCTCTTTTGTGATTTGAATTTGGAAAAATTAATTCAATATTTGGAATAAGGATAATTATAATTGATAATAAGTTCAACTTAGTTTTTAACCAAAAATATTACTGAAAGAAATTAAAATTAATTACAATGATTGAGCTAAAAACAAGATTACTTAATGATTAAACTTAGAATATAGTGTGTTAAAATGAACCTAAACTTTTCAAAAATTTATTTTATGGAAATATTCCAAAAATTAAACCTCTAATTATCTATAGTGTTATATTTTTCACCCTTTTTGGATAAGTAAAATGTAGGGAGAACTCAAATATTTTCAAGAATACTCAATGTTTCATTTTCCCCACTTATAAAAGGTCTTGTCACCTCCTCCTCTATCCACACCTCTAAATCCATTTTCCTCATCCAAAACCTACCCAAATAAACTCAAAAACTCTAAAATATCAACCTATATGACTCACTTTGTGAATAAATTAAACCAAGTTAGTTCTTTGGTGCAAACCAAAAGGAATTTCCCAAAAAAAGAGGTAACATCCTTCAATAAGCACTTTTGTTTTATTTTCTTTCACCACCTGCTAAATTATTCTTATTTAATTATTATATAATAACCTAATAATCATAAATATAATTATGTGTTGTTTTTTTAGTTTTCTACCTACATTCACACACACTTTCATTAAATGGGATACACAATCATCATTTGTGTGTATGACAGACTACCGCCTCATGAACCGATGTCATTCATTATTCTATTACCACCTCTCAAGGTTATATATAATGATGTAATATCTATTTTTATATTATATATAGGATATTTATGATGTATTTATCTTTCTATATTTATTATATTACACATAACTTCATTATTTTGATTTTCTGGGAATATGATAACTTTGTTTGTGGACTTGTGGACTACCGACTCCTCAAAGCAATGTGATTCATTCACACTTTACATGGAAGGTATTAAGGATGGTTTTATTAAACATATATAATATGAAAATCATAATAATTATAATATAATAATAATATATATATATACACATATATGTAATTTACTTTCTTTCTTCCAATAAGATAAGAAAACAAAAACAACATTCATCCATACGTTCGTCCTATCATCTCCATGAATGGTGTATTCTATTTCATATTTATATATTTTATATATTATAATAAATATTTATGTACTGAATATATATGATATTTAAATCATTTTTTACATTATTTAAATAATTAAATTATGATCTAATTAATAGTATCAAGAATAACAGGTCAAAACACATACAAAAAATAAAGGGTTATTACCCTAAACATAACATTAACATGGAATTGCTAATAAATGAGTAATATAAAGTCATAATAAAATAATATATGGTATTATATAAATGAATATGGTTCTGTTATATATGTATAATAAATTTATATTTCTTATACAGGATATTTGAACAAGTACAATGAGATTTAAGACTTAAGGTAAGGGTTTTCTCGCCTCACTTTTATTTCTGTGAGATATATTGTAACAACACATAATTATATAAATGAAAATTCACTTATTATAATTATTTTATATATTATTAATTAGATAAAATAACATTATTTATGTAATAAAAACTTTATAAATTAAGAATGAATTAAATAAAAGAAATTATGTAACATTTACCAATAGAATAGTAACTTAACTGTTGGAATAATAATGTGACCATTAAGAATATTAATTTGGAAAATAGAATAGTAACCTCACCTGTAAATTTATAAATAATATTTAGTTATATTATGAATAAAAATATGATATATTTATAACATGGTGTAATTAAATAAATGTTTTAAAAATGATAAATTAAGTGTTGGTATTTTTATAAGTCATAATTAATTAATTACAATTTTATAATTAATATAATGATTTGAAATATAATATATTTTCATAAAATTGATTCATAAATTATAATTTTTTTGTCTTATGATTATAAGATAATTTTATGGTACCTTAATTAATTTTTCTAAGTGTCATAAAATGAGTAATAATTTTAAAATTGGTATTTTTTCAATAAATGATGATATTAATTAAAAATTAAATTTTTAATATTTAGAAAATTATTTCATAAAATGTATTTAATTTTTTAATTATACAAATTGAAAAAAATTTAGGGTTAATTTTTTCAATTTTGCCAAAATAGTTAAATTTTTGTGAATAGTAAAATATGGTAATTTATTTTATATATACATTATAAGTTAAATACATTATTACTTAAGTAATTGCTGATGTAATCACCATAATCTCAAAATATCTTACTGTATTTATTTTATTTAGTCATAAGAATCAAAACTATTCTTAGTCTTGATCCAAAATAATAAATTAATGGATAAAATAAAAAACACCCCTCACCTCCCCTATAAATATCACCCCTCACCACCTCTTCTCCTCACAACTCCAAAGCCTTGAAGCTTTCCCAAATTCTTCCCAAAACTCTTCCCAAGTACCTTACCATCATTTATGAGCCTTTGTTCTCAACAAAATACCAAATACAATTTCTCTAAAGAGGTTCTTAAGGAAGAGAATTCAAGATGTAAATTCCTCTTTCATTTTCTTTTAATTTATTTTCAATTTATTTAATTTTATTATTCTATCCAAAACTCCCTTTATATAAGTGTAATGATAAATCAATTATCTTATATATAATGTAATTTTATTATGGTAACCAAATAATCTATCATCAAACCTCTTCTCCTCTTCCTTTTATTCTTAAAATGATTGCATCATCTGTGAGGTGTTGATTTATTACCATCGAGGACGACATGTTTTCATATTCTATTAACACCTTTAGAGATGATCAAAAAACCATTATAATGATTAAAAAAATAAAAATTTATTTTATAAATTTTTTTATATTTTGTAAGTAACATATTTGCATAATATTAAACGATAAAACAAAATGAGTTCGTTGTGATTGAAAATAACCCAAATTAATCTAAAAATTATCATTAATATTTTATCAAATGAATCACGATCATATAAAGAAAAAATAATAGATAATAATAATTAAACTTATGTAAGCTTACTTGTAACATATAATTTCAATTTTGGATAATTATCCCCATTTTACATAGTCTTCTACGCATGTACACAAGTGAACTAATCATGAAAACCAAGAAAATTAACACTCATAGATAATAGAATTGAACTCTATAACTCATCATAATGAAAATAAATTATCTTAATAAAATTATAATTAATAAAATAAATATATAATGGCTTATATATTTATTAATTAATGAATCTAATTTGAATATCTAGGATATTAAAGTGAAGATATATCTTGTACATAAGGTAAGGGGATTCTCAAACCCAATTTCATTTCTTTGGGCCATTCCTCTCTCATGAAAAATTTCATTATGTATGTTCTTTTCATATTCCTAAAATATAATTTGTTTTTTCCATCCCTTTTCTTTTTTGGATATATATGCTTCTAATCTTATTTTTATGAAAAATGCAAAAGTTTTTCCAAAATAAATCTTCTTTAAAAAACACATCTTTTATTTCTCCTAAGATTTTTTCTTCTTCACTCAATATTTATAGTTCTTATACCAAGTATGATTCTCCCTCTATCATTGTTTAATAAAATATTTATTAATTAATGTATACCTTGTGAAATTAAACCGATTCATTTCCATGGGTTATTTTATGTCTAAGATTGATATATGTTCTATGTGGCATGCATGATTATGTAAATGTTTTTATATGACTGGTACACCCAGAATTATATAGAACTCTAATGCATTAGGTAATGTGAGGTATCTCATGGGATAATTTTCAATATGCATGAACATGATGCTATATTTTTTCACAATTATGGTGTTATGATTATGCACAAATGTTATACATTAACATGATGCTAGCTTTGTTCACAACTATGTGTGGTAGTTCACCACTGAGACATGATGTATCATTTTAATGAATTGCCACATTCCATTCCTTTATCTAATTCTTCCTCTCATGATTATGATTAATATCACATGATTATTATGAATATCCCATGATTATGATTATTAGCACCCATTTTATATTTATTCATGTTATTATATATCCTCTTACTGGGATTTTAGCTCACCCATTTCATTGAGGTATATCCTCAGGTGATTACTTGTACTAAGGAGTACATGAGGACTGCTAAGAATCTATAGAATAAGGAATTAAATAATTTTTATGTTTTATTATGTAAAATTTATGTATAAGACTAATTTTTTCAAGACACTAAACCGTTTGATCTTGGATTTGTAACACTTTTATGTTTTTTATCTTTAAAATTATGTCATAGTAATTTAAGAAAATTTAGAGTCACTATAGTTGGTATCCGAGCATAGTTTAGTTAATTTGGGAATTTTTATTAGATAACATTAGTGAATAACCATACTATGGGACTATGTATATGTAATAACACAAGAAGGTTTGTTTTAGAAAAAAATTAAACATAGGGATCCTACAAGATATGACTTTAGAGTTAATTTCACAAAGAAATAAATTATTTAATCATAACTTGTTAAATTATGTTTTGTAAAAACCTTTTATATTTTAGGAAATGGTGGGAACCATGAGAAGCTAGGACAAAAACCTATGCAAGGGACAATACAAAGATTGCCTGAACAACATCCCCAATGCCTTGGGCAGTGCAGTTCAAAATTTCTTGGTGGTGCTTACCCTATTGTATAAGAATATGAATAATAAAGTGAATAATGTTGAAAATATTCCTTCCCCTAAGAGGTAGAAACTGTATATTGATCCTTTTATATAGCAATGACCACCGACCTTTAGTGGATATTCCAATCCTCTAGTCACAAAAAAAGTGGTTCAACTCAATGGAGAACATCTATTATGTACTTCACCATTCTAAGACGGAGAAGGTGACTCTGTTTATTTATCATTTATATAGAGAGGCTGATCAATGGTAGAAATTGATGAAGAACACCATGAAAAATGACTAAATAGAAGAGATGGAGTGGGAAGAATTTAAGAAAATATTTCTTAATAGGTATTTCCCTTGAACTATTTATACAAATATGGAGTGAGAATTCTTAGAGCTGAAGCAAAAGGAAGGTGAGTCTATTGCGACTTATGATTAAAATTTCATAATGCTTTCAAGGTATGCCTCATGTTTTTTATCAACAATAATAGAAAAAATAGATATATTATTCATTGGTTTAAAAACACACCATTGAAAGTATCTACCAATTTGGGGATTTGAGAGTTATGAAGAAGTTTCTCAATGTGATCTCAAAGGGAAGGTAAAGTTTAGTGAAAGGTACCATGACTATAGTGATAAGAAAATAAAAATAGAGTTTCAAGCTAGAGGATCTAACAAAAAAGGTGTAAGGAAAACTCAACCACTCACAAGTCAAAATTGTGGGAATAAGAATCGTGGTAATTGTCTCAAAGGGATGGGGAATGCTTCAAGTGTGGGAGAGAATCTGACCTATCTCATGAATGTTGAAGAGATATGAGGAAGCTGGACAATGTGGTGGAGGAAAGGGGAGCACCACCTATGGTTCAATGCTTCAATTTTTTGGATCAAGGTCACTATGCAAGCCAGTGCACTAAACATCGATCCCTTAAGGGTAATTAGTGTTAGCAACCACCAAATCCAAATGAGAAAGGGAAGGCTTATACCTTCACTACTGCTGAATTAGATCTCAAAAAATATGTGGTGATAAGTATTTTGGTTATTTATTCAATAATACTGAATATAATATTTGATTCAGTTTCTATGAATTCTTTAATATCTTGTAAGTTTAGTAGAACAATTCAAACACCACCTAAAAATATAGAGGTTGAGTTTTATGTGAGAATAGAAAATGGGTAAATTATTGCATCAAAAGTATATAACTCCTCCCCGGTTAATGTTTGTGGACTGAACCACTCAAAAAATATTGTCTTACTTTCATTGGTGGAGTTTGATACTATATTGGGCATGGATTGACTTTATTTATACAAATACAACATCAAATATTAAGAAAGGGAAATCACTCTTCAATTCATGAGGTATCCTCCAATTCTATACAAGTTTAATGAGGATGATGAATCTCATTTAGAATCATCATCTCAATTTTAAATATTATTTCCTCATGAAAAATAATATTTAGCTCAAATTATTGAGAAGAAAGATAGAATCATGCTCGAGGATATAAGCACTGTGAGAGAATACCCTGATGTGTTATCTGAAGAATTTTTTGGTCTTCCTCATGACTGATAGGTTGAGTTCTCAATTAAACTTATTCCTAGATCTCTTCCTTTTTCAAATAAAACTTATAGAATGGCCACCATTGATCTGTAGGAATTGAACAAGCAGTTACAAGAGAATCCATACAATGTTCTTATATACCAGAGTGATTCACCATGCGGTTCACCAGTCCTCTTAATCAAGAAAAAGAATTGATCAACATTTTTATGCATTGATTATTATGAGATCAACAAAATGAAAATAAATAATAAGTATCCCATTCCATAGATAGATGATTTTTTTGATCAACTATGTGGGGAAAATTATTTCTCTAAGGTGGACCTTCGGTCGGTATATCACTAATTAATGGTGAGGAAGGAAGATATTACCAATAATACCTTTTAAATGATATACGTACACTATTAGTACATAGTGATGCCTTTCGGACTCACTAATTCTCCAACAATATTTATGGACTTAATAAATAGAGTCTTTAGAGATTACCTTGAAAATGTTTTAGTAGTATTTATTAGTGATATTCTAATATACTAAAAGAGAAATGAATAACATTAAGAGCACTTTAATACTATGGTAAAGACCTTAAAAATAGATAAGCTATATGAAAAGTATAGTAAATTTCAGTTCAAAATGAAGGAAGTATCATTCTTGGGGAATGTTATCACCAGTAAGGGAATCTTTGTGGACTCTTCCCAGACAAAGGAAATCAAATAATGGACTAGACCAACATATGTAATAGATATCCATAGTATCCTTGGTCTAGCTGAGTATTAATGGCGATTTGTAAACAAATTATCATAATTTTCAAACACACTTATCAAGCTAACTCAGAAGGGAGGAAAATTTTTCTGGAACAGTGTCACACCCCAACCACGGACGCCTGTTGTTTTTTTATTATTCTTTTCTCGGCCTCGCGACTTTGGGCAGAGTTGCGTTGGGTCCAAGTTTGAATTTCCGTTGAAGCGTTGATGTTTTCGGTGGGTTTCGGGCTAGTGCGCAGTCACCACACTGCTAGCGGTCGCTGTGCATTCGGTCTGGGGTGGTGTGCGGTCACCACGCATTCGGTCCGATCATGCGTTCAGACCTGGTGAGTGCGCAATTTCCCACCTATTTAGATAAATAATAAAATTAAATGAATAAATTAAATTTAAAATAATTTTATAAAATGTTCAATAATAATAATAACAACAATTTATAATATTGTTATTCTTAAGATTATTATTAAGATTATTATTGTTATTCTTATTAAGATTATTATTATTATTGTTATTAGTTTAGTATTATTCTTTTTTTCTCTTTTCTTTTATTATTTACTTTCCATTTTATTTTATTTTTATTTTTTTTCACCTTTCTTTCCCCCGTTTTTTCTTCTTTATTTATCATCCTCTATCTCTTTCATCTCTCTTTTCCCTCCTTCCACGCGGGTGTCCCCTGTGTAGCAACTCAGCCTCCTTTTCTTCTGCTCGCACACCAGCAGCAGCCCAGCCCCCTTCCTCCTTCCCTGTCCAGCTCCCGTCGCCCTCGCCTCGCACCCCAGAGTTTGCACTCCCACCTCCCTCCTGCAGCCTACCTCAGTCGCGCCACCCTTCCGCAACCCCTGCCTCTCGCAACGCTCTTGTCCACGGCCACCTTGCAGCGACCTGGCGATCCAGCCATGCGCCTCCTGCCTCCTTCTCCCGCATCGCCTCGCCCATGTTGCATCCCCACTTGCTAACCTCGCCCCTACCGCCTCCGTTGCTCATCCGTCCCACGACACCCTCCTCCTTCATAGACACCCGGCTCAACCTCCATGCCGCCAGCCAACCTGCACTCCAGCTACCCGCCTACAGCAGCGCCCAGCTCTGGCACTCCCTTCCTACCTCATGCAGCCACGTCCTAGAAATCCTATTGTCCCCTTTATGACAACCCTTCTTTTTTTTACAACTTAAACATGCTTTATTACATAAAACTTCACTTGATCCAACAAAGAAGATCGAGAGGTTTAGTGTCTTTGGGGCTTAGTATCATTACATAAAAACTTTAAACTTGAAATACAACATCCTTATTGAAAACTTCCTTTAAATGACCACTACATTCCCTCGTACTTAGCATTGCATGGGGTAACCTGAGGACATGCATAAGAAAAGGGTGAGCTATAAAGCCCAGTAAGGGAGTACATAATGAATAACATGAGGAGTACAATACATGTTAGGTAATAGGCATATCAATAGAGAATAATAGAGACATGAACATAAAGGCATGATAAAGCATGATAATCATAACATGGAAATGTGGCAACAACACTTAACATTGAATTAGCATGAGCCAAGGCTCATTGCACATGGAGTATGAGTAAACCCTCATTGCACTTGAAGCACGAGTAAACCCTCGTTGCACTTGAATTAGCATGAGTCAACACTCATTGCACATGACGTATCATGATACTATACTTTACCCAATGCATTGGAGCGCTATGAAGGGTGCACCCTTCTTAAACATTTCATTTCATGCATAAGTGTGCCACATGGATCATAAAACATGGATTCATAAAACATAATCATTTCTTCCACGATAAAGGAATGTGGAATTCATACATGAAATTTTACAATCAATATGTATATGTGCATAAAGGTGAATACCCTTGATGGAGAAATGGGCATGGTATTCACTACACAAAGACATTGGCTTAGAAAATCGGTGCGATTTCGCCAGCGTAACGGCGTGACATAAGAATTCATAAAAAAAGGTTGATGAGAGAGAAAGGGGTTCCTCATCATATTTACATGTAATGGATAGTAAGAAGATCATATATATACATGTCCCAACAATAGAAAAGGAATTTAGATTCATGATACAAAAGTATTGCCTGAATATAAAAGATGAGAAAAAGGTTCCTTTCGGAATTTCGGCATAGTAACGGGTGTACATGGGAGGCATTTAATGAGAGAGAAAGGGGTCTCCCATCATTAAAACAATAAGAGGGCAGTATGGGAGAGGTGCGAAACCATACCCCAACATTCATAAATGAAATTAAAAGGGCAATACAACTTAAAGAAAATTGACAAAAATGAGAAAGGAAGAAAAAACCCTTACTTGGAAGTGTGCTTCCAAAGGCTAGAGAGAGGCTTGTGAGAGGCTTCTTGGGAGCTTGGGGAACCTTGAGAGGATTCTAGAGAGAGTAGGGCAGAGTTTGGACGAACTTCAAGGGCTTTGAGTGAGGAGGAAGTGGGAGCTTGGGTGGGTTTATATAGGAAAGGTGAGAGAATTATTTATTATTTAGGTTTGGGACCCCTTATATTAAAATAATCCAAACCACAAACCATCCCATGGTATTTGCCCATGGTTTCTGGAAAAGGAAAGAGGAAAACAATATTTTACAAGTCCAAGGTCCGAACTTATTAAAAAATTAGGTTTGCTTATGTGGAGGTGAGTCACACTCCCATGGAAATTAATTTAAAAAGGCAAAGTGTTGAATAAGTCTTGAGGGATCCATTAATGCTTTGAAAAGTGAGTCAAACAAACCCAAAACCTCATTATTTTAATGATAAAACACATATTGGCCGAACATAAGGATTATGGTATTTTATTACATCACCATTGGGTCATTATGATGTCATAAAACACATTATATATTTAAATAGTATTTAATTTTTACCCAAAAATTTGACTGTCTCAGAAAATTATGAAAAATTCACCGTTGGATAATTTCGACGTCCTGATTCCAAAAATAATATTTATTTTATCTAAATAATTTTTTAAATATGTGAATTTTTACTTTTAAAATAAAAACCGACATTTATAAAAAATTCACGGGTTTTGACAGAAATGGCTTTCAAACCTTAATAAAAATTTTAATTGCATTCATAAAATTATAAGATCATTTATATTTAATAAAAATTAATTTAATATTAATAATAATATTTTATTAAAATATTATTTAATTCAAAAATCCTTTAATTTAATAAAATATATTTCTTAATTAAATAATAACTAAAAACACCGTTTGTACTTTAAAAACTAATTACAATGTATCAAAAATGACTAGAAATTATATTCATTATTATATACAAAAATAATGTACATGAACATGGTGCTACTTATTTGTTACATAACCCCTTAAAATAGCCGCATAAGACCTAAGGGTAAGGTGTGCGATGGTGACAGACTCTTGGGGTTGCTCGGATAACATTGCTCGAGTGGTAATCTCTATCAACTTCCATTTTTCCCGTAGAAGATTACGTTCGAGATTGACTTGATGAAGCTCAGCTTGGGATTGGTCAAGGGCAAAGCCCACAGACGCCACCTCCTTTCCGAGCACCGACAAATGGGCTTCGTAAGGGGCAATTCTACTGGATGAGGCCATCGCTTCCTTTGTCTGAGTAGAAAATTGGTTCGTTAAAGCCTTATATTTAAACTACCCAGATGATCACTGTTCAACGGCTATAAAAGTAACGGTCACAAATCTTAACGTTAAACTAAAGAAGTTGACATCTTATAAAAACAAAAAGAAACATTTAACTGGATCAAGAGGGATTTTCCATTAATGAAATTTTGGGTCGTTACAACATTCCCCCCTTAAGAAATTTCGCCCTCGAAATTTTCCTTTTCCCACACTAAAACAAATGTGGGTAACTTAGCTTCATCATATCCTCCGACTCCCAAGTTGCTTCTTCAAACTTGTGGTTTCTCCACAACACCTTGATGAGGGGCATTGTCTTATTTCATAGAACTTTTTCTCTACGATCTAAGATCTTCACTGGTTTCTCCTCATAAGAAAGATCATCTTCTAATTGTACCACCTTGGAAAAGAGTACATGTGAAGGGTCCGATATGTACTTTCTTAAGAGGGATACATGAAAGGCATCATGCACCTTGGCCATAGTAGGTGGAAGTGCTAGTCGATAGGCCACAGCCCCAACACGATCAAAAATCTCGAAGGGGTCGATGTACCTTGGACTTAACTTCCCTTTCTTTCCAAACCTCATGACCTTTTTCCACGGAGATATGCGTAGAAACACCATGTCTCCAACTTTAAACTCAAGGTCTCGTCAACGATTATCTGCATAACTCTTCTGTCGACTTTGGGCTGCCTTGATATGCTGCTGAATGGTTTTCACCTTCTCCACCATTTCCTCGACCATTTATGGTCCAAGCAGCTTACGTTCACCGACCTCATCCCAACATGTAGGTGTTCTGCACCTTTTCCCATAAAGGGCTTCATATGGTGCCATTTGGATGCTCGAGTGTAAACTGTTATTATAAGAGAACTCAACCATAGGAAGATGTTGATCCCATCCTCCTTTAAAGTCCATTGAGAATGATCTCAACATATCCTCAAGTGTTTGGATAGTTCGCTCGGATTGGACATCAGTTTGAGGATGATAGGTCGTACTGAAGTGCAGTTCAATATTCAGAGCATGTTTAAGACTCTTCCAAAAATTAGAGGTGAATCTTGGATCTCGGTCAGATACAATAGATAGTGGTACTCCATGAAACCTTACCACTTCCCTGATATATATCTGTGCCAGTTGATCCAATGAGAAATCCTCTCGAATAGAAATGAAGTGTGCAGTCCTTGTAAGACGATCCACAACAACCCAGATTGCATTGTTTCCTTTGGATGTCCTTGGAAATCCGGTGACAAATTCCATGGTGATTTTTTCCCATTTCCATTCTGGTATGGGAAATGGTTGCATCATCCCCTTAGACTTCTTCCTCTCTGCCTTCACTTGCTGACACACCAGGCACTTTGATGTATATTCAGCGATCTCCTTCTTCATATTATCCCACCAAAAGTTTTCTCAGAGATCTCGATACATCTTTGTGCTCCCTGGGTGAATAGAAAAATTTGAGCTATCTTCATCATCCAAAATTTCCTTTTTCAGCTCCGGACTTAATGGAACACATAGTCTTTTCCCAAACCGCACAATTCCTCCTTCATTAACATTAAACTCTGAGGATTTTACCTTTTTGATAGCTTCCACATTTTCTTGAATTCCCACATCATCCTTTTGAGCATCCTTTAACCTTTCCAAAAGAGATGGTTGAGCAATCATTTGTGAAAGGATTGATGATGTTCCCTTCTTTATGATTCCCACATCCATCTTCATCAAGTCTAAGAAGATTGGATCCTTTTCAATTCTCATCATTGATAGAATTGCTGGATCTTTTCTACTTAGGGCATCTGCCACCTTGTTCGCTTTCCTAGGGTGGTAATGTATTGAACAGTCATAATCCTTGATGAGCTCTATCCATCTTCTCTAGCGCATATTAAGCTCTTTTTGTGTGAATATATATTTAAGACTCTTTTGGTCAGTATATATCTCACATTTCTCTCCATAGAGATAATGCCGCCAGATTTTCAATGCAAAGATCACCGCCGCCAACTCCAGATCATGCGTTGGATAGTTTCGCTCATGGATTTTCAACTTCCTTGAGGAATAGGATATCACTTTATCATTCTGCATCAGCACACAGCCTAATCCCTTCTTTGAAGCATCACTGAATACCAGAAAAAGCTCCCCACTTGTGGGTAAAGTGAGCACGGGTGCAGTGATAAGCCTCATTTTCAACTCCTTGAAGCTTTCTTCGCATTCATCACTCCAAGAAAACTTTACTCCCTTTAGAGTTAGCTTGGTAAGAGGGTTGGACAATCGTGAGAAATTCCTCACAAATCATCGATAATATCCAGCTAAACCCAAGAAGCTACGGATATCCTTTACCGATGTTGGCCTCGGCCATCCCTCAATTACATCTATTTTGGAGGGGTCCACAGATATCCCATTGCTTGTGATGATATGTCCCAAGAATGAGATCTCCTCCAACCAGAACTCACACTTGTTGTACTTCGCATAGATCTTCTCCTTGCGCAAAGTCTCTAGTACAGTTCTTAAATGCTCCTCATGATCCTCCTTGGTTTTGGAGTATATTAGAATATCATCTATAAAGACTGCCACAAATTTTTCAAGGTAATATCTAAAGACTCTATTCATCAAGTCCATGAATATTTCTGGAGCATTGGTAAGTCCTAAAGGAATTACTATGAATTCATAGTGCCAGTACCTTGTACGAAAAGCAGTCATGGCGATATCTTCCTTCTTCACCCTAACTTGATAATATCCCGACCGAAAGTCCACCTTGGAGAAGTATTGTGCTCCACGCAACTGATCGAACAAGTCATCAATTCGTGGGAGAGGATACTTTTTCTTTATAATTATTTTGTTAAGTTCACGATAATCGATGCAAAGCCGCATTGACCCATCCTTCTTCTTGACGAAGAGGACTGGTGCACCCCATGGTAAAGCACTTGGGCGTATAAACCCTTTATCCAGATTCTCCTATAGTTGTTTCTTCATCTCTTCAAGCTCAAAAATAGCCATTCTATATGGAGTCTTGGATATTGGTAATTCCCCAGGTATAAGTTCAATTGAGAACTCAACATCTCTTCTAGGAGGAAGACCATACAGTTCCTCGGGAAACACTTCCGCGAATTCCCTCACAATAGGCATTTCTTCAAGGATGGTTTCTTCTTTGGACTCAATCATCTGAGCTAGATACGCATGCTCATAGGGCAGTAATATCCATGCTTGAGATGATAGAGCTAAAGGAGATTCATCTTCCTCCTGACACTTGTAAAGAATCAGGGGTCGATTCTCCATATGGAGTGTGATTTCCCTCTTCCGACAATTTATGTTGGCTCTATATAAGGAAAGCCAATCCATGCCAAGAATTGCATCAAATTCCACCAGAGGGAGTATGACGAGGTTCTCTGGGAAATTACATCCACACATTATAACAGGGGAGGACTTATACTCATGGGATGCAATGATTGCCCCATTTTCCGTACTCACCGACATCTTTACTTCCATGATTTGTGGTGGTGCTGGGATTGTTCTATTAAACTTTCGAGATATAAAAGAATGCGTAGAACCTAAATCAAAAAGTGTGTTCTCTATTATTGAATGAATAACTAGCGTACCTGTCACCACTTCGTTGTCGGGGTTCACTTCGGCAGAATTGATGTCAAAAGCTCTTCCTTGCTGTCTTGGAGGTTGTTGGTTGCCTCCGATAACCCTTGGATTAGGGCACTGATTTGAAAAATGACCTGGTTCTTTGCATTTATAGCATTGAACAACACGTTGAGGTTCGAACGGAGCATTCCTCTCCTCTATCGCAGTCGCGGGTCCTTCTTGCCGACAGTTAACAGCTAGGTGCCCTTCTCTTCCTCACCTGAAGCATTTTCTCGTCCCCTTAAGGCAATTTCCAGGGTGCTTCTTTCCGCACTTTTGGCAAGTGGGGTGCTGGAACTTCTTAGCACCGTTGGATTTATCCATCGGACCACCAGCATTGAAGTCTACCTTATGCTTCTTGTCCCCATGATACCACTATGAATCTCCGATCTCTATTTCGACCTTGAGGGCACATCGGACAATTTCCTCATAGCTGTCAAAGTCACGGATCGCTAATGCTTTCCGCAAGCTAGGCTTCAACCCACCAAAGAAGCGGTCAACCTTGCATTCGGGGGTAACGACAAATCTGGAAGCGTATCGTGCAAGCCTTGTGAAGTTTTCCTCATACACTTCAACATATTGTTCATCTTTTTTCTTAAGGTAAAGGAAGTCC
Source organism: Viscum album (assembly GCA_963277665.1). NCBI lineage: Eukaryota > Viridiplantae > Streptophyta > Magnoliopsida > Santalales > Viscaceae > Viscum > Viscum album. The sequence continues at coordinate 196,546,881 of OY728164.1, forward strand.
CTTTCCATCTTAAGACGGAGGGTGCGCGGAAAATATTTATCAAAAAACATCTTCCGGAATTCCTTCCATTCCAAAGCCTCGATCTCCTCCTCAGGCTTTGTATTTTTTATCAACGTCCACCATTGATCTGCTTCACCCTCCATACAATAAGCAGCCAGGAGAACCTTCTCTTGTTCAGAACATTAGAGGATGGAGAAGATCTTTTAAATGGAGTTGATCCATTGTTCAGCGATTGTGGGATCAGATGATCCATTAAAAGTAGGAGGCATTTGTCTCATGAAGCTCTCGATAGCGACTTGTTCTTTATTAGGGGGGGTTGAACGTTCCTCTTGACCAGTGTTTCTATTCAAAACTTGAGTTATCTGAGAGAGAAGCGTGACAAAGTTCGCGATTCCCGCTCCCATTGGATTGGGCATCTCATAAGTACAATCATCACACTGATCTTCACAACGGTTGTTAGCCCGAGTTCTCCTATTACCGGCCATTGGCTGGAATAAAAGAAAGTTAGGGGTAACACATAAAGGTTAATCCAAAGACAAAAGTTTATGACTTATAAATAAACATTAATCTCTTTAACTCATGAGTCTATAGGATTCAATCCAGGCTTTTCATGATCATCCTTCTAAAATATATTCTTAGGGGCATTTTTCCCTTAATAAGGGTTCATACTAAGATTGCGAATTTATCAAAACATATCCCCCGGGAGTGTCGTAACCAAGAGTGCAGCAAGGCCCGTTGTCGTGCACCAGTTCCCGTTCGAGTCTAGCTCAAAGCGGTGTTTTCGGGTTTTACCCCTAGGATACATCTGTGCCAAAGCCGCCTCTACCTGCTCGTATCCAGACAGGGATGTATTTGTCTGATAAAACACTTACTTAGTATTTACCAAAACTTAGGGATGTTTTTATTATTCTTAGTCTTGTATCTAAGGCTTTACTAGGGTTTCCTAATCCCAAAAATAACTAAACCTATCCTCTGATACCAACTATGACAACCCTGTTTTTATTACAACTTAAACATGCTTTATTACATAAAACTTCACTTGATCCAACAAAGAAGATCGAGAGGTTTAGTGTCTTTGGGGATTAGGATCATTACATAAAAACTTTAAACTTGAAATACAACATCCTTATTGAAAACTTCCTTTACATGACCACTACATTCCCTCGTACTTAGCATTGCATGGGGTAACCTGAGGACATGCATAAGAAAAGGGTGATCTATAAAGCCCATTAAGGGAGTACATAATGAATAACATGAGGAGTACAATACATGTTAGGAAATAGGAATATCAATAGAGAATAAGAGAGACATGAACATAAAGGCATGATAAAGCACGATAATCATAACATGGAAATGTGGCAACAACACTTAACATTGAATTAGCATGAGCCAAGGCTCATTGCACATGGAGCATGAGTAAACCCTCATTGCACTTGAAGCACGAGTAAACCCTCGTTTCAATTGAATTATCATGAGTCAACACTCATTGCACATGACGTATCATGATACTATACTTTACCCAATGCATTGGAGCGCTATGAAGGGCGCACCCTTCTTAAACATTTCATTTCATGCATAAGTGTGCCACATGGATCATAAAACATGGATTCATAAAACATAATCATTTCTTCCACGATAAAGGAATGTGGAATTCATACATGAAATTTTACAATCAATATGTATATGTGCATAAAGGTGAATACCCTTGATGGAGAAATGGGCATGGTATTCACTACACAAAGACATTGGCTTATAAAATCGGTGCGATTTCGGCAGCGTAACGGCGTGACATAAGAATTCATAAAAAAAGGTTGATGAGAGAGAAAGGGGTTCCTCATCATATTTACATGTAATGGACAGTAAGGAGATCATATATATACATGTCCCAACAATAGAAAAGGAATTTAGATTCATGATACAAAAGTATTGCTTGAATATAAAAGAGGAGAAAAAGGTTTCTTTCGGAATTTCGGCATAGTAACGGGTGTACATGGGAGGCATTTAATGAGAGAGAAAGGGGTCTCCCATCATTCAAACAATAAGAGGGAAGTATGGGAGAGGTGCGAAACCATACCCCAACATTCATAAATGAAATTAAAAGGGAAATACAACTTAAAGAAAATTGACAAAAATGAGAAAGGAAGAAAAAACGCTTACTTGGAAGTGTGCTTCCAAAGGCTAGAGAGAGGCTTGTGAGAGGCTTCTTGGGATATTGGGGAACCTTGAGAGGATTATAGAGAGAGTAGGGCAGAGTTTGGACGAACTTCAAGGGCTTTGAGTGAGGAGGAAGTGGGAGCTTGGGTGGGTTTATATTGGAAAGGTGAGAGAATTCTTTATTATTTAGGTTTGGGACCCCTTATATTAAAATAATCCAAACCACAAACCATCCCATGGTATTTGCCCATGGTTTCTGGAAAAGGAAAGAGGAAAATAATATTTTACAAGTCCAAGGTCCGAACTTATTAAAAAATTAGGGTTGCTTATGTGGAGGTGAGTCACACTCCCATGGAAATTAATTTAAAAAGGCAAAGTGTTGAATAAGTCTTGAGGGATCCATTAATGCTTTGAAAAGTGAGTCAAACAAACCCAAAACCTCATTATTTTAATGATAAAACACATATTGGCCGAACATAAGGATTATGGTATTTTATTACATCACCATTGGGTCATTATGATGTCATAAAACACATTATATATTTAAATAGTATTTAATTTTTACCCAAAAATTTGACTGTCTCAGAAAATTATGAAAAATTCACCGTTGGATAATTTCGACGTCCTGATTCCAAAAATAATATTTATTTTATCTAAATAATTTTCTAAATATGTGAATTTTTACTTTTAAAATAAAAACCGACATTTATAAAAAATTCACGGGTTTTGACAGAAATGGCTTTCAAACCTTAATAAAAATTTTAATTGCATTCATAAAATTATAAGATCATTTATATTTAATAAAAATTTATTTAATATTAATAATAATATTTTATTAAAATATTATTTAATTCAAAAATCCTTTAATTTAATAAAATATAATTCTTAATTAAATAATAACTAAAAACACTGTTTGTACTTTAAAAACTAATTACAATGTATCAAAAATGACTAGAAATTATATTCATTATTATATACAAAAATAATGTACATGAACATGGTGCTACTTATTTGTTACATAACCTCTTAAAATAGCCGTATAAGACCTAAGGGTAAGGTGTGCGATGGTGACAGACTCTTGGGGTTTCTCGGATAACATTGCTCGAGTGGTAATCTCTATCAACTTCCATTTTTCCCGTAGACGATCACGTTCGAGCTTGACTTGATGAAGCTCAGCTTGGGCTTGGTCAAGGGCAAAGCCCAAAGACGCCACCTCCTTTCCGAGCGCTGACAAATGGGCTTCGTAAGGGGCAATTCTACTGGATGAGGCCATCGCTTCCTTTGTCTGAGTAGAAAATTGGTTCGTTAAAGCCTTATATTTAAACTACCCAGATGATCACTGTTCAACGGCTATAAAAGTAACGGTCACAAATCTTAACGTTAAACTAAAGAAGTTGACATCTTATGAAAACATAAAGAAACATTTAACTGGATCAAGAGGGATTTTCCATTAATGAAATTTTGGGTCGTTACACCCTTCGCATGCTGACCTGTTCGGCTTCCACCTCCAGCGCGCTTGCTGTCCCACTCCCCCTGTTGCGTTCCAGCAGCCTACCAGCGAGTTCCAGCCGAAACACCTCCGCCATCCCTCTTGATCTGTCTGGATCCTGCTCCTCGCCGCCTCAGCCTGCCTGCTACAGCATCACCCGCGTCCGGGCTTCTAGTGCGCACACCTCCTCCTGGTCGGCTGATTCCGCCGCACCTAGAGCACCCCCTGCAAGTCCGTTTTTCCAGCCGCATCCGCTTCCGCAGCAGCCAGCGTGTGCAGCTCTCCGCCGCACCAGTCCGCGGCCGGCCCCTCTTGCCACTTCCCTATCCGGCGTTCTACCCCTGCTACCCTCTGGTCCGACCTCATCTCGGCCGCCCCTTCCTCCAGGTTGGTCGCTCCGTCGGGCGCCCTCCGCAGCCCCCTACCGCGGTCCAGCTTCCCTCCTTGCTTGGCATGACCCAATGGCGGCGGTCCGCTCCCCTCCTTCCGGCCAGCACGGCGCTGACTTTGTCACGTGCTCTGGTAGAGCATGCCTCTCGCATTGCACCTTTCGCAGCCCCTTGCTGCGATCCAGCTGCCATCCCTGCTCGGCCCTGGCTCCCGCTGCTGCCCGACTTACTTGTACCCTGCCCGTCGGCTGCCTCGCACTTCTACTATTCGGTGGACCCTGTCGCACCCCCTAGTTGGACCGCGTCTAGCTGCATGCCTTCTGTTGTTCCAGCGCGACGCCCTCCGGCGGTTTGTTTCATGTCATGACCCTCCGCGTTGGTACCCCTATTATTTTTTGCCTGTTTTATATTTATATTTGATATACATATATATATTCCTTGGATTGATTAGAGTTTTTATTAATTAAATATTAATCGGGTCGGTTTGACTTTTTAGGACCCGTGCGGGGTGTTTCCGAGTGAGCGCCATCATCGGGCCTACTTCTGAGTAAGTGTCTCCATCGCGCCTACTTCTGAGTGAGCGCTGTCATCGCGCATGTTTCTGAGTGAGCGTCATCGTCGTGCCTATTTCCAAGTGAGCGCTGTCTTCGCGCCTAGTTTCCGAGCTTGCGTCGTCGTCGCGCCTGGTTTCTGAGCTTGCGCCGTCGTCGCACCTTGGTCTTGAGGTAGGTCCCCCACTGCACTCACCTTTAAATTTAGAATTTATTAATTGCTTGATATTTTATTAATTTTAATAAATAAAAAATAATATAAGATAATTAATTTTTAAATGACTATTTGTTTTAAAAGGAGTCATTTATTTTATACCAAACTCTTGAATTATTTTCTTGGCGAGCAGACACCCAGTAGTGAAAGAATGCCAGTTTTTCCTTTAAACATAATTTACGGAATTTCAAATGTGGTTCTGGTTTTAAAGATAAATGATTTCTTCTGAACAAGTGTTTCGAGTTTTCTTGAGAAACGAGTTTTTTCTTTAAAATTGGTGAAGGCCCGTTTGGAAATTTAGTAAAATAAATTATTTTGGAAAACCCACTTAGGGGTGACTTTTGGTGTACGTTGATTGTATGAGCTGTATGTGATGTTTGTGCATCGTGACTGATTGATTTACATTATGGACGCACCCCTGTGTATTACTTGTGTTGACATGGGAACCTGGCATAGTGAGTGAATCTTCTGAGAACGATTGCTGCACTGGTTTAGATTACGCACTGGCTAGTGGGCCCATAGCAGGGGAATACTGAGTTATTGCTGCTATAGGGATTGGGCCCCTTGGTTAGGCCATGTAGGGATATGCCGGGCATTAGGGCGTTATGACGTCATCCAGTTAGGGCATGCCTTCGGGATGAGTCAGATGTATAGTACGTTTTGGATTGTTCACGATCTCCTAGGTTCGACCCATGTTTCTTTTAGTGTTTTTTTATATATATGGTGGATAGTTGAGAGGTTTAGTTAGGTTGCTGGCCTATGTGCGCCACTTTTCCCATTGCCCTTGGTGTGTGTTGTGTGTTATGTGTGGTTTTCCATTGGTTAATGACTGAAGTATAGATTTCTAAATTCTTCATAGAAAAATGTTTTAAAAATGATATGTTTCTATTTCTTTTAAACATTAAACTTGTTTTTAAATTAAATGGGGAAATGGACTGATACTTGTTTTAGAAATGGAAGTGCGTGTGTGTGAAAACCAATATTTTTGTATATTTAGTTCAAATCTGTAATGTGTAAATTTCTTTATTTAAAGGTAGTGCATTGGGAATAGATATCGGGCCAGCCTATTGAGTTTTAATTCTCACTCCTATAGTTCTTTTCTGTTTTTAGTGTTTATGCAGGTTACAGCTTGGGTGCATTCGCCTTGGGTGAAGTTTGGTCGTGAGTTGGAGAGTGACCCGCGAGGTCACACGGTGATAGTGGTTGTCTCTTTCGGTTAATTTTATTTTTCGTTGTTCTTGTTTAGTTACTTTACCCTTTTTATTTTATTTTGTGTTGCTCTGTTTTATTTCAGCTGCTCTAATTATTTATTTATACTGGGTGAAATCGTTCACACAGTCTCTTTTGATGCCCTGGCGCTTTTCGCCAACCCGAGAGGATCGGGAACGCCTCTCGGGTCATGTCGCGGACCGGCTCGGGTGACCGGTTCAGGGTTGACCCGGGTTGGTTCGTGACAAAATGGTATCAGAGCAGGTCGGCCCTTAGGGGACCTCACTTTTCAGAGCGCCCTTTGTTATTTGGAAGGAGATTAGGACTTTCGGAGCTCAGGAGGTATGTTGCGGGTTGGTGCTTGATCACCACCACCCGTGACGAGACCTGAGTTACCAGGGGTAGTTTGGGTTTTGAATCTTTTGCCTTTGATTGTTATGGTTTGAGGGATGATAATGAAGGCGAACTGGTTCATGTTGTGGCCTCACATGGGGTGGTGACCCATGTGGAGTCTAAATGTCCAGTTCAAGGTCCTTTTAGTGATATACCTTACTTGGGATATGTCTCACCACCATGTCACCGAGTTAGGCATACGCACTAGTTCCTCGTTCCGGTGGTTTGTTGTTGGATGTGTTTTGTTTTGAACTCGGTGGATGTGTGTGTGTGTTGAAAATGAAAGTGATTTCGAAATGAAAAAAAGGGGTTTCTTCCAAAAAAAATTTGAAATTAGTAAAGCGGGTTTTCAATGCGAAAGTGTATTGGTTTGGAAAAACTTGGTATGTGTTTAGATTTGGTAAGGAGAAGAAGTGTTTGAACCTTGTCACTCCTTATGGAGGGTCACACGTGCGTGGGTATGTATGGAAAGTGCGTGGGGGCACTTGTTCACAGAGGATGTGAGTGGGATTGAATGAACGCACGTGTGATGGTTCATAAAGTGCCATAGGTGAGTTTTGAAAATTTTAAAGAAATAACGGTTTTGGAAAAGTGATTTATCCTTGTGTTGTATATGTTTGGATTATGGGCCTATTGCCCTTACCTTGTGTTGTTGCTTTGATTGAGTTTTGGCTTGATGCCTGTTTCGATGGTGTTTCTCGTGTTGTCATGAGTATGCTTCCTAGAAAGCCTCCCAAATTTGTCAATGAGTTATTCTCAGTTCTCAGTTCCTTGTGTGTGTTTCTTTCTTATCGAGGTAGTCAAAGTCTATTAGAGGTAGTTGTATAGTTCTGAAAGATAGTGTGTCTTAAGGTTGTTGGGAACTCCCAGGATAGTTAAGGTTCGTACGTCCCTAGAGTTATTTGAGGGTTCATTTCTGGGCTATTAAAGATGAGATGTATCATCATCGTTGGAGTTTTGGGTGTGATTAATGGTGGTTGACTTCCGTGAAGGTTCCCTACCTGGAAAGGAGTGTGGGCCAGTGGAACCTTTCTCCATGAAACCATCCTTGTTGGTACCAGCTCCTAGTTCGTTGGACCGCTCTCTTGTGCGCCACCAGTATGGCCTGTCAAGACATTCTAAGTCGTCATGTTGCATCTCTTTGAAAATGTACGACCATCGTGGTTGTTCGAATCATCGAACGGAAGGAGATAGAGACTAGGAAATGAAAATGCCTGACTGTGAGGCAGGAGATGCTTCATCCATCAGGACCCTAGCCATAGGTCTGAGGGTGATGCTCGCGCGCAGTCAGGAGTTGCCGAGGGTGTGTGGAACCTCGGTCTAGATAATGAATTCATCTTTGGAATAGAAATATCCAAAATTTCCCTCGTTCTATTCTCATCGCAGTCGTAAGCTCATCCTTTTTGTCGTGGCATGATGAGCCCGTTTCCCCACAATCCAAGTGGTCTTATCTGCTCTCAGTGTGGTTCTTAAGTTGTTTGGTCTCTCTGAATGGTGTGGGACAGTGAATAAATGGACCTGTTCTGTTTTTGAGTTGGTCCTAGCTGTGTTTGATAGGGGAATGTTTGTTTCGTGAAGTTGACGGGAGGTGTCGAGTTAATTCCTTATCATTGGGTTGTTGGGTCGTTTCGTAGCAAGATTCCCATTTAAGTCTCTGGGTGTTTTTTGGTCCATGTGGAGAAATTAACTGGGTTCAGTTTGGGAGTTCCCGTGTTTCCCCCAGGGGATGGTTTGTTCAAGTTTCAAGGTTTTTCGTTTTAGTAATTTCTTGTGGTGGGGAGAACCCTCACATGTTCTCCCCTCAATCTCGGGCACTGGTTTACCTTGAATTGGTCGGGTGTGGCCTTTTTTGGATTTGGTCACCCCGAAGCTCTCGGTTCTCTATGATTTTTTCTGGGAATGAACTCAACTTGTGTCAACTGTTGGCTTGGTGACTTTCTGGGGGCAGAAAGTGTCTGTGGTGGGGAGAATTGTCACACCCCGACCACGGACGCCTGTTGTTTTTTTATTCTTTTCTCGGACCCGTGACTTTGGGCAGAGTTGTGTTGGGTCCAGGTTTGAATTTCCATTGAAGCGTTGATGTTTTCGGTGGGTTTCGGGCTAGTGCACAGTCACCGCACTGCTAGCTGTCGCTGTGCATTCGGTCTGGGGTGGTGTGTGGTCACCACGCATTCGGTCTGATCATGCGTTTGGACCTGGTGAGTGCGCGATTTCCCAACTGTTTAGATAAATAATAAAATTAAATGAATAAATTAAATTTAAAATAATTTTATAAAATGTTCAATAATAATAACAACAACAATTTATAATATTTTTATTCTTAAGATTATTATTAAGATTATTATTATTATTCTTATTAAGATTATTATTATTATTATTAGTTTAGTATTATTCTTTTTTTCTCTTTTATTTTATTATTTGCTTTCCATTTTATTTTTTTTTTATTTTTTTCCACCTTTCTTTCCCCTATTTTTTTCTTCTTTATTTCTCCTCCTCTCTCTCTTTCTTCTCTCTTTTCCCTCCTTCCACGCGGGTGTCCCCTGTGTAGCGACCCAGCCTCCTTTTCTTCTCCTCGCGCACCAGTAGCAGCCCGACCCCCTTCCTCCTTCCCTGTCCAGCTCTTGTCGCCCTCGCCTCGCACCCCAGAGCTTGCGCTCCCACCTCCCTCCTGCAGCCTACCTCAGTTGCGCCACCCTTTCGCAACCCCTGCCTCTCGCAATGCTCTTGTTCGCGGCCACCCTGCAGCGACCTGGCGATCCAGCGCTGCGCCTCCCACCTCCTACTCCTGCGTCGCCTCGCCCATGTTGCGTCCCCACTTGCTGACCTCGCCCCTACTGCCTCTGGTGCTCAGCCGTCCCATGATACCCTCCTCCTTCATAGACACCTGGCTCAACCTGCATGCCGCCAGCCAACCTGCACTCCAGCTACCCGCCTGCAGCAAAGCCCACCTCCAGCACGCCCTTCCTACCTCATGTAGCTGCATCCAAGAAAGCCTGTTATCCCCTTTGCCTGCTAACCTGTTCAGCTTCCACCTCCTGCGCGCCTGCTGTACCACTCCCCCTGTTGCGTTCCAAATGCCTACCAGCGGGTTCCAGCCGAACCGGCTCCGCCAGCCCTCTTGATCTGTCCGGATCCTGCTCCCCGCCACCTCAGCCTGCCTGCTATAACATCACTCGCGTCTGGGCTTCCAGTGCGCACACCTCCTCCTGGTCTGATGATTCCTCCGCACCTAGAGCACACCCTACAAGTTCGGTTTTCCAGCCGCATCCGCTTCCGCAGCAGCCAGCGTGTGCAGCTCTCTGCCGCACCAGTCCGCGGCTGACCCCTGCTGCCGCTTCCCTGTCCGGTGTTCTACCCCTGCTACCCTCTGGTCCGACCTCATCTCGGACGCCCCTTCCTCCTGGTTGGTCGCCCCGTCAGGCGCCCTCCGCAGCCCCCTGCCACGGTCCAGCCGCCCTCCTTGCTTGGCGTGACCCAATGGCGGAGGTCCACTCCCCTCCTTCCGGCCAGCACGGTGCTGACTCTGTCACACGCTCTGGTAGAGCATGCCTCCCGCGTTGCACCTTTCACATCCCCTTGCTGCGATCCAGCCGCCATCCCTGCTCGGCCCTGGCTCCCACCGCTGCCCGACTTACTTGTACACTTCCCGTTGGCTGCCTCGCACTGCTGCTGTTCGGTGGACCTTGTCGCACCCCCTGGTCGGACCGCGTCTAACCGCACACCTTCTGTTGTTCCGGCGTGACGCCCTCCGGCGGTTTGTTTCATGTCGCGACCCTCCCCGTTGGTACCCCTATTATTTTATGCCTCTTTGATATTTATATTTGATACACATATATATATGCCTTGGTTTTATTAGAGTTTTTATTAATTCAATGTTATTTGGGTCAGTTTGACTTTTTAGGACCCGTGCGGGGTGTTTTTGAGTGATCGCTGTCGTCGCGCCAACTTCCGAGTAAGTTTCGCCATCATGCCTGCTTTCGAGTGAGCGCCGTCGTCGTGCATGTTTCTGAGTGAGCGCCGTCATCGCGCCTGTTTCCAAGTGAGCGCTGTCGTCGCGCCTGGTTTCCGAGCATGCGTCGTCGTCGCGCCTGGTTTCCGAGCTTGCGTCATCGTCGCACCTTGGTCTTGAAGTAGGTCCCCCACTGCACTCACCTTTAAATTTAGAATTTATTAATTTCTTGATATTTTATTAATTTTAATAAATAGAAAATAATATAAGATAATTAATTTTTAAATGACTATTTGTTGTAAAAAGAGCTGTTTATTTTATACCGAACTCTTGAATTATTTTCGTGGCAAGCAGACACCCAGTAGTGAAAGAATGCCAGTTTGTCCTTTAAACGTAATTTACAGAATTTCAAATGTGATTTTGGTTTTAAAGATAAATGATTTATTCTGAACAGGTGTTTCGAGTTTTCTTGAGAAACGAGGTTTTTCATTAAAATTGGTGAAGGCCCGTTTGGCACTTTAATAAAATAAATTATTTTGGAAAACCCACTCAGGGGTGACTTTTGGTGTGCGTTGATTATATGAGCTGTATGTGATGTTTGTGCATCGTGACTGATTGATTTACATTGTGGACGCACCCCTGTGTATTTCTTGGGTTGACATGGGAACTTGGCATAGTGAGTGAATCTTCTGAGAACGATTGTTGTACTAGTTTAGATTACGCACTGGCTAGTGGCCCCATAGCAGGGGAATACGGAGTTATTGCTGCTATGGGGATTGGGCCCCTCGGTTAGGCCATGCAGGGCTATGTCGGGCGTTAGGGCGTTATGACGTCATCAAGTTAGGGAATGCCTTCAGGATGAGTCAGATGTATAGTATGTTTTGGATTGTTCACGATCTCCTAGGTTTTACTCATGTTTCTTTTAGTGTTTTTTATATATATATGGAGGAAAATTCAGAGGTCTAGTTTGGTTGCTGGCCTATGTGTGCCACTTTTCCCATTTCCCTTAGTGTGTGTTGTGTGCTATGTGTGGTTTTCCATTGGTTAATGAATGGAGTCTAGATTTATAAATTGTTCATAGAAAAATGTTTTAAAAATGATATGTTTCTATTCCTTTTAAACATTAAACTTGTTTTTAAATTAAAAAGGGAAATGGACTGATACTTGTTTTAGAAATGGAAGTGCGTGTGTGTGAAAACAAATATTTTTGTATATTTAGTTCAAACCTGTAATGGGTAAATTTCTTTATTTAAAGGTAGTGCATTGTGAATAGATATCGGGCTAGCCTACTGAGTTTTAATACTCACGCCTATAGTTCTTTTCTGTTTTTATTCTTTATACAGGTTACAGCTTGGGTGTGTTCGCCTTGGGTGACGTTTGGTCGTGAGTTGGAGAGTGACCCGCGAGGTCACACGGTGATAGTGGTTGTCTCTTTCGGTTAGTTTATTTTTCGTTGTTCTTGTTTAGTTACTTTACTCTATTTATTTTATTTTGCGCTGCTCTGTTTTATTTCTGCTGCTCTAATTATTTATTTATACTGGGTGAAATTGTTCCCACAGTCTCTGTTGATGCCCTGGCGCTTGTCGCCAGCCCGGGAGGATCGGGAACGCCTCTCGGGTCATGTCACGGACCGGCTCGGGTGACCGGTTCAGGGTTGACCTGAGTTGGTTCGTGAAAAAATGGTATCAGAGTAGGTCGTCCCTTAGGGGACCTCACTTTTCAAAGTTCCCTTTGTTATTTGGAAGGAGATTAGGACTGTCGGAGCTCAGGAGGTATGTTGCGGGTTGGTTCTTGATCACCACCGCCCGTGACGAGACCTGAGATACCAGGTGTAGTCTGGGTTTTGAGTCTTTTGCCTTTGATTGTTATGGTTTGAGGGATGATAATGAAGGAGAACTGGTTCATGTTGTGGCCTCACATGGGGTGGTGGCCCATGTGGAGTCTAAATGTCCAGTTCAAGGTCCTTTTAGTGATATACCTTACTTGGGATATGGCTCACCACCATGTCACCGAGTTAGGCATACGCACTAGTTCCTCATTCTGGTGGTTTGTTTTTGGTTGTTTTTCGTTTTGAACTCAGTGGATGTGTGTGTGTGTTGAAAATGAAAGTGATTTCGAAATGAAAAAAGGGGTTTCTTCCAAAAAAAAATTTGAAATTAGTAAAGAGGGTTTTCAATGCGAAAGTGTATTGGTTTGGAAAAACTTGGTATGTGTTTAGATTTGGTAAGGAGAAGAAGTGTTTGAACCTTGGAACTCATTATGGAGGGTCACACGTGCGTGGGTATGTATGGAAAGTGTGTGGGGTCACTTATTCACAGATAATGTGAGTGGGATTGAATGAACACACGTTTGATGGTTCATAAAGTGCCATATGTGAGTTTTGAAAATTTTAAAGAAATTACTGTTTTGGAAAAGTGATTTATCCTTGTGTTGTATATGTTTGGATTATGGGCCTATTTCCCTTAGCTTGTTTTTTTTTCTTTCATTGAGTTTTGGCCTGATGCATGTTTCGATGGTGTTTCTCGTGTTGTCATGAGTATGCTGCCCAGAAAGCCTCCCAAAGTTGTCAATGAGTTATTCTCAGTTCTCAGTTCCTTTTGTGTGTTTCTTTCTTATCGAGGTATTCGAAGTCTATTAGAGGTAGTTTTATAGTTCTGAAAGATAGTGTGTCTTAAGGTTGTTGGGAACTCCTAGGATAGTAAAGGTTCGTACCGCCCTAGAGTTATTTGAGGGTTCAGTTCTGGGCTAGTAAAGATGAGATGTATCATCGTCATTGGAGTTTTGGGTGTGATTAATGGTGGTCACCTTCCTTGAAGGTTCCCTACCTGGCAAGGAGTGCGGGCCAGTGGAACCTTTCTCCATGAAACCATCCTTGTTGGTACGAGCTCCTAGTTTGTTGGACCGCTCTCTTGTGTGCCACCAGTATGGCATGTCCAGACATTCTAAGTCATCATGTTGCATCCCTTTGAAAATGTACGACCATCGTGGTTGTTCAAATCATCGAACGGAAGGAGTTAGAGACCAGGAAATGAAAATGCATGACTGTGAGGCAGGAGATGTTTCAGCCATCAGGACCCCAGCCACAGGTCTCGGGGTGATGCTAACGCACAGTCAGGAGTTGTCGAGGGTGTGTGGAACCTCGGTCTAGATAATGACTTCGGCTTTGGAATAGAAATATCCAAAATTTCCCTTGTTCTATTCTCATCGCAGTTGTAAGCTCATCCTTGTTGTGGTGGCGTAACGAGCCCATTTCCCCACAATACAAGTGGTCTTATCTGCTCTCAGTGTGGTTCTTAAGTTGTTTGGTATCTCTGAATGGTGTGGTCCCGTGAATAAATGGACCTGTTCTGTTTTTGAGTTGGTCCTAGCTGTGTTTGATAGGGGAATGTTCATTTCGTGAAGTTGACGAGAGTTGTTGAGTTAATTCCTTATCATTGGGTTATTGGGTCGTTTCGTAGCAAGATTCCCATTTAAGTCTTTGGGTGTTGTTCGGTCCATGTGGAGAAATTAACTGGGTTCGGTTTGGGAGTTCCCGTGTTTCCCCCAGGGGATGGTTTGTTCGAGTTTCAAGGGTTTTCGTATTAGTAAGTTCTTGTGGTGGGGAGAACCCTCACATGTTCTCCCCTCAATCTCGGGCACTGGTTTTCCTTGAATTGGTTGGGTGTGATGTTTGTTGGAAATGGTCACCCCGAAGCTCTTGGTTCTCTATGATTTTGTCTGGGAATGAACTCAACTTGAGTCAACTGTTGGCTTGGTGACTTTCTGGGGGATGAAATTGTCTGTGGTGGGGAGAATTGTCACACCCCGACCATGGACGCCAGTTGTTTTTTTTTTCTTTTCTCGGCCCCGCGTCTTTGGGAAGAGTTGCGTTGGGTCCAGGTTTGAATTTTCATTGAAGCGTTGATGTTTTCGGTGGGTTTCGGGCTAGTGCGCAGTCACCGCACTGCTAGTAGTCACTGTGCATTCGGTCCGGGGTGGTGTGAGGTCACCACGCATTCGGTCCGATCATGCGTTCGGACCTGGTGAGTGCGCGATTCCCCACCTGTTTAGATAAACAATAAAATTAAATTAATAAAATAAATTTAAAATAATTTTATAAAATGTTCAATAATAATAATAATAACAATTTATAATATTGTTATTCTTAAGATTATTATTAAGATTATTATTATTATTCTTATTAATATTATTATTATTATTATTATTAGTTTAGTATTATTCTTTTTTTCTCTTTTCTTTTATTATTTACTTTCCATTTTATTTTATTTTATTTTTTTCACCTTTCTCTCCCCTGTTTTTTTTCTTCTTTATTTATCCTCCTCTCTCTCTTTCTTCTCTCTTTTCCCTCCTTCCACATAGGTGTCCCCTGTGTAGCGACCCAACCTCCTTTTCTTCTCCTCGCGCACCAGCAGCAGACTGGCCCCCTTCCTCCTTCCCTGTCCAGCTCTCGTCGCCCTCGCCTCGCACCCCAGAGCTTGAGCTCCCACCTCCCTCCTGCAGCCTACCTCAGTCGCGCCACACTTCCGCAACCCCTGCCTCTCACAACGCTCTTGTCCGCGGCCACCCTACAGCGACCTGGTGATCTAGCGCTGCGCCTCCCGCCTCCTGCTCCTGCTTCGCCTCGCCCATGTTGCTTCCCCACTTGATGAAATCGCCCCTGCGGCCTCCGGTGCTCATCCGTCCCACGACACCCTCCTCCTTCATAGACACCCGGCTCAACCTGCATGCCGCCAGCCAACTTGCACTCCAGCTACCCGCCTGCAGCAGCGCCCAGCTCCGGCGTGCCCTTCCTACCTCATGCAACCACGTCCGAGATAGAATGTTATCCCCTTCGCCTTCTGACCTGTTCGGATTCCACCTCCTGCGCGCCTGCTGTCCCACTCCCCCTTTGGCGTTCCAGCCGCCTACCAGCGGGTTCCAGCCGAACCGCCTCCGCCAGCCCTCTTGATCTATCCGGATCCTACTCCCCGCCGCCTCAGCCTGCCTGCTACAGCATCACCCGCGTCCGGGCTTCCAGTGCGAACACCTCCTCTTGGTCGGTTGATTCCGCCGCACCTAGAGAACCCCCTGCAAGTCTGGTTTGCCAGCCGTATCCGCTTCTGTAGCAGCCAGCGTGTGCAGCTCTCCGCCGCACCAGTCTGTGGCCGGCCCCTGATGCCGCTTCCCAGTCCGGAGTTCTACCCCTGCTACCCTCTGGTCCGACCTTATCTCGGCCTCCCCTTCCTCCTCGTTGGCCGCCCCGTCGGGCGCCCTCCGCAGCCCCCTGCCGCGGTCCAGCCGCCCTCCTTGCTTGGCGTGACCCAATGGCGGCGGTCCGCTCCCCTCCTTTCGACCAGCATGACGCTGACTCTATCACGTGCTCTGGTAGAGTATTCCTCCCGTGTTTCACCTTTCGCAGCCCCTTGCTGTGATCCAGCCGCCATCCCTGCTCGGCCCTGGCTCCCGCCGCTGCCCTCCGCTGCCCGACTTACTTGTACCCTACCCATCGGCTGCCTCGCACTGCTGCTGTTCGGTGGACCTTGTCGCACCCCCTAGTCGGACCGCGTCTAGCCGCACGCCTTCTGTTGTTCTGGCGCGACGCCCTCCGGTGGTTTGTTTCATGTCACGACCCTCCCCGTTGGTACCCCAATTATTTTATGCCTGTTTGATATTTATATTTGATATACATATATATATGCCTTGGGTTGATTAGAATTTTTATTAATTAAATATTATTTGGGTTGGTTTGACTTTTTAGGACCCGTGAGGGGTGTTTCCGAGTGAGCGCCATCGTCGCGCCTACTTCCGAGTAAGTGTCACCATCACGCCTACTTCCGAGTGAGCGTCATCGTCGCGCATGTTTCTGAGTGAGCATCGTCGTCGCGCCTGTTTCCGAGTGAGCACTGTCGTCGCGCCTGGTTTCAGAGCTTGCTTCGTCGACGCGCCTGGTTTCTGAGCTTGCGTCGTCATCGCACCTTGGTATTTAGGTAGGTCCCCCTCTACACTCACCTTTAAATTTAGAATTTATTAATTGATTGATATTTTATTAATTTTAATAAATATAAAATAATATAAGATAATTAATTTTTAAATGACTATTTGTTGTAAAAAGAGATGTTTATTTTATACCAAACTCTTGAATTATTTTCATGGAGAGAAGACACCCAGTAGTGAAAGAATGCCAGTTTGGCCTTTAAACATAATTTACAGACATTCAAATGTGGTTCTGGTTTTAAAGATAAATGATTTCTTCTGAACAAGTGTTTCGATTTTTCATGAGAAACGAGGTTTTTCTTTAAAATTGGTGAAGGCGCGTTTGGCACTTTAATAAAATAAATTATTTTGGAAAATCCACTAAGGGGTGACTTTTGGTGTGCGTTGATTGTATGAGTTTCATGTGATGTTTGTGCATCGTGACTGATTGATTTACATTGTGGACGCACCCCTGTGTATTGCTTGTGTTGACATGGGAACCTGGCATAGTGAGTGAATCTTCTGAGAACGATTGCTGCACTGGTTTAGATTACGCACTGGCTAGTGGCCCCATAGCAGGGGAATATTGAGTTATTGCTGCTATGGGGATTGGGCCCCTTGGTTAGGCCATGCAGGGCTATGCCAGGCGTTAGGGCGTTATGACGTCATCGAGTTAGGGCATGCCTTCAGGATGAGTCAGATGTATAGTACGTTTTGGATTGTTCACGATCTCCTAGGTTCGACCCATGGTTCTTTTAGTGTTTTTATATATATATGAAGGACAGTTGAGAGGTCTAGTTCGGTTGCTGGCCTATGTGCGCCACTTTTCCCATTGCCCTTGGTGTGTGTTATGTTCTATGTGTGGTTTTCCGTTGGTTAATGACTGATGTCTAGATTTCTAAATTGTTCATAGAAAAATGTTTTAAAAATGATATGTTTCTATTACTTTTAAACATTAAACTTGTTTTTAAATTAAAAAGGGAAATCGACTGATATTTGTTTTATAAATGGAAGTGTGTGTGTGTGAAAACCAATATTTTTGTATATTTAGTTCAACCCTGTAATGGGTAAATTTCTTTATTTAAAGGTAGTGCATTGAGAATAGATATCGGGCTAGCCTACTGAGTTTTAATACTCACGCCTATAGTTCTTTTCTATTTTTAGTGTTTATGCAGGTTACATCTTGGGTTCATTCGCCTTGGGTGACGTTTGGTCATGAGTTGGAGAGTGACCCACAAGGTCACACGGTGATAGTGGTTGTCTCTTTCGGTTAGTTTATTTTTTGTT
The DNA here is from genome assembly GCA_963277665.1 of Viscum album. Lineage (NCBI taxonomy): Eukaryota > Viridiplantae > Streptophyta > Magnoliopsida > Santalales > Viscaceae > Viscum > Viscum album. The sequence continues at coordinate 196,564,468 of OY728164.1, forward strand.
GTTCTTGTTTAGTTACTTTACTCTATTTATTTTATTTTGCACTGCCCTGTTTTATTTCAGCTGCTCTAATTATTTATTTATACTGGGTGAAATCGTTCCCATAGTCTCTATTGATGCCCTAGCGCTTGTCGCTATCCCGAGAGGATTGGGAACGCCTCTCAGGTCATGTCGCGGACCGGTTCAGGGTTGACCCGGGTTGGTTCGTGACAAACAGTGAATGTGAAGACTCCTTTAAAGAGTTGAAAAATAGGCTTAGCACTGCACCAGTACTCACACTACCAATATGTGGGGAACTCATTGTGGTATAAATTGATGCTTCAAATAAGGTCTTAGGCAGTGTAATGATGAAAAATGATAAAGATATAGTCTACACCTCAAGGTAGTTTAAATTTTATGAGTAAAACTATCTTACAGATGATCTAGAGTTGGCGGTTGAAATATTCACATTAAAAATATGGAGGCATTATATTTATGGGGAAAATTGTGAGATGTATACTAATCATAAGAGCCATAAATATATATTCATGTGGAAGGATATTAATAGGAACCAGTGAAAATGGTTAGATCTCATCAAGGATTACGAATGCTCAATAAAGTTTCATTTTGGTAAGGAAAAAAAGTGGTAGATTTTCTAAGTAGAAAGGATCCTACAACATTGTCAATGATGAGAATGGAGAAGGATCCAATCATGTTATATTTTCAAAGGATGAACATGGGAATCATTAAGTAATGAACATAATCAAATTTTCTCAAATGATTTTTCAATCATCCCTTGTAGAGAATATAAAGGATTGCCAAAGAAATGATGTGGAAATTCAGAAGAAGGTGGAAGCTATAAGAAAGGGTAAATCCTCAGAGTTTAAAATTGATGAGGAGGGAGTTGTAAAATTTGGGTCATGAATATGTGTACTAACCAATCCAGAGATAAGAAAGGAGATTTTAAATAATTCATATAGCTCAACCTTCTATATTCACCCAAGGAGCACAAAGATGTATCTATATCTCTGAGAGAACTATTGGTGGGACAATATGAAAAAGGATATTTTTGAATATATATAAAAGTGTCTGATATGTTAGTAAGTGAAGGTTGAAAGAAAAAATTCTAATGATATGATGTAAACATTACCCATATCAACATGGAAATGGAAAAAATCACTATAGACTTTGTTACCAAACTAATAAATACATTAAGAGGAAACAAATATATATGGGTTATTGTGTATAATCTTATAAATATCTCTCAATTTATTTAAATTCTATAGGACTTCTCACTAGATCAACTTACATGGATATACATCTGAGAAGTGGAAAGGCTGCATGGAGTGCCACGATCAATTGTATATGATCGATATTCAAGATTCACCTACAAGTTCTGGAAAGGTCACCAACATTCTCTAAATAATGAGTTGGACTTCATTGGGGATTATCATCCTCAAACTCATGTCCAATCAGAAAAAACTTTTCATGCATTAGAATAAATGTTGAGATCATGTTCTATATACATTAAAGGAGGGTAGGAAAAACATCTACCTCTAGTTGAGTTCTCTTAAAATAAAATTTTTCACTCAAGCATCCAAATGGATCTATATGAATCCATTTATGAGAAAAGATACAGAACATTGGCATGCTGGGATGAAGTCAGTGAACAGAAGATGTTAGGATCTGAAATGGTTGAAGAAATTTTAGAAAAGGTGAAAACTATTCATCAACATATCTGGGAAGCCTAGAGTCGGTAGAAGATCTATTCAGACAATTGTTAATGGGACCTATATTTTAAGGCTAGAGACATGGAATTACTCTACATATCTCCATAGAATAGGATTATAATATTTGGGAAGAAAGGAAATTTGATTCCCAGGTACATCGGCCCCTTTGAGATTCTTGATCATGTCAAAGTTGTGGCTTATCAAATAGCACTTCCACCTAACATGTATCAAGTAAACGATGTATTCAATATATACCTATTAAGGAAGTATATACCAGATCCCTCACAATTACTACATTGAAAGGTGGTGTAGTTGTAAAATGATCTCTCTTATGAGGAGCAGCCAGTGAAGATCTTGGACCATAGAGATAAACTTCTACACAATAAGACTACTCACCTGGTCAAAGTACTATGGTGAAATAATAAGTATTAAGAGGAAAAATGGGAATCATAAGAATAAATAAAGGATAATTACTCTCACCCGTTCTCATATTATTTTTTAAAACGAAATTTCGAGGGAGGAATTTCATAAGGGGGAATAACGTAATAACCCAGAATTCTATCTATGGAAATTACCTTCTTATAATTATGTCTTATATTATAAAACACATAAAATCACATTAATAACACAATAAAAACTTTATAAATGAGGAATAAATGAAATAAGATAAATTATATAACCTTTACCAATGTAATATTAACTTACATGAAGGAATAATAAAGTGACCATTAGGAATATTAATTTGGAAAATAGAATAGTAAACTCACCTATGAAATTATAAATAAAATTTATGTATTTTATGAATGAGAATATGATATATTTATATCATGGTATAAGTAAATAAATGTTTTAAAAATGATAAATTAATTTTTGGTATTTTTGTAAGTCATAATTATTTAATTGCGATTTTAAAAATTAATATAATGATTTAAAAGAAAATATATTTTCATAAAATAGATTCATAAATTATAATTTTTTTGTCTTATTATTATAAGATAATTTTATGAGACCTTAGTTATTTTTTTTAATGTTTCATAAAATTAGTTATAATTTTAAAAATTTTATTTTTTGAATAAATGGTGATTATAATAAAAAATTAAATTTATAATATTTAGAAAATTATTTTTATAAAATAGAGTGATTTTTTTAATTATACGAATAGAAAAATGGTTAAGGTCAATATTTTTTTTTTTCAAAAATAGTTGAATTTTTTGTCAATACTAAAATACAATAATTTATAGTATGTATAAATTATAAGTTAAATACATTATTCCTTGAGTCATCTCTAATGTAAGCACTATAATCTTGAAATATTATTCTCTATTTGATGTACTTATTCAAAAGAATCAAAATTATTCATAATCTTGATCCAAACTAATAAACTAATGAATAAAATAATAAAAAAACTCCACTCTCCTCCTCTATAAATATCACCCCTCACCACCTCATCACCTTGCAACTCCAAAGACTTAAATCTTGTCCAAATTCTAGCAAAAAATAATCTAAATACCTTTTCCCAAGTCTATGAGCCTTTTTTCTCAGTAAAATATAAAATCCAATTTCTCTAAGGAGGTTCTTAAGGGGGTTAATTCAAGAGGTAAATTCTTCTTTCATTTTCTTTTAATTTCTTTTCAATTTCTTTCCTTTTCTTATTTTATACTCACCTATACTTATCCAAGTTGATTTATAACTCAATTATATTATATGTACTATAATTGGTTTTATGTTAATTGAATAATCTATCATCAAACCTTTACTCATCTTCCTTTTATTCTTAAAATGAAAGCATCATCTGTGAGGTGTTGATTTATCACCTTCGAGGAAGATATGTTTTCATTTTACATTAATGCCTTTAAGGACGATCATAAAACCATTATAATGGTTGAGAAAAAATTATAATTTACCTTAGAACATTTTTTATGTTCTATAACTAACATGTTAACATAATATTGAATGATAAAACAAAATGAGTTCATTGTGATCGAAAACTGCTAAAATTAATCTAAATGATTATAATTAACATTTTATCTAATTAATAGTACTCATATCTAGAAAATGTATATATAATACAAATTAAACTTATGGAAGCTTACTAATAAAATATAATTTCAATAATGTATAATTATCCCAATTGTAAACAATCTTCCATGCATGTATACAGGCGAATTTATCATGAAAACCAAGAAAACGAACACTCCCAAACGACAGAATTGACCTCTATAACTCATCATAATTCTTATAAATGAACTCAATAAAATTATAATGAATCAAAAACATATATAATATTTTATTTATTTATTTATTAATGGATCTAATTTTATTATCTAGGATATTAAAGTGAATATAGCATTCGGACGTAAGGTAAGGGGATTCTCGAACCCAATTTCCATTCTTTAGTTCATTCCTCTCTCACGCCAAATTTCAGTGTGGATGTTCTTTTAATATTTCTAAAATACAATTTCTTTGTACTTACATTTTATTTTTTTGATATACATGATTTCAATATGATTTTATGGAAAATGCAAAAAAAATCTTAAGGAACTCTTCTTAAAAAAACATCTTTTACTTCTCCTAAGATTGTTTCTTCTTCACTCAAGATTGATGATTCTTATACCAAGTATGCTTCTATATTTATAATTTTGGAATCCAAAGTTTACTCATGAATTTATTCCTTATTAAATTAAACCCATTTTTTCCATGGGTTATTTTATGTCTAATATTGAAATACATTCCATGTGGCATGCATGATTTTGTAAATGTTATTATGTGACGGGTGTGCCCAGAATTATATAGTGTTCCAATTCATTGGTTAATGTGATTAATCTCATGAGATAATGTAAAATTTGTGTGAACATGATGATATATATTTTCACAATGACGATTTTATGATGATTCACATACATTATGTGTATCCTTAGGTTATTACTTGTATTGAGGAGTATATGAGGGCCACTAAGAATCTAGATTATAAGAAATTAAATAATGTTTTTGTTTTATTATGTAAAATTTATGTATAAGAATAATTTTACCATGACAATAAACCATTTTATCCTTGATTTTTAACATTATTATGTTTTTTATCTTTAAAATAATGTAATAGTAATCTAAGAAAAAGCAAGGTCGCTATATATATGTTCTATATTCACCAATTATTCTTGTTTTTGTGTGTATATATTGACTTATGACATATTATATCATAAATTTAATTTATTTCATGATATATAAAGTTTCAATTTATGTTATTATTTCATGGATCTCATGATTCAAGATTTACTCAAGTAGTAAGGGGATTTATAGCCTCACTTTTATTTTTACAAGACTTATGCCATATTCACCACTCATTTATTTTATGTGGTGTATATACTTACCATGAATGTATTGTATGATTATTATCCTTAATTTTATAGGTATTTACATATCCATTTGATGAACTGTCTTTAATAGGGTTTATGGTTCACAAGTTACCAAATCAGTAAGGTAATTTTGTCTCAATTTTCCTTCTTTGAGACACATATTTTGTTATGAACCTATATTCTTTTACAAAGTGTAAATATTATCCCTTTGACATGTTATATCAGGAATATTGTTCTTTTCATGAAATTATAAGTTTCATGTAATGTTATTCTCTTATGGTTATTTTGATTTAATGTTACCAAATTGGTATAAGTCTATTTCTACAATATCATTGTTTATCAGGATTGTTTAAGATTATGCTTCTATTGTAAAATATTATGATTCATATCTCAATAAATCTCTTGAATTTTCTTATAATTTTTTTATTCATGATATATTCATGTAATAGTACCATTTTTCCTCTATTTCATACCTAAGATAATTAAGATTTTTTTTAAGAAAATCCATCTTTATTTCCCTCTTTGGTTGAAAATATATTTTACTTAAAAACTATGTTTTCTAAAAATGTTTTTAAAAAATTTATAATAATATCCTATAATTTTTAAAATAAAATTTTACCCATGTTTTCCTTTTGACAAAAAAATTAAAAGGAATCTTCTTTTCATTTCCTAATAAAGTCACTTTTCTAAATATTTTATGGTGTAAAAGGAATGTTTGACATGTGTGGATTTACCCACCATCATGACTAGAATTTTTTAAAGATTCTTTTCTAAGTTAAAAAGGTTTTTTTTAAAACATTTTTCCTAATATTATGGAAGTTATTTTTTGAAGTGGTTTTCAACAAAAAAGGTTTTTAAATTTTTATCAATTTTTTTATATAAGTTTTAAAATAATTTTCAAAGAAAAAGTTCTTTAAAATTATTTCAAGATTTATTTATAAGATTTAGAATTATTTTAAAAGAAAAATGTTTTCAATATTTCTTTATAAGTTTTCAAATACATTTTCAAAGAAAAAAATTAAAAATGATTTATATTTAAAAAATATTTTTTCAAAGCATAAAATATATTTTCCTCATGAAATATTTTAAATGAAATTTCAATGATTTATATTTAATAAAATGATTTTTGAGAATGTTATATGAAAGTGATTATCCAAGAGAGGGTGTTTTCTTTAAGAAACACTCCAATTAATCTTTCAAAATCATTTTCTTTCTAGTATGAAATCCTTTGAAATATTTTTTGGTTTATTGGGGATATGATCCAAGGACACCATTATTATTCTTTTTTTGAATGGTTTATGTTTTAGATGAAATTTGTTTATGAATATTATTTATCTTTAACGGGTTATATGCTTTTGATGCCTACATCTTTTCAAGAGTTACACTTTGATGAAATGATTATGAAACATGACTCTCTTCCATAAGTTATGGTATGATGACATGCTTATGATACCCATTTTATTTCATTATTTATGATATGATGTTTATGAAACTAGTCTCTCTTTAGGGGTCATGATATGATTAATGTTTTATTATCTTGTGAAACATGTATGTATTATTTTATTATGTGATGGGTGGGACATATATCTACCTCTAATGAATTGGGAGAATATTTATATCTCATGAGATAATGATGGGAAACAAGTCGATGGGATTGATCCATAATTGGAAATTGGTGTGTTTGGATCCAAAATGGGAAACAGGTATGTCCTGATCCACTATAAGAAGAAGGGGAAACCTGATTTAATATGGGAATAACAAAAAACCTTATCTACTATGGTAATAATGGGAAACCCAATCCAATATGGGAAAAAGGTATAACCTGATCTACTATAAGTAAAGGTTGTGACTATGGATGGTGGTGTGTCCCTTCAAATAGGTACATCCCCCCTGAAGTCCCTTGATAAGTTTTGGCAATGTGCCTTGACATATAGGGAATAATTTTATATGATTATGTGTATAACACAAGTCTATGTCTTATTCCAATGATATGATCTCATGAATCTTGCTCTTTGATTTCCTTATGATTCATATCTTATGAACTACCAACCTTTATTCCATGACTCATGATTATGCTCTTTGATATGCAGGGAATAATCTTCAAATGTTATGCTCGTGTTCTTATACCCTTATTTCCATGTTATTCTTACGTATCTCCTATATTTTTACCCTTAATGAGCATATGATCTCACCCTGTAAAAAATGTGACTTTTTTATATATTAATATTTCATTTAATTTCCATTCCTGATTTTTTTGGGGGTTTACCACTCATTTTGGCGAAAATGGTAGGTTTTGAAAATTTGGGCCAAACCGCGAGCCCAATTCCAGATTTAAAAACTAATTTTGTTTCTTCCATAACTCCTTCCATTTTTACTATTTTAAACTAATTACACTTCCCAATTGTTATACCCGGATATATTAAAATCACCATATCCCTTAGGACCACATATAAATCAAAAATCATGATGGATTTGGGTTTTTGATTAAGGTAATGGGCCTTCCCGTAGGCCCATTTCCTGCTTTAAATAGTTTTTTTAAATTTTCCATATCTCATTAATTTTTTACTTTCTTCCCATGATTCCACCTCCCTCTCAAATCCAATAGCCCGAGGATCACCCCCATTATAGGTTTATCAATTTTTGAGCTTAGGTGAGCCGTGAAGTAGGGAGATCTTTCATACACTTTCTCAAATCGACTAGATTTGACGAGGTAAAATGAATATTTCATAACTTCTTCAATTTTCATCCTTTTCCCCCCATTTCAGTCCCTACATGACCTAATATGACCCCTTAGAACCTCTATACCAGTTTTGGGTACTTGGAGATTCATATTTTGGTGTATTGGGGCCGATTTCTTCAAGATATTTCAAGTAAGGGAATTCTTTCTTGGTTCCTTCCATCCTCTTTTAGTTTTATTTCCTCTTTCTTGAAGTTCCTCATATTCAGAAGTTGGGGTTAGATCCTAAGGTCTGATTTGGTATATTTGGGGTCAATTTTTTGTGTTCTAGGTCTGGATTAATATTCCTTGTGGTGCGGCGGTGGTGCGCTTAAGGTTTCGCACCAAGTTTTGAGGGTTTCGACTCAAAAGGTAGGTGATTCCATGTGTAACCATTTTGTGATGAGTTAGATTTCTTGGTTTATTAATTAAGTATGTTTATAGTCTGTTTTTTGTGGTTTGAAATATTTTTTTGATGGATTTGATTAAACATTTAATTTTTAGTTGTATTTTAGCTTGAAATTGGGTACTTTTCATGTGTGACTATTGGGGTAATGTTTGGGTTTAGTTTATAACATATGAAAGTGATTTATTAGTCTTGAAAGGGGCTGACAATTCTAATTTATTAATTCATTATTGTCATTTGGGCCTTGAAAAGAGGTTTTTGAATGATTTTAAGGTGTAAAACCGTGTTGTACTTCTTGAAGGTGATGTATGAAAATGTGTGTTTTTCATGTGTATCTTTGTGGTATTATTTGATGTATTTTTATAACACTTGGGGGTGGTTTAATAATTGTTTTAGGGATGAAAGTTCTGTTTTTGATTGGTATTGGTATGATTTGGGTTTTTAATGAGGGTTTTGAAATGGGTTTAGTGTGCAAACAACGGTTATACCTCTTGGGTTTGTTTTATAAAAATTGAAAAATGTTTTATTTGGTTAAACAAAGTTGGGAAAGGGTGTATATGTACTGTTTGGGTGATTTTGTTCACCTAATGTGGGTTTTTGAATGGTAAAGTGGTGATTTGAGATGTCAAACATTTTTAGAATGTTTTATAAATTTCCGAAATGTTTTACTAAATTGTGTTTTGTGTGCGAAACACGGGTGTGGGATGTTTCGTGTGAGTTTATTGATAAAATGAATTGTGAAGGTGAGAAGGGTATTATGTGACATGTGTGTGGGATGTTAAGTGAGTTGAATATCTTATAATGGTTTTATTAAATTGTTTAAATTATTTGTGGAAGTGTTAAAGATATTTGAAAATTGTTGAAGGCAATTTTGGTGTAAGTTTGATTTCAAAATGCATTTGAATGAAAAGTGGGATTTGTGACTTTTGTGATGTACATGGGGCTGTTTAGTTAATGTGTGATGTGGAAGTGATATTTTCATGTGAAAACTATATTTATTGGATTTTTGAACTTGTTTGAGTACAAAGGGAAAACTCAGGTATCTAGGTGGGTGGACGTGTACTAGTATGCTAGTGAATCAGTGGGGTTTGGCCTCAGTTTTACTTAGCATGATTGACACTTACAACTCTAACTAAGATATGATGATGATGATTGGGAACCACTAGGTTATTGGTATGATCCCTACTAGTGGCTCGTGCACAAGAATGGATATTTTTTGTGGTTACTCTCACCAAGATACGAGGTACCTGGGACCCACAGCTAGCTAGTGCCTAGGGGTTATTTCTTATTACTTGTGCTCATTAGATCCTTTGTAGTTACCGTCGGTATACGGTATTGTTGGATGGAAAATTTAGTAGCTTTGTTATTTATTTTAAAATTGTTAGTCCTTTAAAATTATCCCACATGAAAACTCTTTTCATTTATTATTGCATCCTTTAGAAAATTGTAACAAGCATTTATTATTTACAAAACTTGAAATGCTTTTTGTCATGAAATGTTTATCACATGGAATCTCTTAGAGGTGGTATCCTACTGGGATTTCGCTCACACCCTACTTACACCTTTGGGTGTAAGTAAACTTTCTTATTTTATGTCATAGGTTTGGGTACAGGTTTTATGCCTTTGGTTTGGGTTTTTAGCGGTCCATCATGATGTAGTGTTGTGGAGATGGCTTGAGGGTGATGCCTCTTTCCATGTGGAGGCTCTTGGACTGTATTTTCTTGGGTTTATACCTTTTTAATGGTGTTCAAACAATGTTTAAAATTGTGTAATTCAGTTCTGAATTTTAGTAAAATATGTTTTGGTTTGAAAAATCCAAATTTGATTTCTTGGATTCATTTGTTGTTTTAAGTATAAAAACTCGGGTAAATCGTTCCTAATTTTCAGTTTTCGATACCCGGGCACTTGTGCCAGCCCATGGAGATCGGGAACGCCCTTCAGGACTTTCCATGGGTTGGGTTGGGTGCCAGTTTTGGCGGCGACCAGATTTGGTTCGTGACACACCCTTTCATTGTTTATTTTCCCAAGGTTATGAAGAGAGGTTTTAATTAGGTGTACTAAATAGGAAGATGTTTATGGATGATTTCGATGATCTTTCTCCAAATTTGAATAATGTGTTCCCAATTTCCGAAGACACATAACTACTATGGTACTCAGGAATGTAATTTTTTAATTATCTTAATATTCATCTGAAATGATGTAATATCCATGTATATTAAGCCTGGGTCACTATACATTTTTCTTGTTTATCTATCTTCAATTTTTACATATTAATATCATCAACATAGACTACCTATTTTCTATCTAAATACTTTTTATATCCATCCACATAATATTTATTAAACTCATAATTTTCATTGAGTAGATTCTATTTTTTCCCTCAATATTCCTTTTTTATTCTTTATTCCTTTTATCCATTCAATAAATGATTCCAAAATTTACACACACTTCCACTAAATATTGATCCTTTCTTCTCCATCATCATTATTCCTTGAGGAATAAAAAAATCAATATGGTAAATTATAGTGACTTCACAACTATAAGTTCTAGATTAGTCATCGATCTCATTTTTATCAAAATACATCATATTTTTATACTGAAATTTTTCTTCTTACTCTTTTTATATTTTCAATATTTCTCATACTTCTCATTGGAATCAATTTCTTTAACCTAATAATTTTGAAAAAAATTACAATATGTATAATATCATTATAATTATTATGTATGAAAAATTCATTACCATTTCCTTTCTATTTTTCTTTCCTTAATTATATTGATAAATGAACTATGATTTAGTTGAAATATATATTAACTTTCTTATAATCTAAATTACTTGATTAAACATCTTCACCTTCTTTGAATTTTCCTTTTCTCCTGTCTTCATGGTCTATTTCATATTTTATTTTATTTTTAAAAATTCTAGCCTTCCTCATTTCATAATCATTGAGTATATTATGAAAATAATCTATTTTCATGTTATCACTTTCCTCTATGGATGATATTATTGAATAAAATCAATCTAGAGAATTTCTCATCAACTTCTTTACAATGATAGAGTCTTCTATATTCTCACCAAAGCCTCAAATATTTATGAGAATCTCATTTAATTGATTGAAATTTCCATCAATATATTTATTATCATGCATTTTAATGTCTTCAAACTAGCTCCTTCAAACTTGAATTTGTTATTCCTTGAATTTGAAATTACATTTGTATCTAATTTTTAATTTTTTTCCCCTCATCTCCTTGAAAGTTAAGAGAACCATGACCTATGTGTAAACCTTCTCAGATATAGATATTAACATAGTATTATTATTCTTCCCTTCTAACTCCAATTTTATCTTATTTTATTGATTCAAAGAAACTCATTTAGTAATGGTTTGAAAACCCATTGACTTAGTATCTCTCATTTCAGACTGAGTGACAGAAGATAGGGTAGTATCCTATTCCTCTAGATATGATAATTATTCTTATCAAATGTAGGAACACCTAGACTGTTTACTGAGTTAATATTTTTCATGTGTCATAATTATTCTTGGATATTTATAGTAAACCTTTTTTTATAACAATTTTTATAGAAAGATCTATTTGGATCACTAAAATAATGATGGGGTGAATCAATGATCTCTTTTCTTTTATGAGTTTATTTTTAACCCAACCACTTAAACATGATAAAGTTATCAATATACTAAATATTATTTCATATCCTCACCATCATGTGAAAGATTAGTAAGAAAGGTATAATTATATGAAATTAAAAATATTAAAATTTAAATCCAACTCATTTACATGATTCTTATACCCCCTACATGGATTCTCTGATATATTCAAAAATTATTTTCAACCAAGGACAGTCCAGTCTTATAAACATAGAGTCTATTGTGTTCCCTTCAAAAAAAAATCTCTCAATACAAAGGATGTCATTTTCCCATGTATTGTAGAATCTAATAGAAAATATTTCACTTATTCAATGATGTTCTAGTAAGGAAGAACTTATACCTCTAGATAATAGTTCTCCTCCATGAGAAAATGGATAAGTAGATCAGAATTCATACAACATTCAAGAACATCATCAACAACCAAAAGTGATTTACATGGTAGGTAGAAAAACATACTAATATAGTGAATTATCTGAGTTCTTCTACTGAATACACAAGCATTGGTTCTTCTTATTCGGTGAATGATATCTTGGATTTGGACTCTTATCTTTCTTCCATAATAGTAATTATCATATTCTCAAAAATATCTCACATGGTGTGTGTGAGTTCTCTCTCTTTCTCAAGTAAGTTTATTTTTTCCAAACATGGTTAAATATATAATCATATAATAATATTATTTGAATGTTTATCTTCCATTAATATTTAGAAACTCCTAAATCTTCGAATGGTGTGATCTTATTCAATTTAAATTGCTCAACATACTTTCAAATTTATTCTTCATTTGAATTATTATTCAAATTTTATTTTAAATATCCTGAAGACTCAATCCTCATATGTTGTTCTTCATGCAATAGAAGATCTACCATAGATTCTTCTCTTCAAATATCACTTCTATAAAATAATTTATGATCTACAAATACATGAACTCATGGATCTCTATCGCTTGGACCTTCCATTTTCTAGAATTTAAAATTCATAAAATATCACCTAGTATGTAAAGATATTATCCCTTATTTCATTTTTAAATGAATACAAGAATTCTATGAGTGGATTGAATTCTCCTATGTGGTTTACTATGGAAACCAAATAACATTTCATAACATTAGACCAAACTCCTATATGAATCTTGAATTCAAATATATAGTAACATTTTACTACATGTATTTTCCTATATCACTAGTGTTTCAACTATGTTGTTGAAATAGATACTTGAATTTTCATTCATGTTGGAATTCCCTTACATGAATCTGAAAAAAAAATCCAAACATCATTATAATAGATCAGACTCCTCTTCAACTGACTTCTAGTCCTTCTTAACCTCCTCAAAACATCTCAAAAGTTTTATAACTAGTGTTCCAATATTCATTAACACGTTTATTTGATTCCCTTAAAGATCAATAAACTAATCATCATAATATTAATTTCATTTCCTCTTTAAATCCTTTGCTCAATTTCTTCAAGTTATAGCCTTAGGTTTCCATTGTCATAGATCATGTTAGTGCCTCAATCCTCTTATGGAATTACATAGATACTATATCATGAATGGCGTATATTTCCTCATCATGATATCTAGAACAATTCTATGTTCTCCCATGAAATCCATATAAATACTCAAAAAAATGATCATCACTTTACTAAACACATATTGAACCATTTAAAACAAATTAGATAATCACTTTGGAACTTCAATGTGTTCTTCTATAATGTTGATTCATTTATTATAAATGTTATTTTTATATTGTTATTTCATTTATGTATTTTTTCCAAACATGATAATCTTATTTAAATTTATTCAACCTTTTTTCTATTTATACATTATATAATATGAATAAAAAAATTATATAGTTTTTTAGCTCATTTTTAACAATAATATGTGTGTTAAACCCATCTATGAAGGAGGAAATGGAAAATGAAAAACATTATTCATGCATGTGGTAAACCAGCCATAATATGAACCACAATTTCATTTTATAATATAATATGAGGAGTTTAGTTTATGTATATTCTATTAATTTAATAACATTATGTTATATTAACAACAATGATGTTATATTAGCATTGATATAATATATTTTATGCGGTATAACATGAAAATAATTTATGAGATTTTGGTTGACAATATTCCCTCTTCCTTTAGATGTTTACTCTCAGGCTACACCATAAGGGTCCTTAGTTTCGTATTTTAGTGAGAATAGAACTTATAATATGTGTAGAGAGATATGGGGAGATATTTTTATAGATTTTGGGTGAGCTAAGTGGGATTAAAATGTGTGGAGAAAAGGGGTGGTGAAGGGTGGTATTTATAAGGGGAGGAGAGGGCTATTTTGAAATAAAATACCAGAATAAAATATTATTTCTTAAAAAGTGGCTCATTTTTTGAATCAACAGTAAAAGTATTGTGATTTTATAGTAAATTTTCAAATAAAATATCCATATTACATATATAAACATTAAAAATTCTTCCATATATTATATTAAAAAATATGATACTTATATAGTATTTTACTATTTCATCTCCTCAATTTATTAGTTATGAAAAATAAAAAAAAATATCACCCAAACCATTTTTTCATAATGGATCCATAAATGACCTCAATGTTATCTAATAATTTTCATAATATAGAAAATTTGATATTTAAATAAGATCATTATTTATTGAAAAAAATAGTTTATATTACATTGTAAAATTTTATACACTTATAATAATTACATAGAGTTTCATATAATTATATTATAATATTTATAAAAATATTGATTTCATAATGAAACCATTTAATTAAAATGAAAATTAATTTTAAAATTTAAAATTTATTATGGAAATTTATTTTAATGAAAATAAATATTATATGTTTTTGGAAAACTATAATTATGATTTAATTTTTTTCAAACATTTGTTTTATCATATTGAACAATTTTATTTCATTGTATTATATTTTTATTTATTAAGATACCCAAAAATAGCGAATTTCACCCTTAGCTAATTTCACCCACAAATATTAAAACAACATAGTATCAATGTAAATATAATTTCATTTATAAAATATTTTACACAAAAATACTAATTATCTCATAGTTACATAACCCCTTATTACACCAGAATAATCCCTAGGGGTAAGGTCTGAAATAGTGGTACTTTTATGGGGTATTTTAGGATACATTAATCTAGTGTTGTTCTCCAATAACTTGAACTTATCTCGTAGATTATTATACTTGAGAAATATTTTTTTAATTTTATGTTGTTATTAGTCAAGAGTGCGCCCTAATGATGCTACCTCCCTTGGAAGCTCTCTTAAATGAGATTCATAAGGGTTGATCCTTCTTTTTGAGGCCATCATTTATCCCTTAGGCATCAATCGTATATTATTAATTATCTTAATATGCACTAATTATAATTATCATTATAACACTCTGATATCTTAATATATGATTTCCATTAAATAGGTCAATATGTTCGATAGCTTTCTCTACATGATACACCGACCTTAAGAAAACCACAATATATTTAGATAAAATATTAATATGTAAGTTAGAACAATAAAACCTATTCATTTAATTAGTAGTAATGAATAGGAGTAACTTCTTTATGTAATACATGTATAAAAAAATAAAACATGGCCATTAAATAGGTTATTTATTATTTAGAAAATTAATTTTCTCAAAATTTCATTTAATTAGATGTGAATTTTTATATCAATAAATATATGAATAATTATAAATTATGTTTGATATTTATAATTTGTTAAATTCAATTTAGTTTTTATAATATATCAAATAAAATTAATAAAAGATAGTATTTGTAAATGTCATTTTCAAATTAAAATATTTTTTCAATTATATTTTATGATATTATTCAAAAACTAAATTTTTTAATTTTTTAATTTAAAATTAATAAAAATGAAAATAATTTTTTAGTTCCTCATATAAAAATTTACTTTGTATGAATCTTTGACCTTTTTTCTGAAAAGGTTAGTTTTTAATCAAAAAAAAACAATTTTTACAAAACTTATAATTTCTAAGGATTTAACATTATATAATAATGAGTAAGAAGTGAATAAATCCATTTAAGTAAAAATATATGAACTTTAGGAATACCATTATTCATTTTAAAATATTCTTTGAACTTATAAAACCTATGGAAAACATTTTTATAACAAATTAAACTGTTACTTTAATATAAAAATTGTTTTTGTCCATTACATTGAATCAAGTATTCTTCATGGGAGATTGGGTTTTGGCTTGCATTGAAAGCCCAATACTATTTATTTTTTTATAATTAATTAATATATTTAATTATAATCAATTTTCAATATAATTTTATCTTATATGTAAATTTAAAGCTGAAAATGTTATTTCTTTAAAAATAGTTTTTACGCGATTAAGTATATTTATTTTAAAATCCATTTTTCATGCCTTTATAAATTATATATGATAAAATTATTTTAAAATTTAAAATTCTAAGTGTCAAATTATTTAAAAAGTTTGATCTTATTCTTTGTCATTAAAATTGATTATTAGTGTTAGAAATTAATTACAAAGGCAAAACTAAATTAGGAAGAACCATAAAAAGTTAAAACAAAAAACCACAAAACACTCAAAGTTGTCTAAAAAAGGATTATTTTAGGTTATTATTTACCCACACTCATTTTCATCTCCTCTTTTTTTTAGATTTTGACTCATGAATAGTAATCTTACATTATTAAAAATGTTAGGGTTACTCCCAAAACTGCCTTTTCCTTTACTTATAAAAGGGTAATATTTTCACCCCTTCAAGAATCATCTCCCATTAGAACATCTCATTGAAACCCTATAATATTTATCCTCCTAAAACTCTCTCCGGCATTCAAAAACTTGGGGTCTCTATTATTTAGCATAAGGCCTTAACTTCTAAGGAGACTATCAATGAAAATTTGAGCCCCTAATGTGAGTATTATCAACTACTTAGTGTTTACTCTTAATTGTATTAATTAAAAATTATTCAATAAAAACTATTGTGATTATATTATTATCATTTATATAATTTAATTTTACTATATAATGGTTACTATTATTTTTTATTCATATACTCTATCCATTATGAAAAGAAAAATTGTTGTATATGTGTCGTGTTAACTACCACCTACATGATGTAACATGTTTCATTTTTTATCATCACCTTACATGGATATATATAAGGATAGTATTAAAGGATAAATATTATATTTATGATATCATTAAGGTTATGGTATAAAAAATTTAAGAACCTATTAATGATATGATCAATAAATTGTATAATCCCACATTTTTCAAGATGGAAATTTTCAAAATGAAATTAAATTTTCGATTACTTGATGAGTCAATTTTTAATTAGAGATCTATAATGGTAATGTGAAGGTTAGGATACCTCTAAATAATTTTTATAAATTTTAAATAAGGAATGGAATATGGTTTATAATTTTGAGGATTATCTTGGGTGTTCGAGGCTCAAAATGGGAGTTTTTGGAAAGTGATGATGAGGGCTCATGGTTGGCGTCTAGTTAGGGCTAACCATGAGTACCAACCCTATGATCCAGATTACATAGACATATGCATTGATAAACTATTTAGAATCATAGGGGAGACCATGAGTGGGTCTACAATTTGTTGCAGACATGTTTCATGGTTGGCACAGAGTCCATTAAATATTATACTGCAGTAGTGAGAGATGGAGGGGTCGAGACACTGCCAACTACATGATGGGTGCAAGATATATTGAAATATGCGTCTAAACATGTGAGGTGTGTCATCCTTGGAAATTGGAGGGGCACAATTGGTGCATAGTTTGGAAAACCATGCATTGAACCCATGTGGCTCATTAAAAAGGAGAAAATTGCCATTTTCCTCCTCCAAACCTTAAAGGGTTTTACCTCTCTCTTATCCCTCTTTTCACCCAGTAGGTTCCCCGCACATTCCCTCCCCCTTCTCCTTTCCTCCATGGGAGTTATCCCTTATTATTAGTCAAAATCAAACTTTATTGAATCAGTTGGAATCATAGAGGTAAGTCTTCGAATCCATTAGCCTTTACTATATTTTTCTCCTTCCACCTATAAGTTTGGATTCTCTAGTTAGCATTTTAATTTCAAATTACACAAGATCATAGTGAAATTGAATACTGGTGTTGGTTATTTTTCTCTTCCTAGTAATAGGATGACCTTGGAGTCCACTTTCACTGATTCATATGTAGTTTTTTTAAGTACATCACCACAGTTATTTTTCAAATATTTAAATATTAATTTATTTTATTGATTAGATTTTTTAACATTATTTATTAGGAATTATTCCCAATTAAAGGTTGATGATTTATCATAGGTTGTTGTAGAGAATTAAAACCCAGTTCTAATGCACTGGGGTTATCTAGTGAGAGTTTCAACTATATTACATTGTAATTCAAGTTGTCTAATTTTTTATATCTTATTCTGAATGATTAATTAATTATAATTTGTTAATTCTGATATTTTTGTTGGGAGATGGGACACTATGCATATCAGATGACCTTGGATGGGCCTTGGATTCTGCTTCCAACCCATGGAAAATAAATGTAAATATTTCTAAAATTAGGTGGTCTATCATACCTTCCCTATGGTGACTATGCATGTTTATAGTAATATGTGTATTCAAGAGATTTTCCCTCATGGAAATGCATCCTGTTTAATTTATTATAATGAACTACTTAATTAATTATTTGTGTAATTGTAATTTATGAATTATAGGGGTCACTAATGTGATCTAGTTTCATGGTTTGTCCCTTTGAGAGACTGAGGATCCTCTAGACCTCTTAGGAGGTGAGATTTCACTTAGTATGGCATGTCATTCCTTATATAGTCCTAGGTGGATAGAACATAGGTATATCGGGATAGGTTTGGATGTTTAGACCATCCTAGAAAGATATTGACATCAAGATTAGGTCATGATCCATCTCCCGACGACATCTTAGTGATAATACCTCATGTATTTAATAAGGCCATGATACCATTATAATGATGTCACAGGATATGACGTCCTAGTACATCAGGTGTTGACTCTAGATGATGAATCTATTTTTGAGGGTCTTAAAATGGATTCATATGCTTTTGTCTTGACCTTGAGGATCCCATATAGAATGCCTCTCCTATGTCTTACCCTAGGGGCCCCATTGGGTGCCCTTGTAACTGACCAGCCCTGAGAAAGTGAATCATGTGTTTGGTTAAATATATTAGTAGGTGTCACCCTATAACTCATACAGAAAATGTAAGAATAAGTGGTTAGGATGGTAGTAAGGGTTTTATTTATTCGGATAATCATACTCTTTTAATTATATATTCACTTGGTTACTATTGATGTAGTTATGACTCCAGACGTACATCCTGGAAAATGGACCATGGGGCTTGATGTGAATGATACTATGATTAGGATGCCCATAGGTACTTCCTAGGATCCAAATTCTAAGCCAATTATTTTACTGTAACATTATCAAGATGCCCATAGGTACTTCCTAGGATCTGGACTATGATCCTTCATGATTGGTTGATGTTTCTAAATGAAATCTCATTTTTCATTGGGGTTCCACCCTATTGAGTGGATACATAGGAGGTTAATGAGGATGTATCAGAAACCCTATTTCAGATATTCTAAGGGACTAATGATGATCCCCTTGAGAGATGCTAATACCTATATTTCATGCATATATTTTATGTTATTTTAATGAATTTATTTCTGTATTCAAATGATTAATCATGAAAATTTGTGAAAAAAATGATCTACTTTTTGTTTTATGGAAGGAAAAATAGATATATGAAAAGGGAATGAAAATGGTGAATATTAGAGAAAAAAGACACTTTGCGACATGAAAAAAGAAAAGCAGCGCGACATCAGATTTTTAAGGATAAAATAGAGCTAGAAAACTAGAGCATAAAATGTACATGTTTTGTATTCCATTTACACTATGTGAGTTTTTTTAGGATTTCTTTTGGAAGAGTTACTATAAATTTCACGACACCTTCTCCCGTACTGAAAAGTTTTAAGATTACACGTCGTTTAATTATTTACATGTTATGCAATATCATGACAACCCCATTTATGAGCCTTTAATGAGATTTTTAATGAAAATATTAAATATTTGACCCCGAGTTTTCAATTACTGAGCATGTTTTTCAATTTTATTAAAATCCAAATCAATCTTCATCTCTTCTTTCAATAAAGTAGTTAGATTTATTTCATAAAGTAGTTTAGGTTTATTTTATTTAATTAATATTTTCTCTAACCATGTATTTGTGGGTTCAACAACAAACTTGAAATTCCTATACTAACCTATTATTTAGTGGTTTTTTGTTTTTTGTTTATAAATTTCTTAATTAGGTAACCCTATGAGAATTAAGGACACTTGTGGGGCTATAAGATTCCCAGGATGATCCCATGGATTGTGGTGGGTGCATTTTTACTGCATTTCCCAGAAATTCTTGGGGATGGGGATGCTGAGATATTCATTGAATTGATTTTCAGTTATTATATTGGATTGGAAGATAATTCCTTATAAATCACCTTAGGGTCACCCCCCTTTGGGTTTTTCCAAGATCCAATGTATTAACCACATATGGACCGGGGCCTAGGGATTAGACATCGAGTTAAATTTACATGGAATGAGTGGTATGAAATCCATCTTAGTTTCATATTTATAGTATGTTTATATATGTCCTAAAATACTAATTTATAGGAGGGTATGGGTGATCCCATGATTAGGACATGTATCCCACTATAGTGACATAGAAAACCCAAATATATTTCTACTACTAGTTGAAGAAGGTATTGTTGCTTGAGATTTTAGAGCCCAAGGATTCACCTAATTATACATTGATTGAGTGGTATGAAATCCATCATAATTCCTTATTCCCATGATGTTTATTCCGTCGGGATCATGAACTCAGGTATCGACTGTTGATTTATTTAATTCTTTAACTTCTAGTTGTGTCTCGACTCGGTCGAGAACTTTTCATGAGAAAGAACATGTGATAGTATGCCTATTTTACTTGTTTTCCCTCTATTTATTTTCAAAAATTAACTATTATTATTGTTGTTTTCCTGATGAGTATCTCACATGTACCAACACTAAAATTTATTGTCTATGTATGAGACATTATTGGCGGTTCCCTACTAAGTTTTTTACTCACAACATGTTTTGGACACCATTGCACTTGGGTAACCAAGCAGTACTTAAATTGGTTGTAGGCATAGTTTGAGAATATGAATGGGACTTATCATGTAGGATGGCTTGGATATATATGTGGAGATCATGTATATTGTTTGACTTGAAGTTAGTAGTTGATCCTTGTAGTTTTATTTATGATTATTTTATTTACTCTTGTATATGTGATCATCCCAGTGGGATATCAGTGTTGTATATATGATATGTTCATTATACATTTTACTACATTGCATTTATTACTATATACTTATTATATATATTACTTTTACACTCTATTTTTTTTATGGATGTTTTTTGGTTGTTTTTGGTTGTTTTTTAATCTAATATGAGGGTGTAGTCTCCCCATAGACACATCCTAAGCCCTCATTTCTAGTTGATGACCTCTAAAATATCAGGAGTGATTTAGGTTTTATATCCAACTAGTCCAATTGTTATTCATAGAGTGAACCTAGTAAGGATGTGAAAAAGTGGTATCAAAGATGTTAATTTCAAATTATATTACTATTTTGGATATGGTAGATAGGAATGTCAGGAATATATCGGAACCTTTGATGGTATATGACTATTGTGTCAAGAAAATATGTTATGGTAAGAATTTCTATTTTCCAGGGATACAAGTTTGATGTTCTTGATAATAGATATCATAGTTTTATATGATTTTCAATTTGAGAAATACACATGTGGTGTGGATTTAATGATTTATTATGGATTTAAGAATATTTGTCCATTAGTGAGAGGCTAGTGATTGATTTTGACACTTGACCGACAAAGAAAAGTGGCATCTCATGCTTTATATTTTTCATGTAGGGTTCACATGTTATAGGCCTACTAGTGTGTGATTTTTCTACTGACAATGAGTTTAAATTATTAAAGTGTCTACAGAAACCTAAATGGTGTTTTACCATAATGGTTCTTGGTGGAATTTAACTCAAATATCATGACTTGTACATATATTTTCTTCTGATGGAAGGTCGTGTGGATCTATGGTGAGATGTGAAATAGTGAAGACAATGACTCATTCCTCATGTACGAGTCATGCAGGGACCCTAGTTAGTCAATAAGGTACATAATTTCGAGGTTTTTGACCCCTCATAGGGTGTTTTTACTTAGGTAGGGTTATTTAAAGTGTCAAAAACAACCTATATGATGTTTTGTGAAATATCTTAGAATGGAATGATACATAACTAAATTATGTGTAGGGTATGGCACAGATTGTTTTAGATGATTTTGTACATGGACTATTTACCCTTGTAGGTTAAAGTTAGTATTTGATTCCTTTTTGGTATGACCTTTGATAGAGTTTATTTTTAGGTGTGGTTAACTAAAGGTTTATAACAACCAATATAGAGTTTTTCCATATAGCTTAATATGAAATTTTACATAACCAACTAATGTGGCCTTTTTTTCTCTCTCTTTGTTGCATCAATTTTGTTAAATATTTTTATTTTTATTATTAAAATTTTTTTTGTTTAATAATTAACTTGTGTTGTCACTTTTTGTATTTTATTGTAGAAAAATTATTAAATTTTTTTTCTTGAGTGTTTATTGTTGTTATTTTTGAACAATTAGAAATGCAATAATTTATTTTGATTTTATTTATCCAATTAACTTGAAATTATTTTTTGTAAATAAATAAATCTCAATTTGGTATTTTATACATTAAATAATTAATTTAATTTTAACACTATAATTATTTTATATAAATATTATTTTAATACTTTGTGATATTAAATTTTTATATAATTATTTATTTTACTTTAATTATCAGTTATTTTAATTAATTATTTAGTTAATTAATCTAAGAAAACCGGAGTTTTATATTTTTTATTGTTTTAAATTAATTTTTGTGTTTTTAAAGGGTAATATGTATTAAATTATTTTTTGAATAAATTGCACCGATTTAATTTTTTTAATAATTTGAAATGTGAGTTTTAATTTATTAATTTATTTACTAATTTAGTTAACTTATTATTTTTTAGTTTAATTTATTTATTTATTTTATTTGTAACATTTTTTAGGTGTTTGTGCCTCCATTCCACCATCACCCAACAACTCAACGTTGGTATTGCCAATGGTGACTAACTATTCACCCAACCCACAACCACAATTTTCACTCACCGCCAGAAAAAAACCTACGGTGACTCAATGAGTCACCACCAGTCCCCATTCTGGCTACCCACTTCCAGCCACTACCTTCACTCGCCATTTCCCTCAACGGTGAGTGAATTAATCCCCATCAGCCACAATCTATTGGTGACTCGATGATTCATCACCAAAGCTCCATCCTCCCACACCTTTTATCATTATTTTCTCACTGTTGCACCGCAAGCCACTAGTGGCTTGACCTAGCCCACCGTTGGACCCATTTTCCACTAAATTTAACTGAACCTCACTTTTTGTAGTACCAAGCCAGCAAAAAAATCACCGAAAAACAAAAATCCAACCACCACCAAAATGAAACTCAGTTGAAGAGAAAGAATTCAATTGAAAACCCAATTTGGAAACATCTAAAATACACACCAAACCAGATCCAACCTATAGGTGAAGAATCCAAAATCACACAAACCTCTACTTTTGAGGAAGATGAAGAAACTTTGAACCACACCACTGCTTGTAAGCTATGCCGAAGGCCAAACTGTCAAGACCATCATCATCTGTTATCATCACCACCCCTATTGAAGAAGGAAAATTCTCCAAATAACCTACATCCTAAAGGCTATTGTTGAAGAACCACCTCGTGCTATTGGTATTCCGGAAACATATTCCATGTCACTACACCACCTCTGTTACTCCACCAGGCCAACGAGATAAGTCCTTTTTTATCTCCTCTCTACAAGACATATCCCCCCTCCCACTGGTTCTGCATCCCAAATCTGACCCCCCCCCACTAATTCTATTTTCTTTTTTGGTTTTTTTAAATTATAAATATTGTATAATATATAATAATAATTATTGTTGTTGTTATATATAAATAGTTTAATCATAATTATATTTACATTTATTTATTTATAAAAAAATATAATTTTTCTTGTAAATAATTATTCATATTATATAATTATTAATGATAACAAAGATAATATTAATTTATAAATTTGATTAATAATTTATATTTTTTATATCATTTATGTATATACTATTAACATTAATAGGTAAATAAATATATTTACATATTATAATCATGGTACCAATATATATAATAATTTTATATAGTTATATTTATTTAATAATTAGTTAAATTATTATTATTATTATTTGTATATTTGTTATATATATATTTATTATTTAATATATGTAATCAATTAACTTTCATTATTTTATTTTTAATTAATTTTCTGTGTATAGGGAGCTGAAACTGCTCGAAGCTTGTGTGAGGACAAGATTTGGATATATACGTCTACTGCACTCACTTGGAGTTCTACTGGTAAAGAGTGATAGACAGCTCAGGAAATCCCATGTGGGGGAGAGACGGAATGTAACACCTGGATGTTTTTATGAAATGTTTTTCTTTAAATAATTTGTATTCTTCAGTAGCTTGTTTTGCAAGAAATTGTGAGTTTTAACGAACCACAAGATTCCCTAATTATAAAATTACTATTATAGCCTAGCCATTAGGTTAGTGAGAATAATTATAACAAACTTATGAAAATGCATTGTGAATTTATTGACTATCAATTATTTATTAAAAATATAAATTAATTAGATATTTGTATTTTTGAGTGAATTAATTTTGGTAATAAAATTAATGAGATATATATGTGTTATATACTTAATAAAATATTTTTAATATTCATACAATGGATATTTTATTCATAGGGTATGTATAAAACCATATTTGATGTATAAAACCCTATTTTTTTAAAGTTTAATTTTACACCTTTGAATGGAGAACCACTTTTAAATTAAGATTTTGACACATTAATAATTTTTATATGAAAACTTAAACATTTTATTTTGAATTGGGATACAAAAATTTACTTTGGATGAATTTTGATATTTTCTGATAACATTTATGTTTTGATGAATAGTAAAAATACGCTAAATTTTAATTGAAAATAACTATTTTCATTGAAATAATTTATATGGTCAAATTGTATTATTGAATGGTTTAAAAGTATAAATAGAATATATTTTTACCATTTAATATAATATAGGTCATTATAATTAATTTTACATTAAATTCAGATATAAAAACATTTCAATCTTTTCCAATATTTTAACTTTTAAAACCAATTTTCTCATTTCAACAACATGATCGATTTTAAATTAATTACTTCAACTAATGTGTTTTGAATTTTTAAAAATGGATTCCATATTTTGAATCAGTATGTTCAAATTATGTAAATATCTTTATTTTATTTTTGGGCAATATGAA
This sequence comes from Viscum album, assembly GCA_963277665.1. Classification (NCBI taxonomy): domain Eukaryota; kingdom Viridiplantae; phylum Streptophyta; class Magnoliopsida; order Santalales; family Viscaceae; genus Viscum; species Viscum album. The sequence continues at coordinate 196,589,873 of OY728164.1, forward strand.
TAGTAATTTTGGTAATTATTTTTATTACCATGGTTGAAGGTAAATCAGGTAAATCAGGTAATTAAATGTAAAAATAATATTATAAAATTACCTTAACTCCAGTAAAAATCCTATTTTATGCATAAATTAGACCCTTATTATATATTTTTTAAAATATAATAACTTATTGGCCACTTACCTTTGAATATGGCATGAATATAATAAAAACTAATGAATGTGAAAAAATGTCAAAATCTCATTTTATATAAGTACATTAATTTTAATATATGGATAAATAGGAGATAATATCAACTATAGATAGTATCTAGAAACATAAACTTATTAACTACATCATATAAATTTATTTATAATTTTTAGAGATTAAATAATTACCATTAAGGATGACACAATAGTGATGTAGAAATTATTTTATTAATAAATATATCAAAAAAAATGGTTTTAAAAATATTAAAAGAAATATCATATGAAGTAATTAATGTGATCCAAAAAAAATTAGTTTACTATGACATTTTAGGATTTTATTAAATATTTTGGTTTGAATTTATCTTCTGTGTGGATTTTATTTAAAGTCAAATAAATGAATAGTTTCAAAATTGATACTATTGATATTTTATAAAAATAACAATTTATTAAATTATTTAAAAATCATAAAGATATTTAAAAATTACAAATTTATAATTATAAGGTCTAAAATTTCATAAAATATCCATTTATGGTTAATTAACACCATATAATTAAATATTTATAACCACTAAATATTTAGAATGTTATTACCATAATTAAAATTAAATAGAATAACTAAGTGTCAATTAAAAAGATATGGTTTAAATTGGAAAAATAACTTATCCAAAATTTATTGGTTGATGATATTAAAACCCTATCTCATCTAATATTTTAAATTGGGACATTTTTGGAAGTTTTTGGGTAGGTTTTGATTTTTTTATAAATTATTATTTATGAAGTTTCCAAAATTGCTCCACACCTCAATTAAAAAAGGGCACCTCCTCCCTCACCTCTTCACTTAATTTTGAGCCATAAATCTCATCCATACCCTAAATATTTTCCTCCTTAACTTCTCTATTTTTATTCTATAGGTTTTGGTTATCTTTAAAGACTAACTCTAGTACTCTAAGAAGAGATTTAGAGGAAGCACGTCGAGGAAGAGGCAATCCCTTCTACTAGTTCTTTCAAACTTATTTCTTCATATAATTCCTATTAATTAGTTTTTTAGTTATAAAACAATAAAATAAGAATAACTAATATACTTATATGTTATTATAAACATGAAACAACTATATTTCACCTTCTATCCATCCTATCAAAAACGAAATCACCGCGTGTGCGTACGTAGGGCTTACTGTCTCCACGCCATGGTGTGATCTTTTTTTCACCACCACCATACTTGGATGGGTATAATGATGGAAATAATAACTATATATTATTATTATAACATTTTTCTAATTCTGAAATATTATACACCATCCACTTCTATACCATTCAAAAATTTTGGGAATGATATCATCGCTCGTGAGTACATACGGTATACCGTCTCCACGATGTGATGCAATTCATTCTACACGATCTTCATTAAACCATGATTATATACATGAATTTAATGAATAAATATGATATATATTATACTAATATAATTCTTGTAAATGATTTGACTATAACCTAAGAATTGGAACATGAACTTATATGACAAATCTTGCATAAGAATATAAACCAATTAATATTCAAATAACGGGTAACAATGAAATATTACTAAAAAACTGATGGTAATATAATCTTATATAATATCATAAAAAATTATTATTATTATTTAATAAGTAAAAAACAATAATTAAATCATTATACAGGAGGTTCAGATACATATAAAGGATATCAGACCTGAGGTAAGGGATAATTTTACAATCTCATTTTTATTTGAGATTATTTATACATAAGTATTTACTGGGGTATATTTATCATCGACATCCATGTTTCTTGATTATGTAATATTATATCTATTATTCTATAATTATTGAAATTTAATTTTATCCTTTGGTGAATTTTTATTAAATGGTATAAAAGGAATCTTTTGTCATTATTCGATTTGAGGTACTTTCTTACTTTTCCAGCAAAAGTATGAGGATAATGTTTTTTTAACTTATATGGCATTAATGGATTTTTATGGTTTCATGAAAACTAATTTCCATGAATATTCTTCTACAATATTTCAAGATTATTTTCAACTAAATTATTTTCTTTTAAAATTGTATGGCATTTTGAGAAAAGGAAAAGTTTTTGAAAAAAAAGGATATTTTCCTCAGGAATTAAGTTCAAGTGTTTTATCAAAATTATTTTCCATATAAGATGATATAGGGTTATGTTTCTATCCCTATTAATTTTATTTTATTACATTTATGATGTAATTATTTTTATAAAATCCATTTATTTTAAATACATCATGATGGAATGATGTTAAAGAAACCCATTTTATATCATGGGTTATGCTATGATAAATGATTTATGTTATTATGGAATGTATAAGAATAGTTTAATTATGAGATGGGTGGGACCTATATCTCCCTCCAATGAATTGGGTAAAGATTTATATCTCATGAGATAGACATGACTAGAATGGAATATAAATATGCTTTAGTAATACAAGGTTGGAATGAGAAGTGAACTCGGTTCAGTAATGGACTTTTTCCACTATGATGGTTTTGGAAATGAGCCTTGATTAATATGATTTGATTTTCTATGATTATGTGTGTATGCCTAGAAATTTCATGTCTTATATTATGACTATTTGGATTATATTTCACTTTTATGATTTATCCCAAAACATGATATTATGATATTTTATATGTCAGATAAGATTTTCAAATGTTATGTTCTTATGGTTATGATATGATTGATATTTCCCTTTTTTACCCTTACTAAGAATTTTATCTCATCCTTTCATATGTTTCTTTTCCCTAGGTCATGAATAATGTTATTAAGTAAGATATGTCAAAAAGGATTCTAGTTTTGAAGAAATAACCGACAGATACTATAGATGTTTTATGAACCAACTATTTATGTTTCAAATTTTCTAAAGACACTAAACCTATACAGTCCTGACATGGTTTTTAGAATGTTATGTAATAAATATTCTTCAATGTTGAAGTAATATCTACATATAAATTATGGGCTGTTATATGGAATATTCAAGAATCATGGGTAATTTTCTATTAACACAAGTGTGAGACATTTGAGGGGCCATTCCAAAACCATCTACAACACATCACCACCAGGGAGCCATAGCCCTTTTTCAGTCATCACAATCACCCATTCCAAATACATCCACTCCTCATTCAACCATCTCGTCCTTCAATTATCAGATTGATGATGGGAATACATTCCATCCTTCAATTCCCATCCTTTTCTCCCAAAACTCCATCATAGAGACCATTCTATATTCACCAAAGCACAGAGAATAGATATGGAGCAAACAGTCAAGCAGGACCAGAGGATCGGAGTAGGAGCTTGAGGAGGGGACCTATCTCATCTGAGATTCTCTTTTATCTATTTATTTATACTATTTTTGTCCTTATTTTCATTCTCATCATGTGTAGTTAAATTTCATAGGGGGGTCTAATTGTTATGTTTTTAAATTATTATTATGTTATAATATTAATTTATGCAATTTCTTTTGTTCACTTTTAACTCAGAGATCTCATTTAATTCTTGATGAGAATCATTTTCTTCATTGTGATACGTATCGACAGGTGAGGATAGTGATCACTTTCCATATGAATTTTAACTGAAGTATTTAAAATAGAAAGTTTTAATGTTATTTATTTCACAGAGAATCATTTTTATTCATAAGTGATGATTGAAAGAGTTTTTATAAGGAAAGATCAAAGGGCTATGTTGGTCAACTGAAGTGAGATATTGGTGGATCAATACCATTTTTCTCAACACCAATTAAATTGTAGTCGACTAGAGTGTGAATTAAAAATCTTTTATTTGATTCATGATAATATAGGTAGGCACGATGGGGGTTGTTGGTGGGTTTGGTGAACAGTGATTCACCATTGGAAATTCCAATGGTGTGTTTTTGAGTGATGGTGACATGGAGGCAGCAGCACCTAAAAAAATTAAATATAACAAAAACTAAAAAAAGATAAAATATAAAAAGATTACAAAAATCAAAAAATGTACAAATAAAGTCTCAAAACTGTCACTCATTATATGTACACTAGGTCAACTAAGTTATAACCGAATAATATAATTAAAAAAATCAATCAACATTGTTTTTTCTTTATAAAACAGAGAAAATCAGAAATGGAAAATCTAGAAAATAGAGTAGAAAATAAAAAACTGAATGTTCCATAGCCTTTAGTATCGACCCATAAGAAACCCAGAATTAGTGAATTTAAAATTACAGTTATGTCAATAAACATATATTGTATTATGTTTTCCCATAGATCTAGGAGCTATAACATCAAACAACCTCATATTTCTCAACTACCATCATTCAATGCCCTCCCAGCAGAGGATTCACTTGAATTCATTAGATATTTTTATGGCTCTATAAAGAAACTGCCTCTCTGAGATCTAAGTGAAGAGGAGTTGAGGTTGAGGTTTTTCCCATTTTGTATTAAGGGTAGGTCTAGGACTTGGTTTCCAAATCTAGATGGAGAATAATTTCAAACATAAGATGAGGTGTTTAATGCTTTTGTATCAAAATTCCACCCTAGGAACACCACCATTGATATTAGGCACAAGACCACTGGATTTCTCCAGGATGAGGTAGATACTTTTCATGAGGCATGGTATAGGTTCAAAGGACTTCTTAGGAAAAGTCTCAATCCCCATTTACCTCCCCATATTCTCATGGACAATTTTTTCAATTCCCTCACCCCTTAAAATAAGAACCTATTTAACCAATATTATGGGGATGACTTCTCTGATTCCACTCTTAGTGAACTCAAACAATTGTTTGATAAGTTAGCTCAAAATTCCCAAAACAACTACACTAAGGAGAGATTCATCCATAGGTTTGAAACCAATACCCAAGCTGTTGTTGTTAATGAACAAGTCCTAATTGATCAGTTCTTTCACTGTGGGATGTTTGGTCACACTCATAAATGTTGTCCTAACTTTGATCTCTCAGTTCAATTCGATGAGAGTGTCTAGTGTATGGATTATAGAGCTATGAACCAAGGGTAAAATGATCAATTACAAAATTAGTATAACTCTAGATACAAAAACAATCCAAATCTATCATGGATTGAATAAGGGTTGACAAAACATTCCACTACCCCTAATTACTAGTCATAGCCCAGAATTTATAATTAAAACAAATATAGGGATGAATAATTAAATTATTAAGGGGATATTAAGGTAATGATGAAATAGAAGTTAAGTGAAATTAGTTCTTTGAAAAAATACATAGATTATAGAATTCATAGTCTGGAAATTCAAATGGGCCAAATGGACAGAGAGCTATGAGGAAGAGACTAGGGAAAGATTCCTGGTACAACATATTTATATCCAAGAGAGAATGTGATGGAAGTAACAACCAGGTGAGGACATAAACTTTAAAAACCAGTTAGGGAACAATATAGGAAAGAGTAATTTTATGTTCATGCTGAAACTGGAGTTGAAAATTTAGAAAATCCAAAATCTAGAAATTTTGAAAGACCTGAGGAAACTGAGAAAAATATAGGAAAGTTACATGAGAAAACCCCATAATAAAGGAAAATGAAATAAGAGTTAGTGAAAGAGGGAAAGAAAAATTCAAGGTTTTCAGATGAGTAGAAGAACCCGCCTATTTTAAAGAATTACCCTCTCTCATCCCTTTTCCACAAAGGTTGAAAACACCAGTGGACCTTATTACCTCATGTTTCTTTAGATGTTTTGGAGCTTAAATGTTAACATGACCTTTTCGAATCTTTGAACAAAATCCATTCATACATGAAATTTATTAATATGTTCTTAACTAACAGAAGGGATTGGGGTGAGAGATCAACAGTGAGTTTGAATGAGAAGTGTAGTGCCATGGTCCAAAATAATATTCCCCCAAAACTAAAAGACTATAGAATTGTTATCATTTCCTATAAAATTGGTTGAAGTGAAGATATTGGGTTCTTGTGTGGTCTATTTTCTAGTATCAATCTTATTCCCTAACCCTTACTAAAAAAAGTATGCCCTTAAAAAGAGGAAACCAAATTTAGTAACACTACAGTTATCTGATAGGTCACTTTCCTACTCTTATGGGAGGGTGGATGATCTATTGATAGATATAGGGAAAATTTCCTTGCCCGCTGACTTCCTAATTCTATATATGGAGTGTGATCACATTGGTCCACTCATTCAAGGTAGAACATTGTTTGCCACTTTTTTGGTTATCATTGATGTATCAAAGGGTAAGCTGACCCTCTAAGCAGGAAAGGATGAAGAGGTTTTTCATGTCTATAAAGAGTCTCCTCTTGATGTGAGTTTTAAGTTGATTGATGTTGTTGATGGGGTTTTTAGAGCTCATTTTAGAAAGAAAAATCATCATCCCTTTGATGATTTAATCACTGAATCTTTCAGTAAGAATTTTCAAGATAATTTTATTCATTCTGAATCCACACAAGATCTAGAAAGTATAGGGAGAATTGAAAACCAAATTAGAGAATTCATTGATCAAAACCATGAGGTGATCATTCCTAACCCTGATATTGCTTCCTATTTTCTAAAACTTGAGGGAATTCATTCTACTGATTCTACTTTTTCTACTGAAAGTAAAATTTTAACAGTTGAGGATTGGTATGGAGTCAATTCTACTATGATTAAGGCTAAAGGTGAGTCTTCTAGATCTGTTATGAGTGAGCTAGAAGATTTTTTGGATTTTTTTCCAAGTATGGATAGTAGTATGCTGATTCATTTCACCAATTTGATGATGAAATTTTCATCCATTAGTTTGAAAAATTCATAGGACAACTTGATGATTATACCACTGCTCCACCTAAGATAGATTCCACTTCCAGTCATTCTGTTGTTGAAAGTGACCCACCTACAGGAACTATTGTTCCTCTTTCTAAAACTATTAGTGACTTAAGTGTGGGGTATAATATGAGGGAGCCTATTTGGAGTGATTCTGGAAAACATTTCTATCCTATTGAGCTTTTTTCTACTCTGCCTCATTCTTTGAGTGATTATCTATGTTTTGCAGTTATCGATGGAAGGAGTCTTAGTCCTCGACAGTTGAAATTTTTTATAATACTTATTCAATCTGATGAGTTTCATGAGGTTTTGTGTGAACTTAATGAATTTTCAAAAGTAAATACTGAGGGGTCAATTGCTGGTGAATCTTTTACACAAATGAACATGGTTAGAAAAAAAATTGGGAATAAATTCTAACTGGGTACTTTAAACCTAGATTTTCATTAGAGGAAACCCATGATTTTCTTATTTTTAATTTTTAATTATTTTTTGAATAAATACTCCTTACTTGGTTGTGTGTTTCTATGATTTTGTGAACCTTTATTACTAAGATTATCATTTACTTTTTTTTTCTAGATTGATGGATTTTTTTTAACAGTGTTAAATACCAATTAACTTGAGGTATAGGTGCTATTGTTTTCTCAGTTAGTTTTCAGAATTTTATACTAGTGGAAGACTCATTTGGAATATTCATACTATAAGGAATATTTTTCTGGAAGAACATTGAATAAAACATCCCTCAACTTACTCTAGTCAATTTAAATTCTACTTTTCTTTTCTGCTTTCTCATTTCATAATGTTCATTTTGTAGGTACTTCAAATTTTCAACTAGATGTATGTTTTTTATATTTAAATTTAGATTATAATAATGTTTTTCAACATTGAAAAGAGATTCTACATACCTAGGTAGTAACTATTTTTCTTCTTTCTAAATTCTTTTTGTTTTTGATTTCTTTTTTTCCCTTGTTTTGAATTTTTACTGAAATTTTTTTCTTCCTTATTGTGTTTTTTGCTACTCATTGCACATTTTATGTTAATTTCTACTATTCCTTTGAAAATAATTCTTAATCTCATTTGATTCATAAAAATTTTGGTAGAAATAATATTCTATGCTTAATTTCATGGTGGTGGTTGGTGGTTTCTTTTGTATTTATTTCTATTTTACTATTTTTTATTGGTGTGTAAAACAACCTTTTAAATATTCCTATAACCCCTAAAAACTCATTTTCCTGTTATACACTTCAAAAATAATTTTTAAACGTATAAACTATATCACCTTAATCCTTAGCATTGGAGACAATGTTGTGAATTAAGTATGGGGGAGGGGTCTTCACTGAGCTTAATTATGATTCATGGTTACCACATAAAAAACCCTTAATTTTTTTTTGATTTACCTCCTAGCCAAGAATACTTTCTATTTCTGTACATAGACAAAACAAAACAAAAAAAATGTGGATAAAAAAATCAAAAAAATAATATATTTTTTTTGCATCCTAGTTAGGTGATAAATGAATTCTAAGTTGAGGGGTTCAAAGAGTCTAAAATTGTTATAAATTCATGATTTCTCAGTGTTTTTGTCTACTATTTTTGTGTAAGTTCACCTTAAGAACTAGTAAAGGAAGTATGATGGGAGAGACCTTCGTGGAATTTTTATATTAACCTGAGAAACCAGATATTTGAACTTGAACCTAAGAGACACTCACTTCTTAAGTAAACACTTTAGGAACTCAACTCTAATGATAATCTTATAAGTCCTTTGAATCTGGAGTAAAATGGAAAAATGGTATCCAATGGTAATTCTCTATTATAAGGTCACTGGGTGCATTTTTATAAATAAATAAAATCTATTTTCAAATTCAATAAGTTTTATGCATAGTTCTTTGCATAATAAAATTGGCTTGGAAAAAAATAAATTTCCATTTTAAAAATGTGTTCATTTAGGTGGGAGGATTTTGAACCCAAATAAAAAAGGGGACAATTAACTTATTTAATTATAATTTTATTTGCATCAATGAAGTGTAAAAAAATATTATTATAATAATAATAAAATATTTATTTTGGGGAACCTAGGGAAGAGTGAAATTTAATGGTGTCTCTTACTAAGGTTTTAATTCCACTTTTTCCTAACCTTTTACACTCTTGAAACTGGAACCCATTTTTAATGGAAATAAGGTAGTTGGTAACATTCACATAAGATGCATGATTTTTCAAGAACTAGAGGGATTTTTTATCTCTTTTTACTTTGAATCACATAGAACTTAGGCAGGATTACCCTTTCTTTCTTTCAGTTTTGTGAATAAATAAAATGTATAGAATTTCTTAGGAGTGAAATTGATTAAGTGTGGAGGAGTTTGATGTGGCCTTTTTTTAACTCTTTTTTCCACATCAATTTTGTCAAATATTTTTCTCTTTATTATTAAAATATAATATTTTTGTTTAATAATTAATTTTTGTGGTCACTTTTGTATTTTATTGTATGAAAGAATGATTTTGTGTTAAATAAATTTTCTCAAGTGTTTATTATTTTTTTTAACAATTCAAATGTAATAATTTATTTTTTTTAATCACCATTTCTTTTATATTCTATTTTTTAATTTTAATTTTTAATTTTTTATTTTTTTTATTATTTAATTCTTATATTATTCTATTCTATATTTTTAAAATAATATTTTTTAATTTATTTAATATCATTATTTTATTTTATTTATTATTTATTTTATTATTCATTCAATTTTTTATTGTTTAGATTTTCTTTTTCTTTTATTGATTTTATTAATTTCATTTTTTCTTTAATTAATTTTACTTTCTTCAGTTTTATTTACTCTTAAATTAATTCATCTATTCAATTAATTTTCTCTTCTTTTCTAAATAAATAAATCTCAATTTTGTTTTTGATACTTTAAATAACTAAATTAATTTTAATAGTCTAATTATTTTTTTGTAAATATTCCTTTAATAATTTTTAATATTTAACTTTAATATAATATTTCATTTTACTTTGTTTATTAGTTCATTTAATTAATTAATTAGTTACTTAATTTAAGAAAAATGACTTTTTATTACTTTAAATTAATTTATTTTTTTCAAATGGTAATGTGTAATAAATTATATGTTGAATAAATTGTACCCATTTATTTTTTTTCTTTAACAATTTGAAATTTGAATTTTAATTTATTCATTTATTTTCTAATTTAGTTAACATATTATTTTTTAATTTAATTAATTTATTGATTTTATTTGGAATGTTTTTAAGTGATGTTGTCACAATGCCACTATCACCCAGAAACTCATTGTTAGAAATACCAATTGTGACTCGCTATTCACCCAACACACTGCCACTATTTTTAATCACCACAAAAAAAACCAATGGTGACTCAACAAGTCACTCCCAGCCCCCATCCTGCCTACCCACCACCAACTGCTACCTTCACTCACTATTTCCCCCAATTGTGAGTCAATTACTCACCACTAGACTCAATCATGTGGTGACTTTAAGATTCATCACTAGAGCTCCATCCTCCCACACTTTCCATCATTGTTGTCTCATTATTACACCACAAGACACTGGTGGATCAACCTGAGCCACCATTGGACCAATTTTCACAAAATTTAGCTAATCCTCACCGGTTGTAGCACCAAACCAGCAAAAAAATCACCGAAAAATCAAATCCATCCACCACCAAAATCAAACACATTAGAAGAGAAATAATTCCATTGAAAACCCAATTTGAACCCATCTTAAATACACACCAAACCACATCAAACCTACCAGGGAAGAATCCCAAATCATGCAACCCTCCTCTTATGAGGAAGCCGAAGAAGATATGAGCCACGCCACTACTCGTGAGCTCCATTGAAGGCCAAGACTGTTGAGACCACTGTCGTTTATTGTCAATACCACCCATTTTTAAGGAGAGTTCGTCAGATAAGCTACCTCTGGAAGGTCGCTATTGAAGAAAGACCTCATGCTGTTGGTCCACCAGATTCATTTGTCACCTCACTGCACCGCCTCCGCTACTCCACCGAACCAATGAGCTGGGTTCTTCCTCACAAATCTGACTCCCCCACTCTATCTTCTTTTTGTTTTTTTAATTATAAATATTATATAATGTAATAATAATAATAATAATAGTTAGATACAAATAGTTTATTAATTATTATATTTAAATTTATTTATTAATAAAAATATATTTTTTCTTTGTAAATAATTATTTTTCTTCAATAATTAATAATAATAATATATATTATATTAATTTATAAATTTTTTCATTTATTTATATTTTTTATATCATTTATATATATACTATTAATATTAATAGGTATTTAAATATATGTATGTATTTTAGTTATTATATATATATAATAATAATAATTTTATATAGTTATATTTATTTAATATGTAGTTATGTTTTTCTTATTATTTGTATATTTATTATATGTATATTTATTATATAATACATGTAATCTATTAAATTTCATTATTTTATTTTTAATTAACGTTTTATGTGTAGGGAGCTAAAAATTATTAAAGTTCATGCGAGGGGCATATTTTTTTAGAGACATATTGCTGCACTCACTTAGAGTTCTACTGGTAACTGGTGACAGGCAACTTAGGGCATCAAATGTGGGGGTGAGGTAGAATATTCTAGAATCGTGGATAATTTTTTTCTTAACACAAGTGGGACACATTCGGGGGGGCTATTCCATAACCATATACAACACATCACCACTAGGGAGCCATTGACTTTTCCAATCATCCCTATCACCCATTCTAGATCCATCCACTCCTCATTCAACCATCACATCCTTCCATTCCCAAAATAATGATCGGAATCCATTCTATCCTTCCAATTCAAATCCTTTTCTCTCGATCTTCCATCATAGAGACTATTCTCCATTCACTTGAGCACAGAGAACATACAAGGGGCAGACAGTCGAGCTAGAGGGGAGGATCGGAGCGAGAGGTTGAGGAGGTGATCTATCTCACCAAATATTCTCTTTCATCACTTTATTTTTTTTATTTTCATATCTATTTTCATTTTTATCATGTGTTGTTAAATTTCATAAGGGGAATCAGATTGTTATGTTTTAAAATTATTATTATGTTATACTCTTAATTTCTACAATTGCTTCGGTGCACTTTTATCTTAGAGATATCATTTAATTCTTGATGAGCATCATTTTCTTCTCTATTCTATATACTGACAGGTGATGATAATGATCACTTTTCCTTTGAATTTTAACCAAAGTAATGAAAATAAAAAAGGTAAATGTTATCTTTTCTATTTAGAATCATTTTTATTCCTAAGTGATGATTGAAATATTTTTTCTAAAGAAATATTTGAGGGCTATGTTGATCCACTAAAATGAGAGATCAGTGGATCAACACCATTTTTATCAGCACCAATTTAATTATAGTTAACTAGAGTGTGAACAGAAAATATTTTATTCGATTTATGACATTATGATCTCCATAATTCATCCATTGATTGTCCCTCGCTTTATCTGCTACTTTTTTATTCACTGCATCCTCCTTACACCATTTCACACTACCATTTCCCCCACTTCATTCCATCTACATCTATTTCAATTTTAGTTTTTCTGTTATCATTTTTGAGTGTTTTAGTTTTGTTCGTTCTATCACATCATAAGTCATTCTCTATGGTTCGACCCTTCTTACCACATCACTAGTGTAAGTAAGTTATATAAATATGAAATTTCTGTGAGTCTAACGACCCCACAGTCACAAAAATTCATTTATGGTTATCTAGTCAGATCATCAAGGAATATTCTGATAGGTAAATAAATGTTTATAGTAAATTGGAACCCTGATGGGGTATTACCATATACGGATACTCAGTGAGGATCAGTTCATCATATTTCTTTTACATGATATCTTTAAAATCATAGGGTAATTTCTTTATGAGGATGATCGGTGAGGATTAGTTCATGGAAGGCTGATGCTTGGAAGGAGATTCTATTAGAATATTTCTTTAAGTTAATAGTTATAAATGGGTTGAAATTAAAAGGGTTTTGAATTATAACTTAAAGGGTTTTTCCTAAATAAATTGGAAAAGAAAACCTATATAATTGAACCCATATTGATATGTTTTGACCCTCATAGGTTATTTTTATCCTTACCTATCTTAGAGAGATTTGGAAGGCATATTATATGCCTTGAGTTGAGACAGAAGTATGGGTAACACCTCGTGATATGTGACCTTGGTGACTTTCATCTTTTGTTCTAGGTGGTAGGACCTAGTGACCAATCCTGATAATTGATCAGTATTTCTAGGTGGGAGACCTAGACACCCTTAGTTGTAAATTTAACATTAGTTATTTGGTTCTATTATTTGATCTAGGGAAACCAAATAAAGGGTTTGGCCTGATTTTACAGATGCCTTTTAGGAGGTGAGCTTAGTTGTATGATTATTTAGAGAATGATGCAAGGGAGGTGCTTGGGTTTCTTGATATATTCATGATGATTCATTTAGTTTATGAGGAGGCACCTATGGTGCTTGGTTATCAATACTGACTTCAAAAGGAAGAGTTATTCGAGTACCTATCCCTATTGATTAGTGGTTGTACGGTTGATGCTATAATTTTGGAAAATGAGATCATGTGATGGGAAGTCATTGAATAAATCCTAGTATAGGTGTAGTTACTTGTTTTGAATAGAAGTTCCAAGGGAGCTTTCGGTTTAATGATATTGATGTGCAATGTGGCATGGTCAACTTTGAATATATAATTTTAATATCATCGAAGTGTGATTTGTGTCATGGCTATGTGGTATAGGATTTCACACCAGGAGCATATGGAATGTTTAGTTTGTATTGGTTGTATGTGGTAAATGGTTAATATGGAATGTTGATGAGTGGTTTATTACAGGCTAAGGATCAATGGTTTCAAATTCAATTCTTATGGGAATAGTGACCTATAGCTTTAAATAAATTAAATTACCCATGATTAGGGATATCATAGAAATTAATCGCGTTCCTTGAGATGGGGGCCCATGGGTAGACCTTAACACACATTTTTGGGAGATGTGGTGTCAATGGATGGACAAGGTAAGTACAACCTCATTTGATGTGAGTGTGGCTAAGAGAGAGTGATACACACCTATTGATGTAATCTTAGCATAATTCTAGTTTATAGGTGAACATGAATAGTATCTTGACATCATCTTGTGTATGTTGGGATAGAATCGGGTATACACTTAGCTATCAAAATATCATTTCCGATTTTACTAAACTCATTGATATTTTCACTCAAGGAGTGGTATAAGGTGTGTCATATTTTGGGGGGAATCATTGGATATTTGAGGGTGGTAACCCTCATTGTAAATTTTTAAAATTAATTAACTCTATGAGAACTATTATTCAAAAGAGGGAATAGGTGATTGGTGACATTTATGTTGGCACTTTGGTATGATCGGGTTTTTGGTAATTTCATTTGTTACGTCTAGATATAGATGGTACATGGGATGTGATTATAAAGAAACTTGATTCATTAGTGAAATGATAAGGATGATTCTAAGGTAGGGAGTGGGAGGTTTATCATTGGTATATAACCCCTCATGTGAGGAGGGTCATGATAGGATGAGACCAGTCCTTGGATAGTCATTAGTATTTGATATTACATTGCATAATGGGACCATGTATTGCTTGAGTTTTTGGAAAATTCTATTTATAGGATCAAATACAAACTCGAGTGGAGTTTGAGTGTGGGATCCAGGCCCATCATAGATTTTGATGATCCAAGGGTGTTAGATTGGGAATGTTTCAGTGTTCATGTTTTGGTGTGATGAAAAAAATAGACATGTAATGGTTCAACCAAAAAATGTAATAGGAAGTCAGATACGGATTTTGATGAGTGTGATCAAAACTATCTTAGTGTTCCTTATGATAAATTCATCAGGATCTATTTTTGGTGATGTGTTGGCTATTGAAGTTGAGAATTTCAAGAAAATTTAGATATAGGTGGTTTTACTTGAGTTTTTTCGATTATATGTATGTATTCATTGAGGTGACATTGGGATCAAATGAGTGTAATCTAAGGGTTAGTTGAGGATTTTTAATGAAAACTCATTGCAACCAAACGTAGCTAGGTCAATCAAAATCTGGTCATTTAAATTTAATCGAGGACCAAGAGTAGTGTCCTCATGTTTCTAATTGGTTGTAGTAAGTTTAGAAACATGTTTATGTAATTGTTAAGATGTTAGGGGGTGTTTCATTAGGAAAATACGATATTGGAAATATGATGTCTTGGAAATTTTTTTAAAATAAAGAACTATGTTGGTAAGTGTCATAGTGTGGCTAATGAAAAAGATGATGATTTAATAATCCCTTGGATTAGATGAGCTATAGTATGAACTATCCCAATGTTTCATCTCTAGTTGTGAGAATTGTCTTGGGTTTTAGTTGTTTAAGTGATGTATGTTTGAGGAGGTGTTGAAAGCTCGTTGGTTATTTAGAAACATGACTCAATCATTTGAATGGATTTCACAACCTAAGTTATTTGGGCTGTTTATTTTTATTATCACTAAGACTTATTGGGTATTATAAGTGTTAAGATGGGGTGGTTGTAAGATCACATGTTTTTTCAAGTTGTAAAAAATTCATAAGGAAATTGAATTTTGAATTGGTGGATGGGTTAATTTTTTATCAGATATTCGGAATGGTGATTTTAAGGTTGGGATGCCTATAAGTAATGATTTTAGACCAGAAATAAGACTTTAAATCTAGTTTAGAGGTTTTAGGATAATCCCAATGGTTCTAGGCCAGAAATGGTAGTTTTGGGAAAGTGCATCCTAGGGTTCATGGTTGGCACATGGTTAGTGTTAAACTTGTGACCCAACCATGTTTTCAAGTTTACATAGGCACATGGGTTGAGAAACTGTGTAGCAACCTAAGGGAGACTATGCGAAGGTATTCAATTTACTACATACATGTCGCACAATTAGTACATGGTCTATTAAACTATGAACTACAACTGGGCGAGATGGTGGGGCCGAGATAGTACAAACCACACGGTAGGTGCAAGGTCTACTGAACCATTCTAGGTGTGTCTTCCTTGGATAGAGTAGGTGCATGGTTGGTGTAAAATTTTGAAAACCATGCTTCAAAAATGTGTGGATAATTAAAAAGAGGAAAAATTTTATTTTTCCCCTCTAGACCTTAAAGGGTCTTACTCCTATCTTATCTCTCTTTTTACTCATCATGTCCCCCATGCATGCCCTCCTTCTTATCCCTTTCTTTATGGGAGTTCTCCCTTGTTCTTGGTCTAAATCAAACATCATAAGATGCATTGGAATTCTATAGGAGTGTATTTGAGTCTTTTAGTCTTTATTATGTTATTCTCCTTCTTCCTATAAGATTATATTTTTTGTTAGGGTTTTTATTCCTGATTCTACTACAGAATACGGGAATCAGATACCGAAGTTAGTGATTTTCCTTTTTCTGGGAAGAGGATGGCCCGAAAGGCCATCTTTACTTCACCACATGAAATTTTTTTAAGGTACATCACCATGATTATTTTACAAAGTAGTTTTAAACATCATAAGTAATTATAAATAATCCCTAATAGTTGCCTTAATAATTTAGTAACGATGAAATTTTAAAGATGAATGAACACAGACACCACTATTATGAGACTAGTATAAACGATCAAAACTATAAACACCTTATATGGAGAATACATAGAATTAATATAGATATTGAATAATTAAAAAGAGTATATATATGATCATGGTTGTTAATTAATTGATTAAGATAGTTATTTTTGTTATACAGAATGTTAAATTACATTTTTTTAAGTAAGGATAAGTGGTAAGGGTTTTCGTCTCAAATTCCTCTCTTTGAGACATGTTTCGTATTATACACCTAATTTAATTTATGTGGTGTATATGATACCTATATGAGATATTATATCATGAATTTTATTTTAATAATTCTATTTTAAGTTCAATTATAAGTCCTCTCTTTCAATGGGTTTTCATTAAAGTGTTACTCAATCAACAATACTTTTTTTTGGTATCAATTATGATTCTTTGAAACTTGTTACATACAAAGAACCATGTTTACTTTAGACGGTGAGTTCAATTACCATGGATATATTTTTATTATACTCTTTTTATTTAATGGGATTTAATATCCAAATCGTATTAACTTATTCAAGTGTAACGAGATACATTTCAATCCCTAGTAGTAAGGATCTTTGTTAACTCAAATACCCTTCTTTGAGTTATAATGTTTTATTTGAAAATTATTTTTTCATGCCTGGGTTATCCCAACCTAATATTATATGGTATTTTATAATAATCTTTGTGAAATTATAGTTTTAATTTTTTATTAATATTTTTACAATGTGGTTTTTTAACAAAGGTGATTTCAAGTATTGAAATTTTATCTTTCATAATCAAACGTTTTATATCAACATTTATAAAAAGGTTTATTTAATTTTAAAGGATCCATTATCATATATTCATTTAAAATTAGTGGTTTTAAATAAGTATTCAACTACCCTTTTGAAAAATAATTTTATAAGTTAGGTGTAATTTCTAATTTTACATAAATGATAAAAAAATATAAAATATCATTCAATTTTTCACTTACATTTCCACTTACATTTTAAAAAAATCCCCAATAAGTTTTATGTTTCATGATTTATCCTCAAAAATATATTTGTGTGTGTGTTTTTGTTATCATTTTGGGGAAATTAACTCATGAAACTAAAAAATACAATTCATGATTCCTTCTTTAGTGGAATTTTTCAAGAGTTCTTTTACGGGGATTTTTTTCATCTATGTTAACATCCTTCTAGGTTTCCTTTATAATACTGAGGATATGTTCCTTTTAAACCACCCACCACCTTAACATGGATCAATTTTGATAATTTTATTCATGTATTTTCTTATTCATATTCTCATTTGTTTTTATAGTGTGAACATTACATTTTACATAATTCATATTGGATGATATTCACTATGAAATAATGCTACTCTATTAACATGGAGAAAAGTATTGGAATTTTATATGTTGTTATTGGAATAAATATGATTATTGGAAATTTGACTATATATTTTTTAACCATCTTCATTCTTCCTTGAAAAGAGTTATGTTCATGTTATCCCTTTTATTAACACGGGTAAAAGTATTATCATTCAGTATATTGTTCTTTCAATATGGATGTGTATTGGCAAGTTGACTATGTATAGTTTGACCATCAAAATTATTTACCATGATGGGTTATGATCATGTTATCCCTTTTATTAATATGTGTAAAAGTATTAGAATTATTGATTATTATTGATTTTCCATTAAGGTTGACCATGTATTTATATTTCATATTCTTTATTATACAGATAGCCATATTTTATTGAGTAAGTTGTTCCTTAAGGAATGAGATGAAAATATTAATGACTCTTATAGTGAATGAATTATAGTTAATCAAATGATAGGTTTGGATCAGAATTATATATCCCCTTAATGCATTGATGGGTATCATGACGCAAAAAAGGTTGGGTTTTTGTGTATTCCTAATCACATAACAAGATAGTGTCTTGGCATAAGGCCTTGACAGTAGGATGTCATGACTATAATCTTGATGACGTGTAAATGTCTTGAAATAAGGCCTTGAAAATAGGAATTTTAGGTCAAAAATTATGAAATCCATATGTATGAGATCGTTATTATTGATATCCATGTTTTCATTTATTTTTATAGATATAGTATACCCTTATATTCGAGTTGATTATGGCTTCATATTGTTTACATATCCATGTCATAATATTTATTCCATGATTGTTTCAGTTGTATATTTTCCCTTACAAATCATTTGAGATCACCCATTATTATGCTTTCATTTCCTTATGTTATGAAGAAAATTAGTACATGTGACATGTTTATAAGTATAGTGTGTATGGAAGAATTTATTGTATGTGTTCAAGACTCATTATGGATAAATTAATTTTATATATAATATAAAAAAATGACTTTTTGACAAAAATAACAGGGGCCTTATTAGTTTATGATGTGTCCTATTCCTCTAAAGCTATAAACCTGAAATGATCCTTCAGATGTAAGAGATTGATTTTTTTTGATTTTTTAATTATGGATGGTTATATCTAGGATTTTATAGCTAGTACCAAAGTGATTATGTAATGTATGTGTTTATGAGCACCGGATCCAGGAGTGGGGGTCTGGGGCATCATGATTAGTTTCAAAGGAAAGGTTTAGATAAATTTAGAGATTATGATGCTTTTGAGTATAATTTAAGTTTTTATAAGTTAAGTTTGATCATAATTTAAATATTAAAGATAAACCTTTAGGATATGTATATGATTTAATGTTATGGTAATAATTCATATTTTATTTTTGAATTAGGGTCAATAAACCTTATTTAAAACCCTAACCATAAGTCTAAGTATTGGATAACAACCTGATGTTTTGGTAAAATAAATATTTTATGGTTTTTCCTATCAATGAAACCTTGTTTGGATACTAGAAAATGGCTACAGCTATAGCACAAATTCACCTAGAGGGAATCAGCCTGAAAAGGGTGGGTTGAGCATTGACCCATTCATTACCCAGATACATGATGAGTGGGCCTAAGATAGAATACCTAGTGAGACAATCCATGGAGATATGATTTAGTTAATCACATTATATTTATGAACCATTATGAAGTATTTAAGAATTATTTTAACTAATTAGGTTAGATAACCTAATATAAAAATTACTATGGATATCCAAGGATTTAACAAACATAGTTATAAGTTTTTCTGAAAGTATCATATATTAAAAAAATGTTTCATAAGGTAATACATTTTTGGATTGATGTTTTTATAATAATATTTTATATATTATCATAACCTTCTTGGTTTGAGTATTTGGTTGATATAGGATCAAAAAAAATCTGGGAAAGGTATGTATCTAGAATTTCCTATGTTTTATAATTGAATAATAAGGTATACTTAAATGGTTGAGAATTTGAGTATATGAATGTTATTATGGAAATGGTGAATTCCTAGTCTTACCTATGGTGGAGTGTTTATTATCATAATACAAATTAATTCTTGGTACTCTAAGATATTTTAATTATTGAATTGATATTTATTAATGACATTTTGATATATTATAAATTTTATTGAGGATAATTTGAAATATATAAGGATTATTCATCAATAGTTTTAATTTAATAGTATGGAAACATATATTAAATGGTATTAATAACCACATTAAGTGATTTTATGAAAATATTGTGTTATTGGGGATAACTATTGGAGAACATGTGATTAAGGTATGAATAACTATTAAGTTTAATATAAACATGATTTTGAGATAATAAAGGGTTATTTTATTTTGAAGAAGTAAGTTAGATATTAATTGGTAACATTGGGACTGATGATTGATTCATGATGTTTTTGGAGTGGTTTATCTCGTTTTTTGGGATTATGATATATAGTGACTAGCGTGTGACCTTATGAACTAGTGGTTAGTATCATTTGAGGGTCAAATATAGAGTAAATTATTATAGAAATATATAATCTCTTGGGGATTAATGTATTGGATATTCAAATAGGTTTTTCAAAATTTATTTTTTTTGAGAATATATGATTGTATTAATGACTAAGGATATTTAATGAACGATAAGTTCGGTTACAAGAGTATGGATTTCAATGATAATTGGGAAAGTTAATGGTAATCTAGGGTATCTATTTTAAGTATTAGGTTAATAAATATGGGATACTCTAACTCAAAGTAACCTGGGTGAAACTAATAATGATATATGTTAAACTGTGATTGATATAGGTTGAACCAAGTATGATACAAGTTTAATTGTAAGAACTATAGGCTAACATGATAGTGTTATAAATTGAGATATCTTGAGTTTAAATTTTCAACTATATATTATGATAATTATCTTATAATTATCATCACTCGTGTAAATAAATTTGGTTTTAGTAATGGATGAAACCTAAAGGAACCATGTTAATAAAGTATTTCATGGATAATACAGAAATTGTCCCAAAGAACAACTTAACAAGATAAGGGCTAGAGTGTGAAACCTTTTGATTATTCAAAATTGGATATCAAGATTTTAGATTAAAAACATAAACATATTTTTATCCCCATACTCACCAATGAAGAGAAGGATAAAATCTCATAGTAATTTAGGTGACCAATATGATGAAGGAAATATGATTCAATCTCCTTCATGACAAAAATTAGGGAAGAATCACCTAGGGAAATTTCATCAATAAACACGGAGATTTTTTTGTGTATAAGAGGATGTAATAGAGAAAATAATATTTTTATTAACATGAATTATGAAAAAATGTGTTTCATAGTCATACATAATATATTAAGGTAAACACCTCATTCTAAAATATATCTTTATTTATAACTATATTTTAGATACTCGTGAATAATTTTATAAATAAGTGAAAATTCAAATTGTTTAGATGAAATTTATTTATGTTGGGGAGAATGTAACACCCTAATATATTAATATATTATTACCATTAAATAATTAAATGTGTTTGATAGCTTTCTCCACATGTAACACAAATTTAAAAAAAAACCCTAATGTATTTAGATAAAATGTAAATATTTAAATATGATCGTTAAAACCTAGTTGTTTAATAATTGTTAATGAAAATGAGTAACCACTTTATGAAATATATGAATAAATAAAAAAAATATTTCTTTTAATATGACTTAAATTAAATTATTTTACCTAATATGACTAATAAGATAATTTATTTTTCAGAAATGTATTTTTATAAAAAAAATTCTTTTATGAGATATGTATTTATATATCAAGAAACATATGAATAAAGATAAATTATGTTTGATATTAATAATTTTTTAACACCAATTTAGTTTTTAGATGATATAAAATATGAAAAATAACAATTAATATTTTAAAATGTCATTTTCAAATTAAAATGGTTTTACAATTATATTTTATGATTTTATTCCAAAACTGAATTTATAAATTTTGTAATTTTAAATTAATTAAAATAAAAAAAATAACTAATCATATTAAAATTTACTTTTCAGGAATTTTGCAGCTTTTTTTGAAAAGTTCATTGTTTATTTTAAAAATACAGTTTTAAGAAACTTGTAGATTGTATGACTTTTCCATTATATAAAAATGGACTAGAAATTTAAAAAAAATAATTAACTAAATATTAATTTTATTAATAAAATTATTCATTTTAAAATAATATTTGAGCATACAATACCAATTGAAAACTTTTTTATAACTATTTTAAATGTAACTTTAATTTAGAAACTATTTTTGGTATTTTCTTTGAATCATGTTTTTCTCATGGGCGATATAGTTTTTTCTTGCATTTAAATCCTCAAACCATTTACATGTTTTAAAATAAAACAATCTATGTCATCAAAATTAGTATCAAATATAATTTTATCTTATATATAAATTTAAATATTTAAAATGTAATTTTTATTAAAAAAAATTTATGTGATGTACTGTATTTATATTAAAATTAAATTTTCACACCTTTATAAAATATATTTAATAAAAAAAATTCAAATTTAAAATTTTATGTTTGGAATTAGTTTAAAATTAAAATCTAAATCCTTTTCATTAAAAGTAATTACTAATTATAGAAATTAATTACAAACGTAAAATTAAATTTGGTAAAAAGATAAAAATTAAAAACAAAAATCCTTAAGATATTCAAATATATCTTAAAAAGGAGTGTTTGAGGTTAGTTTCAACCCAAACTCATTTTTCTATCCTCTTTTTTCCATTTTTTCCCTTTAACACTTGAATAGTAACCTTAAATTATTGAAAATGTATGACTTTCTCCCAAAACTACCCTTTCCTTCACTTATAAAAGGGTAATATATTCAACCATTTATGACTCAAATATAATTAAAATTTATCCTTAAAAATATATCACTATTTTCCTCCTATATCCCTATCCCGCATTCAAAATATTTTGGTCACTATTATTTATCATACGACCATTACTTCCATGGAGAATTCCAAGAAAAATTCAATCCCCCGCATGAGTATTATCACCTACTTAGATTTTCATATTAATTATATTCATTCATATTTATTATATAAAAAATAATTTAATGATATTATTATAATTTATATACTTTAATGTTATAATATTAAGTTTGTAATCATTGTTTATTCATATAGCTCATCCATTAAGAAAAAAATTGTCGTCCATGTGTTGTGTGGACTACCGCCTCCACGAAGTAACGTGTTTCATTTTCCTTCACCACCTTACAAGGCAGGATATAAGGATTTTATTAAAGGATAAATATGATTCTTATTATATCATTGAGTTTTTGTTATGATAAATTTAAGAACCTATTAATGATATGATAAATAAACTATCATTGTTAATTTAATAATTTAAAATAAGTATACTAATAGGGTAATATTTTATCAAAATTATGTAATGTCTCAATTTCCATTAATTATTCTTGTAATTCCTTTCAATTCAGATATATCACACTAATAAAAACTAAATAATATCTTTATGCTTCTGGAATAATGATATTTCAGTAACAGTGCCTCGTAATCATTCATTAAATCAGAGTCAGTTCATGTTTGGATTGGTTTAACCAATAAATTGAACAATACTATAAATTTATATCATAAATGGATATGGGAAGATAATTAATATTATAATATGATATAAATGTGTAAATAATTATTTTTTTGGTTCTGGAGATGTTATATCAATATTTAATTTATTTATTAAGAAATCATGCTTTGATCGTCAAGAATCAGCGAAACATGCTTGTTATTAATTTCATATTCATGAAAAAATACTAAGACACTCATGAAATGAGTTTAAAACATAATATCTAATTATAAATAATACCAGATATTAGCTTTAATAATATATTGATGATAAATATTTAATGATTAATGGACACAAGAAATACTATTATGAAACTAATAGAAATGATCAAAATTATAAACACTTAATATGGAAATTTGATAGAATTCATATATAGAATGACGAATTTTTAAGAGTATATATGTGAGTAATTTTATGAATTATTTTATAAATTAGATATTTTGGTGATATATGAGGTAAAATTATGTTCATGTAATTCAGGATAAGAGGTAACGATTCTCATCTCAAGTTCTTCTCTTTGAGGCATATTTGGTATTATTCACCTAATTTCATTTATGTGGTGTATATAATTCCTATATGAGATATTGTATCATGAATTAACTTTTAATTATGGTATTTTAATTTCAATTACAATTCTTCTCTTTTGAGGGGTTTTGATTAAATTTTTACTCAAGACGCATTTTTTTTTGTGGTCTCAATTCAAATTATTTGAGACGTGTTATATGTTAAGAACCATATTTTTTAATGGTGTATTAAATACACATTGATATGTTTTTATTATTCTCATTTAATTTTATTTTATTTACTATCCAAATCATGTTCCCTTATTCAAGTTTCTAGTGATGCAGTTGTTTCTCTAGTAGTAAGGATATTTTGTAACTCAATTCCCCTTCTTTCAGTTATAAAGTTTTATCTTGAATATTTTTATTCCATTATTGGGTTCTCCCACCCTAATATTTTATGTTATTTTATAATCAAATTTGGGAAATTTTATTTTAATTTCAAATAAATTTTTATTACTTTTTTTATAATGTGGGTTTTCAAAAAATTTAATTTCAAGTATTAAAAATATCCATTTCATAATCAAATGTTTTGGAGAAACGTTTACAAAAGAAAAATTTATTTCATTTTCAAGGATATATTATTGGAAATTGTTTTAAAAGTAATTTTTTTAAATGATTTATCACTTCACCTTTTGAAACAAACTTTTTTAAGTGATCCGTAAATTCCCATTTTATGCTAATGTTAAAATTGTTTTCTAAAAGATATTTTAAGTTTTCACATCCATTTCCATTTCCATTTTTAAAAGGATTTATCTTAATTGGGTTTATATTTCATGATTTATCCTCTAATATATATATATATATATATGTCTGTGTGTGTGTGTGTGTTATCAATTTTGGGAAATGAACTCACAAAATCCAACTCATTATCCCTTCTTTGGTGGTATCGTTCAATCATTCTTTTACGATGACATTTCTAATCTATGTCAACATCCTTATATGTTTCCTTTTTATATTTGGGATGTGTTATTTTTATAACACCCACTCCATCCTATAATGTCCCCACTTAAATCAAGGTATATACCATTTAAATGTTTATTCTAAATCCTTAATGCGACACAGGGTGCGTGTCTTCACATCCTGTTGTAGATCCCGAGTAGCTATTAAATTATTTAAATAGTTGCATGGGATTTACAAAAAATAATACATCATTCCCTAGCATAATTTTCAGGTTATAAAAATTAAAAAGTATTACAAGGAATAAAAAAATTAAATAAATTGAAAGAGATGAAAAAGGAATAAAGATAAATAATAAAATTAAAATCGAACATGAGAATAGTAAAAATATTAAAAATGAGTTTATCCATTTGTATTTGTATTTTTATTTTCCCTTCTCTTCCCTTTTATTTTATTTTTTATTTTATTTTATTACTTTCCTTTTTCTTTCTTTTCTTTTTATTTTTTCTCCTTTTTTTATTTCTTTACTTTCTCTTTTTGTTTCCTCCTATCCTCCCTCTCCCTCTCTGTGCGTCACACCCCCCTGGCCAGGTGGTGTGCACCCCCTTCCTCCGCTTCAGAAGCCTACTACACCTCTGTCTCTTCTCCATTTCCAACGTCTTCAAAAGTGCTGTGAAGATATCAGTATGGCTAATCTCACACACCAATAATCACTAGATTCAATCCACTCTCCATTGTGACATCTATCGTGGAATGTTTTTACCAGAAATTGGGGTTTTTCTAAAATCACCTGATTTCTCCCATGTTAGGTCAAATGAAATGTTATCGCGGGATGTGGTAGATACTAAGACTATGAGGTAGGTCTTATATGATCTTTCTTATCATTTCGTTCCATTATTAAATTCACACCATTGTTCTGCTCGTTGGTGCCTACCGATGAATCTCAATTAAATCATTTTAATTGAATTAAATTACTTAGCCTTGATCCTTGTGACCATTGCTTAATGAGAACCCTTCATAGGTTGTGGCCATGTTGTTGGACATCCCTTTGGGTGTGCCTACATAATCATCCTATTTTTATCAATATACTTGATTCTTTAAATTATCATCTACATGTGTTTTTGTGATACTTTAGGTTGAAGTTTAAATTGAATAAATTATTTAGGGTGAATTGTTGGCCTAAATAATTTGTTTATAAGATTTTTTATGCCATGATTTTATCTAAATTTTGATGTCTCTACTTACACTGATAAATACCATATTCTTTTTAACCTAATTTTTTATGTTGGAATTTATTGTTTACCTAAATGGATGTAATTATGAATGCTTTCTTTGGGATGTGTGTGCGTGTGTGTGTGCATGTATCTGCTTCTCTTGTTATTTTCAGGTAATCAGGCAGGTGAGAGAACATGGGTTCCATATTAAAAACCCAAAAATGGACTCATCGTACTCAATAGTTTATAGCACGATGTACTAGGGAATCAATGTTTTAGGATTACTAAGCATGGTCTCCCCTGATCTTTTTATATACTATTGAGTGACATCGGTTCCCCAAGGGGAAACTGAGGATGGGCCCATTAGAAAAAATGGTTATGCCAAGCCATAGTCAAGAATTGGTCCCTTATGTGTGATACTTGGTATGAAATCGTTGTTACCACACCACAAGCGATATATATGATTCCAAAATAGATCACCTGGGATGGGCTTGGTTGGATGTACTATAGAAATGCCTTCGAGATGGTCTCAGACTCCACCTTTTTACTTGTTGATTTTAATATAAATTATTGAGATAATTTTATTGATGCATCATAGATTTTTCCTTATGCTTTGTGATTCTCTCTTGTTCCTTTAGTTTGCCTAGTTTTGATATATAATTTAGACCCTAAGCCAAGGAACAGGATTTGGGGTATGCACTTTTCCTTCAGTTGTCATGTTATGTAGTCCTTGCTATATATATATTCTACTTTATCAAGTATCTCATTAAGATATCTGGAATAGGTTGTAGAAGGAGGTATAATACGGGTGTCTTCTTGGGAACCCGGGCCAAGTTATAGTTATTTTTATTATTTGAGTTTCCTGCTTCTATTATACATTGGCACACTGCTATTTGTTTACTGCACGAAAAGGAACGGTCTATATACCTTGGGTACCAGTCTACTGAGATTATATCTCACACCCTTCTTAGGTGCCATTTGGTACTTGAGTAGACTTTATGTTCTTAGGTATGGATACAGGGAAGCGTACTACTTCTGATGCTTGATTTCTTTGATATTTTGGATAGACCTTCGGGGGTAGAGGACAGAGCCATGCTCGTGATTCCATATGGAAGTTTTTGTTTGGTCATTTAAGTCTTTGGTAGCATGCAGTCTATGGTTGTACCCCATATACCTAAACTATTATTTATTTAAATTTGACACCATACATTGACATCATCATGGAATCAGTTATGACATTTCAACTTCCTCATTTATTATATTATTTTTGTTGGGTCATTTATCTGCTTTTGCTGGTGTCTGTTTCTTTTCTTATTGCTTCCGCTACTTTCTTGATTATATTATTACCTTCCTATGTGCTATACCTTTTCCTATGAGGTAATAGTATTCCCATGGAATTACCCAAGGCCCTTGTTGCTAGTTGGCAGCCTCTAAAGTTTGGAGAGATGCACTTGAGGTCATGTGGCCTACCGTCTTGGGGCCCATCTTCAGAGGCACTCAGGTTGGGATGCTACAAAGTGGTATCATAGGGGTTATTTTTTCCCTTTGTATTACTTTTTGGGTTAGATAGGAGACTAAGATATAGGTATTTTGAACTTACCCTATGATTGGACGTAGCTAACCCATGTATAGGGGAAACCCAAATTTCTGGGTTTGGGATCTCAATTAATGATTATACCATTTATTATTGATATGTCTTTATTGTTGGGTGACACACTTGTTTTATGTTTTTACTGGTATTGGTATTATTGAGATGATAAATTATTATTGTTGTATCCTGATGACATGAGGGAATTTCACTGACATGCGTCATATTAGGCACGTTATAAAAATAAATGACATGCATATTGCCATACCATATCTACTTTCCGCATGCATCTTCCTATTTGCATGTGAATTCATTTGTATTTTGTTTCAATATTTTAAAAAACATACTTGTTATAAATATAAATTGTGTACTATACATTAGGATGAAATGGTAACTTTAAGTGGAAATGTTAGAATTTGACTTGACTTTACCTGGTAGGCCTTGCATCTTCTCTTTTGTTACTACTCTTTGACATTTTTACCTCATCTTCCAAAGAATCTCTTCTAAGGTGTGTGTTTTCCAATTGTAGATCCACGTCACCATGATGTCTTTATGTTGTACACCAAGAGAGTAGATATGATCACATTACAAAGTAGGTAGGTACAGAACCTCCCGTAGTGCCACCAACAGTGCTTCCTAGAGTGCCTCATGTGAAACCTCCTCATGATCATCCCCTGAGAACTGATGCTCAGTTCAGGGATAGCCTTATCAAGATTATGAAGTCAGTTCAGAATGTTCCTAGTCCTACCCTAACTATAGAAAAGCTTATGCAGGATTTTCTACGATAGAATCCTTCCACCATCTTGAGGGATGGTGGTCCCAATGCTACAGGGTCATAGATGGAAGCTATAAAATCCATCTTTGACCATCTTGAGATTCACCCAGAGCAGAGGGTAAAACTTGCTATATTTATGATTTATGACTCTGCTAAGAATTGGTGGGATGCCATTTCTCAATCAGAGCAATGTACAGATATGGTTTGGGTAAACTGAAAAACAAATTTCTATGATCACTTCTTTCTGCAAACTCTATGTGCATATCATTACATGGAGTTATTGCATCTTTAACAGGGCTCTATGATAGTGTTAGAGTATTCTAACAATTTCAATGAGCTCCATCATTTTCCCCATCTTTGATCAGTGACACATAGATGACTGCGAGATGGTTTGAGGATGTACTAAGATATGTTATCTGTTCGCAGGTGAACGTCTTCCATTTGAAAACTATTAAATAAATCTTGAATCAAGACCTAATTAGGGAATGAAATATCAAAGAAGTTGATCCTATGAGATAGGGAGGTTCAGTACTGAAGTAGGGTAATGGTTCTTCAGGTAGTAGGAAGTGCCACTTTGAGGGTGTATATGGAAGAAATGATAGCTAGATGGCATGTACTAACATCACTATCACACGTCATCAGTGTGGTAGGAATGTCCATAAGAAGCCTCAGTGCCCGAGAAACCCATTGGAGTTCCGAGATTGCGGCAAGATGGTTCAACTTCATTATTTCTACCATTATTTTCCTTCAAAATCCAGTGGAAGAGGATTCGTGCTAGAAACTCTATCGGGTATGGGATATATGGCTCAATGTATGGCTATGAGCTCGTTTTCCACTGGCCAATCATGTCGCGGCAGTGGAGGTTGCAGTCGAGGAAATCAACTTTCATAACTTCAATGATAATAGAGTGAACTTTCTTAGGCTAGTCAAGATACATCTCAGGGCCAAGGATTAGGCCATATGTATGCAGTGTAGCTTGCTCTAGTGTAGTAGAGTCTAGATCCATCTACGGTTAGAGGTACCATCATTGTGGACTCTACTTTAGTTTCTTCCCTCTTTAATACAGGTGCTTCTCACACTTTCTTATCTGTTACAACTGTTGAGAGTTTGAGTCTTTCCATCGATCACTTATGCAGCATTATGTCTATTGGAAATCCTTTGGGGGTCAAAACAGAGGGCATATTCTAGTTCCAAGAGTTCCCCCTTGAGATAGGTGGGTATCGTTTCTTCTAGAACTTCTACGCCCTCAAGATGACTGGATTTGATGTCATTCTTGGTATGGACTGGATCATTCTTTATCATGCCCAAGTGGATTGCTATCATCATCGAGTGTCCTTTAAAACACCTGAGGGAAACACTTTTATACACAAGGGAGAATGGGATATCTAGTCAAACTGAGTTGTACCCAAGAATTCTGGGCTTGGTAGGGTGACAAATTAGCTAGAAAGTCTCTTTATAAGCAATCAGGAACTAGAATCAGTGGAGTTTCCTCCCATTGTGGAGTTTTTCAGTGATCTATTTTCAAATGATTTCTTCAACTTACCTTCTATGAGGGTCATTGAGTTCACTATCAAGCCAGTGCTAGGTGCGACACCACTGTCCATCCCTCCTTATATTAGGGCACCAACAAAGCTACATAAAATCATGGAGTATCCTGAATATCTTGAGGAGAAGTGTTTTATCAGTCCTAGTACATCATTTTGGGGTTCACTAGTACTTTTTTCCAAGAAGGTATATGGTACCCTCATATTTTGTGTGGATTACCATCGACTCAACCATCTTATAGTAATGAATCGATATCCATTTTCTCATATATACAACCTCTTCGACCAGTTCCAAGGAGAAACTATTTTCTCCAAGATTGATCTGAGGTCAGGCTATTATCAGGTGTGTGCATGAACATCAGATATACCATGTACCACATTCTAGAGTAGGTATGGATTGTATGAGATTTTTTTTATGTTGTTTGGTCTCGCGAACGTGCCGGTAGTTTTCATGGATTTGATGAATTATATTTAACACCTGTACCTTTATTCATTTATAGTAGTCTTCATAGATGAAATCTTGGTGAATTCACGATCCATACACAACCATGAAACCCATCTTGAGATCATTTTGAGTACACTAAGAGAGAACCAAATATACATGAATCTCAGTAAATGAAACTTTTTTATCAATAAGGTTCACTTCTAGGGTCATATCATATTTGAGGTAGGTGTATCAGTCGACCCAGAGAAGGTGAGAATACTGGTTTCCTAGGAGTATCCCAAGAATGTTTTTGACATATGAAATTTATTAGGGCTTTCTGGATATTACAGACGATTCATCTAGGACTTATCCCACTTAGAAGAACCTATTATGGCCATGAATAATATGGGTGTGCAGTTAATTTGGTCTGAAGCTTCTGTAAAATCTTTCTAGGGGTTAAAATGAAGACTTTTGATAGCTTTGATTCTGATTCTTCCTAATCCAGGTAGAATTTATACTATTTAATATGATTCTTTAGGAATCAGACTCGGTTCAATCCTAATGTAGGGTGATCAATTTTTGGCTTATGGATCCCACCATCTGAGGCCTCACGGGCAGAACTATCCTACACATGACCTCGAATTAGCAGTTATGGTTTATGCTCTACACTATTGGAGACACTGCTTTTTAGTAGAAAGGTTCATTGTTTACACAAATCATAAAATCGTGAAATATATCTCCACACAGTGAGACTTGAATTTGAGGTAGTGTGGGTGGGTCAAATACCTCCATTCGTTCAACTTTGAGCTTACTTATACCCCTATTTAGGGTAATGTCTTGGCTGATGCTTTCATCCACAAGGCGTAGACACAAGCCATTTAGGAAGAGATTAGTATGTGGCAGATGATGGATTTGTTTTTTGAGATGCATCTGGAGTCTAATCATTAGCACAGAAAACCATTTCTAGAAGCTCTTACAGTGACTTCCTCTCTTCTGGGGTGAGTCTGCATGCGACATTTATCTATTCCAAAGGGGATCATTTTGATGGAAGTGTTATGGGAGAAAACCCACATCCTGATTGGGTTTTTGATGGTAGTGAAACTCTACTCTATCATGGCCGAGTATGGGTACCTTTTGATATTTCGGAAGAGATGATGAGGGAATCTCATGCCTCTTTTTGGGTAGTTTATCCAGGACTTACCAAGATGTACAAGGATATACATCGTCAGTACTAGTGGACATGTATGAAAAGGAAAATAGCAGGTTTCATTACTCAGTTATCCACTTTTCAGCAGGTGAAGGCAGAGCACCAGTGACTTTTCGGACTCCTAAAAACTCTATCCATTCGTAAGTAGAAATGGAATGATGTCACCCTAGATTTCATTACATGATTTCCAAGATCTCCTCAAGGAAATTATGTATTATGGGTGATCATTGATAGGTTGACCAAATTAGTGCACTTACTACTTATCCAGGAGACCTTCTCTATTGTTGAGTTAGAAAGGTTTTATATTCAGAAGATAGTTTGATTCCATAGCATGCCTCATTCTATCATTTTAGACCAAGATGTACCTTTCACATCATGATTCTGGAAAGGGTTTCATAAGGCACTAGGTTCACAGGTACTTTTGAGTACTGCTTATCACCCCCGGACTGATGGGCGGTCCGAGCAGATCATTCGGGTGTTAGAGGATATATTTTGGGCCTGTATCCTTGATTTTGGTGGCTCTTGGGAGAAACATATTCCTTTAGTTTATTTTTTCTATAATAATAGCTTCATGAAAACAATTAAAATGGCTCTATATGAGGCCATCTATGGTTACCGTTTCATTTACCTCTATGCTAGCTCAAAGAAGGTGAGATAACTCTTCTGGGTCCTCAACTCATTCAAGATACTTTTGAGCATGTTTAGATAATTCATAATCATATGGATATATCTTAGTATAGACAAAAGTCTTATACCAATCATCATCACATACCTCTAGAGTTTGAGGTGGGATATCAGGTATTTCAGTATGTTTCACTAAGATTGGGTCATAGGCAAATCAGAAAATAGGGAAAGTTGTCACTGAGATATGTCGGGTTGGTTGAGATAGTGGAGAGAGTTGGGATGGTATAATATCGGTTGATGTTACCTAAAATGTACAGTTCCATGCATGATGTCTTCCATTTATCTCAGATTTGATATTATCATCCAGACCCCTCTCATTTATTTGATCCTAACAATATAGAGCTTTAGGTGGATTCGTCCTTTGAGGATAATTCGACTTGTATCATTAAATGTAGCATGAAGTTTCTACAAGGTAGGTTAGTTCATCCGATTTGGGTGTAATGGAAACACAGACGTGTTCAGAATGAGACCTAGGAGTGGGAGACTAATGTACGTGCGCAGTGGCTAGAATTTTTCTCAGACAATGTTCCACTACCATTGAAAGGGAAACTCAGGGACGAGTTTTCTTAAGGTGGGGAGGTTTTAAAATCTAGACTTAAATCAAGGTACAAAATGTTTAAATTTTTAGTCCAAATCCTTAAAACGGCCCAAGGCACACGCCCACACAGCCTGTTGCAGATCCAGAGTAACTATTGAATTATTTAAATAGTTGCATGAGATTTATGTAAAATAATACATCATGCCCTAGCACAATATTCAGGTTATAATAATTAAAAAATATTAAAAGGAATAAAAATATATTTAAAGAAATTAAAAGAGATGAAAAAGGAATGAAGATAAATAATAAAATAAAAAGCAGACATGAGAAGAGTAAAAAAATAAAAATGGTTTAGCCATTTTTATTATTATTTTTTTTTCCATTCTCTTCCATTTTATTTTATTTTTTTCTTTTTTTTTCTTTTCTTTTTATTTTTTTCTCCTTTACTTGTTTATTTCCTTTATATATTTTTTTCTTTCCTCCTCTCCTCCCTCTCCCTCTTTATACGTCGCACCCCCTAGCCAAGTGGTGCACACCCCCTTCCTCTACTTCAGAAGCCTGTTGCACCTCCATATCTTCTCTGTTTCTAACACCATTAGAAGAATTGTCATAATCTTGATAAGGCTGACCTCCCACACTAATAATTGTTGGATTTAATCCACTCTCCATCACATAATTTGTCACATAAGTTTTTTACCTGAAATTGGGGTTTTTCTAAAATCACCTGATTTCTTCTTTTTTAGGTCAAATCAAAGGTTTTTCTGGTATATGGGAGATACTATGACTCAAATGTAAGGAGTAAATGATCTTTCCATTCATTTTGTTCCGTTATTCAATTCGCACCATTGTGTTTTTTGTTGGTGCCTACCAGTGAATCTCAATTAAGGATTATTAATTTAATTAAACTGCTTAGCCTTGATTATTAAGAACTTTACTTAATGTGAACCCTTCTTAGGTTATCACCATGTTGTTTGACACCCCTTCAGGTGTGATGACATAATCATCCTATTTTTACCGATAGCCTTGATTCTTTAAATTATCATCTATGTGTGTTTCTATGATAATTTAGTTTAGAGTTTAAATTGAATAAAATTATTTAGTTTGAATTTTTTTCCTAAATAATTTCTTTATAATGTTTTTGTGCCTTTATTTTATCTAAATTTTGTTTATTTTCTTATACTAATAATTACCTTGTTCTTTTTAACCTGAGTTGTGATGTTGGAATTGATTGGTTACCTAAATGGCTTCAATTATGCATGCTTACTTTTGAGTATATATTTGTATGTGTGTGCAAATCTCTTGTTGTTTGCAGGTAATCAGGACAATGAGAGAACATGGGTTCTATATTTAGAACCCACAAATAGACTCACTGTGCTCGATAGGTAATAGCATGATGCATTGAGGACGTGAAGTTTTATGCTCTCCAGGCATGGGCTCCCTTGGTATTTTCATATACTATTGAGTGACACTAGTTTCCTAACATGAAACTGAGGACATACCCATTAGAAAAATGGATATTCCAAGCCTCAGTTGAGACTTGGTCCCTTATGTGTGATACTTAGTACGAATTCATGGTTACCACACCACAAGAGATACTTGGGATTCTGAAATTTATCACCAGGGATGGGATTGGTGGAATTAGATAATTAATTGGATGTACCGTAGTGATACCTTTGGGAGGAGCTCAGACTCCATATTTGTACTTTTCAATTTTAATATAAATACATGAGATTCTTTTATGGATATAAAATAGATTTTTCCTTATGCTTTTTGATCCTCTGTTGTGCATTTAGTGTGCATAGTTTTGACATTCCGTTTAGACCCTAAGATAATTCACAAGGTTGGGGGTATGAACTTTTCCTTTAGTTTTCATGTTATGTAGGCCTTACTATATATATATATATATATATATATTCTTCCTTACCTGGTATCTCATTCAAAAATACGGTTTAGGAAAATGCAGGTGGTATGGGATGGGTTTACACTTGGGAACTCGGACCAAGTTACTGTTATTTTTATTATTTGAGTTTCCTTCTTCTATTATACATCAGCACACTGCTATTTGTTAAATGAATGTAATGGAAAGTTTTAGATACCTTGGGTGTCATCCTACTGAGATTATATCTCACACCCTACTCGGGAACTATTTGGTACCTGAGTAGACATTATGTTCATAGGTATGGATATAGGTAAGTGTACCACATTCTTTCTTGATTGCTTTTCTTCTTTGGATGCAACTTTGGGGGAAGAGGAATAAGCTATGATCCAGATTCCATTTAACAGTTTCTATTTGTTCTTTTTAGTATTTCTTAATAGGCATTCTATGGTTGTACCCCGTACCCCTAAACTTTTATTTATTTATATTCGATATCATACATTGACATCATCAGGGTATCAATTATGACATTTCAGCTTCTACGTTTATTATATATTTTTCTGTTGGGTCATTTATCTGCTTTTATTGTTGTCTATTGCTTTTCTTATTGCTTACGCTAATTCCTTGATTATATTATTACCTTATTCCATGATATACCTTTTCCAATGAGTAAATATTCTCCCCCAAAGACTTACCCAACACCCTCGCTTCTAGTCGGAAGCCTCTGGCATTTGGGGAGATGCGCTTGAGGTCTTGTGGTCCACCGTCTCAGGGGCCATCTTCACAATCACTCGGGGCGGGATTCTACACTTACCATGTACATATTATGACCATATTATTCAATAATTTACTTAAAAATATACTCATTTTTCTATACATCATGAACATCACATTTTACACAATTCATATTATATGATATTCACAAATAAAGTATGTTATTCTATTAACATTGGGAAATGTATTGGCATTCTATATGTCATTACTGCAATATGGATAATTATTTGAAAGTTCACTGTATTTTTTAATTATCCACCCTCTTCCTATGGATGAGTAATCTTTATGTTATCCCTTTTATTGACATGGGTAAAATTATCAGTTTTCTGTATATTTTTATTCAAATATAGATAAATATTGGAAAGTTGACTATGTATTGTTTGACCATCCACCTTCTTTATCATGATGAGTTATGACCATGATACCCCTTATATTGACATGGTGAAAATTATTGGCATTCCTGGTGCTTATTTATTTCCAATGTAGGTTGATCATGTATTAATATTCCATATTCTTCATTATATAGATTTACAAGTTTTATTGAGTAAGAGATTCCTTAGGGAACAATATTAAAAGTTTTATTGAATCTTATAGTGAAATCATGGACTTAATTTGGTGATAGGTGGGGCCTATAATTATATATCCCCTTCATACATTGACAATTATCATGAGTAAAAATAGGTTCGAATTTGGCATATGACTCTCCCAATAATATGATAGTGTCTTGGTATAAGGACTTTATTGTTGGATATCTTGATTGTGGTCTTGAATACAAGTAAATGTCTTATAACGAGCTCTTGATAGTGGGTTTTTGACGTCTAAAATTATGAATTCCATTATTATGAGATTTGTGTTATTAATATCCATGTTTTCATTTATTTTCATGGATATATAATTCTCTCAGTTTGAAGTTGATTATTGATTTCTGTTGTTTACCTATTCCTATCATAATATTTATGTTATGTTTATGCCATGATTACTTCAATTGTATGTTTTACCTTAATAAGAATTTGAGATCACCCCTTCCTTTTTTTCCATTTCCCTAGGTTTTAAAGAAAATTAGTACACGTGACATGTTTAGAATGATATCACATGTGGAAGAATTTATGGGATATTTTTAAGACTCATTATGGATTGAGTAGTTTTATATATAATGAAAAATAGTATCTACATGATACTAAGAAAAATGGATTTAACAGTTTTTGATGTGTCCTATTTCTACAAATATCTAAACATTAAAAGATACAAGAAATGTAAGAGATTAAATATTTATTATTAATTTTTCAATTAAGTATGGTTACATGTAATATTTTATAGCTATTATCAAAGTGAGTATGTAAATTATGTCTACAATCACTAAATCTTAGAGTGTGGGTATGGGGTGTCATAGTTGGTATCAGATGAAATGTTTAGATAACTTTGGGGATTTATATGTTTGTTGAGGATAATTTAAGGGTTCATAAGTTAATTTTGGTATAAAAAAATTCAAAGTTATAAATAAACCTATAAGATAAGTATATGATTTAATGTTTTAAAAATAAGGCACATTTTTTATTTGTATTTGGGTTAAATAACCTTATTTAAAACCCTATAGATAAGTCTATATATTTCATAACATCCTGGTGTTTTGGTAAAATATATATTTGGTGGTATTTCCTAGAAATACATCCATGTCTATATATTGGAAAGTGGATGTATCTTTGACATAGATGCACCTAGGGGTAATCACCTTGAAATTTGATGGTTAAGTATTGACTCAATCATCACCCTGATGTACAATGAGTGGGCCTAAGAATTCACACGTGGAAAGAAACTATCAAGGAATATGATTTGGTTAATCATACTATTTTTATAGACTATTATGAAGGCTTTATGAATGATTTATCTATTTAGGTTAGATTACCTAATATAAAAATGACGATAGATACCAAAGGATTAAACAAAGAGAGTTATAGGTTTATCTAAAAGTATCAT
Source organism: Viscum album (assembly GCA_963277665.1). Taxonomy (NCBI): domain Eukaryota; kingdom Viridiplantae; phylum Streptophyta; class Magnoliopsida; order Santalales; family Viscaceae; genus Viscum; species Viscum album. The sequence goes on from OY728164.1 coordinate 196,627,536, forward strand.
ATGTTAAAAACAGTAGTGTCATATAGAAATAAATATTTTGATTAATGTTTTCATATTCACATTTTGGATATTATCATAACATTTTTGGTTTACTTATTTGGTTGACACAGGACCCCAAAAAAAGTTGAGAAAGGTAAGTATCTAGAAACCACAATGTTTTATAACATATTAAGGGAGTATACTTAAATGGTTAATAATTTAATATATGAATATTATGATGGAAAATTCTACTTCCTAATCTTACATATGGTACTGAGTTTGATATAATAATAAAAATTAATTCTTAATACTCCAAGCTATTCAAATTAGTAAAGTGATATTTATTGATGAAATTTGGGTATATTATAATTTTTATTGAGGATTATGTGAAAAATATAATCACTATTATTTATTGGTTTTAATTTAAAGGTATGTAAATATATATTAAATGGTATTAATAACATTAAAAATTGATTTTATAAAAATGTTATATTTTTGGGGATAATTATTGGGGAACACTTGATTGAGGAACAGATAACACTTAAGTTTAACATAAACATGGTGTTGAGAGAATAAAGGGTTGTTTTATTTTGAAGAATTAAGTTATATAGTAATTGGTAAACTTGGGATCAATAATTGTTTAATAATATTTTTAAGTGAGTTAATCTCATTTTTAGGATTATTGTATATAGTGACTAGCGTGTGACTTTATAAACTTGTGGTTAAAACCATTTGAGGATTAAATATATAGTTAATTTTTTTAGGAATATACATTCTCATTGAGGTTTAATATCTTTTATATTTAAATATGTTTTGTAAAAAATATGTTACTGAGAATATATGATTGTATTAATGAATAATTTTATTTGGGGGAGGATATTTTTGGTTATGAGAGCATAGATTTAAATGATATTTTGTAAATTTAATGGTAATTTGGGATATATTTTTTTAAGTATTTGGATAATAAGTATGATAAAACCAAATACAAAGTAACATGGGTTAAACCAAGAATGTTATATATTAATCTAAGAGTGATATAGGGTGATTTGAGTCTGATACTGGTTGGTATATTCTAATTTTTATTTAGGATTATGTGAAACATATAAGGAATATTCTTTATTGGTTTTACTTTAATGTTATGTAAATATATATTAAATGGTATTAAAAATTTTGAAAAATGATTTTATAACAATGTTATATTTTTGGGGATAACTATTGGAGAACACATGATTGAGGCAAGAAAACACTTAATTTTAACATACACAAAATTTTGATATAATAAAGGGTTGTTTTATTTGAAGAATTAATTTAGATAGTAATTGGTAACCTTGGGATTGATAATTTTTTAATGATATTTTTGGAGAAGTTCATCTCATTTTTGGGATTATGATATATAGTGACTAGTGTGTGAACTTATAAACTAGTTGTTAAAACCATTTGATGATTAAAGATATAGTTAATTTTTTGAGAAGTATACAATATCCTTGAGGTTTAATGTATTTTAGAATAAAATAAGTTTTTTAAAAATTATGTTATTGAGAATAAATGATTATAGTAATGACTAATTTTTTTGAAGAAGGATATGTTTGGTTATGAGAGAATAGATTTTGATGATATTTGGAAAAGATAATTGTAATTTTGGATATATTTTTTAAGTATTAGGATAATGATTATGAGAGAACCCAACACAAATTAATGTGGGTTAAACCAATAATGTTATATGTTAATCTAAGAGTGATATAGGTTGATCTTAATCTGGTACTGGTTTGGTTGTAAGAACTACAGGATAACATGATAGGATTATAAAGTGATCCATCTAAAGGTTAAATTTTCCTATGTTTATTTATGATAATTATCTTATAATTATCATCACTCTTGTTAAATCTCTTGGTTTTAGTAAATGTTAAATCCAGAAGGAACCATGTTAATAATGGATCCCATGGACAATGCAAAAACAATCCCAACATACAACCCAATGGGATAAAGGATAAAGTGAGAAGCCTTGTAATTATTATAATAAAACTATAAATATATTTTATTAAAAATCTGAACATAGTTCGAACCCCAATATAACCAAATAATATAATGATCGAATCTCATAGAAATTCAAGTGACCAAGTTGATAAAGGAAATATGATTCAGTATCCTTTGTGATTAAAATGTTGAAATAAGCACCTCGGGAAATGTATTAAATGAACTAGAAGACTTTTTATGTGTGTAAAATCAGAAAATATAGAAATTAAGTGTTTAATTAACATGATGTATGGGAAAATATATTTCTTTATCATACCTAAGATATTAATTTAGAAACCTCATTCAAAAATATATGTTTAGTTGTATCTATATTTTAGATTCCCTTGAATAAATTTATTTTTAAGTGATAATTAAAATTATGAGGAAACTGTTTATTTAAGATGTAACACCCCGACCCCAGTTACCCAGAGTCGGTGTATTATTTTAATAAATTGGCATGATTACAAGGAATCAAGTTCCGAAAGACTGATCAGTTTAGAAGTCTTGGAAAATAGATTTCATACATTAACATTACATTACACTTTCAAACATAAAACACAGCGTAAATAGTTCTTTGAGAATGCCATTATTCCCTTTATCTTAACCCTGAATATCAAACATAATACACTTCTTGGAATCCTGGGAAAATGAAACATAAGAAATGGGTGATCTCAAACGCTCAGTAAGGGTAAGTAATATAGTGGAAAATGACATAAATATTAAGTAAGGTGAATAATTGAAACCACGTGCCTTTACCAATAATAAACATGAATACTATTATGGAAAGAATATGAGGTGAGTAAATAATGCCATAATAAAACATAATAATGGGTATTCTACTAGTCCAATGACCACATGAACCATCAATATTACTTTCATAATGAGGGAATGTATAATGCTGGACATTCTGAAACATTTTTTCAAGGTCTCGTCCAAGACGTCTAAAAATGATTAAGGCCTCGGCCAAAACAATATCTCAAATTGGGAAAGGGCCTCGGACAATTCCACGTATAGTTGTCTCATGAGACCTACCGATGCATCGAGGAGCTATAGAGAGCTCCACCCATCACTTACTAAGTCTAATTCATTCCTCATATGAAAAGGTTTAAACATATCATAAAAATTCGTATTAAAACTAGCATACAAAATGTCAATACTTTAACCATAAATCATGAATGGTATAAAAATAGCACATCCATAGTCAAACATATCACAAAACCTTCAATACAATATGGAAGTTTTGTATCATAATAAATCAACTTCAAATAAACTTAAAATCCATCAAAGGATGTTTACATAGATGAAATCAAAACCCTTTTTAGAGAAATACCTCTTTCTATTTTGAAATCATTTAAGAGTCTCATAATTATAAAATAAAACATTTACTTTGAAAATATTCTTATATGATTGTAATGGAATCTTCGACGAGTTTATAATGGTATAATATAGCCACACCAGCTGTATAAGTTAAAAAAAGACATTCTTACCTTAATTTTTTCAAATAGGTTAAAAATGACCTTTTTGGAAAATGACAGAAAGATTCCTTTATAAACATCTTATAAAAAGTCAACAAGGTTATAAATTACTTTAACCCATATTCTATAAAATAGTAAGAATGTTTTGAAATGCATTTTTAAGAAACATGGATATGGATGATAAAGAGGTCCCAGTAGATAATTATGTATAAACAACCTCAGATAATGAAGAGATTGTGAAATAAACCATTGCCTCGTTGTAATCAATCAAGTCGTATGAAAAATAGTCAATAAACACCAAATTAATCACATAATATAATAAATATAACGATAATCATGATAATATATATATCAAATGGCAGTAAAAAATAAACCACATGAAATAAATAAGTGGTGAATCATGGAAATCTCACGGAATTAAAAGTGAGATAAGAAACCCCTTACCTCATGTCCGACTTGACCCGTTCGTTCTTTAATATCCTGAATAATAAACTAAAGTTAATTTCTAATTGATTAAGAACCTCTTTCAAGTTTATTATTCCTTTTATATCACTTATTAGCATGTTATAAGCATTATGTAATCATTTAAGTTAATAACGTTCGTTTTGTCGATATTTGGCACTAGAGTCAAAAATGAACACCTTATAGTTACAAGTTGTTCACATTGTCAAAAGATCATTATATAAAGAATGATATTAATGATTTAGATATCATATATATCATACATATCCATTATATACATGTATTTATCATAGTACATATCATTTTTGGGTAAGAATGAAATGCACCGTTCATGGAGACAGTAAGTCGTACGTACGCATGAACGCTACATTCATTTATATTTCTTATTTTAATGGACTTAAACATAATTATACATAGATATATTATAATTATAGTATAATATTATATATAATATCATTAACTCTATCCTTTATATGTCCCACATATAGTATTAATGAGTTATATCACTTTGAGGGGGCGGTAGTCCGCACTTCCTCAAATGAAATTATCACGTTTACCCATAATGGAAACCAATAAGGTATGCTATAAAATAAAAATACAGAATCATGAAGAAAACATAAACATAATATATATCATATATAAATACAGTGCCATCATAATGGCCACCATGAGAGGCGGTAGGAGTTAATTGAACAATCATCGTTTCATGAGGTGTTAGTTTTCCATCCACAAAAACATTATGTTCTTTACCCATAATATGGATGTGTGTGTAAGTGTAATTAAAATAATTCTCATAACAACATCCTAGTATATTGATGATACTGGTTTTGTTATAAAATAAAGTAATAAAAAGATTTTAGGGGTTGTAGGAGTAAAATAAAAGAAAAGAAGTTAAGAGAAATTGTTACCTTTACTTTGGGTAACTTCCTTTGATTTGAACCCAAAGAACTCCTTGAAGTGCCTTCTGCCTAAGGTAAGGATTCTAGGAGGTGGAGAGGGATGTAGAGAGATTAATATGTCAGATTTTGGACGAGCCTAAAGGCTTTAGAGGTGTGTGGAAGTGGTTAGAAGTGGTCTCCTTTTATAAGGGGGAGGAGGGGCTCTTTAGGAATGTGTGGAAATGTTATTTTATTATATAATTATATTCGGTTTCTAAAGGTCCAAACATCATTAGAGTATAAGAAAAGATGAATCATGGTAGAAATATAATCATAAAATAATAATTGGACATGTTTTGGATATTATTTTAATATTTATAATCTAATTTATTTAAATCATTTATTAATGAGGTAAATACTGCATCATTATTGTGTCTTAAATAATTTAATTTATTCAAAATCTAAAAATTATAAAAAAATACTATGATGTAGTAAATCTTTTTTTCTTTCCAATTAATATTTATAGTCATAAATATTACTTATATAACACCATATAAAAATTAATTACTAAAAGGTTTTTGTTTATGTCAATTTTGCCTTTACATTAAATTAATTAATCTAAAGTGTAATTATCATTAAAAAGTGGCTCCATGGGGTCCCAAAATCGACCCAAAGATGCCCATGGTCATCCATTACTCATAAAATATGGTTAGGACATGTGTTAAGTCAATTTTAAATTATTACAATATTCTTTTTACCTTGAATTACCCTATTTACCTTTAACCGTGGTAAATAAAATTCAAAAGTTACTATTCATCAAAAATTATTTTTTATCTTATTGAACCACATTTTACTCCTTGATATTAACAGTGTCTATTGGATTTTCTAAATTAAACTCACAGAAGTGGTAAAATTACATTTTATGTAAATTTGCAAATTCTCCTAGGAGGTGGGTAAAAGACGGTGAAAAGTTCAATAAAATTTTTATATATCTAAAATTATTATAAAATAACTCCAATGAATTACAATGAACTTATATAAGTATTATGTATCTATTTTTACATAAATCAATTTAAATAAAATAAATAATTATTTAAATAAAAATTCGGTTTTAAACGATAACATAGTGTTTTCACTATTCATCAAAAATTGAAAGTTTTCAGAAAAAATTAGAAAATTCACCCTAAGATAATTTTGATATTTGGAATTTAAAAATGAAGTCTATTTTATAAAATTCAAAACATATAAGTTTCATTTATTAATTTAAAATTAATTCCCATTGTCAAAACCAAAAGGCGTATTTTTATAAAACAATAACTATCAAAAGATTGACACTTGTTTATGTCCAATTTCAAAGTGAAATTACTCACAATGGCCAGAATTGTATTAAAGGGTAAAATTATAATATATTTATACTTCCAAACCATTAAAATTTATAATTTAACACTATAAATTATTTTGATTAAAAAAGTTGTTTTTGATTAAAATTTAGAATTTTTCACTATTCATCAAAATATGAAAGTTATCAAAAAAATACCAAAAATTTATCAAAACTAAATTTTTATCTTCCGATTCTAAAGAAGAAGTTTATTTTTTCAAATTGAAAATATAAAAGTGTCAAATATTGGATTTAAAAATGGTTCTCCCTCAAAAGGTGGTAAAATTGCATTTTCTAAAAAATACTTCTTTTATCTAAAAAAATTGAATTTGATCTTACATTATGTCTAAGAAACTCATAATATGGATTCTAAAATTATAAGTATTATATAAAGTTTAAAATTCTGTTAATAGTATTCATAACCACTTTTGAACGGCTAGTTTGGTAAGTCGTGGTGTGCTTGAACTCGGCATTGCGTATAGTGCAAGTTATTGAATTAGTTTGAATAAATAACGTACTATGAAATCTTGGGGTGTTACATTCTTCCCTCCTTCAATAAATTGTTTCCTCTCAATTTGAAATTGTTCTTCGATAAAAAATTTTGAAAATAGAAAATACCTTCGTGGGAAAACCCACATCGGAAATTATGTTAATAAAATTTAGTCTTAATAAGAGGAAAAGGGAAATGAAAGGGTCACCACCAAATTATGATATCGATTATGAGAACATTGGTGGAAATTAAAGACATATAATTGGAGGAAAAACATAAATATTTATAGGTAGTGATTGAGGTCATTAATCACAAACAAGTGTAAAATTGAGGGCCTTAAATTCATCAATCTATGATGATTTAAAATACCATTGGTTCAAAAAAACATATGGTATTAGGATAACACATTTTGGGTTTTAAGATCCCTTTACTAAAGTATAATAATTAATTTCTTCATAGAATAAAAGAAGAATAAAAATATATACTTGAAAAGTAGAGTCTGATCCTTTAACTAATTTCTACCACAAACTCATCTATCACTCTAGAATATAATAGAACTTAAAAATAATATATTATTTATCCTATTCGTATAGGGTTCAAAAAAAAGAATTTATAATTCATCTACCAGAATTTTTAAAAAAAGACTACATTATTCAATCCAGGACATCACGTGGGCCAGTGGTAGGTGATACACCCTTGCCGCCCTTCAGTTGTGGGTTCAAGTCTCGTGGCCTTGCCGGACGCGATGGGTTGCCGCCCGACCTCCGGGTTGTCCTTTTATGGCAATCCAAAAATAATCTCAAACTAGAATTATCCAAAATACTTCTGTCCAAACTCAGAGTCCAAAATTTATAAGGAAGGTAAACACAATGAAGATCATTTTTTCCGCTTAATAACATGTGAACACCTTCATCATGTATTCTTTTAAAACACTGCAACATCCTGAATTACCATAAAACCTTATTGATTACATTCATGATCCCTTATTCCTTATAGAATACTGGATATACTCCTTCTATCCAAAAATGTTGTAAACTTCAACAATGATGGAATATACAAATCATTAATCAGTTTCAAGGTAGTCAAGAATATCCAATATAATTTATCCAAATCAATCATGTATTATTCCAAAATCACAACCTCAGTATCAAATCCATATTATGGTTTATCTTTCTCTCAACCATATATTTTCCAAAAATTTAACCTGCTATTGAGTCACTTTTCTTGGTTCCACACAATCTCAATTCCTTAATGAAATAGCATTGCAGTACAATCCTTATATACTCCATAATTACTATAACCAGTACATCGTTGATACAACACTCAAATGACATAATTCTTTAATAACAACATAAGAACTCTAATCATTCCTCCTCATCTATGGTAGTATCATAACTTGATTATTATCCAATAACATCATTTGGGGAATACTATGATGATTTGAACACTGGTTTGCATAATGTCCCAACTCCTTGCAGATAAAGCATTGTACATTTGATACCTTTTTCTTACACTTGCCATCACGTACATGGTGTCCTTTTTCTCCACACTTATAACAAACTCCCATTCCCTTCAGGAAAGTTCCAATGGGTGTTTCTTCCCATAGTTATCACATATGGGAAAATTATTCTTTTCCCTCTTCCCTTTATCCATCTTTCTCTCTTCCATCCTTTTATTCTCTTGCTTACCTTTAAAGCTATAGGACTCAAAGAATTATTTACTTATCTTATTAACACATGATACTATTTCTTCATATGTTGAGAATACATGGGAGACTATTTCCCTTCTAAATTTTGGCTTAATACCATGAAAGATGTGATCCTTCTAACTCTTTGGATCATACGTATTGCTGGAGTTCACATTCCTTCTACTGGGCACCATTTCTATAAAATGGCATAAACTAGGTCCGTTTATGAATTACAATGAATAATTCCAAAATTGTAAAATACCTAACGTAAATTGAATAGTTTATGGATATAATCCATAATCATAAATATTTTTTATTTGAGGAAGTATATACTTATAAACCCTTCATGATGATTTGTAAAGAAAATGAGAATTATCCTAAGCATATCCCTCGGGATTGTCATAACCAAGAGTGCAGCAAGGCCCGTTGTCGTGCACCAGTTCCCGTTCGAGTCTAGCTCAAAGTGGGGTTTTCGATTTTTACCCCTAGGTACATCTGTGCCAGAGCTGCCTCTACCTGCTCGTATCCAGATAGGGATGTATTTTCTTGGAAAACTCACAAAATCTCTACATTACCAAAATTCTAGGAATTTATTCTATACTAATCCTCAAAGTCTATCTTAGGTCTATGTGCTCTAATCAGAGTTTATCTAAATTTAGCTTCCAAGGTTATTGCTAAACTTCCTCTGATACCAATTGTAATGCCCCGACCCTAGTTACCCAGAGTCAGTGCATTATTTTAGTACATTGGTATGATTACAAGGAATCAAGTCTTGAAATACTGATCAGTTTAGCAGTCTTGGAAAATAGATTGCATACATTAACATTACATTACACTTTCAAACATAAAACATAGCGTAAATAGTTTTTGAGAATGCCATTATTCCCTTTAGCTTAACCCTGCATATCAATCATAATACACTTCTTGTAATCTAGGTAAAATGAAACATAAGAATGGTGTGAGCTCAAACGCTCAGTAAGGGTAAGTAATACAGCGGAAAATGACATAAATATTAAGGAAGGTGAATAATTGAAACCACATGCTTATACCAATAATAAACATGAATAATTTTATGGAAAGAATATGAGCTGAGTCAATAATGTCATAATAAAACATAATCATGGTTATTCTACTAGTTTAATGACCACATGAACCATCAATATTACTTTCATAATGAGGGAATGTATAATGCCGGAAATTCTGAAACATTTTCTCAAGGCCTCGACCAAGACGTCTAAAAATGATTAATGCCTCGGCCAAAACAATATCTCAAATTGGGAAAGGGACTCGGCCAATTCCACATCTAGTTGTCTCAGGAGACCTACCGATGCATTGAGGAGCTATATTGGGCTCCATCCATCACTTACTAAGTCCAATGCATTCCTCATATGAAAAGGTTTAAACATATCATAAACATTCGTATTAAAACTAGCATATGAAATGTCAATACTTTAACCATAAATCATGAATGGTATAAAAATATAACATCCACAGTCAAACATATCAAAAAACCATCAATAAAATATGGAAGTTTTGTATCATAATAAATCAAATTCAAATAAACTTAAAATCCATCAAAGGATGTTGACATAGATGAAACCAAAACCCTTTTTAGAGAAATACCTCTTTCTATTTTGAAATCATTTAAGAGTCTCATAATTATAAAATAAAACATTTACTTTGAAAATATTATTATAAGCTTGTAAGGGAAGCTTTGACGAGTTTATAATGGTATAAAATAGCCGCACCTGCCGTATAAGTTTAAAAAATACATTCTTACCTTAATTTTGTCGAAAAGGTTAAAAAGGACCTTGTTTGGAAAAAAACGGAAAGATTCCTTTATAAACATCTTATAAAAAGTCAACAAGGGTATAAATTACTTTAACCCATAGTCTATAAAATAGTAAGAATGTTTTGAAATACATTTTTAAGAAACATGGATGTGGATGATAAAGAGGTCCCAGTAGATAATTACGTATAAACAACCGCAAATAATGAAGAGATTGTGAAATAAACCCTTACCTCGTTGTAATAAATCAAGTCATATAAACAATAGTCAATAAACACCAAATGAATCACATAATATCATGAATATAAAGATAATCATGATAATATATATATCAAATGGCAGTACAAAATACACCACATGAAATTAATAAGTGGTGAACAATGGAAATCTCATGGAATTAAAAGTGAGATAAGAAACCCCTTACCTCGTGTCCGACTTGACCCGTTCGTTCATTAATATCCTGAATAATAAAATAAAGTTAATTTATACTTTCTTAAGAACCTCTTTCATGTTTATTATTCCTTTTATATAACTTATTACCATGTTATAAACATTATGTAATCATTTAAGTAAATAACGTTCGTTTTGTCGATATTTGGCACTTGAGTCAAAAATGAACACCTTATAGTTACAAGTTGTTCACATGGTAAAAATATAATTATATCCAGAATAATATTCATGATTTAGATATCATATATATCATATATATCCAGTATATACATGTATTTATAATAGTACATATCATTTTGGGGTAACAATGAAATGCACGGTTCTTGGAGACGGTAAGTCGTACGTACGCATGAACACTGCATTCATTTCTATTTCTTATTTTAATGGAATTATAACATAATGATACATAGATATATTATAATTACATTATAATATTATATATAATATCGTTAACTCCATCCTTTATACGTCCCACATATGGTATTAACGAGTCATATCACTTTGAGGGGGCGGTAGTCCGCACTTCCTCAAATGAAATTATCACGTTTACCCATAATGGAAACCATTAAGGTATTCTATAAAATAAAAATACAGAATCATGAAGAAAACATAAACATAATATGTATCATATATAAATATAGTTTGATCATAATGGCCACCATGAGAGGTGGTAGGAGTTAATTGAACAATCATCGTTTCGTGAGGCGTTAGTTTTCCATCAACAGAAACATTATGTTCTTCACCCATTATATAGAGGTGTGTGTAAGTTTAATTCAAATAATTCTAATAAAAAATCCTATTATATTGAGGATATTGTTTTTGTTATAAAATAAAGTAATAAAAAGAGTTTAGGGGTTGTAGGAGTAAAATAAAAGAAAATAAGTTAAGAGAAATTGTTACCTTTAATTTGGGTAACTTCCTTCGGTTTGAACCAAAAGAACTCCTTGAAGTGCCTTCTGCCTGAGGTAAGGCTTATAGGAGGTGTAGAGGGATGTAGGGAGATTAATTTGGAAGATTGTTTATGAGATTAAAGGCTTGAGAGGTTTGAGTAATTGGTTATAGGTGGTCTCCTTTTATAAGGGGGAGGAGGGTCTCTTTAGGAAAGTGTGGAAATATTATTTTATTATATAATGATATTCAGTTTCCAAAGGTCCAAAAATCATTATAGTCGAAGATAAAATGACTCATGGAATAAATAAAATCATCAAATAAGAATTGGACATGTTTTGGATATTATTTTAATATTTATAATCTAATTTATTTAAATCATTTATTAATGAGGTAAATACTGCATCATTATTGTGTCATAAATAATTTAATTTAATCAATGTCTAAAAATTATAAAAAAAATACTATGTTTTAGGAAATATTTTTATATTTTCAATGAATATTTATAGTCCAAAATATTACTTACATAACAGCATATAAAAATTAATTACTAAAAGGGTTTTGTTTATGTCAATTTTGCCTTTACATTAAATTAATTAATCTAAAGTGTCATTATCATTAATAAGTGGCTCCATGGGGTCCCAAAATCGACCAAAAGATGACCATGGTTGGAAATTACTCATCCAATAAGGTTAGGACATGTGTTAAGTTAATTTTGAATTATTACAATATTCTTTTTACCTTGAATTACCCTATTTACCTTTAACCGCGGTAAATAAAATTCAAAAGTTACTATTCACTAAAAATTATTTTCATCCTATTGAACCACATTTTACTCCTTGATATTAAATGTTTCTCTCGTATTTTCAAAATTCAACTCACAAAAGCAGTAAAATTAAGTTTTATGTGAATTTGCAAATTCTCCTAGGAGGTGGGTAAAAGACGGTGAAAAGTTTAATAAAATTTTTATATATCTAAAATTATTATAAACTGACTCCAATAAATTAAAATGAACTTATATAAGTATTATGTATCTATTTTGACATAAATTAATTTAAATAAAATAAATAATTATTTAAATAAAAATTCTGTTTTAAACTATAACTGAGTGTTTTTCACTATTCATCAAAAATTGAAAGTTTTCAGAAAAATACAGAAAATTTACCCTAAGCTAATTTTGATATTCCGAATTCAAAAATTAAGTAAATTTTTCCAAATTCAAAACATATAAGTTTCATTTATTAATTTAAAATTCATTCCCGTTGTCAAAACCAAAAGGCGTATTTTTAAGAAATAATAACTATCAAAAGATTGACACTTGTTTATGTCCAATTTCAAAGTGAAATTACTTACAATTACCAGCATTGGATTAAATGGTAAAAATATAATATATTTATACTTCCAAACCATTAAAATTTATAATTTAACACTATAAATTATTTTGATTAAAAATGTTTGTTTTTTATTAAAATTTAGTATTGTTCACTATTCATCAAAATATGAAAGTTATTAGAAAAATACCAAAAATTTATCAAAACTAAATTTTTATCTCCCAATTATAAATAAGAAGATTATTTTGTCAAATTGAAAATATAAAAGTGTCAAATATTGGATTTAAAATGGTTCTCCCTCAAAAGGTGGTACAATTTCATTTTCTGAAAAATACTTCTTTTATCTAAAAAATGAATTTGATCTTAAATTATGTCTAATAAAATCATAATATGGATTCTAAAATTATAAGGATTATATAAAGTTTAAAATTCATTTATACTATTCATAACCACTTTTGAACGGCTAGTTTGGTAAGTCGTGGTGTGCTTGAACTCGGTGTTGGGTGTAGTGCAAGTTATTGAATTACTTTGAATAAATAAGGTACTATGAAATCTTGGGGTGTTACATAAGAGGGGAGAATTCAACACTCCATGATCCTAATATATTATTACCAATAAATAGGTTAATGTGTTTGATAGATTTATCCACATGTTACACCAAACTTAAACGAAACTATAATATATTTAGATCAAATAAAAATATTTTAATTATGAATACTAAAACCTATCCATTTTATTATAAGGAATGAATAAGAGTAATCACTTTATGAAATTAATGTACAAATAAAATAAATACTACTTTTAATATGAATAAAATTTTATTATTTAACCTATAATGACTAATAAGATAATTTATTGTTTAAAAAAGTATGATCCTAAAAAAATCCTTATAAGAAATACACATTTATATATAAAGATACATATAATTATTGATAAATTATATTTTATATAAATAATTGGTTAAAACCAATTTAGTTGGTAGATAAAATGTAATGAGAATAATAACAGTTAATATTTGAATATTTCATTTTCTAATTAAAAAGGTTTTTCAATTATATTTTATGTTCTTATTTAAAATAGATTTTATAAATTTTGGAATTTAAAATTAATAAAAATAAACTTTATTTTTTAATTCCTCATATCAAAATTTCTTTTTTATGAGTTTTTGAACTTTTTTTAAAAGGCCAATTTTTAGTTGAAAAATATGATTTTCACATAACTTGTAATTTATAAGACATTACAAGTATATAAGAATGGACTAGAAATTTATAAAACCATTTAAGTAATAAAATTTTAATTTTATGATTAAAATTATTCATTTTAAAAAATTCTTTGATCCTATAAAACCAATGGATTTTTTTTTGATAACTTATTAAATTATTACTTTATATAAAAAAATCATTCTTTTCTTTCAATCATGTATTTTTTTCAAGGGTCATTTGGGTTTTTCATGCCATTAAAGCCTCATAACCTATATTTTTTTATAATAAATCAAAATATTTCATTAAAATAAGTATCCAATATAATTTTATCTTATATATGAATTTAAACCTTAAAACGTTATTTCATTAAAAACTTTTCTTATGTGATTAAGTGCATTTATTATAAAATTAACTTTTCACACCTTTAGAAATTATTTTTGATAAAATTATTTTAATATCTGAAACTATAATTATAAAATTAGTTAATAATTTCAATATTAATATTTTTCAACAAAATTAATTAATAATGTTTGAAATTAATTACAAGGGTAAAAGTAAATTGTTGAAAAGGATAAAAAGTTAAACCAAAATTCCTTAAAATACTCAAAGTTTTATAAAAAAGTATTGGTTTGGATGATTTTATACCCACACATATTAATATCCTATTTTGACCATTTTTTATCCTTTGAAATATGAATAGTAACCTTACATCATTGAAAATGTAAAGGTTACTCTCAAAACTACACTTTCCTTCACTTAAAAAAGGGTAACATCATAACCCCCTCAAGACTCACCTATAATTAAAATTTATAGTTGAAACTATGTAAATTTTATCTTATAATAACCTTATACCATGTTCAAAAGCTTATATCCACTATTTTCTAGAATAAGTCCTTCACTTCCAAGGTGACTTCCAAGGAAAATTCAAGCCCCCAACGTGAGTATTATCAACTACATAGATTTCCCCACTAGTTATTTTCATTAAAATTTATTATATACACACTAATGTATTGATATTAGTATCATTTACATACTTTAAAGTAGCTATATTAAGTTTATTATCATTTTTTATTAATATACCTCATCTATTAAGAAAAAAACAATCATTCATGTGTTGTGGAGACTACCACCTCCACGACATAATGTGTTTCATTTTCCTTCACCGCCTTACTAGGATAGATATAAGGATGGAATTAAAGTATAAATATGATTTTAATTATTTAATTAAGGGTATGGTATGAAAATTTTAATAACCTATTAATTATATGATCTAAAAATGATCATCGTTAATTTAGTCATCTAAAAAAAGTGCACTAAGTGGGTAACCTTTTATTCAAATTCTATAATGTTTTAATATCCATTACTTATTTTTATGGTTCCTTATAATTATGACATAAAACACTAATAAACACTAAATAATATCATTATTATTCAATAATAATGATATTACAAAAAAACCACCTTATTATCATTCATTAAAAAAGGGTATGTTCATGTTTAGGTCAGTTTAACCACCAAATTGAAAAATACTTTGAATTTATATCATTATTTACTAAGGTAAGATAATGATTAGTACAATATGATATAAATTTTTAAATAATATTTTTATTTTGGTTCTGGAGATGTTAAATAAATATTTTTTCATTAATTAAGAAAGTACACTTTGATTATCAAGAATCACTGAAACATGATTGTTATCAATTTAATTTTAAATTATAAAGACTAAGACAGTCATGAAAGTATTTTGAAAAAACATAAATGATTATAATTGATTACTAATATTAGAATTAATAATCAATAAATGATGAACTTTTAACTATGAATTAATACAAACATTACTATTATGAAACTAGTAAAAATGATCAAAATCATAAATACCTGATGTGGAAAATCAGTAGAATTCATATAGAAAATGACTAATTATGAAGAGTATAAATATGATTAAAGTTATTAATTAAGTGATTAATATTTAAATTTTTGTGATACATAATGTTAAATTATGTTTTTTGAAGTTGGGATAAGAGGTAAGGGTTTTCATCTCAAATTTATCTCTTTGAGATGTATTCTATTATATACCAAATTTCATTTATGTGTTGTATATATATCATATATGAGATATAATATCATGAATTATCTTTTAATAATGGTATTTGAATTTCAATTACAATTCATCTCTTTCAATGTATTTTTATTAAAGTGTTACTCAATCCACAATGCTTTTCTTAGTCTTAATTTTGATTCTTTGAGATATGATACATTTTAAGCACCATGTCTCTTTTGTATAGTTTATTAAATTCCAATGGATAAATTTTAACCATAATAATTTAATTTTATGGTATTTAATAGCCAAGTTATTTTCTCTTATTCAATTTGATAGTGATATAGTTTCTTCCCCATTTGTAAGGATCTTTGGTAACTCAAATACCCTTATTTAAGTTATAATGTTTTATATTGAACATTATTATTCTATGATTGGTTTATCCAAACCTTTTATTTTATGGTATTTTATAATAATCTTGGGGAAATTTTAGTTTTAATCCAAATAAAATTTTATTATGATTTTTACAATGAGATTTTTCAACAAATGTAATTTCAAGTATTGAAAATGTCCCTTTCATAACAAATATTTAGAATCCACATTTCCTAGAGAAAATTTTTATTTCATTTTCAATTATCCATTGTTATTTATTATTTTAAAATTAAAATTTTTTAATGATTTTTCACTTCACCTTTTGAAAAATACTTTTGTAAGTGACCCATAACTTCCTCTTTTAAGTCAACGTTAAAAAAATCTAAAATATATTTTAAGTTTTCATTATCATTTTCTTTCCATTTTCGAAAGGTTTTCCCTTAATAGGGTTTATGTATCATGATTTATCCTCTAATATATATATATATATATATTGTCATTTGTGAGAAATTAACTCAAGATACCAAATAGTCTAATTCATGATCCCATCTTAGGCGTTATGGTTCATGCATTCTTTTGTGAGATATTTTTTATTTATGTCAACATCATTCTTATTTTTCTTTGTTATACTGAGGATATGTTATTTTAAAATCAACCACATCATTCATGGGGATATATTACATCATGTTATTCAAGTACTGACTTATTCATAGAGTCATTTCTCTATATGGTGTGAACATCACATTTTATATAATTTAGATTTTATTATGTTTACCTTGAAATATTGTTATTATATTGACATGGGGAAAGTTATTGGCATTATATATGTTGGTATTATAGTATGGATGATTATTTGAAATTTTATTATGTATTGGTTAACCATCCACCTTCTTCCTATTGATGAGTTATGGTCATTTTATCCCTATTATCAACATTTTGAAAAGTATTGGCATTCTATTTATTGTTATTATAATATGGATGATTATTGGAAAGTTTTATATGTATTGTTTGACCATCAACCTTATTTATTAGGATTGGTTATGATAATGTTATCACTTTTACTAACATGGAGAAAATTACATAATTCTTGATTATTATTGACTTCCAATATAGGTTGATCATTTATTGATATTTTGTATTCTTAATCATACATATAGCCATGTTTTATTGATTAATTTGTTCCCTATGGAATTATATGAAAAGTATTATTGACTCTTAAAGTGAATTCATTGGACTTAAACAAGTGACATTTGGGGCTTGGAATTATATAGCCCCTCGATGCATTGAAATGTCTCATGAGACAAAATAGGTTGGGTTTTGGTGTATTCCTGTTCCCATAATTGGATATTTCCTCAGTGAAAGGCCTTGATTCCAGGATGTATTAATAGTGATCTTGAAGACAAGTAAATTTCATAGCACAAGGCCATGGAATCTTGTTTTTTATTTTCTTAATTATGAATTCCATCAATATGAGATCATAATTTTTTATATCCATTTTTTCATCTATTTTCATGGATATAGAATGCTCTCAATTTAAATTTGATTATGGCTTCATGTTGTTTAAATATTCCTACCATAATATTTATGTCATGTTTATGCCATGATTTAGTTAGTTGTGTGTTTTACCTTACTAACCATTTAAGCTCACCCCTTCTTATGTTTTCATTTCCACAGGTCTTGAATAATATTAATACATGAGAAATGTTTATAAGGATAACATGTGTGGAATAGTTTATGTGATATGTTGAAGAATCATTAATGATTAAGTATTTTTATATATAATGCGAAAATTTTCCACTTGATACAAAGAACATCAGGTTTATTAATTTATGATATGTCTTATTTCTATAAATCAATAAATCTGAAAAGATCCTTCAGATGTAAGAGATGAAATATTCATTATTGACTTTTCAATTAAATATGGTTATAACTTGTATTTTATAATTGGTATCAAATAGATTTTGTAAAGTATGCATATATGAGCATTGAATCTGGAAGTGCAGGTCTAGGGCCTCAAAATCACTTTATAATGGTTATATTAACAAAAGTCCTAATTCTAAATGTATATAATACCAACCATCATATTATTATTATATTTACTCTATAAATTTATTTATAAAGTGTTGTGGTTTTGGGGTATATGTTTTATACTCTGTTATTTTACAATATATGACACACACATTTTTATTCAAAATAAAATTTACTTATATAAATATTTGGGTCATTAAAAATATTTCTTAGAGACTCTTGTATACTCATTTCATACCCCTATAATTTCTAATTGGAAGAGGATAGGTTATCCTCCTTGTATGTCAAGAAGCAACCATTCTAAACTATAATGAGGTTGATCCCAAAACCACTGTTTACTCCGGATTTATGTATACTGACACCATAAATCTTTTTGAATATGTATAAGGGCCCAATTTTACCTTATATATATGCTTCCTAATGTTTCTTTATAATGGATATAACTATATAACATTTGGTGGAACCCATTCATTTTTCATATTTCTCAAAAGTATCCACCTTATTCACAAACACTTGAGAAATTAACAAAGATTCAATGCAGTCTTCCCTAATATCCTTAGAGAATTGAAGGGAATCCAAGAGTGATAGTATATAATACACAATGGATATATGGTTAAAAACATCTTAATTTTGAGCTTGAATCCAATGCCTTCAGACATACAACTATTACTATCCTAGATTTTATGACGTCCCCCAATATTAGTCAGAATTGAGATTCATTTTTATTACCTATAGGATAGATTGAGTTAACCTTTCCTTGTCCTATGATGAATCAAATGAATTTCTATTTTATAATAGATATACCATAACAATTGGGTCAGGTCATGATCTAGAATATTAAATATTTAATTAATGATCATGTTGATCTCTCTAATGTTTTTACCTCCATATTTCATCTACATGGAAGATTTTTATGGGAATGATAGTTGATGTTTATGGCCCAATTTTTCCATTTCTTACTCTAACTCTATAGTATCATTTATGATTATTAGTGAGAAATATTAATTTATAAGTGCTTTCTTTATTAATGAAGGGGTCTCTTAAGTGTTATATTTTGATAAAAGTGCACTATGAAAGATCATTGAACAAAAAATATAACATGTGGGGTAATTCTCTTACTACTGGTGATGGATGAAAGAAAACTAGAATATTATAGATCAATTTGTGTTCTTGGTGGTGATAATCTTTCTAAATTATACTTTTTTGGATATTATTACATTAATTTTTAGAATTAATTAATGGTTAAGATTTTGTTACTAGAGTTTTACAGGGATTTAAGGTAATGACTAACTAGTTCAGTCATTCCATAATTATGTCACACACATGGTTTCTTCGTCTCATTCATTTTTATGACATCCTTTCATTCCCCCTATTCTTTAGGTAGAGAAGTAGAGACACAATTCACATTATCTAAGTGATTTTATAATTTTACTCACCCACTATCTATTGTTTTTAAACCTTTTTTTAAGAAAAGTTTCCCTAAACATTACATGTTAACATTTTTTTATAAGTATATTAATCATGGTAATCATTTAACCCCATCTAATTTTCCTTTTTGATCTTTGTAAGCAAAAAAAATTCCTCTAAATTGGTAATAAAATACCCCCCATGAAATGTAACGCCCCGACCCCAGCTACCCAGAGTCGGTGCGTTACTTCGTAACATTGGCATGATCACAAAAGATCAAGTCTCGAAAGACCGATTAGTTTAGTAGCCTTAGAAACACTAGATACATTCATAAGTCTTACATTACATCATAAAGTGAAAAACTAATAACAAAGTCTTCATAGTCCACACTCATATCCTCTTCTGACTATCCCTGCAGGTCATTCATAAAATACTTCTTCACATCCTGGAAAATATTAAAACATTGAAAGGGGTGAGCTCAGATGCTCAGTAACGATAAAAATATTGTGGAAGCTTCCATAAATAAACATAAAAATTTAAGGCAATGTATAACTAAAACAAAAGCCTTTTAAACTTGAACACCAACATAATATGGCAAAAGTAAAATGAGATAATGCCATTCACTTCTTCACATGGATATTCTACTGGTCGAATAATCACATGCAATATCAATAACCACTTTCATAATGATGGAATGCATAATGCCAGACTATCATAACCACGTAGTCAAGGCCTCGTGCCAAGACCACAAATAAGATTTTGTCAAGGCCTCGTGCCAAGACACTAGTTTGTCTCATGAGACCTGCCGATGCATCGAGGAGCTATAGCGGGCTCCACCCGTCACTTATTAAGTCCAATGCATTCCTCATATGAATAGGTTTAAACATATCATAAACCATAACATAATCGTATCACATAGAACATGCATAAAGGAAACATAACATTTCCACATTTCAATCACCAGATATCAATACAACACATTGATATAATAAAAACTCTTTCAAAACCATTTTCAATACCGAAATAAAATAAAGTTAAAACTTTGTATTTATTTTTCATTAAAAAAAGTGATGGCTTGTAGAGGAAGCCGAAACTCAAATAATGGTCACGGTGGTGGAGAAGTCGTTGTTGCCGCATATGTATGGAAAGAAAAACATTCCCTTTTTTTCGTTTAGTAAAATGCTTCGTATAAAAAATATTCCTTTTGAATAAACATAAAAGTCAAAGGGGTTTATACACCGTATAAAAGAAAGTTGTGTATAAAGCCAAATATGCCTCAATGAAAGGAGATTGAGACGAAGTCCTTAAAAAGATCATTTTTAAAATAAAATAGATCTATTATGTGTATTCACTATAGGTACACATAAAGAAAGTAAAAATACAAAATAGGACATAATAATATCATGACATAATTTGAAAGTAGGAGATTAACCCAAAGAATGGAAGTTGGGTTAAGAAATTCCCTTACCTCGTGTCTGACTTGACTCAACCGTTCTTTAACCTCCTGAATAATAAACTAGAGTTAATATCTACCTTATTAAGAACCATTTTCAATTTCATTATCCTTTTTATATCACTTATTACAATGTTATGAACGTTATGTAATTATTTAAGTTAATAACGGTCGTTTTGTCGATCTTTGGTACTTGTGTCAACAATAACCTTCTTATAATTACAAGTTGTTCATGTGGTGAAATATCCATTATATCAAGAATTATATTCATGATGTAGATATCATATATATGATATATATCCAGTATATACATTCATTTATAATATTACGTAACATTTAGAGGTAAGAAATGAAATGCACCGTTCATGGAGACGGTAAGCCGTACGTACGCATGAACGCTACTTTCATTTCAATTTCATATTTAATGGAACAAAATCATAATGATATAAATGTATAATATAATTCCAGTATAATATAGTGTATAATACCATTTACTCCATCCTTTATACATCCCACATATGGTATTAACGATTCAAATCACTTTGAGGGGGCGGTAGTCCGCACTTCCTAAAATGAAATTATCGCGTTTTACCCACAATGGAAATCATAAAGTATGACATAAATGAGAAATACAGAAGGATAAGGAAAACATAAACATAATATATATATCGTATATGAAAATAGTTTCATCAAAATGGCCACCATTATAGGTGTTAAAAGAATTTGAACAATCATCATTTCGTGAGGCAGAAATTTGCCATCCGCAGAAACAGTATGTTCTTTAACCATTAGATGTAGGTGTGTGTAATTGTAGCTCGAATCCATCTTATAACAACATCCTAGTATATTTAGTATACTGTTGTTGTTACAAAAGAAATGAATAAAAAGAGTTTAGGGGGTTGGAGAAGAAAAATAAAACAAAACAACATTAGAGAAGACATTACCTCAAAATCGGGTAACTCTTTTTGATTTGAGCCAAAGGCTTCCTTGGGAAGAGTTCTTCCCAAAGTGAGGCTTCTAGGAGTAAGAGAGGGATGTTGGGAGAGTATTTGGGCAGAGGTTGGCCGATCCAAATGGCTTTAGGGTGTGAATAAGGTGGGAGAGGTGGGGGCCTTTTATAAGTGGAGAGGAGGGGCACTTTTGGAAAGATTGAAATGTTACATTATTTCACAATGATTTTCGGATTATAAAGGTCCCACACTTATATAATTCGAGGCTAAGGTGATAAGGTTTAGAAATCCACTCATCCAATTGGTTTTGGCCATGTGTAGGTTTTATATTTTTCATTATCTTTCCATTTTATTTAAATCGTCAAATAATGATGTCATCGCTGCATCATTATTATGTCATATATAATTTAATTTATTTAATGTCTAAAAATTATAAAAAAATACTATGATGTAGGAAATCTTTTTATCTTTCCAATTACTATTTATAATCAAAATTTGGACTTGTATAACCCCACTAAAAAATTAGTTTAGTAAAACAATTTATGTTAGTGTCATTTTCACTTTAACATTAAATAAAAATATATTAATGTCATTTTCCAACTAAAGTGGCTCGATGGGGTCCCCAATTTGGCCCATGGCTTGTCTTGGTCGGACATGACTCACCCAATAGGTGTAGGACAAGTGTCATGGTGTTTTCACATTCTTATAATACCATTTTTACCTTAAACTACACTAGTTACCTCTAATCGTGATTAATGAAAAAAGTTACTATTCACCAAAAAAATTATTTTAATCTCATTGAACCACATTTTACTTCTTAATGACAACCATGTATGTCGGATTTTCAAAATTCAATACACATTAGTGGTAAACTTTCATTTAACTGAAAAATCAGTTTGCTTGATTACCACTTAGTGGTTTCACTATTCATCAAAAATTGAAGTTTTTCAGAAAATTACCAAAAATTCACCCTAAGATATATTTGATATTCCGAATTCAAAAATGAAGTCCATTTTACAAAATTAAAAACATATAAGTCAAATTAATTAATTTAATAATTAATTCCCGTTGTCATGACAAATAGCGTGTTTTTGTGAAACAATAAGTATCAAAAGATTGACACTAGTTTAAGTCCGATTTCAAAGTAAAATTAATTCCAACGACCACTATTGGATTTAATGGTAAAAATATTCTCTAATTTCACTTTAAAACCAATTCAAAAGATAATCTAATCATATAAAAAAATTATATTAAAAAGAGGTTTTGAATTAAAATACAACATATTACACTATTCATAAAAAAATGAACTTTATCAGAAAGGTACCAAAAATTTACACAAAGTAAATTTTGATGTCCCGATTCTAAGGAAGAGTTATATTTGGTCCAAAATAAAGTATAAGAGTGATCAAAACTATATTTAATGATGGTTCACCATTAAAAGGTGATAAGTGAACCTTTAGTGAAAATTAGAGTATATATGCCCTAAAATTGAACTCTTTCCGTATTTTAAGCCTTTATCTTTTATTGGGTAAATGTAAAAACATTTAAAAACATATATAATCATATTTTAGTTATTTTTATCCATTCCCGCTGGTACAACGGCTACTTGTTAACTAACATTTAAAATAATATTATTTTATTACTAGTGTGCTACGTAAGTTTCAAAGAAACTCATCGTTGTGTATCGGGTACGCTATCGAACATAGAAACACCTTTAAAATAAAATTAATATTTAATTCGTAAATATTAATAAATATGAAAATTATTTATTCTTTATTTACCTGGGATGTTACATGAAATTATTATTTAGAAAATTGTAGACTTTATTATTCATATTCAAAAGGTTTTAGTAGATTTGTTCCTTATTTTCATCATGATGGGGGTGTTTTTGTTTCCCCAAAAGAGGCACTATTTTATTTATGACAGGTTCCAAAGTTGGAGCTAGCACTAACACCAGTTTGAGATTGGCTATTTTAGTTTATGATTTTCCTTTTTTTCTATGTTTTAATAATATTGGAAAATATTTTCCTTTATATCATCAAAGGGAGCCTTATAACTATTATTACACTATAGAAAACTCCAAAAATCCACAAGTATATTTTAAGGGGATGATCATCATTTTCATCTCATCTTAGATATTCTATATACATATCCCTTGTAGTTGCTCATGTGTGAAAAATGTTAAGGTAATAGTTTAATCCATTACATCTATTGAATAAATACACAAATTTATCAATTTAATGCTATTTTTAATTTGATAGTTTAAGAACCATTAGCATCCTTAATATTGAACTAAATTGGTAAATTAACCACAATAAAAGTTCGTCAAAAATAGTAATGTATATGAAAACTAAATTTTTGTACTAAATAAATGCAGGCCCTTTTAAATTTTGGATTAAACATCTATGTTTTTACATTTCATATATCTAGAGTTACTAACATTGGGCTTCACTAAGACATGAAATGTATATGATTTTGTTTTAGGTCTCCCATTCCCTTGAACATAAAGAATATGGGATTCCTAATGTTTAGTGGAATAGGATTTTAATCCACCTACCTAAGATAATATTTCCTCTCTGATTGAACTAGAACACATCATACTTTTATGGATTCTATCCAAGTAGTAATAAAATTTATAAAATATTATAGTTTTACCACTTTATCTACCATTTTAGTGGAGTCATTTGGGAAATCCTAATATCATTTTCATACCTATATGTTTGGTTGGTAACTATATTGAGTCTTCCTATTCTATTTTTCAATGATCAGTGGTTTTTGTCACCCTAGTGAAAGAATTTTTTGATAATAAATAAATGTTTGTATTATTTAGATGTATTTATTTGATATAAGGATAACTAGAAGACTTGATCATATACTTATTATTTGATTAATACTTTTGGGTTTGGAAATATCCACTATATGAGACATTAATTATTTTTCCTTGGAATTTCACATAATAGGTTTTTTTTCTCTTGAGAAACTCTTCATTAAGTAGTTCAAAAATTTCATTCATGGAAAATATTTTCATTGGTAGAAATAGGTTAAACTTCTTTTAGTGTAGGGTGAGTTTTAGACATGGAAACACCCTCCCCGTTTTCTATAGTGGTGTATATCTATAAGGGAAAGAGTGGAATGTATGGAGGATCTCTTAAATCATTATTCTTTCTTTGATTTCATGTACACAAATTTTTTTTCATACCTCTTTATAGATTAAATTTCATATAAATGTATCCTTGTTACCAAGTTTCTACATATTAGTTTCATAATATTTAATATAGATGATATTTTTATCTATCAAACTTATTGACATGAATTTCATGGTATGAAAAAGATCTTTATCCACATTTTGATATTATGGATCCTTATTAGTGTTATAATATCTTTTAAGGGATATACCATAATCCTCCTATGATTTTTATTTTTTGGAGGGTATTTTGGGACTATGACCCCTTTGATTATTTGAATTCCCCTTTTGGTTATCCCATTATGATGATGTGGGAGTCTCTTAAAGAATGGTAATTATGATTTAATATCATTTTATTTTAATGGAAAATGATCCTAATATAGGATTAATTCAATTAATTTCCCATATAAGGGTACATATAGGTGTTTCTTATAAACCTCCCAATCTAGAGAACATAAATCTCTTTAAATGGGGGAATAAAATGCCTCCAACCAAAAAGGATAAATCTGTATTTATATCATCATGAAGGTTTTTTATATGTTTATTTGTATTCTTAATGGATATAAAGTTAGTGTTTGGGATAATAATACCCCTAGCCTTGTGGGTTGAAACTTCCCCTATGTTGTTTTGGCGTTGGTTTCTATATTCTTTCTAGCCTTTGGAGCTAATACTCTAGTATAATTTGGGTGAAGAGTCTTTTACAGATAATATAAGTGAGAAGTATAATCCAATTTAAGTAGTTTTAATATCATAGATGTTTTTCTCAAATTATCAACCTAATTTAACTTTTTTAACTAGTAGATCTAGAAATATATCAATTAATCACTATCATTGGGTAAATCTATTCTGAACTCCTTAATAAATATAGTTTTGTTACATTAAATAACTAGTATGAAGAACAATTTGAATTAGTAAATTATTTGAGGTAATAAAATTATAGGACACCCAATAGGGATGAATTAGTATTTAGGTAAATGGGGTGAAATATAGAGCTTCGTATTCATCCAAACTTTTGGTGTGCTCATTTGGTAGGAAAATTTAGACTATTTGATGAAGTTATATTAAACCATTAAAGGTTTTCTATTTTATATTCTCACTCTATCATCTATATTTCAATTTCTAGGCTACCAAGAGAGTTACTAGATCAACATGACAACACCACTCATTCAATTTCTTAAAGTGATTAGTATATCCTCAATAATATCAATACCTAAATTCTAGTTGTTGCAACATTTATCATATATTTTATTTGTGATGTGGTATGAATTAATCTTCCAAATATTCAGGAATTTCATATGGAGAATTATAAATGGATTATAATATGAATTATATTTTATCTTTATCCAATTATCTACACATGATACTAGAATATTTCTAGTCTTTTTTAGTACTTCTTTAAGATGTTTTGAGAATAAAGGTTATTTTACCAATACTTTTTAAGTAAATAGGGATCATTTTGAATTTTATCAGTGATATAAAGGGTTTCATAATTCTATAGAGGCACTGATGATAATCTCTATATTGTTTTGTCTATTAGATGTATAAAATGTTGTTGGTTGTTGGTAGAGTTCCTAGTGTAGTTGGATTTGGATTTTCAAGTGCCTCTTGGTATAAGGTAATCTTTGGAATGATTTTGATATAGGGAGCACCTCCATGTTAAGGATATGAATTATAATGAGGAGGTACTTGGTAATTATAATAACGGGGTGGACCTATATGGTTATTGGTATTTTATTTTCTATCATAAAGAGGACCTCAACATCAATTGTTTATCTGATCACCATGGGGAAGGCCTACAGAGTTATTGATTTGATGACCCTTGATATGGGGATGAACTTGTAATGGAATAGAACTCTTTGGTCCATTACTTTGTGAGAATCTAGTGTTTTATGTGTTATGGGAGTTCAAGGTGGCTCTTTTCAACACTTTTCAAAATTCCCATTTTTTTAAGTTTTCCAACGGTGGCTAACCCAGCGGTCACTCGCTGGAGGTGACTCGCTAGATGTCGTTCATTGGAGATCGCTCATAGGAAGTTAATTGCTAGCGTTTTCTCATCTATCAGTTCCTCTCCTTGAAGTATCTCACCTTGTGGTGTCTCACTGACAGTGGCAGGTGTTTCATCTAACGGTCGCTTGCTGAGTGGTTATTCTCCTAATGGTATCTCTTGAGTAGTGCATCTCCAAGCAGTGACTCATCGAATAGTGAATCTCTAAATGATGAATTATAAAATGGTGGCTCATCAAGTGGTTCATCGCCGAGTAGTGGCTCTCTGAACAGTGACTCGCCGAGCGGTACCTCATCTAATGTTGGGTCATCAATAGTGTTTCCAACTTCCTATGGTTTCTCCGTTTTGACATTTTCATTAAAGTAAAATTATTTACAATACTTAATTGGAGAGTTTTGAGACCATTTCAAAGCCCATAAATCCTGTCTTTATTTTCCTAAGGGATTGGGGTCTTTTACTTTGTCAAAATTCCTTATCTCTACCAGATCTGCCTTTAATGGAAAATCAAAAACATATCTAAATCATTGCTCTGTTTAGATCTTCTTATGGCTGAGATGCCTTCCCCTCTTATCCTTACTTATTTCTTTCCCTTGGTTTGGGATTCCCCCAAACCCTTCATCCCATGGGATTCATGCGATCATATTGTCGCTTTTGGATCATGTTTCCTTGATGTTTTTACTATTACATGTGCACCCATGTCTTGGTGAAATTAGGAAGTGTCGTTTTTCTTTTATTCCAAATAGGTTTCCCTTAATCTTTCTTATTTGTGTATCATGTGTGGTGGGTGTACGAATGTTTCTTTTTTGAATATAGTTGAATCCAAATTAAATAAAGACAATTGAAATGGTTTGAAATTAATAAATAGGGGCTGGGAAAATTGATGCATGTTTCTTCTATGTTATTGTCTTGTTGATATTGTGATCTATATGGGATAACTATCCACTAAAAATTGTGGTCATTGGGGTCCTTGTTTTCACATGGAATTGTTTATGGAATTTATGTTGTGTGTTCTTGTTTAATTATTATAGGTGAAAATTTTTAACCATGCATATTCATCTAATAAATGGATGCTCCTAGGATCATACTATTTTTGTGATAACCCCTAAATTAACAAGTTAAATTAAAGAAGGAATGCCTTGCTAAATATGAATATGTTTTACCTTGGTTTGTGTGGTGATGTGGTCATGGGTACTATTGTGTATATGGGGATGGCTTAGTGAGTGTGGAAATCTGGGCGTGGTATGTTTGTATAGTGGGGTTGTAGATCTGGTTGTGAGTTGGGTATTGTTGTGGTTGAGATGATGGATTAGGAGGAATTAATTTGAATAATTATGGTAGTGGTTGGTATGTGAAATTCTCCATTAATAACATGTAGGAAGATTCACATCATAGATAGAGGTCATGGTATGATGTGCATTTAATGTGAAGTGGGTTAATTTACCATGGATGTGATTGTGTGGTTCTTAATAGTTTCTCAGGAAGTGGTGGAATGGATAAATGAACTGTTTAATAAACATTTGAAATGATTAATTAAATTGGTTGGGATATGATGCGGTTTTTGTCCCAAGTGTCTGTGGGTGAGACATTATGTGGTTTGTGGATCAGGTGTCTACGGGTGGGACGTGATGTGGTTCGTGGCCTAGGTGTATGTGGGTAGGATGTGATGTGGTTTTTGGCCTAGGTGTTTTTGGAATAGATGGGGTTGATAAGCCCATGTGTCTGCGGTTGGGTTGTGATATGTTATATTTGGAAGAGTTGGGAGCATCGAGACGTTTGATTTTATGGCGTGAGAGCGGCTAATCAGTGGGAAAGTGGTGTAAGGTACCTTATCATTGATGTTCTTTATATTATATTACTTGACTTTCATTATTTGGTGAGTGTGACTTGGTGAGGTTGGGATAGTTAGTATACCTTCTTAGGTGTTGTTTGGTTCTACTTTTTTCTCATGGGTTCATTAATATGCCTCTTTTACATGTTCATGAGAGACTTTGGTTTTCTTACTGAGTATACATGTATGCTCACCCTATATATAAAAAAAACTATTTTCAGGTTTTTTAGAGGATTACGTGGACCATTCTAGGAGTTACTAGCTTGGTACTTGGGACAGTTGTTGAGTCGCTACTTTGTATTTGCTTTTGAGTACTTTACTTTGGAGACTTTTTTATTTGTACCAATTTTATTTTATGCATGCATGTGGGGTGGTTTTTTTATTTATTATATATATATATATATTGGAGTTGTTTTTTGGATGATTCATCTTATATCTCGATCTTGTTTCCTATAAAGGGTAATGCCTCCCATTTTTTGAGATTTGTATACCCTTGGTTATAGTCACAAACTCGGGGCCTATTGGAGGTGGGAATCATGGGTCATTATCTCCCTTTCTCCATTGAAAACCTGAGAGGGGTATATTTCGATGGAGGGGGTCATGAAAGAGTGGTATCAAAGGTGATTTTTGAGAGATAGTATGGAGTTTGGAGTTAGGTGTAGTGAGGATTTCATGAGATGGTATGGAAACAGTTCTAGTTGACCTTTTTGCACGTCATAGGCCAAGGAAACTGGATAGGACATGGGATTTTAGGGCCCCCAATGATCTAGTGAATATACTCTGAGCCTATTTAAGTTCCAAGCGAGATGGACTTATTTGTAGGGTAGAGATCTAGGAAATGTACATACATCATAATGAATTTTTTTCTTGTTTTAATTGGGTTTTTTGGGTAGGTTAGTATGAATAAATTAGAAAATTTCAAAATAAACTTTAATAAAATTACATACTACTCAAACTTATTAAATCTTTGTTTACCTTTAGGTTATGGATACTGGGAATCATCCAAATTTGGTTCAGGAAGTATAGGTTTAGTAGGATGATCCGATTGATCACCATAGGGTAGATCCAACTAAGGAGGATGATCAGTGTCAAAGGATGTTGTGTGCTTTCCAGCAGCAGGATTTAGGAAAGTATGGGGGTAGCGTTTCTAATGTGGAGACAAAAAAATGGTTCGAGGTTCTCGAGACCACATTTGATTTGATCTGGTACCTAATAGGATATCAGGCCCCTTTGGCAATCAGTCAGATGTGGGGATCCACACATCAGTGGAGGATGCTATTTGTGGGGGAGAAAAAGGTGGTAAACGTATTGTGGGTTGACTTCTAGAAGGAATTCTGGATGGAATTACATTCTTCGACTATAAAGGCTGAGAAGAGGTAGCAGATACTCTCCCTTTAGCATGAAAGTATGTCAATTCAATATCTTGGGATCACGTTCAAGGATCTTCTTCTCTTTTCCCATGACCTTTTTATAGATGATGAGTCTTGTGAAAGACATCTCAAGGAGGCACTCCACCCTTCTATCTAGCATGTTGTTACTCCTTTTATGTTACTGATGTATTTACAAGTTTAGAAGAAGGTGGAGGTGATTGATCAGATGCACTCATGATGAGGTTTTCTATGAAAGGGTATCCAGTAGAGTTCTTCAATAGGAAAGGTTTTTAGTGGTAGATCTCAGGTGCTAGGACCTTCAAGGTTTTGATCAGAAGGAAGATAATTTCATCAGCTTCCTTATTGTCCCTTTGGGGATGGCTATCTATGTGCCTTTCCCATGGGCTTGGGGCCGATGTGTTTCTTCTGTGGGGTATATAACCATCTTCAGAACTGGTTCCCAGTGGCTTCTCGAGCTCAGTTTGGTGGATGTGGGTAGTCTCAATGTCATCCTCAACAGTAGTTATCAATGGAACAATTTTAGTAGCAGGGGCCACGGGCTTTTGTTCCGCCGAGGGGAGATGGATCGGGTATAGTTAGACCTCAGGATTATCCTCATGTTCATGGACCACAACCTGATTGTGTCCATGGAGGTGGTTATCAGAAGAGAGGTAGAGGAGTTGGGTGTGGTCAATTTCATGTAGTAGAGGCAGCAGTTCCATCATGGACAAAGATCGTCAGAGGTACGATCAGCTTGTTTAGTACCCTTTCTTGTGCTTTTTTTGATTTAGGAGATTCATACTCCTTTGTTTCACCTACTCTATCCCATGCTCTAGGACTATACATAGAGAGGATTCTCATTCCCTTAGTGTTGAGTATGCTAGTCAGGGTTCATACCATATTTTTTGATGTTCGTCGGGGTGTAGACTGGTGATGGGACTACATACATCCTGTAGAGATATACTGAGCATCTCAGAACTATCTTGAAGGTTCTTCAAAACCACCATCTCTATAGAAAGTTGTCCAAATAAAAGTTATGGATGTGATAGGTGGATTTTATCAGAAACATGGTGTCTCAGTAGGGCGTGGCAGTTGACCCGTCGAAGGTTGAAGGAGTTTTTTCTAGGGAAGAACCCAAGAACGTCATAAAATTTCATGATTTCCTTGGTCTTGAGGATATTATTGGGGGTTTATTATCTGATTTATCTCATGTTTTAGACCCATTTATAGAATTGAATAGGAAGAACCAATCTTTTGTGTGGAGTGATCAGTGTTAGGAAGCATTTGGTTACATGAAGGAGAAGTTGGTTAGTGCTCCAGTACTCCGGTTTCCAGAGGAATGGGTGATGTTTGAGGTATTTTGTGATGCTTCCCGCCTGGGCTTGGGATTTGTTCTAATTTATTATTGAGAAGTGATATCTTATGGGTCTAGGCGGTTATGTCCTCATGAACATAACTATGCCACCCATGATCTAGAGTTAGTAGTAGTTATGTTCGCTCTGAAGTTGTGGCATCATTACCTCATTAGGGAGCGCTTTGTAGTCTTTGCGAATTACAATAGCTTGATGTATATCTTTTCCTAGTGTGATCTAAATCTACGATAGGGAAGGTGGATGATGTTTCTTAGGGACTATGATTTTAATATCTTCTACACCTCAGGAAAATGAAATCTCATAGCCGACACCTTGAGAAGAATGTTGAATAAGTAGGTTGTTTAGGAATCTTCAGATTCTTAGAGAGTGATGGAGTATTTGTAAGCATTGGACATAGATGAAAGGGTAGATGGTGTTAGAGGCTATTTGTTTTAGATTATGGTTTAGTCTTCTCTAATGTGTCAGTAAGAGGATTCTCGGTGGGAATACTCAGAGAGATAGGTGATGTGCGATCTTCTTGGCCATAGTGATGCTCCAGAGGGATGGTCATAGGATGGTCAAAACAAAATTTTGTTTCAAGGGAATTTGTTTGTTCTGATGGTGATGTATAGTAAAGTACTTCATAAGTTCCATAGATCACCCTTGGCGGTACATCCAGGATTTCCATAGATGTATTGTGTCTTGAGGATGTGGTTTTGGTGCCCCAGGATAAAGAGGGTAGTGGCGGAGTTTGTGAAAAATTTTATGGTTTTCTAGCAGGTGAAACCCAATCATCATGTTCTTAATGGTTTATTGCAGCCCTTAGATGTTCCCAGGTGGAAATGGGATGACATCTCAATGGATTTAATCATGGTCTTACCCAAATCTCAAGGAAGATGTAATTTTATCTAGGTGATCATGGATCAGTTGATGAAATCATCCCACTTATTAGTAATTAAAGAGTTGAGAATAGTGGATGACTTGGCCAAGAGGTACATGGATGAAGTGGTGTGGTTTCATGGTGTTTTGAGGTCCATCACCTCAGATCTAGACACACGGTTTATCTCACAAGTCTGGAGGGGATTATAGCATGATTTTGGAACCTAGTTATGCCTCAACACTTCCTTCCACCCTCATATGGATGGGAAGATAGAGAAGACTATCCAGACATTGGAGGATATGTTGTGAGCATGAATCCTAAACTTTGGTGGATATTAGGTACGGTACCTACCCTTGGTGGGGTTTACTTATAATAACAGCTATCACTCTTCTATTGGAATGGATTCATTTGAAACTTTGTATGGAAGACCGTTTTATTCTCTATTTTGTTGGATGGAGGTTGGGGAGATAGCTATTGTTAGTCCCGATTTGGTTTAGAGCACGACGGAGAAAGTTTAGCTTGTTTATAAGAGGGAGAAAGTAGCGCAAGACTGATAGAAGTCGTATGCCAATTATAGGAGGAGGCCCTTGGAGTTTGAGTTTGGGGACCATATATTCTTTAAGGTCTCCCCTTGACATGGGCACTGGAATTTTGGTAGGGGAGTAAGCTTTCTCTTAGGTTTTTCGGGCCCTTTGAGGTGTTGGGATGAGTTGGTGAAGTGGCATACCAGTTGGAGTTTCCACCACGATTAGAAAGGATCCAAGAAGTCTTTCGCATCTCTCAACTTCACTAGTATATTCACAATTAATATCATGTCATTGACTGGGGAGAGTTGGATATCAAGGATGATGGGACTTTGTGGAACAGCCAGTAGAGATCCAGGATAGTCGGGAGAAAATATTGTGAGGATGGACCATTTCTTTGGTCTGTGTGTTGTGTAGGCATGGTGGCTAGGAGGAGAGTACTTGGGAGCAAGATACACAGATGTGTTCCCAATACCCAAAGCTTTTTTGAATCCTGTTTTTCCATGTTTTTATTTAAAATGAGATGCTTTAATCTTTCTATTTTTAATAAGATGAGTTATTCTCCTTGTTTTATAATGAATCCTTGGCATACAAAAAGTGGAGGACATGATTCCTAATCGAGACACATTAATTGTGATGTGATTAAACCTATGCGGGTGAGTCAATGCCACCCCGAGTGGATAGTATCTTGACATGGAGGATTGGATTACTGTATTTGTGTGTTCGGGATAGCATGGTTTTTGTGCTTTTATAGTGTGGTTTTGGTTATTCAGGTTGGCATGTCGACACCTATGTCGACCAAATTCTAGTTTCTAGGTGGCAGAGGAGGTTTTTTTGGATTTAGAGGTTTCCACTATAGCTTTTGAACAACACATGGTGGTTATTCATTGAATGTTGGTATTTTTAGTGGTGTTTCAAGTGTATCGATATCCTTGAGAGTTGTCTCAAGGGATGGTTGTTCAGACCCTTACTATCTATTTCTTCTAATATTGTTTTGAATTATCGAGGAATAGAATAGTTTGAGAGGTATCTGATGTAATGGATCAGACCTCTCCAGCCCATTACTTTGCGAGAATCTGGTTTTTGAGGTGTTCTGGAAGGTCAAAGTGTCTCTTTTCAATACTTTTCAAAAAAATTAGTTTTTCAAGTTTTCTATTGGTGGCTCACCCTGGTGGTCACTCACTGGCGGTGACTTGCTAGCAGTGGATTGTTTTAGGTGACTCGCTGGTGGTCTCTCACTAACGGTGACTCGTTGACGGTCTCTCATCTAGTGGTTCCTCATCCAGCGGTGTCTCTCCTTGAGTTGTCTCGCTGATGGTGGCAGGTGTTTCATCTTACAGCCGCTCACTGAGTGTTGCTTCACCTAATGGTATCTCATGAGCGGTGCCTCGTTGAGTAGTGACTTATCAAAAAATTACTCACCGAACAGTAACTCATAGAATATTGGCTCACCAAGTGGTGTCTTACCAAGATTTGTCTCGTCGAATGGTGACTTGTCAAGTGGCGCCTCATCTAATGGTGCGTCATGAAAAGTGTTTCCAGCTTCCTACAGTTTCTCTATTTTGATTTTTACTTTAATGTAAAATGATTTCTAAACCTTAATTAAATATTTTCTAGACTGTTTCAAAGTCCATAAATCCTATCTTTATTTTCCTAAGGATGTGGGGGATTTTAGTAAGTTAAAACACGTTATCTTGACCAGATATTCCTTTAATGGAAAATCAAAAACATATCTAAACTGCTACTCAATTTAGATCTTCCAAAGGATGAGATACCTTTCCCTAACTTTTCTTACTTCTTTCTTTCCCTTGGTGTGAGACACCCTGAACCCTTCCACCCATAGGAGTCATGTGATCATGTTGTGGTTTTTGGATCATGTTTCCCTGGTGTTTTTCATGTTTCATGTGATCCCCTGTCTTGGTGCAATCAGGAAGTTCCATTTTATTTTCTTCCAAGTAGTTTTACCTTCATCTTTATTATTTGTGTATCATGCTGGGTTGGTGTACAAATATTCTTTTATGAATATAATTTAATCCAAATTAAATAAAGAAAATGGACCCTGTTTGAAATTAATAAACAGGGGCTGGGAAAAGTGACGCATGTTTCTAATATGTTATTGTCTTATTGATTTTGTGATTTTTATGGGCTAACTACCCACTAAAAATCATGTTTGTTGGGGTCCTTTTTTGTTCATGGAATGGTTTAGGGAATGAATTTTTTTTGTTCTTGTTGAATGATTATAGGTGAAAAATGTTAACCATGTATATTCGGCTAATAAATGGATGCCCCCAAGATTATATGGTTTTTGTAATAACCCTTGAATTATTGAGTGGAATTAAAGAAGGAATGACTTCTTAAATATGAATATGTTTTCCTTGGTTCGTGTGGTGATTTGGTTGTGGATACTATTGTGCATAGGGGGATAGTTCTATGAGTGTGGTAATATAGACGTGGTATGTTTGTGCAGCGTGGATTCAGATCTGGTTTTGAGTTGGGATTGTTGTGGTTGAGATGATAGATTAAGGGGTATGACTTTGAAGAATGATGGAAGTGGTTAGTATAGGTGAATCACCATTAATAACATGTTGGAAGATTCAACCTATACCTAGTGGTCACGGTATGATGTGTCTTTAATGTTAAGTGGGTTAATTTACCATGGATGTGATGCTTAATAGTTTCCCAGGTAGTGATGGAATGGATAAATCAACTATTTAATAAATAATGGAAATGTTTAATTAAATTGGTTAAGGATATGATTAGTTTTATGACCCAGGTTATGCGAGTGGGGTGTGATGTGGTTTGTGGACCAGGTGTCTGTGAGAGGGACATGATGTAGTTTATGTCCCAGGTGTCTATGAGTAGGATGTGATGTAGTTTGTGGCCCCAAGTGTCTATGGGATGGATGTGGTTGAGAGGCCCAGGCATGTGCAAGTGGGTTTTGACGTGGTATATTCAGAATATGTGGTAGTGATAGGATATTTTTTTAGGGTGTGAGAGTGGCTAATCAGTGGAAAATTTTTGCAAGGTACCCTACCATAGATGTTCTTTATATTATATTACTTGAATTGCGTTATTTGGTGAGTGTTCCTTGGTGAGGTTGTGATGGTTAGTATACCCACTTAGGTGCTATTTGGTTTTGTTGTTTTCTCACAGGTTAATTAGTATACCTCTTTCACATGTTCATGAGAGACTTTAGTTTTCCTAGTGAGTATACTTGTATACTAACCCTAAGTGTATAAAAACAATTTTCAAGTTTCCTTGAGGATTAAGTGGACCATACTGGTTGTTACTAGCTCGGGCCTCGGGACAGTTGCTGAGTCACTACTTTAGATTTTCTTTTGGGTACTTCACTTTGGATACTTTTTTATTTGTACCAGTTCTATTTTATTCATGCATGTGGGAAGGTTTTTGTATTTCTTTTATATATGTCTTGGAGTTGTTTTTTGGATGATTCATCTTATCTCTCAATCTTTTTTCCTATTAAGGGTAATGCATCTCATTTTTTGAGATTTGTATACCCTTGGTGCTATTCTCCAAGACAAGTCCTATTGGAGATGGAACTTGGGGGTCATTATCTCCATTCCTTCATTTCCATCCCAGGAGGGGTATCTTTGGAGGGAGGGGGTCATGATAGAACTACCTTTCATCTATTAATCTTTTCATGAAGATCCCAATGGGGTTACCCTTATGAGGACCTCCAAAGCTTTAGATCATTATTTAATTGATAAGGGGGATCTTCATGATTTTTGGATGATGTTCCACCATATTTTGGGCCACCACAGCTGGTATTTATATTTCCCTGGGGAGGACCTTCATAATGAGGACATTGGGGAGGACCTTTAATGTATATTTTTTTATTTGAAAATGAGGAGTTCCTTCATGGTTATTGGATCATGGGTTTCTACTATAGGTGGGACCTCTATGAATAGTATCCAAGTTATTATGAGGAGAATATTTATGATGATTTATTTAGGGAGTACCTTCATAGTGGCTTGATATGAAACTATGGGGAGCACCTTTGAAGTGATTATTGTCTTCCCTAACCAATGATGGTTTTTTAGAGTGGTCATCAATGCTTTCCTTATCAATATTTTATATTTATTTGTAATAATGACCTAGAGTCATCCCTTGGTGACCATGGGGACATGACAATGATTTCACAAGGAAATGGAGGCCTCATAAGTGGTGACCTTCTCTAACACCCTGATAATTGATATCCCTAGGAGGGCTTTCCTTTTTAGAACCATAGTCTGGATCTGAAGGCATTGTAATTCCCTAAATCCTTTTATATGTGATATAATTGGATATATCATATGTAATTATATGAAATATCATAATTGAATGAAATTCATGATTTCATGTCATTTAATTCTCAATATTACTATATGATTAAATGATATCATATGTAGGTTTCATGAATAAGTAGTAATATAAGACTTGAATATCATATAGCATATTCCAAGATATTTTCCATGATATTCATGACTAAAAAGTGTTAGGACCGAACATTCAGGTGAAATATTCCATGGTGGCTATCAAGTATGAACTATTTCATAGGATGTAACACTTGAGAGTTCATTATTAATGTAGTAGTTTCATGAGTTTAGTCATAGCATTAACTCGTTCATTATAACACATGAGTATATAAAACATCAATAGAGGATAACCCTCATGGGATCTATATAAGGAGGCAGTACACCATTCGATTGGGATATGTATGTTCATGCTAAAGTGCCTAATCCATGTCCAAAACACCCTCATCTTGAAGCTATCCTTATTTTACTTACTTTACTCAATAAGGAACAAGCATTCCATAGAAGATGAAGAGTCCCACCCAAACATTGGGTGATTTAGTAATTTTTGGAATTCTTAAGGTGGGAATCCATTGAATTTCTCTATGGGATATTTATCAAGCCCATTAAAAGATATTAAATTGTGTTTAAGAGGTGGATACGGTGTAAAGTATTCATGTAAGGTTTTTTATTTATTTCTAGATTCACATTTTTTTCATTTAGTTAAGAATGGATATCTTGGTTTGGGATTATTTTAATTGCTTCGATTACCTTTAATAAGTTTCATCATATCTTTATGAAACCCAATAGTTTTATGAGAACCTAAAATGTGTCTTTTTGTAAAATCATGCTGAAAAGGAAGATATTTTATATCATAATTCCTAGAGTGTTGATATTATTACACCCAACTTAGTAAAAATACCATGGGTTTTTATTAATCATGGCATGTAATATCCAGATGTTATAACCTATGATTGTGTTTCTCGATGTTTTGAAAAATAGAGCATCAAATTGGTAAGTTGATATTGATTTCTATTGTTAAATATGATATATTATATCATACGTAATGATTAGAATATCGATCCAAAAAATGACTGATAGAATGTCATTGGTCCATTTAAATGATGATATGACTATCAAAAGTATGAAAAATAGAACATCAATCCATGTCCTATCATTCATGGACTATTAGTCCCCTCAATCATAAAATATGATTGGTATAGAAAATTTATTTTACTTGAAATTTAGTAATGAATTGTATTTTGTTTATTTATAAGTTGTTTATAAATAATGATAAAATCTATTTGTGGATATTTCTTCATATACAAAGTGTTTAAAAATTTATTGAGTATAAATTATTTATAATTAATGAATTCATGTATATAAAAATGTTATTATTAAATATTCTTCAATATTAAAGTTTTATATTGAAAATACCTTTTTAAAAATTATATGTCATGCATTGTGACTTAGAAATAAAGTGTTTCTTTAGAAATAATAAGGAAAGTTTATAAAGTGTTTAGAAACTAAAAAATAATTCTAAAATATAAAGAGATTATATTCTTAAAATTGTGAATTATTCATAATACTTAATTTGAAATGTTCAATTTAAGGGCCATATTTGGAATATTATTTAAAATCCATCAAAAGAGTTTTGATGATTGATTTGATAAAGGTTTAAATAATGTTTATTATGTGATATTTAGATAATATAAAATGTTTATGTTACACCCTAATCTGACACTATTCTATAATTTTATTTACTTTTAATTTATTTTTATTTATCTTATCTTTTGGGTGTTTATCCCATAAAATTAGATGTTTTGGGGCATAAAGATCATGTCGCACAGTTAAGATGCATGATTTTTCAAACTGTACAGCAACTGTGTGAAATATTTTATAATTTTATAGATCCAACCGCATAGTTTATGCATGGTTTGTCAAACCATGTGGCCTACTCGTGTGAAGTGATCCAAGATCCCAATAGAGGGTGAACAGATATAACACGGTTTGGCTAACCATACAGACAAACTATGTGCAGTGTCTAAAATGGTTAAAATTTTAAAATGAATATTCTGCCCTTAATGAACTTTTAACCATAAGGGGGTGTCCTCTTACCTCACCCTCACTCTTTCTTGATGTACCCCCAAGGGGATCCCATATACTCACTTCATCCTCCTCTTCGCCCTCCAGTTGACTGATTCCTTCCCCAATTTTTAGTGTGATAATCTCTAGTTATATTTTATTATTCTCCTCCTTATTCTCTCCCTATTTATTGGTTTCTTTTCTTCCCTTATGGTATTCATGGCCTAGGATAAATTGTAACCCAGTTTGGGTGTTTTTTAGTTTATTCTTGGTTCCTAGGTCTTTTGATACTCATTGTGAGACTTGTTTTAGCAAGATTCATTGAAGGAAATGACTTTTGGACCTTGAAGTTCCAAAGGATCGAATAAAAACTGATAAAAGTTGGTTGAATCAGTTGTTCAATTTTATAATTTTCAATAATTTTTAAAAAATTAACCCCTACAACCTATCAATATTTATTTTCTTATTATCTATTTTAAATACTCATGCATGAAAAATTAGGAAAGAAATTAAAGCACGTAATATTTATAAGGTTTGGGCTCAGTGTGAGAACATGCATCCTTTCCATAGCCACTATCGTGGGTCTATGAAAATTCACTATTATGAAGAAGTGAATTCAACTTGTTCCAAAACCTATTAGAAAACATTTATCTCCCAATATGAAATATTATACTCACTCCTGTTAGTTTACAAATTTTCTAACAAAACAATTGATCCAAACAAAATAATAAATACTTTTTTGAAATTGCTCCATGATTGGTCATTCTGAATCCTTAGTTTGATTTGGATGGATCTAATTTTCTCAATCCAATGAAGTCAATACAATTCACCTTTAATCAATCTAAACTTCTCAAACTATACTCAGAAACTCAATGTGATCTTTCTTAGTATGATTGACTCAATAAAATCTTCTCAATACAATGAGTCCATTCCCAATATTCAAAACTCAAACTCTCCTCAAATGCTCAATACAATCTTACTCAGCCCAATTGACTCAATCTGATTAACTCAATACGATTCTACTATCTTGTAAACAAAACTTTCAAGTGTCTGTTCTTGTTCAGAGATATTATTCTGGAAATAATTTTAACTTGAATTCTTTATTACTTCACCTTTTCTGCTTGTGTGAAAGTTACAATGAACTAAATATCTAAGCAATTATTTATTGGTGACTGGAAAAAACAAGTGTGGGAAACATGAAAGCTTTCCCCACTTCCTAAAATTTCAAAAACTCCAAAGATCACTCAAATTTAAACTTCAAATTTGAATTCTTCAAACCTTACCATATTTCTATAATATTTATGCTGAATTTAATTTCAAGTTTGACCACTTAAACTCTTTATATATCTTCCTCACCATAATTATCCTTCTTGAACTTTGTGACTTTTCTTCAGTATGATGAAACATCCTCAACTCATTACGATGAAATTTACTCAGATTCATCTTCTTCTACTTATTATGATCTTTCTTTCTTTCTCATCTCATTATGATATGCCTTTATTTCTTATCTCGTTATGATCTGCCTTTTTTCTCGACACATTATGATCTTCTTTTCTTTATCATCTCATTATGATCTTCCTTTCTTCATCATATCATTATGAAAAACATCCTCAACTGCATCCTGATGAAGTACTCATAATTATGGAATTCTCATTACGATGGAATTCCTATTATGATGGATTTTCCCATTACGATGGAAGTTTCATTATGATGATTTTTTCATAATGATGGAAAGTATTCAATGGTGACTCCACTTAGAAATTTTGAAAAGACTTCAAGATTCATCATTATTCTTCTTTGTTAAAGATTCTTCCTCTAATGGATATCTCATAATGATGGAATCCCCATCATGATGGATTTTCATTACGATCAACTGTATCCAATGATAACTCCACTCAGTGACATTTGAAATGATTCAAACCTCCTCAGCTATTACCCATTTGCAAAATTTGTCTTGATTTATGGAACCGATACAAACATTATGATTCCTTTATTTCTTAAAAATCTTTTTTCATGATAGTATTTCATGATTTATGAGAACTTCATTACCAGAAAAGAATCATCTGCTTTAGTTTAGAAAGTCTGATAACTTTCTAACTCTTGAATTTACTTTATTAAACAAAACACTTCACCATTATTGTGACTTCTTCACTCAAAAACATATGACTTTATAACTCATCAATTGTTTCTTTATCTTATTACTAAAAAGGAAAACTTCCATCAATTAACAATTTCTACCTCTGATTATTTTTGATCTGATGATCTGAATCTGATGATGATGGATCTGATACTTTGATTCTGGTTCTTCTCAGTCTAACCCCATATGTCTAAAAAAAACTTTCTTAAAAACAAAACTATTATCCCACTTTATGTTTGGGTTAAAACTTTCAGTAACTTTCAAATTTATTACAAGGCTCATTACAATGGACTGGGTCTGATTTTGGAATAACAAAAACATTCTTATACAAAAAGGTTATTTATAAAGAAATATAAAAAAATTTATTAAAATAAATTTTCAAAAAGGCTCTTCAATATCTCCCTTTGGGTTTGTTAAAAATCATTTTTAACAACTTTTTTGACCCTCAAAATGTTTTCACAACTCATCTTTTGAAAACAAATTAAGTTTTTTA
This sequence comes from Viscum album, assembly GCA_963277665.1. NCBI lineage: Eukaryota > Viridiplantae > Streptophyta > Magnoliopsida > Santalales > Viscaceae > Viscum > Viscum album. Next base: position 196,669,956 of record OY728164.1, read on the forward strand.
ACTTTTATCAAAACATATATTTTCTCAAAAGAGATTTTCCTAACACCACACTACTGGATAAAGTAATATTTTTGAAATAATTCCATCCCTCTGTGGAAAGAAAATTTTGTAACCATGTAAAGATAAACTCTCACTTACTTTTATCTTTTCCACTCACTTTTATTTTTCTCTCTCCAATTTTATGATTTACATGGCTTCATATTCATTTAAGAAAGATAAGTAAAAACTTCCTACAAAGTATAAAGTTTTTACTTTCTCTACCCCTTTGTCAACATAATCCAAAGCTAAATGGGTGGTTTTATTTATAAGTTTTAAAAAGTCATGCCATGATGTTGAACAAGAAGTTTTAGCCTCAATTACTCAAATATTTCTTTTATCACAGATTTTGTGAAAATGTTAGTAATTTGATACTTTGTTGAAATGTATTCTAGTATAACACCTCAAGCATCAACTTTCACTTTTATAAAGTGAAACTTTATATCAATGTGTTTTGATATTGAATGTTGGACAAGATTTTTAGAATGATCAGATACACTCTAAGTATAACAAAGTATCTTCAATGGTTCAGAAACTTTTACTTTCAATTCTTCTAACTAAACTTTCATCCACAACATTTGTGTACAAGCCTGAGTAGCTACAACATATTTGGATTCAGTTTTCCTCAAATTTAATAAACTTTTTTCTTACTATGCCAACTCAAACAACATTCACCCAAGAAAAATGTTCCTCCTGAGGTAGATTTTATATCATTACAATATATAGCCCAATCGGCATTAGTACAACCATGAAAATCTATCAAACAAATTCTTTTATATAACAAACCATGTGAATTTTTTATTTTGAGATATCTCAAATTTATTTTTTCTAACAACATATGTGATTATTTTTTATTACTTTGATACTTGTCACACAAATTCCAAGCATAAACAATATCATGACATGTGGTTATAAGATAAATTATACTTCTTACCAGATTTATAAGTCTTTCTAATTCACACCTTTTCTAGATTCATCTTTACTCAAATTTATGCTCATGGATATAGGAGTAGAAACTTCTTTGGATTCTGTAATCTCAAACTTCTTTAATGATTCTATAACATATTTTTATTGGGATAAGAAAATGAATTCCCCTTTTTTAAACTTGTAACACAAGGAAGAATGTTAATTCTCCTAACATAGACATTTCAAATTTTTCTTCATTTCTTCAAAAAACTCTTTACAAACTTTTTTTTCATCTCCAGAAAAAATTATATAATCCACATAAACAATTAAAATTATAGTTATGGGGTAAATATATTTCGTATAAAAGTTTCTATCAACTTTTAATTTAGAAAAAATAAACTTTATCAAACAATTTTCATGTTTTCAATACCAAGTATGTGGAGCTTGTTTCATCCCATACAAAGCTTTATTCATTTTACAAACTTTTTTCTATACTCATATAGTATAAAACCACAAGGTTTTTTAATGTAAACTTATTCCTCAATCTCACCATTTAAGAAATATAAATTTACATGCTTCTGATAAAATTTGAAATTTTAATGTACGTTCACTGATAAAAACAATCTAATAGTTTCTAATATTGAAAATGGGGGAAAAATTCTTCAAAATCCACACCTTCCACCTATAAATATCCTTTAAAAATAAGCATGTCTTTGTTTCTTGAAACTTCTCCATTTTCATTTAACTTGTTTTCTAAACTCACTTGGTTTCAATAACATTTTTATTTGTTGGCCATGAAACAAGATCTCATGTTTCATTTTTCTCAATCAGATCCAACTCTTCATTTATATCATCCACTCATTCTTTGAGTTGAATAGCTTCTGAAACTGATTCTGGTTCAACTTTTGAGATAAGTAAAGTATTATTTTCTAATCTCATATTTATCATTGTCTAAACTAGAGACTTTTAATTTCCAATAATGGTTTTAGACTCAACATTTTTTTAAGGTAAGAAAATTTTAAGTTTCTCTCCCAACTTCACTTTCCTCATCGCATGATTCATCTGAATCTTGATAAGGATGTTTTGACTTACTTTCACTATTATTGGAAATCTCCAGTTTATCCTCCTCAGCATTCCCAACAAATTTTGTTAAGGAATTTTAATTTTCAATTACTTTTACTTCATATGATTCCACAAACCTTTGTAAACATTTTTTCTAACATTTGTAACTTCTTCCATTTGGAGAATAACATATAAAAATTGATTCCTCAACTTTTTCATTAAACTTTCCCAAATCCAAATTTTTGATTTTGAATAAATAAGGACTTCCAAAAACATTAAAGTATTTCAATGATGGTTTTTTGTTATACTGCATTTCATAAGAAGACATGTTGGTTTCTAGCCTCACAAAACATTTTTTCTGAAGATGTATAATAGTATTATCAGCTTCACTCTAATAGAACTTTGAAATTTTCCATTCCGCTAACATTATTCTTTTCACTGCTACCAAACTTCTATTCTTTCTTTTTGATACTCCATTTTATTATGGAGTATAGGGATCACTATATTAATGTTTGATACTATGTTTTATAAAATAGGATTCAAAAGTATTACTTGTGAATCTGGTACCATTATCTATTCTCAACTTCTTTATATAAACCTTTATTTATTTCTCAACTTCTTTTCTGAAAAACATAAACAATTTCATATCCTATATTTTTTGTTTCATAAACATGATGTTTTTCATTAGAGTGAAATCATTAATAAAAGTGGTAAATTATAAATCTCCTTTTTTTATTTATTTCTCACCAGCCCACATAAATTGAAATAAATAATCTCAAGAGGTCTGGTATATTAAATCTCATCTCGCTTATCACTTTTGTTAGTCGTCTTCCCTTTTTGACAAGTAATACAACCATCTTCATCTATTCTTTTCAGTTTTGGAAAACAACAGACAACATCAACTTGTGAAAGTTTTTTCATGTTTTTCATCCCAAGGTGTCCATGTATTTGGTGCCATAACTTATTTTAAGTTATAGTACTCAAGTAATTGGAGTTATTAAACTCTCTTATTTGGAAGATATTCTCACTGTTTCTTTCTCATTTTGTAATAAATTTTCCATCTTTCACACTTTTGATAACACAAGATTATTTTCTAAAGATCACTTCTTTTACATCATCAAAAAGTTGAATTATACTAAGTAAATTGTGTGTTAGACCATAAACAAATAAAACTTCTTCATATTTTTACTTTTCTGCTTCAATCTCAGTAGTTCTAATTCTTTTGATTTTTAAGGAATTATCATTTCCAAAGGTAAATACTCCTCCATCATGACTTTTAACTGGTTTCAAGATTTTTATATCACTTGTAATATGTGAATAACAACCACTATCAAGAATCCATGATTTGTTCCTTTTACTTGCTTTCAAAGATGTCTCAATAAAATTAACTATTTCATTAACTTTGTTCTTTCAAAATTCCATTTATTTTCCACTGTAATAATATTATTTCAAAATGAGTGTCATAAATTTTTCTACATGATGACCAGCTCTATAACATCTTCTACAAACCTCTTCCAAACATTTAAATTGATTTTTTATTGGAATTTTTCTCACATATTGAGATTTTTCTTTTCTAACTTCATGTGGATTTGGAAAGTTATTCATTCTTATTTTATCAAACCTTCTTCCAGGAAGAGATAGGTTATTCTAATAATTATAAGATCTATGGAAATAGATTCCACAACACTAGCAATATCCATCAAATCTTAGTTTTCTATTGAAGTAAGATCTTTATTTTTAGAATCCTTTTTGAGGTTGATAACTTCTTCCTATTTCAGAATACTTTGTTCATGGACCATATTTCCTCATGGGTGAGTTTTTAACTTTTGTATATGTGATAGGTTTCTTATATACTTTTTCCACCCAACTTGTCCCAATAAATTTTATGGGACTTGAAATGTTAGAAAAATCATATGAAATGTTATTTTTGGTGGGTGAGGATTTCACCTGATTCATGATTTTAATCTTCTCAGTGGCTTTAAAAGACTTAAATTTTAATTCCAAGTCTTTTTTGAAGTTTTAATTCTTCATTTTCAAGGTATTTTCAGACTCAATAAGTTTTTATTGAAACTTGTTAACTTTTTCTTTCTTAAATTCCAGCTTCTTACTAAGATCTTTAAATATCTTTCCATATTCAACAATTTTAAGTTTTTAACTTAATATATCATGAATGTATTCATCCTCCCATTTGACGACATCATTTCTTCCTCTAATAACTTGTTCACAATATTTATTTATCAATATAATTTATTTCTTAAGAGATTTTTTTTTCTCAAGACATGAAATAAGTTAAGTTCTAATATAATACTCTTGATAAGATTCTCCACATCTTTCTTCACTATTTGAGGAGTCTTCAACTTTCTCAACTTTTATAATTAAGGTTCTAAATTTCTCTAAACTTTCATCTTCTGAAGAATTGTTTTCAGTTGATTCTAATTCAAATTTCTTAAAAAATATACTTCTCTTGTTATTAGTAAATTCTTTTTTTATTTTTTGGATGACTTTTCTTCTTTAGATATTTTTTCCACCATCGAGGGTTTTTATCAGAATCATCTTGATGTTCTCTAAATTTCCTCTTGGGTAAATTCATAGAAAAGTGTCCAATTCCACTACACTCAAAACATTTGAGATGAATTTTACCTCCATAATTTCCTATTCCTATTCAATAGTTATTAGATATGAGAGACATTATTTTATCATTCAACTCATCATCCACTTTATCTTTAGAGTCACAAGGATCAACATCTTCAACATCTTTAATTTTTAGCTTTCTCATAGCTTAAAAAGTAATTTTATCATTCATATTCTTTTAAAACATTATAGATTTTATAATTTCATAATAAATAAGAAATTTGTGAAATTAATCAAGAAATAAATCATCCTTATCTTATAACGAGAAAATTTTAGAATCAAACCTAGAAGGAAAGTTTCTCATAAGTTTATTCACCATTGTAGAATCCTCTAAGACATATCTTAATCCTATGATGTTGTAAAAAATTTCATATAATCTGGTAAAGTATTCATCAATAGTTTATTCATCTCTCATTTTGATGTCTTCATACTTACTACACCATATTTTTAGCTTTTTGTCCTTTACTTTTGTATTCCACTCAAAAATAATTTCTAGCTTGTCCTGCATACTTTTTGAAGCATTGAGATCTATCAACTTTTAATAAATATTATATGATAAGGACATACACATTTCATTTCTAGACTTTACATAAACTTCTATATCTATCTTATTAGAAAATTTCATAGGAGAATATTTATTAATGGGTGGAAAACTAATAGTAGTAGTATCAAAAACTTTTAGTCCATTAGATAGCAGATAAGGAATCATCCTATTTTTTCATCTATAATAACTTTTTCTATAAAATGTAGTAAATCCTCTACTATTGAAATAATTGATATTATACATGATAAATATTCAACAAGCGAACCGCACTCCGATAACAATTGAAATTCTAAAGGATCGAATAACAAATGGGAATGGGGGGTTGAATCAATTGTTCACTTTTATAAGTTTCAATACTTTTTAAAAACTTAACCCATACAACCTATTAAGATTTATTTCTTTATCATCTTTTTATAAATACTCATGCATGAAAAATTAGGAAATAAATTAAAGCACATAATATTTATAAGTTTTTTCCTCAGTGTGAGAACCTACATCCTTTACAAAGCCACCCCTATGGGTCTATAAAAATTAACTATTATGAAGAAGTGAATACAACTTGTGCCAAACACCCACTAGAAACCTTTTTATATTATTATATGAAATATTATAATAACTATAATCAGTTTACAAAGTTTCTTACAAAAAAAATGAGTCAAACAATATAATAAATATTTTTTGAAACTACTCTATAATTTTTCAGTCTGAATCCTCAGTTTGATTCTCTTGAGATTTTTTAAAACCTTTTATGAAGAAAAAAATTAAAAACAACATAGGTTTAAAAAAAATTAATAATAAACCTCAAAGATGGCATCACCGAATTCGTCTTTTCCATAAAACAATAAATTTTTTATTTTAATTGTTTTTTATATATTAAAATTTTTAATGTTTTATTATTATTTTGTTATAGTTATATATATATATATAACAAAATGTTTCAACATAATTTATCTTTTATTCAAGTACGCGACTTTAATAACCTATAAAATATAAACTATAATACCTATTGAATGAAATTTTAAACATTTATTCAACATATAAAAATTAGTCGAAAATAAAAATAATTTCTTAAAAAATGTTGGTGAAAAAAAATTTATAAGCTTTCTAATCCACCTACTTGAAACTTAAAATTTTTTAAAGTATGTGACATTGCTAGCCTATAAAATATAAAATATAATAATGATATAAATAAAATGTTAAACATTTATTAAACATATAACAAGTAGTCAAAAATAGAAATAATTTCTTAAAAAATATTAATAAAAATAAATTTATATGATTTCTAATCCACCTAATTGAAACTTAAAAATGTTTCAAGTATGTGACTTTTCTAGCCTATAAAATATAAACTATAAGAACGATATGAATGAAATTTTAAAAATTTATTAAACATATAACAGGTAGTAGAAAATAAAAATAATTTCTTAAAAAATATTGATGAAAAATAATTTATAATCTTTCTAATCCACCTACTTGAAACTTAAAAATGTTTCAAGTACGTGACTTTGCTAGCCTATAAAATATAAAATATAAGACATATATGAATGAAATTTTAAAAATTGATTAAAAATATAACAATTAGTATAAAATAAAAATAATTTTTAAAAAAATGTTGATGAAAAATAATTTATAATCTTTCTAATGCACTTACTTGAAACTTAAAAATGTTTCAAGTACGTGACTTTACTAGACTATAAAATATAAACTATAAGACCGATATGAATGAAATTTTAAAAATTGATTAAAAATATAACAAGTAGTCAAAAATAATAAAAAATCATAAAAAATTAATGAAAAATAATTTATAAGTTTTCTAATCCACCTACTTGAAACTTAAAAATGTTTCAAGTACGTGACTTTTCTAGCCTTTAAAATATAAACTATAAGACTGAGATGAATGACAATTTCAACATTGATTAAACATTTAAAAAGTATTAGAAATTTTTTATTTTTATTTATATGGGTCTTCTTGTTTATATTTCATAGTTTTCAATGTCATACAGGTGGATTAGGATCCTCCTTGACATTCATTATTTTCACTCTCACTTCCAAGTTACATTCCTTACATTACATTAATTTTCATTTATTAATTTTATTTATGAAACTCTTTATTTTCAACAAATTTTTAGATTTTTAGGATATCTTTTAAATTTTATTTACATTGTTTTTATAGTGTATATTTTATAAGCTTTTAAAGTTATCTACTTGAAATTTAATAATTATTCTTATGTTTCAAGTAGTCGACTTTGAAAGTTGTCAAATATAAATTGTGCCTAAAATATAAATGAAAACTGAAATAATGGATAAACATATAAGAAGGATTGATATTAATAATAGTATTTTCATTTTAGTATACATAAAACATATAAATGAACATGTAAAATCAATGTATATATCTATGGCGAGGAGATTCCATCCCTCATAGTGGTATGTGAATAGGACGTCCATGCCGAGTTTGCAGTGGAGTATGATGACCTCGATAGGGTTGATCCTCATGCATTGGAATGTCAACTATCACATCCTTAATTTGTGTTTTAGTGGGAGGGGTTTTCAACTGCATCTCATACTGCCCTCCTGATCCTTCTCTCACTAGGGTGGTAGAAGAACCCACCATCATCGTAGTGGGTAACCAAGCCTGTGATGGAGTAGTACCCCAAGAATGTGATTGATCTGGACCCCAAGGCTGTGATGGATCTAGACCCCAAGGTTGCGATGGATCTAGACCCCAAGGTTGCGATGGATCTAGACCCCAAGATGGAGAGAACTACGGATATCCTATCAAGAAAGGGGGATCTCATGCCACTTGAGGCACATTCTGAATAGACTGAGGCTGGACAACTAGAGGTATGACCTCTTCCTTTGGAATAGGTGAGGCCTCATATGAAGAAAGACATTATCTACGCCGTCATGGTCGTGGCTCCTCATCACCAAAATCTACTGCAGGATGTTCCTCTGGGGTAGGAAACTCCTCTCTCTAGGATGGATGCTCAAAGATGCTCTCAGAAAGCGCACAAAAAAGATTCTCTCTCCTCCAGCGCATCAGCATGGAAGGATTCCCAGCTAAAGACCCTCTACACCTCTTCATCACTCATATGAACAAGATACTCTGTGTGACTTTCCTATAAAGAGATTCAAAATGAATTAGAAAATAATTCAATAAACAAACTAATGGAAATTTATTGACTTACCATCTTCTGCATCTCTCAACCGTGTTGGGTAAGATACAGTATAGACTTCAGTATATACCATGGCTCATACTCAACCTGCTCTGAAAGAAAGAATCGATTCATAGGTACACCCTGAATACGAAATTATACACATATACACTAGTAGTCGATATAGTGGGCATATACTCAGTCTTAGTCCTCATCCTACCTCTCTGTCAGCTTTATATCATGAAGCCACTCTATCTATCTCAGTAGAAATGGAATCGGTTGAGTACAGAAAAACTAGTGCATGACTCTATCAGGCTTCTGCCACTCAACAATATGGAAGTGAATTAGGGGAACTACATTCATATCATCCTCAATCCTAACAGTGTTGTATGCTAAAAATTGGTCCATAATAGTTCAGTATGGAATCCATGAAATCTAAAATGACATTTGAATTTGTTAAAAAAGATCCTAACTAAAAACCAAAATTGATGTTATTAATAAATTTTTTAGATTATGATAGATTGTATATACATACATGGTTAGGTAAGATACAGTCCAACTGGAGCCGATATACACCCAAATAGTGTCTCAGAACCACGTCAAAATTATGTTGCTAACACGACCTAGAAAATACAACATTGATAGTGACAAATAATGAGAAATTAATGTAAATAACTCCTAGTAGCATCATAAACCAATAGAAATGACTGATCATACCAGCATCCACGCAGAGCGTCATGCAGCACCTTCATCTCGATCGGCGAACCAGGAAGATCAGGGTGGAATGAAAAGATACGCTCACATTACCACATCTGAATAAGGATTACGCATCCCCTGAGACCAGTGTGGTCCCTATGGGATAGCCTGCATAATGCTTTGTACCTGTATGCCAAGTAGGATGATCCCCATCTGTATGTCCTGGCCTGATCAAATTCCTCTAGTATGGGTAGATACATCATGTGAACGTGCATCCCCGAGTGATTAGTACACATGGTCCCTCCAATGAGTTGCAATATATATGCACGGGCATAATGCATGACAGTCTGCTAGTCAGCATCATCGGGTAAATGTGGAATGTACGCCTCCAACCAAGACATAGATATGGATGCTCTATCTGTAGCCTTACGGTCAGACAAAATGTCAATGCCTAACAAGCGATGAGAAAGGTCTGGCCAAGATGCATGAGTGGTTCCAATAACAGGTCTCCCCTGGATAGGAAGACCGAGAAGAACTGCCATATCCTAGAGGGTGATGGCTATCTCTCTCTCTCAGGCAGGTAGAATGTGTGTGTCTCTGGTCTCCACCTCTCAACAAGGGAAACAAGCAGGAGATGATCTACAAATGTGAAATCTGATACGGCAAATCCATAGAATCCAGCACAGCACAAGTATGGTCTAATGGCATGTGGAGGCTCCCTATGATGAAAATGGTGTGCTCGACGCACCCTGATCGATCGATCTTCACCGCCCCCTAACACAGCCTGGGAAATATGGGTATGTTGTTGAGTGAGTATTATGGCATCATACATCTGCATATAAACAAATGAAATGATTTGTAAGTGTAAAATGTAAATATAACATTATGGTCAGCATAATGTTATGACTTATAGAATGCAAGAAATTCCATGTTTATTAATATTATTTTATGAAGTTATGTTTACCAAAAGAAATATAATTATCCTAGTCTTTTGGTTTTGAATAAAATAAAGAAAATAAGAGGAAAGAAGAGAAAAAATAGATAATGGTAAAAAAAACATTTAAGAATTTCCCCACATATGATAATTGTGGAAGTAAAAACATTGATACATGCTTTAAGGTAATTGGAGTTTACTACAAGTGTGGGAAGAATGGATACCAAGATCATGATTGTATGGGAATGAATGAATTTTCCAATGTGAAATGTTTCAACTGTAAGGAGATGAGTCACTATGCAAATTAATTCCACAAGAATTAAGGGAATATATCTTAGAAGAATCCAAAACACTAATGCAAAGAATATGTTATTGATACTTTCGAAGTGGAATGATTTTAATTCTTGTGTATTTTGATCCAAGAAATATGTTGGGAAAGAATTTTATTAATGAAATTATCTTTTTAGGAATAATGTAATGTATAAGGTTTGTATTTTAATACCATTTCTTAATTAATTTGAGAGAATGTGTTGAATGTCACCAATGGCCAAGAAATTTGATTAAGTAAAAAAATTAAACTCTTTTAAAATACATGATTTGGAAAAGATGACCCAAAATATGTGCCTAATTTTGAGAAAATTTAAAAATGATATTTATAGTATGGTATTGGTGACCAATAAATTAGATAATGATTTGAGGAAAAATTAATTCATGATAGAGTTTATTTCATTTTTTGGATTTATGAAATAAGTTCTATAATCTAAAATTTTATTAAAGGAATAAGGAGAAAGTTAATTCTTGAAAGCATGCATGTTTTTATTAAGGATTTAAGATTAATAGTGTATTTAGATATTAGGTATGTGTCACTAAGATATACATTTTTGGATTAGTGGTATACTGGTTTTTAGAATCATAGAGACAATATTTTTAAATTTTTGGGTCTTGAATTTGGTTAGACATATTTTGGAGGAGTTTTATGATTAACTAATTATGGATTGGATTAAGATAAACCATGGAAATTACTAATGATGTTTTATAAATTTATCTAATTATCTATATTGAATAACTTATGCTCATAATTATGATACTATTATTTCATTATATAAAAGTTTATTAAAATATCAGACACATAATGTTATCAAAAATTGTGGTAAAGGGAATATGTTTTTGGGTTTACAATTCATATTTTAGGTTTTAGGATTTAGATATTAGGGTTTCATATATTGATTTTTGGGTCTAGGTTTTTGGATTTTTTGTATGGTTTTAGGGTTTAGGTTTATGAATTTTGGGTTAGGGTTTAGGTTTTAAGGTTTAGGGTTTTTAATTTTGATATTAAGGTTTAGGAAATATGTTTTTGGGTTTAGTGTTCTGATTTTGGGTTTTGGGGATTAGAAAACTGAGAAAAAAAAAGAAGCTATATCAACATATAATTTACAATATTGGAATGTCATAATGAAGATAATACATCATTGTGGCTGAGAGTGTGAACTTGACCCAACAATGTTCGGGAATCATTTCTTGTTATGACCTTCTTGATGACATATGGTACATCGAAAAATATTCCCTTGTTCTTAAAGCCAGTCCATCTCATTACGCATCCTACTAGCCTTTGGTCTCCCACAAGGACGCAACCGATTGATGTCAGGTATCACTATCGGTTGGAATTCGGGCATTGGGAAATAATGAAACTCCCTAATAGGCTTCCATGGTGCAACATAACAGTTAGAAATGGTGTCCATCTCGTACACTAGATCAACATATGCTTCCCATGATATATTTACAGAGGAACATATTGTGATGGCATGTGTGCATAGAAACTGTAAGGCCTGAAAGTTTCCACATAGGCATTTCCTCGTTTCAAGTAATACCACCATTTTTTCACTGATGTGATTTGTGATGGGGTTTGAATGCTCTTGAACTTTAAATTGAGAGACTTATCTTCAAAAAAGGTAGACATGATAACTAGAATCTTCTTCAATATTCTTTTTAATCTCTCGTTGAAAGTGTCTTTCTTACCTTAGCCCCTATTGTATTTTGTCTAATGCTAGTTTTTGTCTATCAACAAAGTACTTCATGCATTGATATAATGTCTCCTGAACTAGGGTCATTATAGGTATCTTGTGAATCACTTTGAAGACACCATTAATCCACAATGTTTGTGGTCATGTGTCCATACCTCTTCCCCCCGTCACATGTCAATGTCCATTTTTATTTTGAAATCTATATCATATAATCATAAACTTATTGATTAATCTGGAAGATTTGTTCCAAATTTTATTCAAACCACCGTTGATCCAACTCATATGTTTCATATAATAGATGATATTTTACATAATTTTATTTTATCTTTATGTTGAAATAGTAAAAAATAACAAATACAATGCATACCAAGCCTCGTGATTGCATTCTTCATCGGTTCGTTGTGGAATTTTTTATGAAAATTTCTAGAAATGTGCCTAATGCAGAATCGATGATGTGAATTTGGTTATCTCTATGTATTAGGATCCACATTGATTGCCTCATTAATTTCCCGATGGAAATCTGATATCAAACAAACACCTCGAATGTTGGTGAAATGATTGTTAATACATTCCAGAAACCAACTCCCTTATTCATAGTTTTCTTTCTCTACAATTTCAAAGGAAAATGGAAGAGATGAACGGTTTCCATCTTGGGTTTCTGTAATCAACAATATTCCCTTGTATTTTCCATATAGAAACGTTACATCAATCTGAATGAACTGTTTACTAACACAAAATGTGGAGATACAGGGGAGGAATGCCCAGAATAACCAATGAAATTGAACATGAGATGGATCAAGTTGGTTATCGTCAGACACATGTTCATTTATATCAATATGGAAGATAACTTGGTTGTGATGCCTCGTTATGGCTAGTAATTGCAGCAACACCCGATATGAGTCATCCCAATCACCATAGATCTTCACAATTGCCTTCCGTTTCACCATCCATGCCTTATTATAGGAAATATTATAATTGAAGTTATGTTATGTCCTCTCTTTCACAAGGGATATCGAAACATCTTGGAATATCCTAAGCATCTCAATAATAATGGATGACACAAATTCTACATCTAATGAGGTATGATATTGTGTCAGGCTTGGCTGAACGCGAGTATGAGCTGCCTCAATCCTCGAGATTCTCCAACCTCCAAATGAAATGTTCAGAATCACCCTCAAGATAAGTCTACAATCATCCCCACACTTCTCACACCAAATGACATATTTACTATGGAATGATTCATGAACTATATAGTTGCAGTTCCTCTCAATGTGAAATCTCTTTAGCGTACTTTTTAATGCATATTTACTTGTAAAATTATTTCCAACATATAAGGTTTTATCCATCTCACTAAACCTATCTGGTACAACTCCAGGGAACTCAGTTTCCAATGTGAGAACATTATTTTCGAATTCAGGCACACATGTCATTGCTTCTAACCAAGATGCAAGGAGTGGTGGATGATTTATTGTCGGTCGAGGTTGTTTTACAACTAATGCATTTCTCCAAACCTCCTATATAACTTTCACTGGTCCCTCCTCATCATTACTGTTGTCACCATCTGATATGTCATTACAAAACTCCTCATCAGAAGCCGGATTGACATTTATATCTAGGAGATCATCAAGTTTATCCTCTTATGCATCATTTTTAATAGGCTAAATTTCATGGGGCAGACTATCTTCAATCACTCTTATAAGTCTACATCTTCATACAACTGGATGTTGTTGTTGTACGGCAGAAACATCAACATATAACTCCATCATGGTACCATCGAACCATTGAGAAAATAAATTAATTGCTTGGACCCACTATGCATCAGCAACTAATGGACAAGTTAGATTCTCTAGTGTTTCTAGGAATTGAAAATTTCTATAGTTCATATACTTGATCTCTTGATCGGGTCCCAAATTTAAGGAACCACAAATTCTACCTTAAAGGTTACTTAAGGTTACACAATTTGTTGTACTAACCATTGTTATTGGTTGTGTGTTGTAAGAAGCTCCTTGCTCAGTTTGAATAACCTCCCCATAGCAATACACAGAGGCAAACATGACTCCCTACGTAAAAAATGTTTCTTTCATCAAAATTATGATAGTGTAACAAATATTAATAATGATGGTTGACTATATAATATTTATTAGAATGTAATTTTAGGACACCTTTTTATACTCAAAAATATGCAAGTCATTATATGTATTCATTTTTTAATCCTATCTTATTTATTAATTATTCTATAATTAATCATTACTAATAATAACTATTTTTTCTAAACTATATAATCATTATGATACTAACATTTTAAAACATTTTCTTCTCCATTTCATTTTATATAATCATAATTTTCATTTTATCAACTAATTTTCATAGTACAGTTTTTAACTAATCAGTCATTCTTTAATCACTAGTTAATCATTATTAAGTTATTATTTAATTATTTATTCTTTAATAATTAATCATATTATATTCATTAGTTAATTATAATTAAAAAAACAAATGTATTCATTTTTAATCCTAAGTTATAATTAATTAATCTATAATTAATCATTACTAATAATAAGTATTATTTGTAAACTATATATAACTAATTAAACTACTTAATAAATAACATCGTTAAAAAACTGACTAAAAAGAATTCAATTACTAATTATAACTTTCATTTTTTTAATTATTTTTTCCTTGCACATTTTATTATATAACATCATAATTATCATTTTATCAATGATAAATATACTGATTTGATTTTTCTTTTATTATGTATTTTAATAGTTTATAAATAAAATATGAATCATCTCAAGCATATCCTCCAGGAGTGTCAAACTAGGAGTGTAGCAAGGCCTGTTGTCATGCACGAGTTCTCATTTGAGTCTAGCTCGAAGCGGTGTTTTTGGGTTTTACCCCTAGGTACATCTGTGCTAGAGCCACATCCACTTGTTTGTATCCAGATAGGGATTTTATTTCTTAGATAACCACATAATCTTTATGTTACCAAAATTTCACAATACTTAATCTTAAGTCTTAATCTATAATTAATCATTATTAATAAAAATTATTATTCCAAACTATATATAACTAATTAAAAAACCTAATAAAAAAATATTTATAACTAACTAAACTACTTAAAAATGAAATATTTAAAACTAAAAAGAATTCAATTAAATAAATAAAAAACATTAAATTAAATAAAAAATACCTCTAAATGATGCTTCGCGAAAAACCTCCTTATTTTGGACCGACTCCACCACACAGAAGAGGAATTTTTTTAGAGACAGAAGTAGTGGATTTTGGAGAGATGAGGGAAAAATGAAGTGAGGAGAATGGGGGGCTTCCCTTTTATAGGGAGTTGAGTCAAATGCGGTATCCCCCCCCTTGCCACCTTTTCCATTTCATCGATCTGGACAAAAGGTAGCACGGAGGATGGAAGGAAGCATCGCCGATGCCACCTTTGAGGAATATTTTTTAAAAAAAATTAAACCAATGCGGTTTTTAAAAAAAATCAGAAAACATATTAAAAAAACTTGATTCTCCCTTACTCAATCTTCACTTCTCAAAATCTAATCAGAAACTCAATATGACCATTATTGGTCTGATCGAATCAATATGATCTTCTCAATATAATGAACTCATTATCAATATTCAAAACTCAAACTCTACTCAAATGCTCAATATGATCTTACTCAGTCTGATTGACATAATCTTATTGACTCAATATGATTCTCATATATGGTAAAAAAACTTTCAGGTGTCTGGTCTTCTTATGATTTCATAGTCTGGAAAAAAAATTAACTCAAATTCTTTATAGCTCTTCCTTTTCCAATTGCGTGAAAGTTACAATGAACAAAAGATCTGATCAATTATTTATAGGAAAATCAGAAAAACAAAAGTAAGAAACCTTAAAGCTTTCCCTAGTTCCTCAAATTTCAAAAACTATAAAGATCACTCACATTTAAAATTTAAATTCTAATGCTCCAAACCTTCTCAGATTTATCTGATATTAACATTGAATTGAATTTCAATTTTGACCACTTCAACTCTCCACATATATTCTTCACCTTAATCATCCTTCTTTAACTTCATATCTTTTATTCAGTATGATGAAACCTCCTCATCTCATTATGATGAAATTTCCTTGGCATCAGCTTCCTCTGCTTATTACGGTCTATCTTCCTTAATTAGGTCATTACGATCTACCTTTCTTTCTCAACTCATTACAATATTCCTTTCTTTATCAGCTCATTATGATCTACCATTCCTTCTCAACTCATTATGGTCTTTCTTTTTTTCTTAGCTCATTGTGATCTACCATTCTTCTTCAGCTCATTACGACAAAATTCCTCAGCTACAGCCTGATGGAATCCTTATAATGATGTAATTCTCATTATGATATAATTCCCATTATGATGGATTTTATAATTACAATTAAAAACCCATTATGATGACTTTTTCATAACAATAGAAAGTATTCAATAGTGAATCCACTTAGCTTCTTTGAAAAGACTTCAAGATTCATCATTATTCTTCTTTCTTAAAGATTCCACCTCTGATGAATATCTCATAATTATCGAATACCCATTATGATGGATTATTCATTATGATCAAGTGTATCTAAGGATAACTCCACTCAACAACATTTGACAAGCTTCAAACCTCCTTAGCTATTACTCATTTGAAAACTTTGTCTTGATTTATGGAATTGATACAACCATAGCGATTCCTCCATTTATTCAAAATATTTTATCATGATAGTTTTTCATGATTTTTCCTAACTTCATGACCATCAAATAATCATTTGATTTAGTTTAAGAAGTTTGATGACTTTCTAAGTCCTGACTTCACTTTCTTCAGAAAACATCTTCAACATCATTACAACTTCTTTACTTAGCAACATCTGCCTTTTTAACTCAGCAAATTATTTCTTTCTCTGATTACGGTAAAGGAAAACTTCCAACAATTAACAATTTTTGTCTTTGATTCTTTTTGATCTGATGATATGAATCTCATGTCGATGGATCCAATACTCTGAGTATGGTGCTTCTAAGTTGGATCCTCTGATTTTGAAAAACATCTTTCTTTAAAACAACACTATTCTCCCCCTTTATGTTTGGGTTTGAACTTTTAGTAACTATCAACTTTATTATAAGGCTCATTATGATGGATTGGGTCCAATTTCTGAATAACACAAAAATTATTATAAAAAAAATGTTAGTTTTTAAAAAATACAAAAAATTTGTTAAAATAATTTATTACAAAGGTTCTTCAGACCCTTTGTGATTCAATTCTAGCCTTTTGAGGTTGGCTACCCAACGTACAAGACTTTGATTTTAAATTTATGATTTCTTAGTGATATTAAAGTGTGTTTTCATTGTTATACAAAATTTCTATGTTATTTAAGATGGTATTGATGGGTTTCTCTTGTTAAATATTGTTTTTAACCTTGTTTTGAAATATAAATAATATTAAATGTTTAATTTTATTTTCAAATGATTTATACCATATAAAATAGAAATTCCCAAAACAGTTTTGGACTTACAACCAATTTCGATAAATGTCCTAATAGAATGGTTTTGTTTTCTAGGAATATTTGTAAGAATTTTCAAATATTTAGCTTATTTAATGTGACTTACACACATATAAATATAAAAATATGTGTGTGGGGGACCTATTGTGCATATTTTATCATGAAGAGAAGAATATGTGCATTGGTATTGGGGGTTATTATTTATAAATCTAGGAATATATGATATAAGTGTAAAGTGTGGTTATGGAACTTGAAATATTTGGAAGAAATTAGTCTTATAAAAAAATAGTTCCCTTTTAAAATGATGAGGCCTGGTTTGAACTTTGAAATGTTTTGTGGAAATAGAAAACCGCTCTTAAGGAATTAATCATGTATTAATAAAGGTGGCATGTACTAAATTTTTTATATATAATGCATTCCTGGTGAAGGGTCTTGTGTATTAATTATGTATCATGGAAAAATAAAAGGGGGTTGTGCATAAAAGGGAGATCATAGGTGAGAAGGTGAATGGTTTTTTTGAAAGGAATGTGATATATGTGTGTGTGTGTTTGATAGCTTGGTAAAACTCACATCCATTTGTAAATATTGAGAAGACTTGGGTAGTTATAAGGGATCTCTAGGTACACATGCTGCACTGGTTTAGTATTATACTCTAACTAGTGGTCCTAAGATAGACTTATTCTACTTATGGGATATTCCCCTTGGTCAAACCAATGAGGGTGATGCTGAGTGTTAGGGAGAGTTGATTGCAGGTAACCAGCACCGATAGAGATTGATTATGTGAATTTTCATGGATCTATCCTAGACCATATTGATTATCTCCTAATATCCCATGAAACCTATTTTACATAAGCACTATTATCTTCTAATTTGTATAATTTTATGAAATGTTTTCATTTGTTAAATTTTATTCTAAAATTATTCTTTAAATTCATATTCATTCTTATAAATATTTTTTAGGGAAGTGTATTATTGTTTGGAAATGGTTTTCAAAATAAAAATGGAAAATGGTCTTCAATAAGTATCATCTTACTACTAATTTTAGAAAAGAAAGGTAAACCCCTATTTTTATATATTTATATTTTCAAACTAGAATTGAAACATTTTTCTCTTTAATTGTGAAGAATATGGTGTGTTTTCTATTTTGGAATCCCTACTAAGAATTTGGTACCCGTTCCTACATTATCATTATTCATGTTCATGTATTAGATTGTCTATTCTTTCCCATGGGGCATTGTAGTTATTTTTTTTGGGTGGTAACTTGTATATTCCTAGTGAGGGAGGTATGTTCATAGTTAGTTTTATTTCAATTTCTTTTGTCACACTGTCCATAAAATATTTTTCTACTTTCTAAAGATGGAGGGTAGTTATAGTTGTTGGTGGGATAAGAAAATCCATTGGAGGGGCATATTTTCTATATAGGAGAGGGATACTAGAGAAAGAGGGATGTTTTTTGTGCTCGTTGTTGTTTACTAATTTCCTAGTTTTGATATTATGTTGTTATTCCTATTTATTTTTCACCAGTGTGGACACCCAACGTATGGAAGGGTCATTCTAGAATTTTATTTATTTTCCATTGGTACTTTGGTTATTTATTTATTGTTCTAAACCATTCCCAAGTGTTTATTCCTTGATACCCATGCACTGGTTCCATTCCATAGAGATTCGGACACCCTTCATGCCTTATCGCAAACTGAGTTGGGCATCCGATGGAGGGATGGCTTGGGTTGGTTCCTAAAAAAATGGTATCTGAGGGTTCGGTTTCTTTTCTCTATAGAAACATTGGCTCTCTCAATAGGTAAGACCTTGTAATTTTGTTTATCAGTAGTTTGGACCTAGGATTTTCAGAATTCAAAGTGGTCAATCACAGGTAGGTGCTTGATCACCACCTATTCGAAAGGTCTCTTTAGTTTCTAGGCTAGTACTATATGGTGATGTCTCAAAATCTGAGCTTGGACCTTAGATGATTTCAAGTTTTTTGGTCTTTATATTAGTGTTTATGATTGGAATTGGGAATGTTTTATTCATTTTAAGAATCTCCAAACCTTCAAGTGGATTTTTTTATGGACTTAGAGGGTGCATGGTTACTGTGAACCATCTTTCAAATTGTTCAAAGATCATATAGCTACTACTATTGACCTCCAGTGATCTTCACATGGTTGGCACACAGTCTGCCAAGCTATGCATAGCAGTTGTTCTTCCTGATTTTTGAAATATTTATTCTTTGAGTATTGTGTCATTTCCTTTGATTCTCATTATTTGTTTGAGATGATTTTGGGATGTTTAACCATGAGTTTAAAATGGTTTTTGGATTATTAAAGAAGGATTTTACAAAAATAAAACAATGGTTTCTTTTAAAATGAAATGGAACTTATTTGGGATTTTGAAAATATTTGTTATATGTGGAATGAAAATTGAATTGGTAATTAATAAATGTTTTTTTAAGGTTAAAGGGTGGATTTCAAAATTTATTGGGACTGTTTATGAATTTATTTGAGATGGATTCACTGTTTTTGACCATTGGTATTCCTTTTTAATATATTCATATGTGTATATGTCTATGGTAAGTGCATGTTAGTATGTGTGCATGGATATATATAAATGAATGTTGGTGTGAACACATATGTTATGGTTCATAGGATACCATTGGAGAGTGTTTAAATTCAAATGTTTGATTTAGTTTTCCAAAGTGGTTTTTTAAAAGGGAATTTTAACATTTTGATGAGCGAGTAATTATTTGATGTTTCCTTCCTATATTTTCAGATTCACTTTTTATATTTCTAGTTTTGTTACGTAGAGAGAGTGGTAAAAATGGTGTTTTGATTTTGGGTTGTCAATTTGTGTATGGGATGTGGAGTTTCAATTTGTGATGTGTTTTGATTTAGTTTTTTGCTTGTTATTTTTGGAGTATGCCCCAAAAAAGTCTCCACAAAGAGTGAATGGTTGGTCTCTAGGTTGCCTTCTTTGGTTTTATAGGTGATGATAGGTTTTGGAAATTGGTAATGGTCATCATTTAGTAGTTTTATCTTGTCACATTTTATGTTGTTGGAGTCTTTGATGAAATTTTGAATAAGTGTTTCTCTTATTATTCCCCCTAATAACTTCTTAAGGAGTACCATTTATTTTAGTTCTCATCTATTTTGATGAGGTGTGTGCCTCGATGCTGGTATAATTTCATTGAATGGGAAATTCTTGGGTGAGTGGTTGGGATTACTGGGAAGGGTAAATTCTTTTTTTGGATTGGTGGGGTTCACTAAGGGTTGATGTTCTCAGAGTTGGTCCCATATTGTCCCCACCTTGACATGAGACTATAGCTCATATTGATCTTATTGAGGAATGTTTTTCTGAGGAATTATTCACTATATATTGTCATCCTACTCCAATAAATTAGTCAAACCTATTATCTTTATGGGTGGTAATTATTTGACTCCTTGGTTTTTTCTAGTGTTTAAGGCTTTTGTGGTTCCTTGTTTGAGATGTCTTGAATTTTTAGGAGTAGTTATGAGGATGGTTGGGTGTCGGTGGTTTATCTTAGGGGCCTTCTATCCTTTTTTATAGTGTCTTATTATTTTAGGTTTCCTTGGTTTTCTATTATAGTTTTCTCTCTCAGACATGTTGTGTAATTTATTTGTTTGTGGTTTCCTATGTTTTCTATCCATTTAGGAATTTGGTTTCAATAGGACTATCTTTTGGGAAATTATTAATTTTCCTTTCATGGACTAGTGGTGTTTTCATTCATGTTTTGTTCCTCATTGCTTTGGTTCTCATTAGGTCTCATTGGTTATTCAGACTTGGAAAATTGAGGTTTGAACAGAGTCCTAAAATGGTGGGGAGACCACCATAGATGGATCTCATGGTGAACCTAGTCTTTTGGTCCTTGTTTTTTTCTTTTTGGGAATTTTGAATTCTACTTCCCAGTGTGATTCCTTGTTTCTACTTCACCCATCCCAAATCATAGAAGTTTGGTTAGTCTAAATTGAGGTTCATGTGATAGATACTCATAGAGATCCCAAACAGACCGTGATGGGTTTCTTTAGTGATCTCTATGTCAGGGGTCTGGGTGTTTTTTGTTTTTTAGGTTATGTTTGGAGATATGAGTTTTTTATTTTAGGAGCCTCATCTAAAGTGGTAGTTCATTTTTTCCTTGTTTTATGATCTAATAAATATTTTTGGACTTTTGGGGGGTACAAAGTTTCATAGTTGGGAGAATTGTTACACCCTAACCTATCACTATTCTTTAATTTTATTTATTTATTAGTTCTCTTTATTTATCTTACCTTTATAGTGTTTTTCCTTGAAATTGGTAGTTTTTGGTCCTCCAAAGCATGTCACATGGTTAAGTCGAAAGGTTTTTTAAACCATGAGGAAACCGTGTGATAGCTTCTATAATTTTACAAAGCCAACTGCATGGTCGGAACATGGTTTTCCAAACTATGTGGCATTCCCATGCGAGGAGCTCCAGGAGAACAATAGAGGGTGCACAGTTAGTGTAGAATTTTTCTAAATATGTGGCTATACCATGAACAGTGTCTAAGAGGGTTAAAATTTTAAAATGTCCATTCTCCCCTTAATGAATTTTTACACCTATAAGGGTCTCATTCTCCCCTCACCCTCACTCTCACTCGATAAACACTTAAGAGGCTCCTAGTTGCATGAATACTTCTCCTCTTCTCCCTCTAGTTATCTCATTCCTTGATTTTTTGTGAGATCATCACCAGTTATATTTTTATCTTCTTCTCTCCCTATTTTTTGGTTTCTTTTCCTCCCTTATAGTGTGCACGACCTAGGTTAAACCCTTACTCGGTTTGGGTATTTTTTTTGGTTGATTATTGGTTTTAATGGCTCGTGAAACCCAAAATCAAACCCTCTCTATCAAGATTCATTGAATCCAATGACCTTCAGACCCATTGTGAATCTATTCTAGCCTTTTTAGGTAGGTTACCCTTTTTACAAGCCTTTAATTTAAAAAATATGATTTCTTATAAATGTTCCTTCTCATGTCTTCCATTTTTTATCTAGAATTATCAGCATGGGTTTCTATTTCTAAATCATCTTTTCAAAAAAAATTGATATATAGTCATCCTAAATGTTTAATTGGTTTTACAAATGATTTCTACCATGTAAAATTGTAATTCCCAAATATTTTTTTTATTTAGACTAGTTTTCATAAAGGTCTTAATTACATGGTTTGGTTTTCTAGGAATCCTTGAGGGGGTTTTCCAATATTTGGATTGTTGAATGTGACTTACACTCATATAAATATATAGATATATATAGATATATGGGGAGCCAATTTTTCAACCTTTATAATGGTGAGAATAATTTATGCATTTGGATAAGGGTTGATTATATATAAATCGAAGTGTATATGTTGTAAGTTTAAAGTGTGGTTGGGGAACTTGAAAGAATTATGAACAAGTGATTTTTCTGAAATAAATGTGTTTCCTTTTAAAATGATGAGTCTTTCTTGGCACATTGAAATGTTTTAAGGGAAAAAATAACCTCTAAAGTCATTCCCATTATATTAAGAAAGGTTTTGTGTTCTAAATATGTGATATATTATGTATGATCGGTGAAGGGGCATGTGTATTTTTTTATGTATCATGGAAAGTAAAAAGGTGTTTCTTTTAAAAGGGATCTAATATATGAGAAAGTGAATGGTTTATTTTGGGAAAGAAATGATATATATATATATATATATGCATATGATATATTGGTAAAACAAACCACCATTTTTACATCATGAGACGCCTTATGCAGTTATGAGGGAGCTCTAGTTTATTATTCCTCTCTGACTAGTGGCCCTCGGATATATTTGTTCTACTTGTGAGATATAACCCTTGGTTTAACTAGTGAGGGTGATATCGAGTGTTGCGGTGAGTTTATTATGAGTAACCAGCACCAATAGAGATTGATTATGTGAATGTTTATGGCTTTATCCTAGACCATCTCAACTAGCTCCTAAGATCCCATGGCACCCATTTTACCTTCATATTACATTCCTTTATTTTTTATCACTTTATGAAATGGTTTACAATGTTATTTTTTATTATTGAAATGCTTCTTTAATCTCATTATCCTTCTTATAAATGGGTTTTGGGGAAGTGTATCATTACTTGGAAATGGTTTTCAAAATAAAAATGGAAAATAGTCTATAAGAAGTATCGGATTGCTACTTGTTTTGGAACAGGAAAGGAAGACCCTATTTTTATATATTTTTATTTTCCAACTATCTTGAAATGGGTTTCCCTTTAAATGTTAAGCATAGGGTGTAGTTTCTATTTTTCCATACCTACTGAGTATCTTGGTTTTCACACCTAGATTATCATTTTTCAGATGCAGGTAGCAGCTTATCGATTCTCACCCATGAGGCATTGTGTTTCATTTATTGGGTGGTGACTCATATATTCACAAGAAGTCTTGTATGTTTTTAGTTAGTTTTAGTTTAGTCCCTTTTATCACATTTGACACTTAGGATTTTTTTAGTTTCATTGTATGAAGGGTAGTTATAGCTATTGGTTGGTGAAGAAAATCCATTGGATGGGTGTCTTCACCTTGCAATAGAGGGATACTAGAGGGTGAGGGAGGTTTTGGTGTTTGTTACTATTTACTTATTTCCTAGTTTTGATATTAGGTTTTTGTTCTTGTTAATTTTTCAACAACCTCGACATCCAATGTAAGGATGGGTCATTCTATAATTTTATTTTATTTTCCACTATTGTTTTGGTTATTTATTTATGGGGATAAATTGTTTCCATGTGATGATTCATTGATGCTCAAACACTTATCTTAACCCATAGGGATCAAGAATTCCCTTCAGTCTTAGTCACAAACCGGGTTGGGTGTTTGATAGAGGGATGGCTTGGGTTGGTTTGTATCTATTTAAAAAAATAAATTGGTTTTTAAAATATTCATAATTCATAAAATATTAAATATTTAAATTAAATTCCACATAATTAAAAACATAAATAATTTTATCTAATAAATGAATATAAAGTGTGTGTATTCATGATTATAGAATGTCCAAAATGAATAGCTAATTTATAAAGTGGTTATAAATATATTTTAGTTCTGAATTATTTATAAATATTTATATCACGTTTAAAATTATGAATGAATTATTCATTAAAAATTTATTCCCTTATTTATTCATAGTTATAAACTTTTTATATTATGAATATGTGTATACTTTAGTTTAATTGTCAAGCTGCTTATAATGATTGTCATGCATGCATCTAAAGAGTTACATGCTAGGTATGATAATGGATTTAGTTTTCATTTTCCATCACTTCAGTTTTTAATTAAATTTATTAGATTGAATATAGTTATTTAATATATTTTATACAAATTAGGTGTTGGAGTTATATTAAATTGGAATCTCTCTTGAGTAAAGTATCATTGGGAAGATATACTTTGGGACCAACATCCCACTAGCCTAGAGGCGTATGCCTTGCTCTATAAACATGGGGGTTAACTATCTATGGATCTAGCCCTACTCATTTGGGGATTGATAATCTCCCATAATTATAAATCATAATAAGAAATTTTCATATACCTTATTCATGCGATATATTTGGATATGTATAAATATATGTGGCTTTTCTTTTTGGGTGAGCAACACAATCTCTGAGTTGTGTAAAATGTTACACATTAATATGTTTAAAATATATTAATGCAGTTATAAAATAGGATTATAAACAAAATCACTAGAATAATACATACATAAATGGGATAACATGAGATGTGATAGTGGGACTAAATCTCCTTCTAAACACTAAGTGTGATATTCTTTCCAAAGTGGGACATGTAAAGTCCCAGATCATTCAATTGGGTATGTTCTATTAATGTAGGGTTCATAAGGATTATCTTACTTAAGGAATAGTGTAAATTTCTAAAACTTATATTTAGGTAATCAAATCAAGCTACTTTATTTGGGTTACACTTATCTGGGAAATCCTTAAGAAGGAAACTAGTGGAATAAATTTGGTTTTTACCATTTTTTTTATTATAAAAATTGTTATATGCTCAACTATTCAAGATTTATATATGATATGGTTGGGATGAATCTCTTCTGAAATAGTTATGTGGTGAGAGGAATGCCAAAGATAACTCATTACATAGTGAAATGTGGAAATGGGGCCAATAATGGGTACGATAAATTTCAAAAGTGGTCAACGTCTTAGTGGGATACCAATTGATAAAGGTCCTTATTAAATGGTAATGACACATGACACTCATCTGATAAAATATTATTTTATAGATTAATGGCATCATCATTATAAAAACTTATCTTTGTGATCAATCATATAAGAATAAGAAGTTAAATGTAAGAAACATCTTACAAAGTTAACATAATAAAAGTTATTAAATAAAAGAAAATTCAATGTGTTAGAGTAATCTCTTCTTGAGTAACCATGTGTTGAAGTTGTTTTCTAATGCCCCGACTTAGGACTACTCAAGAAATTATTGGTCCAGGGTCATCACACTACCTTAGGTGAACCTCCCCATGTGCTAAAGGTTTTTGACGAGCAGTGAGGGCCTAAAACATGTATTTGGAGACTATTCCCTCAATATCATAGTAATTAATAGTAATAAATAATAAAAAAATATATGATCATAAATAATGAAAAATTATTACGTCATTCATAACAATAAATGATCATCCATTGGTTCAATACCAATACAAAATAATCCAAAATAAAATACACACACTAGCCCTATTATCAACCTCAACCCTCACACACCTTGTCTCTAGTATGATCGAGTTGCACTTACCCAATCCACTACACATCCTGTACACTGACATGAAATGAACAAATAAGGTTTGTATGCACACTGAGATTCCCATGTAGGGTGTGAGAATATAACTTAGTAAGGTATCATCATATACCTCTAATATACATCATCATATGTGTGTTTATTCAAAAGTAAAATAAATTTAATAAATAAACTTGTTCATCATGTTGTCGTGCGCTAAGTAGGACACCACGACACTCGATGAGATACATGCATCTACCAAGTCATCAGGTCCTCAACAGGACACCCTAATACCTGACCATACCTTTAGTGCCATGTTATAATCCACTCATCATGTCACCCTAGGATATGGTAACTAATTTCCAACACATACCCAGAGGCTTAAGGTCATGTGGTTTCAAATGCATCAACCCAATACATGAATACACTGGGCATAGTCACATGTTCATAAGCCTCAACCCATCCCTCATCACTCGAGGGTGGTTCATTGGTCTCATCTAGTATTACACCATGACCTAGACCCCAAGGTGGCCCTCAATGAAAGACTATGCAACGTAAGGTCCAATTCATGCACACCGACCTAAGACATGTCTATAAAGGTTCTCAACCCTATACCATTTTCAAGGAACTTTCATCACATTGTTCCACCCCCACAGACTCTATGGAGGTCAAATCACACCACCCATCTAGGTAGAAACTAGGTAGGATCATAAAGCACACCAACTAATCCCCATAGACTTTGGGGTGGTCACAGGCATACCAACCCATACCCACAGACTCTAGAGAGGTCCAACAAGCACATGTGATATAGACAGAGCCCATAAGCCAACCTATAGCTCACCAACTTATACCAGGGTTTTGGTCACTTGATAATAATCCCCTCATAATTAAATATCTCAAATCTCTCTTCAGGGTGATCGTGTTTTCGAGCATGTGAAATTATTTGTTTAGATTTTACTATAATTTATACAGTATAACAGGAACCCTAGGTCGTCTCTCGATAGAACCTTAGATCATTAATTTTAAAATAAGGTTTGGATTATGAAAATAAAAGTGGAATGGGATTTTAGAAAACTTTTGGTTTTTTATTTAAGATGAAATATATAAAAGAAATCGATATAAGAAAGTAGAAATTGAAATATTTGATTAAGCGTGATCAACCTGGGGAATTATCATGATGCTCATCCTTTATCGCTTCAAGAGAAAGGGTGTATATCTTTTAATACTTGGTTTCTAACACCTAGAATTAGGATGTTACTGATTTCAGACTAGGATAGCTCATAGGGTTTATTTAGAAACACAAAATGATTCACTAGTTATCGTCGATGGTTGGGTGATTTGTGTTCGACTTCATAACTGAAAATCACCAAGAAAACACACAAAGAACTCAATGAACTATCTAAGTTTGTATATTATTTCAATGTGTTACCATGAAATAAAATTACATATCCATGGAAGTGTTTATGAGAGTTCAATTGACCAATATGAACCACAAAAACACTACAATTGAATGTGGGAAGAAGAAGTGGTGAACAGTGTGTGAAACATCACAAGAATGGGTACCCCCAAACATGATCATATGAGTCGAGTATGAAAAAACAATACATAAATCAGTAAAATAATAAGAGAATATGAATAAAAACAAAATAAAAACCTGAAATTAAAAATATCATTAAAATATTAGAATTAAGAATCTTGAGATTACATCACATTCCTCCCTGGGTGATCACAAAGAGTTTATAACTCCCTGGAAATGGAGGAATCCATAGATGTTGAAGTAGAATTTTCACACCCTGATTTCCTTTCGAGTTATTTTTCTATTTATTTTTGGTTTATATTTTTTCCTTTGGGTTTCCTTTGATCTTTTGGAGAAAATGAGAAAATTTGGGTAAACAACAGGTGGCACAAGGTTGGCGCACAGTTTGGAAAATCATGCACCCTTGCCCAGATAATTATGCAGACAAGTGTTGTTTTTGGATAGAGGATTGTCGTATGGTTTGTAAACTATGTGGGCTAACTGTGTGTCATTTCCTCCTTGGATAGTAAGGGGTTCACAGTTGTTGTACGATTTAGAAAACCATGTGGGTAAATCATGTGGCTTGTTCAGGTCATTAAAAATTTTAAAATACCAAATGTGTCATTTCGAAATTTAACCTCGAATCACCCATATTCTTCCCCACTTGGGATTTCCTGTCATGACCTGACTCATGTTGGGGCACGAGTCACAACTACCCCAAACCCGCCTCCATAGGGCATGGGGTTGTGACTAGCACCGAAGACACACAAACTCGAGGAGGCCTTTTCTTAAGAAGCTATACATGCACACACATCCAAATCAATGAAAGAGTGCAGAGGAAATGGAACAAAATATTCAACACTGCTATAAATAAACCAAACATGCATGAACCACTAAATCGTACAAGTAAGATATAGTAAACTAAAAGAAAAAAGGGAAAAAATACACACCCAACTAGAAAAGTTCTACAACCTGGCAGAAACTGAAAATTAAAATAGCTAAGAGAGCCCCACTCCCAGATCCCAAGCTATAACCATCGTACGCGGTCCTAGAACCCATATCTCTAAGCTTATATAAAGTCACAATAAACATGTTCATCATCTTCATAAGGCATGACATATGTAGCAAATCCCATGTAGGGGTGAGTATAAAAATATTTAGCAAGATTCCCCAAAAAGGTGAAGTGGGGGCCGTAAGAGATACTCTAAAAAAGAAATCAGTAGATTGGACAAGGTACGGTAAAAGGAGTGCATCTCAACCCAACAAGAGTGTGAAGTAAGCTTATCCAAGCACAAGGAGCTAGAAATGGTGAGAAGATGAACTTCTCATTGAGTCTTTGATACCTATAATAGAATATTAAACTCATCCAACCATGAGAATCTGGACACAAAAATCACATGTCATACCCCATGCGTCTTTACCTCTCCTGGAAGGAGAGTAACCAAAACCCAAGGAGTGGAAACTGGAAGTAGAATATATATATATATGTGTGTGTGTGTGTGTGTGTGTGTGTGTGTGTGTGTGTGTGTGTGTGCTCAGTCAAATAATCACAAATGAGAGAGTAAGGGGATCTCCATATCACAACTTCTCAATCACTTCACCTTGATAATATATACATTGGGTGGAACTATGTTTCCCTCATAGTTTTAGTTCATGTCACAAGGATGCGTCTTGGTAGGAAAAGCATCTCTCTTCCTTAAGAGTCCAAAAGTACATCAAATCACACCTCGTCACTATCACACATTTGATAGTTCATATCATAAGTCAACAGGAACCCACTACCTATCCCATCTGGAGGGTAAGACCGGAACTGACATCAGGGACCACTACCCTGCCCAGCTAGGGGTAAGCCCAGAAACTGCCATTAGGGACCACCACCCAGCCCAACTGGAGGTAATCCCAGAAACTGCCATCGGGGACCACTACCCAACCTAGATGGAGGTAAACCTAGAAATTTCCGTCAGGGACCACTTCCCAGCCCAGCTGGAGGTAAGCCCGGAACCACACGATCCATCCCTACAAGATGGTAGCCTCTCAGAAAGCACTGAGGAACCACACTGGCCATCCCTATAGGATGATACGTCTTGGAAAGCACTGAGGAACTACAATAGCCATCCCTACCAGATGGTACCTCTTGAAAAGCATCTTGATAGTCATCGTGTGCCTCCCCAAATAGGTGTCACACCCAAAACATCTCACATCATATCTTGGAAGTCAAAATAGAGGGCATTGTCACGTTCTATGCAAAAAAAACACTTAGGATAGGCTACTCACGTGCCAAAATCTGAGTCCAAAAGAAAGAGATATGAGAGATAGAAGACTTATCAAGTTGTACATAGCGCGTATGGGGCCTAAATGAAATGTGACCCCACCTCGTAGTCTATCCGTGTACCTATCCATTCTCAGGTACTAGACTACGAGAAAGTACCCCAAGGCATTCCATTGTACTCCCAGAGTACATGGAACATCCGGCCAAAAGGATGACGAGTATACAATTCTCGTCATTGATCCAAAAGGAAAAAATGTAATTTATCTAACATGACTCCTCAAACATCCCTAGATAACTAAACAGGTCACATCATTGCGATCCTTGTAGAAAAGCATATAGGATCAACTCTTCATTCGCCCGAATCGGACACCCAGTGAAAAAGATGCATTTCACCGCAACATAGACGAATGGTGTTATGTGGGGCCTGATCCTCAATTTCAAAACATATCATATGGATTGAACTATTGAAATTCTCATGGTAAAACACACGGGATTAAATATTCATTCGTCTAAAATGGACACCCAATGAAAAGGTCACATTTCACCAAAAATGCCCAAATCGAGCCTCATGGGGCCCATGTATCAATTTCGGTTTAAGCAGCTGGAATCGATCTTGAAACATCCACCTTGATTTCAAGGTAACGATTCCACTAACGACACACCAATATAATGTCATATGTAATATTTACGACAGATGAAAGATTTAGGAGCAATATTATTATTATTATTATTAGGTGTTTTGTGGACTCAAACCACGAACCAGAAATCAAAATCCATCATTGGACTTGAATCAACCACCTTAAATATAAAGTCACATCACCACTAATGGCACATCAATTAGATGTTGTATACAAGAGTTATATCAGGTCAAACATTTAATAATAATATTATATTAACATTAATTGAACATTTCATGGGCCCGAGCCATGAACCCAAAATCAAAACTCTCAAACCAGTCTCAAAAGGTTTGTCTTGATGATAGATACATGTGGTCACAGATGACATGTGAAACGGACTCTCCGTTTAAGATATATAGCGATTTGAAATCAAAATCTAGAGACATGTCTCACCTCAGCCTGGTCTAGCCGCCTCAGCCCGGCCCAGTCATCACGGCCCGCTACGACTCTGCCACCCCACCACACCACTGCCTGTGCACCCCCATGTCACCTCACCTGAACTTGTGGGTTACACCATGCGCCACCTCTATGAGTCTTTTTTTTCCGCCTCACAGACCGATGATGGCCACTTTCGGCTGTCGCACACTGGTGGTCCTTTGGCAGACTATAGGGGATACCCAAGTTCTCAAAAAATGATTCTGAGACCAGATCTGGGATCCTCGGATCCCGATCTACACTTCTATGTGCTCCACTCTAAGTTTTGTCCACGTATCAATGTGATTAAAAGTAGGAAACCTCTTCTTCTTATCGTCACACCCTCGTGGTCCTTATACAAACCATCAGGGACACCCTGGTGCTGGAAAACGATTCTGAGACCAGATCTGGAATCCTCGGATCCTGATCTACACTTCTGCGTGCTCTACTCAAATTTTCGTCCATGTTTCGATGTGACAAAAAGTAGTCAGCCTCTTCTGCTCTCTTTCGTGTGCTGGTGGTCCTTCTACAGACCATCGGGGGAAACCTAGTGCTAGAAAAACGATTCTGAGACTAGATCTGGGATCCTCAAATCTCGATATACATTGTTGTGTGTTGCGCTCGAAGATTCATCCACATTTCGATGTGACAAAAATTAGGCGGCCTCTTCCGCTCACTATCGCACCTCCTCCGATGCCTGAAACTCAAAACTGTCATAGATCCGGAATCCCTAGATCATGACCTTCCCAGATCCATGCTCA
Source organism: Viscum album (assembly GCA_963277665.1). NCBI lineage: Eukaryota > Viridiplantae > Streptophyta > Magnoliopsida > Santalales > Viscaceae > Viscum > Viscum album. Next base: position 196,701,853 of record OY728164.1, read on the forward strand.
TCTTGACAATCTGAAGTCTCTTTGACGTGTCAAAAATTTTATCAATGAAGAATGTGAAGAACGGATGAAGAAAACAAAGAACGAGAAATCCAGAATTTAAACGTTTGATAAACGTTGTTAGTTTGGCCATCAAAAAGGGATTTCAAAGCATCGAAGATGAACAGAAATCAAATTGGACAACTAGAACTTCAATTGGGGGATGCAGAATTTGAAAGAAGAATCCTCCCTATATTTTGGATCTATCATTGGGTTCGCTGCACTCTAATCTACTTGAATCTGATGTTTCATAACGATCCGTCAAGAATCTGACATCGATTTTCTATCAGAAGGAGAGGAGGAGATCTTGCCAGCGTCTATGGGAGAAATGAGTCAACCCTTTCTCATTTCTCTTAATGACATATTTATTGAATTAAACAGGACTCCCAAAAATGGTCACGGGGTCCGAACTTCCCATGCCTTAACACTTTATATCACACTTAGGTAAAACACCACACTACGAACTCAACAGTGGTCTCGGATTTCCAATCTGAGTCTCTGTTCAGAAGTTATTTGAAATAATCTTTGAGATAAAATAATGAAATTTAATTATTTTATTTATTAAAACAGCCTCTGTGGATTTTTTCTACAGAATACCCATGACGACAAAAATTACTTCCCACCTAAGCTAAATGTCATGCTCTAGACTCAACCATGGCCTTAGTTTTCTGATCTGAGCTACCGTTTAAGATATGTCATGTTTATTTTGTGTGCATAGTATAAAATATACTTGATATTTTTTTATAATTTATTTCGAGAACTCTGGGTCTCAGAATCACACATCATATCAGCACCTGGTTTTTGAAATATATATAGAAATATTTCAAATACTTATAAGGAAAAAATGGGTATCTATATCACTCCCTCCTTCAATATTTGTGTCCCTAAAAAGAAAATATAGGAAAAAAAACTCGGGATACTGAGCTCACACTTGGATCTCCCACTCCCAGGAATTATCTTTCACATTTCTATTCTTCCACAACATGTGAACCAAGGGGATGGTACATCCTCATAATGTTTTCTCGTGTTGATGATGTGCGTAGGAACATGAACGTATCTCCTCAGTTGTGACACATGGGAGACATTGTGCACCTTCTCAGTCTATTGGGGGTAGGGAAAGGCGGTAGGTAACCTTTCCAACACTTTTCACAGTCTCGAAAAACCTGATGAAACTTGGGGGAAAAGTTAGCCTCTTCAGTTCAACCACTATATCCCACATCTTGACTATAATCACTATTTGTACCTAGAACAGTGTCTCATGATTCCCTCTTTCAGAATATCCATCTGGTGCAACACCCAAGGATAATTGGTCACGCCAGATTTCATAATCGATGTCTCACAACCAAGACTCTATTACAGGCTCGAGAAGCAAAGTATTCAACACAATCAACTAAAGAAAATTTCACCCTCTTGCTCCACCTGGGTCAGCTGTAGAGAAGTTAACTTCTCTAAAACTTCCCTTACTAGGTGAGCCTGGGACTTCCCGCTAAGGGAATCTACTACAACGCTACCTCAGGTTCAAGTCTCTCTGGTTGAAGACGTACCCAAAACCCTTGTGGTCTAAACAAACCACAAATCACTCTCCCAGAAGATAGCATCTCCACATTCTCAGGGTGAATACTACTGCTACCAGCACTAGATAGTGATTCGTTTCATTTTATTCATGGGATCTCCATCACCTCGACCTATACTCGATAACTTCAATGTCAAGATTGACATTGATCATGCAAGGTACCAACGAACGAGACAGGTGAGTAAACTCATCCAACCGTGAGAAGCTAGACATAGAAAGCACGTGGCATATCTCATGTCTCTTCAATTACCTTAGAATGAGAGAAATCCCCAAAATAGGTACTCTGCTACACCCATTAGTGGAACTCCCAGCAAAATGAGGTCAAGAATAAAAACTCCACCAGCAATGTCAAGACCTACTTTGACACTCCATCGTACAACCTCTCCATGAACGCACAAGTCAGAGGGACTCTTCCACCACACCTTGATACTATCCACTTTGGGAGGCACTGACTCTCCCTCACAGTTTTTTTCGCATTACAAAAACACATCTTGGTGGGAGGATGACACATCTTCTTCATGCATTTAAGGTTACGTTGAACAACACAGACACAGGGTTACACTCACACCCTGCGTCACCCTGGTAAAACCTCAATAAATGAATAGGGAGAAAAGAGTACTTCACATAGTGTCTAAAAATTTCTATTGAAAAAGTATAAAATACACAGGGTGTACCTCTTATCATCTCATGATCTGCGGGATCGTAGACATCCAAAGCTTGTGGGTATCTGCAGTCCCAGCTACTAGCTTCTTGAGCCTGATATGGGCCGCCTGGTGGCGGTGGAAGGATCTCGTAGTGTCATCCACCAACCACAACTCTTATTTATCCTCTGTCCACATCACCTCCCTGGGGACCACCATGTCCACACCTAGGAAATCCCGGATCACAGCATCATCTCTACCATGGTGGTTCATTTATTATCAACCTAGGAAGCTCAGAATGTCTGGTCGGGCAGTCTCGTGTCATGTGACCTCACCCATCACAAGCATAACACCAGCCCTACTTGGGCTGCCCCAGTGCTCTACGATGTCCCAGACCTAGTATCTAAGCCTGGTCATGGGAAGGCCTCCTACATCGAGGCCCTGCCAACTAACGTCTACTAGTTGTTGCAAACATCTCAACTCTGTCGTGCCCACTACCAAAACTAGATAACTTGCATTCCACTGATAGAAATCTATCTATCACTAGTGAATGCTCCAGCACCCTGGTGTAGGTGGGGATGCACAAGGGAACTACATCAACACAGATCTCTCAGTGGAGTCCCTGCTTAAACTTCTGTGCTCAGAAGTAGCTGTCGCTGATCATGTCCGGAGAGTAGTGTGTATGGTCTGCGAACCTAGTCGTGTACTCATCCACTATCATCCCTCCATGTTGAATCTCTAGAAGCTCCTTAATCCTAATGGATAATAAAAAGGAGGGGTAGTACTCCTCATGAAACAACTACTAGAAGTTGTTCCATGATATTTTTGACTCATCGAGTATTTGAGTAACTATGCTCCACCAACACCCAGCTAGTCCGTGGAAAAGGCTAGCTGCCAAAGCCACCATCTGATCTGTTGGTGTTCGTACAAGCCTGAAGAGTCAAACCACTGAATCTAGATAAACCTCTACTACCTAAGGGTCTGGCTCACCATAGAACCTCAGTGGTCTTTGGTGCTGGAACTCGTGGAGTGCGCTCAGCCTGCATACATCCCCAGCCTGCCCTGTTGGGACTGTCTGCTGCTCAACGGGTGGAGGTGCTGCTACCTACCCACCCGGATGAAGGGGATCGCATAATGGATAACAAATTGAGGCCTCGTCACTCACAAGGTCATATTCATAAACCAGAGCCGGTATCTTTATTGGCTGGAATCGTGGAGACATCTTGAAGATTATCAAGGAGTACCACGGTCAGATGAGCATATATATATGTCAACAACCATGGGGAAATGACTCAAGAAGGACAATCAAAGACTCAATCCTATATGATTCATGTACCATTATTTCCTACAAAAAGTGTCTCAGGGTGTCGAGTCGACAAGCGGGTAATCAGGGTCCTGGTTAATGGATACGTCGGTCACGCGTACCATCACTGGACCCCCTGGCCTAAGAGCCACTCTCGAGACACTTCGACACAGTTTCCCTAAACCCAACCAAGACCTATTTAGGGAAACATCTAAACAACATCCCAAGGGTTAAACCACCTTTGATACCACTTTGTCATGACCCGATCCATGTTGGGGCTCGAGCTGCAACTACCCCAAGCCCGCCTCCATAGGTCAAGGGTGGAGACAAGCGTCGAAGGCACAACAAACTCAAGGAGGCCTTTTTCTAAGAACTTGTAGACACACATAGAAAACTCAATGAAAAATTGCAAATGGAAAGGAACAGTAGATTCAACATTGTTATAAATAAACCAAATCTGCATAGACCACTAAACAGTACAAGTATGGTCTAGTAAACTAAAAGGAAAAAAGGGTAAAAACACATGTCCAACAAGAAATGTGTCACAACCTAGAAGAAATTGAAAAGTAAACAGTTGAGAGAGTCCCAATCTAGGATCCCAAGCTAAAACCATCATACACGGACCAAGAACATGTATTCCTAAGCTCCTATGAAGTCATGATCAACCAGTCTGTCATCTGTATAAGGCATGACACGTGTGGGAAAAGCCCATGCAGGGGTGAGTATAAAAATACTCAATTGAATTCCCCAAAAAGGTGAAGGAGATCCTTAAGAGATACTCTGAAAAGGTAAGCAGTAGATAAGACAAGGTATAGTAAAAGGAGTGTAGATCAACCCAATAAAAGAGTGAAGTAAGCTCATCCAAACACAAGGATCTAGAAATGGGGAGAAAATGAACTTACTTTCGAGTCTTCACTACCTATAGTAGGAGAGTAAACTCGTCGAACCATGAGAAGCTAGACATGGAAAGTGTGTGGAATACCCGTGTGTCTTCACCTCTTTTGGAAGGAGAGTAACCAAAACATAAGGAGGGAGAACTAAAAATAGAATATATATATATATATATATATTCTCACTCAAAGAAACCCAAACTAGGGAGTAATGATATCTCCATCTCACAGCTCATCCCAAGAAAGTGAGTCGCCAACAATCCCATAAGTAACCACCAGCGATGCCCAGCATACCACATTTCTTCCTGGAACTATAAGTCAAATGGACTCAATCACCGCAGCTTGATACTATCCGCTTTGGGTGGCACTGTCTTGCCCTCACAGTTTTAGGTCACATCACAAGGATGCGTCTTGGTTGGAAAAGTGTCTCTCTTTCTCGTGAGTCCAAAGGTATGTCAAAGCATGCCTCATCATTGTCCCGCAGTCGAGAGGCCATTTCACAAGTCCACAGGGACCCTTTCCCATCTCAGATGGAAGGTAATCCAGGAACTGCCATCGGGGACCGTTGCCCAACCTAGCTAGAGGTAAACCCGAAAACTACCATCAGAGACCACTACTCATCCCAGGTGAAGGTAAGCCAGAAAACTACCAATAGGGACCACTTCCTAGCCCAGTTGAAGGTAAGCCTAGAAATTTCCATCAGGTACCATTGTCCATCCCAGCTGGAGGTAATCCTGAAACCATAGTAGTCGTCCCTATTGGACGGTAACCTCTCAAAAAGCACCGAGGAACCACACTAGTCATCCCTATTGGATGGTACCTCTTAGAAATCACCAAGGAACTGCACTTGTCATCCCTACCAGATGGTGCCTCTCAGAAAGCACCACTGTAGTCATCGTGTGCTACCCTGGATAGGCATCACACCCAGAACATCTCACATCGTATCTCATAAGTCAAAACAAAGGTCACCATCACATTCTATGTAGAAAAACACTCCGGATAGACTACTCGTGGGCCAAAATCCGAGTCCAAAAGAAGAAGATACGAGATATAGAAGATTTAGAAAGTGGTGTACGGTGTGTATGGGGCCCACACAATGTGTGAACCCATGGCATAGCTTGTCCATGTAACGAGCCATTCTCGGGTACTAAATTGTGAACAAGTACCCCTAGGCATGCCATTGTACTCTCAGAGTACATGGAACAGCCAGCCAAAAAGGCTGACAAGTATACGATACTCGTTATTGATGCGAAGGGAAAAAATGTAATTTTACAAACATGCCTCCTCAAACGGCCCTGGATAACCAAACAGATCACATTGTTGTGATCCTTGTAGAAAAATGCACAGGATCGAATATCCGTTCACCCGAATCAAACACCTGGTGAAAAGGCTGCATTTCACCGCAACATACATGAACGGTGCTATGTGGAGCCCACACCTCGATCCCAGAACACATCATACAAATTTCACTATTGTGATACTCATGCAAAAACACACGGGGTTATCTATTCATTCATCCAAAATAGACATCTTTTGAAAAATTCACATTTCTTCGCAAACCCCCAAATCGGGCCTCATGGGGCCCACACCTCAATTTAGGTTTAAGCACCCGAAATTTGTTTTGAAACGTCTACCTCAATTTCAGGGTCGTGATTCCACTGAAGGCTCTTCAATTTGATGTTGTATGGAAGAATTACGACAGATGAAAGATTCCGCAAAAATAATAATATTATTATTATTGGGTGTTTCATGGACCTGAACCACGAACCATAAATAAAAATTCAACATTGGCCTTAAATCGACCATCTTAAAGATAGGGTCACATCACCGCTGATGGCGCATCAATTCAACATCGTATGCAGGAGTTATGGAGGGTCAAAGATTTAATAATATTATTATATTATTAATTGAACATTTGAGGGACCCCACCCACGAACCTAAAATAAAAACTCTCAAACCAGTCTCAAAAAGGTTCATCTCGATGATAGAAACATGTGGTCACAGACGACATGTAAAATGGACTCTCCATTTAGGAGATATAGTTATTTGAAATTGAAGTCCAAAGACTCGGCCCACTTCAACCTGGTCTGGCCGCCTAGGCCCAGCCCAGCTGCCACGACCTGGATCGCTCCACCGCCTACGTACCCCTGTTCCACCTCACATGAACCAATGGCCATTGGAGGTTCCGATGCATGCCATTGCCAGCCTCATGGACCACTTCCGTCGTGAGGCTCCGCTGCCACCTCACGAACTGCCACCGGCCACTGTCGGCTGACGTGCACCGGTGGTCCTTCCACGGACCATCGGGGACACCCTGGTGCTCCAAAAATGATTTTGAGATCATATGTGAGATCCTCGTATCCTGATATACATTTTCGTGTGCTCCACTCAAAGTTTCCTCCATGTTTAGACATGATGAAAAGTAGGCATCCTCTTCTACTCATTGTTGCATCTCCTCCGGCACCCGAAACTCAAAACCGTTGTAGATCCAGAATCCCTAGATCATGACCTTCCTAGATCCATGCTCATCTTGACGATATGAAGTTTTCTTGATGTGTCGAAAATTTTATTGATGAAGAATGCGATGAACGGACCACGAACACGAAGAACGGGAAATTTGAAATTTACATAGGCAATGGTCATTGTTAGTTTGGCCATCAACAGGGGATTTAAAAGCATTGAAGATGAACATAAATCAAATTGGATGACCAAAAATTCAATTTGGTGATGAAAAATATGAAATAAGAATCCTACAAAGATTTGGGATCCGTCATTGCATTCGCTACGCTCTGATCTACTCAAATCTAAAGTTTTGTCATGATCTTCTAAGAATCTAACATCAATTTTACATTGGAAGGAGAGAAGGAGCTCTCACCAACGTTTTTGGGTGAAATGAGCCAACCCTTTCTCATTTTACTTAATGACCTATTTATTGAATTAAACAGGTCTCCTGCCAATGGTTGCAGGGTCCAAAATTCATGCGGCCTCACACTTTATATCACGCTTAAGTAAAACACTGCACTGTGAACTCAGTGGTAGTCTCAAATTTCCAATCTGAGTCTCCATTCATAAGTTATTCGAAATAATGTCTGAGATAAAATAATTAAATTTAATTATTTTATTTACAAAAATGCCCTCTGTGGATTTTTCTACAGAATAATCACACCAGAAAAAGTTATGTCTCGCCTAGTGTAAATGCCACAGTCCAGACTCAATTATATCCTCGGCTTTCTAATCCGAACTACCATTTAAGAGATCTCATTTCTTCCATGTACATAATATAAAATGTACTTAATATTTTTGTATAATATATTTCGAGAACTTCAGACCTCGAAATTGCATGACATCTCACCGCCTAGCTTAGAAAATATATATAGAAATATTCCAAAGTATAACAAGTCAAAAAGCTAGGTCTCTAAATTTCCATCCCTATGTGCCTCTCCCTCCTCAGTTGGATCCCTTAGACCTCCATTTTTGTGGTGATTTTGGTGTTTTTTCTCCTCGATTCTTAAAGTAAGTGAGTTATTTCTTTATTTATTCCTCTTTTCTAGCATTTATCTTCCTCTTCCTTGGGGTCTCATATTTCCATCAGGTTGGGTAACCTATTTAGGGTTGGATCTTGTTCTTTAGGGTTCAATATTGATGTTTATGGTTTGATCTTTCCTTATAGGGTTCTCTTGAGGTGTGGTTGGGGTTTAGAACTAATTTCCAGAAGATTCTACACTTGAGGTAGGTGGTTCCATGCTTAAAAATTATTTGGTTATTTGGTATGATTGCTTTTCTCCTTGGTTGTGTTTTGTGCATTGTGTATGGGGTATGAAATGTGTTTTTGAATGGTTTTAAGATGAATATAGTTTTAAAGTGGCTCTTACAAGGTAGATTTCTTGTTTTAAATTATGATCCTTTATTGTGCATCTTGAAGATGTTGTATAAATTTGGAAAATGGTTTAATTAATTGTGAAATTGGTGTGAAATATACTTTGAAATGGTTTTGGTGTGAGTTTATATTTGAAAGTGGTTTTGGTAGTGTAAATTATGATTTATCAAGTGTATTTATATTGAATGGAATGTGGGTGTGTGAATGTAGTGACCTATGTGATATGTGCAATGAAAATAGAGCAAAAAGGGAATCCTAGGTATCTAGGTGGGTGGACTAGGACTAGTATACTAGTTGAATCAGAAGTGGCTTAGCTCAGATTCATCTAGTGGGATTGACGATTACAACACTAACTAAACTATGATGATGATCGGAGACCACTAGGCACATGGGATGTTCCCTCCTAGTGGCTCGTGTATGAGAAAGTTGTTGGTTGTGATTGTTATACAACGTTTCATCGAGATATGAGGTTCCTAGTGTCCCATTTTATCTAGTGCCTATAGGGTTTTCTTGTGACTTAGTGCTCTTGTGATATCGTACTTTTCGTCAGCATAAAATGCCCTTTGTTAGTTATTTCAAAAGAAAAACATGTTTTTCTTTAAATTGTTTTCTATAAATATGGTTCTATATTTTATTTTATAAAACTTTCATGTAAATTGTCTTATAATGTTTTTGGCATGGAATATTTCTTTGGGGGGCATCCTACTGGGCTTTGGCTCACACCCTGCATACACCTTTGGGTGTATGTATACTTGGTTATGTTTGACTCGGGTAAAGGCAATATGTATCATGGTGATGGTGGTTTGATTTTTCTAGTGGTCTTCTTATAGGTTTTGGTGGCAGTGGATTCAGAATGAGGCTCTTCTTGTTGCATGGAGTTTTGGGATAGTGTTTTTGTCCCTTTTTTATTGTAGTTCCTTTTTGGGTTTTGTTTAAAGTTGTAAACAAGAATCATAAAATTTTTATGGCATGTTTGGTTATGTTTTTCCAGCCTTGTGATGTTTATCATTGTGGGTTTTTTATGATTATAAAATTGGGTGAAATCATTCCCACGGTATTTTTTTGATACTCGACCACTAGTTGTTAGATTTTGGGGATTGGGAATGCCCTTAGGATCATACCATGGATTGGGTCGGGTGTCGGGTCGGATGGAACTCCAGCTTGGTTTGTGATAAAATGGTATCACAAGAGGTCACACTCTTTTAGTTCATGGTATTTGGGATGAGTCTTGGTAGACTAGAGAAAGGATTTTCAGGACTTGATGTTCTGGTTGTGAGTAGTGTGTCTGGCCATCACACCTTGTAGAAGATCTCAAGTCGCCATGGGATGTTGGGATTTTTGTTTGGCTTATCCTTTAGATGAGACGTACATGCTTCAGACTGTATATGGACACTGTGTGGAGGTGGAGTGGTCTAGTGATCATGTTATTGTGATTGATTTTATTTGTTTTTATTTATGGAATTTTGATATTTGTTTTTATTGGTAAAAATTTTCAAAGTGTTTGTATTGATAGTTTTTCTTTGTGGTCATTTCTTTTTTAGAGAAAATAATTCTCGAAGAATTCATGTGCAATCGTATGAAGAGGCCTGTGAGAGTTCTCCCTAACCAATTTACCAGACACTAGTGGAAGCTATGGTTCAGGCTATTCCAGATTTGGGACAGGGAGTGGGTCTTGGCCTTCTCAAGTTAGTGAAGCGGAACCGGGTCCTAGGAAGGAAAAATCTTAGGAGTTTCTTAAGAAAATGACTCCTCTTTCCAAGTCATCATTGAACCACAAGAAGCAGAGTAGTGTCTTGAGAAGATAGAGCAGATGTTTGAATTCCTTGATGATCCTAAGGTAGTCAGGGTGAAATGCACTTCATTCTTTCTATAAGGTCTCAGTCAGAGGTGGTGGAACTCATTGGATCAAACTGGAAATAACGATCAGATGAGTTGGAAAGATTTCAATATCATTTTCAATGAGTAGTATTGTCCCAAGGTTTTAGCCTATTTCAGATCTTTGGAGTTTATGAATCTTGTCCATGGAGATCGAACAGTGATGGAGTATTCCAATCTCTTTGTGAAGCTGGTTCAGTATTCACCCAAAATCATTTCCAACAATTAAATGAAGGCTCAATGGTTCGAAAGGGGGTTGAAACCAGAGATCTATTCTCAAGTATTTATGTTTAATATAAAAACCTATGCCGAGGTGGTTGATTTTTCTTGTATAGTGTAGATTGATCATAAGGGAAAGTCTAGCTCCTTTGGTTTTGTGACAGAAGCAGGTAGTGGAATCTCGTCAAAGAAGAAGATAAAGCGAGACAAGAAAGGAAAAAAAATGGAGGTGGTAGTTCAGGACATCCTTACCGGCTATCTTCATCTGTGGCTTATGATGTTGGGTTGGTTGTGTTCCATTGGTGTTGGAAGGTAGGGAACATACGAACGGCATGCACATCCCCTCCCAAACCTTATCACTGATGTGAAGCTATGGGACACTTTTAATGCTTTTGCAAAGTGGCGCGCCCTTATCAGATTAGTGTGGGTTCTGTAGCTTCTAGTGAAATATCAACTCAGTCAAAGCTATCTAGGATGATGGGATCTCAGTTTGGTAGTTGTGGTGGTAAGACTAGATTCTCTTCTGTCCAGAATCAGTTCAGGGCAGACCCATAGGCTAGTAGTCGAACTCAAACTCAGGGTGAGACGAGGCATCTCCATACTGTGGACCACGCACTAGCAGAATCGGATGTAGGGCCTTCGACAGTTCGAGGTAACATTTTGATTTCATCTTCTATAACTATTTTTTTGTTTGATACCAGTGCTTTTTTCATTTATCTATGCATGCCTTTTGAATCTATTGAAATTTCCAACCAATCTTATGTCAATGAAGTTGGTAACACCTCTTGTTAAGAAGTGAGAGAAGGGTCTCAGGGTCGAGATGGAATGGTATTTCCTTGTTTTAGATATAGACCTCTTTGACATAATCCTTGATATGGATTGGATGGTGCGCTTTGAGGCACACATCGATTGTTATAGGTAGTGAGTGAGTTTTGTGTTGCCTGATGGTAATACCTAGGTTTTTCATGGAGAATGGGATCCTCAGTTGGGTCGTGTTGGACCTTCACTCCCAGAATTGGGTAATCTCAATTTTCAGTTGTCTTCACTCACATTGGAGGAAAATGGTGGTTCTCCTAAGGGTGGATTAACTCATGTGGTAGTTTCCAAAGGTTTTTTCAGATGTTTTTTCAGGTTTTCTTCTAGAGTAGGATGTGGAGTTCTTTATCAATCTGGCACCAGGAACACAACTGATATCTCTTCTCTCATATCATATGGCCCCCACTGAGTTAAGGGAATTAAAGGTACGGTTGGATGATTTGGAATCCAAATGATTCATTCACCTGAGTGTCTCTCCTTGGAACGCCCTAGTCTTTTTTATGAAAAATGTCAATGGATCTCTCTGGTTATGCATTGATTATTGGAAGTAAAATAAGGTAACCATTAAGAATAACTACCCCTTTCCCCACATTGATGACTTATTCTATCAGCTCAAAAGGGAAAGGTGGTTCTAAAAAATTGACTTGAATTCTTATTATCATCAAGTCAGAGTTATAGAGGCATACATCCTAAAAATATAGTATCAAAGAAGATATGGCCATTTTGAGTATTTGGTCATGCCTTTTGGGTGGAAAAATGCTCCACTGGTTTTTATGGCGCTTATGAACAGGTTGTTCCACCAGTATGTCAACTCCTTCATTGAGGTATTCATGGAAGACATACTAGTTTATTCTAAATCTAAACAGAAGCATGGGAAGCATTTATGGATCATGTTAGGAACTCTTTGAGACCATCATCTCAATGCCAAATTTTTGAAGTGTACCTTATAGATCAAAGAGGTAATGTTTTGGGGCCATGTTATCTTAGAATAAGGGATTTCGGTGGACCTTAAGAAAATCAGTGTAGTGATGTCATGGGAACGGCCAAATAATTCTTTCAATATCATGAGTTCTTTTGACCTGGTAGGTTATTACAGGCGGTTTGTTCAAGAATTCTCTCAGCTTTCTTCATCAATGATGGTGCTCACTCAAAAAGAATTGAATTTTTAATGGATCCTAGAGTGCACAGGGTACTTTGAGGAGCTTAAGTGGTTGTTGAATACCACTCCTATTTTTATTTTTTTGGAGTCTGGAAAGGGGTATGTGGTTTATCACAATGCCTTGGCTATGGGCATCAGGTGTGTGCTTATACAGGATGACCATGTGGTTGTGTATGGTTCTTTCCAACTCTGACCACATGAGAAAAATTATCTAACCCATGACATGGAATTTGCAGTGGTGATGCATGCCCTAAATATGCGGTGTCATTATCTTTTTGGGGAGAATTTTGTAGTAAATTCAAATTATAAAATATTTCCCTACATTTTCTCCCAACAGGATTTGAATTTAAGGCAACATCGTGGGGTTGAGTATCTTTAGGGGTTTGACTTTGATATAGTCTATACCCCAGAAATAAGGTAATGTTGTGGCTGATGTCTTGAGAAAGAAGGATCCAGTTTAGGTGTTGAAAGAGTCCAGTAATGAGTGGACCTTGATGGGGCTCTTTGCTCAGATGAACTTTGAGACCAAGGAGCACAGTGGAGGTGAATTTTAGCTAGCATTCAGTTGATGTCCTCTCTTATGTAATTGATTCAGGGGGAATATCTTAGCGATTAGTTGTGCTAGTAGTCTTTGCAGTTCTTTCATGGTGGGGAGATTCCATGTGATTTGTCATTGTCTCCTATAGGAATATTGTGCTTCAAGGGATGCTTTGTGGTGTCGTTATCTTTGAGAAAGGTAGTGATGTAGGATATCCACCAATCTCGATGGGTCATTCATAATGGTTCTACCAAGATGTTTCATTATATGTGTTGGTAGTTCTAGTGGTTAGGTGTGATGTGACATATAGCTGACTTTGTATCGAGGTGTTATACATGCTAGTAGGTAAAATAATAGCATCAAAGGCCCTCTAGTTTGCCTCAGCTGCTACCTATTTCTACCTAGAAGCGGGATGAGATCACCATGGACTTCATTACCATATTTCCTCATACACATCAGGTAATAAATGTCATTTGGGTGGTGATTGACTGTTTGTCCAAGTATTCTCATTTCATTCCAATTAGAGATTCAGCAAAGGTAGGTGAGTTGGGCCAGATATATGTTTAGGAGGTAGTGAGACTTCATGGTGTGTCATCAGAAATCTTCTCAGATAGGGACCCCCATTTTACCTCTCAATTTTGATAAGGCCTCCAAAAGACAATGGGGTCACAGGTCAAATTGAGCATGGCATACCATCCTCAAATTGATGGTTAGACAGAGCAGGTAAATCAGATTTTGGAAGATATAATTTGGGTGTGTGTCTTGGATTTTGAAAATCTGTGGGATATCCATTTGGGGTTGGTCGAGTTTTCATATAACAATAGATACCAATCCTCAAGTATAATGGATCATTTTGAGACACACTATGGTCAGTCATGTCGGTCACCCTTATATTAGGTCGAGGTAGGTGAGACGTCGTTGTTTGGACTGAGCTTAGTGGAAGAGACATCTGAGAAGGTCAAACTGAACAGGAAGTAGTTTTTGACAGCTTAGAGTCACCAAAAATCTTATGTCTATTAGAGACGCTGAGATCTAGAGTTTTTTATGGGTGATCGGGTGTTTCTAAAAGTGACACCTTGTTTGGGTCATCATCATTTAGGAAAAAAGGAAGCTAACAATGAGGTATGTATGAACTTTAGAGATAACTAAACTAGTTGTTAAGGTGGCATACAAGTTATTTTTCCTATGTAGCTAATGTCGATTCACGATGTGTTCTATGTTTTTCAATTGAAGAAATACAACCCAAATCCGCCTCATGTGCTAAATTGGGAAGAGTTAGAAATAGAGTCATATTTTTTAATCTTTGAACGACCAGTGTGGATTGTGGATTTCCAAGAGAAAGTGCTTTGTGGGAAGTATATTCAGTTGGTTCATGTTCTTTAGAAACATGGCAATTATGAGCATGAGACTTGTGAGTGGAAGTCGTGGGTAGATCAAGAGTACTGATTTCTATTCTCTGATCAAACTTCAAGTTGACTTTCCAAGGGTGGAAAGTTTTCATGGTAGGGAGAATGTTCACACCCATGATTTTCTTTTGAGGTATTTCTTTATTTATTTTTAGTCAAGATTTTTTCCTTGGGTTTTATTTGATATTTTTGAGAAAAATGAAAAAATTTGGGTAAACAACAGTTGGCACACGGTTTGGAAAACCATGCACCCTTTCCCAAGTAATCATGCAACAAAGTGATGTTTTTGGATAGAGGATTATCGCACAGTTTGTAAATCGTGCGGGAAAACCGTGTGGCATGTCCTGCTTGGATAGTAAGGGGCGCATGGTTGACGCATGGTTTGAAAAACCATGCGGCTTGTCTAGGTCATTAAAAATTTAAAATACTGGATGTGCCCTTTTGGGATTTAACCTTAAATAACCCATCTTCTTCCCCACTCAGGATTTCCATCCCTAGGAGCCTATCCCTCCTCCCTTGGCTCCCTTGGACCTCCATTTTTGTGGTGATTTTAGTGTGGTTTCTCCTCTATTATTCAAGTAAGTTAATTATTCCTTTATTTCTTCCTCTTTTCTAGGGTTTCTATTCCTCTTCCTTTGGGTTTCATATTTCTAGTGGGTTGGGTGACCTATTTAGGGTTAGATCTTATTCTTGATGGTTCAATCTTGATGTTTATAGTTTGATCTTGCCTTTATAGTGTTCTCTTGAGGTGTGATTGGGGTTTAGCACTGATTTCCAAAAGATTCTACATTTAAGGTGGGTGGTTCCATGCATAAATATTATATGGTGATTTGATATTCTTGCATTTTTCCTTGTTTGGGTTATATGAATTGTGTATGGGGTGCGAAATGTGTTTTTAAAAGGTTTTAAGATTCATATGGTTTGAAATTGTCTCTTCCAAGGGAGATTGGTTGTTTTCAAGTGCGGTCCTTTTTTTTGCTTCTTGAAGATGTTTTATACATTGGGAAAATGGTTTAATTAATTGTGAAAGTTGGGAAAAATATACTTTGAAATGGTTTTAGTGCGTGTTTGCATTTTAAAGTGGTTTTGGTTGTGGAAATGGTGATTTATCAAGTGTGTTTATATTGAATGGAATATGGTCATGTGGATGTAGCGACCTATGTGATATATGAAATGAAAATTGAGCACAAAGGGAATACTAGGTATCTAGGTGGGTGGACTAGGACTAGTATGTTAGTTGACTCAGAATTTCCTTATCCCAGATTCATCTATCAGGATTGATGATTACAACAATAAATAAACTATGATGATGATCGGAGACCAATTGACCTGTGAGATATTCCCTCCTAGTGGCACGTAAACAAGAAAGTTTTTGGTTGTAGTTTTTATAACATGTTTCACTGAGATATGCGATTCTTAATGTACCATTTTATCTAGTGCCTGTAGGGTTTCTCATGAATTAGTGCTCTTGTTATATCGTACTTGTCATTGGAATAAGGCGCCCTTTGTTAGTTATTTCAAAAGAAAATCATATTTTTCTTTAAAGTGTTTTCCATAAAGATGTTTCCAACTTTTCTTTTATAAAACTTGCATGTAAATGGTCTTATAATGTTTTTGGCATGGAATATTTCTTTAGGTGACATCCTACTGGGATTTAGATCACACCCAGCATACACCTTTGGGTGTATGTAGACTTAGTTGTGTTTGACTCAGGTAAACACAAGATGTATCACGGTGATGGTGGTTCGGGTTGCTAGTGGTCTTCTTGAAGGTGTTGGTGGTGGTAGATTGAGGATGAGGCTCCTCTTGTTCATGGAGTTTTGGGATAGTATTGTTGTCCCCTTTTTATTGTAGCTCCATTTTGGGTTTTGTTTAAAGTTGTAAACTTGAATCTAAAAATTGTTATGGCATGTTTTGTTTCTTCATCCTTGTGATGTTTATTATTGTGTGTTTTTTATGATTGTAAAATCAGTTAAAATTGTTCCCAATGTATTTTGTTGATACCCGAGCACTATTTTCTAGCATGTGGGGATCAGGAACACCCTTCGGGTCATGCCACAGACTGGGTCAGGTGTTGGGTTGGATGGCACTCCAACTTGCTCCGTGACTAGCACTTCTTATAGCCTCAAGAACATCTAATAATGAGGAGAGGACTCCTTTGAGTCTCAAAAATGACAGAACTTTTCTTCCTGGTCAAACTCCCAAATGAGGTTCCCAATGTGCCTTTTTATAGCCAAAATAGGAGGTGGTTTTGGGCACCCAGATTTCTAGATATCACTTGAACCATGGTTTTGGGCTAGTAAACTGCCTTATCACGACTTGGACAAAAGACAAAACTTTTTGGAATACCTCCCATATTTCTCCATGTCAAATTTGGCGGCCATATAATGTATAAAATGGGAGATATTGTCAAAATAAAGAACCAAACTTTTGACTTCATGCATATTCATTTTTCTGGATAGATTGGTTCGGTTGGGCCCCTTAATGGATGAATTGAGCTTGGTTCCTTTTATAATAGTATCCCATTGAATTTTGAACCAGATGACAAAATTTTAGCCCAATTAGATGCACATACTAGTTGTAGTGTGTGGTTAAGCCACTGGTATGCATGGATTCCTGCGCAGTTTGGCCATTTTCTTCAACTTCATCCTGGGCCCTCCAAATCACCTCCACCTATAATGAAAACATCAAGACAAATGAAATTACCCTTTTTAATATTGATAAAAATTAAATTATTAAACCAAACGTGAAGTGAAATTTGTTATCATATTTGTAAATTTCGATACATGACCAGTTTAATATAGTGGTGTAATGGTGAAATAAAACAATGAATCATGATGTAGTCACAAAGAACCCACTAGGACCTCCAGACCTATCACAGTCTTTGATAATTGACACCATCATGCCTCCATCACCTAATGGTGACATCATGGCCCAAAGGATCCTCTAACATGGACCTCATGATCTGGTCCAACCTCGCCAAACTCGTGGTTACTCCTGGTCTGACTACCGAGGGCTCTTCCTAAGACATTATGTCTGCCTAACCCTCACATTAATAGGTGGGGTCTAAAACCTGACCAAAACCCCCCGTGGAATCTATATTTCAATTACCACTAGACTCCCCTCACTCTGAGAACATGTCATGAATTGCCTCAATCCATGGGGAGATCCTCATTACTCATAAGACATACACTTTTCACACTCATCATCACTCAACCCCAAGTTGTTCATGCCTAAACACTAGCTCTAGGAACATGTCATAGTTTCGTAACCCAATCATGGGGGTAATGTCCCACACCAATAAGAACATCAAGGTTACTGTTTATCTGGTTTGTCCATATCGAAGAGATGAGAGTCACCCCGATAAAGTGGAAGATGGTGCATGTCAGTCTTAACACCACTAGTTTGGAGTTAGAGCCACTCTACTGATGAGTCCATGGCTAGATGAAACTAGTGAACCTCACATCATATGAAGATCTGGACAACCGAACCCCACCCTCGTTGGAGGGGGTTAGGGTGTCGCATGGGCGAACCGCTGTGCTGAGACACTCATCCCGTGAAAAGTGGTATCAAAGGGAATGTGTCTCATGGTGTTGTGGAATGTTGTCAATTGGACCTTGGTGGTGGGAGAAGAGTTCCGGGGTGTCATGTGGAGGTGACATGATAGATAAGGTCGTGCTTGAGATATGTCAGAAGCAGAGACACCACTATGAATGGTGGGTTTCGTGGAGGTGGTTTTCGACCCTGAGAGAGAGGGTGGACCACAGTGGTTTGTGACCTAGAGAGTGGGTGAACCATTGATGACAACGACAAAAAGGAGCATCCCCTGAGGTCATGCTTGGTATCCAGTTAGTTGGAAGTAGACCATTTCACAGAACCACAGAAGGAAATGATCCTGCATGCATGCGGGCGTGCATGGAATTGTGGTGGGAGAATGTCACGACACAATCATGGGGGTCATGTATCACACCAGCTAGAACATCAAGGTTGTGGTTCATCTGATTTCTCCCTATCAAAGAGATGGGAGTGTCTCCGAAAAAGTGGAGGATGGTACGTATCAGTCTTGACACCACTGGTTGGGATTTGGGGTCACTCTCCTGATGAGTCCATGGCAGGACAAAACCAGTGAACCTCACATCATATGAAAAGATGAACGGTTGAACCCCACCTGCCTTGGAGGGGGTTGGGGTTCCGCACTGGATAATCGCTATGTTGAGATTCTCAAACTGTGACAATAGGCTATTCTACCACTCATCTCATATCCTAAGACCTCATATATGTCTCTTGTTACCTCAAATAAATCCCACAGCCCTTGTCGACATGGTCATCAGGTGATCCCTATTCATCCATGTGTTAAGAGCATTCATGCATGGCATAGGAGCCAGACTCTCTCCTATTCAATTTACTAAGGGACCCCTCGGTCCCTAAATCACATTTTATAAAACATTTAGTTATGTAGTGATGTATTCTCATAAATATTCATTCATATGATAATGTGTCATTGGATCTACTAACCCAGAACAAAGAGTTAACCCCTCACCGAGCTCTGACGAGCTTCATCCAAGACTGGCGAGTTCCATCCATTCTCTCATGCACTTGTCTCATGAAAAGCGACATAAATAATTAATTCTAAAAATTATAATTAATTAAACCATTTGATTTAAATATTTATAATTCATAATAACACATCGAGCATCATCTGTGTAAAGACCTCAACCCGAGTAGCCCAGAGTCAGTGGTTATTTTATTACATTGGCATAAAATATAAGAAAACACATCTCAAAAGACCAAATAATTTATTATTCTTGGTAAACTAGATACATAATTGAATCTTACATTACAATTTAAAATATAAAATATAATATATAGAATCTTTTGAGAACTCCATTATTCTTCTATCTTAACCATGTATATCAGTCATAATAAGCTTCTTAACATCCTGAGGAAAAATAAAACATAAAAAAGTGTTGAGATTAGATGCTCAGTAAAGGTATACATAAAGCGGAAGATATCATAAATAATCATAAAATATTATGTCAAGGTAAATAACTAAAACACGTGTCATTTAATCAATTACTTGATCATAATATGGTGGGAATAAAAGATGATCAAATAATGTCATACAAATAATCACATGAGAATGAAACTTAATCATGGATATTATACTAGTTGAATAATCACATGGAATGAAAATAACTAATCTCATAATGAGGTAATTAATAATATGGAACATCTAAAACATATCATAAAGTTTTTGGCCAATAAGACTACATAAATGGGTAAGGTCACAGACAAAACCCAGTCTAGTTTGTCTCATGAGACCTATCGATGCATCGATGGGCCATAGTGGCTCTGCCCGCCACTTAATAAGTTCAATTAATTCCTCATATGAAAGAGGTCAAACATAATCAACATAAACATTCATATTTAAACTATCATACAAAATGTAAATATTTTTCTCATTCAATAAACATAATCATAAATCATCCAGAGAAATATATTGAATGGTGTCAAAATAGTACATCCCCAGTTAAACTGATCATAAATTATTCAATAAAATATCTTAAATTGTATCATAAGAGATCAACCTCAATAAAACATAGGATTAAACAAAGGATGTAGATAGATACTTTAATATATACTTTAATAAGATCACTAAAAAATTCTTGATTAAAATACCCTTTTTAAATTTGAAATCTCTTATTATTAAAAATTTGTGCAATTATAAAAGAAACCATTAATTTTTAAAATAACTTAGTAAAATTTTAAAGGATTACTAAATAAATTAAGGTATCATAAAAGTGATAAAATACACTCATGTTGTATAAGTTTTAAAAAAACATTCCTTTTAAATTTTGAAAAGAAAACATTTAAGAGTATTTTTTAAAAGAAAATGTGGGCGTTAACCAAATGAATTCATTATGTATATCAGTTGTAAATAAAACTAAAACTAGTGTAAATACAACATAAGATGATAATAATTCATTTCACACATAATCATAGCATGAAATAATCAATTGAGTACATGTTTAACCCAAATAATGGAAATTGGGTTAATAATTCTCTTACCTTAGGTCTGATTTCAACCATACGTGTCTGAACCACCTATATAATGGTTTTAAATATATTATTAACTCATAATACAATCATATTAACATTTATGATATCATATATTATCCCATTATAATGTTTTAACACTCTTTTATTAATAATATTTATTCATTTCACTATTTTGGGCGTTAATTACATTGTTTCTCATGCTTGTTTTGTTGTAAAAGTATCGGTTCTCTTGAATAGGGTATAGATACAAAAATTTAATAATAAAATTAATGTATTAAATATCATATTTAATCATTAAATACATTTTTATAACCATTTTTGAATGTTGAACAAAGAAAATGAATTACACCCCTATGTGAAGATGATAAGTCGTACGTACGCATGTGCGGTGATTTCATTTTTCATATGATGGATAAAAGGTATAATATGGTTGTTTCATAATAATAATATCTCAATATATAGATGATACTAGGGTTATTATTTTAGCATGGAAACAATACATTAGAGTAAGTGGGAGAAAAAACAATCTTGAAAAAGTCGATAAAGACAATTACCTCTTCTTTGACGGACTTTCTTTAATATATTCTTAAGGGATCTAAGATTGGTTATTTGGAAGGACCAAAACCTCTCAAACTTAGATGAGGATGTTGGGAAGAAAAATGGATAAATTTTGGTCAAGTTAGAAGACTCAAGGTGGTGAAATTTAATGAAGAAAAGAGTGTCCTTTTATGATTGAGGTGAGGGGTGCCCTTGGAAATCCTCAAAATATTAAATTATAATAAATTCATTTTATATACAAATATAACCAAATGGTCATGGATTCAAATATAATATAGGATAATGTTGTAATCTCATCAAACAATAAAATTTTTATATTTTGTGATTTTATTTTAAACCTTATCGTTTTGATTAACCTTAATTAACCTCTTTTAATTTTAATTATGGTAACAATTTATTTAATATTAAAATTCGGTAATTTTTTAATTATAAAATGTATATTGGAAAAAAAATGACTAGTTTATTACATTGTAAACCTAATAATAATCACTTCTTATTTTGTAATTTTTTTTATGATTTTTAAATAATTTAATAAAATATTATTTTGATAAAATATAATTATTGTCAATTTTGAAACTATTCATGACTTTGGCCTTAAGAAAATAAAAACAAGATTAAATAAAACCAAAATATTTAATACATCACTAATATGTCATAATAATCCATAAAATTCATGGATCACCTTAACTAATTCAAATTATATTTATTTTAATATTTTTAATATCATTTATTTGACTATTTTATTAACAAAATAATTACTTTATCATCATTGTATAATTATTTAAAATAATTTTTCTTCACTAAAAATTAAAAATAAAATTTCATGATGCAGATAAAACTTTTAAGTTTAAAAATAATATATATAGTTGAAGATATCTTTTAAATAACACCATATTAAAAATAATATAGTTATTAAAATATGAATGTGACATTTTGTTTTCTTCAAAAAAAATATTTCAAACATCATAAACTCATCCAAATGGTCCCCAAAAATCATAAATTAATTTATATAATGAAAATAAATTTATTAAGTTCAAAATAAACACATTGTTTCATCCATAACCTACCTTTGTCCCCCTGTGGACACATAAGAGATATTTAAGACAAAGAAAGTGACATTATGATTCTCTTTAATTAAAATAATATAAAAATCATTCTCATGGAAAAGTGTCCATTAAATAACTCAAATTTGAACCTCAAGTTTTAAGAACCGAATATAAATCATTGAATAAAATTTGAAAAAAAATAGAGTAATTTTCCAATCCTTATCATATTATATTTACCTTAAATTACCTTTTTACCCTTTACCAAGGTAATAAAAATTAACAATATTACTATTCATATTGGTCCGAAATAAAAAATATCTATTTAATAAATTTTGGCATTATAAATCCAAATATGACATTCATTATTTAATATTCAAAACATAGAAGTATCAAAATGTAATTTAAAATTAATCCTGTAAAAAGAAATTAAAAACAGTTTTATTGAAAATATGTATTTTAAAGCCCAAAAATATACTTATACCAAAATAATATATAAGAATGATTAAAATTAAATGGATTAAATTATTTATAACTAAGAATTTCTTAAGTTCTATTGATATCAAATTCAAATCACAAAGTGGCTTGTAATGAAATTGACAATTTTATAAAAAAATCAGTACTTTTCAATATTCACTAGAAAATAAATATTTTTAGAAAAATAAATAAATCATCTTAAGTTAATTTTGACATTCAGCTTTTAAAAATGAAGTTTATTTTGTTTAATTTAATTTATAAAAGTTTTAAATTTTTGTTTTCAAACAAGTACACTATTAACAAGCGGTAAAACTGTATTTAGAAAAATATAGCATTTTTATACGTAAAATTGGATTTATTCTTATCTTATGACTATAAAATCTTTTGGATGAATATTAATATATTTTATTCAGTATATAATATATAAATTTTATAATGTGGTCAATATTATTCAATCCTGTCAAATTAACGATTATGTTATAACAATCACATTTTAAATAGTATATCATGGTTTTAAACTCGGTGTTGCATGCAATCATAAGCTATCGAATATGTTAAATTTAAAAGAGACATACCATAAAATTTTTAGGTGTTACAATATTCTCATTGAAACATTTAGAAATAGGATATGATCATCTTCCAATATGAAACAGATCTTATACCATTAAAAAAAACCCATATTAAATTCCCCTTCTAATGGATGAATCTACCAAAATCACCAAAAAAACCCAAGGAAAATTCATACAACGACATATCTTCATCAAAGTGATGTGTTGCCTGTAAATAATGGTAATTATTAATAATTAGTTGTAATTATTTATCCTTTTTTTCAGATAGTGTTTTTATAATTTTAAATTATTCAAAAACAGTAATGAATTTATATTTTGTTGAAAAATATGGAACAAGGAACTCGACAATAGTCATTATTAGATGATCGCACTTGGATAAATCAGAATATAAATCCAAATGGTTCTGGTTTAAATCCTATATATATTGAGGGTGTTGAAGCTTTCTTATCATTTACATCAAAAAAACCAGAATATGTTTCAGAAGGAACAATAAAGTGTCCTTATAAAAAATGTGTTTTGAGAACATTTGACACATTTGACAAGGTTGGGGGACATCTTTTGTGGTTTGGTTTTCAACCAGATTATGTTTTTTGGTATCAAATTGGTGAACGCAGTTCCAGATAAGATACTAATAACTTGATTCTAGATCCTTCACGGTTTCAAAATTTAGTACATGATGTTGCAGTTCCATCTGTTCAACAAACTGAAACTAAAGATGATGTTGATTTAACTCCTGAGTTGGCACCCTCTGAATTTTATAAGTTATTGAGGTCTAGTGAGGATGGATTATATCCTAGTTGCAAGATAAGAAAATTAGAAGCAGTTTCAAAATTATGGCTATTAAATCAGATAATGCAATTTCAAACAACTATTTTGATCAGATACTTTCTTTAGTTAAAACACTAATACCTGAAGGAATTGTGTTGCCTTTAAATTACTATGAGAGAAAGAGGCTGGTTCGTAATCTGTGCCTTAGTTATCAGAAGATTCATGCATGTCCAAATGATTTCATATTATATTCTGGTGAAAATGATTCGTTGGATAGTTGTCCCACATATGAAAAATCGAGGTATAAAGAAGCTCAACTAGGGAATTCTGGATCGATTCCAGTAAAATAGTTGAGATATTTCCCCCTTACACCCAGGTTGCAGTGTTTATCTATGTATCAGAACACAGCGTCAATGATGTCATGGAACAAAACCAAGATTTCAACTGATAAAAGCTTGAATCATCCATCTGATGGTGATTCATGGAAACATTTTGATTGTCTGTATCCATATTTTTTTAGAAGCCCAAAACATGTGATTGGGTCTTTATATTGATGGTTTCTATCCGTTTGGTTCTTATGGTAGTCAGTATTCATGTTGAACTGTCTTTATAACTCCATAAAATTTAACTCCATGGATGTTGATGAAGGATCCATATATCTTTTTGACCTTATTAATCCTAGAACATCCGAAAAGGAATATTGATATTTATTTAAAACCATTGATTAACGAGTTAAATGCATTGTGGAGTGATGGTGTTAGTACATATGATGTTGCTGCGAAACAAAATTTCATATTAAAAGATGCATTGATGTGGATGATTAGTGACTTTCCGGCATATGGCATGTTATCTGGATGGAGTACACATGGTCCGAAATCATGTCCTTACTTTATAAAAGACAACAAAGACTTTATGCTCATCAATGGAAAAAAACCTTTCTATTTTCACTATCATTTCAGATTTCTTCCTACCGATCACCCTTTTTGGAGAAACAAATATCATTTCAGAAAAGGTACAATTGAAAGGGATGAACCACCAAAAATGATCTCCGGTACAGAGTTAAAATCAGTTGTATTTTCATTACCTCCAATCACATTTGGGCCAACAGTAAACCAACAAAAAATTCATGGCTTTAGAAAAGAACATAATTGGATAAAACAAATCATTTTTTGGGATCTTCCATATTGGTCTAATTTGTTTCTCCGCCACATGTTTGATTTCATTCATATTGAGAAGAATTGTTTTGATAATTTATTTCATACAGTTTTAGATACACTAGGTAAGACCAAAGATACTGTAAAGGCATGATTAGATCTTGCCCAAATTTGCAGGCGACCAAAACTTGAACTATTTGAAAATTTCAGATTACAGAGGTTAATGAATCCAAAAGTATATTATACACTATCCAAAGAGAGATGATTATTATTTTGTCAGTGGATTGCAGATTTGAGACTTCTAAGTTGCTATTCTTATAATTTGGACAGATGTGTTAAGAATAGTTATATTACCAGATTAATAAGTCATGATTGTCATGTTATAATGGAAATACTTATGCTGATTGGATTCAGAGGTTTGTTGAATTCTATGATTTGAGATTCAATAATAGACATATCATATTTCTTTCGATACATTTTTACATTGGAAACAGACTACGATGTGCTAAGAAAACTAGAAGAATATGTTGTTGTAATTATATGTAAACTGGAAAAAATCTTTCCATCAGCTTTATTTGACTCAATGGAACATCTGATATTACATTTTCCACATGAAGCTAAATTTGGAGGTCCAGTACAGTTTCGATGGATGTACCCATTCGAGAGATGCATGTAGAAATTGAAGAAACAAGTATATAACAAAGCACCAGTTGAAGGCTCAATTGTTAAAGCTTATTTTCAAGAGGAAATTGCTTTTTTATGCTATCATTATTTTGAATCTGAATATCCCTCAAAACACAATCACATGGGATGAAATGAGGGGAATGTTATCGACGAAATGGAAAATCAATTATTAGTTTTTAATCAGGATAATCTTGGCTTCAGTGGAGTTCACGAATGATGGATTTTAGATGATGAACATCACAGAGCTCATACATATGTTCTGCTCAATTGTGAAGAAATGACATCATTTTTACTGTGAGTACTTCTATCACTTATTCTATAATTTATGTTACAGTATGTGAACTTATTTTATTTTTAGGTTATATAATAATCATATCAAGAAACAACTTCCCCAAATTATAGCAGCTACTCTTGAAGAATGCAGAATTTTTTTTCTTAATGGTTCTAAAAACTGGTAACATAAATTATTGATGCTTTAATATCAATTCTGTTTATTATTTATTATATTGATAATTATTTTACAAATTTTCAAATGCCTCAACATGCTGATAAAATTGATAAGAGACTATGTATATTGAGCAACCCACCATCCAAAATGGTTAAATATTATAATGCATATGTGGTGAATGATTTTCAATTTCATACACGTGTATATAGAGAATCAAAAAAACAATGAACAGTGTACTTTTCTTGAGAGGATCGCATCACAGAGAAACTGAAGTTGACTTTTATGGAATTCTGGATGAAATTATTGAGTTGTGTTATCTAGGATAAAATTACATAATGATATTTAAATATCAGTGTTTGTATACTGAGAGAGGCTTGTGTGTTCATCCGACTCATGGAATCATCGATATTAAATATAAAAGTTTTATTATTGTAAATAAACCATTTTTACTGGATCAACAGGCATATCAAATTTATTACGCAAAGTACAGTGCTACTTCAAGTGACTTGAGTGAATGGTGGCGCATAATAAAAATTAAATCTCGGGAAAATCAGTTTACTCAAACTGAATGTGGTTCCACTAAAGTGTAAGGAATTGAAATTTTTCAAGAGACTGCTCAAAATATATCTTTTTTACAAAGAGACGTGAATATCAATGATGACACCCCACAATTAAGGATCGATGATGACGAAGATGTTAATGGTGTTACAAATTAATTTGAAATGACAAGAGATGACGAAATTAAAACTCATATAGATATTGATGATGCTGAGGAGGAAGATAAAGACATTGACATTGACAGTTTTGGATATGAGGATGAAGATGGACATTGAAAAAGTTAGATGTTGTTTATAATCATAACTAATATATATCTCTATATAATAATTATTTTCAATTATTTACTAACAACAATCATTTTGTGTTTCAGATGGATCCTGATCTATTTCGTGAGTTGCAGGAGGCTGAACTACCGTTGGATGATTTTGGATCATCTGACCCTCATCCTACTAGAAGTTCAGGGGGTACACGGAGGGGGAGCGGTCTTGCGTGACTGATGATTCCTGACCCTGTCCCCGAGCGACGACAACATCTAGGCTTCGATCCACGCACACGGAGGTATACTAACATATATATTTTAGTTAGTTTTCATTAATTAATTTATATATATACAAATTTTTTCATTATTTATTCCTTTTTCATAGTTTTACACATGTAGCTATTGGATAGGGGAGTGCTATCTTGCGCAATTATTTTTCTCAGCCATGGATCACATGGGAACAGATTCTCATTGATGTGCAGCTTGACTTGTTCAATCATTGGTTTGTATGTAAATAAATAATATTTATTTTGAAATTTATTTTATTAATAACTTGATATTATAAATTATTTTTAGGTTTTATGTTATCACATCGATGATAGCATGTGTGATGTTATCCACACAGCATGGCAGGTGTCTATGTGTGATCGTTTCCATTAGTTTTCGCACAATTTGAGAAGAACGACCATTAAGACAGCAGAAGTGACAAAATTTGATGATTCGTGTAGATCCCACTGACAATAGTACATTTCATCTCACGTTTGGGATGGATTATGTTTACACTGGTTGGGTGGTGGATTTTAGAGGAGATCTTCAGTGGGTCGGCAAAACCGGGGGAGACAGGAGGTGACGCATCGAGCTGGTAGTAGTATATTCAGTACGCATAGAGAGAATCTGGTAAGTATATTTTTTAAATATTTTATATAACTTTAAATATAAATAGTTTATTTTATATTTTTGTAGGCAGTCAAGTATCCCAATATTACGGAGTTCGACGTTTATCGGAGGATGTACAGTGATCCAGCCACTGGAGAGATTAGAGGTGATCTCCAGCGTCAGATTGTGGTTAGTATTATTTTTTTCAGTTTGACAATTAACTACATATAATATTTTTAAAATTTTAATTTTAAATTGTAATTTAAGGAGTCATATGAGGCTGAAACCTCTCAGACACAGGTTGAGTGTCAAGATGAGATGACTGATCAGATCAGTGCCCACCATTTCGATGAGGCGGCATGGATGCAGGCGACTCAGTATGGCTTTGAGAAGGGCCAAGTAGTTGGTATCGGCTCTCATTTGACTCCCGGTACTTATTAAGGTACTACTGCGATGTCGGCGTCTAGATCGAGAGGAGATCATGGAGATGCATCATCTTATGCCTCACAGTATCAGGAGCAGTTGCGAACTCAGACTGAGCTTATAGAGAGTTTGTAGAAAAAGCATGAAGAGATGTGTCGACGGAAGCAGTATCTGTAGCAGCAGCACGAGGAGGAGATGTGTTGATGGTAGCAGCAACATCATGAGCAGATGGAGTACATGCGATGTCTGACTCGTAGTTTAGGGATGGAGTTTCCTCCACCATCTCCTACATCTCCTCCACCTCCTCCAGAAGATGACCCCCCAGTGATTTTTTTTATGTTACAAACATTTGAATTCATGATTTATTATAATATGAACTATTTATAGTTTATATATTTTATATTGGTTCAAATATTGAATAATTTATTTTTTATTTTTAATATTTTATTATTTATTATTAGTATTATATTTTTTAATATTTGTTTATTTTACTAATCACTACTGGAAATGAAGCCTTTACCAATGGTTCAAAACTGTTGGTAAAGGCTTCATAATCGTTGGTATAATATATACCAATGGTTATCCAAACCATGAAGAAGTAAGCCATAGGGAAACACATATGCCAACGATTTTTGGAAAACCATTGGTATATATTAGGAAAACTACATTATACCAACGGTTATGTCAAACCATTGGTATAAATTTTCACCAACGGTTTAAAATTGTTGGTAAACATACTATTCCAATGGTTTGAAACTGTTGGAATATATATTTTTATAGCCTTTTACCAACGTTTTGTGTAAACTATTGGTAAATGATGGATATTTCACTATATCCAAATGGTTTTTAAACTGTTGGGAAATTGTTTTTACCAACGGTTCTAAGAACTGTTGGTATAAAACACATTCACAGCCCTATTCCAATGGTTTATAACCATTGGCATAGGCTTTGTTGTGCAATTCAGGCAGCATCCTGCTGTAGGCTGCCCTTTCTACATTTCCAGCTTCCAAAGTCCAATTACCCGAAATAACCAACTATAATACATACATATACACAATTAATTCATATATATTTAACACACAATGCACCCTAAAACTATACACATACATAATTAAAACATAATTCATAAGTTAATTATAAACATACATAATTTATATAGAATTCAATTCAGAATTGGGATAACAATTACATGTGCAATTCGAAATTCAATTCATAATTGAATACTGAATTGAATACATACATAATTTAATTATCAATTATTAATACAATACATAAAAAACTAAATACGTAATTATATGTGTTATACAAAATTAAGAATATATACAAAATTTCATTTTGTATAACACATACACGACTGCATTCAGAAATTAGAATCTAATAACCCCAAAATAAAGAAATGGATAAATTACTTAAACCAAACACAAATATAATGTCCCATGGTTTGGGGCTGGTGTCTTTGAACATAGTGATAATGATAATGGGTGTGTATCAATGATATTGTGTGACTTGGGGAATGTATTTGTCCTTGGAGTATTAAATTTCATGTGTTTTAGAATAGGGGTAGGAGTTCCTCACATGAGAGGTGGATTGTGTGAGGCTGGACCATGGATCCTTGTGTTAAATTATAAACACAATCCGAATACGTTTGGTCATTATTCCATATTCCAGTTGTTTTCACTTAAAATATTGTCCATTTTAAACAAAAAACAGACACTTTGAGTGATACCGACCACACTGTGCCTCAGATTGAGGTAGGTTTGACTCATACACATCACATATGACCCATGGATCATTTTCCTAAAGTATTAAGACAATCCGAATGTGTTTGGTTAGTTTTCCATATGTCAGTTATTGTTTTCACTTAAAATGTTGTCCATTTCAAATAAAAGTGTAACACCCTAACCCCAGAAGCCCGGATTCGGTGCATTATTACATATCATTGGCATGATAAAAAAAGATCAAGTCTCGAAAGACTGATTAGTTTAGTAGCCTTGTAAATACTAGATAGATTCATAAGGTTTACATTACATCATAAAATAGAAAACTACAACAACATTGTTTCCATAGACAACACTGAGATCCCATAGACTATCCTTGTAGGTTAGTCATAATATACTTCTTCACATCAAGGTAAAAATAAAACATATAAAGGGGTGAGATCAGATGCTCAATAAGGATAACAATATAGTGGAAACTTTTATAAATAATCATAAACATTTAAGGTAATGTATAGAACTAAAACAAAATCCTTTTCAAAATAAACTTCATCATAATATGGAAAATATAAATCAAAATAATTCCATTTACTTACTCACATGGATATTCCACTAGTTGAATAATCACATTCAATATTAATAGACAATTTTATATTGATGGAATGCATAATGCCAGACTTCATTACCACATAGTCAAGGCCTTGTGCCAAGACTACAAATAATATTTTGTCAAGGCCTTGTACCAAGACACTAGTTTGTCTCATGAGACCTACCGATGCATCGAGGAGCTATAGCGGGCTCCACCTATCACATACTATGTTCAATTCATTCCTCATGTGAAAATTTTTAAACATAACATAAACATTCATATTAAAACTAGCATAAGAAATGTCAATACTTTATCCATAAACCATGAATGGTGTAAAAATAACACATCCATATTCAAACATATCACAAAACCTTAAATACAATATGAAAGTTTTGTATCATAATAAATCAACTTCAAATAAGCTTAAAATCCATCAAAGGATGTTGAGATAGATGAAATCAAAACCTTTTCTTAGAGAAATATCTCTTTCTATTTTAAAATCATCTAAAATTTATATAATGATAAAATTAAACATTTATTTTGTAAATATTTTTATAACCTTGTAAGGGAAGATTTGATGATTTTATAACAGCAGAAAATATCTGTACCCATCGTATAAGACAAAAAACATTCTTACCTTAATTTTGTCTAAAAGGTTATGAAGTACCTTGATTGGAAAACGATGGGAAGATTTCTTTCAGAACATATAAGGTCAAATAAGGTTATAAATGAATTTAACCCACTGTCTAGTAAATAGTAAAAAAATTGAAATACATTTTTATGAAACATGGATGTGGATGATAAAGAGGTCCCAGTAGATAATTACGTATAAACAACCTCAGATAATAAAGAGATTATGAAATTAACCATTACCTTGTACTTTTACTTGGTCGAGGGTAGTTTAACCTCTTGTATAATGGTGAAATAATTGTTATTAAATTATACAAGAAACATATACATTAATATGATATCATATATGATCTTTTTACATTGCTTTGTTAATAATATCTAAGTATAATTGTCGTTTTGGGTGTTAACTGGATCATTTTCCTTTATATGATTTGTTAAGTAAGTAATGTTTGTTATAGATAGGATGTATCTTATTCATATTCATAATGATATTAAGTATTTAAAAATTATTTTTAATCATCTAATAAAAATTAGTCTTGAATGGGTACGATGGAGAATGAATCTGATCGCGTTCATGGAGACGGTAATCTGTACGTACACACAAGAGACAATATCATTATTTTGATATTAGAATAATATATAATTGGATGGTATATCATATATACAGAATCATTATCATGTTATATTTATTATTTACATAAATTACACATCATTATTATACCCATCCAAATAATAATGTATTGAATAATAATTATACCACGACGTTGAGACGGTAAGTCGTACATACGTACGTATGGTGACATGTCATTTAAAGGATGGATAGAATAATGAATATGGTTGTATCATATTTATAATAACATAAAATTATATAGAATATACTGGAGTTAGTATTTTATAATGTAAACAACAAATAAATAGGAAGTGGAAGAAAAAAGGAACTTGATATAGGTGATGAAATATTTACCACTTCTTCGGGTTATTCCTTTTGATTTGATCAAAAGGGCTCCTTAGGTTGGCTTTTTGACTAAAGGAAGGCCTCTGGGATTAAGGGAGTACAGTTTAGAGGGTATTTGGTTAGGTTTTGGCCTAGACAAATGGATTTGAAGGTGTGAATTGGAGATATGGGGGAGTGACCTTTTATAAGAGGGGTGAGGGGTACCTTAGAAAAAGCTAGAAATATTATTTTATAATAAAATAATTTTCGGATTATAATGGCTAAAAAATTAATTATTTAAAGTATAAGGTGGTGATGGGTCTAAAACCACTCAAAAAATAGGTTTTAGACATTTTTGGGTCACTATATTAACTTTATCTTTTAGATTTAACTCTTAGTTAAAAAGTTTGACATTTAACATGTCTCTTTGTATTTTTATTTTATATGGTTAATAAACTTACTATAAACATCCAAGAGAACCCCATTTGGTTCATTAATGATAAAAATATCATTATATAAGTCTTTTGTATAAACCTTAGATTTTTAGGAATAGAATATTAATTAATAATATAATATTTGTTTTAAAAACTCTTTTATGTCAATTTTGACACTATTTGATATTTTGTTTTTTATAAATTCATAACAACATTATTACTTCAAATAAAATTCATATAACCAACCCTAACATGTCATATTAACCTATAAAATTAGTTTAATTCATAAAAAGTCTCAAATTAAATTTATGTGGATATTTATAATATCAATTATTTTAATCTTTCATTAATACAGTAATTACTGCATCATCATTGTGTCATAAATAAATTTAATTATTTAATGTCTAAAAATTATAAATAAAATACCATTATGTAGGAAATATTTTTATATTTCTAATTAATATTTATATCTGAATTTATCTTATTTATTACCCTATATTAAAAATGTTTTATTTATTAAACTATAAATTTAACAATTTTAACTCTTCTTTGAATTAAATAATAATAAATTTACTACCTAAAGGATCATATTTTATTCCTAAGTTTGTTTTTGGTCTAATTATACTTATCCAATAGAATTATGACATGTGTTAGGGTAATAATAATATCATTTTTACCCTTAATTACCCTATTTACTTTTAATAGTGGTAAATAAAAGTAAAAAGTTAATATTCACCAAAAATTATTTTCATGTTATTGAACCACATTTTACTTACCTATATAAACTGTGTCTCTTGTATTTTTGAAATTCAACTCATAGAAATTGTAAAATTAGGTTTTATGTAAATTTGCAAAAGCTCCTAGGAGTTGGGTAAAAGACGACAAAAAGTTCGATAAAATTTTTATATATCTAAAATTATTATAAACTGACTCCAATGAATTACATTTAATTTATATAGATGTTATGTATCTATTTTTACCTAAAATAAATTTAAATAAAATAAATAATTATTTAAATAAAAAGTCGGTTTTAAACAATAACTCGGTGTTTTTCACTATTCATCAAAAATTGAAAGTTTTCAAAAAAATACCAAAAATTCAACCTAAGATAATTTTGATATTATGAATTAAAAAATTAATTCTATTTTACCAATTTCAAAACATATAATTTTCATTAATTAATTTAAAATTAATTCCCGTTGTCAAAACCAAAAAGCGTATTTTTAAATAATAATAATTATCTAAAGATTGACACTTGTTTATGTCCAATTTCAAAGTGAAATTACTTAAAATGACCATAATTGGATTAAATGGTAAAAATATAATATAATTATACTTTCAAACCATTAAAATGTATAATTCAAAACTATAAATTATTTTGATTAAAAAAGTTTTTTTCCAGTTAAAATATAGTATTTTTCACTATTCACCCAAATATGAAAGTTATCATAAAAACACCAAAAATTTATTGAAACTAAATTCTTATGTTACAATTCTAAAGAAGAAGTTTATTTTTCCAAATTGAATATATAAAAGTTTCAAATATTGGATTTAAAAAAGGTTCTCCATTAAAAGGCGGTAAAATTGCATTTTTTGAAAAATACTTCTTTCATCTGAAAAAAATGAATTTATTCTTACATTATGTCTAAGAAACTCATAATATGAATTCTAAAATTATAAGTATTATATAAAGTTAAAAATTCAGTTAATACTATTCATAACTGCTTTTGAACGTCTAGTTTGGTAAGTCGTGGTGCGCTTGAACTTAGTGTTGCATGTAGTGCAAGTTATTAAATTAATTTAAAGAAATAATGTACTATTAAATCTTGGGGTGTTACATTCTTCCCTCATTCAATAAATTTCATACTCTTAATTTGAAATTTTTATTCGAAAATGAAATGTTGAAAATAGAAAATACTTTTGTGGGAAAACCCACATCGAAAATTAGGTTAATAGTATTTAGTCTTAATAAGAGGAAAGGGGGAATGAAAAAGTCACCACCAAATTATGATCTCGATTAGGAGAACATTGGTGGAAATTAGAGATACATAATTGGAGGAAAAACATAAATATTTATAGAGAGTTATTGAGGTCATCAATCACAAACAATTGTAGAATTGAGGGCCTCATAGAAATCAATCTATGATGATTTAAAATATCATCAGTTCAACAAAACATAAGGTATTAGGATAACACATTTTTAGATTTAAGATTCATTACCTAAAGTTTAAGAATTAATTTCTTCATAGAATAGGATAAGAAAAAATATATACTTGACAATTAGAGTTTCATACTTTAACTAATTTCTACCACAAACTCATCTTTCACTCTAAAGGATAACAGGACTTAAAAAATATTTTATTTATCCTATTCGTATAGGTTTCCAAAAAAATGAATTTATAATTCATCTACCATACCTCTTAAAAAACTACATTATTCAATCCAGGACATCATGTGGGCCAGTGGTAGGTGATACACCCTTGTCGCCCTTCGGTTGCGGGTTCAAGTCTCGCGGCCTTGCTGGACGCGACGAGTTGCCGCCCAACCTCTGGGTTGTCTTTTTTATGGAAATCCAAAAATAATCTCAAACTAGAATTATCCAAAATAATTCTTTCCAAAATCACAGTCCAAAATTTATAAGGAATTTAAACACAATGAATATCTTTTTTTCCATGTAATAACATGTGAACACCTTCATCATGTATTCTTTTAAAACACTAAAACATCCCGAATTACCATAAAACCTTATTGATTACATTCATGCTCCCTTATTCCTTATAGAATACTAGATATACTCCTTTTATCCAAAAATGTTGTAAAATCCAATAATGATGGAATATACAAATCATTAATCAGTTTCAAAGTAGTCAAGAATATCCAATATAATTTATCCAAATAAATCATGTATTATTCCAAAAATAACTACCTTGGTATCAGAATCATATTATGGTTTATCTTTCTCTTAACCATATATTTTCCAAAAATTTAACCTTATATTGAGTCACTTTTCTTGGTTCCACACAATCTCAAGTCCTTAATGAAATAGTATTGTAGTACAATCTTTATATACTCTATAATTCTTATAACATGTACATCATTAATACAATACCCAAATGACGCAATAATTTAATAAAAACGTAAGAAATATAATCATTCCTCTTCATCTTTGGTAGTATCATAACTTTGTTATTATCCAATATCAGCATTTGGGGTATACTCTGATGATTTGGACATTGATTCGCGTAGTGTCCCAAATCCTTGCAGATGAAGAATTGTACATTTGAAATTTTTTTCTTACCCTTGCAATCATGTACTTGGTGTCCTTTTTCTCCACACTTATAACAAACTCCTATTCCCATCAAGAATTTACCAAGGTCATTCTTTCCACAGTTATCACATATGTGAAAATCCTTCTTTTCCCTCTTCCCTTTATCCATCTTTCTCTCTTCCATTCTTTTCTTCTCTTTCTTCCCTTCAAATCCATAGAACTCATAGAATTCTTCACTTATCTTATTAACACATGATACTATTTATTTATATGTTGAGAATACATGGGAGACTATTTCCCTTATAAATGTTGGCTTAATACCGTGAAATATATAATCCTTCTTACTCTTTGGATCATACGTATTGTTGGAGTTTACATTCCTTCTAGTGGGATCCATTTCTATACAGTGGAATACACTAGGTCAGTTTATGAATTGCAATGAATAATTACAAACTTGTAAAATACCTAACGTAAATTGAACAGTTTATGGATATAATCCATAATCATAAAAATATTTTCTTTGAGGAGGTATATACTCATAAATCCTTCATAATTATTTAAAAATAAAATGAGAATTATCCTAAGAATATCCCCCGGGAGTGTCATAACCAAGAGTGCAGTAAGGCCCATTGTCATGCCCCAGATCCCATTCAAGTATAGCTCAAAGTGGGGTTTTCGGGTTTTACCCCTAGGTACATTTGTGCCAGAGCAACCTCTGCCTACTCATATCCATAAAGGGATGTATTTTCTTGGAAAACTCACAAAATCTCTACAGTAACAAAATTCTAGGAAGTTATTCTATACTAATCCTCAAAGTCTATCTTAGGGCTATGTGCTCTAATCAGAGTTTATCTAAATCTAATTTCCAAGGTTTGTACTAAACTTAATTTGATACCAACTGTTACGCCCCGACCCCAGAGGCCCAGAGTCGGTTCATTATTACATATCATTGGCATGATCACAAAATATCAAGTCTCGAAAGACCGATTAGTTTAGTAGCCTTGGAAATACTAGATACATTCATAACGTTTACATTACATCATAAAATGGAAAACTACAAAAAAATTGTTTCCATATACAACACTAAGATCCCATAGACTATCCCTACAGGTCAGTCATAATACATTTCTTTGCATCATGGGAAGAAATAAAACAGAGAAAGGGGTGAGCTCAGATGCTCAGTAAGGATAACAATATAGTGGAAACTTTTATAAATAAGCACAAACATTTAAGGCAATGTATAGAACTAAAACAAAATCATTTTCAGCATAAACTTCATCATAATATGTAAAATATAAATCAAAATAATTCCATTTACTTACTCACATGGATATTCTACAAGTCTAATAATCACATACAATATTAATAGCCACTTTCATAATGATGGAATGCATAATGCCAGACTTCATAACCATATAGTCAAGGCCTTGTGCCAAGACTACAAATAAGATTTTATTAAGGTATTTTTCCAAGACACTAGTTTGTCTCATGAGACCTAACGATGCATCTAGGAGCTATAACGGGATCCACCTGTCACATACTAAGTCCAATGCATTCCTCATATTAAAAGGTTTAAACATAACATAAACATTCGTATTAAAACTAGCATATGAAATGTCAATACTTTATCCATACACCATTAATGGTGTAAAAATAACACATCCATATTCAAACATATCAAAAAACCTTCAATACAATATAGAAGTTTTGTATCATAATAAATCAACTTCAAATAAGCTTAAAATCCATCAAAGGATGTTGATATATATGAAATCAAAACCTTTTTTAGAGAAATATATCTTTCTATTTTAAAATCATTTAAAATTCATATAATTATAAAAGAAAACATTTATTTTTGAAATATTCTTATAAGATTTTAAGGTAATCTTTGATGATGTTATAACGGTAGAAAATAGCCGTATCCGCCGTATAAGTTAAAAAATACATTCTTGCCTTAATTTTTTTGAAAAGGCCATAAAGTACCTTGTTTGGAAAATGATGGAAAGATTCCTTTCAGAACATATAAGATCAAATAAGGGTATAAATGACTTTATCCCATTTTCTAGTAAATAGTAAAAATGTTTTGAAATACATTTTTAAGAAACATGGATGTGGATGATAAAGAGGTCCCTGTAGATAATTACGTATAAACAACCTCGGATAATAAAGAGACTGTGAAATTAACCCTTACCTTGTACTTTTCCTTGGTCGAGGGTAGGTTAAAATCCTTTATAATGGTGCAATAATTTTTATTAAATTATAAAAGAATCATATACATTAATATGATATCATATATGATCTTTTAACATTGCTTTGTTAATAATATCTTAGTATTATCGTTGTTTCGGGTGTTAACTGATTCGTTTTCCTTTATATGCTTTGTTACGTAAGTAATGTTTGTTATGGATACAATGTATCTTATTCATATTCATAATGATATTAACTCTTTAAACATTATTTTTAATCATCTAATGAAAATTAGTCTTGAATGGATATGATGGGGAATGAATCTCATCACATTCGTGGAGACGGTAATCCGTACGTACGCACGAGCGACAATATCATTCTTTTGATATTAGAATAATATATAATTGGATGTTATATCATATATAAAGAATCATTATAATGTTATATTTATTATTTACATCAATTACACATCATTATTATACCCATCCAAATAATAATGTATTGAATAACAATTACACCACGACGTAGAGACGGTAAGCTGTAGGTACGCACGTATGGTGACATGTCATTCAAAAGATGGATAGAATAATGAATATGGTTGTACCATATTTATAATAACATCATAGTATATATAAGTTACTGGAGTTATTATTTTATAATGGAAACAACAAATAAAGAGGAAGTGGAAGAAGAAAGGAACTTGAAAGAGGTGATTAAATATTTACCCCTTCTTCAGGTTCTTCCTTTTGATTTGATCAAAAGGGCTCCTTAAGTTGCCTTTAGGACTAAATTAAGTCCTCTAGGATTAAGGTAGGATAGTTGAGAGGGTATTTGGTCAGGGTTTTGCCGAGCCAAAAGGCTTTGAAGGTGTGAATTAGAGAGAAGGGAGAGTTCCCTTTTATAAGAGGGGTGAGGGGAGCCTTAGGAAAAGCTAGAAATATTATTTTATAATAAAATCATTTTAGGTTTATAATGGCTCCAAAATGAATTATTTAAAGGATAATTTGGGTCTGGGTAGAAAACAACTCAAAAAATAGGTTTTAGACAGGTTTGGGCCACTATATTAACTTTATCTTTTAGATTTGACTCTTAGTTAAATAGTTTGACATTTACCATGTCTCTTGGAATATTTATATTATATGGTTAATAAACTTACTATAAACTACCAAGATAACCCCAAGTGGTTCATTAATGATACACCTATAATTATATAAGTCTTTTTTCTGAACCTCAGATTTTTAAGAATATAATATCAATTAATAATATAATATTTTTTTTAAAAACTCTTTTATGTCAATTTTGACACTATTTGGTATTTTGTTTTTTCTAAATTCATAAAATCTTTATTACTTTAAAAAATATTAATATAACCAACCCTAATATGTCATATTAACTTATAAAATTATTATAATTCATAAAAAGTCTCAAATTACAATTATTTTGATATTTATAATATCAATTATTTTATTCTTTCATTAATACGGTAATTACTGCATCATCATTGTGTCATAAATAAATTTAATTATTTAATTTATAAAAATTATAAATAAACTACCATTATGTAGTAAATCTTTTAATATTTCAAATGAATATTTATAGTTGAATTTATCTTATGTATAACCCTATATTGAAAATGTTTTAGTTATTAAACTTTGAATTCAACACTTTTAACTCTTCTTTGAATTAAATAATAAAAAATCTCTTAATCTAATACAAGTGGACCTAAAGAATCATATTTTATTCCTAAGGTTGTTTCTGGTCGAATTATACTTATCCAATAGAATTAT
Organism: Viscum album; assembly: GCA_963277665.1. Lineage (NCBI taxonomy): Eukaryota > Viridiplantae > Streptophyta > Magnoliopsida > Santalales > Viscaceae > Viscum > Viscum album. The sequence goes on from OY728164.1 coordinate 196,741,607, forward strand.
GACATGTGTTAGGGTAATAATAATATCATTTTAACCCTTAATCACCCTATTTACTTTTAACCATGGTAAATAAAAGTAAAAAGTTACTATTCACCAAAAATTATTTTCATTTTATTGAACCAAATTTTAATTACTGATATCAAATGTGTCTCAGATTTTTGAAATTCAACTCACAGAAGCGGTAAAATTACGTTTTATCTAAATTTGCAAATGATCCTAGGAGGTGGGTAAAAGACGGTAAAAAGTTCGATAAAATTTTTATATATCTAAAATTATTATAAAATAACTCCAATGAATTAAAGTGAATTTATATAGGTATTATATATCTATTTTGACCTAAAATAAATTTAAATAAAATAAATAATTATTTAAATAAAAATTTGGTTTTAAACAACAACTCGGTGTTTTTCACTATTCATCAAAAATTAAAATTTTTCTGAAAAATACCAAAAATTCACCCTAAGATAATTTTGATATTCCAAATTCAAAGATAAATTTTATTTTACCAATTTAAAAACATAGAAGTTGAATTAATTAATTTAAAATTAATTCTCATTGTCACAACCGAAAAGCGTATTTTTAAGAAATAATAACTATCCAAAGATTGACACTTGTTTATGTCCAATTTCAAAGTGAAATTACTTACAATGACCATCATTGGATTAAATGGTAAAAATATAATTTATGTATACTTCCAGACTATTAAAATGTATAATTAAATACTATAAATTATTTTGAATAAAAAAGTTGTTTTTAGTTAAAATATAGTATTTTTCACTATTCACCCAAATATGAAAGTTATCAGAAAAACACCAAAAATTTATTGAAACTAAATTCTTATGTCCTGATTCTAAAGAAGAAGTTTATTTTGTAAAATGGAATATATAAAAGTTTAAAATATTGTATTTAAAAAGGGTTCACCATTAAAAGGTGGTAAAATTGTATTTTTTGAAAAATACTTCTTTCATCTGAAAAAAAAATTAATTTGTTCTTACATTATGTCTAAGAAACTCATAATATAGATTCTAAAAATATAAGGATTATATAAAGCTCAAAATTCAGTTAATACTATTCATAATTAATTTTGAACGGCTAGTTTGGTAAGTCATGGTGCGCTTGAACTCAGTGTTGCGTGTAGTGCAAGTTATTGAATTACTTTGAAAAAATAACTTACTATGAAATCTTGGGGTGTTATAAAAAGTGAGACACTTTGAGTTCTACCAACCACACTGTGCCTCGGATTGAGGCGGCGTTGACTTGTACAGGTCACAAATGACCCATGGATTGTTGTGCTAAAGTATCAACACAATCCGAATACGTTTGGTCGGTTTTCCATATGCCGTTTGTTTTTACTTAAAAGAGTATCCATTTTAAACAAAAGAAAGACACTTCAAGTGATAATGGATAAACCGTGCCCCGGATTGAGGCGGGGTTGACTCGTATACATCACAAATGACCCATGGATCATTATCCTAAAGTATCAACAGAATCCAAATTTGTTTGGTCGGTTTTTCGTATGTCAGTTGTTCTTTTCACTTAAAATGTTGTCTATTTCAAATAAAAGTGAGACACTTTGAGTGGTACCGGACACACCATGCCTCAGATTGAGGTGGGATGACTCGTACATGTAAAAATGACCCATGGATCATTGTGATAAAGTATAAACCCAATCTGAATACGTTTGGTTGGTTTTCCATATGCCAGTTGTTGTTTTCACTTAAAATGTTGTCCATTTAAAATAAAAGTGAGATACTTTGAGTGGTACCGGCCACACTATAACAGCCCGAGATTTTATGAAAAATATTCTTTTTAATTTCATTAATATCTTGTGTTGTACACTACACCAAAAGGATCTTGCACAACACGCATCCTTGACCTGCCTTGCATTACACGCAATCACGACCTTCCTCGATAGCGTGTGTAGTACGCAATACCGAGTTTCACTAAACAACGATATGCTATTAAAATATTATTAAAACTAGCTGTTATGAATAGTAATAACCACCTTTTAAAATTTTAGAAATTTTATCTCTCAAAATGGACTTCATTTTTTGATTCGGAATATTGAAATTAGCTTAAGGTGAAATTTTGGTACTTTTGGATAACTTTCATATTCTGATGAATAGTGAAAATTACTAAATTTTAATTAAAAACAACTTTTTTAATCAAAATAATTAATAGTGATAAATTATTAATTTGAGTGGTTTTAAGGTATATTTAGAATATATTTTTACAATTTATTACAATGTTGGTCATTGGATGTAATTTCTCATTTAAACCAGACATAAACAAGTGTCAATCTTTTGATAGTTATTATCTCTTAAAAACACGCTATTTGTTTTGACGACGGGAATTAATTTTTAAATTAATTAATGTAACTGATATGTTTTGAATTTGGTAAAATATACATCATTTTTCAATTCATAATATCAAATATAGCTTAGGCCTAATTTTTTGTATTTTTCTGGAAACTTTCATTTTTGATGAATAGTGAAACCACTAAGTGGTAGTTAAAAAACTGAATTTTTCATAAAACTTAATTTTACCGCTTCTGTGAGTGGAATTTTGAAAATCCGAGAGACACGGTTAATATCAAGGACTAAAATGTGGTTCAATGAGATGAAAATAATTTTTGGTGAATAGTAACTTTTTACTTTTTTTTACCACGGTTAAAAGTAAATAGGGTAATTAAGAGTAAAAATGTTATTATTATTACCCTAACACATATCCTAATTCTATTGGATAAGTTTAATTCGAACAAAAACAACCTTAGGAATAAAATATGACCAGTTAGGCCCACTTGAATTAGATTAGGACATTTATTATTATTTAATTCAAAGAAGAGTTAAAAGAGTTAAAATCAAAGTTTATTTACTAAAACATTTTTAATATAGGGTTATACATAAGATAAATTTGATTGTAAATATTCATTATAAATATAATAAGATTTAATACATAATGATATTTTATTTATAATTTTTAGACATTAAATTATTTAATTTATTTATGACACAATGATGATGTAGTAATTACCATAATAGTGAAACATTAGAATAATTGATATTATAAATACCCAAATAAATATAATTTGAGACTTTTTATGAATTACACTAATTTTCTAGGTTAATATGACATGTTAGTATTTATTTAATTAACTTTTTTTGAACTAATAAATCTTTTATGAGTTTCAAAAAAATCAATTACTAAATAGTGTCAAAATTGACATAAAATAGTTTTTAAAACAAATATTATATTATTAATTGTTATTTTATTCCTAAAAATTTAAGGTTCGGCCAAATGACTTAGATAAGATTATATATATTAATAATAAACAACTTGGGGTTAGTTTGGCTTGTTATAGTAAGTTTATTAACCTTATAGTATAAGAACACAAGAAGACACGGTAAAAGTAAAATTATTTAACTTAATATTAAATCTAAATGATAAGGTTAAAATAGGAACCTAAACTTGTCTAAATTCTATTGGATGAGAGGATTTCGACACATCCCCACACTAGATTCAAAATAAATCAATTTGGAGCTATTTAAAACCGAATATGGCTTTATAATAAAATAATATTTTTAGTTTTCCAAAGGAGCCCCTCTCCTACCTTATAAAAGGGAACCTCCTCCCTCTCTTCCTCACACAACTTTGAGCCTTCAAGATTGGACAACCCCTGAAAAATTCTCTTCTCCACTTCCCTAGAAACATCCTAGAGTTTCTGGTCTTCTTCAAAGACCAATTTTAGTTCCCTAAGAGGAGGCCTCAAAGAGGCGCTTCAAAGAAGAGGTAATTTCCGTTACCGATTCTTTCACCTTTATTTCTTCTTCCACTTATTCTTATTAGGTTGGTTCATTATGAAGTAATAACATCAGTATCACTCATATACTGATATGTTATTATAAGTATGAAACAACCCTATTTCACCATCTATCCATCCTACGGAAAACGAAATCACCGCGCGTGCGTACGTACGGAATACCGTCTCCACGCCGTGGTGAAATATATTTTCCACCACCACCTTACTTGGATGGGTATAATGGTGTAAATAATAACTATATATGATTATTTTAAAGTGATATTGATTCTGAAATAGTATACATACACTCCAATACAGTCCCACGATCATGAGAACGATATCATCGCTCTTGCGTACGTACGGACTACCGTCTCCACGACGCGATGAGATTCATTCTCCACTTTAACCATTCATGAATGATTATAAAGTATATATAATAAGTAATCATGAAATATATGACATAATAATGATACTGGATTTATGTTTATATATATGTATGTCATCTACTTAATTCCATTCAACTTAATAAGGAAACGAAAATAGCGTTCATGCGTACGTACGGCCTACCATCTCCATGAACGGTGTATTTCTTTCCATTTACTGATTTATTATATATATGTATATTCTGAATATATATTATATATAAATCATTTTTTATATTTTGGAATTAAGTAATCAGGATCTAAGTAATCATATGAATAATTACAAGTCAAAACACGAACGACAAATGAAACAATTTTACCCAAAACGCTCTTTAACATGGAATTTACAAAAGAACGGGTAATATAAAGTCATAAGTGAACAATATATGATATCATAACAATGAATATGATTATTTAATAAGTCAATAACATTATTTAAATCATTATACAGAAGGTTTGGACACTTACGAAGCAAATCGTACCTAAGGTAAGGGAAATATCACAATCTCATTTTTTATCTGAGATTGCTTATACTTTGGTATTTACTGGGGTGTATTTTATCATCCACATCCATGTTTCATAAATATGTAATGTTATTTCCATCCATATACAATTTTTTAAATCCAATTTTACCCTTCAGTGAGTTTCTAGTAAAATATATGAAAGGAATCTTTTGTCGTTTTTCGTACGAGGTACTTTTTTGACTTTTCCGACAAAAGTACGAGAAGAATGTTTTTTTTAACTTATACGACATGAATGGATTTTTAAAACATTATTTCCAAGAAGATTCCTTTACAAGTTTTCAAGTTTATTTTTAATCAACTTCTTTTATTTTAGAATTTTATGACATGTTAAGAAAGGAAAAGTGTTTTTGAAGTAGAAAGGATATTTTCTTCAAGAATGGAGTTCAAGTGTTTTATCAAAATTATTTTCCATCTAAGATAATAAAGGGTTATGTTTCTATCCCTATTATTACATTTATTTGATCATGTTGTGATGGAATTATTTTTATGAATTCCTTTATCTTATATGAATTGTTTTATGATGTCACGATGTTTAAGATTCCCATTTTAATTTCATGGGTTATGCTATGATGTATGGTTTATGATTTTGTGGAACACATAATAATGGTATCATTATGAGATGGGTGGGACCTATATCTCCGTCCAATGCATTGGGTAAAGATTTTATATCTCATGAGATAGACATGGCTGGAACGGTAGGTTATACCGGTTCAGTGAAACAGGACTAAAACAAGGAGTGAACTCGGTTCAGAAAGGGACTTTGTCCACTAAGATATTCTTGGCAACGAGTCTTGACTAATAATAAATGATTCTCTATGATTATTTGTGTATGAAACAAAGTTTCATGTTTTAAGTTATGATTATTGGGATTACATTTCACTACTACGATTTATCCCATGTTATGATATTATGATCTCTTTTGCAGGTTAATATTTCCAAAATGTTATGTTCTTATGAATATGATGTGATTGATATTTCTTTTGTTTACCCTTACTGAGCATTTGATCTCACCCTTTTATTTTTTCCTTTCCCCAGGATATAAAGAAAGCTTTTAGGTAAAAAAGGGGAAGATCTTTATGGGAGATGTTGAAGATCTTTCACCACGATTAGAAGATTATATTCCGAGTTTCCAAAGACACTAAACTATTACGGTCCTTGTGTGTGTGTTTTTGTTATGTATTAAGTATTTCGCAAAAGTAATGTAATGTTAATGTACGTCAGGCTTCGGGTCTCTACAGTTGGTATCAGAGGAAAGTTTTAGTCAACCTTTAGAAACTAGGATGTGAAAACGTTAGTGAGATCCCTAGAGATATTTCTAAGGTATGTCTAGGGATGTCCCTAAGGATAAGTATACGTATAGGATACAGGCCTAGAACTACGGTAACGATCATAGAATTTAACCTAATATGTTAGATATTGAGGATACTCCCCCTTTATTATGTTTTTTTCCCTAGCATGATTTTTGCCTCTCACACTATTCTTTTTGGGTTTTAGACGATGGCTGGAACCCGAAGGAACCATGTTGATCAATGCAATGGACAATGAAATGATTGTCCTCCTTAACAAACAAATGTTATGGGAGATGGAGTGAAAAATCTTATTGCTATACTTACACAAGCTATGAATCATTCTGGACTTCCAAATGAGCAGATAAGGGAACAATATTCTATTGATTCCTTCATGAGGCAACGTCCACCTTCTTTTAGTGGGCCTTCTGATCCACTTGTTGTTGAACAATGGATCAGTACCACTGAAAAGATATTTTTAGTTCTTCAATGTTCAGAACATGATAAAGTCATCTTAGCAGTATATCGTTTGGAAGGTGAAGCTGATCAATGGTGGAATATTATCAAGAATACGAGGCCAAGAGATGAAATTGAGTCCATGGAATGGGACGAGTTCAAGAACTTATTTTTCAATAAGTGCATCCCTCGTATTCTTCAAACAAAGATGGAGAAGGAGTTTCTTGAACTAAAACAAAAGGATGATGAATCTATTGGTATATACGAAGCGAATTTTACAAGGCTTGCAAGGTATGCATCTGGATTTATCATCCAACCTGAAAGTAAAGTTGATCGATTCTTCAGTGGCTTAAAACCAAATCTTCGAAGGGCATTAGCTATAAGAGACTTCAGTAGATATGAAGAAATTGCACGTTGTGCTATCAAGGTAGAAATGGAAGTTGGTGTTACTTATCCATCTCATAGTTTTGACAAGAAACGAAAGATGGAGTTCAAGGATAAATCTCAGAATAATGGTGAAAAGAAGATGAATGTTTCCTTATGCTCAAAGTGTGGAAAGAAGCATGGTGGAGATTGTCTTAAAGGGACTAGAAAATGTTTTAAGTGTGGAAAAGAAGGTCATCGAGCAGCTGAGTGTCGAAGTAATGGAAAAAGGGTTTCTAATGATGTGAATAATGAAAAGACTGCAGAGAACGCACCAACAACACTTCAATGCTCCAAGTGCAAGGAAATGGGGCATTATGCTAATAAATGCCCTAATCCAAGGGTTAGTGATGATCGACGTGAGCAACCACTTAAGGTAAAGGACCAAGGTAAGTCACATGTGATCACCATTGGCGATGTTGAATATGACAACGATGTATTGGAATGATTAAGTGTTTATGTAATGGGATTCCAGAATAATGTTGTATATAGTATCGTGGAATATTGGAATATTTATGTTTTGGTCTATTGTGGTTTTCAATAATTTTATGGCATCGGTAACCATGAAAAGTGATTGAAATATTTTTGGAAAGTAGATGATATGCGCATAATGAAGGGATAAGGAGAAAATTAAATGTTTGATAGTATTCATGAGCTCATGACTGATATAAGGAGAAGGTTATGTAATGGATTGAATATATAGAATTTTTGGATTTTGGTATGTGGAAAGTTTTAACTTTTAACTGCATTCATGTTTTCACTTAGGTTCAATGGGTATTCAAGAGAATACATGATTAAGGCCTTTGAATGTTTGGAATGTGACCAACAAGACATATCTTATGATATATGGGGATCAACAATGGTATTAAATCTCTGGTAATCGTTTTCACTATATTATGAGAGTGGACTACAGTATTATGGATAAGCCTAAAGATTGGAATGTATTATGTTGAACATAAGTTAGTATTGTTTAAGGATAGAAGTTTTTTCGATATTATTGATGGGATGTTATAGTAATATAGTTTTAGAAAAAGGACAACCTGCAGGACGGGCGACAGCCCATCGCGTCGGACAAGGCCGTGGGATTCGAACCCACAACCGAAGTGCGACTGACCTTTATTGCCTACCACTGGCCTACAAGAAGTCCCTGTTTAGTAGAAACTAGTTTTATTATTTTAAGCAGCATGATATATGAAGTATAAGTCAATTTTAGGAACCATATATGATTAATCTCACTATAGATGGACTTATGTATTTTTTTGATAACTTTTCTAACCTTTTGTTTGAGACAGATGGAATGACCCATCATTCTATCACATGATCTGCTAACACATCACGAATGACAAATTCAACTTCATTTCTTTAAGAGATGAAGTGGAAATTGTCCAAAGAACGACCAACGGCGAGACTATACCAAAATAACGAAAGTATTTATTCTAATTCCAATTTCATCAACTTTAGGGAAATGATCATGAAAACCAAAAATGTTGTCCTAGTGCTCTTATATCTGATTAATTAGATGGTACCTTAAGTCGTCACAAATTTATGGCTTTATGATTGCTGGCTTTTCCATAGCCATGTTCTCTACCACTCTCCATCAGAACATGATGGTTAGATTTCTCTTCCATATCCATATTTTCACCTATGTGGAAACCCAGTGATTATTTTATTTGGGTAACCGCTACGTTTCATACTTTTGTTTTTAAAGATTGGTTTTGGTATTCCTTTTTATGATGTGGGTTTCTATTAAAGAAACTTTCGAATAGTAAACCATTTATAACCCCGACGAATTTCGAGGGCGAAATTCATTTTAAGGGGGGTAGAACGTAACAACCCAAGATTTTATGAAAAATATTCTTTTTAATTTCATTAATGTCTTATGTTGTACGCTACACCAAAAGGATCTTGCACAACACGCATCCTTGACTTGCCTTTCATTACACGCAATCGCGACCTTCCTCGATAGCGTGTATAGTACACAATACCGAGTTTCACTAAATAACGATATGCTATTAAAATATTATTAAAACTAGCTGTTATGAATAGTAATAACCACCTTTTAAAATTTTAAAAATTTTATCTCTCAAAATGGACTTCATTTTTGGATTCGGAATATCAAAATTAGCTTAATGTGAAATTTTGGTACTTTTCGGATAACTTTCATATTCTGATGAATAGTGAAAATTACTAAATTTTAATTAAAATCAAATTTTTTAATCAAAATAATTAATAGTGGTAAATTATTAATTTGAGTGGTTTTAAAGTATATTTAGAATATATTTTTACAATTTAGTACAATGTTGGTCATTGGATGTAATTTCACATTTAAACGAGACATAAACAAGTGTCAATCTTTTGATAGTTATTATCTCTTAAAAACACGCTATTTGTTTTGACGACGGGAATTAATTTTTAAATTAATTAATGTAACTAATATGTATTGAATTTGGTGAAATAGACATAATTTTTCAATTCATAATATCAAATATAGCTTAGGCCTAATTTTTTGTATTTTTCTGGAAACTTTCTTTTTTGATGAATAGTGAAACCACTAAGTGGTAGTTAAAAAACTGAATTTTTCATAAAACTTAATTTTACCGCTTCTGTGAGTGGAATTTCAAAAATCCGAGAGACACGGTTAATATCAAAGACTAAAATGTGGTTCAATGAGATGAAAATAATTTTTGGTGAATAGTAACTTTTTACTTTTTTTACCACGGTTAAAAGTAAATAGGGTAATTAAGGGTAAAAATGTTATTATTATTACCCTAACACATGTCCTAATTCTATTGGATAAGTTTAATTAGAACAAAAACAACCTTAGGAATAAAATATGACCATTTAGGCCCACTTGAATTAGATTAGGACATTTATTATTATTTAATTCAAAGAAGAGTTAAAAGAGTTAAAATCAAAGTTTATTTACTAAAATATTTTTAATATAGGGTTATACATAAGATAAATTCAATTGTAAATATTCATTAGAAAGATAATAAGATTTACTACATAATTATATTTTATTTATAATTTTTAGACATTAAATTATTTAATTTATTTATGACACAATGATGATGCATTAATTACCATAATAGTGAAACATTAGAATAATTGATATTATAAATACCCAAATAAATATAATTTGAGACTTTTTATGAATTCCAATAATTTTCTAGGTTAATATGACATGTTATTATTGATTTAATTAACTTTTTTTGAACTAATAAATCTGTTATAAGTTTCACAAAAATCAATTACTAAATAGTTTCAAAATTGACATAAAATAGTTTTTAAAACAAATATTATATTATTAATTTTTATTTTATTCCTAAAAATCTAAGGTTCGGCCAAATGACTTAGATAATATTATATATATTAATAATAAACAACTTGGGGTTCGTTTGGCTTGTTATTGTAAGTTTATTAACCTTATAGTATAAGAACACAAGAAGACATGGTAAAAGTATAATTATTTAACTTAATGTTAAATCTAAATGATAAGGTTAAAATAGGAACCTAAACTTGTCTAAATTCTATTTGATGAGAGTCTTTCGACACATCCCCACCCTAGCTTCAAAATAAATCAATTTGGAGCTATTTAAAACCGAATATGGCTTTATAATAAAATAATATTTTTAGTTTTCCAAAGGAGCCCCTCTCCTACCTTATAAAAGGGCACCTCCTCCCTCTCTTCCTCACACAACTTTGAGCCTTCAAGCTCGGCCAACCCCTACCAAATTCTCTTCTCCACTTACCTAGAAACATCCTAGAGGTTCTGGTCTTCCTCAAAGACAAATTTTAGTGCCCTAAGAGGAGGCCTCAAAGAGGTGCTTCAAAGAAGATGTAATTTCCGTTACCGATTCTTTCACCTTTATTTCTTCTTCCAATTCTTCTTATTAGGTTGTTTCATTATGAAGTAATAACATAAGTATCATTAATATACTGATATGTTATTATAAGTATGAAACAACCCTATTTCACCATTTATCCATCCTACGGAAAATGAAATCACCGCGCGTGCGTACGTACGGAATACCGTCTTCACGCCGTGGTGAAATCTATTTTCCACCACCACCTTACTTGGATGGGTATAATGGTGTAAATAATAACTACATATGATTATTTTAAAGTTATATTGATTCTTAAATAGTATACAAACACTCCAATACAGTCCCACGATCATGAGAACGATATCATCACTCGTGCGTACGTACGGACTACCGTCTCCACAACGCGATGAGATTCATTCTCTACTTTAACCATTCATGAATGATTATAAAGTATATATAATAAGTAATTATGAAATATATGACATAATAATGATACTGGATTTATGTGTATATATATGTATGTCATCTACTTAATTCTATTCAATTCAATAAGGAAACGAAAACAGCGTCCATGCGTACGTACGGCCTACCATCTCCATGAACGGTGTATTTCATTCCATTTACTAATTTGTTATATATATGTATATTCTGAATATATATTATATATAAAACATGTTTTATATTTTGGAATTAAGTAATCATGATCTAAGTAATCATATGAATAATTACAAGTCAAAACACGGACGACAAATGAAACAATTTTACCCAAAACGCTCTTTAACATGGAATTTACAAAAGAACGGGTAATATAATGTCATAAGTGAACCATATATGATATCATAACAATGAATATGATTCTGTAATAAGTAAATAGCATTATTTAAATCATTATACAGGAGTTTTGGAAACTTACGAAGCAAATCGGACCTAAGGTAAGGGAAATATCACAATCTCATTTTTTATCCGAGATTGTTTATACTTTGGTATTTACTGGGGTGTATTTTATCATCCACATCCATGTTTCCTCAATATGTAATGTTATTTCCATCCATCTACAATTTTTCAAATCCAATTTTACCCTTCAGTGAGTTTCTAGTAAAACATATGAAAGGAATCTTTTGTCATTTTTCGTACAAGGTACTTTTTTGACTTTTCCGACAAAAGTACGAGAAGAATGTTTTTTTTAACTTATACGACATGAATGGATTTTTAAAACATTATTTCCAAGAAGCTTCCTTTACAAGTTTCCAAGTTTATTTTTAATCAACTTCTTTTATTTTAGAATTTTATGACAAGTTAAGAAAGGAAAAGTGTTTTTGAAGTAGAAAGGATATTTTCCTCAAGAATGGAGTTCAAGTGTTTTATCAAAATTATTTTCCATCTAAGATAATAAAGGGTTCTGTTTCTATCCCTATTATTACATTGATTTGATTATGTTGTGATGGAATTATTTTTATGAATTCCTTTATCTTATATGAATTGTTTTATGATGTCACGATGTTTAAGATTCTCATTTTTATTTCATGGGTTATGCTATGATGTATGGTTTATGATTTTGTGGAACACATAAGAATGGTATCATTATGAGATGGGTGGGACCTATATCTCTCTCCAATTCATTGGGTAAAGATTTTATATCTCATGAGATAGACATGGCTGGAATGGTAGGTTATACCGGTTCAGTGAAACAGGACTGAAACGAGGAGTGAAATCGGTTCAGAAAGGGACTTTTTCCACTAAGATAGTCTTGGAAATGAGTCTTGACTAATAAGAAATGATTCTCTATGATTATGTGTGTATGAAACAAAGTTTCATGTTTTAAGTTATGATTATTGGGATTACATTTCACTACTACGATTTATCCCATGTTATGATATTATGATCTCTTTTGCAGGTTAAGATTTCCAAAATGTTATGTTCTTATGAATATGATGTGATTGATATTTATTTTGTTTACCCTTAATGAGCATTTGATCTCACCCTTTTATGTTTTTATTTCCCCAGTATATAAAGAAAGGTTTTAGGTAAAAAAAGGGGAATATCTTTATGGGAGATGTTGAAGATATTTCACCACGATTAGAAGATTATATTCCGAGTTTCCAAAGACACTAAACTATTACGGTCCTTGTGTGTGTGTTTTTGTTATGTATTAAGTATTCCGCAAAAGTAATGTAATGTTCATGTACGTCAGGCTTCAGGTCTCTACACACACCGTGCCTCAGATTGAGGCGGGGTTTACTCATACATGTCAAAAATGACCCATGAATCCTTGTGCTAAAGTATCAACACAATCCTAATACGTTTGGTCAGTTTTCCGTATGCCAGTTGTTTTTACTTAAAAGGGTGTCCATTTTAAACAAAAGAAAGACACTATGAGTGATACTAGCCACACCATGCCATGGATTTAGGCGGGGTTGACTTTTACATGTCACAAAGGACCCATGTATCCTTGTTCTAAAGTATCAACACAATCTGAATGCATTATCTCGGTTTTCTATTTTCCATTTGTTGTTTTTACTGATAATGTTGTCCATTTCAAACAAAAGAAAGACACTTAGAGTGATACCGGCCACACCGTGCCTCATATTGAGGTAGGTTTGACTCATACACGTCACATATAAGCCATGGATCATTGTCCTAAAGTATCAATAGAATCTGAATGCGTTTGGTTGGTTTTCTGTATGCTAGTTGTTGTTTTCACTTAAAATGTTGTCCATTTCAAATAAAAGTGAGACACTTTGAGTGGTATCAGTCAGAACATGCCTTAGATTAAGGCGGGGTTGACTGGTACATGTCAAAAATGAACCATGGATCCTTGTACTAAAGTATCAACACAATTCGAATATGTTTGGTCAGTTTTCTGTATGCCAGTTTTTTTTACTTAAAAGGGTGTCCATTTTAAATAAAAGAAAGACACTTCAAGTGATACTGACCACACCATGCCTTGAATTGAGGCGGGGTTTACTCGTACACGTCACATATGACCCATGGATAGTTGTCTTAAAGTATCAACACTATCAGAATTCATTAGGTCAGTTTTCTGTATGCTATTTGTTGTTTTTACTAAAAAAGTTTTCCATTTCAAATAAAGGTGAGACACTTTGAGTGGTACCAGCCAAACTGTGTCTCAAATTGAGGCGGGGTTGACTCTTACATGTCAAAAATGACCCATGGATTGTTGTGATAAATTATTAACAAAATCATACTACGTTTGGTCAATAATCTGTATGTCTGTTATTTTTACTTAAAACAGTATCCATTTTAAACAAAAGAGATACACTTTGAGTGTTACCGGCCACAATGTGCCTCAGATTGAGGCGGTTTGACTCATACACATCACAAATGACCCATGAATCATTGTCCTGAAGTATCAATACAATCAGAAAGCATTTGGTCCATTTTCTGTATTCCAGTTGTTGTTTTCACTTAAAATGTTTTCCATTTCAAATAAAAGTGAGACACTTTGAGTGGTACCGGCCACATCGTGCCTCAGATTGAGGCGAGGTTGACTCTTAATCATAAATAATGACCCATGGATACTTATGATAATGTATCAACATAATATAAATATGTTTGGTTAGTTTTCTGTATCCCAATTGTTTTTACTTAAAAGGGTGTCCATTTTAAACAAAATAAAGACACTTTGAGTGATACTGGACACACCTTGACTTGAATTGAGGTGGTTTTGACTTGTACACGTCACATATGACCCATTGATCATTTTCCTAAAGTATCAACACAATCCAAATGCGTGAGGTTGGTTTTCTATATGCCAGTTGTTGTTTTTACTAAAAATATTGTCCATTTTAAATAAAGGTGAGACACTTTGAGTGGTACCGGCCACATCGTGCCTTGGATTGAGGCGGGGTTGACTCTTACACATCACAAATGACCCATGAATCATTGTGTTAAAGTATCAACACAATAAGAATATGTTTGGTTGGTTTTACATATGTCTATTTTTTTACTTAAAATAGTGTCCATTTTAAACAAAAGAGAGACACTTTGAGTGTTATCGCCCACACCGTGCCTCGGATTGAGGTAATTTGACATGTACACATCAAAAATGGACCATGAATTATTTTCCTAAAGTATCAATACAATCAGAAAGTGTTTGGTTGGTTTTTTGTATGCCAGTTGTTGTTTTCACTTAAAATGTTGTCCATTTCAAATAAAAGTGAGACACTTTGAGTGGTATCGGCCACACTGAGCCTCGAATTGAGGCGATGTTGACTCTTAAAAGTCAAAAATTACCCATGGATCCTTGTGATAAAGTATCAACATAATCCGAATAAATTTGGTCGGTTTTCTGTATGCCAGTTGTTTTTACTTAAAAGGGTGTCCATTTTAAACAAAATAAAGACACTTTGAGTGATACCAGCCACACCATGCCCATAATTGAGGCGGGGTTTACTTTTACACATCACATATGACCCATGGATCATTATCCTAAAGTACCAACACAAACCAAATGAGTTAGGTCAGTTTTCCGTATGCCAGTTGTTGTTTTTACTAAAAATGTTGTCCATTTAAAATAAAGGTGAGAGACTTTGAGTGGTACCGGCCACACCATTCCTCATATTGAGGTGGGGTTGACTCATACACGTCACAAATGACCCATGGATTGTTTTTCTAAAGTATAAACACAATCATAACATGTTTGGTCAGTTTTACATAGGTCTATTGTTTTTACTTAAAACAGTGTCCATTTTAAACAAAAGAGAGACACTTTGAGTGTTTCTGGCCACACCGTGCCTTGGATTGAGGTGTTTTGACTCAGACACATCAAAAATGACCCATGAATCATTGTCCTGAAATAAAAATGCAATCAGAAATCATTTTTTCGGTTTTCCATATGACAGTTTTTGTTTTCACTTAAAATGTTGTCCATTTCAAATAAAAGTGAGACACTTTGAGTGGTACCTGCCACATCATGCCTTAGATTAAGGCGGGGTTGACTCTTACATGTTAAAAATGACCCATGGATCCTTGTGCAAAAGTATCAACACAATTCGAATATTTTTGGTCATTTTTCTATATGCTAGTTGTTTTTACTTAAAAGGGTGTCCATTTTAAACAAAACAAAGACACTTTGAGTGATACTGGCCACATCGTGCCTCAAATAGAGGCAAGGTTGACTCATACACATTACATATGACTCATGGATCATTTTCATAAAGTATCAACACAATCTAAATATGTTAGGTTGGTTTTCCATATGAAAGTTATTGTTTTTACTAAAAATGTTGTCCATTCCAAATAAAGGTGAGACACCTTCAGTGGTACCGGCCACACCATACCTCAGATTGAGGCGGGGTTGACTCTTACACGTCCAAAATGACCCATGGATCATTGTTCTAAAGTATCAACACAATCAGAATATGTTTGTTTGGTTTTCCGTATGTCTGTTGTTTTTAAATAAAACAGTGTCCATTTTAAACAAAAGAGAGACACTTTGAGTGTTACCGGCCACACCATGCCTCGGACTGAGGCATTTTGACTCATACACGTCAAAAATGAACCATAAAATGTTGTCCTAAAGTATAAATACAATCAGAAAGTGTTTGGTTGGTTTTCCGTATGCCAGTTGTTGTTTTTACTTAAAATGTTTTCCATTTCAAATAAAAGTGAGACACTTTGAGTGGTATCAACCACAAAATGCCTCGGAATGGGGAGGGGTTGACTCGTACACGTAAAAAATGACCCATGGATCCTTGTGCTAAAGTATCAACACAATCCAAATACATTTGGTCAGTTTTCCATATTCCAGTTGTTTTTACTTAAAAGGGTGTCCATTTTAAACAAAAGAAAGACACTTCGAGTAATACCGGCCACACCGTGCCTTGGATTGAGGCGGGGTTGACTCGTACACGTCACATATGACCCATGGGTCATTTTCCTAAATTATCAAGACAATATGAATGCATTAGGTTGGTTTTCTGTATGCCAGTTTTTGTTTTCACTTAAAATGTTGTCTTTTTCAAATAAAGGTGAGACACTTTGAGTGGTACCGCCCACACCGTGCCTCAAATTGGGGCGGGGTTGACTCGTACACGCCAAAAATGATCCATGGATCCTTGTGCTAAAGTATCAACACTATCCAAATCTCCCAAGAGCTCTTAAGGGCAGATCTCCTTTGATCCTTGGGTGTTTTGAGTGCCGTCAAGTGCAGATTGAAGATCTGGGTGAGTCTAATCCTCTACTTGCTTCCTCTTTTCAATTAGGGTTTTCACTCTTCTCTCGTCTTCTTCCGAAGCTCTAAAACCATATTTTTCATTGGGATTTAGGGTGAATCTTGAAGAGAGTATAGACTGGGATATGAGACACTAAATTAAGAGTGAGATTGTCTCCAGAATCAAGGTAGGGGGTTTTTTTCCTTTCGTGAATCGTCGTGATGTTTTATATATGTTGAATCACCACTCGCCCAATGTTGGGGTGTCAGGTCCGGGGGTTGTCCGGGGTCTAGGGAGGAGGGTGGGGGATGTTTGGGGGGCTGTCTAGGGGGTTGTCCGGGGGGGCTGTCCGGGGTCCAGGAAGGAGGGTGGACAGGATGTCTGGGGTCCAGGGAGGAGGGGGGCTATCCGGGGGGCTGTCTGGGGTCCAGGAAGGAGGGTGGGGAGGCTGTCCGGGGGGCTGTCTGGGGTCTAGGGAGGAGGGTGGGGGGCTTTCCAGGGGGTTTTCGGGGTCCAGAAAAGAGGGTGGGGGATGTCCAGAGTCCAAGGAGGAGGGTGGGGGGTTGTCCAAGGTCCAGGGAGAAGGGTGGGGGTTTTCCATGGTCCAAGAATGTGGGGGTTGTATAGGGTCCAAGAAGGGGGGGGGTTGTTCGGGGTCCAGGGAGGAGGGTGGGGGCTGTCTAGGGGGTTGTTCAGGGTCTAAGGAGTAGGGTGGGGAGTTGTCTGGGGGCTATCTGGGGGGCAATCTGGGGGGCTGTTCAGAGGGTTGTCCGGGGTACAGGGAGGAGGGTGGGGGGCTGTCTCGGGGGCTGTCCGGGGGGCTGTCTTGGGTCCAGGAAGGAGGGTGGGGATGCTGTTCGGGTGGCGGTCTGGAGGGTTGTTCGGGGTCTAGGGAGGAGGGTGGGGGGCTCTTTGGGGTGGCTATCTGGGGTCCAGTAAGGAGGGTGGGGGATATTTGAGGTCTAAGGAGGAGGGTGGGGGGTTGTCTGGGGTCCCGGGAGGAGGTGGGGTGGCTGTACGGGGTCCAGGGAGGAGGTTGTGGGGTTATATATGGTCTAGGAAGGAGGGGGGTTGTCCGGGGTCCAGGGGCTATCTGGGGGGTTGTCCGGGGTCTAGGAAGGAGGGTGGGGAGGCTATCTGGGGGGCTTTCCGGGGTCGAGGGAGGTGGGTGGGGGGGCTTTCCAGGGTTCAGGGAGGAGGGTGGGGGCTGTCCAGGGTCTAGGGAGGAGGTTGGGGGTTGTCCAGGGTCTAATAATGAGGGGGGATGTCTGGGGTCTAGGTAGGAGGGAGGGGGGGTTGTCTGGGGTGCTGTCTGGGGTCTAGGGAAGAGGGTGGGGGGGATGTCTGGGGGGGCTGCCTGTGGGGAAGTCTGGGGGGCTATCCCGGGTTCATGGGATGGTATTTACATATTTTCTAAGCAAATTATTTCACGGTTAAAAAAATAATTTCATTATATCAACTTCTAATCAGACCACCAATTTTCTAGATTAGACTAAAAAATTACAATTTAATTAAAATAGGGGGATTTCATAGAAAATAATCAAATCAAGTTTTATTATTTAAATATAAAAAAATAAATATTATGTGACCTACCTAATCACACATATATTTAGGAACAATAAATCAATAAACATCAAAGTTTAGTAATATCAGTCAAAAATGTAACGAAGCAATCTGTTCCTCGTCACTATCATTATCATCACCATCATCTTCACCCTGCCTCTCATCCTCATCGTTGTCCCCATAATCATCCTCACCCTCCTACTCTACCTCGTACTCATCCTCAGCCTCCTCATCGCCCCCTCTTCTTCCTCGGCCTCCTCCTTGCCCTCCTCCTTCGCCTCAGCCTCCTCCTCACCCTACTCCTCCTCTTCCTCTTCCTCCTCGTCATCGTCTTGACCACCACTAGAACTACCACCTAGTGCACCATATATAGAACTCATCGATAAAATATATTCATCACAAATAGTGCTAGCCTCTAGTGGAAGTGTTGGATGTAAAGCTTCCATCAGTTTCATAAATGCAGTATTCTCCATAGCAGACTGTTCTGCCATCTCTATGGACCTTTTTTAGCCTGTTCTACCTATCCCTTAACCTGCTGCAACTCGGTGTCACTAAAACTCATACCTGATGAGGTCCAATACCTTAGCATAACTATACTCTTCCTAGGTCAGTAGAGTACTCTACCAGGGTGCTCATCTCCCAACATCTGATGTAAGTGATCGTTTGGCCTATAATTGTCAGGTTCATGGGCATCAAGGGCCTCTAAAGTGTCCTGTTACAAATATAAATAGATTATTAAGTTAAAAATAGATATTAGAATTTTAAATCTACAAATTAAAACTTTCAATCTACTCCTGAGTAGTTTCATTAACTTCACTTCCATATTTCTTCTTTCTACTTGAGCAAAATAGTTTTGCTCAAGGCACATGTCCTTCTATATTCGATTTATGCCTCTATAATGACATTGAGTGTAGGAAACCATAATTAAAAATAGGATACCAAAAAAATAGTAATTTCATGATTAAAATTATATAAAAACTTTATCAATCGAATAAATTAAGGAGGAAGCAATAGAAAGTGATAGTCATAAAGAAAGATTATAAATTGTCATACCTGTTGTCTCTCATGATCTGGCATCATAGTACGTCCCAATGTGTGGATGTATTTCTTAGCATCAATGTTTTTTTATTTCTTCCAAATGAATCCTAAATAAAATTCAATAATTATTATTAACAAAAAATATGAAAATTTTCATTTAAATACCTCTAATTTGATTAATACCGTAAATTGGCTAGTCATCCAATGAGTACTCATCTGTCGGTACTGTTCTAACAGAAAATCATCCACGATAGGGACTGCCTCTAACTCTATGCCCACTCTAGCACGTGATCCAATGTACAACTCATGCTTATAAGCTCTCCAAATCTCACCTAAATCCTTTATATGTGCTATCCATGCACCCTCACCATCGGGGAAATTAAACCACAGCTGACACCAAAATATTAATTCATATAATTAAAAAAATTAATATATTGCATTAAATACAACATATTTTTGTACCCATATCTCTTCCCAGGCTTTATCCTTGACTTCATTTGGCAGTTGTCTTCATGAGAGTGGGCTGACATGAATGATGTCAGAGTATTTGGAAAGCATTGCCAAAAAACTCTGACATTGCTGCCATGATTTTTCAATCATCTGACTATCTTAATTGTAGTCCCCCATCAATTGCGTGCAGCGGTTCCACACCACACGCATGCATGTACGCCCTCGCCCCCACCTCCTATCAGTAGATGTATCTGTTTTGAAAGAAAAACAAATATTTTATCAATACATGTTATAATGAAAATAAATAATGGTGTAACAATTTCTTAGGGTTGTATAAGTATACATGCAGTAGTCTAATCAATGGGCACTACTGGATCCGTAGAAACTGAAGGAACACCCTGTACAGATGGAGTGAGTGCCAATGTATGCTCCGCAGTAACAGACTCTGGCAGAGTAGGAGTCGAAGAAGATGGAATATAAGATCCCAGAGAGATCGAAGTAGTAGTAAAAGAAGATGACAGGGATGGCTGGCCAAATATTGTATGGGGAGTGGGAATCATCATCGGATATGGTACATATGGGTAAGGAGGGTCAGATATAAAGGGAGGTGAAAACATGGGAGGCCTAAATATCCCGTGTGTCCCTAAAGGCACACCGGGATCAAAATGTGGGATGGATGGTATGTCAGTGGGAGGGACAGGGTCTAATCAGGTACGCCAACCAAATTGTCTAACTCTCATACCCCCCCCCCTTCGTACGAACACCCTATGTACTAGGACCACTACTAGGCCGCTAATCCAATAATTGTCGCATAATATATGGATCCTGAAAAAATGTTTAAAAAAATAAATGACATGACATTATATATAATTTAAATAAATATATTTGAAATAAAATACTCACTGTAATCACTAGTGGTGGAATGACCAGCTTAGTCATGCAAAGATTGTTGTCCATAATCTGTTTTCATCACCTCTCTTCAATTGGTTTCATTTCCTACATTTGAAAACAAATATGGAAGTAATTAGAAAAGGTTAACTAATGTGTAACCCAAAAAACAAAATAAATGAGAGGGAATAGGGGGATTCAGGGATAGTTTAACTAACCATTGTTTTAGGTGAGCTTTAATAAATATATAATGAAGTCAATAAACTATACAAGATGTAATAAAGAAATTTAATTTTTAGTAGGATGATTATTTACTAAGTGTCATCAGTCTAGTAAAATCATGGAACATTGATTCTACCAGATTCATAAGTGGAAAATCAATTTTCAAAATTAAGGGAAATTTTAATTTCTTTAGCTCAGGTAGATGATGTGGGATTCAATACATGTTTTCCAGAAGAATACAAACCATTATTCTCATTACCTGGTAAAATGTTAGAGAGGTCTTAGAGTCATAAAATTTTTATACAAATCATAGTTGAAGCATTGAAATGTTCGCCAAGTTCTAAATGTTGGTTTTGTAGGTTTAAATACAGTTTAATTCCAAATTAGAAAATGAAATTCAAATAAAAATTTCAACCAATAAACATTGAAAATTCACATAAGGGTCAAGTCGGGTACAACATATTTGTAATCAATATTAAATCAATTTGAATAGAACCAACCTTAACAATCCAACTCGATGTAATCCAAAAGAATTGAGAACATGAATGGATGATTTTATATATTTCCCACCACAACTTCAGGTTCACAATCAACTCTGACAATTGAGCTATTGGATTCATAAAAAGAAATAAGTGGATTAGTTCCAATGGCAGTAGGGATGGTGTCAATTCCATCATCACCATCATCAAAAATATGTCTTGGAATTACTTCAACTATGACACCAAATTCAGGTCGAAGTTGGTCTTTGACATAAAATACTTGTTTAGCCATTGATGCCAATACATATAGTTCTTCGATAGCAAGAGTGTGAGTCATATTAATTACTCAAAATCCACAATAATAAATAAATGTGACTTGTCTCATCATCGAATCAAACCAATGACATTTCATCACCGTGACTCGGCCATGAGAGTAATAATACAACATTATTATTTTTTCAATGACTCCATAATAACCCAAATTTTCAAATTGTAGTCTACTATATGATGCACTGGCATAACAATCTGTTGTGACAGTAACCATAACACTATCATGTTTTGTTTTCATGTTCTTTGTTTGCTCAGTGACAATAAATGTGTACCCATTGATAATAATTGATTTACAGACACGAACCACGGTATTAGAACCAAAATCCAAAGCTCTTATTTCCTCAGAGTCAGAGATAGCAGGAAAACTCAATACCTAAAATATAAATGAATATTAAACTTAATTAAATATTGATTTAATTATTTTAAACAGTAATATTTTTACCTTCAATTTTAACCAAGTAGAAAACTATTTTCTATGCAAAGTATCCCTCCTTCTCAAAGATAAAGAATGATTATTTCTATTTATCATTGTTTTATGTTGCCTATAGATAAAAAATATGAATAGTTTAATAGATATATATGTAAGATATACATATTCGATTTAGTTACCTTATGTAGTCATCGAACAAATCATAGTTGAACAAAACTGTGTGATGTTCCATATCCCGCTCTTCAAGGCTTAATGTCTTCAATGTATAGGATCCAAGAATTCCTCCTATTTGAGGAAGTGATGGAAAACTGGGTTCCATTTTCTCATACTGTTCTTCTTCATTTCTCATTGATCTGTTCATTCTTTTAGTAAGATCAGAAAAATACATTGAGAAGAAATCCACACATTCTTGAGCCAAGTAACTGTTCACGATAGAACCTTCGGGATGATTCCTATTTCGGACATAAGACTTTAATGTGTACATATTTCTTTCAGTTAGATACATCCAGCGAAAAGAAAAAGGTCCTCCAAGAAGTATTTCAGTGGGAATATAGACAGTTAGATGCAGCATGCATGTGAAAAATGATGGAGGAAATATTTTTTCCAAATCACATAAAATTAATGGGGAAGTTGTCAACATTTTTTGCAAGAAATACTTAGACAACTTCTTAGCACAATGATATCTAAACAAATGGAACAACTGAATAAAATTCACCCTTACATTATTGGAAAAAAGATGATAGATTTATATTAAAATCAACTCATGTAGAAGAACGTGATAATCATGATTCTTCAAAGATTTTAGCTTCAAATCTCTTCTGTTGACCCGTTTAGATATGTTGCTTGAATATCCATCAGAAACTCTAATAGTCTCTAATACTTCTAGAAATTGTTTTTATTTCTATAGGTGGCATCACATAAGAAGCACATGGAACTTGCCATTTATTTTCACTGATACGCATAGGATGAAATTCTGGTCTGATGCCCCAATCCACCAAGTCACACCGAGACTGTAAATCATCTTTTGTCTTTACCTTAACATTTAGAAGTATCAATATCTACATTTCACATATATTCTTTTCAATGTGAATTACATATAAGAAATGACGTAATGAATTGGTTGATCAATAAGGAAAATCAAAAAAGATACTCCTCTTCCTCCAATTGTAATAGGTTTCAGTAGAAACATTCTTTCTCTTTCTAGATTTCATTTGACCCTTCCTGAATGAAAAACTTTAATCTTTCAATTCATTAAGCACATCAGTTCCAGACATACGCTGAGGTGGATCATCATTCTCTATGGTATTATCAAATCTTTGACGATTATTTCTATATGGATGGTCCATTTTCAAGAATCATCGATGTCCCATAAAACTGAAACTACAGTGATGTTTCAGTCTTCTGGAACGTGTATTCTTCATACAAATAGGACATGAGAGTTTTCCCTTCGGGCTCTATCTAGACATCATTGCATAAGCTGGAAAATCATTGATCATCCACATAATCACAACACGCATCTGAAATATGTATTTCAAATATGCATCGTATGTGAGCGCACCCACATCACAACTAGAAATAGAGCTACTGCCATCGAATCAATAGCCACAGTTTTAAAACCTTGGCTATAGGCCTATTTTTCATGGACATAGGACAATTTTTTCATTACCTTATGGCCGTAGTTCTCTAAAACTGTGGTTATAGGGTTCCCGCACTTCCGCGGGAAAAACAATCCCACCAAAAATTTGGCGGGAAGCCCTATCACCACGGTTTTGAGTCTATTCAAATGGTTTTATTAATATATATATATCATAATATATATATATATATACCCAAATTGTGGTGCGGTGTAGTGGTAAGTGTGTTGGACTGCATAGTGGAGGTGCAGGGATCATAACCCACTGGGGACATTTATAATTTTGGCTATTGCCACGGTTTTCCAAGGATATTAACATGGTTAAAACCGTGGAAATAGCCACCTATAGCCACTATTTAAACCGTGGCTATAGGTCAAGCGCCACAGTTTCAAATTTGGAGTCATATTGCCACAGTTTTCAAAACCATGGCAATAGGTAGCTATTTCCACGATTAAAACCATGGAAATAGGTCGGGACCTACTTCCATGGCGATAGCGGCCACGGTTGGAAAAACCATGGTTGTAGCCTTTGGCCACGGTTTTGGGGCCTATTGCCACGATTTTTGAACCGTGGAAATAGCCCTTTTTCTAGTTGTGTATCCCAAAGAAGTTTTAACTCTTTTATTAAAGGTTGCATGTATATGTCAATATCAATGTCGGGATCATAAGGGCCAAATAGAGTATACTCATGAAAGTGAAAGGTTTTTTCATACACAACCATGGGGGAAGATTATAAATGTGTATAGAAACTGGTCATGTGCTATGCAGTGTAAGCATCTACCCAAACAGATTAAAACCATTGCATGAAAGACCAAGCCTCACATTATGCAAGTCAGCTACAAAATCAGGATATCGAGCATCAAATCTCTACCATGAAAATCCATATACAGGGTGAAACAACTCATCATTAGTCTTATTTCTCTCAGTATCATGCCATCTCATTTTTATTGATATTTCATCAGACATAAAAATATTCTGGAGTCTGGGGATCAATGGAAAGTGCCACATTACTTTCTATGGCACACGAGATGGTGTTCCATCAGATTTTGACTTCTAATAGGATGTGCCACATTTTATACAATCATTTCGTTTAGCAGTTTCCTCCTAGAATAAACTGAAATCTTTCAGGAAATCATGAATTTTGTTTCTTGAAAATCAAAGTTCCTCAAATAACTTCCATGACATATGGTGGTTTGAGGGAATATCGGCATCATCTGGAAGTAAATACTTCAAGAAGGTAAGAATGTAATCGATTACTTTATTAGAAATACCATACATAGTTTTCCTATGAAACAATCAGATTAAAAATCCCATCTTTTTTATTTTATCGCACTGTCGATATACTGGAGTCGTGGAAGTAACATTCAATTTTTTCACCCTAACAATATCAAAATTTTCATTAGATGCATCATCTGTCCTCATATCGAAGTCTTCTTGAGTAGAAATCCTTTCTTTTTTTATGATGAAGAATAAATGGAAACCGGTCATCTAACAAATTCTCCAGTCCAGTCCTTTCATTTTGATGATCAGAAATTTAAGATTTCATTTTCTCCCCATTGTGATATCACACATAGTATTTTTCTTGAAAACCATATTTGGTTATGTGGTAGCTAACTTCTTCACAGCTCAACCAAGGTCTACCAACACAATTGGAACATGGGCAGTGTATGGAACCACTATATGAAGCATTGTAAAATGAAAAATCTAAAAATCTCCCAAAATTGTTTTGAAAATCGCTTGAAATCTGATCGGTTTTATACATCCAACTTCTATTCATTCTGTAAAAATAATTTTTATAAGTCATTTGGTCATAAGAAATTCAATAAGATTGAAGTTTAATTGAAAATATATTTAAGTTAACGATAAAGGAAGGAGTTTCTAGTTGATGTAGTGAACTATTAAAACAATGTAAAGATATACTAATTCAGTTATGTGTGCCTAAATTTGAGGTGAGATGTGTTTTGTAATTTTTTCATTTATCACATACAAGAAGACACCATAGACTTTATAGAACATTGTTCAAGATATTAAAAATCGAAGGCTTTTTATGTAAGATGCAGAATGTGTAAAGAGATCTTTTTAAATAATTTATTGATGCTAAAAAATGGAAATATTGTGAAAAGTTAATACATTTCAGAACACCCAAACTAAATTCCACATAAATTACCATATCACCCCACTAAAAAAATGAAAACCACTTACCCCACTACCACAACCGTCACCAATCCCTTCACATAGATCATCCATATATCCATTACCCACCTTGAGAAAATATGACTAAACAAACCATTTACCATCTTTGAGTGGGGATACATCTCACCAGCACCTCCATTAGTCGATATGATTCACTAACTACATAAAAGGAGTGGCTATGAAGACTTCAAATCAAGTTGTTTCATATAATCATGACACTTGAATTGTAAAACAAAAATAGAAAATAAATCAAACTACGCTTATTTGGTATGTCATGCCACACAAGTCACCACCTGGTTTAGGTCAAATCAAAATAGAAACAAAGAATAATATATAAAAAACATTAAAACTAAGTTAAGGCTTATAGATTTGGAGTTTAGAAATAAAACATTGATTGAATTCAGATGGATTTATAGGGAGGAAAGAGTTTCCACCCTATGTAAAGAGAGAGGCCTCTAGTTTAGAATCCAATGGGGGCTTTCCCAAGGCTTCCTAAATCATAATCACTATGAATCCAAGGTAGATTTCTCCAAGGTATTCTAAACCAAATCATCATGAATCCAAGGGGGTTTCCAAATGGAATTAAAAGTTATGTTTTTAACATGAATCCTTGGTTAGTTTCTTCAAGGAATTCCAAATCATTAATCAAAGAAAAAATACTCAAAAATTAAATTAAAATTTATTTATATTCATTTTCAATAGGTCTCATATAAGAGGCACATGCCTCAAGTACCATTATGTGTTATAGACATCCCAAATAATTCACTCATGTTCAATAACTCATTCCTAGAACCCCTATGGTCATACCTTTCATCACCCAATTAGTTCCCCAAGTCAAGCGCACCCCATGGGTGGATAACGTTTAGGCTTCTACACTAATAGGTTGTTCATTGATCATAAATATTTTTAATTTCATAAAGTATAGACAAAAACATTTATATTTAAATTTGAGATTAATAATAAAGTATGTCAATGATACTACACATCATAAAGAATACAAAATAGTGATACTTTTAAGAGATAGTTTATAAACCATCTTTTATATACTCACAGACATCTACCAATCAAGTATTAGTGATTGATTCAATATGAAATAGTGTGAATCATAAAATTTTCCAAAATCCCTATAAATAGGGAATAATAACATGATCTTTTTAGATAGTGAAATAAATGGATAAAGGTTGAGAATAAAAGGATATCTGCTCATAGTTGGGATGAATAACACTAGAAACGGATAAGATACCTCAACTCACCATGTTAGGTCAGAGATTTTGGTAGACCACACACCAACCATGTTAATTACCTCAATGATGGCTTCTATGTCGGTATTTGGGAAGAGGTTGAAGGAGTCTAACCTGGATGGGGGAGTTACTGCTGATCGGATGGAAGACCTTGGGTTAGGGTACAATTGCGCGAGGGCTTCTAGAAATCGGGGCAAATGTTTGGTTTTTGTGTAATCGGGGGCTGGGGTGTTGTATTTCGGCGGGACTTTTCCCTATGGTTTTTAAAAACTGTTGGGAAAATCATGGAATTTACCAACAGTTTGTACAAACTGTTGGTAAAGGGAGAAAATTTTGTAGATTTCCCAATGGTTTCTTCAAATCATTGGGAAATACGTCACTTACTCAACCATTACCAATGGTTTGAATAAACCGTTAGTAAAGGACCCCTATACCAACGTTTCTATTGAACAATTGGTATAAAAGTGTTGGAAAAACCCAACTTCCCAGTGGTGAATAATAATAATAATAATAATAATTTATGATTTTTTTATATTTTTTTGTAAATATTGAGAATTTTTTATAGTTTTTTATTTTTTTATTAGTTTAATAATATTAATATTAATTTTTCATTAATCATAATTTTATTAAATATAATTTTGCAGTATTATATTTTTTAATGTTTTTTTATTTTACTAATAATAATAATATTTGATGATTTTTTTATATTTTTTTGAGAATATTGACATTTTTAATATTTTTTATTTTTTTATTATTTTAATAATATTAATATAATTTTTTCATTAATCATAATTTTATTAAATTTATTTTATTTATTTTGTTTAGTATTTGCGATGGGGCCTTTTGAGATGAGCTCTCATCGCAAATAGTTTAAATATAATTTTTTTTAAAAAAGTATTTGCGACGGGCCCGTCAGAAAATGTTTTATATATATAATGTTATCAGAGGATTATTTGTGACGGGCCTGTCGCAAAAGGTTTATGTATATATAATGTATATAATCAGAGACTTATTTGCGACGAGAAAGTTCCTCATCGTAAAAAATAGTATTTGCGACGCCGTTTTCTACAACAGGCTATTTGCGACGGGGCCCCATCGCTAAAGGCTATTTGCGACAGGATCCCGTCACAAATCGCCCGTCATAAATAGCCTATTTTCCAGTAGTGTAAACAGTGAAATCACAGCCTGAAAGATCCTCTAACCCAAACCTTAAGGTTTGATCTAACCTCTACAGGCCCCTCATCACTCTTGGTTCCACTTCCCGGTGACCGTCTAAAGCCATCACATCTACCCAACCCCAGCCTCAACAGGCAGTGTCCAAAACCCGACCAAATCATAACTTAATGCCCCTTTGTCAAGTCCCACTAGACTCATCTCACTTTAAGAATATTTCAAGACTCACCTTTGTTCTCAGGAGGGAGTTCCTCATCCATTTCAAGATATACACCTACCTCGTTCATCATCACTAGGCCCCAAGACACTCATTCCTACCAACTATCCCTAGGATATTAGTGTAGGTTATTCCAAAATGAATTAAACATCCCATGACCTCCTAAAGTTCTCTCATCAACTTAGATAAATATCACACCCCTTGGAGACACAATCATCAGGAGATCCCAATTCATACAAGTTCTAAGAGTGCTTACACAAGGCATGGGTGGTCAAACGCTCTCCTATTCAGTTTACCTAGAGAACCCTTGGTCCATAAACCAGATTCTTGAAGCCATGAAATTATTCTAGAATGCACACTTATAAATAGACAAGTGTATGAGTTTTCATAATAGGTTCCACCTACCTAGAACATACATTCATCCCCTCATCAAGATCCACCAAGATTCATCCAAGCCCACCGAGTCCCTTCCATTTTTCTCAATACCTATCTCATGCAAAGAGATATAAATAATTAATTGTTATAATTTATAATTAACTAATAAATTTAATTTAAATATGAATAATTTCTAAAAACTTACTAGGAATCATCTTCTCACTGAAACATTGAGCATGAGGGTGTTTTCCACTCTTGAAATTCTCCAAAACACAATCCATGAAAAAGACCCAAAATTCAGTAATCGTTTCAATGGATGATGTCTCCAAAAATCTCTAAAAACCCTAAGAAAATTCATATAGTGATGTAACTTCACTAAAATTATGTTTGGTGGGGTGTAGACAGTGTCTAGGATCCTCCTCTATGTAAGTATAGAAAAATACCCATCCATTTCGGTCGATTCCACCATTATCCAACAGAATCTACAACAAAACCCTAAATGAAAGTGGCCAAATTATTGTAAAATAATAGAAATTAGGAGAGGAGGGAGGATCTTACTCAAATTTTATGCCAAAATATACCATCATCCCCCCGAATCAAAGGAGAGGATTGAGGGGGAGGGGTCAGTTATTCGACCCTCCTATGCATTCTTCATCAACCAAAAATGAGGGGGTGGGGGCCTAACCCCCTGTTTATTTAAAAAATCATGGAACCTTTCTAATGTGATCTGATGGTTTATTCCATAAACCATCAAGGCGAGGAACCCTAACCCTCTACCATTATTTTTCACATTATAAATCCCTACTTCAAAGTGTGAGTGGCCTCTAGTAGCATCTTTCTACATCTCAACCACTTCGTACATCCTCTAATACTCTCTTGAACCCATTGGTTGTCCACCAAACCTTAAAACCCATCCAAAAACACTATTTCAGAATTTTTCAATTCTTAAAACTCTAGTTTGTGTCCTGGTTTTAAAAACAAACCACCCACTATAAAAAAAGTTTAAATTGTCATGGGAATTTAAAACCCAAAATTATGTGATTCGTTATATGTTTAACATGGGAATATAGATTTTTATGAGAAGCATATAATGACTTGTATAGGGTTTTAAAGGCATAAAATGAAAAATATCTTAAAAAAAGTAAGCCTCCACTCATATAATATTTATGATTGATATGTCTATGATACTCAATATGATTAATTATATTAATGACTTGGAGAGAGTTAAGGTTTCCTTATAGCTTGTTCTGGTTCAGGTATTTTTTTCATTGATGTAAATGTTCTGACATTGTGAATGATTTTAAGAAAATTTTACCTAATATTATCAAATTTTTTAGAATAAATGAATTGGGAATATGATATCTTGATTATAGTGTTTTATAGATGGTAAAAATGGTAAAAATTTTAAACCATAAGAAGGAAAATTAGTTGGATAGTCCATCAATGTTTCTTCAACTAGCTAGTCAAAGGAAAAATTAGGAAGGATGAAGTAATGATTCTATATTACTGAATTTTTTAGGATACCTAAAAGGATTTAGGAATATCCCTAGAATTTCCATGTTAGTTATCGGTTTTATAAAAATTGATTATTTTTTGTAAATGGTATGTGATACCAAATGTGAACATTACAAGTGTTTTAAATATATAAGCACTCAAAATTAAGGGAATAATTGATAGATATTATAGTTTTCATTCAAGCGATGAAAAAAAGATTTGTTACATAAAAGGATTGAATGGAAATAACTTTATCAAACTCATATGGAAAAAAATAAATGATATACATATTCATCTCATTTATCTTATATGATAATATGATATGTTTTTAACAATGTGTTGTTATGAATAATATGAGACCATGAATTTGATACACTTGGTTTGTGATTCATCAATTTTTGTAACATGTTTTGAAAAGGATACGTGGATAAAATGTTTTATCACTGATAAATTGTCTATAAAGGTATTTGTTAAAATATGAGAGAAGATGTTCCCAACACCAATCAGTGGAATATTTTAAAAATAAAGTCTTCTTTTTAGAGTGAAAATGCTCTAAACAAATAGAATACCATATATGATATGGAAATTATAGTTTATTTGTTAAATATTACTAATAAAAGGAAATAAGTTTTACTTCCTAACCCAAATAATTTTTTGAATCATATCATGATATTCTAAAGAGAATACAATTTTTAAGAAGATAGTGGGGTATGTTTGATATTATAGAAGTTCAAAGTTAATAAATAAATGATTATACCAGTATAAAAATAAAGTTATTTCTAATTATTTTCCTAATGATTTTAAGATATATAGAATTAAAGTTAAATGTAAAGGTTTACATTTAGTTATTGAGTAACCCAAGTGACGATTGTATTTTTTCTCAATAAGAAATGCTGCCACAATGGAGTGAAACAACCAATATGTGTTGGGAAATCTATGAAGAGAAGATGAGGGGATACTCATACATAAATGATAAATGGATGAACATAATTTTTTATCATTATTATTAAGTTGGAAAGGATATGAAACTACTTATTATTGATTAAAATATATTCTAAATTATTTTTTTGAAGGAGTAGATTCATAACACCGGCCTTTATATATGATGATTAGAGATTTGATCCTAAAGGAAATAAAATACAAGTCTTGATGTTGTGAGAAAAACAATATTATTTAGTTGTGAATAATTTTGTAGGATTTTGGATAAAATAGATACTAATAAATAGTTATTAAGGAAGAAAATATAGACTGAAGATTGAAGAAACCATCTAATGGTTCTTGTGGTTCAAGGCTGGTAAAATCAATAATAAAGGTTTTTATATGATGTTTGAGATTTCCATGGGATTATTATTAGATTATTAATTAGTATTGATACTAATATGAAGAATTATGGAATTTGGAACTGATATTTATTAAATTTATAAATTGAAATGATTTCTATAAGGTAAAACTCTCTTTATATGCTGAGAAAATGGAAAATCCTAGAACCATACCTGTGTAGAATAAGGTGAACACTTAGTTATCACTAAGTAATATAATGTGAAATCATGAAAATTATAAGGTTTTTCTTAAAGATACTAAGGTGGTTTGTCTGGTGCATAAGGTGGATTCAATAAAACCTTAAAGTAATGTTTGGAAAATATATATTGGGAATGAAAATTATCTATGTATTTAAATCTATATTGTGTTCACAAACTTTATAAGGTACATTCAATAGTTATAAAAAGGAAAAAGTAAAGAGATCTTTATAAGGTTTATATACATCAAAGGGGTTAACTATAGTACTTTGTAAGGTTTTCTACTAACTTCATAAGTTTCATTGAAATTATTTTAAGGATGAGTCTTGGTAGAATTTGTTTTTTTGAAAAATTACTGAACCTTTTGATGGGCTTTGTAAGGTCGGTGTATAGACATCATAAGGTATGCCACAAAACATATTAATGTTCACTGCATGAATTTTGTAAGGTTGTTCCCTGTCATTATAAAATTTCAATGAAATATGATATAACTCTAAAATAAATAACTGAGGAATTATAGAATAAACATATGTTGAAGAAAGGAGATTTATACCTGATGGATCTTGATCCATTCCATCATTGATACAGACATCATAAAAAATCTAAAGATTTTTATTTCAATATGAGATATAGAATCAAGATAAATCCGATTTGATGAAAATTTCTTTCTATAACATGAAAGAGTTTTCTATGACTAAAATATATTCATGCATGAAGATATGGAATGAAAACAATGTTATAGATTTTTGGATATTTTAAAAGAAGTTGTGATAGCTCAAATATCACATAAAATAAATCTCAAATCTCATAGATATTTAAATGAGGAATTTGACCTTGAATTTTATAATTTTTGAATAAAAAATCAAACATAAAGATATATTTGAGTTTAAACTAAGAAAATTACCTACCAATAGAAATTTGAGATTTTAAATAATTAAATATATAAATAATATTAAAAATAATTCTATGAATATATAATCACATGAGATGAGTAAAATTAGTAAGTGAGAACTTAATATTGTTTCTATCTAGAGATCATTTGAGTATCGAAAGAATGTTGACTGTATCCAAGAGTGCAACCTATGCATCAAAGGAGGAAACCGAGAGGGGGAGTATAAATACTATTTTTGTTTTATACAATTTTTTTAGACTCTTGGAGATTGAAGAACCAATATGACTTAATATCATAGTAAGATAGAGTTAAATAATAAGACCAAATTGAATATGGAATTGTTGATTATATTTAGGTGTTTGAAAACCTATTTACTGGGGAAGAATATACATTATGATTATGTTGTGAAATCTCAAGCAGTAAGGGGAGATATGTTTCAGATTTTTATGAAGAACCATTATAGAAATGGTGGTTCTTGTATAAACAATGTCATTCCAGTTGTGAGGACTTATGACTATGGGGTACCACATAAATATCACTTCATATGTATCTACAATGAATATTAGGTAAGTGAATGATAGAAACCCTTAAGGAATGTAGATATTACCTACCTAAAACTTATGTGTCAATTGATAAACACTTATCATCGCTAAAATATAATTGTAATAAAATTTATGATTAGAAAAAATAACTGAACATATAAAGGAGTAGTATTTCCATGAAGGGACAAAACTTTGTAAAAACCTTGTGTATTGTTGTTCTTGTTTACATTATGTATTTCATTTAGTGGTAAGGTTTGAATGTGAATCAATAGGATCCATACCTTATAATATTTATAGAGGTTAGATCATAAATATATGATAATTAAAATAAAATGAAACACTTAGTAAAATTTGGGGACACTGATTCACCCCCCCCCCCACCCCACTCAGTGTCTCCACACAATACACTCGGTACTTCATGTGGTAACAAAGCTAACCAGGAGTCCTATGATTATATTTTTTATTATCCCAGATGATTTAATAGATCTATATTAAGTGAATATTTAAAATATAATTGATAATTATGTGACATGGAAAACACATTATCCTTCCCTACTAGCACTAGAGTGAAGGTCCCAAACAAAAATAAAAAAACAAGGATAAAAAGAAGCTAAGAAAATTGATAATAATATCAAAATAAAATTATAATCAATAAAAAATTAAATATATCAAATTGATAATTTTTCAATTATAAAATATGTTGAGAGTGACCCTTTTGGAGAAGAATATTCAAGATGTGGGGAGTACGTGGAAGTATATTCCATTAAAATAGTTCAATATCTCTGCTTTGAATTCAATGATCTTTTTAAGAAATTATATATTGAGGTGATTTCTTATATCATTGGTTTTATCATGGGACTATATAATGAAATATAAGAAC
Organism: Viscum album; assembly: GCA_963277665.1. Classification (NCBI taxonomy): domain Eukaryota; kingdom Viridiplantae; phylum Streptophyta; class Magnoliopsida; order Santalales; family Viscaceae; genus Viscum; species Viscum album. The sequence goes on from OY728164.1 coordinate 196,776,074, forward strand.
TAGATGAGTAGTATGAAGAAATGAATAATTATTTTGATAAGAAGTTCCAAATATGAGAAAATCTAACACAAATTTTTGAATCCAAAAAAGAATGTGTATCACTTTGTAATTAACATATCACCCTAATTGATGAGGAATTGAAAATGAGTAGTTGTGAGAAATTTGTGACTAATAAATTATTTAGATAAGTGAGTTTTTAATTGAAAAAAATATATAAAAACTCTATCAATGTCATGGAAGAACGATTGGAGGTTAAAGAAAAATGAGTAAGAGTAATTGAAAACTCCTTACAGGAATCAAGAAAAATTCAAGAGGATTGGTTCAATAAGGTGAAGATAAATAAGGAATAATGTTTTATATTAGATAAGGATGAGATTAATTCCCTCAAATTAATGTTCTGTGAATTTGTGGTAAAATTTATAAAACTTTAATCACAAAAATTTGGATCTTCTTAAATAGATGATGAAATTATTACTAGCATAAAAAATTTTAATAAGTGACCTATCTCAAAAATTAATCATATCCATGAAAAAATAGATCTTTAAATCACATATTAATCAAAAAATAATAAGATATTAGATAAAGGTAACCTATGATCTGGTTTATTCTGTTTGTACTAATTTTGATTCATATGTTAGTACAAGTTCTATTTCAAAATCTGGGTAAGTCTAGATGGATAAAAAATTTAATAAATCCATAAAACCATTAAGGTTATATTTTATCATATATATTAAGTAAAAAACCCTAGTTAGACCCTAAAATAATTTAATTTCAACCCAAAAATATCATGGATCACAAGATGGAATTTTAGTCCAGGTTTCATCTTTAAAAAAGAGAATGAGATTCACAGGTTATTATTGGGAATACTAGAATATTGGGAATAGGTAAATTGTGTGTTGGAATAATATTCCCACTCTTGATATTTATATAATGATGGTATCATGGGGAAGAAGACCTTAAATTAAATGAAATAATGCTAACCAAAAGCAACCATTGTAGAAAATGATATTTTTTTTACTAGAAACATATTTGAATTCTTTGATGATTTTATGATAATTTCAATAAAGGTGGTCACCATTATAAATATTGAGGGTATAAACTAGTTAAGAATAATTCATATAGTAATTTTAATATAATTTCAGGTGACTAAATAGGAAATATACAAAAAAAATTCAATCCACCTTGGAAGGTAAGCAAGAGAAGAAAAATTCCAAACAAAAAAGGATTGTTGAATAAGTTGCAACTAAAAATACAAATGAAAAGGATATCAAACCAAAGTATTTATACTTATATTTTGTTAGGAGGGTCCATACCATATACCAATCTAAATATCTTATGGATATTAGAATTAAAGTAATCATATTGACTACTCTAGAACCATCCCTTGGCACCCTTCTATCCAAGAAAAACATTGAGGTAAGGGAAAACCCTATACTATCTCAGTTGCATGCTCCTTGAAACAGAGACCAGATACTCCCCCATCCAGAGGAGTTTCCTCACACAGGTATTTGTAGTGTAAAAGTTACGAAATTATTTGTAGCAACATGAGATATAGTTGGTGTCTTGAGTAGACCTACTAAATTACATCCCCAATTTTCATATGATGATGGGTTGATTGGAACACTGGGTGATAATCTTCTAGTTGTTCAAAATCAGGTTTTTCCCACAAAAGGACATCAATGGCCAGACACTAGCATACTTCTTTTCCGCACATCTATTACCTATAGAACTACCCATAGATGTTGATTTTCTAAATGAATATATTATCTCTGTGGACCAGGTTATACCATGTTGGAAGATTCATTTTGATGGTGCCTCCCAAAGTCCGACCGATATAAGGCTCAAGACCCCAAGCTTAATAGGGTAATCCTATGGATCATCTTCATCACACCATCACATACTATCTTTACATACTCATTATTATTTACATAAGGTTTCACTAATAATGAGTCAGAATATCAGGCCCTCATTACTGGTCTTGAGTTTTCCTTCAAAATTAATGTCCCCTATTTACATGTAAAGGGAGACTCTGATATAGTCATCAAACAGATCAAAGGTGAATACCTCATCATAAATAAAGATATTGTTCCCCTATAGTAATTAACCAGTTTGCTGATGGATTGGTTCACTTCCCAGATGAAGGTGACCCATATTCTTCAATTGTATAATAGTCAAGTTGATGCTTTAGAAATCTTGGTTGCATCTCTTATAGAACCCGACCTGAATAACCTTTTCATTCATGTGTCTCATCAGAGAGTCACCGCCCCTTCCACCTCTAATGATGGTGACCAAAAAGTATATCAGTTAGCTACTAGTACTTATGTTCTAGGTCACTCAAATCCCCCACCCCATAGTTGACGAAATTCCTGATTAGATGACTCCCTTTTTCAATTATCTCTATCAAAGTATTATCTCACCAGACTGAGCTAAGCATGAGAAAATCTGATAGTGTTTTGTGAATTTTAACCTCTAGAGTGGGACTAACCTTTAGAAAACTATATAAATGTGTGGTTTTGATGGAATTATCCTCTTTTTCATCTAAGGAGGTGAGATGCCTCGGGTCATGTAGAAGGCCCATGTCGGATCCTATGGTTCCCACTAACCAGGATAGAAGCTCTCCCACCAAATTTAGAGGTTGGTTTACTTTAGGACCACCATGGACCATCACAAAATTTAATTATCCAATAGGTTTCATGTTTGTCAGATCCATGAAATTTTTTTTTCATTGAATACCAAAGCTTCTCCACACTACCAAATATTCTTGACCATTTGTAGTATGGGGACTCCATGTTGTGGGACCATACCCGCAATTTAAAACTCAACAGTGCATGTTTATTTTTACTACAATAGATTTATTTTCCAAATTCAAAGAATTGGTTCCCCTCAAGAAAGTAAAAACTTGGTTTGTGATTGAGTTTGTGAGCTCCCAAATCATCTATCAGTTTGCGGTGACTCACACTATTCTCATAGACAACAAAACCAATTTTCGGGCTTCCAAGATAAATAAACTATACACCAAGTACACTTTCCAATCCAACCATACTTATTTCTACCATGCACATAAAAATTGGAATATTGGGTCATTCAATAAGACCCTCTCTAACATCTTGCAAAAAATGATGGTCTAGAATAAAAATAGTTAGCCCGAAAATCTCTCTAATGCACTTTGACCTATTAGAAGATAACTCAAAATTTCACCTAGGTGACCCCATACTTCCTGATGTATGAAATATAATTAGTCTTACCTATTGAGTTTTAGTTTCCATCACTTAGAATGACTATTTATGACCATAAGATTCTAGATATAATCGTCAAATTCATTTGATCTAAGTTGGAGGACCTTGAAGAAAATTGTCTTTTGGACGTGAATAACTTAGAGATGCACCAGAATAGGATAAAAATAGTGTTCAAAAAGAATTTTCTCCTCTTCTACTTCATCTAGGGTGACATGGTATTGGCTCTTAGAACTCCAATGATACCCAGAAAAATGTTGTCAAAGTTAGTTCTAAAATGGGAAAAATCTTAATTTATCCATAAGGTCTATTCTAATTTAGAATACTCATTAATCACTATGGATAGAGATCCTGTCACACCTCTCACCAATGCCGAGTTTCTCAAGAAGTCTATCACATGAAAAAATGGGTCAAAACTATGTGACCTTAAACTATAACAAACATGGTCATACTATATGACAGTAACCAGGTTCCGCGCTCTATGACCTTAAACTAACAAAAACACCTTTGGTCCAAGAATTACGACCTTAAACTATTTGAATACCCCATAGTCTTACTTGTATGAATTTAAACTTCAGATCCTAATATCCTAAATTCATTTCATTAAACTACAGTCTATCCTCATGCAATAAATATAGGATTCCTCACATACCAAGTGTGAGATGAAGAAAACCAACCTCCTCAGCACATGACATTAAATTATAGCCTTAACCAATATGAAACTATGATTCCTCATATGAAAAATATAGGATGAAAAAAACAAAAAAAAAACAACATCCTCATCACATGATGATAAACTGTAGCCTTACCCCATGTCATAAGCATGGGATGCTCCATGGAAACCATGGGATGCCCCAATTCCCTCACCATAGAGGACAACCCCCAAATTTTAGCAATGGTATTCTACCATGTTGTGTTTCAAAACTATACTTGGATTTATTTTCAATTGTATGGGATATATAGTGATGCCTAGAACCCCTTTCTTCGATCCCATCCACCAATTCATAAAAAAAAACCCTTTCCTAATGGGGGGGATTACGTTCACTAACCTTTGGCCCTTTGGCCCCATTTATGGTCCAAGCATCATGACCTTAAAATATTTTTATTTTGTTTCATAATATTTATATGTACCATGGGATTGCATTGCCCTCATTTTACATCAAGTTTTACCTCTTTCTTTCAAAAAAATATCCTTAAAGAAAAAATTCCCCAGTCCCAACATCATGAATTTAAACACTTTTCCAAATTCTAATTTGTCATATCTGCATGTTCTTAAAATGCATATCCATCATCCTTCTATGTGACATTTAAACTATAGAAAAAATGTACCATCCTCTTCATAGAGGATAGACCCTCCCAATTTTGATTTTTTTCTTCTACCATGCCACATTCCAAAAATACACATGGCTTGATTCCTATTCACATGGGATATGTAGTGATGCCTAGGCCTCTTATCATTGGGACCAGTAATGAATTCATCACAAAACCACCCATTAACTAGGATAATATCACCCCTGAATTCCCTGATGGTCCTCTTATTTAGTTATAATCCTCAATCATATTCCTCATATCACTAACAAATCGAGATACCCTCATGACTCTACATGAGGAAGGAAAAAATGGGAATATTAATATGTAATCCCTGTATATGTACTTATCACAAGACATTAAACTATAGACTTACCCTATGTACACTCGGTATGCCTCATATAAAAAATATGAGATGAAAAAAATGAACATCCTCAGCACACGACATTAAACTATAGATGTACCCTATGCAATGAACATAGGATGTTGTGTATCACAAATATGAGATGATTTAATGCCCTCGTTAGAGAGGACGCCACCTTACCAGCATTCGTCTCCTACTAATCCATGTTTCAGAACTATGTGTGGCTTGATTCCAATTCCCATAAGATATGTCGTGATGCTCGGATCTCATATCTTAAGTCCAACCCCATCATTGACTCATTACATGGTCTTTCCTCCCTCAACATCATGATGTCAACTTGTGTTCTATTCATCTTGGAAGTTTGGGTGTAAAATGGTCTCCTTATCCCCCCCTTTTATGCTAGGTTTCCACTCTTCCTTACAACACAAGACTATTTAAGACACACATTCCCTTTGGTTCAGGATCCATGACCTTAAACTAGTAGCAGCCATAGTCCGAGTTGTATGAATATAAACTATAAAGTCCAATGTCCCAATCACATAACATTAATTTGTATACTTACCCCATATAAAACTAGGATGCCTCATAAGAAAAATATGGGATGACCAAAACCCAATGTCCTCAGCACGTGACATTAAATTGTAGCCTTAGCCTGTATAAAATCGGGATGCCTCATATGAAAAATATGGGATGACCAAAAAACAACATCCCTAACACATGATGTTAAACTATAGCCTTACCCCATATAAAATTGGTATGACTCATATGAAAAATATGAGATGACAATAAACCAACGTCCTCATCACACAACATTAAACAATAGCCTTAACCCGTATAAAATCAGGATGCTTATATGACAGATATGGGATGACCAAAATCAACATCCTTAGTTAATAAAGTTAAACTGAAATCTTACCATATGAAAAGAACATATAAATCCCTGTATGACTAGTATTATGTGATTAAATGCCATCACCGGAGAGAGAACTGCCCCTTTGGGCTAGGCTTGATACTCGCCTACTGACATTTTCATCTAGTGCGTTTGAGCGCATGGTGAGATAGCTCCAAGGGTATTCCCTCTGGGACATTACCCACTTCCATTTCCAAAATCTATGATTTATTCAATTTAGATAATAATCATCCTCCCTATATAAATGGTCTCCCTAATGGTAATGGTTACTAGCCACACTGGCTCACCTACTATCCTAGGCTCACTCATCTAAGGAACCTCAGTAACAGATGGTGGTTCCCATGTTTCAAACTTGGTTAATGGTTGATCCCACATTTTCCCCATATTTTACTGGTACAGGTGTGGAAGCTATGTTTAGAATATGGTCAATATTTGTTACCTACCCATCAGTCATCCCCTTTTAACTATTCAGGTCTTATAAGTCATGATCCCCCCTTTTAGGACTTCCTTAAGTTGGTCACTTTTCCCCCTTCTTTTGTTCTCCACTATAAACAATGGGAACTCTATACCACTCCTTGTTTCTCGCATTGAGAATGGTTTATGTGGGATTAGGAGTAGGGTATGAATTCCCCCAATAAAGGTTGAGACACATGGGTGCCCCCTCACCCACTAGTTCGAACTCTACAACCATAAACTTGGATTCCAATTCTAAGAATCATGACTTTAAACTATGTTCAAGTCACCCTAGGAATGTGTCATGTGATTTTGGGCCTCCTTGGTCCTCCATACACATCAAGTTTCCACTCTACTTTACTACACATATTCTTTTTGTATGTTCACTCACTAGTCTAAACTCAACGACCTTAAACTAGGAGCCTTAGGTCCAAGCATCATGACCTTAAACTATGAGAAAGTTGTCTCGGGGATATTCATGTGGCAGGGCCTCCTAGGATCCTCATACACATCGGGTTACCTTTTCACTATACCACACACATTTTTTTGTGACACACAACCCATGATATAAGAATCTCAACCTTAAACTATGTGTAAATCTCCCAAGATTCTTTTTCTTGGTGTAAGGCCTCCTAGTAACACTATTCTCATCAATTTTGAACCCTATGTCATCATAATAACCTTTCTGGAATGAACCCTCCTCAGTTCCAATCATTATGACCTTGAAATATTTACAACACAATGGTCCAAGCTCTATGACCTTAAACTAGGAGTCTTGTTCCAAAAATTATGACCATAAATTATTTGTAACCCCATGGTCCATGAATTATGACCTTAAACTATTTGCAACTTCTTAGTCAACTGGTATGACCTTAAACTACAAAAGGAAAGAGGTAAAAATGTCTTTCAGGATTAAAACCCATAAGGTTATCCTAATAATGAGTCAGACTCTCACCCATAATTCCACTTTAACAACTTAGAAAAAAAATAAGGGGATGAAAAGAAAGAGGTATAAAGCCAACAATATCCCACCATGAACCCTAAAAACCTAGTTTTTCACACTAAACTCATAAGTTAATGAAAATTTTAGATCCAAATCATAGTTCCCTTTGCCTCACGAGATCCTCTAAGAGTGCCCCATTATGTTTCCTTCTTATCCCCCCATCACCTTCACTGGGTGGGTGTTATTCACATCGGTTCACATGTCCTAGAAAAAAGATGATAAACTATGTTATAAACGTCCTAATCACGTGATGTGAAATTGTATAACACGTCATCCTCGTCATATAGAATTAAAATACATGTATATAATCCTCACTTTATGATGTTAAATTTTATATGCATCATCCTCACCATATGATGTTAAACTACATGTACATTGTTCTTATTGTATGATGTTAAACTGTGTGTACATCATCCTCATTACATGACATAAAACTATGGAGTGCCTTAGTCCCTTGCATGAGAATTCATTTTCTTCTATTGGTGTCTGTCACTTACCACACCATTCAAGTTCCTTATTTTCTTAGAATACAAGATTAATCTCACCTTGTAAGGCAAGTATAACCTTTTTTCAAACTGATATGCCTACCAAATGTGCTCAAAGAATCAGTGGAATAATTTCAAGAGTGTTGAAATCCTCCTAAACATTCCCCCAATTAATCTCCATGCTTTTCGTCTCCTTGGAATTGGATCCCCAATAACCTTTCATGTCTGAATATACCCCCTAATGGAAATGGTGTCTGGCCACACTAGATTATTTATCATCCTGCACAAATGCTCTGAAAGTCTTTTGATGAAATTTTGAGATAGCTCATGTGTTTCAAACATGGTCTGCAGTCGATCCTCAATTATTTTCCCCATATTTAGCAAAGAGATAGTATAATATTTGTTTTGAACATGGTCAATAGTCATCCTTTATCACCATTCCACTCCCTTTGTGTTCTAAATCCTAGGCATCTCAATTCACAATCTTTATCTCCCCCTTTGTTTGGGTAGAATTCAATACTCTTGACCTTACCGCATTCATGTTCTAGATCATGTTGGGAAATAAAGTTGACTGGTTAGAGAGCCCCATTCTCTGGACATATCTTTTCCAGTCAGGAAACTCCCAATGGTCAATTATACCCGGAGTATTCATCTCATTTATGGTACTCTCATAAGAATGAGAAATATTATACCTGTCCCTTATTTACAACACCAAGCATGACTCATGTGGGCTTATGGATAAATTGTTCATTTTCATGTTAACGTGATTAGATATGTAAAAATAGAAAACACATTTAAGTACAAATGGGTTTTAAAGAAGACAATATTCAAATGCTCAGAAGGGTTGTCCACACATTGGGGACTCTCCTTTATTTTAGATAAACTAGTGCTCCCTATGGATATACCATGTAAATTGAGCACTCCATCCCAGAAAACCTTTGTCGAGTGGTCCCTAGAACTTATTTCAGCCTAGAAATCTCTATTGCTTCCTCCTCGTCAACCAAGCATACCTCGTCAACTCTGATTTTCACCTGACCTTTCATTGAATAGAACTTGGCCATCAATGATGCCACCTCTATAGTTGTGGCCTTAGATGCCACCAAATGGGCCCTTAACTGGCCAATGATCCCTACACGATCATTGATGATATCCATGTGTTCACACACTTTCCCTTTCATCCATGCAAGTTATTATTCATCTACCTAGAGCTTCTTGGTACCCTCAGATTTTTCCTTGTTCTAAGAAACCTCGAACTCTTGATCCTCCATGCACACTATCTCAACTAGATAATCATGAGACAATGCATGAAGAGAATGTTCATACACTCCTCCAATGTACATGTTTAGTATCCAATGACATAGATATTCCATTCTACTTACCATCTTTTACTTTAGAGTTCGGGTGATGAAATCATGCATGCTTCTCCACACCCTACATTGGACAATGTAATTCTTCTTAGTGATGTCAAACCTAAAGTCATATTAATCCTCAGGCTGTGTGGGTTTATACTCTAGAAAACAATCAAGGATAAAATAATAAATATCCTCCTTAAGAAGCCTCTTGGATGGGATAAACTCCATGTTAAGAGAAATTTCATTTTGTTCAGACTCTTCAAAAGAGATAACCGCTACACTAGCTTCAATCTAGGTCTCCCCTGTAGCTGTATCTATGCCTACAATGGGTTTATCTTTCGATACTGAACCCAGATTGCCTTTAATGGATGGATCCATAAGGGTTGGATCAGATCTTGGGAGAGGTGTCCTGATAACCTCAACTGCACTTGTTTTTTGGGTGCAAACTCTCTTGAGAACTATTTCAAATGAAAGCATGTAAACTAGTTTAGCTTGGGAAAAAAAGCATGATGAACATGATTTATGTAAGGTCATTGAAATTAAAAGAGGTGAAAGTTTGGATGATATCTATCCCTGGGGACTTAAAGGGGAATTCCACCACTGGAGACCCTTAGGTACTAGTTGGCACCTCAACGAATAACACTGAACTACCCAGTACCACCCGGATGGAAGTTACATCAAAAAACAAGCATGTTAATGCAATGGTACAAGACTACCCTATGAAGTATTGAAGAAGATACGGAATATTGAAAATTGATTTTTAATATTAACCTAAGGTATATGGATCTCAATGGTGAGTCGTCTTAGGAAATCAGCCTCACTGGGAGTCGAATCCACCATCAGAATGATAGGGCATAACACCTCACTGATGACCAAGAAGGTAGAAGAATCAGAAACCTACCCTTGAAAACCCTCTGTGGATACCAATCCTACTAAAACCACTAGAGTAGACTCTAAGTAGGCCTCCTCAGACTTCGTGGAGGCACTCTCTCCCCCCTTAATATGGGACTCTTGAGTCTCCCCTACCAAGTCCTACATGGTAAAAATATCTGGTTAGAACCTTTAAAAAAGGGGGGACTAGAATATTTAGAAAGTTAAAATTACCTCACAAAATAGGATCTTGGTTAGGTCATCACCCTATGGGGTGACCTCTCGACTATCCAGAGAGGTTTTATGGATAGTGACAGACCCCCAAGACTCCTCATCAGTGGAATCCTGCATATCGGCACTAGAGACTGATGAATCATATGTTAACACCTCATGGGACCCTGTATCTTCAGGTTTCATGCCAAAAATTTCTTGCATTCAAGTAGTGATAGGCCTGAATTACCCACATTAGTGTGATAAGGCAACCACCTCTGTTAGATAGGTGAATAGTTTGTGGATTTCCATGTGGCTTGTGATCCTGGCTAGCCCAACCTTTGGAAGATTGAACACATCTCATATGAGCCTCCACCATAGTTGCTCCACCATCAGGTACATCCTCAATATGCCCCATTTTTCACATATTGTAGGATTAGTGGCATTGGTGTCTGAATACACCAAGTACTGTGGTTTATTTCCTGAAGCCTCTCAAGCTTGAGATCTCTTTGCCTTCTCTGATGGCTGCTTCTAGGGGGTCCCCACACCACTAGGGGGTGGGGGAGAAACCGAACCCCAGTATTCCCCAATCAATTCTCAATGTGTGGTCCTTCAATGATGGGTGGTAACTTCAAAGAGTAGCTCATTTGCTGCCCTGCTTCTCCTGCTACTCACCTAACAGCACAATCCTCCTCAGACGTTGATGCAACATTACACTTGGGTATGCTATTATCCAATTACTAGCATAGTTTGGGGAAAGGATAACATTGAAGTTAGTATATGGTGGTATGATGACCTCCCTTGTTCCCTTATCTATGAAAATCCCCCACAGTTTTAAAAGGATATAGGGATGACTTTCTTCATAGATCTCCATGTAGACTCAATTCACTAGCTACTGAATGCACCCAATTTTATGGGTGAAATGAGATGGAGTGTATGGTTCTCAATAGGTGTTGGCATCTATCTAGGAAATCAACACTCTGAATCATATTTCATGAAGGTATTACCACTACCCCGGTGTCCCCTCCAGGTTTTCAACCATCTATCTAATAGGGGTCGAGAACAGGTGAAAATTGAACTTCCTATGATTTCCAATGTTGATCATGACCCATGTTTCATCAAGATTCACCGATCAAACCCCATAAATGTTAAGGATCAAAGTTCTTAGGAAATATTTTAGAGGATTAATGTTATTTGGAAACTCGTACCCCCTAAAATGCGATACGCCCCACCCATGGAGGAACTAGAATGGTCCACAGATGTTCCTAGGAATACTTCCCCTTGTGACATTCCTTGGTTAGATGTAGAGTCGATCCATCATTGAGACACCCAAGATCACCTAGTTTACAGAGTCTAATATGGACTCCATTGTGTCCTATGATGCAGTCCCATGTGGGTATCCCAAACTAGAAGTATCCACCCACTCAAAAAGGTGTCAATAAATAGTGTGTATTTGATTTCTAGATACTAGTCCTTTATACTATATCCCCACTACTGGTATCGGCCTTCCTCTAGGATCAGTTAGTACGACCCCAACCTTATCCTCTTCCATGACACCAAACACCACTTCAGACACCTTGGAATCTTCATAGTTGGTACATTTAGGGGCATTCTCAAATAGGTATTAAAGGTGATATTCCAATGAAAAGTAGGATTATTCTTCAAAACTTATATCAGTTCATCTAAATGAACTTGCACTGTGATGTGGGTCTGAGCTCTATTCCCCTATGCATTGGGAATTTGAAAGAAATTTTTGTACTAGTACCCTATCTGTGGGATTCCCCCAATGTAATGGAAGTCCCATAGACTGATCCTCACCTCCCCATAATGGATATAGAAGGTGTTGGTGTCTGGGGACCACGAGATGAGAAGTTATGAAAGTAGCTCCAATTGATGATAGATGTGGAATTGGAACATCCACACTTCCTCATATAATCCAATATGTCACTGCTCAGCTCTATACTCTTTTCATGTGTATCATACCTAGTAAATCCACACCAAAACATCAGTGAAGTTCCCACACACTTATAGATTATATTATTAATACCAGCCCCTAATGTTATCCTGAATGCTGGTCTGAATGATACTTGCATAGTGAGTGGGGAACCAATCATTTGTTGGCTACTCCCCTATCACCATCCCAGTCATTCCTAGGGTTTAGACCATGAAATCATCATGATCCCTATTCAGGTGATCAAAAAATTTAATATTCTAATGGAAAAGTTCATCGTGGTGGGTGAACTAAAACCATGGTGTGCTGAATTCCATGACCAGGATTGTCACATCATCTAGGAGCCCAAAATTGTACAAGGGAAGCATATTTCTCAACAAGTACCCTCTATGGGCCTCAATCAACATACTTAAAAACTCATTTTTTCAGATACGACTCTCGTGGAATGAGGGTTCTTAGGGTTCTCATCTATTTATTCCCTTCAAGTAGCAGCGATACGATCAGAGACTACTTGGTCTATAGGGTTTTCCATCTCTAAGATGCTTGGAGAATGTAAAAAGGTTGGGTCATGAAAAATGGCTTCAGTTAATGAAATTTATGCCTAATTTATGCAATTTGACTCTTATTCATGTAACCTTTTCATTATTTACCGAGAGTGTAGGCTTGATCATGCAAATCTAGTCACGTAAGAATCTATTATGCAAAAATCATGGCTTCAAGCTTGGGAGTTCATGAAAAATTCAAAATTACATGAATTAGAGACTTCTAATAATGTACTAAATTCAAGTGAATGTACAAGGGACCCCTCACCCTATTTATAGATATGGTCACTCGGGTTTCATACACGCAAAACATAGTTGTGCAACCTGACCTCAAATTTTCATGACATAATGTAAATGATCTCTAAAATCGCCACTTTCCCTTATAACTTGACCTTCTGGTCCCTTATTCACACCAATTCTGAGGGGGGTATTTTTTGGAACTAAAAATCGCGGAATGGAAATTTTTCCATAAAAAGATGTCAGTTCAAACTAGATGTCCATTCTAGAACCCATGAGGGGTTTTTGTGAAAAAATCATGATTTTTTCACAAATTTTTCATCATGAACACATCCCATTTGTTTGTAGAAGGATAAACTAAAGAAAATAATTCCATTGAACATATATAAACCTTGAAATTATGGGATATGAATTCAAACTCCATAGTGCCTTCATGCATGTAAAACCAAAATTTGTGTGCCACATTCTAATGCGTGGTAAAGGCGATTAGAAACAATTGGACCGCATGGCCACAACCATGTGGAAAAGGCATAGAGAGTGCATAACCACATTTTCATGACCCAATAGGTTTTCCTTTCACTAGCAACCCATTTTAGATATAAATAGAATCACATCCCCTTTATTTAAGAAAGGATATCCAGAAGACAAAGCATCATCTCTGAATCATGAAAACCTATCTTCCGTGACATAATATAATTTTGATGAATTATCCAAGGTATAACATTTACATGACCGACCTCCCATGAACCCCAATGTGTATTGGACCATTCTTGAGAGCTTATAGTGCAATATCCCTTAATTCTAGTCAGGTTCATGCAAAAGAAGTTTCCTTTTCACCATCCTAAGTTATGAAAAATCTCAGAATTTATGTTTTCCTAAGCCCCATGTACCTATGTTGTTTTCTAGTGCTAAAGCCTATGTCTTTTGAAAACCCATTTTCATGCAGTATGATCAAATTGCATATAAAAAACTTCAATTACTTGACCCCATCCCCCTATGATTTAAGTGAATCATGGACCATTTCCCTACCTATTTATCCTAATCATAGGTACCCTTATTCCCCTTTCTCCTAAGAATAGGAACCCTAACATCAGCACCCCCTATTTCCACTTATCCATTATGACAACCCTTCTTTTTATTACAACTTAAACATGATTTATTAAATAAAACATCACTTGATACAACAAAAAAGATCAAGAGGTTTAGTGTCTTTGGGGCTTAGGATCATTACATAAACACTTAAAACAAGAAATACAACATCTTTATTGAAAACTTCCTTTACATGACCACTACATTCCCTCATACTTAGCATTGCATGGGATAACCTGAGGACATGCATAAGAAAATAGTGAGCTATAAAGCCCAGTAAGGGAGTACACATGGAATAACATGAGGAGTAAAATACATGTTAGACAATGGGAATATCAATAGAGAATAAAAGAAACATGAACATAAAGGCATGATAAAGCATGATAATCATAATATGGAAATGTGGCAACAACACTTAACATTGAATTAGCATGAGCCAAGGATCATTGCACATGGAGCATGAGTAAACCCTCATTTCACATAAATCATGAGTAAACCCTCATTGCACTTGAATTAGCATGAGTCAACACTCATTGCACATGACGTATCATGATATTATACTTTACCCAATGTATTGGAGCGCTATAAGGGTGCACCCTTCTTAAACATTTCATTTCATGCATAATGTGCCACATGGATCATAAAACATGGATTCATAAAACATAATCATTTATTCCATGATAAAGGAATGTGGAATTAATACATGAAACTTTATAATAAATAAGTAAATGTTCATAATGTTGAATACCCTTGATGGAGAAATGGGCATGGTATTCACTACACAATGACATTGGCTTAGAAAATCGGTGCGATTTCGGCAGCGTAACGGCGTAAAATAAGAATTCATAAAAAAGGTTGATAAGAGAGAAATGGGTTCCTCATCATATTTATATGTAATGAACAGTAAGTAGGTCATATAGATACATGTCCCAAAAATTGTAATGGAATTTAGATTCATGATACAAATTTTTTTTCTTGAATGTAAATGAAGAGAGAGATGTTCCTTTCGGAATTTTGGCATAGTAACGGGTGTACATGAGAGGCATTTAATGAGAGAGAAAGGGGTCTTCCATCATTCAAACAATAAGAGGTCAGTATGGGGGAGGTGCAAAACCATACCCCAACATTTATAATTGAAATTAAAAGGGAAAAACAACTTAAATAAAATTGGACAAAATGAGAAAGGAAGAAAAAACCCTTACTTGGAAGCATGCTTCCAAAGGCTAGAGAGAGGCTTGTGAGAGGCCTCTTGAGAGCTTGGGGCGCCTTGGGAGGATTCTAGAGAGAGTAGGGCAGAGGTTGGACGAACTCCAAGGGATTTTAGTGAGTAGGAAGTGGGATCTTGGGTGGGTTTATATAGGAAAGGTGAGGGAATTCTTTATTATTTAGGTTTGGGTCCCCTTACATTAAATTAATCCAAACCACAAACCATCCCATGGGTTTTGCCCATGGTTTTTGGAAAAGGGAAGAGGAAAACAATATTTTATAAGGCCCAAGTATGAACTTCTTAAAATAATAAGGTTTCTTATGTGGAGGTGAGTCACACTCCCATGGAAATTAA
This sequence comes from Viscum album, assembly GCA_963277665.1. Lineage (NCBI taxonomy): Eukaryota > Viridiplantae > Streptophyta > Magnoliopsida > Santalales > Viscaceae > Viscum > Viscum album. Next base: position 196,791,642 of record OY728164.1, read on the forward strand.
TTTAAAAAGGCAAAGTGTTGAATATGTCTTGAGGGGTCCATTAATGCTTTGAAAAGTAAGTCAAACAAACCCAAAATCACATTATTTTAATGAAAAAACATATATTGGCCAAACATAAGGATTATGGTATTTTATTACGTCACCATTGGGTCATTATGATGTCATAAAACACATTATATATTTAAACGGTGTTTAATTTTTACCCAACAATTTGACTGTCTCAGAAAATTATGAAAAATTCACTGTTAGATAATTTCGACTTCTTGATTCCAGAAATGACATTTATTTTATCTAAAAAAATTTCTAAACATTTTAATTTTCACTTTTAAAATAAAAACCAACATTTATCGAAAATTCACGGATTTTGACAGAAATGGCTTTCAAACCTTAATAAAAAATTTAATTGCATTCATAAAATTATAAGATCATTTATATTTAATAAAAATTAATTTAATAATATTATTATTATTTTATAAAAATATTATTTAATTCAAAAATCCCTTAATTTAATAAAATATATTTCTTAATTAAATAATAACTAAAAACACCATTTGTACTTTAAAAACTATTTACAATGTATCAAAAATGACTAGAAATTATAGTCATTATTATATAAAAAAAATAATGTACATGAACATAGTACTGCTTATTTGTTACATAACCCCTTAAAACAATCGTATAAGACCTAAGGGTAAGGTGTGCAATGGTGACAGACTCTTGGGGCGGCTCGGATAACATCGCTCGAGTGGTAATCTCTATCAACTTCCACTTTTCCTGCAGACGGTCACGTTCGAGCTTGACATAATGAAGCTCAGCTTGGGCTTCATCAAAGGTGAAGCCCAAAGACACCAACTCTTTTCCGAGCTCCGAAAAATGGGTTTTGTATGGGGCAATTCTACTGGATGAGGTCATCCCTTCCTTTGTCTGAGTAAAATTGGGTTCGTTAAAGCCTTATATTTATACTAATCATGTGATCACTGTTCAACGGCTATAGAAGTAACGGTCACAAATCTTAACATAAAACCAAAGAAGTTGGTATCTTATAAAAACATTTTTCATAAAGATACATTTAACTGAATCAAGAGGTATTTTCCATTAATGAAACTTTGGGTCGTTACAATATTCCCCCCTTAAGAAATTTCACCCTCGAAATTTTCCTTTTCCCACACCAAACCAAATGTGGGTAACTCAGCTTCATCATATCCTCTGACACCCAAGTTGCTTCTTCAAACTTGTGGTTTCTCCACAACACCTTGATGAGGGGCATTGTCTTATTTCATAGAACTTTTTCTCTACGATCTAAGATCTTCACTGGTTTCTCCTCATAAGAAAGATCATCTTCTAATTGTACCACCTCGGAAAAGAGTACATGTGAAGGGTCCGATATGTACTTTCTTAAGAGGGATACATGAAAGGCATCATGCACCTTGGCCATAGTAGGTGGAAGTGCTATTCGATAGGCCACAGCCCCAACACGATCAAAAATCTCGAAGGGGTCGATGTACCTTGGACTTAACTTCCCTTTCTTTCCAAACCTCATGACCTTTTTCCACGGAGATATGCGTAGAAACACCATGTCTCCAACTTTAAACTCAAGGTCTCGTCAACGATTATCTGCATAACTCTTCTGTCGACTTTGGGCTGCCTTGATATGCTGCAGAATGGTTTTCACCTTCTCCACCATTTCTTCGACCATTTATGGTCCAAGCAGCTTACGTTCACCGACCTCATCCCAACATGTCGGTGTTCTGCACCTTTTCCCATAAAGGGCTTCATATGGTGCCATTTGGATGCTCGAGTGTAAACTGTTATTATAAGAGAACTCAACCATAGGAATATGTTGATCCCATCCTCCTTTAAAGTCCATTGAGAATGCTCTCAACATATCCTCAAGTGTTTGGATAGTTCGCTCGGATTGGACATCAGTTTGAGGATGATAGGTCGTACTGAAGTGCAGTTCAATATTCAGAGCATGTTTAAGACTCTTCCAAAACTTAGAGGTGAATCTTGGATCTCGGTCAGATACAATAGATAGTGGTACTCCATGAAACCTTACCACTTCCCTGATATATATCTGTGCCAGTTGATCCAATGAGAAATCCTCTCGAATAGAAATGAAGTGTGCAGTCTTTGTAAGACGATCCACAACAACCCAGATTGCATTGTTTCCTTTGGATGTCCTTGGAAGTCCGGTGACAAATTCCATGGTGATTTTTTCCCATTTCCATTCTGGTATGGGCAATGGTTGCATCATCCCCTTAGACTTCTGCCTCTCTGCCTTCACTTGCTGACACACCAGGCACTTTGATGTATATTCAGCGATCTCCTTCTTCATATTATCCCACCAAAAGTTTTCTCAGAGATCTCGATACATCTTTGTGCTCCCTGGGTGAATAGAAAAATTTGAGCTATCTTCATCATCCAAAATTTCCTTTTTCAGCTCCGAACTTAATGGAACACATAGTCTTTTCCCAAACCGCACAATTCATCCTTCATTAACATTAAACTCTGAGGATTTTACCTTTTTGATAGCTTCCACATTTTCTTGAATTCCCACATCATCCTTTTGAGCATCCTTTAACCTTTCCAAAAGAGATGGTTGAGCAATCATTTGTGAAAGGATTGATGATGTTCCCTTCTTTATGATTCCCACATCCATCTTCATCAAGTCTAAGAAGATTGGATCCTTTTCAATTCTCATCATTGATAGAATTGATGGATCCTTTCTACTTAGGGCATCTGCCACCTTGTTCGCTTTCCTAGGGTGGTAATGTATTGAACAGTCATAATCCTTGATGAGCTCTATCCATCTTCTCTAGCGCATATTAAGCTCTTTCTGTGTGAATATATATTTAAGACTCTTTTGGTCAGTATATATCTCACATTTCTCTCCATAGAGATAATGCCGCCAGATTTTCAATGCAAAGATCACCGCCGCCAACTCCAGATCATGCGTTGGATAGTTTTGCTCATGGATTTTCAACTTCCTTGAGGAATAGGATATCACTTTATCATTCTGCATCAGCACACAGCCTAATCCCTTCTTTGAAGCATCACTGAATACCAGAAAAAGCTCCCCACTTGTGGGTAAAGTGAGCACGGGTGCAGTGATAAGCCTCATTTTCAACTCCTTGAAGCTTTCTTCGCATTCATCACTCCAAGAAAACTTTACTCCCTTTAGAGTTAGCTTGGTAAGAGGGTTGGACAATCGTGAGAAATTCCTCACAAATCATCGATAATATCCAGCTAAACCCAAGAAGCTACGGATATCCTTTACCGATGTTGGCCTCGGCCATCCCTCAATTACATCTATTTTGGAGGGGCCCACAGATATCCCATTGCTTGTGATGATATGTCCCAAGAATGAGATCTCCTCCAACCAGAACTCACACTTGTTGTACTTCGCATAGAGATTCTCCTTGCGCAAAGTCTCTAGTACAGTTCTTAAATGCTCCTCATGATCCTCCTTGGTTTTGGAGTATATTAGAATATCATCTATAAAGACTGCCACAAATTTTTCAAGGTAATATCTAAAGACTCTATTCATCAAGTCCATGAATATTTCTGGAGCATTGGTGAGTCCTAAAGGAATTACTATGAATTCATAGTGCCAGTACCTTGTACGAAAAGCAGTCATGGCGATATCTTCCTTCTTCACCCTAACTTGATAATATCCCGACCGAAAGTCCACCTTGGAGAAGTATTGTGCTCCACGCAACTGATCGAACAAGTCATAAATTCGTGGGAGAGGATACTTTTTCTTTATAATTATTTTGTTAAGTTCACGATAATCGATGCAAAGCCGCATTGACCCATCCTTCTTCTTGACGAAGAGGACTGGTGCACCCCATGGTAAAGCACTTGGGCGTATAAACCCTTTATCCAGATTCTCCTATAGTTGTTTCTTCATCTCTTCAAGCTCAACAATAGCCATTCTATATGGAGTCTTGGATATTGGTAATTCCCCAGGTATAAGTTCAATTGAGAACTCAACATCTCTTCTAGGAGGAAGACCATACAGTTCCTCGGGAAACACTTCCGCGAATTCCCTCACAATAGGCATTTCTTCAAGGATGGTTTCTTCTTTGGACTCAATCATCTGAGCTAGATACGCATGCTCATAGGGCAGTAATATCCATGCTTGAGATGATAGAGCTAAAGGAGATTCATCTTCCTCCTGACACTTGTAAAGAATCAGGGGTCGATTCTCCATATGGAGTGTGATTTTCCTCTTCCGACAATTTATGTTGGCTCTATATAAGGAAAGCCAATCCATGCCAAGAATTGCATCAAATTCCACCAGAGGGAGTATGACGAGGTTCTCTGGGAAATTACATCCACACATTATAACAGGGGAGGACTTATACTCATGGGATGCAATGATTGCCCCATTTTCCGTACTCACCGACATCTTTACTTCCATGATTTGTGGTGGTGCTGGGATTGTTCTACTAAACTTTCGAGATATAAAATAATGCGTAGAACCTAAATCAAAAAGTGTGTTCTCTATTATTGAATGAATAACTAGCGTACCTGTCACCACTTCGTTGTCGGGGTTCACTTCGGCAGAATTGATGTCAAAAGCTCTTCCTTGCTGTCTTGGAGGTTGTTGGTTGCCTCCGATAACCCTTGGATTAGGGCACTGATTTGAAAAATGACCTGGTTCTTTGCATTTATAGCATTGAACAACACGTTGAGGTTCGAACGGAGCATTCCTCTCCTTTGTCGCAGTCACGGGTCCTTCTTGCCGACAGTTAACAGCTAGGTTCCCTTCTCTTCCTCACCTGAAGCATTTTCTCATCCCCTTAAGGCAATTTCCAGGGTGCTTCTTTCCGCACTTTTGGAAAGTGGGGTGCTGGAACTTCTTAGCGCCGTTGGATTTATCCATCGGACCACCAGCATTGAAGTCTACCTTATGCTTCTTGTCCCCATGATACCACTATGATTCTCCGATCTCCATTTCGACCTTGAGGGCACATCGGACAATTTCCTCATAGCTGTCAAAGTCACGGATCGCTAATGCTTTCCGCAAGCTAGGCTTCAACCCACCAAAGAAGCGGTCAACCTTGCATTCGGGGGTAACGACAAATCTGGAAGCGTATCGTGCAAGCCTTGTGAAGTTTTCCTCATACACTTCAACATATTGTTCATCTTTTTTCTTAAGGTAAAGGAAGTCCCTTTCCATCTTAAGCCGAAGGGTGCGCGGAAAATATTTATCAAAAAACATCTTCCGGAATTCCTTCCATTCCAAAGCCTCGATCTCCTCCTCAGGCTTCGTATTTTTTATCAACGTCCACCATTGATCTGCTTTACCCTCCATACAATAAGCAGCCAGGAGAACCTTCTCTTGTTCAGAACATTAGAGGATGGAGAAGATCTTTTAAATGGAGTTGATCCATTGTTCAGCGATTGTGGGATCAGATGATCCATTAAAAGTAGGAGGCCTTTGTCTCATGAAGCTCTCGATAGCAACTTGTTCTTTCTTAGGGGGGGTTGAAGGTTCCTCTTGACCCGTGTTTCTATTCAAAACTTGAGTTAGCTGAGAGAGAAGCGTGACAAAGTTTGTTATTCCCGCTCTCATTGGATTTGGCATCTCATTAGTACAGTCATCACAATGATCTTCACAACGGTTGTTGGCCCGAGTCCTCCTATTACCGGCCATTGGCTAGAATAAAAGGAAAGTTAGGGGTAACACGTAAAGGGTAATCCAAAGACAAAAGTTGATGACTTATAAATAAAATTTAATTTCTTTAACTCATGATTCTATAGGATTCAATCTAGGCTTTTCATGATCTACTTTCTGACATATATTCTTAGGGGAATTTTTCCCTTAATAAGGGTTCATACTAAGATTGTGAATTTATCAAAACATATCCCCCAGGAGTGTCATAACCAAGAGTGCAGCAATGCCCGTTTTCGTGCACCAGTTCTCGTTTGAGTCTAGCTCAAAGCGGTGTTTTCGGGTTTTTCCCCTAGGATACATCTGTACCAGAGCCGCCTCTACCTGCTCGTATCCAGACAGGGATGTATTTGTTTGATAAACCACTTACTCAGTACTAAACAAAATATAGGGATGTTTTTATTATAATTATTCTTGTATCTAAGGCTTTACTAGGGTTTCCTAATCCCAAAAATAACTAAACCTCCCTCTGATACCAACTATGAAAACCCTGCTTTTTATTACAACTTAAACATGATTTATTACATAAAACATCACTTGATACAACAAAGAAGATAGATAAGTTTAGTGTCTTTGGGGCTTAGGATCATTACATAAAAAATTAAAACATGAAATACAACATCTTTATTGAAAACTTCCTTTACATGACCACTACATTCCTTCGTACTTAGCATTGCATGGGATAACCTGAGGACATGCATAAGAAAAGGGTGAGCTATAAAGCCCAGTAAGGGAGTAAACATGGAATAAAATGAGGAGTACCATACATGTTAGACAAGAGGAATATCAATAGAGAATAAAAGAAACATGAACATAAAGGCATGATAAAGCATGATAATCATAATATGGAAATGTGGCAACAACACTTAACATTGAATTAGCATGAGTCAAGGCTCATTGCACATGGAGCATGAGTAAACCCTCATTACACATGAAGCACGAGTAAACCATCATTGCACTTGAATTAGAATGAGTCAACACTCATTTCACATGACGTATCATGATACTATACTTTACCCAATGCATTGGAGCTCTATAAGGGTGCACCGTTCTTAAACATTTAATTTCATGCATAAGTGTGCCACATGGATCATAAAACATGAATTCATAAAACATAATCATTTATTCCATGATAAAGGAATGTGGAATTAATACATGAAACTTTATAATCAATAATTAAATTTGCATAAAGGTGAATACACTTGATGGATAAATGGGCATGGTATTCACTACACAATGACATTGGCTTAGAAAATCGGTGCGATTTCGGCAGTGTAACGGCGTGACATAAGAATTCATAAAAAAGGTTGATGAGAGAGAAAGGGGTTCCTCATCATATTTACATGTAATGGAAAGTAAGGAGGTCATATAGATACATGTCCCAACAATTTTAATGGAATTTAGATTCATGATAAAAAATTATTTTCTTGAATGTAAAAGAAGAGAGAGAAGTTCCTTTCTGAATTTCGGCATAGTAACGGGTGTACATGGGAGGCATTTAATGAGAGAGAAAGGGGTCTCACATAATTCAAAAAATAATAGGGCAGTATGGGGGAGGTTCAAAACCATACCCCAACATTTATAATTGAAATTAAAAGGGCAAAACAACTTAAAGAAAATTGGACAAAAATGAGAAAGGAAGAAAAAACCCTTACTTGGAAGTGTGCTTCCAAAGGCTAGAGAGAGGCTTGTGAGAGGCTTCTTGGGAGATTGGGGCACCTTGGGAGGATTCTAGAGAGAGTGGGGAAGAGGTTGGACGAACTCCAAGGGATTTTAGTGAGGAGTAAGTGGGAGCTTGGGTGGGTTTATATAGGAAAGGTGAGGGAATTCTTTATTATTTAGGTTTGGGTCCCCTTACATTAAATTAATCCAAACCACAAACCATCCCATGGTTTTTGCCCATGGTTTTTGGAAAAGGGAAGAGGAAAACAATATTTTATAAGGTCCAAGTCCGAACTTCTTAAAATAATAAGTTTGCTTATGTGGAGGTGAGTCACACTCCCATGGAAATTAATTTAAAACGGCAAAGTGTTGAATATGTCTTGAGGGGTCCATTAATGCTTTGAAAAGTAATTCAAACAAACCCAAAATCACATTATTTTAATGAAAAAACATATATTGGAAGAAAATAAGGATTATGGTATTTTATTACATCACCATTGGGTCATTATGATGTCATAAAACACATTATATATTTAAATGGTATTTAATTTTTACCCAAAAATTTGACTGTCTCAGAAAATTATGAAAAATTAACCGTTGGATAAATTTGACGTCCTGATTCCAGAAATGACATTTATTTTATCTAAAAAAATTTCTAAACATGTTAATTTTCACTTTTAAAATAAAAACCAACATTTATCGAAAATGCACGGATTTTGACAGAAATGGCTTTCAAACCTTAATAAAAATTTTAATTGCATTCATAAAATTATAAGATCATTTATATTTAATAAAAATTAATTTAATAATATTATTATTATTTTATTAAAATATTATTTAATTCAAAAATCCTTTAATTTAATAAAATAGATTTCTTAATTAAATAATAACTAAAAACACCATTTGTACTTTAAAAACTATTTACAATGTATCAAAAATGACTAGAAATTATATTCATTATTATATACAAAAAATAATGTTCATGAACATAGTACTACTTATTTGTTACATAACCCCTTAAAATAGCCGCATAAGACCTAAGGGTAAGGTGTGCGGTGGTGACAGACTCTTGGGGCGGCTCGGATAACATCGCTCGAGTGGTAATCTCTATCAACTTCCACTTTTCCTGTAGACAGTCACGTTCGAGCTTGACATAATGAAGCTCACCTTGGGCTTGGTCAAGGGCGAAGCCCAAAGACGCCAACTCTTTTCCGAGCTCCGAAAAATGGGCTTCGTATGGGGAAATTCTACTGGATGAGTCCATCACTTCCTTTGTGTGAGTAAAATTGGGTTTGTTAAAGCCTTATATTTATACTAATCATGTGATCACTGTTCAACGGCTATACAAGTAACGGTCACAACTCTTAACATAAAACCAAAGAAGTTGACATCTTATAAAAAAAATCATAAAGAGACATTTAACTGGATCAAGAGGGATTTTCCATTAATGAAACTTTGGGTCATTACATCCATGGTAGTTTCTACACCATGCCATACTCATAAGTTCATGATAAGTGGAAACATAATCCCTAAAGTTGGAATCACTGAAGGAAGTATACTAACTATCTCGATAGAGAGTATTTTTATCAAATCTTCTTCTCACCTTGACATGGCCCCCCTTAGGGTGTATCCCCACCTAAGTCTGAGTTACACAACTTAAAAATTTATAGATCCATGTCCTAGTCATATGATGTTAAAATAAATGAAAAAATCCTCATCAGATGATGTTAAACTGTAGAATTATCCTCTATGATGAACACGGTATGCCCCATGAATGATCATCATGGGATGTCACCTCATCGCATATAATTGGAAAAAAATAATACACTGGTCAACCTATATGCATAATCCCCACACCATCCCTTGTTAATGATCTATCCATGACACGAGTATCCTTACCACATGATGCTAAACTACATGGACCAGACCTTTCACATGATCTTAAACCATGGAATTGAACTATATGGTTTTTAATACCTATTCCATAGTAGGGTACGTAGGACACCACCCCGAGGTTCAATCAAAACATACCAACACGGTTAGGGTACCTCCTTGAGGTTCAATCCCAACACCCCAAAACTCCACCAAATCACAAGTGTGAAATCTTCCCTCGGGGGACACACTTAACCAAACCCTTCAAGTTTGACCATTTTCCCACATGGGGACACACTTAATCACCCACTCATCCCTAAAAAATGTAAAACATGTGACCCACCTATCCACATAAGACCTTAAACCTGTGACTAAACTTTCCCTACAAGATTTCAAACCTACAACCAACCTGTCCATGAAAGACATTAAACATGTGACCTATCTGTCCCTACAAGAAGTTAAAATAATGACCCACATATCCCTACAATATGTTAAACCTATGACCAACCTATCCCCACAAGGTGTTAAACATGCAACCAAATTATACCCACAAGATATTAAACCTGCAACAAACCTATCCTTATAATATGTTAAATAGATGACCAACCTATCCCTACAAGATGTTAAACCTATGACCCACCTATCAGCACATGATTTTAAACATACAACCAAACTATCCCTGCAAGATGTTAAACCTATGAACAACTTGTCCCCAAATGACATTAAACCTATGACCCACTTGTCCTTAAAAGATGTTAAGCTAGTGACCCAACCTTGAGTCTCTACCCAATACAATAAACATGGGATGCCTAAGTTAAAAGTTTAAAAAGACTTAGACCCATGGTTTCAACTACCTTGTGGAAAACATGGGATGCCTTAGGTTATGCACCTAAAATTTCTCATATGAGATACCTCCAACATCAAAAGGGGAAGACTTAATTGGTTCCCAACATAACCAACACCTAAAAATGACCAGACAAGACCAAAGTTACTATCTACTCTGACTGAAGGATGATTACTTATCTATATATAATTAGTGTAAATAACTAGTTTCCACCTCAATATGGCACCAAGAATGAGTTTCATGGGCATGAATTAAATCTATGAGGGAGAACCGGAATAGGTGAAAAGCTCCAAGGAGGAATCTATCGAGGGAGGGGCTGATATCCCATCATCCCTTTCCGATCATGGATCCGACATTACCAATTAAAGTTATGAAATCTACCCTCATTTAGATAGTAGGAATGTGGGTAAATAAGAATATCACATTGTTTCCAAATGCAGGGATGGTGTCCAACCCCGATTGTGAAAGAATTGGAAATAGTTATGGCTTGGGTAATTTTTTCTGAAAATAATTCTCATATAACGGCGTGACATCACCTGTTTCACCATATTTAGGTGCAACATCTTATGGTAGTGAGAACTGTAGTGGGTTTAACCCTTCTTAGTAATACACTATTGAGTATTTTCTTGAGTGGCATGGGTTGAGTTTGAATTTATTAATAGTAGTAGCATCATTTCCTTTAGTATGGTAAATGATATTAATATTTTGATAGGAATATTCATTTAATCTTTTATTTGATTTCAATGATGAACCAAATATATTCTTACTATATTGAACATATAATAGATTCTGAACTTGGGATATAATCTGATGTACTATGGATTTGGGAAATTCTGAACCATCTAGTTGTTAACCTTCATTGATTCTTTTGAGTGTTTCTTTTCAATGTCTAATTTTAATTCCTCTGAATTTATTGATTAATTTATAGGGATATAATGTTGAATAGTAGAGAGAATTTTGACACCCGAAAGTCAATTTTATGTGTTTTTACTTATTATATTATATGTCCCATTGATTTTGAAGTGTTTAGGGATAGAATTTTTGATTTTTGGATACTTTTTCTAGACTTCATAGTTACCTAAATATTTTTTATACCATGTGAGTATAGTGTTTAGTTCTGGAAAAAAATAGGTCCAGTAGTGATCACACAATTTCAAAATGGTTTTAAAAAATTTATGGATAAACCATGCAACCTTTAATATGGGTATTTTTGTATTTTGGGTGTTTTTAGTAGGTTTTTCCCCTATAATTCCCCCATTTCAATGAGTCATATCAGGGGACTCTTGGACAATATCTACTTTATAATTAGTTTAGGATGGATTTATTCATGGATCCTCAAGGTAAAACTCCATCATTCTCTTATTTTTTTCATTATTCTCTTTAATCCTTCCACTATTCCTTTCTTGATTCTTATTCATTACCCCAATGGACATGTGGGCCGAACCTAATGTTTTGTCCTTATAAATTTTAATTAAGACTTAAGTGGAGGTTGAATTGAGTTCTTAAAAAAATTTCCAACTTAAAAAATCCCTCTTAAAGTTGGTTCTAACCAGTCCCAATCCTCTAAAACCAATATATAGTGGAAAATAAATGAATAAGGACACATGAATTTTATAGTAGTTCATGGAACAAATATCCCCTTTTCCACTCCACCAGTACTCTCTCAATGAGCTTGGTGATTTTCAAAATACCATAAATTTTCCTTAGGGCTTCTCGGCCAATTTTATACAACTGCCACTTCATAAAATATCCAAGATATTTTTCCAAGATCATGTTTAAAAGAATTATACGCATCCTTCAACTAAACTATATATAAAGAGTATTCACTTACAACTAGGATAGAAAATATTCGTAGAAAATATTTATAGTTTAGAAAATAGTTGAAAGTAGTAACTAGTAGAAGATCAAGCTTCTTCAAAGAAAGAGTGGACTTGAAATGTAGATTTTAATATAGTCTGATTGTTTTATATAAAACATGAAATCACATAGAGCATTCAATTTTTTGTTTTTAGTTGTGAAACAAAATAAATAATTAAAAATAGAGTTTTCATGAGTAGTAATTCTTATATATTATCTCTATTATTTTGATATAATTTACTCACTTCTATATTAAAAATCTTCCTATAATTTAAACAATTATGATTAAATAATATAATACTTCAAAATTAAATCTTATTCCTTTTCATGTGACTTTATTCTTCAGATTTAGAAAAATAGACGTATCTATTCTGAAGTAACTATAGTATTCCTTAGAAACTCAAGATTTTTTTTGGAAATATAAACATTAAATAAATCCCCCTTTCATCATCTTTACATCACCAAATTTGATGAAACTAATGGAGGGGTAAAATTTTCTTGAAATATTGTAATAGTAATAAGCTTATCAGGGCATTAATAAAATATTTTGAAATTAAAAGGCTTTATAAGTCTTTATTTTCATAGGTCTCCAGGTTTCATAAGACTTATTCTTCATAAGTATTTAACTCTATATAATTATTTATCATAATCCTTTATTCTCATTGTAATTCTTGTACTTGATCGCATGACTTCATCTTGAATGTAAGCCTTTCCTTCCAAACTTAAGTATCTTCTTTAAAATGTAAGTCTTTTCTTCAAAAACTAATTCATTTTCTTTCAAACATTAGTCTTTTTCATAAATCCTTTTCTAAGTATAAGTTTTACCAACGTAAGAATATTTACAGAAATTAGATCATTGAATTATTTCATTCATAATGTATGTCTTTGTGCGTATGACTTTTTGAAATAGAAAAATATATCTTTAAAAAAAATTAAAAATATATTATAAAAATATTTATAAATTTATAATAATTTATCAAAATAGTTTAATAAAAATAATTAGTAATAAAATTGAGAGTTTTTTATCATTAAAACTTAGATATAATGGGATATATTAGAATAACATTACTATTTCTATCAATATATCCCTTTTTGATGATTGTAAAACCCATAAAACACTAAATACGGAATTTTATAGATTTTAATAATAAAATATTTAAAATTATATTATTTCAATAAGATATTGATTATAATACCTCAAAATATTAAAATGGAATAAAATTTGATGTTTTTTATATTTCCTCTCCCAAATTTTGTGAGATCAAAAATAAATCCAAAAGAATGGACGTAATACAGTTAACATGGAACACTAAATTTCATAATTGTAAGAACATGTGACTGAAATGAAGTAGAATTTGGAATTTAATGGTAGGAATATATTAAATTAATAAATAAAATAAAGAATGGAAATTAATATGAAGTATCCAAAGAATGAATGGTAATAAGAATAAGGAACTAAATTTCCTTAAACAAAGAATAAAATTATAAAGAGATGAAAAATATACACCAGCCAAACAATAAAGACACATAAATCCTTAGGATTAGGATTAGGTTGTCTTGATGGTTAAATTGAAGGATTATGAGTATTCTGTTCAATGGGATCATATTTGACACATTGATCAAGAGGTCCTAGATTAAATAAACTAAGGTTAGGTGTGTCAGGGATCTTTTTATATCCGATAATTCTAAGACAAATTTTATCTTTCTTGTCCAAGTATTCATTGATAAAATATTATCTCTAATTATTTTTAACTTCACCTCATCTAACAAAAAACTTTTAGAGTAAATGAGCATAGATTTTGGAGGGGATGAACCAAAGGCAGCTACTGATTTTCACTAGGATAGAGTTACAACATCCCTTTTTGCATCAGCATATAAGGTTAGCGGACCAAAATAGTTTTACAACCTTTACCTAGAAGATGGATATATATTATGAAGTACATCTACCATAGAATTTCCAATTCTTATTTCAAACAAATATTTCCAAACCATATCCAACCTTATCATAATATCATCCTTAGAATAGTCAAAAAAAAGTGTGTACCCATTCTTTAGACCATAACTATAAAATTTCAAACCAAAAGGTAATATTTTTACTGGATGGAATAGCCCTATATAATTTTATCTAAATTATCGGACCTTTAACTAATTTTAGAAAACATCTCTATCAACTTCTTAAAAACATTAAGGGGTTATTTTGAAAATATTGTTTGAATGGTAGTAGCTACATGTATAGGGACATAGGGTTGATCCATGAAAATAAAAAGTTCATTTTTTCTAGTAGGTTCCTCTAGATCATCAACTTATTATCTCTCTAATTCATCAAAAAATAATACATATATAAGAGATAGATTTTTTATATTCCTTAAAACATCCTTAAAATTTTTAAACAAAACCTTAAATTTATCAATTATAGTATCCTTCCATTACTTTAATTTTTTTAAGGAGGTTTTAGTGGGACCATGACTATCTATAAGGTTTTCATCCAAAAACCTAAAAGAACCTTCAATAAAATTAGAAATTTGAACCACAAAACTGAAATTTCCCTGAAGAATTTTTTGAGATAATTTATATCACCTTGATCTTTAGTAGATAGACTCCTTTTAATTTCCTAAAGAATTTCAATAAAGTTGGATGAATTCTGAAAGGTTATAATCATTTTAGAAAGAAAACTCACATCATATGAGATCATTTCCAATTCAACTTTGATAAAATTAATTTCTTGTAAAATTGTTTTAAAAACACGTGAATGAATAGGTTGTATAACTATAATAATTATAGAATGAGTTTTCACCTTCTATTTTAACTAATCAAGATCTAACTTGGATATGGGATTTGGTTGAGAAGGAGTAATACTTTGAATAATTCGAGCTGATAATCTATCATGATATTCATTAGATAAAAATTTTCCTTTAGTTAATTTCTAAGGGCTTTAATTTATTTTAGAACTAAGGATTAGATGTAAAAATGAACACTTTTAAAATTAATGATATTTTTAGATTTATCTTTAACCATTCTTTTATTATCATCAAATATGTGTATACCAACCATTTCATATTTCATAACTAGAGAATATTTATTGGAAATATAAAAATAGTTTTAATTATTTAATTAATCCTTCGAAGATTTAACTTATTTAAAAACAAAAGTTGAATCACCCACATGTACTAGCTGAAAATAACCATCATCACCATCATGCCAGAGAAATCATCCTTGGAGACTAAATTATCCTTTAATATTTGAAACTAAACCTTAAATTCTTTAAAATAATCCTTGGGATAATTTATCTCCACTTTTTAATTTTCAAACTCATTAAGCACATCAGTACCAAAGGTCTGCACATGGTACTCAAAGTCAGAATTAGTTTCATTTTATTAGACTGATTGTGAAGCATCTTCTTTTTCAATACTAAGAGATAGTAAATTTTAGTGTCACTAGATGAATGTAACTCATTACTTATTTCTTTTCTCATGGGTTTTTAAATGTTCTCAAATAAAATATGATTGCATCACTTCACTAGAGAGACTTTATTATTCCCATCCACTGAGTCCTCAAGGTCTTCAAAATTTATAAAAAGATCATTCTTGGTCTCCTGGTAAGATATTTAAAATATTTCTTATTCATCCCCCAACCATTTTTCACCAATACCTTCTTCTCTAGTTTGAACCTTAGAAACTTCTATATCTATAAGATTTGTAACTATAGATTCATTTATAAAACCAACTCCAACACCAGTATGAGCCTTAATGTCCATAAAATGAGCAGTGAATTTTATAAAAAAATTGAATATATATACAAAAATATATATTTTAAACCTCTAATATAGTAATTGGTGCTTTTTAACTTTACCTAGAAGACTCCCCCATAAAATTATTTTTACCATTAAGAACAAAAAGTCGTTACTGCTCCCCCTGAGTAGCAGTAGGGTTTGTATTTCGCTATCATCTATTTGTACCTCCTTCTAAACCTTTTTCTTGAAAAATAGATTATTATAAGAGGCAACCCAAACCATCTCAATATTACTTAAAAATCTATCAGATGGGGTTTAATGCCTTTGTCACTTGGTAACCTCAGCTCCACTAAAATACACTTCCTTTTTATTAAATAGAAAGGTCAAAAGCCTTGCATAATTGTAAAACTTAATATGTATCTTTGATTGACTACAATTATGCATATATATCCACATGTATCTAGGAAAGTTTTCTATTTTCTCATTTAATAGAAAATACATCATATTGATGTCTTAGAATATAACTTTTTCAAACTCACCAAATCTTTGGGCTATTCTGGTCTGAATAAACTTTGGAAGAACTATTTGGTTATGCTCTAAATTCTTTTCGAATTTATTCAAAATAACAGGAGATCCAAAAAAGGATTCTATAATGAATGGAGGTCTTATTACATAATCACATATCAAATAATATATAAAAAATATATATAACTTCCTTAGGATAGTGCATAGATTTATCTATTTACATAGTAGAAATAGAGATCCCTTTTTCATTTACCTTTGATTGAACAACATCTTTAGCTTGATAAAAAAACTGAGTATTCTCATAAAAATGGAATACCACCTTCTCAAAAAAATTATAGATTCTTTTAATTGCATACCCATCCCCAGCCCTGAAACTCATAACCTTTCTTATTAAAAATCTCATCTAATTTAGCTAACCAAAATCAATAGCTTTTCTCTACAGTACTCGTTGATCATTATTGCTTTAATTCACTTTCCTTGAGGTTCCCAAATATCAATCATCATAACTTTTACATTTCACCAAACTCATGTATAACTAAGAGGCTTATAAATTAGGAAATAGGGTCTAGATTCAGTTTAAGGAGAGAATTAGCTTTTAGGGTTCACAATTGAGTGGGTTTTAACTAAAATACCTTTTGAATTCTAAGGTCTTATGAAAAAAAGACACTCTTTTTGTCACTGTGAATGACTAGGCATGAGATGTTTTAAAATTAAAAACTCACTAAAGGATAAATGAAAAAATAAATTTTAAAATAGTGAACTCAGATAACATCAAATTTATAAATATATAAGATAAAAATAAAATAACTTAGAATACTTAGTTAACAATGAATAAATTATAAATCAGAATAAAATCATTTAAATTCAAATAATTCTAATTCAATTTTAATAAAATCAATATGATATGTAAGAAAGGGATTAATAAAAATGTCTACTAATTGATTTTTAGAAAAAAAATTAATTCTAAAGAGATTTCAAATTATTGTGGGTGATCCATTAGGAAATGATACCTTAGATTAATGTGTTTGGTCCCTGAATGAATTATTTTATTTTTTAAAATTTTTATAGTAGAAGTGTAATCACACTTTATTGGTATATGATACAAAGTGAATTAAAAGTATATCAATGTGTGTTTTATTAACAACACGTATGCACTACAAATACCAGATTCCATGTACTCAACTTCAATGGTTGATAATTAAATAGAGTTTTTTTTCTTACTGGACAATGAAAATAAATATTTTCCTAAAGATTGGTAGGTTCTAAATATAATTTTACTATCTAATCAATAACCACTATATTAATCATCATAATATGATATAAAATCAAAGTCATAAGTTTTTGTAAAAATTAAAGAGATTGAAATAGTTCCTTCCAAATACATTAAAATTCTTTTGGAAGCTATTAAATGTGGCTCTTCTAGGTTTTATTTAAATATAGAATATAACCACATGGGAAACGTAATTTTTAGTTAACTATAATTTTGATTTAACAATATTATAGTAAATCCTCTATATAACTTATTTTCAACTAGCTTACCAACTTTGTCTAAATATAGTTTAATATTGGAACTTAAGGGAGTTTTATACACTTTAATGTTTTCATGTCCAAACCTTTTTAGTAAATCATGTATAAATTTTCTTTTATTTAAAACATTTCAAAAATATTTTTGATAAATCTAAAATCCAATGAAAAATTCCAACTCATCCATCATGCCCATTTCAAATTCTTTATTTATTAGTTTTGGAAAATAATTGCAATATTTTTGATTTATCACGCCAAAAATTAGATCATCAACATAAATTTAAACAAAAAATATATCTTCTGATGAAGTTTTCCTAAATAGTACAGAGACTTCTAATCCTATAAAAAAATTATTTGATAAATGAAAAGAAATTAATCTCTTATACAGAGATATAAGTTTTTTTAGACTATACAATGATTTCGTATGTTTGAAAATATAATTTAGAAAGTGATGGATTTCAAAACCTAGAGGTTTTTAATATAAACCTACTTAATTAAAAATCCATTTAAAAAATAATCTCTTACATCTATCTGAAATAATTTAAAATTCTTATAAGATGCATATACTATATGGATTCTAATTTCTTATAATCTAGAAACTGGGGAAATTTTTTCTTCATAGTATATTCCTTCATCTTGGTTATAACCTTTTGAAACTAACCTAATATTATTTTAATTTATCACACCATGAACATCCTACTTATTTATATATACCCATTTAGTTATAATAACAGGATAATCATAGGTTCTATAAACTAATTTCTATAACTTGATCCTCTTAAACTATTACAATTCCTCTTGCATGGAAACTAACTAACCTTAATCATTGAAGTAATATTATATAATTTTAGGTTCAAAGTGATATAATAATTTAGAAAATTTAGAAAGGTTTCCATCACTTCTTCTAGTCCTAACTCCCTCATCTAAGCTTCTTATAACAGTATTTAAAAGTTTTTTTTTAGGGTTTTTAGGATTTTTAGGCATTAGATTTCTAGTTATTTAGATTTAATACTTTTAGGATTGTGTTGTTCCAAATAATATTTCATATCATCATCCTTTTTATCACTAAAGAGAGGTATAATTATCATGTTATTAATAGAACCACACAGATCAACAAATTGAATTTCTTTATGATCGAATGGATCAGTTTCTTCAAATTTTACATCAGTAAAAGAACATGAAATATCTATGGGATTTAGAAGTAATAGAATAACCTAAGAATATTCCTTCACCAGCCTTTGAATCAAACATACAAATATTTTACTTGGTTTTTAATATGTACACTTTTCATTAAAAATACTTAAAGTATGTAACCTTTGGTTTTATACTATTCTATAGGTTTTTTTTCTTCAAATAATCCTTATTAGAACATTTCTGATTACATATCATGTTGTGTTAATTGATATAGCCCAAAAGTGAGTCAATATTCTATAGTTACACAACATTTTTATTTCAATATATTTCATGTTCCTATTATTATTTTAAAAAAACTATTCTATTAAAGTGTTATAGGGGTAGAAAATGTATGTTTAATTCCATTTTTAGATAAAAGGAATTAAACTCATGGGTTTTAAAATCTACCCCACTATCACTTCTAAAATTAAAATTTTTAGTAACATTTTCATTCCATACTAACCTGTAATTTTTTTAAAAAATATTGCATGATTAACTATTAAATATTAATAAATAAACCCAAGTAAATCTTGAAAAATAAGTAACCAAAACATAAACAAATGACTTTCCACAAATGATTTAAATTATATATGGGTGAAACATATCCATATGAATAAGTTATAATGTCCTATAAGTTGCAACCTCTTTGATTTTTTTGAAGGATAACTTATGTTTCTCTCCCATTTGGCATACATAGCATAGTTTATTTTTAGCTAATTTAAGTTCAGGAAGATCAAGAAATCAAATTCTTCTTAGAAAATTTTTCCAAATAATGGACATTAAAATATATAATATTTCTATAACAAATCCAAGATTCATTAATTTTAGTATTCAAATAGTTTAAATGTATTTATATAAATAATTAATATCAAGAGTGGAAACATATTCAATTATTAGTGCTCTAAATTTATATCATTTATATTAAAAAATGATAATTATTTTTTAAAATAGAAAATATAGCACCACTATATTGAAAATACTTATCAATTCTTACTTTAATTAATAAATATAAATTAATTTATTAATATGGACTAAATGTGGATCTCCAATAAACTCAACTCCAATAATATTTTATTTATAATTACCACCAAATGTGACATAGCCTCCATCCATCTTTGATAGTGGTTAAAATTTTGAAAAAAATCCATTCATATGTCTTGAAAATACATTTTCTATAAACCATTTCACATTATTCCTAATTTATATTTTTTATACCAAAACAAATTAAACAAGAAGTTTTTTCGGTATCAAAATGATCTTTGGTAAATTAGTGTTAGCCATTAAATATTTGGAAACCTAAATCTACCTACATTTTCTTGAATTTATAGAATTTCTATAATTTCTAAAACTAAATTTAGATAAGTTTCTAGAAATAAAATAATTTTTCAAACCATAAAATTGAAGAAATATTAATCAAAAATCATTATCATAATGACCATTTAAACTATGATAGAAAAATTTAATATTGGAAATATTTTTTTCTTAGAGTTAGGCACAAAATAATTCTTATATAGCATAGGTTTTTCTCTATTAATACATATTTTTTATTTACCATTATTAGATTTTTTGTAACCAAGGATTTTGTTAAGGTGATACTCCCCCTTATTAAAGACACTTGAAGTATATTTTAGATATTTATTTTTATCCATTAATTCCTTTATTTTTTTCATGGGTAGTATAATTTTGAAGCATATTTTTCTAAATTATATTTCAATTCTAAAATCTATTTAAATAGGTCCCCATTTTTTGTCAAAATGACATTATAGGTTTTATTTAGAGACCTAAGCTCTATTTTTATTGATTCATACACATCTTATATTATAGAATAGTATTCATTTAATACATAAAAGGAATAATTTCTAAAATTAGATTTAAATTTATAAAAATAATAATATATAGGATGTACCTATTTTTTCATCCATGTAACATATATTATCTTTTTCATTTGGTTGTTCAGCCTCAGAATTAGAAGAAGAGTTATCACTAAAGTCTTCAAAAGTACTCCAATTTTCTTTCATTGCTTTCTTATCTTCTTTCTTATAATCTAATTATCATTTGAACTTATTTTCATATTACTTTTTATCTTTTAATTGAGGAAAATTCGGCTTGATATTCCCAATATTATTGTATTTATAGAATATTACTTCTTTTGATTTTCCATCAAAAAATTTATACTTGCTAAAGGATTTATTGAATCCATTTATCTTATTATAAGAATTTTTAAACTTCCTTGAAAATTGAGAAACTTCTCTATCAAAATCTAAAAAACTCGATTCATCTTCATTGGATGAGTCAAAAAATAATTTTTATTTGAGTTCCCTATCATCATTAGAAGTAAAAACTTTCAAAGCATTAAATTATTTCTTTATGATCTTATGATCATCAAAATATTCATGCATTTTTTCCTCATTAATCATAAGAGTAATAATAAGATCTTTAATTTTTAGATCCTTTACATGTGTGTATTTTTTTATGGAATCATATATTCCACTCCATTACAAAGGTAAAAGTTTGAGCACTTTTAGTGATTTATTTGATTCAGGAATAGGATTTCCTAAGGAAACAACATCATTAATAATTTTAGTGATTGTAACCTTCATTTGAGTTATAATTTTACCATCTATCATTCAAAATGTGTAAAAAATTATATTAGAAGTGTTTTATATTAGTTTTATAACATTTTAAGTTCCCTTAAAAGCTATAAAAATTGTTTCCCACATCTTATTTTTAGTAATATATTATGAGACTCAATTGAACTCATTTAGACCAAGACCACCAATAATATAATTCATATATCTTGAATTAAAATATTATTCAACTTCATGATCAGTGGAACATAAATTTGGTTCTCCTTTAGAAATTTTGAGTGGTTTAGAGGTTTTAAAATATAGTTTTAGATAGATAATCATTAAATAAATAATCATTATATCCTTCTAGTATCCATTGTTCTCTACATTAAAATAGGGATATCTTCCCAAGGATATTTATTTCTTTATATAGTCTATTGTAGCAACTTAGGAATAGATCTTTTTAATTTAACTATTTAAATTTGATAACTCAAAATTAAATTTATATCATACCATTTTTTGTCCTAGTAAATTCCCATAGACACTTAAGTGGAGGGATAATTGAGTTCTTGAAATATTCTCTAACTTAAAACCTCTCTCATAAAGTCAGTTCCAGTCAATCTCACTATTCTCAAACAAATATGTAGAGGAAAATAAAATAAGTAGAATATAGGATATTTATAGTGGTTTTAGGAAATAAATGTCATCAATATACTCCACAAACAATCTCTTATAAAGTTTGGTGATTTTCATTATTCCAACCCTTTCCTTAGGGGATTCCCAACTGAGTGTAAGAGTTATCACTTGTTATAATATCCAAGATCTTTTTTCCAGGATCCTATTTTCAAATCTTACATAAATCTTCCAACAACACTTGATATAATGAGTATAAAATTATATCCATAAAATAAAATATGTTTGTAAAATAGTTCTAGTTTAGCACATAGTTACGAGAAGCAATTGATAGATTATTGAGATTATTTAGAGAATGAGTAGACTACAAATAAAACTATGAAGACAGTTTGTTTACTGTATATAATACTTTAAATCACACAACAACTGATTTTTTTTAGTTTCACAACAAAATAAATCTTTAAAATAGAGTATTTGTAAGTAGAAGTTCTTTTTTATTCTATCTATAAATTTAATATAATTTATTCACTGGTTTTATTCAAACTCCCCCATTAATTTAAATTTATATAAGTAAATAATATATCACTCATAAATTTATTATATTTTCATTACACATGAATTTATTCTTTATAAATAGAAAAAACATGGTTATCTATTTTGTATTTTCTATGGTATTCCTTGGAATTTCATGACTTATTGGAAATATAAATAGTAAATAACTCTATTCTTCATTTAGACATTGCTAATTTTGATAAAACTAATTTAGGAGTATACTTTTCTTGAAATAATACAATGGTAATAAGATTCTTGAGAGTATAAAAAATATCATGAAAATAATAGACTTTGTAAGTCTTTATTTTCATAGGTCTTATAGTTTTGTATGACATTTGATTCATAAGTCTTTGTCTATGTTGAAGTCTTTAGCATAATACTTTCTTCTTATTTTATGTTTTTATCTCAATAAAATAAATTCATCTTGATAAAAAATAATTTCTTTTGAATGTAAGTCTTTCATTCCAAACATACTTTATTTCTTTAAAATGTTTTTTTATTCCAAATTTAAGCCTTTTCTTCCAAACATAAGTCTTTTTTTTTCAAATGTAAATCTTTTTCATAATTATTTCCTAAAACATTAGTCTTATAAAAAAACTAAAATTTCCCAAAATAGGATCATCATAAGTCTTTCATACATAACATATGTCTTTGATTATATGACTTCCTGACATAGAAAAATATTTCTTCAACCCAAATAAAAATATTTTATAAAAGTATTTAGACCTTTATAAGAATTTAACTTTACTATTTAATAAAAAATATTAGAAATAAAATTGTTGTTTTTTTATCATTAATAGTTAGGATAAACTAGGATATATTGGAACAACATTAGTGTGTCCAATATAATGTATATGATAAGTCAAAACATGGGTATTTTGATATCTAAGGCATGTGAATATTCTCTTGATACCTTATCTATCATTATTCATTGAAAGTGTCATGATTTGTTTAGATTAAGGTAAGCGGTTTTATGAAATTCTATATATTTGATGTTCCATTTGAGATTAAACTTTCTAAATCCATCATTAAATTAGAACCTACTAATAAATGATATTATTAATTAAGTTTCATTAGTTTTCTTATGTTGGGCGTTTCCCAAGCTTGACATACAAAGGGTTTCATAATGGTTCCTAAGATATATAAAAATAGAATGAATCTAAGTGTGCTCTAATTATTTGAAAAAAAATATAAGAGGAAATTTTTAAAATAATTGATAAATAAAGTGATATATTAAACTTCCAAATGACTATTTATGTGAAATTTTGAGGATTTAAGAGATGATTCAAAGGATCAAGGGGTTGTTTGAGTAGAAGTGTAATTTTTATTGAGATTACTGTATTTATTTGGAATGTTCTTATGACTATATATCCTTTGACTTATTTTCATGTTATTATTTTATAGTTTAATTGATATTTGATTCCTATTATTACATTTTTATCATGACAATTTAATGTTCAGTCTCTTATTTGATTTGATCATGAGTTATAATCAAAGCATGGTTTCAAAGTGGTTTTCAAAGATGGTTTTCTAAATTTTTTAAGGGTTTATTAAAAATAAAGGCCTATTCAAGTACCCGTATAAAAAATTTTCATAAAAAAGTATACACTCTTGTTTTTTTCCATATTTAATTATTCTTTATGATAGGTTTTGTTTATTGTAAGATTAAATTGATTATGGTTTGAGTTTTATGTGAATATTATATGGTTTCTTACCAAATGGTGTAGGGAGGTTATATTGGGTATAGATACTATTATTAACTATATTTGGATATATTATTGATATGTGATTATTGGGTGATAAAATGTTACCTTACCTCCTATAGCTTACTTTACATAAACTTCATTTGCTTGGGTAAGGAATTATAGAAATATTTCTACTAGGCATGGTGTGTTTTACCAAGACTTGGAATATTCTACAACACTAACTATACATTAGTATGTTAATGTGTATTGATAATAAATTGATTAGGTGTCCCCTTACAACTAATAATTAAGATTACTCTCTATAGTGGTAGTGTGTAGTTGGTTAGGATTTGTTCGATTACCGTGATAGAATATGGTCCCAGGTGTCCTTGAAATTAGCTACCATAGGAAATATCCCATGATTCATGATTTAGATAGTTATTTGTATAGTTTTCTTTAATTATTAAATTGTCATAATGCATGATGTGTACAATTTTACTTTGATTTCCATATTAATAACCCTTAATTGTAATCTTTGTTTTAACACTACATATATTTATTTATTTTTATTATATGATAACTTTATGCCATATATTACATTTTCATCATTATTGTTGTTTATGTTGTTTTTCTATAATTTCATATATGAACCATGGTTAATACTCATATTAATATATTATTTTACCTCTCACTTATGTGGTTGTATACTTTATTCATTCATATTATTTCATATGCATGTATATCTCATGTTTTGATTTATATCACCTTCTTTTATTGGTTTAAACCCAATTATCAAATTATTTTAGAAAATAAATTGGTAAATATAGGTTTTAAACTAAATTATTATTATTCTATGGAATAATGATATCTTTCCAATTATTTTGTAAAAGTTTTTAAAATGAATTTACAAGAACTATTCCTCTAGATTTCCAAAGTGTAGTTATAGTTTTTAGAAATGGGTAATGAGGAGTGTAGATATTGTGGTATTTTATAAAATCTAAAAATATTGTTTTCACGAGATGTATTCTGAACTAGAATTTATGGATTATATTATAAAAGGAGGTGTATATAATCTTTTATTAGTGGAAACCTACTAGAAATGTGTATCTCACACCCTACATGCACACACAAATGTGTAAATAGTTCTTATGTTATATGTATATACATAAGGTATTATTTTATATAGAGAGTATGAACAATTTATTGGTTTATGGATGTTTGAGGAGATAGAGGTTACCTTGGGTTACATGGTGATGATCATTTCATTACTCGAGTTAGGGGTTCATCTTGGATGGTTTATGTATCATTAAATTCATTCTTTTTTCTTTATTTTTTGTGTCATATTTACTTATTCATGATATGTATCTATTTTATTTTTATTATCATATGTGTGTTTGGTCATTTATATGGGACATTCCTTGTTTGTTTTTTATTTATATTTAAAATTTCTTATTTTATTGTCCAACTTAGTCCAACGTTTGGATACACCATGACAGATTTTCAAGAATAATTCCACCAATTTTTTTTTATATTTAAATGTTTAAATCATTCCCATTTGTCCTTTTCACTATTTTCTATACCCTGGTGATTTGGAACTTGCCTTGATCCTTGTCACATGTTAACTTGGGTGACATGTTAGGTTGACCTAGGTTGGTTCATAAAAAATGTCCTAATAGGCAAGGTGAGGATATGACAAAATATTCATTACTTTACAATTCTTACTCATAGACCAATCATACTTACCATAAGATTTATTACTCAAAGAATCAACCACTACATTTCCCTTCCTAGGGGTATATGTGATCTTGAAATAATAATATTGTATAAATTCAACCCATATTCCATACCATAAATTCAATTATTTCTAAGAAAATATATATTTCAATATATTATGATTGGTATAAAGTGTAAATATTTATATCAGGATATAAAGACACTAAATATTAGTGGAAACTCCACCACTGCAAGCTTTAGATCATGGTTATCATAATTATGTTCAAGGGGATTTCATTTCCTTGAATCATAAACAATGACTATGTATTACTAAATTAAGAAAATCTAAAGCCCTGGTTAGAGGCATCACAATAGACCTCTAATGAGTCTCACTTGTGTATACCATTTATCCATTGTTTTTATATCTTTTGTTAATTAAATTGGGAATTTTATATCAGTTTTTCATTGTTGTGTGAAAAAATTGTAAGTGTGTTGAGTTTTCAAAGACGTTGAAGATTTTATAGGAATGTGACTCAATCCATGTCGAAACCACTATCTCAAAGTGTGGTCCCATGAAACTTGGTAGATAATGATTGAAAGTTAAACTAAAATATAGAAAGTTCATGATACAATTCCAAAAATATCAATATTTTATAATTTTTCTTAAGACCTATTACAGACCTATGTTATAGTCTCCATATCTACATCATAAGAGGATTTAAAACATAATAAAAAAGTGATAAAAAATAATCCATCCCATTGAAAACCCCAAAATATATATGGATTTCCCCCATAATGGGTTTGGTTAATCATTAACCATATAACTAGTTGCAAGTGGTCTTGGGAGTTGAAAGATCATTATGGGTTAGCACTTACCTAAGGTGTGTGCTCCCATCATGGGTCAGTGTTGTGTGAAGATACATTGAGTGGGGAAGCTCACGATTGAGAAATATGGGGAGGTTACTAAGGTATTTTATGAGTTTTTTATGGATAATCTAATATTATATATAATATTTCAATTGAATTGAATTTCATTGTGTGGTGTAGGAAAATGTTGCTACACCACATCACTATACACTATAATATAGGAGTTTAGAATCTAGTAGTGACTCGTAGAACTTGATTAAATTAGGGACCACACCGAAATTTTCATGTTACACTATGGATTGTTGAGATTTTTTAGAGATTCCATATTTATAATAATCAAGATTTTCACTATATTAATCCTTTTACACCATAACTATTTTCACTACCAACCATGTATTTATGCCATGGTAATTATTATCATTCCATGGGAATTCATGATTTTAATTTCTCTAAGCTGTAATACTAGGGGGTTTTCATAGTGGTCATCCTTCATTTAAAATCAAGAGTACCCAATTTTAAAGGGGGTTTAAATTTTGAAACACACAAGAAGAGTAGGGAGACTAGAGAACAAACAATCTTGAGAGGATATTTAAATGGGTGATTAAAACACTATTTATAGTGACTTTTCTATTTATTTATTTATTTATATATTTGTATAGATGATTTGATACTAGTGAAAATTTATTGTTTCCTTTTAATGTTTGTGTCCTTATTGTTTCCTATGATCATGATACATCTATCCCTTGGGTCCAATGCTTCACTAATGATGAATTATTAATTAATCATGTGTGATTAGTCACTTGTGGGATGGTATTTTAATACTAAGAGGAAAAAAATTTAATGAGAATGATTAGATTGACATAGGGATTTCTTATAAAGGGATAATATCACATTGATATTGTTTTTATCTTTTCCTATAATCACCTAGAAAGAGTGAAGGTGACTATAAGATGAACCCCAACATGATAGAGTGGAGTGATAGTGTGATATTCAACCTTAACTCCTACTTTTTATTATGAGATTAAATCTAATGTACCAAGGATTATTAGATTAACTCTACCAAATGAATTGAATATACATGGGTAGTTCTTGTTGACACTGGCCAAGTAAACTAATTATCCCAATAATTCTAGTAAGTTTACATCCTTGTTGGTTCAAAAGTTGAATTAGTTATCAAATTTAGAAATATTTTTTCTGAAACTGATCCACCATCTTCATTTTCAATTAGAGGTTTCATTAACCCATAGTCACCCTTGTCTAGAAACCTTTGTTACTATGGTCCTTTTCCAACCTGGGTGATCCCTATATATTTCATTCATTTATTATAAATAAATAAAAATTAAGAAAAATTAGTGAGGGTAGGATCCCATGTGTTCCCAATGGTTGGACCTCAAGACTCCGAACTATTATACTATACATTTTTAGTTTTAATAATTAGAAAACCATACTTTATTTTATAAACTCTTACCAATGCCCCCATGAGTTAACAATTCCCAAATGCACATCATGATTATGGCGTTTTTACCAAGGATAGTGATATAACTATTATCAATACCTACTATTGATTGATTATTTCACTATGTTCTTAACTCTTCTTATTTTTACTTTGTCCTTTTTTAGGTGAATGGGTGTTTTTGTCTATTTTCCAACAAATTTTAGGCATATAAACCATGAAACTCACACATGATAAAGGATTATGGATTTTGAGGAGCCCCTTGAATCCCATATAGATATCAAGTACAATATTTCTTAGACTAAGTGAGAAGTGATGGTGAACAATCAAAGTTCCCAACGGGTATATTAAAAATTATCTAACATAGTCAGTTCTAGACAGCCATCACAACATGAAAGGACATTGTTAGACTATGGACATTCATTTATAGATAAAGTGGTACAATTTGTTGTGAGGCCTCCCATTTGGGACAATAATTTTGAGCTAAAGATATATGTATTGTAGATAATTCAAAATTTTGGATATTTTTGAGGCATAAAACATGATGATCTTCACTATCATATTTCAATATACGTGGATATATAAGACACATTTAAAAAACAATGGATTCATGAATAATGTTATCATATTTAAATCCTTCCCATTTTTAGTGACGAGGTATACAAAGGAGTGGTTAATGTTATATCCTCTAGGATATATCTTAGCATGGGAAGAACTCCTTCATAAATTCATAGAAAAATATTTTACTCTAAAAAATATGTTGATACTTAGGAGTGACATCTAAAAATTCTCATAATAGGATTTAGAGTTCACACATATTACTTAGGTTCATTTTAAGAATATTTGACAATGGTTTCTCCACCATAAAGTGACCTTATGAACAAAACTATGGAATTTTTACTCCGATATTCAAAAAAACTATAGGGTAATCATTGATTTAGTAGTGGGTGGATAATTTAATTAAGAAAACATCCACTAAATCCCAAGGAATTCCATATGACTTAGTTAATAATATCTCATATTAGAAAGGAAATAGAGTCCTTACTAAAATGGGAGTACACCAAGTGGAGGAGACTATAAAACTGGATTCCTAGATTGAGGTAATGTCTACAAATATAGAGAAACATTTATCTATATATAATCATGGTATTTCCCTAAAATCCTCCTCAAGTATTTTAAAAACCTTCACGAAATGGGATAAGAAAAATTCTTTAATTACAATCACCCTCAAACATACTATGAAAATTAATACAAGAAAGGAGTAAGGACAATTCAATACAATCAATGTTAGAGAGCTAGTTTATGGTAAAATAAATTATGAAATTCTAAAACCAAGGGTTTTAATCAAGTACAACAACCATTGAGACCCACTATTGAATAGTTTCATACCACCCTACCACCTATTAAACTATAATAATAGTAGTTTCTGACATAATCGTAGGATTATCAATCCCCATTCAAGGATAACACTAATGTTCCTAGATAAGAAGATGTGGAAATTAAATTTTAAGGTGAATGATAATTTTAGGATAAATGTGATTCTAATGATAATTAACAAGAAAAATGCAACAATAAAAGGAATAAGTAGAGAAAATAAATTTGAAGGAAGATAAATACCAAATTCAATTGAGTCATGAAGATAAGATATTAAAGAAGCTAGATATATATCCTTATAGAACCCCCTCCCTTTCCCAGAGAAAATTATCCGTAGGAAAATAGAGGAACAATATAAGAAGTTATTTGTGATGTTTAAACGACATCATATAAACACACCATTACCTAAATCCATTTCCAATATGCCCACATATTCTAAGTTACTCAAGGGACAACTTTCAAAAAATAAGAAATTGAGAAAATTTAGTGACATATCAAATGTGATGAATAGATAGTTGTAGTGAAAATTAAGCTCCCTCCAATGTTGTGGGACTCAATAATTTTCTCAATTCCATGTATTATTGAATTGTTAACATTTAGAGAAGATTTGTGTGACTTGGAATCAATTGTGAATCTAATACTACTTAATGTGTTCAAGAAGTTTGGATTGAGTAATCTAAAACCCACTTGAGTATCACTATAGTTAGTGAACATATATATAAAATATCAAAGTGTAATCCTTCAATATATATTGGTAATGGTGGAATAAATCATTTTCCCACTGATTTTCAAATCCTAGAGATGGAGGAAGAAGTATGGGTACTGATCATCTATGACCATCCTTTCCTTTCCACCTAGAAATAACTTTTTAATGTTAATAAAGGATGTTTTATATTTTTAGTAGGTGATGAGAAGGTCTTATTTTACCTTACCAAAGTAGTGAAGTTAGTTATAAACTAGAATAACATTGTCTTATCACCCCCATAGAAGATAGAAATAGATTTCTATAAGTATAATTTGAGGAAAAAGAAGTGATAAAGGAAGAAGAATTAGTGTATGTGATGGATGAATGTGTAGATTTAGGAGTGTATTTAAATTTTATAGTATTAGAGTATTTTAGAGAAATATTTTCCTAATTAAATACCTTTTGCTTTAAATTCATCAAATCTATAACTAAAACAAAGTACTAGAAATATTAATAATATTTTTCTGGATGAAGAAGCAGATATTTCAGTAATTATCAAGCTAGCCTTGTCAGAGGAAAAATAGAAATAGATCATGTCTATTTTAAAGCTTCAAAATAAGGTTATCACATGGATTATTACTGATATAAAAGGTATTATCTCTTTATATGCACACAAAAGGTAAGGTTTTTTGAAGTAAATAATCTAACACACCTACCTTAAATGTGGTTAACACCTCTATTGAAGTTATTTATAAAGAAATAATTCCTAAAGTTTTTGGATGTTGAGATTATTATCCCGATCTCTAAAAGAGAATGGGTAAGTCCCCTTTAGTTAGTTTCAAATAAATGAGGAATGATAATTATCATGAAATATAATAAGATAATTTCTACCCATAAGGTGAAAGGATGGAGAGTTTTTATAGAATACTTGAAATAAAATGAGGCATCCTAGAAGAACAATTTTACCATTATATTTTGTAATGTCCCAAACCTAGGTACCACTCAACAGTGCCCTGAGACTTGTTGTCCACATGGAATCAATTACATCTCCCCAAACACCAGTGGTTTCCAACTAGAATAAAGGGCCTAGGTTTGTCCATGGGGAGAATATTCTCTCATCATAAGAGTGTAATAAAATGAAAATTCAATAATAGGTAGATAGTGGAAACATTAAATCATATAAATAATAGATAAAATCAGGAATAGATAATAATATCAAAAAGTAAGCTCATATATAATGATGATGATATATGTCATATGTCTCTATAAAACATTCAAAACAGGTATACATGGAAGATGTACAATACATGGAACAAAAGTCCAAAAATTTCTAAAAAGTATCCCAACTAGAATCATGATCCTTAGCTAGGTCATGTGTTTCCTTGTTCTTAAGACGCAATCAAGAACCTATAGTAGGGCTCTTTCCCTTAACCATACCTGCAATAATATAGTCTGTTCGGGTACCCAAGTTATCCTGAACAGGGTGTGTGACTAAATTCCAGTAGGCAACCACCTAAGGTCAAGTTCCATCCATTTAGTGAGTATATAACAATCACAGTGTGCAGGCAAAAATATAATATGTAAAGGAAGTACTCAAAGTAAACATTCTATAAAGTATAGGTTCTCATTTATAATCATGTTAATTTAACCACTAAATATTATTTAATTAATTAGTCTCGAGACCCAACATATAGCATAGTGTCCCCCATGATAACATGATCAAATGATATTTAAACATGTCATCCATAAAGTTTAAATCAAGACTGAATCCAATATTGTGCTTCATCTTGAAAGATGCATCATAAATACTATTTTATCCATTATTCATTCATGAACCTTAGCCCATCCATGGAATTATTAATTTGGAATCCAGGTATCTCTCTAGGTATAATATAAACTAACACCATACAATCCTATCCATGGGAATCCTTAAGAACCTAGGTATCTATCTAGGTGTGGTATAAAGTCCCAAACACTTGAGTCTATCCTTGGTAGTCCTATAAGGGATCCCAAGTATCACCCATGGATTAATGATCAAATTCCCTTTAACCCCATCCATGGAAATCCATATGGAATCCAAGTGTCACTCAGTATATAACAACCATCCCCTAAGAGTTAGTCCGTGGAATTCCATAAAAGGTGTCCATGTTTCACTCGAGCATAAGTAATATACAATCCAAATAAGTTTTCCCATGGAATTATCATATGAATCCATGTTTCACCCAAGGAATATAAGCATTTAAAAAAATAAATAACATTTAATAAAATTCATTTAACATGTTAATGTCATTGCTAAGAACATTTCAATTCAATCTCACCTCAAAATGTGACTCAATCATTATCCAATCTTAGAAGGATTCCCTTTAATTTTACTCACATGGGAATTTCATTTTTACAAGCATCTCAAGATTAAAAATCCATTACATGGTAACTCTAAGGGCATGGTCATATCATCCCTTCTTGTTAATCAATTTAATTTACAACTCAACTACAATTCCAATTATAATTCATCGCAATTACAATTTTCAATTAAATATTAAACATCCCTTGACTAGGGGTAAAGGGAACACCTCAAAGGCATCCAATTACACATACCATCATAATGGTACATTTAATTAAACAACACACCCAAAGTATTGGTTCCAATTCAAAGGTCATAAACCTATAATCATTTATCAATTAGCCTCATTAATTACATGGGCCATACTTACCATTCAATTCAAGGATTAAAACTCATTTAAAGGGAGACTCATTGAGAATTGGGTGTTCAGAACAATGATAATATATAAACACTTTGAATTTTAATGAAATGAATGAGACCACCTACCATAGGTATATAGTTGATAGATCTTCCAATATCATCTCATGATTCAACTCAGATCAGGAGAAAAATGAAGAACAGATGAAGAACCTATAAATAGGGAAAATTAGCTTGAGCCTAAATATAATAGATAATACCAAATCAAATTAGGAATGGATAAAAAGGAATCAAGATATCACTGATGTGGATCAAATGAGATGAGTGGTGCTTGAATCAGATTTCAGACAGAGAGTTGGTGGCAAATCCTAGAATAGGCTCAAAGAGGGATCCCAAATTTTTGAGCTATTGTATGGGAGGAGAATGGAGAATTAGATTTAGAAATATAATTAATTAGGGGATTTTTTGTAATTTCACCTAAATTATAGGCCCTCGTGATTTGGCCACACTTTTTGGATAAATCGTGCACCAACCATACATGCTTAGATATAGGGAAGGACATATCACACGATTTGTCCACACGGTTTGACTAAGCATGCGCAAACTGGAAAAAACCCCAGTATCAAAATTGAAAACATGTCTGCAGAGACGTTCACCAAAAATCACATGGTTTTCTCTAACCATTCATCCTATAGCTCCCCATTATCCAACCTTGCACATTTTTATCTAATCATGCGGCCTTTTCTAAATGTTTTGAACTAACTATGAACTAGGCTTATTTCACCCCAAAACTTGGGTTTCGGGCTCCAAACCAGACCTAGACACCCCTGATACATCTATAAACTCAAATTTAATTCACATTAGGCCATATTTAATCATTTAAACTAAGAATTTATAGAAATTAAAGGATTCATACCTCAAGAAAAACCAGGTTCTTACACATTTATTAACTATATCTTGGAGTGCTTTGTAGGTTATAAATATTATTTATTTTTAATGGTATAATCATATTTTTATGGAACTAAAAGACTAAGTGAAGACCATGTTCACATTCCCTTATAGATCCTTCCCTTATCTACCCATTTCATTTGGTATGTGAAATGAACCTACCACTTTTTAACAATGCATAACGCACTATTTTTATGGGATATCAGAGGAATTCCTAGAGATATTCATGGGTGATTTATTGCTCTATAGATGGTCATTTGAAATGTTCTTAAATATTATTGACTTTTTTCTTGAAATATATGAGGTGAAATAACTTTTTTTTCAATTATAAGAAATTCCATTTTATAGAAGTGGATGAAATACTTATTAGACAGTAGATCTCCAAAGATGGAATTGAATTCAAGAACACTAAAATATAGGTGATCAAGGAATTATAAGATATGATAACTGTGTGGGAGAATAAAATAATTCTAGGATATATTAGGTTCTATCACCAAATTTTTAAGTATTTATCAAAGATTACTTGTCAACTCATTCACTTTCTAGCAAAGGACATTGAATTAAATTTTTATGAAAAATAAAAAGATTCTTTTTAGGAGTTAATGACTCATATGATTACTTCATCCATTATGATTTTCCCAAAATGGGAAAAACCTTTTGTGATAACTTTTTAAGTCAATGATTTTATGCTAGGGAAATTCCTTGGGAAAAAAGAACTAAATTTTTAATATAATCTATTATTCCAGAAAGGCATTGAAGAAACCCGACTAAACTACACCTCCATAAAAAAAAGAGATAATTTTCATGATCTTCAGGTTTAATAAGTTCAGGTCACACCTCATTCTCTCTAAGGTGGTTTTATACACTGAACATGAAACATTAAAATATTTTCCAACTAAATATAATGCCAATCCTCACTTTATTATGTCAATTTTGTTATTATAATAGCTTGATATTGAAATTAAAAAAAAGTAAATGGATGAAAAAAAAATTGGTTATCTGCCTCTCAATAATAAAATTCCCTAATATTTTTGGAGAATAATAATTGTACACCATATTTATATTCCTTTATGAAAAGATACTCATAGTGAATCTCATAGCTAGACCTTGGTTCATAGGGATTTCTAACTACTTGGATACTAAGATGATTTTTCTTCAATTATACCACCAGTAGAAAAAAATAATTTATTATCTAATGTTATTCATAACTTTTCAGATGATTTGTTTATTTTAAAGTAATAAGGAGTTGGGATCATTAGCATATGTGTACCTAAGAGTGATATGGGAAGTTTGTTAGAGTTTTTTCACACCTATCTAATAGGATTACATCATGGTTCAGAACTCATGATGGCTAAGATTTTAAAAATTGTATTTTTCTGGAAAATCCTACATAGACATGAGATAGATTTTATCACAATTTTTGAATGATGTAAATAAACCCAAAATATTGGGAAGAAAGATGAAATTATAGATCACCCCATGTTTGATGTAAAATTTTATTATGTTTATGGAATCAATTTTATAACCCCTTTTCCAAAACCATTTAGCCACACTTACATTTTAGGGTCTGTTGATTACATTTCAAAATAGTTCAAAGATGAAGCCACCATAACCAATACTTATAATGTGACAGTCATATTTTTAATAAAAATATTATCTCAATTTGGGGTACCAAGTATACAAAGTAGTGATAGGGGAACTCATTTTAACATCTATCTCTTGAGGGATCCGTGAAGAAGTATGGGATTCTCTATAACACAAGCACTCTATATCATCCTCAAACCAATGGATAGGTGGATCTCTCCAATAGGGAGTTATTTTTTTTAAAATATTGTGAATTAAAATAGAATGGATTTAGAAATTAGAATTTATGATGCTCTATGGTCTTATTTAATAGACTAAAAAGCACCATTAGAGATGTCTCCCATTTTGATTTTTGTATGGGAAACCATTCCACATTCTGAAGGATATTTCCAACCGATCATGTTGGGAAGTTAAATATTTTAATTGGAGTGAAGGGGATTCTATAAGGAATAGTATTTTAGATTTATATGAGTTGGAAGAGACTCAATGAGATGCGTATACCAATGCTGGTACTTATAAAAAGAAGGAAAAATGATGGAATGATCAACACATCAGATAAATGTAGTTTCATCCATGTGACAAGGTACTTTTTTTAACTCAAGATTACACTAGGTAAGATGAGGTCTTGGTGGTCAGGTACTTTTATGGTTGTGAAATTTTTTCCTCATGGAAAAGTACAGATATTAATAACTAAGAACCCCCTTTCATGTTTAATGGTCATCATCTCAAGTTTCACATTGAAAACTCTCAAGTGGGGAGTATCCTTTCTTCAAACTTTAACTAAAACTACTAAAAATATGGCCTTTAATAGCGCTAGTATAAGACAATTATAAATTCTTTACAAATACTTATAATGCAAGTGATGTTAAAGGGTTGTCTTTAACATTACTCGAGAAAAAAGTGTTGTTAAAGGCCCCCTTTAACAGCGATAAAAAAGTGCTGATAAAGAACCCACTAATAAAGGGGGATAATTTTTTTTTAATTTGAACCACTTATCACCCCAAATTTTATCATCTCTTCCAACCCCATTTATCAATGCTTTAGATAATTCCACCCTCCTATGCGCACCCCTTCCTCTAGTTAGTTTCAAACCTGAGACCTCGTGCTCATATCCCAACACTTTTTCCACTTCCCTATGTTGTCATGTCTTCCATTTTATGATATATCTATATATTTATATATATTTCATTAAATTTTTAATCCATATATATATATATGTATATATATATATATATATCTTTATATATATATATTTTAATACATATATAAAATATGTTTTGTGTGTGTGTGTGGATATTTAAAAAATATGCATATATTTTTATATATTTGATTATAAAATATATTACATTGTAAAAAATGATAAAAATTAAAAACCATAATATAAATATGAATGTAATCCATGGAAACAAATTCAGTTCCCACTGAAAAAAGACAATAAGGCCCCCTTAAAAGAGGCTGAAATTCCATCGAATGTTAAAAAATTGAGATACCCTGACTAACAACCGAGTTTTGGAGGCCTTTTTAGTCTATTTTTACCTCAAAACCAAGGTCCTATAATCAACATGGCGTAGAGATCATCACATGCTAAGATTTGATATATGGTAAATCCCAATCGGACAACCTGATCAAAAATTATGGCCGTTTGAAATTCAAGTTAGGTTTTCAACTTATTTTAGATATTTTATTAATTTTTTGATTTCTTATACCTTTAAATTGTTATGAAATGGCTATTATATGATAATAATTAGAAAATTATAAATTAAAAATATCTTTTTAATTATTTTATAATCTATTTTCACTGAATATCATATATATTAAGTGTAAATCCATATTTAGACTTATCTAAAACGTATTTAAAAAATATATATAATATATTTATATCAATATAAATATATTTATATATTAATATATTATTTTTATTTTTATTTTTTGAAATATACCCTTTATCAGTGCTTTTTTACAAGCACTGATAAAGGGGCCCCTTTAACAACACTTTTTTAGCATGAACAAATGGGGTCTTTAACAGCTCATTTAGCTAGAATTGTTAAAGCCCTAGTACTGGATTAACCTAGTTTTGTTATAGTGTAAAGAATAAAGGTACATTGAGCTTTTGACTTTAATAAAATGATAGATTTGGAGGAAACCTTAGTAATTTCTATTTTAATTTAGTCCTATTATTCTTCCCTAGTTTTTGTTTTAGAAGTAGAGTAAGTATAGAGACTCTAAATTGTTTCCTTATGACCCCCATTGAGTTTCAACAATATTACTAGAAGTCTATATATGTTTTTGAAACAATAATATAGGATTTGATATGAGCAGTCGGGGTTATTCCACAAGTCTGAGGTCCACACCGCAATACAAAACAGAGCTGAGTTTATCATGGATTAATGAACTGAACCACACTACAAAGCCCTATATTTCTTAAAAATAAAATTATGGATGCACTAGAAAATTTTTCACTGCTACACTGTAGTAACTAGGTTACACCACAGTTAATGGGATGTTGGAAAAATAGAAAGAATTTTTTTACTAGAATATTTGTAACCCAACATTATTGTAGAACTTTCCATACTATAAGAACCTATGATGTACTACATTAAAGAAATATAAGACCATGGTATACATTTTAGAAACTAAGTCCACACCATAGAGCCCTAAAATATATACAAAAATTATGAACTACCTTTTTGGAATTTGTGAAACTTACATGTCGTAATAAGGGGATGATGGTATAAATGTTTTTAATGTTAAAATTACAAAATCTAGGTTCCTCAA
Source organism: Viscum album (assembly GCA_963277665.1). Classification (NCBI taxonomy): domain Eukaryota; kingdom Viridiplantae; phylum Streptophyta; class Magnoliopsida; order Santalales; family Viscaceae; genus Viscum; species Viscum album. Next base: position 196,830,043 of record OY728164.1, read on the forward strand.
TACACCATAATTTCTAGATAGTAAAGATTTACAAGGTAATTTAAACACATTTGAAATCCTAGATTTGTGTTGTAGATACATACCTCCTCTTTTCATGCACTCTATACTCTCATCTACTATGAGGTGTTGATTGGAATTTCTTATAATGATCCAACCTAGGTAATACATTAATTATGATATTATTTTGAGTCCTGATCCCATTACATTCACCATTTATTTCCCCCATAACTCTCAATTAATCCCTTAAACCATCATCCCCATGTTTCCAAACTATTGCTTCATTTTCCACAAATGTCCTCGTACCCTTAATAACCCCCTTACTTCACATTCTTCATCACATTCCTCATTTATCTTTCACCATGGTGTGATATAAGTGTGTTCACTCTCCATATCTTAAATTCACTTACCCATTCACATTTGATTATAAAACATCCATGTATACCTATACTTATGAAACATCTCCTTCTTATTATATCAGGACCCATTCATCTACCCCACCACCTACAGCCCAACCTTCTAAAATAAAATTCCATCCTTCCAGGTCCTTGGAATAACCTTCACACCCAAATATAAACCCCCAAACCATCCAAAAATAAATCATCATTGATGAAGAAGCTTAAAACCAAGTATCCAACCACATCTAAAACCAAAAAAACTTCAAAACCCAAGCATACAACCAATAAGACAACTTATCATCTCATCACTAGAAGAAACCTTCAGCTGAACTTACCCTCAATCCCACCCCCACCTCCACTCCATCAATATATGGACCCCAATCGATAACCAAAACTCAACCAACCTCCCTTGATCCTGACCTCTCTCACCTTAATCTTTCCTTCCATGCGTAATGACATCTATAACTCTAATTCAGTGATGGTGCACATTATTTTAGGTTGAATATAATTTATAAAAATCCATTTCACACTAATATGACATTATATTTGGGGAACTTGGAAGATATAGGGATGGAGGCCAATGTTAAATAGGCATTTGAAGATATGTATCAGGATTACATTGTCACAATATGGGAGGTTTCTTTCAATTAATTAATTCTTGGATTTGTGTTTATAGTGGATTAGGTTTTTGAATTCCTTACCTTCCATCTAGGTTGTAAATAATGGAATCTTATGTAAATTGAATTTTGGGTTAGACTTGGGATTTATAGTGAAAATAATGTGACCACCCCAAAGTATGTTTCTTTAGAGTTGGAGCCTATATGGGATCATTTGAAATATATATGTAAATTCATGTTTTTTATATATTTTTCCACCATAATGGGACTAAAAAATGTACCCAATTAAAAATGGCACCCCTCTAGATCATTCATCGAGTAATCACCCATTCTTGGTTAGCCAAGGGTAACTCTCAGGACTCTATTAGCCAGCTTTATTTTTTGATTATTTACTTAATTTATGGAATGAAGAATATACACATGGCCTGATAATTTTCCCTTTAATTTGAAGGCAATTGGAATATGGATAATGGAACACTTATGGGTAAAAAAATTATTTACCATTTGTTTAATCATTTGAAAGTTTGAAATACTACCCATCCATTGACTTCTCTAGGTAAGATGGAGTTGATTGATCAAAAATTATTAAAATATATAAGGGGATATTTCAAAAGGATAGGGACCATTATATTTGGGTTTATGAATATTAAATTGACTCTACCACTTTTGAGGGTGAGGAAAACTATTCTCATGCCACTTAAAGACTGGGGGATCCACCTTCCAGATCAGCCCCTGATTTGGAACCATTGTCAGCTTCAACAAGTTTCTAGGGGTAGTGGACTAAATTTTGTGGAGAGGAATTTAAATTTTTCTTCACTATATTGAGACATATTTTAAAATTAATTGGGTATAAATTGTTCTAAACCACTAGTTCTACCATGATCATTCAAAGTAGTACCTTATCATCCCTCTATCCTAGGGAACCTACCAGTTCTGGTTACTAAGATAACAATCACAAAATTCATTCCAACCCATGTATATGATATATCCCATACTTAAAACATAGCCACCTATTAGAGTCTACCACCTACATCCCTTGAGAACACCCACTAGAGTAAACCTCATTAGGACACTTCTCCACAATACATAGAGATACCTGTCGATCCAACTACACGACAACTATTGGATACTAATGACCAAATGAAGGTTAAGGGTAAGTTGAATAAGGCACACAATGAGGTAGGGTTCATTGATATTTTTGTCTTTAAAACAACTACCATTCAAAGTAGGGAGGCAACTCAACCTTTGGGTACTGAGACCCCAGCTATAGTACCTGGTGATAAGATTGATTAGGGCACCACTCTAGAGGTGGAAACTAATGTTACAACTCCCTTAGACCTATTGGTTTAGAATTACATAGAATAAGAGAATCCTAACAGGGAACACACTAAACACATTGAGGAGTATTAGGATACCCTTATTCCTTGGATTTTTTGTCTTTTATTGTTTTCGAAACTTGTTTTTTCAGATTTTTACATGTACATTTTGATTTATTTTTAATCATCTTGGTTCTTCATTGTAATAGTACGTGAAATATTTTCAACACTCTACTCTTTTTATAATTCATACCTAATATTATTCTTTTAGTGATCATAATTATTTTAGTGCATCCTTGTTCATTCACAACAAACTTTGTTGGAATAAGCCTTTGAATCACTCATTGTTAGTTCCATATTCTCTCTTTAGTATGCTTGTGTAGTGGAATAATCACTTTTTAGGGAGATTTAATTTGACTATATATTTTTAGCCCCAATATTTCATTTTTTATTATTTCATATATTTCTACTTCCTCTTATTGTATTACATATTTTATATAATGTTTCGTTCATCTGTGAGGGAGCCCATTATAGACCCATTTAGTCCCTTGAGTGACCTAGGATACATAGTTAACTAGATGAAATATTTTGGAATGTGGGACTATATAATTCATCATAATCATAAATTATGGGAAAATTGGTGAAAATTGTGAGATTTTCATGATCACTATAACTTAAAATTATTTTTAACATGATTGTTAATATGATTTATATTCTTGGTCTTACCTCTCAGATATGTTCATTTAAGATATTTATTCTTATTATCAATTCCATGAGTGATTTTATATATCAAAATATGATTTCATTAATGAGAGGATTCTTGAGGATTTTTTTAGCATTCTTTCTTACATATTTCTTGAGAAAAATAAAGGGAATGTCACTTACTAGAACTCATATGGAATCTCATCAAAGCTATTATTTTATAAATTCACATTTAAATTGATTGGGGAATTTTTATTATTAATTCCATATATCCTTTTTACTTTATATATTTGGATTAATTCTTGTATACCAGTGATGATTTAATCTTTCCATTATATTCTTGTGTTTTAATATTTTCCTGTCATTATGAGTCTTTTACTCCTTGAGTCCATTACTTCGCTCATAATGAATAATTAATTTTTTATGTGTGAGTAGTCACTTAAGGTATGGTGAATTATGAATAAAAGGATTAGTGTTTTAATAGGAATTATTATCTTGAAATGTGGATTTCTTATAAATTTATAAAATCATATTGATATTGTTTTTATATTATTATATAATCACCTAGTGATAGTGAAAGGCACTAGATGGATAACTCCAACATGATATAGGGGAATAGGACAGTGAGATTTGTCCTTTAAATCCTCTTTTTCCTATTAGATTGAATATAACACACCTTGGATTATTATATTACCTTGACCAAAGGAATTGAATACACTTAGGTAGTTCTAGTTGTCACTGATCAAGTGATCTAGTAATTCTGAGAATTCATGTAATTGGTCAACCTAGTCAGTTCACAAGTTGAATTAATTATCACCTTTAGAAATATGCACTCTAAAACTAATCCACCATCTTTATTTTCAATTATAAATTTCAACATACAATAATCATCCTTGCATAAAAACCTTTTTCATTACTTTTATTTTCCACCTTGTGTTCTCTCTTCAATTTTCATTCATCCATTCCAATAAATAACAATTGAGAATGGTTGGTGGGGGTAAGTTCCCACATATTCCAAGTGGTACAACCTCATAGATCCACATTACTATAACATGAAATTCTTATTTTAGTGATTATAGGATTGTTCTTTTAATTCTAAATAGTAAATGATACCCTCATGATTTGATTATGTATGGTATTTCATTAACCTTATAAGGTACACCCTCCTTGAGAAACTAAATAATCAAAGCACTCATCAACTTCTCTTTAAATATTAAAAAAGAATCTTAACACCCTTACATATAAACAAAATCATTATATTTCTTATATAGAGATGATAATAGAGTCATAATATAAGAAAACATAGGTGTGAACCACCTATAATAGCATTTTAAGCCAAAGAAACTCATTATATAATTTTTTTTTTGATGGAAACCATATTACAACCATTATAATATTCACATAGGCCACTCTTACACCAATATTTGAAATAATGTAACCTAGAAAATACACCTCATGTATCTAAATTTTGACACATAGACATATTTCTATACAACTAATTCTCCTTGAGAAATTACAATATCATTTTAATATAATATATATGTTCTTAATCCAATTTTTATTAAATCACAATATAATTAATGAAAACAACCAAAAAACAATAATATAGGGTTTCTATCATGACCCACCCCTATAAAGAATCCACCTAAGCTTGTAAAGGGTTTGAGTATAATCCTCAAAGGCCACATTCACTAGTTCATGAGTTGAATACTACCAAAAAGGGTATATCATTACATATATGAGGAAGGAATTTTCCATTATAAATAAAAATTAAACATCACTATGAATAATTTACATAAATGAATTTAATTTAATTCAAAGATAGATCATGATAGTAAAATATCCACAAGAGTACAATCTATTTTATACCTTAGGAAAGGTTTATTTCAACAACCTCCTCTAACAAAATTCCAAGTCTAAAGATGAAATCTCCTAACATAAACACCAAATCTATATTGGTAATATGAAAAATAGAATATATAAATTTGGGGTGATATTATAAATATATTCAATGGGATCCAACCTGGAACTCTCTTTTGTCCATGTGAATAATGTATAAAAATTTATTCTAGTATAAAATAAATAAATAATAATACTCAAATAATAGGAAACTCCCAAGAGTCAACCATATAACTTATTATATTCCACATGACATATTATATACATTGTTTGTTACCCAAATCATCACATAACATTCCTAAAATAAAAATAACAAATATCAATTAAATATAATAAACTAATTAGTTATCCAAACCCAAGGACCTCACTATACAATATCTCATAGTTTTTTTACCGTAAGTACCTCACCATAAAACCACTCAAAAAGATATTCACCCATAGAGACCTCACTTATCATACCATAACACTTTCACCATCACATATCAATACATAACCACCATTATAAAAATAAAAACCACTAACCCACATTCTATAACTTATTAGTTTTCCACCCATGGATACATCACTATAATATCATCACCAACAAGTAATTATGAACCCACAAGAAGTTTGTTATAACCTATCTATAAAAAGTAAGTACCCACCTATAAGTAACTCTCTATCACATCTCTTTAATTGAGTATTTATCCACAAATAGGGAACTCTCTAATTATTCACATTTTTTGGATGGGTTTTTGTCCAGCCATAGGTAATCTCAATGGTTTTTTGAGTGTCCACCCTCAAAGACTCACCCACCCACAATAGGTATTGGTTGGATATATTTTAACCCTATGGGACTCTATCTATATTAATGGGTGTCCAACCTCAAGGAATATCCCATCATCAACCTTCATTATCACCACCACACATTATACACCCATTGCGTCTAGCCATTTCATCCATTATATCATTATTTCCATCATCATCATTGTTATCACCATCATTACTATTGATAAATATCATGAACTAGTCATAATTTTTATAATACTATCACATATCACAAATGGATTCAGATCATATTAATTTACCATGCTACCACCTAGTTATATCATAATAAGATCCTAGGGAGTATAAACACACCACATCATAAACATTTCGTGTGTCCTAGGAAAATGCTAATATTGTATCCTCATTGTGTATCCAAAACTCATCAAATGACCCCATTAAATGAAACCACATCATCTAACTCATTATTTCACATTTTTGCATCAATGTATTCATACTAGAGAGGTTATCAAGGGGTTTATACTATATTTTAGTACCACCACCTTTATTATCTCATCACACAATAATTGTATCTCAAAATAATCATATTTCATGACCCCTGTAAGAAATGTAAATAATTTATTTCAATGTTTCATGGACATATAGAATTCACACCACCCCATGTAACTCTCCAAAAAAATGAAAAAATTTTGCACATCCTTGTTCATATATAGAAAGTATTTGTGTAACACACTACCACTTGTTATCCTATCCCTCAACAACACTTCTACACATTTTTATAGAAAGTAGTATAACGATTTCATCATATTAGCATGAACAAATGAAAAAGATTTGAAATTTTTCTTATCTCACCTCAAATATATTTTCTAAATTTTTCCACTATGATAATATCATACTTCAAAAAAAAGGTCATAAGAAATATTTCATAAATATCTATAGAAAATATCCTGTATTAATTTTCCACCTTAAAAAATATCTAATAATTCAAACTATTAATTATAAATAATATTCATCAACAATTCATCATTTCATAATGATATCCACCATTCATCATTTCCATATCTATCAACTCAGTATTCTATATTCATAAAATTATATTTCTAACAAATTTCTATATCTCATTTTCCACCAATTATAAATTTCAGTAATAATATTAAAATTCATAATCTAATATATTTAAATTATTTAACATGAATAATATTTCCAATAATTCCTTATTCAAAAATCATCTCAAATTTACTTTACCATATATTCATTCGTATGGATTATTTTGAATCAACTAACTAACATGTAATATCATATTTATGGTTAATTTATAAGGATTTTTAAAGGGAAGAGAATCCAAGCCACCAACCATGATTCTGTGATTAATGCAACTTATCAACCCTATGATACTCACCCCTAATAGTTCATCCATAATCTCATTCTTCATCTTTATCTATCCTAATCTACCATAACATTAAAATTTATGGTGTTCTCTCCCTTGATAATTTTTTAAAGAATATAGAATCCACCAATCAAATTCCAAATATGGAAAAGAAATTCTCTCTATTTAATTCTATTAAATTCTCTCTAACACCCACCATTAATATCATTCCATAATCATACATCAAATATTATTTTAATTTCCATTTAATTACACCAATTCAAACCTCCTTTAATTCCTCTAACTGGTTATGTGTATAACATAACAAAATATATAGCTCTATTACATCACCTATCATTTCCATGTCATTTCCATGTCATTTCCACTAAAATATCACAACCACATGTTATTTTATTAATAAAAATAATCTATTTAAAATGAGAAACTAAATTAAAAATAAATATAATAATGTTACACTAACATTTAATATCTTTAGGAAACCCAACCCTCTCTAAAAATTATCGAATTACTATCCAAGGGTAAATAACATGTCCTAAATACAAAATTTTATTAAAAAAATCATTCCAAGAATAATAAAATTACCATTTCACCCTCAAAATATGAAAATATAAAAAAAATAGACATTAAAAATTCAAATTTTAGGTTCTCTACAATTTGTATGTAAGAAATGTAATCAACTGCTTTTTTATTACTTGATGAATTGTAGAAAAATGAGGTTAAGTGGATGAAATTTGGGATTTTTATACATGATACCATGGTATATGTGTTTTTTTGTTGATAATATGATATATATTTTAATAAATCATGTGATTCTTGAAAATTTTCTTCAAAATTTATTTTTATAATGGCTATAGTACAATATAATGATGTTGTAAATTTAGAGTTTTCATGTTAAAACATGATTTTATGTAATATTTTAAATATAATAATATTATTATATTTGCTAAGAAGATAAAAAACTATAATTGAAAAATATTAATATGTGATGTAAGAATCATATTTTTTGGTGTTAATATAATGTTGTATTAATTTTTAAGTGATAAAATAATTAAAAGTATTAATTAAAGAATTATGTTGATTAATTTTATTCTAATCTTATTTGAGAATGTTCTTTAATAAAAATTAGGTTTATTATTTTTTATTCACATATAAATGATTTTAATTTCATTGATAATCAATAAATTAGGTTAAAATAATGTAAAATGATAATTATAAGTGAATTAAATTATATAAATATATTTTTATATGAATAATAGAAATATTATTTGGAATATATATTGGTATGTTGTTATTATGATTGGTTAATTGTGAGTTAATTTTTTGAAACATAAAGTGTTAACTTGATATGATGTTTGGTTATTAATAAATGAATAAATATTTCTGAAATTAATACTATGATTATTGTTATCATGTGAGCGCATTATGAGTGCAGTGACAAGTGAGTGGTTAGATGAAATTTTCCTTTCTTTTTTTTGAATAATAAAGTTGAATAATGATTATATTGTGGTTAATATGATATATGGAGCTATAAAGGAGGATAATTGGATAAAAAAAATTATATGTGGTTTAGACTATTGAATGTGATATTATAGTATATGTCAAAAATCTGGTGGAAGTGTGCTTCTCCATGTTGACTTATTCTATAATTGTTTGAGATTATTAAGTTGTGCAGAGGTTTTTGTAATTTGATATGTAAGGTATTATATCTAGTGTTGATATAGAAATTATAGAGAAGTGATGAAAAGGTAATATTATTGTAGAACCCTGGAAGAGTTTTGGTTTTATAGATGTTAGTGGAAATTATGAGGTGATATATTGTAGTATTTTTTTAAATTGTGATGATTTGTAATTTTAATTGGGTATCAATGATATTTCTCATTCTTAGTGAAAACCTTTTATGGAATTTTTCACCTATATGGAATCAAAAAGTGACATGAAATTTGTATTTTTTATCATTCATTTATTTTTATTATACTTTTTTTGGGATGAGATAATTTTTTAGATGTGATTTTAAAATTATGATTATTTAGGTGATCTATTATAGTGATGGGGATTGATTATATGTTAATGGGTTGATTGATTTAGTTGATCATTTTAGGAGAATGGATGTGGTGTCATAATTATAGGATAAAATTGAAAATGAGCTCTTAAATTATTGATGTGATTTATTCTAATATTATCCTAAGTATATATAGGATTATTATTAAATAAAAGGGTGATTGGATAAGGTATTTTAGTCCATATGAATGGATTAGTAGTAAAAAAAGAAGAGTTTATATTATTGCATGATTAAAAATTAAAAAAACAAATATATATAATTGTTAAGTTATTTAATCTATGTATGATTCAAATTACTTAGAAATTAATTATTTTATTAGTGTTCATGTAATAGTTTTATGTCCTTTATTTTGAATAAAAAATATTAGGGTTTTTTTAATTTGAAATTGGTTACCAATGTGGTAGGTAATAACCCTTTTTTCTTAGAAATGAGTGGATTTATAAGTAGATGTTCATATTAGGGAAACATGTATCCAGTTGATTGAGGTAAATTATTATATTACAATTAATATTTAAATCTATTTTTATGTTTTATTGTGAATGGTATATATAGTTTATTAGTAAGAGGTTTTGTGATATAATAAATATCATTGAGATATAGATCATGGTATTTATTATTAGATAAGTATCAGTGGAGGTGTTTTAGTTGTTACTCTTAGTAGGATTATCTATTATGATGGATGTATTTTGAGAAACTATCTTAGAGATGATAATAATTATATTGTTGTTGTAATTATTATTATTATTATATATTGGTTATCATATTATAAGGATATGGTGTAGAATTTTATATATGATAGTGGTGGTGGTATTATAGGAATGTTATTGGATTGTAAATGACTAGTTATTAATAGAAATAGAGAAATGTGAAAGTGGTTCTACATAGTTAAATGACTTAATAATAAGTTATTTTTTGTGTAGGGTGATAATGTTAGATAAATAATGGTGGGATGAAAAAATTTCAAATAATGTAAATATTTACTTAATAAATAATGTATTCTCTTAAGGGAAGTTAAATCATTAGAGGATAATAGTTTATAGTGTGTAAATTATAAAAGGTTCATTGTGTTTGGGGATATAATGTGTTTTTTTAGGATTTGTCACTTATACTAATCCATGAAGGTTTTGATGAGTTCATTGTGGGTAAACATTTAGGAATGGTATGGTTGGATACTTTCCAAGTATTATATCATCTAATTAATCTTCATAATAATTCTCATATGATCGACTAGGGAGATTATAGATATTGATGGGACTGAGATTTCTATTAAATGACTACTTGAAATTCAACTTCATTAAGAGAAAGTGTTGTGGGTGGGATTTATACCATTAGTATATGTTTTATAAAAGTATAGAGTCTCTTTCAAGGGTGATTGGGAATATGATTCACACATAAATCTTTAACATCCATGTTGTTTTGAAACCTATTTTAAAAAAATATGGGGTGAAAGTTGAAATTTTACTTGATTATAGTTATTAAATCATATGGTTGGGATTTTTAAAGAATAAAAGCATTTGAGAAGTATCTAATGTGAATATTTGAATTTTTGGGTGATTACTGTATTATTTTAATGTTATGTGATATAGAGACCAGAGTTTTCCCAATCAAGAATTAACTCTATTTTCAGGTTCCTGAGTCCCATGACCTTTCGAAGATAAAATGGTAAATTTACTCTAATAGACAACCTTAAAAAAATTAAGATGTTTTTGTTATATTCATGGTTCAAGGATTATCATCAGGCTAATTCTTAGTGAATTTACAAGAATGCAATATTTTAAGGTATTTTTAATATTTATTAATTAAAAAAATATTTATCTCTTAAACATGTATGGTGATATCCTAACAACCCTAGATTTTTTTCAAACATTTTTAATATTTTTATAATATTCTTAATGTTGGTTTTTGTTTAATTTTGGAGTTTTGAGCACCGTGGATTCTTATAAATGATATATTAATAATAATATATTATTTTTATTTTATAAACATGAATATATAATGAATTTATTATATCTCCAAAATAGAGGGTTGGATGGGAAAATCTATTAACCAGTTGTGTCTGGAATGGGGGGTTTACCCTAGAGATAGTGTAATTTTATTTTGACCATAGGGCCCCAGGATAGGTCATCATGGTTGGAATTTATCAAATAATTTTTAATTTATTTAATTTTGTGGAGTGAAAAATAAAAAACACTTGTAAAAATATCATTATGAATTCTCCTTAGGGTTAGCCATACTATTTACCAATATAAGCCATAGAATGAGAGATGGAAGGAGATCCTTTAATGATTGGGGATGCATCAACATCGAATTTGAGCCAAGTTCATGATGGAATCAATGATCTGATCATGGGGTGATAAAAAATGGGGTTATGGTGTCAATTATGGATTAAAGCAATGAATGTTGTGAGATGAGGTATGGTTTTTTAATTTTAATCTTTCTCTATTATTCATGATTTTTTACAATGGAATCTTGTATTGGAATTGTTTTCTTAAAACAATATCCTAATGGATTTTCTTTATTTTTTACTTTGCCCTAAAATTTATAATTTTACCCCAGTTTAATGATGTTATTCAATAATGTAGGATTTGTTCTTGATGAATAATACTTGAACCATTACTCAGAACAATAGAAATCCCATTCATGATTATTTATATAATTTTCCCTATATTCTATGTGCTTTAACCACCAAGAATAATTATAATTAATGGTTCAATGAATTAGATCTGGATCGATAATAGATTAAGATCTAAGTGTTTTTATCGATGGATTTGGGTGTGGTAACAAGGATCAAGGAATGCAGGATTGACGACGAGTGATGGTGGAATGTTGGAAGGGGAAACGACATGTGATAATCAATTTTGTGGCATGTTCAAGAATCTTAGTTGAGGTAAAATCCCTACCATATCATATTATATCAATTAAAGGATATAAACAACCATTATATGATTAATAGATATATATGAGTGTTTTTTAGTGTTTTGAGCCTGATCAGAGATAAGGGAAAAGACAACTAGGTGATTTTGGATAGTCTATAGATCCCAGGCTCAAGACACAATCACAAACTATGTGATCTATATCCACACATCATGTATCACATAGTTAGTGGTTGGTAATTCCATGTCTATAATCACACCATGACCCAAGGGAATCGTGGCATGATGATTTTTTGATAAGGCCAAAAAATGGACAAGTCCCACATGTAAGGGTCGCTTTATCTATGCATTACTATTACATATGGGCATCCCTATACATAAGAGTCCCAAAGTTTATGAAATATTGAGAAAGGGGATAGTCATGACATAAATATTTTAGGTCACATTATGACCATACATAATAATAAATTTTATATATGAGTCCTAAACTTTGTGAAAAATTGAGAAATTAGGAAAAGCATGTCATGGAGAGGGGCTCCACACCATGAGGGAAACTATTACATATTGAGTTATATAGCCTAGAAATCCTTCTATATAAAGGTAAAATTGTAAAATAGGTAATCACACCATAGGTAATGAAATTTATATTTTATTTAAAATTTCAACAAAATATGTGTGGGTCAAGACTGCACACCATGTACCCCCTATAGTACATGTCATGTATTATTCAATCCCTAGTGGATCTTCGTATCTCCTTGACTAAGACTTATATTTGGGTATGTGAGTAGTCTATCCTTAGTTATTATTTGTTTAGAATTAAATGTTGTACTTATATTATATATAAAATGTGATACACAAGATAATAAACCTGGTTTATTATCTTTAGATTTGTAGAGATGATGATGGGATTATGTGTCACAACCCGTCCTCGGGGCCTGTGTCATGACTACCCCAAGCCCACCTTCCATAGGCCAGGGCCTGGCGACTAGCACCAAAGGTGTAAATCCTGATAAAAATGGAGGGAATTTCCTTTATAAAAGTAAACAAACACAACAGAGTACGCAACAGAAGAAAGCACTAAGTAATAATGAACACAAAATTAAGTGCTGAAAGGAAAAGGGTCGGAAATACAAGCCCAACAGTAAAGTATAGTACAACTAAAAAAGGGACAACAGCTAAAAAGGGCAGCTCCTAGAACGTCCACTAAGAATCCTACCTAAAGGGTAGGTATAGATTTCTGCCTTAGCACTCCACGTCTATCGGTCCGCTCCGTGTACTGTCTCGCTGTGTGGTCCACCTCCGGGTACTGTCCAGTCCTAGCTCGCTCTCAGCCTCCGTCAACGCTGTCTGTCATCTGCAACCAACACAACGAAGTGCGGGCATAGCCCGTGCAGGGGTGAGTGTAACGATACTCAGTAGGGACCCCAAGACCCATGAAGGTCTCCCAAAATCCACGAAGTATAAACCACAGAAGAAAGATACAATCATGAAGTATCAACCAACTCAACTTAGGTATATGCCCATACATATATCGAAGTTATCAATCACAGTTCGGCTCCAACTCTTGAGCCCAACAACAACCTTGTCTACACAGGAAAGCAATTCAATCACTTCAATGATAATGATTGAAAGTCAAGACTCAGCTCACACAGGTATACATCTTTTGTAAAGCGATAGAGATGATCAGATGTAGTCACCAATTCATCTAAGCTGTCGGACCCACATAGGATACTAGACCAGCTAAGCTATCGGACCCACATAGGATACTAGACTAGCTACTCTGTCGGACCCACGTAGGATACTAGAACAGAAGTCAGACTTTCGGACCCACTTAGGATACAAGTACAGTATTCATCGTTGTCGAACCCACGGAGGATTCCAGTATAGTTATCGTCGTCGTCGAACCCAAGGAGGATTCCAGTACGATAGTCGTCGCAGTCGTAGCCAGCTCTAGGGTTCCGGCACACAGCACACTCGATTCAGGGAGGGTCCGCTCCTCGAGCCAAGGGTTCGATACATAAACTATCATGAAGTCCAGATTTTATGTATCCCAAAGTTCCTTCTCATCAAAAGGAACCCAACGCGACAGACCGCGCATCAATTGGACGCCCGGTCTGAGAGATATTGTCGTTTCCGTTCCAAGGGCCTGGTTGGAATTACCCCCATTCCAAACCCATAAATTTTCCAAATTCATCAAAAACTCACTTAGAATATTGAAAAAGGAACGTCTCATCACGAGGATCCCAGTGCCACAGACGGCATGTCGATCGGACGTGCGATCTTAAAGTTATTCACGTTTAAGTGAAACGGGCTCGGCCCGTCAAGCCCAGTGGGCTGGCGGGTCGGCCCAACCTGTTTCGGGGGGTCTGACCCGGAAGGGGGGTCGGCCCGGCCTGGTGGAGCACGGCCCGGCCCGATGGAGCATGGCCCAACCCGGTGGGGTGCGGCCCGGCCCGGCGTGGCGCGGCCCAGCTCGGTGGGGCGGGGCTGGCCGAGCAGTGTGGGGGGGAGGGGGGGCCGATTTCCTGAACCGGCGTCACCGAGCGGCGCCGCCCTCCTGTCCGGACGTCTGAATCCGACCAGTCTTCCCGGCACGAGCGACCCCCACGGGCGGGCCGTGGTTCTTCTATGCAGCACCTACGGGTGTCGTGGCCTCCTTCAACCCCGCATGAAGGTGGCCAGCCGGTTTGCCGTCGAAGCGGCCCGCGGAGTGTGGGCCACGGTTCTCCATAGCACGACACCTTAGAGGCGTCGCGGTCCTCCATCCTGGCCATCTTCATCCAACCGATTCTTCTTCAACTGAATAGCACGCGGATGCAGGCCGCAGTTCCTCTCCATGCAGTTGGCATACAGTCACCGCTTCCTCCGGTCGTCGCCACCTCTTCCGTCACTGCCTCCATCGAAATAAAACAAGGATCAACGGAGGGTCATCGGGCCGTGTTCATTCGGCCTGCGCCCTCCGCATTAGGTGGTATCATATGGCCGAAGATAAAACATGGTTTCAATGAAGAATTAAGATCAATTTTATTCAATTAAAATTGAAGCAAACCCCCTACCTCGTAATTGAGGTCCGTTCGTCGATGAACCGCGGAAGACGAGCGTCGCGGTAGTCGGGCATCGCGGAAGACGACATCGCAGAAGATGGCATCATGGAGAATGGTGTCATCCCATCAACGTTGGAAGTCATTGTCGTAGGCGACGCTTCTCGTGAGCGGTGTATTCTCCCTTGATGTGGAGGAAGAAGAAGGTAGGATAAGTCGTGGAGCGTTCTTCACCGAGAGAGGAACACTTCCTTCTAAATCCTCTCAAGTCCCAAAAAAAAGTTTTTATTCCAACCAAAATAAATGAAGGATATTCCTTCTTTTAATGATGGAAAAAAAATTAAAATTCATTTAAAAAGTTAAGCCAGTTAATTAATAAATTAAGTTGGCATAATTTAAAGAAGGGTGGTGGAAAGGCTCCACCTTAATGAGGGGAGGTGTCAAATTAATTAAGGGGGTGTTAATGGGGAGTTTAAGGGAGTTGAAGGGTTAGGGATCGTGTGGTACCCACCTCACAAATATCCTCTCATGGGTGGTTATGTGAGGTGTGGTCCCCACCCCAATTTCCCTTTTGTTGAAATAACCACCAAACATAAATAAAATTGTGTAAAACAATTTTATTTAATTTAATATAAATCCCCAAAAATTAACTTCTCCTCCTGAGAAAATGAAATTGCGGTAAAGGTCCCCTTAAGTGAATATCGGTGCTTCGAGTTCATTGGTATTCTCGGATTTCAATTCCAAGCACCGGTTCAAAAGATAGAAAAACTCGCACGTATGTTTACTGAATGTACCCGAACAAAACTTCAGAAATTGATTCTGGGCACACAAGGCCTCAGAATCATGCGTCGTCCGAAACTACGGACTCGTAAAATTCCAAAGAATTAAGAAAAGAAATTCCTTGAAATTTCTGGGTCTTTACATTACCCCCACCTCAGGGATTTACTTCCCCATAAATCTACAACATACGCTAGGGAAACAAAAGTGGGTACTGAGCACGCATCTGAGCCTCCCGCTCCCATGTGCTCTCCTGGAGGTTCTCGTGTTGCCAGCGAATGCGGACCAGAGGAATCGACCATCCCCATAGGACCCACTCCTGTCGATCCTAGATCTCCATTGGGACCTCTATGAATGTCGCCCCGTCATCGATTTCCATCTCCCCATGATCGATGATGTGGGACGGGTCGTGCACGTATCTCCTCAGCTGAGATACATGGAAGACGTCGTGCACCCAATGCAACTGAGGTGGAAGGGCCAGGTAGTAAGCCACCTCGCCTACTCTATTGAGGACCTGGAAAGGTCCAATGAAATGTGGAGATAACTTGTCACCCTAGACAAATCTTCGTATACCTCGTTGTGATGAGACCCGTAAGAAGATGTGGTCGCCATCCTCAAACTCTAGTGGTCTTCGTCTCCTGTCAACATAGGATTTTTGTCTGCTCTATGCAGTCTTCATCCTCTCCTAGATGATCTACACCTTCTCCGTCGTACCCTGAACCATCTCTGGTCCTACAAGTGCTGACTCCCCTAGGTCAATCTAGCACAGAGGTGATCTGCAAGGTCGGTCGTACAGTGCCTCGTAAGGGGTCATCCCAATGGTGGAGTGGTAACTGTTGTTGTACGCACACTCCACCAAGGGTAAGTGATCCTCTCAGCTACAACCAAAGTCAAGGACACATGCACGGATCATGTCCTTGAGAGTATGAATGGTCCTCTCTATTTGGTCGTTCATCTGAGGATGGAAGGCGGTGCTCGGATGTAGTTGCGTCCCAAAAGCCTCATGTAACCCCTTCCATAGCTGGGAAGTGAATCAAGCATCTCGATCGGAAACTATAGATGATGGAACACCATGAATCCGTACAATCTCCTAAATGTAGAGGCGTCTCAAGCTCTTTACTGAGCCCTTCTCTCTGATCAGTAGGAAGTGGGCTGACTTGGTGAGTCGGTCTACGATCACCCAGATAGAGTCGTGTCCTCTAGATGTACGTGGAAGCCCCATCACGAAATCCATGGATATCTCATCCCACTTCCACTCTTGGACCTCTAAGGGTTGTACCAAGCCTGCTGGTACCTAGTTCTATGCCTTCACTTACTGACAAGTGAGGCATCGTGATACAAACTCTACTACAGCCTTCTTCATACCCAGCCACCAGTGCTGTCGTCTGAGGTCCTAATACATCTTCACCACTCCTGGATGTACTGCTAGAGGGGAAGTGTGAAACTCCCTCATCACTTCCTCCTGTAGTGCAACTGGTACCATAGTACGTCCCCTGAAGAGGATGATGTGCTCCCCTACTTCATAAAATCCATCAGGCGCCTGCCTTGTGGATATCTGAGCACATCGCGTCTCACAGTCAACGTCCACACGTTGTGCCTCCCTGACTCGCTGAAGAAGTGAAGGAGTGATTGTGAGAGACTAAAGAAATATTTCTCCATATATATTCACAAAGGATATCTACAACATAGTTAACTGCTTTGTCGCCTCTCCTAGTAGCTGAATTCCCAATATCATATTGAGAGAATCAGCTACAATGTTCCCCTTCCTAGGAGTATAGATTATTTCAAAGTCATAGTCCTGGAGGAACTCGAGCCATCGCCACTATCTCAGGTTCTGGTCCTTCTGTGAGAAGTTTTACCTGAGACTCTGGTGGTCATAGTAGACTATAAAGTGCTCACCCATTTGATAGTGCCACCACATCTTCAAGGAAAAGACCACTGCTGCTAACTCCAGATCATGGGTAGTGTAGTTCTGCTCATGCTATCTCAACTGCCGCGAACCATATGTGATCACCACTTGCTCCTATATCAGGACACACCCAAGTCCGGTCCTTGATGCATTGTAGTAAAATACATACCCAATTTCCTCCTCTGGTAGCCTCAAAATAGACACACTGGTCAACCTCTGCCTCAGCTCATGAAAGATCTGCTGACATCTATCTGAACACACGAAGGGTTTCCCCTTCTTCATCAAGGCTGAAAGCGGTGCTGCAACCCTAGAGAATTCTGGCACAAATCTCCAATAGTACCCGGCCAGACCCAGGAAACTTCGCACCTCCGTCACACTCTTAGGTGGCTCCCAAGCAAGTACTGCCTCGATCTTCGCTGGATCCACTGTAACTCCAGCGTCCGAGATGACGTGTCCCAAGAAATGAACCTCTCGAATCCAAAACTGGAACTTCAAGAGCTTACCATAAAGATAGTTCTCTTGGAGTGTATCCAATACAACCCGCAAGTGGTAGGCATGGTCCTCCTCAGTAGTCGAGTAAATTAATATGTCATTGATGAAAACTATGAAAAATCGATCGAGGTAAGGTTGGAAGATCCTATTCATGAGACTCATGAACACCGCTGGAGTGTTGGTTATGCTAAAGGGCATAACCAAAAACTCATAGTGGATATACTGACACCTGAAGGTCAACTTATGCACATCCTCTTCTCGAACTCTGAGCTGGTGATATCCTGACCTGAGGTCTATCTTCGAGAACCATCATGCTCCCTTGATCTGATCAAAGAGTTCTTAAATTCTCAGGAGTGGGTACTTGTTCTTCACGGTCAGCTGATTCAGGCGACGGTAGTCGACACACAGTCGCAAGCTCCCATCCGCCTTCTTGGAGAACAAAATCAGAGATGCCCAGGGTGAAATACTGGGTCAGATAAATTCCTTTCCCTGCATGTCCTCCAGTTGTACCCACAGCTCACGAAGCTCGACGGGAGCCATCAGATATGTTGGAGTAGATATCGGTGTTGTCCTGGGGTATAGGTCTATGTAGAAGTCTACCTATCTGCGAGGAGGTAGTCCTGGAACGTCATCAGGAAAAACGTCCACATACTGATCCACCACAACAGGAAAACTTGGACTCCGCACATCAACCGCTCCGAGGATGAGACTAGCCAACTGATGTGTGATCAGCTACCCTCTCCTCTGCGTAAGTCCATCCTGCACTACAAAGTCTCCCTTCTCACCGGTGAAGGTGAACCTGGTCCCATCTGTACGGACACACCACACTTTGTGCCTAATGCAGTCGATCTAAGCATGGATTGTAGACAACCAGTCCATACCCAAGATGACGTCATAAGGCATTGATGCCACTACAATAATATCCCAGCCGAAGCTCTCACCTCCTAGAGTAAGCTCACACTGCCGACACCAGTGCGTAATCATCAAGTCTGCTCCCGTAGGAGTCTCTAGCCATAAGGATCGAGCCAATGGCTCTGTCGGAATCTCCGAGCTCCGAACAAGGGCAGTGGAAATAAAATAATGACTCGTACATGTGTCTATAAGTACTGCAAAAAGGGTGGAGTACACATAGATAGTACCTCGAATCATCTTAGGTGAATCGTGGTCGTAGGCCTCGACTTCCTGGAGCTGAGCCTGCCTCTGCCTTCCAGCTCCCTGTGGTCGGGGTGGACCTCCTGGTGGTTGTGGTGGTAGAGCCTCGAAACGTCGTCCACCACCCGCTGCTCGGCCAGCTCCTCTGCCTCGTCCGCCTGCTCCCGACGAACCACCATGGTCGAACCTCTACCTCTACCTAGGAGGTCCCTCTACTGTCTACTGCTCGTCCACATGGCAGGTCAGACAGTCTCGAGCAATGTGAACCTACCCGTTGCATGCATAGCACTGCCTACTCCTCGTATAGCTGGCTCTGTTTTGTGTGCCCCGCACAACCGAACCTATATCTTGAGATCTCCCACCTGATGGCCTGGTCTTCTTGGACCTTTGTGTCATCTTTCTACTTCCAACTACAGAAGACTCTGTTATGTGTCGTCTTGCGGTGGGTCTCGTAGCTGGTTTCGGCTCAGCAAGAAAGCTCTCCACAAGAAGGGCTCGCTCCAGTACTCCCGCCTGCGTTGGAATACTGATGAAGATCATTGAAGCCCTTCTCTCATGTCTGAGCCCCTGCTCAAAGGTATGGACCCTAAATAATGGGTCTCGTACCATGTCTGTGGAGTAGCATGATAGGTTATTGAACCTCGATGAGTACTGAGCTACTGTCATTCTGCCCTGCTGCAGATAAAGTAACTCCTGAATTCGCACCGCATGAAGGGTGGCTGGAACAAACTCTGAGCGGAAGAGACTCTCAAAGTCTGTCCAAAGTAAAGATGCCTCGTCATGCACCTGGAGCATCAAGCTCCACTATCTACCTGCTGCTGCATGCAGGAGACTCGTAGAAAAAATCACCATATGGTCGGCTGGTGTCCCTACTAATCTGAAAACTCTGACAATAGCCTCCAGGAAATTCTCAGCTGCATGTGGGTCCGTCTCTCCGTGGAACCTGGGCAGCCTCTATCACTGGAACTCATGTAACGCACTCAGGCAGCATGTACTCTATGCTTCTGGGGATGGTGGTATCAGTGGCCCAGCGGGTAGTGGTACTGCTGGTGCCTCCACTGTGATGGGGCCTTGCACCGAGGCCTCGTCGCTCGGTGGGCTACCATCCCGTACGTAACTTGGAACCCTAGTTGGCTGCCTTCGTGGGGCCATCCTGAAAAGAAACAGGTGCGCCATGGTCAAAACAGTATACCTGGTGACATGACACAAAGTAATCACAAAGAAAACTTTTGTAACACACACGCAATCAGTGTTTTCGTGCACTGAGTCAGAAATCAGAGGTCAGGGTCCCGGTGTATGGATACGTCGGCCACCGCACCTACACTAGACTCCCTGGACTGAAAACCACACTCAATACTCTTAACACTATTGCTTCACATTAAGATAGATCAGAGTCCTAAGTTTTATGGTAGAACCGACTCCTCTGATACCAATTTGTCATGACCCGTCCTCAGGGCCCGTGTCGTGACTACCCCAAGCCCGCCTTCCATAGGCTAGGGGATGGTGACTAGCACCAAAGGCGTAAATCCTAATAAAAAGAGAAGAAATTTCCTGTATAAAAGTAAACAAACACAACAGAGTACGCAATAGAAGAAATCTCTAAGTAATATTGAACACAAAAGTAAGTGCTGAAAGGAAAGGGGCCAGAAATACAATCCCAACAGTAAAGTACAGTACAACTGAAAAAGGGAAAACAGCTAAAAAGGGAATCTCCTAAAACATCCATTGGGAATCCTACCTGAAGGGTAGGTACAGATGTCCACCTCAGCACTCTATGACTATCGGTCTGCTTCGTGTACCGTCTCTCCGTGTGGTCCACCTTCGGGTATCGTCCAGTCCTGGCTCACTCTCAGCCTCCGTCAACGCTGTCTGTCGTCTGCAACCAACACAATGAAGTGTGGGCATAGCCCGTGCAGGGGTGAGTATAATGATACTCAGTAGGTACCCCGAGACCCCCAAAGGTCTCCTAGAATCCACGGAGGATAAACCATAGAAGAAAGATACAATCACTAAGTATCAACCAACTCAACTTAGGTATATTCCCATATATATACCTAAGTTATCAATCAAAGTTTGGCTCCAACTCTTGATCCCAAGCACAACCTAGTCCACACAGGAAATAAATTCAATCACTTCGATGATAATGATTGAAATTTAAGACTCATCTCACACAGGTATACATCTTTCGTAAAGCGATAGAGATGATCAAATTTAGTCACTAATTCATCTAAGTTGTCGGACCCACGTAGGATACTAGACCAGCTAAGCTGTCGGACCCACGTAGGATACTAGACCAGCTACTCTGTCGGACCCACGTATTATACTAGAATAGAAGTCAGGCTGTTGGAACCACTTAGGATACAAGTACATTAGTCATCACTGTCGAACCCATGGAGGATTCCAATACAGTTGTCGTCATCATTGAACCCATGGAGGATTCCAGTACGGTACTCGTCGCAGTCGCAGCCACCTCTAGGGTTCCCGCACACAGCACGCTCGATTCCGGGAGGGTCCGCTCCTCGAGCCAGGGGGTTGATATATCAACTATCACGAAGTTCATAGTTGATGTATCCCGAAGTTCCATCCCATCAAAAGGAACCCAATGCGACAGACGGCGCATCAATCGGACGCCCGGTCTGAGAGATATTGGTTTTTCCGTTCCAGGGGCTCAGTTGGAATTACGCCCATTCCAAACCCGGATGTTTTCCAAATTCGTCCAAAACTCACTTAGAGTATCGCAAAAGGAAAGTCTCGTCACGAGGATCCCAGTTCCATAGACGGATCGTCGATCGGATGCACGGTCTTAAAATTATTTACGTTTAAGTGAAATGGGCCCAGCCCGTCAAGCCCAGTGGGCTGGCGGGTCGGCCCGACCTGGTTCGGCGGGTCCGACCCAGCAAGTGGTTTGGTCCGACCTTGTTCGGTGGGTCTGACTCAGCAAGGGGGTCGGACAGTCCCGGCCCAGCCTGGCGTGGTGCGGCGCGGTCCAGCGGGGCATGGCCCGGCCCGGCCCGGTCCGACGTGGTGCGGCCTGGCTGTCCGAGTGGTGCGGGAGGGGGGGAGTGGCCCCTCGGTTTCCCTAACCAGCGGCACCGCCCTCCTGTCCAGCCGGCCGGTCTTCCTAACGCGATCGGGCTTCGGTTCTTCCACGTGGCACCTGTGGGTGTCGCGGACTCTTTCAACCCAGCCGGAAGGCGGCCGGCCGGTTCGCCGTCGAAGCGGCTCGCGAAGTGCGGGCCATGGTTCTGTGCAGTGCGGCACCTTAGAGGCGTCGTGGTCCTCCAGCCCGACCGGATTTGGCTGGCCGGTTCTTCTTTGGCCGAGTGGCCATGGATGCGGGCCGCGGTTCCTCTCCGCGCGGCCGGCATACGACCGCTGCTTCCTCCAGTCGTTGTCACCTCTTCTGTCACCGCCTCCATCGAAATAAAACAAGGATCAACAGAGGGTCATCGGAGTCGTGTTCATTCGGTCCGCGCCCTCCGCATTAGACAGTATCATATGGCCAAAGATAAAACATGGATTCAACAAAGAACGGAGAACAATTTTATTCAATTAAAATTGAAGCAAACCCCCTACCTCATAATTTAGGTTCGTTCGTCGACGAGCCGCGGAAGATGAGCATCGCGGTAGTCAGGCATCGCGGTAGTCAGGCATCGCGGAAGACAACGTTGTAGAAGACGGCGTCGCGGAGAATGGTGTCATCCCATCAACATTGGAAGTCGTTGTCATAGGTGACGCTTCTCGCGAGCGGTGTCTTCTCCCTTAACGCGGAGGAAGAAGAAGGTAGGATAAGTCGTGGAGCGTTCTTTTCCGAGAGAGGAACACTTCCTTCTAAATCCTCTCAAGTCCCAACAAAACGAGTTTATTCCAACCAAAAGAAATAAAGGATATTCCTTCTTTTAATGTTGGAAAAACAATTCAAATTCATTTAAAAATATCATCCAATTAATTAATAAATTAAGTTGGAATAATTTAAGGAAGGGAGGTGGAAAGGCTCCACCTTAATGAGGGGAGGTGTCAAATTAATTAAGGAGGTGTTAATGGGGAGTTTAAGGGAGTTGAAGGGTTAGGGATCTTGTGGGACCCACCTCACAAATATCCTATCATGGGTGGTTATGTGAGGTGTGGGCCCCACCCCAACTTCCCTTTGGTGGAAATAACCATCAAACATAAATAAAATTGTGTACAACAATTTTATTTAATTTAATATAAATCCCCAAAAATTAACTTCTCCTCCTGAGAAAACGAAACTGCAGTAAAGGTCCCCTTTAGTGAATATCGGTGTTGTGAGTTCATCGGTGGCCTCGGATTTCAATTCTGAGAACTGGTTCAAAAGATAGAAAAACCTGCACGTACGTTTACTGAACATACCCGAACAAAACTATAGAAATTAATTCCAGGCACACTGGGCCTCGGAATCAGGCGTCGTCAGAAACTGCGAACTCGTAAAATTCCAAAGAATTAAGAAAAAATTCCTTGAAATTTATGGGTCTTTACATTATGTGGGGAGATCAAAGCATTATTTGGGTAGGTAATCCCATAAATACTTAAGGCATGGGTCCTCTATCTATGGATTTGGGTACTCTCCTATTTATGAGCCCATTCAAGGAACAAGTCCTTCATTGGGATTATTTACTCCCTCAACTGATACTTTTCCATAGTGAGGCACAGGTCCCCCACTATAGTTTATGAGAGGTGTCATGGGTTTTTTCAAAGCTGGGTATTTATAATAGTATGGGATAGTACTCCCTTAACTGACCTTTATCCTTAGTCAAGGTGTAGGTCCCCTGTAAGTTCTAGAATGGTGATATGATATCAGTGGACAGTAAGTTGTGGTACTCCCTTGATTAAATAGAATACTTCAATGAGGAGTGGGTTCTTAATAATATATTTTAGTGGTGATGCGGGATAAAGGATGGATACATTGGATACTTTGAGACTTGTGAATCCTTTAAAACCCCTTGGTTTCCTTTTAGATGAATCGTATGGGAGGGATGTGGACTTTAAATTTTTATATGATTTTTTATACTCTAATCATCCATATTTTCTTATTATATATAACCTTTAAGGATTAGAGTGTACATGGTTGGGACTTCTTTTCACCCCCTGTGACTTTAAACAGTAAAAAATATTTGGATCCTTCCTTGTCTTCCCCTGTTATTTTCCTATATTGGAGTTCAAATTGACTTATTTCTTTTATTCCCATTTTGGTTTTGGATCATTATACTAAGCATATTAATACTCTCCCATCCATGGGATTTATGCCCACATGCATTGTGTCTATGCAGAAGATACATAGTTTGGATATTGTCATGATAGATGTGGTGTGGGTGTGGTGTGTTCAGATCTACCTCTTAGTGATGCATAACAATTCATGATGTAGCATGGTGGATCATGTTTGTAAGAACCCGGACATTATTTTCAGGTATGTTTTTCCTTTTTCTGGAGTTTTTGAGAAAAGAGGGAAATCTGGAAATTTTCAAAGTACACACTGTGTACTTTATGAGTACATTTCGTGTACTTCGATGCCGCATGAGGCCGTGTGTTGGTTGTGTCCAGGACACACACACGGTCATGTGGGGGTGTTCGAAGGCTTCTTAAAGCAGAGTATAGAAAAGGAGAGTACATTCCATTTACTCCAAAAGTA
The DNA here is from genome assembly GCA_963277665.1 of Viscum album. Lineage (NCBI taxonomy): Eukaryota > Viridiplantae > Streptophyta > Magnoliopsida > Santalales > Viscaceae > Viscum > Viscum album. The sequence continues at coordinate 196,855,074 of OY728164.1, forward strand.
CATGCTTTGTAATTTCTTTTTTTTTTCATTAAACGCATCGGGGTCATGTCGGATGGACAGAAACCACTACTTCTAGGTTTCGTTCGTCCGAGAGCACCGAGCATCTGCGGATCTTCGACGAACCCCCGAGCCTCCATCTGCCCCCCGAATCGACCATTGTCGATTGTATTGGAATCAAAGTGGTAAGATCTCTCTTATTCTATAGAAACATTTTCCAATTCCTCCTCTTTCTCAAGTTATCGTGGGTTGAGTGTTTTGGACGTTTTCTTAGATCTAAAACATTCCAAGGAGATTCAATCTTCGTGGTTCAAGTATATCGATCTCCTAGCATCAAGGTAGGTGGTTTGTGCCTTTCTGTGGGAATTCTTTGAGTATTTGTTCAAATTCTACCAATACCCTTGAACGAGGTATTGTGTGTTTCCTGTTTTTCCCTTGTTGTTTGTCTGCTTTTCTTAAATGCTTGAGTAGAGGTTATTATTTGTGAATAGGGTAATTTATTGTGCTTCGGATGCTTTCCCATGCATGTTTTCCTATTTATGACTGTTTGGTCTAGTTTTGTCTATTAGGCTATTTCCAGTTCCATGACTAGTTGTAGGATGGTATGTCTGTTCTTCCATGCTGAGATGCTGTAGAATGCGATCCAAGTAGTTCTTGAGGATACTTTAGCCGTTACGCGATGCGATACGTACTGATTTTACATAGGGCTGTGAGAACCTAGTGTAGTAGACCATAGGAAGAATGGACGTAAGGGATTCTCCAGAGTGTCTTTAATTTATGATGTGATACCACGGGGGGAATTGATGTTGAGTGCTTCCTCAGAGTGTTTGTAGTTCCTCAATGCGGGCCATAAGGGGAATGAGACGTTGAGTGCTTCCCCAGAGTGACTTTAGTACGATACGAGACTATAGGGGGAATTGATGGTGAGTACTTCCCTATAGAGTTTATTCTTTAGCTGAACCAAAGGGGTGAGACTGTGTGTGCCTCCCAAAGGGTTACTAGTACTTGTAGGTTGAACCATAGGGGTTAGGCTTTGAGAACTACCCAGAGGGTTACCTGTCTGTTTTACTTGCTTGTGTGGTTTCTTACCTTTTTGTTCTACTTGCTTGTGTGGATGCTTATCTGTTTGTAAATTATATGCTTGGAACTATGGATTGTTTTCTGTTTAGTACTTCCCTATTTACTACTTTCTGTACTTTTACCTGTCATATATTCACTGACTGTTAAGCACAGATCTTTGGGTGGTTGCATACTGGGACTTTGTCTCACACCCTGTTTGGGACATGCTTTTGGGCCCAAATAGATTATATTTTTGCAGGTATAGATAAGGGAAAGTGCCCTTCTACTTCTGGTTCTTGATTTTACTAGAGCTGGAGAGCATGGGACCAAGCCAAGGCTTGCGATGCTGAGGAGTTGTTCATCTGTTTTCTTTTGTACTTTGGTTTAGTACTGTATTCAGCATTGTGAATTTTTTGTCTATTTTTCTAGACATATATTTATCATGCATCATTTACATATATTTCTTCTCCAGTTGTTTATTTATCAGTCATCCACTATTATTGTTGTTTTATATTTACTGCTTCCACTGTTGTATGTGTTGTTACTTCTGCTGTGTAGTCTGTCAATGAGGGCATAGATTCCCCACTATCACACCCAAGGCCCTTGCTGCTAGTCAGCAGCCTCTAGCGTTCAGAGATGTCTTTCTAAAGGACTTTTCATGTTCGCTTCTGAAGCATGAGGTAGACTTTTCTATCAAGATTGTTCCAGGAGAAGCATCGGTGTCCATTCCTCTTTATAGGATGGCTACACCTGAGTTACAGGAGCTCAAGAAGAAGTTGGAGGAGTTGCAGGCAAAGGGTTTCATCCAACCCAGTACTTCTCCTTGGGGATCGCCTGTCCTGTTTGTGAAGAAGGTAGACGGTACCCTCAAGATGTGTGTGAACTATCAAAATTTGAACCAGTTGATGGTCAAGAACCGATATCCCTTGCCGAGGATCAGTGATCTCTTCGATCAGCTTCGAGGATCCCGAGTGTTCTCAAAGAATGACTTGATATCCAGTTATCATCAGTTGCGTGTTAGACCATCAGATATACCTCTTATAGCCTTTAGGAGCAGGTATGGTCTATACGAGTATATAGTTATGTTGTTCGGTCTCATGAACACGCCAGCAGTTTTCATGGCACTAATGAACCGAGTGTTTCATCCATACTTAAACTCTTTCGTGGTGGTCTCCGTGGAATATATCTTGGTGTACTCTCACACTCAACATGATCATGATACCCACCTTGAGATCATTTTGAGTACACTGAGGGAGCATTAGTTATATTCTAAGCTCTCAAAATGACACTTATGGATGGATCAGATTCACTTTTTGGGCCATGTTATCTCGGAGACAGAAGTATCAGTGGACCCAGATAAAGTGAGAGAAGTAGTTTCCTGGGAGAAGCTGAAGAAATTATTTGAGGTGAAAAGTTTTCTAGGGATGGCTGGATAATACAGGCATTTCATACAAGACTTTTCACATATAGCAGCACCACTGACAGGTCTGACCAAGAAGGGTGCGAAATTCTTATAGTCAAAGTCATCCTTTCAGGAGATGAAAGGGAGATTGACTTCAGCATCGATACTAGTCTTGACAGAGTTGGATGAGAGCTACAATGTCTATTGTGATGCTTCAGGTATCGAGCTGGGAGTTGTGCTTATGTAGGGAGATGGGGTTGTTGCATACGGGTCTCGATAGTTGAGGCCACATGAGAGGAAATACCTGACGCACGATCTCGAGCTGGCAGTAGTTGTTCATGCCTTGCATTGTTGGAGGCATTATCTTCTGGGATAGCACTTTGTGGTTTTTACCGACCACAAGAGTCTCAAGTACATCTTCACCCAGTGTGATCTGAATTTGAGATAGCGCAGGTGGGTTGAGTACCTACAGTACTTTGACTTTGAGCTTGCCTATATGTCGGGAAAGGTCAATGCAGTAGCTGATGTGTTGAGCAAGAGGACTCAGGTACAGGCAGTTCAGGAGGCCAGCAGTGAGTGGTAGCTTATGGATCTGTTCTATGAGATATATCTGGAGGTGCACAACAAACAAGGGTAGACCTTTCTATCTTCTGTAGTTGTTACCTCTACACTTCCTTATCAGGTACGTATGAGGAAGCTATCAGACTCAGAAGGCCTAGTCCTTCAGGAGAGTGTGTCAGGAGAGGACCCTCTTCCTAGATGGACAGTGGGTGAGGATGATATCTTGAATTTCTAGGGACGTGTATGGGTTCCAGTAGACATACGCGAGGAGCTGATGCGGGATTTTCATTCCTCGGTTTGGGCAGTTGATCTTGGTGTCACCAAGATGTATCATGATCTACACCATCAGTATTGGTGGCCAGGTATGAAGAGGAATGTTTCTGGTTTTGTCTTCAGATGTTCCACTTGTCAGTAGGTGAAGGCGGAGCATCAGCGACCAGCAGGTCCTTTACAGCAGTTACCCATTCCTGATTGGAAGTGGAACGATGTCACGATGGACTTTGTGACCAGTTTGCTGAGGTCACCTAGAGGGAATAATGTTTTTTGGGTTGTCATCAATAGGCTTACGAAGGTTTCTCACTTCATGCCGATCAAGGACACCATCAGTGTTGATGATCTGGGAAGGTTGTACATCTGAGAGATTGTACATCTGCATGGATTTTCGCACTCCATCGTTTTAGACAGGGATGCATGTTTTACTTCTCGGTTCTAGAAGGGGCTTCAGAAGGCTTTGGGTACACAGGTACTTTTGAGTACAGCATACCATCCCCAAACAGATGGCCAGTCTGAGCGTACGATTCAGGTTCTTGAGGATATGCTTTGAGCTTGCATTCTAGACTTTGGAGGTTCTTGGGAGAAGCATATACCTCTTGTGGAGTTCACCTACAACAACAGATTTCAGGAGACTATTCATATGGCACCTTACGAGGCTTTGTATGGTAGGACATGCCGATCACCTTTATGCTGGCTGGAGGTAGGAGAGGAAACTTTTTTGGGACCTCGTCTTGTTTTGGAGACCTCAGAGCAGATAGAGTTGATTCAGAATAGGATGGCTACGACACAGTCTCGAAAAAAGTCTTATGCTGATCAGCGGAGATGACCTCTAGAGTTCGAGGTCAGGGATCAGGTTTTCCTACATATCACACCAAGGTTGGGATACAAGAGGATTCGGTGATGGGGTAATCTTTCACCTAGGTATGTTGGGTCATTTGAGGTGTCGGAGAGAGTTGGGCCGGTTGCCTATCAGTTACAGTTATCTCAGAGGTACCGGGATATGCACGACGTCTTCCACGTCTCTCAGCTTTGACGTTACTTTTCAGACTCGTCTCATGTATTTCAACCTAAGGAGGTTGAGATCAAAGTGGATTCATCATTTGAGGATCATCCTATCCGGATTTTTGATCGTAGTACGAAGGTTCTTCGTGGTTGGTTTGTTCCTCTGGTATGGGTGTTATGGCATCATGGGTGAGTACATAATGAGACTTGGGAGAGGGAGGCTGATGTACGATCACAGTGGCCAGAGCTGTTCAGGGTTTCTTCTTCTACGCCTTGCTAGGGAAATTCGGGGACAAATTTCTTTAAGGGGGGAAGTTTGTAAGAACCCGGACCTTTTTTTCAAGTATGTTTTTCCTTTTTCTGGAGTTTTTGAGAAAAGAGGTAAATCTGTAAATTTTTAAAGTACACGTCGTGTACTTTATGAGTACACACCGTGTAATTCGATGTTATGTGAGGCCTTGTGTTGGCCATGTCCAGGCCACACACACGGTCGTGTGGGGGTGTTCAAAGGCCGCTTAAATCAGAGTACGGAAAAGGTGAGTACACGTCGTGTACTCCAAAATTACACACCGTGTACTTTATTTTTTTTTCATTAAACGCATCGGGGTCGCGTATGACAGAAAGAAACCACTACTTCTAGGTTTCATTCGTCCTAGAGCATCGAGCATCCATGGATCTTCGACAAACCCCCGAGCCTCCATCTGTCCCCCAAATCGACCGTCGTTGATTACGTTGGAATTGCAGCGGTAAGCTATCTATTATTCTAGAGCATCATTTTCCAATTCCTTCTCTTTCTCAAGTTATCATGGGTTGATTGTTTTGGACATTTTCTTAGATCTACGACGTTCCATGGAGATTCAAGATTCGTGGTTCAAGTATATCAATCTCCTAGAATCAAGGTAGGTGGTTTTTTCCAATCTATAGGAAGTCTTTGAGTATTTGTGAAAATTCCACCAATACCCTTGAATGGGGTATTGTGTGTTTCTTGTTTTTCCTTTGTTGTTCGCCTACTTTTCTTATATGCTTGAGTAGAGGTTATTGTTTGTGAATAGGGTAATTTACTGTGCTTTGGATGCTTTCCCATTCATTTTTTCCTGTTTATGGCTGTTTGTTCTAGTTTTTCCTGTTAGGCTATTTCCAGTTCCATGCCTAGTTGTAGGATGGTATGTCTATTATTCCATGCTGAGATGATGTAGAATCCTGGACAAGTATTTCTTGAGGATACTTTATCCATTACGTGATGCAATACTTGCTGATTTCACACAGGGCTCTGAGAACCTAGTGTAGTAGACCATAGGGAGATTAGACGTAAGGGATTCTCCAGAGTGTCTTTAATTTACGATGCAAGACCATATGGGGAATTGATGTTGAGTGCTTCCTCTGAGTGTCTGTAGTTCCTCGACGCGAGCCACAGGAGGAATGAGACATTGAGTGCTTCCCCACAGTTCCTTTAGTATGATTCGAGACTATAGGGGGAATTGACAGTGAGTGCTTCCCTAGAGAGTCTATTCTTTAGCTGAACTAGAGGGGTGAGACTGTGCATACCTCCTAGAGGGTTTCTAGTACTTGTAGGTTGAACCATAGTGGTTAGGCTATGAGAACTACCCAGAGGGTTACCTGTTTGTTTTACTTGCTTGTGTGGATGCTTACCTGTTTGTTCTACTTGCTTGTGTGGCTGGTTATCTGTTTGTAAATTATATGCTAGGAATGGTGTATTTTTTGTTGTTTAGTATATCCCTGTTTACTGCTTTCTATACTTTTACCTGCCATATATTCACTGACTGTTAGGCACAGATCTTTGGGTGGTTATCTACTGGGACTTTGTCTCAAACCCTGTTTGGGCCAATATTTTGGGCCCAAATATATTATATTGTTACAGGTATAGATAAGGGAAAGAGCCCTTCTACTTCAGGTTCTTGATTGCACTGGAGTTGGAGAGCATGGGACCAAGCCGAGGCTTGCAATGCTGAGGAGTTTCTCATCTGTTTTCTTTTGTACTTTGGTTTAGTACTGTATTCAGCATTGTGACTTGTTTGGCTATTTTCCTAGACATATATGTATCATGCATCTTTTACATATATTTTTGCTCTAATTTTTTATTTATCAGGCTTCTACTGTTATTGTTATTGTATATTTACTGCTTCCACTATTGTATGTGTTGTTACTTACACTGTGTACTCTGCCAATAAGGGCATCGTTTCCCCACTATCACACCCAAGGCCCTTGCTGCTAGTCTGCAGCCTCTGGAGTTCGGGGAAATGTGTTTGAGTCCATGTGACCAACCAGGTACAGGGCTCCTCTGGGTGGATTCCGGAACTGGGATGTTACAATGTTGGTGGTGGTGACTATTGCCTATATATTGATCTTGGATCACACACAACAAGGATAAGCCTTCCAATATCATTTTTCTGATAAGTTCAAAGGATTTTTATATGTTAAAGTCATTTTGTATTTTCCTATATAACATTGTTCTTATATTTTATGTTGCATTCATGTATTATATATAGTTTAATTTTATTTATATATATATATACTACCAGTATTTATGGTTATTTTTTGTGTTGGGGATATGTGTCTATTATAGATTTATATAGGATAAGGTCTCCCATATTGTGTGATATTCCCACTTGGTGATAGTAACTAACCCATATCCTATTAGGGGTGGTCTTGGGGTCACTCACTTAGTTTACTACCAACTTATACATGCCCCTAGTGAGTTAGGTCATTTTAGAGTGGTGTGAATGTGGTTAATTCCTAAGGATGGAGTTTGGAGTTATCAATCATGTGGTGAATTATTTGAAAATTTAGGGAAGTGATTTAAAGGGTTTCTTGAGTTCATTTATAAGACTATAGAGAATATTATAGGTGTGGAATATGACATATCCTTTATTTATGACTCTAAAAATCAGTTAGTTGACTCATATCTCTAATACATCAATCGTAGGGTACATGTAAGTTAGTCCATGAATCATATAGTGGTTTGATATGATTTTAACATCACTCTCGTATTATCTCATATGGATATTAAATAATATTTATGGGTTCATTCTATCAAAAAATGGTGTTACCCACTAATATCTAACTTGTGTGTAAAGGTATGTTTGTGAAGAGCTAGTTCCATTGGTTGGGCTTCTTACCACCAATTAGAGAGAGATGAGGCATTATTTATGAGATTCAATTGTGAGATATTATTTCTCTACGATATGAGGTAGTTTATCTTCCCTTAATGCTTATATAATACTTTCTTATAGATTAGGTTTTAGTTACTATGGAATTGTATGAGACTAACTATAGGTTGTATAAGCTATGTGAATTCTGATTAATGAAATCTCATGGATTTATAAGGGGATCCTGATTCTTGATAAACAGAGGTTTAAATGGTGTATGAGACTTTCATTTTCATTTGGTTTAGACTCTTATTTATTACATTATGACTATTTCATTAGGATCCTTATATGATATAGTGATTCATCAGTGGATTATGTTTCTCTCAGACTCGCAATGGGATTTCTCTACTATAGTTGGAGTTTGAGGCCTTATTCAGGTTGGAGTTTTATCTGAGGATGTTGGACCCTGCATAGGATATCATGATCAAGTTCCAGTATACATCAAGACCATGGACATCAAGATATATTCCATATACATGTTTCATAGTAGATTTTTTTCATGCACAGTGGTTTGGGAAAATACTCTATAGAAATAAATTTTGAGCTGGGGTTTTGTCTTCATACACCACCATCTATGCTAGAGCCCCCCTGATCATGTATTGGTAGTTGAGTATTCTTGGAAAAGATAAAACCAGGTTTTGGAGATTATTATAATTTTACATGAATATATACAAAGTGGTGTTGTGTATGGACTTACATGTTACAAGTATCTTTGAGAAAATCATGGTCTAAGACAATATTTAGATGGATGACACTTTAATCATCTCCCATATTTATCACCTTTAGTTAATTCTTACTAAGTAGGGGTTCTAAAAGTCAGACCAATGGGATAATGTGTAAAAGGTTTGTCTATGTTTAGGTGTCAATGTGTATAGTTTAGATTATGATTTGTGTCCTCTCTTCATGGGCCCTCATACTGGTCAACATAAGATCAGGATAATCATACTACACCATATGCCCATGAGTTATAGATTTTAAGAGAACCCCTAACAATAAAATGATCATGTGGAGAGTCTCTAATGATGGAGACCATCTTTCACTCACCAATTATAGTAAATTTATTTTATACTTAGTGGATAAAGAGGTCTTTATTAGGATTCTTTCATGGAATAGATGACATATAGTATTATGTACTTAAGGATGGATTGGATTCTAATTCTAGTATTGTGTGTAAATACATAGTTTATTAAAAGGTCCACCCTAATTAGTGAGTTGGATTATGTTAAGTATGTTGAGGATAGTATGCCCTCAAGGATTCTAAGTTAGCTACTCAAGAGATGGTTATATTTTATTTATGTGATATGTTCAGGGATGAGAATTAAATTCCAATAAATGTAGAGGAATGAATGAATTATTTTTAAGGTTGAACCTTAGTTATCCATTAATAAGAGACCACTTTTTTCATTGAATTTCATTCTAGAGGTTTTGTTTAAATATTAGTGACTGGAATTCTGATCACCTTTGTTACATTTATAGAGAATATATATTAAACTTTCCCCAATGTTAGTTTGTGGAGAATACTATTGGTTATTTAGGTAATTACCCAATTCTTATTGTAGTATTATAATCTACATTTAAAAATATTATAGTGTGAGTCCTAGATTTACATATTAGTAGTTTCCCCTATAAGTTGAATCCATGACGAAGGATGAGATCAAAGTGGAATAAAAATAGTGTGGTGGGTGATTACTTTGGTAGGAGACTTAATATTTGGATGATGGAGGAAGAAAAAATGCTACTATGGGATAGTTGATTCTATCATGGAGAGAGATATGTGTCTCACCTTCGATTGATGTTTTTATCCCCAAACTCTTCCCTTATGTGAGAGAGACCTATGGCAGTGATGATGATTTAGTGGTATTATGTGACCGAATGTCCATGGGAGATGGACTTAAAGGGTTTCTTCAAAGGTGGGGATCACATCACCCACTACTTGAGAAGATAGTATTTCCTCATAATATTTTTATTAAATAACGTGATGGAAATCTTGAATGGAGACCACCCTAGTAGAGCACAAACCTTAGTGTGGTATGTACAGCAGATCCTTGTGGGTGTACCCATCACATGAAAACTATTTCTATGGGATGGGGGAGTATATTTATCTATAGGTTTTATTAATTGGTCTCTTATGTTTTTTTAGGCATTATCCAATGGTCTAGAGACTAAAAAGTATGTTTATATAAATGTTAATGATTGTCAAATTTAGATTATGGAGGGTTGGGCCACTTGATGGGAAATATTATGGTACAAAGTAGTTTGTTGAGGATTTATATATTTTTTAATGTTATCATTGGTATATTTCATGAAATAGTGATAAAAATACAACCAAGTTATCTTCAATCATGTATGAAAACTTGTTAGAGATTGGGATGTGGATGGAGGATTCTCGTGGATGGTTATGGATAGGTTAAGGAAGAAGGACCATGTTGCTTTTGTATAGTGAGACAGCAACATTGGTGACCATGAACCAGGAGAAGGATGTGATGGATCAAATAAAATAGGTTTGTAGGAGCATGCTACCATGAATCTCATATGGTCTAAGTGTGAAATCTTTGTAATGTGTTCACTGGTGGAGTATGGCATAGATGGTTTATTCCCATATGCCAACCATCAAGGATGCTCTTTAAATCTGGGGAGTGAAGTGATATCACTAGATGTAACATTCTAAATTAACCATTATGAGGAGGATTTTGGTTTTATATAGTTTTATTTAATCCTAAATGGTTGGTTTACCTTTGAGTATGAAGGTTTGGAAAGACTCTCATAGTGTGAGTAATGATATTTTCACATGAACTCTCAAATTATTTGAGAATTTTACTAATAGAAACACATGATTGGACCTAGGTCATTCTCTTAGGGAGTAATTGAATTAAAAATCCCCTAATATGATTAAATAAACTATTAAAATTGATAAAAAGGTAATTGAATATGGGGGTTTATTGATTTATTTTAAAACAAAATAAATAAAAAAGGAAAAAATTTCTTTCAAAACATGAATATGATAAGAAGTAATTTATGTATACCCCTTCATTATTAATGTTGGGAAAAATACCTCAAGGTGTCCTATCAGTATGTTTTGGGTGTGGTTATATTTTTTGACAAATCCAGACAACCGCAAATGAGTATGGTTGGTGTTTGTCGATGACAGGTTTTTAAGGTGGCGTAGTTTCCCAGTGTTTGCCAAAATTTTGGGCCCCAAAATTGGGAGTTTGATGTTGTAAAAGGAAGGATTTATTTATAGTAGTGTACGGTATGAAGAACGTTGAAGAAAATTAGAAAAGGATGAGAATTGTGTACCACAATTCGTGGACCACATACCATATTCCGAGAATGGTACGCAGAGCGATGAGAACGGTACGATGGAGCAGTTCACAAAACCAAAAACAGTTCACGGTGGAAGGCAGTGAAGTACATGGATGGATTAACATTGGTGGAGGAGATCGAATGTATAGTAGAAAAGGAAGTATGTGGAGCGCGTATGAAAAGCAGTTTACTGGAAGTCTTGTGGTTCGTGGTGGCAGAAGGATCGGTATGCAATAGAGGATGGATCGAAGATTTTGTAAATCTTGAATTAGAGGATTTTGAAGATATATTTACCTATATAAGAATTTATAATACCATCGATTATAGGAGACACCAAATATCATTAGACAACACATTTTTTCTCCTATAATTTGGAAAATTCCGAAAGTGGTTCACATAGAAGTAATTCTGCTGAAGGTTTTTGCAGGGATTCTTAACCCGCAATGGAAGAAGTGGTACATAGAGAAGGAAGTTCTGTACATGGAGGAGGAAGTCAGGTAAGTGATAGAAGTTTACTCAGTATGTGGAAGAGGAATATATGTTATGAGAGAGAGAGAGAGAGAGAGAGAATTCTGCAAGCGGTATGGGGAGGGGGCTCTCTGCTACGTGGAGACGAAGACAGCCCATGAATAGAGAACAGTTTGTGGACAGAGGGCAGTTCGTAGAGGCAAAACAAAGGCAGCAGTACACAGAGGCGATAATGGTTTGAAGAAGGTAGAATCAGTATGTGGAAAGGTGTTCCATGTATCTAACCTAGTACTCATTACGCGGGAGAGGAAGGTGGTTCGTGATTTTCACAATGAATCTTGCAAAAGCTTTAAATCAGTTTGAGAAAGTATTTTCCGGTACCTAGAAGTACCTGGGAAGGTGGAATTCATCTACGGGTGAAAAGGAGGACTTCAATAGAGCATCTACCTATAGTTTAGTATGTAGGAATTCATGAAAATTAAGGGACCTACATGTCCATAAACTATGTTTAAACTACAAGTCGATAAACTGTGTGTGGATTTCTTTTCAAGAGTAGTGAGAAAAGAAAGAGGAATACTGTGACCCTTTGCACCGGCAGTGATCCAAAGAAAGAGTCATAGGGAGTGACCCTTGGGAATGCAGTGAGTATACCCCAAACCTTGTAAAGGCAATAATCCTGGGCATAGAAGATCTATCCCAAACATTGTACTCATTATTGGAAGTGAGCCTTAGTGAATTTGGTACATCGGCACATTGCCATTGTATGCACCTTGGACATAGCCCAGTGAGGGTGAACCAAGTAAAAATCGTTGTGTCCAATGCACGATTTCATATCTATTCGTATATTGCTACGGGAGGAAGAGGAAATTAAGTTTTTTCTAACAATGAAACAAGATCCAAATAGGAGAAAGTTATAATCTGTCATATCCTGATTCACCCCCCCCCCCCTCAGAGCATTCGACCTAGTGGACCTAAAAATTCATTCACTATTATATTTTATATTTAAATCCATTTAACTGTGATCCCATAATATTTTCAACCCTTGAACCCTATGGAAATTTACACGACCATAAATATGGGAATAAATGAACCCTATATTGACTTTGGGACTTATAATCATAGAACCCTATTTTTATTGTGGTCCAAAAGTCAACTTCTACTTTGTGGATGATTTAGATATCATATTCACCCTAAAAAAGATAATTAATTAGGTTTGGGGTTTTATTTCAAAACCTATAAACTTAGATATAGATTGAGTTCATTATAAATTCAAACTCAATTAATTTATAATAATTTATGAATTATAGTGTGTTAATGGATTCAAAAATATAAATGATGGGAGTAGGAATTATATCAACTATGAACATAAACTACTCTCCCATGGGTGGAGTTTTTATCATGGAGACTCTTTAAATAAGAAATCGATCAAAAGATTAAAACTTAATATCAAATCCACTATTATATTCTAGAAATAATAATAAAAATAAAAAGATAAAAATAGAATAAAAAATAATTTTTATTGAAGAAAAAGTGAGACTAAAATCACAAAATCAATAAAACATGAAGTAAAATAAAAATATGATCACCTTCTTGGAAGAGATCATTGCACAAATCCTTCCTTTATCTTAATGTTTATAAAGTTTGAATAGAACCACTATCTTCAAATACACCATCTGAAATCCATTATCAAACCTAAAAAAGTGTGAAAAAAACTAAAATAAATAGAGTAGGGTAGGGATGATGTTTGAAATGAAAACATGGGTACATGTGTACTTCTACCTATAAAATTTACTCTTAATTGAGATTCCTTTATAATGAGTTTCCATTTGAACCATATATCACTATAGTTTAATTAAATGACAAAATATGGGTTCTATAACATAATTACAAATTTCTACCTAATATAATAATGGATGAAGAAGTTATGGTCCAAATGGTGAGGTAAGGTCCAATCTATCAAATATAGTCTAGCTCTGAAATAATGGAAACTTTTAACCCCTAAAATATGTGATCCATATTTCTTAGTCTATATAAAAACTATATCTAAATTAGTTTATAATATTTATACAAAATTTTTAGTTAAAATTCAATAAAAAAAATTATGGTAACAATACTTGAGAAAACTTAAAAGGTCTAAAACATAATTTTCATGTAATTTCAAAAATAAAGCTCAAAATAAAGATTTAAATTAAATCTTAAAATAAATATAAATATGGGGAGATTATGTTAATAATTATCATTAAAATATTAATCAAAAACACAGTTTATTAACTCCTACAGCCTTACCCTTTTACACTCCCAATAAAATTCCCATGTCATGTAATCTAGAAAATGATGTATGGTAAAATTTCTCAATCCATGATAGAAATATGAGAAAAATAAGAATCACATAAATAATTAAATATAAATTAATTTTAAATTAATTTTATCAAAAATTGTATCAAAACAAAATCTAGTTAGATTAATGGAACTTTTCAGGTTGAAACAAGTTATGAGTCCACCATGCCAAAAATTATCCACCTATGTGTGTGCCAATAATTTCAATCTTGTATCTCCACCATTTAATCAATATATTCAGTTCAATAAAAAAAATTCTTCTTATATTATTATATTCCATAAAATCCATTCTCTATCCATTTAAATTAAATTTCAAATTTCAGACACTTAACCTTTCCCAAAATTTAAACCTTAAGCTCTCGACCTAAATATCCGCATATATTGAACATTTCAATACCCAATTATTTATTTTATTATTTTTTTGAATTTTAAAGTATTTGAATATTAGGTTCACATACATAGGCCAATCCAGTATAGCAATGAAATTGGTTTGAAGAGAAATGAATATATGGAAATACCATTATCATAAGTTGAAAAAAATTGTTTTACTTGATTATACCATCAATTGTGTAAGAAAAACTCACAATTAATGATTTTTTATGAAGTTGAGTGGAAATATTAATTGTCACAATTTTCACACAAAATACCCACAATTAATGGTGTTAAAATATCAAAGGTTTCAAAAATACTGAATCAATCATTTCATTATCCAACTTCCATTTTCACTAAAATCAACCACCAATGATGAAAAATTTCCCATTATTAACATGATTCCCATATAATTATAAAAAATTAAAAATGAATTTTAAATAGGTTTCATTTATTTAATCAACATGTGACATTATTTTTTTATTTATATTTTTTTGTAAAACAGAAATAATTAGAATTAAAAAAACACATTAAAAAAGAAGAATCCTAAAGAAGGTTCCTAAAATGTCATCACATTACCCACACTTAAAGTGTAACATTGACCTCAATTTGACCCTGTGGAATGATATATTCACATGAAATATAGAATTTAAATTATTAAATATAACATAAAAGTATAAGGGTGAGGGATATCCTGATGTTCTCAAGTGATTATGGGCTCATGTAGCGTGATGACATAAACTACATGTGTAGGGAATCCCTCGATGTGATACTTCATACATTTCTCATTGACTATAAATATCCTTCTTATGGCCTATTATTTGATCTCCATGATACTATAAGGAAAAACATGAGATACCACATAGGTGCCTAACCATCTATAACACAAATCATCGGGCATCAACTTCAATCCTAAACTTTTTAGGACTTTGTCACCCACATGGAACTCCCTTTTGTAGATCATTATATCATTAGATAATTTTTATTGGTATTTTTAGATCCTTGAGTTATGATGTGATGAAAATAAAATCTTATCATGATCTTGAAGTTGCAGCTTCCTTTGTTCTCTATTTTGGACTAAATTTATGTAGTTTTTCTTTATCGCCCAATATAAACAATATTAAACTTCCATAAGGTGATGAAATGATTTCCAAAACAAAATAGAAATAGGTGGATTCCAATTTATGTTTTTAATGTTATAATATAAGACCATGTCACATCATCTAAGTGCTTTCTCAAATCCTTCCTATTTGGTTTCACTATTTTCTCCAAGATCATCTTCAACTCCTTATTTGAAACATCATCCTAGCCATTTTTTTGGGAGTTGTAGGGGGTTAATGTTTTGAACATCACCCTATACTTATGAAGAATGGAATCCAAATTTTGGCTATAAAAGTGTGGCCCTTTGTCACTAATGAGGACCTTTGATACTAAAAACCTAAAAAAAAATTATAGACCTTGAAACAATCCACTAAAATATGAGAACCATTAGTCCTGGTGGACTTAGACTCCACCCATTTTATTACATAATAAATTGAAAAAATAATGTATAAGTATCCAAATTAGATAGTAAACACACCTATAAAATAAATTCCCCATACATCAAATATCTCACATAATAATATTGTATTTTGGGGAATCCTGTGTCTCCTAAAAATGTTTTCAGTGACTTGGAAATGTGATAATGACTTAAAAAATTCATAGGAATCAGGGAACAAGGTATTCCAATATAATCTCGAGTCTAATAATTTTCTAACTATCCTTTGAGGTCCAAAGTGTCCTCTATAAGAAACTGTATGAAAAAAATGAAAAAAAAACTCAAACTTATGATCAGGATTACATCTCCTTATGAATTGGTTGTTACAAATGCACCAAAGGTAAGGATCATCCCACACATAAAACCTAGAATCACACTTTAATTTTTTAAGATGGTGTTTCTTTATGTTTGTATGAATTTCAAAGGAAACCAAGTATTTCAATAAATCATCATACCAAGGATTTGTGCCTGACATGGTATAGATATTCTCATTGGGAAAAGTGTCCTGATGTGGTATATGGTTTGGGTTATTCTACTCCAACATGTGAGTTATTATTCCCATGTGGTCAGCCACTAAGTTCTCTAACCCCTTCTTATCCTTTATCTCAATTTAAAAATCATGAAGAAGTATCATCCAATAAATAATTCTCGGCTTTACATTCTAGATTCTTTAAGGGGTACCTCATAGATATATAGTCTAAGAAAACAACTACTTTATATCCTAGTAAATAAGAATGAAATTTATACATTTCACATATTATAGAAAGAAACTCCTTTTTCATTATGGCATAGTTTTATCAGTTTGGATCTAATTTCCATGAAGTATAGGAAATTGCATAGGAATTTCCTTCCACCTGATGAGATAAGACCTATATAACTATGAGGTTTGAACCATAACACATGAGATCAAATGGGATCTTCCACTATGGGGGTTGTATGATGGGTTTGGTGGTGAGAATTTTCTTTAATTCATAAAAGGAAACACTACATAAATTATTAAATAGAAAATTAGAGTCCTTTTGAAGTAATCTCAATAAAGGTAGAGAAATCATACTTAAATATCTGATGGATAACCAATAAAAACATATTTGTATTAATAAATATATAACATCACACACACATGTAAGATATAGAAAATACTAAATAATATATACCTTAAATCTATCAACATCTATTCCATGTTTTGATACTACATTAACTAATACAATGTCATGATTTACCATGAAATGAAAATTTTCAAAGTTCAATACCATATTTTTTTGAATGCAATGAAGAAAGACAGTAACCAAACTCGTGATACACTCATAAAAAGAAGAACCATATTAAATAAAATAATCCATAAATACCTATATGAAAGTCTCAAGAAAATTAGAAGAAAAAATACTGACCATGAATCTTTAAAAGTTACCTGGGGAATTAAAAAGTTCATATGTAATCCTTCAATAAGAAAATATACCAAATGTTTAAGTGAATGTAATATTCTCTTAATCCTATGGAGTAATAGAAACCTAGAAATATCTAGAAAATACATCCAAGAAATGATACGGTGTGCTACCAATAAGTCTCTCAATCATATGATCAATGAACATGAGGGGGAAATGGTCCTTGTGAGAGGATTTATTTGGTTTCCTATAATCAATACACACTCACCAAATATTTTCACCCTCATTAGAAATAAATCTTACCTATCATTTCTAACAATAGTGACATCACTTTTCTTAGGAACAACCTAAAAAGAACTAACCCACTAATAATTATAAATGTGGTAAATGATACCCGCCTTGATCAATTTTTCAACTTTTATTTTTACAACATCTAAAAGAGTGGGATTAAGTTTCTTTTGTGGTTTCCTTATCAATTTATCCCAATCCTTCAAAATAATCATATGCATGAAAATAGATGGTCTAATACCTGATATGTTATCCATGGTCTATCCTATTTACCTAATAATTTTTAACATATTCCTTCCAAGTTGATCCACTTGTTTCCCTTGATACCACTTCAGTTTTTATATTGATAATTTCTGAGTTTAGCATAATTTGGGATCAGCTTAACAACCTCAAGAAGGGGGGATGTTTGTCTCAAATCTCTTGAATGTATCAAACAAATCTTTTTGAATTCCCCCATTTCTATATTCTTAGTTTTTACTACATGACTATGAAATGGAAGTGGCATAGATGGTACCTCATTGAGCTTATGCTTTCCCTTTTATTTCTCCTTTTATTTTTCATTGATAAGTATTGAATGGGGATTCTTAAAAGCTAAGGTTAATCTGGGTGGATAGATTATAGAATATGTATCGGATATTTTCTTAACTTTTATTAGTGTGATTTCACTAAAAATACCCTTGGGATTTAAATTAGGTTGGGAATGAATATTTATGGGGTTCTAATTTACCAGTTCATGGAGGATAGTGAAAATATGGCTCATTTTCATCTTTATAACCCTCAACTATATACCCTAACTCTTCATCTCAATAATTTTATTTTAAAAAATAAAAATCATATCGATATTATAATTTCCTTTTTCTTGAGAATTCACTTTTTATTGTTGGCTTGTTAATTATTGAGCTTCAAATATATTTTAATATCATTGAAAATCCCATTGGTAAGGTAGAGGATACACAAAGTTTTATTGAAAATGATATATTTTTGTTTTCTAGGTCCATACCTCATGTTTGGTTTATCTTTACATCCTTAGGTGTATTTTGGTTCCAAGGAATCATATTTATTTTGCGGGGTATCTTGTTGTTGTTTCTAAAATGGTCTCCCAAGAAATACGGCTACACAATACTCTATTTATTGTAATTATGAAAAATAATCTTTTGGATGATTTGGTGTAGTATAAATGACACAAATATTTACTAGAGAGGATGGTGAGGATTTTTTATCTAGGGATATCTGTCTCACCTTAGTTTTTAACTCATCCAACTTAGTATAAATTAAATTATTTTCAAGAGAAAAGGGACTTACCTGATGTACTCCCTTTATAGACATTGTACCTCAATCACTGAATTATTGGGAGTTTTATAACATATTTTTTATCAATTCTAAAGTACATATTAGAGTTTTTTCAACAAATTCTCCTCCTACCATTGCATCCACTATACACCTCTCCATGGGAGTAGGACGTTTATATAAGTATTGGATGAGATTGAATCTGTAATCACTAAGAAGTGAGTTGACTTCATCAAGTTATCCATGATCACCCATATAACATCCCAGCATCCCTAAGATCAAGTAAAACTAGTAATGAAGTCCAACGATATTTCATCCCACTTCCACTAGGGAACATAAAGTGGTTTAAGCAACCTATTTGGAGCATGGTTCCCAATATTGAGAGACAAACTCCACAATTGATCACTTCATGCCAAACCACCAAAACTAAACTCGTATTTCATGATATATATTTGAAACAAGAGTATTTAACAACAAGGAAACCTATAGAAATCATGGAGGACCACATCACACAACACTAAAAGAAAAAAGATCCTCCCCTTAAATTTCACCTGATATTGATCATCCTTAGACCATCACTTAGGGGAACCACCACAACCAACTCAATCACACCAAACCTCCACCTTAGAATCCCCTAGTTGGAACTCTTCCACATAATTCACCAAATATGACTAAACTATCATCTTATAAAGACACCCCCTATATTAAACTACTCTCATATCTAGGTGCATCATAGATAGACCCTCTATCACCCTAAAAACATAAAAAATTCATACATGATATATCCATGTGAATTCCAATTTAAAACATCAACCACAACATTCCCTCTCCCTGATGTTTAGGAAATAATGATATAATAATACTATAATAATTTCATTTATTATCACTATTAAAAATCAAAATTATCTTGGGAGAATATAAGCCATATGTTATTGTGATCTGTGAAGACTATAAAGTGCTCATCAATAAGGTAATTCTACCACAACTTCAGAGTAAACAAAAACATATCAAGCTCAAGATAATGGGTGGTGCAGTTATATTCATGATGTAGTAACTATCAAGATTCATAATAAATAACTTCCATATAATGAATTATAACACAACCCAATATAATATGTGAAGCATTGCAATAAACCTATAATGAAACACCCTCATTAGTAAAATGAGGAAATGGATCACTGATCGGTTTCTCTTTCAAATACTCAAATGTAACATAGAAATAGTTATTCTACACAAATACTTGATCCTTCTAGTCAAAGTTTTCATAGGAGTCACAATGTGAGATAAGTTAGGAAAAAACCTTCTATAATAGCCTAAAAGGCTAAGGAAAATATGCACCTCCACAATATTCTTGGGGGTTACCCAAGAGAAAATCACCTCAAACTTTGAAGGGTTGAAGGATACTCCATAAAGAGATGCCACATGCACTAAGAAATGGACCTCAATTGCCTATAAATTACACTTTTATATCTTAACAAATAGCTAATTATGTCTAATAACACCAAAAACCACTTTAAAATACTCTATATACTCCTACACATACACAGAAAACATAAGGATGTCATCAATAAACACCACCATGAATCAATCCACAAACTCAAGGAACACTACATTCATCAGTCCCATGAAAAAAAAATTAGATTTTTAATAACATTTAATTACATTATAATAAACTCATAATTCTCAAAATGACATCTAAATTCATTCTTTGGAATATCCACATCCTCCACCCACATCTGATGATATCCAGACCATAAATCAATCTTCAAGAAAAATGTGACTTACTTCAACTGATTAAATAAATCATCAATATTTAGAAAAATATAATGGTTCATTAATATCACCTAGTTCAAGTGATATTAATCAATACAAAAAATGAATATGATGATTTTTCTTCTTCATTAAAAACTATATCACCCCAAGGTGACACACTAGGACAAATAAATACACCCTATAGAAGATCATCAATAAAAATTCACATATCTCAAAAATCAAAACATGTTATCATATATAATAAAATTATCCATAAATACCTACATGAAAGTCTCAATAAAATTGAAAAAAAATACTCACCACGAATCTTTAAAAGATACTTGGGGCATTAAAAAGTCCATATGGAATTATTCAATAATAAAATATATTGAATGGTCAAGTGAATGTCATCTTCTATTAATCCTATAGAGTAATAGGAACCTATAAATGTCTAGACAATACATATAAGAAACAATATAGTGTCCTACCAATAAGTCACTCAACCATATGATCAATGAATAGGAGGGGGAAATAGTCCTTGTGAGGGGATTTATTTTGTTTCCTATAATAAATGCACACTCACCAACTATTCTTAACCCTCATTATAAATAACTAATACCTATAATTTCTAAGAATAGTTACATAACTTTTCTTAGGAACAACCTGAAAAATACTAACCCACTAAGAATTAGAAATGGGGTATATGATACCCCCTTGATCGATTTTTCAACTTTTATTTTTACACCATCAAAATGATTAGGATTAAGTCTCTTTTGTGGATGCCTTAGTGATTTATCCCCATCCTTAAAAATAACCCTATGCATGAAAATAGAGGGGCTAATACCTGATATGTTATCCAAGGGCCACCATGTTTCCATAATAGTCTCACTTAAAATATTAAAAAGTTTTTATTCATGTTTTAAAGGAAGATTGTTAGAAATTATAATGGGTAATCTCTCACCACTAAATATTTATGAGTATTTGAGATTTCTATAAATGAATTAAGTTCTAATGTGAGTGGGTTATATATGGATGGAGACATTGAAGGAACTAAAATATGTTTACAATGAACATTAGTATCTAAATGAACATAATAAAAATAAAAGAATAATGAATCAAATACATCAACATACTCAACATACATGTCATAATTAGAAAAAATATACTCATAATTAGAATATTAATCTACATCAAAATCACACCTAATAGAGGAATTATCATGAAAAATATGTGTGAAAATACTATTATATATCAAAATCGACCTAATTATCATAATGTATCTAAGCATAAAATAATCAAATCCAATGTTTTTTTACAATATGGGTTTAAATAGAAGACAATTGAAGAAAAATAATCCTCTAAGGGGAAATTCATGTAGTCCATAATATTAAATCTATAAAATTAATCCTTGAATTCCATGGAAAGAGTGCCCCCTTTAAAATTTATGAATGTTTTGGTAGTTTTTAGGAAGGTTCTACCTATGATAAAGGGATCATGAGAATTTATTTGATTTTACTCTATGTTGATCATATAAAAAACAGAGAGAAATATCACGTGTCTTACCTAAAAAAGTACATCCTAAAGGGCTCCTATTAGATATTTCATAGATCTATTTTCCAATTGTATTACCACTCTTGATAAATTCAACTTAAAAACCAGCACGGAAGAGAAAACAAAGTGAGTAATGACATTAATATAGGATAAAAAATCACATAAAGCATAAAAAAAGTGTAACTCCCATATGGTTCATGGGATTGTGAATGTCATAGGATCCTTTCACTTATTATGCATTACTTTAGTTAGTTTAATGAGTTAAAACATATTCCTTCCAATATTTATCCACTCATTTCCCTTAACACCTCTTCAGTAGTTACAATATTAATTTATGAATTTAGTATAACTTGGGATCAGATTAACACCCTAAAAAAGTGGGTATGTTTGTCTAAAATCTCTTAAATGTATCAAAAAATTATTTTTGAATGTCCTCATCAGACATATTCTTAGTTTTTAATATATGAATATGAAAGGGAGGTGTTCTATATGGTACCTCATCAAGCTTATGCTTTACCTTTTCTTTATATTTATCTTTTTCATTGATTATTCTTGAATGGGGATTATTTGGAGCTAAGGTAAATCTTGGTGGATAGATTATAGAATATATCTCTACTATTTCCATACCACTTTTTAGTGTGATTTCACTAAGAATACCCTTGGGGTTTAAATTTGGTTGGGAAGGAAGATTTTTGGGGTTCTAATTTACCAGTTCATAGAGGATAGTAAAAATATGGCTCATTTTCATCTTTAGCATCATCTACTATATACCCTAACTCTTCATACCATTCATTTTATTTAAAATAAAATAAAAAAAATTATCAGTATTATAATTTAACTCTTCTTAAGAATTCCCTTTTTATAGTTTAATTTTTGATTCATGGTATTCAAATATATTTTAAGATCATTGAAAACCCTATTGGTAAGGTGGAGGATACATAAAGTTTTTTTTGAAAATGATTCTTTTTTTAGAACCATAACTCATGTTTGGGTGATATTTACATCCTTATTTATGTGTTGGTTCAAAGGAATCATAATTATTTTGTAGGGGATCTTGTTTTTGTTGCTAAAATGGTCTCCCAGGAAATACAGCTGCACAATCCTCTATTTCTTATAATTGTGGGAAATAATATTTTGGATGATTTGTTGTACTATAAATTCCACAAATATTTACTAGAGTGAATGGTGAATATTTTTTATCTAATTATATCTATCTCACCATATTTGTTAACTCATCTAAATTATTATCAATTAAATTATTTTCAAGATAATAATTACTTACCTGATGTAATTCCTTTATAGAAATTGTACCTCGATCACTGAATTGTGTGGAGTTTTATAACATATTTTCCATCAATTACTGAGTATCTATTAGAGTTTTTTCAACCAATTATCCTCCTACCATTACATCCAATATAATCCTATCCATGGTAGTATGACCTTCATAAAAGTATTGTATGATCTTTAATCCTCAATCACTAATAAGTGAGATGACTTTATCAAGCTATCCATGATCACCCATATAACATCCCAAAATCCCTAATCTCAAGGAAAACTAGTAATGAAGTCCATTTATATGTCCTCCAACTTTGACTAGGGAACATAAAGTGGTTGAATAAACCTATTAGGAGAATGGTTCCCAACATTGAGAGACAAACTCCACAACTGATCACTTTATGCCAAAGCATCAAAACTAAACTCACATTTCATGATATAACTTTGACACACTAGGATGTACCACCAAGGAGAACCATAGAACTCATGGAGAACCACATAACAAAAAATTTAAGGAAAAAATATCCTCCCCTTAAATAGAACTTGATGTTGATCATCCTTAGACCATCACTTAGGGGAACCAACACAACCAAATCGATCACACCAGACCTCCACCTTAGAATCCCCCAGTTGGAAGTCTTCCACCTACTACACCAAAGATAAATACACTATCAACTGATAAAGAAACCCCTATATTAAACGACTCTCATATCTAAGTGAATCATATATAGACCCCCCATCACCCTAAAAACATAACCAAACTCATACATGTTATATCTATGTGAATTCTTGTTTAAAACATTGGTCACAACTTTACATTCCCCGATGTATAGAAAATCATAATGTAATAATACTATAAGAATTTAATTTACTATCACTAATAAAAATCCTAATTATCTTAGGAGAATATAATACTTATGTTATTATGATCCATTACGACTATAAAGTTCTCATTAATAAGGTAATGCTACCACAACTTCAGATTAAACACAACTATATCAAGCTCAATATCATATGTGGTGTAGTTAAATTAATGATGTAGTAACTATCAAGATCCATAAGAAATAACTACCATAAACTAAATCATAACACAACCCAATATAATATTTGAATCATCATAATAAACCTATAATGAAACACCCTCATTAGGAAAATGAGTAATTGGATCACTGATCAACTTCTATTTAAAATACCCAAATGTATCTTGGCACTTGTTTGTCTACAAAAATACCTGATCCTTCCCACTCAAAGTTGTCATAAGAGTCACTATGTGATATAATTTAGGTAAAAAACTCCTATAATATTCTAAAAGGATAAGGAAACTCTGAGCCTTAATAATATTCTTAGGGGTTACCCAAGAAGAAATCACCTCAACCTTCGAAGGGTTAAAGGATACTCTATATAGAGTCACAACACGCACTAAGAAATGGACCTCACGAGCCTAGAAATTACACTTTGATAGCATAAAGAACAACTGATGATGTATAAGAAATCCAAAATTTTCTCTCAAATACTCTATATACTCCTCCAAGACATAGAAAACATAAGGATTTCATAAATAAACACCACCATGAATCAATCCACAAACTCAAGGAACACTTCATTCATCAGTCCCATGAAAACAATTGGAGTTTTTATAACACTGATTGACATTATAAAAAACACATAATGCCCATAATAACATCTAAAATAATTCTTTTTAATATCCACATCCTTCACCTACATCTGATGATATCCTGACCATAAATCAATCTTTCAGAACAAGATAACTTCCTTCATATGATCGAATAAATCATCAATATATAGAAAGGGATAGTGGTTATTTATTATCACCTAGTTAAAGTGATAGTAATCAATACAAAAATTCATATGTCACTTTTTATTCTTCATAAAAAGAACTAGAGAACCCCAAGGTGACACACTATGATGAATAAATCCACCCTATATAAGATCATCAATACAAACTCACATATCTCACAACTCAGAACATGTCATCCTATATGGATACATCAATATAGGATTGACACTATGATATAAATCTATCCCAAACTCAATCTCACATTGAGGGGGTAGCATAAAAAACCTCTTTTGAAAATGCATCTAGGTACTCTTCCATGACCCTAAGAAACACCACCAGTTGATCCTCTATTGAAATCAAAATTATCTTGGCCATCAAGGAAGACAAGAACTTGATATGCCTCTGACCCAATTGAGGGTATCACTCACCAACAAACACAACCTTATCTTCATCAATGTCATGGAATATAACATGCATCTCAATAAATCTATAATATCTTGTTCCAAATACATCTAATACATTTTGTGGATGATGTCATTTGGTAGTATCCAAAAACATAGGAAATATTCACAAGAGTGATGTTGACCTAGTATCAACTTGAAATATCAAAACACATCATAAATTCTAGTTTAACATATAACTGGTGTAGTCAATACCAAGGGAACTATAATCCTATCCACCTCAATTCTTAAACCATGGACTAGGTTGGGTGTAATGAAAAGGTGTATAGTACCTGAATCAACAAATCATACACCCAAGTATAATATAAGTAGATAATACCTAGCACAACACTTGGATCACTTAACACTAGAATTTATAAGGCATTCATATAACCATACATAGCTCTACAACCTCTCTTTCCCTGATAGTGGCCACCTCCATGACTGTGATATGATTTATGTACCCAACTACAAGGGTAATCACAACACTATCCTATGATCACCTCTTCCCCACTCTACTAATCCAATGTTGGAGCTCCATATTTCTACAACCTCATAGGATACCACTATAAAAACGGATCCTAAAGAGGGTTGTTATCTTCACATTTATTTTCAAGGAATTTTGGTCACTTAATATATTAATGGTGAAAACTTCTACATGCATAAAAATCTCACTATATCCATTAGCAAGAATCTGAGAACTTCCACCCCCATGTAAATGAGATAAATAAGGATAGAGCATACTCCCTAACATCTTAATATTTTACTAACCAAGCAATTAAAAACTTATGATCATAGAACTACTCCTAATATATTCATAGAAACTCCCCTCTCATGATGATATGGTCTTAGAAAATACCCTCTCAACAACCCCATCCCTCAACAACACCTTGAGATAGATTGGTGACATGAAGTGGGTGAAATAGCACTGGATCTCTAGATGTAAATCCTCCTCAAAATGCCACACCCTTTAAATATAATCTAGTAGAAAGTTTGAAACATAACAAAAAAGGTTCTTATATCGTATACTGAACTCTTGTACACTATAATTACTGGGGTGGAGAGTAAGAATCTCCTACCCATAAGTTTCCTTTATGGTCAAATAAATAATGT
This sequence comes from Viscum album, assembly GCA_963277665.1. NCBI lineage: Eukaryota > Viridiplantae > Streptophyta > Magnoliopsida > Santalales > Viscaceae > Viscum > Viscum album. The sequence goes on from OY728164.1 coordinate 196,881,435, forward strand.
CATTATAAAATTTATCATGGAACTTCTCCCATATAATAGTTGAATCCTATCAATCCCCAAGGAACAAGGACCACCACATTTGATCTACTTTATGAAGTATCATCGCATCCAACAAAACCAAGTTCTCTCTCCTATCATGGATCAAACTAAAGGAAATATCTATCTACTCTAACCATGCCTTGAAATCCTGATCCAAAATGGATTTATCATACTTCTAAAAACCCTAGAACTAAAACTATTAGAGCGGTATCCCCCAAGAATCACTATCATTAACCCCCACTCTATAGTGATCCACTGTCACATGTTATTGAACATTATCAATGTGAAACTAATGAGTATGTTGACTTGGATCCATTATTATAAAATAAAATAAAAGTTAGGGACTCCTAAACCCATAAGATATAATATTTAATGTTAATTAATTAATTCAATTTCAACTTAATTACCATCATCTACCCAATTAAATCATAGGTGCTGACAATCATGATGCATGATCCTTACCTGGTCCCTACCCCACAAGTAGAATCATTTTTCTATGTATGTTAAAAAAACTTGAAGTACATTACATCAAATCACAGGGGGAGGCTAAAATATAATTTCCTAGATGGTCTCTCGTGTTTATATTATGCACTAAGTCTAGATATTATTATTTCCATACCAAACCATGTAATACTCACCGGTTCTTATCCACAATCTCTATCCAATTTAACAACACATAATTTAAAATACTTTAAAGTCATAATAGCTTGTTTTACACTAATCAATAAATAAAAAATGAACCACATTATAATTATAATATTATCATTTTAACATAGATATTGAATTAGAAAGTATAAATATAAGTAACTATATTACAAAATCAACACCAAAAATAGAAGAAATGTCAATAATTAGTAGAATTCCTCCTTATGAGTCCCATTTTTTTGACCTTGAAAGGGATATGTCTCCTTTAGGGGTTTCCTTAGACCAAGCCCAAGATAAACTCCAACAAGTGAAGATAGTTTGAATTTTTAATGAGGAAAGTTCAAGATCATAGAAATCACTAAGAGATCTATGATAACTGAATCACCACCTTCAACAACCAATTCTACCAATCTTACCCTTAGGTATTATAAAAATTTCTGTATTGGATGTTTAAGTAGAAGTTATTATGATATAAAGTTGTAATTTATAATGTAACAAATTATATATTTTATACATCTGGAATTTACATAAAATTTACATTTAAAGAATGAATTTAGATACTTAATAAAAAAATTTATTCAATAAAAAATTATTAATTAATTTTAGTTACTTCTTAATATAATTAATCAATCTTAATGAATTAGGAATAAAATCATATAAGGGCAATTTTTGAAGAATTGAATTTTTCAATATATTATGTATTTTTATCTTAAAAAATTAAATTGAACATTTTAAAAATATTATTCTAATAAAATATTTCAATGTAAAAACAAAAATTTTAACACTTATTTAATTGATATTTGATATGAAATGAGAGTAATAACACTTAAGTTTAAAAATCCATTTTCCTATAAAAATATTTTTTCATTATATTTTATGTTTCTATTTAAAATTTAAGTTTATAAATTTTAGAATTTAAATTTTACAAAAATGGACATAATATTTGGATTAAACATTTCAAAATTATCTTTTGGTTAATTTCTAATATTTTTCTAAAAAGGTTGAATTTTTTATTGAATCGTGAAAAAACTGTTTTTAAAAATACTATCACTTTTATAAAATTATCATGATATAATAATGAATTACAATTTTATAAAGACTTTTTCAAGACCAAATATATTTTTAATAATTAAAATAAAAAATTTGAAAATATTATGTTAAATTTAGAAACCTATGTTTGACATTTTAGTTAATAAGTGATTTTTTATTCTAATAAAAGAACAATTTTATACCCTTTTAATAAATTAGGTAATTACAGGGATAAATTCAGTTTTATATTGGTTTTAAAGTCAAATAAAATTAATTTTTTAATCATAAATAATTAAATATCATGGAAATAAATACTACACATAATTTTTGTGTAAATTCAATTTTATGCTTAAAAAGGCATATTTTCTAAAAAAAATTGTTGTGTTGAGAATACTTTTATTCAAATTAATTTTTACCACCTATGTAAATTGAATCTTATAAAATGGTTTCCATATTTTGAATCATAATATCCAAATTATCTAATAATTTTATTTTTATTTTTATGTATAAAAATAAGTTATTGAGTTAAAAAAATAAGTTATCGCGGTAAAAGTAAATTATGGTCAAAAGTCAAATCATGAAGAAAAGGAATAAAATATCTCAAAAAATATCCCTTATTTGTTTGAATGAGATGCTGATCGACCAAATTTTTCCCACAATACATTATTTTCTATTTTCTGAGAAACATTCCTTTTAAAGCGACATGCCATTAATATAAAGTAGTGAGTATATACAAGTGTCACCCCTCTCACTTATAAAAGGGTCCCTTCACCACCCCACTCCTTATAACATATATATTATTTTATATCAACCAAATTCTTACCAAAAAACTTCCCTAATATATTTCTCAAATTATATAGGTTCTTGTCTCACCAAAATACCAATCTAAAAAGGCTTAAGGAGTTGTCCCATGGAGTAAGGTAAAAACTCTTAATCACTCCTTTTTAATTTCTATTATTTTCATTCTTTCTATACGTCCACAAAATATTTTATACCCTTAAAAAAATAATTACATTATTATAATTATAATAATTAAATGTTATTATATTTATGTAATAATCAGTTTCTATCTTCTTCCCATCCATTCAAAAAATGAAAATGTCGCCCGTGAATATGTGTGGACTACCACCTCTATGGATGATGTGTTTCGTTTTTCATCATGAACTTAAATTGATGGTTATAATAATTTATTTAATTATTAAATTTTATATTTATAAAAGAATTATTATTCTTGAAATTTAACTTATTATTTACCTTTATTTATTTACTTACATTGAAAAATGAAAACGTCTCCTATGTATACATGTGGATTACTTCCTCTATGGTCGATGTGTTTTGTTTTTTATGGATAGTTATAAAAATTAATTTTATGAATATATATGATATTAATTATTAATATATTTCATGAATAATATTCTAGTAGGATGACACAATTATTTATGATCATCATAAAGTAACCCCTTGATATTTATAAATTACCTAAAACAAGCTCGTCATGGATTCCATTCTTACAAATCAGGCCAATGATTTTCACCAAATGATCATGTGAGTAAATAATTCATTGAATATAAATGATTTAAACAGATTTTTTAATCTATTAATGGTGAAATTTTTATCAATGAATGGGTTTTAACATCACTATTATGAAACACGAATGAAACCAGAGTAAGTACTAACGTCCAATGATGAAAATAATCATTAACTTACTAGTATATATGTAGTGAATTGTTATAATTGAATGATATAAAAGATAATATATATGAGTAAGTTTCTTAAATAAATTATTAAAATGGTTGTGTTTATTATACATGAGATTAAATAGATTTCATGAAATTTTAGAGTAAAAGGAAAGGGTTTTTCATCTTGTATTCCCTTCTTTGAGACATGTCTTGAATTATTCACATATTTTCATTTATATGGTACATATACTCACCCTTTGATATATTTTACCATGAATAAATTTATTCATAGTATTTAAATTTCTATTTTAATTTTTCTCTTTCAAGGTATTTTGATTCAAAAGTTACCAAATTCGTAAGGGTTTCTTATACAATATCACTTCTTTTTTATCAGGAATCTTTATCCTCCATGTCCATATTCTTCTTGCCAACAATGTTCTCTTTTATTATTTTGAAATAAAAATATGTATTATTTCATGTGACCATCATATTTATATGTACATATTTTCAAAAGGAAGTTGTATTACATATTTTGAAATAAAAATATGTATTATTTCATGTGACCATCATATTATTCTTCCCACCAATGTTCTCTATCTTTATTTTGAAATACAAATATGTATTATTTCATTTTACCATCATATTTATATTTACATATTTTAAAAAGGAATTTTTATTACTCTTTTAACATTGTGGGTTTTAATAAAGGTATTTTGAAATAATATTGAGGTTCGTATCTTTTATCTTTCACTCCACATTTGTAGACTTATACCTTATTTCATTTCAAAATTCCATTTTCAAGATTCCAATTTTGAAAGAATTTTTTAAAAATTATTATCTTCAAATTATTGAAAATTATTTTTAAAAGTGACTTGTGACTTCATTTTAAATTAACTTTGACTTTTTTTACAAAATTTTATAGGAATATTCTTTTAAAAAAATTCAATACTAATTCATTTTCTTTACACCTTCATTAGCTTTCTTTAAGAAACTTACCATCTATGTTTTGATATTTTTTTCAACAAAAAACTATTCCTTTTAATTTAAAAAATATTTTCTAAAATGCGTACTAATAATGTAACAATAATTTATTATTCATTCCCCAAGTAAATATTTAATGCTCTTTAAAAAGTGTTTTTTATGTATATTAAAATCCTTTAAAGTTTCCTATATTTCACAGATGATATACTCTAATGATATAATTATTAAATGGTAAAATTATTGACATCTCATATGTTTTTTATTTAGATATGGATTTTTATTGATTATTAAGGAAAATTTATTATTTATTATATTTTTATTCATTTATTTTATATAATGAATGTATTGAACATAATTAAGTTATAGATGGGCCCTATAATTATATATACCCTTGATTCATTGGTATGTATCCTAAGAAAAATGGTTTGGGTATTTGGTGTGTTACCATCAATTTATTAATGATAACTTGTCTAGGTCCTTTAAAGTAAATACAATGTCTAGATTTAGGCCTTGATGGTAAGTATTGTGTATTGGAATGAGGCCTTGATGGTAAGAATAAGATATCTGTAATTATGAATTTTATCATAATAAAATCAATTATAGATATACATGTTATTATTTTCCTTTATATGTTATATATGGATATATTTCTTGCTCATGTTATTGATTATATGGTATATTTATTCATTATTCACCCTAACATATTATTTATTCCTTTTTTACCCATGATATCCTCCACTGTATTATTTCCCTAACTAGGAATCTAAGCTCATCCAATTATTTTGTTTCCTTTCCTCGGTGTACCAAGAAGTGATCTTTGATTGAATTCAAGGATGTACAAAAAGGAATAAAAATGTCTTCAAGTAGTTTATATTTTTTTTCTAATGTAATATTGTAGAAATATATGTATCTAGTCTCACAATATTGTTAAACAGTGTGATCATTTATGATTTGATCCCTTGTACCTTATACTAATATTATAAATTAACCATCAGGTCTGGGTTACTGGATTTAGGGTTGTTAAATTTTTATCAAAGAAATTTTAGTAGAATCCTTGGTAACTAGATTTAGGGAAACATAGTTTAGAAAACATAACCCTATAAAATAATATAGGGATAAGTCTTATGTATAGAAAAACATCTTAAAATTTTATAAATGTATGGATCAAGAGTTTTCCTAGAAATAACATCCCTATACGGATATAATAAAGTAGATGTAGACTCTGAAAAAAATTCACCTAAGAGTAAAATCCTTAAAAAATCTTTGTTGGGTATTAACCTACTCTTCACTTAGTTAACAATAAGTGGGCCTATCTGGACACCTAGTTTGACACTCCAAGGGGATATGCTTTAATTTATTCACATTCTCTTCATGAATCATTATGAATGATTTAAAAATATTACTATTATTTAAAGATATTACCAAAGACGCCAAGACTATGATTTTGGGATTGGAAGTTTCATAAATTTTCAATTTATGTTAAGTGTGTCATCGGATTTATAATTACATATTGTGATTTAAAATTACTAGTGTTATTCATGAAATAATTAAGTGTATGTCATTTTTTATATATAATTCCTAATGGAATATGTTGAGGTAATTATGGATAGTTTAGAAAATGGGTTAATTGGTTTTGGTAATATAACTTGAGGAATATATATAAACCATAATAGTTGAAAAGATATTTGTTGATAAGGTGATTAAGGTTATTTTATGAAAAAATTAATATATTTTTGAGAGTATTTATAATTAAGGTTGAATTGATTGATATGTGAATTTATATTTTTTGGGGGACAAAGGTTAAGTTGATTTCTAGGAGCATAAGTTTCCATGATTTTAGTTTTATAATATTATAAGACCTTGTTAAATTTGAGTTAGATATTTTGGAATATTATTTTATTGACATTAATATGATAAAACTTAAGTTGACCTAAAATGGTTTAATTGAATGTATTTTCATCTAAAATGAAGGTATAAACTGATAAGGAACTTAGGGTTGATTTTTCATATTATTGTGTTAATCATTTATTATCATAACTATTTCAATTTTTTTATTTCATTGAGAATAAAATCATGAAAAATAAGATATGATATATATGTATCTAGAAAATCCTATAACCAACTAATGAATTATATTTTACATAAATATTTATGATAAATAAAAATTTAAAAATATATTTATTATGAGGTAAAAGATGAGTTTTTTAATATTTTCTAAGATCATCAGGTTGGAATCTCATTTGAAATTATATCTTGAGTTTTTTAAATCTTATAGATACCCCTAACTATTTTTCATTAGTGAGGGGTAAATAAAAATTTTGAGGACATAATTTTTTTATGGGGGTGTAATGTAGGGAATGTGTTTATTAAAAAATTTCATTAAGTTTTTTTATTCTCATAAACACCCACATTTATGTTACTAATAAAGTTGATTTTAAGTGAATTTTAAGAAAATTATATTCATTATAATATATTATATAAGCATACACAAGTCATTGATATGTGGAAAAATATTTATTTAAAGTATACTAAAAGTGTTTGAAAGTATTTTTGAAACATTATTCATACCCTAAATTTGTAAGTGTAATGTATGGAAGAAACCCAATGTTTGGAATAACACATATGGATCATGTACTCTATGTTGTTTGAAAACTATGGATCAAAAACCCTACATTTAAAGGAATAAACATATGGCACATCAACCTTACTTTTTTGAATAACCTTATGTTGTCAAACCTACTTTTGGAATATGTCACTACATGAAGGAACCCTACGTTTGACCAGCCAATGAAGGAATTTTAAATTAATGATATTATTCATGTTTTCTATAATGGTCTTAGTGGAATTAAATATATATTTAAATCTATTTTATGTCTAATTTAAAGTCCCATATTCAATGAAGTAAATCTTTCTTATTTCTATGAGGAGTTACGACTCTCTTGAATTATTTTGATTTCAAATATTCATGATTTATTATGCAGTATTTTTGGAAGAATTTGACATGGATATGTTTGAACTATAGTAAAAATATTGATGTTAATTTTCTAAAAAACAATAAATACAATATACATTGGAAAGAAAAAAGTTGTGTGATTTAGAACTATAGTTTGGAAACATACATGTTTTGATCTATCTGGTCGAATTGCTTCTATTATTGTCACTACTAATGAATCTTATTGTTAAATATTATTCTACAAGTTCAACAAAGCATTTGTTTGAGATAAAATTTAGATATATACATGTTTAAACATCTATATGATTTTTTCTCTACTACTTCTTAAATAAAGCCTATGAAAACATTGAAGATCTATTTTTGGTTTCTATACATTATTAAAGATCAAATACATCTATCAGTTGCTACTATAACTATGAAGCTAAAAAATTCCCAATCAAATCAATCTCTATTGATTTATTGTAGTTTTAGTTTCTTAGACTCGGTCATGGTAGAGTATCAATTTCTCAAACTAAGATGTGGATTTAGGGTTCCTTGTAAAATAAATATAAGGCTTTGTAGATCCTTATTGTAAAGGTGTCAACTGACTATACTCAGTTGTTAAGATCTTGTGATAAGAGGACCTATCTAGTGAAAATCACCAAGCTTGTAGAGAGATCATTGGCAGAGTGGACTAGGGGATCTTCATTCCCTAAACCACTATACATCACAGTGTTATTTTCCATATTTATTTATACTTCTCACTCATCTTAAAGAGATAAGGAAACATATGATGTGTAACAAGAGAGGTGTTTTGAATCTATAAAAGATTATAAAAGATCATAATTCACCCCACTTGTCTCTTCATCATAGTCATTCCGAACAAAAAATTAGTATCAAAGGTAAGGATATATTGTTTCTTCTAAATTATTCTAAATATCAGTAGGTAATATCAAAGGAATTGTTTTATTTCTCTTTTTGAAACTCCTTGAATATTCTATCTGATATCAAAAATAAGTATTAAAAAAGTTGGGATTTATCATTATATCTGATACCAACAATTATATAAAAGTATCAGAAAATAAGAAAGGAAAGTGATATAAGATTTTGTGGATCTTGCGAAATTTTGAAGATTTCTTCTAGCTCTAACAAGCCTGAGTTAAAAATTCAGGCAAAGAAAAATCCTGAAATGACTAGTTCAAGAGAAGTTATGTCAATGATCCATGCCTTTACATTAATAGTGATAATTAATGATAATGGAAATATCACATGATTATTTATTGTAAAAATCATATAATAAGAGTTTATTTAAATATTTTAAAACCTTATGAAATTCCTAAGAAAGATCTAGAAAAATAGGATGATGATCAAGAAAAATAATATGATCTAAATTAAAAATCAACGAATATCATTTTTTGTGGTTTAGGGGATGATGAGTTTAATTGATATTATCAATTTCCTATTTACCATGAAATGTGGAAAACCATTATTGATGCCTATGAAGAAACTGAAAATGTTAGATAATTGAGGTATACTAATATAAAGTTAAAGTTTGATACTTGAATAATTCATGAAGATTAAAATATCACTCAAATGAATGGTAGATTAATAGAAATTTTCAATAATATTACTACCTTGGGATATCTAGTTAAGAAATCAGAACAATCTTTAAAAGTACTTATATTTTTACCCTATAAGTGGAATGGAATATCATTTTCTATATGAAAATCTATAATAACAAAATACTTATCAATGATAGAACTAATTTTAACCATGATGGTGAATGAAGCTGAGATACAGGCTGAAGATAAAAATCATATCAAATATGAAGAGACTTCTCTCAAAACTACCATAGATGAATCATATGATTTAAGTCATCTAGATTTAGATAAATATTTATCAAATATTATTAAAAGGTTTAAAAAATTGTTTAGAAAAATAAATATTGTGACTGAAGAGAAAAGATGTTGTGAATAAAAATAGAAAGGTCATACAAAGGTAAATTATCCATTACTTAAAGCTCAAAAGAAATACGAGTATAAAAGAAAAGCTAATAAAATTATAAAGGCTACTTGGAGTGATTCTTCTAATACAAATGATGAATTTTCTAAAAATTATGAGGCTGAATATAAATAAAAAATGGTATGTCTTATGGCTCATACTGATGAGGTATATAATTCTCACTCTCAAAATTCTAATTTTAAACAACTTTATTATGATGAATTAAATAAGTTTTGATTTATTATACAATGTAAATTTTAATCCTTAAATAAATATCATATAAAACATATAAAAACTTATGATTCTATTTTATTAGAAAAATAAAGGTTGATAGGACAATTTAAAGATTTAAAATCTAATTATTCTAAAATTTCTTGTGATCTGCATGAAACTAGAATTAAATAATTATTGGTTCATGTTGATACTTTAAAACAAGATTCAATTATGCTTATCAAAGTATAAAAATATTTAAATCAAAAACTTTCTAAAAATAAAATTCATAAAAGAAAACTTGGAATAAGAAGTAATGGTGAATGACCAAAATTGTATAGAAATTATTTTGTTCCTGGTCTGATTAGAAAATGCATGTCAATTATTAAATGTTTTATTATGGTATTAATGGACATTATGAAAATGACTATTTCTTTAGAAAACATAAAAATTTTAGTATTAATATTTATTATTATTAAAAATAATTGTCTAACTTTAATAGTATAATATCTACACAAAAAAAATAGATTTGGTTACCTAAAACTTTACATACTAACACCGTCAGACCCAAAAGCATATGGGTACCAAAAAGGAAATCTTATGTGATTTTTTATAGGAATATACCACTGAACTACATCATTAAATCATTAAGTGGTCAACTAAAGAGTATATAGAAATTTCTATCTTAAGAAAAGAGTGATCAAATATGAAGTAGTTCATTATAAAAAAATCCTTAGAATTGTAACTAATTAACCAGGAAGTATGTCAATACTATCTTCATTATATGTGTTTATCTCATTGTTTTTTTATATGAGAGAGATATTTTATTCTAAAAAATTTAAAATAGGTTTATTAAAATCTATATTCCTTGCTTAATTATTTTTATTATATTTAAATTTAATGTTCTTAAAATAATTTCCATAAATTTTGAATAATATTTCTTATGCAAAATGTCTTTTCAAAAGTTAAAATTTGAAATGATTAAATTTTCATTTTTCATCTTGAGAATATAAAGTTTTATCTATAAATTTTTAGAAAAAACATATCATTTTCTCTAGACTTATTAATTTTTTTATTATTCTTCAAAATATCTTTTTTAAAAGACTTCTGAAAACCAGTCTGAGCAAAGATAAAGCAATTAAGAACTACAAGTTCAGAGGAAAGTATTTCTTAGAATATAACAAAAGGCAATACTACTTCTAACCTATTAAGATAATAGTCAATTTCTTATATTAAGGGTTCATTTATAGAATCTTATGGAATAGATAAGAAATTTTATAGTTTTAAATAACCAGAAGTTTCATCATCTCAAAAAGTTAAAGGTAAAATGCCTTCCAAAGAGCTTCTGTTTAAAGTTAATGCTTTGAATGAAGAAATATTGAATTTTAATGCTGATATAAATGCATCTTGAAAGTTGTATGAGAAGATAAAAAGAGTATTATTTTTAGAAATAATTTTCTGATACACTTCAAATTGAGTATTAGAATTTGAAAGAATGTTCAATTTAAAAAGAATTATTTGAAACATTTAAAGTAGAAATATTGTGATAGGTGGAGTTACTCAAAAAAGAAGTTCTTACTAAGATGGATCTTGATAAGATGCAAGAGTTTTCGGTTAATCACTTTTCATCTTCTTTACTGTATCAAAAAACTGCAAATGTTCAAAGTATAATAGAACAATTGTCAAGAGTTTTAGTAGATTTGAATGAAAAATTTCAATGTTTGGAAAGTTTAGATGATCTGTCTGGTCCTTCTTAATATCCCTACTTCTCTTCATATATGTAATTTAATCAATTTATTATATATCATTTTGTTTAAATTTTTTTATTATTAAATATTTGTTTCATAATTTATTTTTTAAATTTTATACTTTTAATGGTTATCTTATAGATAAACATGTGCTCAAATTTTTTAATTCCATTATATATAGAAAATTAGTTTATTACCATGTGTAATAAAATTATCTTATATAGATTAAATATTTTTATCATTTATGACATATTCAAATATTATTGTTTTTCCTTGAATTATTCGATGTCATAGGGGGAGTTATTTTAAATATTTATAAAGTATTATAGAATGAATTAAATGAGTTACTACATTTATTACAAATTATTATTCATAGAATAATGTTTAATATGTTCTCATGGATTCTTGTTTATATCCTTCTCACATTAATTTATGAGGAGTTTATAGTACTACATTTTGTTCTAATATTTTTTATGTCACAAAAAGGGGGATAAATTTATAGGGAAGAAAATAATGAGAATTATATAGGTGGATAATTTTTTAGGAGAGTTTATGAAAAATTATATAAAAGAAAAGGATTATGCTTAAAGAATTGTGATTATTATATTTAATTTTTAATATTTATTTTATCATTTTTGTGAACATCAAAAAGGTGGAGATTGTTGATCATGTGTTTATTCAATAATTTTTTTAATTTCTTTTTGGTTTTATGCTCACAAAACCCCACATTTATGTTACTAATAAAGTTTCTTTTAAGTGAATTTTAGGAAAATGATATTCATTAGAATATATGCTATAATCATACACAAGTCATTGATCTAGGGAAAAATATTCATTTAAAGCGTAATGAACGTGTCTGAAAGTATTCTAGAAACATTGTTCATACCCTACGTTTGTAAGAATAACATATGGAAGAAACCCTAAGTTTGGAATAACGGATATGGATTGTGTACCCTACACTATTGGAAAAGTATGAATCAACAACCCTGCATTTGGAAGAAACCCTATGTTTAAAGGAATAAACGTATGGTGCATCATCCTTAATTTTATCAACAACCACACATTTTCAACCCTAATTTTGGATTTTGTCACTACGTGAAGGAACCCTACATTTAACCAATAAATGACAGAGTTTTAAATTAAAGATATTATCTTTGTTTTATACAACTATCTTAGAAGAAGTAAATATATCTTCAAATCTATTTTATGGCTAATTCAAAGGCTCGTATTCAACATAGTAAATTGTTCCTATTTATGAAAGGTGTTATGAATCTCTTGAATTATTTTGAAATCAAATATTCATGATTTATTATTTGATATTTCTGGAGTAATTTGACCTGGAAATGTTCAATTTATAGAGTAAATATTGATTTTCATCTTTTGAAAAACATTAAATACAATATAAATTGGAAAGAAAATTTTGTGTGCTTCAGAGCTACACTTTGACGAAATATATGTTTTAATCTATTTGATTGATTTACTATTATTTCTGTAACTACTAATATATCTTATTATTAAACATTCTTCTATAATTTTGAAAAAGAGTTTCTTGTATATACACTTTGGAGACATACATATTTAAACATCTATTTGGTGTTTTCTTTGCTGCTGCTTAAAGAAAACCTATAAAAACATTAAAAATTTATTTACTAATGCAATACGTTATTAAAGATCAAATACATCTATCATTTATTGCTACAAATATGAAGATAAATTTTTTTCACAATCAAATCAATCTATATTGATTTATTGGAGTTTTAGATAATCAGACTCTATTTTGGTGGACTATCAGTTTCTCATATTAATATGTGGATTTACAGTTCCCTGTAAAAGAGCCATAAGGCTCTGTAAAGATTTATTGTAAAGGTTTCAACTACCTATAATCATTTTTTAAGGTCTTGTGATAAGAGGACACGTCTAGTGAAATCACCAATCTTGTGGAGAGAGCTTTGGTAGAGTGGACTAGGAGATCTTTGTGCCCTAAACCACTATACATCATTTTGTTCTTTTATTTATTTATTTATGTTGATAAATCATCTTTAAGAGAGAAGGAAATATACACTTCATAACAAGAGATATTTTTTGAATCTATCAAATATTATGAAGGATCATAATTCACACCCCCCTCTTGTGACTTCGTCATAGTAATTCTGACCCAACATGTAACACCCTAGAAATTAATATACATATCATATCTTATTTTACATGTAACATTGAACAAAAAATGAACCATGTTATAATTAAAATATGACCATTGTAATATAAACATTGAATTATAGGGTATAAATATAAGTAATTATATTACAAAATCAACATGGAAATCATAATAATTTAAATCAAGTAGTATAATTCCTTCTTATTAGGCTAATTTTTTCAATCATGTAAGGGAGGTGGATTCTTTAGGTTTTTCCCTAGACCAAGAAAAATCTTAACCCCAACAAGTGCGGCCTTATAGAAATTATTTGTGTGAAAAGTTAAATATCATGAAAATCATTATGAGATTCATGCTAGATAAATCACCACCTAAAACAAACATTGCTACTTATTTTTGTAACATCCCAGTTCCGGAAGCCGCCCAGAGGCACCCCGTACCTGGTTGGTCACATGTCCTCAAGCGCATTTTCCCTAATTCCAGAGGATGATGATTAGCAGTGAGGGCATTGGGTGTGATAGTGGTGAAACTATTCTCTCATTGGTAGAGTAATATAGTGGAAGAGAAACAGATAACAATAGCGGAAACAATAATAATGGCATATAACAGTAAACAGCGAAAGACTGAAAGTAATAAGAAGCTGGAGCACATATATAATGATCCATGATACATATGTCTAGGAAAGCAACCAAACACATCACAATGTTTAAATACAGTACTAAACCAAAGTATGAAAGAAAATAGTAAACAACTCCTCAGCATTGCAAGCCTCAGTTTGGTCTCATGCTCTCCAGCTCCAAAGAAGTCAAGTACCTGAAGTAGAAGGGTGCTTTCCCTTATCTATACCTGAAACAACATAATCTGTTTGGGCCTAAAAGTATGACCCAAATAGGGTGTGAGACTAAATCCAAGTAGAAAACCACCAAGAGATCTATGCCTAATAGTCAGTGAATATATATGGTAGAAAATAAGCAAAAGAAGCAGTAAACAAGGAAGTACTCAATAATAAACATTCCTACAGTTTAAGAATTCAAACACCACATACCAAGTAAGTAGATAATCACAAATAGGTAACCTTCTGGGATGTTCTCACAGCCTAAACCCCTCTGTTCCTACCTACAAAACACAAGCAACCCTCTGGTAAGTGCACACAGTCTAACCCCTCTGGTTCAGCTTAAGCACAAACTCTTTGAGGAAGCACTCACCATTAATTCTCCCTATAGTCTCGTATCGGTAACTAAAAGTCACTCTGGGTAAGAACTTACATCTCATTCCCCTTTTTCCCACATTAAGGAACTGCAGACACTCTGAGGAAGCACTTACATCAATTCCCCATATGGTCTCGTATCGTAACAGTAAAAACAAACCCTCTAGAGAAGCCCTCACGTCGATTCTCCCTATGGTCTACTACACCAGGTTCTCATGGCCCTGTGTAAGTCAACAAGCACAGAAATACAAGGTATCCAAAGTAAACCTCAAGAAATACTTGGCTAAAAAATCTACAGCATAACATCATGTTAGATAAAACACTCCATCCTAACAATACTAGGCAAGGAAAACAAAGAACCATCCTAACAGGAAAAACTAGACCAAACGTTCAAAACAAGAAAACATGGTAAAAACCTCTATAGCATGGAAAAATAAACCCTATTCACAACATATAACCTCTATCCAAAAAACAAGGAATAGTAGTCAATCATTAGGGATAAAAACATAAACACACAATACCCTGTTCAAGGGTATTGGGAACTTTTTCACATATAACTCAAAGAATAACTACAGAAAGGCACAAACCACCAATTTTGGTATTGTAGGATCATTATACGTGAACCTCAATCCTTGAATCTCCCTATAACTCTGAAGATCTACAAAAATGTCTAAAACTTTCAACCCATGATATCTCACAAGAGAGAAGGAATCATAAAAAGGTACTCAAGAAGAAGAGATAACTCACCAATGTGATCCCAACTCAACCGAAAGAGTTTGATTCGGAGAACAGATGCTCTATCAGGGGCTCAGCAAAGATCTGTGCCATACGGATGCTCTCAGACGAACTAGGTAGAGAAGAGATGTGTTTTGTCCATCAGACGTGATCCCAGTACATGTAATGAAAAAAAAAGTACATGGCATGTACTTTTGAAGTACATGGAGTGTACTCACCTTATTTGGCTCTTGAATAAGGCGGTCTCTAGGTCACCACACACAGTTTTGTGCTCAGTTGTTACATGACCAGCACACAATTACGTGCAGAAAAAGAGTACATGATGTGTACATATAAGTACATGGCGTGTACTTTAAAAATTTCTAGAAAATCATCTTTTCCTAAAAAACACCAGAGAGGAGAAAAACATACCTAAAAAGAATATATGTGTTCTTACAAACTTTCACCCTTAAAGAAATTCGTCCCTAAATTTCCCTAGTAAGGTAGCGTAGAAGAAGATTCCTCGAAAATCCCCGACCACAAAGATTGTACACCGATCTCCCTCTCCCAGGTCTCGTCCTGTACTCGCCTGTGCTGCCATAGTTCTCATACCAGAGGAACAGACCATCCACAGAGAATCTTCACACTTCAATAAACAATCCAGATAAGATACTCCTCAAATGAGGTGTCCACCTCTAACTCAACCTCCTCGGGTTGAAAAGCAAAATACGGTTCTGATAAGTAACGTCGAAGCTGAGAAACATGGAAGATGTTGTGCCAAGACCAGTACCTATGAGGTAACTACAACCGATAGGCAATCACCCGAACCTCTCCAAAACCTTAAATGGCCCGACATACCTCGGTGAAAGAATACCCTACCTCCTAATACTCCTGTGTCTCAACCTCGGTGTGACATGCAGGAAAACCTGATCTCCGACCTCGAACTCCAGAGGTCCTCTCTGTCGATCATCATAAGACTTCTGTTGAGACTGTGCGGTATCCATCCTATTCCAAATCAAATCTATCTGCTCTGTGGTTTCCTGGATAAGACGAGATCCTAGCATAGCTACCTCTCCTGCCTCCAGCTAGCATAAGGGTGAATGACATGGCCTATCATACAAAGCCTCATAAAGTGGCATCTGAATAGTCTCTTGAAAACTATTATTGTAGGAAAAATCCACAAGAGGTATGTTCTTCTACCACAAACCTCCAAAATCCAGGGTGCATGCTCAATGCATGTCCTTAAGAACCTGAATTGTACACTCAGACTAGCCATTTATCTGGGGATGGTAAGTTGTACTCGAAAGTACTTGTGTACCCAAAGCCTTCTGTAATCCCTGCCAGACCCGAGAAGTAAAATGTGTGTCCCTGTCTGATACAATGGAGTGTGGAAACCCATGTAAACATACAATCTCTCGAATGTAAAACCTTCCCATCTCATCAACACTAAAGGTATCCTTGATTGGAAATAAGTGAGAAACCTTCATGAGTCCGTCAATGATAACCCACATTGCATCATTCCCTTGAGGTGACCTCGGTAAACCTATCACGAAATCCATCACGACATTGTTCCACTTCCACTCGGGAATGGGTAATTGCTGCAAAAGCCCTGCTGGTCACTAATGCTCTACCTTCACCTATCGACAGGTGGAACACCTCATGAGAAAACTAGCAACATCTCTCTTCATACTTGGACACCAATACTGATAGTGTAGATCATGATACATCTTGTGACATCAGAATGAACTGCCCAAACTGAGGAGTGAAAGTCCCGCATCAGCTCCTCACGTATGTCTTCTGACACCCATACGCACCCATAAAAACGCAAGATATCATCCTCTCCTATGGTCCATCCAAGAATAAGGTCCTATCCTGACATTATTTCCCATAGGACTAGGCCTTCTAAATCTGATAGCTACCTCATTCACACTCAATCAATAAGAGTAGAGGTAATAGCTACGGAAGAAAGAAACGTTTTCCCCTGTCTGTCGTGCACCTCCAAATGAATCTCGGAGAATAGATCCATAAGCTATCACTCACTATTATCCTCCTGAACTACCTATATCTGAGTCCTCCTACTCAACACATCAGCTACTATGTTTCTTTTTCTAGGCATATAGGCAAGCTCAAAGTCAAAGGACTGAAGGTACTCAACCCACCTTCGTTGTCTCAAATTCATGTCACGCTTAGTGAAGATATACTTGAGACTTTTGTGGTCAGTGAAAACCACAAAATGTTATCCCAGAAGATAATGTCTCCAACAGCATAAGGAATGAATAACTGCAACCAATTCAAGATCGTGCATCGAGTAATTCCTCTCATGTGGCCTCAATTGTCGTGACTCGTATGCAATGACTCTTTCCCCCTGCATAAGCATCGCTCCCATCCTGATACCTGAAGCATCACAGTAAACAGTGTATCTCTTTCCTGGATCTGGAAAAACTAGTATCGGTGCTGAAGTCAACCTCCCTTTCAACTCATGAAAGGCTAAATCACAAGAATCAGACCACAAGAACTTTTCACCCTTCTTAGTCAGGCCTCTCAGTGGCGCTGCTAAGCGTGAAAAGTTATGTATGAAACATCTGCAGTATCCAGACAACCCTAGAAAACTCCGTACCTCAAAGAAATTCTTCGGATTATCCTAGGAAACTACTACTCTTACTTTATCTGGGTCTACTGATACACCTATCTCTTAGATAACATGACCCAAGAAGTGAGTCTGATCTATCCAAAAGTGGCATTTTGAGAGATTAGCATATAACTGATTCCCTCTCGGTGTACTTAGAACGATCTCAATATGGGTAGCATGGTCGTGTCAAGTGTGAGAGTACACCAAGATATCATCCACGAAGGAATCCATGTATGGATGGAACACTCAGTTCATCAGTGCCATGAAAATTGCAGGCACGTTCATGAGACCGAATGGAATAACCACATACTCGTATAGACCATACCTACTTCAAAAGGATATAAGGGGTATACCAGATGGTCTAATGTGCAAATGATGGTAACCAAATCTCAATTAAATCTTAGATAACACCCAGGCTCCTCGTATTTGATCAAAGATATAATCAATCCTTGTCAAGGGATATCAGTTCTTGACCATCAACTAGTTCAACTTCCGATAATCCACACAAATTCTGAGGGTATCATCCGCCTTCTTCGCAAACAGGATAGGCGAACACCAAGGAGAAGTATTGGGTCATATAAAAACCTTTTCCTTCAACTCCTCTAACTACTTCTTGAGCTCCTACAACTCTGGTGTAGCCATCCTATAAGGAGGAATGGAAACTGATGCCGCTCCTGGCACAATCTCAATAGAAAAGTACACCTCTCACTTCGGAGGAAAATATTAAAAGTCCTCTTGAAAGAAGATCCTGAAAAGATCCACCACTGGGGGAAAGTCCATCTGTGAAGTCCCCTGGTCATCTAGATATAGACTAGAAATATGGGTTTTAACTCCTCCCAACCCATGATGCTCGAGTCCTGCTCTGCTTTCCTGGACACCCTATTTGCCCTTATGAAGAAACTATCTGCCCTTTGGTGATGTGAAACTCATCCTACAGTGATAGCAATCAAAAACTGATTGGAAGGGGACTAAACAATCCATTCGGAGAATGAAATCATAGACCATCATCTCTAAGATATAGAGGTCCTAAAAGAAGTGACACCCAGCAACCTCAAGAGTGAACTTCTTGCATTGACGTACACTAGATCTTCTAGCCTCCAACGGAGTGTCTAACGTCATGATATCAGCATAAGAAAAGATACAGAGCCCAATCCTCTACACAACAGAAACTGATATACATCTAAAGAAAGATCTTGTATAAAAAAGAGCTGAAACTAAAACTGAGACAACTAGGATCATATCTCAAACTGTAGAGGGTTCGGGATCCTGCTCCTGCTGGGTTTACTCTACTGAAAAAGTCCGAACTGTACCGCAGCCCTGTGACCTGGCCTGACCACTCTGAGATGATCCACCCTGTTGTTGCTGAAATCCTGGTGACTGACTACCATGGCCGCGACCTCCACCTTGGCCTGAACAGCCAGAAGAACTCAAGTTCCCAGACTGATGAAAAACTGGTGGCACTGATCTTGAATGTAGATTCATAGAATAAACCCTATCACCATCTGCTGGTGAGAAGATCTGACAGAAACGCTAAAGATGACCCATCTTGTCACAAGATCGGCACTCCACTAGGTCTCTCGAGAAATGTGGCCTCATATTCCCTCTCTTCCCACACTGGTATCATGCTACCTATCTACCAGAAGATGTGTATCTCCTCCTTGGATCTCCACGAGAATACCCCTTGTGGCGCTTCCTACTGTTATTAGGAGGGATACTAACTCTGGATGTCGAACCGCCCTGGCTCACAACTCCAGAATCACTCAAATTGCACTCTGTGATCAGCGCCTGGTTGACGATAGAAGTGATGGAAGTCAACCTGAAGATGTTCGCCTGTGATCGGATGTCATGCCTTAGACCATCCTCAAACTTCCTTGCTAGGAATAACTCATCACCTTATGTAATAGGTGTGAAGCAATGAAGCTCAGTTAAGTGAGAAAAATACTCCATAACGGAAAGAGTACCCTGCTCCAGACTCATGAACACTCAGGATTGATCGGCCCTCAAGGTTTCCAGATGGAAGTAATCGTAGAAGGCACGCTGGAACTCACCCCAGGCCATAACTTGATGGTGTCCCGCCTATGAGATCACATCCCACCATCTATTGGTGGAGTGCCTAAGCATGTACGTAGCGAGCTTGACCCTCCTCTCTGGAGGCATATCCAGATGCTCAAAGATGGAAAGCATGGCTTCTAACCATGAATCTGTAGCCTAAGGTCCTCCTTCCCTGGTGAAAGTGAGAGGATGTTGCTGCTGGAAAACCCACATAAAATATTCCATAAAAGGGGCAGGATGCATTACTCCTTAGAAGGTATGAATGAACCTCATGAAGCCCTCTCAGAATTGTGCATCAACACCTGTGTCTAGAATGGCGGCTGGTGCCAAGACTGGCACCACTGGAGGATATGCTGGTAGTCCCTGACCAGCCATGTCCGGTGTCTGATCATCGCCTTGCAACTAGCATACAACCAGAGGACGTCTTGGTGGAATGAATCTACAAGGTCAATCACACACCTTAGATCAAGATTAATAGGGATTGAAACTTAGAAGTATAAGAAGGGAACAAGAGAAATAAATCATTCAATTTTTTCAAAACATGGATACACTGTGTGTATAATGACTACACGGTGTGTTCCCTTAATCCTTCACATGGGCATGTACTTTTTCCAACCTAGGTCATGTATCACCCCATACACATGGTGTGTTGTTCTAAAACACAGCATGTACTTGAATCCTCTTTCCCTACCCGAGTTCTTCTACATGGTTAAGCTACATGGTTCTCCTAGAACGAGACTACACGGCGTGTTAGTACCAGACACAGCGTGTACTAGACAAGATTCACTGACCTGTGTTGTTAGTGACACGACCGGATACATATCTCACACTACATGGCGTATTCCAGATGGACACGACGTGTACTAGGAATATTTTGTCGACCCGTGTTGTTCGTTACACGGTCGGGTACTCAGTTTACACTACACAGTGTGTGCTAGATGGACACGGTGTGTATTAGAAAAGACTCGACCGACTCGTGTTGTTAGTGACATGGCCGGTTACATGGTTCTACAAAATTCCATGTACATCTGGTACACGGTGTATCCTACCAAGGATTACAAACCCCATGTTCCTTCCCACATAGTCTGAGACACAATTAGCGGCTACACGGTGTGTACATACAGTACATGAAATGTACTTAAGAAAAACAGTTTCTTCCCGAACAAAAGAACACATGGAATGTATTCATCATTACATGGATTGTATTCAAGATTTTTTCTGGACATTAAGACTCAGAAACCACTCTGGAACCCATAAAAACACTGAAATGAACATTAAAATCCCAAATTCCTGTCTGTGAGGGCCCATACTCCCCACGAATCAAATATTGGCATCTTATACTTATCATAGACAAGGATAACAGTGCAATGATCCACCAAATTCCAGTCTGTGAGGGCCCATAAAACCTCAAGAACCAAAGTTTTATGTTCATTCAAACAAAACTTTTACAATTTAATGCTCTATCAAAAGCAGGCATTCTATCAAGGTATCTATCACAACAGCATACATATCCTGCACAAAATCTATCACAACAACATGAAATTTCTAATGCACCCTAAATGGTATGGCAATAATTCATGACATGTGATTTCTAGAAAGTTCTTATATGATGCATGAGATGGAATACCCTATTCTCATTGGGTTGCAACAGAATTAAAACCTCAATAACATCAACAATAACAGCACAAAATATGTGAATCACCCAACGGTGAAAATCAAATCAACTGTAAAATTGGAAAACTAGATAATTGCAATAAAATAGGTAGATTGGATTTTTTCTATACACGGGTTAGCTACTCCCGGGCACATCTTATTACCAAGTACTTATTCCTTCCAATCCCTGGATATATTCTCCAAACAATAAGTCAAAATAAAATAATCCCTTTGATACCACTTTTAACATCCTAGTTCTGGAAGCCACCTAGAGGCACCCCGTACCTGGTTGGTCACATGGCCTCAAGAGCATTTTCTTGAATGCCAGAGGTTGCTGACTAGTAGTGAGGGTCATGGGTGTGATAGTGGGGAAACTATGCCTTCATTGGCAGAGTAACACAGCGGAAGAGAAATAGATAACAATAGCAGAAATAGTAATAATGGCATACAATAGTAAATAGTGGAAAACTGGAAGTAATAAGTAGCTAGAGCACATATATAATGATGGATGATACATATGTCTAGGAAAGAAGCCAAACATGTCACAATGCTGAAATAAAGTACTAAAGCAGAGTATGAAAGAAAATAGTGAACAACTCCTCAGCATCACAAGCCTAATCTTGGTCCCATGCTCCCCATCTCTAAATCAGTCAAGTACCTGAAGTAGAAGGGTGCTTTCCCTTATCTTACCTACAACAACATAATCTGTTTGGGCCCAAAAGCATGACCCAAACAAGGTGTGAGACTAAATCCCAATAGGAAACCACCAAGAGATCTATGCCTAACAGTCAGTGAATATATATGGCAGACAATAAGCAAAATAAGTAGTAAACAAAGAAGTACTCAACAGTAAACATTCCCACAGTTTCAAATCATTCAAACACCACATACCAAGTAATTAGATAATCAAAAATAGGCAACACTATGGAAATTCTTCACAGCCTAAACCCCTCTGGTCCTACCTAGAAAACACAAGCAACCCTCTGGGAAGTACAGACAAACTAACCCCTCTGGTTCAGCTTAAGCACAGACTCTCTGAGGAAGCACTCACTGTCAATTCCCCCTATAGTCTCGTATCAGTAACTAAAAGGAACTCTGGGGAAGCACTTACATCTCATTCCCCCTGTGGCCCACGTCGAGGAACTACAGACACTCTGAGGAAGCACTTACATCAATTCCCCCTATGTTCTCTCATCATAACAGTAAAAACAGACCCTCTAGAGAAGCCATCATGTCGATTCTCCCTATGGTCTACTACACCAGGTTCTCATGGCCCTGTGTAAGTCAATGATCACAGCAATACAAGGCAACCAAATTAAACCTCAAGACCTACTTGGCTAAACAATCTACAGTATAACACCATGTCAGATAAAACACTTCATCCTAACAATACTAGGCATGGAAAACAAAGCAGCAGCCTAACAGGAAAAACTAGACCAAATGGTCAAAACAAGAAAACATGGGAAAAACCTCCATAGCATGGAAAAATAAACCCTATTCACAATATATAACCTCTATCCAAACAACCAGGCATAGCAGAAAGACATGAGGGCTAAAAACATAAACACGCAATACCCTGTTCAAGGGTATTGGGAACTTTTTCACATATAACTCAAATACTAACTACGGAAAGGCACAAACCACATACCTTGGTGTTGTAGGATCGTTATATGTGAACCTCAAGCCTTAAATCGCCCTAGAACACTAAAGATCTACAAAAACGTCTAAAATGTTCAACCCAGGATATCTCATGAGAGATAAGGAATCAGAAAAAGGTGCTCAAGAAGAAGAGAAAACTCACCGATACAATTCCAACACAAATAACGGAGTTCGATTCAGAGAACGGATACTCTATCGGGGGCTTAGCGAAGATATGTGCCATACGGACGCTCTCGTACGAACTAGGTTGAGAAGATATGTGTTCTGTCCATCATACGCGATCCTGGTACATTTAATGGAAAAAAAAAAGAAAATGCACTGTGTATACTTTCCTTATTCGCCCCCCGCATAAGGCGGTCTCCAAGTCACCACACATAGCTGTCTGCTCGGCTATTACACGACCAGCACACGGCTATGTGCGGAAAAAGAGTACACTAAGTGTACATATAAGTACACGGCGTGTACTTCAAAAATTTCCAGAAACTCATCTTTTCCTCAAAAACACCAGAGAAGAGAAAAACATACCTGAAAAGAAGATCTGGGTTCTTATAATTTTACCCTTTGGTCTTATTCAAAAGTCTTGAGGGGATTTGTAAGTAAAAGCTAGGATGATATAAATATATAATTATTAATGTATTAAATTATATATTTTATACAAATAGAACTTCCATAAAATTTATGTTTAAATAATGAATTTAACTAAAGAATAAAATTTTTATTCAACAAAAATGTATTAATGAAATTTAATTAATTATTATTAAAGAATTAATCAATATTAATGATTTAGGAATAAAATCATATAAGACTAGTATTTTGAGGAATTTTATTTTTCTATATATTATGCATATTTATCTTAAAAAATAAATTGATTTTTTTAAAATATTGTTCTAAGAAAATGTTTCAATGTATAAACAAAGATATAAACAATTATCTAATTTATAATTGATATGAAATAAGATTAAAAACACTTAAAGTTGAGAAAACTCATTTTCTTATAAAATGGGAATTCATTATATTTTTTGTTTCCATTTAAAAGTTAAATTACTAAATTTTAGAATTTTAATTTTATAAAAAATACATAATTTTTTTATTGAAAAATCCAAAATTAGATTATCATAAATTTCTGAGATTTTTCTAAAAAGGTGAAATTTTTGTGTGATAGTGAAAAATATCATTTTTATTAATATTGCCACTTTTCTGTCACAATCATGATATAATAACAAATTATAATCTTATGAAACCTTTTTTTATAGAACAAATATATGTATAAGGAATAAAATAAAACATTAAAATATATTATGTTTAATGTAGAAGCTTATGTTTTACATTTTAGAACTTAGTGAAGTGTTATTCTAATAAAACAACGCTTTTTTATCCTTTTCATTTATCAAGTAATTACAAGGATTCATTAGGTTTTTGGTTGGTTTTAAAGTCATATAACATTAATTTTGTAAATCATAAATTAATAAATATCATGAGAATCAACAATATGCATGAATATGATGAAAATTTATTTTTATGCTTAAACATTCATTTTTTCTAAAAACTGTTTGTGTTGCATTAAGTGAACTTTTATTAAAATTATTTTTTAACACCTCCACAAATTTTATATGATAAAATGGATTAAATATTTTTAATAAATATAAAAAAATTATCTAATAAGGGTAATTTTATTTTTTTCATAAAAATAATTTGTTGAGGTAAAAAAATTACCACAGTAAAAGTAAATTATGGTAAATATTAAAATCAAGGGGAAAGGCCTAAAATATATCAAATTTTATACCTTATTTGTGTGTATGGGATGTGTTTCAACCAAGGGTAACCCCATATCTATTATTTCTCTATTTTGGATCGACTTTCCTTTGAAAGTGACACGCCTTGAATATAATGTTATTAGTATTTACAAAAGTGCAACCCCTCTCACTAATAAAAATGGCCCTTAAACATCACACTTATCCTCACATATAAAGCCTATTATATCAATTAAATTCTACCTAAAAACCTTCAAAAATATCATTAAAATTTTAAATAGGTGGTAATCTCACCAAAATTCCAATCTAAGAAGGCTCAAAGAGTTTTCCCAAGGAATAATGTAAAAACTCCTAATCAATCCTTTTTCATTTATATTCTTTTCATTCTTCTTATACCACCACAAAATATATTCTAAAAAGACTAAAATAATTACATAAATATAATTATTATACTAAAATGTTTTTATTTTTATTAATAATCATTTTCTACCTTCCCAACCATTTGAAAAATGAAAACATCACATGTGTGTACGTGCGAACTACCACCTCCATGGATGATGTATTTCATTCTTAATAACCATATTAAAAGGATAGTTATAAAAATTTATTTAATTAATAAATATTATATTTATGATATAATTATTATTTTATGAAGATATATCATTATCTACCTTCCTTCCTCTCCATCCATTGAAAAATGAAAACATCATTTGTATGTACGTGCAAACTACCGCCTCCATGGTCGATGTGTTTATTTTTTCATCACTGCCTTTCCTGGATAGTTCTGAAAAATATTAAATTAATATATATGATATTAATGGGTAATATATGCTATGGATAAGATTCTATAAGTATAACATAAGAATTAATGATCATTATAAATTAACCCCTTGATATCTGTAAATTACCCAAAACAAGCTTGTCATTATTTCCTTTATTGTGAACCATGCCAATTATTTTCATCAAATGAACATGGTGATGTATAAATAATTAAAAATAAATTATTTTAACACCATTTTTGGTATAGTAATTATGAAATTTTTATAAATTAATGGGGTTTTATATTGTTGTTACGAAATAATCTAAATTACTAACATTTGATAATGAAAATAAAAAATAACTAACTAATATATGTGTAGTGAATGATTATAATTTATGAATATAAAAGATTATATATATTAATAAAATTATAAAATAATTGATTAATATTGTTATTTTTATTATATATATGGTTAAAAATATTTTTTGAAAGTCAGGAGTAAAAGGTAAGGGTTCTTCATCTCAAATTCCCTTCTTTGAGACATGTTTTGTATTATACACCTATATTTCATTTATATTGTGTATATACTACCCATTTGGCATATTTTACCATGAATAAATTTATTCATATAATTTTTGGGGGTTTATTTTCCAATCTCACTTCTTTTTTACCAATAATATTTATCCTCTAGGTCTATATACTTCTTCCCAGCAATGTTCTCCTTTCTTATTTTTAAATCCAAATATGTATTATTTATTGTGACCTTCATATTTATATATACCTATTTTTAAATTGAATTTTTATTACTATTTTCATGAGGTTTATTTCAATAAATATATTTTTAAATATTATTCATGTTTATATCTTTTATCTTCCACTCCACGTTTATGGACTTAACCATCATTTAATTTCAAAGTTCTATTTTTCAAGATTGTTATTTTGAAATAATGTTTTCAAAATTATTCTAATCATATTTTTGAAAATGATAATAAAAGGTTCCTTGTGACTTAATTTTAAAATAACTTTCGCTTTCTTTACAAAATGTGAAAGAAATATTCTTATAAAAAATTTCCATACTAATTCATTTTCCCGTCATCTTAAATAGATTTCATTAAGAAATTTACCCTCTAAGTTTTTATGTTTTTTTAAAGAAATGTATATTCTCTATACATTATAAAATATTTTATAAAATTTGAATCAAAGATATGAAGGTTATTTATTATTATTTCTCTAAGTAAATATTCAATTATTTTCTAAAAGTATTTTTCAACTTGGTCAACATCCTTTAATGTTTATTATATTTCACTAAGGATGTGCTCTGATGATACCTTCCACCTTCTTTCTCTATATGGATTATGACCATGTTATTCCATTTATTTACTAGGAAAATAATTAAAATCCCAAATGTTTTTTATTCAAATATATGTTTTTATTGATTACTAGGAAAAGTTAATTATACAGTGTATTATTATTCATTTCATCCATATAGTTAATTAATTATACTTAATTAAGTGATGGATGGTGTTGGTGATTATATATCCCCTCGATAAATTGGTAGGTATCATGAGAAAAAAGTTTTGGATATTTGGTGTGTGCTTACCCATTTATTAATATTGTATTGGCAGAGGACTTGATGGTAAGTACGAGGTCATTGTTGAGGCATTTATGGTAAGTATGATGTCTTTCTATGGGGACTTTATGGTAAGATTAAGATTTCCAACATTATACATTCTATCACTATGAAATAAATTATTTTTAGTCATATAATTATTTACATTTTTATGTTGTCCATGGATATTTTTCATGATAAATTTATTGATTATATAGAACATTTATTGATTATTCACTTTACCATATTGTTTATACCATTTTAATCCATGATATATTTTGTTTTACACTTCCCCTTATTAAGCATCAAATCTCACCCTTTTATTTTGTTTCCATTACGCAAGGTACTAAAAAGAGATATCTAAATGAATTCAAGGATGTATTAAAAGGAATAAAATTTTTCAAAATGTTTTTAATATTGTGTTTTAAAGTTTCCAATATAATATAGAAAAAATACATATATCTAGTATCCCAAGACAACTAAAATGTGTGATCCTTTGTGATATAATCCCTTATACCTTGTAATAATGTAATAATGTAACCATAATATCTAAGTTACTAGAGTCAAGGGGGTTATATCCTATATCTCAACTATTATCTATGATACCACTCTATCATGACCCCCCTACTAGTATCCCTCCTAGACCAATAATGAACATGGGGATGACCCATGAGGATAACCTCCAATAGGCCATGGGTTAGAAACTATCACCAATGGTATAAAATGAATATAGATTGGAGGAATTTCCCTATTTATATAAATTTAAAGATAATAATATCCAACAATCAACACCATCACATAGATACATAAATCATCTCAATACATGGATATAATGTCATATAAAAGAATAAAAATTGAAATAACAAAAACAAAGCCCAGAAATATACCACGAAACCCCAATAACTCCATGTGCTAGTAACATTTATCTCAATCAATATCCAACTCCTAAAGACCAAAAAAATGTTTATATATACATGGGGTGCGTATACACGTATACTCTATAGGATCCTCCCTGAAAAATTTCATGTAAATGTGAAAGAATCATACTAAATCCCAATGAATAAACAAATGAAACCAACTCATTACCTAATTAGGTAAAACTATATATCATCCTAAATAAGGATCACTCACCAAGTAACTCATAGAATCCATTCTATATCAAAATCATATACATAATAAAGGTACCCCTCATCCACTTCCTTGATGTTTTTTCACTCTCAAACCACAACACCAAACATCATGTACTATAATCCCCACCATAAGTCATCCTTCATCCTATACATACACATCCCACCCATATCATCCTATTACTCATGTAGCTCATCAAAACCTCATCATCATAACCACATAGTAAGTAAAGAATCCACTAAATATAATTTATCATGCATTGTACGTTAATACATCACATCCTATGTCAGTAAACCTATAGGAAACCATTATAACTATAGATAGTATACATGTATGTGTTATAACCTCAATCCACTATATCCCACACACATTTATATTAGAACTAAGAGTATTCACAACTCACATAAACTCGTACCCTACATCTTAAACCATTACAACCCAAATACAATTTTACATCATATAATACTAATGGGTGTAACATCCCAGACCCCATAAACCCATATTCATTAGTTATATTACATTATTGGTATATAATAAAAGAGATTCCTTAGGATCCAATAGATTAGTAGTCTTGGAAGACTTGATACATACATACATACATTATATTTGGAAACATAAGATATAACATGAACACATTGTGAGAAAATTATTATCCATTCCATCATAGCCCTAAAAATTACACATAGTTGTCCTACAGGTTTCCCGTGGAAAGGAAAATAAATAAGGGTGGGATCAGATTCTAGTAAGGGATAACATATAGTGGAAGCTATCATAACATTAACTTAGAACATGTGATATGGTAGGAATAAAAAAACAACATGAATCCACAATAAAATTAAACTAGGAGAATAATATATCCATGGATAGTATTGAAAATAAATAGATCACATGGATAATAATAACTTGTTCCTTAATAATTAAATGCATAATATCATAAAGATAATTCCATACCATAATCCAAGACATTATGATCTTCAATATCCTGATCATATTGTTAAGGCAATATCTTATTTTGGGTAGTCATACACCAAAATAACCAAATATTTTTGTCATATAATACCTAATGATACATATAAGACTATATAATTTTGGTCTCCATCCATCACTTATTTAAGTCTAATGCATTCATCATATGAGAAAATGAATAAAAAATTCATAATTAACTCTTCCAATAATCACCTATATTTTAATAACAACATAATACCGATACTTTTCCCCATGTTAATAAAAAGGATATCATGATCATAACCTATCCATAGAAAGTATGTGGATGGTTAAACATTAGATAGTCAACATTCCAGTAATAATCCATTTTTTAATCACAACATACATAACACCAATACTTTTACCCATGTTAATAAAAGATATTACATGATCATAACACATCTATAGAAAGAATTTGGATAGTTAAATGATACATATTAAACTTTACAATAATCATTAATATTGGAATAAAGACATATATAATTCCAATACTTTTACCCATATAAACAAATAGGATAAAAGTTGTATGGTTAAACAATATATTGTTAACTTTTCGGCAATAATTCATATTAGAAAAATTAAATATAAAACAAAAATACCTTTATCCATATCAATAAAGGGATAAAATTATAATAAACCATCCGTAGAAAGAAGGTGTATGGTTAAAAAAGTACATAGTCAAATTTCCAATAATCATCCATGTTAAAATAACAACATATGGAGTGCCAATATTTTTTCCCATGTTAATAAATAGGATAACATGATCATAACCTATCTAGATAGAGAATGTGGATGGTTAAACAATACATAATAAACATAGGATTTATGGGGTATTATCAATGTAAAAGGAAGTACCCATGTCAAAGAAATAAAGATAATGTAGTGGATAAGGGTACTTTCAAAGTGTTACATTATCAATATAAGATAGTGATTAAGTTCAATAGTTTTCAATGGTAGGATAAATACTTCATCATATTTCATAAAAAGAGTATGAATATCCCAAAGAATAACCCCTAGGAGTATCTAGCTAGGTGTCTAGTCTTAGGGCCAAATGTCATGCATTAGGGTGATGGTTGATTCAGTGAATAAACCAACCTTTTTCAAGGTGATTACCCTTAGGTATATCTATTCCATAACCACATCCACTTTTAAATATCCAGATAGAGATGTCATTTCTATGAAAACCATACACTCTTTACTTACCTTAAATTTAGGATTTTGGGCATTATAATGGCTTCAGAAAAGGATTTAATGAGAGGAAATAAAATTTTAAATATATAAAATGGGTGATAATTCAATATAATTAAAATTATGCTGACATTATAATGAAAGTTTTTAATTGATAATAAAAGGGGTGGAATTAGAGCCCTAATTTCAACATAATAACAACAAAGTAAAAAGGATATAATGAGAGTGTATATATATTATCTCATTAAAAACATATAAAATGGGAGATAATACCATGAAATTATAATCAAGTAATTATGTGTAAATGGCATTATAATAAAATTATTTCAATTAAAAATAAAAGAGAAGGATTGGAAATGCTTACCTTTATAAGTAGATTCTTAAAGCTTGGGAGGACTCCTTAGGACCTTAGGAACTCCTTGGGAGGTATTTGGAGAGGTAGACTAAAGGAAAATTAATTATCAATTCCCTTAGGGTTGTGTGGGATGAGATAATGGGTAGGATTGAGCTCTTTTTATTGGTGAAAAGATAGGATTTTTCAAAAAAAACTAAAGTTAGGTAAGGGGTATGAATAGAATCACATGGGTGTTAGGTGGGTTGGGTGAGATAGGTGAATTAGGTGGATAAATGGTAATTGAGACATGTGTATATGAATTTCATACCTAATAATGATTTTTTGAAGGTTTAAGTGACCTTTTAATTACTAAATATTCAAGATACCTCATTTACACTTTTTATCCTTATTAATATTAATTAAAATATAACCATGGTAATTATTTTGTTACTAAAAATATAAGATTAAACTTCATACAAATTTTCAATGTAAAAAATATGAATTTTAGATCCATTTAACCTAATTCAACTTCTAAATATGAGGAAATTAACTTTTAAATTAAAACATAAGATATAGGAGAAACTATTTATTTTTTTATATTAATTGTTTTTATTCATATTTCCTAATAATTATTAATTAAAACATTGTTTATATTTTTTTATATGTTTAAACATAATATTAGATTCATATTTTATTTTATATTAATCTAATTTATTTAGATAAAAATTATATAACTCTTATAAAATTAATTATTTGAAAACAACCATTTTACTTTTACCGTGGAAATTAGTATTTATCCAAAGTAATTTATTTTCAATGACTAAAAATAATATTGGAATGGTTGCATAATTTGGGCCTTATAATTCTAAATATAAAGTCCATTTTATCAAATAAAATTAATATGCATAGAGAAAATTAATTTTAACATTTGTGTGAATAAAACATTTTTTTAGAAAAAGTGTTTTTTTAAGAATAAAAATTATGTTTATGATAAAATTATCAAATATTTTTATTTTAATTACATAAATTGGATTATTAAAAATAAATAAATGTTATTTATCCAAATTTTACCAAAATAATATTTAATTAAAAGAAAAGAAGAAGAAAAAATTCATTTATTAGAAAAATTTTCTTATGTTCTTAAAATGTTAAACATAGGTTATATAATTTAAGAATATTATTTAAAAAATGTATAATATTACTACTTATACACATTTTTTACAATTTAATTTTTTTATAAACTTCTAAGTGATTCTTATATAATGATAAGTTTATAAAATTTATGGTTTTGTTAAACACTGTATTTTTCACTAATCACTTAAAAATCAACTATTTTAGAAAAATAACAAAAGTTTATCTTAAGATAATAAATTTACAATTAATTCAAAATTGAAGTTTATTTTGTTAAAATAAAATTCTAACATTTATAAGTTTAACTTTTAATTATTCTCAAGAATAAGGGCTCTTTAGAGTGTGTATTGTGTGGTAGTTCAAGATATGGTGTTTATCTGATATAGTAGGGTATTGGGTATTGCATTACCACCCCAAATAATTTTATCTTTGAAATTGGGGTATATATATATATACTACTGATGAAATGTGGATATTCATTCCTTAAAGCTTCTTCAGGCTCCCAATTTTTATCTTCTAGATTCTGATTTCTCTAAAGGACTTTCACCAATCAAGTTGTTTGATTCAGAAATACTTCCTCTATGGTGTCAATAATCTCAACTAAATACCAATTATAAGACAATTTGGGATTCAAATCAACTAATGATAGAACATGTGTTATATATGGCATGTATTTCTTTAGTAATGAAACATGTAAAGCATTGTGTACTTTAGAAAGTTTGGTCGACTGTGATAACCTGGTTTTTCACTCAGGTATGGATCCTTCAATTTTCAGTCTAAATCATTACTTTGGACCTAAAATGAGTGCCTAATGAGTTAGTAAAGGTTACAAGGGTTTATGGGGCTTGTTCGGATCCCAAAACCCATCTTTTTGGGTAAAACTGGCTTAGTTCATGGTTTAGAGGAAACCGTGCAGGAATTCTGCACGATTTGCCTAACCGTGTGAATGTTGTTTTTTGGACAGAGCCATATTTCATGGTTGGTGCAAGGCCATGCGGACTAACTGTGCAAACGCCCCTATTTTCTCAGGTGTCTGTGCACGGCTTGCGCACGGTTTGATCAAACTTTGTGTAGGATGTCTTTTCAGGCAGAACTGTCTCGCACGGTTTGACAAACCATGTGGACAAACCGTTCACAAGCTAAAATCTTGTGTAAAATGTATAAAATTCCCTTAATTATCTATTAAGCCAAACCTTCCTCCGTAATATGAGAACTAGTGGGATTAACCCCTTTTCCACTCATTTTGGAGATTTTTGAAGGCTAAAGTTGGGGATCAAGAGATCTCCTTCATTTAAAATCCAATCGAACTTTTATTCATCATGTTGGATGTGCAACGGTAAGTACTTGAGTCCTATTAAGTTGTTATTCTTCTCTCTTTCTCTCGACCAAGATATTTCCATGTGTACATTTTTCACCATTTCTTATATCTACTCTGATCTGAGGAAAATCAACGTCCAATACCAGAGGAGGAGAGTCGTACAACCCTAAGGTGGGTGGTTTATAACTTATCCCTAAATTTCATTGTTTTTGGAATGTTCGTGTGGGGAACACTGGCTTCATCGGAAGCCATTTCTTAAATTTAAATTCCATTATTATACTTGTTAGAATCGTATGGTTATGATCTTTCTAAATATGTGATTAGTTGTTAGCGGTTACACCTACAAATCAATCCACCCCATGTCAAAGGTTATGCCATGTTTGGGTTTTTAGTGTTTTGGCATGTTTAATCCAACGTTTGGGTGTGCCTTTTCTTGACCTTCCTAAAGGTGATCCTTCTATAATAAATTAATTCTTATTAATGATAATTACATAATGTCACGTACCATGTATACTCACCACTTGACCCACCTAAGGTAAGTGTTTTCAAATGATTATTAAATCTAAAATGTGGAATGTAAAGTATACTAAGTATATAACTTTTCCTTATCAAAAGAGATTGAATAAAGGTTACATGTCCATATCACCCCATTCCATATTGAAGGAAGGTAGCAGAGTGAACCTAAATAATTGAATACACCTTAATGGTTAATAAATACTTGATTGAATAGTTTTAGTGCTACTTGGACTATCCAAACTAATAGAAGACAAGGATTGAACCTAATGAATGATTACATGATTGCAATATCAAATAGGAATGGACTGACTTGAGCTTGCCTTGGATTATGAAAGGAGAATACCTTGGGAATCAGAAACCCCATTCCGATTCAAGGATGCATTTTTCTTAGGTTGATACCCACCTGGAATCTAGTTCTTGTATATTACTTGGATGCCTGGTATACTACTATAGGGTCCTTTACATTATTACAGCATACCTCAGATACACTCCTTGGATCTAGAATTGACTATTAGGTTCCATATTAAAATACCATATGGCCTTGTCGTTTCTTAGCCCCATTTTACCATGGTCAATCACCTTGAACTCAGTAAGTGTCTTATTGTGGAATGCCTTGGATTACGCTCCTTGGATTACAATCTTACTCCTTAGCTGGACTTAAATACTACTGAGTTGTCATTCTGTGAGATTTATGTTGCCTTGGTTATTTCCCTATAACTCCCTCACTTGATACCTTTATCAGGTTTCCTTATTATGTCTTGGGACCTTCGCTACTTATACTATCACGAGGTGATGTCAGTGATGGATATGCCTCACATCACCTATTAACATTAAATAGTAATTCTTAATTAAAATTAACTGGTTGCATGTTCAGACACCAGCTAAGGCCTGAAGTAGTTACTTGGGTATTTAGTTATTTTTTACTACTTGCTTTACTTTATATATGCATGCATGCACACTGCTATATTCCATTCCATGGGCTGGATGTTATAGACAGCGTTGGTGGTGGACCACTGAGATTTATCTCACACCCTATCCAAGTGTTGTTTGGTACTCGGAGTAGATTATGTGACTGCAGGTGTTGAATAAGGAAGCATACATCTTCAAACACTTGATTGCTTACCGATAGGATGGAGTTTGATAGCAGATGACCGTGTAGGATATTGGGATTCTTGGAGTAGTATTTATTTTATTTTACTTTGTGGAACTTTTATGCCTATTGTCTTTTATCCATGTTTTCTATTTTTTTAGTGACATGACATTACATCATCATTGTTTTAGTTTATACAGTTATTGTTATTCTCGTTTATCTATTGCATTAGTTTGATTCTGTTGTTTACTGTTTATTTATATTGCTTATATTGTTTACTACTATTTATATCCTTCTGCTATACTACACTCTTCTAATGAGGGCATAGTCTCCCCATGGACACACCCTAGGACCTTGCTGCTGGTTGGCAGCATCTGGCATTTGGGGAGATGCGCTTGAGTCCATGTGTCCCACCGAGCTCGGGGCACCTGTTAAGTGGCATCTGGGTCTGAGATGTCACAAAGTAGTATCAGAGGTGGTTTCTTTTCTTTCTTTACTATTTTGAGACAATATATTTAATAATAGGAACATTTGGGACTTGGTCATAAGTCGTGATTGGGCATCGTGAACCCATGTTCGGGGTAAAAACCAAGTTTCCTAAATTATAATTTTTATTCTAATTTTTCCTATTACAGTTGATATTATTTTACCATTGGGTGACGCACATGATATGTGGTGTTGTTGATTATTAATATATTTGAGAATTTACCTCATCCTTAGCTTGATGATATGAGGGAAAGGATCATTGTTACATGCATCATTATAGGAACCTAGAATTCACATGTCATTCATATTTCCATGTCATATAGGTGAATTTCACTAATTTTCATTGCTTGATAGGTCTGTGATTGTTGAGTGATGCTGTGATAGTTTCTTGAACTTGTATTACTTTGACTATGATTGAGTGATTACTTGTCTCAATTCATGAGGTGTATGGGCCCTCATGGGTTGGGATGAGTAATTTATCGAGTTGATCCATTAAGCTATAAGTAAGTGGTTGTCATTTATAGTGATAGGTGTATGGGTGCTGATTCATCAGAAATGGATATCCATTATAAAGTGAATACTAAAATATAAAATGAATTGGTTGAAAATCCTTATCCCACCTTGTCATTCCTATGAAAGGTAAAGGAGTGAACCTGGAAATTAACTACAAAATGACATGAAAATTATACTTGAGCACTTATCAATACCTAGCCGACTAAGTCAGTAGTTTGTGTAGTATACCTTCGGTAGTGAGTTTTATTACATTCGGTTTCTACTAGTGATGTTATCTTATGCTTATAATATTATTCTAAGGTGTGTTCTTGGAATTTGTAGACCAATGCCGCCACGACGTCCTTGTGATGTTCGCTAAGAAGGGGATGAAGATCATGCTCCATATGTGGTGGGCCCTGAGCAGCCAGTCTTACCTACAAGATTTCCACTTGAGGAACCGCCTATTGTACTTAATCTAGGAACTAATGCCCAAGTGTGTGATAGTTTCCTACGTCTGAAGCAGTCCATGCATGGTACTCCATGGGTTTCACCTATGATGGCTGATCTGAATCGTGAGTTCCAGCAGCAGCAGCATCCTACTTTTTCAGGGGATGGCGGTTCTCAGACTACTGAGTCTTAGATAGAGGCCATGTTGTCTATCTTTGAGCATCTGGAAATGCCTCCAGAGCTAAGAGTCAATCTTGCTACATACATACTTCAGGATTCGTCCAAGAGTTGGTGGGATGTGCTTACCCAGGCCAGTTATCATCATGGCATGTTATGGGTTGATTTCTAGAATACCTTCTATGATCAGTTCTTTCCTTGGGCACTGAGAGATAACAAAGACATAGAATTCATGAATTTTGAGTAGGTTTCTATGTTAGTTTTTGAATATTCAGCACGTTTTACTGATTTAAAATTCTTTTCACCACTTCTAGCTGGTGATGAGCTTTCATGTTAAAGAAATTTTGAGGATGGTATCTAGTATGCCATCCGAACTCAGGTGAATGTATTTCACCTTCCTATACTTTCTGTAATAGTTGATCAGTCCCTTATCATTGATCGTAACTTGAGGGATGTCATGAGTACCAGGTTTAAAGGATCAATGTCGAATCAGGACAATAGTTCTTCCGATGGTAGGAAAAGTTCCTTTAAGGTTTCTCATCAGGGAAGTGGCTACCAGAGTATCCAGTTTGATAGCTATGTGGTCATATGTGTCATATTTAGTGCTTTTTAATGACCTTTACACCAGCTTCAAGTGGAAAAGGATCAACATTAGCTCCACTTTGAGGAGTGAGTTCTTTTGCGCCGTGTCAGGTGGGGAGTTGGAGTAGCACTAGTAGATCTGGACAAGGAGGAGGTCATGGCCATGGTAGTCTGACCCCTGATAACCAGAAACACCACTAGAGAATTCATGATTATGGTAGTCCATCTATTGAATAGGGATGTGGATCAGGTCAGTTGCATGCTTTATAGTTGATACCTAAGGATTAGGCTGCGGGACCATCTACAGTATGAGGTACTATTCTAGTATCCTCCACTATTATCTCTACTTTTTTTGATACAGGTGCTTCAAACTCTTTCATTTCTGTATCTATCGTGTAAATTCTAGGACTATAGATACATTATCACTATGTTGTAATGACCCTTGATACACCGTTGGGAATACGGATGGAGGGCATACGCCAGTGCAGGGACTGTCCCCTTGAGGTTTTCAGTTACCCTTTCTTGTGGAATCACTTTGTTCTCAAGATGATGGGATTCTATTTCATTCTCAGGATGGAGTGGTTAGTCCACTATCATGCCTTTGTAGACTGCTATCACCACAGGGTCTCTTTTATACCACCGGAAGGTAACAGTTATCTTTTTAAAGGTGAGTGGGATGTCTAGACTGGGAGAGCTGGATTAAAGAATCATGGTCTAAGTGAAGTGACTTCCCAAATTGAAAATATTTTCATAGAGGATTGGGGTTTGCTTCAAACTTATTTCCCTCTAGCAGTTGATCATTTTAGGGAAGTATTTCCCGATGAATTTTCTGGCTCACCTTATAAGAGAGAGGTAGAGTTTACAATTGAGCTTGTTCTAGGAGTAGATATAGTGTCTATTACTCTATACAGGATGGAACCTACTGATCTTCAGGAGATCAAGAGGTAGATAGAGTACCTAGAGGACAAAGGATTTATATGGCCTAGTACATCCTCTTGGGGTTCACCCTTGCTTTTCGCTAAGAATACTGATGAAAATCTTTGTTTATGTGTGGATTATAGAAGGTTGAACCAGCTTACGGTCAAGAATCAGTATCTAATTCCTCAAATATATGATATCTTTGACCATCTTTGAGGAGAAAATGTGTTCTCTAAGATTGACCTGAGATCGGGTTATCATCAGGTGCGAGTCAGACCATCAGACATACCTCGTACAGCTTTCTGTAGCAGGTATAGTATGTATGAGTATCTCATTATGCCATTTGGTCTCACAAATGTGCCTGTTGTTTTCATAGATTTGATGAATAAGGTTTTCCACCCCTATTTGGACTCTTTTGTCGTGGTCTTTTTGGAATACATCTTAGTGTATTCTCACACTCGTAACGACAATGCCAAAAATCTTGAGATCATTCTGAGTACACTAAGAGAGCATCAGCTTTATGCCAAGATTTATAAGTGTGACTTCTGTATTGAAAAGGTCCACTTCCTGGGTCATATTATCTTTGAATCAAGAGTATCTATTGACCCTAAAAATTTTAGTGCTATATTTTCTTGGGAGTATCCCAAAAACGTGTTTGATATCAAGAGTTTCTTAGGGCTCACTAGATATTACAAGCATTTCATACAAGACTTTTCTCATCTTGATTCACCTCTTACTGGTCTTACAAAGAAGGGTGTTAAGTTCACATGGTCAGAATCATGTGATAAATCCTTTTAAAAGATTAAATGGAGGCTTGTATAGAAACTTATTATGATTCTTCTATAACCAGGTAAAGGTTATATCATCTTATGCGATGCATCAAGCATTGGCCTAGAAGCAGTGTTGAATTAGTAAGACAAATTTATTGCAAATGCATCTCAGTAGTTGAGGCCTCATGAGATAAATTATCCGGAACATGACCTCGAGCTAGCATCAATTGTCCATGCCTTATGTTACTGGAGACATTATCTATTATGTGAGCACTTTGTGGTGTATATAGACCACAAGAGCCTCAAGTATATCTTTTCTCAGTGTGAATTGAACCTCATATAGTGGAGATGGGTCTAATATCTACAATCCATTGATTTTGAGATTACCTATATGTCTAGAAAGGTAAATTTGGTATCTAATGCACTGAGTCATAAAAACTTAAATGTAGCTCGTAGAGGAAGCCGGTGATGAATGGAAGTTAATGGCCCTATTTTCTAAACTTCATCTGAAGTTTCATGACAGTCATGAGTATTCTTACCTCTCAAACTTAATAGTTTCCTCTTCCCTCCTTGAGAAGTTGAAGAGTAGATAGTTTTCAAATCTTGAAGGTTTGGTTCTCCATGAGAGTATATCAAAAGATAACCCACCTATGGATTGGTCTGTGGACAAAGACGGTGTCCTGTGTCTATGTGGACATATCTGGGTTCCTATATATATGAGAGAGGAGTTTATGAAAGAGTCAAACACTTCTTATTGGGAAGTTCATCTAGGAATATTGAAGATGTATCGAGATATGTGATGCCAGTATTGGTGTCCTGGAATGAAATGTCAGATTTCAGGCTTTATCACTAGGTGTTCCACCTGTCAGTAGGTGAAGGCAGAGCACCAGAGACCTACAATCTTGTTACATCCACTTCTAATCCTGGAATGGAAATGGGAAGATGTTGCTATGGATTTTTTAGTTGGCTTACCTAGGTCTCCAAGGGGTAGTGATGATATCTGGGTAGTCATTGACCGACTAAAAAAATCATCCCACTTCATTCCTATATGGGAGAGTTTCTTAGTTTATGAGTTGGGAAAACTGTATGTCTGTGAGATAATATGACCACATAGGGTTCCACATACTATCGTTTCAGATAGGGATTCTCATTTAACTTCAAATTTATGGAAAGGCTTGTAGAAATCTATGGGGACTCAGGTGATTCTAAGCACAAATTTTCACCCTCATACCAATGGACAATCGGAATGGACAATACAGGTTTTAGAGGGTATTCTCTGAGCATGTGTCCTTGATATCAGTGGTTCTTGGGAGAAGCGTATCCCTCTCATAAAGTTATATTATAATAATAGTTTTCATGTGATGATTCAAATGGATCCTTTTGAGGAATATTGTAGGCCATTTCTTTCACCCTTATGTTGTCTAGATACAGGTGAGGCATTACTACTAGGTCCTCATCTTGTTCAAGAGAATTTAGAACAGGTTCAGCTGATCAGAAAACATATGACTACTGCTCAGTCTAGATAGAAATATTATGTCAATAACCATTTATGACCTTTTAGTTTGAGTTTGGGGATTATGTTTTTATTTAGGTATTGCCCAAGCTAGGGCATAGACAGTTAAGGAAGTATGGAAAGTTTTCACCTCGTTATGTCTGGATGTTTGAAATTATAGAGAGAGTCGGGTCGGTAGCCTATCAGTTACTACTACCTCAGAGGTATTGTTCCATGAATAACATCTTTCATGTCTCACAACTTCACCAATATCATGCTAACCCATCTCATACCTTTTATCCCAAGGAATTTGAGTTAGATGTTGATGTTACCTTTGAGTAATATTCAGTATGCATCGTTGACCGAAGCATGAAGTCTCTCCGAAACAATTATATCCTTCTCGTGCAGGTGATATGGAAGAACGGTCGAGTATGGGATAAGAATTGGGAGAGGGAAGCTGACGTACATGTCTAGTGGAGATTTTTGAACTCCAAATCTAGGTATCAAGAGATCTCCTTAATCCGGAATATGATCAAGCTTTCATTCATCATGTTGGATGCACAACAGTAAGTACTCGAGTCCTC
Organism: Viscum album; assembly: GCA_963277665.1. NCBI lineage: Eukaryota > Viridiplantae > Streptophyta > Magnoliopsida > Santalales > Viscaceae > Viscum > Viscum album. The sequence goes on from OY728164.1 coordinate 196,922,522, forward strand.
TTAAGTCATTCTTCTTTTCTCTTTCTCTCGACCTAGATATATCCATGTGATTTTTTTTACCTTTTCTTAGATCTACTCCTATATGAGGAAAATCAAGGGTCGATACTGGAGGAGGAGAGTCATACAACCCTAAGGTGGGTGGTCTATAACTCATCCATAAAGTTTGATGTTTTTTGAATATCCGTGTGGGGCCCATGGATTTCATCGGAAGTCGTTTCTTAAATTTAAATTCCATGATTATACTTGTTAAAATTGTGTGGTTATGATCTTTCTAAATATGTTATTAGTTATTAGCGGTTACAACCACAACTTAATCTTGACCATGTCCAAGATTATGACATATTTGGGTTTTTAGTTTTTTGGCACATTTAAGACACCGTTAATGTGTGCCTTTACTTGACCTTTTTAAAGGTGATCCTTTTATAATAAATGAATTTTTATTAATGATAATTTCATAATTTAATATACCATGTATGCTCGCCACTTGATCTGCCTAAGGTAAGTGTTTTCAAATGATTATTAAATGTGAAATGTGGAATGGAAAGTATACTAAGTATATAACTTGGCCTTATCAAAAGATATTGAATAATGGTTACATGTCCATAGCACCCCTTTCCATATTGATGGAAGGTAGCAGAGTGAACCTTAATAATTGAATATTCCTTAATTGTTAATAAAGACTTGATTAAACGGTTGCAACGCTACTTGGACTATCCAAACTAATGGAAGACAAGGCTTGAACCTAATGAATGATTACATGATTGCAATATCAAATAGGAATGGACTAACTCGGGCTCACCTTAGATTATGATAGGAGAATACCTTGGGACTCAGGAACCCCATTCTAATTCAAGGATGCGGTTTTCTTAGGTTGATATCCACCTAGACTCTGGTTCTTGTTTATTCCTCAGATACTCGGTATACTACTGTAGGGTCCTTTACATTATTACAAGATACCTTGGATACACTCCTTATATCCAACATTTACTAGTAGGTTCCATGGTGAAAGCCCATAGGGACCTATCTTTTCTTAGCCCCATTTACCTTAGTCAATCACCTTGGAATCTATAGGCACATTATTGTGGAATGCCTTGGATTACACTCCTTGGATTACACTCTTACCCCTTAGATAGACTCATATACTACTGAGTTAGAATTCCATGAGATTTATGTTACCTTGGTTATTACCCTAGAACTCCCTCACTGAATATCTTTTTCAGGTTGCCTTGTTACATCTTGGTACCTTCACTACTTATACTATCACGAGGTGATGTCAGTGCTAGCTATACCTCACGTGACATATTAACATTAAATGGTAATACTTAATTAAAATTAATTGGTTACATGTTCAGACACCATCCAAGGGTTGAATCAGGAACTTGGGTATTTAGTTATTTTTTATTGCTTTCTTTACTTTATATATGCATTCCTACACACTATTATATTCAATTTCATGGGCTGAATGTTATATACACCATTGTTGGTATCCCACTAAGATTTATCTCACACCCTCTCTAGGCGTCATTTGGTACCTGAAGTAGATTACGTGACTTCAGGTGTTGACAAAGGGAATTATACAGCTTCGAACACTTGATTTCTTGCTGATAGGATGGAGCTTGATAGCAGATGACCGAGTTGGATCTTAGGATGCTTTGAGTAATCTTTGTTTTCTTTTACTTTTTGAACTATTATGCCTATTTTATTGTATCCTTGTTTTCCATTTTCCCAGTTACATGAAATTACATCATCATTATTTCAGTTGATATAGTTATTATTATTCTCGGTTATCTATTGTATCAGTTTTCTTTTGTTGTTCACTATTTATTTATATTTCTTCCACTATTTATATCCTTCCGTTGTGCTACACTCTACTAATGAGGGAATAGTCTCCTCATGGATACACCTTAGACCCTCACTGTTGGTCGGTAGCCTCTGGCATTTGGGGAGATGTGCTTGAGGCCACGTGTCCCACTGTGCTTGGGGCACCTATTAAGTGTCATCTGGGTTCGGGACGTCACATCGGCATAGACCATCAATAAGCTACAGTTCCAATTGTTTATAATATTTTAATAGGTATAATGTACCTAGGGCATAACTTCTCATTTTAACCAAATCTTAAAATCTATTCCATGGTTAAAATTTTAAGAATATATGATCCCCCACTTTAAATTCCAAGTCTTTCCTTTGATTATCAACATATCTCTTTTGTATACTCTAGGATTCTTTAATATGACCCCAAATAGTCTATACATTAATAGTTGTCTTCTCCACAAGCTCTGGACCTACTAGATTTCTTTATCCAATTTCTTCCCAACATGTTGTAGTATGACACCTCATCCCATAAAATTATTTATATGGTGCCATATGGATTCTCGAATGAAAGCTATTATTGTATAAAAATTCCACTAAAGGTTGATACTGATCCCATATACCTAGTGATTCAAGATAACATGATCCCCCACTTGAAATTTGAATTCTTTACTTTGATTATCATCATATATCTTTTGTCTTCTCTAGGATACATTAATATAATTCTGAATAGTTTTTACATTAATAGGAATCTCTTCTACAACCTCTAGACCAACTATCTTTCTTTCTCCAACTTCTTTCAAACAAGTTAGAGTATGACGCATCTTCCCATACAATGATTCATATGGTGCCATCTGGATACTCGAATGAAAGATTTTATTTTATGAAAATTCAAAAAAAAATTGATACCAATCTTACATACCTTGGAAGATAATATAACATGATCTCAACATGACATACAAAGTTTAGATTGTTCTTTCATACTTGCCACCAATTTGGGGATGATAGGAAATACTAAAATGTATCTAAATGTCAAGAGACCTTGTAAGACTCTTCTAAAATTTCAATATGAACCATGGGTCATGATATAATACAATTTATAGAGGTTTCCCATTAATCTTTAAGATTTCATTGATATATAGTTGGGCAAGGTGATCAAGGAGTAGATCTTCCCTTATTGATAATAAATGAGTATAATTAAAATATTATCAGTTTTAACCCATATATAATCATTCTTCTATAGATTCTTTGGGATTACAATGAAAATTTACATTGTATTATTATCCCACTTCTATATAGGTATGGGTAGAGGTTTCATGAATCCATTAGGATGTTGTCTCTCAACATTTACCTACTAGAATAGTGTATATCTAGACACATGGTATGGAATTTCGTGCTTTATACCATCCCACTAAAAAATTTCTCTTAAATACATATAAATCTTTGAGTTACTAGGGTGTATAGATAAATTTAACCTATGTGGTTAATTTATAAGTTCCCTTTTAAACTCTGGTACGGATAAAACATGTGAACTCTTCCAAAAATTCACCTCTCCATCTTTATAGATGATTTCTATCAACTTCCCATTATTTAAAACTTTAATATTTCTGTATAAGTGCCCTTCTTTCTATTAGTATTTCTCTATCTTTTTTAGTAAGGATGGTTTATAAATTTCTTGAAAAAGGAAATATGGGTCCCCTTGCCTAAAAAACACCATATTCTTCTTTACTAGATCTATATATATAGGATCCCTATTAATCCTCAACATGTTTATAACACCATGGTACATCCTACTAAATGTATTAGACACCTTTTTTCCCTTATTGGGGTGATAGTGTATCGAGAAATCGTAGTCCTTGAGTAGTTCCAACAATCTTCTTTTCCTAATTTTTAGCTCCTTCTAAAAAAATATACACTTAAAACTCTTATAGTCCATATATATATCATATATTTCACCATAGAGATAGTGTCTCTATATTTTTAAATAAAATATTATGAATACTAGCTCCAGATCATGAGTTAGATAGTTCTGTTCAAATATTTTCAATAACCTCGATGCATAGAAAATAGACCTATCATTTTGTATAAGAATATAACCAAATAATTTATTTGATGCATCACTATATATTAGAAATACTTACTTACATAATGGTAAATTTAATACCAGTTCACAAATAATTATCCTCTTTATATATTAAAAACTTTCCTCATATTCCCTTGACCATATATATTTTACCCCTTTACATGTTAACTTGGTTAATGGGTTGCCCAACGGGCAAAAATCTTAAAAAACCAATGATAATAACAAGCTAATCCCTGGAAACATTAGATATTAGTTATGTTCATCGATGTAGGATATTCTTTGACTACATTTTTATTTTAAGGTTTAATAGATATTCCATCCTTATAGGTAATATAGCTAAGAAAAGAAACTTCATTGAGCCAAAATTCATAATTACAATATTTCCCATATGATTTTTTTCTAAGGATCTCCAAAATTATTTACATATATTTTTCATGAACTTCATAGCTCTTATAGTATATAAATATATCATCAATGAATACCACAAAAAATTCATCAAGATAATACTTGAATACTCTATTCATAAAATCCATAAATACAAAAGGTGTATTAGACAATCCATTACTATAAACTCATAATGTTCATACCTTTTTCAAAATTTTATCTTCAGTATATCATTATTCCTCACCCTTAGCCGATGATAACCAGAACAAATACTGATATTTGAAAAGAATTAGGCTCCTTGTAGTTGATAAAATAAGTCATTAATGAATCATAAATGGTACTTATTATTTATATTAATGGAATTTATCTCACTATAATTGATGAGCATTCTCATAGACTCATCCTTATTTTTCACATTTAAAACTGGGGATCCTAATGGTGAAGCACTAGGGAGTATAAATACCTTATCACACAACTCATGTATTTATTTATTTAACTCTACCAACTAAAATTATTCCATTAAATATGGAGTTGTAAATATGGGACTTTCATTGAGAATGTGTTCAATGGAAAACTCAACATCATGCTTAGGTGGATGACTAAGTAATTCATTTAGAAATACTTTAAGGTATTTTTCTATAATGGGTACACCTTATCTCCTTATGATTTCCTTATAATTATTATATAGTGTTTTATATACCTCTTTTACATACTTTTCTTTTTGTGATTCTAAACAGACTTCTTCTTCTCTAGATTTACTTTAAATACATGAGCCTTGATATATCTTAATGGAACTTGATAATATATCCTCATATGATAAAAATTTATATTAAATTAATACCCTTCTTAGGATCATATTTAACCCATTGAATAAATAATGATATTTCTTTATGGTCTACGTATATAGTCTGTAGCATGCCTATATAACCTTATAAAGTTAGTCACAAACTTAGAAACATTTTCCACTCTTTTTTCTAAGATTGAGGAACTACCTTTCTATTTACACTCCTTTATCATGAGGAAAATACTTTTCAAAGAATACCTCCTTAAAAGTTTCTCCTTCCATGAACTTTATCTCTTCTTCCTCTTTAGGGTTTTGAATTAGTGACTACCATTAGTTCACATCTCCCTTCAGATGATATATTATTGTAACAAATATTTCCTTTTCACTAATTTATAAAGAGTGAATAATCTTCTCTAGGGACTTGATCCATTTTTTGGATAAAAATTGATTAGTAGTTCCATAGAATGATGGAATTTGTTGTTTAATAAAGAGGTACAACATAGTTACACCATGTTGTGGATTATTTGGTCACTCTATATGGGTGAGATTTATTATCATGACTAGGGTAAAATACAATAATATAGTTATGATTTTATTAGCCTCAACTCCATCTTCATTGACTTTCTAAAGGGAAACATCCCTAAATTGACTATTGGTCTTAAAAAGGTTCACATTCATCCTATTAGTTTCCATATCTATAAAATAGAATACACATAATTAGATCATGATATTGAATTTTAAAATAAAAATATTATTAATTTTTATTGAGTGTTACTTAGAAATATTGATGATGTTTCATAGTATTTGTTTTATCTAACTAGGTTCCTCTAAATCTAGTCCCCAAGGTTCATAATAAACTTTCTATGATACCAACTATAACATATTAGATCCCAAAAACCTAGATATAGTAGTTATATTAAATTATTGGTATAGAATATAAGAGTTTTCATAGGATTTAATGGATTATTAGTCTTGGAAGACTAAATAAAAACATAAATTTCATTTGGAAAAACAAATATATAACATGAACACATTGTGATAACATTATTATCCCTTCCATTATATCCCTGATTACACATACTTCTCCTCTAGGTTTCCTAAGTAAGGGAAAAATAAGGGTTACCTCAGATGCTCGATAAGGGGTAATATATAGTAGAAATTATCATATCATAAACTTGGAACATGTGATAATGTAGGAATAAATAAACAACATGAATCCATAATCAACTGAAAATGAGAGCATAATACATCCATGGATAGCAATGAAAGAAAATAGATCGCATGGATAACAATGAATAATTACTTAATGATTAAATTCATAATATTGAATAGCTAATTCCATACCATAAATCAATACATAATGATCTTAGATAACATGATCTTACCATTACAGAAATATCTTGTTCTAGGAAGGCATGAACCAAAATACACAAACATGTTTTTATAATGAGACCTACTGATGCATCGAGGGGCTATATAATGTCGAGGAAAACTTTTCCCTTATTTAAGTACAATGAATTCATCATATTAGAAAATGAATAAACAATTCACAATAAACTTTTCTAATAATAATCTAGTTTAGAATAAAAATATATGGGTTGAAAATACTTTCCTCGTGTCAATAAAAGGGATAACATGATCATAACTCATCCATAGAAAAAAGGTGAATGGTTGAACAATACATATTCCACATTCCAATAACCATCCATAATGTAATAACAAAATACAGAATGCTAATACTTTTCCCCATGTCAATAAAATGGATAACATGATAATAACCCATCCTAGGAAAGAAGGTATGTGGTTAAATGATACAAATTCAACTAACCAATAATCATTAATATTGGAATAATGACATATGGAATACTAATATTTTTCTTCATATCAATAAAAGGGATAACATGATCATAACCCATCTTGAGAAATAAGTTGTATGGTTAAGCAATATGCAGTCAATTTTCCAATAATCGTATGTATTAGAATAATGACATATGGAATGAAAATACTTTTACCTATGTCAATAAAAGGTATAACATGATCATAACCAATCCAAATAAATAATGTGTATGGTTAAAAAATATATATTAAAATTTCCAATAATCATCCATATTATAATAAAAATGTATGTAATGCTAATATTTTTTACTGTATTAATAAAAGGGATAACATGATCATAACTCATCCAAAGAGAGAAAGTGGATGGTTAAACAATACATAATCAATATAGAATATATGGGTTGTTATAAATATAAAAGGAATTACCCTTATTAAATAAATAAAGATAAGGTAGTACTGAAGGGTAATTTCAAAGTGTTGGGTTATCAATATAATATAGCAATTGAGTTCAATAGTTTTCACTGGTATGAGAAATCCTCCATCATGGTTCATAACGAGTTTTTGAATATCCAAAAGTATATCCCTTAGAAGTGTCTAGCCAGGTGTGCAGTCTTAGTCCCACTCATCATGAATCCAGGTGATGGTTTAATCAATGCTTCAACCAACCTTTTTTGGGGTGATTATACCTAGGTAAATCTATTGCACAACCACATCCATTTTCTAGTATACTGTCATGGATATCATTTATATGAAAACCATTCACTTTTTACTTTCCAAAAATTTAGGATTTTTGGGAATTATGGTGATTTGTGAGAAGGTTTTAATGAAATTAAACCTAATTTTCAATGTATCAAATGGGTGATAATTACATATAATTACAAGTATGATAAAATTACAATAATGGTTTATAATTGATAATGGAAGGGGTGGAATGAAAACCCTTATGTTAACATAATAATAACATAGGAAAGAGGCTATAATGAGAGGGGATAAGTATTATATCATTAAGAACATATCAAATGAGATTCAATCCATGAAATTACAATCAAGTAAATTTGTGAAAATGGTATTATAACAAAATAATTTCAATTAAAATGGAATGAAAATGATTGGAAACCCTTACCTTCCTAAGTAGATAATTAAATAATGGGAGGACTCCTTAGAACCTTAGGAATTCATTTGGGTGGGATATATATAGGGATAGGGAAGTTAAATTCATGATAAATTCCTTTTTAGTGAATTGGAATGATATAATGGGTGGGATTTTACTCCTTTTATAGGTGAAAAAGTAAGGATTTTCATGGAAACTAATGTTAGGTATCTATTAGGAATGGAATCACATGGGTGTTAGGAGGATTTAATGAGTTAGGTGAATTAGGTTTAGAAATGTTATATGAGACATGTAGTTATGAATTTTATATCTAAAAATGATTTCTTGAAGGTGTAAGTGACCTTTTAATTATTAAAAAATTTAGATTCCTCATTTAACCATTTTACCCTTATTAATATTGATTAAAAATTAACCATGGTAATTATTTTGTTACCAAAAATATAAGACGAGCCTTATTACCAAATTTAGATGAAATGAATCCAAATTTTAGATCCAATTAACCTAATTAAATTTATAAATATGTTAACATTAAATTTTAAATTAAAACATATGATATTTGAAAAACAGTTTTTATAGAAAAAATAATTTTTATATATTAAGTATTTTGTTGTCTTATTTTATATTAATTATTAATTAAATAGGTTTTAATATATTTTTTATGTGTTTAAACACCATATAGAGTCATATTTTAAAGTACATAAATCTAATTTATTTAGATAAAAATTATATAACTCTTATAAAATTAATTCATTGAAAAAAAACCATTTTACTTTTATTATCTACAAATATATATTTTTTATTTTAAACAAAATCAATTTTATGGAGTAAGTGTGAAACCAACAAGTACACCCTAGCCATCAAACACTATAGCACATTAAAAAATTATTAAAGACCAACTTAAAACCAGTAGACCTGCTATCTTTAAACAATTTTTAGAAGAGAGAAGTTACCTCTTTTCCAAGGTCATCTCTGATGATGCCTTCGAAATGGGATGCCAACATCCCCCAAGCTCGCAAGAACTCCTCCTCGTCAATTGTCTTGTTGTTGAAACCTATGACTAGGATTTGGTGTTTTTTGTCAATCCACTCACTTTGTTCCTTGGTCATGTAAACTTGCATCGATCTTGCCTTCAACCGTTCTGATGTCTCGGCAGAAGCATGGATGTCTACCTCCTTCTCAGCCATCCCATCCTCGGAATGAACAATAAAATCCCATGGATCTTCCCTACTCATAGACTCCCCTTTTGGCTTCCCACGCATCCCTTTCAGTCCCACCTTGGCAGTTGAGGCCAATTCACTCAGTTGCACCTCCTCTTCCACTACACCTGACTTGACAGTTGGCCCAGTTCCTACCTCCCTCTGCGTACCCCGAGAGGCATCCTCCTTCATCCTTGTTATCACCTCCTCTATATGTAATTGCCTCTCCTCAAGCTAATTTATCTATTTTTAATTACTAAAAATAAGATTAGAATTGTTACATAATTTGGAACTAATTATTATAAATATAAATTACATTTTTCAAAATAAAATTAATAAGTGTAAGGAAAATTAATTTTAACATATGTGCGTATCAACCCTATTTTTTAGAAAAAGTGTATCTTAAGTGAAAAAATTATGTTTAGGATAAAATTATCAATGATTTTGTTTCCATGACATAAATTTTAATATTAAAAAATAAACAAATTTTATGTGGCTTCCAAATCAAGCAAAAAAAAAATTTACCAAAATAATACTTAATTAATAGAAAAGAACAAAAACATTTTCTTTTATTGGAAAATATTAATTAAGTTCATAAAATGATTAACATAGGTATTATAATTTAATAATAGTATTTAAAAAATGTATAGTTTTATTCCTTAAACTCATTTTTACCATTTAAATTTTTTTATAAATTTTTATGTATTTTTTAAATAATGATAAGGTTATAAAATTCACAGTTTTGGTAAAAATTTTGTTTTTCACTAATTTCTTAAAAATAAAATTTTTTGAAAAAATTCAAAAATTTCATCTTAATCTAATATATTTAGGACGAATTCAAAAATAAATTTTATTTTTAAAAAATCAAATTTGAACCTTTAGAAATTATACTTCTAAATATACTCATGAATAAAGGCTCTTTAGAGTTCACATTGTGTGATAGTTTAGGATATAGTGTTTACATGCTACTATAGGGTCTCGGGTATTATAAAGGGAGAGTAGGGAAGAGGGAGAATTCATCCATCCATTTCCTCACCCACCTAGATTTCAGGAAGCACATCCATTACTAGAATATTTTGGCATTGGCTGCATGACTGAATCAAATGGTTGGGTGTAAGAAATCATAAAATATAAGAATAGACATAACACACAACCAAACTATGGGTTACAACCTAACCTTAGACTCAACTAAAATTTTCATATCACATGACACTTGGATTCCACCACTAATTCCTAGGGAAAAATATTTCACACAATCATCCAAGCACCAAAGATAATCTTCAACAAATTCACTTAGTAACTTAGAAATTACTTCTCATTCATTAATTATACACAATACAAAATCTAGTTTAAACAATTCATTTCATTAAAATCCAACTTCCTTTTATAATTCACATTAAAATTTCCTCTTTTCCATCCCATTATCATATAGTTTTAATTATAACCATTACATGGTATCCATTTAATATCACCAACAACAACACTTATCCCATGAGTTCATTATTAATCAATTTACCATTTCATAAACTGAGTATTCTAGGAATTGGCCTAAGATTCCACAAAAAATACACTCGATGTGCATAAGAAAACTAGAGTAGGTAGTTGGAACCCACAATAAATAACCATACAAAAACTATCCATCAAAATAAAAATTCAATAAAGTTATGAAATCCCGGCTTTTATCTAGTACCCATTAACCAAAAAACTACCTAATGAAAAAACCAGGAACAAGAAAGCCTCGCTCTCAACATGCACCATATAATCCAACATCATCATTATCACAGTAAATAACAACAAGCAATCCCTACTCTCAACTTGTGTTATCCAAGCCTTTTTCAAATTGAACCCCATATATAAAATCATACAAAGGATATATCATCATAGATAAAAAATACATGGAAATAAAAGTATTTTTATCACACAAATTCAAGGGGAAACTAAGGTCATAACTCCATAACAGACAAGCCTTTTTCAAATAAGAATGGGACCGATCATCCCTAAACAATTATCACTATCAAAAAACCTTTTATTACTATATTTAATTAAGTGATTCATTATGAATAAGTTTCAGAAATAACAACCTGTCATCAGTAGATTGAAAAGGCTATCATTCAACCATAAAAATACTTCAATCATTACTTTTATATTCAATTATTTTAATAAAAAATAATGGTAATTAGTTTTTCATACCTCTTTAATTTGTTACTTTATCTTAAAAAAATTACATTATTCATCCAATTTCAAGCATATAAATCATTATAAACAACAATAATAACCACAAAAATATATATATAACACTATACAGAATATATCTAAAGGAATCAACAACATTGCATCAACACATGCGATTAAAAAACCTTCTGATTAATTCTCAGTCCTGGTTATTATCTTCCTCAGGTTAATTCCACAATTACTAAAACAAAATAAATCTTATACTTTCATATCAACATATAAAATAAATATAGAAGTAATTAGTCCCCTACATTGATTACAAGTTTCAATGTTCATCAAGAAGGAACATAAGAACAAGGATAAACCACCCTAGAATTCAAAGAAAACCACCCCAAAACCTAACCACAACAAACCACCATCAGATAATTCTTGAATATCAATCCAAAACTTGAGAAATAACACCACATAACCCTTTGTAAATAATGAACAAGGAATAAGAGAAGGATATAGAGGAAGAGTGGGTGCCTTAAATCAAGGGTGATTGATCCTAATGAACCAAGCACTTTAGACCCTTAAGGGAAGCATCTAAATAGTAAGGATAGACCTGGGAGTCCACTGGGTTTTTAAGGGAAAGATAAAAATTCAAACCAAGGATTCCTAAACCATCTATTTATAAAGAAATTTGGATTGGTCTCAATTATAGTGTGGTGACTGCCACTATGACCATGGTTCCCCTTGGTCAAGGGAGATCTGATCCTACTACTATTTGAAATAGTTTGAACCCCTAAGAATTATGTGTTTTAAAAAACCAAATTTACCCACCTAGATCGGCACCACTCCATGAACCACGATGTGGTAAATAGAATTTCAAACACTCATACAGCTACCATGGCCACCCTTCATGGTATAAGGGAAAGTTCCTAGTCATTTCAACTCACTATTCCCAAGACTATATCATGTTGATTCCCCTGTCATCATGTCCCTCGTTGTCTGAATCTCCTTCACCTTGACTCACACCGCCACACATATCCCACCTGGGCATTTCATTTTCCCTATTCCTATAGGGAAATTATCAAGACTACTAAAAGCACCACACCTTCCATTATGGCATGGAGCCCTTCCCCATTTCTCACAGTGAAAATTATTGGGAAAAGTACCATCCAAAATAGACACCCTAGGAATTTTACTCCCCATGGTATACTAATCATGACATGGAAAACTCTAAACACCCAATATATAAATGATCAACCAAAAAAACCTTCATACCATGCTTATATATCCCAAAATAGCTTTACTACAACCATCATTATGCCCACTACCATAGTGTTTTCGCCCTCTATATGGCCAAAAACTCCAATATCACCTCTAAAACGACTTTAGACTCCCTATAAAGACATCAATGCCTCAATAATATGTAGAGGGAGGTATCTTAGATAACTAGTCTCTTACACCCCTAATCAAAATAGGGTTTGTTACACCATCACATACTTGGGGTATAAGTCTTATATCTATAGATTTGGGTACTCCACTATCTATGAACTTGGGAGGAATATAGGTCCTCTATTGTGGTTAGTACTCCCTTGACCAATACTTATCTTTGGAAAAGTGTAGTTTCCACACTAAAGTTTATAATAAGTGACATGTTTTTTATCTTATCTATTTAGTTATGATTGTAGGTTTTAATACTCATTAACTAACATCTATCCTTGGTTGATTTTTTGGTCCCCCAATAGGTTTCTATAATAGTGATATAGTATCAACAGACAATAAGGTGTGGTACTCCCTATAATTAAATTCATAATTAAGTGAGGAGTGGGTTACCCTTAATAGATTCTGTAGTTAGTGTGGGAGAAAGGATGGAAAAATCGGATATGTAAATACTATTGAATCCTAAAGTACCCCTTGGTTGCCTTCAATATGGGACATACAACTTGGTATGAACTTTAAACATTTTTATATTTTTTATACTCTAAGAATCCCTAGTTTCTAATGATATATAACCTTTAAGGATTGAAGTATAAATGGTATGAAATTATTTACACCCCTAAGAATTCTAGTGGAAGGGAAACTCTAGACCCTTCTTTGTCTTCCCCCAATTAATTTCTTATATCAGAGTTCAAGATAAATTGTTTATTTTATTTCCTTTATGGTTATGAGGCATCCTAGTAAGTATGTTTATACTCACTCCTACATGGTATTTGTGTCCATATATTTTTTTCTATGCATATGATGCATAGTTCAAATATGGACTTGGTGTGTGTGAAGCAAGTGTGTCTTGTTCAAAAATAACTCCTAGTAATGCATAGAAAAGCTTGGTGGTCCATGATTTTGATGATGTTAGTTCCATATAGAGATTTACCTAAGAGTATATATAGTAAGGAGGATCTTTACAATGACTTATTTCTGTTAGGTTCAAATTCTTGTTGAATGTATAGTTCCTTTGGTATTTTATTATATGGAATTAGTCTTGTAGTTTATGTCTCATTTGTGTATAGTATAGAGTTAAATTATATATATATATATATATAATCTTTTGGTGTTTCTCGTTATTTTATGAATTGGATATATACACCTCTTATAGTTTGATATAGGCTAAGGACTCCCATATTTTTTGATATGTTTTTTTCATGTTGGTCACTTTCTCCTAGTCTATTAGAGGTATCCTTGGGGTAGCACACTCGGATTACTAATAAAATGGGTGGGACCTCATTGTGTTAGTTTGTGTATTTATTTTTTTATTTTATAGGAATAATCATTTGAGTAGTATCTAATGTGATGGTTTATGTTTTTGGGTGTATTGTTTTATATTTAAAGTTAAAATTTGGATTTTCAAGCCTTATAATCACAAGAGAGGTATCTAAAATAGAGGTCTAATTTTTTTGATTATTTACTATGTAAATTTTAGGGTGTTGTAAAATTAATAAGTAAGTTTGGAAGTTCTTTGTGTATAATAATAATAAAAACTATTCTCTCATAGAAAAAATGTCATAATTATTCCCTTATTACATTGTGGTTTCAGTGTGAATCATGGTTTGAGTGTCTCAACATGGTATTAAGTCTTGGTTTGAAGGAAGGGTATTAGAGTTTTTGGTAGTAACCATAGAGTGAGAAAATACATCATGGTTTTGAGTTCCATGGAATGGTTTATGAAAATTATCAAGGTTCATATGGTGGTTTGAAGGTGTATTTTGGTTAATCTATTTTTTGAAATAGGGAGAAACAAGGTCTTGTTACTGGTCATAGTTTTTCACAATGATATGTTCCAAATATAGGATAACATGGTTTCAAATTTAGGTTTGAGGTTTGGAAAATCATGTTGTATTAGATTAGACAATTCCATGGTTTAGGTCAAACTTGAGATATTTAGATTGAAATGATATGCATATTTTATAAAGAGGAATTAATTTTAATCCATGTATTTGGGATCAAATTTTGACTGATAAAACACCATTGTGGTTATGGAAACCATTTCATGGTTTGTAATGAAACACACACACATATATCTATCTCCCTCTCTCTTTATGTGTGTGTGTGTGTTGATAAACCACCTGAATTTTTTATTTTTTTTCTCTTATATTTATTCTTATCTCATAAGATGGAATTTGAGTAATTTAGAGAATATATTTAAGGTTCTTCAACATTTTATGACATATTTACTCATTAGAGTGATCAAATTGAAGCTTGGTCCAATGATATTTGTGGATATTTTGTATAAGATCAATGGATGATAATATAAAGGATCAATATATGACGAAGTTGGGGATTTTAACATCAATTTTATATATGTATGGTGAATTTTCATAATTTCATTGATGTGGTGAGGGGTAAATTTTCATGGTTCACATGGAAATAATAGAAATATAATCAAAATAATTTGAAAATATGAAATAGGGAAATTAGAATGACATAAAATAAACAGGAGTTGATAATTGTAGTTAAATTTGATAAATGTGATTGATATGACAATATGAGGTGGAAAAGAAGATAATATTGGTCGATTGGGGTAGAGGGTGGATAGATTATTGTGATTTTTTATGAGGTGAATTCATTTGATACATGATTTCCCTGATATTCTTCAATAATTATAATAATCTTGTTCACTATTGAGTTATGATGTGGTGGTATAAGGGATGTGATATAACTTTTGGAAAGGAATGGACATGTAATAGAAAAATATTAAGAGGTTGAATGTGGAAATGAATTTTGTTTAGTTAAGATAGATAATGAATAACTATATAAATGAGGATAAGTTAATGAGAATACATGGATGAGAGAGTGTTAATTTAATGTGATTATAATTGTAAGAAATAGGTGGTTGAGTTGCAAAGGGGAAATGTGTGGATTTGACTTCTTGTTACTAATAATTATAAGGTGTGGTTGTGTGATTGTAAATATTGTGTTGTTAAAATCTATGTTTCATGACCAATGTGGTGTAATGAGGTATTGATAACCATGAATATTTAATGGATTAAGATTTTATGAGTTTGTGGTATTGTAGTGATGGATAGTGAGTTGAATATGGAATGTTGGGGTATGTTTCGTAGGGTTATATGGATGTAACATATGCATTGAAATGGGTATGTTTTAGGTATAGGAGGTTGTTTTTCTTGTTATTTTTTTATTATTATTGTGTTGTGGATTATGATTTTTTATTGAAATTTTCATGGTGTTTTGATATGAATGTGGGATTATATGGTATCCTTATTTTATTGTGAAATTAAGTTAACCTTGTTTGATAGGATTACAATGTTGTTGTGTTCGGGATGTGGTGTTCTCTTATATTGATGTGATGTGAGGTATATGGTATTCCTTAATATTAAAGTGGATGTGGGATGTGGTACTTCCATCAATAATATAGTTTTTATAGTTTTTTTTATTATTGTTGTTGTTTTTTGTTGTACAATGATACAGTGGTTATCGTTATATTTTTATAATCCTCACATGTAGTTGT
Organism: Viscum album; assembly: GCA_963277665.1. Taxonomy (NCBI): domain Eukaryota; kingdom Viridiplantae; phylum Streptophyta; class Magnoliopsida; order Santalales; family Viscaceae; genus Viscum; species Viscum album. Next base: position 196,938,848 of record OY728164.1, read on the forward strand.
TTTTTATTGGTGTAGCTGTAAAGGTGGGTAGTTGTTGTGGTTTTAGCTATATTACTATCATAGGTGTGGATTGATAGAGTTGGCAGTTGATGTGTTAGTTGTGGTATTGATGATTTGGAAATTAGGATGATGTAGTAAACGACATGAGTAGAATATTTATAGGTATTTATATTTCCCTTTATTTTTATGCATAATTAATTTATTTTTATACATATCGTCCACTGAGGATTTATTATGCCTATTTACATTGCACGAGAGATGTTGGAGTAGGAACCTATCGAGTATACACTTATACCCACCCTATTATTATTTATTATTTTTTATAATTATGGGATCATGTTTAGGGCAGTGTTGGGAAATGTTATATTGGGTATGGGTTGATCTAGCTAGGAGTATGCGGAGTTGCATATTAGTGATTTCCCTTATAGTTCATGGATAGTTTCTCTAGTTTGGTTAGTGTGATTGATGTACTCATGCATGTGTTATTTTATTGATATTAGAGTTTTTTGTTGGTTATTATGGTTATCGTTATTGGTTGTGGTTATTGTCTTGTATTAAAAAAAGATAATTTTTCCTATAATATATTATTTATACCCTCAATTCTCATCACCACCCCATAGCCTATTGGAAACAGGTTTTGAGGGTTACTCTACTAAGTTTTTAAGGATCTATTAATAGTTAATCAATGTAATGAAATTATTAGAAACCATAAATCCCCATAACATTGTTCATTGAAACATAAACCATATATACTATCAATGATGAATGTGTAACTTACACCAGAGATATTTATTGTTGTTACCTTTTTTCTATACTTTATAATGATTACTAGGAATAACCAATAGAATCTTCCCTCTACAGTGTATCCATAGATCAAATTGAATCACCTGATTCTCAGGTAAAACCCTCTTTACAACCATGATATTCTAGTTCCTTGAATGGAAATGGGATGAGAAGGAAAGAGCATTGGTAGAGAGAAACAAAAAATAAGAACATACTGTAAGATCATATGAGTATTCAAAAACACTACAAGAGGAGGGTAAATTATAGTTTATTAAAATTTAAAATAAAAATTTTCCAAACACGTTGTTTTTAAGAAATTATATCATAGAAATAGTTATTCTATTATACATAATAACTTTAGAGTGAAAAACAAGTAAATATTACACAAAATAAACTTTTTATAAAAAATGAACAATACAAATATAAAACATTTACAAACAAGAATAACAAATAATAATAAAAAATTGTAAATTAATGTAACCAAACTTACATAACTTTTACTGAGAAAGGTTTTCTCTTTCACCCAAAGTGAAGAGGAAGTCTGTGAACCTGATTTAGGTATTTATGATTTTCAACATATTAGAAGGTATGTCTTCCAAAACTTGGTATCCCTAAATCTACCTAATCAGATAAAGATTTGTCTCCTAATCCCTAGGGTCCCTCGATCTACCTAATCAGATAAACCTCTATCCTCTATCCCTAAGATACTTTGATCCACCAGATCGAACAAACAACAATTATAATGGACAAACCTTAAATAGTTTAAAAAGATAACCTTATAAATTTATTCTTTAAGGAAAACACTCTAAATATTACAATATAAATCACACTCATAGATGATACATTGAAAAAAAATTAATAAAAAACTTTAGATCACATGGATTTAGTCACTACTTCTCCTAGAGGTTGTGGTCCTATTTATAATAAAACTTCCAACGATTGGATTTCACACTTATCGAAATTAGTTGCAATGGAATCTGATACATCACCTTTATCTTTAATCATTTAGGAACTCTATCTAATGGTCATATTATTTATCATCATCACAATTATTTAAAGAGTTTCTTCTATTATAAATATTAAATATTCATCTAGTATACTTTGTACATATCTATTTTGTGAGCTTAGTGAATCTATTTTTGGTTGACTTTGTAATTATTCATCTGATATTCTTTATACAACTCTGTCCAATAAACTTTATAAGCCTCCATATGATATAATTTTTATATGTCCATCCGATTTACTTTTTACATGCCCATCCAATATACTTTATTCATTTTCATCTTATATACTTTATCCACATCCATCTGATGTACTATTTTCACATTTTTTTGATATACTTCGTATAAGTTCGTCTTATAGAATTATAATTCTCCAACTAGTAAAACTGAATTCCATCCTTCAAAACTTTATACTTTAGAATAAATAATTATCAATGATAAAACATTTTAAAAGTAAATTGTGATTTTAGAAATTAATATGAGAAATATTTCTTTCAAATCAATAATCTCCCCCTTTTTGAAAAGCACAATACACATAACTTTAAGAGAAAATTAAAATAAAACTTTTAGAACTTACTCCCCCTTACTTACACAACTCTCCAGTTCTCTATCTTTCTCCCCCTTTGATATTTTTAAAAATAATTTTAGAGGAATGAAATTTTTATTAAAAAGAGTTCTTGAAATGTTATAAAACACTAAATAATTGTGAGGAATAAAAATTCATTTAATAAAAATTAATATCCATTCAAATAAGTATATGAATGAAGTAAAGAAAATGAAGAAGGTTTAATTATAACAACAAAAAAGAGTTCAATAAAAGGAAAAATCTTTGTTATAAAATTTATTAACAATGACATTTATCTTATTTATATCTTTTTATGTCTTCTATAACTACTCATCTTTGGATTCTAGCCTTTTTATCCTTTCCTATAGCAACTCTAACTTTTTTTCTATTGGGAGAGCTCCAAATATTATTGGATAGAAAAATAATTCAAATAATAAATTTATCTCAAACATTATCCCACTTAATAATTGATACTATCAGTAAGCTTAGAAACTTACTTTATTGATCTTTTAATGTCGGGTATCTTCTCAAAAAAATTATATCTTCCTCTATCCGATTCATCCACTTGATGATATTATTCAACTTTCTAAACTCAACCAAAGAAAATCACTTTAATATTATTCATCTTAAATTTATTTTGGATAGTAGTCTCTAAAATTTGAACGAGAGAGCTGAATAATTCTATAACACCCATATTTCCTTGAATATTCTTTCACCTTACTTGATTTTATGGAAAGATATCCATGATTCCTACAAGCCTTTTGATCACTTTATTAATGTAGCTCATTTTTATTTCTATTTGATTTGATCTTATTCTTAGAGGATAATTTATCAAATCATTAGAAACTTATGATAACATGGATTCTCTCACTCTCTGAGGTGAAGTTTCCTCTTTTTCAAAAAAAAATGACTAACTAATTTCTTGCATTTCAATATCTTCATCGGACTACCTTTGTTGTAATGCTTTCACATCTAGGGATTTCTTATCACTATCTAAAGAATATTATTCCCTTAAACTAAGAAATTATTATTCCTCATTAGGATGAGAATTTAGATAAATTGAGTTATGTGTAAAGGATTCCTTAGGATAATAATCCTTCAAATCTGTTGACTTTTTTAGATTTTTGAAAACTCCATTTTATTTACTAAAAACTTCCTTTTCCATGATCCTTAAGGTATATCTATGGGAGTAGAATATTTTTCAATAGCCTTTTTCTACTTATTGGATAAAATATACAGCCAATTTCTTCACTTTATATTTAGAAATTTTTTGAGGAACTTATTTGTATTCCTACACTAGAACAGAGTGAGAAATAGTCTGAGGAATAGACATAGAAACATGTTTATCTTTCCTAAAAGGAATGAACTGATAAAATTATTCCTCTTCATTGAAAATTTCATGAGCCTTTTCAATTTACCAAATAAAATATAAAGAAATTTTTTTCATATTTTCTTTAATATATTCTTCCATATTTCTTTTTATTTACTTTATCTTACCAAAAACTTCTTCTTTTAAGAATTTTTATTTGGAAAGTTCAATCCCAAAACTAGCATATCCTTCCTTATTTTATTTATTCTTCTACATTAATGCGGGAAAGGATTTGTCTGATTTAGCCTTTCTTTTCTTCCTTGTAAGCTCAAGAGATTCTTGAGAAGTTTTAGAAGCATTCATATTTTCTTGAAATTTTCTCTTAAGAACTTATATTTCATCAACAGAAGAAAATTTTGTTACTTTTTCAATGAATCTTCTTTCAACATGAAAATACACCAACCTCATTTTTGAAATAATCTTATAACTAAATTAAGATTAATTATCTTTAATTAGGGATGATTCATTCTTAATATTCTAAATATCTATAAAACTCACAAAAAATATTTTAAGGAACTTGGGGTAGAGTAAAATCTTCATATTTACATTTCATGTTATGATGGATTCAATATAATTCCATATTAGTTTTACCAAGTTTAATTTCATCATATTACATAGAAAATTGAGAATAAATATATCTTGAACTTTTAAAGTATCTTGATATCCTTTTCTTAGAAGTAAATAATTTTGAATCCATAGATAAACTATTCATGCATCCATATATAAATGATGCATTATCCTAAACATATCATATATAGAAAAAAACACTTATTAGTAGGATAAATTTCAAAAGAACCTAATTTTTTTAGAAGTTTATGTGTGATAAATTATGTTTCTTCTTTAAGATTAATTCCAACTAGTTTATCAACTCTCTTTATATTCAGGCTATAGGAATTTATAAAAATACTAAAAGTAACATTCTTTAAGTTATCCACTTTTTAAAAACTAAACTGATATAAAACTCTCAGACTATACTTGGATAATGAAGATCAAAATCATCTTTTGTTAGAAAATAAGTTCCCCATACTTGAAAAATTATATCCATTTTTAATAAGGAATCATACCTTTTAAACCATGAATGGTTGATAAACCTTTATTTTACAACTTTTGGGGTTTCAAAATTACTAAAGGATACCATCAATATTAATGAAAAAAGAATCAAGATTTATAAAAACTATTAAGAAAACCCTAAAGTCAATCAGATGGAGGAGAATCAAAGAGTGAGAGATATTATCTTGAGCAGTACATAAGGAAAATAAAACTAATACAATTTTACTATATATAGGAAAGAAGAGTGATGATTAGAATTCCAATATATTCGAAAACTAAGATTTTATCTTAGAATATGATAACGTTAAAATGTTTAAGAAATTATATATTTTGTACTCTAGGTTATTGTAAATATTTGTTAGATATTTTTAAGGTTATCAGATGAACTTTATTCCAAAATAAGTTCAAAAATTTTACAAATATTTTGTTGAGTCAATAAGGTTTTCCTTATGACTTTTCCATTCCTTCTTGTTTTGTAAATCACAAACACCTTATCTTTAAGGAAAATATCTTTTCTAAGGAAAATTGCTTTTATAAGGAAAATTTCTTTTATAAGGAAAATTGCTTTTATAAGGAAAATTGTTTTTATAAGGAAAATCGCTTTTATAAGGAAAATTTCTTTTATAAGTAAAATTATTCTTATCATATTTTCATTATATATATCCATATTTTTCTTAAGTATAAGAATCGGATTCATTTCTATATTCTTGGAATCGTTTAAAACTTTGATATGAAGCATTCTGTTTTAGGCTCCGAATTCTGGATGAGAACTATAATGAAGTTCCATTTTGAATTCTGTATATAAACTCTAATAAATTTCCACTCCGAATTCTGGATATGAAATCTCATGAAGATCGACACCGAAATCTAATGACAAATCCTGATTACAAATTCTCATTACGAATTCTGATAACGAATTGTCATTCCGAATTCTTATTCTGAATTCACCTATTAAACAGAATCTGATCATCTTTGCTTTATACACTCCGAATTTATTTGGAATCCGAATATTATTTTTGGTTAAACTCTGAACTTTCATTTTGCTTACACTTTTATAATTTGTCTACTCTTTAATATTTTTGTTTACACTCCGAACCTTCACTCCGAACTTTTGAGTTAGACTTAAAACGATTTCATACTTTTTGTTACACTTGTTTTGTTACAAAACGATGTCGTCTATTCCATTATAAAATAACTGTTGGTTAAGTGACACGTGTACAGGTCCCTCTGATTTTTAAGGAAGATATGACCATTGGAAAGGAGGTCGACCGAGCCTATAAATAGGAGCTCATTTGAAAGAGCTCAATATTGATCTTCGGTTTATGTGATTACATGCTTGAAGTGATTTCTAGAGAGAGAGGCTCTTATTAACTCTCAAAGATTCGTGCGACTCCGAATGTTGGTGATTACATTCAAGGACTTCCGGGGATAGGAAGACAGAGGTGCCGACTACCTTAAAGTTCGAGGGCCTCCTTGCTGAGGAAGACAGAGGTTCCAACTACCTTGAAGTTGAGGGCTTGCGGGGATAGAAAGACAGAGATTATGATCTTCGTATCGAGGGCTTACCCTGGTGTGGGTAAGATAGACTTGATTGAAGGTATAAATCAAGGGACGTTTATCCAAGGTTGTTGGATACCCTTCTCTTTGTGTTAAAAGACTTATATCTTGTTACTTGTAGTTTTACTACTTGTTTGTTTCTACTGCATATTGTATTGTAAGGAAAGTATAACTTTCTTATACTTCCTTACTTGTACTCTGTTCCATTTAGATTCTATATGCTTTAAGGTAGAATCTCATATTGTAATCTTTAGTTAAGTTTCAATTTCCGGATCCATATTTCCGGAACCTACTTTCGGAATCTCTTTCCAGTTTTAAGCAAGTACATAGAACTTGAAGTTTATAACTTCATTCCTTATTCCAAGTTCTCAATTGGTGTTAGAGGTGTTTTTAATTTTCTTAGTTTAACTTTGTTAAACCTAGATTTTCCTTGTCTAAGGAAAACATAGTTATCCATAACTAACTTTAAAGGTTCCAAAGGAATTTTTAAAGTATACAATTCACCCCCCCCCCCTCTTGTATATTGAGCATCTACATCATTATTTTGATCCTAAAATTGGTATCGGAGGAGGTCTCTGAAATACTCATACTCACTTATAAGTTTTTCTTGCTCATTTCATCATTCCGAACTTTTTCATTCTGAACTTTGTCATTCCGAACTTTGTCATTCCGAACTTTGTGATTACGAACTTTTTCTACTAACTAGTTTGGTTGCCCAAGTTGTTTTAGTATGGCAGGAATCAATGTTGGTTCCATTGATAATATAAATCCTACAAGACCATAAATAATTGATGGTAATGACTATGAGTACTGGAGAGATCGAATGAAGACTTTTGTCATCAATACTAGAGTGGACAACTTTGTTATGCTTACTGGAGATTATAAAATTCCTGATAAGGAAGTTAGAACTTTCACTAACTAGGAAAAGTAAGAGTATCAACTCAATTATAAGGTATGCAATACCTTAATTTGTTCAATGACCAGAAATATATATAGCCAAATTTCTTCTTGTGAAGTAGCTAATTGTATCTGGAAGAAGTTAGAGGTTACACACTTTGGAACTTCTAAAGTGATTGAGACTAGGAGAGCTATGCTTAGAGCTGAATACCATGGATTCAATTTTCCTTATGGTGAACCAATTTGTAAAGTTCAACAGAGATTTATGACTATAGTCAATAGTTTATAGTCTATGGGAGATAAAGGGTTAGATTATGAAGCACTTGTGGATAAGATAATTTATATTATGCCCAATGAGTGGGAATACAAAAGAACAACTATTGATGAGAATAGGAAGGTCACTCAAATTTCTCTTGATGAGCTATTTGGAACTCTTCTTCAACATGAAACTAGAATGAAGAGATATGCTGACAATATCAAAAAGAAGAATGGGAATGGTACTGTTTCTTTCACAACAACATCAAATCAAATGAAAGCTAAGACTCCTGAGAGGGTAACCAGATCCAAGTCTACGAAGGTAGTTATTCAATCAGATTCTAGTGAAAGTGAAATATCAGAAAATGAGTTAGCAAATCTTGCTCGAAGGATGAACAAGATAGCCGGCCAGAGAAATTTCCAATCCAAGTATAAGAAAAAGGAAAGGAAAGATAGGAAAGATGGAGAAGTCACGTGTTATGAATGCAAGAGAGCTGGACATATTAGACCAGATTGCTCTTTGCTCAAAAAGAAAGAAAGGAAAGAAAGGCATTAAGACAGGAACAGAAAGAAGTATTATAAAGCCAAAGCTAAGAAGGTTCTGAAAGAAAATGATACCTAGAGTGCCAGTGGTGGTGACTCTTCAGATGAATCTTCTGATTATGAATCTTCAGGACAGAAGAATCTTGGTCTTATAGCCAGATTACCTATTGACAATCATTGTTTTATGAATAAGGTACGAAATGCTGAATCATTGAATAATGTTTCTTTAAATTCTAATGATAGTAAGTATTATAACTCCTCAGATGAAGAATCCTCTTCTGATGAAGATAATACTTTACCTACCTATGAAGAAGTTTCTAGGTTTGCTGAACTTCTTGAAATTGAGAATTCCAAACTCAATAAAAACTTGATAAGGAAAACTCTAGGAATAATATTCTTATGAAAGAGATATCAGATCTTTCCAAAGATCTTGATAAGAAAAATGATGATTTTGAAAGTATTTCAAAAAATCTTGAGGAAGTATGTTCTGAGAAGAACAAACTTTCTAAAGAGTTAGAAAAAGTAGTTTCTAATAAAAAAAAATTCGATCCTAACTCTAGTTCTAAAACTAATGATTTTGAGGATAAAAACTTGGTTATAAAACTCAAGTCCGAAATTTTTTCCTTAAAGAAGTGTTTATCAAACATTACCCATGGTAAGTAAAATTTTGATAAAATGTATTCCTAAATACGACCTTTAAGAAATAAATCCGGATTTGGTTATACCCATGAAAAACCAATTTTTAGTAACAATTATTTTATTCCTCAAAGTGCCCCATTTTGTACCAAGTGTCAATATGGTGGTCACTGGGCAAGGAATTTTTCCTTAAACAAAACCCAATCTCTAGGATTTCACAAAGCTTATTTATCTAAGAAGATGTGGGCACCCAAAATTTTGTTATCTGGAAATCTCAGATCCAAACAAGTTTGGATTCCAAAAGTCTAATTCTCTTCTTGATTTCAGGAAAATAAAAGAATTACCTACAGTAACACATGGTACATGGATAGTGGATGTTCCCAGCACATGACTGGTAACAAAATCTATTTTGAAAAGATTATCAAAACAAAAGGAGGAAAGGTAACTTTCGGAGATAATGCACAGGGAGAAATTGTTGGTATTGGTAATATTGTTCTTCTAGGTAAAACTTTGATTTCAAATGTTTTATTTGTTAAGGGTCTTAAGCACAACCTCATTAGCATAAGTCAGTTATGTGATGAAGGGTACCTTGTGAATTTTAGGAATTATAAGTGCTTAGTTCACAATTCCAAGGAAGAATTTATTCTCTCAGCCAATAGGCAAGAGAATGTTTACACCTTAAATTTAGAAGACCTAAGAAGCCAAGATTTACCTTGCCTGAGTGCAATGGAAGATCATTCCTGGCTTTGGCATAGAATACTAGGACACTGTAACCTTAGAAACTTATGTAAACTTTCTAAGAAGAAACTAGTTAAGGATCTACCAGAGCTTAGATTTGATTATTCTAAAGTTTGTGATCCTTGTCAATATGGAAAGCAACATAAATTTAGTTTTAAATCAATTGGTGAAGTCTCAACAACTGATGCATTACAGTTAGTGCACATGGATCTTTTTGGTCCAACACAAACTGGAAGTATTGGAGGCAAATACTATGTGTTTGTTCTAGTTGATGATTACACTAGATTTACTTGGGTTTATTTTCTAGCAAAGAAATATGAAGATTTTTCTTTTTTCAAAAGTTTTAGAGCTCAAGTTAAAAATGATAAAAATATTCCATTGAAAACTATTCATAGTGATCATAGAGGAGAATTTCAAAATTCTGATTTTGAAACTTTTTGTAGTAGGAAAGGTATTACTCACAATTTTTCAGCACCTAGAACTCCTCAAAAAAAATGGTGTAGTTGAGAGAAGAAATAGAATTCTTCAAGAGATAACTAGAACCATGTTGAGTAAATATTCTATAGCTAGACTTTTCTGGGCTGAAGCTGTAAGTACTGCTTGTTATACTATAAATCGAGTTTTGATTAGACCTTTTCTTAATAAAACTCCTTATGAGTTATGGAATGGTAAAAAACCAAGACTATACTACTTCAAGGTTTTTGGTTGCAAGGTATTCATTCTGAATACTAAATATAACTTACATAAATTCGCACCAAAATCTGATGAAGGAATTTTCTTAGGTTATTCCACAACTTCAAAGGCTTATAGAGTTTTTAATAAAAATACTTGTACTGTTGAAGAAATAGTGCATGTAAAATTTTATGAGTCTGATCCTTTTGTTTTTAAACTATCCCAACCTATATCCTAGGATGTGTTTTCAAAAACTGATTGTTAACCCTTGATAGAAGATCCTTCTGATAAGGAAAATGTTCAAGAAGATACTTCTGAATTATTTACCCCAGAAGACTTTCTACCCTATGTTGATGAAAAGGTTTTACAAAACCCAAATCAGGTGTTTCTTAAGAATCATCCCTGTGATAGTATCATTGGTGATGTCAATCAACCTGTAAGAACTAGAAATTCCTTAAGAAATGAAGTATAACATCTAGAATTTCTTTCTCAATCGGAACCAAAAAGTACTGATGAAGCTTTAGGTGATGATGATTGGATCAAAGTCATGCAAGATGAACTAAATTAATTTTAGAGGAATAAAGTCTGGACCTTGGTTGAAAGACCTAAGGAAACTTCTGTTATTGGAGTAAAATGGGTTTTCAGAAACAAATGTGATGAAAATGGAGTCATAGTAAGAAATAAAGCTAGACTTGTTGCTAAAGGATATAATCAGCAAGAGGGAATATACTATGAAGAAACCTATGCTCCATTAGCTAGACTTGAATCTATCCATATTCTACTTGCCTTTGAAACATTCTTTAATTTTTAAACTTTTTCAAATGGATGTGAAATGTGCCTTTCTTAACAGTTATGTTCAAGAGGAAGTTTTTGTTGAACAACCTCCTGGCTTTGAAGATAAAAAACATCCTGATCATGTTTTTAGACTTACCAAAGCTCTATATAGTATTAAACAAGCCCCACGAGCATGGTATGATAGACTCACTGGTTTTTTATTCAAAATAACTATGTTAAGGGAAATGCAAATCTAACTCTTTTTATAAAGAAAGATAATAAAAATGTTTTGATTGTTAAAATTTATGTTGATGACATCATATTTGGTTCAACTCAGTAATCCTTAACCGACTCTTTTGCAAGTCTAATGAAATCGTAGTTTGAAATGAGTATGATGGGTGAGTTAACTTTTTTCCTTGGTTTTCAAATTTCTTAAAAAACAGAAGGAATCTATATATCTCAACATAAGTGTATTAAATATCTTCTCAAAAAGTATGGTTATGACAACACTAAGAGTATAAGTACTCCCATTGGTACCTCAAACTCTTTAGATCTTGATGAATCTAGGAAACCAGTAGATCAAATGTCTTTTAGAGGTATGATTGGAAGTCTACTTTACTTAACATCTAGTCGACCAGACTTAATGTTCTCAGTATGCTTATGTGAAAGATATCAATCCAATCCTAAGGAATCTCACTTAAAGGTAGTAAAAAGAATTTTTCTCTACCTTAAGGGAACCATGGATCTAGGATTATTTTATACTTCTGAAAATGATTTTGTTCTAAAAAGACTTTCTGATGCTGACTTTGGTGGATGTAGAATGGATAGAAAAAGTACATCCGGAACTTTTCATTTCTTAGGAGATTCACTAGTTTCTTGGTCTTGCAAGAAGCAACATTCTGTATCACTCTCCACTGCTGAAGCTGAATATGTAGCAGCTGGAAGTTGTTGTGATCAAGTGTTGTGGATGCAACACACACTCACAGACTATGGTTTGAGTTTTACTAAAACTCAGATTTTGTGTGATAACACAAGTGCCATTTCCCTAAGTAAGAACCCTACACATCACTCTCATGCAAAGCACATAGATATTAGGCATCACTTTCTTAGGGATCACACACTTAAAGGAGATATCATTCTTCAGTTTATCAGAACGCAAGATCAACTTGCTGATATTTTCAAAAAATATTTGCCTTCTGATAGATTTGAATACATTAAAAAAAAGTTAGGAATGATAACTATAAGGTAATCATTCTTCATTAACTTCTTGTTTAACTATTCTCCTTACAGTAATACACTCCTTTTCATAGGGGGAGTACATATGCTTCTTATTATCTTTATTTTTTAAATGAGTTTAAAAATTTTTGTACTGAAATGTTCGGAATGAGACTTTCGTACTGAGACTTTCATAGTAATATTTTCGTATTGATACTTTCACAAGGACTTTCTCGTACTTAAATTCTTGCAATGAAATTCTCATACTGAAATTCTTCTAAATGAAATTTTCGTACTGAAATCCTTATAATGATTTTTTGTTTTTTTTTATTATTCTTTTCGTACTGAGTTTTTTCGTAGTGAATTTTGCGAACTATGTTTTTTTCGTAGTAAAGATTTTTCGTAATCCATTTTTTTTCTCTTCAAGAAGAATATTACCCATTACGAATAATCCTCCTAAGCCAATCCGAAAGGTATGATTTTCTTACTCAAGTTTTCGTAATCATACTTTACTAGCTGTTGTTTTATTATATCTTGTTTTCGTATTCTATTTTTCTTAAATCCTTGTTTTAATAAAAACCTCAAAAGATCAGATTCAAGTTTTCTTGAGAATTGGTTTTCAATCGTCAGATCATATCAAAGTTGTTTCAACCGTTAGATGGATTTGGAAGACCAATGGTCAAATTCTTTGCCTATTTAAAGGGGACCCCAAAATGGTCATCCCACATCGGTTTTTCAAGCTCCAGCATCCCGAAGCTCTGCCTCTCCGATTTAAGGCCGTTCCGATCTTCAGCAATCTCCGTTCCGAACTTCTCAGAAGTCTTCAGATCCGAATGTCTGTGGAAGTAGCTTCTCAAGACATGTCAACCTCTAATACGATTTCTCAATGGTTAGTATATAGAGAAAGGTTGTTTCATCCTGATTTCTTCAACAAGTATGATTCTTCTATATCCAAGAACAGAAATCTTAAAAAATGGGAAGATGTTGTTGTGTCTAATCCTGGGAATCAAGATGAAGTATATTTGGAGTTTCTTTTAGAGTTCTATGATACAGTTTCCTTCTTTAAGGAAGATGGTAGGGAGAAATTGTCGTTTAAGTCTTATGGCAAGACTTATAAGCTTTCTTATACCAAGGCAGCCAGCTTGATAGGGATGACAAATGAATAAGAAGTCGAGTTCATCACTCATGTTTTTCCTGATTCAAAGGGAACTTTCTACAAGGAAAAATATTTGAAGACTCTCGGACTGTCAGATGACAAGGCTCCGAAGATTTCTAGTCTGTCTACGAATTTTCGGATTCTAGAATTATGGGTACAAGGCTTTATCGTACCGAGAAAGGGTGATAAAGACAGTTTGAAGAAGAGTGAGATCTATATCTTAGATTTTTTGATAAATCTAAGGAAGTTTAATCTGATGAAACACATTCTTATTACCATTGAGAATGTTAAGAAAGGAAATCTGAGAGCTCAAATCATAATGTATCCAGCAATCATCTCGAAGTTAATAGTTCGGTGCCTTGAGTCTTTCAAGGAGGCTTGCAAGTCTAAGCCAAGAGTTTGCAAAATTATGTTGGTGAGTGATGTTACCCTCAAAAGGATGAATGTTACCTTCGATAAGAAGACTGGTGAGTTCTTTGATTTACCAGTTCAAGAAGAAGCGGTTCTGAAAGTTGGTGAACCTGAATCTTCTAAGCCAGTGAAGAAGAGAAAGTTGAAAGAAGTTGAAGTTGAAATAGGGAATCCCAAATCTAAGGAAGTTCATTCCGCTCCTCCAAAAACGAAGAAGAAGAAAGCTTACCCTGATGAGGTAGTTGCTAAGTGGAGGGAAATCAAAGAGAAAAGAGTGCAAGGGGAGCCTCAGTTTGGCTTGGATCCTGCGGAGGCTAAGGCCTTAAAGGAAAAACAGTGGATGAATTAGAAAAACAAGTGAAACAAAAGAAGCTTAAGAAGAATATGTCTGAAGCTGAAGTGGTTCAGACTTTATTGAAGTTTAATGAGATGGCCTCCGGAAACATTCTCGTTCCAAGATCTTTTTCTTTGTAATCTCTACCTGAGACTCCAGGAAGAAACTATGTCACTCCGGAAGAGATAGTTGCTAAGCAGTTTGAGGAAATGCAAGAGGAAGGAGTAGTTGCTGAAGGTAGTGGTGAGACCGGAGATCTATTGAAGTAAGTAGAAGATTATAAAGGGTCACCTTCGGAACATTTGTCGCTCCGAACTTCAGAAGCTGAGTCCTCTAAGTTAGTTACTCCAGGAAAGGATGAGGAGAAATGAGAACAAGAAGTATCTTATCATGCAGAGGAAGAAAAACTTCTACATGATATTGCTCAAATGGAGAATGTAGAGGATGGTGCCCAAAAAGATGTTGATGATGAAGACAATGTTGTTCAAGTATCTGATAGTGAACAGAAAACCCCGGAACAGAAATCCATTCCGAAAAAGGACAAGGGAAAGCAACTTGTTGTCGATACCCCGAGCTCAGTGGCTATAAAGAGAATGGAAGTTGGTGATTCTTCTAAGAAGAAGGATGAGAAATTTGAAGAAGAAGTTTCTCCAAGCAAAGTCTCGGATTTGGAGTCATCTTTGTTGGGAATGACTTTGTTGTTCAGTCTTTAAAAAAGTTGGTGGGTTCTATCCCGACCTTCTCAAGTATTGATTCAAGATGCCAGATGCTCCAACATACTTTGAATCAGAAAACATACTCTATATCCATGGTTATGGACAAATGAATTGAGATGGAGGCTTAGTTCAAAAAAAATTTAACGGCTATGAATCCCACAAAAGGTCTTGTAAGAAAATGACTAGTTAGTCGAGAAAAACTGTAGAAGAGATGAGGCTCCTGGATGATTTTCAAGATAATGTTAAAGATGCATTTGAGACAGAAGACAGGAATCTAAATGATCTTACTTATTCCTTTGAAGAAAATTTGACAGCTGAGAAGAATTCCCAGATTCAAGAAGACAGAGATCTGAATGGGAAGCTGAATTCTATTGCTCAAAGCTGGAGGAATGAAAGAGATCGTCGGATTGAGATTGAAGAGAAATTGTTAAAGCAAGAACAAGTTTTGAAAGCTCGGGAAGAAAATCTTGAAGCCCAGGAAGAAAATATTGAATCTCAAAGTGCAATAATAGTTGGGTTAGAGAAGCAAGCCGAGGAAGACTATAAATACTTGAAGAAGATAAAGACTATTCTCAAGGGTCTTATGTCGAAGGAAAAAGATCCAAAATAGAAAAATCTAATTTTTTGTTGTATCTTAGCCTCTTTGTTTTTAATCTTTAAAACTTAATGAAAATCTTGCTTGCTTGTCTCTTTTGTTGTTGTTACTAATTTTTCAGGTACTTTGTTATATTTTACATTCCCTCGAATTCTTTTTGAAAATCACAAAGGGGGAGAAGTAAAAATAACCCTAACAAAAGGGGAAAAGGAAAAAGAACCTTAACAAAGGGTGAGAAAGAAAAAGAACTATAATAGAGTTTATCTAAGGGAGAGTTTTTCATTAAAGAAGAAATTCTTATTCTTAATACCATTCCAGAAATCTAGAATATGATCCTTAGAGTTTCAAAGCCTAAGTGGGAGTTAGTCGTATTCATCAACATCCACAAGCAAAGGGAGATAAGCCTTAATGTTTTCGTTTTTTTTTTCTTAGTCTTTCTTTTTCGTAAGGATGTTTTTGCTTTCCAAAAAGTGGGAGATTGTTGAGTCAATAAGGTTTTCCTTATGACTTTTCCATTCCTTCTTGTTTTGAAAATCACAAACACCTTATCTTTAAGAAAAATCGCTTTTCTAAGGAAAATTGCTTTTATAAGGAAAATTTCTTTTATAAGTAAAATTTATTTTATAAGGAAAATTTATTTTATAAGGAAAATCAATTTTATAAGGAAAATTTCTTTTATAAGGAAAATTATTCTTATCATATTTTCATTATCTATATCCATATTTTTCTTAAGTATAAGAATCTGATTCATTTCTATATTCTCAGAATCGTTTAAAACTTTGATATGAAGCATTCTGTTTTAGGCTCCGAATTCTGGATGAGAACGGTAATGAAGTTCCACTTTGAATTCTGGATACGAACTCTAATAAAGTTCCACTCCGAATTCTGGATACGAACTCTCATGAAGATCGACACCAAAATCTAATGACAAATCCTGATTACGAATTCTCATTACGAATTCTGATAACGAATTTTCATTCCAAATTCTTATTCCGAATTCACCTATTAAACAGAATCTGATCATCTTTGCTTTATACACTCTGAATTTATTTAGACTCTGAATATTATTTTTGGTTAAACTCCAAACTTTCATTTTGCTTACACTTTTATAATTTGTATACTCTTTAATATTTTTGTTTACACTCAGAACCTTCACTCCGAACTTTTGAGTTAGACTTAAAACGATGTCGTACTTTCTGTTACACTTGTTTTGTTACAAAATGATGTTGTCTATTCCGTTATAAAATAACCTTTGGTTAAGTGACACGTGTACAGGTCCCTCCGATTTTTAAGGAAGATATGACCGTTGGAAAGGAGGTCGACCGAGCCTATAAATAGGAGCTCATTTGAAAGAGATCGATACTGATCTTCGGTTCATGTGATTACATGCTTGAAGTGATTTCTAGAGAGAGAGGCTCTTATTAACTCTCAAAGCTTCCTGTGACTCCGAATGTTGGTGATTACATTCAAGGACTTCCAGGGATAGGAAGGCAGAGATGCCGACTACCTTAAAGTTCGAGGGCTTCCTTGCTGAGGAATATAGAGGTTCCAACTACCTTGAAGTTTAGGGCTTGCGGGGATAGCAAGAAAGAGATTCCGATCTTCGTATCGAGGGCTTACCCTGGTGTGGGTAAGACAGATTTTCTTGTAAGTATAAATCAAGGGACCTTTATCCAAGGTTGTTGGATACCCTTCTCTTTGGGTTAAAAGACTTATATCTTGTTACTTGTAGTTTTACTACTTGTTTGTTTCCGCTGCATATTGTATTGTAAGGAAAGTATAACTTTCTTATACTTCCTTACTTGTACTCTGTTCCATTTAGATTCTATACGCTTTAAGGTAGAATCTCATATTGTAATCTTTAGTTAAGTTTCAATTTCCGGATCCATATTTCCGGAACCTACTTTCGGAATCTCTTTCCAGTTTTAAGCAAGTACATAGAACTTGAAGTTTATAACTTCATTCCTTATTCCAAGTTCTCAATTGGTGTTAGAGGTGTTGTGAATTTTCTTAGTTTAACTTTGTTAAACCTAGATTTTCCTTGTCTAAGGAAAACATAGTTATCCATAAATAACTTTAAAGGTTCAAAAGGAATTTTTAAAGTATACAATTCACCCCCCCCCCCTCTTGTATATTGAGCATCTACATCATTATTTCATTCCAACATATTTTATAAAATTTCTTCTATAATAGTTATAAGAAGAAGAGAAAGTTTACCACCAGGATATTTTGTAGATTCTCTTTCTTAAGAAATTTTGTTCGGTGATTTGAAAAACTTGTTTCAAAAATATAATTCATAGGAATAGAGTCCTTATAATGAACCTTTAGATGAACCTCATTCTGATGAAATTGAAAAGTTTCTTAGAAATATCTATCCATGGATTTCGGTAATCAAATAAAAAATATAAGAAAAAAAAAGGAAAACAATAGAAAAATATTCTCCCTATTTATTGACACTCCTGGATTTTGGATCTATACCAATAGACCTATACCAATGGTTTTTTCAAAACCATTGGTATAGGTACCTTAAAGATATCCTATACTAATGGTTTGGCTAAAACTATTGGTATAAGTACCATGGAGTGACCTTCTACCAATGGTTTGTCCAAAACTATTGGTATGGGTACCTTAGTGAGACCTTATACCAATGATTTTTCCAAAACTATTGGTATAGATATAATAGAGACACCCTATACCAACAGTTTTGGCCAAACTGTTGGTATAGGTGCCATGGAGGCACCATATACCAACGGTTTTGAGAACCGTTGGTATAGGTACATAACCATTTTGAATTATTTTGTAAAATAATATTAAATACATAAAAAATTAAATTATATTTTAATTTTCATATATATATTTATCACTTTATGATCACGTAATTCATTGTATCATAGTGGTTAGGTTGTTGAAATATAATTTGGAGGTTCTGGGATAAAAAGTAGCTTAACCTTTTTTTTACATCACTGGTACCAACAGTTTTTGAAAAACATTGGTATAGGTATTTAATATGTCCTAAAATAGTAGTTTATAAACCATTTCTATAGGTGTATACCGACATAGAATCATCCAACAGTCCTCCAAATCGTTGGTATAGCCTATAAAAACTATTTGGATGCTTATACCAATGGTTCCAAACTATTGGTATAGGCTTTATTTACAGTAGCGTGAGGAATTTTTTACTATAAATATATTGGTAAAAAAATAATTATATTAATGATCACTTTATATTGATCAAACTAAACTTATATTTAATATATTCAAATCTATCAGAATAAATAGGTTTTGTAAAAATATCATCAAGTTGATCTTGTGTTATGATGAATTGTAGAATAAAATCTCTTTTTTGTGTATGGTGCCAAAGTAAATGGTGTCTTATATCTATGTTCTTTTCGCATGAGTGATGTACTGGGTGTTGGTTCTAGGAAAAGTGGAATCATGCATTAGTGGGTGATATATTAAAATTTTATTTAATATTTTGTTTCTCGAAGCCATGAGTGGGGATCTTTCATGTTAAATTTATAATTGATTCATCTAGATCTTAAGAAAGTAAATATGTTGCCTTAGGGTCCTTTCTTAGATGATTTTTTGATCTTTTGAAAGACCCTTTTTGGATTTCCTTCATTATGATGTGAGGATCCAAGGGTAGAATCCCTCTAGCAATGATCCAGACGTTCTCCTTTGATCTCTGAGCAATGCCAATTTATTTTCAGGTGCTAGTGTGGTGAAGAAATTGTCTTGAATCAGTTTTATTGATCACTCATCCTTTGATCTTGAAAAAACATCTCTTTCATTATCTTTCTTGATAGGGGGAGAGAAGTAGGAGCCGAAAGAGATTTATTTGTGTGTAAAAATTCTCTATTTTTAAATTACCCAGACAATAGCCATAATTATTTATTTATAGGGGCAGGGTTTTGGTTAGAAAATTTTTTTAATTTAATTCAAACCCATAAACAATATTAAAACCTTTAATATACCCCATGCCACATAATAATAATAATATTATTATTATTATTATACATCATGCATCAACATGCACAAATGATAAATAATATTTACCATCTTCTAAATAATTATTTATCACAAGATGTGGTCTTGTTCAGTTCAAAATCCTCGATATTTACTGAATACCTAGATAAATATATTATTCATAAATAAATATTTTATTCACATACTGAAAAATAAATATTTATTAAATATCTAATAAAATAAATATATATATTTTTATTCACATATTGGTGAATAAATATTTATTTAATTTATGTGATAAATAAAACTTGAATAAAATTATTCCTTGGTCTTGAGAATAATATTTATTCTATTAATTAAATTCATATAGAATTTAATCGATATTAAAGTAAAAAACTTAGTGTGTGAACCTCTGGGATTATTTCTTATTCGTATTAGGTAGGTTTGTCTAAAGTCAAATATTACTGTCTAGTAATGGGTCAATTCACCCAAGAGAAATGACTTAATGTTGAAATGTATACAACCACATATAAATGATCAGTATGCATTATAACTCCTTTGTCTCAATATCTCATGAATAAGGATTCACATCTGTGTCATCAACCTATTTGCTCGATACGTCTTTCTTTGACTATCTAAAATAAACTTCATTACACCATGTCCATGAAATTTATGTGATAGTCATATTTCAATCAAAGGTCTGAGATATCATATTCCATAAATATGGAAAGAACAAATCCCTCATCAACTTATTATTAATAACAAGTTTTTTATGATGCACCCAACGTATCCAAATTCACCATGAACTATTATTATCACAGTTTGTAAAATACATCTAAGTGCGCAATTTATAACATGGATTAATAATAATCTTAAAGTATAAGGACCATTACACATGCTCGCAAATAGAAATATCTGATAACACCAAAACATATGAAATTCCTACTAGTGGGTATGTTCTCGTAATCTCCCATCTTAGATATTATCAAGTGTGAACTTCATGAGAAGAATCCTGATCTTCTTATGGGTACTCGTACCTGATGATCAACATACTATGTGCCTGATCATGGTACATTATCCAACCATATAACTATATTTAAGAAATATCGCTATAGCATCTCAATGTTATCAACATAGTGGGGAACTGCTATGACCTTATCAATGTGAAAAATACGCTAGTAAATTATCACTCAATGTTCTGAAAAAAGAACCATCAATATGTAATAATATATTAATATTTATATTCAATTATTTTAATATAAAAGTAATATAATGTACAAATTAGTTGATTATAGGGCCCAAACTCCAACAAACTCTCACTTGTACTAGATCCAACTGCTAAATATAGGTTAATCCTCACATATTAAACATGATTCTACTAATTATGGCTATAGTTGTTAGGCCTACTAATTTTCCATGGCTAGGGTTGGTTAAGGCACATGTCTATACATAGGATCCGTTTACTGCAACATAAATATCTTGATAAAATACCTTAAGTATTAATTTAACTAGTTTTCCACCTCTTATTCCCAAGTTATAATCATGACATCATGAGTAAATAAAAAATAATATTTTATCATAAAATGGTAAACCACTTTCTTTTGGTATAACCCAAAATCAGAACAGGATGCTACAAAACTGATTCTTAAGCTTCATCAGAAGCCGCAATATACTTGAATATTTTAGATATGGAAACCACTGGCTGTAATAAGTTTTAATTTCATATTATTATATCATTATCAGTGATACTAGATCAAATTAAACTAAATAAAGATAAGTGTTCAATTCTCTTGATCACTAGTATTCTCACTTCTCCAGACACTTGGAACTCATCCAGTTTTAATTTTGAAAGTACTGTCAGATAGTTCTAACAATAATTTTATGCAATTATGTTAGATTTATTTGATATTCACCTATTATGTTTCATGAATTATTAATATCAAATGTTAGTAAGAATCATGGAACTGAGATGAAATACTAGCACTTAATCTTGTGAAATTATTTTAATCTCTATAATCACTTCCAATTCCCATGTATGTTCTCATGGAAGGATTATATTCTAAAAAAAAATTGATCTTGAATTGTTTCAACTTTTATTTTTCAATACTTTATTAATATATTTACTATTTCTAGATTTAATAAACACGTAGATCCATTTAGATAGATCTTGTTCCCCATAACATGGTTACTACTTTAAGTCAAAATTAGATAAATTTCATTTATTAGTCTTAACAAACATTTAATACATAACAAACATTTTCCATATGTTAAAAACATATCTAACTTTAAAAACTTATAGTTATCCCACTAAAAGGATAGAAACACATGTCACTCATTCATTTAAAATGAATATTCTATAATTATTATGCATGATTTATTCACAAATGAATTTATTTAATCTTCATATCTTATTGGAATTTACTAATTTCATTGAACCTTTTAGTTATGTCTAGTGGACATATACCATAAGGTCTCCTTTTGGTTGCATCATATAGACATATTATGTAAGGATTACTCTAAATAAGGTGTCCTTAGAAATCAAAATACCAATATAATGATCATATAAGTATGATTTGACAAATATAATTCAAAAATAATTTTAGTCATATTAGATGCGAATAAGTTTTTTCATATACTAAACTTTATATAATCAATCATAATTTATTAGTACCATCTTGTACCATCTATTCCCAGTTTCTCTTGAATACTCACCAATAGTATTAAGTCTTAGAAACATTCAAAATATATAATCCTCAATATTGATACATGGAGTCCATTTCTTGAATTTATATATAATTATAAATATTATCATGTTACAATTTATTAGTTATTTATAGGAATAATTATTTTGAAAGAATAATACATGGATCACCCACAATGGTGAACATAAACCACCTCTTTGGTTTTGAAATCCTATATAGTATGTGTCTCAGGAACTAATCCTCCCACTAAGCTCAGTGGATTCCAGTATTCTTATGCCAACTTATGTGCATCAGGAACCTTAACCCATAGAATTTAAGTCCTCTCCCACTATATTCAAAGAGATAGGCTTAATTTATGGAAATATATCCAGTCATGAATAGATGTTAACATCATTAATGGCTATAGGATCATTAACATAGATCAACCATAGTGTTTTAATGTTCATTTGTAGCTAAGATTAGCTTTTAACAAACAGTTTTTCGAAAAACACTTATAGTAGTGTCCTAATATATTCTTATCATATCATAATTTATATGATATCCATTAGACAATATAGTTGGAATATGGTTAGTTTTTTTACTTATATTTTAAAAATATGTCTTGGATGGTATAATGGAAGATTTTTAAAATTTATATATGATTCATCATTAATCTTCCTTTTACTATAATCAATTAATTAATTTATATAAGGAAATGTGAGTTTGGGATAAGCATTACTCCACATTTCTAATCAATTATTTCTTGGATAAGATTTTCTATGATAATCCAGATTAGAGATTCCTCTATCCTTACCAAGTGCTTTCATTTACATCACTGATCATTTCTAAAATTTCTTAAAGGAATATCATAAAATATATGAAGTTACATTTAGTTTTAGAATAGTTCACATGGCCATGTTGAACCAATTTTAAAATCCTTTTTATATACCTTAATGTATAAGGGTTTCTTTATCTGAAACATGATAAGTAGTGTGTTTGTATATCCAGTACCTTATCTCAATTTAGACTAAAAATAGTTTAAAGGGAATGAATAAGTCAACTACATTAGGTTTTATTTGATAATGAATTATATTTCCATGATGATGTAAGAGTATTATATTTTATATTAATCATTCATTTTTATGGATATATGTGATTCAAGAGTTTTTGAACTAATAGTTTAGTATATAAAGTACCATAACAACATTTATTCCGAATGTGAAATAATGTCTCATTGTGTATAGTTAGACACAGAGATAATTTTTTTGGTAACACTTATTATAAACTTGAATCAATCCATTTATTAATGATAAGTAGTGATCTCCCCTTGGATGACATAGGAATCACCCTTTCTCAGCTCCTTTTGAGTTCACTCTATAACCCTTCTATTCTTTCTCATTTCCTATATTAAATACATGTATGTTTTAACCATATTTAATTTAATATAAAAGTGATGAATAGAAACTTGATCATCATACCTAAAGGAAATGAAACTATTTTCTTCTTCAATTCATTGAAATTTATTTTCCAATGTCCAAGATTTCTAAATGAGAAGAAAATAGCCACCTATTTATTCTTCTTCCCTAGAATAATTTGTATCTTTAAAGTGTGTTGTGAAGGATATTTTGGTTTTATATTATCCATATGATCATAATCATTGTATTTCAAACTTTTCACCATAAGGGGTGAAGAAATAGGTTTCAACCAATCCATATCTTCTTGGTGAAGTATGGACAAAAGTTTCCTGAGTGAATTATCCATTTTGTTTATCTAGGCTTGGACAAATAAGGAGAATCTTGGTGGCAAGGGTAATAAAATAAAATTTATGGATAATTTCTTATCCAAGTGGAAGACTAATTTTTCTAATTGATCAATATACCTGTACATTTTTAAATAATGACCAGTTATTAGATTTCCTTCTTCCAGTTTACTCTGATATAGTGCATTGAAAATATTATTTATTGAATAATTTCCTTCTCTTTATCAAGAGAATTGAGATATGTTACACATCCATGTATTTATGTTGTATCTTCAACTATACATTCATAGTTTATAACATAATATAGTAGACATAATAACCATTCTCAACATATATTTGGTAGGATTCCCTCTCACTTTTTCTCACCTACTGGGGTGGCAGAATAGGAATAGGGGATTCCAACACATAATAAAAAAAATTGATAATATTGCACCGTATAAAAAATTATACCACATATTAAAAAAAAATTGTAAGGAAACACCTTAAGTTAATAATGATGTCACTAATTTCATAGTTTTTCTTTCTATTTATCTACAATAATTAAAAAATATGATTATTACATTACTTGGTTACAAATTACATGAGAAATAATAATAATTTAATGTTATTAATTCTCCTACTATTTCATCAAGTCTCAACAGCCCTCTCTATTGAACATGGAATTTTTAGTTGCTTGTAAATCATAGGGTAAATAATCCCCATTAATTTTCTTAATGATCCGTACTTTATCCATAAAAAACATAAGAAATTAATTAGGTACGTAGTCTTGTCAATTGCGGGCTTATAGATCCTTGATCTATTGAGTGGATTCCCCTATCCTGAAATCCTGACCTGGATTTCCTCAACACTTTCCTCTAAATTATTATTGAACATAATTTGGATGTTAAACTCAATAAAAGTTTAGTTAATTCAACCCAAAACCCTTATGAGAAATCTGTGATAAAATTAAGTGTCTAGACTTTGGTTATGTACTACACTTAGTTTGATGGTTTCATTATCAAAAAATAATGGAAGGCATAGTCTGACTTAATATTTGGTTGAGGGATTTTATTTAATTATGCATAAATTTTATCTTTTTATCCTTTATATATCTTTTTAATATTAAGTGTATTTGACTTAATTAATTTACCATGTTGGATAAATCATTTACGCATAATTCATTTATTTAAATTCCATCTTTTCACATTAATTCATTTATTTATGTGATTTCAATCTTGCATACATAAAATAAATAATGTATATAAAAAAATAAATAAATAAAGTAAATGACTCAATCATGAGCTTATCTAATGATTTATTTATTTAATATACAATAAATCAACATATAATCTAAGAGAATAACTCCATTTTTCAGTCTTCTCATGAGTTACAACATTCCATTTGTACACTTATGTATCAATGAATTAGCATCATTATGGTTCCATCTTGAATTTCCTCCACATGCCTTGGGATGTTCCATTAATTATAATTATTTATAACTCACACATAGGTGAGGGGAACCAAAATATTGGTTAAAGGTGATTACATAAATTACCATGGACATGTAGGTCTTACATAATAATGGAGGGAGGGATGACTCGCAAGTCATAATTTAATTTTAATATTAAATAATTTAAAATTTATGTAATAAATTAAATAAAATAAATTTAAAAACATACATAGGTATTGGTCAAGCCCATGATTGGTCATACATAAAATGAATACGCAAAAGTAACTGGCTGGTATTCATTTCTTTATTCATTATTTATTATTAAGATAAACACATATACATTAATTAATTAATTCCATTTCATCTTAATGATCATCTGAACTTAATTAGAGATACCCATAATTTATGGAATTAATGGAAAATAAATAAAACCAATAATGACATATTTATTACAATAAATTAATTGAGTAATTAAAATTATTTAAAACCATTAATAAATTCTCAAACACAAAATAGTGTGTCAATCAATAAAATAAGGTGTTAATGCTTCAATTTTTCAATTTAATGTAATTTTAAATTGTGTACTTTAATGGGATGTTGGATGGAATGTACACTAGATACATACCATGTAACAAAGTTTCTATGTATTTGGGTTACATGCTTGGGGATTTAGCGTGTTGACTCAGTAAACTACATGACATGTACATTCCAACTACATAACATGCTATCTACTTGTCATGTGCTCAAGATACTCACTTGGGTCTTTAGCGTGTATATCAGTAGGATCACATGACATGTGTAGGTTATATATATGTCATGTAGTCTAAATTTTCTGTGTCCATGCAATGTGCCAAAAGGATCGGTGTGTTCTTAGGAGAGATACCACATGACATGTGTAGGCAAGATATATACTGTGTATCTCTAATTTCATGTGTCCAAATAATGTTATGAGGACTCGGAATGTATATAAGATGAAATAATTGATGAACTATAAACTATGTACACCATATACATGTTGTGTATATCATAAATTCTCTAGGTTTTCAATCTCATGTGGTTTGACCATGTATAATGACCACACGGATTGCACTGTTTATGTCGATAACCTATGTAGACTATATGGCGTGTACACCATATACACACTGTATAATCTGAAAATTGTCTACCAAGTTAACCTGTCAACACACAACATACAATGTGTGTAATAACTATGTGGCATGTCGTGTGTCCTGCGACATGGCTAGGTGTAGTGTACTAGGGTACACGGTGTGTACACTTCCGAGTATACACTATGTAACCCTGTCTTACCGGCTAAAATTTTGAAAATTATCAATGGAATATTTGGTAATTCTTTATCTATTATTATACCTTTAAGAAAATGAAACAAAAAATAAACATAATTAATATGTCTATAACATGTTAATTCAAATCAGATTGAATAATGAATAATATGAAGTAAAAATTCAACCATGATTGTGTATAGATCAATAATCAAATAAATAATTATAAATTTAAATGTTCACCCTATGATACCACTTTTTGGTTTTGGGTGCAAAAAAAGCGTGTGGTGGTGAGTGATATATTAAAATTTATTTTAATATTTAGTTTCCTAAAACCACTATTGAGGATATTTCACTTAAAATTTAAAATTAATTTATTTAGATTTGATGAAAATGAATACCTTATCTTATGATCCTTTTCTTCGATGAAGTTATTGATATTTTAAAAGACCCTTTTCAGATTTCCTTCATTGTGATGTGAGGATCCAAGGGTAGAATCCCTCAATCGGGGATCCACACATTCTCCTTTGATCTCTGATCAATGATAATTGATTTCTGGGTGCTTGCGCGGTGAATCAATTGTTCTGTGTTGCTCGTGTTGATCACTCATCCTTTGATCTTGATGGAATCTCTATTTCATTCTCAATATTGATAGGGGGAGAATAATGATTTTAGATAGAATTCATTATGCACAATAATTATTTATTTTCAAATTACCCATACAATATCCCTAATATGTTATTTATAGAGGATGGGTTTTGGTTAGAATATTTTTTTAATTGTATTTTGGACCTTAAACAATATTAAAACCTTTAATAAAACTCATTCCAGATAATAATATTATTATAATTATTATTTTGAGGTGCGCACCAACATGAGAAAATGATAAATAATATTTACCAGCTTGTAAATAATTATTTATCACCGGATAGGGTATTAGTCTATTTGAGCACCTCGACATTTACTGAATACCTGAATAAATATATTATTCATAAATAAATATTTTATTCATAAATTAAGGAATAAATATGTATTAAATATTCAATAAAATAAATGAATATATTTTTATTCACATACCGATGAATAAATATTTATTTAATTTATGCGATCAAGAAAACATGGATAAAATTATTCCTCGGTCTTGAGAAAAATATTTATTCTATTAATTAAATTCAAATAGAGTTTAATCAAGATCAACAGAAATAGTTAGTGTGTGACCCTCTATGATTCTTTCTTGTTGGTATTAGGTGGGCTTTCCTAGAATCCAATATTACTATCTAGAAATGGGTCAAGGAACCCAATAGAAATAACTTAATGTCGAAATGTAAAAAATCACATACAAATGATCATTTTTTAATATGATCCCTTTATCTCAATATATCATAAAGTAGGTTGTACATCTGTTTTGTCAACCCATTTTCTCGATATATCTTTATTTGACTATCTGAATTAAATGTTATTACACCATGAACATGGAATTTATGTGATGTTCATATTTCAATAAAAGGGTATAGATATTAACTTCCATGAATATGGAAGGGACACATCCTCAACTTATTTTTAAAAAAATGTCATTCATGATGTACCCAATGTATCCAACTTCAACATAAACTATTATCATCATGGTTTGTGAAATAAATCTAAGTATGTGATTTATAACATACATTAATAAAAATATTAAAGATTAAGGGCCATTACACACGCTTACGAATAGGAATATCCAATGATACCAAAACATGTGGAATTCCTACTAGAGGGTCTGTTCTCATAATCTATCATCTTAGAGATTACTAAGAGTGACCTTAATGAGAAGAAGCCTTATCTGCTTACAGGTACTCACACCTGACAGTCTACATACCATGTGTCCTACCATAGTCTGTTATCCAACCACTTAACTATATTTATGAGATATCACCATAGAATCTCAAGGTTCTCATCATATCATGGAACTACTATGACCTTTTCAATGTGACAGATACTCTAGGACATTATCACATCAGTGTTATATAGAAGAACAATCAATATGTGATAGTACATTTATATTAATATTCACTTCTCTAAATATAAAAGTAATCTAAAGTAAAAAGTAGTTGGTTCTAGGGAACCAACTCCAACACTGGGTTCTTAGAAAAAGAAATGGTACTTTTTTTGTCACACAAAACTATAATTTTACTAAAACTCATTCCAAAATCAGTGATTATGTGTTACATCCACAACACTTGAGCGCAAAAACTTTGAGATGCTAAATATTAAACTTTAATAGTGGAAATTTTTATTGAGTGCTATTTTTTCATGACCAAGACACTAAATCCTATCCAAAGAAATAAGAAGTTCCAAATGTAATTCTTTTATCCATTTTACATATACCAAAGCTATTATCTGAAAAACTTCTTATTTCGAAATCATATCCAGATGTCTAAAATATTACAATATCCAAATATCCTTTAAGATGATGCAAAAACTATCTAACATCTTTAAGATGATATTCTTTTGAATTTTCTTGAAATATCATATATAATCATATATAGAACATTAAATCTATTCTATTAGTTGTGTGATATAATAAAATTCCAACCATTCCTCTAAAAAGTTTTTAATCAACTAGTTTTCTAGATTAATCAAGATTAAGAGTTTTTGAGGTTCTAATAGGAGTATTTATACTTTTATCATTTTTAAAACTAAATATTTTAAGTAAATATTTTGTATACTTTTATTGAGATAAAAAGGTTCCTTCCTGTTTTGAGAAATTTTATAACTAATGGAAAAACTTAGTTCACCCATCATGCTTATTTCAAAACACATTTCATAAGTTTTGAAAAAAAAT
Organism: Viscum album; assembly: GCA_963277665.1. Lineage (NCBI taxonomy): Eukaryota > Viridiplantae > Streptophyta > Magnoliopsida > Santalales > Viscaceae > Viscum > Viscum album. Next base: position 196,968,054 of record OY728164.1, read on the forward strand.
CAGAAAGGTATTTTCAATTTAAACCAAATATAATGTCATTAACCTAAATTTGAACAATGATTGTATCTTTAAAAAAAATTAAAAATATTTGGATCTATTACTCCCTTAAAAAACTGTAATGAAGTAAAAAATTGGTAAGTCTATTATACCAGACTCTTGAGTCTTGTTTAAGCCTATAGAGTGCCTTGGTAATTTAAAAAAAAGTTCTAGAATTTTTTACTTTAAAACCTTGGTGGTTATTCTATATAAACTTTATCCTATACATATTGATTAAAAAAATCACACTTCAAATCCATTTGATAAAGATTAAAATTTAGATATGCTGTAATGGATATAAGTATATGAATAGATTCAAGTCTTATTGTGGGTGAAAATTTGTATTCAAAATATATTCCTTCATTTTGATTATAACCCTTAGCAACAAGACTTTCTTTATTTTTAAAAATAACTCCATTTTTATCATGTTTATTTTGAAAACCCCACCTTATTCCAATCATAATAAGATCTTTAGGTCATTATACTAAATTCCAAAAAAAAATCCATTCAAACTAATTATGATCATCTTGCATTTTCCTTATCTAATATTCATCACTTAAAGCCTCATCATATGGTTTAATTTCAAACTGATATGATAATTCACAATGTTTATATTCATTTCTTAATGAAATATCAGTCTTGACTTGTTATCTACTTATCTAGTGATATTATCATTGGGATTATTCCTTAAGATCTACTGATTTCTTGGATAAGTAAAACATTTTTCTTCAAAAATAGGTTGAACTTCTTCTGAGCGAACAAATTTCTGAAATTATTTCTTCAATTTTTCTTCTATCTAAATAATTTTCCAACATGGGTTGAAAACCAGTTTTGAAAACATCATATAAAAAATAACTTTCAAATCTTTCAAAACAAAAGGATCAATTTCATCAAACATAAAATGCATTGTTTCCTCAATAGTTTGTGTTCGTTTTTTAAAAACACGATATGACTTACATTTTTTAAATAGACAATAAATATTCCTTCATCATATTTTGGATCAAATTTATATAAATTGTCTTTATTATTCATAATGAACACTTTACATCTAAAAAATATGAAGTAAGAAAGTTTTAGATTTATTCCAGTCTATAACACAAAAGTATTTTTATTAAGAAAAGGTTGAATTAAAACTTGATTTATAGTATAGAAATTAGTATTAACAGGTTCAACCCAAAAAAAATTAGTAATTGAGTATTCACTCAAAATGGTTAGAGTAATTTTCTAAATAATTATATTTCTTTATTCAACTACATCATTTTTTTGAGGAGTTATAAGAACTGAACATTTGTGTTTCATTCATTTCTTACTTTAAAAAAGTTTCAAAATAAAAAATTTCAAACTCTCCACCATGATCACTATGAATAGTAACAAAATTTAGGTTTTATTTATTTTTAACATGAGATAGAAAACATTTAAATCAAAAAATATCTTATGAAACATATTGTTTTACTCCAATACTTCCAGTTTGTACATGACTAAATAAATCTATGTGCACTAATTTTAAGTCTTTATAAGTTGATAATTCACTAATATATTTAATTACTGAATTATTTTTCTTACCATATTAACTAGGGTTAAAAAATTTATAAGATTTAAACTTAAACTCTGATAAATCTATCATAATTCCTTTATTAGATGTTTTTTCTAAAGTTCTAACATTATAATTTCCAAGCCTTTTATTACAAAACCAAGATTGATCTTACATTGCAATCAGATAAGGTAGATCTTGGTTTCTAAGGTCTTATAAATTTAAGGTGTAAAAATTCTCATGCCTGCTGGGAGAAAGAATAAATTTACCTTGTGAACTTTGAATAAGAAATTTTTCATTCCTGAAGTTCATAAGGAAACCTTAATCACCTAATTTAATTGTTATAATGAGATTGGTTTATGTACTAAAATGTATAAAACATTATAAAATAAATCTTTTCCAAGAAATTCAATATCACTAATTCTATAGATTTTTCCTTGAGAATTGTAACCAAAATACACTTTTACACATTTTATCTTTATAATATTTTGGAAGAAATTATTTCTTTCAGTCATATTAATTGATAAATATCTATCAATGTACCATATATTTTGTTTTATGGTACATGAAATTTCTCCCAAAAATAAAAATATTAAGTTTTTAGTACCCTAACTTTATCGGGTCCAAAATTATTAGTAAACAAGATTTTAAGAATAAAAATTTATACATATTTATTATATTTAATAGCTGCTAACTCTTTTAGAAATATATAGTCTATGAAAAATAATAGACTGAACTCGATTTAATGAATATTTTTTTCCAATTCCCTCCACTTTTAAATTTTATACAAAATGTTTCATTTTTAGAAACAAAATAGTTTGGATGAAATGAAGTTTTTCTAAAGTAAAATTGATTACATAAGTATTTCTATGAGGTTTCAACTATTTATAAATGTTATCAAAATTTTATTTCTGAAAATTAAAACTTGATAATATTTTATTCAAACTAAGTGCTTTAAAATTTAGTTTTATAAACAAATTATTATCATCAAAAGTTGATCTAGAATTGTATTTTTTTATCCAACACCGATGTAAGTTTTGAAAACGACAAATTAAGTTTAGAGACTCTAGTAATGAATTTAGAAATTTATAATTTGGAATAATCATAGTCCTTCATAACTTTATAATTCTATTTCTCTAGTAAGGTTACATATCTAGTCATTTTTTCAAAAGTAGTTATACTATCATCATCTTCTGATGTAACAATATTTTATTCTTGTGAAGAATTTGAACTATATTGACTATCAAAATCAGGTTAGTTATCATTTAGAGTTAAATTAGTAAGGTATTTAGTTGATACATTATCCATTTATCACATATCATTCTTTGTATTTACAATATAAAATCCCATAACTTTATTATTATCACTAATTACCTCTAAATAACTTTTTGTAGATTAATCTACACCACTTTCACTTTAGATTTATAGAGCCTTCAAAATTTTCTTACCTTTTATTTTATAAAATTTCTAGGATCATTTTTTATTTCTCTTAAACCTTGTAAAATCTATCCTGATATTCCCTGGTTTCTTACAATTATAACGAGTCAGCTCAGAAGTGTCTTTCTTTTCATTTATCTCTTTCTGATTCTTCTTGTACTTATAACAAAAATCTTTCTTCCAAACTATTTATGAATTCTATTTACTAGTTGAGAAATATCATTTTCACTTTCTTATAAATAACTAATATCTAATTCAACTTTTAATTTCATTTTAGATTTTTAGGACTTTGAAATATTCTTACTTAGCTTAGTTTTATTATTTTTTACTATTTCAAAAGTCTAAGAAAAATATAACCCATTCTTTTTATTTTATTTCTCATAATATATTTTTAATATACTCTCATATTTTATAATATTTCTATTCAAATCATCCAAACTCATCTTATTTAGATGATTCATATCATCTTTTTTTTATTCCCACTCATTAGGCATGATATCAATAATAATTTTGATAAGTTTTTCATCTGTCAAATATTTCTCTCTAAGAAATTGTAAGTTGATCACAATAGTCATGAATATTTGATGCATTTGAGAAACTGATTCACCTTGAGCTCGGTGAATTCACGGTGGTGGATCCTCAATTGTGGTGGAATCAGTGACTTGGACTCGACCATCATTTTTAATGCTTCTGACCTCTCCTCGCCCTAACCCCTCATCATCGGTTAGGGTATCTCAAGGTAGCATGTTGTCGATCGGCAGCCAAGGTCTAGCTTTAGCATCTTGTGTGTGTTCCTGCATCTTTCATCTGTACGTCAGGTGGTTCGTCGTGGTCTTTGCATCCGACAGGGATGGCGGCGACAGGATATGACATGCGGAGGGTCTACCTGCCGGTGTACTTGTGATGTTTTCCTGTTTTTGTTTTCTTTAGTTGATCCTGGTTTGGAGTGTGGCTTCATTCATGATCTAGCGTCTATTTTGTTGATTCATGATCAGGATGAGGTTTGATGTTGGTTGGATGTCTGGTTACTCAATTATTTTCTTCTCATCGGGATTCTTATGGTTTTTGATGTTTCTGTTCAGATTGTGGTCGATTGCGTTCGGGTGGCTGGATAAGGTTATGGTTTTAAATATATGATATCTTTAATCAGGTTAAGGTTTTGATGCGAATTATTGTGTGTCCTACGGTGTGCTATGTGATTCTTCTATTTTGAATCTACTTGTCTTGAACCTATTCTATTCATGATTTCATTCTTATTGAAGCGGTTGTTTTGCATCTGCTTTTATTGATCTAGTTGGTCTGTGTTCTTGGAATATTGTAACGTGGTTCTTGAATCTTTGGTCTTGGATGAAATCATTGCCTCTTACCCTATGAGTTTCTCTACAAGAATATTAGATATGCTGTAACATCCCAGGTAAATAATGAATAAAACATTTTCATATTTATTAATATTTACGAATTAAATATTAATTTTACTTTAAAGGGGTTGCTATGTTTGATAGCGTACCTGATACACAACAAAGAGTTTCTTTGAAATCTTCCGTTGAACACCTGTAATAAAATAATATTATTTTAAATGGTAGTTAACACATAGCTATTGTATTGGCGGGAATGGATATAAATAACTAAAATATGATTATATATGTTTTTTAAATGTTTTTACTTTTATCTAATAAAAGATAAAGGCTTAAAATACAGAAAGAATTCAATTTTAAGCGTATATGCCCTAGTTTTCACTAAAGGTTCACTTATCGCCTTTGATGGCGAACCGTCATTAAATATAGTTTTTTTCACTCTTATACATTCTATTGGACCAAATAAAACTCTTCTTTAGAATTGGGACATCAAAATTTACTTTGTGTAAATTTTTGGTATTTTTCCGATAAAAATCATTTTTAATGAATAGTGTAAAATGTTGTATTTTAATTCAAAACCACTTTTTAATCTAATTTATTTATATGATTAGATTATCTTTTTAATTGGTTTTAAAGTGAAATTAGAATATATTTTTACCATTAAATCCAATAGTGGCCGTTGGAATTAATTTCACTTTGAAATCGGACTTAAACTAGTGTCAATCTTTTGATACTTATTGTTTCATAAAAACACGCTATTTGCTCTGACAGTGGGAATTAATTATTAAATTAATTAATGAAACTTATATGTTTTGAATTTTTTAAAATGGACTTCATTTTTGAATTCGGAATATCAAATATAGCTTAGAGTGAAGTTTTGGTATTTTTCTGAAAAACAACAATTTTTGATGAATAGTGAAATCACTAAGTGGTACTTAAAAAACTGATTTTTCGTTTAAATGAAATTTTACCTCCTCCGTGTTTTGAATTTCAAAAATCATACATACATGGTTGTCATTAATAAGTAAAATGTGGTTCAATTGGATTAAAATAATTTTTTGGGGAATAGTAACTTATTAAGTTTTTAATCGCGATTAGAGGTAATTAGTGTAGTTTAAGGTAAAAATAATGTTTTAATAATATGAGATGAGCTTGACACATGTCCTACCCTCATTGTATGTGTCATGGCCGACAAAGAAAATCCATGGGTCAACTTGGGGACCCCATGGAGCCACTTTGGTTGGGAAATGACATAAATAACTTTTTATTTAATGTAAAAGTAAAAATGACACAAACATGAGATGTTTTACTAAAACAATTTTTACATGGGGTTATACAAGTCATATTTTTGACTATAAATATTAATTATAAATATAAAAAGATTTACTACATCATTATATTTTATTTATAATTTTTAGACATTAAATATATTAAATTATTTATGACATCATGATGATGCAGTGATTACCTCATTAATAAAGGATTTAAATAAAATGAAAAGATAATGTAAAATATATGACCTACACATGTCCAAAACCTATTGGATGGGTATATTTCGAACCCTTATCACCTTATCCTCGAATTATATCAATGTGGGACCTCTTAAATTCGAATATCATTTTAAAATAAAGTAACTTTTCTTTACTTTCCAAGAGTGCCCCTCCTCTCCTCTTATAAAAGGCCCCCATCTCTACCTCTTTACCCACACTTCCAAAGCCTTTGGCTCGGCCAACCCCTGCCCATTTTGTCTCTACACATCCCTCTATTACTCCTTGAAGCCTCACTTTGGGCATAAGTCTTCCCAAGTAAGCCTTTGAGCTCAAATCTAAGAGAGTTACCCTATTTTGAGGTAATGTGTTCACTTGTGTTCTTTTGTTTTATTTTGCTTCTACAACCCCCTAAACTCTTTTTATTCATTTATTTTGTAACAACTCCAGTATCCTCAATATACTAGGATGTTGTTATAATAATCATTAGAGCTACACTTACACACATCTACATCTAATGGTTAAATAACATACTGTTTCTGTGGATGGCGAATTTCTGCCTCACGAAACGATGATTGTTCAACACTCATATAACACATTTAAAGGTGGAAATTAAGATGTCACTATATTTATATATGATATATAATATGTTTATGTTTTCCTTAAGCTTCTGTATTTTTTATTTATGGCATACCTTTATGGCTTCCATTATGGGTATACGCGATATCTTCATTTTAAGAAGTGCGGACTACCGCCCCCTCAAAGTGATTTGATTCGTTAATGCCATACGTGGGACGTATAAAGGATGGATTTAATGATATTATATATGATATTATAATGTAATTATAATATACCTTTTTATCATTATTATTTCACTCCATTAAAGTATGAGATAGAAATGAAATTAGCGTTCATGCGTACGTACGGCTTACCGTCTACATGAACGGTGCATTTCATTTCTTATCCCCAAATGTAATGTACTATTATAGGTACATATTTATAATGGATATATATAATGTATGTTACATGTAAATGATGAATATAATTCTGGAATTAAAATATACATACCTCTCATTTAGTTTTAATTCCATTAATATGACAAAGAAATGAAAGTAGCGTTCATGCGTACGTACGGCTTACCGTCTCCATGAACGGTGCATTTCATTTCTTACCTCTAAATGATTATTTAATATCATAAATACATGTATTTTCTGGATATATATGATATATATGATATCCAAATCAGGAATTTCATTCTGGATATAAAGAACCTTTGACCACACGAACAACATGTAATTGTAAGAAGTCCACTTTCGACTTAAGAACCAAATATCGACAAAAAAAACATTATTAACTTAATGATTACATAATGTTTATAAAATGGAAATAAGTGATATAAAAGGAATAATAAGCTTGAAAAAGGTTCTTAATCAAGTAGAAATTAACTCAAGTTTATTATTCAGGACGTTAAAGAACGATCGAGTCAAGTCAGACCCGAGGTAAGGGACTTCGTCTCAATCTCCGTTCATTGAGGCATATTTCGTTTTATATACAACTTTATTTTATACGGTGTATAAACCACTTTGAATTTTACTTTTATACAAAAGGAATATTTTTCTACGAATCATTTTACAAAATGACAAAAAGAAATGTTTCTTTTAACGTACGCGGTGACAACGACCTTTTCCGCCGCCATGAGTATTATTTGGTATTTGGCTTCCTCAACAAGACTTAATGTTTTTTAAAATGAAATAAATACCATATATTGTTTTATGTATTTTGGTATTGAAAAGGGTTTTTTTATAATGGATTTGTTATGTTAATATATTTAAGTGATATATTGTGATCAAAGTGTGGAAATATTTTCTTTCCATTATATTTTTTTTATGTATTTTGATTTTATAATGGTACTTGGACATTTGACGGGTGGTTACGTAATAAACCCTATGACGGGTGGTGCCGTGAATACCAGGACGGGTGGTTACGTTTTAACCTCCAATGCATTGGGTATGGAAGTCGGCCGTATGGCTATTCCATTAAGTATGTATGGAAGTTGTCTGTATGGCTATTCCATTAAGTGATATGTGTGGAAGTCGACCGTATGGTTATTCCACTTAAGTATGTTTATGTCCCAAGTTACCTTTATATGTTATGTGTTCTTTATATGGGTTTTATGGTAATCCTTTGGTTACAAAATGGTAATTAATGATATTTTATTCAGTGAATAGTTTTTACTACTTCATGAAGGTGAAGGTATTACTTTGATAAAGTATACATGGTTTACTTGTTGTTTTGATAAACTAACAGTTTTCATTCTTTGTGTATCCCTTACTGAGATTTTTATGCTCACCCCAAGTTTTTTGAAATGTTTTTCACAAGACTTAATTTGTAATAGGGTCAAGGATGGTATCAAGGGAAATTCATGCTATATAAAACATGGAACTAGACATGTTTCTTTTTAAGAGTTTTTTTTATTCTATGGAAACTTAGTAGAAGTGTCTACTTTGTAATCTTTTGAGATGTGATAGTTATGTTCTAATTCTCTAAAACTCTAAACCTGAAAAGATCCTCAATGTGAATTATTCATTTAATTCAATATTAAGTAAGGTTTAAGGTCGGGGCCTTATAGTTGGTATGAAAGGTTGGTTTAAACAACTTTAGGAGTTAGAATTCTATTAAATGATTCTCCAAAAATATTTTTTTGAAAAGATATAGCATTTGAAGATTACCATGTTGCTTCATCTGAGACATGTTTATTAAGAATGGTTTTTCATAGAGGAAACAGAACAGCTTTTCTGGGAAGGAATACAGAGGGAAATGACCTTTCAAATCAGTATCCTGAGATGGTCAGAATCAGAACTAAACATTTTGCTACAGTGATGGCTCAGTTGAATCAGGTGAAAAATGTTGGTTGTTTTTATTGGTGATATTGTGGTGTTTTCTAAAAGTAAATAGGAGCATTAAATACATTTAAGGGTTATTTTTCATACCTTAAAAGAAAAGAAATTGTATGGGAAATTCAGTAAGTGTGAGTTTTGGTTGCAACAAATTTCTTTCCTGGATCACATTGTTTCAAAAGATGGCATAACTGTTGATCCTGCTAAAACAAAAGTTGTTGAAGAATGGCCAAGACCCAAAAATTTAACCGAGATCCATATTTTTCTTGGTTTGGCAGGTTACTACTGAAGGTTTGTTGAAAAATTTTCACGGTTATCTAGTCCAATGACTAAGCTAACTCGTAAGGGTGTTAAGTTCATCTGGACAAAAGAATGTGATGATTGTTTTCAGGAGTTGAAAAGAAGATTGGTGAATGATCCAGTTTTGGAACATCCTTCCAGGAATGGTGAGTTTGTTATATACAGTGATGCTTAGTTGAAGGGACTTGGTTGTGTCCTTATTCAGAATGATTAGGTAATTTCTTATGCTTCACGTCAGTTGAAAACTCATGAGGTAAATTACCCTACACATGATTTGGAATTAGCTACTGTTGTTTTTGCTTTAAAAATTTGGAGGCATCATTTGTATGGAGTAAAGTGTGAAATATATACTGATCACAAAAGTTTAAAGTATATATTCACTCAGAAATAATTGAACATGAGATAGAGGAGATGGATGGAATTAATCAAGGATTATGATTTTACAATTCATTACCATCTGGGAAAAGAAAATAAAGTGGTCGATGCTTTGAGTCGAAAAAATAATGCTTCATTAACCATGCTACGTTTGGAACGAGATCCTTTGGTTTTTGATTTGATGAACTTTGGCATAGAAGTTGTTGGTTCAGGAAGTTCTTCTGTTTTGTTTCAGGTATCAGTGAGATCATCCCTATCAGACAGAATTAAGCAAGCACAGAGGGAAGACAGTGAGTTGCAGAAAAAGGTAGAGCTGGTTCAGAAGGGTAAGTTGCCTGAATTCAACATTAATAATGATTGTGTTTTGAGGTTTGGGAAGAGGTTATGTGTCCTTGGTGATTCACAGTTGAAGAATGAGTTGTTATGTGAGGCTCATAGTTCCCCATTTTCAGTTCATCCTGGCAGTACTAAGATGTACAGGGATCTGTGGAAGTATTACTGGTGGGAAGGAATGAAAAGAGATATTGCTGATTTTAATGTGAAGTGTTTGACATGTCAACAGGTTAAAGCCGAGCGGCAGTTACCGAAAGGGATGCTTCAGCCTTTAACAGTTCCAGAGTGGAAATGGGAGAATATATCCATGGACTTTGTTGTGGGATTACCGAGGACATCTCGAGGTAATAATGCAATATGGGTTATTGTTGATCGCTTGACTAAATCTTCTCATTTCCTTGCTATACGAGATACTTTTTCCCTAGATCAACTTTCCCATTTGTATCTTGAAGAGATAGTCGGGTTACATGGAGTTCCTCTCTCCATTTTGTCCGATCGTGATCCCAGGTTTACTTCTAACTTTTGGAAAGGCCTTCAGAAGTCGTTAGGTACTGAATTAAATTTTAGTACAGATTTTCATCCTCAATCAGATGGGCAGTCAGAACGAACAATTCAGACCTTGGAGGATATGCTATGAGCTTGTTCGATGGATTATCAGGGAATTTGGGACCAACATCTTTTGTTGGTTGAGTTTTCTTATAATAACAGTTTTCATTCCAGTATACAGATGGCACCATTTGAGGCATTATATGGCAAGCGGTGTCGAACTCCATCATTTTGGGATGAAGTGGGTGAAAGGAAGCTGATGGGACCAGAATTGGTAGAAGAGTTGGTAGAAAAATTTCAGTTGATTCAGAAACACATGAGAACAGCTCAGAGCAGGCAGAAGAGTTATGCGGATAACTGGAGGAAGGATCTATCTTTCGAGGTAGGTGATCATGTTTTTCTCAAGTTTTCTCCATGGAAAAGTGTGATGAGATTTGGTAAGAAAGGAAAGCTGAGTCCAAGGTTCATTGGATCATATGAAATTCTGGATAATTTTGGATCAGTTGGTTACTGAGTGGATTTACCTCTGATTTTATCTCAGGTACACAATGTTTTTCATGTTTCGATGTTGAGGAAGTATATGCCAGATCCATCTCATGTTTTGATCCTAGAGGTAGTTCAGCTGGAGGAGAACCTATCTTATGAAGAACAACCAGTCCAGATTCTTGACCAAAGAGAGCAAGTGTTGCGAAATAAGGTAATTCACCAGGTAATGGTTTTGTGGAAAAACCATATGGTTGAAGAGGCAACGTGGGAATCTGAAAATGCTATGAGGGATAAATACCCCCACTTATTTTGATAAGTGAATAAAATTGCGAGGACGTAATTCCCAAAAGGGGGGAAGGATGTAACATCCCAGGTAAATAATGAATAAAAAATTTTCATATTTATTAATATTTATGAATTAAATATTAATTTTACTTTAAAGGGGTTGTTATGTTCGATAGCGTACCCGATACGCAACAAAGAGTTTCTTTGAAATCTTACATTGCACACTAGTAATAAAATAATATTATTTTAAATGGTAGTTAACACAAAGCCATTGTATTGGCGGTAATGGATAGAAATAACTAAAATATGATTATATATGTTTTTTAAATGTTTTTACTTTTATCTAATAAAAGATAAAGGCTTAAAATACGGAAATAATTCAATTTTAGGCATATATGCCCTACTTTTCACTAAAGGTTCACTTATCGCCTTTGATGGAGAACCATCATTAAATATAGTTTTGTTCACTCTTATACATTCTATTGGACCAAATAAAACTCTTCTTTAGAATTGGGACATCAAAATTTACTTTGTGTAAATTTTTGGTATTTTTCCGATAAAATTCATTTTTTTAATGAATAGTGTAAAATGTTGTATTTTAATTCAAAACCTCTTTTTAATATAATTTATTTATATGATTAGATTATCTTTTTAATTGGTTTTAAAGTTAAATTAGAATATATTTTTACCATTAAATCCAATAGTGGTCGTTGGAATTAATTTCACTTTGAAATCGGACTTAAACTAGTGTCAATCTTTTGATACTTATTATTTCATAAAAACACGCTATTTGCTCTGACAGTGGGAATTAATTATTAAATTAATTAATGAAACTTATATGTTTTGAATTTTTTAAAATGGACTTCATTTTTGAAATCAGAATATCAAATATAGCTTAGGGTGAAGTTTTGGTATTTTTCTGAAAAACATCAATTTTTGATGAATAGTGAAACCACTAAGTGGTACTTAAAAAACTGATTTTTTGTTTAAATGAAATTTTACCTCCTCCATGTTTTGAATTTCAAAAATCCGACATACATGGTTTTCATTAAGAATTAAAATTTGGTTCAATTGGATTAAAATAATTTTTTGGTGAATAGTAACTTATTAAGTTTTTAATCGCGATTAGAGGTAATTAGTGTAGTTTAAGGTAAAAATAATGTTTTAATAATATGAGATGAGCTTGAAACATGTCATACCCTAATTGGATGTGTCATGGAATACCAATAAAATCCATGGGTCAACTTGGGGACTCCATGGAGCCACTTTGGTTCGGAAATGACATAAATAACTTTTTATATAATGTAAAAGTAAAAATGACACAAACATGAGATGTTTTACTAAAACAATTTTTACATGGGGTTATACAAGTCAGATTTTTGACTATAAATATTAATTAGAAATATAAAAAGATTTCCTACATCATGATATTTTTTTATAATTTTTAGACATTAAATATATTAAATTATTTATGACATCATGATGATGCAGCGATTACCTCATTAATAATGGATTTAAATAAAATGAAAAGATAATGTAAAATATATGACCTACACATGTCCAAAACCTATTGGATGGGTATATTTCGAACCCTTATCACCTTATCCTCGAATTATATCAATGTTGGACCTCTTAAATCCGAATATCATTTTAAAATAAAGTAACTTTTCTTTACTTTCCAAGAGTGCCCCTCCTCTCCTCTTATAAAAGGCCCCCATCTCTACCTCTTTACCCACGCTTCCAAAGCCTTTGGCTCGGACAAACCCTGTCCATTTTGTCTATCCACATCCCTATATTACTCCTTGAAGCCTCACTTTGGGAATAAGTCTTCCCAAGGAATCCTTTGAGCTCAAATCTAAGAGAGTTACCCGATTTTGAGGTAATGTGTTCACTTGTGTTCTTTTGTTTTATTTTGCTTCTACAACCCCCTAAACTCTTTTTATTCATTTATTTTGTAACAACTCCAGTATCCTCAATATACTAGGATGTTTTTATAATAATCATTAGAGCTACACTTACACACATCTACATCTAATGGTTAAAGAACATACTGTTTCTGTGGATGGCGAATTTCTGCCTCACGAAACGATGATTGTTCAACACTCATATAACACATTTAAAGGTGGACATTAAGATGTCACTATATTTATATATGATATATAATATGTTTATGTTTTCTTTAATCTTCTGTATTTTTTATTTATGGCATACCTTTATGGCTTCCATTATGGGTATACGCAATATCTTCATTTTAGGAAGTGCGGACTACCGCCCCCTCAAAGTGATTTGATTCGTTAATTCCATACGTGGGACGTATAAAGGATGGATTTAATGATATTATATATGATATTATAATGTAATTATAATATACCTTTTTATCATTATTATTTCACTCCATTAAAGTATGAGATAGAAATGAAAGTAGCGTTCATGCGTACATACGGCTTACCGTCTCCATGAACGGTGCATTTCATTTCTTATCCCCAAATGTAATGTACTATTATAGGTACATATTTATAATGGATATATATAATGTATGTTACATGTAAATGATGAATATAATTCTGGAATTAAAATATACATACCTCTCATTTAGTTTTAATTCCATTAATATGACAAAGAAATGAAAGTAGCGTTCATGCGTACGTACGGCTTACCATCTCCATGAACGGTGCATTTCATTTCTTACCTCTAAATGATTATGTAATATTATAAATACATGTATTTTCTGGATATATATGATATATATGATATCCAAATCAGGAATTTCATTCTGGATATAAAGAACCTTTGACCGCACGAACAACATGTAATTGTAAGAAGTACACTTTCGACTTAAGAACCAAATATCGACAAAACAGACATTATTAACTTAATGATTACATAATGTTTATAACATGGAAATAAATGATATAAAAGAAATAATAAGCTTGAAAAAGTTTCTTAAGAAAGTAGAAATTAACTCAAGTTTATTATTCAGGACGTTAAAAAACGATCGAGTCAAGTCGGACCCGAGGTAAGGGACTTCGTCTCAATCTCCATTCATTGAGGCGTATTTCTTTTTATAGACAACTTTATTTTATACGGTGTATAAACCACTTTTAATTTTACTTTTATACAAAAGGAATATTTTTCTACGAAGTGTTTTACAAAACGACAAAAAGAAATGTTTCTTTTAACGTACGCGGTGACAACGACCTTTTCCGTCGCCGCGAGTATTATTTGGTCTTTGGCTTCCTCAACAAGCCTTAATGTTTTTTAAAATGAAATAAATACCATATACTGTTTTATGTATTTTGGTATTGAAAAGGGTTTTTTTATAATGTATTTGTTATGTTAATATATTTAAGTGATATATTGTGATAAAAGTGTGGAAATATTTTCTTTCCATTATATTTTTTTTATGTATTGTGATTTTATAATGGTACTTGGACATTTGACGGGTGGTTACGTGATAAACCATATGATGGGTGGTGTCGTGAATACCAGGACAGGTGGTTACGTTATAACCTCCAATGCATTGGGTATGGAAGTCGACCATATGGCTATTCCATTAAGTATGTATATAAGTTGGCCGTATGGCTATTCCATTAAGTGATATGTGTGGAAGTCGACCGTTTGGTTATTCCACTTAAGTATGTTTATGTCCCAAGTTACCTTTATATGTTATGTGTTCTTTATATGGGTTTTATGGTAATCCTTTGGTTACAAAAGGGTAAGTAATGATATTTTATTTAGTGAAGAGTTTTTACTATTTCATGAAGGTGAAGGTATTACTTTGATAAAGTATACATGGTTTACTTGTTGTTTTGATAAACTAACAGTTTTCATTCTTTGTGTATCCCTTACTGAGCTTTTTATGCTCACCCCAAGTTTTTTGAAATGTTTTTCACAGGATTTAATGTGGAATAGGGTCAAGGATTGGATCAAGGGAAAGTCATTCTATATAAAACATGGAACTATACATGTTTCTTTTTAAGAGATTTTTTTATTCTATTGAAACTTAGTAGAATTGTCTACTTTGTAATCTTTTGAGATGTGATATTTATGTTCTAATTCTCTAAAACTCTAAACCTGAAAAGATCCTCAATGTGAATTATTCATTAAATTCAATATTAAGTAAGTTTTAAGGCCGAGGACTTGTATATGCAATGGAACTCGAAAATGATGAATGTTTTAATGTCTCTAGGAGGTCAATTTGAGAAATTATGAATGAACATTGGGAGTCTGCAAATTAGAGAAGCTGTGAATAAACTCTGGGAGTCTGCAAATTGAGGCTGCATTAAGGTAATTTATTGTTTTTTGAATTTTGGATATGTTTGTAACCAGTACACTACATGGATCTTCTTTAGATGAGAATCAGAGTAGGAAGATTTCTCTTGAGCATGTTATTTGGATTTGGAAGTTCAAGAGGGTATGGATCTGCCATCGATACCATGCCCGTGCATCCTTGCACGGGTTTTCTAGCCGAGTGGTCATTTGATGTTGAAAGATTATCATTACGATGTGGTCTCTAGGGAGGAGCGGATCATGTAGTCTTGATCTGGGTTATCATCTTTCATGGTTTTATTTGGCTGTAATGTCTGGATCTTATGGTTTCTCACTTTTCCCTCAAAAGTGTTTTGATAATAAAAAAGTTAATTTTCAGTCACTACATAGTATGAACTTTTTATAAAAAAATCATAGTGGAAATATAAAACTTTTATAAATAATAATAATAAATAATAAAAAACTTTTATAAAATAATGTAACTAAATTTAAAAAAATATATTCTAATAAAGGTCCTCACTTTCACCCAAAGTGATGGGGAAAAATATGAACCTAAATTTAGGTATCTCTAATTTTCAACCTATCAGAATGTTGGTCTTACAAAGCTTGGAATTCCTCGATCCACTTGATCACATAAAGATCTATCTCCCTATCTTTGGGATACCTCAATCTACCTGATTAGACAAACCATTTCCAAAGTGTAATATGAAATGATACATTTCAAAAACTTCAAAAATAGAATTTAGATTGTATAGATTCATTAAATACTTCTCCATGAGGTTGTGGTCATGTTTATAGAAAAAATTCTATTGGTCATATTCCACCCTTCTCGAGATTAGTTTCAATGACATCGAACACATCATCTTTATATTTCAGCATATCAAAAATATATCTAATGGTAGCCTGATTTAACATCATTATAATGCTTAAAAGGGTTTCATTTGGTAGAAATATTAAATATTCATCCATTATACTTTTTACATCTTCATCTGGTGGGATTAGTGAATCTATATCTGGTATACTTTTCATAACTCCATCTAATAAACCTTATAAGCCTCCATCTGATAGATTTTGTATACATTTGTCTGATGTACTTTGTACATTTATGTCTGATGTACTTTGTACACATTTGTCTAATGTACCTTATACATGTTCATCTGATGTACTTTTTACACATCTATCTGATATACTTCGTATATTCCCATCCAATAGAATTGGATTTCTCTATCTATAAAAGCTAAATTTTTTCCTAAAAACTATATACTTTGGAAGAAATAAATATCAGTGATAAAAAAATTAAAGAGTGAATTTTTATTTTAAAAAATAATATTTTAAATAGGTATTTTGACTCAACACATACAAGTTTGAACACCATCTTCATGGCCTTCAGCCCTCTTATATAAGCCTTGGGGTATTGCCATGATATTCATAGAAGTTACTCAAACATTATGGAACATTTGAATAATTCTATCCTTTTATAAATTATTTTTAAACATTTATTCAAGTGTGCGTGAATTTATCAAATAAATTCACATGATTCTCTATATGTTTCATCATATGAAGCATTGAAAATCAATGATAGGTTTACATGTAAAAATACGAAAATGTTAAAAATTAACAATTTTCCACCTAATCATTCATACAATATGATTGATCCATATCACAACACTTGTGATATGTTTATATAATACAATATGATTATGTTAAAATAATTTGATATAGTAGTATGATATCTGTATATTATACTATATGATAATATAACAACCCTGATCTTTTATTACAAAATTAAACAAAATTTATTACATAAACTTCACTTGATACAACATAGAAGATCGAGAGGTATAGTGTCTTTGGGGCTTAGGATAATTACAAAACAACTTAAAACATTAAATACAATATATTTATTCAAAAATTCCTTTACATGACCACTAAATTCCCTCATACTTAGCATTTCATAGGATAACCTGAGGACATGCATAAGAAAAGGGTGAGCTATAAAGCCTAGTAAGGAAATAATCATGGAATAACAAGAGGAATACAATACATGTTAGACAATAGGAATATCAATATATCACAAGAGAATCATAAATATAAAGGCATGATAAAGCATGATAATCATAACATGGAAATGTGGCAACAACACTTAACATGGAATTAGCATGATCCAAGGCTCATTGCACATGGACCATGAGTAAATCCTCATTGCACATGAAGCATGAGTAAAACTGTAATATCCCGGATTTTTCCATTGATTATTTTAATATTATATAGGAATTAATTCAAGACCAGGCTCTGAGACAGTGTGCAGTTCCGAGGCCCAGTGAGCCCGAAACAAATGTTTGAGTTTAATTTAATAATTAAATTACACGCGTGTGTGGTTTTCCTGAAAAAGTGGAATAACTCCCGAACGGGTGCCCAGATCAGAAATCTGAGGGCACTGTTGCGTTCAGAACGGCGATTTTACCTAAGGCGAGGCCTAACATTGGCCGGCACAGGTCGGTGGTGAAATCTAATTTTTGGACGTAACAGTAATAAAATATTTAATAAAAATATTTTATTTAAATCTTGTTTTTGCAGCGAGATCTTTTAAATCTTGTATCTTTCGTTCTTTTTAAATAAAGTCCTGTGCAGGGGGTCCAGGGTTACAGACCTCAAACCCTGAAACCCTTGGCGGCTCTGGAGGCTCTGGAGAAAACCTCTCGACGCGGCAACAACGACGCGGCGATCGGATCTTCGCCAACGAACATCACGGAAATCCAGGTAGGATGTCTTTGTGATTTCATTCTTCCCCGTTTTTGATTTCTACGATGAACACGGACTAATCCATGAACATATTATCCCGCGGATCGATCGTTTTGCGGGCGGGTGCGATTTGGGGTTTTATCGGGAGACCAAATACTTGAGATTTATAATCTATTGATTGTTGTGGTTTTTATCTAACAGCGACAAACCCGGATCGTCACGAACAACGATCGAGGTTCGTCCCCTTTTTAAATCCTTGTTTCTTTTCTCCCTCGCGTTCTTCGTTGCATTCTACGCATTCTTGGAGGAAATCGATCGTTGTGCATTCGTTTGTTGGCGCAACGATCAAAGATTCAAGATCCGACCCTGAAGCAATGCCATGGAGGTGCGACGATGGTTTCGATGAGTGATTTGGAGTGGTTTGGGAGATTCGGGTTTTTGGGCGTTTTTCTTCGGACGGATCTTTCGAGGTTTATGATCCGATTTGAAGACTGAAAACACCTATTTCGATGTTCGTATGATAAGGAGAACCAAACCCTGGATTATCGGGATGAACAGACGAGAAAACGAAGATCTGGAGGATCGGCCGAAGCGCGAGGAAGAAGACGGAATTTCTGGAAAATCCCGACTACACGCCGTGTAGTATGGGCTACACGGTGTGTGTTCATCGGTAGGGTTACCCAGCGTGTACTCCCAGAGTACACGGGCATGGGCAGGGTACACGGCCATGGACATGCCGTGTACACCCCTCCCCATCCAGACCCGGCCAGATACACGGGATACCCTGTGTACTGGTACACGGGCAGGCGACACGGACACGGGCAGAGACCATGTACGGGCACATGGCCAGCGTACACGGAGCGAGCCCAGGTGATCGGAAACGGTGTGTGATTCTTCTACACGCCATGTAGTTGCTTTTTATCCGACAAGCCAAAGGACATGGGCCGTTTACACGGGCAGTACTCGGGGTCAAGGAACACGGTGTGTACTTTTCTACACGCCGTGTAGTTTGGTTTTGCATGGCTTGAATGAAGGACACGGGCCATTTACACGGGCAGTACCTGAGGTCAAGGAACACGGTGTGTAACCATACTACACGCTGTGTATCCTTTTCTTCATGACTTGAGCCACTTGTCTTCTGTGACTTGGACTGGCCTTCTTAGGGTTCGTACCCTTGGTCTTTTCCCTGAAGGTTCTGGTATCAATTCCTTTACACAAGAGTATGATCCCTTCAGCAGAACTCTCTGAATAGAGTTGTTGGAATCCCCTCTCTGAGACTTATATCCGGATCCTCTATTCATTCCTGGAACCCTAGGTAGAGTTATTGGTATCGACGTGACCAACTTTACCCAGGCGCCGATCCTCTGCTTAGTGGATTAGCTCAGATTGAGTTGTCGGAATCACCCCATGGCATAGTTGTGATCCTCACCTGAGCATCATGTTCCTAAGGTACTTGTGGAGTGTGTTCTCCTGGAACAATTACTTCGTATCTCTCTCTCTTCAGACCTAGGAGTGTGTTCTCCCGATGGTATGCTTAGTGTAATCTTCGAGCTGGATCTTAGTAGCGGTATCGCGAAGGTCGTTTGTGTATGAGTATATCTGGATATTCTTGTTATATGTTCTGTAGACATATACTGTGTAGAGCTGATTGTACATTTCTTTGTGGTATTTTCCTTGTTTTTATTGACTTTGTGGTTTTCGGGGTGTCCTACTGGGTATTGCTATACTCACCCCTGCACGGGCTTTGCCCGCACGTGTTTTGTCTTGTGCATACAAGCGAACCTTTGACAGGATTCTAGGCGGACCAGGACCGGACGGTGCTCAGTGAGATCAGACAGGCCAAGGTGTGTTCCTTCAGCGACAGGTTTCAGTCCCAGTACCTTTCTCTATAGGTTGGAATTTGTTGCAGACTTTCTTTTGGTGGGCTTGTACTTTTGGCCCAGGTTTTTACTTTACTGTACTTTACTTCCCTGTCGTACTCTGTGGTTGGGTTTTAGTGTATGCGTGCATCTTTTCCATCTTTAGTAGTTTTTACTTTTCAGCTTTGTGGGCTTAGAGATGTGTGTGTGTGTGTACAGGTTTATAGGCAATGCCTCCCATGTTAGTAGCATGCCTACTTGGTGCTAGTCACCAGCCCCTGGCCTATTGGAGGCGGGCTTGGGGAGTTGCGGTTCAGGCCCCACCGGGACGGGTTGTGACACTACTGGAAATCCAGCATTTCCCAACGGTTTAGAACCGTTGGTATATGTTATACCAACGGTTCTGTAAACCGTGGGGAAGTAAGCCGTTGGGAAAGGCTTTTCCCAACGGTTTACAGAGAACCGTTGGGGTAGGTTAGAAAAAATCAACCTATCCAAACGGTTCTGCCAAACCGTTGGGAAAGTCCTTTCCCAACGGTTTGGCCTGTTGGGAAATCAACAGAGAATTTTCTTTCCCAACGGTTTACAAACTGTTGGTAAAAACAACCATTCAACAGGATATCCCAACGGTTTCAAACCGTTGGGATAGGGTGTTTTTACCAACGGTTCCTTGAACCGTTGGTAAAAACAGCTACATAGAGCCTATGCCAACGGTTTTCAAACCGTTGGCATAGGCTTTGCAGTGCAAATTGCACAGCAGCCTGCAATTTGCACAGCAGGTCTGGTTTTTGGGCATTCACCCTCGGTTTCAATTCAATTTTCAATCCAATTATTCCCTCGTTTTCAATTCATTTTTCAATCCAATTATTGTACCTGTAACACATATAATGCATACATATAGAGAACAAACCAACACATACAAATAATGCAAACCAACCAACCAACACATATAATGCATCCTGAAAATATACACATCCATAATTAAAGTAGAATTCATAACATAATTATAAACATACATAATTCATTTAGAATTCATTTTAAAATTTAGATGACAATCATATGTGGAATCCGGAATTCAATTCATAATTTGATTGGTTTTTCATATACCATATATTTTTAATAGAAATGATATCCATTTTAAACAAAATACATACATCTGGAATGATACCGGTCACACCGTGCCTCAGATTGAGGTGAGGTTAACTCGTACACGTCACAAATGACTCATTGATCGTTTTCCTAAAGTATCAACATATTCTGAAATCGTTTGGTCGGTTTTCCATATGTCAGTTGTTGTTTTCACTTAAAATGAAGTGTTTTTTAAATAAAAGAGAGACACTTTGAATGGTGTCGGCCACACCACGCCTCGTATTGAGGCGGAGTTAAATCGTACACATCACAAATGACCCATGGATTGTTGTGCTAAAATATAAACACAATCAGAATGCGTTTGGTTGGTTTTCCATATGAATTTAGAATGTAGTCCATTTTAAAGAAAAGAGATACACTTAGAGTGGTCTCGGACAAACTGCGACTCAGATTGAGGCGTGGTTGACTCTTACACGTAACATATGACCCATGAATCATTGTCCTAAATTTTCAACAGATTCCGAATGTGTTTGGTCAGTTTTTCATATGTCAATTGTTTATTTCACTTATAATCTTGTCCATTTTAAACAAAAGAGACATAGTCAGAGTGGTACCGGCCACACCGTGTCTCGGATTTAGACGGGGTTGACTCTTACACGTCTCAAATGATCCATGGATCATTTTCCTAAAGTATCAACACAATCTGAATGCGTTTGGCTGGTTTTCCGTATGTCAGTTGATGTTTTTCACTTAAAATGATGTCCTTTTGAAACAAAAGACATACACTTTGAGTTGTGCTGGCCACACCACGCCTCGGATTGAGGTGGCGTTGACTCTTACACATCACATATAACCCATGGATCGTTCTCCTAAAGTTTCAATGGAAACCGAATGCGTTTGGTCAGTTTTCCGTATGTACTTAAAATGTTGTCCATTTCAAACAACAGAAAGTCACTTAGAGTAGTCCCGACCACACTTAGATGACAATTAAATTAGAATTCATAACGTAATTATAAACATACATAATTCATATAGAATTAAATTTAAAATTTAGATGACAATTATATGTGGAATCCGAAATTCAATTCATAATTTGATCGGTTTTTTCTATACCATATATTTTTACCTCAAATGATGTCCATTTTAAACAAAATACATACACCTGAAGTGATACCAGCCACACCGCACCACATATTGAGGCGGGGTTGACTTGTACACGTCACATTTGACCCATGGATCGTTGTGCTAAAGTATCGACACAATCCGAATGCGTTTGGTCGGTTTTCCGTATGCCAGTTGATGTTTTTCACTTAAAATGACGTCCTTTTGAAACAAAAGACGGACACTATGAGTGGTGCCGACCACACCGTGTCTCCAATTGAGGCAGGGTTGATTCGTACACGTCACATATGACCCATGGATCGTTCTCCTAAAGTTTAAATGGAAACCGAATGCGTTTGGTCGGTTTTCCGTATGTACTTAAAATGTTGTCCATTTTAAACAAAAGAGTGACACTTAGACTAATCCTGACCACACCGCGACTTAGATTCATCCTGGGTTGGCTCGTACATGTCACATATGACCCATGGATCGTTGTGATAAATTATCAAAATATTACGAATGCGTTTGGTCGGTTTTTCGTATGCCAGTTGTTCTTTTCATTTATAATCATGTCCATTTTAAACAAAAGAGACAGAGTTAGAGTGGTGTCGGCCACACTGTGTCTCGGATTAAGATGGGGTTGACTTTTACACATCAAATATGACTCATGGATCGTTGTGATAAAGTATCGATAGAATCCGAATGCGTTTGTTCGTTCTTCCGTATGTCAGTTGATGCCTTTCACTTAAAATGACGTCCTTTTGAAACAAAAGATGGACACTTTGAGTGGTGTCAGCCGCACCGCATGTCAGATTGAGGCGGGGATGATTCTTACACATCACATATGACCCATGGATCGTTCTCCTAAAGTTTCAACGGAAACCGAATCCGTTTGGTCGTTTTTTCGTATATACTTAAAATGGTGTCCATTTTAAACAAAAGAGAGTCACTTAGACTTATCCTGGCCACACCGCGACTCAGATTCATCCCGGGTTGGCTCGTACACGTCACATATGACCCATGGATTGTTGGGATAAATTATCAACAGATTCAGAATGCGTTTGGTCAGTTTTCCGTATGTCAGTTGATGCTTTTCACTTAAAATGACGTCCTTTTGAAACAAAAGACGGACACTTTGAGTGGTGCCGGCCACACCACATCTCCGGATTGAACTGAAACCACCGTGCGACATTATAATTATTATTCATGATGTGTACGCGCAGACAGAACGTCAATCGGACGTGCGGTTTGCGCGGTACGACTCAATATTCGTGTTTTAAGTGATGCGTGCGCTTCGTAAACGCGCGTGAGGGGGGTCCAAACGGGCCGAACGAAGTCGGAATGTCCTGAAATCAGACGAAAAATACGAGAGAGTGATTTATGAAGTGGTCGAGTAGACGGAACGTCAATCGGACGTGCCGTGTACCCGCGGTGACCGACAACGCAGTTCTGGTGTCATAAACGGCCAAAACGGGCGTCCAACGGTCAAATTCATAGCGGACGACCTCAGATTGAGCTGAAACCACCGTGAAACATTCTAATTATTATTCTTGATGTGTACGCGTAGACGGCGCGTCAATCGGACGTGCGGTTTGCGCGGTACGGCTCAATATTCGTATTTTAAGTGATGTGCGCGCTTCGTAAACGCGCGTGAGGGGGGTCCAAATGGGCCGAACGAAGTCGGAATGGCCTGAAATCAGACGAAAAATACGGGTGAGTGATTTATGAAGTGTTCTAGCAGATGGAACGTCAATCGGACGTGCGGTTTGCACGGTACGGCTCAATATTCGTATTTTAAGTGATGCGCGCGCTTCGTAAACGCGCGTGAGGGGGGTCCAAACGGGCCGAACGAAGTCGGAATGGCCTGAAATCAGACGACAAATACGGGTGAGTGATTTCTGAAGTGTTCGAGCAGACGGCACATCAATTGGACGTGCCCTGTGCCTGCGGTGACCGACAACGCAGTTCTGGTGTCATAAACGGCCAAAACGGGCATCAAACGGTCAAATTCATAGCGGACGACCTCGGATTGAGCTGAAACCACCGTGAAACATTCTAATTATTATTCGTGATGTGTACGCGCAGACGGCACGTCAATCGGACGTGCGGTTTGCGCGGTACGGCTCAATATTCGTGTTTTAAGTGATGCGCGCTCTTCGTAAACGCGCGTGAGGGTGGTCCAAACGGGCCGAAAGATTTCGGAATGGCCTGAAATCAGAAGAAAAATACGGGTGAGTGATTTATGAAGTGGTCGAGCAGACGGCATGTCAATCGGACGTGCCGTGTGCCCGCGGTGACCGACAACGCAGTTCTGGTGTCATAAACGGCCAAAACGGGCGTCCAATGGTCAAATTCATAGCGGACGACCTCGGATTGACCTGAAACCACCGTGCAACATTATAATTATTATTCGTGACATGTATGCGCAAACGGCACGTCAATCGGACGTGCGGTTTGCGCGGTACGGCTCAATATTCGTGTTTTAAGTGATGCGCGCGCTTCGTAAACGCGCGTGAGGGTGGTCCAAACGGGCCGAACGATTTCAGAATGGCCTGAAATCAGACGAAAAATACGGGTGAGTGATTTATGAAGTGGTCGAGTAGACGGCACATCAATCGGACGTGCCGTGTGCCCGCGGTGACCGACAACGCAGTTCTGGTGTCATAAACGGCCAAAACGGGTGTCAAACGGTCAAATTCATAGAGGACGACCTCGGATTGACCTAAAACCACCATGCAACATTCTAATTATTATTCGTGACGTGTACGCACAGACAGCACACCAATCGGACGTGCGGTTTGCGCGGTACGGCTCAATATTCGTGTTTTAAGTGATGTGTGCGCTTCGTAAACGCGTGTGAGGGGGGTCCAAACGAGCCGAACAAAGTCGGAATGGCCTGAAATCAGACGAAAAATATGGGACAGTGATTTCTGAAGTGTTCGAGCAGACGGCACATCAATCGGACGTGTCGTGTGCCCGCGGTGACCGACAACGCAGTTCTGGTGTCATAAACGGCCAAAACGGGCGTCAAACGGTCAAATTCATATAGGACGACCTCGGATTGACCTGAAACCACCGTAAAACATTCTAATTATTATTAGTGACGTGTACGCGCAGACGGTACGTCAATCGGACATGCGGTTTGCGCGGTACGGCTCAATATTCGTGTTTTAAGTGATGCGCGCGCTTCGTAAACGCGCATGAGGGTGGTCCAAACGGGCCGAACGATTTCGGAATGGCCTGAAATCAGACAAAAAATACGGGTGAGTGATTTATGAAGTGGTTGAGTAGACGGAACATCAATCGGACGTGCCGTGTGCCCGCGGTGACCGACAACGCAGTTCTGGTGTCATAAACGGCCAAAACGGGCGTCAAACGGTCAAATTCATAGCGGGTGACCTCGGATTGACCTGAAACCACCGTGAAACATTCTAATTATTATTCGTGACGTGTATGCGCAGACGGAACGCCAATCGGACGTGTGTTTTGCGCGGTACGGCTCAATATTTGTGTTTTAAGTGATGTGCACGCTTCGTAAACGCGCATGAGGGGGGTCCAAATGGTCCGAACGAAGTCGGAATGGCCTAAAATCAGACGAAAAATACGGGACAGTGATTTCTGAAGTGGTCGAGCAGACGGCACGTCAATCGGACGTGCCGTGTGCCCGCGGTGACCGACAACGCAGTTCTGGTGTCATAAACGGCCAAAACGGGCGTCCAACGGTCAAATTCATAGCGGACGACCTCAGATTGAGCTGAAACCACCGTGAAACATTCTAATTATTATTCTTGACGTGTACGCGCAGACGGCACGTCAATCAGACGTGCGGTTTGCGCGGTACGGCTCAATATTCGTATTTTAAGTGATGCACGCGCTTCGTAAACGCGCGTGAGGGGGGTCCAAACGGGCCGAACGAAGTCGAAATGACCTGAAATCAGACGAAAAATATGGGTGAGTGATTTCTGAAGTGGTCGAGCAGACGGAACGTCAATTTGACGTGCCCTGTGCCCGCGGTGACCGACAACGCAGTTCTGGTGTCATAAACGGCCAAAACGGGCGTCCAACGGTCAAATTCATAGCGGACGACCTCAGATTGAGCTGAAACCACCGTGCACCATTCTAATTATTATTCGTGACGTGTACGCGCAGACGGAACGTCAATCGGACGTACGGTTTGCGCGGTACGACTCAATATTCGTATTTTAAGTGATGCACGCGCTTCGTAAACGCGCGTGAGGGGGGTCCAAACGGGCCGAACGAAGTCGGAATGACCTGAAATCAGACGAAAAATATGGGTGAGTGATTTATGAAGTGTTCGAGCAGACGTCACGTCAATCGGACGTGCCGTGTGCCCGCGGTGACCGACAACGCAGTTCTGGTGTCATAAACGGCCAAAACGGGCGTCAAACGGTCAAATTCATAGCAGACGACCTCGGATTGACCTGAAACCACCGTGAAACATTATAATTATTATTCATGATGTGTATGTGCAGACGGCACGTCAATCGGATGTGCCATGTGCCCGCGGTGACCGACAACGCAGTTCTGGTGTCATAAACGGCCAAAATACTGTCCATTTTAAACAAAATAGAGACACTTTGAGTGGTGTCGGCCACACCACGCCTTGGATTTATGTGGCGTTGACTCGTACATGTTACATATTACCCATGGATCGTTCTCCTAAAGTTTCAACAGAAACCGAATGCGTTTGGTCGGTTTTCCGTATGTCATTTTTTGTTTTCACTAAAAATGAAGTCCATTTTAAACAAAATAGAGACACTTTGAGTGGTGTCGGCCACACCGCACCTCAGATTGAGGTGGCATTGACTCGTACACGTCACATATGACCCATGGATCGTTCTCCTAAAGTTTCTACAGAAACCGAATGCGTTTGGTCGGTTTTCCGTATGTACTTAAAATACTGTCCATTTTAAACAAAAGAAAGTCACTTAGAGTGGTCCCGACCACACCGAATCTCGGATTTAGGCGGGGTTGACTCGTACACGTCTCAAATGACCCATGGATCGTTGTATTAAAGTATCAACACAATCCGAATGCGTTTGGCCGGTTTTCCGTATGTCAGTTGATGTTTTTCACTTAAAATGATGTCCTTTTGAAACAAAAGACATACACTTTGAGTTGTTCCGACCACACCGCGCCTCAGATTGAGGCGGGGTTGATTCTTACACGTCACATATGACCCATGGGTCGTTTTCCTAAAGCATCAACACATTTCGAATGCGTTTGGTCAGTTTTTCGTATGTCACTTTTTGTTTTCACTTAAAATATTATGGAAATTCATATAGAATATTTTTATATCATATTTAGTATGGATTAGATTTTAGTTGATCGTGCTATGAAACATTTCAGAGCTAATGAAATTAAGGAAGGTGGAGGGGTTGTCCGGGGGGCTGTCCGGGGGGGCTGTCCGGTGGGTGTCCAGGGGGCTGTCCGGGGACCAAGGAGGAGGGTGGGGGGGTTGTGCGGGGTCTGTCCGGGGGGTGTTTGGGGGTTGTTCAGGGGGTTGTCCGGGGTTGTTCAGGGGGCTGTCCAGGGGTTGTTCAGGGGGTTGTTCAGGGGTTGTTCAGGGGTTGTTCAGGGGTTGTTCAGGGGGTTGTCCGGGGTTGTTCAGGGGGCTGTCCGGGGGGTGTTTGGGGGGTTGTCCGGGGTCCAAGGGGGAGGGTGGGGGGGTTGTCCGGGGGGCTGTCCAGGGGGCTATCCGGGGTCCAGGGTGGAGGGTTGGGGGCTGTACGGGGGGCTGTCCAGGGGGCTGTCCGCGGGGGCTGTCCGGGGGGGGTTGTCCGGTGGGTGTCTGGGGGGCTGTCCGGAGACCAAGGAGGAGGGTGGGGGGCTGTGCGGGGTCTGTCCGGGGGGTGTTTGGGGGTTGTCCGGGGGGTTGTCCGGGGTTGTTCAGGGGGTTGTCCGGGGGTTGTTCAGGGGGTTGTTCAGGGGTTGTTCAGGGGTTGTTCAGGGGGTTGTCTGGGGTTGTTCAGGGGGCTGTCCGGGGGGTGTTTGGGGGGTTGTCCGGGGTCCAAGGGGGAGGGTGGGGGGGTTGTCCGGGGGGCTGTCCGGGGGGATATCTGGGGTCCAGGGTGGAGGGTTGGGGGTTGTATGGGGGGATATCCAGGGGCTGTCCGCGGGGCTGTCCGGGGGGTGTTTGGGGGGTGTTTGGGGTCCAAGGGGGAGGGGGGGTTGTCCAGGGTCCAAGAATGAGGGGGGTTGTCCAGGGAGTTCTCAAACACACAACCACTAAAAGACAACAACATCCATAAAAATAGAAAATATATAAAAATAACTCAACTCCAATACTATACTACGAGTCTAGATAAAACCAACAACTAGAATAGATTAAACATCAAA
Organism: Viscum album; assembly: GCA_963277665.1. NCBI lineage: Eukaryota > Viridiplantae > Streptophyta > Magnoliopsida > Santalales > Viscaceae > Viscum > Viscum album. Next base: position 196,996,542 of record OY728164.1, read on the forward strand.
TCTCAGTAATATAAGTCAAAAATGTAACGGATCAATATGTCCCACATCAGCATCACCATCACCATCATCATCATCATCATCACCCTCGTCATCTTCCTCCTCATCGTCCTCACCCTCCACAGCGCCTTCCTCCTCGCCTTCGCCCTCCTCCTCGCCCTCCTCATCTCCCTCCTCTTCCGCATCAGACTCCTCGCCATCATCATCTTCAAGCTGGACATCGGCCTGACCACCACTGGAACTGCCACCTGGTGCACCATATATAGAATGTATCGACGACATGTATTCATCAATCGCTGGGCTGGCCTCTGCTGGAAGTGTTGGACGTAGAACTTCAATAAATTTCATAAATGCACTGTTTGCCCTAGCAGACTGTTCTGCCGTCTCTGTGGCCCTTTTCTCAGCCTGTTCTGCCTGTGACCTAACTTGCTACAGCTCATTGGCACTACAACTCGTACCTTAGGCAGGCCAATACCTTGTCGGGGCTATCCTAGGTCGGCAGCGTACTCTGCCAGAATGATCCTCTCCCAACACCTGATGTAAGTGATCAGATGGCCCAAAATTGTCTGCTTCTTGGGCATCGAGGGCCTCTAAAGCATCCTGTTACAAATATAAATATATTATTAAGTTACTAAATAGATATTAAAATATAAAATCAACAGATTAAAACTTACAATCTGCTGCTGAGTCGCTTCGTTGACAGCACTTCCATCCTTTTTTCGTCTACTCGAGAAAAACAGTTTTGCTTGAGGCACACGTCCTTCAATATTTTGTACTTGCCTCTACAATGAAATTGAAAACAAAAGTTATATAAAAACTTTAGTAAATGATTAAATAATTGAGGAAACAAAAGAAAATGTAAGTCATAAAGAAAACTTATAAACAATTGTCATAACTACTGCTCTCATGATCCGGCATCGTCGTGCGTCCTAGTGTATGGAGGTATTTTTTTGCATCAATGTTTTTTTTTCCAGATGATTCCTAAATAAAATTCGATAATGAAAAGGATAATATTAATGAAAAACTTGAAAGTTATTATTTAAATACCTCAAATGTAATTCATACCTTAAACTGGGTACTCGTCCAATGAGTAATCATCTGACGATACTGCTCTATAGGACAATCATCCACGACTGGTACCGCCTCTAACTCAGTGCCAACTCTAGCACGCCAGCCAATATACAGCTCATGCTTGTAGGCTCTCCAAATCTCACCTAAATACTTCAGACGTTCCAGTCGTGTACCCTCACCATCAGGAAAATTAAATCGAAGCTGAAATCAAAATATTAATTCATATAAATACAAAAATAATTCATGGCATTAAATACAACAGATTTTTTTACCCATATCTCTGCCCAAGCTCTATCTTTGACCTCATGTGGAAAATGTCTCCATGACAGCGGGCTGACGGGAATGATGTCGGAGTATTTGGCAAGCGTCGCCAGAAAACTCCGACATTGCTGCCCTGTTTTCTCAACCATCTGATTGTCTTCATTATATTCCACCATAACCTGTGTGCGACGGTTCCACACCGAACGTATGCATGTACGGCCCCGCCCCCGACTCCTGTCAGTAAATGTATCTATCATGAAAGAAAAACAAATATTTTATCAAAACATGTTATAATGAAAATAAATATTGCTATAAAATTTTGTTAGGGTTTTATAAATATACATGCGCTAGTCTGATCAATGAGTGGCGCCGGATCCACAGAACCTGATGGAACACCCTCTGGTGGAACAGGAGTCGAAGACGATGGAATATAAAAGCTCGGAGAGACAGAAGTAGAAGGAAAAGAAGATGGAATAGCTGTATGACCTGATGCTGACTGGGGAGTGGGAATCATCATGGGATGTGAAAATGATGGGGCAGAAGATGCAGAAGGTGGAGAAAACATGGGAGGCCTAAATACCTCGTGTGTCCCTAACGACACACCAGGATCAGAATGTGGGAAGGCTGAAATTTCAGTGGGAGGGGCAGGGTCTAGTCGGGCATGCGCAGCTCTACGTCCACCTCTGGTACGAACCCTCCTCGTACCACCGGCCTGAGTACTAGGACCAGTACTAGGCTCCTCGTCGAATAACTGTCAACGTAATGGTGGATCCTACAAAAAAGTTTACAAAAAAAATTAATCACATGACATTATATATTCTATAAATATATATATATATATATATATATATATATATATATATTTGAAATAAAGTACTCACTGTAGGCACTAATGGTGGAATGCCCATCTCCTCCATCCGACGATTGTTCTCCGCCATTTTTTTCTTCGTCTCTCTTCAATTTGCTGCATTTCTTGCATTTGAAAACAAATATGTAATTAATTAGAAAAAGAAAATTAATGTGTAAACCAAAAAACTAAATATATGAGGCAATGAGGGGATTCATTGGTAATTTAGCTATCAATTGTTTTATAAGAGCTTGAATGAATTTAATAAAACATACAAGTTGTAATGTTCACCAAGTTAGAAATATTGTTTGATTTGGTTTGAATACAGTTCAATTCCAAATTAGAAAATGCAATTAAAATAAAACAGAAACCAATAAACATTAAAAATTCACATAACGGTCAAGTCAGATAAAACATATTTGTGATCAATACTAAATAAATATGAATATTACCAACCTTAACAACCCAACTCGAGGTAAACCAAAAGAATTGAGAACATGGATGAATGATTCTATATATTTCCAACCACAACTTCAGGTTCGCAATCAACTCTGACAATTGAGCTATTGGAGTCATCAAAAGAAATAAATGGATTGGTTCCAATGGCAATAGGGACAGTGTCAATTCCATCATCAGCATCATCAAAAATATGTCTTGGAATTACTTCAACTATGACACCAAATTCAGGTTGAAGTTGATCTTTGACATAAAAAACTTGTTTAGCCATTGATTCCAACACATATGGTTCTTCGGTAGCAAGAGTGCGGGTCATATTAATTACTCGAAATCCACAATCATTAATAAATGTGCCATGTCTCGTCATCGAATCAAACCAATGACATTTCATCATTGTGACTCGTCCATGAGAGTAATAATCCAATATTATTATTTTCTCAATGACTCCATAATAACCCAAATTTTCAAGTCGCGGTCTACTATCTGATGCACTGGCATAACAATCTGTTGTGGCAGTAACCATAATACCATCATGTTGTGTTCTCGTGTTTTTGGCTCGTTCAGTGACAATAAATTTGTACCCATTGATAACAATTGATTTACAGTCATGAACCACGGTATTAGGACCAAAAGCCAAAGCTCTTATTTCCTCAGAGATAGAGTCAGCAGACAAACTCAATACCTGCAATATAAATGACAGTTAAACTTAAGTAAATATTGAAATAATTAATTTAAACAGTAATATTTTTACCTTCAATTTTAACCAAGAATAAAACTCTTTGCTATGCAAAGTCTCTCTCCTTCTCAAAGATAAAGAATGATGCTTCCTATTTATCATTGTTTTATGTTCCCTGTAGATAAAAAAATATGAATAGTTTAACAGATATATATGTAAGATATACATATTCAATTTTGTTACCTGATATAGTCATCGAACAAATAACAGTTGAACAAAACTGCGCGATGTGCCATCTCCCGCTCTTCATGGATTAATGTCTTCAATGTATATGATCCAGGAATTCCTCCTGTTTGAGGAAGTGATGGAAAACTGGGTTCAATTTTCTCATATTGTTCTTCTTCATTTCTCATTGGTCTGTTCATTCTTGTAGTAAGATCAGACAAATACATTGAACAGAAATCCATACATTCTTGAGCTAAGTAACCGTTCACGATAGAACCTTCGGGATGATTCTTGTTTCGAACATAAGACTTTAATGTGAACATATTTCTTTCAGTTGGATACATCCAACGAAAAGAAACAGGTCCTCCGAGAAATATTTCAGTTGGAATATGGACAGTCAGATGCAGCATGCATGTGAAAAATGATGGGGGAAATATTTTCTCCAACTCACACAAAATTAATGGGGCATCTGTCAACATTTTTTGCAAGAAAGACTTGGACAACTTCTTAGCACAAAGATCTCTAAACAAATGGCACAACCGAATAACACCCACCCTTACATTATTGGACAAAAGATGACGGATTTCTATTGGAAGCAACTCATGCAGTAGAACATGATAATCATGAGTCTTCAAAGATTTTAGCTTCAAATCTCTTCTGTTGACCCGTTTAGATATGTTGCTTGAATAGCCATCAGGAACTCTAATAGTCTCTAATACTTCCAAAAATTGTTTTTTTCAGTAGGTGTCATCACATAAGAAGCACATGGAAGTTGCCATTTATTTTCACTGATACGCACAGGATGCAATTCTGGTCTGATTCCCCAATCCACCAAGTCACGTCGAGATCGTAAATCATATTTTGTCTTTCCCTTGACATTTATAAGAACTGAAAGCAACATTTCACATATATTCTTTTCAATATGAATTACTTCTAAGCAATGACGTAGCAAATTGGTTGACCAATAAGGAAAATAAAAAAAGATACTCCTCTTCCTCCAATTGTAACAGGTTTCTGTGGAAACATTCTTTCTCTTTCCAGATTTCATTTGACCCTTCCCGAACGAAAAACTGAAATATTTCAATTCATTAAGCACATCAGTTCCAGACATACGCTGAGGTGGATCATCGGTCTCTATAGTATTATCAAATCTTCGACGATTCATTCTATATGGATGATCCTTTGGCAAAAATCGCCGATGTCCTATAAAACTGAAACTACAACGATGTTTCAGTCTTCTGGATCGTGTATTCTTCATACAAACTGGACATGACAGTTTTCCCTTCGTGCTCCATCCAGACATCATTGCATAAGCCGTAAAATCATTGATCGTCCACATAAGCGTAGCACGCATCTGAAATATGTCTTTTGAACATGCATCGTATGTGCGCACACCCACATCCCAAAGAAGTTTCAACTCTTTTATTAAAGGTTTCATGTATACATAAATATCAATGCCGGGATCAGAAGGACCAGATATGAGTATACTCATGAAAGTGAAAGATTTTTTCATACACAACCATGGGGGAATATTATAAATGTGTATAAAAACTGGCCATGTGCTGTGCGAAGTAAGAATCTGCCCAAACGGATTAAAACCATCGCATGAAAGACCCATCCTCACATTACGCACGTCAGCTGCAAAATCAGGATGTCGAGCATCAAATCTCTGCCATGCAAATCCATCTGCAGGATGAAGCAACTCATCGTTAGTCTTCTTTCTCTCGGTATCATGCCATCTCATTTTTATTGATATGTCATCAGACATAAAAAGATTCTGGAGTCTGGGGATCAATGGAAAGTGCCACATTACTTTCTGTGGAACGTGGGATGGTGTTCCATCAGATTTTGACTTCTAGCGGGATGTGCCACATTTTATACATTCATTTCGTTCAGCAGTTTCTTCCCAGAATAAACTGCAATCTTTCGAGCAAGCATGAATTTTGTTTCTGGAAAATCCAAGTTCTTCAACTAACTTCCATGCCATATAGTGGTTTGAGGGAATATCTGCATCATCTGGAAGTAAATCCTTCAAGAGGGTAAGAATGTAATCGATTGCTGTATTAGAAATCCCATACAAAGTTTTTCCATGAAATAATCGGATTAAAAATTCCAGCTTTTTCATTTTATCGCATTGTCGATATACTGGAGTCGTGGCAGCATCATTCAATTTTTTCACCCTATCAATATCATCATTTTCACTAGATGCATTAGTTTTCCTCATATCGACGTCTTCTTGAGTCAAAATCCTTTCTTTTTCTTGATGACGAATAAACGGAAACCGATCATCTAACAAATTCTCCATTCCAGTCCTTTCATTTCGATCATCACCAATTTGAGATTTCATTTTCTCCCCATTGTGATACCACACAAAGTAGTTTGCTTGAAAACCATTTTTGGTTATGTGGTAGCTGACTTCTTCATGACTCAACCAAGGTCTACCAACACAATTGGAACATGGGCAGTGTATGCGACCACTATCTGAAGCATTGTGAAATGCAAAATCTATAAATCTCTCCAAATTGTTTTGAAAATCGCTTGAGATATGATCGGTTTCATACATCCAACTTCTGTCCATTCTATAAAAAGAATTCATATAAGTCATTTTGTCATAAACAATTCAATAGGATTGAACTTTAATAGAAAATACATTTAAGTAAACGATAAAGGAAGAAAATAATCATGGTATCAACTACACATGTGAAAAAAACATACTAATGTGTTATTGAAAAAATGTAAAACCAACAAGAACTTAATGTGTTATCACATCAGAGCATGCCTAATCCCATAACTATATTAGTAGGGTATCCTCATATGCGATTTACCTTTTTGAATTAATATTCACTTCCTCACCAGGTACCTGAGTAGATTTCATAGATATAATCATCTCACATCCTGTAAGGCTTCCATTATGTATGATCTGCAGAATAATTTGAGTGATCATGAATCATGCATGGGATCTTCCCATGATCACTATAGATTATGAGAAGGAATTATGATAGGTCACGTGAATAACATCAAACACATATTTTAGATAATTTGAGACATAATATAATAAAATAATGTATAAATCTATGGAATTTGGGATAAAAGGATGGATGAAATACTAAAATATGGGAGACTAAGGTGAAGGAAATATATGTTGACCCTAATGTTCATAACATGCATCACCTATGAAATTTTATTGCACTAGGAAATTTCATCATGTTCACAATACATTCCATTGGAAACCTATTTTGATCATTTGATGTCCCCTTGACATGTCAAATAAAATCAGATGGCACCCATGAATATGCCACCCTTGTAATGAAAAGCCTTTAATTATCACCATACAGACTACATGTTTTCCAATAGATATGTATCTCCTTCTATATAGGGGAATCAATACATATTATCTCAGTCTCATATTAAATGTTAGGAATGTTAGATGGATCCCTTAACACCCTCCAGGCACACCAACTAGGTCATGTGATGTCCTCAAATCATGTCACTATGGACATAAATCACCCTTCAAGACATGTCACACTAACTCTAGAGTTTCCCTCCCAGTGTGTCAAACATGTCTTTTGATGAAAATGGAAAAGATCACCAAAATCAAAAGATTCCCTATAGGCATTACATCCATGATCATGAAATTGCTTCTAGGATCAACCAGTCAGGACTTGTGATGTCCTCCAAACATTCCATCCTTGATCATTAGAGAAACATCAGACAATCCACCATACCCCCCTGGACACCCCGTACCCCCCCGGGATAGCCCTGCCCACCCTCCTAAACAGCCTACACCCCCTCCCCTGCAACCCCACCACCACCACCTAGACATACCACCCCCATGGACACCCCACACACCCCTCCCCCACCAGGACACCCCACCCAGACCCCCAGGACAGCCCACACCCCCTGGACAGCCCCGCCCACCCCCGTGGACAGCCTTTCCCACCCCCGTGGACAGCCCCGCCCACCCCCGTGGACAACCCACCCACCCCCGTGGACACCCCCGACCCCCTAGACAGCCCAACCACCCTCGTGGATAGCCCACCCACCCCCCTCGACACCCCTTCTCTCTATGGAAAGCCCCCCACCCCCTTGGATAGCCCACCCACCCCCCCTGGACACCCCTACCCCCCGTGGCCAGCCCACCCACCCCCCTTGGACAGCCCGCCCACCCCTCCTTGACAGCCCGGCCACCCTCGTGGACAGCCCGTCCACCCTCGTGGACAGCCCGTCCACCCTTGTGGACAGCCCGCCCACCCCCGTACCCCCCTGGACACCCTGTACCCCCCTGGATAGCCCCGCCCACCCTCCCAAACAGCCCACACCCCCCCTCCCCTGCAACCCCACCACCACCACCTAGACATACCACCCCCCTGGAATGTGTAGAAATAACATAAAAATACATGATATATAGATAGCACAAAATACTCAACCTATGGGTTCACATTAACTACATAATCACACACTTCACTACTACCATAAAACACATAAACCACACCACCACCACACAATACACATAGCATTTCTCACATTCATTTATAAGCCACTTCATTCACACTTACATTGTCCATTCATTTAATGTTAAATTAATTAAATCCATTTACCACACATCCATTTCTATTCCATATCATTTATTTAATATCTTGTTTTTTTGTTTTAACAGCATAATTTATTCCATATATAACCAGGAAACTAATAAAACCACCACACAAAAACTCACCATCTCACAATAACCATCGACACCATGTTACATCGACCAACCATCTCACCAAAACAACCACATATCACAATAAAAATATTGCACATCACAAACCACCGCACAACCAAAACCACCTCACCACATTATACACCACAACTTCATCACACAACACCTCCACACGACACAACACCACCACACATCATCACTATCATACAACTTCACATGACATATCCATGCCCACTAACCATCACATTACAACCCCACATATCACAAATCCCAACCGGTCACCTCAATCCCCATAAAACAGCCTACAACATACAATGAAACACAAAAAAAAACCTCTCATAGAGGCAACATACCCCAACTTCCACAATTTATTTATTTAAGGTCTTTTATTACATTACCCCTTTATTTAGCATGGACATTATAACACAACTGATATTCCATGGGAAACTAATTAATTAACAAAATATTTATTCATTTCCCTATTTTACACGGTGAAATCACATCAAAATCCAAACTTAAAACTAAAATATTAGATCAATAACAATAAAAACAAGGTACCATATGTGTATAAAGAAAAAATTACCTGATTTGAGACGATTCAGATGGGTTTTCACCTATTCCTATGGGGGAGTTCGATAGTAGCAGAGAGATGCAGCTGGATTGATAACTTAAAACTAAAATACTAGAGCAATAACAGTAAAAATAATAAAGACAAGGGACCATATGTGTATAAACAAAAAATTACTTGATTTGAGATGATTCAAATGGGTTTTCACCTATTCGGATGGGGGATTTGGAGAGTAGCAGAGAGCTGGAGGTGGATTGATAACTTAAAACTAAAATACTAAATAAATAACAATAAAAATAAGGAAGTATATGTGTATAAATGAAAAGATACCTGATTTCAGATGGTTTTCACCTCTTCAGATAGGGGATTTCGCGAGAGGAGAGCGGTGGAGCGGATGAAATTAGGTTTCTGTGCGAATGGGGGAGAGCAGCCCCATGGCTGGATTTGGGGGAAATAATTCCCAACGGTTTTTAAGAACCGTTGGGAAAGAGATGCTAAGGACCCCTTTACCAACGGTTTGAGGAAACCGTTGGCAAAGGGGTGACCCTTTCCCAACGGTTCAACAGAACCGTTGGCAAAAGGGTGATTAACACACCCCTTTACCAACGGTTTGAAGAAACCGTTGGCAAAGGGGTGGCTTTTCCCAACGGTTTCAGTGAACCGTCGGGAAAGGCTTTCTTAATCCTTCAATCCCAACGGTTTTAGCAAACCGTTGGTAAACACCCGTTGGGAAAAACAGCATTTCCAGTAGTGTGACAGAGTGGTATCATAGGTGGTCTGTTCTACCTTAGGACCGAGAGTCTGTGAGTTGGTTTGGGGCAACAGTGTTAAGTGTTTCAAGTTTGGATCTCAGGACAGGGACCCCAGTATTGGTGCGGCGGCCGACGTATCCATACACCAGGGCTCTGATAACTTTATTTTTGACTCGAAACATGAAAACACTAGTTGAATGGGGGAAAATAATGGTACATGAATCATATAGGAATGGGTTGTGGTTTCCATGTCCTTCTTGAGTCAGTTCTCCAGATATACTCACTGACTGTGATACATCTTGTTTCTTAAACAGGATTCCTCCGTGATGCGCACCCGCTAGGATCCAACAGCTCGATCACGAGGTTGACCTCCTTAGTGATGAAGCTTCGATACAGGGACCAGATCCCCTAGTTCTACCACCAGGTGGCATGCCAGTTATCTCGCCACCTATGGGAAAGTTTTTGGCACCTGCTGTACCAGTGGAGGAGGAGGACAGGCTGAGCGCACTCCACGAGTTTCAAAGACAGAGACCCCTCAGGTTTCGAGGTGAGACTGACCCTCAGGCAGTAGAGGACTGGCTTGAGGCAATGTCTAGGGTCTTCCGTTTGGTCAGGACACCAGCAGACCAGATGGTGATCCTGGCAGCGAGCCTTCTACAGGGCTCGGCAGGGCGATGGTGGAGTTTGGTCATCCAAACTCACAACGAGGCGACTCTTGCATGGTCAAAGTTTGAGCATCTCTTCAGATAGGAGTTTTCACCGGTTACCCTGAGAGAAGTACGCATATAGGAGCTTCTTCAGCTCTAGCAGGGAACCATGTTGGTGGCCAACTATTCATCGAGGTTTACCGACCTCTCGCGGTACTCGATAGATATGGTCAGAGATCAGTACTTCCAAGCTTGGACTTTTTAACGGGAATTGCGCAGAGATATCCAAGCTAGCATCATCCCTATGATCATTCCTACTTATGTTGGGGTGCTCGAGCAGGCTTTGGTGGTCGAGAGCTTCCTGACAGAGCAGGGACAGCCGGCAGTTGTCAGTAGTGGGCGAGCTGGAGCAGATACCTCAATGGCAGGGAGCTGACGTTAGGGACCCAGGAGTGGGAGACGTTTCCAAAGGAGATCCCGGGATAGGGGATCGGCCGTATAGGGTTCACAGGGTGCATCCAACTAGCCTCGAGAGAGGAAATGTTACTCAAGTGACAGCAGGGGACATCTCACTCGAGATTGACCGACCCGCCGTACTACTGACACGGGAGCAACGGATGGACCACCGAGGTAGAGGCAACGTGTAGAGCAGGCAGATCCTCGAGGCGGTGGATGTGTAAAAATAACTAAGAGAGCAGCTGGAGGTGGTCGGCGTTTCGACCCTTTACCACCACCACCCCCAGGAGGTCTGTCCCAGGCTCAGGGAGCTGGTGGACAGAGGCAGGGGCAGCTATAGGCGGTAGAGGCTTATGACCCAAGTACTCCCGGAATGATTAGAGGTACTATCTGTGTCTTTTCTACTTTGGATTCTGTATTGATAGACACAGGTGCTAGTCATTCCTTTCTAGCTTCTTATCTTGTTTGAGACCTTGAGATTCCAGTTGAGCCGTTGACTCGACCCTTACACTTAGAAACACCGACTGGAGAAGATTCAAAGATCACACACCTTTGCAGGCAGTGTGACCTGACCCTTGGAGGTGAGAGTTTTGGTTGGAACCTCTTGGTGGTAGCTTCGAGGCCTTACGATGTCATTCTTGGTATGGATTGGCTATCCACAGTTCATGCCCAGATTGATTGTTTTAGGCGAAGGGTGCGGTGTGTCCACAGTGATGGGATGAGGTTCTCTTTTGTCAGTGAAAGAGAGACCCAGGCAGTGCAGGATGGACTCGTGCATAGGAGGGCACAATCAATTTCACATCAGTTGGCTAGCCTAGCCCTTGGCGCAGTAGATGTTATGAGTTTCCAGTTTCCAGCAGTGGTGGCTGAGTACGAGGACGTCTTTCCGGAGGATGTCCCTAGGCTACCTCCCCGTCGATAGATAGATTTCTGCATTGAGTTGCAACCCGGGACGACCCCGATATCAGCATCGACTTATCGGATGGATCCTGTAGAGCTTCGTGAGCTGAGGATGCAGCTGGATGACTTGCAGAAGAAGGGCTTTGTGAGACCCAACGTTTCACCCTAGGCATCCCCAATGCTGTTTTCCAAGAAGGCGGACAGGATCTTGAGGCTGTGTGTGGATTATCAGCGCTTAAATCAGGTGACCGTGAAGAACCGGTATCCACTACCGAGGATCGATGACCTCTTCGACCAGTTGAGAGGGGAACAATGGTTCTTGAAGGTTGATCTATGATCAGGCTATCACCAGTTGCGAGTATGGGAGGAGGATATACTGAAGACGGATTTCAGATATTGCTACGGTCACTATGAGTACTTAGTGATGCCCTTCGGTGTGACGAACGCCTTGGCAGTGTTCATGGGACTCATGAACCGGATCTTTCAGCCCTATCTAGACCGGTTTGTAGTTGTCTTCATCGATGATATCCTTGTGTACTCTGCGTCCAAGGAGGAGCACACGAGACACCTAAGGATGGTTCTGGACACACTCCGAGAGAACCAGTTGTATGGGAAACTCTCGAAGTGTCAGTTCTGGTTATAGGAGGTCCACTTTCTGGGGCATGTTATCTTAGTGGATAGTGTAGCAGTGGACCCAGCAAAGGTGGAGGCATTTCTAGCATGGGAGACACCCCGGAGCGTGACGGAGGTGCGGAGCTTCCTTGGGTTGGCAGGCTACTATCGGAGATTCATCCATGATTTCTCCAGGATTGCAGCACCCATGACAACTTTGACCCAAAAGGGACAGCCTTTCATGTGAACCAAGAGATGCCAGCAGGCTTTCCAACAGTTGAGATAGAGTCGGACGAGTGCCCCGATCTTGAGATTACCAGAGGAAGGTGTCGAGTACATAGTGTTCTACGACGCATCAGTAACTAGGCTTGGTTGTGTCCTGATACAGAGGCAAGCGGTCATTGCCTATGGCTCGCGTCAGTTGAGACCACACGAGCAGAACTACGTGACCCATTATCTTGAGTTGGCAGCGGTAGTCTTCGCATTGAAGATGTGGCGGCACTACCTAATGGGTGAGATTTTTACCATCTACTCTGATCACAAGAGTCTCATATATATCTTCTCTCATAAGGATCTGAATTTGAGACAGAGGTGATGGCTTGAGTTCCTCCATGATTATGACTTTGAGATCGTTTATACTCCTGGGAAGGGGAATGTGGTGGCAGATGCTCTCAGTAGGAAATCCAGTTCACAGTTGCTGGATGAGGCGACAAGGCAGTTGGCCACTTTGCAGTTGTCCTTCGTAGATGGAGATGAGGGATCTTACCTTCAGTCGATGGTTGTTACCCCTCCACTCTTAGAGTGAGTCAGGGAAGCACAGCGCAAGGATGCTAGCTATGAGACTCTACGTGCTCAGATATCCATAGGTGATGATGCTGATGGATATTCAGAAGGTAGGGAGAACGTTGTCCTTTTTAGAGGGTGCACGGTAGTACCAGTGAAGTTACAGGAGGAGGTTCTAAGGTAGTATCATACATCCCCTTTGGCAGTACATCCAGGCGTGGCAAAGATGTGTCGTGACCTCCGACATCAGTTCTGGTGGCCAAGAATGAAGAAGAGTGCGGCATAGTTTGTTTCTCGGTGCCTTACTTGTCAGCAAGTAAAGGCTAAGCACCAGGTTCCAGTAGTTTTGGCTCATCCCCTAGAGGTTCCATAGTGGAAGTGGGATAGGATATCCATGGAATTTTTGATGGGTTTACCACACACGTTCAGGGGACACGATGCCATATGGGTGATCGTTGATCGACTCACCAAGTCGGCCCACTTCCTAGCCATACGGGAGCAGAGTTCAGTAGAGAGCTTGGGACGCCTCTACGTGCAGGAGATAGTTCGACTTCATGGAGTACCATCCACGATCATCTCAGATCGTGATGCTTGTTTCACATCCCGGTTGTGGAAGGGATTACAGGAAGCTTTTGGGACCCAGTTACGCTTGAGCACAGCATTTCATCCCCAGACTGATGGTCAGACAGAGCGGACCATCCAGGTTCTGGAGGATATACTACGAGCTTGCATACTTGACTTTGGTCGTAGCTGGGAGGATCACCTACCACTGGTGTAATTTTCTTATAACAACAGTTATCATTCCACTATTGGTATGACATCATTCGAGGCTCTATACGGGCGACCTTGCAGGTCGCCACTTTGCTGGACTGGCCCGGGAGAGTCAGCACTCAGGGGCCCAGAGATGGTGAGAGCTACTACAGAGAAGGTGCAGGTCATCCAGGAGCGGATGAAGACTGCACAGAGTCGGAAAAAGTCTTATGCCAACCAGAGATGGAGGCCCTTGGAGTTTGGGGAAGGAGACCATGTGTCCCTTCGGGTCTCACCTCGACGGGGATTGCAGAGATTTGGAACAGGTGGAAAGCTATCTCTGAGGTTTGTTGGCCCTTTTCAGATTCTGAGTAGAGGTGGCGAGGTGGCGTATTGCTTGGCTCTACCTCCTCAGATGGACTGGGTACACAACGTCTTCCATGTGTCGCAGCTACAGAGGTACGTGCATGATCCATCGCACGTCATCGACTGGGGCGAGATGGACATCGATGATGGAGTGACCTTTTCTGAGTACCCAGTGGAGATCAAGGATTGGCAGGAGAAGATCCTTCATGGATGATCTATTCCCTTGGTGCATGTCTGGTGGCAGCACGGGAATCTCCAGGAGAGCACATGGGAGCGGGAGTCTCAGATTCGCGTGCAGTACCCACATCTTTTTTAGTATCCCTTGTTTTGGCTTTTCGGGGACGTAAAATCCCTAAGGTGGGTGTGATGTAATGTCCCAGATTTTTCCATGTATTATTTTAATATTATATGGGAATTAATTTGAGACCAGGCTCTCAGATGGCGTGCAGTTCTGAGGCCCAGTGAGCCCGGAACAAATGTTTGAATTTAATTTAATAATTAAATTACACGCGTGTGTGGTTTTCATGAAAAAAATGGAATAACTCCCGAACGGGTTCCCGGATCAGAAATCTGAGGGCACTGTTGCGTTTAGAACGGTGATTTTACCTAATACGAGGCCTAACATCGGGCGGCGCAGGTCAGTGGTGAAATCTAATTTTTGGACGTAATAGTAATAAAATATTTAATAAAAATATTTTATTTAAATCTTGTTTCTGCAGTGAGATCTTTTAAATATTGTATCTTTCGTTCTTTTTAAATAAAGGCCTGCGCAGGGGGTCCAAGGTTACAAACCTCAAACCCTGAAACCCTTGGTGGCTCTGGAGGATCTGGAGAAAACCTCCTGACGAGGTGACGACGACGCGGCGACCGGATCTTCGCCAATGAACGCCGCAGAAATACAGGTAGGATGTCGTTGTGATTTTATTCTTCCCTATTTTTGATTTCTACGATGAATGCGGACTAATCCACAAACAGATTAGCCTTCAGATCGATCGTTTTGCGGGCGGGTGCAATTTGGGGTTTTATCGGGAGACCAAATACTTGAGATTTATAATCTATTGATTGTTGTGGTTTTGATCTAACGGAGACAAAACCGTATCATCACGAACAATGATTGAGGTTTGTCCCCCTTGTTAAATCCTTGTTTATTTTCTCCCTCGCGTTCTTCGTTGCGTTCTACGCATTCTTGGAGGAAATTGATTGTTGCACATTCGTTTGTTGGCACAACGATCCAAGATTCAAGATCCGACCCCGAAGTAATTCCATGGAGGTGCGACTATGGTTTCAGCGAGCGATTCAGTGTGTTTTGGGAGATTCAAGTTTTTGGGAATTTTTCTTCGGACGGATCGTTCGAGTTTTATGATCCAATTTGAAGAATGAAAATACCTGTTTCGGTGTTCGTATGATAAGGCGAACCAAACCCTGGATTATCGGGACGAACGGACGAGAAAACGAAGATCCAGAGGATCGGCCGAAGCATAAGGAAGAAGTCGGCGTTTTTGGAAAATCCCGACTACACGCCATGTAGTATGGGCTACACGGCGTGTGTTCATCGGTAGGGTTACCCGGCGTGTACTCCAAGAGTACACGGGCACGGGCAGGGTACACGACCATGGACACGCTGTGTACACCCCTCCCCAGCCAGACCCATCCAGATACACGGGATACCCCGTGTACTGGTACACGGGCAGGCGACATGGACATGGGCAGAGACCATGTACGAGCACATGGTCAGCATACACGGAGCGAGCCCAGGTGATCGGACACGGCGTGTGATTCTTCTACATGCCATGTAGTTGCTTTTTATCTGACAAGCCGAAGGACAAGGGCCGTTTACACGGGCAGTACCCGGGGTCAAGGAACATGGCGTGTACTTTTCTACACGTCGTCTAGTTTGGTTTTGCACGGCTTGAACGAAGGACACGGGCCGTTTACACAGGAAGTACCTGAGGTCAAGGAACACGGTGTGTAACCATACTACATGCCATGTTACCTTTTCTTCATGACTTGAGCCACTTGTCTTCTGTGAATTGGACTAGCCTTCTTAGGGTTCGTACCCTTGGTCTTTTCCCTGAAGGTTTTGGTATCATTTCCTTTACACGGGAGTATGATCCCTTCAGTAGAACTGCCTGAATAGAGTTGTTGGAATCCCCTCTCTGAGACTTAGAGACAAATCCTCTATTCATTCCTGGAACCCTGGGTAGATTTCTTGGTATCGACGTGACCAACTTTACATGGGCGTCTATCCTCTGCTTAGAGGATTAGCTCAGACTGAGTTTTCGGAATCACCCCATGGCTTGGTTGTGATCCTCACCTGAGCATCATGTTCCCAAGGTACTTGTGGAGTTTGTTCTCCCGGAACGAGTACTTCATATCTCTCTCTCTTTGGACCTAGGAGTGTGTTCTCCTGACGGTATGCTTAGTGTAATCTTTGAGCTGGATCTTAGTGGCAGTATCGCGAAGGTCGTTTTTGTATGAGTATATCTGGATATTCTTGTTATATGTTCCGTAGATATATACTGTGTAGAGATGATTGTACATTTCTTTGTGGTATTTTCCTTGTTTTTATTGCCTTTGTGGTTTTCGGGGTGTCCTACTGGGTATTGTTATACTCACCCCTTCATAGTCTTTGCCCGCACGTGTCGTGTCTTGTGCAGACGAGTGAGCCTTTGACAGGATTCTAGGCGGACCAGGACCAGACGGTGCTCAGTGAGATCAAATAGGCCGAGGTGTGTTCCTTCGGCGACAGGTTGTAGTCCCATTACCTTTCTCTACAGGTTGGACTTTGTTGTAGAATTTCTTTTAGTGGGCTTATACTTTTGGCTCAGGGTTTTACTTTACTGTACTTTACTTCCCTGTCATACTCTTTGGTTGGGTTTTAGCGTATCCATGAATCTTTTCCATCTTTATTAGTTTTTACTTTTCAGATTTATGGGCTTAGAAATGTGTGTGCGTGTGTACAGGTTTATAGGAAATTCCTCCCATGTTAGTAATATGCCTACTCGGTGCTAGTCAACATCCCCTGGCCTATTGGAGGCGGGCTTGGGGAGTTGCGGATCGGGCCCCACCGGGACGGGTCATGAAAAAAACCTTGTTGCACTTGAATTAGAATGATTCAACACCCATTGTACATGAAGTATCATGATACTATACTTTACCCAATGCATTGGAGCTCTATAAGGGTGCACCCTTCTTAAACCTTTCATTTCATGCATAAGTGTGCCACATGGATCATATAACATGGATTCATAAAACATCATCATTTATTCCACGATAAAGGAATGTGTAATTCATACATGAACTTTATAATAAATAAGTTAATGTGAATAAAGGTTAATACCCTTGATAGAGAAATGGGCATGGTATTCACTACACAATGGCATTGGCTTGGAAAATCGGTGTAATTTCGGCAGCGTAACGGCGTGACGTAAGAATTCATAAAAATGGTAGATGAGAGATAAAGGGGTGTCTAATAATATTTACATGATATGGATAGTAAGTGGGTAATATAGATACATTTCCCAACAAATGTAATGGAAATTAGATTCATGATACAAAATAATTTCTTGAATGTGAATGAGGAGAGAAAAATTCCTTTCGTAATTTTGTCATAGTAACGGGTGTACATGGTAGGCATTTAATGAGAGATAAAGGGGTATCCCATCATTAAAACATAAATAGGGAAGTATGGGGGAGATTCAAAACCATACCCCAACATTTATAATCAAAATTAAAAGGGCATAACAACATTAAGAAAATTGGACAAAAATGAGAAAGGAAGAAAAACTCTTACTTGGAAGTGTGCTTCCAAAGGCTTGAGAGAGGCTTGAGAGAGGCTTATTGGGAGATTGGGGCACCTTGGAAGGATTATAGAGAGAGTAGGGCAGAGTTTTTACTAACTCCAAAGTATTTTAGTGAGTAGGAAGTGGGATATTGGGTGGGTTTATATAAAAAAGGTGAGGGAATTCTTTATTATTTAGGTTTGGGACACCTCACATTAAACTAATCCAAGCCACAAACCAGCCCATGGTTTTTGCCCATGGTTTTTGGAAAATGGAAGTGGAAAACAATATTTTATAAGGCCAAAGTCATAAATTCTTAAAATAATGGGGTTTCTTATATGGAGGTGAGTCAAACTCCCAAGGAAAACAATTTAAAAAGACAAGATGTTTAATAAGTCTTGAAGGGTCCATTAATGCTTTTTAAAATAAGTCAAAAAAACACAAAATCACATTATTTTAATGGAAAAACATATATTGGCCGAAAATAAATCTTATAGTATTTTATTACATCACTATTGGTCCATTATGATGTCATAAAACACATTATATATTTAAACGGTATTTAATTTTTACCCAAAAATTTGACTGTCTCAGAAAATTATGAAAAATTCACCATTGGATAATTTTGACATCATGATTCCAGAAATAATATTTATTTTATCTAAATAATTTTCTAAATATGTTAATTTTCACTTTTTAAATAAAAACTGATATATATTGAAAATTCACAGGTTTTGACAAAAAATGGATTTCAAACCTTAATAAAAATTACGATTGCATTCATAAAATTATACGATCATTTATATTTAATAAAAATTAATTTAATAATAATAATAATAGTTTATTAAAATATTATTTAATTCATAAATCCATTAATTCATCAAAATAGATTTCTTAATTGAATATTAACTAAAAACACTATTTGTGCTTTAAAAACTATTTACAAGGTAACAATAATAAAATGAAATTATATTCATTATTATATAAAAAAATAATGTACATAACCATAGTTCTAAGGTATTTTTACATAAACCCTTATAACACCCACATAAGACCGAAGAGTAAGGTGTGCGATGGTGACAGACTCTTGGGGTGGCTCGGATAACATTGCTCGGGTGGTAATCTCTATCAACTTTCATTTCTCTCATAGGTGGTCTTGCTCTAGATTAACATATTCAAGATAGGCTTGGGCTTGGTCAAGAGTTAAGCCCAATGATGTCACCTCATTTCTGAGCTCTGAAAAATGGGCTTCGTATGGGGCACGTCTACTGGATGAGGCTATCGCTTCCTTTGTCTGAGTAAATTGGATTTGTTAAAGCCCTATATTTATACTAATCATTTGATCACTATTCAACAGCTATATAAGAAACGGTCACAATTACTGACATAAAACCAAAGAAGTTGATGTTTTATATAAACATTTTACATAAAGATACATTTAATTAGATCAAGAGGGATTTCCATTATAACGACCCATACTTTACATACATTGTTAATACTTCAAAATTGAATCATACTTATTACAACATATAACAAAACCACGAAAGAACTATATACGTATAGTGTCTTTAGAAACTGGGAAACATAAACAACTGGTTCATAAAGCATCTACACTGTCTCCCATTTATTTCATCATATCTATAGTCCCTTTTGGCATATCTTACTTAATAACCTTATTCCTGACCTGGGGAAAGAAAACATACAAAAGGGTGAGCTCAAATGCTCAGTAAGGGTAAATAAAATAAATATCAATCACATCATATACATAAGCACAGAACTTTTGGAAATCTTAACCTGCAAAAGAGATCATAATTTCATAACATGGGATAAATCATGGCAGTGAAATG
Source organism: Viscum album (assembly GCA_963277665.1). Lineage (NCBI taxonomy): Eukaryota > Viridiplantae > Streptophyta > Magnoliopsida > Santalales > Viscaceae > Viscum > Viscum album. Next base: position 197,016,237 of record OY728164.1, read on the forward strand.
TAATCACAATAATCATAACTTAAAACATGAAACTTTTTTGGAATACATACATAATCATAGAGAATCATATCTTATTATTCAAAACTCATTGCCAAGACTATCTTAGTGGACAAAGTCCATTTCTGAACCGAGTCACCCTTGTTTCAGTCCTGTTTCACTGAACCGGTATAACCTACCGTTCCAGCCATGTCTATCTCATGAGATATAAAATATTTACCCAATGTATTGGAGGGAGATATAGGTCCCACCCATCTCATAATGATACCATTATTATGTGTGCCACAAAATCATAAATCATACATCATTACATAACCCATGTAATAAAAATGGGAATCTTAAACATCGTGACATCATAAAACAATTCATATAAGATAGAGGAATTCATAAAAATATTTCCATCACAACATAATCAAATCCATTTAATAATAATGATAGAAACAGAACCCTATATTGTCTTATATGGAAAATATTTTTGATAAAACTCTTGAACTCCATTCTTGAGGAAAATATCCTTTCTACTTCAAAAACATTTATCCTTTCATAACATGTCATACAATTTTAAACTAAAAGAAGTTGATTAAAAATAAACTTGAAAACTTGTAAAGGAAGCTTCTTGGAAATAATGTTTTAAAAATCCATTCATGCAGTATAAGTTAAAAAAACATTCTTCTCGTACTTTTGTCAGAAAAGTCAAAAAGTACCTCATACGAAAAATGACAAAATATTCCTTTCATATCTTTTACTAAAATATCACCGAAGGGTAAAATTGGATTTAAACAATTGTAGGTGGATGGAAATAATATTAAATATTGAAGAAACATGGATGTGGATGATAAAATACACCCTAGTAAATACCAAAGTATAAACAATCTTGGATAAAAATGAGATTGTGATATTTCCCTTACCTTAGGTCTGTTTTGCTTCGTAAGTGTCCGAACCTCCTGTATAATGATTTAAATAATGTTATTGACTTATTCCAGAATCATACTTATTTTTTATTATATCATATATGGTCATTTTCTTAGCTTCTTAGTAGTAATATTTCATTGCTACTTGTTATTCGGGTGTTTATAACTTTTTGTTCTTATGCGTGTTTTGTCGAATAAATTCTTATTCTTATATTTAGGTTATAGATACCTCATTTTCAGAATGTTATTAGTTTAATATATATCATATTCATTTATTCAATTCATTTATATAATCATTATGAAATGAAGATCATGTAGAACGAGTCGCATCACATCGTGGAGACGGTATTCCGTACGTAAGCACGAGTGATGATATCGTTCCTATGATCGTGGAATTGTATTGGAGTGTATGTATACTATTTCATAATCAGTATCACTTTATAATATTCATATAAAGTCATTATTTACACCATTATACCCATCCAAGTAAGGTGGTGGTGGAAAATAGATTACACCACGGCGTGGAGACGGTATTCCGTACGTACGCACGCGCGGTGATTTCTTTTTCCGTAGGATGGATAGATGGTGAAATAGGTTTGTTTAATACTTATAATAACATATCATTATATGAGTGATACTGATGTTATTACTTCATAATGAAACAACTAAAGAAGAAGAAGTGGAAGAAGAAATAAAGATGAAAGAATTGGTAACGGACATTACCTCTTCTTTGAAGTGCTTCTTTGAGACCTTCTTTTAGGGCACTAAAATTGGTCTTTGAAGAAGACCAGGACCTCTAGGATGTCTCTAGGGAAGTGTAGAGGAGGAATTTTCCGGTTTTGGCCGAGCTTGAAGGCTCAAAGTGGTGTGAGGAAGAGGGGGAGGAGGTGCCCTTTTATAAGGGAGGAGAGGGGCACCTTTGGGAAAACTAAAAATATTATTTTATTATAAAGTAAAGTTCGGTTTTAAATAGCTCCAAATTGATATATTTAGAAGATAAGGTGGGGATGGGTCGAAATCCTCTCATCCAATATAATTTAGACAAGTTTAGGTTCCTATTTTAACCTTATCATTTAGATTTAACATTAAGTTAAATAAGTTTACTTTTACCGTGTCTTCTTGTGTTCTTATACTATAAGGTTAATAAACTTACTATAAGCAGCAAAAAGAACCCCAAGTTGTTTATTATTAATATATATAACCTTATATAATTCATTTTTCCTAACCTTAGATTTTTAGGAATAAAATAACAATTACTAATATAATATTTGTTATAAAAACTATTTTATGTCAATTTTGACACTATTTAGTAATTGATTTTTGTAAAAATCATAACAGAATTATTAGTTCTAACCAAGTTAATTAAATCAATACTAACATGTCTTATTAACCTGGAAAATTAGTGGAAGTCATAAAAAGTCTCAAATTACATTTATTTTGGTGTTTATAACATTAATTATGTCAATATTTCATTAATAAGATAATCACTGCATCATCTTTGTGTCATAAATAAATTAAATTATTTAATGTCTAAAAATTAAAAATAAAATACCATTATGTAGGAAATCTTTTTATATTTCTAATGAATATTTATAATCGAATTTATCTTATGTATAACCCTATATTAAAAATTATTTACTTATTCAACTTTGATTTTAACTATTTTAACCCTTCTTTAAATAAATTAATAATAAATGTCCTAATCTAATCCAAGTGGGCCTAAATGGTCATATTTTATTCCTAATTTTGTTTTTGGTCAAATTAAACTTATCCAATAGAATTAGGACATGTGTTAGTGTAATAATAATATCATCTTTACCCTTAATTACCCTATTTACTTTTAACCGTGGTAAAAAAAAGTAAAAAGTTACTATTCAACAAAAATTATTTTCATCTCATTGAACCACATTTTAGTCCTTGATATTAACCGTGTCTCTCGGATTTTCTAAATTCCACTCACAGAAGCGGTAAAATTAAGTTTTATGAAAAATTCAGTTTTTTAACTACCACTTAGTGGTTTCACTATTCATCAAAAATTGAAAGTTTTCAGAAAAATACAAAAATTTCACCCTAGGCTAATTTCGATATTCCGAATACAAAAATGAAGTCCATTTTGAAAAATAAAATTTATAAAATTTCAAAAAGTGGTTATTACTATTCATAACGGCTAGTTTTAATAATATTTTAATAGCATATCGTTGTTTAGTGAATCTCGGTATTGCGTACGACGCAAGCTATCGAGGAAGGTCGCGATTTAGTGTAAAGCAAGACAAGCAAGTTTTGTGTAGAAAAAGATTACTTTGATGATTTATATAACATAAAAGTCTCGGGTGTTACATTCTACCCCCCTTAAAATGAATTTCACCCTCGAAATTCGTCACTTTGTAACAAATAGATGAGGATACCTCTCCCTCATCATATCCTCAAGCTCTCATGTAGCTTCTTCTAATTGGTGGTTCCTCCATAAAACATTCACCAATCGAGTGGTCTTGTTTCGTAGGACTTTTTCGCTACGATCCAGAATCTCTATCGGTTGTTCTTCATAAGAAATATCTTGCTCCAGCGGTACAACTTCTGAGCTGAGTACATATGAAGGATCAGGTATGTACTTTCTCAGGAGAGATACATGGAACACATCGTGAACTTGAGAGAGATTCGGTGGAAGCGCCAATCAGTAATCTACCTTCCCAAAACGATCCAGTATTTCAAAAGGACCGATATATCTAGGGCTCAACTTCCCCTTCTTTCCAAATCTCATAACCCTCTTCCAGGGAGATATTCGTAAGAAAACTTTTTCCCCCACTTCAAACTCTAGGTCTTTTCTTCAGTTGTCGGCATAACTTTTCTGTCGACTCTGAGCTGCTCTTATGTGTTGTTGAATAGATCTGACCTTTTCTGCCATTTCATCAACGAGATCAGGTCCTAATAGATTTCTTTCCCTAACTTCATCCCAGCAAGTTGGAGTCCTGCATTTCTTTCCATAGAGAGATTCATAAGGAACCATCTGAATACTGGAGTGAAAGCTATTATTATAAGAAAATTCCACCAAAGGTTGGTGTTGATCCCAACCACCTTTGAAATCCATAGATCAATCTCTCAACATATCTTCTAGGGTTTGAATTGTTCTCTCAGACTGACCATCTGTCTGAGGATGATAAGTAGTGCTGAAACTCAACTCTGTATCCAGAGTATGCTGAAGACTTCACCAGAACTTCGAGGTAAATCTCGGATCCCGATCGGATATAATAGAAAGTGGTACTCCATGCAATCTTACCACTTCCTTTACATATATCCTGGAAAGCTAATCCAGAGAGAAATCCTCTCTAATAGCAATGAAGTGTGCAGACTTTGTAAGACGATCAACTATGACCCAGATAGCATTATTGACTTTGTATGTTTTAGGAAGTCCTATGACAAAGTCCATAGTGATGTTTTCCCATTTCCATTGGGGTATGGGTAATGGTTGTAACATCCCCTTAGACTTCTGTCTCTCAGCTTTAACTTGTTGACAAACCAAGAATCGAGAGACAAATTCAGCAATATCTCTTTTCATGCCATCCCACCAGAAGTACTCTTTCAGGTTCCTATACATCTTCGTGCTTCCAGGATGAATAGAGAATGAAGAACTATGAGCCTCATCCAGCAGCTCCTTCTTTAATTCGGGGATGGGAGGAACACAAACCCGATTTCTGAACTTTATTATCCCATCACAATCAAGGTTGAATTCAGGAATGTTTCTCACCTTCTTTTGTAACTCGACATCTTCTTTCTGTGCCTCTTTAATCTTCACATGTATAGATGGTTGAACATTCATTTTAGAAAGATAATATTTTTCCCCTTCCATTATAATTCCAAGATCCATCCTTTGTAAATCCATAAATATTGGATCTTTTGTGATCCTCATCATGGATAAACTAGCATGGTCTTGTCGACTTAATGCATCTGCCACCTTGTTTTCTTTCCCAGGGTGGTAATGGATTGATCAGTCGTAATCCTTAATCAGCTCCAACCATCTTCTTTGACACATATTCATCTCCTTTTGTGTGAAAATATACTTTAAACTTTTATGATCAGTATAAATATCACACCTTTCACCATAAAGGTAATGCCTCCAAATCTTTAATGCAAAGATTACCGTAGCTAACTCCAAATCATGTGTTGGGTAATTTTGCTCATGGATTTTCAACTGTCATGAGGCATAAGCTATCACCATATCATTTTGCATAAGAACACACCCCAATCCCTTCTTGGATGCATCACTATAGATCACAAACCTTTCTCCACTACAAGGCAGTGTGAGCACAGGTGCACTGGATAACCTTCCTTTCAACTCCTTGAAATTCTCTTCACATTCTTCCGTCCAGACAAACTTAACTCCTTTCCGAGTCAACTTGGTGAGTGGATTATATAATTGTGAAAAATCTTTCACAAAACGTTGATAATATCCAGCCAAACCAAGAAAACTTCGGATCTCAGTTACTGTTGTTGGTCTCGACCATCTTTCGATAACCTCTATTTTTGCTGGATCCACAGATATCCCCTCTTTTGAGATTATGTGACCCAAAAATGCAACTTTTTGAAGCCAAAATTCACACTTGGTAAATTTGGCATAAAGATTCTCCTTTCTCAGGGTCTTCAATATAATTCTCAAGTGATCTTCATGTTCTTCCTTTCTCTTTGAATAGACAAGAATATCGTCTATAAAGACTACCACAAATTGATCAAGATAGTCTCTAAAGACTCTATTCATCAGATCCATGAAGATAGCAGGGGCATTAGTAAGACCAAATGGCATCACTATAAATTCATAGTGTCCATACCTTGTACGGAAATCCATATTTGGTATATCCTCCCTTTTGACCCTTAATTGATGATACCCTGAACTAAGATCAATCTTGGAAAAGTATTGATCTCCTCGTAATTGGTCAAATAAGTCATCAATGCGTGGGAGAGGATATTTGTTCTTGATAGTGATCTTGCTAAGTTCTCGATAATCAATGTAGAGTCTCATTGATCCATCTTTCTTCTTAACAAATAGAACAGGTGCTCCCCAAGGTGATGCACTTGGGCGTATGAATCCCTTATCAATATTCTCTTGGAGTTGCTTCTTCAATTCTTGCAACTCAATTGGGGCCATTCTATAAGGTGTCTTTGAAATAGGCAAAGCACCCGGTACGAGTTCTATTGAGAACTCAACTTCACGATTTGGTGGAAGTCCCGGTAATTCCTCTGGAAAGACATCATCAAACTCCCGTACAATAGGAATATTCTTAATCGTGAGTTTCTCACCAACCATTTGAGATAAATAACCTTCATTTAGTGGAATCAAGACCCATAAGATGGAAGAAATTTCCACTGGAAGGTTATGTTCATCCTTGCATTGATAGACGATCATAGATTGATCTGGAATATGAAATGTGACTTCCCTTATTTGGAAATTAATATGAGATCCATATAAAGAAAGCCAATCCATGCCAAGAATCACATCAAATTCCACTATAGGAAGGATCACAAGATTTGCAGGAAGCACTTTCCCACAAACTTCGATCGGAGAAGAATTATAAACTTTTGATGTGACTGTTGTGACATTAGGTGTTGTCATAGCTAACTCAACATCTAATTGTTGAGGTAATACGGTGATACCCTTAGAAAATTATTCAGAAATAAAAGAGTGGGTGGATCCAAAATCAAATAAAACATTTGCTACTTTAGAGTGGATGGTAAGTGTACCTTTCACCACATCGTTATCGTACTCCACATCGCTGATAGAAATTGCATGTGACTTTCCTTTGTCTTTAGCCTTAAGAGTTTGTTGAAGTCGACCATCATCATCAACCCTTGGATTAGGGAATTTATTGGAATAATGTCCCATATCCTTGCACTTGAAACATTGAAGTATAGTAGGTTTATTATATGTATCCCTTCCTTTGTTTACATCATTAGACATCTTCTTCCCATCATCGCAGCATTCAAATGCCCGATGACCTTCCTTTCCACATTTGAAACATTTACTTGTCCCTTTAAGACAACTCCCTCCATGTTTCTTTCCACACTTTGAGCATAAGGGAAAGCTCATCTTCTTTTCAGTGTGATCTTTAGATTTTCTTTTGAATTCCATTTTCCTCTTCTTATCAAACCCATATGACTGATGGGTTACTCCAATATCCATCTCAACTTTGAGAGCACATCGAACGATTTCCTCGTAGCTATTGAAGTCCCTTATGGATAACGCCCTTCGAAGACTTGGTTTTAATCCACTAAAGAATCGATCGATCTTACTCTCAGGTTGGATAATAATACCAGAAGCGTACCTTGCAAGTCTTGTAAAATTTGCTTTATAGGTACCAACAGATTCATCATCATTTTGCTTCAGTTCAAGAAACTCTTTCTCCGTCTTTGTTCGGAGAATACGAGGGAAGTACTTATTGAAAAATAAGTTCTTGAACTCGTCCCATTCCATGGACTCAATTTCATCCCTTTGCCTCGTATTCTTAATAAGATCCCACCATTGATCAGCATCTCCTTCCAAACGATACACTGCTAGGATGACTTTATCATGTTCAGAACATTGAAGAACTAAAAATATCTTTTCAGTAGTACTAATCCATTGTTTAGCAACTAATGGATCAGTAGACCCGCTGAAAGAAGGTGGACGCTGCCTCATGAAGGATTCAACAGAATGTTGCTCCTTCCTTTGCTCATTTGGAAGTCCTGCATGATTCATAGCTTGAGAAAGTTGTGTGAGCATGGCTATAAGATTTTTCATTCCAGCTCCCATAACGTTTGGTTGCTCAGGGGGACAATCATTTCATTGCCCGTCGCATTCCGCATTAACACGGTTCCTTAGGGTTCCAGCCATTGACTAAAACCAAGAAGAATAGTGTGAGAAACACTAATTATAATAAGAAAACCACATAATCAAGAATAAAATTTCACACATAAGGTCTTATCCTAGGTTATTCATGGACATTTCTAAAACACTAATATTGTGTTCTATGCTTAGACTTATCCTTAGAGTTCTTACTAAGGCTTTCACATCCTAGTTTCCAAAGGTTGACTATACCTTTCCTCTGATACCAACTATAACGACCCATACTTTACATACATTGTTAATACTTCAAAATTGAATCATACTTATTACAACATATAACAAAACCACGAAAGGACCGTATAGGTATAGTGTCTTTAGAAACTGGGAAACATAAATAACTGGTTCATAAATCATCTACACTTTCTCCCATTTATTTCATCATATCTATAGTCCCTTTTGGCATATCTTACTTAATAACCTTCTTCCTGACCTGGGGAAAGAAAACATATAAAAGGGTGAGCTCAAATGCTCAGTAAGGGTAAATAAAAGAAATATCAATCACATCATATACATAAGCACATAACTTTTGGAAATCTTAACCTGCAAAAGAGATAATAATTTCATAACATGGGATAAATCATGGCAGTGAAATGTAATCACAATAATCATAACTTAAAACAAGAAACTTTTTGGCATACACACATAATCATAGAGAATCATATCTTATTAGTCAAGACTCATTGCCAAGACTATCTTAGTGGACAAAGTCCATTTCTGAACAGAGTCACCCTCGTTTCAGTCCTGTTTCACTGAACCGATATAACCTACCGTTCCAGCCATGTCTATCTCATGAGATATAAAATATTTACCCAATGCATTGGAGGGAGATATAGGTCTCACCCATCTCATAATGATACCATTCTTATGTGTGCCACAAAATCATAAATCATACATCATTACATAACCCATGTAATAAAAATGGTAATCTTAAACATCGTGACATCATAAAACAATTCATATAAGATAAATGAATTCATAAAAATATTTACATCACAACATAATCAAATACATGTAATAATAGGGATAGAAACAGAACCCTATATTGTCTTAGATGGAAAATAATTTTGATAAAACTCTTGAACTCCATTCTTGAGAAAAATATCCTTTCTACTTCAAAAACATTTATCCTTTCATAAAATGTCATACAATTTTAAACTAAAAGAAGTTGATTAAAAATAAACTTGTAAAGGAAGCTTCTTGGAAATAATGTTTTAAAAATCCATTCATGCAGTATAAGTTAAAAAAAACATTCTTCTCGTACTTTTGTCGGAAAAGTCAAAAAGTACCTCGTACGAAAAACGACAAAAGATTCCTTTCATATCTTTTACTAAAATCTCACCGAAGGGTAAAATTGGATTTAAACAATTGTAGGTGGATGGAAATAATATTACATATTGAAGAAACATGGATGTGGATGATAAAATACACCCCAGTAAATACCAAAGTATAAACAATCTCGGATAAAAATGAGATTGTGATATTTCCCTTACCTTAGGTCTGTTTTGCTTCGTAAGTGTCCGAACCTCCTGTATAATGATTTAAATAATGTTATTTACTTATTCCAGAATCATACTTATTTTTTATGATATCATATATGGTCATTTTCTTAGCTTCTTAGTAGTAATATTTCATTGCTACTTGTTATTCGGGTGTTTATAACTTTTTGTTCTTATGCGTGTTTTGTTGAATAAATTCTTATTCTTATATTTAGGTTATAGATACCACATTTCCAGAATGGTATTAGTGTAATATATATCATATTTATTTATTCAATTCATTTATATAATCATTATGAAATGAAGATCATGTAGAACGAGTCGCATCACATCGTGGAGACGGTATTCCATACGTACGCACGAGTGATGATATCATTCATATGATCGTGGAATTGTATTGGAGTGTATGTATACTATTTCAGAATCAGTATCCCTTTATAATAGTCATATAAAGTCGTTATTTACACCATTATACCCATCCAAGTAAGGTGGTGGTGGAAAATAGATTACACCACGGCGTGGAGACGGTATTCTGTACGTACGCACGCGCAGTGATTTCTTTTTCCATAGGATGGATAGATGGTGAAATAGGGTTGTTTCATACTTATAATAACATATCAGTATATGAGTGATACTGATGTTATTACTTCATAATGAAACAACTAAAGAAGAATAAGTGGAAGAAGAAATAAAGATGAAAGAATCGGTAACGGACATTACCTCTTCTTTGAAGTGCTTCTTTGAGACCTTCTTTTAGGGCACTAAAATTGGTCTTTGAAGAAGAACAGGACCTATAGGATGTATATAGGGAAGTATAGAGGAGGAATTGTCAGAGTTTTTCCGATCTTGAAGGCTCAAAGTGGTGTGAGGAAGAGGGGGAGGAGGTGCCCTTTTATAAGGGAGGAGAGGGGCACCTTTGGGAAAACTAAAAATATTAATTTATTATAAAGTCAAGTTCGGTTTTAAATAGCTCCAAATTGATATATTTCAAAGCTAAGGTAGGTATGGGTCGAAATCCTCTCATCCAATAGAATTTAGACAAGTTTAGGTTCCTATTTTAACCTTATCATTTAGATTTAACATTAAGTTAAATAAGTTTACTTTTACCGTGTCTTCTTGTGTTCGTATACTATAAGGTTAATAAACTTACTATAAGCAGCCAAACGAACCCCAAGTTGTTTATTATTAATATATATAACCTTATCTAAGTCATTTGGACAAACCTTAGATTTTTAAGAATAAAATAACAATTACTAATATAATATTTGTTTTAAAAACTATTTTATGTCAATTTTGACACTATTTAGTAATTGATTTTTGTGAAATTCATAACAGAATTATTAGTTCTAACAAAGTTAATTAAATAAATACTAACATGTCATAGTAACCTGTAAAATTATTTTAATTCATAAAAAGTCTCAAATTACATTTATTTTGGTGTTTATAACATTAATTATGTCAATATTTCATTAATAAGATAATTACTGCATCATCTTTGTGTCATAAATAAATTAAATTATTTAATGTCTAAAAATTACAAATAAAATACCATTATATAGGAAATATTTTTATATTTATAATGAATATTTATAGTCTAATTTATCTTATGTATAACCCCATATTAAAAATTATTTACTTATTCAACTTTGATTTTAACTATTTTAACCCTTCTTTAAATAAATTAATAATAAATGTCCTAATCTAATCCAAGTGGGCCTAAATGGTCATATTTTATTCCTAAGTTTGTTTTTGGTCGAATTAAACTTATCCAATAGAATTAGGACATGTGTTAGGGTAATAATAATATCATCTTTACCCTTAATTACCCTATTTACTTTTAACCGTGGTAAAAAAAAGTAAAAAGTTACTATTCACCAAAAATTATTTTCATCACATTGAACCACATTTTAGTCCTTGATATTAACCGTGTCTCTCGTATTTTTGAAATTCCACTCAAAGAAGCGGTAAAATTAAGTTTTATGAAAAATTCAGTTTTTTAACTACCACTTAGTGGTTTCACTATTCATCAAAAATTGAAAGTTTTCAGAAAAATACAAAAATTTCACCCTAGGCTAATTTCGATATTCTGAATCCAAAAATGAAGTCCATTTTGAAAAATAAAATTTATAAAATTTCAAAAAGTGGTTATTACTATTCATAACGGCTAGTTTTAATAATATTTTAATAGCATATCGTTGTTTAGTGAAACTCAGTATTGCGTACGACGCAAGATATCGAGGAAGGTCACGATTTAGTGTAAAGCAAGCCAAGCAAGTGTTGTGTAGAAAAAGATTCATTTGATGATTTATATAACATAAAAGTCTCGGGTGTTACATCCATTAATTAAAGTTTGGGTCGTTACAAATACACCCTGCATGCCTTTGATTCATGCATGTTGTGCTATATTTTTTTAATAGGTAGAGAGAAATGACCCCTTTTTATTAAGGAAAGGAATAACTCATTTCAACTAGGTTGAGAGGTAACCCTCACACATGAACTGAAGGTCCAGTGACTCAAAGACCAATTATAATTTTATGGCCCATGGTCCCTATAGATTAAAAGGTGAAGTAGATAACCTGAAGGCCCAAGATAAGTAGTCAAGCTTCACATCATGATCCTAGTTTTCTCATTACAGCACCCCCCACCACCACTACCACTAACAATAATTTTATTAATCCACCCCATTTTTAAGTCATAGAAATTAACCCCTCTTTGACCCACATCTATGTAGAGGGATGGATGATAGGTGTCAGTGCACCAATCACTCTTTCAAGCTGCCCACCCAACAATGCCTGCATATCTCCATGCCACATTGCCTACCAAGATGTGTCACTTCACATTTTTAGTCATCACCAATCACACAATACACCCCCCACCCCTCCAATAACAATCATGTTTTACTTCCCTTTTCAATGTCATGGAAGATCACCCCTCTATCTCAAGTGGTTAGAGGGTCAAATGATAGGTTTCAGCACACCTGTCACTCTTTTGAGCTACCCATGCATGTGTTACCATGTGAAATGTATATATATTACACTATGATATAGGGGATATAGTGAATATATTCATCAACCTCCCACAAAAAATATCTATTCATAGAATTTGTGTCATTTCACCTTATATTTTATCATATATAATAACTTGTGAAACTATATCCAAAACACCTTTTGAATAACTTCCAAAAAAAAATTTGAATAACTTCCAAAAAACCTTTTGAAAGATATCATCAAATATTATCATATATCACATAATATTAAATACCTTGTGAATTTCAATCCAAAACTCCTTTTAGATAAAATATAAACCATTTTTAAAGCATCTCTCGGGGTTTTTTAAAACACAATCCTCATTTAATTAACCATAAAGTGTGTCCCCATGGGCCTTTATAGAATTAAAAAAAATAAGAATTCATAAATTCATATATTTAATCTATGATTGGCCCCTGGAAAAGAATAAGTACAGCTTAAGCTACAAAGGGATCTATTATAATATCCATCAAACATATGTATCTCTATACTTGTGTCCAACAACTACATCATATGAAAGTATGCATAATCATATAATCATTTTTTCTAGGACATTGGGGGACCATGGGACATAGGGTATGTCAATACCATATAGCCTCCTCATCCGTTCTTGATTCTCCATGTATAGACTAATCAAGTCTATAAATAACTCATATGACATTCATCTAAACAGAAGATCACATCACATGCCCCTCATCTAAGTAGAAAATCACATCACACATACCTTATCTATGTATGTCCATATATTTCCTCTATCTATCTCAATCTAGGGATCATATGTCACACTCTTCATATGAGAGGAAAAATCCAATCATTTTTAAGCTCTAAACTATGACATAATCAACAACATATCCAACTACCCCTGATTATCTAAGACTTAATTCTTGTGTAAGAAAGGTATCAAAGTATAAAGTTTCTCATGCTATGTATCTTTTAAACCTCATGTATGGGGATTAAATATGAAACATGCACCCATAGTATTCCAAATAAATAGTGTATAACACACCATGTGGTATACTTCATAGGTCATCTGGCATACAAAACTCATTTTGTGACTCATGATACTATTCTGTATCTCTATATGAAAACGGACTCATGTTAACCTTGACATTTTGTAGTAGTCTATAATACTCCATGATAAACATTAGTTGGGGATAACTCAAAGTCATACTTTGAAAGGTAAATTATCATTAAAATTCATGAAGTATTGATATTACATATTCTATCATGATCTTACATTACTCTCATCATATAATTTTCACTAAAAATGATTAATTTCCAATCAATGTTCATGTTTTGATCATAAAAACATAAGAAGAGAATTGTTCAAGTTCATTTAATTAAACTTCAGTTTAATGTTTTGATCATACATTTCAACATAATAATAAAAATACTGATATTATTATTTTTTAGTGTTCCTAATGAAAATTAAAACATGTCATTATATGGGATCTTTATCCAATTCTTCCATTTAAAGGGTCATATGAACCACACAAGAAGGCCCAACAAATCTGTTGTAAAAACTGGACCATCCATGAAGATAGAATCTCTAGGATCAATACATAAACCTAAATTTGATGAAAATACTGAATATATTCTTGAATATCCAAAATAATTATGGATAAAAATTTGAAGTCCCAACTCCACCAAAAAGGCACCCAAATTATTCTTTTAAGTCTAGCCCACCGTTCTGTATGGGATTTAAAAGCAGCACACAATCCTTGACATTCCTCCTCATATAGGAATTAAATTGAGATTATATTTTTCAGTTTTAAATCCAAGATATATCCTTTAAACTTTTTATAAGGAATGGTTCATATTTGAGGGAATCTTCATACACATAAATGCATTCACATTTAGACTGGGGAAAGGTTCGAAACAAAAATGAACAGGAGAACATTTTTTACTAAAATAACCATAACTTTGGATCCAAAAGTACATTAGACAAAAAAATTGGAGGGTTTATAGTGAACATTGATATATACAACTTTTAAGAAGAATATATCTTGATATTCAACTCTTTGTATGACCAAATTAGAGATCTAAGTAGAGGGGAATATTTGGAATGAAAATAGCCCACCACCTTGGGCTATAAATATATCCCCCTCTTCTCCTTGAAATGGGTTGAAATTTCAGAATAGTGGTGGATACATTGGCATGACCAAATATTTTCCAAGTGCATGGGAGGACCTTCCAAACTCAAGTTTTTTACTTTAGATACCTTTCCTCCTCTCTTTGTTTTCATGTTCTTTTGTGTTCTTCTTTATTTGTAATCTCATAAGTGATTATGTTGTAATTTTGTTTTAATTCATGTTTATTATTCATTATCTCATATAATAATCCACCCACTATTTTTTAATATTAATTTTTTAAAAGTTTTTTAAGTAAATTTAAAAATTAATCTCATCTTTCTCTATCTCATTCAATCGAAAAGTGCGCTTTAATTATCTTCACCATTCGTGTGTGTGTTTGGCACACAACTCTTTTATTATCCCATTCTTTTTATTCTATTTTTAATTCATCACCATAAAAACATATTACTAAATTATTAAAACCCAAATGGATGAGTAAATATACCATTTGGGTGAGCCATAATTTGGGTATGTTAAGTGATTGGGATCTTTTTCTCTATGAATATTCTTTAGGTTAACATTGTGCATGTTAAACTTAAAATGTCATGGATTAATGACATTTTTGTTTAACATGTAGATTACATGTATTATTGGAAACATAAATACACTATCATAAACAATATTTTATTGAGATTAGAACCCTAGTTAAGTTAATTCTTATATTAAAACCTCAACACTTATGAATTTCGATCAAAATCATCTTGTGAAGTGGATGTTAATTTAATTCAATATAAAGAAAAGATCAAGGATATCATAAGCTTAAATCCCCAATAATGAATACACCCCGATATTTAATAAGTTGTTAAATCAAACAACACTCATCAATCTATTTAATTAAGATCTGTAAACAAACCCACCATTAAAAAGACAAACAAAACAGAAACAATCAACTCTAAAATTTGTATCATCACCGAGGATTTGACCCGAGTGCCGCTATACACATTAGTATAGCACCTGAATTTTGAATGGTCGATAGGGAAAAATTGGTCGCACTTAAAATGGAACTCACTACGGCAAAAAAGGCATTTAGCGGCGGTTTTTTTTTCGTTTAGCGGCGGTTTTGAAAAACCGCCGCTAAATCGTGCGTCGGGAAACTATTTCGCGGCAGTTTTCAAAACCGTCGCAGAACGTTTCGCGGCGGTTTTTTAGCGGCGATTTTTTTTATTTTTTTGTTTTTTTTATTTTTTTTATTTTTTTTAATTTTTTTTTATTTTTAATTTTATATATTTATTTATTTATTTATTTATTTATATATTTATTTTTCGTATTTATTTTTCGTATTTATTTTTCATATTTATTTTTCGCATTTATTTATTTATTTATTTATTTATTTATTTATTTATTTATTTATTTATTTATTTATTTTTCGTATTTATTTATTTATTTATTTATTTATTTTTCGTATTTATTTTTCGTATTTCTTTATTTTATTTATTTTATTTCGTATTTATTTTATTTATTTATTTTATTTATTTTATTTTATTTATTTTAATTATTTATTTATTTTATTTCGTATTTATTTTATTTATTTATTTATTTCGTATTATTTTATTTTCTTTATTTATCCATGCATGCACATCCCATGCACATGCACATGCACACCCATGCAATATAAATAAATTCTGCATTTGGTGAGATTTGAACCCCTAACCTCTTGCATATTTTCTAAAGACATTACCACTCCAGCAAGCTCGCCATGTGTTTAATAAACAGAATTTAATATACTTGTATATACTAATTGAAAAAACAAATAATACATAAATAATAAATATAAACTCAATAATAATAAATAATAAATAATAAATAATAAATAATAAATAATAAATAATAAATAAGGAATAATAAATATAAATAATAAATAATAAATAAATATAAATAATAAATAATAAATAATAAATAAATATAAATACTAAATAATAAATAATAAATAATAAATAATAAATAATAAATAATAAATAATAAATAAATACAAATAATAAATAATAAATAAATATAAATAATAAATAATAAATAATAAATAATAAATAAATATAAATAATAAATAATAAATAATAAATAATAAATAATAACCAATAAATAATAACCAATAAATAATAACTAATAAATAAATATAAATAATAAATAATAAATAAAAAATAAATATAAATAATAAATAATAAAAAGAAAATAATAAATAATAAATAAATATAAATAATAAATAATAAATAATAAATAATAAATAAATATAAATAAGAAATAAGAAATATAAATAATAAATAAATATAAATAATAAATAATAAATAAATATAAATAATAAATAATAAATAATAAATAATAAATAATAAATAATAAATAACAACTAAATATAAATAATAAATAATAAATAATAAATAATAAATAAATATAAATAATAAATAATAAATAATAAATAAATACAAATAATAAATAAATTTAAATTATAAATAATAAATAAATATAAATAATAAATAATAAATAAATATAACTAATAAATAAATATAAATAATAAATAGTAAATAATAAATAAATCTAAATAATAAATAATAACTAATAACTAATAAATAATAAATAAATATAAATAATAAATAATAAATATAAATAATAAATAAATATAAATAATAAATAAATATAAATAATAAATAATAAATAATAAATAATAAATAAATATAAATAATAAATAAATATAAATAATAAATAATAAATAATAAATAAATATAAATAATAAATAAATATAAATAATAAATAATAAATAAATATAAATAATAAATAATAAATAAATATAAATAATAAATAAATATAAATAATAAATAATAAATAAATATAAATAAATATAAATAATAAATAAATATAAATAATAAATAAATATAAATAATAACTAATAAATAATAAATAAATATAAATAATAAATAAAAATAATAATAAATAAATATCAATAATAAATAATAAATAATAAATAATAAATAAATATAAATATAAATAATAAATAAATATAAATAATAAATAATAAATAAATATAAATAATAAATAATAAATATAAATAATAAATAAATATAAATAATAAATAAATATAAATAATAAATAATAAATAATAAATAATAAATAAATATAAATAATAAATAAATATAAATAATAAATAAATATAAATAATAAATAAATATAAATATAAATTATAAATAATAAATAAATATAAATAATAAATAAATATAAATAATAAATGATAAATAAATATAAATAAATATAAATAATAAATAAATATAAATAATAAATAAATATAAATAATAAATAATAAATAATAAATAAATATAAATAATAAATAAAAATAAATAATAAATAAATATCAATAATAAATAATAAATAATAAATAATAAATAATAAATAAATATAAATAATAAATAATAAATATAAATAATAAATAAATATAAATAATAAATAATAAATAAATATAAATAATAAATAATAAATAAATAATAAATAATAAATAATAAATAAATATAAATAATAAATAATAAATAATAAATAATAAATAATAAATAATAACTAATAAATAAATATAAATAATAAATAATAAATAATAAATAATAAATAAATATAAATAAAAAATAATAAATAATAAATAAATATAAATAATAAGTAAATATAAATAATAAATAAATATAAGTAATAAATAAATATAAATAATTAATAATAAATATAAATAAATAAATATAAATAAATAAATATAAATAATAAATAAATATAAATAATAAATAATAAATAATAAATAAGTATAAATAATAAATAAATATAAATAATAAATAATAAATAATAAATAAATATAAATATAAATAATAAATAAATATAAATAATAAATAATAAATAATAAATAATAAATAAATATAAATATAAATAATAAATAATAAATAATAAATAATAAATAATAAATAATAAATAATAACTAATAACTAATAAATAATAACTAATAAATAAATATAAATAATAAATAATAAATAATAAATAATAAATAATAAATAATAAATAAATATAAATAATAAATAATAAATAGAAAATAATATATAATAAATAAATATAAATAATAAATAATAAATAAATATAATAATAAATAATAAATATAAATAAATATAAATAATAAATAATAAATAAATAATAAATAATAAATAATAAATAAATATAAATAATAAATAATAAATAAATATAAATAATAAATAAATATAAATAATAAATAAATATAAATAATAAATAATAAATAAATATAAATAATAAATAAATATAAATATAAATAATAAATAATAAATAAATAATAAATAAATATAAATATAAATAATAAATAATAAATAAATATAAATAATAAATAATAAATAATAAATAAATATAAATAAAAAATAAAAAATAAATATAAATAATAAATAAATATAAATAATAACTAATAAATAATAACTATTAAATAAATATAAATAATAAATAATAAATAATAAATAATAAATAATAAATAACGAGTTACAAATAATAGATAATAAATAAATTAATGTATATTATAAATAATAAATAATAAATAATAAAGGAAACACATGAAAAAGTATGAAAAGACGTGATAAGGGATGAAAAATCATGAAAACGCATGAAAAATGATGGAGAAGCATATGAAGAATGAGGTATTAGAAAAAATGAGAACGCATGAAAACTCGTGACAACTCTAGAAAACTCCTTAATAATTCAACATAATCATCATAATAACCCATAAAAACCCATTGATAAAGATAAAAAGTCATAGAAACCCAAATAAATAGTAATAAATGGAGCTACCGTTAAAACCCGTCAAAACGGTCATAAAGAGACAAAAACATTGGACTCACATTAACGGAGATAACTTATGATCCGAGAGTCCATTTTAGATCCGCGACCTGTCAAATCAAAGATCCTGAAACGCTCTTCAACCTAAAAGGTGAAAGAGTCTGAATGGACAGATGGATCGGAAGTTATGACCATTTAAAAAAAGCTGACGGAGAATGGGTGCTAGAAACGAGACATTAAAAAACATAACAAACCCGATACCCACTAAAAAGGCCATAACATATGATCTAGGAGTGCATGTGGGCGCTGCGACCAGTCAAACTGAAGCTCATGGAACGAGCTATGATCTGGAAGGTGGAGGAGGCCAAACTGACACGCGGATCGAAAGTTAGGTCTGTTTGAAGACAAGTTCAACGGGACACCGGTGACGGAAATGGGGTTTTGGAGGCCTTCAGAGGGGTTTTGGGGTCAAAAAACACAATATAATCTTTCTTGTGTCGAACTGGTGTGTAGATCTCTTTGCTGGCTTCGATTTAATATGTGGTAGAGCCCAAACGGACACCCGGAGCGAAAGTTATGGCCGTTTGAAGTTGGAGAACTTTTTTCAACTTTTTTATAACTCTAATATCTTCTACACCTTAGACCGTCTAATGGTTTTGATTATATGTTCCTCTAGATCTCTTCATGAGCTTTGATTTTACTGGTCTTGGCGCTTCAACGGACGCCCGGATCAAAAGTTATGGTCGTTTTAGTGATTTCGGGGTTTCTCACGTTTTTTTATTTTTTTCATTTCATTTAGCGGCGGTTTTACCGAAACCGCCGCTATTTCGCAGCAGTTTTTTAGAAAACCGCCGCTAATTCTCGAATAAAATTAAAAAAAAAATTTCCGTTTAGCGGCGGTTTTCTTGTAGTGACTGTTTCTAGGGATGGTTCAAATTATAGTTAGTAGTTTTTTATTTTTTAAAAATAAAACAAAAAAATCAAAGAAAAAACAAAAAATATATATTTGAAAAAAACACAAAGAAGAACATGAATTCCTCATCCTTTCATAATTTCTCTGAATGCCCCCATATCCTCCAAAACAATCCATCAGATTTATTTGACCTGAAAATCAAGAGAAAACTTCCCTGACTTAGGAGGAATATTAGGGATAATCAAATCAATCAAGACTCATTAATTGTCTATATAATTGTTCTAGATATGGAAAATCCTACGAAACAAACCTTAAAAGAACTTGATACCCCTAATATGAATTACCAACCCCTTAGCATTAAATATACAAATATTGAGGCTTATTTTGAACTCAAATTGGGTTTGATTCATCTATTACCTCATTTCCACAGGCTAGCTAATAATGATCCTCATATTTACCTCAAAGAGTTCCAAGTGGTGTGCTCTACCTTGAAGCCTCAAGGGATTTCTAAAGAACAAATCAATATTCAAGCATTCCCTTTCTCCCTAGCTGACTCCACCAAGTCATGACTCTAATACCTCCCTCCTGGTTCTATAAACACATGGAATGACATGAAGCAACTCTTCTTAGAGAAATTATTTCCTTCTTCTCATACTACTTCTATTTGAAAGGAAATAAGTGGTATCTATCAATTCTCTAATGAATTGGTCCATAAGTACTGGGATAGGTTCAAAAATCATGTGGTAACATGTCCACATCACCAAATCCCTAACCAAATCTTGATCCAATACTTATATGAAGGGTTATTGGATATAGGGAGAACTATTATTGATACTACAAATGGCGGTGCTCTTGTTGAAAAAACTCTTATAGCTACATGAGATATCATAAGAAATATAGATGAAAATATGTAGAAATTCCACACTTGAGCACATTCTCAAGTCAAAAAAGTCCAAGAGAATCAATCCTTTGATCCTAACAAGATGACTAAGTGGATGAGTGAACTTACAAGTCTTGTGATACAACTAGCGGTGGCTGCCAAATCCCCAAACTCATCTTCTCCACAATCTTTGTTCTATAGACATATCAAGAATTGTGGAATCTTTAGTTCACCAGATCATCCAACAGACACATGTACACATCTTCAAGATGAACCATATAATTCTTCTAGTACAATGGATCTCAATGAATTATATACTCATTGGAACACAAACCCTCAAAATCAGGTCAGTTCCTTAGAAACTTCAACCAAACCCACTTTGAGCCATACTCATCTACCTTTAACCCAGGATTCAGGTATGGTAATCCCATTTCTCATCCCCCTAAGTTCCCTCCTCAAAATCCAAACCAATTCCAATATGGAAAAGGTGCTGGTAACTTCCAACAACCCTGTCCTTTTGTTCCTCAACCCCAAAGGATCAATCCTCCTCTTGATCCTCCAAGATTCCACTATCCTAATGAGCCTTTCTAATTCCCAACCCAATACAAGAACTTTCCCAAGAACCAAAATCAAGGTAATCCTAATGTGGTACATGCATCTTTTTCAAGAAACCATGGGAAAGTGTTGTGTAAGATATTGCCTCCTTCACCTGTTTTATCCTTAAAAACATTGAAATTAAAATATGTCAACTTGCATCCCACCTCATCCAACAACAATAAACCAATTCTTCCCAACTCTCATATAAACCATTACCCAAACCCAAGGTAAATGTAATTGAAATTGCACTTTGATTTGGAAATAAAATTTCTATGCCTCGTGATGAATCCTATAACTCTCCTTTAAATGTTCAACTGGAAAAGGAAATGAAAAATAAACTAGAAAAAATAATTTAAAGCCACTCCCTCACCTCCTAACATTTCTCAAAGGAACCCAATTTCTTTTCCTCAATCTATATCTAAGCCAAGTAAGTCCTTTGAACATGATCTGGAAATGATCAACATGTTTAGTCATATTGAAGTCAACATTTCCCTTTTAGATTCCATCAAAAAAAATCCTAGGTATTCCAAGTTTTTTAAGGAATTTTGAACCCATAAGAGGAAACTTAGGACCATCAATAATGTTCCAACCTATAAGTACACACCCATGATGTGAAAATATCTAGGGACCTTTATAGTTTTATACCAAATAGGGAGTTCCAACTTTGATGATGCACTCATAATCCTAGGATACTCGATAAATGTAATTATCAAATCCATATTATCCAACCTTGGTCTAGGTCCCTTGCACCCAGTGGGTGTTTTCATCTAGTTATACAAACAAAGCACATCTAGTCTTGAGGGAATAATTGAGGATTTCCTTATCCAAGTTAATAACCTTATCTTCCCAGCTTATTTCTATGTCCTTAACATGGAAGGTGAGATGAACTCTTCTTGATCTCACATAATTCTAGGAATACCACTCCTCATAATGGCTATAACTAAGATTTATGTCCATGTAGGCATCTTATCCAAGAAATTTGGTGACCAACTGGTCAAGTTCAATATTTTTCAATCCATGAGATACCCATAAGAGGATAACTCTTTCTTCTCAATATATGCTTCTGAGGACACTTCTGAGAGTGGATTCACCTCTATTTCATCATGTTCATCATGTTCTAATGAGATAGGATCTTGTGATATTTTCTCCATCATTAACCAAGTGATAAATTGGGAAGTCTATGTTGACCTCTCATTCATAGACTCCGTCAATCTAGAGGATCTTGAAAACTCTCTTGAATACCATCACAACTCTGATCTCCGTTGTTCCACCTTAGATAATATTGAGGAAAATGAATCAAAATCAACTGAAATTCCTTCATTTATTCCTAATTTTTCTATCCTAAAAATTAAGGATAAAATTTATCTAAAACCCCTTCCTACACACCTGAAATATGAATTTCTTTTCCATGATCACTCTTATCCCATCATTATCTATGTTTCACTTACTGAAACCGAGGAGTCCAAACTCATTTAGGTGTTAGAGGAAAACAAAACGACCTTAGGTTGAAACCTAGATGACATACCAGGAATAAATGATGCTCTTTTAATGCATTACAACCATCTTGAAGAGCCATCCAAACCAAATCAAACAACCACAAAGAAGACTCAATCCACTCATCCTTGAGGTATCTATGGAATAGATCACCAAGATTATTCAATATGTTATTATCTACCCAATTTCCAATAGTTAATGGGTTATTCCAATTCAATTGGTACCTAAAAAGGGTAGGATAACTGTTGTCACAAATGAACATAGATAGGTGGTCACAACTCAGGTGAAAAAAAATGGTGTGTATGCATCGATTATCAGAAATTGAATATTGGAACATGAAAATATCACTACCCTCTTCCTTTCCTTGATAAAATGCTAGAATAATTATATATAAAGTTACATTATTTCTTTTTTGATGGATACATCAGCTACTTCCAAATCCCAATCACACCTCAGGACCAAGAAAACACTACATTCACTTTCCCCTTTAGAACATATGCATATAGAAGAATGCCTTTTGGGATTTGTAATGCTCATGTGACATTCCAAAGGTGTATGGTGAGTATCTTTTCTAAATTCATTTATCATTTCATGAAGGTATTCATGGATTAATTTACCATTTATGGTGATTCATTTGAATCCTGCTTGCATTCAATCTCTCTAGTCATTCAAAAGTGTGTCAAATGTAACCATGTTCTAAATTTTGAAAAATGTCACTCAATAGTTACTAATTGGATTGTTCTAGGGAACATAATTTCACAAGATGGTATTCAAGTCGATCCTACCAAAATTAAGTTGATCCAATCACTTCCTAAACCCACATCAATTCGACACATCCATTCATTCCTTGGTCATGACAGTTTTTATCGGTGATTCATCCATAACTTCAATAGGATTTCCCTCCCATTCACTCATCTACTCCATAATGATGTTACATTCTATTTCTATGAGGCTTTCAAGAGAGACTTTATTGAACTCAAAGATCTTATTATATCTTCCCCAATAATCCAACCCCTAGATTAGTCCTTACCATTCAAATTGATGTGTGATTCTTTTGATAGGGCTATTAGGGCCATTCTTGGTCAAAGAAGAGAAAATATTCCTCATGTAATATATTATGCCTCAAAAACATTATATGAAACTCAATTTCACTACACTGTGATTGAAAAACAAATTTTATCTATGGTTTTTTCCTTGGATAAATTTTGGACCTATTTATTAAGTTCCAAAATCATTATCTTTACATACCATTCATCTTTAAAGTTATTACTTAAGAAAATTGATTCCAAACCAAGGATAATAATATGGATCCTAATTCTCCAAGAGTTTGAAATTATGATTAAAGATATACCTAGAAAAGAAAATCATATGGATGATCACCTGAGTTGAATTTATAATTCTTCTCATTCTAAAATAATTGATCCTAAATTTCTAACTGAACACCTATCATCTCTCACTCTAAAGTTACCATGGTATTCCCCAATTTTAAATTACTTAGTTACTAGTGTTTTCCTAAAAAAAATTCAAAAGAAAAAAAAGTGAAGCTAAAAAGTGATTCAGCATTCTATTTTTTGGAAGATAATAAACTTTGGAAAACTAGGGTTGACATGGTAATTAGAAGATGTGTTGATGAAGATAAAAATTCATCCATCTTGTAATTTTGTCACTCAATGTGTGGTGGTGGCCACTTTGGACCACAAGGGACCTCCCAAAAGGTCCTTGACTTGGGATTATTTTTTCCTTCACTCTTTAAGGACTCACATGAAATCTGTAAATCATGTCCAACTTGCCTAAAGTTTGGAATAATTTCTAAAAGAAATTAAATTCCCCAAAATCCCTTAATATTTTTTGAGATCTTTCGATATTTGGGGCATCGATTTCATGGGACCATTTCCACCTTACAATGGATTCTCATACATTCTTATTATGGTCGATTATGTTTTTAGGTGGGTCGAGACCAAACCCACTAGAAAGGATTATGCACATAATATTAGTGAGTTCCTAAAATCCCATATTTTCCATCGATTTGGAACACTACGTGACTTGATAAGTGACTTAGGAACTCATTTATGTAATTGGAACATGGAATCTCTTCTGAAAAATAATGGGGTTGTACATAAAACTTCAACTGCTTATCACCCCCAAAAAATATAATGTATGAACTTTATAATAGATAAGTGAAAAGAGTTCTTGAGAGAATTGTAAATCCCATAACAAAAGAATATCCTAAAATAATTGGTGAATCACTTTGGGATTTTCAAACTGCCTATAAAACACCCACTAGGATGTCTCCATTTAGGCTATTTTTTGGTAAAGTATATCATTTACCAGTTTAAATTCAACATAAGTTGTTTTGGGCAATAAAAACTTGCAATTTTGATTGTGAAAAATTTTGAAAATAGATATTTTTGAAGTTAAATGAATTAGAGGATATTTTTCTAAATTCTTAAAAGAATTCCAATCTCTATAAAGAAAATTCTAAGGTACTCTAGGAAAAACACATCCTGTGAAAGGTATTCCATGAAGGTGAAAAGGTAATTCTCTTCAACTCTCAATTTTTAATTCACCCAAGTAAGATTAATTCTTTTTGGGAATGTCCTTTTATTATTACTAATGTTTTCCCATTTTGTGTAGTGAAAGTCCAAGACCCTTCTTCAAAAAGGAAATTCATGGTTAATGGACATTGGTTAAAGTATCACCATGAGAGGAAACACACCATAGGAACCACATTGACTTCCACTGACCCACCACTAGATGGAGATGAAAACCCACCAAATCCAAACTAGTGGTACCTATTTCCATTTAACATCCCCTTTCTCTCTTATTCTTCCTTCTCTCTCTCTCCTTCTTCATTCTTCTTCCTCTATATTTCATTTTTTACCACTTTCTTTATCAAACTTTTTTGTCTCTTTCTATTTTTTATGGGTTTGTTTTTAAAAACACTAAAAAAACAAAAAAAATCAAAAAAACAAAAAAAAACAAAAAAAAATTCCTGATTACTCACCATTAAATTTTCAAATTTTTTATAAACTTTTTGGGGAGTCTAATGACTTGTTTTCATCTCAAACATTTTGTATTTTCATCATCAATTTGGATAAATAATTTTGTGTCAAGAATTATAAAATTTGAATGCTCAACTTTTGATTTGGAAAATGATTCTTCTCCAATTGTGAGGAACAAATTAAACTTCCATTCCAAGGCCAACTATGGTCATCTTTTCAAAATGTGTATTGTTTACCCCTGATTATGAGTCTTGAGTTTTTGGACCTTCAAGATGAATTTCCTACTTTGGTGTACATTAATATGATAGAGGCATTTTATGAACCATATAAGAATCACAATAGCCAAATAGTCTCTCATTTCCCTTACATTGATACTCCTTTTGAAATCCCCTTAGATATTATGAAAACTTTTTTTTGATAACCACATTACAAGCCTAAAACCTTGTCCCACCCAATATCTACATGGATTTTCTTTTCATTATTTATTGAGATTTAAGTTTGAGGGGTTGGATTTCTTTTTGGGTAACATTTTCTTGATTTTCAGTGTGTTATCATATGCTTGAAGGAAAAATATATTTAAGTGTTAGGGAGAGGTTTTCATTTAGTTAGTTTTGGGAATGTATATATA
The DNA here is from genome assembly GCA_963277665.1 of Viscum album. Classification (NCBI taxonomy): domain Eukaryota; kingdom Viridiplantae; phylum Streptophyta; class Magnoliopsida; order Santalales; family Viscaceae; genus Viscum; species Viscum album. Next base: position 197,042,969 of record OY728164.1, read on the forward strand.
TATAATCTTGTACAAATGATATTGAAATTTTTTTAAAAAAAAAAAAACAAACAAAAAGAAAAAAAAAGATAATGGTTTGTGTCTTGGGTGGGTCAAAAATCACTCTTACTCAACCTTTTATCTTGTTATAACTATTAAAATTAGTGTCATGATGAGATCAAACATGATTTGGGATATGAGCATGAGATTTGTTTCAAGTTCAAATTTTGAACAAAATTAAAAAAAATAACACTTATGTCATTGGGATAAGTATTTTGTTTTGTAAATATTTCATCTTTTCATACCCTTTCAATTTTCATCCACTTTTTTATCTTCCTTCACATAATCATTCCCTTTTAAATATTTGTTTCCATTTCCTTCCATATTTCATTTCAAAAAAAATGTGCATTTTTTCCCCATGTTGGTGTTTTACCTTTTTTTACACTCTTTTGTACATTATATTCCTACCATCCCATAGCCACTAAAAAACCTCTAAAAATTCCTCTTTATTTTTGTGCAATTTATAATAGGGAATGGAAGCTGAGAGCTCTTATAAACTTTATGATTTCACTTTTGGTTGGTGAATGAGTGAACCTCCATAAATAAATTGTTATAATCTTGAGAGGAGTGAGTTATGAGTGCCCACATTTTCCATTTATAATTTTTATCATGAAAAATAAATTGATTTTGGAACATTATTTTTGTAACAATTTGTTATGAAATTAATTATGGATGAGTGAACTAGTATAGACCCCCTGATTGGAGAAAACAAAATTTTAATATTTTTTGGTGAGTAAAAATGATTTATTTATTTATTTTATTTGATGAACATGAGGAAATTCACAAGACTAATTTTTGGGTAGTTGATATTAAATATTCATTCATTATTTTACATTACTCCCATCATATAATTTTTACTTAAAATGATTAATTTCCAATCAATGTTCATGTTTTGATCATAAACACATAAGAAGAGCATTGTTCGAGTTCATTTAATCATATCTTTCAACATAATAATCCAAATAATGTTATTATTATTTTTTAGTGTTCCTAATGAAAATTAAAACATATCATTATAAGGTATCATTGGCCAATTATACCATTTAAAGGGTCATATAGAGAACACAAGAAGGCCCAACAAATCTGTTTAGAAAACTAGACCATCCATGAAGATAGAATTTTTGGGATCAATAAAGAATATCAAATTTTATTAAACGCATTAATATATTATTGAATATACAAAATAATCATGGATAAAATTTTTAAGGCCCAACTCCACCAAAAAGTGTCCCAAATGATGCTTTGAAATCCATCCCACCATTCTGTCTAGGATTTAAAATCATCACACAATCCTTGACTTTTCTCCTGATATAGACATAAAATTGAAATGATATTTTTCAATGTGAAATCCAAGATAAATCCTTACAATTTTTTATAATAAATGGTTTATATTTAAGGGAATCTTTATAAACATAAATTCATTCAAAGTTTGGTCAGGGAAAAGTTCAAAACAAAAATGGACATGAGCACATTGTTTACTAAAATAGTCATAATTTTGGCTCCAAAATTTCATTGGCCACAAAATTTGGAGGTTTTATAGTACAAATAAATATCTAAAACTTTTAATAATAAGAATATATCTATATATTCTATGGTATAGATGGAAAAAATTAGAGATCCAAGTGGAGGGGGATATTTGGAATGAAAGTAGTCCACCACCTTGGGCTATAAATACATCCCCTTATTCTCCTTAAAAGAGGTTGGAATTTAAGAATATATAAGGTTACATTTGAATGTCCAAATACTTTAAAAAGTCCTGATATTACCTTCCAAACTCAATTTTTTACTTGAGAGACTTGTCCTCCACTCTTTGTTTTCATGTTCTTTTGTGTTCTTCTTTATTTGTAATCTCGTAAGTGTTTGTGTTGTAATTTTGTTTTAATGCATGTTTATTATTCATTATCTTATATAAAAATCCACCCTCTGTTTTTTAATATTAATGTTCTTAAATTTTCTTAAATAAAGTTAAAAACCAATCCCTTCTTTCACTTTCTCATTCAATCGAAAGTGCGTTTAAATTCTCTTCATCGTTCGTGTGTGTGTGTTTGGCACACAACTCTTCTCTTATCCCATTATTTTTAATATATTTTTAATTCATCACCATAAACACATATTACAAGATTATTCACCACAAAAATTTCTGAGAAAATCTACCACTGGTGTGAGTCATAATTTGAGGATGTTAAGTGATTGAGAGCTTTTTATCGATGAATATTATTTAGGTTAACATTGTGTATGTTAAACTTAAAATGTCATGGATTAATGACATGTTTTTTTAACATATGGATTCCATGTATTATTGGAAACATAAATAAACTTCCATAAACAATATTCTATTGGGATTAGAACCCTATTTAAGTTCAGGCTTGGATTAAATTCTCAACACTTGGGAATTTCGATCAAAATCATCTTATGAAGTGGGTGTTAATTTAATATAATATAAAGAAAATCTTAAGGATATAATAAGCTTAAATACCCAATAATGAACTCACCCAAATATTTATCAAGTTGTTAAATCAAAAATAATCCATCAATCAATTTAATTAAGATCTCCAAACACCCCCCCCCCCCATCAAAAATATAAACAAAATAGAAACAATTGACTCTAAAATTTATACCATCTCCGAGGATTCGACCCAGGTGCCGCTATACACATTAGAAGAGTACCATAACTTCGAACTACCTATAGGTGACAATCATTCGTGCTTCAAATATATATACATACAATGTGAAAGAATGATAAAGTAAAGGCTAACATTTGTATAACATGATAAATTTTATATTCTTAAAATCCTTTAAGAATATTAACAAAACCATAAATAATTTATTGTCTAATCATATCATATATGATAGACCACCAAAGAGGCCTTACATTTTCTATAATTTTCAGTTTTTTTAAACTCATTACATCTATATATAATACATGTCACATCTATATGTGACCGTCTAATAAAATCCCTCCCACTAAAATCTTTTAGTGAGTAACATCTTTGAAGAAATATGGTTTGAATACCGACATGTCTTAGGAATCATATTCCTAATTTTTATCACTTTGAACATATTATTAAAATTTCTTAACTTCACAACATCAAATTTCATGATTATTTGAACATATTATTCAAACTTCATAACTTCCTAACATCAAATGTTACAATTCTAATAACTTATATTATCTACTTAGAACTATTTCTAGGTTCATCATCATCATCCTTAGAATATACTCCAAACTTTTTACTTGAAATATTATGGTAAATAATGTAAATAATTACATTAATATTTTATTAAAACATTATAAATTATTTATAATATTAATTGATATTCACTTAATGTTTTTATTGGTATAATCATTTATTTATTTATTTATTGAACTTCTCTAAGTATAAATATACTCCCACTAGCCTCTTAGAGACTATACTCACTTCATAATATCATGATATGATTTAAAAGTAAATAACAATTACTTATTTTAATGGTAATATTTAAAAAATAATCTATTTTATTCATATCATATATGGATTTCTATGTGTTTTGGAGCATTATTATGAAGAGATGAATTTATTCTTTCTAGATGTTATAATTGGATCATTCACAACAATATGTATCAAAATAATTATCTCATTTATTGATAACTAAAATTTGTTTATAAAAAAACTCCACTTATGATAAAATAAGCAAAAAATAAGAAAAGAACATAATTTTTATTTTTTGATCCCATCAAGCTTCAAGTAATCCATTGCATCCTACACCTAAAGGTAAAAACCCATTTTCTATATATGTTTAATGCATACTAAAATATATAATATTTAATCCTCCTAAACCCCTATATATTTACAAAAAAAATTGAAACATATAATTGGTATCATATACCCATTATAATAGAAGAATAAAATTTGATAACATTAATACCTGAATTAAACTCTCCATGAAGTTTCTTGATACTCTTCAAGTATTATAGAAAGTTACTTCACCAATGTCTAGGTTTTCTATAATAAAAGCATTATCCTTCCTTTTATTTGGTTTTGATGGTGGTGTGGACTCTCTAAAACCTCTTTTATTTTCTCTGTGGTCAAAACTTTTACCCTTTTCATTTTTGTTCCATAATCATAAAAATTGAATATGGAACTCTCATTTCTTTACCAATAATCATCAACATATTGAGGAGATAATGTAAATTGTTTTTTTAACTCATTTTTTTTATAATTTATAATGACCAATCCAAACCATTATAGTAGTGACTATAAAATGAAGTATGTGGCCATAGTAATCATGAGAGATGACCCCAGTCTCTCCAAGTCATTGATGTACCCAATCATATTGAGTACATTAGTGGATATGGATGTACCTTCTACCATCTTTCATAGAAAGAGTTATTTTGAAACCTTATACCTCTCTTTCCTTGTTTATTCCTGATAAATCCTTTTCAGGTTGTATATTATTTTGTATACATCCATGTTTTCATGTTTCTTTTTCAAAATGGGATGTATGGTCATAAGAATTAGAGTAGAGAATTATATTTGATCCTTTATATACTTATCAGAATCATTTATTCCCATTTTTTAAATGATTTCACCAGTCGGTTTCTCAGGAAGGGGCTTCTCCAACACATAGAACTTTCCTTCATGCTTAGGAACTATGCTTAAGTTTTCATACAAGTTCTGTAAATTACTTCTATTAAGTTTTTCATTATCCAAGATAGATCTCAAAGTAAATATTTAAGATTATGATGATGAAATTATATCTGCAATGGAAGATTTTATTATATGAGTATCATGTTTTAAATTCATTTAATAAGGACTTTTATTAAATGTGATCAGACTAAAATGATAAATTTTATAACATCCATTAGTATTTCAAGATCTATATTTCACTAAGTAATGAGTCATTTATGGTATTTCTCTCACCACATAGTTATTTAGGTAGTTCATCATTCTAATCATATCACATATAACTCTTGGATAGTTAAGTGGAAAACTCTTTTACCTAATCTATCATATAGATTAATTCAATATTATTCCTCTAGTAACCTAATCCAATTAGGGTCTCCCAGATAAGTGTAACCCAAATAAAAAACCAAAAATTGGCACCTAATCCTATTAGTTCCATCCATTACATTCTTTTGTTACACAAGATAATTCAGGGGTGCCCCGCTTTGGCATGACCTACCCAGTTGGATGATCGAAGTCTTAACAAGTTTTTGCTTTGAAAGGAATCTAACACTTGGTATTTTTAAAGGGTATTTAATCTCAAAATCTTATCTCGTGATATTCTATTTACATGTACACATGATTTTAAAGTATTAGTTTGGAATCTTATTCCTTCCACCAAATGAATATGTTCAAACCATATTAATGTGCAACTCTTTAAAAAACTCATAGTTTATGTTATTAACCCAAATTAAAAAAGCTAACTTTATTAATACATATCAGGAATATGGTAAATGAAACCCTTTCATGTAAGGGTTTAGAATCATATGAAATCATCAATCCCTAAAAGAGTAAGCTTGGAGAGAAAGATAACCAACCAAAACTTTTTTAGAAAAGGCATAAGCCTCTAGGCTAGTGAGAAGTCTAACTCAAAGTCCCTCTACCCAAGGATACTTTAACCAAGATAGATCTCAATTTCATTATAAGTAAAACAACTAGTATGTATAAACTATAATAAACCTCTTAATTCAAGTTCATAACTTAATATAATATAAATTCAACGTATAAGAAAATTAAATCAATTATCATACCTAGTATGTAACTCCTTAGATGCTTGTATCACAATTTATAGAATTTTAATTATTTATAATTTAGAATGCATTCATTTATAATATAACAATTATATATATGAATAATAGATAAGGGAATAGAATAAATAAATGAAAAATTCACATATTTAAGCATGAGGAAAACTATTTTATGAAAAAATCATAAACCAAGAAATTATAAATACTTCATAATTTAGTAATGCATTATGGGAATTCCATAATTAAACATATATAAACACTTTATATTTACTTATAATATGAAATCATTCATATTATCCTCTTGGAACCACAATGATGTGAAACACGACAGTATAGATGTACAGCTTCATCTAGGTTCCTGGACACCCCCTCCTATGGGAGTTTTGAAGATTAATGTGGAAGCGTCTATCTCTAGCAGTGGCTTTATTGGAGTTGGTGTGGTTTCTTGAGACTCTTATGGATCGGTTCTTGTGGCATGATAGAAATATTTTACCGCAAACTGGGTTCCACCAGTGGTGGAGGGCCAAGCCATTCTTGTTGGGCTAGAGTTCGCTATTGAGAGAGGTTGGAGCTCTATCATTCTAGAGTCAGACTGTCTTACCATTATCAATGTTGCCTCTTTATTGGAGTTTGGACTCCAATAGTTTGGTTTGAATGTCATGAATATTTTCTCTCTTTGAATCTACTTTTATTCATGCTCTTTATCTTTTTTCAAAAGGTAGGGGAATAGGGTTGCACACTTGTTGGCAACCCATGCTCTTTTTGATGGTTTGCAGGTTTGGTTGGAAGAGTTTCATATTTGGATGAACTCTCTTATATTGTTTGATCTTTGATCCTTTTATTAAATCTCACTTTACCGTTAAAAAAAATATAAAATCTTTTATATTTAGCTTTATTTCCCAATATATAAACACTTTATAATTTTCATAAAAAAACATTTTATATCCAAATTATAAGGCATACAATATAAATTTCATAAGGTATTTTTATATTAATATTTATTATTATGGATATTTATCGAACAAATGTTTTATAAAATTTATTAATTAATTATAAACATTTATAAACAAATTATAAATTAATTAAATATACTCAAATACCTTTTTTCTATAATGCGTAAACGTTTTTTAAACTATTTAAATCAATTAATAATTGATATTAAAAAAATCAACTCGTAATTGACATTAAAAAATCCATTTTTTCTATTATACCATATTTAACGATGCATATCGTAATAAACGATTAATCATCTACGAAACGCAAAACTCCTTCAACGTTATCAATTTTATTTTACGATTTATAAGCCACAATGTAAGAGTAACCCTTGGACATTGGGAGTCGCACTTTATGACATGCACCGATATTGTTCCTACGATACAATGCTCTAAAATCTAATACAGTTCGGTAATATGAAAGTGTATAACTACCCATGTTATACGTTACGACATGAAAAAAACTAGAGTATTGTATCATGCTACTTGATTAAATATATTATATCATACAACATGACCCAATCATAGCCTATGATATAATATATCATAATACAAGACTAAATACAAAAATACAATTGTTTCTTACAATAGAAAATACGATATACAATACAACATACAATTTCTTTATTTTCAAACCCGATTTCATGAATCAAAACACATTGTAAAGCTTTGATACCACTATTAAGTTTCTAAAGATCAATTAACACTTAATCAATACAGTGGAAACATTAGAAACCATAAATCTCATGAACACAATGAATTTAAATTGAAACCATATATACTATAAAAGAATAATGGGTACCTTATACTGAAGATATCTGTTGTTGTTGGCTTCAATCTATGCTTGATAAAGATCACTATGAATAGTCAACAAACTCTTCCATCTGTAGTGTATTCACATATTGAACTGAATCACCTGAAACTTGAGTAAGACCATCCTCACAACCATTGTATGCTAGTACCTCTAATGGTAAATAGAGGAGAATGAGAGAGCTTTAGCAAGGAGAATCAAACATAAGAGCACACAATTTCAAACACCATCCTCATGGCCTTCAGCCCTCTTATATAGGCCTTAGTTTATTCTCATGCCATTCATGGAATTTACTCAAGCATTACAAAGCGTTCGGGTAATGTCATTCATTTACAAATTCTTTATAAATGTTTGGATGAGTGTGCATGCATTTATCTCATAAATGCACGTGATTCTCCATACATTTCATCATATGAAATGTTCACAATCAATGATAGTTTTACATAAAAGAATATCCAAGTGTTAACAATTAACAATCGGCTAACTCGTCAATCATACAATACGATTCACTACCAAAGATCATCACAAGGGCAGTGCCGAACTTTATCAGTGCTAAAAAAATGTGATGATAAAAGGGGAGATCTTTATCAGTGTTAGTTAAAAACGATGATAAAACTACCCTTTATCAATGCTAAAAAAGCACTCATAAAGGTGTACCCTTTATCAGTGATTTTTTAGCACTGATAAAATGTATATTTGTCATCGCTATTATTAGCACCAATAAAAGTTTTCAATAAAAAATAGTATTAATTTATATAAAATTATTATATTTATATTAAAAAATAATGTTTATTTATACACATTAAATAAAAAACACATGTTTATAATTAATATATATTTTTTAATAATTCAAATATATATATATATAATGTTTTAAAAAAGGTATTTATAAGATTATAAATATATATTTAAATAATTATAAGATTATAATAAATTTTATTAAATAATAAATATATATTATATTTATGATTATATATTTATAATTATATATAAATATTTTTTAAATATATATAATTATAATTATAATTATAAATAAATATATGTATATATATTTAAATAAATATTTGTTTCTAATGAATTTGGTCAATAAATATATTGATGTGTGGGTATAATTGACGTGCATATGTTATGTATTCATCATGATTTAATGTTCATTTATGCTTTACACCCTTATATATTATTATTCATGTCCATATGTGATGACTTGTTTTTTATTATCTATATAATTTACAAGGTATATAATTCATTCATGTTATACCCATGAATATATTCTCATAAATACTCATAAAATATCAATAAATATATTTAAATAAAAAATATATTTATTATATTTATAATTGTAAATTTTTAATTATATATAAATACTTTTTAAATATATTTGTATATATTTATAATTATAACTAAATATATATATTTAAATAATTATAAAATTATAATAGATATCTATTATATTTTTATAAATATATATATAATTATATACAAATATTTATAAATATATTTACTTATAGTTATAAATATAAATATGTATGTGTAAATAATTATAAAATTATAATAAATATATTTATTATACTTATAAAGTTATAAATATATATAATTAAATAAATATATACAAAAATTTATAAATAAGTAAAAATAATTATAATTATAATTCTAAATAAAGTAGTTGGGGTTTGGCTTAGTGGTAAAGCAACCCCGTAATACTACATGAGGTTGGAGGTTCAAAACCCATTGGGTGTAGAGTACTGTAGCGGCACTGTAGCGGCACTATATTGGCGGCAGACTATAGCACCAGCGGCACTGTAGTGGTGGTGGATACTGCAGTAGGAACTGTAGTGGCGACAATGCTGTAGAAAGTATTGTGGTAGCCCAGTACTGTAGTAGAGACTATTCACCAGTGGGCCTTTGGGTCAAAAATTTGGGCCTTCTCAGCCATGTAATGGGCTTTCATGCTCATTGGGCCTACGGGCCTTGTATTGAATAGATAAAGGCTTAATGAGTGAGTTATCCCTTGAGGGGGCTATGACATGCCTTTTCAGCCTGTGTATATGGTGTGTGTGTTTAATGTAATTATACCCCCAAACACCTAATATATATAATTCTAAATAAATATAGATATAATTAAATAATTATAAAATTATAATAAATATATTAATTATATATATTTATAAAATTAAAAATATATAATTATTTATAATTATAACTATAAATAAATATATATTTATTATAATTTTTTAATTACAAATAAATATATATTTATGTATAGATATAATTATAAATAAATATAAATTTATTTAAATAAATATAAATTTATTTAAATAATTATAAAATTATAAAAAAAATATATTTATTATTCTTATAATGTTATAAATATATATAATGAAATAAATAAATTATAAATATATACAAATATTTATAATTATAATTATAAATAAATACAAATATTTTTAAATAATTATAAAATTATAATAAATATATTAATTATATATATTAATAAAATTATAAATATAATAAATATATTTGTTATAATTTTATAATTATTTAAATATATATATAATTATATAATTATAACTATAAATAAATATATATTTATTATAATTTTTTAATTATAAATAAATATTTAATTATTTATACTTATAATTGTAAATATATATATATATATATATATAATTAAATAATTATAAAATTATAATAAATATATTTATTATAATTGTAATGTTAAAAATATATATAATTAAATAAATATATTTATAAATATATACAAATATTTATAAATAAATACAAATATTTATAATTATAATTATAATAAATATATTAATTATATATATTTATAAAATTATAAGTATAATAAATACAGTTCTTATAGTTTTATAATTATTTAAATATATATATTTATTTATTTATTTATTTATTTATTTATTTATTTATTTATTTATAATTATAACTATATATATGTGTGTTTATAATTATAACTATAGATAAATATTTATTTATTATAATTTTTTAAATTATATAAATATATATTTATGATATATTTATGATATTTATATTCTTATAAATATATATAATTAATATATTTATTATATATATTTATAAAATTATAAATATAAAAAATACAGTTATTATAATTTTATAATAATTTAAATAAATATATATAAATTTATAGTTTTAAATATAAATAAATATATATTTATAATTATATACAATAAATATATTAATTATATATATTTGTTGTATGTAATTATAAATATAATAAATATATTTATTATAAATTTATAATTATAAATAAATATTTATTTATTTATAATATTTTTAATTTTATAAATATATATAATTATATAAATATATAAAATTATATAATTATATTTATTATATATATAAATATATATATATTTTATATATAATTTTATAAATATATTTAATAGTATAAATAAATTATTAACATTATAGGTTTATCAGCGCTAAAAAGAATTGATAAAGGCATATTTTATCACCGCTTTCTATTTTAGCACTGATAAAACATACCTTTATCAGCACTTTTTAACTGGCGTTGATAAAAGCTTCACCCAGTTTTATAAATGAACCCTGACAATATGCTTCTTCTATTGCACACCTCAAATTCTCGTGGAAGCCAACCCCTACCATCATTGACTCCTACCCTACCAACTCCTCCTTTGTTTTCGCTGACCCCTGTTCCATCGTGAACCCCTCCTCAGCCATGAACCCAGCTCCGCTGTGAACCCCACCTCCACCACGAACCCACCTCTATCGTGAAACTCATCTCTGCGGCGAACCCACTTTCGCTGCAAACCCCACCTCCACTGCAAACTCCTCTGCAGCCTCCATCGTCGCCGCCTACCCCGACTCTCCCGCCGTCGGACCCTAATACTGTTGTCAGACCTCCAAATCTAAGGTATGTTCTTATTTGATTTGAAATTAATGCTTAGATAGTGAAAGGTTGATTATAAGGCTTTAGTGTTCGAAATCTCAGAGTGTGTTTGATCATTGTACTATTTGTGGGTATAATTTTCTATCATCGAGACTAAAGGAACACACTCATTTATTATTGGTTTCATATCTGTTTACTGGTTCTTTCCTCTAAATCTATAAACATATGTTTTAATATTACTTATTATATTTGATTGTTCATATATTTATCTGGTTACGATTTCAAATGATAAACATTTTTTTAGTAGAGAGAATGTGGAATCTATCATTATTTGTGCTTTTATGTTTTCTTTTCTATATTATGTGATATATGGGCATGGATAAGAGAGTGTAGAAGATTTGACGGTTAACCAATACTATTCATATGTTTATGATAAAATTAGTAATACCTATCAATTCTATGGTGTATGATATACACGTGTTACATTTAATTTAGATTCTTCCTATGACTATAATGTTTTTATCTATTTTCAAAAACATTGAGAGGACCTTGGGATGAGTGACTATTAAATGGTAAAAAATGAGAGATATTAGTCAACCTTTTGTGATGATATGTGGTGCTTCACTGAGAGTATTGAGTTGTAATTTGGGCTAGGCGATATCTTTTTCTTTGTGGGTTAATTTGTGAAATAAGAGATTGGTGGCCTAAGGTACTTTGGATTATCTGAGAGATGATCATTTTGTGTGAGGAGTTTTGTTAGGGGTAGTCGATATTGATGCATAGTATAACAATGTATATAATTCTTAACATGTTATAACATAAAATGGTTATGATAGGTAGACTGTATGAGTCCATTTTTTATGTTATTACTTACATTGACTTTTGATTCCATTTTCATATTATATTCTTGAGGGACTGGAAAGGTTATACTTAGGCCAAAGGCAGTGTTTAAAAGGAAAACTATCTACATGGTGATCATTAGTCTTCTTAGGGGATTGTTTATGTTATGACTATACCCATGAATCAAATACACTTACAATGGGGCTGACATTGTTATATTGATGTATTAACACATCTTAAGAGATTGTAAATTTTAAACCTCTTTCCACAACATAGATATACTAACCAAGAGGATAAATATATTACGTAAAAACATTAAATATTCCTAAATGGTGGACTATATTACACCACTTATATTATTCCAATTCATTTTACTAGCTAGGTAGAATAGATGTTATGTTTTATTATTACAATGGTGTAGAATATTATCTTATTTTGATAGTTATAATGATTCATTGACAATGTAAAAAAGATGAGAGGCTCATGATTTATAGAATATTATCTTATTTTATCTTACGATTATATCTTGGTAAATTATATTTGATTTAAAAGAAAAATATATGTTTTTTTAGTTTTATTTACTCAACCCTATGTAATAAAATTATTTTCATTATTTTTCCTAAAACTAGAATTTTTTGGTTTGTCTTAAAAAATGAATGATATAAAATCTTTGATGATATCCTAATATGCTCTTTGCTCACACCATACATATACACATTGGTGTGTATATAGACTTAGTTTTCTATGATATAGGTCAAATGAAAGGCTCACATTTTTATAGTGGTGTTCCATAGTCATTTGTTAAAGATATAATGATAATGGGATATAGAGGTCACTATAGGGTATAAAGAGACAATATTCATTTTGTGTTATTTTAAGATATTTATTATAAAGTACCTCTCTTGCAAATAAATTTATTTTTGTTTTACCTTTATATTTTGGATCATGTGTAAACCTTTTTGTAGATTTATATTTTATAAAATTTTGGTTATTTTTTATTCATGTATCTTTTATAAAGTTCCTCTCTTGGGATTTATGTCTTTGTGAAAATGCTTAAGTGTCTCTTTTAAAATGATTCAAGCGTTTTTAAATGTTTCTTAAAAAAATATGTGTTTAACATACCCTTTTTAGGTTTTAAATAGCTTTAAAATGATTTAAACATTGGCATGGACTTAGGTTGCATTCCATGTGTTTATCAACTCACCCAATTGATTTTCATAAAGGGATTTGAATGTTTTGAAAGCGTATTTGATGTTGGTTTCATTTTAGAAAGAGGTGTGTGAAGTTTTAAATGAAAATTTGTAAAATATAGAGGGTTGTTTCTCATTTCAAGTGTGATTTTATAAATAGTTTTTAAAGGACATCTAAAATTTAGTTTTTCTAAAATATTTTAAGTTTATATTTTTATAGAATTAGGAAAAACATTACATTATATAGGGAAGACAAGTAGATTGATAATAACACCATGGAAAGGGCATATCACTAACTCTATCTAACCCATAGGATATCTGTCATGACCTCACTCCCATAAAAGGTGAATTAATATTTAACCCTATTGCAACTCCTAAACCTACTTTTCATCCAACATCACCTAGATGGTTTAAATTAGGGGAGTACTCTATAATTACATCTTCTTTCTGGTTTGGTGTTAGCTTTTAAGGGGATTAGTATCAGGCAAAAAAATAAATAATAGCTATCATTCCAATGTTGAGTTACCCTTATTTTAAAGACCCATTTTGTGTATTTATTTTGTTAAATATTAATATTACCGAATCAAATAGGATGGATATGAATAAAGAATGGATGGATGTCAATTGTCTGACAAAAGAGTATAAATATGGAGTGAAAGAGTTCATAAAGTTTGTAAAATATAATGTATATGACCCTTCTCAAATCTTTTTTCCATGTTTACATTGTTTTTATTCAAGACTAATTAGTCTAGAGGAGTTAGAAGAACACTTTACCTATCACGGAATAGATCGAAGTTATAAATGTTGGAATAAATACAGGGGGAAAGTGAATGTAGCTAGTGGATGGGATAGCACTGCATTTTATGGATCATATGATATGATTACAAGTGTGGATAATGAAAAATATCATATCGAGGATGTGATTACAGATGTGAATGATGATGAAGATTGTATTGAGGAAATGACAAGGACAGTTGAAGATAAACTTCGTGATTGCCCAAAATTGTTTGAGAAGTTAAAGAGTTGTGCAAAGATGATATTTTATGCTAGTTTCACTAAATATATAGCATTTTCATCCATACTGAAGTTGTACAATTTGAAATCAGAAAACAGATGGAGTGAAACTAGTTTTACATAACTATTTTCTCTCTTGAATGATATGCTCCCAGAAGATAATGAGCTCTCGATCTAAACATACGATGACAAATAAATGCTACACTTGATGGGTATGATCTCTGAAAGAATGCATGTCTACTCGAATGAATTTATATAGTTTCATAAGGACCACAAATCACTTACAGAATGCCCAAACTGTGGTGCTTCTCGATACAAGAAAGATGAATCTACTCCTATAGAAGTTTTATGGTACTTTCTAATCATTCCAATGTTTAGGAACCTATATGGAAGTGAGAAGACTGCTGCTAAATTGACATGACACGCAAATAAAATAATTAAAGATGGGAAACTACATCACCCGGTAGACTCTCTTCAGTGGAAGATAGTTGATCATGAGTATCCTAAATTTGTAAACGAACTGAGAAACCTTTGGCTTGCATTATCTACAGATAGAGTGAATCATTTTAGTTCTCAAAGAATCACTAATAGTACATGACTAGTTATGTTGGTAAATTATAATTTTACATCATGGTTATGCATGAAACAAAAATAAATCTTTTTATCTATGCTTATATCAGGACCAAAACAACCAGGTAATGATATTGATGTTTATTTGGCTCCATTGATCGATGATTTGAAATTATTATAGGATTTGGGTGTTATGTTGTATTGCAGAAATGAAGACTTTAAATTGAGATCCATTTTTTATGAGATGATAAATTACTTTCCTACTTATGAAAATTTTTTAGGATGTAGCATTAAAGGAACTCAAGGGTGTCTTGTTTGCGAACAAGGTACATAGTCAATTAGGTTGAAACATTTATCGAAAACTGTGTTTCCAGAACATCACAGATTTATACCCCCAATAACATAAGTACCAATCATTGATGACATCATTTGATGGAAGTTTAGAAGAATATACAGTACTGTCTCCACTAACAGGTGATCAACTGCTTGAGAAAGTAAAATATGTGAACACTACTTTTGGTAAACCATTTTCGAAAAACCTTATAAAAACCGATTAGAAAAAGAGACCAGTTTTTTTTGAATTACCATATTGAAATTGTATGTATGTCAGAAATTTTCTTGATGTTATTCATGTTGAAAGAAATGTATGTGATAGTGTCATTGGCATGTTTCTAAATGCACTCGAAAAAATAAAGGATGGAATTACAGCTAGGTTGGACATGGTTGACATGGGAATATGAGAAGAGTTAGCGCTAGTGAAGGATGAAAAATTAATTTTTCTTCCTCCAGCTGCTTACACTCTTTCCAGGCAGGAGAGATATCTGTTTTTCAACTTCTTGAATGATGTAAAGGTTACAGAGGGGTATTCATCAAATATCAAGGACATCGTGTTAATGACCGATTTAAATTTAAAGGGTATGAAATCACATGACTATCATGTTTTGATGAAATATTTAATTCTTATAGATTTACGTTTCATTTTGCCCAAGAATGTTTTTCATACATTAACCAAGCTCTGTTTCTTCTTCAAATCTATATGTAGAAAATTTATAGACCTGGAAAAATTGCTGACTATGGAAAGGGAAATTGCCATCATATTATGTGAATTAAAAATATTATTCCCACCAACATTCTTTGATATGATAGTTCATTTGATGGTTTACTTTGTGAGAGAGATTCAACTATGTGTCCCTATACACTATAGATGGGTGTACCCCATTGAATGATATATGAAGATTTTGAAAGGGTATGTCAAAAATAGAAGCCAGGTAGAGTGTTGTATTATGGAGTGATATATTGTTGAGGAAGCTGTTGAATTTTGTATCGAATACCTATCTGGTGTGGAAAGCATTGGCCTATCGAAATCTCATCACATAGTTGATTTTGAAGAAAATATGTACAAAGAGGAAGTTGTAGACTATATTGGTGCTGAGAATGTAAAAAAAATCCCCGACTATGATTAACTAAGCACCTCAGTTGTAAATGTATACATGAGGTATGTTTTCATGATTTGATTTTCCAAAAGCTAACATACTGTGTTAATTATGACTAAATACAGTTTATATTTTTGGAAGATGTATATACTAAAAACAATTGAAGGGATTTCCCCATGAAAAAAAATTGGACTCATTAGTCCTCACATCACCTCTATAGAATAACCAAAAATATATACAAAAAAATGATGAAATAGTGGAAAGTCTGGTCAAATCGTTTGAAAGAAAACTTTCAAATGACAGAGTCTATTTAATACCAACGATGCAAGGGTAAAAATCTACAATTTAAACATATCCAATATATTTTTTATTTATTTCATTACTTATTCCTTTTTGTATTTTTAGACAATATTGGATGCTCATTTTGGTCAATTTGGATACTTCAATGATTCATTTCCTGGATCCAATGCATGGATATCCAACAAACCGACCACACAAAATGGCGTTTATCCATTTTTAATACACTACATACAATGTTTAATAACTAAAAATAAAGTTATATAATTTAGATTATGTTTTAATGAGGATTCTGTTATGATAGGGCGGTGCATCAATAACGTGAAAAACAAGGAATGAGGCTAGGGGATAAACACAGGGACGCTGAAAAGTTCTACGACTGGACAAGTATTAGGGTATATATAATAATATTTCACTATCCAAACACATATCAAAACAAATTACTTATTTTTCTCAATTTTTTTTGCAGTGTCCGAAATAAACAAATGGAAAAGATTGTGGTTATTATATTTGTAAATTTATGAGAGAGATCATATTCCATGAACAAACTAGCATCCCTGAAGAGGTATTTTCAATGATAATTACTATTTAATTTGAAATATTTATTAATCCTTTGTGGATTTATATTTTTTCAGTACTAATATGACTATTGAAAAGACTCATTTTCAAAAGATGATATAAATGTGCTCAGAAATGAATGAGCATCATACCTAATGGAAGAATGCACAAAAATATCATGAAGATGTGACTTCTATAGAAGTAGTGGATTGTTTCATATTTATATTTAATTTTTTTTTATTACTCGCATAATATTTGTTTTCTTATATAGGTGTATTCCTTTGCTCGAGTTGGGTTGGTTTGTTTGAAACTAATCATGCTCATGAGAGATTAGACTTCAAGGCTGCAACTAAGATAATGACAATAAGGAAATGGTTCAAGAATTTATAAAGGTAAATTCCTACAACTTATGTAATTAATTAATTTTGTCATCATTTTATCTATTATTTGTAAGTTAATTTCCTTATCATTTTTATCTAATACTTATTTAGTTTTTTTACAGATCTTTTGGGAAGTCATATTTCCCTTTCAACTATCTGTAAGAATCCAAAAAAGAGAGAACATGTTCCTTTTCGGTGGAAGAAGAAAACCCATGTTGCATGAAATGTGAATTGAATCGTAAGGATGCATCAACCAAGGGATTTATTAGTAGTTGAATGCAAAGTATGACTTCTCGAAAGATCTTTCATGAACATTGTAGTAATCAGCCACAGCTTAATCAGTCGCACCTCAATCTGATACATAGTGTGCTCGGTATTACTCGAAGTGTATGTTTTTAGTTTATAATATTCTTTGATACTTTAAGATTCATGTCTTCTAAATTACCATGCTTTGATCCATGACTCGTGATTATGATCTATGATATGAAGGGTATGAATTTCTAATGATAATATCACCTTATAACATCTTTATGCTCATGTTATCCTTATATGATCATTGATATCTCCCTTGTTTACACTTATTGAGCATCTATGATCACCCTTTCTTATGTTTCATATCCTTAGGTTATGAAGAATGGTTTTATAAATGATATGTCTAAGAATGTTTCTAGTAAAAAAATGTATTAATGAGAGACTCTTATAAACTTGTTCTTTGTGTTTCCATGTTTTCAAAAGCACTGGACCAAATCTATTCTGGCATTGATAATTATGTTATGTAAGGAATATTAATCTACTAACAGTACCACAAAATTGATTTTCCACAACGCCACCCTTTAACAACACTAAAAAAGCACTGATAAAGGCTGCTTTTAACAGCGCTAAAAAATACTGTTAAAAGTGACCCTTTATCAGCACTTTTTTAGCGCTAATAAAGGCACCCCATTTATCAGTGCTTTTTTTAGCGCTGTTAAAGGGGACCCCTTTATCAGTACTTATTTTAGTAGCAATGATAAGGGGAAGCTTTATCAGAACTTTTTCCTAGCACTTATAAAGTTTATATTTAAAAAAAATCCTAAAAAATAATATATTGATATATAAGTATATTTATATTGATATAAATATAATATATATTTTTTTAAATATGTTTTAGATAAGTATAAATAGACTATTGCATTTAATATATAAAAAAATTAGTGAAAATGGTTTTAAAATATTTTTAAAAATATTATTAATTAATAATTTTCTAATTATAATTGACTAATAATAATTTAATAACAATTTTAAGACAAAAAAATAAAAAATAAAAATAAAATATCTAAAATAAGTTGAAAATATAACTCAAACTTCAAACGGCCATAACTTTTGATCCGGGTGTCCGTTTGAGCTCTACAGCATATCAAATTGAATCCTACAACGAGCTCTACGCATTAGTGACCAAAGGAAATATTCTATCACATTTTTCAAGGCCAAAAAAGGTCTATAAGGCCTCCAAAACTGAGTTTTTAGTCGGGATACCCAAATTTTTTAACAGTTAAATGGCTATAACTTCTGATATGGATGTCCTCTAGGCTTTTACCACATATAATATCAAAGATTGTTTCATTTTATTCGATTTTACTGGTTGTAGAGTTGAAACAGACTTATGGATTAGAAGTTATGGTCGTTTTAACATTCTATGGATTTTTAGATACACATATATATGTATTTATTCGTAAATATATATGTGTGCGTATGTGTGTGTGTAACATCACATTACGTTTTTAGGTACTTTTGATATTTCTAAGTACCTCTGTTTTGGAGTAGTGACTTGGGAGAGTCGGGAGAACTTTAAATGATGTTTTGAGGTAAAGGGGAAGTCGTACGGGCGGCGCACGAGTTGTCTAAACCGTGCGGCCAAACCGTGCGTAGTTGGTCTTGGAGGCGGTAGCTTCTACACGGGCGGTGCATGGTTTTTCTAACTGTGCAGCCAAACCATGCATGGAGTGTCTTCCGAGGCAGTGGCTAATGCACGGTTAGCGCACGGTTTGTCTAACCATGCGGGTAAACCGTGAGACCACTTAAATGAGATCCTATAAAAGTGGATCTCACTCGTTTTTACCTCTAAGTGCCTCGTTTTTTCTCCTAAGCAGCCCTAACTCGGGATTTTGCTTATTCTAAGGTCAGAGAAGGTTCTCTCATTGTTCCAGAGGTGATCCAAAGGCTTATCTTAGTGAATCGAAGCCGGTTTCTTGAGGTATGTGATCGTTCTTGTTCGGTTTCTTAGATCTACTTAGATCTGCTTCTCCTCTTCTCTCGATTTCTTAGATATACGCCTGTTATGGGTAGATCTAAGTGTGTTGATGCCAAATTTGATGATATTTGGTCTTGGTCTTGCTAGAAGAAGAGATCTAAGGCAGGGTTTTAAGGATTTAGATCCAGAGCTCGATTGACAACGTTGTGCTGCTCGGTTTTTGGGGTTTCTCGTTGGGCTAACTCCCTTTATTAAATCAAGGTAGGTGGTTTTGTCCCGACTTTCCAAATTGATTATCATTTTATTTTCTTGATTTATTTCAATTATTAATTTAAATTCAATTGCTCAAATTTTCTTTCAATTAAATTGATAAAAAAACTCGATTCCAGTTAATTGAGATATTTGAAATGGTTTTGGCATAGAAATGTGGGAAAACCCCAATTACATTGAATTGGGCGTGTTTATGAAAATTGGCCGATTGAAATTGTTCAATTTAAATTGTGGATTTGATGGAAATGATTTTGATTAAATTGTTGAATTTAATTGTGAAAATAAATTGTGTAATGATGTAATTGGTTTTGAATGGATTTCAAACTCATGAAAATGTATTAAAATGATTTGATAGAAACTCATTGGTTTTATCTTGTGGAAAGGCATGTTTTGAATAAAACCTGTATTGGTTTTAAATGGAAAGAAATTAACACTTTTGAAATGGAAGAAAGGGAATGATCGTATTTTAAGCAATCTTAAAATAGTTCGCCCATCCTATAAGAGAACATGCAAGCCTTAGGTAGTTAGTGAGTTATTTGGATACACTCTACACTACGACAACGTTCTAAAACATACTTGCGGTGGGTCACATCCCCGATGGGTTGGTGAAGAGTCTCCTTTGGCCAGTGTCATAGGGACATGTGTATACACATTTTTCTGAGTTCACATAGAGAATGTGGAATCCTATAACTGGTTAATACTATCATACCTTTTGGAATATGACCATGTTGCTCGCTTGTTTATTTATATTTGAGATATAAATGTATGTCAATGCTTTTGAACTGCTTTACATGCCTGGTGAATTTTTATAAATTGTTTTATATAAATGTTTTACTTAAGCCATTATTTTAGAAATATTTCATCATTTGTAAAGCCTTAGCTTAAAATATTTATTTCCATCCTTTGAAAATGTATAGCATCTTTTGTTAGAATATGTTTTTGAATTGAAAAACCTGTTTATTTGAAAATTGAAAGCTTTTCTTTGGATAATCTATATTTGGCATCTGTTACGGAATCTTTGATGGTATCCTACTGGGTTTAGGCTCACACTCTACTTTTGTCTTCAGGTGTTTGTAGATTTCCTTCTTCCAGGCTCGAGAAAAGAGAAGGAATCTCTTGGAGGATGATCTAGCTGTTAATCTTCTCTTGGTGAATTGTGTCACCTTGGGGATATTTTTCTTTTTTTTAGTACTTGGGTAATAGTACTTTGGGATTTTTATGCCTCTTTGTTTTCCGGTATATTACTCCCAGTGGAGTTTCTTTTTGTTAGGCATACTATCTTGTTTCTTTTGCTTCTGTATTCTTGTGGAAAAAATCATTCCCACTTGTATATTGTACGATGCCAGGTGATAGTCACCGACCCGTGGGGATCGCCTTCGAGCTATGTCAGGGCCAGCTCGGTTATCGGGTTACCAGGGTAACCAGGCTGGTTCGTGAAAAAATGGTATCAAATGAAGGTTAAGCATATTTCCTTGATGATGGTATACATTTGAGTATTATTGTCAGGACTTAGGAGGTAGTTGTGATTGAGTGTCTGGCCATCTCTCACCGCAATGAACCTTAAGTCACCAGGGTTGGTTAGAGAAATACGACTTGTGGATTAGTTCTAGTATTTTCCCTGTTTTGATTTGGATAGAGTGGAATCCAAATCTTGTTAATCCCTTTTATTAAGAATAGTTTTCCTCGTTACTCTATTTGAGTGTTAATAAAATGTCTTTTTATGTTGTATAGCAACATGCCTCTGAGAAGACGTGAGAATAGGATCCAAAAGGAGGTTGATGCTGAATCTCAGCAAGCGAGTCTTATTATGGATCTGAGTCTAGTTGAGGTGATTGTTCACGTTGTCCAAGCACTAGGATAAGGGTGTAATTTTGGCCCGACGACCCGAAAGCCCAACAGGCCCGGCCCGAAAGCCCAACAGGCCCGGCCCGAAAGCCCGAGCGGCCCGGCCCGGCCCGGCAACGCCCGCATCGGGCCAGGTCGGGCTCGGGCCGCAGGTTCAGCGGGTCAGGCCTGGGCCTTTCCAGGCAGGCCCGCGGGCCAGGCCAGGCCAGCCCGAAAAAGCCCGGTCCGTGGGCCCGCGCGAAGCCCGGCCCGTGGGCCCGCCTGCTGTAAAAAATATAACGAGGGAATCCCCCTACCTCAAACTCCCAAGGCTGAGCCTGGACCAACTGGTCCAGGCGTTGCGCCTGTAAATTAATCACAGTTCTATATATATATAGATATATTTATATATATATATATATATGTGTGTAGATCTATATATATATATATATATATATATATATATATATATCTGGATATATCTATCTCTATATACATATATCTATATATATATATATATAGATATATGTATATATATAGATCTATTTATATATATATATATATGTATATATCTATCTATATATACATATATCTATGTATATATATCTCTATATCTATATATCTCTATCTATATATATATATATATACATATATATATATATTAATATATATATCTCTATCTCTATATACATATATCTCTTTATATATCTGTATATATACATACATATATACATACATCTATATATATATCTACCTATATATCTATATATACATGTATCTTTATACATTTATATTTATATATATATGTATCTATATATATGTGTGTGTGTGTGTGTATTTCTATCTATATGTGCATATATCATTATATATTAACAAAAAATGATATTATATATATACATATAATTATTATTATATATAATTATAATGTGTGTATAAATATATATATACAACGATATATAATTATATATATAAAAAAATCCATTAATAATATATATCAATTAAGTGTGGTTTTTAAAAATCCATTAATAATATGTGTGTGTGTGTGTGTGTGTGTGTGTGTGTGTGTGTGTGATTTAATATAATATATATATAAACAAAGCTATTAATATATATATATATATATCAATGATTTAATATTATATATATAATAACTTGTTGTATATTAATAAAAAATAAGTATGGTTTTTAAAAATCCATTGATAATATATATATGTGTGTGTGTGTATATGTATATGTATATGATATAATATAATATGTATGTATGTAAACAAAGCTATTAATATATATATATATATATATATATCGATGATTTAATATAATAGTGTATATATATAAACAAATCCATTAATAATATACATCAATTAAGTGTGGTTTTTAAAAATCCATTAATAATATATATATATGTATGTATGTATGTATGTATATGTATATGTATATGTATATGATTTAATATAATATATATATATATATAAACAAAGCAATATATATATATATATATATATCAATGATTTAATATTATATATATATAATAACTTGTATATTAATAAAAAAATAACACACTCGCCTAATGATGTTCGTGCAAGTCTCTCAACTTCATTAATTTTTTTAAGTACGTTGCAACATGCATAAATTATATATACTATACATATATAAATCTATTTAGAAAAAAAAAATAACTCACCTTCGCGCACACCCCCTAATTATTTTTTTACAATTTTCTCATATTATATATATATATATATATAATAACTTATTATATATTAACAAAAAATAAATACTCACTAAATGATATTCGCACACCCCCAACCTCATTATTTTTTTTAAAATATGATAAAACTTTTATATATTATATATACTATATATACATATATAAATCTATTTAGAAAAAAATTAACTCACCCACTGTTGCGCGTCCGCTAAGGGTGTAATTTCAGTCCAGACAGGGCCGGGTCGGGCCTGCCCTGCAAAAAAATTAAAAAATGTTTTAAAAAATGTTTTAAATTAAAAAAACGCTAAAAAATACTTTTAATAAATAAGTTAAAAAAATAAATGTAAAAAAACGTTTTAAATAAATGATAAAAAACATTTAAATAACAACACTTTAAACTCACCACTCACTACTGCGCACCCCCCAATAACTCTTTTTTTTTAATTTGTACATAATATATATAAATTCACAGACATGTATAAATCTATTTAGAAAAAAATAACATATTCACCCACTGTAAAAAAAATTTACAAAAAACATGTAAAATGTTTAAAAAAATACATGTAAAAAATATGCGTTCAAAAAAACTTAAATTAAACGTCTAAAAATAAATGTAAAAAAACGTTTTAAACAAGTGTTAAAAAATGGTTTAAATAAAAATGTTTAAAAAGTTTTTAAAACAAACATTTAAATTAATTTTTTTAAAACAAACACTTAAAAAATACTTTTTACATTAAAATGTGAAAAAAAGTTAAATGTTTTAAAAAAATACTTGTAAAAAGCATGCGTTTAAAAAAATTCAAAAATGTTTTAAATTAATCATTTAAAAATAAATGTAAAAAACGTTTTAAACAGATGTTAAAAAAACAGTTTAAATAAAAATGTATAAATAAAAAATACTAACAATCGCTTAAAAATTATAAATAAGTTAAAAAAAATAAATGTAAAAAATGTTTTAAATAAATGTTAGAAAAACGTTTAAATAATAATGCTTTAAACTCACCCACGTCAGCTGCGCACCCCTCATTATTTTTTTTACAATTTGCAAATAATATATATATATATATATATAGACAAAAAACATATCTACCCACTGTAAAATGTTAATAAAAAATAAAATAAACGTTTTTACAAAAAACATGCATCTAAAAATAAATGTAAAGAAACGTTTTAAATAAATGTTATAAAAATGTTTAAATAAAAAAAATTAAGAGACAATTATTTTGAAAATAATAAAAACCCACCACGGTCCGACTTGAAAAAGCCCGGCCCGGCCCGATGGTTTGGGTCGGCCCGAGGCCGGGCTCGGGCCGCCTCACGGGGTTGTTCAGGTCGGCCCGCCCCGACCCGAATAGTGGTCAGCGGCCCGACACTTTTCATGGCAGGCCCGGCCCGGGCCGAAATTACACCCACAAGCGCCACCTCCAGTTCCTGTTCAGACTCCAGCTATAGATCCTCATAGTGATATTCTTTTAAGTCGTTATCAAAAGTTCCTACGCCAGAAGCCACCAGTTTTCAAAGGCTCCACTGACCCTCAACATATTGAGGAATGGTTGAGTAAGATTGAATGTATGTTTGGGTTCTTGGAGACACCTGATGTGATCAAAGTGAAGTGTGACACCTTCGTGCTGGAGGGACCAAGTAGGAGATGGTGGGACATGATGGTGATGGATGGGAAACATGAGGGTTTGGAGTGGAAAGACTTTAGGGTTCTTTTCACTAACCAGTTCTATCCAGAATCAATGGTGTTGGCCAAGGTTGTAGAGTTTTTCAAGCTTGAGAAGGCCAACAAAAACTGTGACTGAGTACTCAAATCACTTTTCTGAGTTGGTACAGTTTGCTCCTGAGATTGTATCTAATGAGGAGATAAAGGATCGAAAATTCAAGTTGGGAATTCGATTAGATATTTGTTCTCAGTTTTTCTTACTGAAGCTACCCACTTATGTTGATGTGCTGGATAGGGCCATGATGGTTGAGATGGACCTGGTAGGGAAGTCAGGGTTGAAGAAGGTTCTTTTCCCTCCTAGTGGCAGTGTTGGTTCCTTTAAAGGAAAATGGAAGTGTGATGTTTCTCATGGAAGTTCTCAACAACAGAGTCATTCCAGACCTCTGGTAGCAATAGGAAGGGCTTCTTTGACTTGCTATCAGTGTGGAAATCCAGGACATTCTAAGAGGGTTTGCACTGAGGCACCCAAGAACTATAGCTCCTGCAGACGTTTAGGGAACTTACAGAGATTCTTCCATCACTTCTCTACTCCACGTAGTAGAACGGGATCATCAGCACCTCCAGAAACCGAGGGGCAATCAAATGATTCACGTACAAAAGGGTTCCAGCCACAGGCATCCGGAATGAAGATTCTTCACGCAGTGGAAGAGTCGCCAGAGGTAGCTGATATAGGTCCTCCAACTGTGAGAGGTACCATTACTATAGCTTCGTCTTTAGTGATAACTCTTTTTGATACTGGTGCATCTCACTCATTTATTTCAACCCATATTATTAATCTACTTAATCTACCTATAGAGCTTTTATCTTGTGTGATGGATATTACTACACCCCTTGGTGCAATGAGAGAGAAGGGTCTCTGTAGTCCTGCTTATGTCTTCTCTCTATCAGGTGTTGATCATGCTTGTATTTTCTTAGTTCTCGACATGAAATCTTTTGACATCATTTTTGGGATGGATTGGCTCATTTCCAATAAAGCCCGGATCGATTGTTATCTTTGACGGGTCTACCTTACTACACCCAGTGGTGTGCCTCTTGGTTTTCAAGGAGAATGGGACCCAAGGTCAAGCAGAGTTGGACCCTCTTATATAGGGTTGGGGAAAGTTATATCAGTATTTTCTTTTGATCTGGAGAGAGATTCAATGTGTGGTGATCTCCCTCCAGTCGTTGTTGAGTTTCCCGACGTGTTTCCTTCTAACTTCTTTGGTTTTCCACCAGTAAGAGAGGTTGATTTTTCTGTTGACTTAATGTCTGGTACTCAACCGGTTTCTATTCCCTCTTATCAAATGGCTCCATCTGAACTAAAAGAAATGAAGTTTTAGTTAGAAGATATTCTTGAGAAAGGTTTTATACGCCCGAGTGTGTCACCTTGGGCAGCACCAGTTCTCTTCGCCAAGAAGGCTGATGGTTCTCTTCGCTTATGTGTTGATTATAGACAGCTCAATCGGGTTATGATAAAAACAAATATCTGTTACCAAAAATTGATGATTTGTTTGATCAATTGAAAGGGGCAAAGTGGTTTTCAAAAATTGATCTTCGATCTGGTTACCATCAGTTGAGGATAAAAGAATTTGACATTCATAAGACTGCTTTTCGGAGTAGGTATGGCCATTATGAGTACCTTGTTATGCCCTTCGGACTAACAAATGCTCATGTAGTTTTCATGGATTTGATGAACAAGGTTTTTTGTGAGTATCTAGATACTTTTGTGGTAGTCTTTGTGGATGACATTCTTGTTTACTCTAAGTCTAAGGAGAATCATGTGCATCATTTGAGAACAGTTCTGAGTCTTCTAAGGAATCACCGACTTTATGTCAAGCTTTCAAAGTACGATTTCTGGATTCAGGAAGTGAAATTCTTGGGACATGTTGTGTCAGAACAAGGAATATTAGTTGATCCTGAGAAGGTGAGGGTTGTTATGACTTGGGAACAACCACAAAATGTTTTTGATATTTGGAGCTTCTTGGTCTTAGCAGGATATTATCGTCGGTTTTTTAAATACTTCTCAAAGTTAGAATCTCCAATGATTTATCTAACTCTAAAGGGAGTGAAGTTTTCCTGGAATGATAAATGTCAGAGTTCTTTTGTTGAGATAAAGTGTCTTTTGACTACTGCATCGGTGTTAACTCTTTCTGAGGCTGGGATAGGTTATGTGGTCTTCTGTGATGCATCGAGTTCAGGTTTGGGATGTGTCCTCATGCAGGGTAATCATGTTTTTTACCTATGGGTATCGTCATCTTAAGCCTCGTGAGAAGAACTATCCTACTCATGACCTTGAACTTGCAGCCGTAATGCACGCACTTAAGTGTTGGAGACATTACTTTTATGAAAAAATGTTTACTCTGTATTCAGACCACAAGAGCTTGAGTTATATCTTCTCTCAAAAAGATTTGAATCTTCGCCAAAGACGTTGGGTGGAGTACCTGCAATCTTTTGACTTTGACATTGCCTATACCCCGGGGAAAGGGAATGTAGTTGCAGATGCGTTAAGCAGGAAACTTCCATCACAGGCTATGAAAGAATCTTCAGAAGAGTGGAGTTTGATGACTCTTTTTTCTCAGTTGCATATTGGAATTCTGAGGAATGGGAAGGAAGTTTCTTTAGCTAGTGTCCAGTTGACATTTGCTCTTCTTGAGTTAATTCTTTAGGAACAGCACTTGGATGATGAATTCCATAGCATTAGGGACTCTCTTTATGGTGGGGAGACCGACACTCAGTGGTCGTTCTCCAAAGAGGGTGTTCTGTGTTATTGAAACCCTTATGTTGTGTCGTTATCATCAAGGAAGGATGTGATGGGGGATTTCCCTAACTCTCAGTGGGTTGTGCAGCCAGAAACCAAAAAAATGTTCTATGACATGTGGTGGTAGTTCTGGTGGCCAGGTATGAGACGAGACATTGATGAGTTTGTATCTCGTTTCTATACATGCCAGCAGGTGAAAGCCGAGCACCAGAAACCTTTGGGTTTTCTTCAACCACTTACAGTCCCTACTGGAAGTGGGATGAAATCTCTATGGACTTTGTGGTTGGGTTACCTCAAACCCAAAGGAAGAAGAAAGCGATATGGGTTGTGATCGACAGGATGACCAAGTCGGCTCACTTTATACCTATTCGGGATAAAACCAAAGTTGAGGAGTTGGGAAATATCTATGTGAAAGAAATTGTTCATTTGCACGGAATTCCGTCTGCTATAGTCTCTGATAGGGATCCTCGGTTCACTTATTGCTTTTGGAGAGGCCTTCAGGAGGCACTGGGATCTCAGGTCCGTTTAAGCATGGCCTACCATCCACAGTCAGATGGCCAGACAGAGAGATATATTCAGATCCTTGAGGATATGCTTCGCGCATGTGTTCTCGACTTTGGTGGGTTTTGGGATTATCATCTAGGGCTAGTTGAGTTTTCGTATAACAACAGTTACGAGTCTGCGATCAAAATGTCTCCTTTTGAGGCATTGTATGGTCTTCCTTGTAAATCTCCTTTATGTTGGTCGGAGAATGGTGAAAGTTCCTTGGTAGGACCGAGTTTGGTCTAAGAGACGACAACTAAGATCCGATTGATTCATCAGATAATGTTGATAGCACAGAGTCAGTACAAGTCTTATGCTGATCGTCGCTGTAAACTTTTAGAGTTCTCAGTTGGTGACCAGGTGTTCTTGAAAGTTTCACCCTGATTAGGTCATCGACGGCTTGGGAGGCAAGGGAAGCTTGATCCTCGTTTTGTGGGACCTTTTGAGGTTGTTGGTCTTGTAGGGAAAGTTGCTTACCGTCTAGCTTTACCACCACAGCTGACGTCGATACATAACGTGTTCCATGTATCGCAGCTACGAAAGTATCTCTCTGATCCATCTCATGTTTTGAGCTGGAGTGATCTTGAGATTGAACCAGATTTATCTGTGACTGAACGACTAGCCAGGGTTGTTGATTCTGAGACCAAGGTACTTCGTGGGAGAACGATAACTCTGGTCCATATACTATGGAAGCATGGTTCTGATTCTCATGAGACGTGGGAAAGGGAGGCACTAATTAGAGAGAAGCGACCTCATCTTTTTGACGTGGAGGTTTCTTCATAGGCTTTCTGGGGGAAGAAAGATCTTATGGTGGGGATGTTGTAACATCACGTTACGTTTTTAGGTACTTTTGATGTTTCTAAGTACCTATTTTTTGGAGTAGTGACTTGGGAGAGTCGGGAGAACTTTAAATGATGTTTTGAGGCAAAGGGGAAGTCGCACGGGCGGCGCATGGGTTGTCTAAACCATGCGGCCAAACCGTGCGTAGTTGGTCTTGGAGGCAGTAGCTTCCGCACGGGCGGCACATGGTTTGTCTAACCGTGTGGCCAAACCATGCATGGAGTGTCTGACGAGGCAGTGGCTAAAGCACAGTTAGCACACGGTTTGTCTAACCGTGTGGGTAAACCATGTGACCACTTACATGAGATCCTATAAAAGTGGATCTCACTCGTTTTTTGCCTCTAAGTGCCTCGTTTTTCCTCCTAAGCAGCCCTAACTCGGGATTTTTCTTCTTCTAAGGTTAGAGAAGGTTCTCCCATCATTCCGGAGGCGATCCAAAGGCTTCTCTTGGTGAATCGAAGTCGGATTCTTGAGGTATGTGATCATTCTTGTTCAGTTTCTTAGATCTACTTAGATCTGCTTCTCCTCTTCTCTTGGTTTCTTAGATCTACGCCCGTTATGGGTAGATCTAAGTGTGTTGATGCCAAATTTGATGAGATTTGGTCTTGTTCTTACTAGAAGAAGAGATCTAAGGTGGGGTTTTAAGGATTTTGATCTAGATCTCGATCGACAACATTGTGCCGCTCGGTTTTTGGGGTTTCTCGTTGGGCTAACTCCCGTTATTAAATCGAGGTAGGTGGTTCCGTCCCGACTTTCCAAATTGATTATCATTGTATTTGCTTGATTTATTTCAATTGTTGATTTAAATTCAATTGCTCAAAATTGCTTTCAATTAAATTGATAAAAAAACTCGATTCCAGTGAATTGAGATACTTGAAATGGTTTTGGCATAGAAATTTGGGAAAAACTCCAATTCCATTGAATTGGGCATGTTTATGGAAATTGGCCGATTTAAATTGTTCAATTTAAATTGTGGATTTGATGGAAATGATTTTGATTAAATTGTTGAATTTAATTGTGAAAATAAATTGTGTAATGATGGAATTGGTTTTGAATGGATTTCAAACTCATGAAAATGGATTAAAATGATTTGATAGAAACTCATTGGTTTTATCTTGTGAAAAGGAATGTTTTGAATAAAACCTGTATTGGTTTTAAATGGAAAGGAATTAACACTTTTGAAATAGAAGAATGGGAATGATCGTATTTTAAGTAGTCTTAAAATAGTTCGCCCATCGTATAAGAGCACATGCAAGCCTTAGGTAGTTAGTGAGTTATTTGGATACACTCTACGCTACGACAACGTTCTAAAACATACTTGCGGCGGGTCACATCCCTGACGGGTTGGTGACGAGTCTCCTTTGGCCAGTGTCATAGGGACGTGTGTATACACATTTTGCTGAGTTCACATAGAGAGTGTGGAATCCTATAACTGGTTAATACTATCGTACCTTTTGGCAGATGACCATGTTGCTCGCTTGTTTATTTATATTTGAGATATAAATGTATGTTAATTATTTTAAACTGCTTTACATGTCTGCTAAATTTATATAAACTGTTTAAAATAAATATTTTACTTAAGCCGTTGTTTTAGAAATATTCCATCATTTGTAAAGCCTTTGCTTAAAATATTTATTTCCATCCTTTGAAAATATATAGCATATTTTGTTAGAATATGCTTTTGAATTGCCAAACCTATTTATTTGAAAATTGAAAGCTTTTCTTTGGATAATCTATATTTGGAATCTGTTACGGAATCTTTGGTGGTATCCTACTGGGCTTAGGCTCACACCATACTTTTGCCTTCAGGTGTTTGTAGATTTCCTTCTTCCAGGCTCGAGCAAAGAGAAGGAATCTCTTGGAGGAGGATCCAGCTGTTAATCTTCTCTTGGTGAATTGTGTCCTTAGGGACCTTGGGGCTGTTTTCCTTTTTTATAGTACTTGGGTTGTAGTACTTTGGGCTTTTTATGCCTCTTTGTTTTCTGGTACATTACTCCCAGTGGAGTTTCTTTTTGTTATGCATACTATCTTGTTTCTTTTGCTTCCGCATTCTTGTGGAAAAAATCATTCTCACTTGTATGTTGTACGATGCCAGGTGCTAGTTGTCAACCCGTGGGGATCGGGAACGCCCTTCGGGCTATGTCAAGGCCGGCTCGGTTATCGGGTTACCAGGGTAACTGGGCTGGTTCGTGACAATGTGTGTGTTTATGTGTGTGTGTTGTATATATGTATGTATTTATTTATTTATAAACACACATAAAAAACATATTTTAATGTATTTAAAACTAATCTTGTAAATATATATTAATATACAAATAAATATATGGATAAAAAAAATATAACTAAAAATATATATATAAATATATATTAATATACGAATAAATAAATAAATATATATATATATTAATATATGAATAAATATATATGTATTAATATAACTAAATATATTTATATTAATATGAATCTATATTAATATATGAATAAATATAATTATATATATATATAAATAGATATATCATTAAATGAATAAAAATACTAAATGGCTTAGTGGTAAAGGTGCAGGCGCGCAAGGGGAGAGGTCTCGGGTTTGAGTTTTGGTGGAAGCAAGGGTGCGCAGGCAAGTGGGGGGGGGGGGTTATGCGGGCAAGGGCAGCGTGTTGTGAGAGGGAGGGGGCTCCGCCTAGCACTGATAAAAGGGGGGGTCAAGCGCTGTTAAAAGCCCCCCCCCCCCCACACATTATAAATTCTTTTTAACTTTTTTTTTAAAAAAATTAACTTTTATCAGTACTTTTTTTAGCACTGATAAAAGGGACCCCCCCCCCATCTTCGCCTTGATTAGCAGTTCTTTTTTTAGCGTTGTTAATACCCTTTTCTAGCGCTGATAAAGGTAATATTTGTAGTAGTGTAAGATGTGATATATATGCATGAAATGTCTGAGTCAATATAGTTGGTATCAGAGAAACTGACCTACTCAAAACCGAGAAAACACATTCAGATTGTTTTGATACTTTAGGACAATGACCCATAAGTCATTTGTGATTTGTAGGAATTAACCGCACCTTAACGCATTCGGATTGTTTTGATACTTTAGGACAACGATCCATGAGTCATTTTTGACATGTAGGAATCAACTACATCTCAATCTAACGCATAGTGTGACCAGTATAACTAAAAGTTTTCGTTATCAGTTTAAATTTGACATTTTAGTTCACAACGTGTCACTCACTGAAAACCAAGAAAACGCACTCTGATTATCTTCATAATTTAAGACATCGATTCATAATTCATTTGGGATGTGTATGAAGTAGTCTCACATCAAAACGACGCACAATGCGACCGGTATGACTCAAAATGCGTGCTTTTATTTTGAAATGACATTTTAGTAAAAAAATAACTGAAATACTGAAAACCGAGCAAACACGTTCAGATTATTTTGATACTTTAGGATAACGATCTATAAGTCATTTTTGACGTGTATGAATCAACCACACCTCAATATGATGCACAGTGTGGTCAATATAACTCAAAGTGTCTTTTTATTTAAAATTGACATTAATTTTAGTAAAAAGAACAAGTGACATACTGAAAACCCAGCAAACACATTCATATTGTTTTGATAATTTAAGACAACGATCCATGAGTTATTTGTGATGTGTAAAAATCAACCCCACCTCAATACAACGCACGGTGTGACTGATATAAATCCAAATGTGTCTTTTTATTTAAAATTGACATTAATTTAAGTAAAAAGAACAAGTGACATACCAAAAACCAAGAAAACACATTTATATTGTTTTGATACTTTAGGAAAATGATCCATGAGTCATTTTTGACGTGTAGGAATCAACCACACCTCAATCCAATGCACGGTGTGACCGTTACCAGTTTAAAATTGGCATTTTAGCTCAAAATGTACCACTCACTGAAAACCAAGAAAACGTGTTCTAATTGTCTTGATAATTTATGACAGTGATTCGTAAGTCATTTGTGACGTGTATGAAGCAGTCTCATGTCAAACTGACGCACGATGTGACCGATATGACTCAAAATGCATGTTTCCAGTTTGAAATGATATTTTAGTAAAAAAACAAAAATGGCATACTGAAAACCGAGCAAACACGTTCAGATTATTTTGATACTTTAGGAAAACGATTTATAAGTCATTTTTGACACGTAGGAATCAATCACACCTCAATACAACACACGGTGTGACCGGTATGACCCCGAGTTTGTCTTTTTATTTAAAATTGACGTTCATTTAAGTAAAAAAGAACAAGTGACATACTGAAAACCGATCAAACACATTCAGATTATTTTGATATTTTAGGATAATGATCCATGAGTCATTTTTGATGTGTAAGAGTCAACTACACCTCAATACGACGCACAGTGTGACCGGTATGACACCAAGTGTGTCTTTTTATTTAAAATTGACATTAATTTAAGTAAAAAAGAACGAGTGACATACTGAAAACCGAGCAAATGCATTTGGATTGTTTTGATACTTTAAGACAATGAGTCATGAGTCATTTGTGACGTGTAGAAATCTATCACACCTCAATCTGACGCACGGTGTGACCGGTATGACTAAAAGTGTCTTTTATCAGTTTAAAATTGACATTTTAGTTCAAAACATGTCACTAACTGAAAACCAAGCAAACACGCTCCGAGTGTCTTGATAATTTAAAATAACGATTCATAAGTCATTTGTGTCGTGTATGAAGCAGTCTCACATCAAACTGATGCATGATGCGATCTGTATGACTCATAATGTGTGTTTTCAGTTTGAAATGACATTTTAGTGAAAAAAATACAACTAACATACTGCAAACCGAGCAAACGCATTCGGATTGTTTTGATACTTTAGAATAACGATCCATCAGTAATTTGTGTAGGTAGGAATCAGCCGCACCTCAATCTGACGCACGGTGTGACCGGTATAACTCCAAATGTGTCATTATTTAAAATTGACATTAATTTTAGTAAAAGAACAAATAACATACTCAAAACCGAGCAAACACATTCAGATTGTTTTGATATTTTAGAAAAATTATCCATAACTCATTTGTGACGTGTAGGAATCAACGCCACCTCAATACGATGCACGGTGTGACCGATATAACTCCAAATGTGTCTTTTTTATTAAATATTGACATTTTATTAATGTATTCTTTCATAATAATATTTAATTTATTTCTTTATAGTATTACTAACATAATATTTGTTTTCTTATATAGGCAGAATCTTTTATTCGGGTTGAGATGATTTGTTTGGCAACTGATACCATGGACGGACATTTTTGAGAGGATCACGAACGTCAAAAAATGAAATATTAATGTTTTAAAATGTTTGTTGGATAATTGTAAATGTAATTGTATAAAACATTGTTTGAAATGTAAATAGTAGTGTTTTTTGTATATACCATGAGCGGATATTTTTTGTATTTATGATGTCAATTAAATGTATGTAACATTGTTTGAAATTATAGGTTTTTGCTGGGTGTGCTATTATATTAACAACATATTGCACCTAGCTAAGCGTTTATCAGCGTTTTTTTTAACGCGGATAAAGGACCCCCTTTATCAACGCTGTGATTAACAGTGCTTTTTTAGCGCTGTGATTAACAACGCTTTTTTAGCACCGTTAAAAGCCTATTTGCGCGTTGTTAAAGGACATAAGTATAGTAGCGATTGATCCATATCACAATACTTGTGATGTATTTATGTCATACAATATAATATAGTTAATGGAAATGGCTATAGTAATATGATATCAATATATAGCACTATACGATATACCCTAGATGCCTTTGATTCATTCATGTCGTACCATACGACATGTACATATCGTACCATACGACATGTACATATCGTACATTATGATATAGGGGTTTTAGAGCGCATGTCCATCACACTGTCGATCTCATTGTCGACTTAGGAGTCTTGTTTGTGCGTGTAGGCACATTTGGCGCACACACACACCAACCCTAGGATGCATTGAGATGATCGGTACAATGATAATTGTAAGTCAAATCCACTACTAAGAGAGCTCGAACCTGATATCAAGCAGTGCAAAGAACATCGTTACAAGTGCAGAAGGTTAGTGTGCGTGGGCAAATTTGACACACACACCAATTCTAGGATGCACTAAGATGATCAGTCCAACAATAATCGTGTCGCAAATTCATTGCAAAGAGGATGGTCCATCACTGGCCACATCACCCCATTTGCAAGCCTTACATGACTGTTTATTCGTCGAACAATTTATGATGGTTTGGGGACTCTCAACTTGATCCCCATCCTTGCCAACAAATCAAATCACCTTGATATGCATATCATGTACAATGAATGTCCGAACATGGTCATTTAGATCCCAACAAGAGTTCACAATCTTGGTTAAAACTCCCCCTCAATGTTTCCATGTTCTTCGATTATGGTCGTATCATTATGACTGTGACTGTAATCCAGGTGTTGAAGTTAGTATGTCAAGAAATGGTATTTTGTAAGTGAACTTAATTCAGAATCATGATCATAGTTTTATTAGAAGAGCACACAGCCAGATACAATTCAACATGACAAGGATGTAGTAAGTGTAGCTGATCAACATTTGGTACAACTTATAATGTAGCTGATCAAGATCATAATGAAAACAGATTTGCAGAAGTACAGCCCAAATTTTTTATTGGCATCGGCCGGTGTCCTGCCTCACAACCGAGGAGTGAGGCGAGGAGTCTCCCACTCCGCCATGACATGGTTGCGTGTGATCTCATGGAGCGAGCGGCACCCACTTAATGCCATCGTCAACTCAAATTCATCACGAAGCATTTGCAGTACTTTCCTCACACCAGCCTCTCCATCTGCAGCCAAGGAGAATACCACTGGCCTCCCAATCTGCAGCCAGAGTTCAAGAACATGACCAACCCATAACCAATGGCCCACATTAATCTTCAAGCCATTGGAATTCATCTGTTCCCATATTTGCAGTTTTTACATTAACTTACAAATATTCCAGAAGCTCCAAGAGCCAATGCTTTGAACACATCTGTGCCTCGCCGGACACCGCCATCCAGAAAAACAGGGAGCTGGCCCTGTGCAGCTTTCACAACCTGTTTGTTACCATCAAACACTGCAATATCAGATCTCTCCATATATTATAAGATTGCGATGCGCAGATTACCTCTTCCAAAGCCATTATGGTCGCAGGTACATAATCGAGCTGACGAGCACCGTGATTCGAGACAATAATCCCCGCAGCCCCAGACTGTAACGCCAACCTTGCTGCATAATTAAGAGTGCCATGTGATTGACAGTGTTATAAAAGCTTGAAGGTCAAAGCAAACTTGTATCATGCATACTGTCTTCGGCAGTAATTATGCCCTTCACTAGAATGGGAAGATCGGTGATCGTCTTGAGCCACTTCACATCCTGTTCCAATATCACAATTTATGAAAATCAGTTTGGCATTATAGCCTACGGATGGAAATGGGCACCTGGTTAACAGGGCACTGGACTCTACTCAGACTCTACTCGATCCAATTAAATCAAGTTCAGGTCCCTCTAAACCGGGTTCGGGTGCCTCTAATAGGGTACCCGAAACCCAAATATATTCATAAAAATTATTATTAATAATTTTTTTACAACATTAAAAAAATATATATTCAGGTTTGGGTTCGGATTTCAAACAGGTTTCACCATAAAAAACATTAAAAAAAATAAATGGAGGATAAACGGTCTTACGTTTCAAATGGGTATTAAATTTGTTATTCGGGTTCAGTTATTGATTATCAACATCAAACGGGTTCGGGTACCTCCATTTTCATAGATACTCAACCCATTGTCATTTCTAATAGACCTACCACTTTATTTTTTTATTTTTGTTGGTAACAGAACCATCCAGTGTCTTAGACCTGCCCTGTTTTAACTTGGGGACTAATCCGGGTTCAGACTAATCCGGGTCAAGCTGGATTGTCCCATAACACGTTATGCAATCAAAAGTTTCAGCAAACCTTCCAGCTAAGAGAGCGGTCCACTTGACTAGCCACATAAGCAGCCAGGCCAGAGTCTTCAGCCTGCATGATAACAATGGCAAGCATGTTAGTGGGAAAGAGTCCAATGGAAGAGGACTGGTTCAATGCAAAAGAATGATCAAAATATGGTTTTCACCTTATTCATTTTCCCAATATTCAATCCCTCAAAGTTCTTCAATGTCAAAAATGGAGGCAAAGTAAACCTGAAAGCAAAGCAACCGTTATTCCATTTCTTTATATTATAATTTCAACATTAAGATATAATTAAACGATGAGATGATATAATATACTTCGCTGCCAAAACAAAATTGGGAGGTGGACATACCTGTTCTTGATATCGGCTTCCCGGCGACCAAGTCTGGGAGTATCAACAGTGAGAGCAATGGCTTTGAAGCCAGCCCTTTCAGCTCTCCTAACAAGCTGTACAACCACATTTCGGTCTTTATAAACCTGCATGATAAGCAAAACAATCAATGTAAATTTAAAAAAGCTTTTTTTTTAAGCGCAATAATAAAAGGATGCATCTTGGCCTTACCAACTTCATAATTATGTGTTTTCATGAATATGTGAATAAGCTCCTCAAAACTACCCAAAATACAGTTCCATAATTCTCACAAGAACAAGATCTCCAGCAGTAATAAAGAGAATAAAAGAGGATTCATAAACTCACATAAAGCTGAAAGAAGCGAATTCCAGGACCCGTTGAAGCAACCTCTTCAACACTCGAAGTGGACCACGAGGATAATGTCTGGAGAAAACAGTTCACAAAGATCGAAGAAGAAGAAAAAAACAAAACAAATCATTAATCAAAATACACCTCGAACCTAAATAAAAAGGCAATCATTATTGATATGGATGCATCAGCCAAAACCATACCATCATTGTAACATCAGAAAATATGCAGAATCAATTATGGAAAATGGTAAGAAACCAAACCATGATTGTGTCAGCAGCTGATGCTGCTCTGGCAGTTGCAAACTCTCCTGTGCAAAAATAATTTAAGTTCAGCAACAATGAACAGTTCGTTTTATTAAAGACCACATGGAAGTAAGGGGGGGGAAAGCAACTCAGAGCATGCAAACATTAAATATCTACATAAAAATATCAAGGTTTCCCCCCAGTTTTTTACATCTTTTGAAACTTGCATAACTTGAACATTATACTTTCATCCAATGTTATGGTGATTGAAAAATTGGCATCACTATCATGGGGATGGAATTAAAATGAAAAATTTTGTATCTTAAAAAGGATATAAACATTAGGAAAACAACAAACCCATATAACATGTCAAACAACATAATAAAATCAGGACATTTTAGATGATCCCAAAGCCCCCCCAGGCACTAGAAGG
Organism: Viscum album; assembly: GCA_963277665.1. Lineage (NCBI taxonomy): Eukaryota > Viridiplantae > Streptophyta > Magnoliopsida > Santalales > Viscaceae > Viscum > Viscum album. The sequence continues at coordinate 197,081,965 of OY728164.1, forward strand.
AAATGGTATAATGTCTTCAAATGAAAACTAGAGTGATAACTTGGCTTATAAAATCCACTATTACCTTGAAAGTATAATTTATTTGAATAAAAGCCCTAATACCCAGCAAAACTCCACTTTGGAAGAGCTAAAAATAAGATGTCACTAGACCCCATGGGAAAAAATTTGTATAAACTTCAGGAACTTCTCTGAGAACTACATGCATGTATCCTGATGCCATTTTCCCCTGTTTCAACTTTCCTTCCAATACAACTACCATTACACATGAATGCACATATTTCTCATTTCTCTGCATTTAGAAAGTGCAGCTACTCATGCCCCATTGATATAAATGCACCACTCTTTCTTGGTGTTGAATAAAATACAATAAATAAAATTGTAGGCAAGCAGTCACTCTACTCCAATATTGATTCACCCAGCCGGGGATCAGAGAATGAGCTCATAAGAGAAGCAATATACCTTCTGGATGAGCCATTTTCTGCATTGCTGTTGGGGCGATCATGATTGGCATTGAAATCTTAAAACCCAAGACACTTGTTGTCATGTCTATCTTGCTTACGTCAATAAGGATTCGTGGACGGAATCTGTTTTTTTTTTTTTTTTGTAAGACAAAAAAAGAAAGAGAAACAGTGCGATGATGAAACTCATTCATTGACAAGCTGTAACATTAATCCCTGGTAAAGAGAATTTATATAGAACATTATTATATATGGGAAACCCATGTAGAAGTTTAGATCTCACAGAATCCTTGAAAATGCATTTTGGTTCGCCTTCAAAGTCCATTCATCCTCTGCACCTGATGCATAGTAGTCATACACCATCTTTGGAAGCTTCTCTTTTGCAATGGCTTGATACTCCGAAACATTGGTTATCTCCATCTTTTGAAGCTGATTATGCTTTCAACTGAACGAAATATGGGGAAAGGAATCGGAAATATGTATTAAATTAAAAGGAATCCATATGAGCAGCTTTTTGAAGGGGAAGAAAAAATGAACAAAAACATACCCAGAACATAAAAGGCTGCGAAATCCCTGGAAAAAGATTAAGGGTTGACAATCAACAAGGAGAAAAAGAGTGCTGCAGTGAAAGAAAATGTAGGAAAGTTCAACGTGGATTTTCTACTATCTGGGAATAAAACGCCCAATGAATTTGTCTGGTCCCCAACAATAAAAGGATCAAAACGGCAGGATTTAAAGTGGGGACTCCAAGTAAACTTTAGGAGGTCGCCCCAATAAAGTCTTTGATGATGCCCTTGGTGATTGCAGGTCTATGAGCATATAAACACAATTCCGACTAGCATCTAATTAAATGATTTCCTAACCACGAAATGAACAGATACAGTGCGATCTTGGCTATCCAAAACTCATTAAAGTTTACCGGGAAAACATAAACAGTGAAAAATTGAAGTATGCAACGCAGATTTGAAGTATTCAATACATCGATGCATGGATGAAAATCCACATGGAACGAGAATCAAAAATAAATAAATAAAACGTAAAGTAGAATCTCACGTCGGCCTTCTGTGCTATGCCGACGATGGCTCCAACCGGTAGAGCCTTAAAAATAAGGGGCGCTGAGAATATGGGATTGGGGCCGAAATACTAGAAAATCATTTCCAAAACAATGATGGTGGAGGATGAATAAATTGTATTGGGTAGAGAGAGAAGTCGAGGAAACAAACGAAAGAGGCGATCACGACAAAAGGTGCAAGGATGAGTAGGGAGTGACAGATTCCATTGTAGATTGGGTTTATGCGGTGGTCGTTTTGAAGGCTGTTCATCCACGAAAAGGTTTTTGGGCTCTCGTCCACAAACGTCCCACCTGTGCCAATGAGCGCTACCCGCCTGGTTATCCATTCGCAGACGATGCTTGGGCTCCACGATCGCCAGTTTTGGAGCTGTTTCATGGTCCTTCCGCGCAACTGCAGGCCATGCATTTACGAAATTTCGTGATAGAGATAACACGATATATTATCTTATATAAATGTTGGACCCACCTAGGATGTTGGGATGTTAGGAAGGTCTCGAGTTTGAGATTCCCCGGATGTGTTAGTTTTTCTTTATATTTCTCATATCGATTTTAGCAACTCGGGGAACGTGGTTATTTTTCACAATGACCATGATCCAATGCACATAATGATGCAATAATAAACATTGCACTTCATTGAAAACTAAAGATACATCAAATGAAAACATGAAAACATGAAAACTTTGTGATTTCTTTTTGTAAATCCATATGTTGGTAGTGTATAACCGAATATGTCGTACATAAGCATGAAATAATTAATATGACAAGAATAAAAAAGTGTCATAATAAATTGATCTATGAGCACAACATATTCATGGATTACATAACAATAAATAAATACATAGATGAGAATAAATGATCTCATAACGATGGATTGAATGGTGTTGAGCATCATGAACATACTGTGAAGGCCTCATGTCAAGACATCATACATGAATAATAAATAATTATATCAAATAATCAACTAATTTGTCTCATGAAACATACTGATGCATTGATGAAAACTATATAATTATGGAGCCCTACGCAGACGGTTGTGGTGGCAGGGGGGTTTGGGGTTTGGGGCGGCGGTCGCAAAGTCAAGTCCCCAGGTCGGTTTTCTTCCTTGCGTGGGTTGTATATAAAAAACGTTTTATATAATTATGGGGCTCACCTTTCACGTAATAAGCTCAATGTAACCATCATATTAAGAGAAATGGTTAAACAGAACATATCATAATGTTCCCTAAGGAACCTCATACATAGTTGTGGGTGAGAAATAAATAGTTTTCCTTATAAAAATAATGGATATAAGGAATATCAACAATTTTCCATTCAAAAGAACTACATGATTGATGGAGTTTTTTTTTCAACTACCTTGGTTGGTGGGTGGTGCACCAACCACACCCACCATGGAGGACATCTAACATGGATGTTGCACATTTAACATGTGCAACAACTATTCTTTTGGCAGTCATGAGAGTTGTCAAAGGAGTAGGTCATGACCACCATGTTTGAAGTCCAAGGTTGGTGAGGGGATTGGTGTGAGTTGTATCAAACTTGACACCTACCACCATGACTATATTACGAGGTCTTGGGAAGCTTCTTGAAATCATCATATTTGAGTCAAGAGAGCTCTACAATCCAAAGAGAACCACCACTAGAATTTAAAGTATTTATGACGAGATATTTGCGACGGACAAATTTCTCGTCCCAAATAGTCCGCGCATAGGACCTATTTGCGACGGAGGTAGAATTCCATTGCAAATAGTAATCATTTGCGACAGAATTATAATTCTGTCGCAAATAGTTTTGACAGGGTTTCCCGCCGTCCAACGTGAAAATCATTCACGACGAGCATTTGCGACTGATTGCTTAGTCTACCGCTCCGTGCAACCCCATAAAGCTCCGTTTCTTCTGATTTTTGGGTGATTTCATATCAGATCTGCAAGGTATGGACTCTGCTTTTATCATTCGTCAGTTTTTTTTGTGTATTTTGGTTAGATTGATAAATTGACAAAACCTAGGTTTAGAAATTTACCGTATTTTGATGATTTATTTAACATGTAGGTTTAGTCTAAATTTATTATTGCAGATTTGAGTGTCTTGATTACTCACAAATTGTTTTAATTTGATTTGCAATATTTTGCACATTGTTTGATCTTTAAACTGTATATATTTTTTTGGGGTTTAGGGTTGTTGAAACGTTATTATTTTATATTATTATTTGAAATATGATTATTATTGAAATATCCTGGAAGTTTGTATTTGTTTGCAAATATGCTGGTTTCGTCAACACTTAGATTTATTTTAATTTTTTCGGTGTTTTAAGGTTGCTGGAAATTTATTATAATTTTATCCATTCTTTGTTGCTTAATGTTTTTTTGGTTTTTTTATTTGTTTTATTTGTGTCCTGGTTCCAATTTTTTTATGCACGTGTATGTATATCTAAATATTTATTATGTTAATTTGTTTATAATAATAATATTTGCGCACACGCATAATATTTGTTTATAATAATATTTGCGCGCACACATAATATTTGTTTATAATGATATTTTTTAATATGATTTTTTTGCGCACGTGCATGTATGTATGTCTAAATATTTGTTATATTAATTTTTTTTGCGTACGCGCATGTGTGTAATAATAAATTTGTTGTTAATAGATTTGATTAAGAAATTATGTAATATATATATTGTAAGAACCCAGATCTTCATTTCAGGTATGAATCTTGATTTCAGGTTGTTTTTGAGGAAAAAGAAAGAAATGTGAATTTTTCTAAGTACGCGCCGTGTACTTATGAGTACACGCCGTGTACCCAGTTGTTGCGTATAGTTGTGTACTGGCCATGTAACAACCGAGTATATGGTCGCGTGATGACCTGCCTGACCCGCTTAAGTCGGGGGGGGGTTGAGGCTAATACACGGCGTGTACATTTAATGAACAAGTCGTGTACTTTTCTTTTTATTTGATAAATCAGAGCGGGATCTCATCTCATCTTCGGAAACACTTTCTTCTATCCTTGGTTCGTACAGGAGCGTTGCAGAACGACCGGCGAACTTTGAACCCCTCCCGATTCTCCGTCCGAGCTCCGATTGAGACATTGTCGGCTGCGTTGGAATCCCACCGGTGAGTTCTCAATTCTCATAGAGCTTTTCTTCCTGATTCCTCTTCTCTTGTGAGTTATTCAAAGTTGGGCATTTTCCATCTTTTTGTAGATCTACGCCGCTCTAGGCCGTTTCAAGGGCCAACGTTCAAGTATATTGATCGTACGATATCGAAGTAGGTGGTTTGTGTCTTTCATTGTTCATCTTTGGATTATATATGCTAAAAGTGTCGTATACCCACATTTGGGGTATTGCGTGTTTTGAAAATAAATCCTATTTATTACCTCTTATGGTTTGGATGATTGATTAAGGGTTGTTGCATAGGCGCAAGGTTAGATACCTTGTTTATAGGACACCCCATGGGTGCGTTTCCCTTGATTGACTATTTATGGCTGTTTGGTCTAGAATGCCTGTTAGGCGTACCTTGTTTACCATGCCTTGGTTGATTAGGATGGAGTTGATTGATTATATGAAATGCATGTGGTATGCTTTTTGAATGTTTAGTCATGTAATAGTTATAGATTACATGTGTTGTCTTGTTATGATATGCGTGTTGTTCTTCTAATGGACCGTGAGAGCCTTGAACCAGGAAAACTGTGGGGGTTTCCATGTTTATTTACACAGGATCGTGAGAGCCTTGGTGTAGACATTGACCCAGGGGTATTGACCATGAGAGCTACCCAGGAGGTCATTTATGATTTATTTATGCTATGTTGACCGAGGGAGTTTTGACCGTGAGAGCTACCCGGAGGTCGTTTATAAGCTATTGATGTCGTGTTGACCCATGGGGTATTGACCATGAGAGCTACCCAAAGGTCATTTATAATTTATTAATGCCATGTTGACCTAGGGGTATTGACCGTGAGAGCTGCCCAGGTGGTCGTTTGTAAATGATTGGTGTTATGTTAAACCGAAGGGGTTAGACCGCGAGAGCTTTCCCGAAGGGTTGTTTATGAATGATTGAATGATTGTGACGAGTCTTCCAAACCAAAGCACAAGCTTGGACTCGGTCTTACTTGTCTGAATGGCCCGAAGACCTTCTTTTTTATTGATTTTTGATAACCCCCTTTCTAGGGATGAGGGAGAACCCATACAAGACCCATAGGCTTAGTGATTACATGACCCGTAGGTCTTAGGAAATATAAAGACTATACTTGGAACTGCTCCTCCCCAGCTTCTTCATTGTGATATCATCTCTCCACCTTCACATGACTTGTTCGGCTAGGCTTCCCGTGCAAGCACAGTTCGACACATATCTTTTGGTGGTTGCCTACTGGGATTCGTCTCACACCCTGTTTGGGTCATGTTTTGGACCCAAACAGATTATATGGTTGCAGGTATAGATAAGGGCAAGTGCCCTTCTTCATCAGGTATTTGATTGCTATTGGAGCTGGAGAGCTTGAGACCAAGCGGAGGCTTGCGATGCTGCTAGAGTTTACTTGTTTCTTTAGTACTTTGGTCTATGTATTTCCTTCCAACATTATGACTTGTTTGGCTATTTTCTTAGATGCATATGCCATGCATCATTTTTATATGTATACTCCAGTTGTTTTATTACTATCAGTCTTCCATTATTTATTTCTATTTGGTATTACTGCTTCCGCTATTGTTTACTATTTGTTTTCCACTGTGTTTACTCTGCCAATGAGGGAATAGTTTCCCCACTATCACATCCTAGACCCTCACTGATAGCCGACAACCTCTGACATTTGAGGAAATGCGCTTGAAGCCATGTGACCAACCGGGTACAGGGCACCTTTGGGTGACACCTGGATCCGAGACGTTACAAAGTGGTATCAGAGGAGATTTTTCTTTTCTGCTTTGCCTTACTGTTTGGAGACAATAGATTGGGATAAGAAGGAAAAGGTAGTTGGTAATAAACTGTGTTCGAGAGTAGCTAACCCATGTACAGGGAAAATCCAATTTACCTCGAATATTGCAATTTTTCTGGTTTCAAAATTGTTGCAGTTGATTTGATTTCACTGTTGGGTGGCACACTTGTTTTGTGCTGTTATTATTGATATCATTGTGGTTCTATTTCTATTACAACCCGATGAGATAAGGGTATGGCATCTCATACATCATATAGACACTTTCTACAAATCACATATCATGCATTATTGTCATGCCATTTAGGGTGCATTACTGATTGCATGCTGTTGTGATAGATGTTGTGCTAGATATGCATAGTATTGTGATAGATGTCGTGATAGAAATACCTGCTATTTTGATAGGGTTTTGGAATATGTAAAGTTTCATTTGGATGGATGCCAAACTTTGGTCCCTAAGGTGTTATGGGCCCTCCTAGATCAAAATTTGGTGGATCATGTTTGAACTTTAATTGAATTCTATTAAGGCATATTATGAAATATGATTCCAATCTTTGATTCAAGGGGAGTATGGGCTCTCACGGATTGGAACTTGGCATGCCTTGGCCAAAATTTTAAGTTTTTAAGGGTTCCAAAGAAGTTTCAGAGGCTTATTGTCTGGAAACCAAAACAACACGGCGTTTGATGTTATGAACACATGCCATATGTTCTTCTATTCGGGAAGAATGACTTTTCTCAAGTACATACCATGTACTGGGAGTACACACCGTGTAGTTGTTGATCGTGTGATTCAATGTGTGAGCAGAGATGGGGTTTGTAAAATTTTGGTAGAACACACCGTGTCTAGATTGTACATGTCGTGTTGTAAAGAACCGTGTATCCGGTCATGTGACCAACGACATGGGTGGATGAAACTTAGGTTGTACATGCCGTGTCTAGATTGTACAAGCTGTTTAGTTATCAACTATGTATCCGGCTGTGTGACCAATGACACAGGTGGATGAAACTTAGGTTATACATGCCGTGTCTATCTTGTACACACTGTGTAGTTATCAACCGTGTATCTGGCCGTGTGACCAACAACATGGGTGGATGAGAATTAAGTGGTGCACACTGTGTGTAGAGTGTGCACACCATGTAGTGTTACACCATGAGAGAATCATGTAGTTCTAGCCGTGTAGAAGAACTTGTTCATGAAAAAATATTCAAGTACACGCTATGTCACAGGAGGAACACACCGTGTGTAAGGGTGTTACACAACCAGGTTGGCAGAGGTACATGCCCATGTTAAAAGATTAAGGGAGCACGTCGTGTAGTGGTTGTACACGCCGTGTAACTCTGTTTTGAAAAACTCGAATGCTTTCCTTCTCTTGTTCCAGTTTTTCACTTTTAAGTTGCAGTCCTTGATAATCTTAAACCGAGGTGCGCGCTTGACCTTGAAGAGTCATACCACCAAGACGTCCTCCAGTTATACTCCAGGTATAGGGTGATGATCAAACATCAGAAATGGTAGATCAGGGACTACCAGAAGATCCTTCTGTCATGCCTGTCTTGGTACCAACTGTTATACTAGACATAGGTACTAATGCATGGTTCTGTGAAAGATTTATGATGATGATGTAGACTTTCCAGGGAGCACCACATCTTGCCCCAACTATGATAGAGTTAACGTGGGTGTTCCAATAGCAGCATCCTCCCACTTTTTCAGGGGATGAAAGACCACAAGCTACAGAGTCATGGTTGGAGGCCATGCTTTCTATCTTCAAGAATCTGAAGACGCCTCCTGATATGAGGGTGAATCTCATGACGTATAAGCTACGTGATTCCTTAAAGAGATGGTGGGATGTTATCTCACAGACATGATGTCATTAGGATATGGATTGTGAAGAGTTTCAGAGGACCTTCTATGATTACTTCTACCCTGAGATGTTGAGGGTCGACCAAGCTCGGGAGTTCATACATTTGGAGTAGGGTTCTCTTTCAGTGATGGATTATTCTTATCTCTTTATAGATCTTAAGCGCTTCACACATGTTTTGGGAGGTGACGAGTTATCTTTGGCTAGGTGGTTTGAGGATGGTCTCAAGTACGACATCTGATCGTAGGTGAATGTTTTCAGGCTGACTTCAGTGACTGCTATAGTAAATCAGGCACTGATTACCGAGTGAAATATGAGGGAGTTGGGAGCTGTGAGATAGGGCGGTTCAACATCCAGGGCTGGTACTCCTTCGTTTGATAGTAGGAAGCACCACAGGGAGCCTTCGCATGGTAATTCTAGTAGCATGGATGTATCTTCAGGTAGCCAGGTGAGGTGCTACCAGTGCAAGAAGAGTGGGCACATGAGACCGTAGTGCTCAAGAGACCTAGTTGAGTGCTGATATTGTGGAAAGATGAGTCATCTTTAGCATTTTTTCCATTTTTTCTTACCAGTAATTGGTGAGCGGGGATCCGTTATGACTCCACATTCAGGAACAAGACCACCAGTTTCTCATCAGTCAGGGAACTGGAGTTCGTTAGGACATTTAGGATGAGGAGGTGGTCGTGGATGTGGAAGCCAGATGTCAGGTTTTTAGCAATAACAGGGTGGACCAACTAAGGGTAGTCAGGTAGGGTCGTAGGGCCATGGTACAAGTCAAAATTTTGCGATAGAGCAGACCTAGCAGGAGAAGAATCCCAGACCCTCTACAGGGTTAGAGGTATGATTTTAGTTGCCTCAGTTTTAGCTTCCTCTCTTTTTTGATATAGGGTCTTCCCATAATTTTATATTATTTTTCCGTTGTGAAGATCCTCGGGATCTGCATCTTTACTTATGATGATTTATGACACTAGAAACTCCGTTGGGGATTAGGATGAATAATGTACGTCAGTTCAAGGAGTTCCCTCTTGAGGTTGGTGTGTGTCACTTCTTATGGTACCTCTATGTCTTAGAGATGACTGGCTTCGATGTCATTCTCAGAATGGACTGGTTGGTCTCATTTTAGGCCTTTTTCAACTGCTATCATCGCGGGGTGAGTTTCACATCATCAGATGGAGGGTTATTTCTACACAAGGGCGAATGAGATATCCAGGCGAGCAGAGCTGGAATTGAGCATCATGGGTTGGGAGGAATTACAACCCAGATTGTTAGTTTATATCTAGATGACTAGGGGACTTCACAGATGGAATTTCCTCCAATGGTGGATCGTTTAAGAGATGTATTTCTAGAGGAATTTGTAGGTTTACCTCTATAGAGAGGTAGATTTCTCTATTGATCTTGTGCTAAGATCAGCACCAGTGTCCATTCCTCCTTATAGGATGGCTACACCAGAGTTACAGGAGCTTAAGAAGCAATTAGAGGAGTTGTAGGTGAAAGGTTTCATCTGACCTAGTACTTCTCCTTGAGGCTCACCTATCCATTTTGAAAAGAAGGCAGATGGTACCCCCAGACTTTGTGTGGATTATCAGAAGCTAAACCAGTTGATGGTCAAGAACCAATATCCCTTAACGAGGATTGATGATCTTTTTGATCAGCTTCAAGGAGTCCGGGTGTTATCTAAGATTGACTTGACATCCAGTTATCATCATTTGCACGTTAGACCATAAGATATACCTCTTACAACCTTTCGGAGTAGGTATGATCTATATGAGTATTTGGTTATGTTGTTCGGTCTCATGAACACACCAGTAGTTTTCATGGCACTAATGAACTGAGTGTTCCATCCTTACTTGAATTCTTTTATGGTAGTCTTTGTGGATGATATCTTGGTGTACTCTCACACTCAACACGACTATTCCATCCATCTTAAGATCTTACCAAGTACACTGATAGAGCATCAATTATATGCTAAGCTCCCAAAATTCCACTTTTGGATGAACCATATTCATTTCTTGGGTCATGTTATCTCAGATATAGGAGTATCAGTAAACCTAGATAAAGTGAGAGTAGTAGTTTCCTAGGAGCAGACGAAGAATGTATTTGAGGTACAAAGTTTTTTGGGGCTAACTGGTTACTACATGTGCTTTATACATGACTTTTTATGCTTATCATCACCACTGAAAGACCTGAAAAAGAAGGGTGCAAAGTACTTGTGGATAGATTTCTGCGATTCATCCTTTTAGGAGGTGAAAGGGAGATTGATTTCTGCACCGATACTGATTTTTCTAGAGTTGGTCAAGAGTTACACTGTTTACTGTGATGCATCAGGTATCAGTCTGGGAGTAGTGATTATATAGGGGGAAGGATTCGTTGCGTACGGGTCTCAACAGTTGAGGCCACATGAGAGAAATTACCCGATACACAATCTCGAGTTGGCTGCAGTTGTGCATGCTTTACGCTGTTGGAGACATTATCTGTTGGGAGAGAATTTTGTGGTATATACTAACCACAAAATCCTCAAGTATATATTTACTCAACATGATCTAAATTTGAGACAACGAAGGTGGGTTGAGTACCTTCAGTCCTTTGACTTTGAGCTTACCTATATGCTTGGGAAAGGCAACGCAGTGGCTGATGTGTTGACAAGAAGGACTTAGATACAAGAAATTCATGAGGCCAAAAGTGAGTGGAAGATTATGGATCTATTATTTGAGATGCATTTTGAGGTGCACGATAGATAGTGGTAGACGTTTCATTCTTCTATAGCTGTTACCTCTACTCTACTAAATTGGGTGCGAATGAGGAAACTATCAGATTCCAAATGCCTAGTCCTACGGGAGAGTGTGTCAGGAGAGGAACCTACCCCTGGGTGGAATGTAGGTGAGGATTAGGTTTTTCATTTTCATGGGAATGTATGGGTGTTAGTAGACATACACGAAGAGATTTTGTGAGATTTTCATACCTTTGTATGAGCAGTTCATCCTGGTGTCACCTAGATGTATCGAGATCTACACCATTAGTATTGGTGGCCAGACATGAAGAGGGATGTTTTTGGTTTTATTATGAGATGTTCCACCTTTCAGTAGGTGAATGAAGAACATAAGTGACCGACATAGCTTTTACACCAGTTACCCATTCCTGAGAAGAAGTGGAATGATGTCACAATGGATTTTGTGACAGGTTTATCGAGGTCACCTAGAGGGAATGATTTGGTTTGGGTTGTTGTTGAAAGACTCAAAAAGGTTACACATTTTTTACCAATTAAGTAAACCTTCAGCGTTGATGATCTTGGAAGGTTGTACATCCAAGAGATTGTACATTTTCATGGGGTTACACACTCTATCGTTTCAGATAGGGACACCCAGTTTACTTCTCATGTATGGTAGGGACTACATAGTGCATTGGATACATAGGTACTTCTAAGTATAACTTACCATCCCCAGACATATGGCCAGTCCGAGCACATGATTCAGGTTTTGGAGGACATTCTTTGAACATGCGTCCTGGATTTTGGGGGCTCTTGGGAGAGACACATACCCCTAGTGGAGTTTGCCTACAATAACATTTTTCAGGAAATGATTCATATGAAACCTTATGAGGCTTTTTATGGTAGGCCATGCTGATCACCCCTATGTTGGTTGGAGGCAGAAGAGGCCGCTATGTTGGGACATCGTCTTGTCTAGGAGACCACTAAGTAGGTGGAGTTGATTCGAAAGAGGATGATTACTATACAGTCTCAATAGAAATCTTATGCAAATTGGCGGAGATGACCTCCAGAGTTTAAGGTTAGAGATCAGGGTTTCTTATGTGTCACACAAAGGTTGGTACACAGGAGGATTAGGAGATAGGGAAAGCTTTCACTGAGATATGTCGGGCCATTTGAGGTTTTGGAGAGAGTTAGGATGGTTTTCTATCATTTGTAGTTACCTCAGAGGTACTGGGATATGTACGACGTCTTTCATGTTTCTTAGTTATGATGTTACTTTTTAGACCCGTCTCATGTTTTTCAACCTGAGGAGGTTGAGTTTGAGGTGGATGCATCCTTCGAGGAGCACCCAATTCAGATTTTAGATCGCATCACAAAGGTTCTCCATGGACAATATATTCCTCTGGTATGGGTGCTATGGCAGCATGGGTGAGTACAAGATGAGACTTGGGAGAGGGAGGTCGGCGTACGATCACAGGGGCCGGAGTTGTTCGTAGATTCTTCTTCACCACCCTTGGAAGAGAAATTTGGGGATGAATTGATTTAAAGGGGGAAGTTTGTAAGAACCTAGATATTTATTTTAGGTATGGATCTTTATTTTAGGTTGTTTTTAAGGAAATAGGAAGAAATGTGATTTTTTTTAAGTACACACCGTGTACTTATGAGTACACGCTTTGTACCTAGTTTCCACCTATATCCATGTATTGGTCATGTAACGGCTGAGTACATGTCTGTGTGATGACCTAGCTGACCCGCTTAAGTTGGGGGCTAGTTAAGGCTAATACACAACATGTACAATTAATGAACATGTCGTGTACTTATTTTTATTTGATAAATTGGAGCGGGGTCACATCTCATCTTCAGAAACACTTTCTTCTAACCTTGGTTCATATAGGAGTGTCACAAAACAACCGATGAACTTCGAATCCCTCCTGATTCTTCATCCGAGATCCGATTGAGACACTATCAGGTGCGTTGGAATCCCATCGGTGAGTTATCAATTCTCATAGAGATTTTCTTCTTGATTTCTCCTCTCTCATGAGTTATTAAAGGTTGGGAGTTTTCTATATTTTTGTATATCTACACTGTTCTAGGCCGATTCAAGGGCCAACGTTCAAGTATATCAATCGTACGATATCGAGGTAGGTGGTTTGTGTATTTCTTTGTTCATATTTGGATTATATATGCTAAAAGTTTCGTATACCCACATTTGGGGTATTGCATGTTTTGAAATTAAACCCTATTTATTACCTATTATGATTTGGTTAATTGATTAAGGGTTGTTTCTTAGGCTCAAGGTTAGATACCTTGGTTATGGGACACCTCACAGGTGCATTTCCCTTGATTGAATATTTATGGTTGTTTAGTCTAGAATGCATGTTAGGCGTACCTTGTTTTATATGCCTTGGTTGATTATGATGGAGTTGATTAATTATATGAAATGCATGTGGTATGCTTTGTGAATGTTTAGCCATGTAGTAGTTATAGATTACATGTGCTGACTTGTTATGATATATTTGTTGTTCTTCCAATGGACCGTGAGAGCCTTGGACCAGGAAAATTGTGGGGGTTTCCATGTTTATTTACACAGGACCGTGAGAGACTTGGTGCATACATTGAGCCAGGGGTATTGATTGTGAAAGCTACCTAGGAGGCCATTTATGATTTATTTATGCTATGTTGACCCAGGGGGTATTGACCGTGAGAGCTACCAGAGGTCGTTTATAAGTTATTGATGCCATGTTGACCCAAGGGGTTTTGACCGTGAGAGCTACCTAGAGGTTGTTTATAATTTATTGATGCCATGTTGACCCAGGGGTATTGATTGTGAGAGCTGCCCATGTGGTTGTTTGTAAATGATTGGTGTTATGTTGGCCCAGGGGTATTGACTGTGAGAGATGCCCAGGTGGTCATTTGTAAATAATTGGTGTTATGTTAAAATGAAGGGGTTAGACTATGAGAGATTTCCTAGAGGGTTGTTTATGAATGATTTAATGATTGTGTCGAGTCTTCCAAGCCAAAGCACAAGCTTGGACTCGGTCTTACTTGATTGTTTACATGGTATTTTGAGACATATGTTTTGTTATTGTTACATAGGGGGATATAGAGCTTAGGCTAGATCCCAGGATTTTAGGATTCAAAGGATGAAATAAAAGTAAATGAATGTAATTGAAAACTGTAGAACTATTTACTTATGAGTACTTCCTATTTTATTGCTTCATTTATGCATATTGCCTGCTATATATTCATTGATAGTTAGGCACATATATTTTGGTGGTTACCTACTGGGATTCATCTCACACCCTGTTTGGGTCATGTTTTGGACCCAAACAGATTATATGGTTATAGGTATAGATAAGGGAAAATACCCTTCTTTATTAGGTATTTGATTGTTGTTGGAGATGGAGAGGATGAGACCAAGATGAAGCTTGCGATGCTGCTAGAGTTTACTTGTTTCTTTAGTACTTTGGTTTCTGTATTGTCTTCCAGCAATGTGACTTGTTTGGATATTTTCTTAGATACATATTCCATGCATCATTTTTATATGTATTCTCTAGTTGTTTTATTACTATCAGTTTTTCGTTGTTTATTTCTATTTGGTATTACTACTTTCGCTATTGTTTACTATTTGTTTTCTGTTGTTTTTACTCTGCCAGTAAAGGTTTAGTTTCTCTACTATCACACCCTAAGCCCTCACTACTAGTCGAGAGCCTCTGATGTTTGGGGAAATGCGTTTGAGGCCATATGACCAACCGGGTATGGGGCACCTTTGGGCGGCACCCAGATCTGAGACGTTACACACACACACACACACACACATATATAACATTTGAAATAAATATAATTGATTGGTTTTTAATAATGATGAAAAAATTAATTTAAAGAAAACATTTCAATAAAACATTATTTATAAGATTTTTTTACAAAAAACGTTAAAAAATGGTTTAATGAAAAACAATGACAATTTAAAATATGTAATATTTATTAAAAACTTAGTTAATAATAATAAGGATAAATTTTTGTAATAGTTTGTAAAAAAATATAACAAATATAAAGAATTATTATAAATTCATAAAAAATATTAATTATTAAAAATGTAGTATTAATTTAAATAATTAGTAAAAATCAATAAATAATTTATAATATGTAATAATTAATGAGTCTTTATTATTAATAAATTGTAAATATTAGTGATAATTATAAAATAATAATAATTTGTAAAAAAATTATAATAAAATATAACAACTTTTATAAATTCACAAAAATCTATATAAAATGTTGTATTAATTAAAATAATTAGTACTAATATTTTGTATAAATGTTGTAAAAACACCCGACTCACACAACTATTATAATGCATCTAGGGTAAAAATTATTAATTCAAAAATTATTAATTCAAAATAATTATGAATTCAAATTAATTATTAAATAAAAAATATGAACTCAATTTTATTTATAAATTATTTATATAAACTATAAATTCAAGGTAATCAAATTTATTTATAATCAAAATTAACCATAAGTAAAAAATATTTATAATATATATATATGTTAATATAGATTTGATATTTGTATATTTGTTTACAAATGAGTTAGAATATATTTGATGTATTTATATTAATTAAGAAATTGCGATATATATATGTATATATAGTAATTATTAAAATTGTAACAATAATTTAAACAAATTAATAATAATAATTACATAATTTATAATAATTTAAATAATTTATGAAATTTTAATAATAATAATCATTACATGATAAAATTGCAATAATAAAATTGAAATAATAATTTAAGAAATTCTGATATATATATATAATAATTACATAATTTATAATAATTTAAATAATGAATAATAATCATTACATAATACTAATTACATAATTTATAATAATTTATAATAATTAATAATAATCATTATGTAATTTATAATAATAATCATTACATAATTAATAATATTCATTACATAATTTATAATAAATTGTGATATATATAGTAATTATTAATTAATTAATAATCATTTCATATAAGTGATTAATTAATTAAAATAATACGTATTAATAATTTGTATAAATATTGTAATATATATTTATATATAAAAATACACAATTATATAAATAATATCAATAAAAGATTAAAAATGATACATCCACGTGCGATGTAATGAAACACTCGATGCTAACAAATGTTATGTCACACATAGGGTAAACCCCACATACTGGACCTAACGGTGGTCTCCGATTTTTCATACAATAAATAGTCTGGGAGATACTTTAAATTTTAAAAAGAAATTATAATAAAAATATTAAATGAATTACCCTCATGTGTAATCTAATGAAACACTTGACACTAACAAAAGTTATGTCACACCTAGGGTAAACCCCACATCACGGACCCAATGGTGATCTTCGATTTATCATACGATACATAGTTTTAAATATACATTGAATTTTTATAATAATTTATAATACAAATATTAAATGAATTACCCTTGTTTTCAATATAACTAAACACCCGACGCTCACAAATCTAATGTCACGTCTAGGGTAAACCCCACATACCATAACCAATAATGATCTCCAATTTTTCATATGAGAAACCATTCAAAAGATATTATATTATTTTCAAAAAATAGTACATGTCTTATATAATATATATAATATATTTATTTTTATCTGTGCTGAGCCTCTATAGGCCCTGCAAATTAGTGCTAAACTAGTGCATCACTCTGCTCATATTTCATAGAATATTTTAAGATGGTAAAATATAATAATAATTTGAAACTATTCAAAATGATCAGAAATAATTATTCTTATTCTTATTGTTTTTTAGATAACTATAGACTCGGTAAGTAGACACCAGTATCTATTATGTGATCATGATAGGATAAATAATCTCAAAAATCCAAATGAATATGGTTTAAATATTGTCTACATTGAAGGTGTTGAGACTTTATATCATTTTCATTGTCAAATTTAGATTTTTTTGAAGGAAAAATTAAATTTATGTGTCAGAAATGTGATCTTAGGACATTAGAAACATTTGACAATGTTGGACTTCATCTATTTCATTATGGTTTTCAGAAAAATTATATTTTTTGGTATCAACATAGTGAAAAGAGTTTGGTAGAAAATACAATTTTTTTGGTTCTAGATCCATCATTTCAGAATTTAATACATGAGGCAACTGGTCCATCTATTCCTGAAATAATAACTTAGAATGATATTCCAAATCATGAATTAGAACCTTATTAGTTTTACAATTTGTTGAAATCCACTGAGGAGGCCTTATATCCGGGAAGCTAGATGATCAAACTTGAAGTTGTTACAAAATTTATGGCTATTAAATTAGATTTTTGAATGTCTAATAGTTGTTTCAATCAAATTTTATTTTTTTAAGTCATTTTTTCCTCAAAGAAATACATTACCTACAAGTTTTTCATGAAAGTAAAAGTTTGGTTCATAATTTGGGTCTAAGTTATCAGAAGATCCATATGTGTTCAAATGACTGCATCTTATATTATGGTGATTATGAATCTTTAGTTAACTGTCCAACATATAGAGAATTGGGGTATAAAAAGGCACAATAAGGAAAGTCCAGAGTTCCCATGAAGCAGTTGATATATTTTCCACTTACACCTTGTTTACGACATTTATTTATGTCTCACAACATAGTTGGATTGATGACATGATATAAATAAAATATTTTAGTCATAAAAATCTTAAATCATCCATGTAATGGTGATTCATGGAAGCATTTTGATCATAATCATCCTTCTTTTGCTTCAGAACCTCGTAACATATAGTTGGGCCTTTCTACTGATGTTTTTTTGTCCATTTGGTGCTTACGACAGTCAATATTCTTGTTGGCCTATTTTCATTACTCCTTACAACTTTCTTCCTTGTATGTTAATGATGTAACCATATATATATTTGAAGTTTTTAATTCTAGGATATCCAAAGAATAATATTAATGTTTATTTGAAACCACTAATTGATGAATTAATTTCATTATAGAACAATGGTGTGATTACATTTGATATAACTACAGATCATAATTTTATATTAAAGGTTGCATTAATATGGATGATTAATAACTTTTTGGCATATGATATGTTATATAGATGGAGAACACATGGTCTAAAATCATGTCCATACTTCATGGATGAGAACAAAGCATTTATTCTTGGTAATAGGAGAAATGTTATTTATTTTAACTATTATCAGAGATTTCTTCTTATAGATTATCCTTTTTGAAGGAACATAATTAATTTTACAAAAGGTCGAATTGAAACAGACGCACCTCTAGCAATGCTCTCAAGTTATCAAGTAAAATCTATTATCTTTACATTACCTCATGTCACTTTTAGACCAACCATAAACGAGCAAAAGATAAATGGTTTTGGGAAAGATTATAATTGGATAAAGATGAGTATTTTTTGGGAACTTCCATATTGGTCTGATTTTTTGGTTCATCACATGTTAAATGTAATTCATATTGAGAAGAATGTTTTTGATAACATGTTTTATACCATGTTGGACACACCTAGTAAGACCAAAGATAATGTAAAGGCATGGTTATATCTTGCGTAGATTTGCAGACGTCTTGAACTTCAATTATTTGAAGATGAAAGATCACACAAATTAATGAAGCCAAAAGCAGCTTACTCACTTAGTAAAGAAAACAATTTATTATTCTGTCAATAGATTAGATATTTTAGGTTACCATATGGTTATGCTTCTAATTTTTCTCGTTGTGTTAGAAATGGGCATATTATCAGGTTAACAAGTCATGACTATCATATCATAATTGAAAGATTACTGCCTGTTGGTCTTAGAGGGATGTTGAATTCTTCAATCTGGGATGTGATGATCGAAATATCATATTTTTTGAGATATTTGTATGAAAACATCGGATTATGTTGCATTGAGTTTGATGGAAAAATATGTTGTTTTAATTTTATGTAAATTAGAGAAAATATTCCCACCGAACTTCATTGATTCCATAAAACATTTAATATTACATTTTCCATATGAAGCTAAATGTGGAGGGACAGTAAAATTATGCTGTATGTATCTATTTGAGATATGTATGCAAAATTTAAGGAATAAAGTACATAACAAAGTATCAGTTTAAGGGTCGATTGTAGAAGCGTACTTACAGGAAGAAATTTCAAATTTTTTCTCTTATTATTTTCAGTGTGAATATACTTCAAAACATAACTGCATGGGTCTCAATGAGACAAATGTTTATGATGTCACGTACCATCAATTGTCAGTTTTTAATCAGCATGAGATTGGTTTTGGTGGTTATCATGAGTGATGACTTATAGATGATGAACTGCACAGAGCTTATACTTATGTTCTACTGAATTGTGAAGAAATAAAACGATTTGTGCAGTAAGTACTTCTTTTTTTAAATGTTATGAATATAATTTTTTTTGTTATTATAATTTGTCATTTTATTTAAAGGAAACATTTGAGGCTGTGACTTCTCATTCACAGGATAGTCAAGCTGAGACCGAACAAGATGCCACTGTTGATTTGGGTCTTGATGAGGGGGCTTGGATACAGGAGACTTCATAGGGTGTCGAGAAAGGTTGATTGATTGGTATTGGTTCTCAAATCACACCTATGAGTTATTATGTTACTTCTACGATGACATCAGTGAGCATGAAGAGAGATCGTGGAGAGTCTTCATCAACACCATCATCCACGAAATAGTACGACGAGAGGTTGAGAGCTCAGGATGAGATGATACAACATATGTAGAAGGAGAGAGAGGAGGAGTGTGAGTAGAAGCGTATGAGAGATGAACATATGATGAAGTATATACGGTGAATTACTCCTCTACTAGATGATAGTTGATGATTTATGAAGTTTTTATGACTTTTTTTATAATTTGGTATGACATACATGTTAGTTTTTAACTGATGTATTAATTTTATGTCTGTTTTAATTTGTTTAATTTTCTGTAATATTTTTTTAAATATTTCTAAATTTATTAATTTATTAAAATTTTAACATATTTTAATTAATTTTAGGTTTTTTAATTATTCTTAAATATATACAAATTATTATTATTTTTTTACATATTTAATATGTTAATTAATTTCAATAATTTAAATTATTATAATTATTTTTTAATATAATTATTTTTTATACTAATTTTATTTTATTTAATATTTACATTTTTTAAAATATATATATTTTAAATTTTTTATTAATTTTATTTTAAATTTTTTAAAATAATTTTAATTGTTATTATTTTTTATTTTTTATTTTGTTTTTTTGGAAAAATTTGTTATTTGCGACGAATTCATTCATTCATTGCAAATAATCTTTCAAAACTTTTATGACAGATCATTAAAAAAGGTTATTTATAAACCGTTACAGGGGTCTTTTCTGATGGATAAAGGACCCATCACAAATAAATATTATTTGCGGAAGATCATCACAAATAAACACATTTGCGATGCCACCATTAGCGAAGGAGTATTTGCAATGTAATCTTGTCACAAATGACTTTTTTTGACGGGAGTCCATTGAAAATACCCCATCATAATTACCTTAAATTCCTGTAACGAGCCTTGAGAGCTCCATGTGTGATAAAAAAAGGGAGGTGTGAGAGGGGTCTTTTGCAACATTTGTTCTTACTGAAATAAATCAAATTTTCCCTCCATTCATCTCTCTTCATGATTAGTGAATCACAACAAGTGGTATCAAAGCATGTTTCAGTGAAACGACAATGAAAAATGAAGATTTTCTAGTGATCAAAAAATTTAAGTTTTCAAGATTCATGTTTTGAAGGCAGATTTCGAGAGTATATGTCGAGGAAATTCCAAAAGCACAAACGGCGTCGAAAACGGAGCTAAAATGAGTTCCCTAGCCTCAGTCAAAGTTTGGTCAAACTTTGGGTGCTACAATACCCCCTTGTTAGAGAAGAAGGTACTGTTTTGGTACCAAAAACATTTCCAGTGAGATTCTGGAAGCTGCTCTGGCATGTCATATTATCACCACGTCATCTCTACATCATCAGTTGATCTCGACTGTTGACACCATTTTGGTTATATCTTGATCAATTGGTGTCCAATTTCGATGATCCAGGAGTCAATTCCACCATTTTTGACTATTCTAGATGTAACAATGGGATCCATTTTTTTTTTCAGATTCTACACCAATTTTTATATAATTGAAATTCAATGGAGGGACCATCCACATGAGGTGGTTGAGGGGCTAGAAACGGACGCCAAAGCTAGAGCAGGTCTATAGATGGAAAGAGATAGTCATACAAGTGTTACCATTATGTCATGAAGGGAAAAATGAAGAAGAATTGCAAAAGGTTTCTATAAGAAAATGGTCAATGTATCAACTGAAAAAGAATAAATGGAGATACACACATGAAAGTCTCTGAAGAAATCATGCTTTGCTCCAAAGACAAAGAAGAAACATGCTATCATACATCAAGCCTAGACATTGAATGGGTGGTCAATACTGCAACATCATACCACATCACTCTTCATCATGATTAAATCTTGACTTATCAAGTTGGTGAATTTGGAGTAGTCAAAATGGGGAATACCAATTCAGAAGAGATTGTTAGCATGGGTGATATCCAAGTCATGAAAAATATTGGATACACAATCACACTGAAGGATGTTCAACATGTTCCAAGCCTTCAAATCAACCTCTTATTAGGTATAGCCTTTGATCGACAAGACTATGAAAAAATATTTAGCAATGAAGCATGAAATATGACAAAAGGATCTATATTCATCTCCCTAGGACACATATGTGGTACGTTGTATAAAACTCATATGAGGATATTTGAATACAATCTCAATAAGGTGGAAGGAGAGATGTCATCCAATATGTGGCATATGAGACTCATCCACATGAGTGAAAGAGGGTTATCCACCCTAATGAATAATAAATACATCCGTATTGAAAAGGATGCATCACTTGATCCTTGAAAATACTGCTTGTATGAGAAGCAGCATAGAGTCTCATTTAATACTGCTTTGTCAAGGAGATCAGAGTTGCTGGATCTAGTGAAATCTGATGTATGCAAACCCATTGAGGTGGATTCACTGGTAGGTAAAAATTATTTTCTATAATTTATCTATGATTCATGTCGAAGGGTATGTGTTCTCTTCTTGTGGATGAAGGACCAAGTACTGGAATACTTTAAGATGTTCTATGCCATGGTGGAGCATGAAACTAGAAGAAAGCTAAAGTGTCTTCATTCAAAAAATTAAAGAGAGTACACATCCAAAGAATTTGATACCTATTGCAGGAGTTAGGGCATATGGCATGAGAGGAAAATCCCACACACCCCACAACACAACGAAGTTATAGAAAGGATAAAAATAACCATCATGGAGAATGTTATAATCATACTAAGCTTGGCTAAGATATCTAAGACATTCTAGGGAGAAGCTTTTCAGGTTTCATGATACCTCATCAAAAAATCACCCTTGGTCCCACTGAATTTTGAGATTCCAAAAAAGATATGGTTTGATAAACATCCATCTTACTCTCTTTTACGAGTATTTGGATGTTTATAATTTTCACATGTATCCAAGGTGTTCAAGCATAAGCTAGAAGAGAGATCTACTCCATGAATATTCATCAACTATGGATATGAGGAGTTTAGATACAAGATTTGGGACCCGAAGGAGAAGAATGTGATCAAAATAAAATATGTTGTATTCCATGAGAATTAGATGATCTAGGACATTCAAAATCTTGGAATGTATCGAAGGGAAAGTGTCAAGGAATAAATTCATGATTCATCACCTGCACTAGAACCACCTGTCAATGAAGAAGAGGAGGTATAAGAAGACACATCAGTAGTTAACTGGGAGACAGTGGAGGAGGATATTGAGTATAGGGAGACCAAATCCTCTCTATAAGAAGTTTTAGAACCATCATAGGATCTAGGTGATGTTGTGACTCTCGAACCTACCATTTAATAGGTTCGAAGATCTTCACGAGGAAGGATTCTATAAAAAATATATTCAGAGTTATAGTACCTATTGACGACTGATGAAGGGGATCCATAAGGATACCATGAAGTAGTGTCTCATCCTGAAAAACTCATGCAGTTGTATGCAATGGAGGATGAGATGGAGCCTTTGTTGAATAACCGAACATATGATTTGGTGGAACTACCCAAAGGTAAGAAGGAACTAATGAACAAATGGGTGTTCAGGCTGAAGAAGGATGGTAGAAAAATGAGTTCACGCATAAATATCAATTAGTTGTTAAGGTATTCCTTCATAAGAAATGAGTTGAATTTTATAATATCTTTTCACCTGTGGTGAATATGGATTCAATCCGAGTCATTTTCAGATTGGTGGCTATCTTGGACTTGGAGCTTGAACATATAGACATGAAGACATCTTTTCTTCATTTTGAACCCTCTAAGGAGATCTATATGAAGCATACTAAAGGTTTTGAGTATATGGATAATAAAACCTCATCTGTAAATTAAATAAGATCTTGTACGTGCTGAAATAAGCTCCCAAGCAGTAGTACAAGAATTTTGGATCATTCATGGTGAGTCATGGCTACAAGCGGACACATGCGAACTAGTGTGTTTAAATATAGTGATTTTAGGATGGTAACTTTGTTTCTCTCATAATTTATGCTGATGACATTTTGATAATTGGGAATTATGTAGTGAATATCATCCATTTGAAAAAGGAGTTATCGAAGTCTTTTGATATGAAGGACTTGAGAGAGCATCTTAATAGATTTTGGGGATGCAAATCATTCGTGACCGAAAGAGGAGGTTGTTATGGATATCTCAAGATAAGTATGTTGAATGTGTTCTCAAACATTTCAATATAGACAAATCCAAACCAGCGAGCATTCCTCTTATCGACCATTTGAGGTTGAGCAAGAGTTTATGCCCATCGTCCAAGGAAGAAATCTAGGCGATGGAGATGAAACCATACTTCTTAGTAGTTGGAAGCTTGATGTACACTATGGTGAGTAGAAGACCTGACATTTCCCATGTAGTAGAGATCATGAGCTGATTTCACTCCAATACCGAGAAGTAATATTGGGATGTAGTCAAGTGTATTATGAGGTATCTTAAAGGTACTTCAAAGCTATATTTGTGCTATGGGGGAACTGAACCTCTCTTGAAGGGATATATAGATGAAAATATATATGTAGATCCTAATAACATGAATTATACATTAGGATACATCTACACATTTACAGGTGGAGATGTATCATGGAAGTTAAGGTTGTAGAAGTGCATTGCTTTATCCATGAAGTAAGAAAAGTACATTGCTACTTTAGAAGATAGAAAGGAGATGTTGTGGCTAAATAATTTTCTATAGGAGTTTATATTCATCCATAATGAGTAAATGGTTCATTACGATAGTCAAAGTGCTTTGTAATTGATCAATAACTCCTTGTACCATTCCCAGACGAAGCACATCAACATTCACTATCATTGGATATGTGTATTGATGGATCGAAACCTACTGCGACTTGTAAAGATCCACATAAAGTAAAACCCAGTGGATATGTTGAAAAAGGTGGTAGCTTGGGAGAATCTAGGAATTTGAAGATGATCCAATGGATTGTATCTAGAGGGGTAGAATTGATGGAGTATTTTTTTTCAACTGCCTTGGTTGGTGGGTGGTGCACCAACCACACCAACCTTGGAGGACATCCAACATGGATGTTGTACATTTTAATTGTGCAACAACCATTTCTTTGGAATTCATGTGAGTTTTCAAAGGAGTAGGTGGCCACCATGTTTGAAATCCAAGGTTGGTGGAGGGATTTATGGGAGTTGAGTCAAACTTGACACCTCCCACCATGGCTATATAAGGAGGCCTTAGGGAGCTTTCTGAAATCATTAGATTCAAGACAAGAGAGGTCTACTATTCAAAGAGAGTCTCGAGATCTCCATGTGTAATAAATAAATGGAGGTGTGAGAGGGATCTTTTGTCACATTTTTTCTTGCTGAAATAAATCCTGTTGTCCCCTCCATTCATCTCTCTTCGTAATCAGTGAATCACAACAATGACTATCTAGTTGAATATATCACAATCAACTTAAAAATAAGTGGAAATTCACAATGTAATGGAAATTAATCTTATAAAAGGAATTATAAGAAGATATTAATGAAGATAACTTTCATTATGTATGAATATAAAAAGGAAATAATCATTCATTATAGTTTGTAAAGAGTTTGTGATTTATCCAAAGCATATCCACTGAGAGTGTCAAACCAGGTGTGTAGTTAGACTCTCTAGTCATGAACTGAGTAAAGATAGTATTAATAACCAACCAATATTTTTCAGGTTTATTACCCCTAGGAGCATTAGATTTAGAGTCTGTATACACTTTTTTATCCAAACAATGATGCCATTGCTATAAAACCACACACTCTTTACCAAAATTTTATGATTTTTATGGCTTCTGGGGTGTTTGAGCATTATTGTGACTTATAAAGGTAGTATAATAAGAGATAATGATGATAAATCATTAATAAAATAACATGAAATTTATAATAATTAAAAATAATAAAATTTCTCATTGAAAAGGAAAGGAAATGGAAGGATTACAAAAAATAAAAGAGGAAAGATGTTAAGAACCCTTACCTTGTAAAGTATCTTCTTAGATCTTGGGAGGAACATGTTAGAACCATATAAACTCATTGGATAGACTCTTGAGAGAGGAAATGAGAGGAAATTAGTAATCAATGGATTTTGAGTGAAGATTAGTGAGAGAATGAGTGAGTATTTATACTTGAGGATGAGGTATTTTCGGGTTAAAATATTGATTATTTTGTTTTTTAAGCGAACTACTTTTAACAGAATTGATTCCCAAAAAAATGTTAGATAATTATTAAACAAAGGAAGGTTATTTGACCTTTAAATTAATAAAAAAAATGATGCGTCCCAACCACTCCATTAAATGAAAATAATCAAAAAAGTTGTTTTTACTCGGATAAAATATAATTTAAGTTCCAAAATGTAAAATATAAATTTATAAATTCAAATTAATATTATTAGATTAATTATTTTAATCCTTAAATAAAATTTTGGTTAGAAAAAACGTTTCATAAATTTTTGATTCATTGTTTCATCATAATGATGTCATAAAAATTGTGGTATTCGAAAAAACTGTATTTTTTACTATTCACTAAAAAATCAGCTTCTTCAGAAAAATATAAAAAAACACCCTAATCCAATTTCTATATACTTATTCCAAAAATAAATTTATTTTTATAAAAATAATTATATTTCTATGTAAAATTTAATTATTAAATAAAACACTTTCGTATTTCAAAATTACGTATTTATCACCTAAAATTCAGATTCTTTTATTTTGAGACATAAGTGTGTAATTATAATTAATTTATTAATATATATGGTTAATAATAAATAATTAAATTACTTTGAAAATATTTTATGAATTTTATTATACATTGGATAAATTGTGGTTACATTACCTTAGTTGAATCTTGGGTCTTACATTATCCTCCCTAAAATAATTTTATCCTCAAAATTTGGGGTGTATATAAATTCACAAACAAATAAGGGTAATTATTCCTCATTAATTCCTTATACTTACATGTTTCTTCCTATAAGTTGCGATTCCTCTAAATAACTTTCACCACTCAGGTTGTCTGATTCCACAACACCCACTCTCTAGTGTTAAGAATCTAGAAAAACTCTTCATTATAAGACAATCCAGGTTTGAGCTCTTCTTATTCGTTTGTGAGTATGTGTGTTGGGTTTGTAATGTACTTTCTTAACATTGAGAAATGTAATAAAAAATTAATTTTAGATATGTTTGGTAAAAAGATCCAGATAATAAGCCACAACTCCAATTCTATCCAAAATTTCAAAAGGTCTAATGTATCTTAGACTTAAATTTTCCTCATTTCCAAAAATTATAACTGTATTCCATGAAGATAATTTCAAGAAGACAAGATATAAAACTTGTAATTATAAGTCCTTACTTTTCTTATCAACATAGATTTTCAATCTTCTTTTAGATTTCTTGATATGATTCTGGATAGCTCACACCTCAGTTGTTTCTTCAATGATTTCTAGACCAACTTTTCCCCTTCCCCTAACTTCATCCCAATATGCTGGAGTAAAAAATATTTTCCCATACAAGGCCTCATAAGGTGAAATTTATATACTCTAATTGTATCTATTTTTGTATGTAAAATCAACCAAAGTTAGGTACTGATCCCACATTTCTTGGAAGTTAAGTGAGCATGTCCTCAACATGTCCTATAAGGTTTAGATGGTCCTTTCAGACTGCCCATCTATTTGAGAATGTTAAGTGGTTCTCAAGTGTATCTCAATGACTAGATCCATTTTAAGAATCCTCTAAATTTTTTATGTTAAACTTTGATCATGATCAAATATAATTGACAAAGGTTCACCATAAAGTCTCACAACTTAATTAATATAAAATCGTGTAAGATTTTTAAAGGGAAGGTCCTCCCTTATTTCTAGAAAATGTGAAGACTTGGTAAGATAATTTATAATGAACCATATAAAATAATTCTTCTTAGATGAATTAGGTAGTTCAGTAATAATATCCATTATGATATCATCCCACTTCCCCATAGATATTGAGATAGGTTTCATCAAACCCTTTGATATTTGTATGACAACCCATTTTTTAATACACCTTAATTTATGATTTATAACACAAAGTTATAAAAAATACAACCCATAAGATAATTATGACTAGTTTATTTGGAAAATTAGGTACATATCATAATAACTTGAAACATGGGTACACCAATATTATTTAAAAACTCCACAAAATTCCATTAAAATTTCACCACTCTTTTAAAACTGCATGGAATAACCTGGGGATGTACATAAGAAAGGGTTGGTCTATAAAGACCAGTAAGGGCATAATAAAATCATAACATAAGTTAAAATACTAATTGTGAGTCAATAGTCATATAAAGTAAATATAATATGGATGAGAATCATAAAATTGAACATCAAAGCATGATATAAGATGATATCATAAAGGAAACATGGGAATGTGGAAACAATATAAAACATGAAATCATAAACATAAGTCAAGGATAACCACCAAGAAAACATAACATATTATTCTTAGGATAACCTCCCGTGAACCATACATGGTATTTCATGTGATAAAAACATCACCCAATTCATTGGAGGGATATATAGTTCCTGAACCACCCATCACATTCTTATCATGTTACATAAATAATACAACATAAGAGTGTATTTCATCACTTTTAATACTAATATTGTTGAGAATGGATGACATAAATGGAAATAACCAATAAATGAAGTATATTTACATCTATGTGAATACCCTTTAGTGAAAATGGGGGTGGGTATTCACTATACAAATTTTTTACATAGAAAATTACAGGATAATTTCATTAGCATAACAGGGGTGATTAAAGATTCATGGAAGGGTTTAATGAGAGTTAAAGGGTTCTATTGTCACTTGTAGATCATAATTAAAATAATAAGGATGTGTAAAAACATATCCCAACATAAAAAATTGGAAATAAAAAGGCATAATATAAAGAATGTTCTTGAATAAAGAGGAGAAATAAAGGATCCCCTACCTTAAAAGGGCACTTTTAAAAATTTGGGAGGAGCTTATTAGAAGCTTTGGGGAACCTTGAGAGGGATATAAAGAGGTAAAGTAAGAGTAAATTAATTATAAAATGGTTTTTATTGAAGTGGAATGGGAGTATGGGTAGTTTTTTTATACAAAAATAGATGATATTTCTTTATTAACTTCCAAACTTAGGTTTTAGACTCTATATAATAAATTTATCAAAATCACAAAACTTCCCATGGTTTCTACCAAATAGGAGTGGTTTTTAATATTTTATAACACTATGAATCTAAATATTTAAAATAATACCCTTGGTTATGTGAAAGTGAGCCAGGTTCATAAAGAATACATTTTAAAACCTTAAAATATAATATAGCTTTTGGAGGATTCCTTAAGGGTTTATAAAATTAATCAAATAACCTAATTGTTTTTAAATTGGAAACACATTTTTTGTTATTTATACTCTTTATAGTATTTATTACAAAACTTTGGGGCTATTATGATGTCATAAAACATATGGTATATTTATACTGTATTTAATTTTTACCCAAAAATTCAGTTGTCTCAGAAAATTATGAAAACATCACTATTGGCTAGTTTAGACACGATGGTTTCAAAGATAATATTTATATTATCAAAAATAATTTCCTAAATATGACAATTTTCAATTTTAAATAAAAATAATTATTTACTTATAAAAAATATATTTGACTTTATAAAATTATATTATTATTTATATTTAAATAAAAATTATTTAATAATAATATTGTATTGAAATATTTTTTTAAAAAAATTATTTAATTCAGAAAAAATAGTGTCTTGATTGAAGTTATATATTTCTCAAAATTACAATTTTCTTTTCATCATATCAAAATATAATTTTTATCAAAATCATTATTTAATAATTTATAAATTAATAAGACAAAGGATAAATATAATCATTATTTTATTAAAAATAAAAATATACAAATTCATAATTTTAGGGTCTAGATACATAACTTCCTATTACAAAAGTGTATTCCCTAAGGGCGAGGTGTGCAATGATGACACTTCCTTGGGGTGGTTCACCAAACATGGTTTGGGATGTGATCTTGATAAGATTTAACTTCTTCTGTAAATAGTTTCTCTCATTATTTAGTTACTGAATCTCATCTTGGGCCTAGTAAAGAGAAAAACCCCATGATTCCATCTCCCTTAGAAGCTATGATAAATGGGATTCGTAGAGTACGATCCTACTATTCAAGGTCATCACTTCTTATGTTTGTGTTAACTAGACTTTATCATCACCCTTAATATATACTAATATTAACAATCATAGTACAATGGCTATATTATCAATAGTTATGATTCTTAATGGTCTTTTAAATCAGTCTGGATATCACTTATAACATTCCAGAATAACCAAATTAGTGCATGTGTTTTCTATAATTTCATTTCTTAATAAGGAATTTATTCATTTGAAAAGGGAATTTCATTTATAAAACATCGATTCATTAAATTATTCCCCCCTTAATAAAATTTTCCCTCAAATTTTCATTCTATACACTAAAATAGATGAGGTAAATTATATTTTATCACCTCTTTTGATTCCCATGTTGCTTCCTCAAGATTGTGGTTCCACCACAACACTTTAACCCGGCGAGTTGTCTTGTTTCATAGAACTTTGTCTCTATGATATAATATCTTCACCGACAATTCCTTATATGAAATATCATTATAAAATGGTACCACCTTTGAATTTATTACATGTGAGGGGTATGGTATGTACTTCCTTAATAGGGATACCTAGATCACATCATGTACTTGAGATCGGTTCGGTGGGAGTTCTAGTCAATAGGACACAACTCAGATGCAATCAAATATCTCAAATGGGCCGATGTATCTTGGAATAATCTTTCCATTCTTCCAAAACCTCATGAATTTAATCCATGATGATATATAAAGAAACATTTTATCTCCAACCTCAAACTCTAGATCACGTCGAAGATTGTCAACAAAGATTTTCTGCCAACTTTGTGTGGATTTCATATGAAGTTGAATAGTCTAAACCTTATCTATCATCTCCTAGACAAGATCAGGTCTTATTAGTTTTCTCTATCCAACTTCATCCTAGCATATTGGAGTTCAACACTGCTTCCCATACAGAAGGTTCCAATTGAATGCTAGAATAGAAACAATTGTTATATGAGAACTCTACTAGGGGAAGGTGATGATCCCAATGTCCTTGTAAATTCATTGAACACAATATCATAATATCCTATAGATTTTGAATTGTTCTCTTAGACTAAAAATCCATTTAAGGGTGATAAGCAGTACTAAAACTTAGATCTTTATGTTGTGATTATTGAATGATTCTCTAGAACCTCAAGGTAAACCTTGGATGTCAATCAAATAAAATGGAGAGTGAAACTCTATGCAGTATTGCCACTTCTCTTATATATATCTGGGAAAGTTTTTTAAGAGAGAAATCTTCTTTGAAAGTAATAAAATATGCTGACTTTTTAAGGTGATCAACTACCACCCAGATGGAGTTATTACCTTTATATTTCATAGAGAGTACTGTGATGAAGTCCATGGTTATGTTTTCCTATTTCCATACTAGTATGGGAAATGGTTTCATCATACCCTTATACTTCTATCATTCAGTCTTGACTTATTGACATACCAAGTATCGAGGTACAAATATTGTAATCTTTATATTTATGTTATCTCACTAGAAGTTTTGATTTAGATCTCTATACATCTTAGTGATTTATCGATGAATAGAGAATGATGATCTATACAAATCATCCAGAAGTTTCCTTTTCATATCAGATTCTGATGAAACGCATATACAAGTTCCAAACCTTATAACCCCATCTTTAGAAAAATTTAACTCTAGAATATTCACTAACTTTTTATATAGCACTTAATTATCCTTTTAGGATTATTTGATCCTCTCAAGAATGGATGGCTGATCAGTTATTTGAGTATGGTAGGATTGATATTCTTTTATTATTCCCATTTCCATCATTTTTATGTCCAAGAATATTGGTTACCTTTAAATCTTTAATATGGATAGGGTTACAAGATCCTTTATACTTAGAGCATCTACCACTTAGTTCTTCTTCCCATGATGGTAATGAATTAAATAATCATAATCCTTAATTATCTATAACCACCTTAATTGGTTCATATTGACCTCCTTTTGCGTGAATATATACTTGAGGCTTTTATGATCTGTAAAAATGTCACACTTCTCCCCATAGAGATAATTTCACCAAATATTCAATGTGAAGATCACTGTAGAAAAT
The DNA here is from genome assembly GCA_963277665.1 of Viscum album. NCBI lineage: Eukaryota > Viridiplantae > Streptophyta > Magnoliopsida > Santalales > Viscaceae > Viscum > Viscum album. The sequence goes on from OY728164.1 coordinate 197,113,878, forward strand.
TATAGACAATTAATTATATTATTATTATCATGGATCATTAATTAGTGGTAGGCATAGCCTATCACTATATCATATTTCATGAGTACACAACCCAATATATTTTTGGACACATCACTTAGATCACAAATCATTCCCCACTAGAGGGTAATGTGTGTACAGGTTCATTGATTACCTCTAATGGCCTGAAGACCTTCATTTTTTATTGATTTTTGATAATCCACCTTTCAAGGGATGAGGTGTAACCCTTATAAGGCCCGTAGGCATAAGTATTACATGGACCATAGGCCTTAGAGGAATTCATTGCCTGCAGGCTTCAAACATTACATACAGCCCAGACTAACTAATTGGAACTACTCCTCCCCAACATCTTCATTGTGAAATCATATCTCCACCTTCACATGGCTATTTGGCTCGGCTTTCCTATGCACGCACAGGCTTGTCCTGATGGTAGGTTCCATACCCTCTCATTCTATCATTTTGTTTAGCTTCTACTATGGTGAAAGCTCCTTGCTCATCCTCCTTCTGGAGCGTGTTCCTTGTAGGTTGTCTAGTTTTCATCTACACTTAAGGTGGCCCGAAGGCCTTACTGACCTGAAGGCCTGGGTGTCCCAAAGGCCTTAAAGGACTTGAGGACTAAATCGGTGGCCCTAAGGCCCAAACAGGGGAATAGTCCCAGATGCTATAGTGTCAAACAGTACCTACTACAGTTACCACTACAGTACCTGCTACAGTTCCACTACAGTATTACTATAATACCTGCTACAGTACTACTACAATACATGCTACAGTACCCCCCAGAAATATTCCTCTTCCTGGATTTGATCCCGGGTCGCCTGGATGCACTTAATGAGTCCTCACATCCATAAATCTAGAAAAATTAACTCCCTTATGAGTTATCTTGGTTAGTGGGCTTTATAATCATGATAATTTTCTCACAGGTCAATGATATCACTTATCTAATCCAAGGTAACTATATATTTCTATCACTGATATTAGTCCAGGACATCCTTTAATTTACTCATTTTTGAAGGATCCATAAATATCTCTTTGTTTTTGATAACATTCTATAGGAATGTTACTTTCTCTATCCAAACTCAAATTTACTATACTTCACATACAAATTTTCTTTCCACAAGGTTCTTAGTATAAAGTTAAAATGATCATCATGCTCCTACTTTATTTTGTATTATATAAGAATATAGTCTATAAATAATTCCACAATTTTTCAAGGGAATACCTAAAGACTCTCTTTATTAAGTACATGAAGATAGATGTAGAATTGTTGAGTTAAAATAGAATCAATATTAAATCATAGTTCCCATTCCTTGTATGAAAAGCAGTCATGGGGATATACTACTTCTTCAACTTTACTTGATAATATACCGATAAAAAATCCACATTGAATAAGTATTGGTTCCATATAGCTGATTGAACAAGTCATCAATACATGGTATAGGATACTTGTTCTTTATTATGATCTTTTAGAACTCACAATAATCAATGAAAAGTCACATTTACCCATCCTAATTCTTAACAAAAAGGACTGGTGCACCCCACAGTGAATCACTTGGGAATATGAACCCTCTATCTAGATTCTCCTGTAGTTATTTCTTCAGCTCTTTAAGTTCAATAGTGGAAATTATATATAGATTATTAGATATTGTAAAATATCTAGGTGTAATTTTTATTGATAACTCAACCTATCAACTAGGAGGAAGACTAGAATTTTTTTAGGAAACACATAAGTGAATTCCCTTATAATGGGGATGTTATCAATGATGATATTTTCCTTAGTTTCAATCATTTGAGGTAGATATACTTCCTCAAAAAGAAATAATATCCATGATTGAGATGATGATACTAAGGGAGATTCATCCTCCTCCTTTAATTTGTATATAATTAGAGAGAAATTCATGATAAAGAGGGTGATTTCCTTCTATTGGAAATTTTTGTTGGATCTATACAAGGAAAGAAAATCCATGCCTAGAACAGTGTCGAATTCCACTAAAGGGAGTATTAAAAAGTTTTTTGAGAAATTCAACCCAAAAATATGGATATCAAGGGAGTTATATACTTTGGATGCAATAATTTCACCATTTTTTGTTTTCACTGATAGCTCTACTTCCATGTTTTTTGGTGGTATTTAAATAGTTCTATTAAACTTGTGTGATATGAAATAATGAGTAGAACCATAATCATATAGGACATCTAAAGTTCATGAATAGATGATAATCCCACCTTTTACTATTTTAGTTTGGTTCCAATCATTTACTTCATCTAAAATAGACATATGTATAATAATTTTCAAACTATTAAACACATAAAAGGGAAACTATGAACATTGAAGGAATAACTCATAAATGACTTACATTCCTTAATGTATGTATTTCTAGGATTCAATCTAAGTTATCTATGGCCTATTTCCTAATATAAAATATTTTATATAATTTTTTGTATCTTTCATAATGGTTCATAAGGATCTTATGAATTTACCAAAGTATATCCCTCGAGAGTGTCAAACTAGGTGTGCAACAATGCCTTTTGAGTCAAATACCAATGCCCCTTTTTGGGGTTATTACTACTAGGAATAACTATTCTAGAGCCAAATCCACTTATAGTATCTAAATAGAGATGTATTTTATTGGAAACCACATACTCTACACATTACCAAAATTTACAGATGTTTTCATATGTTTAGTATTATCCCTAAGTATTTAACTAGGGGTTTCTCCAAATCTCAAAAATATAACTAGAATTTTATTTGATACTGACTATGATAAACCATATTTTAATACACCTTAATTAATTATTTATTACATAAAGGTACACATAATACAATCCTAGAAGATCATGAGGGATAGTGTATTTATAAAATTAGGTAAATATCACAATAACTTGAAACATTCATATAATGAAATTATTTTAAAACTCCACAACCTGCCCTTAAAATTACACCCCTCTTCTAAAACTACATGAGATGACTCGAGGGCATACATAAGAAATAGGTATACTATAAATCCTAGTAAGGTAATAATAAAATCATATCATGAGGTAAATCAGTACATTTGATTCAATAGTAATATCAAGGTAACATAATAGGTATGAGATATATAAACTTGAACATCAAATCATGATATTAGATGATATCATAAAGGAAACATGGGAATGTGAAAAAAAACATAAAATATGACACCATAAACATTATTCATGGATTAATTCCAAGACAAAAAAATATAGTGTGCTTAGGATAACCTCCCATGCACCATAAATGGTATCTTATGAGATAAAAAAATTACCCAATGTATTAAAGGGCTATATAATTCAGATACTACCTGTCACATTCATATTATGTACATACATAATTGTGACACATGGATCATATAAAATAAGGATTAATTTCATCAATTTTAATACCATGATTACAAATTTTAGGTTACATACATGGAATTACGCAATCAATTAATTATAGGTACATCTAGGTTAATACCCTTGAGTGAAAATGGGGATGGGTTTTTACTACCCAAATGTTTGGTATGAAAAATCACAAGATAATTTCGGTAGCATAATGGGGTACATAAAGATTCATGGAAGGTTTTAATGAGATTGAAATGGGTATCACATATATTGGAAATCATAAGGACATTAATAGGGATGTTTAAAAACATATACCAATAAGAAAAAATAAAAATCAAAAGGCATAATATAAATAAGGTGCTTGAATATAGAAGAGAAGGAGAGGATCCCTTACCTTGATAGGGAGGTTCTTAAGAGATTGTGGTAAACTTGGGAGGGCTCTAGAGAGGAAAATTTGAATTAAATTCATTATCAAATGGTTTTTATTGAAGAGGAATGAGATGTTGGGTAGGTTTTTATAGAAAAACAGATGGGATTTCTCTATTAATTTCCAAACTTAGGTTTTGGACTCTATATAATAAAATAATAAAAACCACAAACCTTCCCATGGTTTTTACCCATGGTTTTTCCCAGGGTTTCTACCAAATAGGATTAGTTTTCAATATTTTATAAGGTTATGAATCTAAATAATTATAATAATACCCTTGGTGATGTGTAAGTGAGACATGTTCATAAAATAATAATTTTAAAACCTTAAAATATAATATAGGTTTTGGAGGATTCATTAAATGTTTATAAAAATTAATCAAATAACCTCAAAATACATTAGTTTAAAGGGGAAACATAATTTTGGTCATGGATAATCTTTATAGTATTTATTACATCACTTTTGGGCTATTATGATGTCATAATACGTACCGTATATTTATAACATATTTAATTTTTACCCAAAAATTCATTCATCTCTGAAAATTATGAAAAAATAACCATTGGAAAATTTATACATGATGATTTTAAAAATAATATTTATTTTATCAAAATAATTTCATAAATATGATAATTTTTAATTTTAAATAAAAATCCTTGTTTATAGAAAAATACAAGTTTTTTAACAATTACGGTTTTCTGACCCTTATAAAAATTATATATGATTTTATAAAATTATATTATAATTTATATTTAAATAAATATTATTTAATAAGAATATTTTATTAAAATAAAATTTATTTAAAAATTTATTTAATTCATCAAAAAGAGTGTCTTGATTGAAACTATATATTTCCCAATATTACAATTTGCTTTTCATTGTATCAAAATCTATATTTTTCAAACTCATTATTTAATTATTTATAAACTAATAATTAAAAGGATAAATATAATTATTATTTTATTAAAAATATAAATATAAAAATTTATACTTTTATGGTCAAGATACATAACCCCTTATCAAACGAGAGTATTCCCTAAAGGTTAGGCATGCAATGGTAATAATCCCCTAGGGTAGTTCAACGAACACGGTTTGGGCTGTGATATTAATAAGATTAATCTTATCCGATAAACGGTTTCGATTGTGATTTAGTTATTGAATCTCAGCTTGGAATTGGTCAATTTAAAATCACAGTGATGCCATATCCCTCAAATACTCCAATTAATAAGCTTCATATTGTACATTCTTACTGGTTGAGGATATCACTTCTTCTACTTGTGACAATTGAACTTTATCATAACCCTTAATATATACTAATTTTAATGTCCACTATAAAATGAATATATTATCAACGGTTATAATTCTTAACACTCTTTTAAATCCAATAGGATATAACTTATAATGTTCCAAAATAACCAAATTAGTACATGTGTTTTATATAATTTCATTTATTAATATGAAATTTAATCATTTGAAAATTGAATTTCATTTATAAAACATCGAGTCTTTACCATTTGTCTCTAAACCTTTACTTGTTGTCATATCAAGCATCTTTACACATACTCATCAGTTTATTAATTCATGTTTTACCACCAGAAGTGCTTGTAGAGACCCTATTTTTTCCTTGTAGGACTTCAAAATATATCAAGGAATATTTTTAGAGCCATGCATTGAGATGAAGCATGACTATGAGGCCCTTCTATCTAGAAATTAACTTTATAATAATATTAAATATATTTTATATCATGCACACACATTTTTTTAGAAATAATGGAATATATCCTAAATAGAGTCTCATAATTGAAATATGAGACCAAAATTTAGTATGGGGCACAAAATTTACCCTAGGTGCGACCTAAAGTTTTTCGAGGTAGGACGTCTGGTAGAGACATCTATTGATGAGTTCATTTAAATTAAAATAAACTATTAATTGATTTATTTAAATTTAAATAACCTAAAATTAAAACTCTATAAATATTTCATTATAAAATTTCTCCATGGTTATTCACATAATCCGGGGAGGATTTTGAGAGGAACCCACTATTCTTCATTATCGAATCAAGATCAGATGAAGATCGAAAACCGGATCAAGGTGCATCAAGGAGAAATGAACACAATGAGTCCTCTCCATCGTTGGAAACTGTGTTCTTCACCAATGATAGATCTAAATCAAGGCAAGACTCATCATTTGTGGTTTCTTTCTGTATGATTAAAATATTTAGCATGATCAAAATTATTTATTATGTGTTTAATTGAGCATTTTCATAAGCCTATTGGAATCAAATTAATTTTTTTATTCACATTTTTCTTGATTATTCCATGTTTCTCACCTTTAATATCATAGATTTATGTTTTTTGGTCAAGAAATATTCCCCAAATATTGATTCAAATTTTTTATTAGTGATTTTACCCCATCATTCTTTATGTTCTTCGCTGTTGGCCTATAGGGTCATAGTTTGAATTTTCTGGGTCGATTCGAGAGCAGTTGATCCCCCTAATTCACGTAAAATTTGCGTGCAATGAAAAAGGTGGAGTTTTTAGGATATATAAAGATGATTTTCTAGATAAGGAATATTATTCATATTTATTCAGGATCCAGAACCAAGAAAAAGTGATAATGGGAAGTGTATGAGGTGGCGGAGGCTCTAAGCGGTGGTTTGGGCTATGATTTCTCACCACTGGTTAGCTAAAAATTTACAGACAATGATGTTACCATTGTTTTTTTTTAAATTTCAAGTGGTCAATGGATAGAAATCATGGTGAAGGGAAAGAATCTTGGATCCGCGTGACAGATATGACATTCTATGAAAATCCCAACTACATGATGTGTACTGGGATGAACACAAGACATATAGTCTAGTTTCTATAGTGGCTATGGTTTCACATTGGAGTTAAATATGACATGACTTATGGAGGGACCACATATCATTTAACCCATATCATTTTGGATCAGTATGCACAAAGGGTACATACACATGAGCCCATGTGGACCCACACACTATGTATAGAAGGAGACATGTGTGTACATCATAGATTACATGGGATTGGGCAGGCGACACATGCAGAGTGTCGGCCTGACCCTGACATTCCATGTGTTACAAGGTGCGTGACATGAACTAACACATGTCTAGTTACACGGGTATGTCCAGGATCACACGGGTAGGACCTAGGTGTCCGAAACACGCCACGTAGTAACCTTAAATGCCATGTAGTATTTTATGGATAGTGCGTCATGTACTGGGGAGGAAAAGGATTGGAATCAAAGTGGGAACACACACTGTGTGGGTCCCTTACACATCATGTACTCCTTTATGAATCTTCTACCTGTTGTATCTCCTTTGTTTGGACTCAGATTTTGGCCGGTGAGTAGCATATCCTAAGTGTTTTTTCACGTAGAACGTGATGGTGGCCTTTGTAGTAGCATTTTATATACAATACAACAAGTTTAGATCATGAAAATTCTTTATATGGAACTTGACTATGACAGTTATCATAAATGATCATCAGTGAGTGGTACCCCTAGAAGACTAGGGTGTGGGTCCTTTATTTATAGAGTAGAACCCTCCTTCCATGTTAGGGCATGAGTCCTCTACCTATAGAGTGGAACCCCCTAATATACTAGGGGATGAGTCCTTTATCTACTAATATAGTAGAAACCCCTTCTATGTTCGGGCATGGGTCATCTACCTATAGAGTGGAACCCTCCTATCATACCAGGGAATTGGTTCTCTACTAATAGAGTGGACCCCCTGGCAGACTAGGGCATGGGTCCTCTATCTACCTATAGAGTAGAACCCTCCTGTTGTGTCAAGAAATGGGTGTAAGATATTGGGTTTTCTATGAGGTATGGGGTCTTTTAATTTTAGTTTAATTACTTAATTTTATTCTAATGAGAGTTCCTAGTGGGGTCACAGAGGAAATAGGGGTTTTCAGGGCTTGTATGGAGCCTGGAGCAAGAGATTTTAGAGGAGGCAACTGGGCCTCATGGTTAGTATAAACCATTCCTCCCAAGATATATAGTTGGGTTTAACCATGTGGGGTGGTCTAGTGCACTTTCTAGGGCCGCACGGTTTTATGAAACCATAAAACCAAGGTTGCATGCCCATGCATTTGCTGCATAATTTTAACAGAGGGAAAACACACAATCAATGAATAGTTTTTCTAACCATGCACCGTGACCATGAAAGGGGGTCTTGAGGCAGATCTGGGCACATGGTTAGATCACATTTTGGCTAACCATTTTTCCAAAATGTGAGACCCCCTTTAAGTTGGGTAAAATGACCATTTTACCCGTAATTCTTTAAATGTTTAAATGCTCTTCCCTTTTATTTTTCTCTATTAGTGGCCACCCCTTTTCTCCCATTTGATATCTTCTCCAAGCATCTCATAGGAATTGAAGGAATTCCCCCTTCCAATGTCCGATTCAAGAGATGTTCATCTTGTTGGATATCCACTAGTGATTTCTGCATTCCTTAGGCTCCTTTCATCATTTTTCTTTATATCAGTGATGCTATTTTTGTTCCAGTTCTTATGTACTATTTTTCAGATTGTTCATCTATTATTCCATTTTCTCCTAATCTAGACCAAATTAGAGGCTGATACTGGACAAGTGTTCTTCTACAATATTAGGGTATGCGGTCTATACCTTTTCCCTAAAATTCTAGTTGTTTATAGCTTGTTTTCATTGTGTCGCACATCGATAATTCGAGGTGATTCTCCCTAAACTAATAAACCCTTGAGTTAATTGATAAATTCATGTTTAACACACTCTCTTACAACTTTATGCAAGGTTGGAGGTTTTTGACCTCAACCTAAACCGCCCATGGGGTGGTTTATTCCCTTTGTCTATGATTATGTCACCCTTCGGGTGATTTGAGTTAGTTATTCTTTTGGGAAATTAAATGTGATAACAAAATAGATTGTTAAAGGTTGTAAGAACATTATAGCACATTTTCATTTATATATGAAAGCTATGCAATGTTTAATATTTGGTCTTGTGTATGATTATGAAGGGATTAGTGAGATGATTAAATGAATGGTTAATTAAATGGTGAATGATTTGGGTATGATGATAATATAGAGTTCGTGGTATGGCATCTATGACCTAATTATATTCCATAGGAATTTCTACTATATAGATATCATTTACTTATCCTATTAGGATGCTTGGTAAATGTATACTCCTTGGTTCCTATTTAATTAGATTACTTGGATGCCATGGACATATCAAATCCTTGGATCTGATTACTTGATTTACTTGATTTTCTAGGATGCCTTGGGCATTTCTACACCATGGATCCAAAAACTTATGAGGATGTATTATACATTTATACTCATTAGATATAATCCAATAGGATGCCTTGGACAATTATACTCCTTGTATTTGACCCATTAGGATTCCATAGACATTTTTATTTCTTGGATCCTGTTTACTTTATTGAATTAGTTTAATCAGTTTCTTTAGAAATTTCTACTCCTTAGACCCTGGACTATGTTGACCTGAAACATGATTACATGGCCTAAGCCATTGATGTTTCTTGACATGCTTTATATATATCCCTTATGTTTTAGTTTCTTAATCACAACAAGTATTTATAGAATGGAAAATATTGATTTTGTTATTATTACTTGAACTCATATTATATTTTCAAACTATTTAAACTTATATGCATAGAATGGACTTGTTATAAATATCATTGGTGGTATCCTACTGAGTGTTATCTCACACCCTGTTCAGGATGTCGTTGGGTACCCAAAAAAAATTTATGGATGCATGCAGGGAGATGGGAAGGCACCCACTTGGTGATGCTTAATTCATTGTCTCATAGGAGCAAGTAAGCATAGGACTGGTATATGGCTTGTGATGCTATCCGGGGATATCTTATTTTTGGTATTTTTATAATTTGATATATGTATTGTACTAGATTACTATTTCCATGTATTACCTATCATTTTTATAGCATGCCATGATCATCATTTGTATATGACACTTTTGGATAATATTATTTGGTTATTGATATGATGGATGTTTATTCTTCAACTATTTAGTTATTACATATACTTCTTACATTGATTGTTATGATTATACCACTATTTTATACAATGATCATGAGGGTATAATCTTCCCACTATCTAACCACGGACCCTTGCTACTAGTTGGTAGCTTTTGGCATATGGGGAGGCGTTCTTGAGGCTACGTGGCCAACCAGTTTCAGTTACTGTTGAGTAAACCAAGTCTACTGCATCACAAAGTGGTATCAGAGGAATTTATTTTCTTTTGTCTTATAGTTTGTAAATATTAGATAGGAGATTAGGAATGTATCAAAAATTAGTAATGAGCTATACTTGGGAGTAACTAACCCACATATAGGGAAAGGCCAAACTACCTTTAAGGAACATGTTGTTCTAGATTATTCTTATTATAGTTGCCTTGATTTCACTATTGGGTAATGCACTTGATGTTTTAGGTTCCTTATGATTAAATATTTTAACCCTTGTCCTGGTATGGTAAGTAAGTGTTTCATCATGCATCATCATATGAACTTAATGATTTATATTTCATGCATTATTCCATGCCATGTTTATATTATATCATGCATTAGTTGCAGCATTTTTTGGTGCCTTTATTGTTATGTATGTCAAATTGAGCTAACATTTCATCCAGGGACTTGATAAATCACTGTTTGGGGTTAAATGGATTCCAAAATTCAATTTATAAGTTTTATGAGACCTTATAAATTAGAAGTGGTGATCCATATAGTTCAAACTTTTAAATATAATTTCTATATAAAAGAGAATGAATTTAAATGAAATTTAATTTTTGAATGAATGTTAACCATTAAATGGGGATTCCAATTATAATTTAAAGAGGATTTTCCTCTATAATTTATAATTTAAACTCTGTATACTGGGACCTTTGACTTATAGACAAAAACTTAACCTAGACATGACCTTAGAAGTGGGAAGTAGGCAGTGTATCTAGATTTTCTTTATAACCTGTATATTGCCCATACCTAGATTTAGGAGTAGGGATAGGGGAGTGACTTGTATATATGAATTCTTATACCTATCCTATTCTTATATATGTGATCTTTTTGTTAAAAAATATTTTTTGAGGCATGAACCTTGAATTAGAGATATGCCACCACCATAACCTCTAGTTTCCTGCCAGGAGGGTGGAAATGACCATGATCTGGAGATGATGGGCCTTGGGCCATTGGTAGAACCTTCAGTAGTTCCACTTGTGGCACTGATTGATATTCCTAATATAGATATTGATTCCCAATTTAGATAGGGTTTACTATGATTTATGAAAACTATTCTGGGAGCCTCGCAACCTACCCTGACTATGGAAGAGTTGACACACTAGTTCTAGTAGTAGAATCTGCCCAATTTTTTGGGGGATGGCGGTCCAAAAGTTGCAGAGTCATGGCTAGAGGCTATGATTTCAATTTTTAAACATCTCAAGACACCTCCAAATAGGAGAGTGAATTTCACTATGTATATGCTACGAGATTCCTCCAAGATATGGTGGGACGTGATTACTCAGATAGATTGTCATTGGGATATGGCCTGGAGGGATTTTCAGATGACCTTATATGATTAATTTTATCTAGAGATGTTGAGGGATAATAAAGCCCAAGATTTTATGCATCTAAATTAGGGAACATTATCAGCCATGGATTATTCTACCCATTTCACATAGATCCAGTGGTTCACACCTATTATGCTAGGTGGTGAGTTATTAAAATCTATGAAATTTGATGATGGTCTCAGGTATGATATCTGATCACAGAAAAATGTATTTTGAATTTATATTATATTATAACTAGTAAATCAGGCACTGATTATTGATCATAACATGTGGGAAGCTGGGGGTACAAAGAAGGGTAGTCCAACTTCTTAACCCAGTGGCACAGTTTCAGGTGGAAATAAGCGACGTTTAGAAGTCTATCGTGAGGGGAGTACTAGCCAAAGTATGAGTGTTTGTAGCTCTATTTTCTATCATCAATGTGGGTGGTAGGGTTACATGAGGATATGGTGTGATAGAAACCTAGTTTATTTCCGAGCCTGCGGCAGAAAGTTCATCTATATTAGTTTTATAGGACCTTTCCTCCAACATCCAGTGAGAGAGGGTCTGTACTGACCCCACATTCAAGAGAGGGTTCAACAGCTTCTCATCAAGTAGGGAGACATAGTGTGACTAGCCAACCAGGATGAGGTGGTGGTTGTAGATGAGGTAGCTAGACACTAGAATTATAATTCTAGTAGAGAAAACCTGCTCAGGGTAGTCAGGATATATCTCAAGGCTATTGATCAGGCCATATGTTTATAGTAAAACCAATACCTATGGATTAGAGTTCCAAACCTTCTATGGTGAAAGGTATGATTCTGGTAGCCTCTATGTTAGTATCTACTCTTTTTGATATAGGTGCATCACATTCTTTCACATCTATTCTTATTATGGATAGAATTGGGATTGATGTTTAGTTATCTTATGGAGTGTTGAAACTCAATACTCTATTGGGGATACGATTGGAGAGTGTATTCCATTGTAGGGAGTTTCCCCATGAGGCAGGTGGGTGTCACTTCATATGGGACCACTTTTTTCTTAAGATGATAGGTTTTTACATCATTTTCAGGATAGATCTATTAGTTTCCAATCATTATTATGTTGATTGTTATCATCGAATGGTGATCTTCACATCACCATTAGGTAGGGTTTTTATTCAAAAAGGTGAATGGGATTTCTAGGAGAGCTGAGATAGACCTTGGGCATCATGGACTGGGATGGATGACAACCCATATTACTATCTTATATTTGGATGATCAGAGAATGAATCAAGTGTATTTCCCTCCAGTTGTAGATCATTTTAGGGACATTTTCTTAAATGACTTTTTAGGACTACCTCCTAAGAGATAGGTAGAGGTTTCCATCGAGTTAGTGCATGAAGTTTCACTAGTATCCATTACTCCTTATAGGATGGATACTACTGAGTTGTGGGAGCTTAATAGGCAGCTACAGGACATAGAAGAAAAGGTGTTTATATGAACCAATACTTCTATATAGGGTTTATCAGTCATTTTCTCCAAGAAGGCACATATAACCCTTTTTTATGTGTGGATTACTGAAAATTGAACTAGTTTATAGTTAAGAATCAATATCCTTTACTTCAAATAGATGATCTCTTCAACCAGATCTAAGGAGTTTGAGTGTTCTCAAATAATTATCTGAGATCAGTTTATCATCAAGTGCACGTTTGACCATCATATATACCACATACAACATTAAATAATAGATATGACTTGTATGATCATTTTTTCATGCCATTCAGTCTCATGAATGCACTAGTAGTTTTCATGGAACTGGTGAACCATGTTTTTCATCCTAATCTAGATTCATTTTTGTGGTATTCATGGATGATATCTTGGTGTATTCTGACACTCAACATGACCATAACAAACATCTTGTTATCATATTTTATATACTAAGAGAGTATCTATTATATACTAAGATCACAATCTGCCACTTTTGAATGTATAAGATTCACTTACTAGGTCATATTGTCTCAGATATAGGAGTATCAGTTGACCCATAGAAGGTGAGACATATAGTTTTCTGGGATCATCCCAAGAAAGTCTTTGATATATGGAGTTTCTTGGGTATAGATGGTTAGTGAAAATGCTTCATTCAGGACTTATTATGCCTAGAATCACCTCTTATGGGATTGAATAATAAGGGTATGGATTTTATATGGTATGAGACCTGTGAGACATCCTTTCAAGAGCTAAAAGGGAGACTAATTTTAGCATCGATCTTGATTCTTCTAGAACCAAGAAGATATTATATAGTATATTGTGCTACATCCAATATTAGGTTAGAAGAAGTTTTGATGTAGGAGGATCGAGTTGTGGTGTATTTTCCTTGTCAGTTGAGTCCACAGAAGAGGAACTACCCAACACATGATCTCAATTTAGCCACTATTGTTCATTCCATGCGCTGTTGAAGGAATTATTAATTGGGAGAACATTTTGTGGTATATACGGACCAAAAAATCCTCAAGTACATATTTAAATATCGTGACTTGAATCTTAGGTAATGAATGTGGGTTGAATACCTATGATATTTTGAATTCAACCTTTCCAATATGCCTAAAAAGGTAAATGCAGTTGCCGATGATTTGAGTAGGAGGACTCAAATACAAGTGGTTTAGAAGGATAATAGTGAGTGGAAACTTATGGACATGTTTTTTGAGATGTATGCATAAGTTAAGGACCACCATGAATAGTTTTTAATTGCATCATTATTAGTTACCAATTCACTATTAGATAGAGTGAAGATGAGGTAGCTATCATATTCTGAGGGCTTGGTACTATGGGTGTAATGCCCCGAACATATTTATTCTTGTAATAATAATATTTTGATAATTATTAGCATTATTATTATTTTGTTTTGTTTAATAATGGTTACATATAAAATAAAATACTTGAATAATAAAAAAAAGACATTTTTATTCAATATAAATGCTAAAAAATTACATTTCTATAAGTCCTTGAAGTTAAATATGACCATTGCTAGTCATTGAGGTCTTTAGATGACTGTTGTTTTTTGTAATGGTCATAAAATTTTATAGATGTTAGGTATTTTAAGTATTTTGATTATTTTAGGTATACTAAGTATTAGTATTTTGATTATTTTGAGTATTCTAAGTATATAAGTATTCTAAATATTCTAAGTATTTAAATTATCTTAATTATTTTAAGTACCTTAATAACTTTAAGGGTTTTGAATGTTTGAAAGTAAGATTTTAGTTAATAAATGCATGTTTTTAAGTAAATGTAAAGTTTTTAAATAATACCTCTCTATGTATTGAAAGCGTATACTTATTTATCTTTTAATAGTAATGAAATGTAATCAATTGTTTTATAAATAAATAAATATGTTTCAAATATTTTAAAAATGATTTAAATAGTTTAAAGATAAATCCTTGGTTAAATAATGACATAGTTTTAATTAAAGATATATTTTATATTTGGATTTTAAATTTATAAAAGTAATGACATGTTTTAAATGAAGTTTTATTTAGAAAATATAATGTTTTAAAACTAAAAATGAAAACAAACATATGAAATAATGATATTTAAAATAATAAAGAATGTTTTTATTAATATATATATGTGTTTTTTTCCTGATTTTATATGTTCTTGTGTTTAATAGATTTTTGGTAAAAAATTAGGTGAGTACCCCACACAACCAAGGGAAGCCTTGAAGGTCAAGCCCTCAAGATCTAGTGGGAATATCACTTTGAACCTCAAGGTCAGAGAACCCTTGGGCAGTGCATGCATGGTGCATGCCGAGTCATGCATCAGCACTAGTGCACACCCACATGGGGTGCAAGGAGGAACTGAGGCGACACCACCGTGTAGGGAGACATGATGATAGAGGGTGGGCGCAGAGCGCGCCCGTAAGATAACTGATATGGGGTGGTACCAGGGAGGGGGAAGGGAGTTCATTGCCTTATCGCCGAGGAATTGAGGATTATATGGTGGTCCCAAATCACTCTCCATTTTGATGTGGGACACAATTTTTTTAAGGGAGATATAATCCTAGCCGTTCAATCTCGTTGCATGAGATCTTGGTTGTCTGATCCATCCATCCTTCGAACCTCACCACCGCGACATTTCCACCGTATTTTCTTTGGACCGTCTGATTAGGGACGCGATTCATCTCGACCACTCATATATTTTTAAAACTCACAGTTTCCAGAAACCGTCCGATCAATCCTCGGATAATCATAACCATCCATTCGTTTTTAAAATAGTGGAACTTTCCAAATCCATCTGATCAGCCTCGATCGATCCGAACCATACATTATTTTTCCACACTTCTCCCTATATTCTTCTTCTTCCTCACACTACACTAGTCCACGTCACCACATCCTCCTCCATTATTTCTTCTTCAACCTGTGACTACACCTTTCTCCATCCACGACCCCCCTTTTTTCTTCTCTTCCACATACCTAACACTTGTTTTATTTTAAAACCAAACCCCATGGAATCCTATGTGAGTTTTCCACACACACAGACACATATATATATTTTATCAACGACCGATTAAATTAGGGTTTTCCTTAACTATGAATTTTTGTTATCATATGAAATGGTCATATTTGAAGTCCTTATGTACTTTTTATGTATAAAAACATGGTATAATATATATATATATATATGTATTTTATATAAACCCTGTTTTCACACACAACTCTATGGGTTTTTCTATCCTCAAACTCCCTCCAACATCTTCTTGGATCTACCTCCTTCTTGAAGACATGTAAGGGATTATTTTGCTTTGTTTTCATTATGAAAAACCCTTATACACACTTTTGTGTATTTATGGATACATATATATATATAGTTTTATATAAATTTCAATCCTAACTCGTTTTAGGTTTTCTAAATGTGATTATCAGTGTTTAACTGATGTTTTTAATGTGTATAACACTTTTAAGGGCTTACTTTGTTTTCTTTTTAATTAAACCCTATGTATATACTTATATATGTATATATGTTTCTTTATAATAAAACATATTCTGTTTTTATGAATTTCAAATGATGAACATTTATTTATTTTAAAATGATGTTCTTAAATACATGTAAATCAAGTAGGGGTTTAATTTTCAGTTTGGTGTTTGATTAAACTTTGTATATATATGTGTGTATATACATTTATATATTCATATACAATAAAAATTTTCTATTTAATATTATTTTTGAGTGATGAATGTTAGTATGATATTCTTTACTCATGTCATACATGTAAGGGTTATTTTTAGTTTTGAATTTGATATGTAAAACCCAAATATATAATTTGTGTATATATGGTTATATGTATATATATATACATATATATTTTAATTATAATCCTGAATTAGGTTTTCCCAAACCGATTTTAGTAATTAATTTATTTTTTTGAGGTGTATGAAACTTAATTATCAAACCTTGTTTTTTGAAAATCCCATGTATACACTTTGAGTATATATGGTTTTATATAATTTTCAACCCCCCCACATATATATATGAGAACCACAATCATATATATGCATGTCTTAATTTATTTAAGAAGTTTTTATGGTATTAACCTGGTGATGATTTTATACAATACACATGATGTAATTTTATATTGGAAAACAATAACAAAACATTGTTTTGTTATTGTGTGCCTAAAAATTCTAAAAGAATACCACACCTTGTTAATAAAATTGACTTTACATGTATTCACTCCCATTTTATAATGTCACAACCCGTCCCCCGGGGCCTGTGCTGTGATTACCCCAGGCCCGCCTTCCAAAGGCCAGGGGCTAGCGACTAGCACCGAAAATGCGTATCCCTATAATAGAAAGGTATTGTATTTAAACCTATATAAACACACAGAATAGAACACAATAAGAATAAAACACTAAGTAACTACTATAGTAAAAGAGTTCTGAAAGTAAGGGGTTGGAATACAAGCCCAACTGGAAAAGTACAAGTACAACTGAAAAGTATAATACAAATGAAAAAAAGAAACAGCTCCTAGGCCATCCTCCGAGTATCCTACCTGAAGGGTAGGTACAGATAACCTCCTCAGTACTCCATGTATACCTGTCTCCTTCGTGTACTGCCTGGTCCTAGCTCCCTCAAACCTCAACCCAGCTGCCCTTCGTCTGCACAAGACACAACAAGGTGCTGGCGAAGCCCATGTAGAGGTGAGTATAAAAATACCGAGTAGGCAACCTGAGACCCCCGAAGGTCTCTTATAATTCCACAAAGGAAAACCAAAAAGCATGATCTAAATCACAAAGCACGAAGCAATAGACACAGCTCAAAAAGAGTCTCATATCAAACCAAGTTTTCAGTGAAGTATAGAAGTACAGATGATTAGTTGCAAAGCTAGATCATCTTATTCTGTCAAGAGGCATGCTTCTGACCATACAGAGTCTGAACCAAATAGTATCGATAGGTACTAACCCCCACAATGATCCACACAGGATTTGACCTGCCCAGATTTTATAGGTAACTAACCCCTACTAACCCACATAGGATATGACCCACACAGGATCGATATGCACTAACCCACACAAGATCACTGAGCACCAACCCACACAGGATCTGACCCACATAGGATCAGTATGTGATGACCCACACATGATCGCTGAGTGCTAACCCACATAGGATCTGACCCACACATGATCAGTATGCACTGAACCATATAGGATTGCTGAGCGTTGACCTCCTTATGATCTGTCTCCAACCTCTGCCTCACTGCCAACCACTGGATTCCTCGCACATGGTGCAATCGAGTTCTATAGAATTTGCCCTTGAGATATCAGTCATACCTCGACTATCAATAATCTCTAAAGAGGAGTAACTCGAAGAACTACATTGTCATAAGGGTTCCAATGCGACAGATGATGCATTAATTAGACGCCCGGTCTGTGAGTTATAAGCGTTTTAGTTTCAGGGGCCCGATTGGATTCGGGTTCGATCCAACCTGGCTATACTCCATCTATATCCAAAACTCAAGATGATTATACCAAAAGGACCTTCTTGATCCAAGGATCCCAACTCCATAGACGGTTCATCAAATGGACGTCTGATTCTCAAGATATGGCCCTTTAAGTGTTTTTGGGCCCGGTTGGCCCGGGTCCGGTCTCACCCAGTCAGACCGACCCAGACCAACCTAGTTTTGGATGGGCCATGGAGGGCTCAGTTCAACCCACAAGGGGGTATCCCACTAAGGGTGTCCCATAAGGGCATCCCGCAAAGGGGCGGCCCAAAAAGGGGCGACCCGCAAAGGGCGGCCCGCAAAGGGCGCCCCACAAAGGGGCGGCTCGGCTACATGAGGCGCAACCTGAAAAGGGCAGCCCAACTGCATAGGACAAGAACTAAAAGGGGGGAGGCCCGGCTATGTAGAGCATGACCCACAAGGGGGGTAGACCAACCGCGTAGGGCGCGACCTGCAAGGGGGCAGCCCGACCGCATAGGGCGCGACCCACGAGACAGTGGCCCGACCGCTGTCCGCCCGAGATGGCGAGGGGGGGTGTGACCCCCAGTCTCTCGAACTGCTGAATGTCCTAGAGGCTGTTCGGTTTGGTGAAATGGCAGCGTCGCGTGGGCGGCGTGGAACCCGCACGATAAGTTTTTCCGCCACGGCTTCGGCCGCAACTTCTGCTCACCGGCTGCATGCTGGTCATACCACCTCCCATATGTGGCCGACCGATGTGTTGGCCTCCTCCTCTAATTGTTGCGGATGACGAGCCATGATCCCTTGGTCTCCAGCGGTGCGCGACAGCGTGCTGCGCCTCCTCCACTCACTGCGGCTGATGATCCACGACCCCTTTTTTCTCACCGGCGGTGCGCCACACCTCCTCTGCGGCCGGTCGGTGTCGGCCATTCTGATGACTACTGTGGCTTTGTGCCATGTCCTCCTCCTGCTGCGTGTGTCGGTGCATACCTTCTTCGTATCCAGTTGGTGTCACCGCGCTGTCAGTATTCCATAGAGAATGTAAGGGTGTAGCAAAGATTGCGTAGGGTTCAAGCCGTGTTCGTTAGGCCCACCCATCTGCATTAGCTCGTAAAAAAGAGGGAGGATAAAGGGGTTTAATAAATTCACTTGAAATAAACGAGAATCAAAACCCCTACCTCATAAACCTATTGGAGAGTGCCTGTTCTTGAATGTGGATCGTGTTCTTCGTTCCTGCAACTGGTTCCCAATAACACCACTCGTACATCATCCTTTGGTTCATGGTTTGGTGTCACCCATCAACTCCTACTAGGATAGGCTCTGTCCTCTAAGGGTTCGGTGTCTCAGCACTCCTTCAACACTTCATTTCTTGGTGAAGATGTGCCGATACCCCTCCCCAAACTTCATATATATAGAAGAGGGGGAGGGTAAGTAACGACGTGGGGAATTAATGGGGGCTCATTAATTAGGAACCTTCCTAATTATCCAATGACATCGTTACTTAATATTGACAGGTCAATCCATTTATTGTCTTGACACATCACTATCCCCACACTCCGCTTGTCCGCTGGTGGAGAAGAAAATAAAATAAAAAAATAAAATTATTTTATTTCATTTCTTTTAAAAAAAGTTACAAAACTTAACTTTTTCTCCAGACCTACTACGATAAAAGTAAAACCTCTCTTAAGCGAATATCGGTGCTGTGGATTCAAAGGTGCTCTCGTATTTTTAATCCGAGCAACAGTTTAAAAGTTAGAAAACACCGCTCATGCATTTACTGAACATACCCGAAAAAAAGTTCAGAAATTCATTTTGGGAACACCGGGCCTCGGAATCAGGCATCGTCAATTTTCACAGACTCGTAATAATTCCATATAATTAAAAAAAATTACATGGAAAATCTGGGTCTTTATATTCTCCCCACCTTAGGGATTTTCATCCCTAAAATCCACAACATAGACTAAGGAAACAAATGGGGGTATTGAGCATGAATCTAAACCTCCCACTCCCATGTTCTCTCCTGGAAATTCTTGTGCTGCCAAAAAACGTGCACTAGAGGTATTGACCGCCCATGAAGGACCTGCTCCTGTTGATCCTCAATCTTGAATAGAAACTCTGTAAATGTAACCCTATCATCAAAGTCCAGCTCATCGTGGTTGATGATGTGAGATGGGTCATGCACTTATCTCCTCAGCTGGGATACATGGAAGACGTCGTGCACCCTCTCCAACTGCAGTGGAAGTTCCAAGTGGTATGCCATCTTTCCTATCCTTCTAAGTATCAAAAAAGGTTTGATAAACCTCAGTGATAACTTTCCACCTCGACCAAATATCCATAGTCCCCGTTGAGGGGAGACTCGTAAGAATACGTGGTCCCCCTCCTGGAATTCCAAAAGTCTCCATCTCTTATCAACATAAGACTTCTGTTTGCTCTGTGCAATCTTCATCCACTCCTGGATGGTCTGCACCTTCTAAGTAGTAGCCCATACCAACTCTAGGACTATAAGTAATGACTCCCTTGGGTCTGTCCAGCATAGAGGTGATCTGCAAGATCGACCATATAAGGCCTCGAATGGTGCTATACCGATGGTGGAGTGATAACTATTGTTGTATGTGAACTCCACCAAGGGAAAGTGATCCTCCCAACTATGGATAAAATCTAATACGCATTCAAGAAGCATTTCCTCCAACTTATGAATGGTCTTATCTGTTTGACCATCCATTTGAGAATGAAAGGTGGTGCTCAAACGTAGCTAGGTCCCGAATGCCTCCTATAATCCCTTCCACAACCGGGATGTAAACGTGCATCACAGTCAGAGACGATTGTCGATGGAACCCCATGAAGTCATACAATATCCTATATGTAGAGGCGTCCCAAGACCGCTACAGATCCCAGCTCTCAAATGGGTAGAAAGTGGGACGACTTGGTGAGTTGGTCAATGACCGCCTATATGGAAGCATGTCCCATGGACGTATGAGGAAGGCCTGTCACAAAGTCCATGGAGATCCCATCCCACTTCCACTATGGCACCTCTAGTGGCTGTGATAAGACTGCTAGAACTTGATGCTCGACCTTCACTTGATGACAAGTGAGGCATTAGGAAACAAACTCTGCTACAACCTTCTTCATCCCTAGCCACCAGTGCTGACGCTAGAGTTCCTGGTACATCTTCGCTACACCAGGATGTACCGCCAGAGGGGATGCATGGAACTCCCTCAACACCTCCTCCAGTAGAACCACTGGTACCATGGTACATTCTCTAAAGAAGATGACATGATCCCCACCTTCAGAAAATCCTTTAGGTTCCAGTCTTTAGGATATATAAGCATGTTGATCCTCACAATCAATGTCCCCAAGATGTGCCTCCCTAACTCATTGAAGGAATGGGGGCGTGACTATCATAGACTAGAGGTATGCTACTCCATCTCTATCCACGAAGGATATCTTCAACGTGGCTAGCTGCTCTATCGCCTCACTCAGCAACTGCAGACCATACCTCCTTCCGAGTGCATATGCTACCATATTCCCCTTCCCATGAGTATAGACTATCTCAAAGTCATAATCCTGGAGGAACTCTAGCCATCACTGCTGTCTCAGGTTCAGGTTCTTCTGAGAGAAGATATACCTGAGACTCTTATGATCAGAGTAGACTGTAAAACATTCACCCATCAAGTAATGTTGCCACACATTCAAGGAAAATACCACTACTACTAACTCCAGGTTGTGGGTAGTGTAGTTATTCTAATGTTTCCTTAGCTGTCGTGAGCCATAAGCAATCATTTCTCACTCCTGCATTAGGACACACCCATTTTTAGTTCCTAAGGCATCATAGTAGACTACATACCCAACACCCTCTTCTGGTAGCCTCAAGATGGGGGCACTCATCAGTCTCTACCTAAACTCCTGAAAACTCTACTGGCATATATCCGTCCATACGAAGGACTATCCCATCTTCGTCAAAGCTGACAAGGGTGTTGAAACTCCGGAAAAGTCAGACATGAATCTTCAGTAGTGTCCAGCCAACCCCAGGAAGCTCCGCACCTTGGCCACACTCCTAGGTGGCTCTCAAGCAAGCACAACCTCTATCTTCACTAGATCCACTGCAACTCCATCCTTTGAGATAACGTGTCCCAGAAAGTGGACCTCTCGTATCCAGAACTGGAACTTCGAGAGCTTTCCATAAAATTGGTTCTCTCAGAGTGTATCCAGAACTATCTGCAGATGATAGGCATGATCCTCCTCCATCATTGAGTACACTAATATTTCATCAATGAAGACCACCAAAAAGTGATCGAGGTATGGCTGGAATATCCTGTTCATGAGTCCCATGAACACTACAGGGGAATTGGTCACACCGAATGGAATAACCAAGAACTCATAGTGGCCATACCAACATCTGAAGGCCATGTTCTGCACATCTTCATATCATACTCTGAGTTGATGATTGCCTGATCTGAGGTCTATCTTTGAAAACCAATGAGCTCCCTTTAGCTGATCAAAAAGATCATCAATCCTCTGTAGTGGATACTTGTTCTTCATGGTCACCTAGTTCAGGCGCCGATAGTCCGCACAAAGTCTCAAACTCCCATCTGCCTTCTTGGCGAACAAAATTGGGGCTTCCCATAGAGAAATACTGGGCCTTATAACGTAACTCACGATGCTCCGTGGGAGCCATCCAATATGCTGGTGTAGATATCGGTTCCATCCTGGGGTACAAGTTGATGTGAAAGTCTACATCTCTACATGGAGGTAGACCTAGAACATCATCAGGAAAGACATCAGCATACTGTTCCACCACTACAGGATAACTTAAACTCTCAACATCTACTGCTTCGAGGGTAAGTCTAGCCAACTGATGTGTAATCAGCTATAACCTCCTATAGGTAAGTCCATCTTGTGCTGCAAAGGTTCCCTTATTATCGGTGAAGGAAAAACTGGTCCCATCTGTGCAAACACACCACACTTTGCGCCTAATATAGTTAATCTGAGCATAGACTGTGGATAACTAGTCCATACCTAAGATGACGTCGTAAGTCCTCGACGCCACTACTATAAGATCCCAGCCAAAGCTCTCGCCTCCTGGAGTAAGATCACACTACCGTAACCAGTGTCTAATCATCGAATCTTCTCCCTCAGGAGTCTCTACCCATAAGGATTGAGCCAACGAATCCACCAGAATCTCCGAGATCTGAACGAGGGCCATGGAAATAAAATACTGACTTGAACCTGTGTCTATAAGTACTATAGCTAAGGTGGAGTAGACACATATTTTACCTCTAATCATCTCCAGAGTGCTGTGGTTATAGGTCTTAGTTTCCTGGAGCTGAGATCGTCCCTATCCATTTTCTCCCTGTGGTCAGGGTGGACCACATAGTGGTGGTGGTGGTAGAACCTCGTATCACTGCCCACTGCTTGCTGCACAACTATCTCCTCTACCATGTCATACTTTTATCTGTGGAACTCCTCGATCGAACCTATGTCTCTGCCATGATGGTCCCTCGACCATCTTCTGGTCGTCCGTATGACAGGTCAGGCAGTTGTGAGCCATGTGACCCTGCCCGCCGCACATGTAGCACTGCCTTTCCCTCATATGACCTCCTATACCTCGCGAGCTCCGCACCTCCAACCCTGCATCCCAGGGAAGTCCACAAAAAGTCTTGGTCCCCTTGGACCTCTGTGTCATCTGCCTACTACCAACCACAAATGACTCTGCTATGTTTCGTTCAGTGGTGGGTCTCGCTAATAGTGTCTACTCAGCTAGGAAGCACTCCACCAAAAGAGCTCACTCTAGGACCCCAGCTTGCATCGGTATGTTGAGCGATGCCATCGATGCTCTAATCTCCCATCGAAGACCCTGTTCAAAGGTCTGGGCCCCGAAGAAAGGGTCCCGTACTATGTCGGTGGAGTAGTAGGGGAGATCAGTGAACCTCACCGAGTACTGGGCTACTGTCATGCTGCCCTGCAGTAGGGGCAGCAGCTCCTGTATACACACAGAGCGTAATGTCCCTAGGATGAACTCTTCCCTAAAAAGTCTCTTAAAGTCCACCCAGACTAGGGTCACCTCATTGTGTATTTGGAGCATCAAGCTTCACTATCTCCCTACTGCTTCCTGGAAGAGACTGGCTGCTAGAATCAGCATAAGGTTGGATGGTGTCCCAACCAGGTGAAAAACTATGGCTACAGCCTCCAACCAGTCCTCAGCCACCTGCGGGTCCGTCTCACCTCGAAACCTCAGAGGCCTCTACCGCTGAAACTCGTGCAACACTCTCAGTTGGCATACACCCTATGCTAGTGGGGCTGGTTTCAATGGCTACCCAATAGGTAGTGGTGCTGCTGGTATACCACCCGAAGGTGCTAACGCCGTAAGAGGGACCTACACTGAGGCCTCATTGCTAGGTGATCCATCATCACATACTCTCTTAGGAATCCTAGATGGTTGTCAACATAGCAGAATCCTTAAAGAAAACAGGTGTGCCATGGTCATTGAGTTATACCTGTTGAGCTGACTCAAGAGATCAAAATAAAACTTTTCAAAACACACGCAATCAGTGTTTTTGGGCGTTGAGTCAGAAATCAGAATTCAGGGTCCTGGTGTATGGATACGTTGGCCGCCACACCAACACTAGATTCACCAAATTGAAAACCACACTCATAACACTTAACACTATTTCCACATAGAAAAGATCAAAGTCCTAGTCCTTTTGTAGAACCGACTCCTCTGATACCACTTTGTCACAACCTGTACCCCAGGGCCCGTGTCGTGACTACCCCAAGCCCACCTTCCAAAGGATAGGGGATGGAGACTAGCATTGGAAATGCATATCCCTATAGCAGGAATAAATTTCCTTTAAACCTGTACGAACACACAGACTAGAATGCAACAAGAAGCATCCACTAAGTAACTGCTATAGTAAAAGAGTTCTGAAAGTAAGGGGCCAGAATACAATCCCAACCAGAAAAGTACAAGTACAACTGAAAAGTACAATACAACTGAAAAAAAACAGCTCCTGGGTCTTTCTATAAGGATCATACCTGAAGGTTAGGTACATATCACCTCCTCAGCACTCCATGTCTGCCCGTCTCCTCCGCATACTGCCTGGTCCTGGCTCCCTCAAACCTCAGACCAACTGCTTGTCATCTACACAAGACAGAACAAGGTGCCGGTGAAGCCCATGTAGGGGTTAGTATAACAATACCCAGTAGAGACCCCAAGACCCTAGAAGGTCTCTCAGAATTACACAAAGGTAAACCAAAAAGCATGATCTCTATCACAAAGTACGAAGCAATAGACAAAACTAAAAAAGAGTCTCACCTCAAACCAGGTTTTTAGTGAAGTATAGAAGTAAAAATGATTAGTCACGAAGCTAGATCATGTTATTCTGTCAAGAGGCACTTCTTCTGACTATAAGAAGTCTGACCCTAATAGGATCGATAGGTACTAACCCACTAAATGATCCACATAGGATCTGACCCACCCAGATTCGATAGGTAACTAACCCCCGCTGACCCACATAGAATCAGTATGCGTTGAACCACACAGGATCACTGAGCATTGACCCACATAGGATCTGACCCACACACGATCGGTATGCGTTGAACCACCCAGGATCGCTGAGTGTTAATCCACACAGGATCTAACCCACATAGGATCACTGAGCGCTGACCTCCATATGATTTGTCTCCAACCTTCGCCTCACTACCAGCCATTGGATTCCTCACACCTGGTGCACTCAAGTTCCGTAGAATCTGCCCTCAAGATATCAGACATACTTTGACCACCACTAATCTCCACAAAGGAGTAACATGAAGAACCTCCATTTCTTAAGGGTTCCAACGCGAAAGACGGTGTGTCAATCAGATGCCTGGTCTGTGAGTTATAAGTGTTTTAGTTCTGGGGACCCGGTTGGATTTAGGGTCGATCCAACCCAGACATACTCCAAATGCATCCAAAACTCAAGAGGAGTATACCAAAAGTACCTTCTCGATCCAAGGATCCCAACACCATAGACAGTTCGTCAAACAGATGTTCGGTTCTCAAGATATGGCCCTTTAAGTGTTTCTAGGCCCAGTTGGCCTGGGTCCGATCCGACCCAGTCGGACCGACCCAGCCCGACCCGGTCTGGGATGGGCCGCGACATGGTCGGCCTGCTGGGCTGAGGTTTGGCATGCTGGGCCAAGTTCTGGCTCGTAAGGGTGGCCCCAAAAGGGCGTGTAACACCCGAGACTTTTATGTTATATAAATCATCAAAGGAATCTTTTTCTACACAATACTTTCTTGGCTTGCTTTACACGAAATCACGACCTTCCTCGATAGCTTGCGTCGTACGCAATACCGAGTTTCACTAAACAATGACATGCTATTAAAATATTATTAAAACTAGCCGTTATGAATAGTAATAACCACTTTTTGAAATTTTATAAATTTTATTTTTCAAAATGGACTTCATTTTTGGATTCGGAATATCGAAATTAGCCTAGGGTGAAATTTTGGTATTTTTCTGAAAACTTTCAATTTTTGATGAATAGTGAAACCACTAAGTGGTAGTTAAAAAACTAATTTTTTCATAAAACTTAATTTTACCGCTTTTGTGAGTGGAATTTCGAAAATCCAAGAGACACGGTTAATATCAAGGACTAAAATTTGGTTCAATGAGATGAAAATAATTTTTGGTGAATAATAACTTTTTGCTTTTTTTACCACAATTAAAAGTAAATAGGGTAATTAAGGGTAAAGATGATATTATTATTATCCTAAAACATGTCCTAATTCTATTGGATAAGTTTAATTCGACCAAAAACAAACTTAGGAATAAAATATGACCATTTAGGCCCACTTGGATTAGATTAGGACATTTATTATTAATTTATTTAAAGAAGGGTTAAAATAGTTAAAATCAAAGTTTAATAAGTAAATAATTTTTAATATAAGGTTATACATAAGATAAATTCGACTATAAATATTCATTAGAAATCTAAAAAAATTTCCTACATAATTATATTTTATTTGTAATTTTTAGACATTAAATAATTTAATTTATTTATGACACAATGATGATAAAGTAATTATTTTATTAATGAAATATTGACATAATTGATGTTATAAACACAAAAATAAATCAAATTTGAGACTTTTTACGAATTCCACTAATTTTCTAGGTTAATATGATATGTTAGTATTGATTTAATTAACTTGTTTCGAACTAATAATTCTGTTATGATTTTCACAAAAATCAATTACTAAATAGTGTCAAAATTGACATAAAATAGTTTTTAAAACAAATATTATATTAGCAATTGTTATTTTATTCCTAAAAATCTAAGGTTCGGCAAAATGACTTAGATAAGGTTATATATATTAATAATAAACAAATTGGGATTCGTTTGGCTGCTTATAGTAAGTTTATTAACCTTATAGTATGAGAACACAAGAAGACACGATAAAAGTAAACTTATTTAACTTAATGTTAAATCTAAATGATAAGGTTAAAATAGGAACCTAAACTTGTATAAATTCTATTGGATGAGAGTATTTCGACCCATCCCCACCTTATCTTTGAAATATATCAATTTGGAGCTATTTAAAACCGAACTTAACTTTATAATAAAATAATATTTTTAGTTTTCCCAAAGGTGCCCCTCTCCTCCCCCTCTTCCTCACACCACTTTGAGCCTTCAAGCTCGGCAAAACCCTGACAATTCCTCCTCTCCACTTCCCTAGAGACATCCTAGAGGTTCTGGTCTTCTTCAAAGACCCATTTTAGTTCCCTAAAATGAGGTCTCAAAGAAGCACTTCAAAGAAGAGGTAATGTCCGTTACCGATTCTTTCATCTTTATTTCTTCTTCCACTTCTTATTCTTTAGTTGTTTAATTATGAAGTAATAAAATCAGTATCACTCATATACTGATATGTTATTATAAGTATGAAACAACCCTATTTCACCATCTATCCATCCTACGGAAAAAGAAATCACCGCGCGTGCGTACGTACGGAATACCGTCTCCACGCCGTGGTGTAATCTATTTTCCACCACCACCTTAATTGGATGAGTATAATGGTGTAAATAATGACTATATATGACTATTATAAAGTGATACTGATTCTGAAATAGTATACATACACTCCAATACAATTCCACGATCATAGGAACGATATCATCACTCGTGCGTACGTACGGAATACCGTCTCCACGATGTGATGCGACTCGTTCTACATGATATTCATTTAATAATGATTATATAAATGAATTGAATGAATGAATATGATATATATTACACTAATACCATTCTGGAAATGAGGTATCTATAACCTAAATATAAGAATAAGAATTTATTCGACAAAACACGCATAAGAACAAAAAGTTATAAACACCCGAATAACAAGTAGCAATGAAATATTACTACTAAGAAGCTAAGAATATGACCATATATGATATAATAAAAATAAATATGATTCTTGAATAAGTCAATAACATTATTTAAATCATTATACAGGAGGTTCAGACACTTACGAAGCAAAACAGACCTAAGGTAAGGGAAATATCACAGTCTCATTTTTATCCGAGATTGTTTATACTTTGAAAATTTACTGGGGTGTATTTTATCATCCACATCCATGTTTCCTCAATATTTAATATTATTTCCATCCACCTATGATTGTTCAAATCCTATTTTACCCTTCGGTGAGTTTTTAGTAAAAGATATGAAAGGAATCTTTTGTCGTTTTTCATACGAGGTACTTCTTTGACTTTTCCGACAAAAGTACGAGAAGAATGTTTTTTTAACTTATATTGAATGAATGGATTTTTAAAACAATATTTCCAAGAATCTTCCTTTACAAGTTTTCAAGTTTATTTTTTAACAACTTATTTTAGTTTAAAATTGTACGACATGTTAAAAAAGGAAAATGTTTTTGAAGTAGAAATGATATTTTCCTCAAGAATGAAGTTCAAGAGTTTTATCAAAATTATTTTCCATCTAAGATAATAAAGGGTTCTGTCTCTATCCCTATTATTACATTGATTTGATTATTTTGTGATGGAAATATTTTTATGAATTCCTTTATCTTATATGAATTGTTTTATGATGTCACGATGTTTAAGATTCCCATTTTTATTACATGGGTTATGCAATGATGTATGATTTATGATTTTGTGGCACACATAAGAATGGTATCATTATGAGATGGGTGGGACCTATATCTACCTCCAATACATTGGGTAAAGATTTTATATCTCATGAGATATACATGGCTGGAACGGTAGGTTATACCGGTTCAGTGAAACAGGACTGAAATGAGGGTGACTCGATTCAGAAAGGGACTTTGTCCACTAAGATAGTTTTGCCAACGAGTCTTGAATAACAAGAAATGATTCTCTATGATTATGTGTGTATGACACAAAGTTTCATGTTTTAAGTTATGATTATTGTGATTACATTTCACTGCCATGATTTATCCCATGTTATGAAATTATGATCTCTTTTGCAGGTTAAGATTTCCAAAAGTTATGTGCTTATGTATACAATGTGATTGATATTTCTTTTGTTTACCCTTACTGAGACTTTGAGCTCACCCTTTTGTATGTTTTATTTCCCCAGGTCAGGAAGAAGGTTATAAAGTAGAATATGCTAAAAAGGGACTCTAGATATGATGAAATAAATGGGAGGCAAAGTAGATGCTTTATGAACTAGTTGTTTATGTTTCCCAGTTTCTAAAGACACTATACCTATACGGTGCTTTCTTGGTTTTGTTATATGTTGTAATAAGTGTGCTTCAATTCTGAAGTAATAACAATGTATGTAAAGTATGGGTCGTTATAGTTGGTATCAGAGGAAAGGTATAGTCAACCTTTGGAAACTAGGATGTGAAAGCCTTAGTAAGAACCCTAAGGATAAGTCTAAGCATAGAACACAATCTTAGTGTTTTAGAAATGGCCATGAATAACCTAGGATAAGACCTTAAGTGTGAAATTTTATTCTTGATTATGTGGTTTTCCTATTATAATTAGTGTTTCTCACACTATTCTTCTTGGTTTTAGTCAATGGATGGTACCCGAAGGAACCGTGTTAATGCCAAATGCGACGGGAAATGCAATGATTGTCCCCCTGAGCAACCAAACGTTATGGGAGCTGGAATGAAAAATCTTGTAGCCATGCTCACACAACATTCTCAAGCTATGAATCATGCAGGACTTCCAAACGAGCAAAGGAAGGAGCAACATTCTGTTTAATCCTTCATGAGATAGCGTCCACCTTCATTCAGTGGGTCTACTGATCCATTAGTTGCTGAACAATGGATTAGTACTACTGAAACGATATTTTCAGTTCTTCAATGTTCTGAGCATGATAAAGTCATCTTAGCAGTTTATCGTTTGGAAGGTGATGCTGATCAATGGTGGAATTTTATTAAGAATACGAGGCAAAGGGATGAAATTGAGTCCATGGAATGGGACGAGTTCAAGAACTTATTTTTCAATAAGTACTTCCCTCGTATTCTCCAAACAAATATGGAGAAAGAGTTTCTTGAACTGAAGCAAAAGGATGATGAATCTGTTGGTACCTATGAAGCAAATTTTACAAGACTTACAAGGTACGCTTTTGGTATTATTATCCAACCTGAGAGTAAGATCGATCGATTCTTTAGTGGCTTAAAACCAAGTCTTCGAAGGGCCTTAGCCATAAGGGACTTCAATAGCTACGAGGAAATCGTTTGATGTGCTCTCAAAGTTGAGATGGAGATTGGAGTAACCCATCAGTCATATGGGTTTGATAAGAAGAGGAAAATGGAATTCAAAGGAAAATCTAAAGAGCACACTGAAAAGAAGATGAGCTTTCCATTATGCTCAAATTGTGGAAAGAAACATGGAGGGAGTTGTCTTAAAGGGATAAGTAAATGTTTCAAATGTGGAAAGGAAGGTCATCGGTCATTTGAATGCCACGATGATGGGAAGAAGATGTCTAATAATGCAAAAAAGGAAGGGATACACAGAATGAACCTACTACACTTCAATGTTTCAAGTGCAAGGAGATGGGTCATTATGCCAATAAATGCCCTAATCCAAGGGTTGATGATGATGGTCGACGTCAACAAACTCTTAAGGCTAAAGACAAAGGAAAGTCACATGCAATTTCTATCAGCGATGTGGAGTACGATAACGATGTGGTGAAAGGTACACTTACCATCCACTCTAAAGTAGCAAATGTTTTATTTGATTCTGGATCCACCCACTCTTTTATTTCTGAATAATTTTCTAAGGGTATCACCGTATTACCTCAACAATTAGATGTTGAGTTAGCTGTGACAACACCTAATGGCACAACAGTCGCATCAAAAGTTTATAATTCTTCTCCGATCGAAGTTTGTGGGAAAGTGCTTCCTGCAAATCTTGTGGTCCTTCCTATAGTGGAATTTGATGTGATTCTTGGCATGGATTGGCTTTCTCTACATGGAGCTCATATCAATTTCCAAAGAAGGGAAGTCACATTTCATATTCCAGATAAATCTATGATCATCTATCAATGCAAGGATGAACATAACCTTCCAGTGGGAATTTCTTCCATTTTATGGGTATTGATTCCACTAAATGAAGGTTATTTATCTCAAATGGTTGGTGAGAAACTCACGATTAAGAATATTCCCATTGTACGGGAGTTTGATGATGTCTTTCCGGAGGAATTACCGGGTCTTCCACCAAATCGTGAAGTTGAGTTTTCAATAGAACTCGTACCATGTGCTTTGCCTATTTCAAAGACACCTTATAGAATGGCCCCAATTGAGTTGCAGGAATTGAAGAAGCAACTCCAAGAGAATCTTGATAAGGGATTCATAAGCCCTAGTGCGTCACCTTGGGGAGCACCTGTTCTATTTGTTAAGAAGAAAGATGGATCAATGAGACTCTGCATTGATTATTGAGAACTTAACAAGATCACTATCAAGAACAAATATCCTCTCCCATGCATTGATGACTTATTTGACCAACTACGCGGAGCTCAATACTTTTCCAAGATTGATCTTCGTTCAGGGTATCATCAATTAAGGGTCAAAAGGGAGGATATACCAAAGACGGCTTTCCGTACAAGGTATGGACACTATGAATTTATAGTGATGCCATTTGGTCTTACTAATTCCCCTGCTATCTTCATGGATCTAATGAATAGAGTCTTTAGAGACTATCTTGATCAATTTTTGGTAGTCTTTATAGACGATATTCTTGTCTATTCAAAGAGCAAGGAATAACATGAAGATCACTTGAGAATTATATTGAAGACCCTGAGAAAGGAGAAGCTTTATGCCAAATTTACCAAGTGTGAATTTTGGCTTCAAAAAGTTGCATTTTTGGGTCACATAATCTCAAAAGAGGGGATATCTGTGGATCCAACAAAAACAGAGGTTATCGAAAGATGGTCGAGACCAACAACAGTAACTGAGATCCGAAGTTTTCTTGGTTTGGATGGATATTATCGACGTTTTGTGAAAGATTTTTCACGATTATCTAATACACTCACCAAGTTGACTTGGAAAGGAGTTAAGTTTGTTTGGACGGAGGAATGTGAAGAGAATTTCAAGGAGTTGAAAAGAAGGTTATCCAGTGCACCTGTGCTCACACTGCCCTATAGTGGAGAAAGGTTTGTGATCTACAGTGATGCATCCAAGAAGGGATTGGGGTGTGTTCTTATGCAAAATGATATGGTGATAGCTTATGCCTCACGATAGTTGAAAATCCATGAGCAAAATTACCCAACACATGATTTGGAGTTAGCTGCGGTAATCTTTGCATTAAAGATTTGGAGGCATTACCTTTATGGTGAAAGGTGTGATATTTATACTGATCATAAAAGTTTAAAGTATATTTTCACACAAAAGGAGCTGAATATGTGTCAAAGAAGATGGTTGGAGATGATTAAGGATTACGACTTCTCAATCCATTACCACCCTGGGAAAACAAACAAGGTGGCAGATGCATTAAGTCGACAAGACCATGCTAGTTTATCCATGATGAGGATCACAAAAGATCCAATATTTATGGATTTACAAAGGATGGATCTTGGAATTATAATGGAAGGGGAAAAATCTTATCTTTCTCAAATGAATGTTCAACCATCTATACATGTGAAGATTAAAGAGGCACAGAAAGAAGATGACGAGTTACAAAAGAAGGTGAGAAACGTTCCTGAATTCAACCTTGATTGTGATGGGATAATAAAGTTCAGGAATCGGGTTTGTGTTCCTCCCATCCCCGAATTAAAGAAGGAGCTGCTGGATGAGGCTCATAGTTCTTCATTATCTATTCATCCTAGAAGTACGAAGATGTATAGGGACCTGAAAGATTACTTCTGGTGGGATGACATGAAAAGAGATGTTGCTGAATTTGTCTCCTGATTCTTGGTTTTTCAACAAGTTAAAGCTGAGAGACAGAAGTCTAAGGGGATGTTACAACCATTACCCATACCCGAATGGAAATGGGAAAACATCACTATGGACTTTGTCACATGACTTCCTAAAACATCCGAAGGCAATAATGCTATCTGGGTCATAGTTGATCGTCTTACAAAGTCTGCACACTTCATTGCTATTAGAGAGGATTTCTCTCTGGATCAGCTTGCCAGGATATATGTAAAGGAAGTGGTAAGATTGCATGGAGTACCACTTTATATTATATCCGATCGGGATCCGAGATTTACCTCGAAGTTCTGGAGAAGTCTTCAGCATACTCTAGATACAGAGTTGAGTTTCAGCATTGCTTATCATCCTCAGATAGACGGTCAGTCTGAGAGAACAATTCAAACCCTAAAAGATATGTTGAGAGCTTGCTCTATGGATTTCAAAGGTGGTTGGGATCAACACCTACCTTTGGTGTAATTTTCTTATAATAATAGCTTTCACTCCAGTATTCAGATGGATCCTTATGAAGCTCTCTATGGAAAGAAATGCAGGACTCCAACTTGCTGGGATGAAGTTGGGAAAAGAAAGCTATTAGGACCTAATCTCGTTGATGAAGTGGAAGAAAAGGTCAGATCTATTCAACAACACATAAGAGAAGCTCAAAGTCAACAGAAAAGTTATGCTAACAACCGAAGGAAAGACCTAGAGTTTAAAGTAGGTGATAAAGTGTTCTTACGAATATCTCCCTGGAAGAGGGTCATGAGATTTGGAAAGAAGGGGAAGTTGAGCCCTAGATATATCGGTCCTTTCGAAATACTGGATCGTGTTGGGAAGGTAGATTACCGATTGTCGCTTCCACCGAATCTCTCTCAAGTTCACGATGTGTTCCATGTATCCCTCCTGAGAAAGTACATACCTGATCCTTCACATGTACTCAGCTTAGAAGTTGTACCGCTGGAGCAAGATCTTTCTTATGAAGAACAACCGATAGAGATTCTGGATCGTAGCGAAAAAGTCCTACGAAACAAGACCACTCGATTGGTGAAAGTTTTATGGAGGAACCACCAATTATAAGAAGCTACATGGGAGCTTGAGGATATGATGAGGGAGAGGTATCCTCATCTGTTTGTTACAAAGTGACGAATTTCGAGGGCGAAATTCATTTTAAGGGGGGTAAAATGTAACACCCGA
Organism: Viscum album; assembly: GCA_963277665.1. NCBI lineage: Eukaryota > Viridiplantae > Streptophyta > Magnoliopsida > Santalales > Viscaceae > Viscum > Viscum album. Next base: position 197,148,732 of record OY728164.1, read on the forward strand.
GACTTTTATGTTATATAAATCATCAAAGGAATATTTTTCTACACAATACTTGCTTGGCTTGCTTTACACGAAATCGCGACCTTCCTCGATAGCTTGCGTCGTACGCAATACCGAGTTTCACTAAACAACGATATGCTATTAAAATATTATTAAAACTAGCCGTTATGAATAGTAATAACCACTTTTTGAAATTCTATAAATTTTATTTTTCAAAATGGACTTCATTTTTGGATTCAGAATATCGAAATTAGCCTAGGGTGAAATTTTGGTATTTTTCTGAAAACTTTCAATTTTTGATGAATAGTGAAACCACTAAGTGGTAGTTAAAAAACTGAATTTTTCATAAAACCTAATTTTACCGCTTCTGTGAGTGGAATTTCGAAAATACGAGAGACACGGTTAATATCAAGGACTAAAATGTGGTTCAATGAGATGAAAATAATTTTTGGTGAATAGTAACTTTTTACTTTTTTTTACCACGGTTAAAAGTAAATAGGGTAATTAAGGGTAAAGATGATATTATTATTACACTAACACATGTCCTAATTCTATTGGATAAGTGTAATTCGACCAAAAACAAACTTAGTAATAAAATATGACCATTTAGGCCCACTTGGATTAGATTAGGACATTTATTATTAATTTATTTAAAGAAGGGTTGAAATAGTTAAAATCAAAGTTTAATAATTAAATAATTTTTAATATAAGGTTATACATAAGATAAATTCAACTATAAATATTCATTAGAAATATAAAAAGATTTCCTACATAATGATATTTTATTTGTAATTTTTAGACATTAAATAATTTAATTTATTTATGACACAATGATGATGCAGTAATTATTTTATTAATGAAATATTGACATAATTGATGTTATAAACACCAAAATAAATGTAATTTGAGACTTTTTATGAATTACACTAATTTTCTAGGTTAATATGACATGTTAGTATTGATTTAATTAACTTGTTTCGAACTAATAATTCTATTATGATTTTCACAAAAATCAATTACTAAATAGTGTCAAAATTGACATAAAATAGTTTTTAAAACAAATATTATATTAGTAATTGTTATTTTATTCCTAAAAATCTAAGGTTCGGCCAAATGACTTAGATAAGGTTATATATATTAATAATAAACAAATTGGGATTCGTTTGGCTGCTTATAGTAAGTTTATTAACCTTATAGTATGAGAACACAAGAAGACACGGTAAAAGTAAACTTATTTAACTTAATGTTAAATCTAAATGATAAGGTTAAAATAGGAACCTAAACTTGTCTAAATTCTATTGGATGATAGGATTTCGACCCATCCCCACCTTAGCTTCGAAATATATCAATTTGAAGCTATTTAAAACCGAAATTAACTTTATAATAAAATAATATTTTTAGTTTTCCCAAAGGTGCCCCTCTCCTCCCCCTCTTCCTCACACCACTTTGAGCCTTCAATCTCGGCCAACCCCTGCCAATTCCTCCTCTACACTTCCCTAGAGATATCCTAGAGGTTCTGGTATTCTTCAAAGACCCATTTTAGTTCCCTAAAAGGTGGTCTCAAAGAAGCACTTCAAAGAAGAGGTAATGTCCGTTACCGATTCTTTCATCTTTATTTCTTCTTCCACTTCTTCTTATTTAGTTGTTTCATTATGAAGTAATAACATCAGTATCAATCATATACTGATATGTTATTATAAGTATGAAACAACCCTATTTCACCATCTATCCATCCTATGGAAAAAGAAATCACCGTACGTGCGTACGTACGGAATACCGTCTCCACGCCGTGGTGTAATCTATTTCCCCCCCCACCTTACTTGGTTGGGTATAATGGTGTAAATAATGACTATATATGACTATTATAAAGTGATACGGATTCTGAAATAGTATACATACACTCCAATACAATTCCACGATCATAGGAACGATATCATCACTCGTGCGTACGTACGGAATACCGTCTCCGCGATGTGATGCGACTCGTTCTACATGATCTTCATTTCATAATGATTATATAAATGAATTTAATGAATGAATATGATATATATTACACTAATACCATTCTGGAAATGAGGTATCTATAACCTAAAGATAAGAATAAGAATTTATTCGACAAAACACGCATAAGAACAAGAAGTTATAAACACCCGAATAACAAGTAGCAATGAAATATTACTACTAAGAAGCTAAGAATATGACCATATATGATATCATAAAAATAAGTATGATTCTGGAATAAGTAAATAACATTATTTAAATCATTATACAGGAGGTTCGGACACTTACGAAGCAAAACGGACCTAAGGTAAGGGAAATGTCACAATCTCATTTTTATCCGAGATTGTTTATACTTTGAAAATTTACTGGGGTGTATTTTATCATCCACATCCATGTTTCCTCAATATGTAATATTATTTCCATCAACCTACGATTGTTCAAATCCTATTTTACCCTTCGGTGAGTTTTTAGTAAAAGATATGAAAGGAATCTTTTGTCGTTTTTCATACGAGGTACTTTTTTGACTTTTCCGACAAAAGTACGAGAAGAATGTTTTTTTAACTTATACGGTATGAATGGATTTTTAAAACAATATTTCCAAGAATTTTCCTTTACAAGTTTTCAAGTTTATTTTTTAACAACTTATTTTAGTTTAAAATTGTATGACATGTTAAAAAAGGAAAATGTTTTTGAAGTAGAAAGGATATTTTCCTCAAGAATGAAGTTCAAGAGTTTTATCAAAATTATTTTCCATCTAAGATAATAAAGGGTTCTGTCTCTATCCCTATTATTACATTGATTTGATTATGTTGTGATGGAAATATTTTTATGAATTCCTTTATCTTATATGAATTGTTTTATGATGTCACGATGTTTAAGATTCCCATTTTTATTACATGGGTTATGCAATGATGTATGATTTATGATTTTGTGGCACACATAAGAATGGTATCATTATGAGATGGGTGGGACCTATATCTCCCTCCAATGCATTGGGTAAAGATTTTATATCTCATGAGATAGATATGTCTGGAACGGTAGGTTATACCGGTTCAGTGAAACAGGACTGAAATGAGGGTGGCTCGGTTTAGAAAGGGACTTTGTCCACTAAGATAGTCTTGCCAATGAGTCTTGACTAACAAGAAATGATTCTATATGATTATGTGTGTATGCCACAAAGTTTCATGTTTTATGTTATGATTATTGTGATTACATTTCACTGCCATGATTTATCCCATGTTATGAAATTATGATCTCTTTTGCAGGTTAAGATTTCCAAAAGTTATGTGCTTATGTATAAAATGTGATTGATATTTCTTTTTTTTACCCTTACTGAGCATTTGAGCTCACCCTTTTGTATGTTTTATTTCCCCAGGTCAGGAAGAAGGTTATTAAGTAGAATATGCCAAAAAGGTACTCTAGATATGATGAAATAAATGGGAGGCAAAGTAGATGCTTTATGAACCAGTTATTTATGTTTCCCAGTTTCTAAAGATACTATAGCTATACGGTCCTTTCTTGGTTTTGTTATATGTTGTAATAAGTGTGCTTCAATTCTGAAGTAATAACAATGTATGTAAAGTATGGGTCGTTATAGGGCGGCCTGCAAAGGGTGGACCACAAAAGGCGGCCCACAAAGGGTGGTCTGTAAAGGGCGTCCCAAAAAGGGCAGCCCACAAAGGAGTGACCCAACTGCTTGAGGCATGACCTGTAAAGGGTGTCTTGGCCACGTAGGGCATGACCCACGAGGGGGCGGCCCGACCACGTAGGGCGCGACTCACGAGACAGCGGCCCGACCGCTGTTCGCTCAAACTAGCGAGGGGTGGGGGGGGGGTGAACCCTGGTCTCCTGAACTCTCGAATGGCCTGGAGGATGTTCGGTTTGGTGAAATGGAGACACCGCGTGGGTGTCACCCGGTCGCCACGGAATCCGCACAGCGGGTTCTTACACCGCGACTTCTGCCACATCTTCTGCTTGCCGGTGGCACGCTGGTCACGCCGCCTCCCATCCGCGGCTGGTTGATGTGCCGAACGCCTCCCCCAATTGCCATAGATGATGATCCACACCCCTTTTTGGTCACCAGTGGCACGCAACGGCACGCCGCACCTGCTATTCGGCCGGCCGGTGTCGGCCGTTCTGATAACCATCATGGCTTTGTACCGTGGCCTCCTCTTGCGGTGTGCATCGGTGCATGCCTTCTTTGTAGCCGGTTTGTGTCACCACGCTAGTGGTATTCCATAAAGAACACTAGGGTGTATTAAAGAATACAGAGGGTCCAGGCCGTGTTTGTTAGGCCTGCCCCTCTGCATTAGCTTGTAAACAAGAGGGATGATAGAGGGGTTCAATAAATTCACTTGAAATAAATGAGAATCAAAACCCCTACCTCATAAACGTGTTGGAGAGTGCCCGTGCTTGAAGGTGGATCATGTTCTTCATTCTGGCAACCGGTTCCCAATGACACCACTCATACATCATCCTTTGGTTCATGGTTCGGTGTCACCCATCACCTCCCACTAGGATTAGATCCGTCCTCTAAAGGTTCAACATCTCGAAACTTTTTCATCACTTCATTGCTTGGCGAAGCTGTGCCGATACCCCTCCCCAAACTCCATATATATAGGAGAGTGGGAGGGTAAGTAACGATGTAGGGAATTAATGGGGGTCATTAATTATGAACCTTCCTAATTCCCCAATGACATTGTTACTTAATATTGACAGGTCAAGCCATTTATTGGCTTGACACATCACTGGACCCACAATCCTCTTCCGTTGGTTGAGAAGAAAGAAAATAAAATAATAAAATAATTTTATTTCATTTCTTTTAAAAAAAGTCACAAAACTTAACCTTTTATCTATACCTATTACGATCAAAGTAAAGCCTCCCTTAAGCGAATCTCGGTGCTGCGTATTCAACGGTGCCCTTAGATTTTTAATCTGAGCAACGGTTCAAAAGTTAGAAAATGCCGCTCACGAATTTACTGAATGTACCTAATTTTTTTTTCATAAATTCCTTCCGGGCACACCGGGACTCAGAATCAGGCGCTGTCAATTTTCACAGACTCTTAATAATTCCATATAAATAAAAAAAATTACATAGAAAATCTAGGTCTTTACATATAAATTTTAGGTTAGAAGGTTGGAATAATATTTTGATTACACATAAATATATATACATGCATAATCACATGTAGTGAAATGTGTTTAATTATTTTCTTATGCATGAATAATTCAAATGAAATATTTTTTTACATCTATACTTATTGTATTTCAATTCATGATGAATCTTACACAATGAATGCTTTTAGTTATTTAAGTTTATGTTTTAAACTGTTTTACACTTCCATTTATTAGTGCATGGTTTGAAAATGAATGATATCTATCTTGAATTCAAAAACATGTATTTTAATACATTTAATGTTTACTTTCATGGAACAAGGGTTTTAGGAATTATTATTTTATGTGACAAACCCAAACAATCTATTATTAATTTATCACTTATGATAATTTATGGATTAAGAATTTAATTATTCTAAGTGGTATGGGACACTTAGAATAAAATACATAAATTAATTATTTGAATTGTATGGGACACTTCAAATAAAAGACATAAAATAATAAATCAAAGTGGTATGCGACACTTTGATTTAAATACATGTAGACATATGAGGAATGCATTGGACTGATTATGTGACAGGTGAGGCCTGCTATAACCTCTTGATGCATCTATAGGTATCATGAGACAAACCAGGTAATGGAATGAGGCCTTGATAGAATGATTGTGTATGGTCTTGGAACAACACCTCGAAAGAATGTTATGATTGTATGACATTATGAATTTCCTCAATATGTGATTAATATTTAACCAACCATGTGAATACCCGACTAGTGGAATATACTTGGTTAATAATATTTTATTTATGGAAATGGTAGTAAATTCACATGGCATAATTAATTATGTTCTTGGTAAGTTACTTATAAAGAAAGTATAACACATATTTTTCAGAAATTTGATACAGAAATTAATATTACCTCTATCATTTCATGAATTTCATTTAAAGCATTAAGTGAATCATGTCTTTGTTAATTAATCAATTCTAAGTGAGTATTATTTCATGTTCCTATTTGTATCAAAATCCTTTCATGTCACCCTATAATTAGTTTGATCAATTTTTGAATTATGCAGCATTCCATGCATTTTTGTACATGTATGCGTACTCTAATATGTGTTTTACCTATAGCTTTTAAATAAATATATAAATCCTTGTGTAAGAGATTTTCTGAAAATGGTTTCAAGCAATCTTTGAGATTTTTTTATGACGTACTTCATGAAATGTTGTTTACATTTTAAGAAAATGTTTGTAATTATTTAAAAGGATGTTTTAAAAGGATTTTCATTAATTTGTTTTAAAACCCCCTTACTAATCATTTTAAATGATCACCCCACATTTTCAATTTATTTGTATAGGATTAGTAGATTTTTCAAGCTTTGAGTACTCCTATGTGATGGAAATAATATGAAGATTATCTTTTTTAAGATTTTGAAGAAATGTATCAGCTGTATATGGTTTTCTAGAACCTAAACCAGAAAGATTCTCTATGATGGAATGATATGTGTAATTTTATTAGCATATTTTTTTTAAAAAATTTACACATCATGTTTTAGGAACTGAATTTGAAATACTTGGGTCGGGTACTCACATTTGGTATCATAGGATCAGTTTAGACAGTTCTAAAAAATTAGAATAGAATAAAAAAAATTATGTTTTGCTGAGTAGAAATTTTTCTTAAAATTTTCAGATGGAAGGAAAAAGTTCACCAATAGACCTCTTGTCTCTCCCTACTGAATTACTTGAGAATATAATTGTCAAGTTATGTTCAGAAACATACCAACTTTTTGTGAAACTACATTTGACCTAAAAAAACTTCTACTAGGTGTCAAACAACCCAAATATCCTTCAACTTTATCAAGGACCGAGTCATGTCCACTACCTTATTTCACAAGCACAACTTGCATTTTATGCACATAAAGGGAGATACTATGAAGGCCTATTCCTATATTTCAACCTATCTGAGGATTATTCGTCCCTAAAGAAGTTCCAAGAATCTATAGAGGTAGGTGACCCCTATTTAACCTATCTGTTCCAAGTTTTGAGTTTCAGTAGGTATGGGGGGCTTTATAATATCTAGTTTTTAGAAAACCATGTTTTCCAGATGGTTTATCGGAAGCAAGTCTATTCTGATATCTTATAACTCTACACCTCCCATGCCAACCTCTCGAGGACCTACTACTGCCCACATGAGTTTGGATCTAGCTGTGCGAGGTGTATCTGGGAAAATGAAATTGAAGAGTTTAAAAATATTTTGTGGATCAACCTAACTAGAAGAACTTACCAGGAAAGTCTTCGACGGTGGTGGACCTGGTAAAGGTATAAATAAAATATTGTTTTTCATTCAATTTTTTTAACTAAAAATGATTAAAAAATGTTTTGTAGGGACATTAGGGGTGATGTATGTGGGTTGGTGAGGGGAATATTAAGAGTACGGTGGAATTAAGTGGACACGATTCTTTTGAGGGGGGAATAATGTAACACCTCAAACTTATTTATTCCTGTAATAATAATATTTTGATAATTATTAGTATTATTATTATTCTATTTTGTTTAATAATGGTTCCATATAAAATAAAATACTTATAGAATAAAAAAAGACATATTTTATTCAAAATAAATGCTAAAATCTTACATTTCCATAAGGACTTGAAGTTAAATATGACCATTTTTGGTCATTGAGGTCTTTAGATGTCTGTTGGTTTTTGTAACAGTCATAAAATTTATAACTGTTAGGTATTTTAAGTTTTTTGATTATTTTAGATACACTAATTATTATTATTTTGATTATTTTTAGTATTCTAGGTATATAAGTATTTTAAATATTGTAAGTATTTAAAGTATATTAACTATTTTAAGTACCTTAAGAACTTTAAGGGTTTTGAATGTCTGAAAGTAATATTTTAGTTAATAAATGCATGTTTTTAAGTAAATGTAAATTTTTTAAATACATATCTATGTATTAAAAGCGTATAATTATTTATCTTTTAATAGAAATGAAATGTAATAAAATTTTTTATAAAGAAATATATATGTTTCAAATGTTTTAAAAATTATTTAAATAGTTTAAAGATAAACCCTTAGTTAAATAATGACATAGTTTTAATTAAAGATATATTTTATATTTGGATTTTAAAATTATAAAAGTAATGAAATGTTTTAATTGAAATTTTATTTTGAAAATATAATGTTTTAAAACTAAAAATGAAAACAAAAATATGAAATAATGATATTTAAAATAAGAAAGAATGTTTTTATTAATATATATATGTTTTTTTCTTCTGATTTTACTTGTTCTTGTTGTTTAATAGATTTTTGGTAAAAAATTAGGTGAGTAACCCACCCAACTAAGGGGATCCTTGAAGGAAAATCCCTCAATGTTTGGTGGGTATCTCACTTAGAACCCTGATATTAGATAACCTTCAGGCAACTTATGCATGGTGCATGCCGATTCACGCACCGGTGCTAGTGTGCACCCATGTGGGGCGCAAGGAGGAACTAAGGCATCAATGTTTATATGGAATTCCCAAATTGCTCTTCGTTTCAATGTGGGACACAATTTTTTAATGGAGATCTAATCCTAGCCGTTTAATCTCATCGCACGTGATATCAGCCATCTGATCCATTCGGACTTTGAACCCCACTACTGTGGCATTTTTGAAATGTTTTCTCTAGATCGTCTAATAAGGGATGTAGTTGATCATGACCGCTCATCTGTTTTTAAAAATCACACTTTCCCACAACCACCCTATCAATACTCAGATAATCGTAACTATCCATTCATTTTAAAATGACAGAACTTTCCACAACCATCCGACTAGCCTCAATCAATCCGAACTATCTGTTATTTTTCCACACTTCTCTCTATATTCTTCTTCTTCCTCGCACTGCACCAGTCCGCATCACCACCTCATCCTCCACTATTTATTCTTCAACCCATGACTACACATTTCTCCATCCACGACCCCCCTTCTTTCTCCTCTTCCACATACCCAACACTTGTTTTATTATAAAACCAAACCCCATGGAATCCTATGCGAGTTTCCCCCCCCCCCCCACACACACATATTTTATCAACGACTAGTTAAATTATGGTTTGCCTTAATTAGGAAGTTTTTTCTCATATGTAATGGTCATATTTGAAGTCCTTTTTTACTTTTTATGTCTAAAACTGTGGTATATAATATATATATATATATATATATATATTTAGTTTATATAAACCCCGTTTTCACACACAACTCTATGGGTTTTTCTCTCCTCAACCTCCCTCCAACCTCTTCTTCTACCTACCTCCTTATTGAATACATGTAAGGGATTATTTTGCTTCATTTTCATTATGCAAAACCCTTATATACACTTTTGTGTATTTACAGATATATATATATATTTATATAACTTTAAATCCTAACTTTTTTGGGTTTTCTAAATGTGATTATTAGTGTTTAACTGATGTTTTTAATGTGTATAACACTTTTAAGGGTTTACTTTGTTTTGTGTTTAATTAAACCATATGTATATACTTATATATGCATATATGTTTATTTATAATAAAACCTATTCTGTTTTTATGAATTTCGAATGATTAACATTTATTTCTTTTAAAATGATGTTCTTAATTGAATGTAAATCAAGTAAGGGTTTAATTTTCAGTTTGGTGTTTGATTAACCTTTATATATATATATGTGTGTGTATATACATTTATATATTCATATATAATAAAACTTTTCTCTTTCATATTATTTTCGAGTGATGAATGCTAGTATGATGTTCTTTACTCATGTCATACATGTAAGGGTTATTTTTAGTTTTGAATTTGATATATAAAACCCAGATATACACTTTGTGTATATATGATTATATATATATATACATATATATTTTAATTATAATATGAATTAGGTTTTCACATACTGATTTTAGTAAATAAGTTATGTTTTTGAGGTGTATGAAACTTAATTATGAAACCTTGTTTTGATTATGCAAATCCCATGTATACACTTTGTGTATATATAGTTTTATATAATTTTCATACCAACACACACATATATATATATGAGAACCACAATCACATATATGCATGTATTAATTTATTTAATATTTTTTTATGGTATTAACCTAGTGATGATTTTATACACTACACATACTGCAATTTTATATTGGAAAACAATAACAAAACCTTCTTTTGTTATTATGTGCCTAAAAATTCTAAAATAATAACTCACCTTGTTAATTCAATTGACTTTACATGAATGCATTCCCAATTTATAAATTTTAGTATAGAAGGTTGGAATAATCTTTTGATTACACATAAATATTTATACATTCATAAGCACATGTAGTGAAATGTGTTTAATTATTCTCTTATGCATGAATAATTTACATGAAATAATTTTTTTACATCTATACTTATTGTATTTCAATTCATGATGAATCTACCTAAATGAATAATTTTATTTATTTAAGTTTATGTTTTAATCTATTTGACACTTCCATTTATCAGTGCATGTTTTTTACATGAATGATATCTATCTTGAATTCAAAAACATGTATTTTAATACATTGAATGTTTACTTTCATGGAACAAGGGTTTTAAGAATTATTATTTTATGTGAAAAACCTAAAAAATCTATTATTAATTTATCACCTATGATAATTTATGGATTAAGAGTTTAATTATTCGAAGTGGTATGGGACACTTTGAATAAAAGACATAAATTAATTATTTGAAGTGGTATGAGACATTTCGAATAAAATACATAAAATAATAAATCAAATCGGTATTGAAAAACTTTGATTTAAAGACATTTAGACATATGAGGAATTCATTGGACTGATTATGTGATGGGTGAGGCCCACTATATCCTCTCGATGCATCAACAGGTCTCATAAGAAAAACCAAGTCATGGCACGATGCCTTGAAAAAATGATTATGTATGGTCTTGGCATGAGGCCTCAACAGAATGTTATGATTGTCCGAAATTATTCATTTCCTCAATATGTGATTAATATTTAACCAACCATGTGACTAATCGACTAGTATAATATCCTTGGTTAAGAATCTTTTATTTATGTAAATGGTAGTAAATGCACATGACATAATGAAGTATGTACTTGGTGAGTTACTTATAAATAAAGTATAGCACCTATTTTTCAAAACTTTGATACAAAAATTAATATTACCTTTTTCATTTCATGAATTGCATTTAAATCATTAAGTGAATCATGATTTTGTTACTTAAGCAATTATAATCAGGTATTATTTAATGTGTCTATTTGTATCATCATCCTTGCATGTCACCCTATAATTAGTTTGATCAATTTCTAGATTATGTAGCATTCCATGAATTTTTGTACATGTATGCATACACTGATATTTGTTTTACCTATAGTTTTTAAATAAATATATAAATCCTTATGTAAGACATTTCTTGAAAATGGTTTCAAGTAATCTTTGAAAAATGTTGATGATGTGATTCAGGAAATGTTGTTTACCTTTTAAGAAAATGTTTTTTTGTAATTATTTAAAAGAATATTTTAAAATAAATTTCATTAATTTGTTTTAAAACTCCCTTACTGGGCATTTTAAATTCTCACCCTACATTTTCAATTTATTTTTACAGGGTTAGTAGTTTTTTCAAACTTTGAGTACTCCTTTGTGATGGAAACAATATGAAGCTTATCTTTGTCTAGATTTTGAAGAAATGTATCAGATATATCTGGTTTTCTAGAACCTAAACTAGAAAGATTCTCTATGATGGAATGATATGTGTAATTTTATCATCATGTTTTTTTAAAAAAAATTACACACCATGTTTTAGGCACTAACTTCGGGCTATTGGGGTCGAGTCCTCACAATGGGAGAGCATTAAAAGTGATGAACTACATCCTAGTTGGATCTTTGGTGAGGATGTGATCTTGAACATCCATAGATGTGTCTGGGTTCCTTTATAAATTAGGAGGGAGTTGATGTGAGTGTCCCATGCCTCTATATAGTAAGTGCATCCTGGTATTACCGTGATGTATCATGACTTGCACTGTCAATACTGGTGGTCGAGGATGAAAAGGGAGATAGCTGGGTTTGTTACTAGGTGTTCCTCCTATCAACAGGTGATGGTAGAGCAACAATTCCCAGTGGGGATTTTATAGCCATTTCCTATTCCTGAGTGGAAATGTGATGGCTTCACCATGGATTTATTGATGGGATTTCCTAGATCACCTTAGGGAAGTGACACCTTATGGGTGATCATAGAAAATTTGGGAGTCCTTATCAGTGGATGATCTATGGAGGCTTTATATTCATGAGATCATAAAACACCATGAGGTTCCATGTTCTACCATATCAGATAGATATTCTCATTTGACATTATAATTTTGGGAGGGGTTTTAGCGGGAATTGGGTTTACAGGTATTGGGGAGTATAACCTATCAATCATAGGTCGACAATCAGTCCGAGCGTACAATAAATGTTTTGGATGAAATTCTATGAGATGCATCCTTGATTTTAGAGGTTCTTGGGATAAACACTTACCTATTTTTGAGTTTTATTATAATAACATCTTTTAGGAAACCATAAAGATGGATCCTCATGAGTCCTTATACATTAGGTTGTTCCATTCACCCCTATATTGGTTAGAGGTATGATAGGTAGCGATACTAGCTCCTGATCTCATTAATGATACTTCTGAGAAGTTTCAGCTTATTAGGAAGCAGATGTCTACAGCTTAGTCTAGACATAATTCATATGCTGATTGTTGCTGTCAACTACTAGAGTTTGAGGTGGGGAGTTTGGTTTTCTTGCAAGTTTCTCCTAGACTGGGGCATAGATGGATTTGGAAGAATGGTAAGATACTATCTTATTATATTAACACCTTAATGATTTTGGAGAGGGTTGAGATTATAGCATCCCGCCTTTAAATAACATAAATTTTCATTACATTACACAAAACTGAGGATCTTTAAGGTTTAGTGTCTTGGAAACCAAGAACTTAAAACATGAAAACATAAAAAATTCTTATTAAATACATGAAAGGATTCTCCTCATGTTCATCCTAGGTTCATTAATGCATCTCATAACCTGGGTACATACATCAAAAGAAAGGGTGAACAGAAGGCCCAGTAAGGTAAACAAGAGAAACATTTTACATGTGAACTTGAGATACTTCAATAAGGTCATGAAAAGAACTTTAAGGCATGAGAAAGAAATCATGAGATATATCATAATAAAAATAACATTTTTCATAACTTGAATATGTGGCTAAAACATTTAATATTGACAATCATTTCGTTTCACCAAGGTCCATCCCCAAGGTGTCATTAAAAATTACCAAGGTTATTCACCAAGGTATCAATCTAAAAATTCATATCTAGAGATTAAGTCTTTACCCAATGCATTGGAGCGCTATCTAGGCGCACCCTTGACATGTATTTATTATCATGTGAGCCACATATATCATCATCAATCATTTCATAAACAACCCATATAGCATAAAATAAATGGGTTTCATTTCATAATCATAACGTTTTAAAAACTACTTTAAAGACATGATCTTTATGTCACTTTAAACCCACAGAAAAGGGAAAGAGGGTTTCATGTATGTAAATACCAGAATTTAAAATAGAAAATTTTTATATATATGTGAATACCCCTGTATAAATAAGAGCTTTGAGTATTCACTTAATAACATAAAATAATTTTGAGATAAAGAGGGAGGCATTTTGAGACGAAAACTATGCAGCATAACGTCTACGATACATGGTTTTAGAAAACATTGAAAAGAGAGGGGTCATGGGTCACCCACTCAAAAATGATACATAAAACAGTAGGGGAACAGAATATATAGTATTAAAGAACATGGTAATGAAATTTGAATGATATACCATATGAAATGAAGAACTTGAAAGGAAGACAAAAATAAGATTTCTCTTATGAGAATTTGGCAGCCTAACGACGTCACTTAAAACTTCAAAAAATGGATTGACGAGATCAAATAGGGTATCTAATCATATGAACATAAATTATCAGTATGATAGATATAGAGACCATACCCCAACATAATAAAAAGTAACTTTAAAGACTTGACATGAAAGTAGATCTTGAAAATGAGAAGGGTGAAAGAACCCCTTAGAAATTCGGCAGCCTAACGGCGCCACTTAAACTTCAACAAAAATGAATTGATGAGATAAAATAGGGCCTCTCATCATATGAACATAAAAGATCAGTATGATAGATTTAGATATCATACCCCAACATAATAAAAAGGAACTTGCAAGACTTGACATGGAATTAGAACTTTGAAAAAGGATAAAGGTGAAAGAACCACTTAAAAATTCGGCAGCCTAACGGCACCACTTAAAACTTCAAAATACTGAATTGAAGAGATAAAATGGGGTCTCTCATCATATTATCATAAAATATCAGTATGATAAATTTATATATCATACCCCAACATAATAAAAATTAACTTGAAATACTTTACATGAAAATAGATCTTGAAAAATGAGAAGGGAGAAAGAATCCGTTACAAAAATTTCGGCAGCCTAACGACGCCACTTAAAACTTTATAAAACGAAATAATGAGAGTAATAGGGGATCTATAATTATATGAACATGAAATGGGAAGTAAGAGGAGTATAAAATAACATCCTTTAACATAAGAACATGGAGCATAAAAGAAATTACATAAAAGAGATTTCTTGAAAAGAAAGAGAGAGGTTGGATCCCTTACCTTAAACGTAACTCTTAAAACTCAAAGGTTGGGACCTTGAGAGGCTTGAGGGAAACTTGGAATGACTACTTGGGAGGTAAGGAGACCAGAACTTCGTTGAGAATGATTTTTGAGTCCAAAGGATGAGAGAATGGCTTGGTATTTATAGGGAAAATGAGGGGACAATGCATTAATGGCCAAGGGACACCTCAAAAGTGGTTTTCTCAAAACCATGTGCTCTCCCATGATATTTCCCATGAAGTTAGGCCACATGGGGACCCCAATACAATAATTCATTACCTTTGGCCGGAAAAACCTTAAAATATCTCACGAAATCATCATTTCACAGTTATGATGTCATTAATCATACCGAAACCCTAAAACGGTATTTTTACTATTCACTGAAAATTCAACTTTCTCAGAAAAATCACAAAATTTCACCTTAACCAAATATTAATGCTCTGATTTCAAAAATGAACTCCATTTTATAAAAATAATTTTCTAAATATTTTTAATTTAATTTTTAATTAAAAAACACTATTCACCCGAAAAAACTAATACTTGAATAATAATTTATGAAACCGTTATTTAACCATTTTATTGAATCACATTACTTAATCAAGGTGCCCAGATTATATTAATACTTTATTTAAGTGATATTACTAATCCATTTGGTCACATTACTAATCCTAAGCATAAGATCACTATTCATAATTTACTATTCATCAAAAATTAAGTTGATCTTATTAGACTCTAAATTTCGTACTGAACATAATTGTAGAAGACCATTTTTTTGAAAATCATTACACATTTTTAATTATTTAAGGTTTACATAAACATTTTTTAAAATATCCTTTTTCTAAAATTCATCAAAAATATGCATACTATATTTATCCGGTCATTTAAAAATTCATAAACTTTATCATAAGAAGAAATCCCAATTTTTATTTAAAAAAAAGGATTACACAAGGCAGTTACGGTCTCCTTACATATCCCCTTATCACACCAGCATAGGACCTAAGTTTAAGGTGTGCTAAGGTGAGAGAATCTGAGGGAGGCTCGACCAACATCGCACGAGTAGTAATTTCTACCAGTTTGAACTTCTCACAAAGGCGATTCCGTTCTAGCTTCACACGATGAAGTTCGGCTTGGGTTTGGTCCAGAGCAAAGCCCAGTGGTGCTACCTCCTTCCCAAGTTCTGTTAGATGGGCTTCGATTGGTCCAAGACTACTGGGTGAGGCCATCAAATCTTCTTTCTATAATAATTAACCAAGATTACTTGTATTTAGAGACAATAATCAAAATGTTTAGTTTCCAGCGGTCATATTGACCAATGGTCATATACCAGTCAAAACCCAACAGTCTCATTTTAATTATACTCATGTTATCAAATGAAAAATTTTTGTTGAGTATAAAAATAAAATAAAATAACACATAAAATTAGGAAACAAGATTTATTCAAAATTTCGGGTCGTTACAATCTTCCCCCCTTAAGAAATTGCGTCCTCGCAATTTTTAAAATTGGGTTTTGAAATTTCATTGAAAGTCCCACATCAGAAAAGGAGTTAGTAAAACTATTACTTTAAAAGCAAGAAAGGGAAGTACAAAGGTCACTCGAGTTAACCCACACTAGGATTCCATGTAGGAAAAAATGGACATGGAGGAGAAAACAAAGGGTCAAGTTCTGAGGGAGAGTGATATAAAACATGATTAAGAGAAAGTTAACCATAAGAAAATCCCAAACTTATTATGTGGGTAAACGGTCTTTGATTACCTAGTAGGAAACGTAAACCAAAAAAGTTTTTGTTTTATGTTCTTTTTCATAATTTTGAGGAATTCATTTACTACATAGAAAATATACCTACCTTTATGTAGAGTTTCATCCTTTAATAAGTTTCTACCAAAACTAATCTTTTCTCTAAACGATGAGCATTCAAAACTACTTGGTCTCATCAAAACACAAGAATCATCTTCTAGAGAATCACATAATCCACAAAATATTAACTATCTATTTCTTCTATCTTTAAACATTATCCCCAAAATAGAAAGGGTAAGGTAAAACAACTCTTCAAAAATAAATAATCCCATAGGAATGGAAACTACTTTTAAATATTCAAAGTTCCATGGTACTACCCAAAGTTCATCATAGACCATTCCATAAATAATGGTCCTTAAAATTCCTCAAAATAAACCAAACTAAGATTGAAACCCAAATACAAGAGGGATTTGATAACATAGTCTTCCACAATAAACTTCATTGTTCATCTCCAAACAACATCAACCACTCCTAACATCTTATAACAAAAGTAGCTAACCTAAAAATATTTTACCCAAGATAGGTTAATCATTCCCATAAGTAACCTAAATTACTATAAGTCCACCTTAAATTCATCGATTCTTCAAAATATAATTCAACCTTACTCCTCAATGAAAATACCGTAGTAATATATTTACCTCGATCATATAGGGTCCCCAAAATAGTGAACGTCTTCCAAAATAATAATCATATTTTTAATCCCCTAATAATCTCTGTCATATTAATATGGAAATCATCACATTTCCTATCACATTGGTTGTTGGGACATGTTCTTCCATTTCCCGCCATTAACTACGAAAAGAAAGTACAATTAGGGGCTTGAATGCTTAGCCAATAATCATGAAAAGGAACTTAAATCATATAAGGATAAATTGTAGAAGAAAAGTATACCCTAACTTGTGATCCCCTAGGTTCCCATCTAGGTTATCCATGATCATATATTCTTATGTGAATCTTTATTTTATTTTATCATTGTTCCTTTAACAATGGTTCATACTAAGCTTATGAATTTACCAAAGCATATCCCCCGGGAGTGTTGTAACCAAGAGTACAGAAAGGCCCGTTGTCATGTACCAGTTCCCGTTTGAGTCTAGCTCAAAGCGGTGTTTTTAGGTTTTACCCCTATGTACATCTGTGCCAGAGCCACCTCTACCTGCTCGTATCCATATAGGGATGTATTTGCTTGGCAACCCATTACTCAATACTCACCAAAATACCAGGAATATTTCCTATATATAAACTTTTATATAGGCTTCTTCCTAAAGTTTTCATATCCTAATTTCTACAAATAACTAAACCATAATTTGATACCAACTATAGCATCCCACCTTTAAATAACATAAACTTTCATTACATTACACAAAACTGAGGATCTTTAAGGTTTAGTGTCTTGGAAACCAAGAACTTAAAACATGAAAACATAAAACATTCTTCTTAAATAATTGAAAGGATTATCCTCATGTTCATCCCAGGTTCATTACTGCATCTCATAACCTGGGGACATACATCAAAAGAAAGGGTGAGCAGAAGGCCCAGTAAGGGAAACAAGAGAAACATTTTACATGTGAACTTGAGATACTCCAATAAGGTCATGAAAAGAACTTTAAGGCATGAGAAAGAAATCATGAGATATATCATAATAAAAATAACATTTTTCATAACTTGAATATGTGGATACAACATTTAATATTGAAAATCATTTCGTTTCACCAAGGTCCATCCCCAAGGTGTCATTAAAAATTACCAAGGTTATTCACCAAGGTATCAGTCTAAAAAGTCATCTCTAGAGATTAAGTCTTTACCCAATGAATTGGAGCGCTATCTGGGAGAACCCTTGACATGTATTTATTATCATGTGAGACACATATATCATCATAAATCATTTCATAAACAACCCATATAGAATAAAAGAAATGGGTTTCATTTCATAATCATAACGTTTTAAAAACTGCTTTAAAGACATGATCTTTATGTCACTTTAAACCCACGGAAAAGGGAAAGCAGGTTTCATGTATGTAAATAACATAATTTAAAATAGAAAATTTTGATATATATGTGAATACACCTGTAGAAATAATATCTTTGAGTATTCACTTAATAACATAAAATAATTTTGAGATAAAGAGGGAGGCATTTTGAGACGAAAACTATGCAGCATAACGTCTACGATACATGGCTTTAGAAAACATTGAAAAGAGAGGGGGAATGGGTCACCCACTCAAAAATGATACATAAAACAGTAAGGGAACATAATATATAGTATTCAAGAACATGGTAATGAAATTTTAATGATATACCATATGAAACGAAGAACTTGAAAGGAAGACAAAAATAATATTTCTCTTATGAGAATTCGGCAGCCTAACGGCGTCACTTAAAACTTCCAAAAATGGATTGACGAGATCAAATAAGGTCTCTCATAATATGAAAATAAATGATCAGTATGATAGATATAGAGATCATACCCCAAAATAATAAAAAGGAACTTGAAAGACTTGACATTAAATTAGATCTTGAAAATGAGAAGGGTGAAAGAACCCCTTAGAAATTCGGCTGCCTAACGACGCCACTTAAACTTCAACAAAAATGAATTGATGAGATCAAATAGGGTCTCTCATCATATGAACATAAAATATCAGTATGATTGATTTAGAGATTATACCCCAACATAATAAAAAGGAACTTTCAAGACTTGACATGGAATTAGAACTTTGAAAAAGGAGAAAGGTGAAAGAACCACTTAAAAATTCGGCAGCCTAACGACGCCACTTAAAACTTCAAAATACTGAATTGAAGAGATCAAATGGGGTCTCTCATCATATGATAATAAAATATCAGTATGATAAATTTAGAGATCATACCCCAACATAATAAAAAGGAACTTGAAATACTTTACATGAAAATAGATCTTGAAAAATGAGAAGGGAGAAAGAATCCATTATAAAAATTTCGGCAGCCTAACAACGCCACTTAAAACTTCATAAAACGAAATAATGAGAGTAATAGGGGATCTATCATTATATTAACATGAAATGGGAAGTAATAGGAGTATAAAAGAACATCCTTTAACATAAGAACATGGAGCATAAAAGAAATTACATAAAAGAGATTTCTTGAAAAGAAAGAGAGAGGTCAGATCCCTTACCTTAAACGTAACTCTTAAAACTCAAAGGTTGGGACCTTGAGAGGCTTGAGGGAACCTTGGGAGGACTCTTTGGGAGGTAATGAGACCAGAACTTCGTTGAGAATGATTTTGGAGTCCAAAGGATGAGAGAATGGCTTGGTATTTATAGGGAAAGTGAGGGGACAAGGTATTAATGGCCAATGGACACCTCAAAAGTGGTTTTCTCAAAACCATGTGCTCTCCCATGATATTTCCCATGAAGTTAGGCCACATGGGGACCCCAATACAATAATTCATCACCTTTGGTCGGACAACCCTTAAAATATCTCATGAAATCATCATGACATAGTTATGATGTCATTAATCATACCAAAACCCTAAAACGGTATTTTACTATTCACTGAAAATTCAACTTTTTCAGAAAAATCCCAAAATTTCACCTTAACCAAATATCAATGCTCTGATTTCAAAAATGAACTCCATTTTATAAAAATAATTTTCTAAATATTTTTAATTTAATTTTTAATTAAAAAACACTATTCACCAGAAAAAACTAATACTTGAATAATAATTTATGAAACCGTTATTTAACCATTTTATTGAATCACATTACTTAATCAAGGTGCCTAGATTATATTAATACTTTATTTAAGTGAGATTACTAATCCATTTGGTCACATTACTAATCTTAAGCATAAATTCACTATTCATAATTTACTATTCATCAAAAATTAAGTTGATCTTATTAGACTCTAAATTTCATACTGAACATAATTGTAGAAGACCATTTTTTGAAAATCATTACAAATTTTTAATTATTTAAGGTTTACATAAACATTTTTTAAAATATCCTTTTCCTAAAATTCATAAAAAATATGCATACTAAATTTATCCGATCATTGGAAAGTTCATAAACTTCATCATAAGAAGAAATCCCAATTTTTATTTAAAACAAAGGATTACACAAGGCAGTTACGGTCTCCTTATATAGCCCCTTATCACACCAGCATAGGACCTAAGTGTATGGTGTGCTAAGGTGAGAGAATCTGAGGGAGGCTCGGCCAACATCGCACGAGTAGTAATTTCTATTAGTTTGAACTTCTCGCATAGGCGATTCTGTTCTAGCTTCACACGATGAAGTTCGACTTAGTTTTGGTCCAGAGCAAAGCCCAGTGGTGCTACCTTCTTCCCAAGTTCTGTTAGATGAGCTTCAATCGGTCCAAGACTACTGGGTGAGGCCATCGAATATTCTTTCTATAATAATTAACCAAGATTACTTGTATTTAGAGACAATAATCAAAATGTTTAGTTTCCAGCGGTCATATTGACCAATGGTCATATACCAGTCAAAACCCAACGGTCTCATTTTAATTATACTCATGTTATCAAATGAAACATTTTTGTTGAGTATAAAAATAAAATAAAATAACACATAAAATCAGGAAACAAGATTTATTCAAAATTTCGAGTCGTTACAGAGATGATAGCCTATTGGTGGTAGTTACATTAGTGTTACCAAGCCATTCACGAAATTTTCCACATATCTTAGCTTCAATGATATCATTCTTATCCATTGCATATTCTTTAACCTGAGGAAGTTGAATTGGAGGTAGATGCATCCTTTGAGGAGTATCCTATCTGTATTATTGATCATGGCATGCATATTATCCAAGGATAGTTAGTTCCTCTGATACATATGCTATGGAAGAACAACCATGTGCAATATGAGAATTGGGAGTGAGAGGTCAATGTACGTGCCCAGTGGCCAGAGTTATTCTTAGATGATGCTTTACCACCCTTAGAAGAGAAATTTTGGGATAATTTTTTTTAATGGGGGAATATTTTAATATCCCTAGTTTTCTATGAGGTATAAAACCTTTTAATTTCTATTTAATTCCTTAATTTTATCCAAATGGGAGTGCCTAGTGGGGTTATAGAGAAAATGGGGGTGTCTAGAGCTTATATGAAGCCTGTATCTTGAGATTTTGGAAGAGGTAACTGGGCCACATAGTTAGTAGAAACCACATATACCAGGCCACATGGTTGGGTTTAACCATGTAGTGTGGTCCAGTGGACTATCTAGGGCCACATGGTTTGATAAAACCATGCATTCCAGGACACACACTCATGCGTTTTACTGTAGAGTTTTTAACAGAGGGAAAATTCATGGTCGATGCATGATTTTTCTAACCGTGTACCATGACCATGCAAGGGGATTCTTAAGGTAGATATGGGTTTATATTTGAAACATTATTTGGACAACCATCCATCCAAACCATGAGACCCCCTTTAAGTTGGGTAAAATGACCATTTTTTCCTTAATGCTTTAATTGCGTAAACCCTCTTCCCTTTTCTTCTTCTCTAGCCATGATCACCCCTTTTCTCCCATTTGAGCTCTTCTTTAAGATTATCCCAGGGATTGAAGGAATTTTTCTATCTGATGTAAAATTCAAGATCCATTTATCTTGTTGGATATCAACCAATGAGTTCTTCATTCCTGAGGCTCCTTTTATCATTTGTATTTCTATCAGAAATGCTATTTTGGTGCAGGATCTTATGCCCTATTTTCAAGGCATTCATACATTATTCAATTTTCTCTTAATTTGGACCGAATCATAGGTTGATAATGGATGAGTGTTCTTTTATGAGATTAAGGTAAGTGTTTTATACCTTCTACATAAAATTATTGTTTTTTTATAGCTTGTTTTTTTTGTACCGCATGTCGGAATTTCTGGGTGATGCAAAATAAATTAATAAATCCTTGATTTAATTGATAAATTAATTTTTAAGACATTCTGTGACACCTTTATGAAAGGTTGGATGTTGTTGACCTCAACTTGAACATCCCATGGGGTGGGTTATTCCATTTTCCCATGATTATGTCACCATTGGGGTGAGTTGAGTTAGCTATTCTATTGGGAAATTAAATGTGATAATGAAATGGATTATTAAAGGTTATAATCACATTATAAAACCTTTTCATTTATAGTGAAATCTATAAAATGTTCAATCCCTTGGATTGGGTATGATTATAAATGGATTAATGAGATGAATGGTTAATGAAATGGTGAATGATTTAGGTATGATGATAATGTAGGGTTCGTGGTATGGCACTGACGACTTGGTTAGATTCCATGGACATTTATACTCCATGGATAGGATTTACTTAGAATATTAGGATACCTTGGACATTTTTACTCCTTGTATCCTATTTAATTATATTACCTGGATTATATATACATTTATATTCCTTGTATTTTATTACTTGATTTACTTGATTTACTATGATGCTTTGAACATTTCTACTCCTTGGATCCAATGAATTATTAGGATGCATTGGACATTTATACTCCTTGGATCTAATCCATTAGGATACCTTGGACATTTATGTTAAGACCAAACTGAAGAGGAAGGTGTTTGTTTTCAAGTGTTGTCTTTTGTTATCAAGGAAAGTTTTTGAAGAAAGGAAATCACCTCACTTTTTATTGGTGAAAATCATACTGAACATTGTTTTCAAAAGAATCTAACTCACCATGGGTCCAGTATGTGAAAATATCATAATGAGGAACTAATCGTAATCAAACAGAGTTTTGAAAGAAAATATAATTCATTTTGAGTAAGAATCTTGATATAAGTAAATGGCAATTGGATTCACTCTAGATCTGATGTGGAAGAAGTGCTTGTAGTGGAGGAGAATCAGAGTCTGCATAACTATGATAAAATAAATGTGATGATTTGATATTTTGGAATTATCATAAATTGTAAGTTAATTAGAGAAATTATTATGCAATATTGATGAAATAAAGGCGGAGTGAAAGAGATGCAACCAATTATTTTCATATTGATCAGACTTGGAAAGACAGAAAAATAGGTATTCCAAATTGTACCTAGATTTATCATATCTAGGTGGAAGAGAAGAAAGAGATGCTGCCAATTGAAAAGGAATCATACCTAGTTTAATTGTATTTGTGTGGAAAATAAGAAAAGGTTTTTGGGAATATTACTCAAAATATCATACCTAGGATAATTTTATCTAGGCCAATTATACTCAAAAATATCTTACGCATGACAATTAGATTTGGACTGAGAAGGAAATAAATAGGTTTTTAGAGGATTGAAAAGTTTCAATACTTTCAATTTTAAGTCAAGAACTATAGAAGACGATCCTAATACATATTCAAAGGCATTATAATTATGTTTATGGGAAAAATAGAAAGAATTTTTAAGTGGTATTGTATTCAGAAAAGAAAGAAGCTACTAATCGGACTCGGTATGCCATCATAATCATAGGAAGAATTGGATGAGAATTATGAATGAAAATAAAATAAAAGATAATGATAAAAAATGAATTCAACTATTTAAAAGGGGTTTAATTGCTTTGTTTATCAACCAAGTGGGTCAAGAGAAAGAAATGAAGAAGAAAGCACGTTTCAAGTGAATTAAGAGAATAATTGGATATTTTTTTGAGGGGGAGTTTGAAATTAAAGGAGTGTTTTTTTCTTAATTGCTACAAAGAATTGTATTGAATAAATTGTATTGAAGAAAATTAGATATAGGAATTGAAATCAGAATAGTGATTGAAATAAAATTATGAATAAGGGATGAAGATTGTATAAGAATTGATAATCATCAAGAAGAGTTGACGAAGTAAAAATTCACCCGATATTTTAGGGGAAATTGAGATTTGGGTGAATTTGTGTGAGTGAGAAATATTTTGAGATTCCCTCCAAAACCTCTCATGTGTCACCTATAAAAGGCAAAAAGTACATTGTACTTTTTTGATGACCTATCTATTGTTCACTGCAAAAGAGATAGAAGCTCTGAGTTTTTAGAGAGAAGAAGAAATTTATGTATTGAGCTTTTAATTAAAGAAGTTTTTATGGGGAAGTGAAAGAAGAAGATGAAATATTACAACATTGTATTTGACTAATCATCATATTTAATGATTATTGTACTCATCTAATTACTATATTTGGCTTGAAAATCATATTCGGATGACTATCATATCAGGATGAATAATTGGTTTCAAAATTTCCATATTGGGATTTTCGTACTGAGGAATAATCAGATTGGAAAGAATTATACTATAAATAATTGTACTAGGAAGAATCAGATTGGAAAGAATCAGATTGGGAAGAATCATATTGGGAAAATCATACCTGGAAGAATCGTACTGAGAAGAATCATATCGGGGAGAATCAGACTTAGAGGAATTGGATTGGGAAAAATGTATTGGGAAAATCAGACTAGTTTTTCCTTAAAAAACTACAGGAAGTTATTAACATATTTTAGGTAATAAATTGAAGATTTTTTTTCAATTGAATACATTTTTGGAATTGAAAAATAAGAACAAGTAACATGAGTTGTTACAAAAACATTGTATTACCCTATTTGTGCTAAGAGGGTGCACACATACTTTTAGATTGTCTTCAAAGTACTACATGAGTGAAAGAGAATATCCTACTTGTTTTAATCAAAGGATTGTTTTCTAGTGGATTTTTTGGTATTGTATTTTCTCCAAACCATACCAAGGATGTAGCTATTCGTATTTCATAGTGAACCTTGTAAATACTTGTATTCCTGTAGATGTGTGTTTGAATTGTTTTCAGCAGGGAATATTATATTTTATAGAAGGTGAAGGCAGTTTCAATTATAAGGAAACATAAAAGAAAAAGTATCACTAATTCACCCCTCCCCCTCTTAGTGATACGATTATCCGAACTGGTCACTTACAAGTGGTATTAGAGGGCAGGTTCCCTTCGCTTATTCTTTACGGATGGAGAATTTTAATTGTGTGAATAGTAAAGGTATTCTAGTCTTAGATGGAAAGAATTATCATATCTATAAATATAGAATGTTAACTTAAGTTATATCTATTGGATATGATGTTATTGAAGCTCTAACAGATGGGTTTCCTCATATTGATTTTAAAACTCCTCTTACATCTATTGATAATAAGAATCTAGAGAATGATGGAAGAGCCAAGAATACTATATTATCACCACTCTTTGAAAGTGAATTACTAATGGTGAAAGTTGTTTCCATAGCCAAAGTTATATAGGATAAATTAAAAAACATAAATTAAGTAAATACAAAAGTGAATAAGGAAAAGTTACAAATCTAGAGGTTGAAGTATGAAGATTTGAAAATAGGAGAGAATGAATCTGTTAGGGACTTCTTTACCAGGGTAAATGACATTATGAGTACTATCAGATGTCTTGGTGAAAATATGGATGATTCTACTATCATTTAAAATATATTGATAATCCTTTCTAATAAGTTTGATTCAAAAGTTTATTCACTAGAAGACAAAGAAACCAAAACATTATCTCTTGATTATTTACATATCACTCTAATCACTTATGAAATGAGAAGGGAGAAATCTATGAAAATAAAAACAAAATTTGATAGGTAAATGTCCTTCAAGGCTAAAAAGAAAGTGAATTCAAAGAATATTCATATTGAAGATGAAGCTGGTGAATCTAATTTTGAAGATGAGGTATGTAAAATTCCTTATAATATATTATCCCTATTTTCTAAAAATATGAAAATAGGTATAGGGAAATACAAAGGGAAACTTCCCTTGAGGTGTTTTGAATGTGGAACAGTTGGTAACTTTACTACCAATTGTCCTTAAAGAAAGAAATAAGAGGATAGTGAAGAATAAGAAATAAAGTTAAGAAGATCATGGAAGAAACATGGTGAAAAAAGAAAATCATATTCCATAGGAAAAAATATGAAATTATTAAATTCCCAAAGAAGAAGTTTATTATCTAAATATGAAGAAGAAGAAGGAAGTGATGATGAATCTAAAAAATCAATTGAGTATGGTATTGAAAATAATTTTATTGAAAAAGTGAATTATTTAGAATTTGGAATCAATAGTTATGAAGAAGAAGAAACTTGACTTGAACATCATTTTAAAGAAGAGTTGAAGGAATGTTTGAGAAAGATTAGAAGGCTTGAAAAGAAAAACAAAAAGTTGGAAGATGAATGTTCCTCAATAAGCAATAAAAAATGTTTTACTGATAAAAAAGTAAAGTTGTAGAAATAAATTAATGATTTTAAAAAAAAATCTTGAAGAAGAAAAGAATTATAATGAGCATATAAAGGTTAATCTAAAAGCAATTGAAGAAGAGTTGGAACTTGTTCAACAAAAACTTTCTAAAGATGAAAAGAAAATTATAAATTTCAAAAACTCTATCACTGGAGTTGGTGAAAATTATCTAAAGGAGAAACCTGATAAGGATAAAAAAATATACCTTCAAATGTTGAGAAGAAAGTCGTAATTGTTTTTGAAAAGAATAAAAATTGAAAAGTCATTTATGTGGCTAAGACCAAAAAAATCGGGAATTCATAAGCCTCAAAGGACCCTAAATCTGAAAATGTTTTGAAACAATATGATTCTGAAAAAGTTTTGAACACATCTAGTTTTGATAGATCAGAAAGAAAATTAAGACTCCGATTGATAATAGAAAGGTTGATGACTCAAAAAAGAAATATAAGAAGGTGGCTGAGAAACATATTCACAATTTTGGTTAGTATGGAAGTTTCAAAAAAAAAAAACTCATTTTATGGATATTGTTGGTATTATAGTGGATTTGTACATATAGAAAATATGTGTTTGTTTAACGAACAACAATACTATTATTCCATAGGTTATGAAAGGAAAGGTTTGAGGGGGAGACAATTCCCACAAAATAAGAAGTTTGAGAAGTTTTTTTAAAGAAACATGAAAATGTTGGAGTGAAGATTAAAAAAAGGTTACAACCTTTAAAAACTATTTAAGATGTGGAAAACCTGGAAACCTTGAAAAAGGATGTCCTGTTTTACTTCCATCACAACAAAAGATTCTTAACAATTCTCAAAAGCCGAAGGTAAAACAAGAAAGGGAAGAAGAAAAAGATCTTGTTATTTAAATTGCATTGAAAGCTACAAAAGGAGAATGAACTTGGATCCTTGATAGTGAGTGTTCTTCTAATATGAAATGGAATTTGAAAATTTTGAATAATATGAAATATTTGAAGGAAGGAACAATGACATTTGGCAATGATGAATCCTTGAAAATAAAAGGTGTTGGATCAACCGTCATTGGGAAAGAGAATATGAAATCCAAGAAAAAATTGTATGTTGATGGGTTGAAACACAACTTGCTAAGTGTTTCACAATTGTGTGATGATTCTAGTGATGTTTTCTTCAGAAAAGATGGATTTTTTGTAAAAGGTGAGGAATATGGAAAGATTGTTACAAGAGGCCAATGTACAAAAAAAATTGTTTTAGGTTGGTGAAATACAAAACTCTTGTTACATGAGTATGGTGGAAGAGAATAAATTATAGCATAAAAGGCTAGGACACATGGGGAAGATAAACATGATGAAGTTATCTAGTAAAAACAGTTTCTGAGAAATTATTGATTTTACAAGAATAAGAGATTGGTGTTTCACTATTTATGATAAAGGAAAGATTACAAATGTTGTGCATAAGAAAGTTGATATTTTTTCAAGACAACCCCTAGAGCTTATTAATTCGGATATTTTTGGTCCAATGAGAAAAAAATCAATAAATGGAGATAAGTACTCCATTACTTTCATTGATGATTTTACTCACATTACTTGTGTTATGTATATTAAACACAAATTAGAAGATTTGAAAATGTTTAAAAGTTTCAGAAGTAAAGCATAGAAGGAATGTGAGTATTCAGTAAAGAAGTTGAGAACATACAATAGTGGTGAATACCGAAGTGAATAATTCAAAATTTATCATGATAAGCATGAAATTTGTCATGAGTATTATTCCCCATACAGTCCTCAACAAAATGGGGTTGCTAAAAGAAATAATAAAAGTTTAGTGGAAATGGTAAGAACCATGTTACCTGAACATGGAATTTCTTATTGCTTTTGGAGGCAAGCCATGAGTACTACTATTTATATTCAGAAACATTGTTTCTACATTTCAAATTTAGATATGACTCTATATGAATTATTTTATGTAAAAACTCCAAGTTTGAAACATTAAAAAGTATTTGGGAGTCCATGCATTATAAAGAAGAAATGTGGAAACTATGGAAAGTTAGAGTAGAAAGGTGAAGATGAAATCTTTCTTAGCTATGATTTGGAAAGAAGATGATATAAATGATTCAATAAAGAGACAAAAATAATTGTTGATTCTGTTGATATGAAATTAATTGAAAGAGGAAAGAAATAAAAATATATTCAAGCAGAAAAAGAAGCTGATAAAGTTGAATAAAACTATTTTGATAAGGATACAGAAAACTGTATCCTACTAAAGAAGAATAATTAGACTCATACATTTCAAGTTATGAGAAATATACTTGAAAATATCATCCTAGTATGAGGAAGAAAGTTAAATCTTAGAATATAATTGGTGATAAACATCAGAAGGTTCAAACAAGAAGAAGAACAACTGATATTACACATACTTATTTTTATTCAAAAGTGGATCTGAATGATGTGAAAGAAGATTTTGAGTATCCAGAATGGGTTCAAGCTATGAATGAAAAGTTGGATCAGATTGAAAAGAATGATACATGAGAACTCATGCCCTATCCTAAAAACAAAAACATTATTAGCACAAAGTGGGTCTTCTGAAACAAGCTAAATGAAGATGGTAAAGTGATAAGAAACAAATAAAGATTAGTGTGAAAAGGGTATTCACAAATTAAAGGTATTGATTTTGATGAAACCTTTGCTCTGGTGGCAAGACCTAAAATAATTAGAATCTTTCTTTATATTGCTGCACAATGAGGCTATACGATCTTTTAAATGGATGTTAAATCCACATTCCCGAATGAATATCATATATAGGTGGTTTATATTGAACAAAATTGTGGATTTTTTGTTGGGAAGGATGAAAGTTATGTGTGTAGATTGAAAAAGGATTTGTATGGACTAAAAAAAGCTCTTACAGCATGGTATTAAAAATTGGATACATGCTTATGGAAGATGAATTTCAATAAAGAAAGAGTGGATATAAATATCTACATTAGAGAAAGTCAAGAGTATTCTCTCATTGTGATTGTTTATGTTGATGACATTATATTTTTTGGGAATGATGAAAGAAGTTGTGAAAGGTTTGCTGAAGAAATAAAAATGGTATTTGAAATTTCCATGCTGGGGAAATGAAATACTTTCTTGGATTAAAAATACATCAAAGGAAGGGATAAATTTTTATTTCTCAAGAGAAGTATGCTAAGGAACTTCTTAAGAGGTTCAGAATGGAAAATTGAAAACCTTTTTCCACACCTATTTCAATAGGAACAAAGTTGTCCAAAGATGGAGAAGGAAAATAAGTTTATCAGAAATAATTTCAAAAGTTGATTGGAATTTTGTTGTAATTAACTGATTGAAGACCCAAAATTGTTTATGTTGTTACCTTATGTGCAAGATTTCAGAGTACTCTAAAAGAATCTAATTTACTTGCTGGAAAAATAATTCTCAGATACATCAAAGGCACAATAGAATTTGGAACTAGGTATGGCAGCTTGTATAGTATTGAATTGTTTGGATATTCAGATGCTGATTGGGTAGGAAATATTGATGATAGAATATCCACATATGGTGGGGTATTCTTTTTGGGAAGGAATTGCATTATTTGGTATTCAAAGAAAAAAAATAGTAACTCTCAGTATAAATGAAGCTGAGTATGTTGCTTCTACTCAACCCACTACTCAATTTATATGGATGAAAACTCAATTGAAAGATTTACTTATTTAATTGAAGTTACCCTTTCTCTTAGGTTTTGATAATAAAAGTACAATAAATCTCACTAGGAATATAGTTCAACATTTTCATTCAAAACATATTGATATCAAATATCATTTCATCAAAGAGCATGTGGATAAGAATGAATTGAAATTGAAATATGTTCCTATATCAGAACAAGTAGTTAACATATTCACAAAACCTTTACTGAAGGAATCCTTTTCTAAATTGAGGTTGAACATGGGAATCCAACCTCTTTCTCATCAAGGTTGAGGTATGTTTTTCCCCTCTCTCATCTTACATTTGGATCGTTTTTTCAAGGGGTATAATTGTTTCATAAATCAATGTATTTCATATAAAAATAGGGTGTTGCGGGTAATCTATGAATTCAACATTGTCTTATGAATGAACTATTATAACTATTTTTTGGAGTGGTTATAGGAAAATAAATTGTTTTTTTATTCTAGGGAGGATGAAGAAGAGCTGAGGAAGGAAAAATAAAAAGGTTGTCATAATCACAACTTTTGGACAACATGGTTTTACTATCAATGATTCTTGTTTCTTATAATGAGTTAGATCATGAAGTATTACAATTATTGATGTTTAATCTATTTTTTAATGATAAAAAGTTTAGTGATTTATGAAAATTGGTTGACAACAAAATCCAAAAGGGGATATTGTTAGGACCAAGCTGAAGAGGAAGGTGTTTGTTTTCAAGTGTTCTATTTTTTTTGTCAAGGAAAGTTTTTAAATAAAGGAAATCACCTCACTTTATTTTTGGTGAAAATCGTACTGACCATTGTTTTCAAAAGAATTGAACTCACCATGGGTCCGGTATGTGAAAATATCATAATGAGGAACTTATCATAATCACACTTAGTCCAGAAATAAAGTATCAATTGTTTTAAATAATAATCTTACTAGAAGTAAATGGTTATTGGATTCACTCTGGACCTGATGTGGAATAAGTGCTTGTATTGGTGGAGAATTAGAGTCTGCATGACTACGATAAAATAAATTTGAAAATGATTTTCTATTTTGGAATTATCATAAATCACAAGTTAATTGGATAACTTATGATGAAATATTGATGAAACAAATGGGGATTAAAATATATGTGGATAATTGTTTTCAGATTTATTGGACCTATAAAGAAAGAAAAAAAGATATTCCAAATCATACCTAGATTTATCATATCCAGGTGTAAGAGAAGAAAGAGATGCTATCGATTAAAAAGGAATCATACCCAGTTTAATATTATCTGGGTGGAAAATAAGAAACTTTTATTGGGAATTGTACTCAAAAGACTATACCCAGAATGATCGTATCCAGAATAATCTTATTCAGAAAGATCATACTCATGACAATTGGATTCAGGCTGAGAAGGAAATAAATAGGTTACTAGAGGTTTGAAAAGTTTCAACATTTCAATTGTAAGTTAGGAACTATAGAATATGATCCTCAAATGTATTCAAAGAAATGATAATGAAGTTGATGAGAAAAAGAGAAAGAAGTTTTAAGGGGTATTGTATTAAAAAAAGATGGAAGCTGCTGATCAGACTTGGTATGCCATCATAATCAGAGGAAGAATTTCTTGAGATTGATGAATGTAAATAAAAAAAAGAGCATGATCAATAATGTAGTCAACCATTTAAAAGGAGTTAAATTTCTTTGTTTATTAACCAAGTGGGTCAATAGAAAGAAATGAAGAAGAAGTTGTGTTTCATGTGAATCAATAGATAGATTTATATTTTGTCGAGGGGGAGTTTGAAATTCAAGGAGAGTTTTTTTCTACATTGGTACAAATCATTATATTGAAGAAATTCTATTGAAGAAAATCAGATATAGGAATTGAAATTGGACTGATGATTGAAATAAAAGTCTGATTAAAGGATGAATATTTTAGAATAATTGAGAAGCTTCAAGAAGAGTTGATGAAGTCAAAATTCACCCAATATTTTAGGGGAAATTAATATTTGGGTGAATTTGTGTGAGAAGGAAATATTTTGGAATTCCCACACAAACCTCTCACGGGTCACCTATAAAATGAAAAATGTACATTGTAATTTTCTAATGACTGATGTACTGTTCACCACAGAAGATAGAGAAGCTTTGAGTTTTTAGAGAAAAGAAGAAATTTCCTTATTGATATTTTTGTTGAATAAGTTTTGATGGAGAAGTGAAAGGAGAAGAGGAAATATTGAAACATTTTATTCGAATGATCATCATACTCAGTGATTATCGTGCTCAACTAATTACAATATTCAGATTGAAAATCATATTCAGATGATTATCATACCAGGATGAATAATCGGTTTCGAGATTTCCATATTGAAGAAGAATCAGACTAGAAAGAATCATATTGGAAAGAATCATATTGGGAAGAATTGGATTGGTAAGAATCATTTTGGGAAGAATCATATTGGTAGAATCATACCGAGAAGAATCGTATTGGGGAGAATCAGACTCATAGGAATCAAATTGGAAAAAACGTACTGGTAAAATTGGAATTGTTTTTCCTTAACAAAGTCTATGAATTTATTAACATCTTCTGGGTAAGAAATTCAAGAAGTTTTTTTTTTCAATTTAATATATTTGTGGAATTGAAAAAAGCACAGGTAACATAATTTGTTACAAAAACATTGTATTACTCTATTTGTACTAAGAGGGTACACACATACTTTTGGATTGTCTTCAAAGTACTACACAAGTGAAAGGGAATATCATACTCATTGTAATATAAGGATTTTTTTCTAGTGGATTATGTGGTATTATATTTTCTACAAACCTTACCAAGGATGTAACTATTCGATTGAATAGTGAACCTTAAAAATACTAGTGTTCTTATGGATGTGTGTTTGAATTGTTTTCAGTAGGGAATAGAATATCTAATAGGAGGATAAGGTTGTTTCAATTGAAAGGAAATATAAAAGAAAAAGTATCATTGATTCACCCCTCCCCCTCTTAGTGATATGATTATCCTGACCGGGAACTTACAATTTATACTCCATGGTTTTAGCTTAATCAGCTTACCAGGATGCCTTGAACATTTCTACTCCTTGGATCCAACCCATTAGGATGACTTGGACATTTCTACTTCTTGGATCCTGTTTATTTTATTTAATTAGTTTCCTCAAATGCCTTGAACATTTCTACTTCTTGGAACCTATACTATGTAGTCTTGATACATGATTACACAGTGTAGGCTATTTATGTTACTTGATACATGATTACATGATTTTCACAATGAGTCTTGATAGATTGTAAAATATTTATTATGTTATTATTAATTGTACTCCAATTATATTTTCACACTATTTCAGGTTATATGCATTGACTGGACTTGTTATAGACACTATTGGTGGTTTCATACTAAGTTTTATCTCACACCCTCTTCAGGCTGTCATTGGGTACCAGAAAAGACTTCATGGTGAGGTGTGTATTTACATGGTTACTCTTTGGATAGACACGCGAGATATTGGGAATCATTGATGATCCTTTGAAACTATAGGTAAAATCATTTCTTAGGTTGGGATGTGAGATGGAGATCCTATTTCTCTCTCATTTGGGTTTCTTTTATGAGAATATATATCTCTATTATTGGATTTCATTTCCTATCTTATTATGGGTTGAAATTTCTACATCTATCATGTCACATATTTCTCCCCCTTAAGCTTTTGGGGCATCCTACCAGGTATGTATATACTCATCCCTACATGGATTTTTTCCATACATATTGTTTCTTATGTAGACATTGGACAATTAAACTGTGATTACAGAAGAGTATAGGGGATACCCAGGTGCATTTGAAAATGTATGGTGGTCAGGGCTTGGAGATATGGTGTTAGGATCTCTCAGTATTTACTTTTCTAGTTATTTTCAGGTTGGAATATCTTTTCTGGTTGGCCGTGTATTTTTCCCTTTCATTTTCTTACTTAGTCCCGCTCTTTTGTATTCCCTAGAGACTGTCACATGCGTGATTTTTACTATAGATGTTACAATATTTTTATTATTATTCCTCTTAACTTCTACATGGAGATGGTTGGGTGAATGAATAAAGGTGAATTAGGAAAAGGCCTCCCATATTAGTTATTCCTTTCATTGCTTATCACCATCCCCTAGCCTATGGAGGTAGGATTGGGGTAGTTGAAACTCGACCTTCCATCATCCAGGAGGGCCTCAATGGGTCAGGTCATGACAGATTGGTATTAGAGGTGGTTCAACCTTAGGACGTCATTTTAAGTTTTGTTACCTTATGTGGTTTGGTTGGGAATTTAGGGAAATAATGTCAAATTGTCTCGAGTGTGGCTCTAGGCCAGGGAATACAATGTTGGTACGATGGTCAATGTATCCATTCATTAGGACTTTGATTACCTAATTTTTGACTCAACATACTAATACATTGGTTGTAGAGAATTTTGGAACATGAATTATATAGTATTTAGTTTTTAACTATACTTATTGATTCAGATCCTCATATATATTATCATCTGACAATGGTACATCTTGATTAAATTTTTAGGATGCCTCCATAAATACAGCCATCCAGATAACCAATTTAGGATCAT
This sequence comes from Viscum album, assembly GCA_963277665.1. Lineage (NCBI taxonomy): Eukaryota > Viridiplantae > Streptophyta > Magnoliopsida > Santalales > Viscaceae > Viscum > Viscum album. The sequence continues at coordinate 197,183,774 of OY728164.1, forward strand.
GAGGATGATCCGATGAGTGATGAGGCCTTATTTTAGGGCCCATCATGTGAGATATTTCCTCTAAGAGGGTAAGTTGCAACACCCCTCCTATCAAGTAGCATATTATACTAGCAAATATGGATGAGGATATACGCAGGCTTAACGCATTCCATAAGTTCTAGAACCAGAGGCCTTTGAGGTTACATAGTGATCCAGATCCCCATGCAGTAGAGGATTATATTGATTTAGTTATCTAAGTTTTCAGACTTGTGTAGACCTCAACTAATTATATTTTTGTGATGGAAACCATCCTTTTCCATGGAGTATCTGGGTGCTGGTGAAATTTAGTCACGCAGAAACATGATGAGTCAACAATATCATGTTCTGAATTCCATTAGCTATTTTTAAAGGTGTATTACCCCTCATGCCTACACTTATTATAGATTATGAATCTTCTGGAGCTATATCTAGGAGGGATGACAATTGCTGAGTATGCCGCATGGTTCACTGAACTTACACGATACTCCCTCAACATGATTTTATATGATTACATCAGGGTGTGTAACTTTGAGCAGGGTCTATGAAGAGAGATTATACTAGTGAGGAACCCCAGTTCATTCCCACATATGATAGATTATTAGTGTGAGGTGATGGTGAAAAATATATACCTATTCAAGGGATGGTATGTAGTTGGAGCTGGCAGTGGGCATCATAACGTTGAGTCATCTGCAATAGATAATAGGCACCAATCGATGGGATCTCATCATAAGAGATCATATCATGACAAGACTCAATCATGTGGTCATGTGGAATATAGACTATGAAAAGGAATATGGAATCCTAGAGAGGGGATATTTTATGCATGTGATAGGTGAGGTCACATGGAATGTGATTTCCTAACCCAATGTTCTAAGGAGGGTAAGAATGTAGCAGATGAACCACCATAGAAGAGGAAATTCCATGATCATTGTTCTCCCAAGAATGACCAAGGAAGCCCCCAGGGAGGTGGATCTAGTAGAGGAGTAGGTGGGGCTTCAGGAGGAGGAGTTTTTGGTGGTGGGCGATGTTATTATCTCCTTCCACCACCACCACCAGGAGACCCACATCAGGCTTATGAAGCTGGTGTTGGGGCTATGGGAAGCTATAGGATATAGAGGAATATGATCCTATAGCTCACAGGATGATTAGAGGTATGATTTGTGTTTATTATACTCTTTATTCAGTACTACTAGACATAGGTTCAAATCATTTAATCATTTATTTACTCTTGGTTTGAGATATAGAGCTCCCATTTGAGACTTTATCCTAGTATCTTTGGCTTTATGTTCATATAAGAAACATTTATTTGTTATATTTTATTTTATGAAAGTGAGATCTATCACTTGGTGGAGAGAGTTTATTGTGGGAAATTTTGGTCATCATAATGAGACCTTACGATGTCATCTTGGGTACGGAATGGTTTTCCATGGTTCAAGCCCAGATTTATTGTGACCACAGATGACTCATATGCCTTCATACTAATGGGATGAGATTATCCTTTGTAGACTATAGTGATCTTATGGTAGAGAGAGTGGGTTTTGTTAACAGGAATCTGAAACCCATCACCCATTAGTTGGAGTGTTTATCCCTTAGTGCAGTGGGCTCTTCAAGAATCTGTATTCCTTCAGCTATGGAGGGTTATATGGATTTATTCCCCAAGAAAATTTTGGGACTACCTCTGAGTTGGGAGATGGATTTTTGCACATACTTACACCATGGGACCACTTTGATATCTTATTCAGCATATCATATGACCCCTATAGAGCTCTATAAGCTAAGGGTATAGTTGGAGGACCTTTTAGAGAAGTATTTTATCAAAACTAGTGTTTCCCCCTATGTATCTCGGATGTTTTTCATGAAAAAGGTGTATGTGAGATTTCAACTTTGTGTTGATTATCGTTGCATGAACCAAGAAATGATAAAGAAAAAGTACCCCTTTCCAAGGATTGATGACCTCTTACATTAGTTTTGAGGTGTGATATATTTCTTGAAGATCAATCTAAGGTCCGAATACCACTAGTTTAGAGTTCATGAGGATGATATTTTGATGTTGTCATCTCGATGTTGTTACAAACACTATGAGTTCCTAGTGATGCCTTTTGATGTAATGAATTCCTCCACTGTGTTTATGACTTTGATGAATAGGATCTTCCAACCACACTTGAACCAAATTGTATTTATCTTCATTGAATATATACTCATCTACTCTTCTTCAGAGGAGGATCATGCAGAGCACACGAGGATGGTCCTAAACTTGCTTTGGGAGAACCAAATTTATGGAAAGCTCTCGAAGTTTCAGTTCTAGATCCATGAGGTTCACTTTCTAGGGCATGTCAATTCTAATCTTGAATTCTCTATGGACCCAACAAATATTTATGTAGTTCTTTCTTGGGTGCCACCCAAGAGCGTGTCATAGGTGAAAACTTTTCTTGGATTAATGGATTACTATAGGAGTTTTTTGGTAGACTTCTTTAGGATTTTATCCCCTTTGACCACCTTGACACAAAAAGGGAATCCATTTACCTGGACTAAGAAGTTCTATAGATCCTTTGAGGAGTTGAGGTTGAGGCTAATGATTGATCCTATTTTGTGGCTATCAGAGGATGGTGAAAAGTACATAGTGTGTTGTGATGCCTCTAGAGATGGGACTGATTGCATGTTGATGAAGAGGTAGGAAGTTATCATATAAGGGTTGATTAAGTAGAGACCCCACAAAAATAACTACATGACTCAAGACCTGGAGTTGGAAGTTGGGGTCTTCACTCTGAGGATGTGGAGGCACTATATTTTGGGATAGTGCTTTATTATTTACTAATCCCATTAGAGTATCAGGCATGTCTTCATGTAGAGAGTAATAAACCTAATACAAAGTTAATGGTTGGAGTTCCTATAGTAATATGACTTTAAGATACTCTATACTTCTAGGAAGGGTAACATGGTGGAAAATTCCCTTAACAGGAAGTCCCAAGCTCAATTGGTGGAGGAGGAAACTAAGTAGTTAGCTTCCTTAAAGTTAACCCTAGTTAAGGAGGTGGGTACAATTTTTCTTCAGTCGATGGTGCTGACTCCTCTGCTTCTTTTATGTGTGAGAGGGGATCAGTTAGGATACATCGACTGCGAGGTCCTATGTGACCAGATATCATTTGAAGATTCACCAGATGGATTTTATGATGAATAGAATCATGTAATCCTTTTCCAAGGACAAATGGTAGTTCCGATCATGATGCGATAGGGGGTGATGGGGGAGTTTCAAACTTCTTCGATGTATGTACATACCGGTGTAGGGAATATTTACAAAGACCTTCAGTGGTAGTTTTGGTTGGCTAGCATGAGGTGGGGTATTGCTGAGTTCATCTCTTAGTTCCTCACATGTCAGTAAGTGAAGACTGAGTACCAGGTTTTGGATTTTTTTTCGTAGCCTCTTGATATCCTAGATTGTAAATGGGATGACATATCCATGGACTTCATGATAGGGATTCCACAGACAATAAGAGGCCATGACGCCATATGGGTGATAGTTTATTGATTAACAAAGTCAGAACACTTTCTTTCTATTAGAGAGTAGAGATCAGGTGAGAGTTTGGGGCACTTGTACATGTGGGAGATCACACACCTTCATGATGTGCCCTCAACAATTGTATCTAGACATGATTCATGGTGTACATCACAATTATAGAGAGGCATATAGGAGGCATTCAGGATCTAGTTGAGAATAAGTATATATTTCCACCCCCAGAAAAATGTCCAGATTGAGTGCACTATCCAAGTGATAGAGGATATGCTAAGGGATTACATGTTAGACTTTGGAAGGATCTGGGAGGATCATTTACCTTTGTTGGAGTTTACTTATTATAATATTTATCACTCTAATATCTATGGAACCTTTCGAGGCCCTATACAGGAGACCCTTCAAGTCACCCTTATGCTAGACTAATATCGGTGAGACATCTATTGTTGGGATAGATATGGTGTAAGTGATGATGGAGAAGGTCTAGGTGATCCATAAGTGGATGGGGATATCCAATAGTAGATATAAATCTTATTCAAATTGACGTCATATGCCCTTATAGTTTGAGCAGGGAGACTATGTTTTCCTAGGAGTCTCCCTATGATAAAGATTGCAGAGATTCAACTAGGGAGGTAATCTATACCCAAGGTTCATCGGGCCATTAGAGATCTTGCAAAGGGTTGGATGGTTTCTCACTATCTTTCCTTACCCCTATAGTTGTAGTGGGTTCATGGAGTCTTCCACGTGTCATAGCTGAGGGGATACATTCATGATCCTATGAATGTTATTGATAAGGGTGAGCTAGACATCGAGGATGGATCCACCTTTGTGGATCAACCAGTGGAAATTGAGGATTGATAAGAGAGGATCATGTGTAGATGATCTATTCCATTTTTTCCTATGATGTGGCCGTATGGGAGCATGCAGGAGAGATCTTGGTAGTGATAGAGCTAAATTCAGGTTTAGTATCCCCATATTTTTTTCTTAGTCTATGTTTTTTTAGGATAAAAATCTTAAAGGAGGTAATAATTTATAGACCCTATTTTTTCCTTATAAGATTTTGAAATACATCAAGAAATATTTTTGAAGCTAGTATTTGAGATGATGTGCAATTATGAGGTTCGGTGAGCCCAAAATTAATTTTATAAAAATATTAAATATATTTTTTATCACATGTGCATAGTTTTTCAAATATAATGGAATATCTCCTGAATGAAATATCATAATGGAAATTTGAGACCACAGTTGAGTACGGAGCATGGGATTTAACCTAAGCATGACCTAAAGTTTTTCAGTGTAAGGCATACAATGGAGGAATTCATTGGAGTGTGTGTTTAAATTAAAATAAATGAATAATTGATTTATTTCAATTTAAATGACTCAAACTTGAAACTCTATAAATATGTCATCATGAATTTTTTCCAGGGTTAGTCTCATAATATTGGGAGTATTTTGAGAGCAATCCACCATTATTCATTGGAGAATCATGATCAGATGATGACCAATAACCATATCAAGGTCAATCGAGGCACAATGAACTCAATGGGTCTTATCCATCATTAACAACTCTGTTATTCAAAAATGATCGATTTGAATTGTGGTAAGACTCATCATTTTTGTTTTTCGAACTTATGATTAAATTGTTGAGCATTATCAAAACTATTATCCTTGATCTATGTTTAATTGAACCTTCACATGAGCCCATTAGAATTTAATTAAATTTTTTATTCAATTTTTATTGATTATGATATGTTTCTCACCCTGAATATATCTGAATTATGTTCAATGTCAAATAATGATTTTCCAATGATTGATTCAACTTTGTTATTGATGATTTTACCCCATAGTTCTTCGTGTTCTTCATCATTTTCCTATGAGTTCATGGTTAAATTTTTTTGGGTGGATTATAGTTTCATCAAACCCCCATATTCATGTGTGATGAATGAGATGGAATTTTGATGATGGATTGGGATGATTTTTGAGATAAGAGTGATGATTTCCATGGATCTGGGATCCGGAACTGTGAGACAATGATAAATGGAAGCGTATGAGGTAGAGGCTGCTTCAAATAGTGGTTTAGGATAAGATTTATGGCCACAATAGGGATGGAAATCAATGGAAAATTATGTTACACTTATTTTCAATGGATTTGGAGTGGTCAAAAGCTAGAAATCATGGTGGTGGGCACAAATATTGTATCTTCTCGAAAGATGTGACATTCTGTGAAAATCCTGACTACACAACGTGTACTAGGATGAACACATGCCATGTAGCCTAGTTTTTGCAGTAGCTAGGGTTTCATGTTGGAGTTAAATATGACACGTTGTGTAGAGGGACCAAAAGTCATGTAAAGCCTAGCTATCCATTATGGCGTTTAAAATGGGCACATGCCCACGATACCATGTGGCCCCACACATTGTGTATGGTGGTAGATATAAAGGTTACTTCATAGAGTACATTGGCTTGGGTAGGTGGAAAACACTGAGTTCCGGCATGAACCTAACATTCCATGTGTTATGAGGGGTGCACTATGTATTGAAACATTACTAGGTACACAGGTACATCTAGGATCACATGAGAAGGCCCCTGATTCATGCTCAAATTTACCCAAAAGAAGAAGGTAGGATGGTCCTTGCAGTCTAGCTTGAGTTGTCGAATCCTCAGAGACCTAAGAAGTACCTACAGACACGTACATTATATGGATTGTTTTTGGATATGAAGTGGATGACATGGGTTGATTTTATATGGGTTTAAAGGATAACTCACAAATTTAAGTAAATTCAATTTAAAATAATGAGTTTATCCTAGGTTATCGCTCGGGGTGGATTGGATGAAATTCTTTTTCAACTATTTCAATTTCTTATATTTGAAATGGGTTCATTTAAGAAGATAAAACAACATCCTCACTTGCTGGTTTAATACCTACACCCTTTAATACTAATCACCTATACACTTGAAGGATCAAAGTTTTGAGCACTTCAAGTTAAAGGTTCGTATTAGCACTTGAAGTGTGTGGCCTTAAATTCAACAAGGATGATGGAGTTTAAAAATCATCAAATAAAAATCTCAATTAAAGAAGTGATTAGACATTAATGGGGTGATAAATAACATCAAATATAGGCCCTTGATACTCCCTTGTATCAACCCATAAGTTGGTTATCCCTCCATTTATTCTATGGTTTCAATGGAAGCGGGAAGTAGACTCATGAGGGAGGAATTGAAGAAGTAAAAAAACACAATAAAATAACGATCACTCCACCGTTGTGTGATAATTTCACAAGGTTTGGTGTGAATAAATTCACACCTTGAACCAATGGTATCAAAGTGATATGAAGAACAATAGAATAAGAGGAGAAGAAGAACTTTTATTAAGAAACTAAAGTTAATTGAACAACTTACATGTGAAAGGAAAACTTGAGACAACAAAATCGCAGCATAACATTAAAATGAAAGGAAGATCAAAGATGATAAAATACTCTATCAACACTGCCATAAATAGGCATTTTGGGAGCCTTGGTTCAAGCCTCCAATAGTACAAAAGATCTCACTTGAGCATGGTAGGCCTAGGGTGGTGGAAATTAAGGGAGAGGAGACTTTTCCACCCTTGACCTGAGGTGGCAGCCATATTGCTTCCACCGAACAGATGTGCCTGTAAGACCTTCTAGATGGCCGAATTGGAGTGGGAAATAGGAGAAAAAAATTAATCTCAATATGTCCCTAACCTTATTTAAAGGTTCAGCCCAAAATAGTTTATCGTTAACAAGATATGTGTAAAATTGTGGGATGTTTTTCTTGGCCGCAGAACCTGGCCAAGAATTTTATCTTCAACTTGGGCCGAATAAATATCTACAATGGAGGCCGAATTAGCACTGGCTACTGAAGAATGATTTGTTCTTATATATGTCTTCTAGCATCCCACTAAATTTGGGCTTCATTGGGTTTGTAATTTGGGTCCCACATTCTCATCAGTGGGCTGGTGTCCAATCTGCCTTCTCCAGAATTGCTTCCATTCATCTCCAAATATCTCCATCATCCTTTATGAATACTCCATTGATCCCTGGATGAAAAATGTTCATATTTAAGTGTAGATACAATTCCTAAAATATCAAATTAAAATATGGATAATTACAATCCTTAAAATCAGATGAATCATTTGGCCTAAATTGGTGTACATTAGGCATGAAGTGCACAAATGATAAGAATGGATGTTCAAAATTGAAATCCACTAAATCAGGCCCATAAGATCAAAAAATAACATTTAATACCATTAAAATTTAATTAAAATATGTATTTTTATTGGCTAATCACACCCCCAACTTGAGATTTTCTAGTCCCGAGCAAAATGTATCTCAACAATATGAAATTTGAATTCCCTTTTCCAAAAATATTTTAACACACAATGATCACCAAAACCCTTATACCAAACAATCATGAAACCCATAAAAATATTTTAATACAATATAGTTTCATAAATAGATCCCAATCCCAAGCCCATTCCGTTTTTCAAATTCATTGCCATATTTCATCCAATATCAATTAAGTATGAGGATGTGTTGTGCATCACAATAGATATGAGGGTTCATCTTTATTCAAGGGGGAAATGATGGAAGCACTAGGTGGAATCACATTTCAATATTAATATGACTATTCAATTTTTTTATTGTATAATTTTTTTTGTTTTTTTTTTTTTACAATTTTGCCATGGTAATTGAAATTTCACTCAAAAGAGTCAACCCCTGTAGTGAGACTTTGCCGATGACTCCCAAGATCAAAGACCTTAGGGAACCAAGTGAATCCCACATACTTAGGCATCATCTCGAGTTAACCCAGTCAAAAAAAATTTCAAATTACCAAAAATAGAGATAAAATTACTAACTCTGGGCCATACAACTATGGAGTCACGATCCCCAAGTGCCGAAAGCCACGCATTAGGTCATTTCATTGATCTACGAACAAATTTATTGTTTTTTAATTTTTTTTATTGAATACTCATATTAAAACTAAAATGATCACCAAACCTATGCTATTTATTTGGGGGACCCCATGAGCTCAAACTAATACCCCACTATCCAAAGGACATGCATTGTGATTTTTTTTATTTGGATGAAAATATAAAAGATGAAATATCACATTGGATATCCACAATTTCCAAAATATATGCTAATGAAATTATACAAGGATTAAAATCAGAATTGGGGCATGCTAAATTATTTGATATTCAGTTTTAAAGTGTGTAATGTGTATTACCATGTTCAAAGTTAAAGGATTTTTTCCTTCCATTTACACATTTTTTTTTTCAAATCATTCATTTTTTTTGAAACAAAAGCATTTTTTATTTTATCTCCCCCCAACATAAAATAAAACTGTACCCAGTGTTTGAAGAAATGAAAATTTAGAAGGAGTAGAGGCAGATAAGGGAAGTTCAAAAAGGAAATTGAAATATGAGGATCATGGAATGAAGTTTCCTGGTGGTTGAAGTTGAAGTTCTTGCTGCTCCAATTTAGTCCATTGATCTCGATGTCACTCTAAGAATTCACTAGTGGAAAAAAACTATATATATATATATTTATATAATAAAGAAAGTAAAATATAAGTATATATATAAAAATTATAGAATAAGAAAGCACAAAAAAACCGTAGGTCAGTGGTAAGCACGCGCCCCAGTCTCCCTTTGGTCCCGGGTTTGAATCCCCGCGGCTTCACCGGTTGTGAAGAGGTTTGAACCATGACCCACGACATTTCCCTTTTTATTATTATTATTATTATATTATTATTTATTTTTTTTTATTTTTATTTTAACCTACAAACACATAAAATAAACTGATGATACATTGTCTTCTTTTTAAATTTCTGGGTAAGGTATTACTCAAGGATCACACCACATGACACAGATGAATATGGTGATCCCCTTTCATACCCATCCATACTCATAATAGAAGAATAGGTCAATAGTATATTTTTTTTAAATATCAAAATGATTCATTAATCTTTAAAAAAAAATGATCCGTAAATATGAAAATCACGGTTTGCCTCCCGTGCAACGCTTTGGTTTAATGTCTTTAGCTCGACTTATACCTTTAATTATTTAAGTATTTTCCTCATCTAAGGTTGGTTAACTCAAGTTTTCATCAACTTCATTTTTTTGGAATGGTTCAATGAATGTTTTGACTCTATGACCATTAACTTTAAAGGTTTGACCATTGGTGGGATCTTGAATTTTTACAGTCCCATGGGGGTACACCTTATGCACAATGTTTGGACCTGACCATCTAGATCTCAACTTTCCCAGGTGTAAATGAAGTTTAGAACTATACAAAAGAATAGGTTTACCCGGTACAATGTGTTTGGTTTTAATATTTTGAGATTGGTAGGCTTGTACTTTAGCTTTATTGATCCTTGAATTTTCATAAGCCTCCATCCTAAGTTCCTCAAGTTCACTGAGATCTAATTTCCTGTTTGTTTCATCCAATGAGAGGTCATAATTAATTTTCTTAATTTCCCAAAAAGCCTTATGTTCAATCTCCACTGGAAAATGGCATGCTTTACCATAAACCAACCTATATGGGGACATTCCTAAAATGGTTTTATATGCAGTTAGATAGTCCCAAAGAGCATCTAAGAGTTTGCTTGACCAATATTTCCTAGATGGTTTAACAGTTTTCTCAAGAATTTGTTTAATTTCTCGATTGGCTAACTCAGCTTGACCATTGGTCTATGGATGGTACGTAGTGGACACTTTTTGAAAAATTCTATACTTGTCCATGAGTGATGAGAATGGACGATTGAAAAAATGAGTTCCATGGTCACTAATGATAGCCCTAGGAATTCTAAATATAGAGAAGATGTTTTATTTTAGGAATCTAATCATAGTTTTATGATCATTTGATTTTGTGGGAATGGACTCAACCCATTTTGAGACATAATCAATAGCTAAGATAATGTAAATATATCCCCTAGAGTTTGGGAAGGGACCCATGAAATCAATTCCACAACAATCAAATATCTCAACCACTAATATGGGAGTGAGTGGTATTTGATTCCTTTTTGTGATGGACCCTACTTGTTGACACCTATGACAGTTTTGACAAAATGTGTAGGAGTCCCTTGAGAGGGTGGGCTAGAAGAGACCACACTGAAGAATCTTAGCAGATGTTTTCTTGGAGGAAAAGTGACCTCCACATGCCTCACTATGATAGAATTTAAGGATGGAATCTTGTTTAGATTTTGGGACACACCTCCTAATGACTTGGTCAGGGCAGAACTTATAGAGGTATGGATCATCAAACACATAGTTACTAACATCAAAAAGGAATTTCCTTCGAGCTTGAGTCCCTAAGAATTTTGGAATTACTCTTGTAACTAAGAAGTTGGCTATGTCAGCATACCAAGGGCAGTCACTCACAGAGTATAGGTGTTCATCAGGAAATGAATCAGACACAGAAAGGTAATTTGAGTTGTCTTTGAATTCCATCCTAGAGAGGTGATCAACTAAAACATTTTCAACACCCTTTTTATCCTTGATTGTGAGGTCAAATTTTTGTAATAGAAGGACCCACCTAATTAGTCTAGCCTTAGAATCTTATTTTTGGAAGAGGTATTTTAGTGCAGAATGGTCAATGAACACAGTGATGGGGGATCTTAAGAGGTAGGACCTAAACTTATCTAAGGAAAACACAATAGCAAGTAACTCCTTTTCAGTGGCAGTGTAGTTGAGTTGGGCATCATTTAAGGATTTGATTGCATAAGCAATGACATAAGGAGTTTTATCACAACGTTTTCCTAATACATATCCTACAGAAAAGTCACTGGCATCACACATAAGTTTGAAAGGAAGGTTCCAATTTTGAGATTTCATAATTGGAGGAGAGGTGAGAGAGGATTTGAGGGTTGAGAATGAACCCTCATAGATTTCTGTCCAAACAAATGGAGAATCCTTTACTAGGAGAGCCCAAAGGGGATGTGATATTGAACAAAATTGCTTGATGAATATTCTATAGAAACCAACATTTCCTAAGAAAGACCTAACTTCCTTGATAGTTTTTGGTGATGGAAGGTGAAGAATGATGTCAACCCTGGCTTTATCAACTTCAATCCCCCTACTTGAGACCAGATGGCCTATAACTAGTCCCTCTTTAACCATGAAATGGAATTTTTCCCAGTTTAGGACCAAATTCTTTTATTCACATCTTGAAAAGACTCTCTCCACCTTCTGCAGACATCCCTCATATGTATCCCCAAACAAAGAGAAGTCATCCATGAAGACCTCTAGAAAATCCCCTACCATGTCTGAGAAGATTCCCATCATGCACCGCTGTAAGGTTTTAAGGGCATTGCATAAACCAAAGGGCATACATTTGAAGTTAAAGGTACCAAATGGACATGTGAATATAATCTTCCCTTGATCCTATAGGGATACCTCAATCTGATTGTACCCCGAGTACCCATCTAAGAAATAGTAGAAGGCATGACCTGCCACTCTCTCAAGGACTTGGTCAATGAATGGTAAGGGGAAATGGTCCTTCTTAGTGAATGATTTTAGCTTCCTATAGTCAATTCAGACCCTCCATCCACTACTCACCTGATTTGGAAGAATCTCTCCATCCTTATTGGTTATCACTGTTATTCCTGCCTTCTTGGGAACCACTTGGATTGGGCTCACCCACTCACTCTCAACTATGGGATAGATGATAACAACTTTTAAAAATTTTAGAAGTTCCTTACTCACTACTTCCATGAGATTAGGATTGAGTCGCCGTTGAGGTTGAAGACATGGATTTGAATCAGATTCTAGAATAATCCTATGAGTCACGATAAGTGGGATAATCCCAAGAATATTATACAAGGTCTAACCAATGGATTTCTTATGTTTCCTAAGGACATCTAGAATAATCCTCTCATGATAGGATTCAAGAGAAGAAGAAATTACAATAGGATGTGTTTGATTTTCCCCTAGGAAGGAATACTTGTGTGCAGTGGGAAGTTCCTTAAATTGAAGATCAGGTTGGTTCAGAATTTCAGTAGAATATTGGGACATTGGATCAATATCATTTTCTTTTTTTAGAGTTTCAGATAGGATTGATTCCCCACATATAGAAGTTTTATCTACAAGATTGGTTTGATCAGATTTAGGGAAGGAAGTTTGATTGGTCTCCATGAATGTGGTTTGCTGAAAGGTTTCATTGATTGTTGGACCTAAGACTTCATCATAAGAGAAATTTGAAAATGACTCAAGCCAGGGAGATAAAATTCCTTCATGTGAACAAAGGAAATCAATCTCATCCTGACTTAAAAATCCATAAAATATTCCTTGATGTTATATGGATTCATTATCAATGCTTCCTATCATTTTTACTTCATTAATGTCCTTGTCATCCCCTATTTGTGAGCTTGCATTATAGATGTTCAAGTCTAGACTCATGTTCCCAAAGGTGATGGTCATGTTCCTATTTCGGGCTTGGATAATAGAGTTGATTGTTGCAAGGAAAGTATGACCAAGGATGATTGGGGTTTGTTCCTTATTTCCTAAGTTTGGATGGTTTTCAAAGACAATGAAGTTGGCAGGGTAGATGAAGTTTTCAACCTTTACCAAAACGTCCTTTAAAATACCCTTTGGAACCCTAATGCTACGATCATCAAGTTGAAGTGTGACAGATGTGGATTGGAGTTCTTCTAGGCCCAACTGACAGTACACAACATAAGGGATGAGATTGACACTAGCACCTATGTCACACAAGGCCTTGACAACTTTTCTATCTCCTAGTTCAACATTGATTTAAGGGAAAACCAGGTCTTTCAACTTAGGAGGAATGGTACCTTGAATGGTGTTACTCACATTAGCAGCCAAAAGGACTTGGTTTTTATGTGAAAATTTTCTTTTAAAAGTGAACAAGTCCTTAAGGTACTTTGAGTATGCAGGTATGGTTTGGATGGCATCAAGAAGGGGAATGTTCAACTTAACTTGTGAGAAGATTTCCCTCAATGTTTCACTCAATTCAGGATTGGTTTTCCCACTCATGCGTTGAGGAAATGGTACAGGTTGTGGGAAGAGACTTCCGAGTTCATCCTTTCCATTTGTTTGCACATTTGTTCTAGTAGGCTTTGTGGAATAGTTTTGGTTGTTGCTTTAGAAGATTGGTTTATCCCAGGGGGATATTTTGGAGGTGGGATGGTTTGTTGAAGATGGACTGGTGGCTATTGGTATTGGATAGGTTGGGTTTGGAACTTGTTATAGGTTCGGTAGTTCTGATGGGGGTAAGTATTTTGTCCCTGTGTTTGGATAGGTTGTTGGTTATCTTTCCAACAGAATCCTGGGTGGTTATTATACCTTGGGTTAAAGTTGTTTTGGTATTAAGGATTTTGAAAGTTCAAACCATTTACTTCCACTGAGGGTCCTCCTAAAATAACATCCTTGATGGATGGAATGGTTAGGCATTTATATATCTTATGGTCATGTTTGTCACAAATTGTGCAAACAGGGTCAACAGTTTGGATTTCAGAGACTTTCCTAAGGTCTATCTCTTCAACCTTCATAGAGAGTGCTGTGAGTTTAGCCCTAAGGCTTTCCTCTTCTGTAAGTGTATGAATTCCAGTAGTTCTTTGTGGCTTTTCATAATAAGGTAAAGTTTCCCAGTTTTGGTTTTGTTTAGAAAGGCTTTCTAGATACTCGTAAGCATCATTTGGGGATTTGTTTTTAAAGGTTCCATTACACATCATGTCAATGAATTGTTTGTTCCCAGGACCCAACCCTTCATAGAAAATTATCACTTGTTTTGGAATAGAAAACCATGGTGTGGAACCATGTTTAGAGTATCTTTGAACCTCTCCCATGTTTCATATAATGACTCTCCCTCTTTTTCAAAAAAGTTTTGGATACTCTTTTTAAGTGCAATTGTTTTGTGGTGGGGAAAGTATTTTTTGTAGAATTCTCTTTGTAGTATGTCCCAAGAGTTGATGGATGATGGTATCAAATTTTTTAGCCAATTTTTAGCTCGATCCTTTAAAGAAAAAAGAAATAGCCTCATCTTAGATGATTATAGTTGATGTGGGTGACACATGGTTTCTATAATGTCATTGAACTCCTTAATGTGAAGGTAGGGCATCTCAGACTCTATTCCATGGAATGTGGGAAGATGGTTTAGGACATGGGGTTTAAATATGTAGTTGGAATATCCTAGGGAGTTGTGTATAATGAATTAGGGGGCATTGTTCCAGGAATGTGTGAGGTATTCATTCATGGTTTGATCAACTGCATTCCCCAGGTTTAGGGCTGCCTCATTTGGGTTTCCATTTTGGTTTCCACTTGGTTTTATGAGTTGGTTTCTTTGAAGACCTTACATTGAAATGGTATCAATTTTGGACTCTGGAGTATTATGAATATTAGGATCTAATGGAAAGAGTTCCCTTGGTGCACTTGACTCCCCAACCCCAGGACTATCCACCCTAACTAGACGGTTTGATTGATTGCGGGTGTAGGCGGACATGCGCCAAAAGAAAAAAAATGAGAAAGGGACGAGATAAGAGAATTTGGATAAGAAAAGAAGAAATGGGGGAGAATAGAATGGGTGTTTATATGACTTACTTGGGTCCCCGATAATGGTGCCAAAATTTGATTCACACTCAAATTTACCCAAAAGAAGAAGGTAGGACGGTCCTTATTGTCTAGCT
Source organism: Viscum album (assembly GCA_963277665.1). NCBI lineage: Eukaryota > Viridiplantae > Streptophyta > Magnoliopsida > Santalales > Viscaceae > Viscum > Viscum album. Next base: position 197,198,964 of record OY728164.1, read on the forward strand.
TGGGTTGTCGAATCCTCAGAGACCAAAGAAATACCTACAGACACATACATTTTATGGATTATTTTTGGATATGAAGTGGCCTAATTGGGTTGATTAAATATGGGTTTTAAGTATAACTAATATATTTAAGTAAATTTAATTTAAAATAATGAGTTGATCCTAGGTTATCACTCAGGGTGGATTGGATGAAATTATTTTTCAACTATTTCAATTTCTTATATTTGAGATGGGTTCATTTAAGAAGATAAAAAAACATCCTCAATTACTGGTTTAATACCTAAACCATTTAATATTAATCACCTATACACTTGAAGGATCAATGTTCTGAGCACTTTAAGGTAAAGGTTCATATTAGCACTTGAAGTGTGTGGCATTAAATTCAACAAGGATGATGGAGTTTAAAAATAATCTAATAAAAATCTCAATTAAAGAAGTGATTAGAAATTAATGGGGTGATAAATAAAATCCAATACAGCCCCTTGATACTCCCTTGGATCAACCCACAAGTGGGTTATCCCTTCATTGATTCTACGGTTTCAATGGAAGCGGGAAGTAGACTCATGAGGGAGGAATTAAAGAAGTAAAAAAACACAATAAAATAACGATCACTCCACTGTTGTGTGATAATTTCACAAGTTTTGGTGTGAATAAATTCACACCTTGAACAAAAGGTATCAAATTGATATTAAGAACAACATAATAAGAGTAGAAGAAGAACTTTTATTAAGAAGCTAAAGTGAATTTAACAACTTACATGTGAAAGGAAAACTTGAGACAACAAAACCGCAACATAACATTACAATGAAAGGAAGCTCAAAGATGATAAAATCCTCCACCACCACTGACTTAAATATGAATTTTGGGAGCCTTGGATTGAGAATACAATATTACAAAATATACCACTTGATTATGGTAGGCCTAGGGTGGTGGAAAGTAAGGGAGATGAGACTTTTCCACCCTTGACTTGAGGTGGCATCCAGCTTGCTTCCACCGAACTGATACGCCTGTAAGACCTTTTAGGTGGAATAATTGGAGTATTACATAGAAGAAAAAAATGAATCTACATATGTTACCTAATCTTCTGTAAAGTTTCATCCCAAAATAGTTTATGGTTAACAAGATATGTGTAAAATGGTGGGATGTTTTTCTTGGCCGCAGAATCTGGCCTAGAATTTTATCTTCAACTTTGGCTGACTAAATAACCACAATGGAAGACTAATTAGCACTGGATACTAAAGAATTATTTGTTCCTATATATGTCTTATATCATACCACGAAATTTGAGATTCATTGGGTTGGTAATGTGGGTCCCACATTCTCATCAGTGGGCTGGTGTCCGATATGCCTTCTCTAGAATTGCTTCCATTTATCTCAAAATATCTCTATCATCCTTTATGAATTCTCCATTGATCCCTGAATGAAAAATGTTCATATTTAAGTGTAGATACAATTCCAAAAATATAAAATTTAAATATGGATAATTACAATCCTTAAAATCAGATGAATCATTGGGCCTAAATTGGTGTACATTAGGCATGAAGTGCACAAATGATAAGAATGGATGTTCAAAATTAAAATCCACTAACTCAGGCCCATAAGATCAAAAATGAACATTTAATACCATTAAAATGTAATTAAAATATGTATCTTTATTGTATAATCATCCCCAGGTAGTCAAAACACACCATGTAGTTCCCCTACATGTTGTTTAGTATTACATGACTAGTGATCCATATGCTGGTGAGGACATGGCTAGGTAGAAGAGCAGGGACACATTCCATGTGGGTCCCTTACACACCATGTAATCATTTATGAATCTTATACCTCTTGTATCTCCTTCAATTGGATTTGGATTTTGGCCTGTGAGTAGCCTATGTTATGTGTTTTCCACATAGAATGTGAAATTTCCTTCACAGTGGATTTTGAGATATGATGTGAGATTTTCTAAGAATTATTCTTATTTAGGAAGAACTTAACAAGAGTAGTGATCAGACGAGATCATTAGAGATTGGTACCACCTAATGGACTAGGGTGTGGGTCCTCTACCTATAAAGTGGAATCCTCTTGCTATTTTAGGGAATGTGACCTCTTTCTACAGAGTGAAAACCCCAGATAGACTATGGAGTTGGTCCTCTATATTTCTATAGAGTGGAACCCTCTTACTATGTCAGGGTATGGGTCCTCTACCTATAGAGTGGAACCCTACTGTTGCACCATTCAATGGGTCCTCTACCTATAGAGTGGACCCCCCTTGAGGGGCTAGGGCATGGGTCCCCTATCTACCTATAAAGTGGAACCCTCTTACTATGTCAGGGAATTATTCCTCTACCTAAAGAGTGGAACCCTCCTATCATAATAGGGTATGGGTCCTCTACCTACAGAGTGGAATCCTCCTGTCATACCAGGGCATGGGTCCTCTACCTACAAAGTAGAACCCCTTGACAAACAAGGGTGTGGGTCCTCAATTCATCTACTAAGTGGAATCCTCCCATCATACTAACACATGGTTACTCTATCTATAAATTATTCCTCCTTGATTGTGCGACACAGTGGCGAGGTGTGGATCTACATGGTTTCACCTCAGACAGATACAAGATATGTTGGGAATCATTTATGGAACTTTGGTACTACTAGATGAATCTTTTTCTGGGATGATCTATGATATAGATATCCCCTTTCTCTCTCATATAGATCTCTTTTATGAGTATATATATCTCTGTTATTGGATTTTGTTTCCTCTCTTTCTATGGGTTGAGCTGTCTACTTCTATCATGTCTTCTATTGTCCCCCTTCATCTTTCAGGGTTTCCTACTCGGTATATCACCATTCTTTACTTTTAACCGATGATAACCTAAAAGAAGATCAATATTTGAGAATTATTAGGCCCATTGAAGTTGATCAAATAGATAATCAATGCTAGGAAAAGATAATTTGTATTAATAATGGAATTGATTTCAATAATGTTAATTCATAACCACATAGAACCATCCCTATCCTTTAAAAATAATACAAGTTATCTCCCAAGTGAAACACTTGGTCATATGGGTCCCTTATCACAAATTCTTGTAATTTCTTATTTAATTCCACTAATTACACAGAATCCATTCTACCAAGAGGCTAATCCATGGACTTCACGTCAGGGATAAGATCAATAAATAATTACACTTCATGATCAAGTGTATATCTTGGTAATTACTTAGGGAATACATCAATATAATCCCTCAAAATAGATAAATCCACTATTCCAATGATATCCTATAGATCCCCATGCTGGATTGAACACTAAGAGGGGGAAAATCAATGGTTTAATTTTATGAATTATTTTATTTTGAATTCAACCTCTTGAACGTGTTAAGGTTCTAGATCCACTCAGTGATATCTTATAGTCTCACTACATATGCAGAAATGATAAGAGAGATCACAACACATGGTATTTAAAAGGTTTAGTACAAATACCTTCTTCTTTACATGTTAGTTATAACCCCCCAATATGGATTATCCACCATAATATTTTTATCAATTAAATTGGTTTAAGTAGAAACTGTTTATACACCCCATTAGTCAATACCCTCGTTGATCTTAGTTATACTCCATAACAATCCATCTCTTCTGCATTAGTTGGTTATACCCCCAACCATCTTCTTCTCCTAAATTGGTTATACACCACACTACCTTGATCCTCTTCAATAACTGGTTATACCCCTAGTCACAATATTCTTCTTCTCTTAATGTTGATCCTATAGTAGAGCATCCTCTTTCTTCTTTAGAGTGACCTTCCTCTAAAATCATACTAGATCTGCTATGATTTTGTACAAATTAAAGTACCTTTAAAACTTTCTAGTGTTTCTAAAATATTTATGATCACCTAAGTATGACCATTTGGTGTAGTGAAACAATGATTGGTTAGATATTATTCCTTATGATGATGAAGTCCCAAAGTCAAATAAATGTGAAAAATTTATGCACACACCTTCTTTAATATTATTTTTTGAAATATTGAACTTACATAATCTCAATTATATTCTCAAGTCAATCACACAAAATTCATGGTTCATAATACTGGTAAAAACCCTAGAACATATAAAACAATATTATTATTATTTTATGTGATTTTTATCAATTTGGTCTCAGTGTATCAATCTGCATTGTATTTTAGACTTAACTAATCATGTAGATGTTTAGGTGTCTTTGTGAATCTACCCACAAGTTAGAGCACCCAATCATGAACACACACACATTCTTATTTAATTCACTATCTTCATGAAATAGGTAGGAACTAGTTATTTTGGCATCTCAATCCACTTCATGTAAGGGTACTAGCACACAATATCATACCTCCCTTGCATAAGGGTACAAGTGTGCGACATCACACTTCCCTCACATAAGGGTATAAGTGCTTCCTCATATGAAATATAAGGATTCAAAAAACTTACTATATCCTAATAATAAGTTATTCTCATATTATAATAACTCCTTCTACCTCCACCAAAATTGATTCAAAGCCTACTAAGAGATGTATACCTAAAGATTTTGTGATTAGTGAAGATCACAAAGTGTTCACCTGTGAGGTAATTCCAATATAAATTTAATGAAACACTACCACTTTTAACTCCATATCATGGGTGGAATATTTATTCTCATGGGGGAATAATTTCCAAGATCCATATGAGATCACCACTCAGTGATTCATTAAGAAGAAACCAAAAAGAATTCAAACAAATCATAAAAATCCTTGATCATGAATAATTCCTCTAGAAACTGAAGGATATGAGAATTGATAAGCTTCTCCATTATGCATTCAAAAGATTCATGGAACTAATTAGTCTAGAAAAAGACTTGGTCATTCCTTTTATGTTCCATAAAAGGGTCCATAATATAAGAAAAATTAGACATAAACCTCTAATAATATCCCACAAATCCAAGGAAACTATAACCCTATATGACTTTAATATATGATACATAAGAAACAACTGCTCAAATATTTGAAGGATTAGTTGTCACTCCCTAAAGAGACACCAAATACCCAAGAAAATAAACCTTATATACCCAAAATTTACAATTGGATAAATTTTACTAAATCTGATGCTGCTGAATAATTTCTATAACGGTCCTAATATACTCAACATGACACTCCAACAACATTGAGTTCAAAAGTATGTCATCGATGAGCACTACCAAAAATTGATCCAAGAACTCATGAAATATATAGTTCTTGATCCTATGAAAATATTAGGGAAATTATTTATTCCAAATGAAATAACTATAAACTCAAAGTGACCATAACAGCACCTGAAAGTAGTCTATGGTATATCTTCCTCTTTTACCCTCATATGATGATTTCTGAACCACAAATTGATCTTAAAAAACTAGCTGGATCACTTCAACTGATAAAATAGATCATCTATCCTCAGAAAGTGTTAATGGTTCTTAACCATCACCTAGTTTAACCCCTAATAGTCTATGAACAACCTCATACTATGATTCAAATTCCGAACACATAACACCCAGTCATACCAAAGAAACACACTTGGCTAGATGAAACCCTTATGTATCAAATCATTGATCTAAATCTTCAACTCTCAAAATATAGAAGGTTCTATAAAAAAAGGAGAAATAAAAATTAGAGATAAACTGGGTTGTAACTCTACCCCAAACTTCATATTGCGTCAAATGGTAACATCACAACCACTTCAAGGAAAAAATCTAGAAACTACTCAAAAACTCACACAAACACCAATACCTGAATTTCTACTAAGCACAATTTCAACTTTACTAGATGATAAGTTAAGGGGTATAAATTATAATGACCCATATAGTGGTATTTCTCATCTATGAACACTTCATGTTGGCTATCCACTTCAAAGAACACAACTCTAATCTGGAAAAAATTCATGAACAAAGGCATAGAGTAAAACTAATAAATACTAAGGATGAAATTGTATGGTTTTATATGAAACAAAAAATAAATACCCCAATGACTAATGTTATACCATAATTATCTCACAATCCCAAAGGACATAATTTAAATTATACTAACATTCAACTGACATAGTTAAAACCAAGGTTACTGATAGACTCTCGACTTCGAGTCCCAAGGTGTTAAATAATGTGGCTACAATAAAAGAATATGAATCCTAAAAATAAAACATATTAAAAGGAAAGGTAAAATATAAGTAGATAATACCTCACATTATTTATTTCCCACATGTTTTTGGAAACTAAATATAATATAAATTTCCATGCCTGCTCCTCTGCCTTATTGGCCCCATTGATGACCAACTCCATGACTAAACTCATCCCTAAGTCCCTATGGTAGGGGAATATCATGGGATTTTATTATATTTACTCTATATCCCCTAATAATTAATATCATTATAAACCTAATATTTATAAGTCCTTGGAGGGATCTAAGATCAATTCCATAATAAAAATCCAACCACCTACCTTGCACTGAACACTGAGGGTAGTTAGGCATTGAAATCACTAATGGACATGTCCCCCACAAGAAAAGAACACTGGTAAAAAACACCCAGTAGAACATTGATAACTAAAAGATTAAAATTAGAGATATTTTATGAATCTCAATTAAAATTTATCCCATAGGAGTGTAGTGACATCATTCCTTGAGGTTTTATTAGATAAAGGTTTCAACTCATATTTTTTTTTCATTTATTATTTATTTTTCTATTTTTGAAAGTTGGTTTGGGATTTTTCTGAAGTTTGTGAAGAAGATTATGAAAATAAGAGTAGTTTTATTAAATAAAGTGAGTAAAAAAATTTAGCACAACAACTATAAACTAGACCTAACCATTAGATGCACCCTTATTTCTAGACTACAAAAGGTCTCCAGTTTAATTCCCTAATGAAAACTCTAAAATCATATAAATTACACCTAATTGTATCTAAAATTCATACAAAAACCTTAGTATGTGTGTTAATCCTCCTTTTGAAGTGATATAACTACCCAATAACCCTCAAGTAATTAGAACTAATTGAATTTACTATGCTTCTAAACAAGACCTTGATTAATAAATTTAAATATCAATCTCAATTATTTCTCTTCTATAGAATAAAAAATAATTTAGAACAAAATATGAATAAAATCACATTATAGAATAAAAAGAATGAGTTTAAGTTCATTAAAAAAATTATTGAATAAGTTAATAAGATATATAAGTGAAATAAAGACTCATAAGGGGATCCTTGGTCACTACAAGCTCATTGTTGTAAGGGGTTTATCAGGAAATGTCTAAGAAGACAAAAAACTACATCTCCTACTCACTGATCCATGCTTGATCAGTTGAATTTTATTCCTTTAATCCTATATTCCAATAATAATGCCTCCTCTATAGCAGTAATTTTGCAGGCAATGTTCGGTACTTTAGCATCTAGAACTATTCACCCAATTTGGGCCTTCAGGCCACTGGTTTGGACCTATGGGTCTTAGGGTCTTCAGTTCATCAAAGGCCTTAGGGCCTTAGGGACTTTGAGCCATTGAGACCATAGAGTAGCCTAGTTCACATATAGCAGGCCCCAGAAGAGGATTAAAGCAAAGAGTAGCAGTCACCAAAAGTAGAGCTAACCAGATTGGAATAATGAGAGGGTATGGAAACCACCATCGGAACTAGGCACTATGCAGCTTTGTATGGGGAGATGCTAGATAATCAGAAATTAAAGGTGGGGAGCTAGGTGATCAATGATGCAGAATATGGGGGGGGGGTAGTTCTAGTGGGTTGGGCCTACAGGTCATGTTATGGTCATAGTATGCCTCTAGGCCTTCTGGTCATGTATTGGCCTTCAGGTCATGTCAGGCCTTATTCCTTGGGCCTACAAGTAATGTAAGGGTTCTTCTTCAACCCTTAAAAGGGGATTATCCATAATAAAATAAAAAGAAGGCCTTCAGGCCATTCAAGCTTAATAATCATGCCACCTCACAATGGAAGGAATATAATCTAAACAACATCATTCCTCGACTATAATATCTCAATCTTTTCATACATAAATATTACATATATTTAGATGAATATTCAATACATAAAAAATGATCCATTCCAAAATCATGAAGGTTTAGTGTCTTTGGAAACTATATATATATATATAATATTTTTATTTTATGAAAGATATTAAATATCTCCCATAAATATATTCCCTCATATTACTCTTCATAGGAATACCCTACTAAAAAATTTCTGTATAACATGAGGAAAGAAAACATAAGAAAAGGGTGAGATCAGATTATCAGTAAGGGTAAACATGAGAGATATCAATTGATGAACATTTGAAATAATAATATAATTTTTAGGGTATTATATCATGACTATAACTTAAAAATTTTATACCTAATCTAAAAAATGATCATAAACTTGAGTTATGGAATAAAATATTATCATTTAAAAAGACATGAATCATAAGAATGAGAACTCATCATAACTCAATATTGAACAATAAGTTCATTTCATAAATGTGTGTGGCATCATCATAAGTATAAAAACAATTTATATGTCAAGGTTAATTACTCAGATAATCATATTAGTAATCAACACCTATTTCCCATAGTGGATCAAGCACATCGACTTATTTCCCATAATAAATCAAGAATTTCGACTTGTTTCCCATAACAGATCAAGAACATCGACTTGTTTTCCATAAATATCTCATAAGATATAATAATTTACCCAATTAATTGGATTTAGATATATGTATCACCCATCACATAATAAAAATCATACATATGTGTTCCACAATATCATAAAACATTCATTATATGAGAACCCATGAAAAGAAATGGGTTTTATAAACATCTAATCTTTTCATCATAATCATAAACCATATAGAGAAAGAATAAGGATGTTATCATTGGATAATATCCCAAGTAAATCTTTAGTAACATAAAATTATGAAATCTTATATAAAAAGTGATTTGAAAGATCACTTGGAATAATTCTTCAGGAATATAACCATTCCATTTGAAATACTTTTTTTAAAGATTCACACTTATAAAGGAAAACATTTTCTTTAAAAACAACCATTTAAAATTATAAAGGAAGATTAAAATCATTGATATTTCATGATGTAGAGTAATTCCATTCATAATGTATAAGTTAAAAAATCATCCCTTCCATACTTTTTTTGAAAAAATTCAAAAAGTACCTTATTTTGAAAATAACAAAAAGATTCCTTTTAATTTTTTTTGTAATAAGTCAAAATAGGTAAAAATGGATTTAAAAAATCATTGTATAATAGTAAAAAATTTCTTGATTTTTTATAAAATATGGATATGTAAGAGAAAGATCAAATAATTATCCCAACAAAGACTTAAATGTAAACAATCCTAAATATTGACGAGATTGTGAAATAAAACCCTTACCTTGAGTTATCCTTACTTTGAAAGCACTCTAACATCATGTATAATAAATTTAAATTTATTATACTTTTATAAAAAAGTTTTTTCATAATTATAACATCATATATAATCTATTTATAACATTTCAACACCCCTTTTATCAATAATTCCGTATTAAAATCGCTATTTTTGAGTGTTAACTATATCGTTTATCATGAGTATTTCAGTTCATTAGTTTCGGTCCTTATAAATTTATATTGGTTTAATAACATACATAATATTAACCATGATATAAATATATTATATATTAATTATATACATATTTATATTCATCCATAAAATTTATAGATAGAAAAATGAATTACACAATTAATGGAGATGGTAGGCCGAACGTTTTCATGCACATTGTTTCCATTTTCTAAATGATGGAATGAATAAAAGGTAAATAATAATTAACCTTAAAATAATAATAATTATGTCATATATATCATATATATTTTTCAAATTAATTCCTATTTCCATCCAAGTAAAAAATAAATGAAAAATAAATCACAACGCTTCGTGGAGGTGGTAGTCCACTCATATGCATGAACGACATTATCATTTCCCAAAGGATTGGATAGTAAGAATGTAGACTTGATATTATCATTAAATAAGTATAATTATATCATAAATATCACCCATACATAAATGATTTGGATGAAAAATTAATTGTATTGCTATGTGGATATGGTAGGCCGTATGTATGCACAAGTGATACTTTCACTTCTCATTTGATGGGAAAGAGGGAGTATAATGGTTTTTTTGATAATAATAATTAAATTTAATCATATTTAGGACACTTAATTTATTATTTTATGATAAATACCATATATTTTTAGTAGTTAAAGAATATTATAAAAGAAAGTGATCGGTTAAGGCGATTACCTCTTCTTAGAAAGAACTTTTTTAGATCTCCTATTATGGACCCTAGAGTTGGTATTTTGAGAAGAAAAAAACATATAGAATTTGGATAGGTAAGTGTAGAATATAATGTTTAATAGTATGGTTCATCTTGAAGGATCAATGTGATGTGAAGAAGAGAAAGGAGAGGTTTCCTTTTATAAGAGAGGGGATGGACACTCTTGTAATTTCTTAAAAGATTAAAATATAATTAAGTCAATCTCAAGTAAAATTGTTCCAAACGACCTATAAATGGAAAATGGATGAAAATTTTGACCATATATTATCCTATTTTTCCTCTTTTAATATTGTATGATTTTTATGTGATTTAATAAAATATCATTATTGTCAATTTAGACACTATTCACATAATTTGACATAAAATACATAAATAAAAAGTTTTAATTAAAATATAATATTATAAAAAAATATGTTATATTAATATATAAAATTCATTTCACACATTAAATAGCTCAAATTATATTTCTTTTTATATTTTTAAAATCATTTATTATATTTTTTTTCATTACTTTGAGAAATACTACATTAATGTTTCATAAGAAATTAAGGTCATTATATAATTACTAAATATAAATAATAAATTTATATCATGAAAATAACTTTATTAAGCTAAAAATAAAAAATTATATTCTTTCACAACTTACTTTTATCCCTACGTGGATAGATAAGAGATATTCAAAACAAAGAGAGTGACATTTTGTAACTTTAATTGATTTAAATAATATATATGTTATTTTTTAGAAAACTGTCCATTATACTAATAATATTATATAATAAGGTGATTAGAGTCCAATTAACTTCATAAAATAATAATTTTGATAAAATATTATAACCTACTTATTTTTAATCTATATTAACCCAATTTACCCTTTACTGAGGTGATAAATTTTACCATGGTTAGTATACATATTGACCAAAAATAAAATTAGACTATATAAAACATTTGAAACTCATAATTATAAATATTTAATTCATTTCAGATAATTAAATACCTATAAATGGTAAAAATTAATTTTAAAGTAGGTGCGCAAAATGCGATAAAGACTGTTTTTTAGAAAAAACACATTTTTATGCATAAAACTGGATTTATTATTATCCTATGCCTACAAAAATATTTGTTTAATGTTTAAAACATTTAATCAATTAAATAATATATAAATTTTATTAAAATAATTCAATAATAGTGATTAATTTAATCTATTAATTTAAAAATACATTGCGCACATAAAAACATTTTTTCAGAAAAATCATCACTTTTATTTTAAAATAATTTTTGGTTTTTAATTTTAATTAATGAATTCATTTTATAAATGTGCAAACCATATATTTTTCATAATTTTGTAACTACTATTCATACCCACCAATCCAACAGATAAATGATAATAGATACATAATATTTTAATAGTGTTATGCTGTTCGTCTAAACTCGGTGTTGCATGTAACACAAGCTATTGAAGAAATAAAATTATTGAAAAGAAATATTTTATAAAATATCATGGTGTTACATTGAAAATATCATGAGATGGATACCATTCATGTAGTGTGATTCCATATATTTTTAATACATATGGTAGAAAAAATTTATTATTTTTTAAAATCATTCCACTGTATTTAGTATTTATTCATTTCTATTTGAATTTAATTCCCATAAAAATAGGATATACATGTATTTTATAGGAAAAAGTCATGCATTGAAACTATTGAACTAATACACCCTAATACGAGGGTGGGGGTGGGGTGATGTATGGTGCTATATTTTTCTTTATTTTTGTAGGATATTGTCCTTATCTTAGTAAGAACTGGATAATTCTGTTAATCTTAAAACACACACATTTTTGATAATAAAAGTAAACTTAGGGACATAAGTGTTTACTTACCATAATTTTATAGTTCAAGGATAATATACCTTTAATGTATTGACATACTAGGAGGTAATACTAATCACTATAGTTATTAAAAATATTAAAAAGGATACACTATTAATTCTAGGAATACTTCTTCTTCTTATCTCCCTACTCACCACATTGAAAAATGTACATTTAATAATGGATATTTATAGATAAATTATTTTTTTTATAAAAATTAAATAAAACCAATCCAGTAAATGGTGTTTTAATTTAGTTCCTCCTTTGGTTTCTTATTTCCAATGAATCTTCATAGAAGTCACTTCTCTCCCTTCTTTTTCTGGATGTATCGATTCTTCTCCATAAATGATTCATAATGATGTATCCCACATTTTCTTTATACCAAAAAAATCAATATATATTTTCTTATCCCTAACCTCCCTATCCTTCACTTTTATTTTGATAACCAAAAAATTATATGGGGTATTTTACATATTTAGAATATAGAAACTCTATGAAAATCACTGTGAGATTTCCTCATTCAAAACCGAGTCAAACTTTATAATTTAATCACAATATTTCCATAGAATAATTACATATGATATTTTTTATATTTTTGAATATGAAAATTCTGAAATCAACACTAAGAAACCATCCTAATTTATTCTTCATAATCTTCATAATCTCTCTCAAATATCTCAGTCTTCATCCTTCCACAAAAACCCACATGTTTATATAACCACATATAATCAAATTATTAACTTTATTTTCATGATTAATAACACACTATATAAATATCAAAATATAAAGACATCATGGCATGAAAATCTAGAAAATGATTTATAAGAAAATTTATTTATCTTAGAGGTAAGGTATGTTGTATTTCATAAAAACTTACACATATCAGAAATGTTTTAAAGAAAACCTTACATTCCATATCAAAAATTTATGTATGATTCTAAAAAAGTTTACATTATGCATAAGGCTTTCCCCTTTTCTACATTCTTTATATTATTAAAATTTTTTATGCATCCCAAAAAAAACTTACACATGAGCTCAAATATATTATTCATGGTAAGATGAATCTTAAACACTTCTGACATTTTCTATTTATCAATAACTCATGGGAAAATATATTATGCATCTACTCATGTATATTAAACACATAGAGAGGGTTCCTTTCATTTGCCTCATTTCACCACTCTAAAGGATATTACATATCCTAATAGTGTCTATAAATTTCCACATTTTAGTCACTTTGTAAAAATATATTATGCATATATTAGAAAATATTACTTATAATGGGATATCTTCAATAATTTTCCATATTACAATATTTTAAAAGACATTACATAACATCTAATGATATTAATTATGTAAGAAAAACTTAATGAAATTTCCATATTCCATTGTGAATTATCAAAATATATCACAAAACCATAAATACATCCAAGAATTTTTCTAATTTAAAAAAACATGAAAAATATATTAAATATAAAATAGAAACCTTTAATAATGATTCAAAAAATTTTAAATTAATTATAGCCTTCTAAAAGTATATGAAAACCTGTGGGAAATCAATAATTCCCTAGGGGGATAATAAAATTTAATAATTTATAAATACTCAAACATGTGAGACTAATTAATTAAGTACAGAAATAAGTGAGCTTGAAGTCAAACCCAAGAGATGGTGAAAGTAGTTTTTAGGAAAGTAAAAGTGATTTATTAAATTTTTTAAAGAGAAGGAGTGAATAAAGCAGTTGGTTTTGAAATCAATTTGAAAAAATGTGATAGGGTTTTATAGATTATAGGTTGAGGATATATTGAATTTATAAATTAAATTGGATGGTCTTGATTGTTGTCAGAGTTGAGACGAGGGAGATACTTTGTCTTGATATCTCCTCCTTAACAGAACAATCCCCCTTCTCCCATGTTGAGGTAAGTTATTGATGGATTATGTTACCTAAATACTATTTCTAAAAATAATTACCCTAAACCATTAAATAGTAATGTCTAATTTAGTGTTACTAGAAGTGAAAATTTTAAAATCATTTTCTAGATTCTATTAAATTATCATGAGATAGGAAGAGGAAATAAATAGAAATTATATTGAGTTGTGGGAACCCAACACATGAAAAAAATATGAAACATAAAAAATCTACATCACCCTCCCCCTTTATCAACATCACCCAAAATAGATGAAGAGTTACCCCCTCATCAAAATAATGAGACAGTGATAGGTAAGGAAGAAATAAAATGACTGAATAAAATAAAAGGTGGAGAATAATTAGTAGAGGATTCAGCAACAACACAACACCTCATCCCGTGATTTGATCTCTGGATGAATGATCCACAGAAGAACCCAAGTCATCAATTTATAGGCCTCAAGAGTGACTATATTGGATTTAATTTGTTTATTAATTTAGTTATTAATGATTCCTGGGTCAATTCATATGGTGTGTGTAAGTTTTGGCTAAAAAAAGTGTGGTCTCCATTGAATTTAACATAACTCTAACATTTATTAGGTCATTATAGCATAGGTCATAGAATGGCATACATGTCACATCGTGAATTTATTTCCTCCACTCCTGGGTTATTTTTTCACACTTTTTCTTCACTTCATGAATTTTATCCTTTTTATATTGTGAATAGGACATTCATGACACGAATGATGATTTTCCAAAACTATAATCCCATTTTAGACTTTTTATTCAGTTTCATTCCTTGAGAAAATCCCTTGGACACCCCATGTTATGGAAAGACTTTTCACGATGAAAATGTTGATATGTTAGTATTTTTTTCTCATTTTTCATTAATCATTATATCTTACCATAGATGAAAATATCATTAGACATTTGGGGAATAATTAATAATTTAAATCACACAGGTAATGTATTATATATTAAAAAATATTTTATGAAATATATCCATTAAATCCCCCAAAAAATGAATTCAGGATTGTCCTCAAGAATGAAATATAAACATACTATAAAGTACACTCACCTTACCATAATTTAAATTAAATTTAAATAAAATAAATTTATTAAAGTGGGACATTAAAATTTTTAATATCACACTGGAAAATTTCATCAAATACTAAATTTCCAAGGGAAAATTCAATATTTTATTTTAATTTTATTCTTTCAAATTAACCCCACCTCTTAATTCCTACTTTTATACTTTTCAATTTATTTTCAATTTGCACACCACTTAAAATTTACCTAGATTTAATTCCTTTCACTCACTATCAAGGTACAATTGTAAATGGATTTTCTTGTCATACCTTGAATAATGATCTTTACTATAGGATTTTAATACATCTACTATCTCTATTACATTGATAAAAATTCACAAATAATTATAAGGGAATCACTATTAGGTTCAAATGACTATGAGGATTTAGGGTAGGTGGGTAAATGATGTAAAACCAGTAAATCTCAAGAGGGAGGTTTAATCTATAAAGTACTTTTCATGATGATAAAAAATAGCTCAATGAAAATATCCTCTACAAAAGTGATGTCACCACTTTCCCAATATCTAAATGTAGGCTCATGGAGTAATGAATTCTAATGAATGAAAAAAATAGTCATGTATTTTTTTTTTCATTTTTTTGAAATTTTTATTTGGAAAAAATCTCACATCCAACACCCAACCCCACATGAAATCCTCATAGAAATATTTGTAATAGTTTTAACAAGATCACCAGTCATGTTATGGTGAATTTTAAATTTCCCAAGACACAAATCATTTTTCAATTTTTTCTTCTCTCTTTTTTTTGAAAGAGGGTGTGAAATGAATACATTGTATGAAAACCATGAACCTTTCTGAAAATATCTCAATAAAGCTCCCCCACAATTATCTATTTTTATATACATCCCTTCCACCATGGAACCACCCCATACTCCTTTTTTGTAATCATGTAAAATATTTTTGAGTGGGGTAGGAAAGGATAAAAATAGGCTTGTAATGTGGCTCTTCTATAAAAATGATGTTCATAGATTCTATGGGATTATGAAGGATTAATTTAAAGTGGGTCAAATAATAAAAGGAAAATAAAAAATATTCCTTAATCATATTAAATTTTACTTTTTAAAATCATAGATTTTAAAATATTCAAGGAAATTTATAGAAGGAAAACATTCTGAGTTTCACTTAATAAATATACTTAATAAAATAATTAGAAATATTATGATAATAAAATGTCTCAATAATGGGAAAAAATGGTTGGGAAAATCACTAATGAAAATTCACATAAATAATAAAATAAGTTAATATAAATATCAGAAAATATATTCTGGATAAATCTTAGAAAAATTTCATTTATAAAAAATAATCAGTCTCCATAAATCAGGACTCATGAAATATAAATTCCCATTTTTATCACTACTAATTATTTTCCCAATTCACACCATTAAAATTTATTATAAAAGAAATTTTAGAATGTGACATGGTTATTAATGTAGTTTTTGTATCCTAGATCAATGATTAAAAAGAAATTCAAGGAAGACATGTAATTTATAGTTAATAGTTCTATTTTTTTTAAAAAAATTATGGGGTAAAAATAAAATAAAGAAAATAAAACTCATACTCCCCTTTCATTGGTGCTTTAAAAAAGGAATGTGTAGGTTTTGGACCTATAAATTCATATCATGAACTTGATTTTTACATCATTTATCAGTGTCACATGTCATGAATTTTCCTTGCATCATCTTTTCATGTTGACTAGTGATGTCCCGATGGGCCTAAAAAATGAAAAATACGTAAGTGAATGAATTTTACCTTTTAAAATAAAACTTAAATGATTTGGGGGAGGGTGTTAATGCACCCGTAAAAATAAAACTAAAAATCATAAAAGATCATATTTCCTCTTGGAAGTGATTTTGTTTAACATCATTGGTTTGAACATACCTTTTTAGATAAGGTGAATGGAAATTGGAATGTATGGACCTTTTCTAGATCCATAAATGGCCTCAACAATGACATGTTCACATAGGCTAACCCTTATCCTTTAAATATATCTTAACCTATATTGTTGGAAGCACTTACTCAATTACCATTAGAATGATCTACCCATGTTTCTTTAATCCTAAAAAATTAAATGGAAGATCGTGTACTATCCATATATACTGGACCTCTTTAAACCTGGTAGAATTAGTTTCTCTTCTAGTGTCTTCAATTTTTTCTTTCTTCTTTTCAGTACTCACTATGTATGAAATCATTAACCTCATCTATTTGTTAAATTATAAAAACATCCTCAACTTCAGTTATACTATACTATACTATATTATCATCATATTTCACATCATAATTCCTTATCTCCCAATGAATGTTGAAACTCACTTGTTCACTAACAACCCTTAGTCACAGTTCTACACTTTGTACATCTATCATTTCTTTCTAGATAGCTAAGAATGGTCTTCTGAAAATTATAGGAGTCAATTCTTTTTTCCATGTACATCACTAACAAAGTGATATAGAATTTTTTTTACATTGAATATGATATCTTCAATGACCTCTCAAGTGTATTTTACCGTTGAATATGATAGTTGGAGTGAAAATATTTTATTCTTCATCTTCTATAACCCAAGGATCTTGAACTTTATGTATGAAATGATTTTGACTCTTTCACCAAAATTTCAAAGTGTTCTCCCAATTTTTTGAACCAATATATATAGGAATTGAAAAACTATATATTTTTTTATGATTTTCCAGTAAGCCTTTTGAAGCAACAATTGAACAATTCTTTATGAGTGGTATGGTACCAATATCCTCCAACTTTCTCTTATTGGTCACCATATATTTTATAAATTTATCATATATTTTAATATTTGTGAGATCCTCTACAAAAAATATGTTAATATTATTTTTTAAAATGGTCAATAAGTTTACCATTATGTGTTCCAATTTTCCCTTTCACTAGATACTATAGAAAATATAACATGATTTTATACTGTGGTGGTTCCTCTGTTTATTGTTTATGTTTTTCTTTATCCTTATACTTATTTTATATCTCTTCAAATTACTTTTTAGATTGTTTTTCTTATTTTCTCCCACTTTGTTTAGGGTTTTATTTGGAGACTCTTCCACTTCTTAAGGTTATAGCTTTCAAATATCCCTATGGGTGTACTTTTGGGTTTCTGGGAAAACTCCTATCAGCCCCTCTCTAAGATTCACAATTATTTCTCTAACTTGAAACTTTATATTTTAGAATTCACACCTTTCATTCATTTAGTCTTACTTAATCTTCTTGATCACAACCTCTTGGTCCTTTGAGTAGGAAGTAATTTACTTGATGGAATTGATGGTGGTAGTCATGAATGTAGATAAGGTTTACTATAGTGTATGGAATTGGATCTATAGTGATGGTCCTTTCCATGTTTGAAAACCTTACATCCTTTCCTGATACCCTTGACCTTGTTTTAATTGGGGCTTCTAACCCTAAAATTTGTTTTGAAAGTTATAATTAGTGTTTTTTACTTCTTCTATATACATACCTTGAGGTTTCCACTGTCCCATTACAATATCTATATTTTTTGTGAGATATTCCATTGTCACCTCTATCCATTCATTATTTTTGATCATGTGGATTTTTTTTCTCTATGTTCCTTCATATTTCTATTAGAATATTTTACTCTCCATATCATCCAGTTGACTATATCTCTCTTCTGATGACTTCTTCATCAATGATCCACTAACTAAAACATCAATGATGGACCTATTACCCTACAAAATACATTTATAGAATTTTTTTATTAAAATATATATCTTAATACTATTATATGAGAATTTGTGGTAAAATTCTCCCATGCGCTATATAGGGGATCATCCTTGAAGTGATTAAAATTTAGAATATTTACCCTTATGTACATAAACTTGGAGGGAGGAAATAATCAGGAAAGAAAATGTCTTTCCAAATCATCCCATGTTATGATGGAATGTGCTGTAAAGATTTAGATCAAATCCTGAGCTCAATATCTTAATGAAAACTAGAAAATATAAAGTCTTACTGCATCACTTGAGATGTTAGAGAATTTTAAATTATCTCAAAGACCGAGAAAAATCCCTAGGTGTATGTTTGTATCTTTATGAAGTAGTCCATAGAATTGCACCATGTTTTAAATCATTTTTATTATGGATGACTTGATCTCAAAATGTGTGGTAACCACTGGTGGTATGAGTATGCTTAGCTAAGATCTAATGTCCAATGGTCTTCTATAATCTATCAGTACCCATATCTTAGTATCTCATGGTTGAACTACAAAAACATATTGATATTTTTCTAATACATCCATGGTCACAACCTTGATCTTCCTTAAAATTTGTTCTGAACCAGGGTTAACTTAGGGATCTCTTTTTATTTGGTCCACATGTGGTCATCATGCATTAATAATTAAAACCATGAAACACAAATCAAAAATACACCTTGTTTAAATAGATAAATAAAAATAAAAATAAATAAAATAAAAATAAAAATTCTTAATCCACTTGGTCACTTTCCCCAATAATAAAATCGGAAATTTCATAGCCCATGGGGTACTATTAATTCCCAACAGGGCTAAGAGAATTTAATAATTTATAAAAATCCAGTTAAGTATGAATAATTAATTAAATATAGAAAGTAGAAAGCTTATAGTCTAACCCAAGAGATAGTTCAAGTAGTTTTTAGGAAACTAAAAGTGATTTATTAAATCATTTTGAAGAGAGGGAGAGAAGAAGGCAGTTGGTTTTGAAATCAACTTGAAAAACATGCCTGGGTTTTATGTATTATGGTTTTTAGTGCTAATGAATATATAAATTAAATTGTTTAGACATGTTTTTTGTCGAATTTGAGTTAAGGGAGATCCTTGGTCTTGGTAAACCCTTCTTAACACAATAATCCCCCTTTTCCCATAGTTAGGTACTTTAGGGAATTGATTAATTAAGTTGTTTAGATACTATTTTTAAACATAATTATCCTTAACTATTAAATGTTCATGCCTAATATTGGGTAATTAGTTGAAAAATTTTAAAATCATTTTACATATTTAATTCAATGGTATTGAGATAGTAAGAGGAAATAAATAGAAATTATATTGAATTATGGTAACCCAAAACATAAACAAAATAAGAAAAATAAAAAATCCACAGAATCCCCCCCTTTATCTACATCACACAAAATATATTAGGAGTTACCCCTTCATCCTAGTAATGAGGAAGTGAGAGGGAAGGATGGAGGAAAAGGGGTGCATAAATGAAAAGGAGGAGAAGAACTCATAAAGGAATCTACAATAGTGTAGAACCTCTACCTAGGGTTTGATATTTAGACGAATGATCTATAAAAAATCCCAATTAATTATTTCATAGGACTCAAGAGTAATGTTATAATTAATTCATAAATTAATATATTCATTAATGATTCTTGGATCAATTAATGTGGTTTATGGTAGTTTCGGGTAACAAAAGTGTGGTCTCCATTGTATTTCACGAAACTATGACATTTATTGGGTTATTATAGAATAAGTCACAACATGAAATATATGTCACACTAAGAATTTTTTAATTCCACTACCATGTGAGTTTTCTTATTTCCTTGTCTTCATGTTAAGAATTTCTTCCATTTTAACATCTTGAATTGGACATTCATGATGTGAATGATAATTTTCCAGCACTATAATCCCCTTTTTAGATTATTTACTCATTTTTAAGACTTGATAACATCCCATGGAAACCCCATATCATGTAAATTATTTTCACAATGCTTATATCAATCTATTTAAATATTTTTTTATCCTTTTCAATCAATACTTATATCCTTACATAGATGAACAGGTCATTAAAAATTCAAGAATTAATTTACAATTTAAATAAAAAATATATGTATTTTATATTAAAAAAGATATGAATGAAATATAGCTATAATTAGCTTCCAAAATTCCAAATCATCCTCTGTAACCTATCCAAAATAAATCTCCATATTGGTAAATGACTTTGAGTCGAAGTGACTCCTAATTGAATTCAAATAAAACCACACAATATATTATTCCAACACCCCCACATTGGATTTTGTTTTCAATCCTCCATTTTCAATTATTTTGAATCCTATATTTTCGTTTCAATCCCCCTAAATATACACTCCCTTGGTGTATTATTTATCCTGACTTTGACAATAAAATTCAAATACTTATCTTTTGTGGATCTGATCATAGCTGAGCACTTAAAAACTATCATTGTACATAAAAATGAGAATAATCCAATCAATAAATTTTATAATTATATATATTTCAATTATCTTTATAAGAAATAATAAAATATGTCAACATTTATAATGTTTTACATTTATTTATCCATCCTTATTTCTCTTTCTAAGTCCCTAGATATTGTGTCACCCCCTTTCTACTCATACTAAATAAAAAATGAACACATAAATAAAACATACACAATGTATAAGTAAAACATTATAAATAAGGGATGATGGGAATTTTTTAACATCCTCAAGTTTAATGACATGGGTCAACACCAAGGCTTAACCATTTCTTCTTGAATAATAGAGTTTCCAAGGGATTAGTTATAATATCTTCTATTGGTTTATTAGTCCCAACATACTCCAATATGAATACTCATTGATCCACCTTTTATTTAATTTAACGATATCTAATTTCAATGTGTTTGGTTTGGGAGTGCTGAACCATATTATTTTTGAGTCGAGTTGCCTTATAGCTATATAAAATATCACCATAGTTTGTTTCATTTCTTCACTACTATCTACCAATTGTTGTTTCATCCACTAAAGTTGTTGCATTATTTGGTTATTACAATGTATTTACCATCATCCATACTTAGAGATATACTCCCTTTTTTTACTAATCAAACCTACACATTTAGTTACATTGAAAAATGCACCACTACTTGAGGAATTTTAATCCCCCACATCACTAGCCTAATTAGTATCATAAAAATAAGATAATTCATGATCCTTTTATATATTAAAGATAAAATCATAAGTGAGAGTACCTTGGATGTAAATTATAATTATCTTCAATTATATAAGATGATCCTTCTTGGGATTAATTTAAAAATGACCACAAAACAAGTATCATAGGAAATATCTGGCCGAGTTATTATCAAGGACAAAAAACTTCCAATGATCCTTCTATACAAGGCAAGATCTACGAACTTTCTATCCATGTTCTTACAAATTTTGGTTCCAAATGAAATTGGAGTTGACTTGGGTTTTAAATTATGCATGTAAAACATTTTAGTATCTTATTTATATATTTTTCTTATGTGATAAAAGTGTATCTCTCTTTTTGAACCAATTACAACTCTATAAGATAAGTAAGTTTACAAATCATCTACATTTAAATTATAAACTCATTAGATTAGAAATCTATTTTATATATTTTATTCTATTCCACCAAATATTATATAATACACATAAAAAATATCATAAAATCTTCTTCTAGGGATGTATTCACATAAAGGTTGTGATCAGAACCACCCCTTTTGAATTATAGTTTCTTCTAATATGAATCATGTCGAGTATACCATACTCACCATGCCTATTTTAGGCTATACAAATACTTTTAACCTTGATTACTTGTTTTTATCATTATTTATTAGGAAAAATAATGGATACTCAATATAAAAATATTCATTTGGAACTCTATTTAGAAACTCCATCTTTACATCAATTTGAAAAATCATAAAACCACATTTTATTGCTACTTCTAAGAACATACTAATCGACTCAAGTTGTGAAACTTGTGATTTTTTTCTTTAATATCCTTTACTTATATTTGATCATATATTTTACATAAAAAACATGATTTATTTTGGATTAAACATCCCTATTCATTGAATTTCTTCTTGAATACCCACTTTTTCTTGATCACATCATGATGTTTAAGACTTTCTATGATTTCACATGTTTGTTTTTTTTCAATTTTATCCATCTCCTAATTCATGACTATAAATCTGGGCTCATCCATCTTAAATTCTTAAAAAAATGCTAGATCTAAGGTTTACAATGGAAAAACATGTTCTACTATACTCATTATTCACATATAAGTTGGTATAGAACTATCTTAAACTATATTAGATAGATTGAATTTTGTACTCTTGACACTTCTTTAAGGTGTAGGATGAATTTCTTCAACAACTATTTCATCATCAGATTCAGCTTTTGAGACTTCTTCAATATAAGGTCCATGTAAAATCTCTAAATTTTCACTGATTTTGTTATCTTCCTTGATTAATTCAAAATTTAACTTCCATAATTCCTTTTAATATTCTATTCGATAACTTTAACATCATTATTTTAAACTACTTAACCTAATATTTTGTTCAATAATTTGTAGTAATTATGCTCTATTGAGTAGAATAAGAGCACTCTCTCGCTTGATTCATCACTATACATGTCTTGATTTCCAACTTATTATGAACATATCATCTAATTCAAAAAACTCAGAATTTTTTTAGTGAAGTATTCCTTTATTTCCACATTTTAGAGGGTGTTATTTCCTCTATAGGGCATAGAAAATCTTAGTTTCAAGTACACACCATTTTCTAGATTGGTTCCTTCTAATAGTGGATAGAGACATCACTTTTGTAAAGTAGTGTTTTAGCCATATTATTCACTATTCATTTTTATCATTAAAAAACCCCATTGTATTCTGGGATACTTACCAAGGATACTTAATATTTGATTATATATTTCATGAGATATATTTCGCCTCAATGTATGTGTAATCTATTTTATTATCAAATTTAAAAAATTTTATAGTGAAACTAGTCTCATTTTTCACACTCCTATGATACCTCTTCGTGTAGTTCATAAACTCTTTCTTGATTTTCATGAACATAATAAATTCCATCCACTATATTCACCAATGAAAATAATGAAGTATCTTTCTTCACATTTTATAGGTTGATTCATTGGACCAAATACATCGGTATGGACTAGATTAAGTAAGTTGGATCCCCTTTTCATCTTTTATCGATAAGGGATACATACCATCACACCGTATATGCATTCATTACACACCATATCTTGGATGTGATATATATTTGGTATATCCTATTTGGATCTCATATTAGATATATTTTTTATTTTTTTGGTTAATGTGGCAAACCTTTTGATTCCACATGTATTTTGAGTCTTCCATTTTAATTAGTCACATGTTCACCATGCTATCCACATAGTAAATATTACTGTTTATCCACCAAAATTTAATGAGATAATTTCTAGCCTTTACTTTGATCAATAATCCTTTAAAATTTAATTTAACCTCAAGACCAAAGTCACAAAGTTGACTCATACTCAAGGGGTTTTATTATAATAAATCCACATAGATTACTTTTGTACTCTTTAGTTACTCACCTTTTAACCTGGTCCTCTTGATTATTTTAATATTTAGTGCTCCATAATTTCTAAAATTAATGGTTCCATCAACACTCTCCTTAATTTTTTTATAGAGGTTTATATTTAAAACATTATGGGATGGAAACCCACTATTAAGGATTAAACTAATGTTATTATTTATAGAATTGATTGAAAGTTTAGTTCGGTTTTCCTTATCTCTTTCTTTCTTCTCTTTCCATGAAATTTATAAATAGGTTGAGACACAAGGAGTATATTCCTATTTATCTCTAGGAAAATCACTCTCTTTTCTCTTTTAATGAGGATTATTTGTTTCTTAAAGGAATCATGTTGGGATTATTTATATAAATACACCTTTGTCTTCCATAATGATAATTTCCATTTTTCTCTTTAACTAAAATCTATAGAAGTATCCCAAAAATTAGAATAATGAATGAAATATCCCTAGAAAATATTTCTTCCTTGAAATTAAGGTTATGATCTTATCCATCATTGTTAAGTCCAAAAACCTCTCATTCCAAATAGCTCAACTTTAAAAATATTCTCATTTTAAATAGATCCTCTCCTCTCTATAGTAAGAAATGATTTGGCCAAAATAACCATAAAATTTTCACTTAATTAAGGGAAATATCTTCTCACCCTTGATCATACATATGTCTCTATCTTATGAATAACTCCATGGTTTTTTACTAACCCTAAAATATTGATGATTTTCTACAACCTTTTTCTTCCCTATGTTCTAGAGTGACATTACTCCTATTTTTTATATCTTATTATAAAAAAACTATAATTTTACCCATGTACCTTGGACTTTATCCTTATATAATTTTATAAAAAAACTTCCTAGCCTCATTTACCTCTTTCAAATAATTTTATATTTGAAATTTTTTCATACAAAAAATTATTCTCTAGTTCACTTTACCTCATTTTTCACCTCAAAGTAACCACTTTTCATTAAGTGTTTCAACCCAATTTGATTTTTACATTAATAAAGAATTATGTTCATTAAATAATATACCTTTTTATTAAATTTTTTATTTTAAAATATAACTCTTATATAGATCATTATTGAATAATAGATTTATCTTTTAATGATTTTTTATAGCCAATATCAATTTCAAGATGATCCACATATTTATAAAATTCTTTCATCAATGCATAAATATTTAGATTTTATATCCTTTGAATATTAATCTTTCATAGCACCCCATGAAGTTCCACCATGAGATCAAGAACACTCTATAGTTTATTATATTTTTATTTATATTTTAACTAGATCCATCATTGCATATTCTTAATCAGAATCAAATTATATTTCAACTTCCTTTAATTAATCTTCATTAATGTTTCTTATTTACTCACTAGTCTCTACCATTTAAACTTATTTTCAAATTAACTTCTTGATATAAAGTCTCTTTTAGGAGGGAATTTAATTTATGTATTCTATATAGTTTCTAATTTTTCACCATCATCATTGAATTTCCTTGGACACATTTCTATACTGTGTCCAAACTTACCATATCCAAAACATTCCAAGGGTATATTTCCTTCAAACCTACCCTATACTCTATTTAATTATCTTACAATAATAGATATAAATTAATCACAAACATATAATTTATAATTTTCACATTTAGAGATGTAATATTTATCCATATATTTTAAATATTTTTCTTTATTTGAGTAATTTAATATTTCTTATTTTGTAGTTGGTTCCTAAGAACAAAATAATTTACACTTTAGGCTTCATTTTTATACCAGGACATGAATAATAATAAATAACGTATCACATATTTATTATTATTATTTATAGAATTAATGTAATAATGTCTTAGAATATTTATGAAATTTTAATGGTCATAATAGTTTCCCACTATGATTAGAACCACAAAATTCCTTGAAAATATTTTTAAATATTTTTCTATGTCTAGATAACAGTTGATGATGAGACACATAGTATGTTTACTATCAGGTGTGAGTAATCGTAAGCATATAAGACTTTATGTCATGACATTTTCAAATTTTAATCTACAAGATGGGAGATTATGAGAATATACTCACTGGTAGGATTTTCACAAGTTTATGTGTCATCATACATTCCTACATATGAACATGTGTAATAGTCATTATACATTAAGATGCGTGTCATGACTCACACATTTATATGTATTTATATAAACCATGATGATACAATTCATAGAATTATGGGTATATTGGGTGTGTCACAAATGATATTTTATTAATAAATAAGTTGAGGAAATCTTTTTCCCTTCTATATTTATGAAAATTGATATCTCAAACTTTTGATTCAAATGGAATTGTTGCATTAAATTAAATTTCCATGGTGTGAAGACAAGTTTATTCTATATATTAAAAGAATGAAATATCAAGTATATAAGTTTATGATAGGGATATGAAACCTACTTGATAGGATATCGTGACAAAGGGATTATATCAGACAGTTAGAATTCACATGTGGTCATTATCATTATGAAACATCCTCTTCCAATATGGGTTTCTTAACAAATTTCTAGATAATAATATAGGACTTTAGGAAAGACCACTTAATTATATAGAGGAAGAGTCCTAGAGGGTCACACACAACATTTTTTACTTTGATCATAGTTAAATAATATTTATATTTAACAGTTGGAATAAATATTATTCTCTAGAATGAGAAGTAATATTTATTCAGGATTTATTAAATGAGTGAAAATATTAAATAAATATTTATTCACAAGGTAATTGTTAATTACGTGAATGTATAATATAAATATATCTCTTGTTATTTGAAAAGTAATAAATAATTATTTATTAACTAATAAATAATGTATCTAGTTATATGAATATCAAAATAAATATTTTATTCTCTAGATAGTGAATACAATAAAAATTTATTTATTTAATGTAATATTTATCTCTCATTATTCACAAGGTAATAAAATAATTATTTATTAATAAATAATTTTTTAGTTATGTGAGTATTAAATTACATGTCTTATTGGGATTTCCATAAATACCAAAGAGGATGAGAAAACCTAGTTATTGGACTGGTGATAAATATTTATTTACCAGACTGTAAATAATATTTATCATTACAGGAGTTATCACATGCCATGGAATAAAATAATAATAATAATAATAATAATAATAATATTTTACATGGAATTAGTTTTCTTTTGGGTTTAACAAATTATTAAGGTCATTTTTGAAATTAAATTGTATGAAACCCTAATTATGGGTTTAGAAATAGGTAATTATGATAATTGTGAGAGGTTGGTAATTGTGCATAATATTCTCCTCCATAGATAATTATCTCTAAAAAAAAATAACATCTTTAGGGTTTTCTCTCAAACTTGAGATATTATCTCTTCCTAATTCATTCAGATCAAGCTAGAGTTATGAAGATACAATACTTTTTTATTGAATGTATCATGGTTGCAATCATGGAGCAATTTAAGATGATCTATACCACTACACTAGCACTCGAAGTGCCATCAACGACATTTTGAGATCAAAGGAGCACATTCAGATCATCGATAGAGGGGATCTACTTTGGTTCCTCATAAATTCAATGAAAATACAACAAAAAATGTTCATAAAATCAATACCTACATAAAAAACCTAAGACTGAGATATTAATTCTTTCCATTAATTTAATTATAAATTAACTTGAAAAAATACTCTCTTGATCTGGTGAAAATTTTGGTTAATATTCTTTAGAAAAATTTTCATTAGCTTAACATTTATCGACATGTAAATTTTAGATGATCCATTGAATCCAAGAAAATATGAATTGTCTATAGAATTAATAGAAAAATTTTCTAGGTTTGGAAAAATAAATTTATATCCAAGGGGACACATTAACTTTATAATTATTTATTGATTTTTGATCCCATACAAATTTAAAAGTTACTTTTCATTTCAATAAATTCATTATTTTAATTTGATTATTAATATCTCTTGTTATCCTCTTCATTTCTCACTGATATAACCCAGATTAGTTAATAATATATGAAGAACATCAGAAGAACCATTCAAAGGTGGGACACGACTTGTAGGGTTACATGATCTGTAACTTTCCAACTTAGCATGTAATGACACACAACATGATGATCATGTGGTCAATGGACATGAAGTAATTAATTAAATCACAATCAATATAATTAATTTACACATAATTAATTTAAACACCCGCGATGTAATTAATTTACCTAAAGTGTAATTAATTTACATTCCACATAATTAATTCACATGTAGTGTAATTAATTCATATGCGGTGTAATTAATTCACATGAAGTGTAATTAATTCACATAAAGTGTAATTAATTCATACATGGTGTAATTAATTTATATTTCATGTAATTAATTCACATGTGAGGTCATTAATACTCATAATATGTAATTAGTACACACATAGTGTTATTAATTTACACATAATGTAATTAATTTACATGCCACATAATTAATTCACACACTGTGTAATTAAATCCATGTAGTATTTTTAATTCATAACCATTTAAATAGAATACATACTAAGAGAGGTTGTACAAAACATAAATTAATTTATATAAAAAAATTAAAAATTAATTTATTTCTCTATAAACATCATCATTATGTGTTCCATGTATCGTTTATTAACTCATACCTTTTATGTGATAGGTTTTATATAATATTAAATATTTATTTAATTTCCATATAAAATCTAGAACTACAAGTCATGTGTGGTTGTTATATACTATATAATATACATGCATTAAATCAATACACACTACATAAATTTCTTATGTATTGTGTGTCATTTATTGACAATACTCACTATAAAATTATAAAACATGCTATGTATATGGTATGTCTGTGAGTGCAATTTATACAATAAGGATCATGTCAAGTAGTTCAGATAGGTATACACCATGTTAACTCAAATCACATTTTGTGTACCTAATTAAATTTTAAATAAAATTAATTTATTTAATTTATTTAAAATCATAGGGGATGACTATCTCTAGGAAGATTGGATGGAGGTTAAGATAAAATGAATTAATTAATTAATCAGATTAATTCTCCCATGGTTTATCTTAATAAAAGAAAGAATAAAAATGAATGATATATAGTTATTTTAAATAAACATTCATTAAACTATTGGATGATAATGAGATTATATTGACATGTGTATGTATATGGTTTCTTTTAATTTAATTATTTAATGGGTTTTTAAAATTATTTAATTAAATTTAATGGATGGTATCCAAGTCATCATTCCATCCATATTATTTATGGACCCACGTTTCCAAGGTTTATTTTATGTAAACCCCCTTTTGGGTTCCATTGAACTATGAGTGAAGTAAAATAATTTAATAAATTAAGATCACATGCACATGGATTTGGTTCGATATGGATTTTAGGTAAAACCAAACTAATGAGATACATAGGATAGAGGTGGCGTGCTATAAACTCAAGCCCAGTCTGACTTAAGGAGTTTTTCTAATAAGTCTAATGGGTTTTATATTATCTTATAAATAAATAAAACACTTGTTAAATCTCATGATCATGCCACATTTTTTTTTTATTTTTTTCCATTTTATGATTTATTTTATAGATGCAAGACCATGATCACATAAACAATTGGATTAAAATGAAAATATGGAATTCAAATAAAAAGTATTATGTGTAAATATTTTATTGGAAATGGTTAATTACTTAAGTAAAATTCACTTAGTGTTAAAAATACATGTAAAAGATAGAATAATAAAATTTAAACATAATAAAAAATTCCATCATGTTAATATTAAGTCATTATTCATTCCATTATCTAAATTAAGATGAACTGAAAGTTAATGTGTCAGTTTAGCCTCCATTGGGGGAACTTTTAATTATCGGGAAGTATAAATTTAGATAGTAGGTTGAATTAACCGAATATGTACTATGTTAATGTCCCTAGTCTATCTAATATAAATTTGGAGGCAAGTGTTGAGGAAATATGAGTTAGAATTTTTGTACTGGGGAGTCTAATCAATGGATTAAGGGGTTTCTAGTTTTCAGTTGGTGAAAAATCCTACCTAAATACATTCTTATAATTTTAATGGTCTCTATATGGATTATAAAATGTAAGTAGGGATCCTTTCTACTATAATTTACACATTATGGGAAATTATGAGTTCAATGGTGAGGACTGTTGGTACTTTATAAAATACCGGGAAAGTTAATAAAATAATTAAATTATTTCATCTCACATATTTTGTAATCAAGTAAAGTATTAATTATAAATTTTATTTATTATAAAAACATATAAATAAAAAATATAAAAACACCATTTTTAGTCCGTAACTTAGGGAATGTTCTCACAGGAATATATTTCCTAGAGTTGTATAGTTTTTTACACTTCTTTAATATCAAATAATTTATACTATGCATTGTAATTCCCTAAACATGATCATCTTCCCATGAAGAGAAGGTGAAAATGATTCCTACATAAGATATATGGAGGGATATTCCTCCATAATATCTTATATTATATCTCTTTAGAATAATAAATAAATGATTAAAGATAAATGGGTTTCTACCTACGCTATTTTAGTGTAAACTATAAAGAGATTCTTAGCTTGTAATCATGTATTCAATTATTGAAGTACATTATTTAAAATTAAGATTCCATTTGGATGAGATATTATCTATGAATCTCATGTTATAATATTTACCCCAAGGTTATCCTGATCTATCCAAGACCAGATGAACAGTATGGACAAACCACTTATAAATACTTTTGTTTATACTTCACCTAGAAAAATGAGGTTTGGTGGAAACTTATTTCCTCACTCTTTATAGTGAGAAAAATTAATGAAAAGGTTGGGAAAACCATGTATATTTATAACCAATGGCGTTCTTACAATGTATTTCAAATATATAAAGGATTCATAGGGAGGGAAATGAACATGAGTCTATTTACTTCTCATGTGGAAGGAAATTTTTACCTGAATAATTGTAATAAATAAAAAAATAATTAGTTATAAACATCTGAAACATTCATCGTTGCATATAATATTTTTATAATACTTCTTGGGAATTAAAATAAAATATATTTTTCATCTATTCTCATTTGATAATTAATAATGTTTGTAAATATTATAATAAGTAGGGTGAAATATTATAGAGGCTAAGAAATGGTGATTTTTATGTTGGTAGTGAGAATAAAAAAATTGATATTGTGAGAATGGATTGATTTTATTTTTTAATGAGTTTTACCAAAACAATTATCTCAGTGTCCATCTGTACATAATGAGAAATTATTTCACATTTGGAATAAATGTTGTTATGGTACTTCATACTAATCTAATGGTTCAATAACTCTTGAATCATAGATATCCATTGAAATGAATGATGAATATAAAATATAAAACTCTTAAAAAATTGAGTCATTATAATTCATTTTCAAATAAAACTAAAATTTGTTGAATTATTTATACCTAGAAAAGTGTTTTAGTCTCTATTTTTTTAAGATACCAGATATACTAACAAACCACTTTTCATGTTTTAGATAAAGAAATTTTTATAAATAAAGGCACACCACTAATATTTTAGAGTTTCTTCAATAAGGGAACATGATTATTCTAAATATAGAGGTAAATTTATATAATTTATGATATTAATTTAATTTTTTTAGAAATTATTAGTAAATTAAAATAGTGAGCTTGGTAAATATAGAGGAACCTATGAGATGGATTTTCATAGAAAAAATTATCCATGTAATAATTGATTGTACATATGAAGTAAAGGTATTACCTAAATCACATTTCCTTATATACAATAATATCATTATGGTAGTAAAATGAAGTTCAATGAAAAGTCTTATATATATTTAAAATCTTCTATAACTATTTTTCTAATAGTAGTGAAAAAATTAACCATATGACAACTATATTAACTAATACATATCATATCAATTACGATATGATAAGAATATTTTAGAAAAAAACCTCAAGTGTTTATTAAAACCAATATATTTATGGATAGTGGGAGTAGTCTTAAATTCTACGGGTTAAGGCTCTGGATGCACATGAGTTGGAATTAGAATGATGGAGTCTACTATGCTTTGTGGGAGGAGTAGTTACAGAGACACATACTTTTTTAGAAGTGATAACTATAGGGGTAGTTTATGTTCACCATGGCGGGTGATACTTATATTTTTAATTTAGAGTAATTATTCTTAAAAAGAACATATAAATGGATACATTATAATATTGAAAAGTATATATGAATCAATTAATGGATTCCATGTATCATGATTTAGGGACTGTATTTTTGGTATGTTTCTAAGACTTGATATTGCTTGTGATTATTCAATAGAAATTGAACATGGATTGTATAATATGGTACCAATAAAGCATGATTGATTATTCAAAGGTTTAGTCAATTAAAAAATCTATACACCATTATCATGAATTAAATACTTTTGTATTATACTTGTTAGAGAATACTTCTATGATCATCATATTGGGCTACTGATTATTAAGGCCACCTCATTTCAATGAGACCCTATGGTATATGTTTATATGGAATAACTATAAAAGATCAATTAAATAAATGAATTCCAATAATATTTAAAATTACATAAATTAATTTATAGATAGATCATTTATAACGATTATAAAATATTATTTTGTAAACAAATGAGTGTCATGTGTCTCTAATATACTAGTGAGAGTGCTCTAAGATTTCAAAATAGATATGTTGATAACATAGGGAAAATAAATGTAATGTATTACTAGTTTATTAATACTAAGGAATGAATTTATATAAGAATGAATTAAAGTAAAAACCATTTTCTCAGAAAAAATATATATAAAAATATATCCATCTATTTACTAATTCTTTTCATAGTACATATATTGACAATTAATTTAAAAATAAAAGTTGAAACTATTAAAGAGTGAATTTTAGTTAGAATATAATCTTTATAGTAGGAAATGTATAGGCCTAAGAATAGATAATTAAGATAAAAAAAATTTTATAATATTAAGTTCTAGGAATTTATCTCATATATCATCACATGTACTAACAATTGATATTACTGATGCATGATGCATAATACGTGGATATAAAAATAAACCAAACCTAACTTTACCTAATTGAAATTAGAACTATATGATAGTACTTAGAAAAGTAAAACTTGACGAGTTCCTAGTTACTAGAGAAGTCGTAACACTAGAGATCAAGGGAATTGAACACTTGTCTTCATTTTGTTCAATTTGATCTTATCTCACAGTAAAGCTAAATTAATATGCAAGATAAATTTATTACAAATAGTGGTTTCTATATTTACAATATTCAAGTATATTTTAGATTCTGATGTATCTTAAGAATAAGTTTAGCAATGTATAATTATTATTTTTTGGTTATACCAAAAGAAAGAGTTTTATTATAATCATAATAAGCTTGTATTATAGAATAATCAATATGTTGGGTTTTTGACATGGGAAGAAGTGGTGGATATTTAGTAATATCACAAAATGAGGTATTTTCTCAAGGTAATGATATTTTAGTAATAATATTTACTACACACACATGTGGATTTACCAAACTTTTTCACAAAAATGGTGTATGCCCGACAACTATAACCAAACTCAGCCGAAGCATGGTTAACCTGTGAGTACTAACTAGTCATTAACAACTGAATCTAGTGAATGTGGGAGTCTTTTATAGTTGGTTCCCTAGAAAAAATTAATTTTTACATCATACTTATTATGTATTCATGGATTTGAATATTAATAAATAACTTATATCATATTGAGTATTCTTCTACATAACGTTAATGTGATATTGTCCTAGAATATCTTTCACATTGAAATGGTTATAGAATTTTACCACTATGAAGATAACCTTGAAGTTCCAAGATAATATTTATAAATATTATTTAATGGTTGGATAACATTCTATGATAATACACATGTTATGTTGACTATCAGGTTCAAGTACTCATAAAAAGATGATACTTCATCTCATGAAGTTCACAAATGGTAATCTCCCAGATGAGAGATTATGAAAACATATTAGCTAGTAGAAATTCCACATGTTTTTTACCTTGTATCCATATTTTTATTTTCTAATGACACATTTATGGGTAAGTGTGAACCAAATACATATCAAACCAGTGACAAGTACAAGCCAAGTAAACCAAAACCCACTGCTAGAGTCCCTCCCAAAACAAAATTCAAAATTCAAATGAATGATATTTCCAAATTCAAAATTCGAACTTCATCATTTGTCTTGGTCCATGAGACACAAAACTTTTTGTGATCCCTTGATTCATTCACCTTGTCACCTCACAACCCCATTGTCGCTTCATGCCAATCGTTGCTTCATGCCAAATCTCCGGCGAGCCCTTCAACCAGATTTCATCGTCGCCGTCATACAATCTTCCTCGCCTCCACCCTTACCCGAGACACGATACCAGTTATTGGCATCAAAAGACCATTAAGTCATCACTCCACCTTCACCATCAGCGTCAACACTAGTGACCAACACCAATCAACGATACTAGAAACCCAAAGCGAATATGTAGTGTCATGAGCCCCGAATGCCGCCTAACCACACTTCCTAGAACCTCAAACCATCCACTGATCCAAATCCGACTGCGAGAGGCACTGAGGAACTCGAGGTCAGAGCAGTGTTGGGTGGATGAGAACTCTGAATGACGCCAATGTTGAGAAGATCACTGGTGATGTCCAACCCCACCAGATCTAGAGACGTAGCATGCACCACCAGCACCAAAAGACAATTCAACCATCATCGTCAACACTACAATCAACCACCATCTCAGAGAAACCATCCTCAAAAAAACATAACCAACATCAGTGTTTCACCAAAAGACCGCCAATGACTTTACCAAAACCAGAAGAAAACATACCCATAACCAAAACCATACATAAATTGAACACATAAACTTAGCAAAAAATAATCATTTCCAACCTAGAGCATCACCAACGATGAAGAACACATGACTGGAATAGTGACAACCACCAAACCACACAACCCATAACCTCGTAGTTACAACCACTCCAGATCTGACCTGTAGAGGAGCTACAGAATGTGAGATCAGAGCGGGGATGAGTGGTCGAGAACTCCAAGCGACAACATCGATGATGAGGGTAAAGACTCGGGCAGTGCCTTAAAACCTATCGACCACCGACAAAAAAATCCCAAAACCCCTTTGTTACCCCTGATCCATTTACGACATGGAGAGGTGCTAGGGAAAAAGGGGTTAGAGTAGGGGAATGAGTGGCCAAGGGCTTCAACAACAGATGACCTTCACCAGAACCAAGGCGCGAGGCAGCCGTGAAAGAAACACCGGGGCAGAACCCATGGAGACGTCGCACAAACAGAGCGAGAAGAAGAGAATATGAGGCAAGAAGAAGATAGAAGTGGATGGGAAGAAGGAGAACATTGCTCGGGCATGCCGCCGACCCCGCAGTAGGGGGTTTCAGGATAAAACTTTAGGCAGAGCTGATAGTGAGAGGAGAAAACTGGGAGAGAAAGGACCCATCCTATTCACTTCTTCCACATGTTTTATTATTATTAGATATTCCTATCTATAATAACATTTAATGGTATTTAGAATTTTTATATTATTATTAATTAATGTTATGAATCATGAAATTAGATGTATTACCATATACCGTGATGCGTCATTTTATAAAAAAGTTGGGCGTGTCATGAACGATATGTTATTAATTAAAGAGTCGAGGATGATTTTTTCCCTTCCATATTTATAGAAGTTTTTATATTTTTCATTTGATTGAAATGTAACTTCAACATAAAAATTTCATGGCCATAGTGAAACTACTAGTTTATTTTAGATAGTCCAATAAAGATATATCAAGCATATAGGTTGATGAAACATGTATGAAACCTTATTGATGAGATATATAGATAAATGAAGTATATTTTATAGTGATAATTTATATGTTTTTGTTGTTTTTGTAACATATCATCTTTCTTTATGGGGTATTTGACCCATTTCAAGATAGTAATATTGGATTTTATGAAATACCGCCTAATTCCACTAAGGGAGAGGCTATGATTTTCACTCACAAAGTGTTTCCTTTGATCTTAGTTAAATATTATTTATATTTAAAAGTTGGGATAAATATTATTCTCTTGGTCGAGAAGTAATATTTATTCAAGATTTATTAAATGATCACAGAAATTAAATAAATATTTATTCATAAGGTAATCATTTAATTACATGAATATATAATATATCTCTTGTAATTCTAAAGGAAATAAATAATTTTCTATTCATTAATAAATAATGTATTTAATTATGTGAATATCAAAATAATATTTTATCTTACAGACCATAAATATAGTGTTTATTTATTTATAGAATGTATAATATTTATCACTTATTGTTCGCAAAACAATTATTTATTAATAAATAATTTATTTAATTATTTAAACAAATAAATTAATTTTTTTTGTGAATTAAATAAATTTCAAGGAGGAGGAGGAGACCTAGTTATTTTTATGTTGATAAAAATTTATTTACCAGATTGTAAATATTATTTATCATTGTGCAGGATAGCACAAACCATGGAATAAAATAATAATAATATTATTTTACATGGCATGAGGTTTCTTTTGGGTTTAAAATATTATTAATATCCTTTGTAAAATTAATTAATATGAAACCCTAACCCTAGTTCTATAAGTAAAAAATTATGAGATTGTGAGAGGTTGATCATTATGCATAACATTCTCCTCCCAAGATAATTCTCTCTCAATAAAGAACATATCTAGGGTTTTCAATCAATATAGAGATATTATATCTTCATACTTATTTAATTTCAAGATGAAGAGATCAATAGAGGATCCTTCTTGACTGATAGAATCATGGTTGAGATTATGGGGGTGATACATGATGATAGGTACCACCACGCTAGTACTAGGAGTACCATCAATGATGTTCTGAGGTCAAAAGAACACATGTAGATCACTAAAAAAGAGGATATACATTTTTTCTCATCAATGAAATAAAAATATAACCAAACGACATTCATATGATCAACAAAGGCATCAAAGAAATAACTAAAGACCAAAGTATTTATTCATGCCATTAAATCAATTATAAATTAAAGTGAAAAAGATACTCTCTTTATTCTAATGAAAATATTTTTCCATGTGATTTGGAAATATTTTCATTGGCCAAAAATTTAATTTACATGTACATGATGGATTATTTATTAAATATGAAAAAATCATACTTGGCTATAGGCCCAATAGGTTCTTCCACTCTATCTAGAACAATAAAGTGGAATCAAAGGGGCCATATTCAATTTATTATTATTTTTTGATTATTGATCATTTACATATTTAAAAGTTAGTTTTAATTTCAATAAATTAATTATTTTAATCTGATAGTCGAGATCACTTCTTCTTCTATTTGTTTCTCACTCATATAACCTTGATTGGTTAATAATATTTGAAGAACATTTGAAGAAAAATCCGGAGGTGGCGCACAATTTTCAGGGTTACAGGACATGTAACTCTCCAAAATTCCATATAACAACACACAGTGTGGTGAAACTATGGTCAATAGAAGAAAATTAATTAAATAAATCACACTTTATATAATTGATTTACATGTAGTGAAGTTAATACACATGTGATGAAATTCATTTAAATGCAATGTAATTAATTCACATGTCGTTTAATTAATTCATAAGCGGTGTAATTAATTTATATGCAGTTTAATTAATTCACATGTCATGTAAGTAATTCATATGCAGTGTGATTTGTTAAAACATGGGGTAATTAATTCAAATTATGAATAATTAATTCACATGTTGGGTAATTAATACACATGTTTTGCGATTAATACATATGTGGTGTAATTAATTTACTTGTCATGTAATTAATTTAAATTCCACGTAATTAATTCACATGGAATGTAATTAAATCCCTGCTGTATAATAAATTCATACCTGTTTACATGGAATACACACTAATAATTCTTATACAATGTATAAATTAATTTATG
Organism: Viscum album; assembly: GCA_963277665.1. NCBI lineage: Eukaryota > Viridiplantae > Streptophyta > Magnoliopsida > Santalales > Viscaceae > Viscum > Viscum album. Next base: position 197,237,507 of record OY728164.1, read on the forward strand.
AAAAAAATAAGGATTAATTTATTACTCCATAAAATCATCATTATGTGTTATGTGTGTCATTTATTGACTCATACATGCCATATAATAGGTTTTATATGGTATTAAATACTTAATTAATTTTCATGTGAAATTCAAAACTACAAGTCATGTAGGGTCATTACATACTATATACTCTATGAACATAAAATTAATATATACATTGTAACTTTTATGTTTCATGTGTGTTATTTATTGGAAATACACACCATAAAATTACATCACATTCCCTTTATGAGATATGTCACATGAGTGCACTATACACAACAATGACCATGAAAAGTAGTTGAGATGGGTATAAAATGTGTTGCCTCACAATATAAGATATTCACCTAATTAAATTTTAAATAAAATTAATAAATTTAATTTATTTAAATTCACAACAGATGACTATCTCTAGGAAATATTAGATGAAGCTTAAGATAAAATGAATTAATTGATTATCAGATAATTAATAAGAATAATTAATAAGAATTTTATATTAATTAAAGAACTAATTGAAATGAGTCATATATATTTATTTTAAATATGTATTCATTTCCCAATTAAATGATCATGAGCATAAAATAACTTGTTTATGTGTATGGTTTCTTTAAATTTAATTATTTCATTGTTTATTGAAATTATTTTATTAAATTAAATTGATGTCTTATGAGTTGTCCGTCCCTCCCTATTATGCATGAGCCTATGTTTACACAATTTATTTGATGTAAACACACTTTAATGAACCCTTCAACAATGAGTGAAGTAAAATCATTGTAAGGATGGAGTGATCAAGAACATGGAGTTTGTTTAAGATGGAGTCAAGGTGAAACCAAACCAAAGAGATGCATATGATAAATGTGGAATGCTACAAACTTGATCTTAGAACATATTAATATTTTTTCCCATTGGGATAATGGTTTGATTATTGTGAACATAATATATAAACTGTTAGTTAAAGCTCATGATCATGAAAAATTTTATTTATTTTATTTATATCTATTGTAGGATTTATTTTATGGATATTATACCATGATAATATAAATAAATGGATTAATATGAAAAGATGGAATTAAAATAAAAAATATGATGTGTTAATATTTTATCTATACATGTTTAATCACTTATGTAAAATCTATTTAATATTAAAAAGTAATGTAAAAGATAAAATATGAAAATTTACACATAATAAAAAAAATCTCTCATGTAAATATTAAGTCATTACACCTTCTATTTTATGAATCAAGAAGAAGCCAAAGTCAAAGTGTCAGTTCGAACTCCATTGACAAAAATTTTAATTACATGGAAGTCTTAAATTAAATAGTGGATCAACTTAACTATATAAGCATTAGGTTTAATGTACTTAGTCCTTCCAATAAAAAATTGGTGGTAAGTTTTGAGGAAATCTGAGTCAGGATTTCTAGATTTTAGAGTGCACTCAATAGATCAGGGAGCTTCCAGTTTTTAGTTGGAAATAACTCCAACCTAAATACTTGATTATAATTTTAATGGCCTATGTATAGATTATAAAAGTTAAATACAGATCCTTTCCACTATAATTCTCAAATTAAAAGACATTATGAGTTTAATTGTGAGATCCATGGTGACCTGATAAAATAGCGGGAGTCTTAAATAAAATATTTACATTATTTTGACTCACTTATTTTGTAATCAAGTAAAGTAATATTTATTGTAAAAAAATGGAATGCAAAACCACAAAACACTATGACCATTCCTTAAATTAGGTAATATTCTCATAGTCATAGATTTCCAAGATTGTAATAGATGTTTTATACTGATTTACTATCATATAATTTGTACTATGTTTTTGAATTACCCAAAATTGATCATCTTACCACTAAGAAAAGGTTAATAGGATTCATAAAGAAGATATATAGAGGGTGATTCCTCCAAGATATATTATATTTCATCTCTTCAGAAGAATAAAGAGAGACTTAAGGATAAATGGGATTCTCCCTACACTATTTTTTGTATAAATTGGAAATAGGTGCGTAGATTATAATCATGTCTTCAAGTATTGAAGTACTTTAATTAAAGTTAAGAATCCAGTTTGATAAGAGATTATATATGAATCTCATGTTATCATCCTTACAAGCAAGGTTCTTCTTAGTTATCCAATATGGGATGAACAGTACATAGGAACTTCTCATAAATCCATTTTTCTATACTTCACCTAGAAAAATAAGGTTTGGTGGAAACTTATTTCCTCACTCATTATGATGAGAAAAATTAATGAAAATTTTATAAAACACATGGAATTTTAAATAAAATGGTTTCCTTACAATTTCCTTCAAAGAGACAAAGGATCCATATATATGGAAATGAACTATATTCTATTTAATTTTTATGTGAAAGAAAATAATTATTGGAATAATTGAAATAAATTAAAGTAAAATTATTTATAAACATATAAAAGATTCATCATTGAATATAATATTTTTTTGGACTTATTGGAAATTAAAATATAATTTATTTTTATTTTTATTATCATTTGAGAATTAAGAATATTTAAAAAAATATAAGAAGTATGATAAATTCTAAAAGAGGCTGATAAAGGGTGATTCCTATGTCAGTAGTGTGAAGAAACAACTTATAAATTAATAGAATGTATTATGTTGAGTTTGTAATGAGTGTTTCTAAATAATTTATCTCAGTGTCCATATAGACACAACAAGAAATTAGTTCATATTGGGAATAAATGTTATTATGGTACTTTATACTAAACTAATGGTTCAATAACTCTTAAATCATATATATCCATTATAATTAATGATGAATATAAAAAATAATAATCTTACCTGATTATGGAGAGATGATTATTTTTCAAATAAAACTAAAAGTATTTTACTTTTTTATTCCTAGAAAAGTTTTTTAGTCTCTATTGAGATAATATACTAAGTATACTAAAATACTAATTATCATGTTTTAGATAAATAATTTTTTTTAAATAAAGATATATCAAAAATATTTTAGAATTAGTTCCACATGAACTATTATAAATCTAGAGGTAAATTCATATACTTCCTAAGATTTCTTTTAAAATTTTAGAAATTAAAAGTGAAGTAAAAGAGTAAACTTGGTAAATTTAGAGGAACCTCCAAGATGGATTGTCAGAGAAAATTTTATCTATATAATAATCGATCATACATTTGGATTAAAGGTATTACCAAACTCACATTTCCTTACATACATCAATATCTTGATTTTAGTAAAAGTAATATCAATGATGATTCTTATATATATTAAAAATACTCCACAATTTATTTAAATACATGTTTTACTAAAAGAAGTGAAACAATTTACCACATTCTAGCTATATTAAATAATAAATATAACATAAATTTCCATATGATAAGAATATATTAGGACATAAGCTCAAGTGTTTTTTGAAAACCATTTTTAAAGGCTGGTTTTAGCTACAAATGAACAAAAAAACACTTAGTTAATCTCAATTAATAATCCTATAGCCACTAATAATATTAATTTATTTTCATGACTAACTATGTTTCTACAAATTAATCCTATATCTATAAATATAGTGGGATTAGACTTAATTTATTTGGGTTAAGGATCTGGATGCACTTGAGTTGGCATAGGAATTCTAGAATACACTAAGCTTAGTGGGAGGACTAGTTCTATAGACACATACTATATTGGATGTGATAACCAAATAGGTGGTTTATATTCACCATGGTGGGTGATACATTTATTATTATTTCATAATAATGATTCCTATGAAGAATTAGTAAACAGAAACAAGAAAATATTGAAAATTATGTATGAATTCAGTAATGGATTCCATGTATCAAAAATTGGGGACTCTGTATTTTGGATCTTTCTAAGACTTGATACATATGATGAGTATTAAAAACAAACTGAACATAGATGGTACATGTTGGTACCAATAAATCATGATTGGTTATTGAAAGGTTTAGCCATTGAAAAAAATTATACACCAATATCCATGAAAAAAAAACTTTTGAATTATACTTGTTAGTGTATACTTATATGATTATCATATTAGACTATTGATTGTTAATGCCACCTCATTTTAAGGACACCCTCTGGTATATGTCTATATGGAATAACTTGAATGAATCGATGACATCAATGAGTGACAATAATATTTATATATTACACAAAATCATTTTTGGATAAATCATACATACTGATCATAGAATAATTTTTTATGGAAACAAAGGAGTGACATGTGTCTCTAATATATTAGTGGGTGTGCTATAATTATTAGAAAAATATATGTTGATAAAACATGTAAAATAAATTTATTATCTTACAAGTTTGTTAAGACTAATTAATAAATTTATTTAATTATTAATTAAATTAGAAACCATGTTCTAGGGAATAAGATCCATGAAAATAGATCCATGGGTTTTTTGAATCTAGTCATAATACATATATTAACAAAGTTTTAAAAAATACATATTGAAATTATTCAATAATTATTTTTTTGGCTTATAATATTTCTAGTAGAACATGTATAGGCATATGAATTGATTACTGAGATAAAATTATTTTCATAATCTTAAGTGCTATGAATTTATCACATATTTCATGATATGTACTTATTCTTGATATTACTTATGAATGATGTATTTTATGAGAATATTAAAAAAAATCCAACCTAACTGCACTGACTTACATTTAAAATTATCTAATAATACTTGGAAAAGTATAACGGGATGAGTTCCTAGTGTTTGAAGAAGTGGGAATACTAGTGATAAAGGTAATTGAACACTTGTATTAATTTAGTTCAATTTGATCTAGTATTGCAGTAAAGATAAGGTAATATTCTAGAAAAAATTATCATAGCTAGTGGTTTACATAACTAGAATATTTGAGTATGTTTTAGTTTTGATGAAACTTATAATGTGTTTTATAAATATCATATTCCTATTTCTGGTTATACTAAAAGAATAATTTTTATCATTATTATAATAAGCCTGAACTGTGGACTTAATCAAGATATTAGGATTGTGACATAGAAATAAGAGGTGTATACTTTGTAATTTTATAACATGATGGATGTTGGCCCATAGATTCTTTTGGCCACTATCTCTAACTATAAAGGTTTTAATTATCACAAATCATGTCATATATTAACATATATCTTATTTTATGTTAGATCCAATATTATGACAAAACATTATCTTGAATATCATATCATTTCATTCATATTTCTATTTATCTGTGCTTATGTCTAAACAAGATTTTACCTAACTGTCTATGTGTAATTATGAGGATTACCAGTTTCTAACTTTGTTGAATTACAACACAGACAGAACATCTAAAAGTTTCTAAGTATGAGTCACTGACACTGACAGGAAGATGACTCACCGTCAGATATATGTCTTACTGACAGAAAAATCAAATAGACATATTTTCTAAGTATGTGAAGCTAACAACATTGGAAAAGACTCACCATTGGACATGAAACCGAAAAAAATATATTCTCCATTGAACATGATACCGACACAGACGACCTACCATTGGTTCAAGTGACCTACCATTGCATGATTCTACTAATTCAAGGACTCACCATCAGTTAAAATGAGTCATTGTTGGCTCAAATATCACACCGATAGAAGGAAGAACTCACCAATCAAACAAGTAACCAATGATCGGTCACACCAATAGTTCAATAGACTCACCGATGAATGAGTCACCGACACTGATGGAAAGGACTCACCGATACGCTGAGTCACCGATACCAATGTAATGGACTCATCGATACATAGAGTCACTAATGTTGATAGACCGATGATGACATAATGATTCTAATGAGTTACTGAAACTTATGACTCACTGATAGTTATTAAAATTGTCTTTAATTTATTAATTAAAATTTATATCTAACAGGCATATTTAGAAAAATTATGTTTCTGACATTATTTAATATTGTCTTTAGGAAATTCATTAGATAGTACGAGATACATACACATGGGGAGATCTTTGTGTCTACTGGACCTCAATGTATAAAAGAATTACAAGCTGGATCATTCGAGATACGATGAAAAGTAAAAGGAACAGAAGAACTAAAAACTTCTGAAACTCTTGAGCTTTCTTTAAAATTCCATGAACTCCAAGTAAGAACATATGAGGAAATCAACAAGACAATCAAAACCTACCAAGCTATACTGAACATCTTTCAAACAAGGATCTGAACATTTCATAATCATGGAAATCAGATTAATGAGACTATGATACTATCTTTTAGAGATAACTTCTAGAAGAGGACTCAAACTTCATTTACACTACATCAAATGAGTCCAGAGATGCACTGTATAACACACAGAGACTTCTAAACCTTATTCTAAATCTTTAGCTCTATTGTGTTCTTTTGTCTACATTTTTTAGAAGAGTGTATATCTGTCTGTTACACACACACTGAATCCTGTGCATAAATGGAGGATACATGATATCCTCAAACTCACTCTCTATTTTACTCTTTGTATCCCATGTAGAATAGTGGAAGAGGTCAAGAGTGACCTGTTTGTTGTTTTCCCCACGAATAACTGTGGTAGAGGTCAAGTGTGACCTGGAAAACCTTGTGTGTTGTTGTAACCCCAATCCAGGGTTTTGATAAAACTATTTATTAATTTAAAATTCTTAGTGGTAGGTGATCACCAAGTAGAGAGGACTAACTCTCACCTTGAGAATTAACCTCTTGTTTATTTCTGCTATGTTTTACTTGTTAGTTTTACTCTATTTTATCACAATTTTATAAAACTAAATTGAACTTTGATAGTTAGTTTAGAAAGTTTTTATAACTGTTTTGAACTAGTAGGTTAGTTTCAAAAGTTGTATTAATATTTAGATTAATATAGCCAAGAACTAATCAATATTTTGAGAAATTAACTGAACATTTAGGATTCTTATAAATTCACTAAAAACCGACTTAGACTATATTTTTAATTGGGGAATTTTTAAAGAACAAAATTTTAACCGAAATTTTTATAGATACTCAATTCACCCCCTCTTGAGTAATCTACTCTGACCAATATTTGGTATCATAGGAGTTTATTCTTGTTAAGACTCTATTTTAAATTTTTTTTCTTTCAACTGTGATTTTAGTTGTACTTTAAAGATCTTTAAATTTATGTTATTTATAAATTTCTATCTCTTTAAAATTATTCCTTTATTATGGAAAATAGACTATAAGGTGATGATACCAACAGAACTCCATTCTTTAATGGAACTAATTATGCCCAATGGAAAATTAAAATGAAAATGCATTTAGAAAGTATGGGTTTTGAATTTTGGTCTTCAATTTTTGACGAGTATAAGATTCCTTCTACTACTAAAACTACTTGGGATGAACCAACTAAGACTTCTTATAACAATAATTGAAAATCCATGAATGTCTTATACTACTCTTTAGGAGATGGGGAATTTAACATAATTTCTACATGTAAAACTACCAATGAAAATTGGGATACTTTGTCTGTTTCACATGAAGGAACTTATAGTGTTAAGGAAATGAAACTTAACACATATACTATTAAATATGATAACTTTGAGATGAATCCTGATGAGCCTATTTATGAAATATATCTCTGGTTCAATGAAATAGTGAACACTATGATCTCTATGGAAAAAGATGTTACTATTAAAGAACAAATCATGAATATTCTTAGATGCTTACCTGATAGATAGAGAGGAACCTCTGTCTCAATTATTGAATCATGTGAAATCAGAAAATTACCTATCAAAGAACTCATTGGAAAGCTGATGATGTACAAGAAAGAGTTGAAAGTCAACAAGGAAGAGTAGGATGAATTCAAAAGAAAATATGTGGCATTTAAGACTATTGCCTTTAAGAATAAGAAAAACGATAAGGTTAAAGCCTCTTTTGAAAGCTCCAGTACTGATGAATCAATATTTGATAGTGATGGAGAGATGGATCAGTTGGCTATAATATTCAAGAAATTCTATATAAAGAAGAAGTTTTTCAGGAATATGAATTATAAAGGAAGGTATGATAACAAGGGAACCTGAAAGAAGGATTGGGAAAGAAATGGTAAATCATATGAGATTTAATGTTATGAATGAAAGAGTAGAGGACATGTCAAAGCTGACTTCCCAAAATTAAAATACAAAAGGAAGTATGAAAATAAAGACGATAAGTATAAGAAAGATATAAAGGACAACTGGAGTGATTCTGAGGATAGCTTCAGTGAATCAGCATCATCTCATGATGATAAATATGACATGGAAAGTATGTGTTTTATGACAAACACATCTAAGGTTTCCTTATATTCACTTTCACATAATTCCTATTATTCTGAAAATGAAAGTGAGTATAAGAATATGAAAAATGATGAACTATTTAAATACTATAACATGCTGGAAGAGACATGTAATGAACTAAAGGATAAGTATAAATCTTTAAATAAATAGAATGCTCTTACACTAACTGTTAAATATGAACTTATTACTGAAGAAGAAAACAATTATCAATTGATTAAATAAAAAAAAAGAATTAAAAATATCTAATGAGAAATTGAAGAAATATTTATAAATGTTTACCAATGGTAAAGACACTCTTACTCAAATTCTTGGTAAATAGATAGATCATAAGTATACTTCTGGTATTGGATATCAACCTAGATAAATAAACTTATCTAAAACACATTTTATAACTAAATCTAGAAAATATGTTCTTTTACCTAAAAATCAAAGCTCTATTACTAGTACTAGTTCTGAAAAATATTTTATTGCCTCTAGTTTTTCTGGACCAAATATAGTTTATTTTTCAAATATGTTGCATAATTATTATATAAAAACGATAAGGAAAATGTGGGTACCTAAAGCATTATTACTAATGTCACTAGACCCAAACAAGTCTGGGTACCAAAATATATTTTTGTTTGATTATTCTATAGGAAATCTATATGAAGATCTCTTACAAGAGTCAATGGTACTTGGACAGTGGATGTTAAAGACACATGATAGGAGATTACTCAATCTTCAAGAGTCTCATCAAAATTTATGGTGGATATGTCACTTTTGGTGACAATGCTAAAAGAAAAAATAATTGGCCTAGGCTAGATTGGTAACTCTAACCCATTTTTAATTTATAAAGCACTTTTTGTTGATGGATTAAAGTAAAATATTCTTAGTATTTCGCAATTATGTGATTATGGATTTCATGTTATGTTTTAAAATGATTCTTGCAATGTTTTTAACTTTAATGATGAATCAGTATTTTCTAATTTTAGAAATGAAAATGTATATTCTGTTAATTTATACTCTTTAGCCTCTAAAAATGTTTCTTGTTTAAGTTCCTTTCATAGATATTCTTGGATTTGGCATAGGAGATTATGAAACTGTAATGTACACTCTCTTAGAAACCTTACTAGAAAAGGCATAGTCAGGGATCTACCCAAACTTGAGTTTTTAAATGACAAAGTCTGTAATCCTTGTCAAAAGGGAAAATAATACAAGATATATTTCAAATCAAAGAAAAAAGTTTCAACTTATGAACCTTTAGAGTTGGTTCACATGGATTTATTTGGACTATCTCAAGTTTCTAGTTTAAATGGGAAGAACCATGTCTATATTCTTGTGGATGACTATTCTAGGTATACTTGGACTTATTTCTTAGCTCAAAAAAGTGAAGCATGTACTTACTTCACCAAGTATGATAAAACTGTATAAAATATTAGTGGACCTGGAATTAAATATCTAAGAATTGATCCTAACCATGAGTTTGAAAATCAAGACTTTGAATATTTTTTCTCACACAATGTCTATAGTCATAACTTCTCTGTCCCTAGGACACCTCAACAAAATGGAGTTGTAGAAAGAAGAAATTGGACCTTGCAAGAAATTTCTAGAATAATGCTTAATTAATATGATTTACCTATTTAATTCTGGGTTGAGGTTATGAATACAACTTGTTACATAATTAATAGAGTATTAATTAGAGCTATCCTCAAGAAGACTCCTTATGAGTTATGGAACAATAGAAAATCCAAAGTTAGTTATTTCAAAGTTTTTGGTTTCAAAGTATATATTCCTAATACAAAGGATAATCTTGACAAATTCACATCCAAGAGTGATGAAGGAATCTTCCTAGGATACTCAACATCTAGTAAAGCCTATAGAGTCTTTAATAAAAGAACCAAGTGTGTGGAAGAATTTATGCATATCAAATTTGATAAAACATATCCACATGAACGTAAGACCCCTCTATACAACCTTGTAGATGATATATCAAATCAAGAAATAAATTAAAAATCATATAATCCTTATGTCAAGCAATATGTGAAATCATAAAATTCTATAAATTATTCAGAATCTGAACATGATGAACCCTAACCTATAGATGAACCTAAAATAACTTGCCCTACATTTTCTAGACCAACTAGAACTCTTAAGAACCATCCTCAAGATTATTTTTTTGGAGACTTAGATAAAGGAACACAAACTAGATCTTATCTTAGAAATCAGGTTGAATATCAATCTTTCTTGTCACAACTTGAACCTAAAATCATCAATGATACAATTAAAGATGAATTTTGGGTGATATCTATGCAATAAGAACTTAATCAATTTGAAAGAAATAAATTTTGGAAACTTATGGATAAACCCAAAGACAACATGACCATAGGAACTAAGTGGGTGTTTAGAAATAAAGTAGATGAAGCTGGTAATATTGTAAACAAAAAATCTAGATTATTTTCCCAAGGTTATATTCAAGAGGATGTCATTGACTATGAAGAAACTTTTTCACCTATTTCTAGACTTGAATCCATCAAAATCCTGCTACTTATGCTGCCCATCTTAGTTTCAAACTGTATCAAATGGATGTTAAAAGTGCACTCCTAAATGGATATATAGTTGAGGATGTTTTTGTTAAACAACCCCTGGTTTTACAAACCCTAATTTTCAAAATCATGTTTTCAAATTGACAAAATATTTATATGGTTTAAAACAAGCTCCAAGAGATTGATATTATAGATTAAGTAATTTTCTTATTTCAAAATATTTTACAAAAGTAATTGCTGATCCTACTCTTTTTATAAAGAAAATGTCTAAATATGTTTTAGTAGTCCAAATCTATGTTGATGATATTATTTTTGGATATTTAAGAAATTCTTCATGTATTGAATTTTCTAAAATTATGCAAAATGAATTTGAAATGAGTTTAATGGGTGAACTCAAATTCTTTCTTGGATTTAAAAATTTTCAAAATAAATAAAGTGTCACTTTAAATCAAAGTAAGTATATAAAAGATATTTTAAAAAGATTTTTCTTTGATAGAATTAAAAGTAGCGACACTCCCATGAGTACTACTTGTAAGTTGGATCTTGATAAAGATGGTAAATTTTTTGATCAAACCACTTATAGAGGAATGATTTGAAGCTCGCTCTACTTGAATGCTAGTAGGACATATATAATGTTTAGTGTGTGTATATGTGACCATTTTCAATATAATCCCAAAGAATCTCACTTGAATGCTATTAAAATAATTTTCAAATACCTCAATCATACTATCAATTTAGTATTGTTTTACCACAAAGGACAATCATTTGATATAGTGAGTTATTATAATGCTGATTTTGGTGGATGAAAGTTAGATATAAAGACCACCTCTGGGACATTCCACTTTTTGGGAAAATCTTTTGTTTCATAATGTAGTAAGAAACAAAATTATGTTGCATTATCTACTACTGAAGTTGAATACATAGCTGCTGGTAGATGTTGTACACAAATTTTGTGGATAAAACACACACTTCTAGACTATGGATATTAATTTAGACATGTACCTATAAAATGTGACAACACAAGTGCTATTAACATTTCTAGGAACCTAGTTTATCACTCTAGAACAAAACATATTGATGTAAGACATCAATTTTTGAGAGATCATTATCAAAAGGGTGATATTAATTTATAATTTATTGGCACTGAATGTCATCTTGCTGATATATTCACTAAGCCATCAAAATATGAAAGAATAAATTACAACAAATATGAGTTAGGAATGATCAACTAGTAAGACCCTATGTTTTCCTTTCCTTTAATCTTTTTCTATGAAGTTGTCATGCCGAGACCATTGTCATGTCAGAACCATTGTAATGCCGACACCATTGTCATGCTGACACCATTTTCATGCCGACACCATTGTTATGCCGACACCATTGTTATGCTGACACCGTTAGTGTTTTACAAAGTTTTTATACTGACATTGATGACTCATCACTTTTATACGTTTTATGTTTTTATCAAAACGACACTGTTTCATTAATTCCAGTAAAACCGATTCACGATTTTACGATTGTAAAATATTTAAATCCCTAAATGATATAAATTTGAATAAGTCCAATATACTCCCTTTACCGTTACTCTCTCTTTTCTACCTTTCTCTTTCTCTACTCCTGACCTTTCTCCTTCTGACCTCTAAATTGAACTTATTAAAATGACACGAGTAAAGAGAGCTCTGGAAGAGGGTGAGTCTCATGCATCCAAGAAAAAAAAAGGGGAATCAAGAAAATCATTAGGTCTTGTGAATAATAGTCTGGTAAACCATGTTGTAACTTTAGAGAAGGAAGTTTTGGTGGAATGGATCTTGGAGAGAAAATCTTTTTTTGTTCAAAGTGATTAAAGATAAAATATGGATTGAATGGTTCTCAAATAATGATAGAGTCTTTTATCCGAAGCTGGTTTATGAGTTTTATATGAATATGGAACTTTTTTTGTAAGGAAGTGATGTTTCATGGATGAAGTTGATTGTCAAAGAGAAGATAATATCATTCTCTTTAAGGCATTGGAATGATTGTATTAGGGTACCTCGTGAATGAAGGTTTGATGATTACCAAGGTACTTCTCCTCATGAAAGTGAATTCTTCTACTATGAGACTACTCTAAAAGATCTAACTATAAATGAAGTGAACATGATACCCTCTCCTCAGAATTGAATGGTGAATGCAGAATTCTTTTCAAGTTTATTCGGCATCAGATTTTTCCCAGGAAAGGAAAATTTTCTTTTCTAAAGTATCAAGATGTATACTTAGTTTATTTGCTTTATAAAGGTGTTAAATGGAATCTATGTTGTTATTTGATGGTGAACATCAATGAGATGATAAAACTTAGGTGTAATTAAAATTCTATCTTCTATTAAAGATTTATTTCAGCTATGCTAAAGAATAAAGGCTATGTAAATGAAGCTGAGGATGTGGTAGTTAGTGAATGCAGTGGAATCTGCTTAATCTATAACATCTGTAAAAGAATAAAAATAAATTAGAACCCTTAGAGGAAATAATGGGTTGGTGATGAAGACAGATTTTATGAGAAGTTCAATCCCATAGACCATCCAGTTAGATCATGGGATCTAGTGGATCCTGGTATCGGTCCAGATGAACAAGTAATCTTCAGATGAGTAAGAGGTGCCTGCTACCCCTATTAGAGATGTGGGATCACCAGTTGATGATCAAAGTGACCCATACACTACTGAACCATCAAAAAGAGTCTCTATTGGACATGCAAGTCCACCTATGGATTTACCCTCTCATGAACCTATTATCAAATCTTTTAGTAGTGAAGAAACCGAAGTTGAAGGCATTATAGAGTATGTCAGTGAATCAAATGAAGAAGAAAATGAAGAATAATATGAAGAGGAAGAAGCTGGTAGTGGAAAAAATGATTTAGAATCAGGAAGGGAAGAAGAAGATAAGCAAGTATAAATGAGAAAAATGAAGATATAAAAAATGAAGAAAGTAGTGAAAGTGAAAGTGGTAGCGACTCTGGTCACCCTGATGAAAATACATATGCTGTGAGTATGGAAGTTGATGAAGATAATATTGGCGTCTCTGTTGAGGGTTCTGTTCAAGAATAAAATGTTGCTCCAGATGAACTTGTTTCTCAAGTTGTTTATACTAGGAAAAGAACTCTACTTAAGGAAAAGTAACCTATCCAGGAAACCTTTACTGATGGGGAGAAATCTTCTAAAAGAGCTGACACTGAGGGGGAGCCTCAAGGACCAGTTTCTAAAGATGATGAATAATATCAAATAGGAAGAGTAAGGCTTGATACTAATACTATTTTGCATTCTCATATTCTTTTTTAATGGATAAGGAATCCTGGTTATGTAGCCTTGTTATTAGATTATGAAGATTCTGATGATGAAATTGTTGCCCTTGCGGCAAAGGAACCAGTGGATGAGACCACTTCTAGTGACTATGTCACTAAAGTCGATTTTGAAAAGTTCAAAGAAGAGATATGTGGTTCAATAATACACTCAGTACAATCTCAAAAGAGGTATGAGATTGATGAATCCAAGAGACAAAATACTGAGCTAACTGATAATTTGAAAGCAATCAGATCTGTGGTTGATGGTGTAAATCATACTGGTGCTTTTAGTTCTTCTCCTACCTTAACTAGTCTGTATCAAGCTTATGCTTATTCTGTTTCAAAGATAATGATAAAATATATTCATCCAAATCTAATCACAACTACAGAGACAATCATGATAAGAAATACCAAGCTTGAAAATGATATGAAGAAGTTGAAAAATCAGATCAATGCCTTGATCACAAAGTATAGGAATATAATAGAAACTGTCATGAAAGGTATTGAGAATCTTGTTTCTCATTTTAAAGCTCTTGAGTTTGAGAAAATAAGTTAAGGATATCACCTCCTCTTCTCTAGCTTCAAGTTCTGCTCCACTTCCTCAATCCTCACAATCTCCATATCTTGCTACTGTTAGTTCAGTATTGAAAGAGGAGCTACAAGTTTTGACTGCAATTATAGCCAAAGTTGAGGATAATTTAGATAAAGTTCATGATCATGTGAAGTATTATAAAAGGAGTGTTTCATAGACTTAGGAATATTTGAACAAGAGGATTAATGAGTTTTTCTCCAAACTCATCACAAAGTACCAAATGAACAGTCTGTTTAAGTATTTGGCCAAAACTCTTACTCTTCCTCCAGTGAAAAAGGACTTTAAGGATTAAATTCATAAAATTAAAGAATTTAATCCTTTTTTGAATAAGTTTATAGAAAATAAGGATGATTTTGAAAACGCTAAGAAATATGGTGTAGAGATCATTAAAGAATTCATCAAGATGTTAAAACTGTATCTTTATATCCAAAGTGAAGCCATTGTGGTTCCTCCTGCTGCAACACTTGGCCCTTCTAGTTCTATGCTTGATCAACATCAAATGTCAGTTTCTCAGGGCTTATATCACATTAGACTAGTCATCACATAAACTATTCAATCTTTGGTTATTTCTCAACACAGACCTACCCTTGCTTCTACAGTTCCTGAAGGAGTGCCTTTTCCTCCTCTCAAAATCAGTTCAGACCCTCCTGATCCTTAGACTAGCCCTTCTGAAAAACCTTATATTGATCCTTATTATAAGGGGAATGATCCCCTTGATCCTACCACTTTATCCTATCCTATAGTGTGGACATATTTTAATTTGATAGGGTTGCGTCAATCTATGTCTGCTTTTTCGGTGTAATTAGTTTATGAATTCTATTTCATTGTTTTTACTTTAATGTTTTTCCTATTCTTTTCTCCTATCAATTTTTTTCTAATCCAAAAATGGGGATAAATTTTATTAAGCATTATTAATAGTGAGAAACCTTTATGAGATTCAATAATTCCAGGATTTGTGATTATAAAAAAGGGAGCGATTATTGGCCCATAGATGCTGTTGGCCACTATCTCTAACTATAAAGGTTTTAATTATCAAAAATCATGTTATATATTAACATATATCTTATTTTATGTTAGAAACTATATTATGAAAAATATTATCTTGAATATCAGATCATTTCGTTCATATAACTATTTATGTGTTCTTACATCTAAACAAGATTTTAATTTATTATCTATGTGTAATTATGAGGATTACCAGTTTCTAATTTTGTTGAATTACAAGATAGATTGAACATCTAAAATTGTCTAAGTATGAGTCACTAACACTGATAGGTAGATGAATCACTATCAGATACATGTATTATTGAAATACATATCAAACAAGCATATTTTTTAAGTATGTGAAGCTAACACTGTTGGAAAAGACTAACCATTGGAAATGACACTGACAGACAAAAGACTCACCGTTGCACATGCTACCGATGTAGATGAACTACCATTGGTTCAAGTGACCTGCCATTTCATGATGATACCGATGAAATGACTCATCGTTAGTTAAAATGAGTCACCATTGGCTCAACTATCTCACCGATAGAAGGAAGGAATCACTGATCAAACAAGTCACCGATGATCGGTCACACTGATAGTTCAAGCGACTCACTAATGAATGAGTCATCGATACTGATGGAAAGGACCAACCAATATGCTGAGTGAATGATACCAATAGAAAGGACTCACCGATACATAGAGTCACCGATGATGACAAATTGATGATGAAAAACCGATGCCAATGAGTCACCAATACTTATGACTCACCGATAGTCATAAAAACTATCTTTAATTAATTAATTTAAATTTATATCAAACAATCATATTTAGGAAAATTAATGTTTCTAGAATTATTTAATGTTGTCTATAGGACATCCAGTAGACAGTACAAGATACATGCATGTGGGGAGATCTTCATGTCTGCTGTACCTTAAAGTATAAAATAATTACAAGATGGATCATTAAAGGTACACTGAAAAGAGAAGGAACAAAAGAACTGAAA
The DNA here is from genome assembly GCA_963277665.1 of Viscum album. Taxonomy (NCBI): domain Eukaryota; kingdom Viridiplantae; phylum Streptophyta; class Magnoliopsida; order Santalales; family Viscaceae; genus Viscum; species Viscum album. The sequence goes on from OY728164.1 coordinate 197,254,225, forward strand.
ACTCATGAAACTCTCGATCTTTATCCAAAATCCCAAGAACTCAAAGAAATAACATACAGTAACATCAAGAAGATGAAAAAAACCTACTGAAATTCATTGAGAATCTTTCAAACAAGGATCAAAACATTTCACACTCCTAGAAATCAGACCATAGAGACTATGATACTCTGTTTTGGAGATAACTTCTAGAGGAGGACTCAAACTTCATTTACACTACATAAAAAGAGTTTAAAGAAGCATTTCATAACACATAGAGACTTCTAAACATTATTCTACATCTTTAGCTCTTTTGTGTTTTTTATTTACATTTTTGAGTAGTGTGTGTATCTGTTTGTCACACACACACACACACACTGAATCCTATTCATAACCAGAGGATAGTTGATATCCTCAAACTCACTCTCTATTTTACTCTTTGTATCCCACGTAGAATAGTGTAAGAGGTCAAGAATGACTTGTTTGTTATTTTTCCCATGAATAACTGTGGTAGAGGTCAAGTGTGACCTGGACAACCTTTTGTGCTGTTGAGAACCCTAATCCAGGGTGTGGATCAAATTGTTTATTAATTTAAACTGCTTGGTGGCAGGTAATCACTAAGTGGAGAGGACTAAGTCTTAGCTTGAGACTGAACCTCTTATTTATTTCTGCTGTGTTTTACTCATTATTTTTACTCTATTTTATCACAATTTTATAAAACTAAATTGAACTTTGATAGTTAGTTTAACAAGTGGTTATAACTATTTTGAACTAGTAGGTTTGTTTCAAAAGTTGTATTAATATTTAGATTAATATAACTGAGAACTAATCAATCTTTTGAGAAATTAACTGAATATTCAAGACTCTTATAAATTCACTACAAATTGAATTAGATTATATTTTTAATTGGAGAATTTTCAAAGAACCAATTTTTAATAGAATTTTTTATAGATACTCAATTCACCCCCCTCTTGAGTAATCTACTGCGACCAACAATGGATTTTCTCAAGGTAGTGATGTTGTAACAAGACAATTTTCCATGAAGACACATGAATTTATCAAAAATAGTCATAGAAATGTGATATTCCTAGTATATATAGCCATACTCATTTGAAACATTTTTAAAATTTGGGAACTAAATGATTTTTAGTAATTGGATCTAGTGTAAGTGGGAGTCTATTGGAGTTGGTTCCCCAGAACAAACTACTTTTTACTTCATAATTCATATATATTAATGGATTTGAATTTTAATAAATAAATTATCACATATTGATTATAATTTTATATATAATTAATGTGACAATGTCTTAGAATATCTATCACATTTAAAAGGTCATATAATTTCCCCGCTATGATGAGAACCTTGAATTTCCATGACAATATTCATAAATATTTTTCTATGTTCGGATAACATTATATGATGAGACAGATAGTATATTGAATTTCAGGTAAGAGTACTTGTATGCATATTAGATTACATCTCATGAATTTCTTATTTAGTAATCCATATAATATAAGATAATGGAAATAGACCCTCTAGTAATAATTCAACATGTTTATGTGTCATAAAATATTCATATTTGCAAGATTGTGTAATGGTACTTAGAATTTATGATTATTATTAATGAATTTCATGACTTTCATACATATATGTATTATTAAAAAACATAATGAGATTGTTCATGGTGAATTTGGGTATGTTGGATGCCTCTGGAATGATATGTTATTAATGAAATAATTAGGGAAGTATTTTTCCTTCCATATTTACAAAAATTGATATTTTACCCTTTGATTGAAATGGAACTATCCTATAAAATTCCATGGCCATGATGCAATGAAAAGTTTATTTCATATCGTCAAAGAAATATATATCTAGTATATAGGTTGATGACATAGGTACGTAACCTTCTTGATGAGATATCATGATAAATGTATTACATTACATAGTGAGCATTCATATATGGTTGTTGTCAATGCGATATACCCTCTTCTTATATGGGTTCCTTAACCCATTTATTTATGGTAATATTGAACTTCAGGGCATCCCACCTAATGCCACTATAGAATAGTCCTAGAGGGTCACACACAAAGTGATTCCTTTGATCTTATTTAAAGAGTATTTATATTTAATAGTTTGTATAAATATTATTCTCTAGACTGAGAAGTAATATTTATTCAGGATTTAATATATGATCACAAATATTATATAAATATTTATTCAATGAATATATAATATATATTTATCTCTCAGTATTCGTATGGTAATAAATAATTATTTATTCATTTATAAATAATTTATCTAATTATGTGAATATAAAATAAATATTTTATTTTCTAGATAGTGAATATAATATTTATTTAGAATGTATAAAATTTATGTATTGTCATTCACAGGTTAATAAAATAATATTTATTAATAAATAATTTTTTTAATTATGTGGATATTAAATTAAATATGTTTTTTGGAATTCAATAAATGTCAAAGAGGATGAGCGGTCCTAGTTATTGGTTTGGTGATAAATATTTATTTACCAAAAAATAAATAATATTTATCATTGCACTTGTTAGCACATGACTTGGAATAAAAAAATAATTATATTATTTTACATGACATGGGGATCATTTTAGGTTTAACATATTATTAAGGGAATTTGTACAATTAATTAATATGAAACCCTATCACTAGATATATAAATAAACAATTATTATAATTTTGATATGTTGATCATTGTGTATAAAATTCACCTCCCTAGAAAATTCACTCTCTTGAAAGAATCTATCTAGTTTATTTATCAATCTTGAAAGATCCTCTCTTCATCCTTAATTCTTATCAAGATATAGAGATCAATAGAGGATCCTTTTAGACTCAAGGGATCTTGGTTGTGATCATGGAATCAACAAAAGAAGATCTCTACCACCATGCTAACACACAAAGTAACATTAGTGACATTCTGAGATCAAAGGAGCACGTGTGGATTATTGCTAGAGGGACTCAACTTTGGATCCTCATCAAAAAAATAAAAATACAACTTAATGAACTTAAGATAATGAAAACCTGCATCAAATAAATCACTCTAGACTAAGGTATTTATTCATACTCTTAAATTAATTATAAATTTACGTAGAAAGATACTCTCATGTTTTCAATGAAAAGACTTTTAAATATTATATGGAAAAAATTTCATTGGTCATGAAATTTAACTTCATGTATATTGAGTATGATCCATTGAATCTCATAAAAACTGAGTTATACATAGGCCCAAGAGGAACTTCCACTATGTCTAAAATGATTACCTTATAGGAGTTGATACTTTTGGATTATAAAGAGTTTGTTTCCTTATCAATATATTATTTATAATCTCTAAATATTTAACTACTTCAATAGGACCCCGAATATATCTAATAACCTTTATAATTTAGTTTATGAAGCTATAAATAATTTCACTAGTTCACATGTTTATATCATCAAACTTATTGCATAGGACTTGGAGCTTTTCTTCATTTACTTTAATATATCCTTGATATATATTGATTAGTTTGTCCCAAATAGCCTTGATATCATTAAAACTCATTAATTTTATATAAATTTAGTTAGAAAAATCTCTTGATAGAGAATTTTGATATACAGAATCAACATTGAGTAACTTTCTATCCGTTTCAGTCATGGACAACTTTGAATCATCACTTACATGACTCCCTTTCAAAAAATTTAAGAATACATCAAGTATAAGAGGCCATATATGAAATCTCATTCTATTATTTTATATTTAGTAAGTGAAATAATTTAATAATAGAATTCCTTTTTCATTCATTATATTCTTTATAATGATAAAACTTATATAAAAAATTTATATCTTGAAACTTGGGATCTGATACCACATTTTTTAAATAGTCACCTAATAAACCCTAAGAGGGGGTGGGGGGAGATGAATTACAGAGTCATATTATCCTTATTTTTCATATTATTTTGTCCTTATGTTATTAAGAGAAAACTGATTTTTTTTATATTTATATACAAACAAACTCATTTTAGATAATAAAAGTAAATATAGGGACACAAGTGTTTTTCTTGGTTCACCACAAAGGGCTAGTCCAAGGAGAATACAAGAAAAATGTTTTTACATACCAAGAGGTAATAATAATCATTTTAGTTATTAATTTTTCTATAAAGGACACACTATCAATCCTAGGAACACTTCCTCTTCTTATATCCCTAATCACTACCGCAAGATAAGGTATATATAAGAATGAAAATTTTCAGATAACTTACAAATTTTCTTTATAAAAGGAAATTACATCAATATAGTAATGGGTGTTTTTATTATTTTCCACCTTCAACTCCAAATTTATAATAAATATTAAAAATATTATCCTCTATTCCTTTTTCTTTTAGATATATTTATTTTTTACATAGATTATTATCCATAATGTCTCCCATGATTTATTTATACCAAATAAATCAATATAATTTTTTTACTCTCTGTACTCTCCCATCTATATCTTTTTTACTTTTTATCATCAAAACATTATGAGAGATATTTTCCTTATTTTTAATATAGATACTCTAGGAAAATCACTATATGATTTATTTATTCAAAATTAAGGAAAATTTATTCTTTTAAATTAATTATTTTCACAGAATAATTAAGTATGGTATTTTTGATATTTTTGAATAAAAAATATATAAAATTAGCACCAAGAAATCCTCATCTTTAATTATTAATAATCTTCACAATATCTATAAAATATATTGGTATCCATCCTTAAAAAAACCCTACATGTTTCTATAACTATGCATGAAAAATTATCAATAATATTTTTAGGATTAATAAACCATTTTAAAAACATCCATGAATGCAAACGTCTTGACATGAAGCTACAGATCATAATGCAGGAGATCATTTTTCTCTCTCAGAGGCAAGGTAAAAACCTAAAATTATCTCCCACAAAAATTTATGCATCTTAGAATGTTTTTGATAAAAATTTTATGTTCCATAGAAAAAAATTATGAATGATTATGAAAAAAATATACAATTCATAAGGTTTTTCCATTTCTATATTCCTAATATTCTCATAATTTCTTTTGAATACCCCTAAAAAAATTTGTACATGTGATTAAAGATATTATGCATAGGGTGATGAATCTTACACACTTATTTCCTTTTCCATTTTTATGAGAAATACTAGGAAAATATATTATGTATCTACTCATGTATATTTTATATAAAGATATGTTACATTTATTTTTCCAAATTCCACTACTTCGAAAGATATTATATACCCTAAGAGTTTCCTGCCTTTGAGGCATTTTATAAAACCACCTAATATATCTTACACATTTATTGAATGATATTACATACAATGGGATATCTTCAAGACTTTTACATTTTCCAACATTTCAAAATATATTACATAACATCCAAAGATATTACTTATATAAGAAAAAACTCCTAGACTTTTCTATATTACACTATAACTTCTTAGTATATATTATGTAACCATGTAGACCTCAAAGAATTTGTCAAATTTTCTGAAACCCAACTTAAAATATTTTTTATAAAACAAAAACCTTCTAGAATGCTTCTAAAACTCTTTAAATTAATTCCCGTTGAAGTGAGTCTTGATTAAAAAAAAATCCAAAACCACAATCTAGGGTTCCAAAATCATAGGATTATTTCTATGATGATTAAACAATTTTGATTATGTCATGTTGTGAAATAGGTACTATACACAACATTGTTATTAGGGATTTGGATATCAAATAACACTTCATCACCTCATGGTGCTACTTCCATTTTCATGATGTGGTTCTTCTATAAGTTTTCCTTCAAGTGTTTAATAAGAGAATATATCATGGTATAACTTCATAACTCATAGTGTGAGGCTTGATTTCTCTATTTTTAAAATTTTCAATTGAATAAAGTGGTCAAAATTTGGCCAAGTACTTGAACATTATGCATGTTCCTCTGATATGAAGTTGAACTATACACCACATCCAAAACTCCCCAACAACAAAGGATGAGAATTTTAAACATCGTATTCCTCATGTATCCTCTATAATAGAGGAATGAGATTTTAATTATTTTTCTATATACTATAATTACCATTAAAAACTATTATATCACTATTGTGTAAAAGTGATTAACCATTAAATATTACTTGGCCTATGATTTTTTACTTTTATATGTCAGAAAATGCTACCTTTTTGCATTATATGGAGGCATGGAAAATTACTTTTCTTTGATAAAATCATAACCCTTACACATTGGTAGGTATAATGTTTACGTATCATGTCATCCTTGAGGTTACCTTTATGTATCATTTCAATGACTCCTATTAATTCCCATACTTTTCTAAATTCTTCAGTGTAGAGCCAAAATGAATTTCATGCATTCTAGGTAGTGACTCTAGAAATTGTCTAATTTCTTATTTACTAATTGAAAATGACTTTTACATATCTTAGAGCCTTAAAAAATGACATTTATATATGGTTTCCATTTAACTATTTTTTATAAAAAAATTCAATGTATGACTCTTCTTATAATTCCAAAAAATTAATAAAATAATTAAAAATCTTTAATTAATCTATTTTAAAATTAAATCTAGAAGTATGAATGAAAACTAAATATATTGAAATTACACTATATTATACAATTTGTGAGGATAAGACCATTGAATTAAAACATAAACATAATTAAAATATATTATCTATTAAATCCCCCAAACTTAAGACTTAAAATATTGAACAACTAAACATAAAAAACATTACCTCTGTAATATTGAAAACAGTAGTCAACGCGAGTTACTTTTTTAAAATTCATGCCACTAAAACTAATCATTATACCTAAATATCCTCATTTTATTTTTATCCTAGAAGAATATTCCATTAATTTTCACATTTTCCATACCCCAATTCCATTTATAACTGCCTCACTATAAATATTTCTTCTCATCTCACTGTGTTAATTTAAGAAAATATTTTATCAATCTCAAGATCATGTAAGGGTCATAAAATGCTTTTTGAGTTCCTAAATCTCAACCCAATGATTCAAGTCATATATATACCATGAGGAATTTCCATGGTTGTTCATTATTTAAGGATTGTTAAGTTTAAGTTGTTAAAATATTTTTTGACCGAATGAGGAGGTTTGGATGAAATTGAAGCAAAATGCATGATTACCATTTTGCACTCAAGGATAGTATCTTGACTCACTCCCCTTTTTAAAATTATTCACATATAAAAAACTTTTTTATTTTCATGGATGGTTCACACATTAAATACTTCAACATGATTAATTTTCTCCACACCATTACCTTTAATAGCTTTGTATCTTCTATTTTTATTTTACAATTATGTATGGGTATGAATTTGAAATCAGAGAGGACAATTTGATATTAAAATAATAGTATGAAATATTTAAGGGTATTTTTTATTATATATTTCCCATACTTTAATGATTATCCCCCAAAATTAATTAGTTGATAAAACACTGAAAATAGCTTTTTAGAATGATATATTTTTTCTTCTAAAAAGATCCTACCCCATACTTGAGTTCAACTAGGATTATAAAAATATTTATAGAACATGTTTGAAAGTGATTTTGGGATTGTAATGTGGCTTATTAATAAGGCCATTATTAGATGATAAGGTACTAAAAGGTTTAAATATAAAATTTAGTATAGAATAAAATTTTATTGTAAAAGGTTACATTTAATCAAAAGAAGGCTTTATTCATTTTAAATACAAGTTACTCAATAATTAAAGGATTTATTAGAATTCACAAACAACTTCTAGTTAATAAATCTTGGTAAGATTATCTTTAGATGTGAGGGTATTATGAATAATATATCAAAAATAGTTTATAATTCTTACAAGTTAAGTGATTTTAAAATTAGAAAACATTTCATGGTATAGGGTTCAAAAACTAGTGGTCTTTTTATGAACTTCTAAAACACTAAATCTGAAAATAAAATTTCATTTTAGAATTCATTAAGATAAGTTTCCTAGGTAAAATTAGTTCTCACAATTGGTATAGGTTTCAAAATTATAAATTTATTCAATTTGAGCTCAAAAGGTGATAAAAAACATAAAAAATAAAAAATAGTAAAATGAGAGATAAAAATATAAAAGAAAAACACAATAAATCCTAAGATCTTACTCCAATAAAGTGTAAAACATTGTTCTCATATGGGTTGTGAAATGTATCATAAATTTGAATTTTTTATTTCTAGATGGATTTTATTTGAGAGTTGATGCTTATATTTATGTTCTAAGTGTTTGAAAATCTCAAAGAGATATTTTTAGACATAGAATAAGGCCTAGATATGAGTATAAGGTCTTGAGTAGATGTCGATGAATTATTTGGTGAGATCATGTCACTTTGAAGATCATTAAAACCTAGGTTATGATGTGGTATCTTTGGTCTATCTGGTTTGTCTGACCATAGGGATATCTATGTAGTAGATCTCTATGTGGTGCTAGGGGTGGCACCAATGCCAAAATAGTCGATCATAATACCTAGGTTAGGTGTTTGGTTGACTATAGTGGTGGTCTATGAGACTAAGGTCATGAAATAAGGATTTTATATGATATTTTACCCACCCACTAGATGTTTTATCTAGGATTTACCATGTTAGAAGACAATAAGGAAGAGTTAGGCATCGAATTAGTCATGTTAGGTTCTTGAGGGGATGTTGGAAGGTTCACCACAACCTTTGGAAAGGCATGGTGCATACTATTTTTTCCCAGATGCTTTATTTTTTTATGAAGTTACCCCTTTTACCTTTTTAATTATTATGGGATGAAGCCCCTATTTTCTTCTACCTCATACATAGACTAACCATGAGGATTATTCCAATTTTTATCCTTCAACTTCCCTTGTAAATGGGGTGGCTTTTAGTGTGATCTCATAGTGGATTAAGGTGATATTTCCTCCTTCTTTATCCGTTGTTTATTCTCTTATCACCCTCTTGTTTTGAATGATTTGGGTTAGGGTTATTGAGAATATTTCATAAGATAATTAGGGAATCATACCATTATGATGGGGTTTTCATATGATATAGCTTGGAGACATCCTAGGATGATGTCTGTACACCATTACACACCATTTAGTTTGAGGTACATCACTATATAAATTCATTTAGTGTTTTTAAATTAAATTAATTTATCTATTGATTGAATTTCACATGTTAAGGATTTGTCCCATGGTGATTCTGATAGTATGCTGCTAACCTCTTAGGGGTGGTTGGTCGTGGTTTCAGTGTGATGAGATGACATGGTGAGACTTTAGAAAATTATTCCTATTTGAATTTAAATGAAATTTATTATAATTTTTATAATTAACTAAAATAGTTTCCATGTCCCAGGTAAAAGTGCTTATCTAGAGTGAATTACACCCCATGGAACAAGGTTTTATGAAAGAAGTTTTGAATTGGTGAGTTATTAAGAATTGTTCCTATTTAAATTAAATAATAAAATTTATTGCAAGTTTTTTAAATAATTATAAATGATTTTAATGATTTTTTTTTGATTTTTGGAGTGAGATAGAGCCTTGTGTGGATGGATAATGGCCAATTGAACTTGGATAATCTTAGGTGAAAGTTTATAGACTATGATTTAAAAGGAAATAACTATGTTGTTGAGGATGGAAATCCCTTGATCATGCCCGATGGTATTTGTACTTGGATATATATGGATTGTGATATGTATAGTCTCTCCACTATGGGTGATTGAACATTTTAATTAAATATATATTTTTAATTTATATTAAATGTCTGGACTGAACAAAGTGACATGGGAAATAATGGACCCTTGTACACTAGCTTTATTACATCATCCACCGATGGATAAGGCCTCAGTTATAAATGAATTCCTTATGATACCTATAACTTGAGAGGTGTAAATGAAATGAACAAGATGTTGAAAATCCAGTGATAAGTTCCCTTAGTGACCTCTAAGTATAGGAGGGTGTTGGATTAGATTATTCATCCCGAGTAGTCCATTTAAGAACCTTATAATTACTTAGAGCCTTTGGGATAATCAATAAGACCATAGGGTGAGTGTTCCGCCCCCAATAAGATGTGATTACCTAGGTGGATAGATCTTGTGTATATTGATGGATAAGTTGGGTGTGGGGATCAACATAGGGTGACTTGAGATAGGGATGTGATTAAGGTAATCTCCCTTGTGTGATACTGATATGTGATTACCTCAGAGGCCAATGAGGCCTTATTATTTTTTGATGATTTAAAGGGATAAAATTCCCTCTATGTTAATGGATATGACTTGAGATATGAGAATAGGATAATAGACCCCATATGAGGTATCCATGATTGATGTGACCTAAGGGACCCTAGAGGGTTCCCTATAGATATATTAACCCCTGAGAGGGTGTATATGATAATGGGTAGTAATGATTAAAGGTGTCACCTTAAAACTTGAATTGGTCGTGGGATCCTCTTATGGCTATAATGATGATATGTTGTGCACTTTATAGGATAATATTAGATCTATGAGATTGGTTTGAGAAGCTATATGATACATAAAATATGTGTTATATTAGATGATTTGGGTGGGATGAACTACCAATAAATATTTATTATCATACAAGGGATTCCTTGGATGTTTTCCTTGGATCTGACCATTATGCTCGTTACTATGGGATGATAAAAAGGGATGAACTCTCCTTGATGTGATATATGAGATAAAAAATAGGTACTCATTTCCATTTGAGTGATTAATATTCTATGGCATGTTGTCGGTGAGACACACTACCCCTCGAAATGTCATATATGTGAGATAATTTAGGAGGCACACACTGCCCCCCAAGTGATCTGTATACCAGTAGATTCTTAGGAATTACTCTTAAGATCTGATAATTGATCTTGAGACCACTTAATTTCTTAAAAATTTCTTTTAATAATTTTTCATGGGCCTGATATTGGTTAACATGGTTGTGTTACATGCTTATAAACACTCTTGTACTAACTAAAGTAGGTTTGGGTTGATCTCAGGTGTCATGTTAGATTTGGATGGTCTAGAGTAGTAATTTATTTATTCTTACAAATTAATTGTATTTATTTACTCTAATAATTTCAATTTGGTACACCCTAAATTTATTGATTATGTATAAGACTACATTTCGGGTTCCCAATTGATTTATTTACATACCCCAATTAGGAATCCATGGAACCTTGGTAATAGAGTAGATTTTCACTATTTGTAGGTTCAGGTTTGGTAGAGGATCAAGTTTAGATCTTCAAACTGGATAAATTGGATGGATTATGGAGATGGATGAGGTGAAACTTGAGGTTTTAGTATAGCCTCTTATATTTTATTCTTTTATTTATTCTATATTGGTGACTAGCCTAGTGGGTGATCTGTTTGTGTGTGCTGAAATGGTCATTAGTTTACATGTCTATATGCTTCCATATTAATTTATTATTTATGATTTTTTTTATTTCTTATATGTACTCTGATTTATTATTGAGTATTTTTTTTCATTTATTATATTGGTTATTTATGTTTTATTATTGTGCACTCAAATATGGGGGTATAGTCTCCCTATAATAACACCCTAGACCCCCAAATACAAGTTGGAACCTTTGGCATATAGGGAAGAACACACGAGGTCAAGTAGTGACCTAACCTAGTTACTGTAGAGTAAACCTAGGTGAGGAAGTTACAAAGTGGTATCAAAGATTATATTATTAATATCACAAATGGTACTAGAGTTTTTTATTGTCATATTAGTTACAAAGATGTTAGGATGTTGATATAAGAATGTGTTGGGGATTAGGAAGGGGATCTGATTAGTGCATCCTAAAACACATTTTCCATTAGTAATTCTAGGTTACTAGGGATATGAGATTACTATTATTTGTTTCTATTTTTATATTTGAATGATTTCAATTATCATGAAATAATTGAATTTTGATATTTATGATTAATTATGCTTTTGGATCTTATCACATTGACAAGAGGCTTGTATACAAGAATTATATTTTGAACATAATCAAATGAGATACATGTGCTTGTGTTAGAAGAGTGTAATTATTGGAAGAAGGTTAAACTATTTAAAGTTTCAACAATAAATAATATGTAATTTCCTCATATAACTTATTGGTTTAATTATACATAGCTGAACTATGATGTATTTTCTTCTAATGACAGGCCATGTGGATTGTATGGAGGTATTATCCTTGATAACTACTATGAATTCCCTCTAGTAAGGTATGTATATTGTCCCTAGTAGGTTAGTACATGCATTTTATTCCTTCATGAAGAACCTTTATTGGGTGGTGATTTTACTAGTTCTGAAAAGAAAACATGCGATGTTATTTAAAGCATCAACAACATACTATAGTGTTTCCCCATATAATTTATTTATGGAATTATACTCAAATAAACCATATTAATATGGATTATAATAAATATATATCATTTTGTGGTGATACCATTATATATACATATGTACTTGGATGAGATTTTAATTCTTGAGGGGGTATATTCGTGTGTGGATACCCAGTGAGAGTCAGTTCCCTAGTGAGCTAATGAATTGTCATGTGATTAATGATATAATTGTGAGACCCTAGAGTAGGTGTGTTGGCATGTGATTTTCCTTGATATAGGTGATATGGGAATAAATAGGTGTTTTACATGGGTTATGAACCATGTGAGATGTGGTTTTGGGTTAGGTGAGAGAGCCTAATGACCTTTGAGATGTGATGTATGATGGTAACACAAGAGAGGGATTAACATGGGTTTGTGGGTTCCCTTAGAGATAGTAAGTAGGGTAGATTATTTGGTATTTAAATTAATAATTAGGAATCATTGACTTTTGAAGGGAGACACCCACTATAATGGAATCTCTAACTTTTCAAGGGAGAACACAACCCTTTTACAACTACCTTTTTAACCCTAAGTAGTAAAACCTGATTTGAAATACTTTCACACACCTGGTGTATTGAACTAATCACCCTTTTATTTTTACACCTGGAGGCACAACCCAAAATCTAATTTTTAATGTGGTGGTAAAAACAAAACCTTCCCTTTAACTGGTCCAAGGCCTAACCAAATCCTCATTTTTTGGCTATAAAAGAATCTTATTACTAAAATTTATTTTTAAGTCACAACCAACTTTACTAAATTTTAATGTGTAGTATAACCTGATAAAATTATATAAATTGAAAATAATAGAAATAAATAAAACCACATAACCAGATAGAAAATTTTGGATATGAGTGTTGAGGTAGTAATGTTCTCTCCAACAACAAATGATCAAATGATCAAATGATTGTACTTCACCTGGGAGAAGTAGTTAATCACAAAAGTATGTATCACTTATGTATTTATAGAATATCTTTTCACACATGTCCATTTATCTTGATATTTCAAAATCCTTATATACATGTCTTCTACACACAATATATTTGATGCAAGTATCCCATTTCATTTCATCCTTCCTAATGAAACATGTGATTTTTTTATTGAATGTGCATGAAAAACATATCCACAAGGGTCACTTTGATAATATGTAGTATTAAAAAAATTATATATAGTTATAACATGTTAAAATGATTAATATAGTACAAAAAAAATAACAATAAAGTCCCTTATAACACTATCATAAAGTATGTGAGATAAACTGTTCAAATTTCAAGAACATTAAAATTGAAACTCATGTTTTCCCAAGATATAAATGTGAGACTTCAACCCATGTGATGAGAATTTATTCCCATATAAAATTATTTGAAATAAAATTCCTTAGTATTGAAATAATTATTAAGTATTTAAGGAATAATTAAATCAAGAAAACTTATGAAAAAAACATGCAGTAATTCAAAATATAAAGTATAAATAAAACATAACATGTTTTGAACTAAATATGAAAATGTAATTAAGTTAATATAGGTTATAAGGTTGGTTTAACACTTTTTTTAGATTTAAAATTTATATGGTAGGTTTAAAATTTATGCTTAGTTGATTATTGTTTTTTATAGTCACTACATTTTTCTTCATGTGGTCACTTCATTTTTCTTCTGGAGGTCACTTAATTTTTCTTTATGCATTCACTTAATTTTTCTTCATGTGATCACTTCAGATTTCTTCATACATTCACTCCATTTTTCTTCATACAATCACTTCCAATTTTTTTCTAATTTTCCCTCAGGGTCAATTCACAAGACCACTTTAGAAGGTCACTTTAGAAGGTCACTTTACAAGTCAATTCACAAGGTAGATTCACCAGGTTAATTCACAAGGAAAATTTACATGGTCACTTCACAAGGTCTCTTAACAAGGTCAAATCACAAGGTCACTTCAAACGATCACTTCATAAGGTAACCTCACAAGGTCACTTCTATAATTTTTTAAATTGTCACTAGCATACTAATAATGGACTAACAAAATTTAAAATATCAACCAATATTATGATTTAATTTTCACCAACAAAAATTAATAATATTATAATATCAAAATAAAAATAAACAAGGTGGATCAAGGATCCACTCAATATCATTCACTTTTTTAAAAAAAATTCTCTAACCTTAACTCATAATATTGTAATTATAATAACATAATTAAACAAATTGGATCAATGAGCCACTCAATATTCTCCCCTTTTGATAATTTTTCACAAAAATAAATTTATAATATTGGAATTATCAAAACATAAATAAGAAATATTGATCAAGGATCTACTCAATATTCTACCTTTTTTAATAATTACAAAAAAATATAAAATCCAAGATTTAACCCTTTCTGAATTGATAAAAAATGATTTGACAGATGTCTCCTTAAAATGTGCCAATGGTTTAAGGTCAAAGATGATCCTCCTAAGATAAATAATCATTATTGGGAAAAAGATAACCTTTATAATTAAAAATTTAAATTAGAAAGATCCCCTTGAATGATATCTGGGAAAGAAACTAACCCTTCTAAAGTTAACATTGAACAAATATCCCCCTTAATAATTACTGGGAAAGAAACTAACCCTAAGAGTTACATTAAACACATAAATAGGATTAAACTAAATTTATATATTTCCAAATAGTATACATAGACATAAAAATATAATTGTGTATAATATTATAAATTATTTTGGAAAGATATGTTAGAATCCTTAAGTATCCATGAAAATATTCCAAGATTTTCAATGAATGATTTCATTATTTTCAAATAATTAAATAGTAACCAACTACTTAAGCACATTCCAGTGAGCCAATAGAAAAAAAATATGCAATATACATATTTTACATAAGAATATAATTTAAAAATTTAACACTGAATTTGAGGGAAACTCTCCCTAAATGAATGTTGTATGATTAAATTTCCATCAGTCCAAGTTTATATTTGATTATATAAAATTTAGCTAGGTCCAAGGTTTTAGTAAATAGATCAGTTAATTGTTTTTATAATGAAACATATTCAATTATAATATTCCCCTTTTGAACATGGTATCTAATGAAGTGATATAAAAAATCTATGTGTTTAGTCCTAGAGTGATGTATAATATTTTTAGAGATAGATACTGCAGAAGTATTTCCATAGTAAATTAAAATATTTTCATAATTAAAACTAAAATATGAAAGAGTTTATTTAACCCATAAAGACTTTGAGAACTAATATTAAATGGAAACATACCCAATTTCAATAGCATATAAAGATACAAAATTATGACTTTTGTAATTCCATAAAACTATACATTTACCATGAAAATGACACATACCTATTATTATTCTCTTATAAATTTTACATCCAATGAAATCAGAATATAAAAAACAAGTAAGTTCAGAAGTGGTATATGGAGGATAAAATAATACAAGATTCACAAAACTTTTAACATACATAATTAATATTTTAAATTATTTTAAATAAATTTATTTAGGATTAGATTTTAATATAGAACATATACATATTGAAAATATAAAACCTAGTCTAGATGATGTGAAATAAAGTAATCTACCAATCATATCTCTAAACCTATTATTATCAACAGATTTTATAGCTTCATCACAGTCTAGATTATAATAAATACTCATTGGAATATATGATATTTTATGATTATGAAGACCAGAAATCTTAATTAATTATTTAGTATATTTGGATTGATTAAGAAAAATACCATATTTTTTGATCTATTTACAAAACAAAAAATAACTTAAGTTCACCCATAAGTATCATGTCAAATTATGAAGAAATTAACATTGAAAATTCACTATAAATTATATCACTTGAAGAACCAAAGATAATATCATTGATATATATTTGTACTATCAAAATATATATTTAATGTATTTTTATGAGTAAGGTTAGATAACATTTTCCCTTTTCAAAACCATTATTTAATAGAAATAAAGACACCCTCTCATACCAAAATCAAAGATCTTATTTTAAATCATAAAGATATTTTGAGAGTTTCAAAACATGGTTAGATTTAGATTCATTCTAAAAACTAGGAGGCTACATTACATAATATTTTTAAGAAATATTTCCATTCAAAGATTCAATTTTGACATTAATTTGAAAACATTTAATTACACAATGAGATGAATATGATAAAATAATTTCTATAGACTCTAATTGAGAAACTAGGAAAAAATATTCTTCAAAATCAATTCCTTATTTCTGATTGTAACCTTAATCCACTAAACCTACTTTGTTTCTAATCATTTTACAAGACTCATCTAACATGTTTCTAAATATCAACTTGGTTCCAATAAAATTATGAACTTTATAAGGATCAACTATGGTCCAGACATTATTCTAATAAAATTTATATAATTATTCATACATTTACTCAATCCAGTTTGAATCCGATAAATATTTATCAATATTTTGAGACAAAAAATCAAAAATAAAATATTTATAAACACAAACATTTCTTAAATAATTTGTGGTTTTAACACTGTAAATTATATCACTAATTACTTTGTTAACTAGATGATATTTATGGAATTTTAAGGTTTGTTAATGAAAAGTAATATCCCCTAAAAAATACATTTAAATATAAGTTTTGAGGTTCACTAAAGTTGAAATATCTAAAATCTTCATCATCATATTTTAAATCAGATTTCCTTTCCCTTTAATGTGTTTCATCAAATTTAACATGGATATAATATTCAAATACTAATTTTATGTTCTTATAAACTCCATATGCCTTAATTTAATTTAAATGGCCTAGAAAAATACCTTCATATGATTTTAAATCAAATTTCTCTAGTGAATCTTTAGTATTAATAATGTGAAATTTTCATCCAAGTACTCTAAAATAGAAAATTGTAGGCTTCCTTACTTTCTAGATTTAATAAGGTGTCTTCTTTAAAAATGGAATAAGAAAAATTAGATTAGAAACATGACAAGATGATTTAACATTTTCATCCTAGAAATATTTTTTTAGAGATTACTCATTTAACATTTTCCTTCCCATTTCTTATAATTCCCAATTTTTCCTTTCCACCTCACCATTTTATTTTGGAGTCCTAGGGGATGAAAAATTATAACTATACCCATTATCTTCACAAAATTTATCAAATTATAGATTTTAAAACTCACATATTATATAAATTATAGTTAATAAAATCAAATAACCTTTTTCATTTTGAATCAATTTTCAATATGAAATAAATTTATACAAAGTCTTAGATTTATGTTCAAGAAAAAAATTCTAGAAAAAAATACTTTAGTAATCAAAAATAAAAAACACATAATTTTTACCTCATAGACTTATATTTTTGATTAGGATAAATAAATCCAAATTTAAAAGTAGAATTAGTCTATAATTTTGTTTGTCTTGGAATGAATTCAATGAATTTTTATGCTACTAACCTTTTAAGAATAAATCATAGAAAAATTTCTTTTTTAGTTAAAATATGGAAGATCCAATATATTTTTACTTTTGTAAATCTTGTGAAACAAAATAAAATTTTCATGGCCCAATATTCCATACCCCAAAACATTTTCATATTTTGAAACATTTAATCATTTTATATTGTGTTCATTCAATATAGAAAAATTAATTGAATATACATTGTCTTTTATTTATGCATAAAAAATAACAGTTTCTACTTTAAAAATAATACATTTGTCATTTTAGAATTTCAAATTCATATTATTATAAGAAAGATATGAGATACTTATTAAATTATGTTTGAAACCTTAAACAAACAATAAATTTGAAATAAAAACCAAATTTTAAATTCCAACATATCTAAAACCTTTTTATTTTTTCCTTTTAATTAACACTAAAATTAACACTTCCACCATCGTACTAATTAAAGTATATAAATTTTAAAATATAACCACTCATTTTTAATTAACATCCACTATCCATATACTATGCATCCTTTTGGATCATTCTAATACAATTTTCCCTCAAAAATATATTTAAGACGTCTTTAGTACCCATACAAATTTAGGTCCAATTGGGTTAGAAAAATAATTCTTGGGAACCCAAAATGATTTCAAGTAGTAATTTACAGGAAATATAGAAGAAATTTATTTTTATATAAAATCCTTAGTGTAAGAAAAAAACTATGGAAATATTAAAGAACATTTATTTTCATAATGGACCTTTATGTGACATCTAAAACATGTAACACTTGAAACATCTCATCTTGAACATTTAAAAAATAAGGTCTTATACATTTTGGGTAATTGATTTTCATTATAAAGAATAGTTTTTTATTTATTCAATTTTCTCATTCTTAACATCTTTTCATAATTTTACATTTCTTGAAAAAATCTAGAAAAATCAATTTTTAACCTTTTAACTTCATTTATAAGCTTATAATTTTATTCCAAAATATAATCAAACTTAATTCTTTGAGATTTATCACATGTGGACTAAAAATATTTAAGTTTTATATTTTCAAGTTGAACTCTTTATATATCTATATATAATTTATCATTTTATTTCAAAGGAGTATTTTTAAAATTTTCATTTTCATAAATAAAATCCTTATATTTACTCGTATTTTTTTGAATAATCAGATAATCTTGCTAAATTTATTGTCACAACCCGTTCTCGGGGACCATGCCGTGACTACCCCAAGCCCGCCTTCCATAGGCCAGGGGCTGGCGACTAGCACAAAAGGCATAAATCCCAATAACTGGGAAGGCATTGCCTTTATAAAAGTAAACAAACACCACAGAGTACAAGCGGAAGTAAAACACTAAGTACAAAAGAAAGTGCTGAAAAGTAAATGGGCCAGAATACAAACCCAACTGAAAGTACAGCTACAACTGAATGAAAGTACAACAGAAAAAGGCAAACAACTGGAAGAAGGGAAGCAACTCCTGGGTCATCCTCCTCGGATTCTACCTGAAGGGTAGGTACAGATAGCGCAGCTCCTGGATCATCCACCACGGATCCTACCTGAAGGGTAGGTACAGATAGCCTCCACAACGCTCTCGCCCGTCAACCTCCTCCGAGTTTCGTCTCACTGTGAAGTCCACCTCCGGATACTGACTCGTCGCATGGTCCACCTCTGGGTACCATCCAGTCCTCGAACACTCGGCCTCTGTCAGCGCTGTCCTTCGTCTGCAACCAACACAATGAGGTGCGGGCATAACCCATGCAGGGGTGAGTATATGATACTCAGTAGGGACCCCGAGACCCTCAAGGTCTCACTAAATCCAACAAGGATAACCACAAAGAAGGATCTCAATAGATAACCCTTACTTAGGTATAAGCCCATACTTATACCTAAGTTATCAAGTAACTCATCTCAATCAAGTGGAAACACAAAGGTTATGAAATCAACGGATAACCACCACCCAGTTATATGCCCATACATATACCTAAGTTATCAAGTGACCCATCTCAATCATGAGGTAAACACAGAGGTCAAAGACTCAGCTCAAACCAGGATTTTCATTATCGAAACCGTAACTCCTGAAGAGCCCCATCTCTGGAGTGTACAGTGGTCATGTCACGACTTCGAGGTACTGCTCACTAACCTAATACTGCTGAGGTACTCCTCCTGTCGAGTACCGCGGGTCAGCCACCCAAACACAGTAGTGCTTCCCGCTGGGGTATGCCACCCAAACACAGTAGTGCACACCCACTAATAGCCTGCAGAGGTACTCTCCGGACGAGTACCACAGGTCTGCACTATCACACAGTAGTGCTCCATCCGCCATGGGTCTGCACCCAAACAAAGTAGTGCTCCGTCCACTGGGCTAGTCGACTCACTCCAAGTCGAGTCGGTCAAGCAGTCTTCAGGTCTCAGCCGGCTACACGGTTTCCGTACTCCGTACGCTCGTCTCCGGGAGGGTCCGCTCCACGAGCTACTGGTCGATACTACAAGTATCACAAAGTCTCACGAATAAGTATCTCAAAGTACCACCTCGTCATAGGGGTCTCAACACAACAGACGGCGCGTCAATCAGATGCTCGGTCTGTGAGTTATTAGCCTTTTCGTCCCCGGGGCCCGGTTAGTTTCGTGTGCGAACCAACCCGGCCATATCTCAACTTTACCCCGAACTCTCATAGGGTATACTCATAGGGACCGTTTCTCAACGTGATCACCAACGCCACTGACGGTTCGTCAAACGGACGTCCGGTCTGAAAGTTATCAGCTTTTCCGTTCCAGGGGCCCGGTTGGATTTCGGGTTCAATCTAACCCGGCCACTATCCATCTGCGCCCAAACCTTAGGCGAAGTATGCGAAAAGTTCCGTCTCATCAAGAGGAATCCAACAAAGTTGATGACACGTCAATCAGACATCCGGAACTCAAGATATAAGCGTTTCCGCTCCGAGGGCCCGGTTGGTTTCATGTTCGAACCAACCCGGCTGTACCCAAAGTTCTCTGAAACCCTGAGTGTAATATACCGAAATGACCGTCTTGGTCCAAGTATCTCTACGCAACTGACGGTGCGTCGATCAGAGTTCCATGGCCCAAGATATGAACGTTTGAACGGAAACTGCCCGAAAATAGGGGGTTCGGGCCCGGTCCGACCCAGCCCGAGACCCCCTGGGTCGGCCCGAATAGGGTCGACCCGAACCGGGTCCAGGTCTGACCCGGATGGCGCGGCCCGGCCCGGCCTGGCGCTGGCGCTGGTGTGGCGCCCGCGTGGCCAGTGGGTGCGGGGGGGGGGGGGGGGTTACAACCCCCCCGCGGTCGACATAACCGGTGCGGCTTTAAGCCGCGCCGCTCAACCACCGGAACGGCTTTGCCGTTCCGGTTCGGCCCATCGCCGCAACTCAGCCACGGCGGTTCCATTCCTCCGCCAGTCGCCAGCGTCGCCGCGCCGGTGTGGCGCGCCGCCGCCGCCTTCCGCAGACCACCGGACGCGCTCTGGTGGTCCGTTTTGCTCGCCGCCTTCGCCAACAGTCCTCCCGGGACCCGACCTTCACTGCGGCGGCTTCAAAATGCCTTTGCGGCCCGCCTCATCATCGTCCGTCAATCCTCACTTCGAAAAAAAACTAAGGAGTCTTCGAATTGACCCCCCCCCCCCCCCCCGCGACACCGACTCCGGCCGCGGTTTCGTTCGGCCTCAATGGCGCGACGCGATGGCACCGCGCTTCTTCGTCACGTTCTTTCTCATTTCCGCGTGGTGCAACGGCACCGCGCTGCCTTGCTCTTTCCGCAAACAATCCAAACAACAAAGGGGGAGGAGAGTCGGCCATGTTTGTGCGGTCTGACCTCCTCCCGTTAAGTTGATAACAGGCGGCCCAAAAGACGAAGAACGACAAATGATTTTTCATGAACAAAAGTAATCAACCCCAACAGTTTTCCCCGCAATCAAGAATTCCCAAACCGCAACATATTCTTCACGGATTAACTTAATATTTAGTTGATCCACGCTCTTTGATTTATAAGTAAGTAAACATGGTTTCACTAACAATCACAAATTAATTCCCTACCTCGAGCGTAGTTGAACGGAGGCTTGTCGCGGAATTGCACGTCGCGGAAGAAGGTGTCACAGAAGGGGGATCGTCACGTCGCGGAGAAAAGATTCGTCGGCATCACGTCGTCAATCTCCGAGAATCCGCGTTCTTGTGGACATTCGTTGGAGGTCGGCATTATTTACGTTCTTCGCGTTCTTCGCGTTTTTCGATGAAGAATGAAGAACTTCAAGACTCCCCTTTTCTCCCAAAAACTCAACACAACAAGCTCCAACCAAAAATAAAATAAGACCTGTCTTATTTTATTAACACACAAGCCAACGTCTTTGAAATTAAAAAATTGAATCAACCAATTAATTGAATTTAGTAGCAATGTTTAAACCACCCAATTAATAGAGGCGTTTAATAATTAAATAAACGCACGAGTTGACTTTCATTAATTGGGGGGTGCGGGTGCGTTACCTAAATAAAGGTGGGGGTTTCATGGAAGTTGAAAAGCTGGGGATCGTGTGGGCCCCACCCCACAAATATCCTACCTAGTGGATTAGTTAGGATGTGGGTCCCACTCAACCACTTTATCTTAGGTTAACACTTCTTTAAATAAAATAAAATTGGTTGCACCACTTTTATTTTATTCCTTTACTTAACCCAAAAAAAATTAAAAACCACACCCGAGAAAACAAAAATCCAGAAAAGGTGTTTCTAAGCAATTACCAGTACTGCGATTCCATCAGTGCCCTCAGATTTCGATTCTGAGCACCGGTTCAAAAGTTAGGAAAACCCGCTCATTCGTTCACTGAACGTACCCGAGCTAAACTTCGAAAATTGATTCCGGGCACACCGGACCTCGGAATTAGGCACCGTCAGAAACTGCACTCTTTTAAAATTCCAAAGAAAATTAAGAAAAAATTTTCCTTGAAATTTTTGGGTCTTTAAATTACTCCCACCTCAGGGCTTTACATCCCCGTAATGCTTTAACACAAACTAGGGATACAAAAGCGGTACTGAGAACGCATCTGAGCCTTCCGCTCCCATGTGCTCACCTGAAGGTTTTCGTACTGCCAGTGAAAGCACACAAGAGGAATCAACCGTCCTCACAAGACCGCTCCTGTCGATCCTCAACTCCTACTAGAACCCCGCAAAAGTAACCCAACACCAAAGTCCAGCTCCCCATGGTCGATGATATGCGTCAGGTCAAGCACGTATCCCCTCATTTGAGATACGTGGAAGTCGTCGTTCACCCGGTGCAACTGAGGTGGATGGGTCAAGTGGTAAACCACCTCGCCTACCCTGCTGAGGACCTAGAAAGGTCCACTGAACCTCAGAGATAACTTGCTGCCTTGGAAACATCTCTGTAAACCTCGTCGAGGTGAGACCCGTATAAGGACGTGACCGTCATCCTCGAACTCAAGAGGCCTCCAATTCCTGTTTAGAACTGAAACTCAAAACTCCTTCTGCTATGATGGTAAGGTTGACCGACTCAAGAGTGATCGTCCACACCCTCCTATGCATGATTTTATCCGGTGCTGCCTGGGGTTTCCTTTTCGCCGACCAAGGAAAACCCATCTCGATGTTGTAGTTAAACCACAACCCTTTTTGCCTAATACCGTCAATTTGTGTATGAACTGTGATTGCCCAGTCCATACTCAAACCAACGTCGTAAGGCCTCGACGCTGCCACCAAGAGATTCCAACCGAAACTCTCGCCTCGAGGGTCTAACCACACTGTCGGCATAAGTTTGATTATCGAGTCTTCTCCCAAGGTATCTCCAGACATGAGGGTCAAGTCTATGGCTTACTGGAAACTATAGGTCTGGGATAAGATTTGTGGAAGGAAGGAATAATTTATATCAACGTCTGTTACTATGGTAGTTAGTAGTGGACACAGACTATCCCTTGAGAATAATTTTTAGAGCCATTGGGTCACACTCCTTAACCGCATGCAGCTGCACTCTTCCCCTGCTCACCAACTCCCTGAGCCTGGCGGGGACAACTAAGGTGGGTGGTTGTAACATGTTAAAATGTACACCACCTCATGATTCTCTCCTAGATCTGCCTCCACGCCTGCTGCTCTGTAGATTCATATATCCTTAAAGCTTCCTCACCTTGAAACATTTAACACGCCCGAGTCTCTAAGACTGGCACCAGTTTCCTATTTCTTACTGCCCTGTGCAGTCTTCATCTGCTCCTGGATGATCTGCACCTTTTTTTTCCAACGATCTATAAGAGCTGCTAATATTTCTCCTTTGCCGAAAAGAGATAATCGGTCTCATCCCCTGGATGAACCACACCCATTGCCTAATACAGTCAATCCTAACATGAATGATGTATTCATGCCATGGATGACGTCGTAAGGCCTCGACGTTACTACCAAGAGATCCAACTGTCACTCTCACCTCCAAGGGTCGAGTCACACTGTCGGCATCAGTGTGAGGTCACTGGGTCTCCTCCAATAGAAATATCAAAAGTGAGGGTCAAGTCAACAGTTTTAACCGGGACCTCTTAGTTTCAACCAAACAAAAGGACAGGAAAAAAACATCACAAGGATAAGTGTATTTTTATTATTGCAGCTCATAGTAAAAAGACACGAATACAATAGCAACATGGAACTAGAAGTACAAGGGACGTATCCACTAGTTCTGCTCCTGTACACCTGCTCCTGGAGCTCTAATGCCTTTTCCACTGCTCGGCCGTTGCTCAAGCACCCACCGCTGCTTCTGCCTCGGTGGCTCCTCTAAATCATGCGGATCAACTGTGCGGGGGGTCAGACAGTCACGTTCCAGGTGACCCTTCCTGCCGCATTCATAACACTTCCTGATCCTCGTACGGCTGGCTCTAGTCCTCCTGGACCTCTGCATCATCTGTCTACTGCCCATAGATGACTCGGATACTGATCAAAAAACACGCGGCAAAGGCAGCAGCTCCTGAACACGCTTGGGGTGTAGAGTCACTGGTATGAACTCCACCCTGAAGAAGGTCTCAAAGTATTCCCATGTGAAGGTCATCTCATCGCAAAATTGGAACAAGTGGCTCCACCACCTGCCTGCTGCTACCAGAAGGAGGCTGGAAGCAAAGATCACCATGAAGTCTGCTGGCGTCCCCACTAGCCTGAAGACTCTCACCATAGCCTCCAGCCAATCATCAGCCGCCTGCGGGTCCATCTCTCCCCTAAACCAAGGTGGCCTCTGGCTCTGGAACTCGTGCAGTGCGCTCAAGCGACGTGCACTCTCTGCTACTGGGGCTGGTGGCATCGGTGGCCCAACGGGTGGTAGTACCACTGGTGCCTCCGCTGGTGCCTCAACTGCAAGAGGGCCCTGTACCGAAGCCTCGTCGCTCGGCAGGCTATCAGTACGTACATCTCTCGGGGCTGTAGCTGATCGTCTGTGGAAAGGCATCCTGAAATAAACATACGTGACATGTTCAAATGATTTATACCTAGTGAGCTGACCTGGTTTGAGGTGTTTTAAGGGGAAAACTTTTGAAAACTCACATGCAATTAGTGTTTTCATGCACAAAGTCGGAAATCAGTTGTCAGGGTCCTGGTGTATGGATACGTCGGCCGCCCGCACCAACACTGGACTCCCTGAACTGAAAACCATACTAGCTACTCTTAACACTGTCGCTTCACAGAAAGAAAATATCAGAGTTATAAGTTCTGCGGTAGAACCGAACTCCTCTGATACCAATTTGTGACGACCCGTCCTCGGGGCCCATGCCGTGACTACCCCAAGCCCGCCTTCCATAGGCCAGGGGTTGGCGACTATCACCAAAGGCGTAAATCCCAATAACTGGGAAGGAATTGCCTTTATAAAAGTAAACAAAACACCACAGAGTACAAGCGGAAGTAATACACTAAGTACAAAAGAAAGTTCTTTAAAGTAAGTGGGCCAGAATACAAACCTAACTGAAAGTACAACTACAACTGAACGAAAGTACAACAGAAAAGACAAACAGCTAGAAGAATAAAAGTAGCTCCTAGGTCGTCCACCTCGGATCCTACCTGAAGGGTAGGTACAGATAGCGCAACTCCTGGATCGTCCACCACGGATCTTACCTGAAGGGTAGGTACAGATAGCCTCTACAATGCTCTCTCCTGAGAACCTCCTCCAAATGTCGTCTCGTCGTGAAGTCCACCTCCGGATACCGTCCAGTCCTTGAACACTCATCCTCCGTCAGCGCTGCTCGTCGTCTGCAACAAACACAATGAGGTGCGGGCAAAGCCCGTGCAGGGGTGAGTATAACGATACTCAGTAGGGACCCCAAGACCCTCAAGGTCTCACGAAATCCAACAAGGATAACCACAAAGAAGGATCTCAATAGATAACCCTTACTTAGGTATAAGCCCATACTTATACCTAAGTTATCAAGTAACCTATCTCAATCATGAGGAAACACAAAGGTTATGAAATCAACGGATAACCACTACCTAGGTATATGCCCATACATATACCTAAGTTATCAAGTGACCCATATCAATCATGAGGTAACATAAAGGTTATGAAATCAATGGATAACCACAACCTAGGTATATGCCCATACATATACCTAAGTTATCAAGTGACCCATCTCAATCATGAGGTTAACACAAAGGTCATAGACTCAGATCAAACCAGGATTTTCATTATTGAAACCATAACTACTGAAGAGCCCCGTCTCTGACGAGTACAGTGATCCTATCACGACTCTGAGGTATTGCTCACTAACCTAAGACTGCTGAGGTACTCCTCCTGTCGAGTACCACGGGTCAGCCACCCAAACACAGTAGTGCTTCCCGCCGGGGTCTACCACCCAAACATAGTAGTGCATCCCCCCTAATAGCCTGCAGAGGTACTTCTCCTGTCGAGTACCGCGGGTCCGCTGCCTGCTACCAGGCACTCCGTCCATCGTGGGTCTGCACCCAAACATAGTAGTGCTCCTTCCACTGGTCTAGTCGACTCACTCCAAGTCGAGTCGGTCAAGCAGTCGTTAGGTCTCAGCTGGCTACACGGTCTCCGTACTCCAAACGCTCGTCTCCGGGAGGGTCCGATCCACGAGCTACAGGTCAATACTCCAAGTATCACAATGTCTCATGAAGAAGTATCTCAAAGGACCGCCTCGTCATAAGGGTCTCAACGCAACAGATGGCGCATCAATCGGATGCCTGGTCTGTGAGTTATTAGCCTTTTCATCCCAAGGGCCCGGTTGGTTTCGTGTATGAACCAACCCGACCGTATCTCAACTATACCCCAAACTATCATAGGGTATACTCATAGAGACCGTTTCTCAACGTGATCACCAACGCCGCTGACGGTTCGTCAAACGGATGTCCGGTCTGAATGTTATCAGCTTTTCCGTTCCAGGGGCCCGGTTGGATTTCGGGTACAATCCAACCCGGACATACTCCAACTACATCCAAACCTTATGTGAAGTATGCTAAAAGTTCCATATCATCAAGAGAAATCCAACAAAGTCAACGGCACGTCAATCGGACGTCCGAAGCTCAAGTTATAAGCGTTTCCGCTCTGAGGGCCCGGTTGGTTTCGGGTTCGAACCAACCCAACCGTACTCAAAGTTTTCCGAAACCATGAGTGTAATATACCGAAACGACCGTTTCTATCTAAGGATCATATTTCAACTAACGATGAATCTATCGGAGGTCGGTAGCCCATGTAATGGGTGTTTGAACGGATCTGCCCGAAAATAGGGGATTCGGGCCCGGTCCGACCCGACCCGATACCCCCCCGGGTCAGCCCAAACCGGGTCGACCCAAACCGGGTCCAGGTCCGGCCCAATAGGGCGCGGGCCGACCCGGTGGGTGGGGCCCAGCCTCGACGGTGTGGCCCGGCCGGCCCGGCGTTGGCGCGACGCCCGTGTGGCCAGCGGGTGCGGGGGGTTACAACCCCCCCCCCCCCTAGTTGAAAGAAAACCGGCGCGACATTAAGCCACACCGCTCTACCTCTGGAACGGCTAAGCCGTTCCGGTTTGGCCTGCCACCGCGGCTCAGCCACGGTGGTTCTGTTCCGTTGGCGCGCCGCCGCCACCTTCCGCGGATCACCGGACGCGCTCCGGTGGTCCGTTTCGCCTGCCGTCTTCGCCAGCGGTCCTCCCGGGACCCGACTTTCCTTGTGGAGGCTTCAAATTGAGTTTGCGGCCCCATTTTTCGTCACTCATCAATCCACGCACAATGATCAACCAACGGAGTCTTCGAATTTCCTTCGCGGCCTCGACTCCGGTAGCAGTTTCATTCAGCCTCAACAGGGCGGCGTGGCGGTGCTGCGCATCCTTGCCGCATTTCTCCATGTTTCCGCGCGGTGCTGTTACACCGCGCTACCTTCGTTCGAGCCACAACGGGAACGACAACAAAAAGGGGGATGTGGGTCGTCCGTCTTTGTGTGGTCCGACCTCCTCCGTTATAATGATAGCAAGCGACCAACAATTATCAATGAAGTTAATTAAATAAACTTGAACGAAGATTAAACCCCTACATCGATGAGGTCGTCAAACGAGGGTCGTCGTGGAAGATGGAGTTGCAGAAGATGGCGTCACGAAAGACGGCGTCACAGATCGAGGTTCTGTAAGCGTCGTCGACGTTCGCCTGATGAAGGATGCGGTGCGTCGTCGTTCTTCGACGAAGGCGTCTCTCACCGGCTGCGGAGAGGGAATAAGAACGACACGTCATTCACTCCTTGTGGTGATAGTGTTCTTCGTCGGGTTCTTGAGGTTCTTCGCATTCTCCAACGAAGAAGATGAGTTCTATCTCCTCCATTTTCCCACACAACCCATCAACCAAAAAAAATTAAGACTTTGTCTTAATTTATTCACACATGCCATCACTTTTAAAATTCAAAACTAATTCAATTAATTAATGTGTTCAATTAATTGAGTAGAGAGTGTGTTGGCATTCATTAAAAGAGAAGAGGTAAAGTCACAACATTAAGGAGGAGTTTCAAGGGGTTATGGGGAATTTGAAAAGGTGGGGGCTGATGTGGGCCCAACCTCTCCTTTATTCTCCCAAGGGAAGTTACCAACCCAAATTCCACACAAAGGATAAATCTACTTAGAAGAAAAATAAAATTGGATTACAAATTTTATTTTATTCTTCAGTTACACCTCAAAATTAAAAAAACTCCTCCTAAGAAAATGCACCTTCGAAAAAGGTCTTCTTAAGTAATTACCAGTGCTACAGTTCCATCGGTGCCCTCAGATTTCGATTCCGAGCACCGGTTCAAAAGTTAGAAAAACACACTCGTTCGTTCACTGAACGTACCCAAGCTAAACTTCGGAACTTGATTTCGGGCACACCGGGTCTTGGAATCAGGTGCCGTCAGAAGCCAAAGTTTCGTAAAATTCATAAGAAAATTAAGAAAAAAAATTTTCCTTGAAATTTCTGGGTCTTTACATTCGAGCACATTTATGTGTCAAGAAGGCTAATCAGCATCATTGGGAAACCCTTAACATAACTTTTATATTCACCAATTATGTGATTCCATGAGTCGTAAGGATCCTCTATGGCCCTTGTTTCCCACACTGAGCATGGATCACATGGGATTTGTGGTTAATTGTTGGTTTTGTACTCGAATGGAAGAATCACACAATCCTATGGTCCAAACTCTATGACCTTAATCTAAGAGTTTACATCCCAATAACATGACATTAAAATGAGAATACATGTCCAAGACTGATGATATAAATATATGTGTGGGTTTTCATTTAGAAATGTGATGTGTGGTGTGGACCTCCGTAGTCCTCATTCACATATAGATACTTTCTGGATTCATGATATGAATTTACACTTTGGAAGCCTCATCATATGGTATGAGCACAACAACCAAAATAAAAGATCCCCAATGTCCATGTTTAATGATGAAAATCTCATAATATCCCTCATCCTTATCATATGATATTAATCTACACATCACACATCTGGGTTATATAGTAGTAAACCACACAACACTACAAGGTATTCACCTAGGAACACATTAACCCATGGAATTTCCCATCTACCATTCCCTCATTAGAACTATACGGGTCTTGATTCCCATCCTTAAGGGATACATAGTGATGCCCAGACATATTTTTTTGTACCCATTAATAGAATCATGAACCTTTTCTCTACCTATTGTTTTGTGTTTCCTCCTTGGTAGGGTGTGGGGAGGTATTCAGACCCCCATGGTCCACATTCCCATCGGTTTATGGTGTCTTCACCACACATGTTCTTTTCAAAGATCACCTCCCACTTCCTCTCTTTATAACATAAAACTACATAGATTTCCAAAAATACGCATGACTTGATTCTCATCTTTATGGGATGTGTAGAGTATCCTGATTGTTTAGTTATTGGGTCTAGTTATAATTTCATCCCCTGGGAAACTTCACCTAAGTTTCAATAAGTAGTATTCTATATGGTTTGGTTCAATTTTCCCCCATTCACTCTGTGATTCCTTATGAAACTGCACATCACATCTACACCCTTTTTGGTCTGAACTCTATGAACTTAATCTATGATTTCTAGTGTCCTATTTCACATGATATTAAACTGTATAATAACCGTGATTTTATCATTTGAGAGGATATCACCCATTTTGGAACTATAGTTTTTCCATGAAATTTTCAATATCTATGTATAGATTTATTTCTCACCACATAAGATACATAGTGACACACAAATGTCTTATCCCTGGGCCCAATAGCAGAATCATAAATTCAACTTTCTGTACCTTTTGGCATGGGTTCCCCTTTGATAATGTGTGGTGTGATCCATATATATTTCGTCCTCATTCATGTCAGGTTATTTAAATCACCACACACTTCTCCTTTGTGATTCACATGTCATAGTAGCATGATAATTAAATGTGTGAAGTATTTATCCTCACTACATGATGTTAAACTGCATTGGTACATCCCCCACCCACGATATAAAACTGGGCACCTATGGTCGAGACTCAACGACTTCAAACTGATATATTTTGGTCTAAGAAACATAAACATTAAACACTTTTCAACACCCCTAAGGAACACAACCATTTAGGATGGATCTGATCCCACCTACAGATGTCCCATGCTATAATTTTTGAATGTGCATTGGTTCTATACCTAGAGAATTGGATTCCACATAGACATTCCCACAAATCACCTCCACTATTCACGCATAACCTTATTTGGATCCTCATAATCTTTTATGTCAAGAAGGACCCCCAAACAGCATGGTTTCTATACACATGGATCACCTACCATTCGGGGCCAATGCCTCGGAGTAATTTTAATGATATTTTAAAACTGATGGCATGTTTAAATATGGTTAGTGGCCAACTCTCATTTGTTTTTCCCATACTAAGTACCATTATATTTATGTTTTGGATTGAATAATGTCATCATTTTTCCTACATCATTTCACTGTCCCTATTATCTTCCAGATATCGAGTTCACTGATTAAAATTTTCTCCCTCCTTTGGTTTTGGTGGTTCTCGAACACCCATTGAGTTTTCCATTCATGCAACTACAAATGTCGAGTGGGACTATTGGCATGGTTTTTTTTGTCTTGCCCATTGTTTCCATTAATTTTTTTTGTGATCCCAAATGATGGGTAAATCCTAACATCACTCCGTGTATCCTAAAAAGAGCATGGATAAAGTTGTCTTAGGAGTCATGGCAAGGTTATACCCAAATAGAGTAGTTTCACAACCTTATACTCTGAGATCTACAACCATAAACTATGATCTCTTTCTTCCATGAAACTAGAAATTAAATTGTGTTTCCATATATAACACATCGTTAAACTATTGAGTCTTTACCACATGATGTTAATGTTCGTGGGATGGTCCTATAATATGACCTTAAACTAAAACATCATCGTCCCGACCACACAACAAAAAATGTAATAGCATTGTCATGTTCCCACTTTAGGAGGCATAAACCATAGAACTGGGCATCCCCAATTCCACCTATAAA
This sequence comes from Viscum album, assembly GCA_963277665.1. Lineage (NCBI taxonomy): Eukaryota > Viridiplantae > Streptophyta > Magnoliopsida > Santalales > Viscaceae > Viscum > Viscum album. The sequence continues at coordinate 197,285,978 of OY728164.1, forward strand.
GTCCTGCACACAGATTGACTCTGGGGTTGATAATAAAAAATTTTATCTAGGTCCAAACACTCAATAAAACAAAATATCAAACAAGAAATATCTAATTACTCTTCTCTTTGTGCATGGGTCAGACTATAATGGTGAAATTACCCATCAGGGACTATATATATCCTGACTCTCGACTTTATGGGATATTCTGTGATTCGTGGATCATCTATATCACATGGACACAACATTATTTCCCCTTTTCAAATCAAGTCATCCTTGTTCTTAAAACATGGAATTAAAATGCATGGGATTCTAGAACTATGTGTGGCTCGATTATCCAACATACATGATACATATTGATTCCCTAACACTTTGTATTTGGGCCCAACCACAAACTCTATGGACCAAAATCTATGACCTAAAATTAATATCATCACTAGGATATGTTGTGCAGTGTTGATACTACCATGGTCCTCATACGCATCGGGTTTTCTCCTACCACATCACATATGAATTCTTTTTAACAATTTCCTTATATTTGCATGGAATTAAATCCCCTTTTGATTCGATCATATCAGGTTTTATTCCCTTCATATCGCACAAAAAAATTTGGATGTTTTATAGTCCAAAATATATTACCTTAATCCAAGAGTCAGTTCTAGGTAGTATGTTCTTATACTATGTGAAACATCCTAATAAGATAATGCCAAACTATGGGATGTTCTCATCACATGGCATTAAATTTTACCATGAATCTTCCCCAAAAGATTGATGTAAAACTAAAAACCATATGAGTCATCACCTAAGAGGTCTGCTCCCACAGTTCTGGTCATATTCCACAATGTTGGAATTATTATCCATCAATCGTAATCTGAGACGACACTCACCTATAATATAAGTGTTATATTTTCTCAAACCAATGTTCCTACACCAATGTTATTCAATACATAGTGGAATAATTACAAATTATTTTTAATCCATTCAAAAAATAAACCTATACAATTTTATGATTTGTGATCCCCTTATTCAGATCCTCATCCTTTTTTTTATCAAAAGGTACCCCCTGAATGTTTTGTCCCAGGCCCCTTAGGATCACCACTCATTTTGGGAAAATATCCCAGAAGGAAATGTATGACATTTCATGTTTTGTACCATGTTTCAAATATGGTCTGGGTTTGGTCCTCATTTGATTTCCCCATTTTATACTACCAGTACAGATACTACATTTTGAATACCATAATCAATTATCTTATACCATCATGTCATTGTCATTGTGTTATGAATTTTGGGAATTATGATTCACACATTTCATTCCACTTTGTTCGTATTGATTCTAATTCAATTGGTGGTATCTGGTTGGAGCACTGTATTACATAAGGAAAGGAAATATGGCTACTATAAGAACCATTTTCTCCAATCATGACCTCTCTCAACCAAAATAATCTAGGTGTTAAGTCAACAATAGAAGACCACAAGTATTCAGTGATTTGTTGTCATTCTCATATAAGGTGATCTATTATGTGTTCGCCCCTTGTTTCTCACACTGGTCATGACCCACATGAGCTTATGAATTGATCATTAGGTTCTTCAATGATGTGATTGTGGTTCAGTAATTGATTCATGAAATAGATATGTGCATAAATTTTTTTCAGAAATAATAAATCAAGTAGGAAGGAAAGATTCATAAATTTAGCCCAAACATGGACCTTATGGATTATACCCTTTGATGGAATTATTTAACACTACCACATTATAGCATTTTTCTTCTAGATTTTTTTTCCACTTCTTATGATCCTTATCCAAATCGACTGCCACATACCAAATCTCATTAGATCATATCTATGTTTGAATTCATTCGGCTCAGAGCATAGCCACATTATGGATCACCTATTCTAGATTCTCTTGGTCTTTCACCATTTGTACCATTAATCATTCAAGGATTTACAATTGATTGGTAATGAATATGTAATACTCAATCATCTTATCATAAAGATTTTGGATTTCATGTTTAGCCTAGTGATCTTCTGGATGTTTTGTATTTATTTTGGAACCATGTAGTGTATATGTGTTGGATTCTCTCCCAAATATTACCTGAATGATAGTTGTGGATCATCATATGAATATGGAGAGCATCCAACCCCGACATAGTGATTGTTTATCTAGGTGTATAGTGACCCCATTCAAATTATCCATTCCTCATTTGAGATATCATGGAAAAATTTGATACACTTCCACACCCTAAGTTGTTTCATAGGAATATCCTCAACTATGTTAGGATTTGAATTTTCCAACTCCCCAGGGTCCATAGGTCAATATTGAGGTAAGAACTCTAGTTTATTTACTGTAGGTTCTTCCTCTTATATCCATTCTAAGTGGATGGAATATATGAAATGGGGGGGATAACATATTAAATAATTTCTCCTTCAGTAACCACATTAATGGATGTTTCAGGATCCACCCAGGTAGTGGCGTAACCCATTGTAAAAAATTCCTACTCACTGGGATCCATGGCTGGATCAGATTAGGTGGTCAGATCCTCACAGATAGGTAGAACCATAAAGGGAGATCTGGAAATTGTCTTTGACTATTTGGTTTTTTTGGGATTTTAGACTTATGATAACTACAAAGAATGTACAAATCAGTCAACCAGATTCTCAAATAATATATGTTGGTCTCCGAAAATATAGAATTACAAGAGAAAACTGCATCCAGATCAGGTGCCTGAGCCACCGTATTAAATTCTACCACTAAAGACCCATTAGGTTATATTAGAATGATGATATTCATGGTTTCCTTTTGAATAATGGTGACAACCCAGAGTTTGCAGTTCATCACTTTTACCACATATGTTGACTAACCTCTATCCTCTTTAACCAGAACCGTTTAACCACCTTGTTCATCCCTAAATATGGGATCTGGGAGATGACCCTACATGATCATTTACACATTCTCATCCACTATAGTGGGAGAACCAAGATCATCACCAATGTGTTCTTAAACAATAAAAAATAAGGATAGTGGATCCAAATTAATTAAATATAAGGAACTTTGAGAGAAGTAAGTTGATACTTACATTGATATGTTTCGGAGAGTTCCTCGTCAAATCTTGGGATTTCACCGCTCTATTGTGGACTCCCTAGATGAGTCATGTTTACCTAGGTTTACCCACCACATGGATCTCCACACTAGGATTCTTCTACTCCTTCATCTTATTCCTCTTCCACATATTCTTCATCATCTTCTTCTTCTTCCTCGTCTTCACTATCATCATCATCTGGTGACTTTTATTTTGGTTCATGCCCATGTCCATGAATTACTTTTACTAGAATATTTTCCTCTTCATACTTCCATCATTTGAGGGAGTCTGCATCCATGGATATCATATATTAATATTATTAATAAAATACAACCTTTTATACTAACTAAATGTGAAAAACATCCGGAAGATCAATCCCAGCATGCATCAGTTGTTACCATAAGACTTTTCTAGGAAGATATTATTGCAACGTCCTCCAAGAAGAGCATAGGGTTAGAAAAATTTTGTTGGTAGTAGGTTGTGGAAGATAAATTATTTGTTTCCAAGGTTGTTATCTATGTGGTCCTTGAGTCCCCCTTTGATACCACCACTCTTAAGCATACATAGGCATGCATAGGTGTGGCTGCCCCTTGTGACGTTTCTACTACTGAGTTTCAATACCATTCTTCTTCAGCATCTGGGATTACCTCTATTCTTTTTCCCAAGTGGAATGTGTCCTACTTTCTCACCACCTAGACACTACACTTTCCAAAATTATTTTCCAAATGCGATTTCACATAATTGATTCTGAATAAGTTGCATCCTAGTGAGAATCATATTCCATTGATGGGATAACATCAAAATCAGTGGGGGATGTGTGATTGTTTCTCCAAATATGGTAGTTGTAAACATGAGACACAACTATAAAAGTATAGGATGGTGATTATCCTCATGGACCAATTTATTCCTATTCTTTTCATTCATTGAAGGCACCCAAACTGTCTAGAAAATCATGATGTCTTGTAGTGTTCATGAATACTATTTTCATTAATCTGGACAGCTAGCACACCACACATGATACTCTGCATATTTTCTATCTTCTCTATTGGACATTGTAGGTCAGCCATAATCTGGCCAAGAGGGGTGTGGAATGAGTGGAAATTTATTTTTTCATGATTATAAATCTATATCTTTATCCCTCCATCATTGAGTGTTAGTGACCAGACCCCACCAATGTTCAACTAATATGGTCATAGTCTATTGCGTGGAGGACAAATGACATTTGGGAAGTCATATCACCCAATGTGAGCTATGATCCAACCATGGAGGATATGGAATAGATTTGATACTCACTTGGGCCTTCCACAATTGATATTATCCATAGAATAATGTACATCCTTTCCAATATATACATATCATGTTTGACATCATTGCAAGCTTCCATAATACAGTCCTTTAACATCATCCCCAGATGAACCCCCATCCTTGTATTCCTCACCAAAAGCAGCCACCTAATTATGAAGGTACTGAGGAAAGAGGAATATGGTAGCTAAGGATCTAGATCTCATTCACAATGAAGACCCATGATTGATATTTTCCTTCTTCCCAGATCACCCACTATGATCTTTCCTTTCGCCTTTTCGATGTGGTTGGGCACTGCCTCCCTTGGCATGAAATCATCACATGCTTATCCATATTAAGGAATATGCTTAAAAATACTGTTTATCTGATGTCGCTAAAAATGTTTTTTATCCCCATCCTTCCCTTCTCCATGTCCTATAGATGCCATGTAAAGTTGGTAGATCATGCACTTTCCTCCCAGAGATTCCTTGTTGGTAGGAATTCATCATTTTGATGTCCCTCAAGGGGAATGAATTTGATTTAATGAATTTTCCAAGGGATAATACTGACCTCTATATGGTGGAGGAGGAAACTATTTGAGTTAGGGGACCACCAACAGAACAACTCTAACACTAGTTCTTATTGGTGGTAGATGTTAAACAATTATGTCCATAGTGCTTCAAAATGCCCAATATTTCATAGCTCTTTCCCAAACTCTTTTCATTTGAGCCACACCAAGAACACCCATGTCCATTAACTGATAATGTTATACCCCATACATCAGATTCCAATATTTCTTCCATCCCATACTTTCATTCATTATGCTACTTTAGAAGGTTCTTTCATAGAGGGAGGGGATTTATTTAGTTAATGGTCCACTCATCGTGATTTTACTTCTCTTCATGTTCAAAACATAGATAGTTAAATCTTGAGTCTCCCAGTAAATATGATCATGGATAGTGACGTTGAACCACTGAAGGTTGTCTTCACATGTGACAGATGATATGGGGAGTATGTCTCAATGATCAGGATGGCCACATAATCCTCTATTTTGAAATTCCATAGCATGAGACTATAGCGTACGATGCAATCCTTTTGAGACAATGTAATCATTCCCAAGAGCATATGACTGTCTAAAAGAACCCTTATGGAATGGATTATTTTGGGGACTGTAATAATCATGGTCATACATGTAGCAATGTCATCCTTCCTCTATGAACTAGTTTGTTAACATGCCATGTCTATCAAGCTGTTAAAGGTTAAGTTACATGGTACGAATGATTGAGGTTTGGAATTAAATATAGATGGTTTCATGAAAGAGTGGATAATGGTGGTGAAAAATTATGTTATGTTTGAATGGAGAATGAGTCAATAGTTGCTCTTAATGCAATGACTGAATTTGAGTATTCCATCCCAAATTCAAGAACATTCAAACAAGAGGGTGGAATCACATATCTTACAAAATGTCAATGTACTATTCAGATCCCCCACATATTTATTGGTGAGGACCAGGTTTTCAATGCATGCACTAAATGCCTTACAATCTGATATATTTATTTTTCACATACCTCTCTGAATTCATCATTTTCTATTAATTTTACCTCAAAACCCAACCATCTAGTTCTCTTTCAGCACAGCTTCTGAGGGGTTCATTTGTTTGCATCAGAATCTATTTATAGAAACTATTAGTCACCATTGAAGAAACTAGAGACATATTTCAACAAAGTCATACATTCCGATAATGACAGGGTAACCAAAAACAATATCCAAGGTTTCACACAAGATGAAAAAGGGTACGTAAGTCTCTTACACCCCAAATGTGTTGTCAAAGGTATTATTTTGTCCTAGCCTCCAGAAAACAACCAAGGATGGTGCAAAAATGTTTAGAGGATAGTGCACAACTGGTCATCCTGCACAAAAGACTCTTAAATTTCCAATATAGCATCAACTCTCCACTTTCACCCCATCCTTATTGTGAACTTACACAGATATATTTTCCTATAAATATATGTGAACACCTCCCCTTTGGGTAATTCTGTAGAATCTGGACCGTCACTCCGACATTGGGAGGACAACCCCTTCAACAACATCGTGAAAGCTATGAATAAGAGGTATATAATCATGAATGATAGATCCCCTATGTTCCCTATTGGGTGGGCCTCAAGGGATTTACCGTCACCCATTTGATGCTCATGAAAAACATACCCATGTGGGTCAATTTGAAAATTGATAACATTAAAAACATAATGTACAGGGATAACACATTAGAAAAATTATTAAAGTACCAAAATAATAATAATAATCAACATTAAAGTCCCTTGGAACACTCCCATAAAGTTTTTAATATAAACTATTCAAATTCTAATTACTTTAAATTTTAAAATCACATCTCCGAACAAACCATATTGAGAATTCAACCCACCTGATGAGAGTTTAATACTATATAGAATTATTCCAAATAAATTTCCTTAGTATTTAAATAATTAGTAAATATTTAAGGAATAATTAAATCAAGATAAACATATGAAACAAACATGGAGTAATATGAAATATAGAGTTATAAATAAAATAGATCATGTTTTGAGCTAAAATATGAAAATGTAATTAAGTTTATATTGGTCATAAGGTAGGTTCAACACTTTTAAAAATTTAAAATTTATAATTCAGTTTCAAAACTTTTTGTCTAGTTTTTTTTTCATATAGTCTCTTTATTTTTATTCATGTGGTCAATTCATTTTTCTTAATATGGTAACTTCATTTTTCTTCATGTGGTCACCTCATTTTTCTTCATGTGGTAACATCATTTTTCTTCATGCAGTCAATACAGTTTTATTTATGTGGTCACTTTAGTTTTTTTTCATGTGGTCACTTTTATAATTTTTCAAATTTTTACTCAAGGTAACTTCACAAGGTCACTTCTCAAAGTCACTTCTCAAGGTCACTTACCAAGGTCACTTCATAAGGTAACTTCACAAGGTCACTTCACATGGTCACTTCACAAGGTCACTTCATAGGGTCACTTCACAAGGTCACTTCACAAGGTTAATTCACAAGGTAACTTCACAAGGTCACTTTAGAAGTTCACTTCACATGGTCACTTCATAAGGTCAGTTCACATGGTCACTTCTAGATTTTTTCTGATTGTCACTAGCATACTAATAATAGAATAACAACATATAAAATACCAACCCACATTATGATTGATTTTTATCTAATATCAATTCATAAAATTGTAATTATAAAAACATAAATAAACAAAGTGGATCAAGGAACCACTCACCATTCTCCTCCTTTTGATAAATTTTCTCCAATATCAATTCATAATATTGTAATTATAAATACATAAATAAAAAATCAGATCAAGGAGCCACAAAACATTATACCCCCTTTTGATAAATTTTCTCCAACATCAATTTATAGTATTGTAATTATAAAAATATAAATAAAGTGGATCATGGAGAAACTCAATAATACCAAGGATTCTCTAGCTAGATAAGATTGTCATGTTAGGAGTATGATTGGTATTTAGGTGTGTGAGCCTAGATTCGATTAAATGAAACTCATGGGATCGTGAGTTAGGTTTTGAAATAAGGTAGTATGAGAGTGTACAAACATTAGGTTTAGATATAATTGAGATGAATCAGTGAGTGGCTTTGTGTGATTTTTGGATCTATGGTTTTGATGAAAATATTATGGTCTTGGTTTCTTAAGAGTTTTGAAAAAATGAAAAAATGACCCTATGTGGTGAATGGTAAGAATGTATATTTATTGGGGTGTTATGATACTATCAACCTAAGTGTGAACCATAAAAAATATTGCTAGGGAGGTATGGTGGTTGAACCTATTGAAGTTGTTCTTGTGGAGTTTTATAAGAGAATTCATATGAAAGTGAGTGCACCATAGGCTGTTGAAGGGTGTATCCCTCATTATAGATAAATTTAATTGAATACTAAGGATGATTTTCTTGGTGATATGGGAACAAATAACTATTGATATTCAGCATTAGCATTTGGGTATGAGTGGGATGATCATGTCCATTCACCATTTGTGGTTATGGATAGAGTATGGGATATGGTGACATGACCCTTATGCTGATAAGGTCATGGGTATGATGATACTATTTGTATAATAGTCAGGGTGGTGTTTGGATACTAGATATTAGGTATATCTTATTATATTTTGTTTTATATATAATACTAGATTTGAAATTTGGGTGCAATATTGGATGGTGTCCATGTGCTAGAATCTGGTTAGAGATGGTTTCAAAGTGATATTAGGGGGATTAAAATCGATGGTTCCCTAGTTATTAAGTGAGAGTAATATAGATGGTTTGGTTGGTCAAGGATCCAGTGGTGAAATTACATTAAGAGTTAGTGTGGGGTTTTAGATAATATTAGGATTCATTCAGGAGTAAAGGTATCTAGATCAAGTGATGCTATAGTGATTCAATGGGTGCCACAAAAAATTATCTAAATATTCAACCAGAGAAGGAACTAAAGGTTTTGTGGCATATAAATTGGATTTCTTGAGATGGAAACCACACAAAGTGTGTCAATAGGCCATTGTAAATGTGTTTTATTAGTAAATTATGATGGTGTGGCTCACCATGAATCTGAATAAAAATTTATGAGATGAGTCTTATGGTGGGGAGAACCATAAGTTAAATGAATAACTGATTAATGAAATTATGGTGTGTTGGAATAGTCAGGCTTGGTAAATATTATCTTAGTGTTTCATTGATAGTGAAAAGTGGGTAGATCATATTTTGATAAATAGTGTGCCTCATGTTTGATGTTACACAAAATTATCTCATTAGACATTATGAAGTAGTAAACACGGTGCATTGGTTATGAATTAAAACATTATAATTGGTTAAGGATAATTATTAAGGACTTCCAAGGATTCTTAGGGACAAAAAGTTCTATGGTGGGGAGGTTGTAAAACCCCATGTTAATATGGGTTGTGAAATTAAACATAAATTTGAATTTTTGATTTTAGGAGTGGGGTTATTTTGAGAACTAATTATTTGATTTATGCCCCAAGTGATTGAACATATGAAGGATTTATTTTTTGACATGGATCAAGGTATTGATTGGAGTACAAGTACTTAAGTATATTTTGGTTAAAGGTTAGGTGAGCACATGGAACATTGAGGATTACCATGTCCTAGGCTATGCTGTGGCGCCCAAGTATAAATATTTTGATTGACCATGGGGGTATCTATACTGTAGAGATCCCCATGGTTCTAGGGGTGAATCAGTGTGAAAAATTCAACCAAAATTCCTAGGTTATGCATTTGATCGACCATTATGGAAGACTGTGGGATCTAGGCCATGAAACGGGGACCATCTTTGCTATGGTTCTTTCCCACTGGGCATTTTATCTAGGATTTATTATAGTATAACATATCTAGGAGGATATAGTCTTGGATCTTGGAATTATGGGTTCTCAAGGGGATACTGGGAGGTGAACCATAGTGTAGGGTAATCTATGATAAAATCCATTTTTCCTTGGGTGTTTTTTTTGAGAAGTTCCCCCTTTCACCTTTTTTATTATCAAGGGCTCAATCCCCTCTTTTCCTCTTCCTTACAAACGGTCTAACCCAAAGGGTTCCTCCACCTTTTCTCCTTCACCCCCTTACAAATGAGGTGATTTTTAGTGAGATTTCATAGTGAATTGAGATGATATATCCTTCTTCCTTCTCCTTTGTTTCTCCTCTTGTATACCCTCTTATTTTGAATGATTTGCATTAGGGTTCTTGAGAAAACTCCACCGGATCATGGTGGAATCATAATTTTATGATAGGTCATTCATTTGGAATATGTATAAGACATACAAAGATGATGTGTGCATGACATTTAATTCCTTTATGGTTGAGTTATCTCAACAAATGAATTTATTTTAGAGTATTTGGATAAATTAAATTAATTTGGATATTGATCAAGTTCCCAAAGTTATGGATTTCTCCTCAAAAGATGTTGGGAGTATGTCACAAGCATCTTGTAAGTGGTTGGTCGTGATTTCAATGTTATGAGATGACCTAGTGAGCCTTTATGAAATTAAGCCTATTCAAATTTAATTTAAAATGAATATAAATTTTATAATTAATTGAATTGGAAGTCATGTCATAGTTAAGGGTGCAAGTTGAGAGTGGACCAAACCCCATGGATCAAGGTTTTTAGGTGAGCAGTTCTGACCTGTTTAGTTATTAGGCATTGTACCTATTTAAATTTAATTAGAAAATTTATTGTAAATTATTTAATTAATTATAAATGATTATAATTAATTAATTTGGATATTTTGGAATGAGATAGGACCTCACATAGATGGATGATGGCTGGTGGGGCTTGGATGTGCTCAAACGAGAGTTACTAGGTTGCACTTTAAAATGAAATTACTCTTTTGTTGAGGTTGGAGGTCCCTTGAGCATGCCCCATGATATTTTAATTTGGTTATATATATGGAATGTGATATGTGTGGTCTCAAAAACTATGGGCGATCAACCATTTTTATTAAATAAATTGATTAATTTAAATGAAATTGATGGATTCAACAAAGTTCCAAGGGCCATGATGAACCCTTGTGCATGAGCTTGATTTCCTTGGTCATCAATGACTAGGGCCTAAATTATAAATTTATATATCCTGAAACATGGAACATGAGGGGTGTAAATTAAATTAAATGAAATAAATGATACATAGTCGACCTAGTACTAGGTTCTATTAGTGGACTCTGAGTTGAATAGGGTATTGTATTGAAGTGTTCAACTAGATTAGGACACATGAGAACCTTGTGATGCTTTAGAGAATTTGGGATAACATAGAAGATCATGGGAATAGTGTTCCTCTCCCACTGATAGATGATTAATCAAGGGGGAAGAACTTGTAGATATTTATGGGTAGGTTGGGCATGAGGACTGACCTAGGGTTACTTGTGAAGGGGATGGGTTTGAGGCTATCCCACTTGTGTGATACTGATGAAATATTACTTAGGAGGCCAATAAGGCCTTGATATGTTTTTGATGATGTCGAGGGATGATACACCCTTTGAGTGATAATTGTTGAGATAAGAAAAGATAACAGGACAACAGAACCCATATAGGGTGTCCATGCTTTATGTGATATAGGGAACCCCTAAGGGTTCCCTAATGACAGGTTTACCATATATAAGGTGCATAAAGTAATACATAATAAACATTGAGGGTATCATCTTAGAACCTAAACCAATTTTGTGATTATGTTATAGTTGTAATGATGATAGGTCATGAAATTGAGAGAATAACCTTGGATTTTGGATATGGGTTTGAGTAGAGGGATGATCCCTATGAGATGCATTATATAGGTTGATTTGGGTGAGAAACACAACCCAATGAGATATATTTAGATGTATGGGATGACTTGAATGTTTCCATGGATTCAACCTTTATGTTTGCTAATATTTTATACGCTGGAGGGATACAATTATTTTGAGTGATTAATATGATATGATATGTTATAGGATAGATACACTACCCATGATGAGATGCATACATGAGATGATTCAGGAGGGATGCACAATTACTTGAGTGACCAGTATATGACTAGATTCCTAGGACATACTCCTATGGTCTGGTCATTAAGGCTGATACTACTTTATTGCTTAGAACTTGATCCTAGGAGTTTATCATGGGATTGATATTAGTTGGAATTGTTTTGTAACATGCTCATAGACACTTCAAAATTGGTATAATTAGGTTTGTCTCAATCCCAGGTGTTACGTTGAATATAAGGATAGATAATAGTTATTTATTTTTTCTTCAATAACTATTGAATTTATTTACTCTTAGAATAACTCATGTTTATATGATGCATTAAATAGTTATGTATGGGACCATGTTGGTGGAACCCTAATAAGTTATACTTACACCCTGCTCAGGCAGCTATGACACTTGGATACCCAATAAGATTTTCACTGTTTGTAGGTTCGGTTTTAGTAGAGGCCTAGGTTTATATTATTTAATTGGATAGATAAATATGAGTCTAGATATAGATAAGGTGTGACTTGGGGACATTTTAGAGACTCCTGTATTTTATTATTTTATTTATTCTGCATTGGTGATAAGCTCAGTGGGTGATTAGTCTATGTGTGTTGGCATGATCATGAGTCTTTATGATTAAATTCTTCTGCATTTATTTTTATTTATGATTATTTTTTATTACTTTTCAAGAATTTTATTTGTTATTTTAGATTCTATCGAGTTATTTTATTAGTTATTTCTATTTAAGTAATACACTCTCTCATATGAGGGTATAATATCCCCATGGTTATACCCTAGACCCTCATTACTAGTTGTAATCCTCTAGCATATAGAGAGGCACGCAGACTGAAAATTAAATTTTTATTGATATAATGGAAAGGCAAACAAGTTATAAAAGGAAAAGAAAAAAAGGAAAAGACAACAGATCACAGTGGCCTAAAATGATGAAGTTTGAGTGCATATTCCTATACAATGAGTTTTCATTCATTTGGTTGGGACCCTAATTTATTTTAAATGAGAAGAGCCTTATCTGAACTACCTTCCCTAGCCATCCCATCCACCAAAAAGTTTCCTTCTCTCAAAAAGTGTCCAAAAACAGTGTCCTGGTTGATTTTGAGTATGTAGTTTCTAACAAAATACACCAAGTTACATGGGGGGTCCACTTTACCTTGGAGAATACGAACCAACACCTATAATTTGGATTCAATCCCATCAACTGAAATGTTCAAAATCTCACATAGAGAAATTCCTAAATGCATGGATCTAGTTTCTGTAGCAATGGAGCTTCCTAAAACATAGTACTCACTAAATCCTAAGACAGATGAACCTTTACTCTCTCTCACTAGCCCGTAACCCCTTATTTATCTGGAGATGAAAGATCCATCCACATTTTTCTTCAAGACTCTACACAAAATAGTATAATGAATCCATCTTCCCTGATTAATGTGTTACATTCCCATTACACTGGTTCTTGTGACAAATTTGCACAGTGTAGAAAAATTCAACCCTCTTATGATGGTTGACCCCAGTTCAACAATAAGCGCCTTCTTCTGCACCTAGAGAAAAAAGGATGAGTGTCTTACACCCTCTCTATCCATGTTACTTTCTTTCCATATATTACAATAGATAGTCAAAAATATTAATCCCCATATCTTCCATTCCATCGCTTGGTTCCCCAATCCCTGAAACTAGTTAGCGAGGTGCTCATGCAAGGAGTTCCCATCACTGTAGATGTTTATATTTTTCCCCATGAAAGCCCAAATCCTTCTCACCCACTCAACTTGAAAAAATAGGTGCATCATAGATTCCAACTATGTACTATCACAATAATAGCACCAAGATTAAATACTCAACCATATACATTGAAACTTCTCATCTGTCGGTACCACCAGGTTCCTGATCCTCCAGACGAGGAAGTTCATATTAATAGGAATATCTGTACAACATAGCTTCACTACCCACATACCCTGCTCACTCTATTCATGGAAAATGTTCCTAAAATCATTGATGTTAAATATATCTAGGACTAAAATTGTATAGAAACATCGTTTTGGGAAGTCAACCATACTGACTCTATTTAAGATCACTCTCTGTTCATTATTAATAATGACCTTCATCAATTTCATATGCTTGTTTGTCTCTTTGAAGAAGATATTAGGCACTGTACCCCCTAATAAATAAATCCTCTACCCTCCCCAATTATCCTTCCAAAGGTTAATTTCACCTCTTCCCACCACCCACTAAGAATAACCATACATACCTTCCATATGATTTAACATGAAATTTGAGAGGTTTGAAAATGTATTGTTATTACTTTTCTAGTTTTCCCATATTTTACTATACATGTACATAATTAATCTCACCCATAAATAGTTACATTTGATAACGTCCCATGCAAGTCATGCCTGTATGGAGTGCATGGTCTCGGTAACACTATGAAGGCCTATTCCACCCTCCTCGATCGGTTTGACCATACATTTCCATGATTCCAAGTGACACCATCCAACCTAGTTAGAATCCCATAGGAAATAAGTCATAATATTTTATATCTTGTTGATAGTTACCTTAGGTGGGTTGATAATAGATAAAACATGCATTGAGATTGAGGTTAACATGCTATTTATCCAGGTTACCCTTACTTCAAAATATAAGAATTTATTCTTCCAGCTAAAAAGTATTCCTCTGATCTTGGGGATAATATTACCAAAGATTGAATTTTTGATTCGACCATTTGATATGGGAGTGCCAAGATATATCATTGGTAGGTTCCTCCTTTGGATGCAAAAAATATCATTTATTAAACCAATGCGCCTGCCAAGAAATTTATTGGAAATGAAGACCTTACTCTTCCTCAGGTTGATATTTTGGCCACTCACTTTTCCATAAATGTACATGATTTTCATAAACATTTGAATTGATATATTCCTTTCATTGGTAAAAAATAAAACATCATCAACAAACATAATGTGAGAATTTTTTTTCTCTTGTATCTATTTATGAAAGGAAATATCCTACCTTCCTATAGTGTTTTCTAATTATTCCTTGAAGGTTCCTCCTGGGGTAAGATGAAAATATAAGAAGACAACGAGTCCCCTTGCCTAACATTGTGAACATTCTAGAAGAATAAAAAAACCCATTCCTATAAGTGAAATAAAAATATATGGATAAGAATTTCATCAAAAGAATAGGTCACAAAAATATTCTTTGATGCCAAATCATCTCATTATCTGAACAATAAAACCCCATTCAACTCCATCATATTATTTTTCCATGTCAACTTGAATGATGATGTTGGATCCAACTATTTTCTTGTTGATGTACCTCACAAGTTATTTGGAAATAACAATTTCTCCTTGGATACTACATAATTTAACAAATCCATGTTTCTCTTCTAAGACAAGACTTTGAATAATTTCACTTAGTCTCTTAGAGATATGGCCAGATATAATTTTATAGGATAAATTGCACAAGTAGATCAACCTATACTGGTTTAGTGTTGTAGGGTCTATAACCTTTGTAATTAGAACAACCCCTGAAGCACACACCCTTATAGAAATAGGAACAACTTAAAAAAATCACAAACCACTCCCATGACATAGACCTTTAAAAGGTCCCATGTTTCAAAATAGAATGCATCCAAGAATCCATCAAGAACCGATGCACTATCCTGGTTATAATTGGAGATGAATTCCTTGATATTTTCCTACTTTAGAAGATTTACCAAAAAATTAATGTCATCATTCTCCAAACTCCCTTGAAGACACACCATAAAGGCCTCCTCATCATTAGTTCTGTCTTGACCATTTCCCATAGAGCTACTTGGATCCTCCATAAGTTCTTTAAAGTGTTTTAAAGAGAAAATCCATATAACATCCACATCTAAGTTGAAGGAACCATCATTGAGTTGTAAATTAATTATCACATTTTTCTTTTTCTAATTAAGGTAGGAATGAAAGAATGATGTATTCCGATCCTCCTCTATGAGCCACAAAGATCTGAATTTCTACCTACAAAACCTCTTAATATCCAAAAACTTATCAACCAACATGCTTTGTTTATCATTAAGGAGAGAAAAACTACCATCATACCATATTTCATAGAGACCCTCCTCTAAATTTTATATGTCCCCTATGAGATCTCTTAGACTATCATCTACTTTTGGAGAGGCATGCATGAGGTTAAGTAGCGACCCAACCTAGTTGATGTAGTGTGAACCATGAAAAGGATGTTTTAAAAAGGATGTTCCAACCCACACACTTATTTTGAGTAATATTTTAATTATGAAAAAAATTTATATAATAATTTTATAACATGAATTTTAAGCACAACACAAATAAATGGGATGAAATGACACAACTTATCCTTATATGTAATCAATATCTTGAAGTAGAACATACTCCCATTAAGTCTATTTAATAATATTTCTAAACATATTTAATAAATTACCATAAAATTTAAATGGTATATACTTCCTTAGTTATTTAATTTTCACAGAAATAAAAGGAAAACATTACTAACAATAAAAGGTCAAGATCGTTTAGAATTACATTTTTATATTAACATATTGAGTTTGGAATAAAATAGATGAAATTTATGTCCTTAATTGAACTCCTTACTTAGGTTAAATTAATCAAGGTATGCTTAGATTTTTTCCTTATAAATTCTTAAATTTTCATAGGCATTGTTTCTAATTTCCTCATACTCTTGCAAGAAGAATTTCATTTCTTTTATATCTTAAAAGAGATTTAAGTTACAGATATTTATAGCCCAAAAATATTTATGTTATAACTATATAGGTATGTGACAAGTTTTACCATATAATAACCTAAAAGGTAAAATTCTAGTTAGTATTTTAAAATAATTCTTATATTCCTAAAATCAATAATATAATCTCATGATTTAATCATTAATATTAGGATGGATAGTTTTTTCAATATTTTTTTGATTTAACTTTTTTATACTTCATCCATTATATTTATTTGAGGGTGGTGAGATTGAAAGTATTATAATTAACTCCATATTTACATAATATATCCTCAAAATTCTTATTGAAAAAATGAATGCCCTGATCAGTGATAATAAACCTATGGTAACCAAACCTGCAAAATAATTTAGTTCTTAAAAATTTGGAAACTGCAATGGCATGATTAATTATACTGGGAATAGACTCTACCCACTTAAAAACATATTCCATATCTAAAAGAATATAAATTTATAAAAAATAATTATGAAATGGTCCTATGAAATCCACTCCCCAAATATAAAATACATCACATAATAAGATTTGTTATTGTGACATATCATTTCTCATTGAAATATTCCTATAGAACTAGTTATGTAGTGAAACCAACCATAATAGATAGTGTCTAATTTATTATATTCTAATAAGATATAAGGAATTATATCTCAAAGGAACAGATAGTTTAGTACTCTTGGTAAACTAGATACACACTCGAGTCTTTCATTACACTTGAAAAGAAAAATTACAACATAATTTTCTCTGAGAATATAATTATTCCGTATATCATATACCTATATATAATTCATAATATACTATATATATTTAAAATAAAGTAAAAAATAAGGTTGATATCAAATGCACAATAAGGGTTGGGAAAAGTGGAATCTATCATGAATCAATAAGTATAATCAATATGGAATGATAAATAACTGAATGAACATTCCATGTAATCAATAAACTAAGAAGGAAGGGTATCTAGAGATAATATCAAGGTGAAAATCTCATAGATAATAATAAATAAAAAGATAAAAATAAATTAAAACACATGACATTTAATCAATAACATGACTATCATAACTGGATAAGGAATAGTCTATATGGAAGGGTAAATAACTGAAAACACATGTCATTTAATCAATAACTGAGAATGAAATTCATCCAGAGATAATATAATTATGAAAATATCATGGATAAAAATAATTGAATTATTAATTAAAGGAATTATTAATTATCAAATGCCATGATCTCAGGAATCATGATACCTCTATCATAAATAAATTCCACAAGTTGGCTTAAAATTACAGGTAAAAACCCATTTAATGCTAGATTACTGATTTGTCTTATGAGACCTACCGACACATAAAGGGGCTATATAATTATATTCCCCACCCATAACTTCATGTACAATTCATTCCTCATATATTGAATAATCTATTTAATTCATTAATAGTATACCGTACCATTAAATATCCATATTAAAGAAATAATATAGATTATCAATATTTCCATAGATAAACAAATAGCTTTCAATTTAAAACACTATATGTAGAAATTTGGTATGGTTTAAGAAATAATAATATCCATGATAAATAATATGGATATTTGGGATAAATTTAATGTATAATGATCATAAAAAATGAATATTTCAAGGTAAAGTTAATGACTACAAAAAATTAATCAAGAAAGTGAATTCCAATACTTTCCTTATTCAAAATGATCATAACAAATACAGAGGAAGAATAAGGATGGTATCAATACAATATATCCCCAATTGAGTATATGTAAAAATAAAGGGTTGTTGTTATTGATGAAATTAAATACCAAAAAAATATATTTAAAAAGTCTATTGATGAAAATATACTTTTCTTTTTGAAAATAACCTTTTAAAACTAAAATTTCACAAATCTTTATAAAAATAATTTTATTTTAAAATATATTTTAAAACTTATAAATAAATATTTAAAATATTTAGTGATCCTGATAGTAGGAAATTCCATACATGTTGAGTACGTTAAAACATATATTCCTTTCACATTTTTTTAAAAGCAAACTAGGCCTTATTTTGAAAATGATAGGAATATTTATTTCAAATTATTTTTTTAAAATGTAAAAATGGGTAAAAATTTCTTTAATAATTTTTTTAAAAGGTTAAAAACATTTTTGAAAACATTTTTATAAAACATGGTTTTGGAAGAAAATGGATTTCTAATCAAAGAGAGAAATGAAGTCGGATTTTCTTAAAAACATCTTCTCAATTATTTTAAGTAAAAATGAGTGGATAAATGTTAATATTATGTGATAATATCATTAATAACACGAGAATAATAAAATTAAAGATTTTATTAGAAAATTATCAAATAATTTCCTTCAGATTAAATTCAATAATAAACAATCTTGATTAAAATGAGATTGGTAAATAAATCCATATAATGATCATAAAATTGAAGTGAGGATTAAACAATGAATCAATTATATGTATAAAATTTAAATCCACATAAAATGAGTGTAAATAAAACAATATATAGTCAAAATTCATTACACACATAATTTTGGAATATCAAATACAATGAAGGAGTAATATAACCATATGAAAAAATTGAGTTTTGAAATTTCTTACCACTTTGTAAATGTTAAGTTAAAACCCATTAAATGAAATAATTCAAATTGAAACTTAAAATATAATGAATTTTTAAGGAATAGTGATATTAAATTTCAAATTGGTATTATATACACCATATAAAATAAATTAGGTGCATGAAATTATTACATGACTCAATAAAGGGAAATTAAAACGAAATCTCTTAACACTAAATAATATTTAATCAGAATCCACTTGGATTAAATAGTTAAAAATAAAAGATAAAATACCATTAATTATGAAGTATTCATTATATTAATTGTAAAATGGGTAGTGTATACACTATATTAAAGAAATTGGTGTATAACATAAAAATGTACCTCAATGAAAGGAAATCAAGACAAAGTCCCTTTACTCACACTTCCTTTTAATTGAATGTAATTTAACCACATTTTAGTGGTTTTAAACATTATATTAACTTATAATAGAACCATATTTATATTTATAATATCATATATGATCCTTTTATAACATCTTATCAACCTTTTGTTAGAAATATTTCATTATTTTCATTATTTTGTGTGTTAATTGACTTGTTTTCTTATTTGAGTTTTTTCATTTATAGTTTCAGTTTCTTGTGCATATTATATAGTTAATTCATCTATATAATATTAATAATTATGTAATTATAATATTTATACATGAATTATTATTTTAATAACAATAATTAAATATGGTTTTTAGAAATGATGTAAGTTATGATCAAGGAGACGGTATGTCATACATACACATGAGTAACATTTCTATTTTATAGTGATCACTATGAAAAGAGGGTAAGTAATATTTTATATTTATAAAATGACAATAATATAATATATAACATATTATTTTGTTAAACATACTTATATATATATCATCCATATGGTGTGGTGATGAAAAGAGATTCACATCACTTCGTAAAGGAGGTAGTCCACACATACATGAATGATGTTATCATTTTTGAGTGTAAGAAATAAAATGATATATTATCTTTTAATAATTATAAATATGACATTAATATCATATTTATTTCATTTATATCATATATATTCATTAACTTAATCCTTATTACTTTCCATGTAAAGAGTTAGTGAAAAGTGAATCACATCACTTTGTGAGGCGGTATCTCACTATACACACGAGCGACATTATCCCTTACAGAATGGAAAGTAAAAAAGGTATATATGATACAATGAATCAAAAGGTATAATTATGTTACAAATATAATATATATATATTTTATATCCATCATCATACCCAAATTCAAGAGTTGGTGATGGGAAAATGAATGACATCGGTTCGCGATGCGGTAGTTCACATTATACACGAATGACGATTTCATAACCCATTTGATGGAAGTGGAGATGGATGTAGGTAATTAAATTAAGATAACAAAACCTTAGTATATTTAATATAATTAGGTTACTATATCATCATGTTTTATTAACAATTGAAGGAGGTTGAGGAAGAAATAAAATAAAAATGCTCGTTGAAGAACATTACCCCTTTTTAGGGTAAACTTCTTATGTTCACACAAAAAGCCTTCTTAGATTGGATTTATACTAAAAATAAGGATTATAGGAATATATTATAGAATTTTGAAATTTATTTTTTGAAGTATAGAAAAAAATAGTTTTAAGATGTGAAAAAGATAGGATAGGGGGTGACCTTTTATAAGTGAGGTGAGTGGCACAATTGTAATTTTTAAAAATAAAAAGATGCAATCACATTTTCAAAAGTTTAAAAGTGTAAAAAATGGATTAATATAAATATTTATACATTATAAGGTCTAAATATTTCCATAAAAATATTATAGAAATTTTTTTAGTTTGTTTTAACCCTTATCTTTTTAGTTTAACCCCTAGTAAATCCATTTTTACCTTAATCCCGATAAATAATTTGTATTGTTTTTACTATTAAAAATGATAAAAAAATTAATTTTTTCTTTTTAGATAATATATATTATTATTATTTTAAATATTGAATCTATTTTTCCTAATTAAATTCACAGAAGTTGCAAAATCTAAGTTAAAATTAATCATCCAGATATGATGAGAAAATAGGGTTTTAAAGAGAAAATTTTCAACAATTTACAAAGTTTTTATATCAAAATTAAATATGAAAATTATTAAAATGAAATAAATTAGATTAATTTATATATAATTGAACTAATTTTACTTTAAAACCAATTTAAAATACAATTCAAATTTGTAAATAATTTAAATGAAAATGCGGTTTTCAATTAAAATTTAGTATTTCACTATTCATTGAAAAATGAAACATTTTATAAAAATTATAGAAATTCACCATAAGATATTAATTATATTATAATTTGAAAAATGAGGTCTATTTTTTCAAATAAATTTTCTAAAATTGGTAAAAATTTATTTTAAATTGTTTACGCAAAGTGTGAGTAAATCATCTTTTAAAAAAATACAGTTTTTTATAAAAAATTTATTTTTCTTTTAAATGATTGTTATTTTATTTATAATTAATAGATAAAAATAATTTTCGTAATTTATTTAGTTCTATTAATATATTTAAATTTAATGGTTAGGTTATAATGGTATACTATATTATGGTTCATTTCGACTCGGGGTTGCGTGTACCATAACCTATCGAAGAGATTAAATCTAAAGAAATATATTTTATGGGTTGTTTAAGCTCATTTTTTCATGTCACATACCCTATAAAAAATAATTTTCTTATTTTAAAATATAAAGGTGTTATAATTTGGTTTTATATGTTCTATATAATTCAAAAGAATCCTTAAATAAGGGGGTTAAAATAAAATAAAATTAAGTATCTTCCCGCTACCCATTATGGTCTAAAGTGACCACCATAACTAAAATAATGGTAAAATTTATACATTGATTGTTTCTTATAATATCCAATTCATCTCTTAATTATTTTATGACATCCATAGTTCTTTAAATAAGGGTTATCCCATATAGACTTCCTTGATTTACTCACTAGATTAAAAACTTGTTTCTTGGAAAACTAGTGAGGTATTTCCAAGGAATCTAAATAATTAACAATGTTAAAAACCCATATTATAAAACTCATAATAACATGATGTAATTTTTCTTAAAAGGTTTACCTAATAGGTGTATATATTTTATGTTTCTACCTAAAATAGTGGTCAGTCTACTCAAATGATTAATCACTATGTTTTCAATAAACCTCATATCTTTTATCTTTACATAAAATATTAAAGTAAAAAAAATCCATCTCAAAATCCAAAATTTTGCTTCATGTTTCCTCATAAAAAATATAAGGGAAAATTTTTTCAGTGAATACAAACACTTTAGATCCTAATAAGTATCACCGAAACTTATCTAGAGAAAAAATTGATATAAACTCTTTAGTTGTTTTATAATTATCTTATATTGAATCCTAAGTCCTAGATGCCTAAGATATAACACGAGACATATTCTTTACTCTTGGTATCAAAATATCCCCCAAATAAAATTATGATGCATATGTTATAAGTTTAAAATGTTTTTCCATCTATGTAGTTGAATAATGAATAAATATATCATCTTTAATTTTAGCTCATAAAAGGACACTTTATAAATCCCATCAAATAAAAACAAAGACTATTTTTATAGTAATATTTATAAAGGTAAGAATATGTTGTATAAATCCTTTATAAACCTCTTTTATAACCTAAAATATCCAATGAGAGACTAGAAATACTTCACTATTTTATGGATATGATGGTTAAGAAATAACATCACACTTGGATGTATCCACTTTAATTTCATCACTAGAAACTACATGTTCTATAAAATTACATATATATACCATAAAAGGACATTTATCATAGTTTTTAATAAGTTTTTTATCAATGAATGTTCTAATAATAGTATTAATAATCTTAAAAAAATGTTAACTTAAGATCTATACATTTTGAAATCATACATAAAAACCTCTATACAGTACTCTAAAATTATAAAAAATACTCATTATGTACCTTTGAAGGGTTCTTAGATAATTATATAATCCAAAGGGTATTATACTATAAAAAATTCCCAAATTATAGGTAAATGTTTTATTTTATTGATCCTCAGGTGGAATGTGAATATTAAAGTACCTTTAAATCCATCTAAACAGTTGTAATGGGATTGACCTGTAAGTCTCTTAAGAATTTAGTCATGGAATGTGAGAGGGAAAGGATTTTTCTTAGTTACAAGGTTAAGTTTCCTAAATTTTATACAGACCCTCCATTTTTTTAAATTATAATAGGGAAAATTTCCCTAAATTCAATCATTGAAATATTGGAACAAATATTTTTAGGAAATATTTGGATATGACTCACCCATTGGCTATCAAAATTTAGAAAAATTATTCTAGTGGAAATTAATGTAGTCACTTTCTTTATAAATACCTCCAAAATTGTTGTATTTAACCTTCTTAAGCACTACCTAAAAGGTTGGGAATCATCCACTAACAAGATTATATTCATACATACTAAAGAAGTAATTCTAGGTAGTTCAGTTAAGAAGCATACTCTAGCCTTCTTGTACTCTCTATGAACTCCTAAAAGTTGATTTTCCTGATCCATGGAAATATCTTTATCTGTATTCACATAAAGTTTACCCTTATCTTAAAAAAATTCATATTTAATATCCTCAAGAAAAGGTTTTAGTCCCACATCAGGTGGGTTATTTTCAATTGTAAAAGAGTTTTTATTAACTCGATAAAATCTAAATCAGTTCCTAAACCATTCCATAAATAAATAGATTTATTAATTTTAGTTATAGAAGAAAGGTGTTCAATAATCCATTCAAAAGTTTCATCTACAAAATAAATTCTATATTCAATGATAAAATCAAGAGAAGAAATAATATAACCAATTTTAGTAGTTTTTGAACATGAAATAATTGATTTACTTGTATATTTAATCGTTTATTTAAAAAAGTAGGAAAAAGTCTCATTAAATATAGAGTTCTAAATTTTTTCAATAAAATTAAAAAATAAATCACTATTTATAGAAGGCCCACATGGAAAAATTATAGCATTCAAATCCTTTTCACATCTAAAAATATCTTTATAATTTAAATAATGTTCATTAGTGGACAAAAAATCATTTTTAGAGGCATCAATTTTTGGTTCATTACTTGTGAAATTTGGAAATAACTATGTGGAGAAAAAATCTGTTATGTTAACTTAGTGATATGAGTGACCCTCCATTGGATATTTAATGGATTTAAAAAATGTTAAAGTAAACCAACTATTTTATAAATGAAAGTTATAGTTTTTCTTTGGGAGAATTTATAATTTTCTTAATAGTTTTAGGAAAAATAATTCTCCAAATTAATATTGAATATGTACTAAACTGATTATATTATATGTCCAAAACATATAAATCAAGAGGAAAAACCAAATCACATACTCTTACCAATACACATTCAATTACTCTAGTGTGTTTTGATATACATAATTTTGATAATTAGATCACAATCTCGACATGTTTGTGTTCTCAAACCTATAAAGTAGAGTAAAAATAGTGGGAATCATATTTATGGAATCTATTAAATCAGACATAACATATTTAAATTAAAACTACCTTATGGTTATATGAATGGTTAATGATCTAGTATATTTTCATATAATACGTATGGAATATTTAATCATTAAAGAAACATTCCTCCCAAGGTTCAATTTCTCTGTTCCCTTCAATAACATCTTGTAATTAAAAATCTCCTTTAAAAATTTTGTATATTTTGGAATATATTTTACTGCATCTAGTAGAGGAATTTAAACCTAAAATTTATAAATGTTAGTAAAATATCCATATCAAATTCACTCTCAACATTATTTTTCACTAGTGGACTACCCTTAGGGTAAGTTAGCGGTGGTTTGTTTATTTCATGGTAGTCTTTAATAGTATTTTTACTACAATAAGATCATATCATTATCCTACCATATTTATTGGTTCTCTATATTAAAGCAATCACTTTTGGAATTCATTTTTTTTTCATAGAAGGTTTTAAATTTTCTATAGGCTCAACATGTGATGGGTTATCTTAAAAAGATCTAAATCAGATGGAATTTTTTTTGGAAACCTTCCTTAATAGATTTAGGTTAAGAATTCCTAGTTTTAGGGCTATTTAACTAAGCACCACTTATAAGTTTTATGGAACTAACATTTTTCTTTCACTTTACCTCAGTGTTTAATTCTTTCTATAAAGTAAACCATATAGTAATTTGGTTCCTTATGCTACAAATATCAATATCCATTTTTCTTATTTGAGTTAACAAGGTGTTAAACATGATTTTTTTGTTTAAAAATTTCAAAAAGGTTGTTTTTAAATTTTTGAGTGGGCTGTGTAGGATGAAAATTCCTTCCAAGATAAGAATTGGATTTCTCTTAGAAGTATCTAGCTTATAAGTTACTTATTTGGCCTTTAAAAACACTCCTTTTTATATTTAGGGAATCTAATCAGTCTTTATATTGGGTATAAATTCCTTGATTATAATTTAGTTTTTATTAGATTGGTCATGGAAAATTGTTTTGTTGAAAGGGTATCCCTGGAAAAAAAACATTGCAAGGTTACAAAGATTCTTGTATTTGTAGGAACTGATAACTAAAGTGTTCCCTATGAAGCACAAATTCCATAGTGAACTTGAGGTTGTTTTAGCTTGGTTTTGGTTTATTGAAGTGTTAGATAACATCATGTAACTTACTATGGTGGTAAGATAACTTTGTCGGCCTATAATCATCTTTTATTCAGAACTGGAAGTGGGTACTTTCTAGAAAGTTTTCACATGAATCAAGCCCTAGTTCTAAATTGTTTTTAATTTTATGTTATTTTGTAATAAGAGTACTATATACATTTGTGTTATTATACTTTAGAGGATCTCATGAAATTAAATCTATCATGATTATATTGGTAAGAAAAATTCATTCATAATAGTATTCAATCAATATCTATTCATAGATCTGATAGTGGGGGAAACAAAAACAAATACTCTTAAATCTCCCCCAATACTCACTTAAATTTTAACCTTGAGTTATTCTAATTCAATAAATTGTATTCCTAATGGAAAATATTTTAGGGTCATGGAAAAAGTTTTCAAGAATAGTTTCTATAATTCATTCAAATCCCTTATTAGAGCAGAGTGAGAGTAATAAAACCACTTCTTTTATATTACTCAAAAGAAAAATGAAAATTTTTAAGATTTATTTAGCCTCTATTCACCCCTATTGGTTTCATGTTTAAAAAAAGATAGATAAATTTTTGTAGGTGTTTGTATAGAACCTCCCAAATAAGTCTATGAAAATTTGGAAGATGATGAATTCAACCTGATTTAATTTTAAAAGATATGGGAATCTTAGGAAACTACACATTGTTTTAATGATTATCCTAATATGATTCAAGTAATTCTTTAAGAGTTATATTATCTTCCATGGTTCTTTTAGGTTCAAGGGGTTCTCGATCCAGTGATTTAGGAGGTTCAAAACAAGAAGTAGAAGTTTTAGGTTGGTTTACTAATGGTTTCTCACTAATAGATTCAATAACTAGAATCTATTCTTCCTCATCCCCCACATTTCTAGATCTATAGTGATAGGTTCTATTTATTTCATGTAATATAGGCCCAAAATTAGTGTTTTAATTCTAGGTCATACAAAATTATACTGAAAAAGATTTGGTAACCTCCCCAAAATGGTTCTAGTTGAAAGTAGAGTTTTTTATGAATATCTATTCAAATTTACACCTTAGGTGTATAGTGATAGTATTCCTAGATGTTTCCACATGTGGAGTTACAACTAAGCCCAAATTTGTAAATTTTAATTTATTTTTCTATTTTTGAATGTGATTTCGATGTTTTTGTGAATTTTTGGTAAAAAATTATGAAAAAAAGAAGCTTTATTAAATAAATTGAGTGAATAGATTTTGGAAAACAACTATGAAGTAGTCTTAACCTTTTAATAAACCATTATTCTTTATATATAAAATGTTCTCCATTTAAATTCTTCAATTAAAACTCTAAAACATTAGAAATTGAACCTAATTCTACTTAAGAATCATTCCAAAAAACATAGTATGGGTATTGTTGTCTAGAAGTGATCTTAGTAACCAATAACACTAAATTAAAAATAACTAACTATATTCACTATAATATTAAAAAATACCTTGATTATAAAATTTAAATAGAAAAAATTACCTTACATTCATGGAATGAACAAAAATTCAGAATAGAATCAGATGAAAATAATACTCAAAAATAAAAAAATATCAATTTAAATTTAAGAACACATATTCTAGATAAATTATACAGGATACATAAGTGAAATCAGAACTTAGAAGGGTATCTATGGTCTCTACCATCTCATTGATACATTGGGGTCAATAGAACATAGGTAAATAGAAAAAATATCATCATATTTCTCTCTTCTCCTCATTTGATAAATTTTATTTTATTTCTTCAATCATTTATTCTAGTCACCTAGCCTCTTTACAGTGGTGAAAAAAAATTTAAATACCAATAGGCCTCATCAATAACATTGGGTGGATACCATGTATGAATTTCACTTTTGTATCCTTTTATTAGAAGTGGGAAAAACATTTATTATTCTTTTAAATACTCCCACTATCTTCAGTTATTAAATATTATAATTTAAATTTAATTCTTACAGATGAATAGGATATGAAAATATTTTACTCTCAGAAAGTCATGGGAGTATTACCAGGAAGATTTAGCACATTTAATTTTGTCATTATATGAAATAGCTACATGCTATAACATGTTTCTCAAAAATTTTCATATCTAAGCACACTTTATCTACTCATGGTTTTACTTCAATTTCCTTGATGTGGTTATTCTATAATTTTTCTCCCAAGTGTTTTTCTAGAGAATAATTTATCACAAAAATTCATTACTCATGATGTGGGGTTTGATTTCTCTATTTTTTAAATCTTTAATTGAATATATTGGTTGAAATTTTAACATGTACATGACCTTTATCCATGCTTCTCTAATCTAAAATAGACCCTTAAAAATCAACCAAAACTCCCCAATAGAAAATAATGAGTCTTTTTTGCATCATGTGATATATTGTAATAAACTTTATATATCTTTATTTCTCAAATATGGTAAAGGAATATAATTTTACACATCTTTTTTCCACTATAATTACATTTATATATTGGTATATCACTATCATGGTAAATTCCATAACCTTTAATATTACTTAGTACATAAGATTTACTTTTATGTACTAGTTAATTTTTCCCTTATGCATCATAGGGTGGAAAGAAACTTTACTTTTCTTAGATAAAGGAATGAGACTTACACATAGGAAGGGATGACCTTTACATATCATGTTATACTTGTGGTTACCTTTATGTTTCATGTCAGAGAGTCTTATGTATTCACATGCTTTTAAAAATTATTTAGTGTATATTCAAAATGTCTCTTATGTATTCTAGATAGTGAATATGGAATGTGAAATCTGTTATCTTATACTTTAGAATGAATTATATATATACTAGGTACTTAATAAAATGGACTTTACATTTGGGTTTCCTTTAACTAAAAATTAACCAAACCAGAATTTGAACATATGAATTTTTCAAATAATTATATAAAATTAATAAAACAAATAAAAATACTTAATTAATTTTTTTTCAAATTAAATCCCAAAATATGACTAAAAACTAAATATGATAAAATTAACCTATATTATGAAATAAGTGAGAATAAAATATTACTACCTTTTTCATTTTCATTCCCATTCCCATATCTCTTGGTTCACTCTGAATTAATCACTGTCTGGAACTCAATCCCCTTTAACTTTTATGTTTCTTATCTTTCTTCATTGATTTTATCTCCTATTTGGTTCATTATATCTTATTTCATTATTACCATTATATATTTTACTCTCATTGGTTTCTTTGGTTTGACTATATTCAGTTGTGGTATCCCCTTGGGTTCACTATTTCTCTAGCATTGGATTCTTGTTTCTCATTCAATCCAGTGATGGATTTCCCCAGTACTCAACTTAGTGAGTATCCAATCCCTTCCATGAAAAATATATCTCATGAATGTTCCAGGTTCCATACTTATTGGTTCTTTTTTTAGTGGTGATCATAACCTAGAGAGGATTATTATTACTTCCTTTGATTCAGAGGTGACCTTGTTCACTGTTAGGTGTTGTGATCACATTGGATGGGGTAGTGATGGTGGTGAAATCATCTAGGTGGAACTTTAATTGATTGAGAGCACTTTTATAAAACTTAAAAAATCTTCATTTTATTGTATTTTCTTATTATTTCAACTATTATTGGGGTTCTTTTAATGATTTCATTCTCATTGATGTTCCATGATTTAATGAAAATGGATTATGTTGTTCATATTTAGTTTGTTTAATCAGTGACAGTAGTGATCGATACAATGGGTGATATTAGCCATTAGTAGAGTCTTTTTTATTCTAGAACATCAATATTTACTGGGTCATATTGATCATGGAACAAAAGGATTTTGAACTGAACCACATTCCATGGCTAACCCTCACATGCCTATTTTGTTGACTGTTTGGGATTTGACCTACCATGTTGTTTCAGATTTTGAATATTGCTAAATGTTATATGGGATTAGTCTACTTCAACCTACAGGTTCCAAATGAACCTTAAAAATTAAATTTATTCATAAAAATATAAAAAAATAGTGTTGGATAGTGGGGATAAATCATTAAATTTAAAAGTAAAAATAATAAAAATATATTATTTATCATAGATCTAGAAAAAAGAGAAGAAGGATAAGGATGAGTTTGGCTCCCTTCAAGATGAAACTTTTACTACCCAGATATCTATGATCCCCCATATATATATCTTCTATTGGGTAATTTTAGTTTAATTCCCTATATGGATGATTTATACCACACATGAATCATCTCAATCACCACTTCCCTTGCTAGAAACTCTACATACATAAGCATCGTAACTAAGGTAACTTAATGTGGAATAGTGGAACACAATTCCCCTTAAAAACACCATGATTTGATATAATTATCTGTTAAAATATTATGGAAATAATTAATAAGGTCCTTGAACATATCCCAATATCTTGCACACTTATACTCCCCTACTAAGGAGATAACAATTCTTTCCCAGCTACCTTCATCATCAAATAAGGAAACTATCCAGGGAACTACTTCTAAAAATATTCCCATGAAACTGTTGACTCCTCACACTCTCATAGGTATAAAAACAACCAATAATGACTAATTCCTCTCAAAATACTGATAGTTAATGTGTTATAATTTTCATTCATATTATAGATTAGACTAAAGGAAATCTCTAGCTCATCTAATTGGTGCTCCATCTACTGATCAATAAAACTCCCCTCAAACTTCTATAAGATCTAATATTAGAACTCACATAGTATATTTTTCCTAGACTAATCCTAATTAGTTGGGTTAACTATAATATGGTTAATAAATCCATAAAACGACACCTGACTAACTAAAACACATGAATAAAATGAGCACTAATCCTCTCAACATAAGATAAAAATCTCATAATCCCAAAAACATGGAATCTTACTTAATATTATTTAATTTAAGTTATTTCATTTCCCTAAAAATCACCCAATCTAAACCAAAATAGTAAAAAACATGATTTATTTATCTCTATTAGTTATACCCTATAATTATTATCATCTTACTAAGTATGATCAATAAGCTTATTATCCTTATGTCAGATCACAAGGGGCCCCTAAATGCCAATGTCATAACTTGTTTCCTTTACCATGCCGCATGATAGGTCTCATCAATTTTTTTCCTTAAAAAACACATTAATTACTCACCAGTTCATAACTATAACCTCCATCCAAAATCTCAACCATATATTTGATACCACTATATAATTACCCTCTCCTAATGGGAATCCCTCCTAGTCCTATATTAAGGATGAGTGTGACCCCTGAATCCCACCACCAATAAACCATTGGTTAGTAACTAGCAACAAGGATATAATACCACATAAATTGGAGGCATTACCCTAATTATCCAAGGAACATAATAGAAACTACCAATTGACTCTATATAGTATAAAATAAAACCAATAAAAAATGAATGTAATATCACACATAAATAATGTCTCTAAAATAAAATACCAAAATGAAACTCTTATGGAAATGACATCAAGATTGATCATGATCTCCACGAGAGTTCATCTTGATCAAAAAATACTACCTAGAAATATGAAAATTAGATTTATAAATATGAGTGATCATAAAAATATACTCAATAGGATCCTCTCTAAAACCTCTCAAGAAAATATGGAAGAAGAATACCAATGCCTCAGTGAACATACAAAATAACAAAAAAATAACTTGTCAGGTTAAATATCAATTAACCTCTCCAAGGACCACTCACACATCATAAAATCCATGTTTAGTAAAATAACATCAAAATAATATATATCACGGTGGTACCCCACAACCACTTCTCCACTAATTTGGTTACTCTCAAGACCCTACATCATATGTTTTGTGCTTTAACCCCTTCTATATAATTGTATAATAACATATCCAAATATCCTAGCCTAATACCACACAACACAACCAAATCACAACTACACATCAAGTCCTCATCATAGTTGGAAATCTTGAACATAAAGGGAATCAA
Source organism: Viscum album (assembly GCA_963277665.1). Lineage (NCBI taxonomy): Eukaryota > Viridiplantae > Streptophyta > Magnoliopsida > Santalales > Viscaceae > Viscum > Viscum album. Next base: position 197,317,828 of record OY728164.1, read on the forward strand.
TTTCATTCCCTCCACCTACCATCCACATCATCCACTATGCATCCACACCATAACCACATTAACATGTCAAACAATATATATATACACCAAAATAGATATCCATTACAACACAAACACACACATATATATACACCAATTATGATAAACCCCCCCATAATATGTTAGAAGGGGAATGGAGAAGAGGGTTCATTCATCCTTCCATTCCCTCTATAACCCAGATGTTAGGGAAAACATACAAAACCCAAATAAATATAGAAATTCATTAGGTTATCCAAATCAGGTTGAAGTGTATAAGAAATATCAATAATATATAAGATGTATAATAGTCATGCATAAGCTCAACCTAAGGGCTAATTCCGAACAAATAATACTATCACCAGCACTAGCCACTGCATCATTTTTACCACTTCATAACAAAAACTTCCTTTACTATGCCACACACTAGCCCCATCTATTAACATAATAAAACCATAACCATATTACCAACTTCCCATTTCATTAATCATCACAAATATGTAGAATTACCATTACTAACCACATCTCAAGTATCATACTAAGGGTTAATTCCAAACCAATAATACTATCATTCACACTAGCCACTACATCATTTTTACCAGTTTCTAACAACAACTTCCAATAATATTCCACACACTATCCCTATCTATTCACATAAAAAACTATAAAAATATTACTAACTTCACATTTAATTCATCATTACATATTTTTAAAATTATCATTACTAACCACATATCAGGTATCAACCATATTTAATTACAGCCATTTATTAATCATGACCCACATTAATTAACACCTTTAAATTTTCATCCCAACCATTTCATTTCATTAAGAAATAATTAATTTATTAATTTATATCTCATTATACTTTACCAATTCCATTAAATTTATAATTATTCCATTCTACCCAGAACAACCACACAACCCAGAACAACAAAACCCCTAACTATATAAACTACCATGAAACCCTTTCCAATACTCACTACACCATCCAAAAGAAACCACTACAGCATCATTAGTCCTCTATATACATCAACTGAGCTAAACTGGCCACATAAAAACACATTTTCTGAATAACCATAGCCTTAGTATTCCAGCATCTTAGAAACCAACCAAAAAAACCTCAACCAACACCAAAACCAATATCAATTAATCAACAAATCAAATAAACTACCCTATTCTAATAATTCATTCATATTTTTTCAACACTTTAAGAATAATTATATCAATTATGGAATATTTTTTTTTGAAGACACCAATTTATTACCATATTTAAGTGTTTGAAATTTTATAAAAGGTGATTCAATCATTCACACAATAATAAAAATTTCCATCACAACAACAACCATTAATCAAATAGAAAATAATTAAAAACAAATCGTAAGAACTTATAAACACATGTGAGTCACCCAATTTTCCTTTAATTTAATTAATAAAATTCATTATATTATTTAGGTTAATCTATATGGTTTACCTAATGATTTTTTTTAATGATTTATCCATATTCTTATATAATTATAGAAGGCTAAGTCTTGAGTCCCTTCCATAACTACTTCTTCTATAATTCACCACAAAATAACAAAAGAACTTTCATACCACTAATAAATCACAAGGGAAAAATTAAAAAACCTATAATAAAACAACCAAAATCAATCACTTGACCCAAAATTACCCAAAAAAAACTAGAACTACTATCATAGACTCCCTAAGAAAGAAGAACAAGAGATAATGAAGGAGAAGAGGAGAGAAAATAAACTTAAATCTCAAGAAGTTTAAGAAATTAAATATATAGGAAAAGATTCACCAAATGATGATAAAATATTTTTTAGGACATACCACTGATCACACATGGTTTGAAGGAATTCGAAACAACGAGTGAAAATACAATTTAGAGCCCATATTTATAATAAAATTGGAAAAACAGATAGTCTCAATGTGACATGGGTAATCATGCCTCATTGCGACAAGATATAAAAATCATTGCATGATATCCCACCATGTAACACGATGAGATTATAGTATATGATTTTTTTGAATAAATACTATATTGAATAGATTGTATCATGCGAAACACCTAACTATAATGAATTCTGATATATTTTATAATAAAATATAGACATTAATACATCATGAGAATCAAGTGTGAAATATAATTAAGAAAATTTCAAAAATAGTAAACCCACAAGTAAATAAAAAGGTAGTTAAAATTATTTATTTTAATTACTTGTATATAATTTATAATTTTTAAATAATAATTTGATATGATCTATTACTAATGAATTAAAAAAATTTAATGGTTAGAAGATAAATAATTAAATTCAATGGGATGTGATTAAAATTATTTAGTGTTAAAAGGTCAAATTACTCAAATAATTTTATTTTTATGTATATTATGTATTTTTGTCTTGATAAATAAGATTAATCACTTTTAAAGGAGTATTTTTATAAAATTTACCAATTAAAAAACAAATTGACACTCATTTAACTAGTAATTGTTATGAAATAAGATTAAAAACACTTAATTTTTTTAATGTATTTTTTTTAAAAAACATTACTTATTATATTTAATGTTTTCAATATTATTTTTTTATTACTTTTTTTGGATTTTTATAAAAATTTTAATTTTTTGGTGAATAGTACAAAATACAGTTTTTATAAATACTGTAACTTTTATGACATCATAATGATATATGCACAACAAAAAATTTATGAAACCTATTACTCGAAAAAATATGGATTTAAGGAGTAAAATAATGAATTTATAAATACTATATTTAATTCTAAAACCTATTATTTACATTTTTGAACCTAAGTTATATTTTGTTATAATAAAAAAATAATTTCATTCCTTTTCATTTAATTAAGTATTAAAAATATGCCATTTAACTTTGGATTAGTTTGAAGACCAAATAACCATTTTTTACATAATAATAAACCATGAAATATCATGGGTATTAATTTTATTCATAATCTTTAGCCTAAATCAGTATTTTTTATGAATAAAATACATTTTTTTAATTTTTTTATTCTATTATGCATATTATATGTGAGATTCTTAGGGGTACAATTACATTAAACACACACGCACCACAAACACAGGCTGGAAAGGAAGTCCACAACCCCCCTAATGGATAGACCACCCTTTAATAATTAATTATTCAATACATGGACTGAAGAACCAGTGTGAATGAAGCCTATTACATATCTCAAAGGCCCATTACCTAGCCTAAAGGCCTAATGCAGCGTCATGCCTGTATCATACTGTCTGTGTCACCAGGCCCACATCATACCTGCATCACCACCTTCCTACATCATATATCAAGCCCGTGTCACCACCTACCTGCGTAATCATCTGTATCATAATAATCAATATTAGGTAATAAAAATAAGTTACTAAAGTAAAAATTAGTCCTCATGAAAAATATTGAAATGAGATAAAAGTGTTAAATCAATAGTTAAAGTATCCAAAAATAACAAAACCTCATCTCTAAATGGGTGGATGAGGGATTTCACAACATTATATTATCTTATAATAGCTAATTTCAATTTTATATCCACTTTATATGAATTTGACATCACTTTTAATATTATGAAATTAATATTTAAAAAAATTCCACACCTCTCACTTATAAAAGGACCCGTTCATCACCCAAATTCTCTTCACACATAAATCCTATTATCTAAACCATTATCTACAAAAAATCATTACAACACTCTTATCCAATTCCTAGGGGTTCTAGTCTCATAAAAAACCACTTTTCAAAGGGTTAATACAATTACCAAAGAAGATGTCTCAAGGATTAAGTTAAGAAATCATAATCACTCCTTTTCATTCATATTCATTTTACTATTCTTATAAATATTCTAAATCAACTATACCCATTATAATATAATGAAATAAATATAATTATTATACTATAATATTGTTATTTTAATTTAATAACCATTACCCACCTTCTTCCCATCCAATCAAAAATTAAAAAAATCACCCATATTATGGTAGTTTCACCACCTCTATAGATGACATATTTCATGTTTCATCATTGTATCACATAAATTCATCTAAAAATGGATTTAATGAATATATATTATATTTATTACATGATGAATATGATGTAAAGATAAATTTTCCAATAAAATAATGATATTAATAAGAAATAGACATAGTGATTATAACTGCTGAAAAATGGAACAGTGATACATATTTCATAATTTAAATGTATTTTATACAATATATTGATATGTATAATTTTTTTCCAAATATAATAATAAAAAATTTATAACTATATAATTATATAGATTATTAACTTATAAACTTGGAATGATAACTTAATCCATTACAAAAAAACAAAAAAACAATGGTTAAAACTATTAATACCAATGATCGATATTAAAAAAAATTAATAACTATATAATAAATGAATATAAAAGGTTATTAAATATGAATAATGTTTTTTTGAAATCGATGGATAATTAATATCAGTTCACTGTATAGGAATATAGAGCATATATGTTTAAGTGAAAATCCATGGTATATTTTCTTGTTCTCAATTTCAATTCCTTGTGACAAGTTTCTTATTATACACAAATTTACTTCTTTATTTTGTAAATAACTAATTATTTAATTCTTATATCTTAGAAATTTTTTTATTCTCTGTAATTTCACATTCATCTAAGTTCTCCCACTTTATTTTCTTTCAATTCATACATTAACTAAGTCATAAGGGTTGTTGTTAACTTAATTTACTTTTATTGAGTTATAAAATTTATTCTTAAAATTAATTATTCAACATTTGGTTTCCTCCACCACATGATTATATTATATTATATCCCCTCTTTATTTTCAATTTTTAAATTTATTTTTTACATTTCACCTCCCATTGGTTCACAATTTATCCAAAAAAGTTTTTTTATATAGACTCAACCTTATATCTTCTTTACGACTATGAATCTTTCCACATCCATATCCATATTCTATATATTTTTAAAATAATTCTATTTTATCTATTTCAATGATTTATTAAGATGAATTTTTTCTTTTTAATTTTTTGTTTTTTTTAAAATATTATTTTTAGATTTTTCCACCTAGTTCATTTCTGAATTTATTTACAAAAGTTTGAAAAGAATCTCATTCTTTTAACATTTTCCACATGATCACATTTTCCTGATTTTATAACCATTTTTATTAATTAATATTAATATTAAGGTTCTTTGGATTTATAATGTTATATTTATTTCCATTTTTTAAAATTTTATGTTTTAAAAATAATGTTTGATATTTTGGAAAAATAAATAAAGAGATTTCATTCCACTTGTGTATATTTTTATCTTCCACTCCACATTTATTATCTTTAACTTTATTTTTTTTCAATGTTTTAATTTTTGGAATTATTTTAAAACAAGGTTTTAAATGTCCACTTTTCTTCCATTTGAAATTGAATTTTTAAGTGACTTATAAGTTTTTTACAACTATATTGCAAAATATTTTTGATTTTTTTATAATTTCACATTAATTTTCCTCTAAAAATCTAAATGAACATTACATTATGTTACAAGTATTACCATCTAAATGATCATATGAAATTTTAGTTTATACCTCACCTTGTTCATAAATTTTATTTTTTCTATCAATCTTTACCTTTATATTGAATTTATTTTTCTTCTTCAAGCACTTGTTATTTAATTTCATGGATATATTCTATATCACTACCAAAATTTATATATTGTGTTTTATAGTATTTATTTTACCATATAACCATTACTATATATGGTTTAAATTTGAAGGGTTCTTACCAAGAAAGATATTCCATTTATTTATAGGGTAAATATTGACATTTTGTATATTTTTATTTCAATATGTATGTCTATTGACTACTAAGGCTTGTTGGTCATGTATTGTATTTTTTATTAATGACATAATATGAAAAACACATTAGAATTAATTGGTTATGGGTGATACCTAGAATCAAATATCTTTTTGATGAATTAGTTGGTATCATGTGTAAAACTAGATTGGGTATTAGGTGGAATCCTTATTTGTTTATGTATGATGCCTTAGCACAAAGCCCTGATGGCATGTCTATGATATATGAAATTATTCATTCCATATCTAGGAAATAGGTTATTATTATTTATATGGTAATTTACACTATTATGTTATCCATGTAAATATTACATTCTCATATTATCAATAATTTTGAATAATTTTATTATTATTTTTTCTTGACATATTATTCATGCCTTATTTATTTCTTTATAACTTTGGTTTCACATTACCCATTTACAATCATTTTACCATACCATTATTATGTTTTTTATATTGGTTATGAATAAGTGTATAATTTATGATATATATAGATGTGTATCATGTATAGATAATTTTGTGGGAAATTTTGAAGACTTATTATAAATTAAGAAATCCTTAGTTCAGAAAGAAAAATGTCTATAGGACGGGAAAGATATAGGTTTTATTAGTTAAATATTTTTACTAACTATATAAAACTCTAAACCTAAAAGGTATTAGGTGTATAATTAAATCAAAATTTGTTTTTGATATTTTAATTATGATTAATTTTGTATCACTTCAGTCAGCATCAAAGGATGTTTATAAAGAATATGTTTTTAGCACTAGATCCAAGAGTGTGGGTCTGGGCATCCCAGTTGGTATTATAATAGGGATTAGATAACATTAGAGGTTATGATGTTATTAGATGATGAAATTTTAATGTTTTGGATACTATTATGGGTTAATAAGTTTAAATTTGATTATATGTTTAAGGGCATAAATACCAATTTTGAGGTCATATGTGATTTTATTTTGAGGTGGTTAATGATATTTTTGATTTTTTATTAGGATTTAAGCAAGAATACTTGATTGGAGTATAGATAACCCTTTCGGTTGATATGTGATGTAATGTTGAGGTTTTAATCGAAAATTAGGATAATGGGTTAGCCGATTTTGGGAATATAAGTTGGGAAGTATAAATAACCATGGGGGATGAAAAGTAATTTAGTGAAAATAAAATTCATGTTATTTTAGGAAAATATTAAAACCTTTTTGGTATTATATATAAAATTAAGGTATAAATTGATTACTATTAGACTTTATATTATTTAGGTATTAAAGTGTAAGTATATTTCTAGGGGAATAGGTTTCCATGAATTTTGGGATAATAATGTAGTAAGAAAGATCATAGAAAATTTAGGTTTAATTATTATTAGGAATTAGGATGATGATACATTAGTGGAAACCATAAGGATAAATCTAAATATAAGAAAACATTATAATATTTTGGTAAAGTAAAGAGTATGAGGTTTCCTAGAAATGGAATCCCTATCAGGATACTACAATTCAATGCAGGATCTGAATCTAATGCACTTAGGGGTAATAAATTTGAAAAAATTTTGTTTGATTATTAACATGATCTTCACTCGATGCACAAAAAGTGGGCTAAACCAAGCACCTTATTTGGTAATATGAGAGTACATGATTTTAATTTTTCAAAATATATTTATGAACAATTTTGAAGTATTTAAATACATTATTATCTTATGAGTCATGAATATTTTAAGAATACCCTTATCTATTTTCATTAGTGAGAGAAATTAAAATTGTGATGATGAAATTTATTTAAGGGGTAGAATATAACACCCCAAGATTATAGTATTTGTTTTCAATTAAATAAAGACTATGTTGAATTAATTTTATCACACAAAAAACTGAACTATAATGAATTTTGATATATTATACAATTAAAGATAAACTTTAATATATCATGATAATAAAATGTGAAATAAAATTGATAAAATTACAGGAAAAGTAAAACATCAAGTAAATAAAAAGATAATTAAAAAGATTTATTTTAGTTCCTAAAATATTATTATTATTATTGTTTTAAAAGAAATTTTTTATTTTATCTCATTCCAATGAATTGGAAAAATTAAATGGTTATAATATAAATAATTAAATTCAATGGGTTATGATTAAAATGATTTAGTATTAGAAGGCTGATTTTTTAATGAATTTTATTTTTTTATATATATTTTTAATATTAAAAAATTAAATAAAAAACTTTTATTAGACTTTTCTAACTAAATGTTTTCTATTTAAAATTAAATTAACACCCATTTATATAGTAATTAATATGGAATAATATTAAAAACACATAAATTTTAAAATTCATTTCTAAAAAATAATTTTTTTATTATATTTTATGTTTTCATTTAAAATTTATATTCTTACATTTTATAATTTTAATTTTATAAAATCAAATTAAATTGTTTATTTATCATGTAAATAATATCTTAGTAAGAATTTTTTATACTTTTATAGAAATGTTGATTTTTAGGTGAATAGTACCAAAAACGGTGTCTACCGACTCAGTAAGTATTATGACATCACCCAAATAAAAGCATGATTTAAAAAATGTAAAAATCCTATTTATCAATAAAATATCGATTTATTGAGTAAAATAATTCATTTTAAAATAATTAATTGAATTTAGTAACCCATGATTGAAATTTTGGAACCTTAGTTATATTTTATTCTAATAAAAAACTATTTTTGGTCATTTTACCTTAATTAAGTATTATCAATATTCTTTTTGGATTTATCGTAGTTTGAAGGAAAAATAAACATTTTTTACTTAATCATAAACCAATAAATATCATGATTATTAATTTCATTCATATTTTGTGTCATCAATAAGTATTTTTATGCTTAAAAATACACCATTCAAAAATTGTTTTCATTACCTTATGCATACTTATATAGAAGGAAATTTTTTTTATATTTATAAATTTAATTAAATAAAATATATTTAATATTTATAATCATAATAATAAATATTATGTAATAAATTTAATTTAATTTTAAGGAATAAAAAAATTTATCTAGGTAAAAACGAGTCATTATGGTTAAGCATAAAATACGATAGAAGTGTTAAATCAGGAGGTAAAGTCCAAAAATATAGAAAACCATATATAATAGGGATTATGAGATATTTTATGAACTTATAATATTCTATACCACTAATTATAATTTTTTTATTCTCTTTCCTTGAATATGACATCCCTTTCATTATTAAAAATTAATATTTACAAAAAATACCACCTCTCTCACTTATAAAAGGAACCATTCACTACCCCAATTCACATCACACCTAAAGAATATTAGCACAACCAAGCTCTAAAAAAACCTTTCACAATACTATTATACTTATCTCAATGGTTCTAGTCTCATCAAAATACCACCTTTCAAAGGCTTACTCCAATTAATAATATAGTTATGCAAAGGAATAAGGTAAGAACTCCTAATCACTCATTTTCATTTATTTTCCTTTTATTCATATTCTAAATACTCAAAATATATTATAAGAATAATAATATAACGAAACTAGTATTAATGTTATACTAAAATGTTTTATGTCAATGGAATAACCATTATATATCCTCCACATCCATTCAAAAACTGAAAATGTCGTCTGTATTATGGTCGGTTCACCACCTCCATAGATGATACATATAATTTTTTATAAGCAAATCACACAGTTTATTAAAAAAATGTATTTAATGAATATATTTTATATTTATGAAATAACTAATATTCTATAAATATAAACTTTCCATTACATTAATGATACAAATAATAAAAGTTCATTGTGATTTTAACTACTCAAATCGATCATACCGAAAAATATTTCCTAATTTAAATATATTTTAGATAATATATTTAGATATATAATTTTTTTTGTAAATATAATGATAAATAATCTATAAATATATAATTTTGGATACTATGAACTCATGAACATGGAAGGATAACCAAAACCATTACACTAAAATTGAAACAGAACAATTAAAACTGCTAATAATGATAATCAATATTAACTATAAATTAATGATAAATGTGTAATAAATAAATATAAAATATGACTATAAAATGTTATTAAATATTAATAAGGTTATTTAATTGATGATTAATTTGTATTAATTTATTATATATGAGGTTTGAGTGCATTCAACTAAACATGAATCCAAGGTAAGGGTTCTTTGTCACAATTTCAATTCCTTGAGACATATTACTTATTATGAACTAATTTAATTTTATATGGTATAAATACTACCCTATTGACTTTTTATATCTTATAAAATTTGTTAATATTTTGAATTTCACTTTTATGCAATCTCTCTAATCTCCATGTTCGTTGATTTATACATTGCCTATGTCTTAAGGGTTATTGTTAACTTAATTTACTTTTGATGAGTTATAAAATTTAATATTAAACTTCATACCTCTATGTTTGATTTATTTGGACATATTATTGTATTATATTTTATTCCATATTTTTTTTATGTTTACAATCCTTCTTGAATCTTCAACTCCATTTTTTTTCTGAATTCAACTAAACGATTGCTTGTATGAGGACTTGACCTTATCTCTTCTTTACAACCATGGATATTTTTTCCTATATGTTTATATTATTAATATTTTTACTAGAATAATTTTATATATACTTCAATGATTTCTTAAGTTAATTTTATGTTGCATTTTTATTTATTTAACAAGGTTTAAAAAGAATATTTTTAACATATTTTTCATGGGTCATTTTTGAATTTATTTACAAATGTGTGAAAAGAATATCATTTTTAACATTTTATGAATGAGAAAATTTTAATGATTCTATGAATATTTTCTTAAAAAATCATTACATTAAAATTTTCATGGTTTTACAAATTATTCTCTATTATTTTTTTTGTAAATTATTCTTTTTAAAAATAAAGGTTAATATTTTAGAAAAAAATAAAGGGATTTCATTTCACTTATGTATATTTTTATTTTCCACTCCAAATTTATTGTAATTAACTTTATTTAATTTAAAGGAAAAAATATTTATAATTCATTTAAAATTAATGGTTTTAATTTCCACTTCTATTCCCTTTGAATTGGATATTTGAAGTAACTTATAAGTTTGTTTTTACGACTATGAAACACAAAATTTATAATTTTTTGAAAAATTCACATTAATTTTCATATAAACTATAAATAATTTTGGGGTTATGATTAATGTATTTACCTCTAAATGATCCTATGAATTTATAGTTCATACCTCAACATGTTCATAAGGGTTATGTACTCCACCACTCTTCATCTCTCTCTTGACTTTATTGTTCTCCTTCATGCCCAGATTGTTTAATCTCAAGGATGTATTCAATGTCACTTCAATCATTTCCATAATGTGTTTTATAGTATTGAATTCATCATATACCCATTACTATATACAATGTCAATTTTAATTTTTCTTACCAAGAAATCTATTCCATTTATTAACTAAGGAAATATCGAAATTCTATATACTTGTTATTTTAATAAGAAATTTTATTGAATACGAAGGCATGTTGGTTATGTATTGTTTTGTTTATTCATTCATTTATATGATTAATTAATTGGAATTAATTAGTTATGGGTGGGGCCCAAAATTATATAACTCTTTAATGAATCAGTAGGTTTCATGAGACAAACTTGCTTGAGTATTTGGTGTAAAACTTACTAATTTATGTATGATCTTTTTGATGGGGCCTAGATGATATATTTAAATATATGACATATAAATTCCATCACTATGAAATTAGATATTATTTTACATGTGATTATTTAAATATTTATGTTATCTAAGAACATATTACATGGCCATGTAATCAGTTATATATCATTATTTTATTATTATTTATCCCTACCATATTATCCATTCCTTATTTATCCCATGAGAATTTCTATTGTAAGCTACCCCTTACTGAGCATCTGAGATCACCATTATTATAATTCCTTTTACATAGGTTATGAATAGAAGTATTAAGCATGATATGTCAAGATGGGTATCATGTGTGGAGAATTTTTTGGGAAATATTGAATACTTATCATAAATTAATGAATAATTGGTTTAGTGTGAAACATGATTATTGGATGGGAATGATATTGGTTTTCATATTTAAAGGTTTATCCTAACTATCTAAAAAACCAAACCAAAAAGGTATTTGGTGTGTATGTGAATCAATATTTAATATTGATATTTTAATTATAGATTTTTAATTTTAGGTCATTTTATTCGATATCAAAGCTAGTGTATAAAGAATTTTTTTAGCACTAGATCTTGGAATATGGGTCTAATGCATATCATCCTAAGTCTAAGAAGAAAAAATATATAATTAATGTTGTATTCAATAATGGACATAGAATTACCAAGGTGGAAATTACACAACATTCAAAATCTCAAGGATCATGGAATGATCCTCAGCCTTATCCCCTAAAAAATGATGTATCCTAAACAAAATTGTGGCATAATGAAAGGTACTATGATGAAAAAAATATTATATTGGAATCACTAAGAAAACAAAACACCGAGGACTCTAGGAAATAATGATAATAGTAACAGAACACCATCCATTATGTATGATTAACCCAAAAACACTCCAAATTGAAGCACACATGAGTACCATAATCCATGGTATTTTTTTAACTCATGAGTTTTCACACCATAAAAACATATGTAATATTAACCCAAATGGATTCATTCCCTAACCAAAATATGTAAAGAAATGTAAATTCCGTATCATTTTTTTAATTATATGGAATTTTTCGAGACTGAAAAATTCCACGGCACGTGATTTTGAGGCCCAGAGAGTCCAGAATGGAGTTTTGAACTTTTTAAGGTATATTTAGTAAATGTGCGAGTAGGGTTTTCTATCTTTTAAACTGGTTATCAGATTAAAAATCTGAGGGCACCATTGAATTTGCAGTGCCATAATTTGATTATGCAAAGCATAACTTCGATCGGCAAGGCCCAGACGAAAACACTAATTTTTGGACTTTATCGAAAAATAATAAAATAACTCTTTGAGTTATTTTGTTATTTGCTTAAAACATTGAGCAATGGTTGGTGAAACCACAAAATAACGATGAGCATTAAATGAGGGTCATTTAATGACTCGTTTTTTTGTTGGGGAACCACAACACTCTTTTAATTTAATGGTTCAATAATTATGGTTCATTAAAGAACCACATTAATGAACAAAATGTTAAGGAAAAATTATTTTTATTACTCCTTCCATTGGAAAAATAATTCACAACTGTGGGAGAAACCTCTAATGTTACGTCGATGAATTTTCTCTCCAACAAAGAATGGTGAACGAATGACAATTGTTAGAGGAATCGATCCAGGATTGACAAGTGGTGAAGAATGTCAAATGACAACAAACGTGGAATATCTTCCTTTGTCTATAGAGGATTCCACCGAATCCAGGTAGGGGAATCATGTGATTAATTTTTCCTCTTTTCTATTCTTGAAATATACAACAAATGTTGATCAAATGACTAACGAGTTGATATGTGACTCCTTCATTCTTACAGGTGGTTGTTGAGGGGCCTTGTTTGAGAATTTTATTATTATTTTTGAGAATTGTTACCACCACCATAATAAAATGCTAACGTGGAGGGCATGTTCCAAATCAAAACAAGGCTCGGACCCTCCGTTGCTCTTGGATATTGTGCGTTCTTCTTAGGCAACCGAGCAATGAGGTAGCAAGGAAAATCCAAAGAGATCACAGTAAAGGCATTAAATCGAGAGGCCCATAAGAATAAATGGTAAAAAAAGATAAATGAAGCATCTCTAGTGGCCCATGGAAGATGTTGTCAACACGGCACCACCAGCGCGATGACGGCGGCGACCGACGACGGTGACGATGACGACTGGTGGCGGCGGCCAGCCCTTGTTGGCTGCGTGGAGAAATTGGTGCCTACAGAAGCTATGGTGGGTGGATAATGCGACGCTGACACACCACATAGAGATGGATGGGACTGCTCAGGTCGCTCGGCTGGACACACAATAGTCGACTCGTGTCGATCGTTTTGGGAGATAGGGCAGTGCCCCGTTGGCGCCGCCAGCTGGGTGAACCGGACGCCCCGTGTCCGGTCTAGTGTGACCGGATTCCCCGCATCTAGTCTAGTGTGACTAGACCACACCCTGAAAGCCAAGTTCTCTAGGCAGGCCAGAACCACTGGCTAGGATGGACCCATGGGGCCAACGGGCCGGCTGGGCCAGACCCCTACCGGAACTAGACCTGACCAACCTCGTTTCACTAAAACTAACATAACTCTCAAACTGGGTGTCTGATTGACACGCCGTCTGCTACATGAAGACCCTTGTGAAAAATAGGTCCTTTTTAGATACTCCACTTGATTTTTGTAATAAGTTGGATCATGGAAGGGCTGGATCAGATTCAAATCCAACCGAGCCCTATTTACCTTTTTGCCTATATCTTACAGACCGGGCATCCGATTTATGTGTCATCTATCCCGTTGGAACCCTTACAATAATATAGTAATTTGGATTACTTATAAGTTATACTTTGTGGAGGTTCATATAAAACTAGTGGCTTGAGGAGTGGATCCTCTAGAAATCAAGCATTCTAAGTGAGGGAATCCAGTGGCTGGCTATGACGTGATGAAGGAATATGAGTCCTCTGTGGGTCAACACTTAATAATCCTCTGTGGGTCGGCACATAGCGATCCTTTGTCGGTTAACACATAGAGATCCTATGTGGATCAGTACGTAGTGACCCTCTATGGGTCAGCACCTAGAAATCCTCCATGGGTCAACATGTAGTGATCCTCTATAGGTCAGTACTTAGCGATCCCCTGTGAGTCAGCACATTTCGATCCTTTGTGGGTCAGCACCTAGCGATCCTCTATGGGCCAGAACCTGGTGAACCTATGCTATGTAGTAGTAAATGCCTCCTGACAGAATAATATGACCTAGATTTATTACTAATCATATTTATTCTTATTCTTTATGTTATATACCTAGTGTGAGATATCTTTTACTTTGTGCCATGTGATTAAGATCATACTTCTTGGTTTTTCATTGTGGAATTCCGAGAGACCTTAGGTGGTCTCGAGGTCTCTACTGAGTATTATTATACTCAAATCTGCATAGGCTTTGCCCACACCTTGTTGTGTCTTGTGAAAATGATATACAACTTGACTGAGACTTTTGAGAACTAGGGCTAAATGGTACACAAAGGTAAATGATTGACATGGTGAGCCGAAATGACGAGCTGTACCTAACCTTTAGGTAGGATCCTTGGAAGAAGATATCTAGAGCTTGTTTTTACCTTTTCTCTATACCACTCTTTTAGTTGGGATTGTATACTGGCCCCTTTACTTTTAGTACTTACTTTTACTCCCATTGGTAGTTTTTAGTGGTGGTTGTTATACTTATTTTCAATCATGTTTTACTTGTATGCATTATGCCCTATCTATTTGTGTATAGGTTTAATGGAAATGACTTCCCTTTTTGGGTTTCTCTTTTCTAATTCTAGTAATTATCCTTTGGCATATGGAAGGTGGGCTTGGGGTATTCACAACACAGGACCTAGGGAATAGGTCGTGACAAAGTGGTATCAGAGGACAATTGGTTCTACAAGAAGAAATATGAGTCTGTATTTTCAATGGATAAATAGTGTTAAAGTGTATTGAGTTCAGATTACAGTTCATAGAGTCTAGTGTTTGTGCAGTGGCTGACGTATCTATACACCAGGACCCTGAGTTCTGATTTCTGACTCGATACACAAAAACACTATTTGCGTGTGTTTTGGAAATGTTTTTCTTTTGATCTATTTTGAATTAGCTCACCAGATATAACTTATTGATTGTGGAACATATGTTTCTTTACATGATTACTCAAAGTATAAATCCATCCAAGATCCATGTGAGAGATCATGATGACATCCCATCGAGTGATGAGGTGTCAGTGCAGGTCCCTCTTATAGAGATAACACATTTGGGTGGTGTTCCAGCAACACCACCACCCATAGAGCAGTGGTTTCCACCAGACCCACCAGCGGATAGTGAACATTGACTAAGTGAATTACACAAGTTCTAGAGAAAGAGGCCTCTGAGGTTTCAAGGAAAGACATATCTACAAGCAGCTGAGGATTGGATGGAGGCTGTGGTATGAGTTTTCTGCTTGGTTGAGACACCAACAGACCAGATGGTGATCTGGGATGCTAGTCTCTTTCAGGGCACAACAGGGAGATGGTGGATCCTGATGCTCTATACACATGAGGAGACAACTCTTTTCTATTTGGACTTAGATAGCCTCTTTATGGAGGAGTTCGTACCAGTGACACTAGGCTCTGTGTGTATTTAAGAGCTACAACAATTACAGTAGGGAAGGCTGACGGTGGCCCAGTACTCAGTGAGATTTACTGACCACTCCTGCTACTCCACTGACATGGTATGAGACCAATTATTCAAGGCCTATACCTTTTAGAAGGTTCACCGATGAGATATTAGAGCATCAATGATTTCTCTCAACATTCTAACACAAAATAGAGTTCTAAAGTGAGCACTACTAGTAGAGAGTTTCCTTGCCAAGTTGGCACCGACAGTGAGAGTTACCACAAGATGAAATGTAGCAAAGTCATCTATAGTAGGTAGTAGAAAGATGATGTAGAGGCCCAAATGGGCCAAACCTTCTAGAGGATGACCCCAAGATGCAAGGTTGGAGGTGCAGAGCACGCGTGATAGAGGAGGTGATCTGAGTACTAGAGTCTGTTACTCTTGTGGAAGACATGGGTACATGGATTGAGACTATCCGACTCCCCATGAGAATGAATAGTAGGCAGTAAAGGGACCACTGAGACAACAACATAGGTTGATTGAGGAGGTCCTTAGGGTGGCGAACAAGGCAGAGGAGCAGGCTGTGCAGCCGGCGGTGGGCGACTGTTTGAGGTACCACCACCACCACCCCCAGGTGGTCCACCCCGACCTTAGGGAGCAGGTGGAAAAGGACTAGCTAAACTTTTGGTAGTAGAGGCCTATGGACATGGTGCTTTGGAGATGATACGAGGTACAATCTATGTATACTCCACCCTAGCTGAAGTTCTTATAGACACAAGTGTCAGTCACTCTTTCATTGACATGACTCTCATTTGGAGGTCGGAGATTCCGATGGAGCCATTATCTCGATCCTTACGATTAGAGACTCTTAAGGGATAAGATTTGATGATTACACACTGGTTCCAGTAGTGTGAGATTAATCTAGGAGGTGATATCTTCAATTGGTATCTATTAGTAGCAACGTCGAGGATTTACGACATCATCTTGGGTTTGGACTGTTTATCCACAAGCCATGATTAGATCGATTATTTTAGGAACAAAGTGTTGTGTGTCCGCGAGGATGGGACTAGGTTTTACTTCACCAATGAGAAGGTAACCTTTGCAACACAAGATGGACTTTCATAGAGAAGGGTGTAGATGATCAATAATCAGTTGGTTAGCCTCACCCTCAGTGTAGTGGACGAGAGGAGTCTAAGATATTCTCTAATGGTGGACCAATATGCAAATGTTTTTCCCGAGAAAATTTTAGGACTACCTCTTCATAGAGAGTTAGACTTCTATATTGACCTACACCCAGGGAAAACACCAATATGTACATTAGAATATTGGATGGCTCCCTTTGAGCTTCGTGAGTTGAGGGTACAATTTGAGGACTTGAAGAAGAAGGGGTTCGAAAGACCCAGTGTTTCTCCATGGGAAGCTCTGATTTTGTTTTCCAAGAAGGCAAATGAGAGTTTGAGGATTTTAATAGAATATCAAAGCCTAAATAAGGTGACTGTGAGGAACAAGTATCCACTTATGATGATTGATCAACTCTTCGACCAGCTGAAGGGAGCATGATGTTTTTCAAAGATAGACATCATATTAGGCTATCATTAGCCCAGGGTACAGGATGAGGACGTACTGAAGACTACCTTTAGATGCCAGTATGGACACTATGAGTTCTTGGTTATTCCTTTCAGCATGACCAATTCCCAGTAGTGTTCATGGGACTCATGAACTTGATTTTATAGCCTTACCTCAATCTCTTTGTGGTGGTATTCATTGATGATATCTTGGTGTACTCGGTATCAGAGGAGGAGAATACCACACATCTGTAGATAGTTTTGGATACACTCCGAGAGAACCAACTATACGATAAGATCTCAATGTGCCAGTTCTGGATATAGGAGGTCCACTTTCTAGGACACATCATCTCAGAGGCTGGAGTTGGAGTGGATCCAATGAAGATAGATATAGTGATTTCTTGTGATCCACCCAGGAGCGTGACTGAGGTGTGGAGTTTTCTGAGGTTGGCTAGGTACTACCAGAGATTTGTAGCCGATTTTTTTAGAGTAGTAACACCCTTTTTATATTTGACAAAGAAGGGATAGCCCTTCCAATATACATAGATTTGACAGTAGAGTTTCCATGAGATGAGGTAGATATTGACGAGCGCCCCCATCATTAGGCTACTGGAAGAGGGATTTGGGTATGTAGTTTACTACGATGAATTAGGGACTAGACTGGGATGTGTCCTGATGTAGGAGCGAGCGATGATCACCTACGACTCATGAAAAATGAGGCAACATGAGTAGAACTACGTGACCCATGATCTAGAGTTAGCAGCAATGGTCTTTATGTTGAATATATGGCAACACTACTTGATGGGTGAATGATTTACTGTCTACTATGATCACAAGAGTCTCAAGTATATCTTCTCATAGAAGGACATGAACCTGAGATAACAGAAATGGCTGGAGTTCCTCCAGTATTATGACTTTGAGATAGTCTACACTCCTAGGAAGGGAAATGTAGTATCATACACACTCAGTAAGAGGTTGGGTCTACAGTTGCTGAGTGAGGCGACAAATCTTCTAACGGTGTTATAGATATACTTCGTGGATAGTGATGAAGAAACATACCTCCATTCTATGTCTGTCACTCCCCCACCCCTTCAGCAATTTCAAGAGGCACAACTTGGGCACATTGACTGTGAGGCCCGACATGATCATATATCCTTATGACAAACTCCTGATGGATTTTTGATAGGTGGGGAGCATGTAATCCCTTTTAGAGGATGCACCATGGTACCCGTGATGTTTTGATAGGAGGTGTTGAGAGAGTTCCACACATCCCCTTTTGTGGTACATCCTGGAGTGGTGAAGATGTACTAGGACCTCCAACGTTAGTACTGGTGGCCAGGGATTAAGAAAGAAGTGTCATAGTTTATTTCACAATGCCTCACTTATCAGAAAGTTAAGGTCGAGCATCAGGTTTCAGCAGGATTAACACATCCACTAGAGGTACCAGAATGGAAGTGGAATGGTATCTCTATGGACTTCATGATTGGGTTACCACACACCTCCAAGGGCTATGACTCTATATGGGTGATCGTTGACTGACTCACTAAGTCGGCCCATTTTTTACCCATATGAGAGCAGGGTTCAATAGAGGTCTTGGAATGCCTCTTTGTTCATGAGATAGTACTAATTCATGGGATACCATCGAGGATAGTTTTAGATTGTGATGCTTGTTTTACATGCCGGATGTGGAAGAGATTACAGGAGGTGTTCGGGACTTATCTATGCTTGGGAACTGCCTTTCACCCTCAGACAGATGGTCAGATGGAGCGGACCATACAAACACTTGAGGACATGCTTCATGCTTGTGTCCTTGATTTTGGACGCAATTGAGAGGACCACCAACCAATGGTGGAGTTTTCATACAACAAAATCTATCACTCCCCCATCAACATGGAACTGTTTGAGGCCTTTTACGTCTGACCATACAGATCACTTCTATGCTGGATAGACCCAGGGGAGTCAACACTTATGGGTCCAGAGTTGGTACAAGCTACCACTGAGAAGGTGAAGATCATCCAGGAGTGGATGAAGATTGCACAGAGTAGGCATAAGTCTAATGCCGATAGGAGATGGAGACCCTTGAAGTTTAAGGATGGATACTATGTCTTCATATGGGTCTCACCTCGATGAGGATTATAGAGATTTGGCCGGGGTAACAAGCTATCTATGATGTTTATCATACCTTTCCAGATCTTGATCAGAGTTAGAGAGGTGGCGTACCACCTAGATCTTTCCCCACAAATGCACCAAGTGTATAATGTTTTCCATGTGTCACAGCTAAGGAGATACATGCATGATCCATTACTCGTCATCGACTGGGGAGATATGGACATTGATGATGGGGAGATGTTCATGAAGTTATCAGTGGATATATAGAATCGACAGGAGAGGGTCCTATGGGAACAATCGATTCCTGTGGTGCATGTTTGGTTTATTCATAGGAATTTCCAGGAGACCACATGGGAGCGGGAGGCTCAGATTTGTGCTTAGTACCCCCATTTTTTTCTTAGCTTTTGTTGTGGATTTTGAGGATGTAAATCCCTAAGGTGGATAGAATGTAAAGACCCATAAATTTTCTTTTTTTTAATTGTATGGAATTTTTGAGACTGTGAAATTCGACGACACGTGATTCCGAGGCCCAGAGAGCTCGGAATGAAGTTTTGAAATTTTTTAAGGTACGTTCAGTAAACATGTGAGTGGGTTTTTCTATCTTTTGAACTGGTGCTCAGATTAAAAATATGAGTGCATCGTTGAATTTGCAGCACTGGAATTTTCTTAGGAAAATCTTAACTTCGACCAGAAATGGCCATATGAAAAGATAATTTTTGGACTTTACGGAAAAATAATTAAATAACTCTTTGAGTTATTTTATTATTTTCTTCAACCATTGAGTGATGATCGGAAAAACTGCAACATAACGATGAGCATTAAACGAGGGTCATTTAATGACTCATTTATTTTATTTTGAAACTGAAACACTCATTTAATTTAATGGTTCATTAATTATGGTTCATTAAAGAACCACATTAATGAACACAATGTTAAGGACAAATTATTTTTATTACTCTTTCTGTTAGTAAAAGAATTCACAACCGTGGGAGAAAACTCTAATGTGAAATCGAAAATTTTTCTCTCCAATGAAGAATTGTGAATGAATGATGATAGTTGGAGGAATTGATCTGGGATTGACCAGCGGTGAAGAACGTTGAATGACAAAAAACACAGAATCCCTTCCTTTGTCCGCAGTGGATTCCACCGAATCCAGGTAGGGGATTTATGTGATTAATGTTTCCTCTTTTATGTTCTTGAAAAATACAGAAAACACGGATCAACTGACTAACGGGTTGATCTAATACTCATTCTTTCTTGTGGGTGGTTGTTGTGGGGTTTTGTTTTGGGGATTTTATTATTCTTTTTGATAATTGTTATCACCCCCATGATAAAATTATAACGTGGAGGGCACATGCCAAATCTGAACAAGGCTCAGACCCACCGAAACTCTTGGATATTGTGTGTTCTTTATGGGAGACCAAGGAACATGGTGACAAGGAGAATCCAAGGGGATCATAGTGAAGGCAGAGACCCGAGAGGCCTGTAGGCACAGACGGGAAGAAAAACGGACCACCAGAGCATCTCCAGTGGCCCGGGGAAGGTGCTGTCGGCGCGACACCACCGGCGTGGCGGTGCCAGTGACTGGTGGTGGTAGCTGGCCTATACCGGCCGCGTGGAGAAAGTGTCACCAATCCTTTATGTAGATATGGAGTAGCATACTCGGGCCACTCGGTTAGATGCACAACGGCCGACTCGTGCCAGCCATTTTGGGAGACAGGGCAACGTCCCACTGGTGCTGCCAACTGGGTGAACCGAATACCCCACATCTGGTTCAGTGTGACCACTCCGCACAGCGCGTGATGGTTTCTCCAGGCGGTCTAGATTCTTTGGATGGGCTGGACTCTTCAGCAGGCCAGACCGCTACCGGACCCAGACTCAATTGGCCCTGTTTCACTAAAACTAACATAACTCGTAAACCGGGCGTCTGATTGACGCACCGTCTGCGGTGTGAGGACCCTTGAGATGATTCGGTCCTTTTGAGATACTAAAATTGAGTTTTGGAAGAAGTTTTATAATGACTGGGTTGGATTAGACTCAAATCCAACTGGGCCCTATTTACCTTTTTTCTTATATCTCATAGACCGGGCGTCCGATTGACGCGTCGTCTGTCGCATTGGAACCCTTACGACAAGAAGTTACTTTGAATTACTTATAAGTGGGAATTATTTGAGGTTGAGAAACAAGCTATGGATTGATTATTAGATCCTCTAGAAATCAAGCATGCTAAGTGAGGGAATCTAGTGGATAGCTGTGACATGAAGATGGAATAACGATCCTCCGTGGGTCAACACTTAGCGATACTCTATGGGTTAGCACATAGAGATCCTCCACGGTTCAACTCCAAGCGATCCTCCGTGGGTCAGAATGTAGAGATTCTCTATAGGTCATCACATAGTGATCCTCTATGGGTCAACACTTAGCGATCCTCTATGGGTTAGCACCTAGCGATCCTCCACAGGTCAGTACCTAGCGACCGTGTGCTGTCTAGCTACAAAAGCCTTCCAACAGAATAAGATGATCTAGATTTATGACTAATCATATTTATTATTGTTCTTTAAGTTTCATACATGGTGTGAGTTGTAGTTTACTTTGTGCCCTGTGATTGAGATCATGCTTTGTGGTTTTTCCTTATGGAATTCTGAGAGATATTTGGGGGTCTCGGGGTCCCTATTGAGTATTATTATACTCACCCCTACACGGTATTCACCCGAACCTTGCTGTGTCTTGTGATGAAAATGGACAACTTGACTAAGACTTTGGAGAGTTAGGGCCAGATGGTACATGGAGGTGATCTATTGACAGAGTGAGACGTAATGACGAGCTGTACCTACCCTTCAGGTAGGATCCTTAACAGATGATCTCTGGAGCTTGTTTTTACCTTTTTTTGTACCACTATTTTAGTTGGGCTTGTATACTGTCCCCTTTACTCTTAGTACATACTTTTACTCCCAGTGGTGGTTTTTAGTGGTGGTTGTTCTACTTCTTTTCTATCATGTTTTACTTGTATGTAGTGTGCCCTGTCTATGTGTGTACAAGTTTAAAGTCAATGCCTTCCCTTTTTGGGTTTCACCTTTCCGATGCTTGTCACCAACCCTTGGCCTATGGAAGGTGGGCTTGGGGTAGTCACAAAATGGGCCTCAGGGGACAGGTCATGACAAAATAATTCATGTAATAACCATCCTTACACTATGATACATAGTCACATTGAAATATCATAGATCCTCCCTAGTGCTACAATGAACCAAACCACAACAAACTCATAATGCTGAATAGTTTTTCATTCCATAATTCTTAATTACTTGGTCATGATTTTGGATAATAATATAACATCAATATTAAAATAAAACTAGTTACTATCAAAACTCTTCCTAAAACCTCCAACACTAAAAATATGGATAGTGAAAATTCATGAAAGTCTAGTCCGTTACAAAGTATTTTTGAAACATTCAAGAATTTATTCTCTTGTATCCAATAAAAGTTATTTAATTCAAGGGGAGGTATTAGGAAGGATGGGTAGAAATTACATTTAAAACAATTGTCTTAGATACCTGAATATGTTTGAGGAACTCCATGGAGGGTCCATTTTAGGCATCAATATAGAAATAAATTCATCACTTAAGATGGGTATTTAAAACCAAATGTATACTTTATAAATATTATAAATATTCAATAATTAAAAATGAAGGTAATAATTGATTTATCTTGTAATTTTCATTCAAATATATTTGAAAATTTTGTTATTATGATTAATTGGAATGTAAATGAATATTTTGAGCTTAAATTAATCTAAATAAAGATACATATTATTATCTCATTTCTTTTATACAATAAGAAGATTTATTTATTAACATTAGTTGTTATGAATAACATTAGTTGATTTTTTGATACACATGGTTGATTATTTATCAAACTCTATATCATGGTTTGAAAATAATTTATGTATAAAATTTATTTATCCATAAATTTAATAATTACTCTAAATTTGATGTACAAGATGATTCAAGTCTATAAAAATCTACATTTATATGATTTTTCTTCTCTATTATTGGGTTTTAATAGGTTGGGTTCTTTGTAAAAAGGGTATAGAAATTAGTGATTGGAGAGCCATGTAGTGAATTGGATATTTGGTGACTCTAAAAAATAAATGGCTAGTCGATGGAGTTGCTGTAGGTCTTAAAGAAACTGAAGACCCCACTAGATAGTCAGTGGTATTTCTAGAACCCAGGTGGTTATTCTATGAACACCAGCTAGTCGGTGCACCCAAGTTGAGGGTTCATTAAATAAACCCCTTGGGGTTTAATTCCACACAGTATTAAACATTTTTTAATACAAAATTCTAACCCAAACCCCCTATTTCTAATTAGATACCTCCCCTCTTGACTCCAGAGCTCTCCCATTCATCTCCCCTTGGTTATTTAAGGCTATAACAATCCGGTGATGCTAGAATGGTGAGTTTACTCTAGTTATACACAAAATTAATCTTTCTTATTAATATATGAGCATGGATATATGATGGATATGTGTTTTATATGTGGATATGATGATGAATTATTTCTTTCTTCATAGATCTGTGATGGATCTAGTGAATTGACAATGTCACTTGATCGAATTGAGATCTACCATCGATTATAAATGTTTTAAATGTATGTGTTTATAAATATTCTTACTAAACTTATTCTTGATGGAATATTTATTATAAAAATATAATATATTGAAAATCATGTAGTAGATTGTTGTTGGATTCAACATTTCAATGAATTCACCTTGACCTGAGTTAAATTCCTCAATGACGGTGGATGTTTTTGGGTAAGTTTCCATAAATATATCATTATGAGACCTTATTTTTCTTGAATATAATTTGGGATCTACATTGTAATGATGTATTCTATGTGGATAAATTTTTGTTGAATACACCTTAGATTATTTTCTAGAATTGATGAGGAATTCAAGATCTGTTCTTGAATCACCAACGAATCTGGTGAATTGACACCCTATTATTCAATATATCTCATAACTAGTTCTATTGATGAACTCTATGAGGGATTAAATTATATAATTATCATTTTTTACATGAAACCACCTTGGGAATATCTTTTTAAACTCCTTATTATTGAACTAGATCCCAAGATAGGAATCCTTGACATGCGAGCTAGTCCTACATGAGTGTGCAAAGTGATCAGGATTTGTTCCTTGATAATTTTGGGGTACTTAATCAAGAACCTTGAGTTAGGAAGTTACTTAACTTTTAGGGATATTTTATAAAATTTTTACTTTGGTATGATTCTTATGATAGATTTTTTGTTTACCATTCTTGATAGTGATCATATGTGGGTGTGTGCGTAGCCTATGATACCCATTAGTATGTTTAATTCCATGAGTATTCTTATATAGTTTTTTATATGTTTGATGTTGATCACATGTACTTGTATATTGATACTAATTTTTATGATTCCATTATATTATTTTCCTTTTTATACTCTACCTTGTTATATGTATTTTCCATGCTTTTAGAGGTATTTCTTGTTTTTGAAACAACTTGACCTTTATGATATAATTATCTCTTATAGGGGGAGTTATCAAGACATGTGATTATTATGTTGAAGGAACTGAATATAATTTATGGATATAGAGGCACCTAATTAATTCTATGTAATATATTCCCATGATTCCTAGTGTATACTGAGTAACATGTTCACATGATGCCTGTAATGTCCTAACTCAGGAGATACTAAACGGTGCCCTAAATCGGTGGGTAAAATGGCCTCAAACACACCTCCCAGTATGGCAGAGGATTAAAACTAGTAGTGAGGGTTTAATGTGGTATAGTGGGGAGACTATACCCTCATATTAATAGTGTTTATCATCGGTGTAATCATAATAATAAATAGCAGAAGCATAATATAAACTAGTAGAAATAGTAAATAAACATCAAGATAGAAAGAGAAATAGACCAAGCCAAGGCAGTATCATATAAAAAATAATATATGTAATGTCTCTATAATAAATGGTATAAAATACATGGAAAAAATCATCTACTATAATAAATGAATCAAAATTAAAAAATACCAAAAATAACTATCTCTAGATAGCATTACGAGCATAGCTTGGTCCTATGACCCCTTGATCCTAAGCATAATCAATCAAGCATCGAAATGTGGGATATTTCCTTAGTATCTAACTTCATCCATGAAATAAATCTAGTTACCAAACAATGTCTTAAAAAACTTACAAGATAACACCCAGTAGGCCACACAAAATGGTGTCTATAACAAGTCCATTCTGTGTATATAATAAGAAGAAGCAGTGTGCAATATAAAATAGTAATTAAATGAATAATCAAGAGTGAAACATGTAAGTGTAATACTATCTAGTCTAACAAGGATCACAATAATCATGAAATCATAACCAAGGGCTATCTTTAAATCATGATAAACATCCACTATGGTCTATTCCAAGTAATCCAGTTTCAAGGCTACATGGTCCAAATCCAAGGAGTAGAAATGTCCAGGGCATTCTCAATGGACAATACTATGTTATCAAGTGTCTTACCCAATGACTGGATCCAAGGAGTAGTAATGGCCAAGGAATACTAGGTAATATGGATCCATGGAGTATAAATTTCCATTTCATCCAATATAATCACAAATCCATGTTGTAGAAATGTCTATGGAATTCAATACAATCCCAAATCCATTGAGTGGTAATGTCCATGGAATTCAGCATGTTCACATAAGGAAATTCAAGGGTCATTCATTAGCTATGACCTTTATCATTTAACCCATTTTATAATTCATTTCATCACCCATTTCATAATGATACACAAGCCATGGGTTCATCCAACTGATTCCACATTTCCATTTAATCCATTTAATAAATTTAAAGACATGTAACCATATGGAAAAGGAGGCATAAACCCTCTACTGATGTATCATTTAATTCATTAAGGCTCCCAATACGATGGATATCTCTCACAAACACACACACACACACCCAATAGTGTGGTAACTCATGGGGAAGATATATAAACACATCTCATGGGTGTTTCGGGTTGAGGCTGACAACCTCCAACCATATCATGAAACTAAGTAGGATATATATTAAGGTTCCAATACTTTTTTTAAGGAATTTAATTAATTTAGGAGTAATTCCCTGAAGGTTTGTCTTGAAAAAAAAATTGATATATAACTATAAGAAAACTAGACATTATAGGAAAAGGCATAGACCACCTACTTTATGCTCATGGTAGAAAACTCATCCCGTATCGGCTTGTAACTCAACCTGGATCAGAATAAAATTGAGGAATGATCAAATAACATGGAAATATGGCATATTATCTTACAACAAAATAACTCCATTAATATAAATGCAGAAAAATAAAGGTTCAAGATTAAAAAATAACTCATCGATGCAGATCCTAAGAGAAGAACATCTCTTGATTCTGAGGTCGGATAGAGAATCTGTACCAAATCCTAGTTTAGGATTGAATAACTTAAATGAGAGTAGAAATGAGTCTCTTATCCACTGGAAAAAATAAATAAGAACATGTTTAAGCATTTAAGGAATTTAATATAAAAAGGTCATTTTGACTCTAAATAATGGGTCACACGATTTGGATGCACTTTTGGCCAAACTCTGCACCAAACACTCACACCTCTCCGCCCAAAGGGGAACCCACCCAATTCATTCCCATGGTTTGGGAAACCATGTGAAAATAGTGTGATTTTCCTCTACTAAAAATTTAAGGTTTTTTTCAGGGGCATGTGACCCTGGTGGCACAGTTTCATAAAACCATGAATCCTTGGATAGCACCAAAGAACACCCAACACAATTTTCTCAAACCATGCAGCCTAGGATACAAAATTTCTACTAACCATGAATCCCATATTACTTTTCCAAAAATTAGGCATTTGGGATACAAAAAAGCCCCAGACACACCAAAAAATACCATGAAATCACCAGGCACTCACCTTAGATCAAAACCAAGAAATTAAAATGAAATTAAAAATATCCATACCTTAAGGAAAAACCTGATATCTTTTAATCTCCCCCTCTTAAGATGACTTATACCCAAGTTTCTCTTCTAAAGGTGGTAAAGCATCTAAAAATAGTTCCATCCATTGAGAACATACATATGCCTTACTCTCCCTGGTGTCATCCTACTCATGGATGTGTTTCCATAGAACCTGAACTAATGAAACTAGCCTTCCTTAGAGAGCTTTCAAGCTCTGATCAACGATACTTATATGATGATCCTATAAGGAAACATCTTCCTATAACTCAACCTCAACTGGTTGAAGAGTATGAGATGGGTTTGAGTGAAAAAAACATAGTTGAATTACATGGAAGACTTTTTTCATGGCTTGATACCTTTAAGGTAACTACAATCGATAGGCTATTGGCTCGACTATATACAAAATCTTGAAAGGACCAACATAATATGGTTAAAGCTTACCATATCTCTGAATCCACTAGTTCCCTAGACTCAAATAGATACATAAAAATACCTGATCACCAAAATCAAACTATAGATGTCATCAATGGTGATAGGAATATGATTTTTGTCTAGAATATGCAGTATCCATATGATTTCTGATCAAGTAGAACTGCTCTGAAGTCTCCTATACAAGACGTGGTCAGAGCAGTATGACCTCACTTGCCTTTAGGTACCATAGAGGTGATTGACAAGGCCTACCATACAAATCCTCATGAGGTTCCATCTGTATAGTTTCATGATATCTATTGTTGTAGGATAATTCAACCAATGGTATATGCCTATCCCAAGATCCATAAAAATCATGAGAACATGATTTAATAATGTCCTCTAGAACCTATATTGTGTGCTTTGACTATCCATTGGTTTGATGGTGGTATTCTATACTCAAAAGAACATGTGTTACTAATTCCCTCTATAATCTTTTCTAGAACTAAGATGTAAACCAAGTGTCCATATCTGATACACCAGTATGAGGAACCTGTGAAGGCACACAATCTCACACATATAAATTCTACCAATATCATATACTGATAAGGTCTCCCAAATCAACAAAAAATTGGTGACCTTCATGAGGCTATCCACAATGACCTATACGACAACAGTACCTCAAGGTAACCTCAGTAACCCAGTCATGAAATCCCTTATGAAATCTTCTCATTTACACTTAAGAATGGGTAACTATTGTAAGACCACAACTGGTCACTAGTGTTCCTCCTTCACCTACTAATAGGTGGAGAACGCAGTGAAAAATCTAGAAATATATTATTTCATACCTGACCACCAATATTGATGGTGAAAGTCATGACACATCTTGGTTAATCTGGTATGTACTTCCCAAGATGAGGCATGAAATTACCACATCATCTCCTCTTGGATGTATACTAGAATGAAGACATATCCATGCATATGTAGAATTTCATCCTCCCTAATGGTCCAACTAGGAAGTGGGTCCTCACCTTCCATGCTCTCCCTTAGGACTAAGCCCTCATAATATAATAGATTTATCATAATCAACCTATCAAGAAGATTAGAAGTCACTTCTAAGGATGAGAGAAAGTTATGGTCAAGACTGTCCTTCACCCCAAGTGAATCTAATAGAACAAGGATATCAATTTATATTCACTACTGGCATTTTTAACTACCTATGTTTGAGCCTTTCGGCTAATAGCATCCACTACATCATTTACTTTACCAGACATATAGGCTAGCTCAAAATAAAAATGATTGGAGATACTCAACCCACCTTCTCTGCCAAAGGTTCAATTCATGTTGAGTAAATATATACTTGAGGATTTTTTAGTATTTGTACACCAAAAAAATGATATCCTAGAAAATAATGCCTCCAACAGCACCAGGTGTGAACCACGACTTCCAAATTGAGATCATGCATTGGGTAAATATATGCATGAGGTCTCAACTAATGAGACCCATATGACAAAACTCTATCCCACTGCATTAAGATAGCTCCTAGACCGACTCCTAATGCATCATATTAAACCATATAAATTCTTCTAAGATCTGGTAGAATTAGGATAATTTCTAAAGTCAACCTCACTTTAAGTTCCTGAAAATCCTTTTCACATGCTTCAGACTATACAAATTTCACCCCCTTTTTAGTTAAACCCATATGAGGCATATATAGACATGAAAAGTCTTAGATGATGCTCCTATAATAACTGGAAAATCCCTAGAAAATCTGAATATCAAATACATTCTTAGGATGCTTACAAGAAACCACATCACTCACCTTCTCTGGGTCCACAAATACTTCTATATATGAGATGATATTACCCAATAAGTGAACTTTATATATCTAAAAATTACATTTTTCAAAATTTTCATACAACATATGATCTCTTATTGTATTAAAAATGATGTCAAGGTGTTTTTCATGATTGTGTCGAGTCTGAGAATACTCCATGATGTCATCCACAAAAACCACAATGAAAGTCCAAAAATGGTTGAAAAAAAAGATTCATCAAATCCATGAAAAATGATGTCATGTTCATGAAACCCAAAAGTATAACCAGATACTCATATAGTTCATACATGCTATCAAAATCTGTATGAGGTATGTCTAATGGTCGAACGTGAATCTAGTAATAACCTTACTTCAAATCAATAATTGAGAAAACCCTATTTCCTTGGAGATTGTCAAAGAGATAATCTATCTGAAGAAAAGGATACCAGTTCTTAACCATCAATTGGTTCAATAGTCAGTAATCCACACATAAAAAGTGTTCTATATGTATTCTTATTGAAAATAACTAGAGAACCCCATAGAGAAGTACTGGGTTGGATAAACCACTTTCCTTATAAGTCCTATAGCGATCTCTTGAGCTCTTGTATCTCAGTAGTGGACATCCTATAAGGAGGGACAGATACTGGTGAAGATACTAAAACCAAATAAATATAGAACTCCACCTCTAGTTTAGGAGTTATAGTTGAAAATTCATCTAGAAAGACATCCCAGAAACAATCTACTATTGAAAGGAATTTAGCATGTCACATTCCCTGATAATCTAGATAAAGGATAACAATATGTACCTACCTCCCTATGGTGATGTGAAGGATACCCTATAGTTATATAAATAAACATTGGAATGGTAATAAATCAAATAATCCATTCTGAGTATGACATCATACCATGTCCTCTTGAGGATAAATACATTCCATAAAAATTGATACCTGCCTATCTCAAGGAGGAACTCTTTGAACTGTCTTATATATTCTGATTAAATCCCCAACGAAGTATCAAGTGTCATAACACCATCATAAAATCTACATCGATCCCTAGGATCCCAACAATAGGTACATATATTAATGAATGTGAGGAACCTGAACCAAAAAGGAAAGATACTAGTGTTGAAGATACTAAGATCATACCTCTTACTATAGATGTCCCAACACTCACCTCCTCAGGTATAGGCTATACTGAATATATATAGAATGAACTAAATCCATGAGAAATAGCATGTCTAACCTAAATAGGACTACTCTACTACTAAGGTGTAACTAGTTTCTAGCTCCCTTGACCATGCCCACCTTCTAGACCTAAATGACTGGTAGAACTCCAACTCCCATACTGACTTGGAGTTGTGAATCCTTCTCTTGAACCTATAGTTAGTGTCGAAAACCTCTCACTAGTTTATGGAGGGAAGGTCCTATAAAAATATTGTATATGGCCCATAATTATAAAAAATTAACAGTCAACTCGGTCTCTATCACATTGTCTCCTCATGTGTCCCCTCCTTCCACACTGTTGATAGAATACTGAACCACTAATAATCACTCCTAGGCTAGTATTCCCCTAATAAAAAGTCTCAAAACATTTCTTCCTACCACAAAATGCTGAACCACTAGATTGAGAAGCTACACTTACCTACTCTACCCCCATACTCTTTCAAATCACATTCAGTAATCAGTTCCTGATTCACTATCTCAGATATAGTAGTCAAATGAAACATGTTAACTTTTGATTGAATATCACTCTTTATACCTTCTTCAGAGCATCTCACCCTAGAAGGATCGTTAGTAAGATACATAGGTGCAAAGCACTGAAGATCTGTAAAGAGATCAAAATATTTTATAACGGTCACCACACCCTTCTCTAGACACATAAACTAACTATCCCAATCAACTCTCAGAGTCTCATGAAATAAGTAGTCATAAAATATGGATTGGAAATCCCTCCAAACCATATCTTGAAGCCTATCATCTTGGTTCAAAAAATTTCACCAATGATTAGTGGATACAAGAAAAATATATGTTGTGATCTTGACTCTATGATCTAGAATAGTCTCTAAGTGCTAAAAAATAGACATGATAGTCTCAATCAAAAGCTCAAAAAACTATGGACCACTATCCCCAAAAAATGTGGTTGGATGTTACTGTCTGAACACATATGTCAGCTCTTCCATAGTCGAAGAAGGATGTGGGGATCCCTGAGAAGTCTTCATAAAGTGAATGAAACCATCTTGGAACTAGGAATCAACAACCATATTAGGAACAATAGGTGGTTCCACAAGTGGCACTACTAGAGGTTCTACTGGTGGCTCTGGACCCACCACCTCTGGAGCATGGTTATCACCACCATCCTAGTGTATGATTGGAGGCCTTTGAGATGGAATATCACTAAAAATTATAAACACACTCCTCAGGAATAATTCAGTAATGATAAGATCGTAGATATAAATATATTAGAGGTATAATACTTTCTATAACCAAGAAACACCCCTCTTCCTGGTCTTAACTATAACACTAGGTAAAAGGAACAATTGTAAAGAAAACCATAGACACTGCCAAATTCTCACTCTCAAATTCAAGTTTAGGTAAAGTTATCTATTTCACAACACATGTCTCAGTATATTGACTGTAAAGTGAAACCATAGAGGAATCACCCCTTTATTTTTCCATTTGAAACTCCATTTAATAGCGACATTTCCATTCGAGAAGTCAATTTATTTTAAGTTATTATTATTTATTTAACAATTATCTTAAATAGTTGAATTATATATCTCACAAATTCAAAGTTATAATGGTCCATACACCTTATAAATATGGTTATCATTTAATCACAACCATAACACATTCCAAACCATTCAACCAATGGTCCATGACTCAATGTGCCATAATTGAATGCTTAAGATGTCTACTATAGCCTATGTAGGAAAAAAAATTTAGGTAATGGTAGGCACATTATGTACCAAATTGTCCTCTAAATATTCTATAAAAAATATTATTTTAATAAAAATTATATCACATAAGTCACACATAATTAATGTCATGCAGTTAAGCAATAAATCCTATATGGTATGGAATATGCATGGCATGTGAATCCTGTAAGGTGCCTAAAATGATATATGATCAATTATTCTTTTCCATATTGGGAAAAGGATAAAGTGACACCCTAAAAAATATAAATAATAACATAAAATATCATGTACATCACATTTTGGTGGAATCAAATAAACTATACTAGGCAAAAATTTGAGCATCATATCCCATCCTAGGAAATTTGGATTTTTCCTATACGTGGTTTAGCTACTCCCAAGCACAGATCATTACCAAATTCTAACACATTCCTATTTATTTTTTATACCATATCAAATATTAAGGAAGAAAAATAAAAGAAAAGAAAAAAACCCTTTGATACCACTTTGTAACATCTTAAACGGTGAGCCACTAAATAGTACCCCAAGCTGATGGGTCACATGGATTGAAGCACACCTCTCTATACGCTAGAGGAAACTGACAGTAGTGAGGGAAAGGTTGTATAGTGGGGAGAATATACCATCATAATCTGAGTGTAGAACAATGGTGTAATCAAAAAAATCAATAGTATAAGAATAATATAATCTAGTAGAAGTAGTAAATAAACATTTAGGAAGAAGGAGTAATAAACAAATCCAAGGAAGTATCATATACCCAATGATGTATGCCATTTATCTCTAAAAAATGGAAGGAAATACATGGAAACATTAATCCAATAAAATATATGTATCAAAAGTAAAAAAACCAAAAAAATATCTCCAGATAACATGACAAGCATAGTTCAGTCCTGTGATCCTCTGTTCCTAAGAATAATCAATCAAGCACCAAAAAGTGGGTGCTTGCCCCGATCCCTACCTATATCCATGACATCTGTCTGGGG
Source organism: Viscum album (assembly GCA_963277665.1). Taxonomy (NCBI): domain Eukaryota; kingdom Viridiplantae; phylum Streptophyta; class Magnoliopsida; order Santalales; family Viscaceae; genus Viscum; species Viscum album. The sequence goes on from OY728164.1 coordinate 197,351,844, forward strand.
ACCCAACGACAAACTAAAAAGGGTGTGAGATAACACTCATTTGGCCACCACCAATAGTTTCTATAACAATTAAATTTTGTGTATATAAGTAAAACTGGTGTACAATATATAATAGTAATTAAATGAATAAGCAGAAGTGATTCATGTGAGTGTGATACTATCCAGCCTAACAAGGTTCACTGTGAACAATAAATCATAACCAAGTTTCATATTTAAATCATGATAAACATCCACTATATCTTATTCCTAGTAATATAGTGTTAGGCCTATATGGTAAAGATCCAAGGAGTAAAAATCTTCAAGGCATTAAAAATACCCTATGCTATGTAATCAAGTTCCAGAAACAGCAAACAGATCCAAGGAGTAGCAATGTTCGAGGCATCCCAGGTTATCTAAATCTATGGAGTATAAATTTCCATGGAATATGATATAATATTAAATCCATATAGTAGAAATGTCCCAAGAATTCAATAAAATACCGAATCCATGGAGTAGTAATGTCCATGACATTCAAAATTGTCACATAAGAAAATTGAAGGGTCACTCATTAACTATTCCCTTTAACATTTAACCCATTTTTTTAAAGGTTGGGGCCGAAGCCTCATTTTTATTATTAAATCAAAGCAAAGTCCTCTTTTAACTGGGTAGAGGGAACCCCATTACACAACCCGAAGGCCCAGTGGGATTGTAACCCATTACATAGCCCATAGGCCCAAATTCTAAGGCCAATTCACATTATATGAATAGTAACCTGCTGCTACAGTATCGCACAGTATCGTCGCCACCACAGTGCCCTGCCACCGCTACAGTGCCCTGCCGCCGCTACAGTGCCCTGCCGCCGCTACAGTGCCCTGCCGCCGCTACAGTGCCTGCTGATGAATAGTGCTGCCGCTGCTACAGTACCGCTACAGTACTGCTACAGTACCTGTGCCCCATGGGTTTTGAACCCCCATTTTCCATGTAGTATTACGGGGTGCTTACCACTAATCCAAACCCCAACTACACCCATTCCATAATTCATTTCATAAGCAATATCATAATTATACACAATCCATGAGTTCATACAACTCATTCCACATTTCCATTTAATCCATTTAATCAATTTAATAACACGTAACCACATAGAAAAGGAGGAATACACCCTCTCCTAATATCTCATTTAATTCATTAAGTATCCCACTATGATGGTGAGCTCACAAAAAAACCCAATGGGGTGGTAAGTCATTGGGAAGATATGTAAACACACCTCATGGGTGGTCTAGGTTGAGGTTGACAACCTCCAACCATATCTTATTACCAAGTGGGAAACCTATCAAGGTTCCAATAATTTATTCAAGGCATTTAATTAATTTCGAAGTAATTCTCGAAAGGTCCAGTGTACGAAAAAAACATCTAGATATAAAAAAAATAGAATTTGTGGGAAAAGGTATAGAATACCTACCCTACACCCATGGTATAACAATCATCCAATATTAGCTTCTAACTAAAACTAGATCGAAAGAAAACAAAGGAAAGATGAAATACCTTGTAAATCATGCATATTAGATTGAACCAAAATAAATCCATTGATATGAAGAAAAATAAAGAAAGGAACAATATGAATGAAGAGGTTACCAATGTGAATCCAATGAGATTAACAAATCTTGATTCTAGGGTCAGTTAGTGAATCAACACCAAAGCCTGGTTTGGATTGAAGATCTCAAATGGGAGGTATAATGAGTCTTTTTTCCACTAGAGAAATGGAAGAATAATAGGTTTAAACTTTTAAGGAATTTTAGAGAAAAATTTTCATTTTTACTTTAAATACTAGGTTGCATAGTTGGCCAAACCGAGTTCCAACCGTGCACACCTCTCTACCTTAAAGGGGAACAGACACAGTTCAGGCACATGGTTTGGGAAACCATGTGAAAACCTTGTGATTTACCTCTTATAAAAAATTGAAGGTGGTTTTAATGGTCATGTGGCCCTAGAGGAATGGTTTCATCAAACTGTGTGGCCCTATAAAGAGCCATGGACCACCCCAAATAGTTTCCTCAAACCATATGTCATGGGATTCATGGTTTTACTAACCACGTGGCCCAAATAAATTTTCCAAAAACCATGTCTCTGATCTTCTAAAAATCCCTAAACACCTCCAAAACATCCATGACCTCATTAGAAACTCAAATTAGCTCAAAACCAAGGAATTAACCTAACATTAAAAAGATTCATACCTCGAGTAAAAACCTAGGATCTTACAATCTCTCTTTTTTTATGAAATTTTTCCCTAAATTTATCTTCTGATGATGGTGAAACATATAAAAAGAATTCCAACCCTAATCACATACATCTACCTTTATATCTTAGGTCTCTCCATTCACATGACCATGCTTACATAACAACCTAACTAAAGGAAATAATATGACTCAGATATCTTTCATGATCCAATCAACAATACATATAGGATGATTCTCTAAGTATGCATCTACCTATAACTAAAACACATCCAGATGAAGAGTATGATATGGGTTTTAGTGATATCGACATAGATGAGATACATATAAGACATCGTGCATGGTTCGATACCTATGAGGTAACTACAAATGATAGGCTACTGACCCGAACCTCTCGAGAATCTTGAAATACCCGATATATCATGGTGAAAGATTACCCTATCATCAAATCTGTAAGTACCCTAGTCTCATAGAGATTTATAAAATTACCCAATCCACAAACTAGAACTCAAGAGGTCATCAATGTTGATAAATATAGGATTTCTATCTAGACTCTACAGTAGTCATCCACTTTTTGATCAATTGGGCTTGCTCTAAAGTCTGCTATATGAGACACAGTTTGAGAAAATCTACCTCCCCTACCTCTATCTAGCACAAAGGTGATCAAAAAATAACACCATAAAGATTATCATAAAGTTCCATATATTTAGTCACTTGATAGCTGTTATTGTATGAGAATTAAACTAGGGTTATTTACCTCTCCCAAGAGCCCCAAAAATTGAGGACACATGTTCTAAGCTTGTCCTATAGAATATGTATTGTGTACTATGACTAGCCATCTGTTTGAGGGTGGTATGTCATGTTCAAAACCACCTATGTACCCAAGGAACTCTATAATATTTTTTATAACTAAGATGTAAACTGGTTGTCCCTATCTGATACAAGGTTATGAGGAAACCTGTGAAGGCATTCAATCTCATAGATATAAAGTCTCCCTAGATCATTTACTTAGAAGGTATCCCTAATTAGAGAAAATTCTTACCTTTCTAATATTATCCACAATGAACCATATGACATCACTACCTCCATGTAACCTCAGTAACCCGGTTATGGAATCCATCGTGACATCATCCCATTTCCACTCAAGAATGGGTAACTTCTATAATATCCTAGTTAGTCTTTGGTGTTTCACCTTCACTCGCTGATAGGTGGAGAAACTAGTTATTGGATCATAAGAGTTTAAAATGGATACAAGAGGTGGAGGGGGGGGGGGGGTAATTGTAGTTTTAAAATTTAAACAAAAAAAAAACCTATTAAGTCAAAAAGATCATAATCTGATTTCTCTCAATAATAAGATTATATAAATAGGATCCCAAAAGGGTTTTATATATCAGAGTTATTATCAATATTAAAAATAGTATAAAAGAACAATTTTTATAAAGATAAGTATACACTAACTTTATAAAAAAATGCATAATGAAATAAAAGACTTTTAGAAACAAGTAAAAAAAAAATTATAACTATAAGAATGAATTACAAGGTTTATAAGAGATAATTCGACTCTTTAACCTTATAGGTTATGGAAGTCAGAAATCCTAACTTATGATATCAAAAGCTTCAATACCTACTATAAAGGTCTATATCACCTTACTAGGTAAGCCCTCAATATAATGATCAGAATGTCTCTATCATAAAAAAACCGAGAATCCATCATTCTGAAAGATCATAATCATATCTGTATTTGTTTAACAATAAAGTACTCGATATAATGATCGATGTCTCTATCTTCCTATGCTTAGAATCCCTCAATCCAATGGATCAGATTCACCCATATTCCTATCCACAGAATCTCTCAATCTATCCATGATCTAACACAACTAATAAAAAAGAAAAATGTTCTAATGAATTTAAAATCCTCACAAGGATTCCTTATAACTACAACTCTCTAGAATATTACAAATCTTAGAAACAAGATGTTCATGCAGAGATTTATTCAAACATGTTGTGTTGGAAAATTCATCAGCTCCCAACTCTTCAAAGGACCTCCTATTTATAGGAAATTCTTCAATGGTCATATTTCCATGTTGGTTGTAATGGAATCTGGATGATTTCACTTTGAAATATCATAATTATCTAGATCTTAATCTTGAAAGATAAGAATTAATTGTACTTCATTGTTTGATGTCATTTTTTAGCACCATTATTATGATATAAAAGTAATCTATTTGATAGAAACAATTATAAATAATTTTATTATAAACTTTTTACAGTTTGATAGGCTATACTAGTGATCATCAATCTGATAAATGGAATAAAGGTTAATCTGATGGATAAGTACTACTGTAAGAATGATGGTTATGACTTTAGTTAGTCTGATAGACAACACTTTTTTCTAACAACTGTTTAGCACACTAGTTGTTAATATTTACTAAATTCACTGTAAGTCCAATGGATTAGATTGAATAATAAATTTTTATATTAGAACTATTTCTATTTTTGGTATAAAAAGATGTTTTCTATAAAATCATACTAAAAAACTTGGAAAATATAAAGTTAGCAAAATAGTTTTTAAGAAAGTTTTTGTGATTTCAAAATCAAAGGAAATGAAAAGTATACAGTATCACTTTGAACTGAACAATCTCTCCTGATTTGGAAAGCACAAAGCACAAAACTCAAATCTAAAAACAATTACTTTGAAATACTTACAACCCTTTTTTACTTTTACAAACTTAATAAAATATTCATAGGAATATTTTGTTTTCTTATATTAACACCCTTTATTTTAAGACTTCTCTATAATCCAATTAAATGTAATAATTTAGATTCTACCACTTAATAAAAAGTCTTATTTAGAAATATTCTCTCTCTAGGACTATTTTTTCCATTTAAAAGAAAAATCTCCCCCTAAAAAAAATTCTCCCAAAATTCTCCCCAAAACTTCATTCCCCCCATTTTTTTTAAAAAAATAGGGAAATTATATAAACTCCTAAAATATTATAAAATTATAACATTTGAAATAATTGTTTTTTGAATAATTTTTCTTCTAAGAAAATATATATAATATTTATTCAAGTGAAATTGGGAAACATTTTTACAAAATACAATTGGAAAAAAATACATTCAAAAAAATTTCATTCCAAAGTTACCATTACATCAAGAGTTTGGATAAAAAAGTTATTCTTTCTTATTAATATTATTAAAGATACCCTTTAACTTATTTACATATTCATGATCCTTATGAGCTTCAAAAACTGATGATTCAAGATTTACCATCCTATCTTTCATGACTAACAATCTCTGATTCTTAGACACAAAATTTTCAACCTTCTCACTGATCAAATCATTTTCTTCCTTTAATATGAACATATCATCTTCACAAGATCAGATCCTTCTATTTTCTACATAAAAAGTTATGAATATTTTCTTTAAAAATTCGGACTTCTTCATCCTAATTTTCAGTCATGTTTTTCAACCTCTCAAAAAACTTTAATCTATATGAAACATCAGATGGAAACTTGTCAAAAAATCATCATACTCAAGAATACTTTCTTAATGTGGAAATTTGAAAAAAGTTTAAATTAAATTGTTTTTTCATTCTTTTGAGATAAAAACTACTAAACTGTATATCATGACTAGTTTTATTTAAAGTTGATCATGCTTGGATTATTGTTCATACACTTGATATAGAAAACCTAAGTGAGACCCTACTAAGCTTTATATCTTACACCATGCACACCCCTTCGGTGGGGTGTATAACTAGTTATGTATTTCAATGTAGGGAAAGGAAATGCACTAAAATGAGGTGACAAGTTTTCTGTTAGCTGAGTTTGGGTGGATAGATCATGTGATGATGCAGGGTTTCCCACACTATCACATTGAGACAGTTAGAGTAGCTATTTAGATTTTTCATCCTTTAGCATTGGACTTTTCTCTTAGAGATTTTTTTGATACTATTTTAGTTGTATCACTTTTATTATTCTATTTCTGTTATGAAATATATATATATATATATGTTTTTTTCAGCTATTTTTTCACATACTTGTGTATATATGTCATGCTGTCTACTTCATGTTCGATGAAATCATTCCCTCTATTTGATGTTGATACCCAGGTGCTAGTTTCCAGCCCATGGGGACTGGTAATACCCTTCAGGTATGTGAAAATTCAGCTTGGGTACTAGCTTGAAAGGGTATCTAGGTCAAGTTCATTGTAGTTTGGTATCAAAGGCGTTTTTTCCTCAAGATTCCTTATCTTGGGACTTTTGGTAGACTAGAGATAGGTTTTTCATGAATTGAGAGGTTTATTGTAGCGATTTACTGGCCAACTTATTCCATGATGAGACACAAGTTTCCCTGGGATGTGGGAATTTGTGTGTCTTATTTTGATTTTTGACATTAATCTTAGTTTTTTCTTATGTGTTTTCTAGTTTTAACTAAGATTATTCTATTGTCTGATCATTTATTCTATTTTATTGTACAATAGTATACCTCTGAGATATGTTCTGCAATTTACTCAAGAAGGTGCAGATTCTCCTCAAGGATATCATCCTATGGATAAGAATTATAGAAGTTATCTTTCTGGAAGTTTGTACTGTTAACCAGAATGTATTGAAATCTCAGAACTTAGTCATTGAGGTATAACCATGAGATCTAGTATACATATATTGATCATAGGAGTTCATGTATGGGAATCCACTAGCCATTAAAGGTACTAATGAACCTTAAGAGGTAGAGTATGACATTGAAAATATTGATCAATTCTTCTACTTCTTGGATACACCTAAGTGTATCAAGGTGATGTGTGAAATGTTTAGACTTTATGGTCCTAACCAGTGATGGTATTATTATATGGTGCATGAAAATAGACATTTTGGATTGAACTGGAATGGTATTACGACTCTCTTCTTCCATAATTTTTTTTACAGAGTTGCTGATAATGGTGAATTCTTTAATGTTCCTCTATTTACAGAAAGGAGAGTGTTTAGTGTCAGTGTACACCAATAATTTTATGGAGATGATATTTTTTTCACCAATGTTTTTAGGGAACGAAGAACTAAAATCTCAAAAGTACCTGAAGGGTTTGTGACCATATATTATATCATAGGTATTTATGTTGAAGATTTCTACTTGTTCAAATATGGGGGATAGAGATATGATGATAGAAATTAATATGTAAATAAAGGTTGGATATTATTCCCCTTATTTTAACCTAGTGTTAGATTTAATGTAATTCTAGGTAAAAAGAGGAAGTAACAAGATAATCATATGAGTGGTGCAGGTGGTTCTTAGAAGAAGGCCTCTTTAGAACCTCCAATTACAACTAGTGGTTTTCCTATGACTTGATCTAAGTGTGGAAAGTTCAAACACACATAAAATTCATGAACTTCACTTGAAAATATGTGCAATAGTTGTGGTCATCATGTTCATTTTCATTGTTTCTTTCAGGCTATGTCTACACCTCGATATGGTCAAGAATCGTTGGCTCTAAAGGATATTATGGTGTTGTCTGATGCTTATATGACTAGAGGTATCCATCCATATACCTCAGGAGTGAATAAAAATTATGCAGTAGATGAGTTTTTGGTATAGGTATATAGAGATACAATGATAATGAGAGGTACCATATTCATTTCATCTTTAGTAGAGATTGCTTTATTTGATACAGGTTCCTCCCACTCGTTTATATCTGGCTATCTTGTTGATGTGATCAACCTTCCAACATATCTAATTTCATTTGTTATGGAGTTAGTAAAACTGATAAAACCAATTTTTATTGAATATTTTATAGATAATAAATGACATAATTTTCGCAAATTGTGTTAAATATGTTCATTTATGGAATATTTGGGATTTGATCATTCATTTGAAAATTTCATGAAAATTCCAGTTTTAACCCTTTAGAGTGAACTATAGTATTTCTACCATAAATATTATTATAGGAATTATTTTAACTTGAAATTTTTTAATAGTGTTCATAAATCCATGTGATATAACTTTCATTTAGGAAATATGACCTAAATCATGAATTTGATTGGACTAAATGGTCATGAAGTCAAAGATGTAAATGGACACACCAGATTGGAAACCACTTAAACATTTGAGCCATATATTCTACATCTAAGCTTGTATTGGGATAAAATTTGGTCAGTATATAGAGGATCCAATTTTGAACAAATAATTATTCTTTAGAGACATCTATTTTTTTAGTTTTTGTGGTCAATAAGGTGGTTCAATTGGACCTAAAATATTTTTCTGAAATTATCCATTCACACATGAAACCTCTTATAAACCTAGCCTTCAACAACTCTATAAATTTTTGTTTTTCTTATTTTTATGGGGTAGGACGTGCCTTAGAGGATTTGGAGTATTGGGTAAGTGGTTAATTTCTAGTTAAATTCACCATTATAGGAGAGGATATATCAAGATAGAATCTCATTCAAATTGTGCTTCTTTTCATCTTCATTGTTGTAATGTTTGTGTTTTTGTAATAAATTTCCTAGTTTCTATACAATTTGTTTTGTTACTTTCATTCTTATTATTACTTATTTTACTTATTTTGTTTGGAACTCAAGATTATAAACATGATTGGGTTTTGTGATCACACCCCAATCATGATCTTATTTTACTTATTTTACATATTTTACTTATTTTATCATTACTTATTTTACTTATTTTACTTATTTTGTTATTTTTATTCTTAACATGATTGGGAAGAGGCCATGATTGTAATTCATTTCTACGATGACCACACCACTCATAGAAGAGTAGTTTTCTTAGTAATAAATCTACCACTTAACTTCTCCATTTATTTATTTTTTAAAAATTAAATAATGTAATTCACATAATAAGATCCATGAATTAAGTTTTTAAATTTCTAAGAAACTAAACAAGTAATTGAAAAATTAACACAAAACACATGAGGTCGAGAATTGTGTAAATTGTGAGAGTGTAATTTTATTTGGTAAAACAAAAAAACACATGATCAATTTATGGAGTTAAAATTTAATCCCTAAAATAAATACAAATTCATTTAAAAATTGGATATGTGATCTAATTTACCACTTACCATAATATATCATTAGAATATCAATCAAAGTAGGGATCTATGATTGCATGTTCTGAATCTATCCTGAGTTATATTGCATTTCACCATTGTGGTTAATCTAACTCCCATAGGGTTAGAGGGTTAAAAAAATTAGGGAATCATAATTAAGTGGAGTTTAAATTAAATTATAATGATTAATAATTTGATTAATATTTATAGTTAGATTGATTATGCTTTCTAAAAATAGTTTTCTAAAAAAATATCTTCCCGTTGCATTTTTTCAATCTCATTTCAAAAAGAAAAAAGAAAAAAAATACTATCTTCTTCTATAGTACTTATTATAGTTTTATAAATGATAAAAAACACATACATCCTTTTAAGTATTATGTTTATATTATCTTATTTTATTTTCACAATAACTTTAATATGTTTTTTTAATTACTTCTTCTCATGAGTGACGACCTTGGTTAGCCACTCTACAACACCTAAATAACCAAAAAATGAACATCATTTGAAATCACTCATGACAGAACCTTTAAAATTGGATTCATTTCTAGGGAGGCAATTATTTTATTAAACTAATTAGAGGTATCCATTTAATTTTATTTTATCCCTTTTTCTCTTCTTTCTTCTTTATTCTTTACCCCTTTTCATTTTTTTCTTCCCCTATGTTTTCTTCTCTATTAGACCATCGGTTGAAACTTATTATCATGATATTATAGTCTATTATTCATAATTTCTATGATTTATGACATGATCCCATCCGGAGGATCTCTTTTATCTAGACCCAAAGATTGAACGCAACCTTAGGGCTCAAATCAGATTTCCCTAGTCTACATGAAGTGTAAAAATTTACCCAACTGTGGAATTACTACACTCTATGAATTTTGAAATAGGAAGCTCATATGAAATAAATATTAAACTAGATTCAATGTTTGAAAATAATAATAATGAACTTAATAGGACCATTAGATATTTTGATGCACATAATATTAATTATCAACCTATAGGCACTGCATATCTAAATCTCGAATCATACATTGAACTAAAATCTAGGTTAATTACCCATCTTTAAAAATTTCATGGATCATCTGGTGATGACCCCAAAAAACACCATAAGGAATTAAATTTGGTATACTTAATAATGAAACCAAGAAATTTATCTGAAGATAAAATCAAACTAAGAGCATTCTCATTTTCACTTGATGGAAATACGAAGGATTAGATGTATTATTTTAAACATGAATATGTAAAATATTTTAACAATTTAAAATTTCTTTTATTGAAGATAATTTTTCAAGAACATAGGACCACTTCCATTATAAAGGAGATCTTAGGGATCAATAAAGCATAAGAGGAGTCAATTCATGATTACTAGAGACATTTAAGAAGTTATGTGAAAGCCGTTCACATCACTGAATTAGTGAGAAACTCCTCATACAGTGCTTATATAGGAAGTCCTCACTTCTATGAAGAGGAACGTGGTGGATGTCACAACTAGAGGGGAATTGATCAAAAAACACCAGCATATGCACGTGTGTTGATTGAAAATATAACACAAAACTCCCAATAATTTGGTGAACGAGGTATACCACATGTTAGAGGAGTAAATCATGCAAGTCCATCTTATCTTGAAAATAATTTAATTGATACCATTTTGGAAGAATTGAACCCAATTATAAGATATATTACTTTGTCTCAAAATACATCCCAACCCACACCAATAAGGCCTTATGAAATTTTCACTGAAATTGACCACCCAACTGACTGCTTCCCCCAATTACAAGAGATAGAATATTTCACAGCCATATTCCCTAGGAGACCATATTAGCTGAAAAAATAGACACATCCCTAGAATAATTATGATTCCTTTACACCAATATACAACCAAGGATGGAAGTATTAATCAGACACTAGGTATGACTCTGTATAACCACAAATCCCCCCTTTTCAACAAAACCCCCAGCAACCTATGCCTTACCAATATTATTTTCAACAACCCTAAAGGATATTTGAATCCTAAGCCTAAAAAAGTCAAAAAAGGGAATTATCAACCAGAGGTAGATTCTAACACATATGAAATTTTGAAACAAATTGTTCTTAATCAATAAAATGTGCTGAAGAGTCAAGGTTCAGATTTGATGGAATTGAAAACACAAATGAGCCAGATTTCCACTGCCCTCCAAGAACTAGTAAGTAATAACTCTTGGAATCTACCTTCCCAGTATACTCAAAATCCAAAGGGGAATGTTAGTACCATCACATTGATATGTGGGAAGCAAATAACTGATACATATGCACTTATCATTCCACTAAGATTCACCTAAACTCTGAATCATCCCTATTCAATATTAGCTGATGAGTAGACCAAGGAGGAAGAAAAGGGTAGGAAAAAGATTGATGATGTTTCTCCTAATCCTTTTTCCTTTCCAAATAGAGTTTTTCAAACCAAAAATATAGATGGAGAGGCAATGAAAAAGCGATTTTGAACATATTCAAGTATTTTGAGATCAACAGCCCTTTACTTAAACCAATTAAGAAAATCCCAAGGTATTCCAAATTATTAAATGAACTTTGTACCAATTGAAGATGGATCAAGTGAAACGAGATGATCAATCTTGGAATAAATGTGTTAGTAGTCATTAAACCAACTCAAGCAATTCTAACAATGTGTAAGGATCCTGGGATATTCAACATCCCTTGCACCATAGGGGAGTTACACAATTCAAATGATTTATGTGATTTGGGAGCTTCCATAAATGTGATATATCACTTTGTATTATCCTCTTTACAGGTTGGTGAGTTGAATCCTATGAGAGTATTGGTGTAGTTGGTGAATAGAGCTACAATATATCCAATAGGAGTCCTTGAGGATTTACTTGTTTGGGTAAGAGATATAATCTTTCCAGCATATTTCTACATTCTTAACAAGGAGGATGATCAAGTAAATTCTTGTGCTTGCATTATCTTAGGTAATCCCTACATCAAAATTGGAAAAAATGATCATAAACATCCATGAGGGTACACTTTACATGGATTTTGAAGATGAAGTTCTGATATTTAATGTTATGGACACTATGAATTACCCCTCATAGTTCTATTCTGCTTTTTTATCTCCCATTTTGAACCACCAAGTAAAAACCCCATGGATTTTTATTTTCCTATGATAAGAAATATTATCATAATTTTTTCTAGTTTGATGTCGAAAATAACTTCCACACCTATTTATAATGAAAAAACCCTATTGGATTTTATTTTTATGTGGTTTCATATTCTTATTTTGATCATGTTCACTCTGATTATGAGATGGTTGTTGAGTATTATAATACATTTAATGCATTATTCTCTGATTTTGATGATGTTTATTCTGATACTGATGTTTATTGTGCACATATTTCAATTCCTTCAATATATCCATCCATTCATCACCCCAAAACATTAGAAATAAATACATTTCCACAAAATCTAAAATAATCATACTTGTTGAGTGGTGATATATTACCTATTATAAATGCTAAAAATATCCCTTTTGAACATTAAGAAAAACTTTTGAATAATTTGGGGGAGAAAATTAGGGAAATCGGGTGGAACTTGGCTAACATATCAGTTATTAACCCTCAATTTTCATGAATATGATGCTTCTAGAGGATGGGGATAAACCATTTAGGCGGCCATAAAGGAGACTTAATCCAAATCTTTTAGAAATTTTTAACAAATAAGTTGAAAAATTACTCAAGGTAGGTATCATTTATCCAATTATAGATTCCTAGTGGGTGAGTCCTATTCAGGTTATGCCTAAGAAAAATAGTGGTACCATGGTTAGAAATGATAGAGATGAGTTAGTTCCAAAGAGGGTGAAAACACTTGGCATGTGTGTGTTTATTATAGGAAACTAAATCAATACACTCAAAAGGAATATCTCCCCTCCCATTTATTGATCAAATGCTTGAGAGAATAGCTGGGAAGACAAACTATTGTTTCTTGGATGGATTTTGTAAATATTTTCAGGTTCCTATAATTATATAGGATCAAGATAAGACAACATTTACATTTCTATTAGGTACATTTTTCTACCGAAGGATTCCATTTGGACTTTGAAATTCCCCAGGTACCTTCCTTAGATACTTGGTGAGTATTTTTTTAGATTTCATTGAGGCCTATATGGAAGTATTTATGGATGATTTTATAGTGTATGGATATTTATTTGATGAATTTATCTTTATTTTGGGAAATGTGTTGAATCTTTTTATTGATAATAATGTGGTTTTAGACTTTGAAAAGTTTCATTTTATTGCAGAGCATGACATTGTGTTAGGGAATGTAGTGTAAAAACATGGAATAGAGGTTAATAGATCTATGGTATAAATTATTTCATCCTTTATATATTTTTTATGTGTGTGTGATGTTAGATCATTATTAGGGAATGCAGGATTTTATCAACATTTTATCTAAGATTTCATTAAGATCACTCTAACCTTATCTTAATTGCTTCAAAAAGTTCTTAATTTCATTTTTGATGATTTATGTAGGGTATCATTTGATGAGATGAAGTAGAGTCTTACCACTCTACCAATCATACAACCCCCATGGCGAGACATTCCATTTGAGCTTATGTGTGATGCTTCAAAATTTGTAGTTGGAGATATCTTATCATAGAGGGTGGAGGGACATTCACAAGTAATTTACTATAATTAAAGTACATTGGATTCAGCCTAATAAAAATACACAAACATAGAAAAGGAATAGTTGGGGTTTGGATTAGTGGTAAGCACCCTGTAATCCTACATGAAAAATGGGGGTTTAAAACCCATTGGGCGTAGGGAACTATAGCATCACTGTAGCATAAGAGGCACTGTAGCAACAGTGGGCACTATAGCGGTGGCAGGACACTATAGTGGTAGTAGGGAACTATAGCAGCGGTGGGTACTATAGTATTACTATTCATAGAATGGGCCTTGGGACAAAAATTTTGGTCCTATGGGCCATGTAATGGGATACATTTCCAATAGTACTTTATGCTATGTAATGGGTCTCCCTCTACCTAGTTAAAAGAGGTCTTTTCTTTGCTTTAATAATAAATGAGTATTTGACCCCAACCTTTTATATAAAAAAACAACCCTATAAAATGAGTTTTTACCATCATATTTTCTTTAGATACATTCTATTCATACTTATTGGGTTCTAAAGTAGTTTTTTTTCTTGACCATGAAACTCTGAGTTACCTCTTAAAGAAACCAGATGAAAAGCCCAAACTTATACTATGTATGATCTCTTTTCAAGAATTAGATATTGAGATAAAGGATAAGAAGGGCTTAGTAAACTTGGTGGTAGACCACATGAGTAGGATTACTCAGACACTAGAGACTAAAAATTTGAGCTAGGTACTAATTCATGAAACTTTTCCTGATGATAATATTTATGCTCTCTAAGGTACACATCCTTGGTTTGTAGATTTAGTGATTTACCTTGTTACCTTTGGAATTTCTAAAAATTTAAAGAAACATCAAGTCCAAAAATTAAAGAGTGAGTCTAGGTTTTATGTATGGGATGATCCCTACCTCTAACACATGTGTAGGGATCAAATTATTCTGAGGAATTTTCTTGATCATGAGTTTGAGTCTGTTATGAATTTTTTCAATACAATTTCATATTGAGGACACTTTGGAACCCAACAGAGATCTAAGAAAGTCTTATACTTTGGATTATATTTTCCTAGCTTGTTCCATGATTCCCATGTGTTTTTAAGTCATGTTATCATTTCCAACACACTGGAAACATTTCTAGTAGACAAGAGATTCCCCAATAACCCATATTATTTTATGAGATTTTTGATGTATGAGGAATAAACTTTATGGGTTTTTTCCAAGTTCATTTTTTTATATTTTGGTTGCTGTTTATTATTTTAGAAAATAGGTGGAGGCCAAGGCCCCCAAGACTAATGATTCTAATGTTGTAGTATATTTTTCAAGGAACTAATTTTTTTGCAGGTTTAGATTCCCAAAGGATATCATCAGTGAACAAGGGATATACTTTTTCAATTGGAATTTGGATTCCCACCTTCAGAAATATGGGTTAAAAGACAAAATATCAACACTATACCACCCCCAGATAAATGGCTAGGATGAGGTTTCCAATCAGGATTAGAAACAAATTTTGGTGAAAACCATGCAGCTAAATATGAAGGAATAGAGAATTTACTTTGATGATACACTTTGGGCTTATAGGATGTCCTAAAAAACTCTCATTGGTATGTCCCCATTTCATATTTTTTGGGAAAGCCTGTCATTTCCCTGTGGAGGTCGAGCATCTAGAATATTGGGATATAAAGAAACACAACATGAATTTGGTCCAAAATGGAATTCAATTAAAGCCGCAAATTAAAGATCTTGATGATATTTGATTATCATCATATGAGAACTCAAGGATTTAAAAAGAAAGATCAAAAGTTCATAATGATATAATGATCCAAAAAAGAGAGTTTAATGTTGGATAGAAAGTCCTAATCTATAGTTCACAACTAAAGTTGATGCCCAGTAAGTTGTGTTCTAGATGGTTAGGTCCTTATGTTGTGTCTAATGTTTTTTCTAAATGTTTAGTGGAGATCACACAAGAGGACATAAGAAGCAGCTTTACGATCAATGGAAAACTTTTGATGCAATACATTGAGGGAGTACCTACCAACACGGTTGATTTCATCACACTGCATGACCCCATCATCACTTGAGAATATCTGGCTATTCCTAACCCTTTCACTTTTATATTAATTGTCCTATTTAAAATCATACACTTAATATGTAAATATAATCTCATAGGTTTACATTTAGGACAGTGAAATATTTTAAGTGTGGGTGAGGGGACAACATTTTGGGGTAGCTTCTTTAGGTTTTTAATTGGTGTGTTTTTGTGTGCGTGATTTGTGTTAATTTTCAAAAAAACCCAGTAACACGATCATTTTGATATAGAATATACAGAAAATGAATGTTTTCAAAATTAATTAGTGGCATGATAATAATGAGTAATATTTAAATATTAATTTTTGTTTTTTATAGAAATAGAAGTCATCGATGATATGATTGGTTGTCATTGTAATACCTTTAAGATTTTGACACCATTCTTTGTGATATTTTTTCATGGTAAATTATGTCATTTATTTCTCCACACAATGTTTTACGCAACCATGAAATGTGAAAATTTTCTTACTCAATTGAAGGTATATCCAAGTTAGGTAATAAAATTTATCTTATATCAATGGTTGATCCATACATTTATTTATATCCTGATCAGTTTCATTACCATACTGAATTGACCTATGCATGTGTACCAGATATCGAATAGTTGTACACCCTCAATGTAAAATCAATCAAATAAAAAAATGAATAAATAATCAAAAAAAATTTATCTTAATAAATAGGGGTTGATAAAATTTACAACACATGGGGATGTCTAGATGAGAAGATTAAGGATTGAATTTTAGGAATGCTTAAGTTAGTGGGTATTAAAATTTGATTAAAAAGGAATGTTGAACAATTTTTGTGAATTAAACCAGGTAAGAAGAAATGTTTTAATTGAAATGAATGTACTGAATAATGGTTGGAGATATGAACTTAAAATGTTTGGAACACACACACAAATGTGGGGAATTAGTGTCATAGTGAACCCATAACTTGTTTTTCTATGACTAGTGTTATTAATATCAGATTTTTTTTTTGATAAAATTTATGAGGAAATTATTTTAAAATTCAATATGATTTAATATTGATGATATTATTACTTTTACTATATTTCTACTGTGGATTAGGAAATATAAACGTTCATATCTTGTCATAATTTTCTGGAATACATGACATGTGACTTTTCCAAGGAGCACAAAATGGTAAGTGTGAGGAAGTTAATAAAACACATTTTAATTGAATATTTTATAGATAATAAATGACACAATTTCTTCACATTATGTTAAATATTTTCATTTATGGAATATTTGGGATTATATCATTCATTTCCAAATTCGATGAAAATTATAGTTTTGACCCATTAGAGTGCACTGTAGTATTTTTATCATAAATATATATTTTGAATTATTTGAACTTAAAATTTTGTAACAGTGTTCATAAATCAATGTAATACAACTTTATTTCCTAATATATGATATAAATAGTTAATTTTATTGTACTAAATGGGCCATGAAATCAAAGCTGGACTGGAATCTGCAGATTGGAAAAAACTTCACAGTTTAGGCCATATCCTCTAAATATGGGCTTGGATTAGGCTCCAATTTGGAAAGAGTATAGAGGATATAATTAAGAGAAAATAATAATGATATAAGAAAATTTGGTTCATGTGTTTTATTAGTCAACAAAATATTTGGACGAATTTCCCCATTCACACTTGAAACCTCTTATAAACTTAGCCTACCCTCCACTCTATAATGTATTTTTTTTATAATTTGGAGGGGGTTTTATATTCCTTATAAGATTTATATCAGATTATAAGTGGTTTATTTCTATTTAAACTCACTATTTTAGGAGTGAAGCTATCAATCTAAGATCTCCTCCAAAATTCCCTTATTTTTCTCTTCTTTGTTGTAATGTTTGTGTTTTTGTAATAAAGTTTTTTGTTTCTATCCCTTTTATTATTTTATTTTAATTTTTATTATAACTTATTTTACTTAATTAGGATGTAACTAAAGATTAGAAAAATTATTTGGGTATACCCATTCTAAACCTTCACTAATGTAATTCATTTCTATGATGACAACACCTTCATGAAATAGTAGTTTTCTTAGAAATTTATCTACCTATTACATTATTAATTTATTTATTTTGAATTAATGAGATAATTTAATTCACATAATAAGTTCCATGAATTATGTTTTCAAATTTATAATAAACTAATAAATCAATTGAATAATTAACACAAAACATGCGAGGTTGAGAATTGTGTAAATTGGGAGAGCATAATATTATTCGGTAAAATGAAATAACATGAGATCAATTTGTTGAGTTAAAATTTAATCCCTAAACTAAATTTTTACTCATTTATAGAGTGGATATGTTCCCTAATTTACCATTTAACATAATATATACTTTTAAAAACAATCAAAGGAGGGTGATTTGATTTCATGTTCTGAACCTGGATTGGTTTTTAATTCATTTCATCATTGTGGTTAAGTTAACTCTTATAGGTTTAAAGGGTTAAAAAAGTAGGAGATTATAATTAAGTAGAGTTTAAATTAAATGATAATGATTAATAATTTAGTGAATAGGTAGAGTTAAATTGATTATGATTTCTAAAAATAGTTTTCTAAATTAATATATTCTCATTGCGCTTTCTCAATCTCATTTCAAAAAACAAAAAGAAAAAAATACAATATTTTTTCTGCATACATATTCTAGTTTTATAAATGATAAAAAACCCCCACATAATTTTAAGTATTGTGTTTATATTATTTTATATTATTTTCCAAACACCTTTAATATGTTTTTTTAAATACTTCCTCCTTTGAGAGACAACCTTGGTAAAAAATTCCGCTGTTCCTAAATAACCAGAAAAACCAAACATCATTTGAGATCACCCATGTTATCATCTTTAAAAAACCTCTTGGAATGAGGAAAGAGTAGGGGTTTCTATGTCATTTTTCTTTATCAATAGCTAATACGGATTTAGTTTTAGATTCTATCATTCATGCCCTGGATTTTTTTGACATCATCATCTAAATGGATTGGCTTGTTTATCATCATGTGAAGATTGATTATTATCATAAGCATGTATTGTTTCTTATAGCTGATGGGAGATCACAAGTGTTTTAGGGAGAGTGGTATCCAAGTTTTTGTTGTGAGGGTATTTTCCACCTATATTTTAGGAGTTTTTGGTCTACTATAGTGGTTGATCCCAATGGCGTTTCTTCTATTGTTGATATTTCTAATGTTGTTTGGGACTTTACTAACATTTTACAAAACAGTTTATCATGGATTCCTCATGAGAGGGAGGCTGAGTTTATGATTGACCTGGTGCTATGTGTGCAATCAATTTTGATACCTTTTGATCATATGGAACTAGTGGATCTAAAAGAGCTCAATGCTTAGTTCAATGATATGATAGAGAATGGTTTTGTTAACCCAAGTATTTCACCTTAGACAATGCCAATACTCTTTTCCAAGAAGGTATATGGCTCCCTCTGATTATGTATCAAATATAGGAAGTTAAACTGGTTGTCAATTAATAAAAATTATTCTTTGACTTGTGTGGTTGATTTTTTTGATATGTTAAAAGGGTAAAAGTGGTTTTCAATGATTGAGCTTCTCTCGGGTTATCATCAGCTCAGAGTTTTGGAGTGTGGTATATCAAAGATGTATTTTGAGAGAAGGTATGGGAATTACAAATATATTTTGATTCCTTTTGGTCTATATAAATATCATGCAGTTTTTATGGATTTTATATATCAGATATTACATTATTATATTGGCACTTTTTTGGTATCATTTACGGATGACATTTTGGTTTATTCAATATCAAAACATGAGCATGAGCACCATTTGGGTTTGGTTTTGGAAATTTTGAAGAATCACCATTTTTATGGAAATATTCATATATGAAATTTCTATATTCAAGAAGTAATTTTCTTGGAGAACATGATTAATGATAATAGATGATCAATTGATACTAATAAGGTAAAGGATATCTTATCCTAGGAAGATCTGCAGAATGCCTTTGAGATTTGGAGATTCTTTGGTATTGTTGGATATTATCGATGGTTCATAAATTATTTCTCAAAGTTAGCATCATCTTTGATTAGTATTACTAACAAAGTGGTGAAATTCACATGGGATGAAAATTTTAAGTCTTCTTTAATTGAGCTAAAATGAATTCTAACATCATCTCCTATTTTGATCTTACTTGAGATTGATAAGGGATATGTGATTTTTTTTATTCTTCAAGTGATGGTTTGGATTGTGTTCTTATACAAGATGATCATGTGATAGATTATGATTCTCTTCATCTTTGATCACATGGGAATAATTACCCCCTCAGTATTTAGAGATTTTCATAATTAGTTATGCGCTTAAGTGTTAGATCGACTACATTTTTTGGGAGACGTTCACAATATTTTCTAACCAAAATAGTCTAAGAATTATATTTTCTTAAAAATAATTGAATGTTAGATAGAGATGATGGGTGGAATAACTTTATACATTTGACTTTGATATTTCCTAAACCCCATGGAATGGGAATGTCATTGAAAATGATCTTATAAGGAAAGTTCCATTTCAATCTATTCATGAATCAAAGGAAGAGTGGAACCTTATGGGTATTTTTGATCAATTTCATTTGGAAACATAAGAGGATGTTTTAAGTATGGTTCTAACCAGTGTTCAATTATCATAAGCTCTCCTTGAGTATATTCTACATGTTCTGCAATATGATTATGGGTTCATAAGAATTCGATAAACCTTATATGGGGGGGCTACCGTTTCTGGTTGGTCTCTCCCTTCAGATGACGTTCTCAGTTTTGGGGATCGGTTTTTCATCCAAATATCTATGAGGAGATCAATTTTTTTTATTTTCATAGTCATTAATTGGAAATTAATATGGGAACCTTAAAGATTTATTATAAAAGGAGAGGACTATTATTTTTACTAGGTATGAAGTGTAAAATTGCTGATTATGTGTCCTACTATTACACATGCCAATAGATAAAGATAGAGAATTTGAAAATTTCTGGTTTTCCCCAGAATATTTCATTTATGGCTTGGAAATAGGATGAGATATCCATGGATTTTGTTGTTGGATTACCACAGACTCCTCAAGGTAGGAATTATATCGTGGTGGTGAATGATTTATTGAAAAAGTCAGTATATTTGATTCTGATTAGGGACACCACTAAAGTTGAATATCAGGGTAAGATGTATGTGTAAGAAATTGTGAGGTTACTTGTGGTTCCTTTGAAAATTATTTTAGAAAGGGATTATAGTTTTACTTTAATGTTTTGTAGGAGTCTCTAGTAGGTTATTTGGACTTAGATCAGGTTGAGTACAACTTATCATCCACAGACATATGGTCAGAAGGAGAATGTTATTCGGATTTTGGAGGACATGATTCTTGATTGTGTCTTGGATTTTGGTGAATTATGGGATATCCATATGGTATTGGTTGAGTTTTATTAAAACAAAATTTATCATTCGTCAATCAGAATAAATCCTTTTAAATTTATATGGTCACTCGTGCTGATCACCTCTTTTTTTTGGAAGAGTTGGGAAAAACATCTTTGGTGGGACCAAGTTTTGTTTAGGATATATCTATGAGTATTTAGGATATATACCATCATTTGGTTATAATTTAGAGTTGATAGAAATCTCACATGTATCAATGAAGTTTTCCTTTGGTGTTTTCCATTGGTGACTAGGTTTTATTTAAATTTTCTACTTGTTTGGGTCATTATCGGCTTGGAAAATAGGGAAATTGGATCCATGATATGGTGGACCATTTGAGGTCACTGATCATCTTGGGAAGGTTTCTTATCAATTGGAATTTCTAGTTTAGTTGATAGGAATTCATGATGTTTTCAACATATCAAAGATCAAGAAATACCATCCTGATCCCTATCATGTTATGAGATGGGGAGAGATTAGGTTAGAGCCAAAATTTTCTATTTTAGAGAATCCATTAGATATCATTGACTCTCAAGTTAAAGAATTTCTTGGGAAGTTTATTTTGTTATTCAGAGTGTTATAGTAGAAAAAATCTTATTTTGATGAGACTTGGGAGAGTGATTCATTGATGAGGGAGTAATTGAATCATCTCAATACTAGAATGTATTCTTCCACATGACTTTCTTTAGATGAAAAGTCATATGGAGGGAAGTTTTAACATCTTGTTAATCACTTTAAGAACTTTTCCTTTCCTTTTATTTTTTTCTTCTTTAATTGGGTGCATATTGGGATTCTTGAGGATAAAGAACATTATTTGAGCAAAATGACATGAAGTTTTTGGATGTATGTTCATTTTAATTAATGGAGTATGGGGATAAATTTGTTAATGATTTAGTAAGGTCCTCCCTAATTTTGGAGAATGACTAGGTTGGTTTGGGTTTTTGTGTATGAATATGTATTTTTTACTATTTATAGGAAATTTATACGTAGTGTGGTGGGAGTAAACAATGTGTAATGATCTCTTGGATCAATTAATGAGTTGAGTACAAAATGTGAGTGATTACACTCCATGTAAATATTAAATATCATATAATGTTAAAAGACCAGTTTTTAATAAAAAGGTGATGTGTTTTTTTGGCATATATGGAACTCATGGACTATATAATCTATAATTGGATTAAAGACCATGTAAATGTCACAAGTTGGAATTTTATGGTGATTCATGGAAAATGTTTCATTCATTATTCTACATCCCTCTTTTCTCTCAACCTAGAGCTCTTCTACCATGATTTTGGGAACCTCTATTTGTTTTAGATCAATTCATTCAACATTGGATCATCAAGACAGTTGCATTGCATCTCTCCAGGTAAGAGATCATTTCTTCTTCTTTGTTTCCTTTGATCATAGTAGGACCATTTCATTCATCTATTGGATTTTTTTTGATTCATGGTCTTTATTACTTTGTTTTTTATAGAACCATTGTGAGATCTTGTTTCGGGGGCTAATTCGTTGTTGGTTGTGGTACAATGAGGGTGTATTTTTGAGTTATGTTGTGATATTTCCTCTCCAATGAACCTTTTTTTAAATTTAAAATAATTATAATATGTGTAGATTAATTCTAGGGACCTTCGTTATCATTATGAGTTATTCATATTGTTGGATCTCATTATGTGCGTGTGTGACCCGAGTTTTGGGGTAGGTGGTTCTATCTCTATCCTGTGTTGGTGAACTGTATTGCTCTAGTTTTTGATAAATTGTTTTATTAAATGAAATGAAATGATTGAATGATTTAATTATTTGTGATGAAGTGGGGTTTTGATAAAAGATTGGTTTACCCTAGTTTTTATAAATTAAAAGGGGTTTTCAAATCATTATGAAATTATTTACAAAGAATGGAAGGATTATTTTTTTTGGAAAATAGATCATATTCAAAGCCTTGAGTACTTAAGTGGAAGTTTTAGTAATAATACTTAACTATTTTCAGGGTGTTTTGTCATGGGGTTTTACTTTGCTCCCTAGGCCTATTGTTCTAGGGATTTGTTAGACCTATTAGGGGGTTTACCTTCCAGAGTGCTCTTCTACTCTCAAGAATCGATGCATATGTATGGAGGTTTGACGCACATGTGATTTTAAATTTTTAAGTATTAGTTTCATAGACATCCTAACCTAGTGTGATTCTTAGTGTGTTGTTATCCATGGTTCTGGGCTGATTTAGGTTGCTTTTGGTTTGTACTATTTTGATTGTACTTCCATGGATTTGATATGAGATGTGATGAATGATTTAATTTGTCTTGATAAATATATTTTGATATATTTATATGAAATTATTTGAAAATAGTTTATGAATTTTATTTTTAAATGTGGAAAAAAGGGAAATTTAATTGTTTTTTATGCTTTTGAGACAAAAACTGCTAAACTATTTATCATGCCTTTTTTTATTTAAAGTTGAGCATTCTTGGATTATTGTTTAGATACTTGATATGGAACACCTAATTGATACCCTACTAATACTATTAGATTACACCCTATACACCCCTTCATTGGTGTGTAGACATGGTTATGTCTTTTGATATTGGGAAAGTAAGAGTGCCACAGTGAGGTGGTAACATTTTCTGTCAGCTGGATTATGGTGGCTGGATGGTGAGATGGTGTGGGTTTTCCCATGCTATTACATGTATACTATTGAAGTATTTGTTTAGTTTTTCCCTACTTTTCTATTGAACTTTTATATTATAGAATTTTTTTCTAACTTTTCACTTTTATTACTTTCGTGGTTCTCTTTCTATTATTAAATATATATATATATCCATGTTTTATTACGCTATTTATTTTTATACATTTTTATATATGTCATGTTTTCTACTTCAGGTTGGTTAAAATTTTTCCCTCTATTTTTTGATGCCTGAATGCTAGTAAAAAAACCATGGGGGATCAGAAAAACCCTTTGGGTATGTGGAAAGTTAGCCTGGGTACCTGTTTTATAGGGTATTTAGGTCAGTTTTTTCATAGGTGAGGTAGTAATTATGGGGGAAAGTTTGGTATAGAATACTATCAAGAGAGTGAAGCTGATTCAGAAGTGGTTTATCATAGATTAGAGTATAAAAAACTCTTATAACAATTATAGTAGGTGATCTTTAGAGTCTGTTGTAGGTGAATGAGCTTTTATAAGAGTGACTCCTCAGTTATGGAACTGATGATTAAAAAATTATGGGAAGATTGAAATTCATTATATTAGAACCTTCAAGATCAATGAACATATGAAAACACTATAATACCATATGAATTTTTCTTTTCACTATTATGGTATGCATAATATTTTTTACAAGTCTCAATATAGGAGCTACATTCCCTATCCTATGCATTTTATTGACTTTTAGGATATTGATATGAGTTATGATTCATCATACAAAGAATTACCTCGGTGGATTTTAAACTGAAGTGAGAAATTCATTCAAGGGGAAAACACAAATTTTCTAGATGTTGTGGAATCATGGATGGATCCATGTAGAGAATTGTGATTGGGAGGATGATGTACTAGCTCAATGGCCTAAGTTTTTTTAGAAATATCATTGAAGTACTTATGAAGGTAAATAAGTTTTTATATAGGGATAATTGTAACATAATTTTTAAATTAAACGTATAATATGATTTAAGATTATAAAAATATCTATTACTTTGATGGTTCTAATAGGTTGGTTTATTTTTGA
This sequence comes from Viscum album, assembly GCA_963277665.1. Lineage (NCBI taxonomy): Eukaryota > Viridiplantae > Streptophyta > Magnoliopsida > Santalales > Viscaceae > Viscum > Viscum album. Next base: position 197,376,954 of record OY728164.1, read on the forward strand.
AAAAGGTCTTAGAATTTATTGATGGAGAGTATTTTAAAGGAATGGAGGTTTGATGGTTTTAAAAATCCATTGTCCAACTAGTGGAGTTTCTATAGATCTATAAGAAACTATAGACCCCACCAGCTAGCTGGTGGTCAGTCACCACCAGCCAATGGTTCCACCGACCCACCTATGAGGACCACTAGCTGGGTGGTGTGCCCAAAATGAGGGTGCATTAAATGAACCCTGTGAGTTTTAATTATACTCGGACTTGAACCTTATTTAGTAAAAAATTTCTACCCAAACCCCACATTTCAAATTAAATTCCTCCCCTATGGTCTCTAGAGCTCTCTTATTTATCTTCCCTTGGTTCTTCATGGTTGGAACAATATAGTGACACTAGAATAATGAGTTTTCTTATGATCTACACTAATTTACCCTTATTTCTTGGTATATTAGAATGGATCTATGATGAATATGTGTTTTCTATGTGTATTATATGAAGAATTATTACTTTATTTATATATCTATGAAAGATCTAGAGAATTGATGACATCTCTTTTTCAGATCAAGATCTACCATTGATTAAGAATGATATATGGGTATTTTTTTTATTAATTATATTCATAAACATCTCATTGATGGTGTGTTTATGATAAAACTATAGTCTATTAGTGATCCATTGGTATATTGGTGGTGGATTCAATGTGTCAATGAAATCCCCTAAACTGGAGTTAAATTCATCGTGAACAGTGGATGTTGATAGGAAATTTTATATAGATCGATCATCTTGAGACATCCTCCTTCTATAATCTCATCTTGAATTCCTATTCAAATGATGGATTATTACTGGATCAATTTTCATTGACTAAAAGCGAGGTTATTTTCCCAAATTGTTGAGTAATTAATGATATGTTCTTGAATCTACAATGGATTCGGTGAATTGATGCCCCCTTCTTAGACTTATCTCAGAACTAGTTATGTTAAATAACTCCACGCGGTATGCAATTCTAAAACTACCCTTCTTAACATGTATCCTCCTTGGGGAATTGAGAATGTATGAGTAGTGACATAAAATTAATATAATCCATGTCCTTTGGATATTATATGTCTGAAAAAAGTATCATATGATTTTAAATAATTGTATATGATAAATATTGGTATTGAGAAACATGTGTTTAATCAATATTATCCTAGATACCTTTATATCTTGAGTAACAATTATGATTTTTAGAGGCCACTCTTTTATTACATTTATGAATTTAGGAATTAACATGTGTTTTTAACACTACAAAATCCCTTAGTATAACAATTTTTGGTAGGATGAATGAGGATTGGTTTTTATAAAACTCAAAGAGGTTTTCTAATAATGTTTTAGTGGTATTCCAAAAGGATTTTTGTATATTAATTATGAAATATTACATATGATGTGATACACTATAATGTTTATGATAACATTACAAAAGTGTTTAGAAAGACATCCAAAAGGAGTTTTGGATATATTTTCACAATTTATTATTTATGATATAATATAAATTGAAATGAGACAAAGTCTATAAGGGTTTATTATAAGTGTAATATTAAAGGTAAAATTCCTTAAAACCATTATAATTCCAATGATGTTTTTAGATATGTTGTATTGTATGAAATGTTCATATTGTATGGTATGAAATGTATGAATATAAGTCATATTGTATGACTTAAGGTGGTTATATTGTAAATAATGATATAGTTATATCATTCCACTACATGAATTATCATATTATACAACATGTAAATATTGTAATACCATATCATAAGCATTATGATATGATAAATCATATTGTATGATTCATATTAATATTTTAGATTAATTTTGGTAGTTTAATGTTATGTTTTATCATTTATTTTCTCTTACACAAAAATTATCATTAATTATAATTTTTTCAGATAATGGAATGTATAAAATAATTGATAAAATTAATTTATATGATTAATTATTGCATCAACCAAATAGTCACAAATGGTTTGTAACAAAATTCAATTCAATAACATGTTATTAATATACATGTAAATATGTGAAAGATTATGAATAATCCCATAGGCTTATATAAAGAGGTTGAAACAATTCTAATGGTTATCTATGCATTTTACTAATTCTCCATATGATATATATTATCTAATTTTTTTTCTTTACTTTAAGAGGTACTAACATACCATGGTTGTAAAGAGATTTCACTTAATCAATGGTATATTCATCATCCTATGGATACATTAAGAGTAAGAAACCTATTAATGGATTCTTAATGATCTTCATCAAAATCATGTTTGAATACAGGATATTCAACCAAATATAGATGCTATTGATATTGTATTACAAGTAATTTTATTTCATAGACTTAATAACATGGTTTGTGATTTAATTTTATTTTCCACTACTTTAATTAGTGTTATTGTATCCTAATAAACCATATACATGTTGTTTTTATCAAGTCAAGTCACATTTGATTTAGTAGGTCTAACCTATAACTCATGTGAGCTCTCTAAATATCTAAATGTATATAATCACTATTCCTAAATTCCTCACATTCATAATACCTAATTATTGTATGGTTCTTAGATAGGAATAAAACCACATCCTTAAGAACCTATAAGATTATTATAATAATTATTATTTTTAAATAAATAAACACAAAATAACGATAAGGAAATAATTCTTTATTTAATTAATAACAGAATACACGATAATAACATTTTCACAAACCATCATCCCAAGATTGGTTTCTAGGGAACAATTTCAAACATATAATACTTAGATTAAATCTCATCACCCATGTATCCAATACTTAGAGATCATAGAAAATACTCACAATCTTGTTACATCTTTAGTATAATTAGAGGATCAGCTACATTATCATCTGAAATAATCTTGAAAATTTATACATCACTGTGAAGTAAATTATCACAAATAACATGAATTATAAGAGGATATAATTGTATTTATAGTGATATTGAGTCTCTATAGATTGTGATTTTAAAAAAAATCAATGGGATCCATCATGTTTAAAACAACTGCTAATTTAATGATGTACTTATTAATCTAAACTATCTATTTGGAGGAATCTAATGAAACAATGCTATAAAAACCTTTTCTTAACGTACATAGACATTGCATAAAATTTAATGAATACTTAAAACATTGCAAAAATAGACACCCAAATACCATATTTTTTTATTTACTTTGGAAACATGGAACAAAATCTTCTAACTCAGTGAAATATATTCAATGTTTCCCACAAAGATCACCCCATTAGTAATTCTACTTAAAATTATTTCTTCATAACCTGGGGAAAGGAAACATAAGAAATGGGTGAGTTCAAATGTTCATTAATGGTAAATAAAGTAAATGTGTAAGAATATCATGAACATAAGGGTATGAGAATGTGATCATGATCATTATAAGATCATTTACAACATATCAAAGATCATAAAAATGAGTCATGGAATAAATATTTTTAGTTTATAAGAGATGAATCATAAAGAAATAAAGAGAATAAGAAATGAAGACATAACATAGGAATAAGACATGGAATTGTGTCATACACATCAACTTATAACATCGTGAACATGTATAAGTAGAAAAAGGTTCACACATTGAGTTAAGGACATGAAATCAGGACCTCACATATACTTATGGACATGAAACCAGGTCTACGCATAATGTTATGAACTTGTAATGAGATTCACACATAACTTTGTGAACCTGTAATCAGGTTCACCCATAAAATTATGGACATGAAATCAGGTCTATACATAACTTTGTGAACATGTAATAAGGTAAATTCGTAACATTATGAACACATAATAAGGTTCAATAATAACATTGTGAACATGTAATCAGGTTTACCCATAAAATTATGGACATGAAACCAGGTCCATGCATAACATTTTGAACATGTAATCAGGTTCACGTATAACATTTATACTCATGAGTCATCCATTGTTACCCAATGCATTGGAGGGAGATATAGGTCCCACTAATCCCATAATTAAATCATACATGCATGTGCCACAAAAAATTCATCATATCATAACCCACGAAAAGCGATGGATTTTATAAACATAAAATCATAACCCATGAGATTAAATGGGTATCATTAACATTTAATAACATCATAACCTATGGAAAAGAGATAGGTTTCATAATAATTTAATCAATTCATAACCCATGAAAAGAATTGGGTTTAAAAATCATATAACCCATGGAAGATACAAAGGTGTTATAAGAATTATTAAATAAAAAAGTAAACCATTAAAAAAATAATATGAATGAAAATTTTGTATTATTTTCTAGTAGGCCTTGATTAACTTCAATGTATTTCATCTTTTATGGAAAATAAATTTCAAATAAAATTTGAAAATATTTCTTCAAGAAAATATATTTTCTTCTTGAACAATTATTTTTAAAACATAAAACACTTTGAAAACCATTTTATTTGAAAATAAAATTGAAAAAATTAAATTTTTCAGAACATTATAAAAACCTTTTCCTTTGAAAAATAATAAATAAATCTTGAATGTTTTTTGAAAACCAATTCTTTGAAATACTTTCAAAAACTTATAAAGAAATATCGAAAATGTTTTGAGAACCCTTTTTTCATGAAAACATAAAAAAGAAACTTAATTTTTTTTTGAAAACCTATTTATTTGAAAATAATTTGAAAAATTATAAAAAAATCTTTGAAACCCATTTAAATACTTTTATTTGAAAACAACCTTTTGAAAACTTATAAAGGAAGTTTTGAAAAACATTTAAACACACTTTTTAAACACATATATTTTTTTGAAAACCTTTTTCATTGAAAACCACTTTAAAACGAAAAAATTTAAAAAATATAAGGAAATAATTTTCTTAAAAAAACAACATTTAATATTATAAATGAATCTTATTGGGAATTTTGGTGATGATAGTGGGTAAATTTGTACATGCCAAACATTTATTTTACACCGTAAAAAGTTTATAAAAGTGCCTCGACCAAAAAATGACAAGAAGATTCATTTAAAAAAAAACATTTTTTTTCAAAGTAAAAACATGGATAAAAATGTATTTTAAATATAATAGGATAATATAATAATATTTTTGAAAACCTTTTATAAAACATGGTTTTGAAGGAACATATATTTAAGACAGAAGATAAAGGTAAAGCCATACTTTCTTAAAAACAATTTCTTAATCATATTATGTACCAAAGAGTGGAAAAATGGTACTAATACATAAACACATCATGGAAAACCATATGATAATATAATTCATGAATGTTCTTGAGAGATGTATCGTATGATTTTTTCAGTGGAAGAATAATCATAAACAATCCTGATAAGTGATGATATTGTTTCAATAAACTCTTACCACATGGTAACATGGGATTATACTCCCCATGTAAGAAAATGAAATTACATGAAGCTTAAAATAACATAAAAATAGGTAGATTCATGATATAAAATTTCAAATGAAATATATACACATCACATAAAAATATTGGCACATAACATGGAATAAGACACAAAGAAGGAAAATTGAGACAAAATTACTTTACTGATTTGGTAACTTTTGAAACATAAATCCCATGAAATAAAGATTATAAAATGGATATGTAAATACCCATAAATTTAAGTATAATAGGAATATAATACATTCAATGGATACATATATACACTACACAAAAATAAGTTAATGGTGAATAAGGCATGTATCTCACAGAAATAAAATGTGGGATGAAATTCCCTTACCTTATGCCTTGACTCTCATTGCACTCATACAAAATTCCTGTATAATAAATATATGTTTATTATAAATCTATCATAAAAACATATTATTATATCTAATACCATATATGGTTTTATTATTACTATATATTACCCTCTTGTTACATATTCTATGTTAAGGTTTCACTTCGGGTAATATCCGTTTGATTCTTTGCACGTGTCTTAAGTTTTTATACATTTGGCCCTTATACTTATATAATGATTTCCAGAATGTAAAACATGATATAAATATCAATTATATTCAATATATTTTTATTATAATAATATATATAATACAGAAGTATGAAATGGAAAAGACTGTTCATGGAGATCATAGGTTGTACGTACACATGAACGTTGTTTCCAAATTATTATCATAATGAATGAAAGTAAGTAAATGAAATATATGTATATATGTATATAATATAATTAAAGTATAATTATTATGTTATATATATCATATATTTTCACAATACCATCCTTAACACATTCCATGTAAAGTGTTAATGAATCACATCGCTTTGAGTAGGCGATAGTCCACACATCCGTAAACGATGTTATCGTATTTACACAAGATGGAAAGTATAAAGGTATTTGTTATAAAATAATTACATAAGAATAAAGACAATATAAATATAACATATATCATATATAAATAACATGTTCATCATAATTACAAACCATGAAATGTGGTAAATGAAAAATAAACAATCATCGTTTTGTGAGGCGGTAGTTCACCGTACACATAAACAGTGTGTCTGTTACCCATTAGATAGAATTATGTGTAAGTGTAGGTATAAACCTTAGAATAAAAAAATATCAGTATATTTATGATACTGGTTTTGTTTTATAATCTTGTAGTAAGGATAGTTTATATGGTGGATAATGGAAATAAAATTAAAGAAGTTGAGGAAATATGTTACCTCTTCTTTGGGTAACTCCTTTTGGTTTGCAGCAAAGGGATTCCTTGGATGTATTTATTAGCAAGGGTAGGATTCTAGGATTAGGGTAATTAAATTTAGGGGATATTTTGGTAGATATTGTTTGAGATAAAGTGGTTTGATATTTGTGATTAATGGGGAGAGGTGGTGGCCTTTCATAGGGAAGGTAGGGGACACACTTGGCATTTTTGAAAGCAAGTTAGGTGTACCCACGTTTTTACCTAAAAAAAGTCAACCTAAACAAAAAAAAAACTCAATAATGGAAGGTTTATGGAATAAATATCACCAGATAATGGGTTTTTTAAAAGTTTATAAGTCATTTGGGCTCTTAAGTTTAAGATTTATTCCCATTTTAAGCTTAATTTTATCTTAATTGATGTAATTAATTTTAACTGCATTTACTAATATTTTTGGTAAATAATAAGTTTAACTAATTATAAATTATAAACTATTCTGATTAAAAATTTGGAATCCATTTTTTCTAAATTATATTAAAATAATGTTAGTAAATTAATTTAAAATTAATCTTGTAGACGGGACGACAATGGGGGTTTTAAAGTAAAAACGTTCAAAAGTTTTCTATGATTATATATTCCATTTGAATATGAAATTGATTATAATGACCTAAATTAGATTAATTGATAAATAATTTATATAATTTTAATTTAAAACCAAATTCTGATATAATTTATCACTATAAATAATTTATATTAAAAATAAGTTTTGAATTAAAATTCAGTATTTTTCACTATTCATTATAAAATGAAACTTCAGAGAAAAATACAAAAAATTCACCCTAAGATAATATTTATGTTTATACTATAAATATTAATTTTATTTTGAAATATAATATTTGTTAAAGTGTCAAAAATTAGATTTAAAATAGTTTATCTATTAAAAGGTGGTAAAAATGCCTTAATAAAAATTTAGTATTTTATCCGTAAAATTGGGTATGCATTTATCTTAAGCCTATAAAATATATTGGATGAATATAAAAAATATTTAATTTAATATAATATATATATTACATTAAAATCACTTAATAATTATATTTAATTTAATTTATTAGGATAAAACAGCTTTGTGAGCATAAAAATAATAATATTTTCCTTTATATTCAATCAGTTTTCATATCCATTTCTAATTAATTTGTAACCAATGAATTAATTCTCTATCTGTGTGAACCATATATTTTCATAAGTTAGTTAACCCTTTTTAATAAATACTAATTTAATGGAAAAATTATTTCTTATTATATTAAATAATATTTTAATAACATATCACTATTCAGTAAAACTCCGTTTTGAGTGTTGTGCAAGATATCAAGGAAATTCATTCTTGAATGTAATGTAAGGTAAACTAATTGTTCTGTTTAGGGGAAAATAAACATTATGTTTTGTATAGTGCATGAATAAATTGGTGTTTCATATAATTCAATCCAAACATAGTGCTATAAATTAGACTACTTTTAGTGTTGCATAAAATGAAAAATATAAAAAAGATTAAATTAATTCGAATTTTGTTTCCACAAAATCTAGGGGTGTTACATTCTACCCCCTTAAAATTAATTTTACCCTTGAAATTATTTTGGGTTATTAAAGGTTTAATACTTAAAAGTTCCTTTCATAAAAACCCACATAATAAAAATAGATATTGAAACTGCCTTTAAAAAAGGAAAGTTGAAAATCTAATGGCTACTCAAAGTAACTCATAACTAGATTCCCACATAAGATAACATAGGTGGGAAGTGAAAACATGAAATTGGGGGAAAATAGTAAATATTAATAGGAAGTTATTGAGGTCATAAATCAAAAACAAGTGAGTGATTAATGAAAAGTTGAGTTCCTCAAATTCATAAATCAATTACAATTTTAATGGCCATTGGTTCAAGAAAAATTAAGGTATTAGGAAAAAAATTTATTTCTAGATCGTTTTACTAAAGCTTAAGAATTTTCATAAAAATATGTACTTTCATGATTTCAGTACAACCTCACCCTTTGCCGTTCGTTGATCTATTTCACATCTTTCTCAAAAAATGAAGGTGAATTTTTTATTCATTAAGTACTAATAGATCATGAGATCCATGATATGAAATCCCATTTTTCATTAGTTATAAAAAACACATAGTTATTAGGTCATGTTATCCAATATACATAAATCATTATGTAGTGAGATAATACTTTAGTCTTACCGACTTCATCTGAAGTTTAACTTAAAATTTCCATAAATGTTTAACCTTATAACCCTTATGAAAGATGAAAATTAAATACTTTATAAAGAAATTCATGAAATCATCTTAACATTGATCCCCCATATATCACAAAGTACCACTTGGTTGTCACATTATAAAACATGTGAATACTCTCATTGAATATTCCCTTGAAATATGGAAATAACCTGAGTTACCATAAATATTTTTGGAAAACATGCATTTTACCTTATTCTAATGATTACTAGATACATTATTTAAATCTAATAAGTTATAAACATCATACTTGATGACATATACCACTTTTTCAATAATCTGTTCTAGGGTAATTCATACCATCCAATTTACTTATTCATATATATATCATATCCTTACCCAAACATCATTTTCTCAACATCAGACATTAATTGAGGGTTACTTTCCCTTAATCAAAATATCACCTTTCCATGAAATCATTTTTCTATGTCTTTATTACCATTCAACATGTCTTTGTCAATCCTTAATGAAAACTTATACTGCAAATTCTTATATATTTCATGATTCAAAGAACATAATATTTGAATTACAAAATGTAAATACTCCATTCATCCAACTTTATTCTTAAACCATTACTCAAGCTTCATCAACTTATTACTTAACATCTATTTCCTAGAATATAAAATATGATTCATGTTTAAGGTTACTCAACCTCAATCAAATAATGCTTCATATGTTTAATGTAAACAATACTGGAAAAACATCACATACCTATCACATATCATTTTTAGTCTCTTTATATTTAGAAGTACAACCAATACTCATACCACCTTCCTGATTTTCTTTATCATATTTCCACTTGGGAAATCGATTCACATACTGCCCATAATTTCCAAATGTGAAACATTCAATGTTAACCATTTTCCTTCTAGTTCTCTCCATTGACTAAAAATATAAAGCAGAGGGTGATAAACACATATCATATAAGAAAAGCATATAATGATGAAAAATTACTTATAGTATGTCTAAATCAAGACACTTACTTTTTAATAGATGGAACCTTGGGTTTATCCTAGGTTATTAATAGTCATATTATATTCAAATACTTCATGATGGTTCATAAATAATTTTTTTAATTTCTAAAGCATATCCCCTAGGGGTGTTAGAACAAGTGTGTATTAAGGCCCGTTTTCGTGTACTAGGTTACACCGAGTCAGGCCCGACACACCTTGTCAGAGTTGTTACCCCTAGGTACATCTATGATAGATCCACATCCACTTATAGTATTTAGATAGGGATTCATTTTTAGGAAACCAATCACTCTATACTTTACCAAAATTCTAGACATTTTCCTAAACATTAACTCATCCTTATACTTGTCCTTAGAGGCATCTCGAGACATATCCTAAGAAATATTCCTAGGGATCTCACTAACTTTTTCTCATCCTGGTTTCCAAAGGTTGACTAAACCAACAATCTGATACCAATTATAAGGACCTGATCCTAATGTACATAGACATTACATCACTTTTGCAGAATATATAAAACATTAAAAAAATGGATGCCCAAAAACCATATTAGTTTATTATCATTGAAAACTTGGAATAAAATATTATAACTTAGTGAAATATCCTCAATGTTTTCAACAAAGATCTCCCCCCTTAGTAATTATACTTAAAACCTTCCTTCATAACTCAGGTAAGGGAAACATAAAAAATGGGTGAGCTCAAATGCTTAGTAAGGGTAAATAAAGGAAATGTGAATGAATATCATAAATATAAGGGTATGAGAATGTGACCATGATCATTTGAAGATCATTCCATGCATATTAAAGATCATAAACCTGAATCATGGAATAAATATTTTTAGTTCATAAGACATGAATCATAAGTAAATAAAGATCATAATCCATTAAATAATAAAATAGGAATAAGACATAGAAATGTTGTATACTCATCAACATATAAAAACATGAAAATGTATAAGTAGAAACATGTTCACACATTGAGTTAAGTACATGAAATGAGGCCCTCCCATAGAATTATCGACATGAAACTAGGTCCATGCATAATCTTGTGAACATGAAATTAGGTTCATGCATAACATTATGAACATGTAATTAGGTTCATGAATAAACTTATGGACATGAAAATGGGTCCATGAATAATATTTTGAATGCATAATCAGGTTCACACATAACATTGTGAACACATAATAGGGTTCACTCATAACATTGTGAAGCCAACGATCCCATACCCAAGTGGTAAGGAATACTTCTTGGCATCCAAGAGACCTAGGTTTGAAACTGAGTGGAGGAAAATTTCTAAGGCACTGTAGAAGGCACTGTTTAGTACTATATCAGCTGGAACTATTCACCCGATTTGGGCCTTCGGGCCACTAGTTAGGGCCTATGAGTATCAAGGCCTTAGGGTCATCAAAATTCCTTTAGGCCTTAGGGCATTTAGGCCACAAAGACCATGGAGTAGCCCAGTTCACATAGAGAAGGCCCTAGAAGAGGATCATACCAAATAGTAGTAGTCACTAGAAGCAGAGCTAACTAGATTGGAAGAATGAGAGGGTATGAAAACTGCCATCGGGACCAGGAATTATGTAGCTTTGTATGAAGAAATGATATCCAATCAAAAATTCAAGGTGGGGAGCTTGGTGATTAATGATGCAGAAGTTGGGAAGGGGCAGTTTTAGTGGGTTGGGCCTACGAGTCATGTAATGGGAATAATATGCCTCTGGGCCTTTGGGTCATGTATTGGACTTCAGGTTATGTAGTTCCTTGTGACTTGGGCCTATGGGTCATGTTAGGGTTCCCCTTAAACCCTTAAAAGAGGTTATTATCCATAATAGAAAAAAGAAGGCCTTCAGGACATTCGGGTCATAACATTGTGAACATGCAATCAGGTTCACACATGAACTTATAAACATGTAACCAGGTCCATTCATAACATTCTAAACATATAATCTGGTTCATTTATAGAACTTATACTCACTAGTCATCCATCATTACCCAATGCATTGGAGGGAGATATACATCCCACCTGCCACATAATGAAATCATACATGCATGTGCCATAAAACATTCATCATATCATGACCCATGAAAAGACATGGGTTTTATAAACATAAAATAATAACCCATGAGATAAAATGGGTATCATTAACATTTAATTATATCATAACATATGTAAAAAGATAGGTTTCATAATCATTTAATCAAGTCATTACCTATGAAAAGAAGGGGGTTTCAAAAGCATATAACCTATAGAAGAGAAACAGGCATCGTAAGCATTATTCCATCAAAACATAAAACATTCAAGAAACAATATGAATGTAACCTTTGGATAATTTGGTAGATGGGATTGAGTAACATCAATAGATTTCATCTTATATGAAAAATAACTTGGAAATATTTTTTGAAAACATTTCTTGAGGAAAATATATTTTCTTCTTGAAAAATTTATTTTAAAACATAAAACCCGTTGAAAACCATTTTTTTTTAAAAAAACTTTTAAAAATTATAATTAAATATTTTAGAACATTCTAAAAACCTTTTCCTTTGAAAAATTATAAATAATTATTGAATGAGTCTTGAATTCCATTTCTTTTAAAATACTTTGAAAATTTATAAAGAAATCTTGGAAATGTTTTGAAAACCCTTTTCCCTTGAAAACTTATAAAAGAATCTTGAAAACATTTTGAAAACCTATTTGTTTGAAAAAAATTTGAAAACATATAAAAAAATCTTCTAAAATAATTGAAATATATTTTTTTAATATTTTTTGAAAACTTATAAAGGAAGTTTTGAAAATCATTTAATTTTTTTAACATAATTTTTTTGAACATATATTTTCCATTAAAAACCACTTAATTTTTTTCCAGAATATGAGATGTTTTTTTAAACAATAACTTTTTAATCTTATTAAGGAAGATTCAAGGGAATTTTGGTAATGATAGAGAGCAAATCCATACATGCCGAACATTCCTTTTGCACCGTAAAAAGTTTAGAAAAGTGCCTCGACCAGAAAACAACAAGAAGATTACTTTTTTAAAAACCCATTCAATTTAAAAGAAAAAACATGGGTAAAAATTTCTTTTAAATATCATAATATAATAGTATAATTTTTTTTGAACCTTTTATAAAAATGGTTTTTAAGGAAAACATATATTTAACCAAAGAGAGAGGTAAAGTCAGACTTTATTAAAAACAATTTCTTAATAATATCATAAACCAAAGAGTGAAAAAATAGTACTAATACATGAATATATCAGTGAAAACTAGATGATATGATAATTCGTGAATTTTCTTGAGAGATTTATCTTAGTATTTCATCAATTTAAGAATAATCATAAATAATCCCGATAAGTGATAGGATTGTTTCAATAAACTCTTACCACATGGTAACATGGGATTATTCTCTACATGTAAGAAAATGAAATTACATGATGAATAAAATACGATGAAAATAATTATATTAATTATATAATATTTCAGAGGTAGTATATAAACATTATATAAAAATACAAGTGCATAACATGGTATGTGTCTTAAAGAAGGAAAATTGAGACAAAATTACTTTACCAATTTGGTAACTTTTGAATCATAAACCCCATGAAATAAAGATCATAAAATTGAATTGTAAATACCCATAAATTTAATTATAATAGTAATATATTAAATTAATGTGAAGTATATATACACCAAAAAAATAAGTGATTGGTGAAGAAGGAATGTATCTCAAAGAAATAAAAGGTGAGATGAAATTACCTTACCTTGTGTCTTGTTTCTTGTCGTACTCATACAAAACTCCTATATAATAAATATAAGTTTATTACAAATATATCACATAACCATATTATTATATATAATACCATTTATTGTTTTAGTGTGGTTTTATATTATCCACTTGTTAACAATTATATGTCAAGGTTTAACTTTGGGTAATATATTCTTTGTTCTTCGCATGTGTCGTAATTTGTTATATATTTGGTCCTTCTAATTATATCATGAATTAAAAAATGTAAAAAATGATATAAATATAAATAATATTATTTATATTTTTATTATAATAATCTATATAATATAGAAGTATGAAATAGAATACACTGTTTATAGAGACGGTAGGCCGTACACACGCATGAACATTGTTTCCGCATTATTGTTATATTAAAATAAAGTAAGTAAATGAAATATATGTATAAATATATATAATATCAATAAATTAGAATTATTATTATATATTTCATATATATATCAGATTTTTTTTACTAGAACCATCCTTAACACAATCCATGTTATGTGTGAACGAATCACATCACTTTGAGGAGGCGGTAGTCGACAAGTCCAAAAATGATGTTATCTTATTTACACAAGATGAAAAGTATAAAGGTATGTTATATTAAAGAATTAAATAATAATAAAGACAATATAAAGAAAAAATATATAATATATGAATATAATGTACATCATATTTCCCATCCATGAAATATGGTAAAGGAAAAACAAAGAATCATCATTCTGTGAGGCGATAGTTCGCTGTACACATAAACAATATGTTCATTACCCATTAGATGAAATTGTTTGTAATAATAGGTTGTACCATTAGAATAAAAACATATAAGTTTATTGAGGATACTACTGTTTTTTATAATCATTGAATAAGGAGATGTCACGACCTGTCCCCCCAAGGACCGTGCCGTGACTACCCCAAGCCCACCTTCCTTAGGCCAGGGGCTGGCGACTAGCACCAAAGGTGTAATTACCTAAATCTAGGAAGGCATTGAATTTATAACTATAAACACACACAACAGAGCACATATCTGGATACAAAACAATAAGCAAAACTGTATAATAATAGAGTGCTAAAAGTAAAGGGGCCAGAAATACAAGCCCAACTGTAAAGTACAAGTACAATTGAAAAGGGACAAAAAAGCTGAAAGATGAAAAGCAGCTCCTGGATCGTCCACCAAGGATCCTACCTAAAGGGTAGGTACAAATATCCTCTTTAGCACTCTATGTCCATCAGTCTCCTCCGAGTACTGACTCATCGTGAGGTCTACCTCCGAGCACCGTCCAGTCCTAGTACACTCAGCCTCGGTCAGAGCTATCCGTCATCTGCATCCAACACAACGAGGTACGGGCATAGCCCATTCAGGGGTGAGTATAAAAATACTCAATAGAGACCCTAAGACCCTCAAGGTCTCACAAAATCCAACAAGGATAAATCACAAGGTATGAAATCCACAGATAAACCTACTTAGGTATATGCCCATACATATACCTAAGTTATCAAGTAATCCATCTCAACCATGAGGAAATCAAAAAGTTACTGAATCAGCTCACACAGACATACAACTTATGTAGAGAGTTATAGATGATCAGATGTAACCACTGAATCATCTATTCGGTCGAACCCACACAGGATCCAGGAACAGAAATCAGAACTGTCGAACCCACAGAGGATCCAGGAACAGTAAACAAAGCTGTCGAACCCACACAATATCCAGGAATAGTTGTTGAAGCTACTGAACCCACACAAGATCCAGGAACAATCTTTAGTACTGTTGAACCCATACAAGATACAAGAATAGTCTTCAGTGATGTCTAACCCACACCGGATCTAGGAATAGTCTTCAGTGCACAACCAACAACAGGGTTCTGCACAAAGCATTCTTGATTCCGGGAGGGTCCGCTCCTCAAGCCAAGTGTCAATACATCAAGTTCCAAGAAGTCCCATGTTTATGTATCTAAAATATCCTTCTATCCATAATAAACTCAATGCAATAGATGGTGCGTCAATCAGACGCCCGATCTGAGAGTTATTGACATTTCCGTTTCGAGGGCCCAGTTAGATTTATGTTCGATCCAACCCAGCCATACCCCAACTGTGTCCAAACCTCGAGTGGGGTATACCAAAATAACCGCCTCCTTCTAAGTTTTCTGCTTCCATAGATGATTATTCAATCGGATTCACGTAGTTCAAGTAACGAGAAAAAGAGTGGAAACATGTCAAACGGGTCCGGGTCTAGTCCAGCCCAGTCGGATCGACCCGGCCCGACCCAGGTCCGTACTGGGGTCTGACCAGATCTGTGGGTCCGACCTGGTCCGTGGTGGTGGCCCGGTCCATGGGGGCATCCTGGCCCGCGCGGGCAGCCCGGCCCGCGTTGGGTCGGCCCGCCCTGGGTCCGGCCCGGACTGGGTCCAGCCCACGCTGGGTCCGGCGCTTGGGGTCCGCCATAGCCACGTTCAGGGGAAATCCGTGCACCCCTGGTATCCTGAATGACTTAGTCGTTCGAGTGGTTTCCAAAACTGGCGCCACATGGCACCGGTCCATGTCATGCGGGACCCAATGATAGGTCCCGCTGCCCCGGGATGGCTGAGCAACCAGCTGCCTTCCGCGTGGTGTAGTTGCACCGCGCCTCCTCTGGAGACTCAGTGGCTCGGGCTGCCGGTCTTCCTCGCGGCCGACCTTACGCCGGCCGTCACTGCACCGCCATGGCCAGGGGCCGCGACCCCCTTTTGTTCCACCGCGCGGTGCGATTGCGCCGTGACTTCCCCGGCAACCCGGCGGCTCAAGACACCGGTTTCCTTCGCGGCCAGCCTTGTTCCGGCCACCAATGCACCACCGCAACCCGTCGGCCACAGGTTACTCTTCCGGAGGCTCAGTTGCGCCGCCACCGTCTGGCGGTGATGATTGTCGCTCCATCCATCAGTGAACTTTGTACAGGTCACCAGACGAGTTCCGATGGCCTGATTCTCATTCTAGAAGTTGCTGTGCATTCCTCAGGACATCGCCTTCAATCCAAAATCATTTTTGACGAGAATCACTCATCCCAGTCTCATGCCGCGTTTAGCATCAAATTCTACAAAGAAGGCGGAGGGGTCGGGCTGTGTTTGTACGGCCCGCACCCTCTACGTTAGGGTGATATCATGCAGGTTTGATTTATAATCCTTGATAGAAAACAAACAACATGCAATAATTAACAAAGCATGTACCCCTACCTTTGATCGTTAGTCGTCGACGTTGGCGCGAGAAAGCGGATGTCTATTTTTTGACATCGGAAAAGAAGATGAAGAAGTCGAGGACGATGTCTTCGGTGTTCTTCATGGACGACGCTTCCTCCCTTATTCCGGTTGAAGATCAAAGAATAATATTTCCATCATTGGTGGATGAAGTGTTCTTCATTCTTCGATTGTCATTCTTCATTGGAGAGAATAAGTATCTCCAATTGCTCTTCCAACCCCCCTCTCAAAAAAGTAATGGCCAATATAAATTAAATTATGTTTTAATAATTTAATTTGAATTTCACCATTAATTCAAGAGGTATTGGAATAATAAATTAAAAAGAGGGGTGGAACCATTAAGCCGGGAGCTCAAGAGGTTTCTCCCCACTTAATGGGGAGTTCAAGAGGTTTTAACCTCGGGTGGTCCCAAAAAAAATAAACATGGAGAGGAGGTTAGGTTCGGGTGGGCCCCACCACCATAACCTCTCATGGGAGGTTAAGGTGTGGTGGTCCCCACCTCCAAATTCCACATAGAGGCTTCAACCAACCAAAAATGAAAATAAAGCTACAAATTTATTTTTATTTAATTTTATTCATTTAAACCCAAAAACTAACTTTTATTCTCGATCAACTGCCGTCGAGGTGAAAGTCTTCTTAAGCGAATACTGGCACTGTGAGTTCAAAGGTGCCCTCAGATTTCAATTCCGAGCACCAGTTCAAAATTTATAAAAACCCACTCACACGTTTACTGAACGTACCTAAAATAAACTTCAAAAATTGATTCCTGGTACACCGGGCCTCAGAATCATGCACCGTCAGTTTTCGCGGACTCGAAAAATTTCCATGTATTTAAGAAAAAAAATTTCCATGGAAATTCTGTGTCTTTGCATTCTCTCCACCTCAGGTATTTACATCCCTGTAAGCTACAACTCGAAATAATGGAACAAGTGGGGATACTGAGCACACATCTGAGCCTCCCGATCCCAAGTGCTCTCCTGGAGGTTCCCGTGCTGCCAACGAATGCACACCAGAGGTATCGACCATCCATGAAGGACCCACTCCTGTCGATCCTCAATCTCCACTAGAACCTTCGTAAAAGTCACCCCATCATCGACATCCAGCTCTCCATGGTCGATGAGGTGAGAAGGTTCATACACGTATATTTTCAACTGGGATACGTGGAAGACGTCGTGCACCCAGTGCAACTGAGGTGGAAGATCTAAGAGGTATGCCACCTCACCTACTCTGCTAAGGACCTAGAAAGGTCCAATGAACCTCAGAGATAACTTGCTGGCTTGACCAAATCTCTGTAAACCTCGTCGAGGTAAGACCCATAAAAAAACTTGGTCGCCATCCTCAAACTCCAGTGGTCTCTATCTTCTATCGGCATATGACTTCTATCTGCTCTGTGTAGTCTTCATTCGCTCCTGGATGATCTGCACCTTCTCCGTGGTAGCTCATACCATCTCTGGTCTCACTAGTGTTGACTCCCCAGGGTCAGTCCAGCACAAGGGTGATCTGCAAGGTCACCCGTATAACGCCTCAAAAGGTGCCATCCCAATGGTGGAGTGATAGTTTTTTTTGTATGAAAACTTCACCAAAGTTAAGCGATCCTACCAACTGCAACCGAAGTTGAGGACACAAGCACGCAAAATGTCCTCGAGGGTATTAATAGTCCACTTAGTCTGACCATCTGTCTGAGGATGGAAGGCGGTGCACAGATGAAGCTGTGTCCTAAAAGCCTCCTGAAACCTCTTCCATAGCCGGGAAGTAAACTGTGTGTCATGATCAGAGATAATCATAGAGGGTACTCCATGTAGCCGCACAATCTCCTGCACGTAGAGGCATCCCAAGCTCTCTATAGAACCTTTCTCTCTGATCAGTAGGAAGTGGGCCGACTTGGTGAGTCGGTCAATGATCACCCAAATCGAGTCATGAAACCTATATGTACGTATAAGTCTTGTCAAGAAGTCCATGGATATCCCATACCACTTCCACTCTGGGACCTCTAAAGGCTGAACCAAGTCTGCTAGTACCTAGTGCTCTGCCTTCACTTGCTGACAAGTGAGGCACCGAGAGACAAAATCTGCAACTGCCATCTTCATCCCTGGCCACCAGTGCTGTCACTGGAGATCCTGGTATATCTTTTACACTCCTTGATGTACCACTATAGAGGATGTGTGAAACTCCTTCAAAACTTCTTCATGAGGTGACACTGGCATTATAGTACGGACTCTAAAGAGGATGACGTGCTCCCCACCTTTAGAAAATCCATCAGGTGCCTACCCTGTGGATATATGAGCACGTCGTGTCTCGTAGTCAATGTATCCTCACTTTGCCTCCCTGAATCACTGAAGAAGTGGAGGAGTGACTATAAGAGACTGAAGGAAAGCTACTCCATCTCAGTCCATAAAGGATATCTGTAAATCAGCCAGCTACTCTATCACCTCTCCTGACAGCTGTATACCAGATCTCCTAATGAGTGCATCTTCTACAACGTTACCCTCCCTAGGAGTATAGACTGTCTTGAATTCATAGTACTGGAGGAACTCATGTCAACGTCACTGTCTCAAGTTCAGGTCCTTCTAAGAGAAGATATACCTGAGACTCTTGTGATTAGAGTACATGGTAAAACGCTTGCCCATCAGATAGTGTCGCCACATCTTCAAGGCGAAGACCACTGATGCTAACTCCAGGTCATGGGTAGCGTAGTTCTGCTCATGCTGTCTTAGCTACTGAGAACCATACACGATCACTGCTCACTCTTGCATCAGGACACACCCGAGTCCAGTCCCTGATGCGTCGTAGTAGACTACGTACCCTATGCCTTACTCTAGAAGCCTCAATATGGGGGCACTATTCATCCTCTGCCTCAGCTCCTGAAAGCTCTGTTGACATCTCTCTGACCACACAAAGGGTTTCCCCTTCTTTGTCAAGGATGATATTGGTACAGCAACTCTGGAGAAGTCTGATATGAACCTCCAGTAGTATCCAGCCAAACCCAGAAAACTTCATACCTCCGTCACACTTCTGGGTGGCTCCCAAGCAAGTACCGCCTCAATCTTCTCTGGATATACTGCAGCTCCAGCCTCCGAGATGACATGTCTTAGAAAGTGAACCTCTCGGATCCATAACTGGCACTTTGAGAGATTACCATAAAGATGGTGCTCTCGGATTGTGTCCAGTACTACCTGCAAATGGTAGGCATGATCCTCCTCAGTAGTCAAGTAAATCAGAATGTCGTCGATAAAGACTACAACAAAGCAATCGAGGTATGGCTAGAAGATCATGTTCATGAGTCCCATGAACACTTCTAGAGCATTGGTTACACCGAATGACATAACCAAGAAATTATAGTGTCCGTATCGACATCTGAAGGTCATCTTATACACATCCTCATCTCGAAATCTAAGCTAGTGATAGCCTGATCTGAGGCCTATCTTCGAGAACCACCGTTCTCCCTTCAACTGATAAAATATTTTGTCAATCCTCAGGAGTGTGTACTTATTCTTCATGGTCACCTGGTTTAGGCGATAGTAGTCGACACAAAACCTCAAGCTCCCATCATCCTTCTTGGCAAACAAAATCGGGGCTGCCCAGGGAGAAACACTGGGCTGGATGAATACCTTCCCCTGCAAGTCCTCTAACTGTACCCGTAGCTCACAAAACTCAACAGGATCCATCCGATATGCTGGTGTAGATATCAGTGCCGTCCCGTGGTACAGGTCAATGTAAAATTCCACCTATCTGTGAGGAGGTAGACCTGGAACATCATTAAGTAAAACATCTGGATACTGTTCCACCACTACAGGATAGATCAGACTCTCCACATCTATTATTCTGAGGGTAAGGCAGGACAACTGATGAGTGATTGGTTGCACCCTCCTCCGAGTAAGTCCATCCTATGCTGCAAAGGCTCCCTTCTCACCGGTGAAGGTGAACTTGGTCCCATCTGTGCAGAAACTCCGTACTTTGCGCCTAATACAGTCAATCTGAGTATGGACTATAGATAACCAGTCCAAAACCAATATGACATCATAAGGACTCGATGCTGCTATGAGGAGATCCCAGCCAAAGCTCTCACCTCATAGAGTAAGCTTACACTACCAGTACCAGTGCGTGATCATCGATTCTACTCCTGTAGGAGTCTCTAGCCATAAGGATCGATCCAAAGACTCCATCGAAATCTTTGATCTCCGAATGAGGGCAGTGGCAATGAAAGAGTGACCGAAACCTGTGTCTATAAGAACTGCAACTATGGTGGAATAGACACAGATCATACCTCAAGTCATCTCTAGAGCACTATGATCGTAAGCCTCAGATGCCTAGAGATGAGCTCTCACCTATCCACCTGCTCCCTGTGGTCGGGGTGGACCTCCTGGTGGTGGTGGTGGTAACACCTCAAAACGTCGCCCACCACCAGCTGCATGACTAGATCCTCTTCCATGTCCGACTGTGCCCTGTGGATCACCTTGATCAAACCTCTGCCTCTACCTGGGAGGTCCCTCAACTGTATGATGATCATCCGAATGGTGGGTCAGACAGTCACGAGCCATGTGACCCAGCCCACCATATATGAAACAATGCCTATTCCTCAAATGAATGGCTCTATATCGTGTGCCTCATACAACCGAACCCGTGTCCTGAGGTCATCCACCAGATGGTCTAGTCTTCTCGAACCTCTGTGAAATCTGTCTGCTGCCTGCTGCAGAAGACTCTGCTACGTGACGCCCGGTGGTGGGTCTTGCTGCTGGTGACTTCTCATCAAGGAAACTCTACACTAATATGGCTCGCTCCAACACCCCTGTATGTGTCGGGATGCTGAGGGATATCATCAAATCCCTGATCTCTCACCTGAACCCCTGCTTGAATGTCTAGGCCCTGAAGAATGGGTCCTGTACCATATCTGTGGAGTAGCGCGAGAGGTTGGTGAACCTCACTGAGTACTGAGCTACCGTCATGCTACCCTGCTGTAGATGCAGTAGCTCCTGTATCCGCACCACACATAGGGTGGCTATGACAAACTCCGCCCGAAACAGGATCTCGAAGTCTGCCCAGAGAAGTGTTGCCTCTTCATGCACCTGGAGCATCAGGCTACACCATCTTCCTGCTACTTCCTGAAGGAGACTCGTGGAAGGGATCACCATAAGGTTGGCAGGTGTCCCTACCAGTCTGAAGACTCTCACCATAGCCTCTAGCCAATCCTCAGATGCCTGCGGGTCCATCTCTCCCCTGTACCTGGGTGGCCTATAGTGCTGGAACTCATGCAACGTGCTCATGCGACATGAAATCTCTGCTGTTGGGGATTGTGGAATAGGTGGACCAATGGGTAGTGGTACCATTGGTGCCTCCACTGTGATAGGGCCCTGCACTGAGGCCTTGTCACTTAGTGGGTTTCCATCTCGTACAAGGCCTGGTACCCTGGATGGCTGTCTACGTGGGGCTATCATGAAAAGGAACAGGTGCACCATGGTCAATAAGTTATACCTGGTGATATGAGTCAAAGAGATCACTAAGAAAACTATTGAAACACACACGCAATCAATGTTTTCATGCACTGAGTCAGAAATCAGAAGTCAGGGTCCTGGTGTATGGATACATCGGCCGCCACACCAACACTAAACTCCCTGAACTGAAAACCACACTAAGTACCCTTAACATTGTTGCTTCATAGAAAAGATTAGAGTCCTAAGTTCTAAGGTATAACTGACTCCTCTAATACCAATTTTTCATGAACCGTCCCTTGGGGCCCATGCCGTGACTACACCAAGCCCTCCTTCCTTAGGACAGGGGCTGGCGACTAGTACTAATGGCGTAATTCCCTAAATCTGGGAAGACATTGCCTTTATAAATGTAAACACACACAAAAGAGCACACAACTGGATACAAAAAACTAAGCAAAACTATATAAAAAAAGAGTTCTAAAAGTAAAGGGGCCAGAAATACAAGCCCAACTATAAAGTACAAGTATAACTAAAAAGGGACAAAAACAACTTTTGGATTGTCCACCACAGATCCTACCTGAAGGGTAGGTATAGATAGCCTCCTCAGCACTCCACATCCATCAGTATCCTCCGGGTACCGACTCGTTGTGAGGTCCACCTTTGAGCACCGTCCAGTCCTAGTACACTCATCCTTGGTCAGTGATTTCCATCATCTGCATCCAACATAATGAGGTGCAGGCATATCCCATGTAGGGGTGAGTATAACGATACTCAGTAGGGACCCCGAGACCATCAAGGTCTCACAAAATCCAAAAAGGATAAACCACAAGGTATGAAATCAATAGATAAACCTAATTAGTTATATGCCCATACATATACCTAAGTTATCAAGTAATCCATCTCAATCATGAGGAAAACAAAAAGTTACTGACTCAACTCACACAGGCATACAACTTATGTAGAGAGATAGAGATCATCAGATGTAACCACTGAATCATCTATTCTGTTGAAACCACACAGGATCCAGGAATATAAATCAGAACTGTCGAACCCATACAGGATCCAGGAATAGTAAACTGAGTTTTCGAACCCACATAGGATCCAGGAACAGTCTTCAAACCTGTCGAGCCCACACAGGATCCAGGAACAGTTGTTAGTGCACATCCATCCACATGGTTCCGCACAAAGCATGCTTGATTCCGGGAGGGTCCACTCCTCAAGACAAGTGTTGATACATCAACTACCACTAAGTCCCACATTTATGTATCCAAAAGATCCATCTTTCTATAAGAAACTCAACGTGATAGACGGTGCGTCAATCGGACGCCCGATCTGAGAGTTATTGGAATTTTCGTTCTGAGGTCCCGGTTGGATTTACGTTTGATCCAACCCGGCCATAACCTAACTATGTCCAAACCTAGAGTGGGGTATACCAAAAGAACCATCTCCTTCCAAGGTTTTCGTCACCATAGAAGGTTCGTCAATCAGATTCCCATAGCTCATGTTACAGGCAAAAGAGTGGAAATAGGTCAAACGGGTCCGGGTCCGATCCGGCCCAGTCGGACCGACCCGGCCCGACCCAGGTCCGAACTGGGGTTTGACCCGGTCCTTGGGTCTGACCTGGTCCATGGGTCCGACCCGGTCCGTGGGGGTGGCCTGTCCCACGGGAGCGGCCCGACCCACACTGGCGGCCTGATCTGCGCTGGGTCCGGCCAGTGCTGGGTTCGGCCCGGCGGCCCATGGGGTCTGCCCTAGCCACGTCCAGGGGGGAAAGCCGCACCCCCCTGGTATCCCGAATGGATTATAAGTTCGAGTGGTTTTCAAAACTGGCGCCACGTGGCACCGGTCCGCGTCATGCGAGACCCAGCGACGGGTCCTGCTCCTCCCGGCTGGCCGAGCGGCTAGCTGCCTCTCGCGCGGTGTAGTTGTGCCACGCCTCCTCCAGCGACCTGGAAGCTCGGGATACCGGTCTTCCTCACGGATGACCTTGCGCCGGCCACCGCTTCTAGGGTCCGTGACTCCTTTTTGTTCCACGGCGCGACGTGGTTGTGTTGCGCCTTCCCCGACAACCCTACGGCTCGAGCTGCCGGTTTCCTTCGTGGCCGCCCTTGTGCTGGCCTCTACTGCACTTCCACAGCCCATCGACCACATGTTCCTCCTCCAGCATCGTGGTTGCGCCGCCACCATCACATGGTGATGATTGTCACTCCATTCGTCAGTGAACTTTCCGCGGGTCACCGAACGAGTTCTGGTGGCCTGATTCTCGTTCTGAAAGTAGTCGCACATTCCTCAGGACATCACCTTCGATCCGTAATCATTTTTGACGAGAATCTCTCATCCCAGTCTCATGCTGCGTTTAGTCTCAAATTCCACAAAGAAGGCAGAGGGGTCAGACTGTATTTTTTCGGCCCGCACCCTTTTTGTTAGGGTGTTATCATGCGGCTTCGAATTATAATCCTTAAGAGAAAATGAAGAACATGAAACAATTAACAAATCTTGTACCCCTACCTTTGATCGTTGATCATCGACGTTGGTGTGAGAAATCGGACGTCAAATTTTTGATGTCAGAAAAGAAGATGAAGAAGTCGAGGATGATGTCGTCGGTGTTTTTCAAGGATGGCGCTTCCTCCCTATTTCTGGTTGAAGATCAAAGAATAAGATGTCCATCGTTGTTGGATGAAGTGTTCTTCATTCTTCAATGGTCGTTCTTCGTTGGAGGGAATAAGTTTATCCAAGTGCTCTTCCAACCCCCCTCTCAGAAAAAGAATGACCAATATATATTAAATCATGTTTTAATAATTTAATTTGAATTGCACCATTAATTGAAGAGGTGTTGGCATAATAAATTAAAAAGAGGGGTGACACCATTAAGTGGGGAGCTCAAGAGGTTTCTCCCCACTTAATGGGGTGTTCAAGAGGTTTTAACCTTGGGTGTTCCCCACCAAAATAATCATGGAGAGGATGTTATATTCGGGTGGGCCCCACCACCATAACCTCTCATGGGAGGTTAATGTGTGGTTGTCCTCACCTCCAACTTCCACTTGGAGGCTTTAACCAACCAAAAATAAAAATAAAGCTACAACTTTATTTTTATTTAATTTTATTCATTAAAAACCAAAAACTAACTTTCATTCTCGACCAAATTCCATCGAGGTAAAAGTCTTCTTAAGCGAATACTGATGCTACGAGTTCAAAAGTGCCCTCATATTTCAATTCTGAGTACCGGTTAAAAAGTAAAAAAAACCTGCCCGTATGTTTACTGAACGTACCTGAACAAAACTTCAGAAATTGATTCTGGACACATTGGGCCTCAGAATCATGCACCGTCTATTTTTGCGGACTTGTAAAATTCCCATGTATTTATGGAAAAAAATTTCCACAGAAATTCTGGGTATTTACAGTAGATTTTAGGGGGTAGATAATGGAAATAAAACTAAAGAGCTTGAGGAAAGATGTTACCTCTTCTTTGGGTAACTCCTTTTGGTTTTCATCAGAGGGTTTCCTTAGATGGATTTATGCCCTAGTAGAGGATTATAAGATGAGAGTGGGGATTTTTAGGATCTATTTTTTAGATCTTAGTTTATCCAAAGATTCTTGAGAGTTTTTAGGAAGGTGGAGAGGTGGTAGTCTTTTATTGGTAAGGGAGGAAACACACTTGGAATTTTTGAAAACATGTTAGGAATACCTATGTTTTTACCTAAAAAAATCCATCCCCCAAAAAATATAAATAATGGAAGGTTTATGGTTAAAATATTTCCATAAAATGGGTGTTGGACAAGTGTCTAGGTCTTTTGTTCCCTTAATTTTAAGGTTTCTTCCCTTGTTAAGCTTAATTTTATCTTAATCACTGTAATTAATTTTAACTGTATTTAATAATGTTTTTGGTCAAAAACTAATTTGATCATATTAAACATCATAAATTAAGATAATTCCATATATTGAATCAATTTTTCAAAATTATAATAACATATTTGGTTGAAATTAATTTAAAATTAATCCCACAAATGGGACAGCAAAGTGGGTTTTTAAAGTAAAAACTTTCAAAACCTTTATATATTTTTATGTTAAATTTTAATGTAAAAGTAATTAAAATGAAATATATTGGATTAATTGATAAATAAATTATATAAATTGACATTAAAACAAAATTAAAATATAATTTAAAACTATAAATAAATTAGATGAATAAGTAGTTTTGAATTAATATTAATTGTTTTTCTCTATTCATTAAAAAATAAAACTTCACAAGAAAGTACCAAAAAATTAACCATAATTTATTTTTTATGTTTTTTAATTAAAATATTATTTTTTTACATATATGTTTTTTAAAAGTTCTAAAAATTGGATTTAAAATAAGTTATCCCTTAAAATGTTTTGAAAGTGCCTTAATAAATATATAATATTTTATGCATAAAATTGGGTTTATTTTTATCTTAAGACTAAAAAATATATTGGATTAATATAAGAAATATTTGAGTGAATATATTATATATATATATTACATTAATATCACTTACTAATTGTAATTACTTTAATTTATTAAGATAAACATCTTTGTGAGAATAAAAATAAAAATAAAAATATTTATTTTCAATCAGTTTTTATATTCATTTAGAATTAATTTATAACCAATGAATTCATTTTATATTTGTTTAACCATAGTTTTTTATAATTTAGTTAACCATTTTTATAACTACATAAATTTAACGGCTAGGTTATGTAACACCCCGACCCCTCTAGACAGGAGTCGGTGCATTACTTGTGATATTGGCATGGTTAGAAGGAATGAAAATCCTGAAGGAATGATCAGTTTAGTAGTCTTGAAGAAACTATATACATAGATTTAAAACAAAATACATTGGATAAGGTTACAAGATACAATACATAATGAAAAACAGAAACTGCATCCAAAAGCACTCAATAAATGACTTCCTCTTCATAACCTATTGAAGGTAAACAATGAAAGGGGTGAGCTCAAATGCTCAGTAAGGGTTACAAATAGTGGAAGCATGAGTAAAAAAATAAGTGAATCATAATCAATCTGACATAATCAAAATGGCATAGAGAATAAATGAATAACTAATTCCATTAATAAACTGAGAATGAAACTACATCCATAGATTTTGTCATAGTGAAAACCTCATGGATAGTAATAATAACTCATAATGAATAAAGATAATTCTTATTAATTGGAAGTCATCTATCTGGTACATGAACCACAATACCGTAAAATTGGTTTAGTTCTATGGGTAGAAACCCGTCTAATTTTTTTTGGAAACAAACTCGAAGGGTCTGTTGCCAAACTGTTTTGTCTCATGAGACCTACTGATGCATCGAGGGGCTATAGTGGGGCCCACCCACATCTACATCCAATAATTATTTATAAATAGATTCAATACAAGAGCAATATGTATTTACATTATCCATATAGAATAGAGGATACAGATTCATCAACATTTCCACAGTCAAATTAACATTCAAAATAAATACCGTATGTAAAATGGTATACGACTTAGACAATAATAATATCCAGGATATGAGAATATGGATATTTAAATGGAATATAATTTCAATTGAAAAGTGATATCAAATGGGCAGTAGGTACACCACATAAGAAAGATTAGGTGCAAAATTACTAAGCAAGTCACAACGAAGTGAAAATTGAGACAAAGCTCGTTACTATGTTGTATTCAATTGAGTCGTATGACAAAGTTAATAACCAACAAAAGAGTCACAAAATACAATGAATATAATTAGAAACATGATAACATATGTCAAATGGTAGTACACTTATACCACATATAAGAAATAATAGGCGAACAATGAAAATCACACAGAATTGAAGGTGAGATGAGAAAACCTCTTACAAACATTTTGGCACAGTAATGAGTGTTATTGCAAGGTCTTAATGAGATGTAAAGGGATTTCATTATTTATATGTCAAAAGGGAAGTATGGGGGAGGTGAGAGAACATACCCCATCATTAGAAAATTAAAAACAAAAGCACACAAGATAGGGTGGATTCTTGAATAAAAGTGAGAGAATGGATCCCTTACCTTATGCTTGAAGGTGTTCTTGACTTGTTATTAAAGACTTGAATAAAAAAATTAGGATTATTAATTCATAAGTTCAGAACCTTTTTTATATGTAAATCATTTATTATAATCCTTTTTAGTTCATTCTAGGTCTTGTTGATTGGTTATAAGGTTTAATTTCATTGTTCGGGCTCGTTTGTTTACTTGGTTTTAAATGATTGGTTCCCTTATATTCAAGTTTGGATAAATATATAAGATGGATGTGATTGTCCAGAAATTAATTTATAAACTATTAGTGAACATCCATGAGATTACATGGTTTTAAATTTAATTTGGGTTACTTATATTAATGTCGAATTTATATATATATATATATATATATATAATCTTTGTAATAACTATTTTGGTTATTCGGTGGGTTTGATCATGATGAACATTTTTTTTTGATTTATAAGTTAATACCATGTGTAAAAAAGTATTAAAGAACTAAAAATAGGATATATTACATAATAATCTGGTTCAACCATAACAAAAATGGTTTCCTGACCAGAATTAAAGATTATAATAAAAATCGATAGACCGTTGTCCTTGAATGTGCTAAATTAGCACATCTCAAAAGGTGCTTTCATTTATTTCAAATAAAAGTGGGGAAAGGAGAGAAGATAGTGGAATATATACCATTAGAATGAAAACATTCCAGTACATATATGTTACTGGATTTATCATACTATTTTGGTGAAGGGAGGTGAGAAAAGAAACAAAAAATAAAAGAACTTAAAAGAAAAGAAGGGATTTGAAAGAGGAATTACCTCTTGAGACTTCCTCCTTTGAGAACCTTTTAAGGGGAGAGGTTTTGGTATTTTTATGAGACCAAAGATTGTTGGACATGGGTGAGGAGGTTGGGGAGGTATTTGGATAGAATTTGGAGAAGGCACAAGGCTTGAGAGGAGTGAATGGAAGGGGGGGGGGGGGTGAGAGGGGGGTTTTATAGTGGAGGAGAGATGGGATTTCTTAATATAAAACTCATTAATTTATTATTTCCTCTCAAGAAAAACAATAGTGAGTATTACATGAACAAGAAAAATAATATATGAATGTGACTTCTAACCAATTGGGCTTACATCAGCAGATTATCATCAATGACTCAATTAATCCATCATTTAGCATTTATCTTGAATTATCAGATTTTAGTATTCATAAAAAATCTAAGTATTTTAGAAAAATCCAAAAAATTCACCCTAATTATTTTTTGATGTGTAGAATCCAAAAATGAAGTCCATTTTTCAAAAATAATTTTCTAAATATGATTAATTAAATATTTAATTAAATCTTTATTTAATTGAAAAATATAATCACTTAGAAAATTCATCTTCATCTTTAGGGTGTCTGAATTCATTTATACACTCAAGGGTATAGATACCATTCATAAGAGTAAGTTACTATTCACCGAAAAATTATTTTAATTCTATCAGAATCTAAATATCATCTTGAACACAACCGTGTATATCATATTTTTAAAATTCAAATAACAGAGCTGGTAACTTTATGTTTAGTGGCTAAGTTATGGATATCCCCTATAAGTCACCATGTTTTTTCCATAGGGGCTCTGTGATTCATGAAATATAGGCTACCTAATGAATACAATGTATTTAAGAGAAATATACCATAAGATGTTTGGGGTGGTACATTATTCCCTCTTTCAGAAATTTCATCCTCGAAATTTTATGTATAAATCCCACCAAAAAGATGTGGGTGATTCTTTTTCATAACATCCTCAGGTTCCCATGTTTCTTCCTCTATATTCTGGTTTCTCCAAAGAAACTTCACTAGGTGAGTTGTCCAATTTCTCAATATCTTCTCCCTTGTGTCAAGAATCCCAATAGGCTTTTCACAATATGACAAATCAGGTTCTAGTTCTATTTCTTCATATGTGAGAACATGCATTGGGTCTGACATGTATTTATTTAACAATGACACGTGGAACACATCATGAACTCTGGAGAGATTTGGCGGCATCGCTAGATGGTAAGCTACAACTCTAATTCTTTCCATAATTTCAAATGGTGCGATGTACCTGGGGCTCAGTTTCCCTTTCTTACCGAACCTTAGGACACCCTTCCATGGAGATACTTTCAGAAAGACATGATCTCCCACTTGGAATTCAAAATCCTCTCGCTTATTGTCAGCATAAATCTTCTTCCTACTTTGGGCTGCCTTAATATGGGCTTGAATTTTCTTCACCTTTTCTATGGTTTCTGCAATAAGTTTTGTGCCTATAAGTTTCCTCTCACCAACTTCGTCCCAAGAAGTTGTAGTTCGACACCTCTTTCTATATAAGGCTTCATATGGAGCCATTTGAATAGTTTAATGGAAACTATTGTTGTAGGAAAATTCCACCAAAGGTAAGTATTGATCCCACATACCTTGGAAGTCAAGAGATCATGACCTCAGCATGTCTTCTAGAGTTTGTATAGTCCTTTCAGACTATCCATCGGTTTGGGGGTGATAAGATTTACTCATACAAAGCTTAGTATTCAAATATTTCTGGAGACTTTTCCAGAACTTTGATGTAAACCGGGGATCTCGATCGGATACAATTGATAGCGGTGCACCATGAAGTATTTCAACTTCATTAATATATAGTCTTTCCAGGCACTCGAGTGGAAAATCCTCTCGTATAGGAAGGAAATGTGTTGATTTTGTGAAACAGTCAACAATTACCCATATTGCATCATTCCTTCTAGGTTTCCTTGGTAGTACAGTGATAAAATTCATCGTAATGTTACCCCACTTCAACATAGGAATAGTTAGAGGTTGCATCACTCCTTTGGGATGTTGTCTCTCTGCCTTCACTTGTTGACAAACTAGACACCTTGATACGTAGTCAGAAATTTCCCACTTCACATTATCCCACCAGAAACATTCCTTCAGATCTCTGTACATCTTGGTGCTACTTGGGTGTATAGAGAAATTTGAGCTATGGGCATCGTCTAATAGTTACCTTTTTAGCTTAGGTACTGATGGAACGCATAACCTCTTCCCAAATTTCAGAACTCCTCCTTCATACACGAAGTCAGCCAGTCTTCCATCCTTGACAACATTAATTTTCTTGTGCATATTCTCATCATCATATTGAGAGATTTTTATTTTCTCTAATAAAGATGGTTTAGAAATAATTTGAAAGAGAAAAGATGTTTCCCCTTCCTTAAAAATTCCCATATCCATCTTCAGTAGATCCATGAATATAAGATCTCTTTCAATCCTCATTTGAGCCAAAAGGCCATGATCTTTCCTGCTTAATGCATCTGCCACCTTATTCTCCTTTTCTGGGTGGTAGTGTATTGAAAAATCGCAATCTTTTAGTAACTCAATCCATCTTCTTTTCCTCATGTTGAGTTCTTTTTGTGTGAAAATGTATTTCAAACTCTTGTGGTCCGTATAGATCTCACATCTCTCTCCGTATTGATAATGCCTCCATATTTTCAGAGAAAAGATTACGACTGCTAACTCCAGATCATGAGTTGGATAATTTTTCTCATGAGTATTCAACTATCTTTATGCATAATCAATAACTTTATCATTTTTCATATGGATGCAACCCAACCCATTCTTTGATGCATCACTGTATATCACAAACCCATCAATTCCATATGGAAGAGTCAAAATTGGAGCATTGAACAATCTTATTTTTAATTCTCCGAATCATTATGTACACTCTTTTTTCCACAAAAACTTAAATCCTTTTCGTGTGAGCTTGGTTAGTGGGTTAGCCAGTCGGGCAAAATTCTGAATAAAACGCCGATAGTA
The DNA here is from genome assembly GCA_963277665.1 of Viscum album. Lineage (NCBI taxonomy): Eukaryota > Viridiplantae > Streptophyta > Magnoliopsida > Santalales > Viscaceae > Viscum > Viscum album. The sequence continues at coordinate 197,409,143 of OY728164.1, forward strand.
ACCTGCTAAGACAATAAAACTGCGTACCTCGGTTATGTTTTTTGGCATGGGCCAATCTTGGATTGCCTTTATCTTCACAGGATCAACTAGGATTCCATCCTTAGAGACAATATGGCCCTAAAAAGAAATTGATTTAATCCATAATTCACACTTTCTAAACTTCCCATATAATTCATTTCTTCTTAGAGTTTCCATAATATTCTGCAAGTGATTCTCATGATCCTCATAGATTTTTGAGTATACCAGAATATCATCGATGAACACCACAACAAAGTTACCAAGATATTCCTTGAAAACTCTATTCATTAAATCCATGAAAATAGAGGGTGCATTAGTCAGTCCAAATGGCGTCAACGTAAACTCATAATGCCCATACCTAGTTCGAAATGTTGTCTTAGAAATATCTTCCTTCCTCACATGCAGCTGATGATATCTGGACCGAAGATAAATCTTCAAAAAGTATTGGGCTCTATGGAGTTGATCAAGTAAATAATCAATCCGAGGAAGAGGATACTTATTCTTTATTGTAATAGCATTGATTTCCCTATAATCAATGCAGAGCCTCATGAATCCATCTTTCTTCTTGACCAATAAGACCGGGGCTCCCCATGGAGAAACACTAGGTCGAATAAATCCTTTGTCACTCAAATACTCTAGTTGTTTCTTTAGCTCTACTAACTCTATAGTGGCCATTCTATAGGGGTTATTTGATATAGGTTTCTCACTAGGAATTAAATCAATAGAGAACTCAACTTCCCTCTCCGGAGGATGTCCACGTATATCCTCTGGAAATACATCAATGTAATCTTACACTATGTGCACGTCTTCAATTTGAAGATTTATTTCCTTTCCCATAGATGTTGGTTTATCTACCTCTCCAAGTATTGCATTTAGTAGAGCTACTGGGGGTGGTTCTCGATAAGAATCAGGTGGTGATGTTTCTGCCCTAAAGATAAGGGATTCTACACCATTTTCAAAAATTGTTACTTCCTTCTTCTTACAATAAATCTTCGCATCATAATTTGATAGCCAATACATGCTGAGAATTATATCAAATTCAGTCATTGGTATGATGACAAGGTTAGTAACTAAAGCACGTTTTGGTGACTGGAGGGGGACTAGTCGATATACCTTTGTTGCAATGATACATCCCCCAAGAGTTTTGACTAACAATTCCTTTATTAAATAAAATTGGACACATCTAATTTCCTTGGAAAATTGAGAAGATATAAATGAATGTGATGATCTAGAATCAAATAAGGTGTTGTCTAAGTTTGAGGAAACAATTAAAGTACCTGCCACCATATCATTAGGAACTTCGACCTTTGCAGTTGTAAACATGTATGCTCTCCCTTGATCTCTTGTCTTTTTCTGAGTCAAGTTTCCTTTGCATTTAGGACAATCATTTGAATAGTGTCCCATCTCTCTGCAATTGTAGCATTGAATATCGTTTAATTGTTTCTTTCCCTTTCATTAATCAGATCGATGACCCTTTTCTCCACACTTATAGAAGACTCCCATGCCTTTCAAGCATTTTTCGAGATGATTCTTTCTACAGTTCTCGCATAATGGGAAACTATGCGTTCCCTTGCTCTTCTTTGGTGCTTCTCCTTTTCCTTTGTTATTAGAGTACCACTTCTTATCTTGGTTTCCTTTGAAAAGATTTGATTTAGGAAATTCCTTCTCTGTTTTGATATCACTTGATATAATTCTATCATATGATGAAAATGCTTGAGAAGCCAGTGCCCTCTGAAGACGTGGCTTAAGACCTTCAAAGAAATGATCAATCTTGTCTGCTGATTCACATATGTAATCTACAGTATACCTGGCCACCTCTGTAAAATTAGCCTCATACTCTGCAACACTGTCTTCTTCCCTTTGTTTCAAGCTGAGGATTTTTTGCTTCATTTCAGTTCATTGCTCACGAGGGAAATATTTTTCAAAGTATATTTCCTTAAAAGTCCTCCATTCCATATCTTCTATTTCTTCTTCCTCTGTGGTATTTTGAATCAGGGACCACCATTGATCAGCATCTCCCTTGAGACAATATACTTCCAGTACTACCTTTTCATTTTCATTGCATATTAACACTGTGAATATCTTTTCAAGGGAATTGATCCATTTCTCAGAAACAACTAGATTAGTAGTCCCGATGAAATATGGGGTATTCTGCCGCATGAAATGATCCAACATAGGTATGGAATGGTTATTCGTTATAACTTGAGTAAGTTTTCCCAATATGGTCATGATATGATCTGCTCCAACATTGACTGTGTTGACTTGCTCAGTAGGGAGATCCCTACCCTTCCCACGAGTATTGATTCGCCTTCTTCCATTATATGCCATCTCTAGATAATGGCACACACTAGATCAGGGTATGAATTATAATGTGTAATCTTGACATAACAAAATACTTAACATAAATTAAGTTCCTATGCATGGATAATTCCATAATCCAAAAAATGGTTCCTTTGAGGAATAATTTACATTTCAATCCTTCATAATTGCTTGTAAAGAAAATATTAATTATCCTTAGCATATCCCCCGAGAGTGTTGTAACCAAGAGTACAACAAGTCCCGTTGTCGTGTACCAGTTTCCGTTCGAGTCTAACTCAAAACGGTGTTTTCAGGTTTTACCCCTAGATACATATGTGCCAGAGCCACCTCTACCTGCTCATATCCAGATAGGGATGTATTGCTTGAAAGATCCACATAATCTATTACTTACCAAAATATGAGGATGTTCTTGTAAGTTTATCCTCAAATACTACCTTAGGGATTTGTTCCCTACTATATGTTTCCTACTCTAGTTTCCAAGTTTCCTACTAAACTTCCTCTGATACCAACTGTAACACCCCGACCCCTCTAGATAGGAGTTAGTTCATTACTTGTGATATTGGCATGGTTAGAAGGAATGAAAATCCTGAAGGAACAATCAGTTTATTAGTCTTGAAGAAACTAGATACATAAATTTAAAACAAAATACATTGGATAAGGTTACAAGATACAATACACAATGAAAAACAAAAACTGCATCCACAAGCACTCAATAAATGACCTCCTCTTCATAACCTATTGAAGGTAAACAATGAACGGGGTGAGCTCAAATGCTCACTAAGGGTTACAAATAACAGAATCACGAGTACAAAAATAAGTGAATCATAATCAATCTAACATAATCAAAATGGCATAGAGAATAAATTAACAACTAATGCCATTAATGAACTGAGAATGAAACTGCATCCATAGATTTTGTCATAGTGAAAACCTCATGGATAGTAATAATAACTGATAATGAATAAAGATAATTCTTATTAATTGGATGTCATGTATCTGGAACATGAACCATAATACCGTAAAAACGGTTTAGTTCTATGGGTAGAAACCCGTCTGATTTTTTTTAGAAACAAACTCGAAGTGTCTTTCGCCAAACTGTTTTGTCTCATGAGACCTACCGATGCATCGAGGGGCTGTAGTGGGCCCCAACCACCTCTAAATCCAATGATTCTTGATAAATAGATTCAATACAAGATAAATATGTATTTACATTATCTGTATAGAATAGAGGATACAGATTCATCAACATTTCCACAGTCAAAATAACATTCAAAATAAATACCATATATAAAATAGTATATGGATTTGACAATAATAATATCCATGATATGAGAATATGGATATTTAAATGGAATATAATTTCAATTGAAAAGTGATATCAAATGGGTAGTAGGTACACCACATAAGAAAGAGTAGGTGTACAATTACTAAGCAAGTCACAATGAAGTGAAAATTGAGACAAAGCTTGTTACCGTGTTGTATTCAATTGACCCATATGAAAAAGTTAATAACCACCAAAAGAGTCACATAATAAAATGAATATAATGATAACCATGATAATATATGTCAAATGACAGTACAACTATACCACATATAAGAAATAAGAGGCGAACAATGAAAATCCCACAGAATTGAAGGTGAGATGAGAAAACCTCTTACAAATATTTTGGCATGGTAATGAGTGTTATTGCAAGGCCTTAATGAGAGGTAAAGGGGTATAATTATTTATATGTAAAAATGGAAGTATGGGGGAGGTGAGAGAACATACCCCATCATTATAAAATTAAAAACAAAAGCACACAAGATAGGGTGGATTCTTGAATAAAAGTGAGAGAATGGATCCCTTACCTTATGCTTGAAGGTGTTCTTGACTTGTTATTAAAGACCTGAATAAAAAAATTAGAATTATTAATTCATAATTAATGAAAATATTTTATATGTAAATGATTTATTATAATCCTTTTTAGTTCATTTTAGGTCTTTTTGATTGGTTATAAGGTTCAATTTCATTGTTCGGGCTCGTTTGTTTACTTGGTTTTAAATGATTGGTTCCCTTATATTCAAGTTCGGATAAATATATAAGATGGATGTGGTTGTCCAGAAATGAAGTTATACACTATTAGTGATCATCCAAAAGATTAAATGGTTTTAAATTTAATTTGGGTTACTTAAATTGAAGTCGATTATATATATATATATATAATCTTAGTGATAACTATTTTGGTTAATCGATAGGTTTGATCACGATGAACATTTTTTTTCTTTATAATTTAATACCATGTGTAAAAAAGTATTAAAGAACTAAAAATAGGATATATTAAATAATAATATAGTTCAAACATAACACAAATGGTTTCCAGACCATAATTAAAGATTATAACAGAAATCGGTAAATCGTTGTCCTTGAATGTACTAAATTAGCACATCTCAAATGGTGCTTTCATTTCTTTCAAATAAAAGTGGGGAAAGGAGAGAAGATAATGGAATATATAAAATTAGCATGAAAACATTCCAGTACATGTATGTTACTGGATTTATCATACTATTTTGGTGAAGTGAGGTCAAAAAAGAAACAAAAAAATATAAGAACTTAAAAGAAAATAAGGGATTTGAAAGAGGAATTATCTCTTGAGACTTCCTCCTTTGAGAACCTATTAAGAGGAGAGGTTTTGGTATTTTTATAAGACCAAAGCTTGTTGGACATGGGGGAGGAGGTTGGGGAGGTATTTTGACAGAATTTGGAGAAGGCACAAGGCTTGAGAGGAGTGAATGGAAGGGGGGGGGGGAGATGGGGTCTTTATAGTGGAGGAGAGAGGGGATTGTTTAATATAAAACTCATTAATTTATTATTTCCTCTCAAGACAACCAATAGTGAGTATTACATGACCAAGAATAGTAATACATGTATGTGACTTTGAACCAATTGGGCTTACATCAGCAGATCATCATCATTGACTCAATCAATCCATTATTTAGCATTTATTGTGAATTATCGGGTTTTACTATTCATAAAAAAATTAAGTATTTCAGAAAAATCCCAAAAAATCAACCTAACCATTTTTCAATGTGTAGAATCCAAAAATGAAGTCCATTTTTCAAAAATAATTTTCTAAATATGATTAATTAAATATTTTATTAAATCATTATTTAATTGAAATATATAATCACCTAGAATATTCATCTTCATCTTTAGGGTGTCTAAATTCATCTATACACTCAAGGGTATGGATACCATTCATAATAGTAGGTAACTATTTTCCAAAAAATTAAGTTAATTCTATCATACTCTAAATATCATCTTGAAAACAACCATGTATATCATATTTTTAAAATTCAAATCACAAAGCTGGTAAATTTATGTTTAGTGGCTAAGTTATGGCTACCCCCTATAAGTAACCATGTTTTTTTCCATAGGGGCTCAGTGATTCATGAAATATAGGCTACCTAATTAATATAGTGTATTTAAGAGAAACATACCATAAGATGTTTGGGGTTCTACAGGTTATATATTACTATATTAAATAATATTTTAATAATATATCATTATTTGTTAAAACTCGGTTTTGCGTGTTACACAAGCCGTCAAGAAAAGGCAGTCTTGCAAGTAACATAAGATAACACCAATTTTTCATTTAGGAACTGATAACAATTATGTTGTGTGTAGTTCATGATTAACTCGACATTATGTATAACACAATCCAAACATAGTGCTATAAAATAGACTATTTTTAGTGTTGTATAAAATGAAAAATATCAAAAAGATTAAATTAATTCTAATTTTTTCATAAAATCTCAGGGTTTTAAAAATATGGCCTTCATTAGTTGTATAATAATAAACTATATATTATATGAATCTTATCTAACTTACAAAACCTCAATTTAGGGAAAACACCAACCCCAAAAATGATTGAAAATCATTATTTTTTTTGAAACATACATCATTGTAACCCCATATAACTGCCTATTCTTCCCATCCATATATCAAAAATATAATCTTAATTCTACAAAGGTAATTATAATTTTTTTTAATGTGATAAAATTATCATCACCAAGATCTTATTGGTATGTTACCATCATGGTTAATGTATACAACATATCAATATGTGTATATACTATCGTATACATTATAGACCATTTGATGATGGATAAGGTTACCCATACATGTGATTTATTTCTTTATTGTAATAATTAAATTGAATCCTTTAAATACTCTTTCGAAAAAAATTGGTATATATAATTTCATTGAATCAATTATTTTTAATAAATTCAAGGTCTTACAAGTATATATATATATATATATATACCTTAAATTAGTCCATGAATCTTCCTTGATCTATCATGATATATCTTTATACCTTTGACGTATGATTATTATTCTAAATATTTCATTGAAAATATTATCCCATGCTAATATTATATAGAATTTATATTATTAATTTTATTTCCAATAAGTAATATTTCATCAACATATAATACTAGAAAAAAACTTATGATCCCACTAATCCATTTATACACAGAAGGTTTATATTCATACTTAATGAATCCAATCTCTTTGATTTCTTTATTAAAAAAAGATCCAAAATTTTATAATCTTATTTAAATAAAAAATGGATCTTTATTTATAAAACACCTTTATATCATTCATTGGATCAAAAAAATTATCAAGATGTATCATCTGCATAACATCAAGTAAATTACCATTACAAAATGTTATTTTGACATCCATATAATATATTTAATAATCATTGAATTCTTTAATGGATAGTATGATATTGATATATTTAAGAATCATAATAGGTGATAAGGTTTATTTATAACCAATTTTAGGAATTTACATTGAATTTTTTTATCCAATCATGTCATAAAGTTAGATACTATACCATCTATGGTAGACTGTTTCTTGAATACCCATTTTCAACCAAATTTTATATACCCATATAGTAAATCAACCAAATTCCAATATTGTTTGGTGTACATGAATTCCATCTCATATATCATTAATATATGAATTTTATAAAATTAAAAACATATAATTTCTTTCTTATAGATGGTTGGATCATTATCAATGACCATAACATCATAACCATTTTCCATGAGATGTGCATACCTAGATGTATATTACGATTCCTACTTGATATTCTTAGTTATAGTTTATACTGAGCTAGTTATTCTTACAATAACTCTTTTTGGAACTGAAACATACATCATATAAAATAAATAATAATATTGGTGTATAATTTCCCAAATTCTTATATCCCTTCCACTATTTTTCTTGGAAAATAACTCATTTTCCATAAAAATAGCATGTCAGCCCATAAATTTTTCATCATTAGAGGGATTATAAAATTAATAACACATGTTTTTTTAGGATAACAAAAAAATATACACTTATCTAATTTGAATAACATATTCTCTAAAACCCAAAAAAATAAAAAAGATATTTTAGGAATAAGCCTATACCATATCTCATATGGTGTATGTAAGAAACTACGTCCATACAGGTTTGGAAGTTCAGTGGGAATTTGAATTTATCCTCTTGGTGAATGGTTCATTTTTATAATTTAAAATCATAATGATGTTCAAAGTGTTAAATCATTCTAAAATGATGTTTTGGGATGAGGTTCAAGTATCATGTGATGGCCTGATGGTTTGAGAAGCTACTAGAGGAGTGTTTGGGGACCCAAGACTACTAAAAGGTACTGAAAAGGCCATTAAAAATTTCAATAATGCATAAATTAAATGAATAATATTAATGGGGTTTATTTATATGGTTTATTATGTGAAAACAATACCCAAAGGCAATTCCTGAGAAATCACGACATGACACATAGTGTCACACCGTGACACATGTTGGTCAGGTCGAGAAATGGATTTTATTCTAAACTTTCTTGATGTAAAATAATTTTTACCTTGTGAAATGGTCTTGGGAAGTAATATATATATGTTTTAAAGGATATTATATATTCATTACCTTCATTTTTTACATCCCCTCAAACTCATAATGATAAAAGTGATGTAAATGGGAGGTTTTGGCTTCTTGAAGCTCATCTAATCTCACCCCTTCACTGTTTGAACTGTAATTCATTAAAAAGGAGTAATATCAATGAGTTTTAGTATTTTTTATCCCCATATGTTCTAATTCTATTATAAATATCATTTATTTATTGGTCATGGGATAAATTATGATTAGAGAAATCAGATGATGATTCCACCAGTTATTGAAGGATTGTTCTGAGGATGATGAGACTTTGGAACATACTAGAGAGAGGATATATAATATTAATGAATTCATATAGTTTAATGGAAATACCTTGAAGGTATATAATTGGGCTTCTATTTTCAAAGATTATAATTTAATTATTAAATTTTTTCAGGTTTCCATGCAATAAGGATTTTTCAAGGAATAAAGTTTGAATCATATTACAGAATTACCATGGATGGTTGATTACTGTTCCAAAAAATTTAAATTATCCAATAAGTATTTTTGAATGTATTAATTTCACTATTGGATATGATATTCATTTTTATAATTAAATTAATTATAATTTAGTTATAATTAATTGGAATACTTTTTCATGAGATTGGAAATCATGGCATTTGTGGAATTATGAATTGACTTGGAGGACTCGGAAAAATTTATTGGTCATTTCTTGTATTAGAGTTTACTCTATTTAATTTAGGTGGTCTATATTAATTTTACTATGGTTTATGCAGTTTTATATAATATTTGAATATTATAGGTGATATTTGGTCTTTACTCTATGATGAATGACCTTATTTAAATAAATAAACCATTTTAATTTTTTAAAATGAATCATTTTAAATTTAAAATGATATTTATAATATTTTTATCAGTAAATTGATAGGGACACCAATAGGCCCTTGAAAACTTACTAGACATCCTGGCTACTGAAGGACAATAATAAAATTTTAGTCATGTACCCTAGGTTATGTGACCCCCTTGAGAGGTTCTACATATATGATTACATGAATGCAGTGGACTTGTTTGGTTCCCATAGACCCCCCTAGATTAGGTATGGGTATGAATTGGGATAATTGGATCCAATTGGCCATATGGAATTGAGATATTCCCAAGAGTCTTTAGGTTAGATAAGATGAGCATGGGATGAATGAATACTGAGTACCTAGGAAGGTGCCCCTAATTTTTCCCTATACCTATGTTGGGAGTGGTGACAAACTAGTTGGGGAATTCCTTATGTGTCTCCTTAGACCCAAGTATTAAACTGGGTAGGAATTGGGATTCCAGAGTGGAAGATTTATGTTTAGATAGAGAAAGAGGGATGTGTTACATTTGGGTGACGAGAGTTTCCCTAAGGAAATGTGCTGTTTAGTGATTATTTGTTCTTATGCGGATGCTTTAGACACATCTTAATATTTGAGACATTGGTTGAATATTAAAATCGGAATTAATGAAATTGGTTTAATGTGTGATTATTTTTATATGTTTTGGGAACCATGGATATGGGTCTATAGATATGGTGTTACCATTATTATATATCTATGACTGTAGGATTCCTTGGACATAGTTCTTGGATCTGGGGTGCATATATGCATCACTATTCATCCATGCCTGTGGGATTCAACGAACTAGTTCTTAGGTCTGAGGTGAGTATTATGCATAGATATTCATAAATGATTGGGGGAAGCCTTGGAATTTATCACTGGATCTATGATGGACCTTTTTGGGTCCCCATATACATATATATACTCATATATGGTTAGGGATTCAATGGATTAGGATCTCAGTGATAGGGATGCCATGGGATGGGTCCCTAGAGTTGTGGGGATTGGTTGGGGTTACCATGGACTTGGATCCCACATGTTATGTGGGAGGCATGTTAATCATGAAATTCTCAGAGAAACCCAAAAATTTCAAAAAGTAGGTGTGGTAGATCGGGTTGTGGACCTGATGATTGATAATATTTTATTTAATCAACATTGTCTTTTATTTCTATTGAGCACATAATGTGCACATATTACTATACATGTGGGTAAGTATAGAACGAAATTTGCAGTTCCCTACTGAGTTGTGTACCCACACCCTTATCGAGATTCCACTGCACTTGGGTAATGAGAATATGTTCACTTAGTTTCAGGCACAAGTTGGGATAAGGATTATAAAAGCTTGGTCGAATAGGATAAATTTATTAGGAGACCAGATGGGGTTTGGCTCAAATAAGATATAGAGACCTTTTGGTTTTTTTTGTTTTATATTCATGACTAGCCCATAGTGTGGTATATTGTAAGTTTAGCATGGATGTTCTATCCTTTACTACATTTCATGATTTTTTTCTTCATGTATTATTGATGGATGTTTATTTATTATGTGTACTTTGATAATTTACTATGTGGATAGAATTTGGTTATTTTATATCTATTTTTCACTTTGATAGAGGGGGTATTTTCTACCCAAAGTACCAACTTAGACTACCACTACTAGTCAACAACCTATAGAATATAAGGATGCGCACCTAAGGTAATGTGGTGAACTATTCTAGCTACTATACTTAAAGTGATATTGGGAGGGATGTTACAAAGTGGTATCATAGGTGGCATTTTCTGTTTATTTACTATTTGAGATTCAGTAGACTGGATATTAAGGAATGTGTTAGAGACTTTGATAGATATAAGGCTAGTGTATTTAGAACACCTATTCCATTAGAAATTCAAGGTTACCAGGTCATGGGGATGCTATTTTGATTTTGATTTTATTTTATTTTATTTTCACCTTAGAGATGCACATGTGGTTTATATGGTATGATTAATGAGGGATATCTTGCTCATGTACTGATGGAAAGAGTTGAGTGAGTTGATTTTGACTCTTGGAATATTGATGGAAGAGGCATCTCATGAATCATATCAAACACATATAATTTATATAAAATATTTTCCTTCTAGTGTTTTATTTCACAGATGATAGAGGCATAAGTACTTGGTGGAATTATACTCATATGAGATGAATTGTATATGTATTTTTTATAATGGTAGGAAATGTAAATATAATATATGATTATACATGAGGAGGAATATAATGATGTGGTACTTAGGCAAAAGATTTTTAGTAATCTGTTAGGTTGGTATGGAATAAGTGCATAACCATTGGACTATAGAATCCTTTGTTTTTATTACACATTAATTCATGATTTATTACATAAGATAAAAAATAATAAAATCCATAATATTGATAATTCTAGTGTATTTGAGAATTAGGAACATTACATGAAAACTTAAAGGATGGTGGGTACATCAACATTATTTAAAACTTAACATGCTCATATTATTCCATAATCTATAAATTGCATGGGATAACCTAAGGAAATATATAAGAAAGGGGTGATATATAAATCCCAGTACGGGAATAAAAAAATAATAACATAAATAAATTATTACATGTTATACAATAGGAATTTTAATTGGATATAAAAGTGGTTGGATTCATAAACATGAACAATGATGCATGATATATCATGACAACATAAAGGCCACATGGTAATATGGAAACAAATTAAAATAATAAATCATATGCATAATTCAAGGTTAACCACTAGGAAATCATAAAATAATGTTATTATAATAACTTGAAATTAATAATACATGGTGTCTCATGAGACTAAAATAATACCCAATGCATTGGAGCACTCTCTAGGTTCACCCATCATAATCATATCTTGTACATGTATAAGTGTGCCACATAGATCATATAACATAAGAAACAATTTCAGAATAATTAATACCATAACATTGGAGTGTGGATTAAGTACATGTAAGTACCTAATCAAATAAATATAAGCGCATAAAGGAGAACACACTTGATAGGAATTGGGTATGGGTATTCATTACATAATTGTTTGGCAAATCAAATGATGGTGAAATTTTAGTAGTATAACAGGGGAACATAGATGTTCATGGGGGTAATTAATGAGAGTTAAAGGGGTATCTCATCATTTAGACTTAATAATTTTATTAAAGGTGTATATGTAAGAATATATACCAACATTAAAAATTAATGATAAAAAGCATAAGAGAACTAAGATGCTTGAATAAAGAGGACAAAGAGAGGATTCGTTACCTTGAGAATGTGATTCCAACATCTTGGAAAGAGTTTCTTGAGAAAATATGATAAAATTGGTAGGACTTTAAAGATATTAAGAAATATTAAGGATGTGATAAAATGTTTTTTAGTGAAGAGTAATGAGAGATTTGGTCGGTTTATATATGTAAGATATGGGAGTTCTTCATTATTTTCCAGACATAGGTTTTGGAATCTATACAACAAAGTAATCAAAACCACAAAACATCCAATGTTTTTTCCCATGGTTTCTACCAAATAAAAGTTTTTTTATTGTTTTATAATTACAAGGTCTGAATTTATCAAAATATGACATTTTTTGATGTGGAAGTGATCCATGTTCTTTAATAAATTACATTAAAACCTTAAAAAATAATATAGGTTTTGGAGGATTTATAAATGATTTATAAAATTAATAAAATAACCAAAAAATAAAACTATTTTAAAGGAGAAATATTTAATTGGTCTTGGATAACCTTTATATCATTTACTACATTAGTTTTTAGTCATTATAGTGTCATAATACATACCATATATTTTTATCGTGTTTAATTTTTACCTGAAAATTAGATTGTTTAAGAAAATTATGAAAAATTAACCATTGGATAATTTTGAAATCATTATTACATAAGTACTATTTATTTTATCCTAATAATTTTATAATATGTGAATTTTAAATTTTAAAATAAGAACCAACTATTATTTAGAAATACTGGGTTTTTTTTACAATAATAGTTTTTGAACCCTTATAAAATTTATTTTGGAATTTGTAAAATTATATTACCAAATATACCTAATAAATATTATTTAATAATAATATTTCATTATAATATACTTTATTTTGAAAATTTATTGATTCGTCTTAAGGAATGTCTTATTTAAAATGGAAAATTACTAAAAAAATACAATTTTTGTTTTATCATATCAAAATCAAGATCATTTGTAATATAAAAACAATAAGAAGTAAATATAATTATTACTATATTGAAAATATAAAATAAATCTTTATATTCTTAGGGTATTAATACACAGACCTTTATTACACCCATAAAAAACCTGAGGCTATGGTGTGCGATGATGATATTTTATTGGGGTGGTTCGACATACATGGTTTCAGTTGTGATCTTAATGAGCTTGAAATTATCCTATAAATGGTTTTGATCATGATTTAGATGTTGGATATTGGCTTGGGATTGGTCAAGGGAAAATACAAGTGATTCTATATACCTTGGAATCTTTGATAAATGGTCTCCATAGGGTATGATCATACTGGTCTAGGCCATCACTTCCTTTGTCTATGTCAATTGGATTTATCCAAAACTTATATTTATACTAATCATATTATCACTATTCAATGACTATATTATTAATGGTTATGATGATTAATGGTCTTTTAAATCCAATAGGATATAAATAAACCAAATAAGTGCATGTGTTTTCTATCACCATAATACATAATAGGGAATTTAAATAAATCACAAAGAAAATTTTATTTATAAAATTTTCGGTCATTAAAATATCCCCCTTTAGAAATTTTACCCTTCAAATTTTCATTTCACACACTAAAAAATATGTGGGTAATTCTGTTTCATCACCTCCTCCAGTTCCCATTTCTGGATTCAGTACATGAAATATCATTATCCAATGGTACCACCTATGGATTTAGTACATATTAGGGATATAGTATGTACATCCTTAAGAGTGATACATGGAACACATCATGTACTTGAGATAGGTTTGGTGAGAGTTCTAGTCAATATGCCACCACTCTGATGTGATCAAGGATCTCAAAGAGAACAATGTATATTGAAATAATATTTTTCTTCTTCCTAAATCTCATGAATTTCTTACATGGGGATATGCATAGGAATACGTTATATATAAAATTTAACTCTAGGTCTCATAAAAAATTGTCAGTATAGCTCTCATGTCGACTCTAAGCAGCCCTGATGTGCTATTGAATAGTCCTTACCTTTTAAACCATTTCCTTGTCCTTTTTAGGACCCAATAGTTTTAATTCACCAACTTTATCCTAAAATGCAGGTGTTCTAAACCTCTTCCGATAAAGGGATTAATAGGGATCTATTTTAATGGTTTAGTGAAATCTATTATTTTATGAAAACTCAACTAGAGGAAGATATTGATCTCGTCCTCCTTTTATGTCCACTGATCATGATCTCAACATATACTTGAGTATTTGGATAGTCCATATAGATTGGCCATCAATTTGAGGGTGATAATCCATGATGAATTTCAACTCACTATTTATAGTATACTAGAGACTCTTTCTAAACATGGAGGTAAATATTGAGTCTTGATTAGATATAATCAATAGTGGTGTTCCATGGAGCCCCACCACTTCTCTAATATATATCTTTATAAGTTGATTGAGTAAAAAGTACTCTCAAACTGCAATAAAGTGAGAAGAATTTGTAAAATGATCCACCAGAACCCATATAAAATTATTTCCTCTTGATGTCTTTGAAAGAATAGTGACAAATTCCATGGTGATGTTCTCCCATTTATATGTTGGTATGGATTATGGTTTCATCACCCCTTGGATTTTTTCCTTCAATACTTCTCTTTATGATATATAAGACAACTTGATGTATAATCTATGATCTTATTCTTCATATTGTCCCACCAATAGTTCTCTCAGAGATCTTGATAAATATTTATTCTCCATGGCTGTATGTAGAAAGTTGAGCTATGCGAATCATCCCCAAACTCCTTTTAACATATTTTTTGATGGTAGACATAGTCTTGAACCAAATATCACAACCCCTTCACCAATTTTTAATTCTAAAGATTTCCATTTTCTTATAGCTTACACCTTCTTATGAATTTCCACATCATCTATTTGAGCATCCGTTATCTTCCCCAAAAGGAATGGTTGAGAAATCATTTATGAAATGATTGATGATGTTCCTTCCTTTATGATTCCCATGTTTTTCCTTCTCAAGTATAAGAAGATAAAATCCTTCTCAATTATTATGAATGATAATATTGATGGATCCTTTCTACTCAAAGTATCTACAACTTTATTTTCTTTCTTAGGATGGTAGTGGATTGATAAGTCATAGTCCTTAATTAGTTCTAACCATATTCTATAGTGCATATTTAACTCTTTATATCTAAATATATAATTTAGGCTCTTATGATTCGTATATATTTTAAAATTCTACCCAAATATATAATGATGTAATATTTTTTGCATGAATATTACTACAACGAACTCCAGATCATGTATTGGGTAGTTCTGTTCATGAAATTTCAATTTCCTTGAGGCATTGGATATCACTTTGTCATTATGTATGAGTACATATCCTAATACCTTCTTCAAATCAACACTATATACCATGAAAAGTTCTCCACTTGTGGGTAGTGTAAGTACAAGTACAATGATAATCCTCTTTTTCAAATCCTTGAAGCTCTATACACATTCATTATTCAAAAACAAACTCGAATCCCTTCCAAGTTAGCTTGGTTAGATGGTTTGAAAATTGAGATAAATTTATCGCAAATCGATGATAGTACCCCCTCTAATCTAAAGAAACTATGTATTTCTATCATATATTTTTTCCTTTAACATCCTTCAATTGACTCTATATTTGAAGGGTCCATATATATCCCATTTCCTATGATAATATTCTCCAAGAATGTGACTTCCTTCAACTAGAACTAACATTTTATATACTTTTCATAAATATCCTCTTTTCTTAAGGTCTTTAGTATAGTGTTCAAATTCCCTTAATAACCCTACTTACTTTTGGAGTATATTATAATATCATCTATAAATACCACCACAATTTTTTCAAGGTAATATATAAAGAATATATTCATTAAGTACATAACTATTTATGTGGCATTCACGAGTCTGAATGGAATTACTATAAACTAATAGTTCTCATACCTTGTACAAAAACCAATCTTGGGGATATCATCCTTCTTTACCCTAACTTGATAATTCCCAGACTAATGATCAACCACGAAGACGTATTGGGACCCACATAGTTGATCAAATAAGTCACAAATCAATGGAATAAGATACTTTTTCTTTATCATGATCTTGTTGAGCTCACTATAATCAATGAAAAAGAACATCAAGCAATATTTCTTCTTAACTAAGAGGAATGGTAAAATTCAAGGTGAATCACTTGGGCATATGAACCCTTTATCTAGATTCTTCTATAGTTGTTTATTTAGTTCCTAAATTTCCACAATAACCATTTTGTATGGATTCTTGGATAATAGTAATTCCCCAAGTATAATCTTGATTGAAAATTCAACATTTCATCTAGGACAAAGACTGGGAAATTTTTCGAGAAACACATATGTAGATACCCAAGCTTGACGTACATGGTCATTACATTACTTTTTCGGAATACTTAATACACAACAAAAACAGCCACCCAAGGGCCGTAATAGTTTAGTGTCATTGGAAACTTAGAACACAATCTTCTAATCATGGTGAAAGATCTTCAACATCTCCCATAATGATCTTTCCCTTTTGTTTTCTTACTAAAAACCTTTCTTTATCTACTGGGGAAAATAAAACATATAAAGGGTGAGCTCAAATGCTTAGTAAGGGTAATCATGGAGAAAATAAAACAAACCATATACATTTGAACATAAAAACATGAACATAATGTTTAAACATCAATATCTTGATTAATGACATAAAATAGGGAAGTATGTAAGCCATAGATCATAAAGGAAAATTAATCATGATAAAATATCATGGGAATAAAACATGTAATTGTGGAAACCATTAATCACATGTTATGATTTCCATATTAGCCAAGGCATTGTTGCCAAGACCATCATACTAGACAAAGTCCATTACTGAACTGGGTTTACTTGCCGTTCCAGCCCTGTATTACTAAACTGGATTCACTTACCATTCCAGCAATGTCTATCTAATGAGATATAAATCTTTACCCAATGCATTGGAGGGAGATATAGGTCCCACCCATCTTATAATGAAATCATTATTTCATGTTCCACAAAATAATCGTTCGTCATAACCTAAAGAATAATATGGGTTTCATAAACACCATCCCATAATAACATAATCCATATAAAATAAATGGAAATCATTTAATCATAATAAAAATGAAACCATGTAAATAATAGAGGAATTATACTTTCAACATAATCATACTAAATAATGTCATCTTAGATGGAAAATAATTTTGACAAAACACTTGAAATGAATTCTTGAGGAAAATATCCTTTCTTTTTCAAAATCATTTTCTTTTCACAAAATGCCATTCAATTTTAAAAAAAAGGATTTTGTTGAAAATAATCATTAAATCTTGTAGAGGAATCTTAAAGAAAATAAGGCATTATGAAACCGTAAAAATCCATTCATGCTGTATAAGTTAAAAAAACATTCTCCTCATACTTTTAATAGAAAAGTCAAAAAGTACCACGTATGGTAAACAAAAGAATGATTTCTTCCATAACAAAAAGTAAAAGTCAAAGAGGGGTCAAAATGACTTTAAAAATACATGTAAGAATATTAAAAACTTTATGAAAAACTTTTTATGGACATGGAAGAAAAATATATCCCAGTAAATACTTACATATAAGCAATCTAAGATAAAAATGAGATTGCAAAATTATCCATTACCTTAGGTCCAATTTCTTCCTTACATGTCAGAAACTACTTTATAGTGGGTTTAAACATATTATTAACTTTTAACAGAACCATAATAATATTTATGATATCATATATGATTCACTTATGACTTTATATTACCCATTCTTTTGTCAATTCCATGTTAAAGCAGCGTTTTGGGTAAAATCGTTTCATTTATCGTACGTGTTTGGACTTGTTGTTCTTGATATTATTATTACTTATATCATGATTTAATTACTTACATAATTTAAAACATGATTTATATATCATATATATTTAGTATATATATATATATATATAATAGATAGATAAATAAAATGAAACACACCGTTCATGGAGACGGTAGGCCGTACGTACGCATGAACAATGTTTTCCTTTCCTTAATGACTTGAATGGAAGTAAGTAGATAACATATACATATATAAATAAATCCAGTAGAATTATTATGTCATATATATCATTATTATTCATTATATATACTTTATAATCATTCTTTAATGGTTAACATGGAAAATGAATCTCATCGCATCGTGGAGATGGTAATCCGTACGTACGCACGAGCGATGATATCGTTACCATAATTATTGAATGGAATTGGAGTGGATGATATAATATCTCATAATTAGTATGATGTTATAATAACCATATATATTTATTTTTTACACCATTATACCCATCCAAGTAAGGTGGTGGTGGAAAAATAGATTACACCACGGCGTGAAGACGGTATTCCGTATGTACGCACGCACGGTGATTTCATTTTCCGTAGGATGGATAGAAGGTGAAATGGGGATGTTTAATATTTATAATAACATATCAGTATATTAGTTATAATTATGTTATTACTTTATAATGAAACAACTAAAGAAGAGGAAGTAGAAGAATAATGAAACTTGAAAGAATCGGTAGAAGAGATTACCTCTTCTTTGACGCGCCTCCTCTTAACCTCATCTTAGGGCACTAAAGTTGGTATTTGAAGAAGACCAGGATCTATCGTAGGTTTTTATGGAAGTGGATAAGTGAAATGGGAAGGTTTTTTCTGAGCTTGAAGTCACAAATTTGTGTGAAGAGGAGAGGGAGGAGGTGCCCTTTTATAAGGGAGGAGAGGGGCACCTTAGGAAAAACTTAAAATATTATTTTATAATAAATTCATATTCAGTTTATAATGGCTCCAAAGTGACTTATTTGAAAGATAGGGTGGAAATGGGTCGAAAAAATCCCAACCAATAGTTTTTAGACATGTTTAGGTTACCATTTTAACCTTATTATTTAGATTTAACTCTAAGTTAAATAATTTAACTTTTACCGTGTCTTCTTGTATTCTTACACTATATGGTTAATAAACTTATTATAAACTACCAATATAACCCCAATTAGTTCATTAATGTCATATATATTATTATATAAGTTTTTTTTCCAAACCTTAGATTTTTAGGACCATTATATAAATTAATAATATAATATTTGTTTTAAAAAACTCTTTTATGTCAATTTTGACACTATTTTGTATTTTGTTTTTTCTAAATTCATAACAGCATTATTACTTCAAAAGAAATTCATCTAACCAACCCTAATATGTTATATTAACCTAGAAAATTAATTTAATTCATTAAAAGTATCAAATTATATTTATTTTGGTATTTATAATACCAATTATGTTAATATTTCATTAATAAGGTAATTACAGCATCATCATTGTGTCATAAATATATTAAATTATTTAATGTCTAAAAAAATAAAAATAAAATTCCATTATGTAGGAAATATTTTTATCTTTCTAATTAATATTTATAGTTTAATATATCTTATGTATAACCCTATATTAAAAATGTTTTAGTTATTAAACTTTGATTTTAACTATTTTAACTCTTCTTTAAATAAAATAATAATAAATGTCCTAATATAATCCAATTGGACCTAAAGGGTAATATTTTATTCCTAAGGTTGTTTTTGGTCGAATTAAACTTATCCAATAGAATTAGTAAATGTGTTAGGGTAATAATAATATCATTTTTACCCTCAATTACCCTATTTACTTTTAACCGTGGTAAATAAAAGTAAAAAGTTACTATTCACCAAATTTTTTTTTCTTATTGAACCAAATTAAACTTACTGATATCAACCGTGTCTCTCAGATTTTTGAAATTCCACTCATAGAAGTGGTGAAATTAAGTTTTATGTAAATTTGCAAATTCTCCTAGGAGGTGGGTAAAAGACGGTAAAAAGTTCAATAAAATTTTTATATATGTAAAATTTTTATAAAATGAATCCGATGAATTATATTGAACTTATATAGTTATTATATATCTATTTTGACCTAAATTAAATTTAAATAAAATAATTAATTATTTAAATAAAAATTTTGTTTTTAACTATAACTTAGTGTTTTTTCAGTATTCATCAAAAATTGAAAGTTTTCAGAAAAATACCAAAAATTCACCCTAGGCTAATTTCGATATTCTGAATCCAAAAATTAATTCTATTTTGAAAGGTAAAATTTATAAAATTTCAAAAAGTGGGTATTACTATTCATAATGGCTAGTTTATATAATATTTTAATAACATATTGTTGTTTAGTGAAACTCTGTATTGCGTACAACACAAGTTATCGAGGAAGGTTTCTCTTACATGAAAAACAAGCCAAGAATAGTGTTTGCGTATAATACAAGATAATATGGTGTTTTTTATAGAACAAGCTAATTTTGGTATGGAATACAACACAAGACATCAATGAAATTAAAAGAACATTTTTCATAAAATCTCGGGGTGTTACATTCTACCCCCTTAAATTAAATTTCGCCCTCGAAATTCATTGGGGTTATAAATGGTTTACTACTTGAAAGTTTATTTAATAGAAACCCACATCGTAAAAAGGTATACCAAAACTTAACTTTAAAAACTAATGTATGAAACGTAATGGTTACCCAAATTAACTAATCACTGGGTTTCCACATAGGAGAACATAGGTGAAAATATGAATATGGAAGAGAAATAGTACCATCAAGTTCTGATGGAGAGTGGTATAGAACATGGCTATGAAAAATCCAACAATCACAAAGCCATAAATTTGTGATGATATAAGGTACCATCTGATTCATCAGATATGAGGGAAATAGGACAACATTTTTGGTTTTCAATATCATTTCCCTAATGTTGAATAATTTTCCAATGAAAAGAAATACTTACTTTATTTTGGTACAATCTCACTGTTATTCATGACTTGAACAATTTCCACTTCATCACTTAAAGAAATGAAGTTGAATTTGTCTTCCGTGAAGTGTTAGCGGATCATGCGATAGAATGATAAGTCATTCCATCTATCTCAAACATAAGGTTAGCAATAGTTATATACATAAGTCCATCAATGGTGAGATTAATTGTATATGGTTCTAAAAATGGACTTATACTTCATCTATCATACCACTTAATAAATAAAACTAATGTCTACAAACCAGGGACTTCCTATAGGCCAATGGTAGGTGATAAAGGCCTGTCGCACTTCAGTTGTGGGTTCGATTCCCGCAACCTTGTCCGACGCAACGAGTTATCTCCCGTCCTATAGGTTTTACTTTTTATAAAAATATACGGTTTTAACATTCTAGAAATAATATCGAAAAAAGGTTCTAACCTTAAATAATATTATCTTATGCCCAACTTAATCCATTCCAATATTTAGGCTTATCTAAAATACTTCTGTCCATTCTCATAGTATAATGAAAAAGATTGCTAGAGAGGTCATCTACCAAGCATGTAAATACCATAATTTATCCTCCATATATCATAAGATATATCTTGTTGGTCATATTCCAAACATGTGAGTACCTTAATCATGTATTCTCTTGAAGCATGAATTACCATAGAACCATAGTGAAAACATGAATTCTGTCAAAAGTTAACTCTTTCCATATACTAAAATCCCAAAATTTCTATATACACAAACCATGATATCACTCTGTCCTTATATCAGTCATGAGCTCATTAATACTATCAAACATTTCATGCTACTTATCCCTTCATTATGCGCATATTAGGTGATTTCCAAAAATATTTGAATAACATTTCATGGATACCAGTACCATTCAACATATACATTAAAAAACTTAAGGAAAAACAATAGTGTAACAATCCTTATATGTATCTTCATTCCATAGTACCATGAGATTACTTATACAACATTACTCTCGATAAACATGTAACCATTCCACTACCTTCTTAAACCATTGACCGAGCTTCATAATTTTATTCCTCAACACATCTTTCATCTCATATATCATTTGTAGCTCTTCATCATCATTAATATAAATACTACCAATACGACCATGCTGATTCTCTTCATGAGATTTTACCTTTGGGCATTGGTTTGCATAATGCCCGTACATCCAACATTTAAAATATTTAACCATTGTTGATGTATTAGTAATACCATTATCCATTTCCATGGTGTTAACTGAACCTTTTCCTTTGCACTTATTGTCTTTGTGTCCTTCTTTTTCATACCCAAATCATCTTCTAGTTCTTTTGAAACAATCTCCTTGATTCCTCTTCCAACATGATTTACATGGGGGAAATTGAACTTTCTTTACTCTATGATCATCATGAAACTCCATCTTTCTCATATTAGATGAGTTAGGAAACTTACCAAATTTGAGATTATTGATCATATTATGAGATTTCTAATTAGGTATAATAATTATGTTTGGACTTCCAAATCCCGTTTCACATGGTTTCTCATGAAGAATATCATTCCATTTTCCATCATATCCTCCATTATCGTGAATCTTCCTATTTCCAGCCATTTTTGAATACCCAAAAAGAATAGTTTGAGAGGCAAAAATCATGCTAGGAAAACAACATAATAAATGGGGAGTACCTTCAATATATAACATCTTAAGTTTAATTCTAATATTGTTACCATAATTCTAGGACTAAAACCTATACTTATACTTAACCTTACGAACATCCCTAGACATACCTTAGAAATATCTCTAGGGACCCCTCTAAAGTTTTTGCATCCTAGTTTCCAAAGGTTAACTAAAACTTTCCTCTGATACCAATTATAGAGACCCAATCTTGACGTACATGGACATTACATTAGTTTTTTGGAATACTTAATACATAACAAAAATAGACACCCAAGGACTATAATAGTTTAGTGTCATTGGAAACTTAGAACACAATCTTCTAATCCTGGTGAAATATATTCAACATCTCCCATAAAGATCTTTCCCTTTTGTTTTCTTACCTAAAACCTTTCTTTATATCCCGGGAAAAAGAAAACATATAAAGGGTGAGCTCAAATGCTCAGTAAGGGTAAGCATGGAGAAAATAAAACAAACCATATACATTTGAACTTAAAAACACGAACATAATGTTTAAACATCAAAATCTTGAGCAATGATATAAAACATGGCAGTACGTAAGGAATAGATCATAAAGGAACATTAATCATGATAAAATAGCATGGTAATAAAACATGTAATTGTGGAAACCATTAAGCACATGTTATGATTTCTATAGTAGCCAATACATTATTTCCAAGACCATCATAGTGGACAAAGTCCATTACTGAACCGAGTTTACTTGCCGTCCTAGCCCTGTATTACTAAAAAAGATTCACTTTCTGTTCCATCCATGTCTATCTTGTGAGATATAAATCTTTACCCAAAGCATTGGAGGGAGATATAGGTCCCACCCATCTCATAATGAAATCATTCTTTCATGTACCACAAAATAATCATTCGTCATAACCCAAAGAATAATATGGGTTTCATAAACACCATCCCATCATAACATAATTCATATAAAATAAATGGATTTAATTTCATCATAAGAAAAATGAAACCATGTAAATAATAGTGACATTATACTTGAAACGTAATCATACTAAATAATGTCTTCTTATATGGAAAATAGTTTTGACAAAAAACTTGAAATTAATTCTTGATGAAAATATCCTTTCTTCTTCAAAATCAATTTCTTTTCACAAAATGCCATTCAATTTTAAAAGAAAAGGATTTTTTTGAAAATAATCATAAAATATTGTAGAATAAGCTTTATGAAAATAAGGCGTTATGAAACCATAAAAATCTGTTCATGCCGTATAAGTTAAACAAACATTCTCCTCGTACTTTTAACAGAAAAGTTAAAAAGTACCACGTATGGTAAAAAAAACAAAGATTCCTTCCATAAAACATAGTAAAAGTCAAAGAGGGGTAAAAATGAATTTAAAAATACATGAAAAAATATTAAAAACTTTATGAAAAACATTTTATGGACATGGAAAAAAAATATACCCCAGTAAATACTTATGTATAAGCAATCTCGGATAAAAATGAGATTGAAAAATTATCCCTTACCTTAGGTCCAATTTCTTCCGTACGTGTTGTAAAATACTGTATAGTGGGTTTAAACATATTATTAACTTGTAACAGAACCATAATAATATTTATTATATCATATATTATTCACTTATGACTTTATATTACCCATTCATTTGTCAATTCCATGTTAAAGCATCGTTTTGGGTAAAAGCATTTCATTTATCGTACGTGTTTGGACTTGTTGTTGTGGATATTATTATTACTTATATCATGATTTACTTACTTACATAATTTAAAAAATTATTTATATGTCATATATATTCATTATATATATATATATAATATAGATAAATGAAATGAAACACACTGCTAATGGAGACAGTAGGCTGTACGTACGCATGAACAATTTTTTCCTTTCCTTATTGACTTGAATGGAAGTAAGTAGATAAAATATACATATAAAAATAAATCCAGTAGCATTATTATGTCATATATATCATTATTATTCATTATATATACTTTATAATCATTTTTTAACGGTTAATATGGAGAATGAATCTCATCGCGTCGTGGAGACGGTAATCCGTACATACGCCCGAGCGATGATATTGTTCTCATAATTATTAAATGGAATTGGATTGGATGATATAATATCTACAAATAATTATGATGTTATAATAACCATATATATTTATTCTTTACACCATTATACTCATCCAAGCAAGGTGGTGGTGGAAAAACGGATTACACCACAGCGTGGAGACGGTATTCCGTACGTACGCACGCGCAATGATTTCATTTTTCGTAGGATGGATAGAAGGTGAAATAGGGTTATTTAATATTTATAATAACATATAAGTATATTATTTATACTGATGTTATTACTTTATAATGAAAAAACTAAAGAAGAGGAAGTATAAGAATAAATAAACTTGAAAGAATCGGTAGAAGAGATTACCTCTTCTTCGACGCGTCTCCTATTAACCTCATCTTAGGGCACTAAAGTTGGTATTTGAAGAATACCAGGACCTATAGTAGGTTTTTATGGAAGTGGATAAGTGAAATGGTCAGGGTTTTGCTGATATTTAAGGCTCAAATTTGTGTGAAGAGGAGAGGGAGGAGGTGCCCTTTTATAAGGGTGGAGAGGGGCACCCTAGGAAAAACTTAAAATATTATTTTATAATAAATTCATATTAAGTTTATAATGGATCAAAAGTGACTTATTTAGAGGCTAGGGTGGGTATGGGTCGAAATAATCTCAACCAATAGGTTTTATAAAAGTTTAGGTTACCATTTTAACCTTATAATTTAGATTTAACTCTAAGTTAAATAATTTATCTTTTACCGTGTCTTCTTGTATTCTTACACTATATTGTTAATAAACTTACTATAAACTGCCAATAGAACCCCAATTAGTTCATTAATGTCATATATATTATTATATAAGTATTTTGGACAAAAATTATATTTTTAGGACCATTATATAAATTAATAATATAATATTTGTTTTAAAAAACTCTTTTATGTCAAATTTGACACGATTTGGTATTTTGTTTTTTCTAAATTCATAAAAGAATTATTACTTCAAACTAAATTCATATAACCAACTATAATATATTATTTTAAACTATAAAATTAATTTAATTAATTAAAAGTCTCAAATTACATTTATTTGGGTATTTATAATATCAATTATGTTAATATTTCATTAATAAGGTAATTACTCTATCATCATTGTGTCATAAATAAATTAAATTATTTAATGTCTAAAAAAATATAAATAAAATACCATTATGTAGGAAATATTTTTAGCTTTATAATTAATATTTATAGTCTAATTTATCTTATGTATAACCCTATATTAAAAATGTTTTAGTTATTAAACTTTGATTTTAACTATTTTAACTCTTCTTTAAATAAAATAATAATAAATGTCCTAATCAAATCCAAGTGGACCTAAAGGGTAATATTTTATTCCTAAGGTTGTTTTTGGTCGAATTAAACTTATAAAATAGAATTAGGACATGTTTAAGGGTAATAATAATATAATTTTTACCCTTAATTACCCTATTTACTTTTAACCATGGTAAATAAATGTAAAAAATTACTATTCACCAAAAATTATTTTTATCTTATTGAAACACATTTTACTTACTGATATCCACCATTCTCTAGGATTTTTGAAATTACACTCATAGAAGCGGTAAAATTAAGCATTATGTAAATTTAAAAATTCTCCTAGGAGGTGGGTAAAAGACGGTAAAAAGTTCAATAAAATTTTTATATATCTAAAATTATTATAAAATGACTCCAAGGAATTATATTGAACTTATATAGGTTTTATATATCCATTTTGACCTAAATTAAATTTAAATAAAATAAATAATTATTTAAATAAAAATTCGGTTTTAAATTATAACTCAGTGTTTTTTCTCAGTATTCATCAAAAATTGAAAGTTTTCAGAAAAATACCAAAAATTCACCCTATGCTAATTTTGATATTTCAAATCCAAAAATGAAGTCCATTTTGAAAGATAAAATTTATAAAATTTCAAAAATTGGGTATTACTATTCATTATGCCTAGTTTATATAATATTTTAATAACATTTCATTGTTTAGTGAAACTTGGTATTGTGTACAACGAAAGTTATCGAGGAAGGTTGATATTGCGTGCAACACAAGCCCAGAATAGTGTTTGTGTATAATACAAGCTAATACGGTGTTGAATATATCACAAGCTAATTTTGGTGTGGCGTACAACACAAGACATCAATGAAATTAAAAGAATATTTTTCATAAAATCTCAGGGTGTTACAACATTAGTGTATTCCCTCACAATGGGCATGTCTTCAAGGATGATCTTTTACTTAGACTAAATAATTTGAGCTAGATATGTTTGCTAATATGGAAATAATATCCATTAATGAGATGTTGGTGATAAAAAAGATTCCTCCACCTCTTTTCATTTGTACAGAATCATAGGAAGATTCATGATATGGAGAGTGAATTATGTCTAATGGAAATTTATGTTCGCCCTATATAAAGAAAGCTAATACATACCCAAAATTTTATAAAATTACACTAAAGGGAGTATCATAAGGTTCACTTGGAAGTTTATACAAGAATTTTTTATGGGGGATGAGTTATATACTTGGGATGCGATAATTTACCGATTTTTCATTTTCACCAAAAACTCTATTTCTGTGATTTTTAGTGGTGTTTTAATAGTTCGAATAAAATTTTATGATATAAATGAATGCATATAACTAGAATCAAAAATAAAATTCGTTAATATTGAATGAATAACTAGAATACTTTTCACCACTATAGTTTTAGGATCTACCTTTGTGGTAGTGATGGAATATGCTCGCCCTTACTACCTTGGAGGTTGTTGGAATTGACATCTCCAACAACCCTTGGAATAGGGAAGTGTTTCACACATTTTACTTATTCGTTGATATTGAAAAATTGGAAAATAGGTTGAGGATAGAATGGAGAATTTTTCTCTTCCATTTCATTGGAAGGTTTCTATCAGGATTGATCTCTTTCTAGGTTCCCTTCCTTTATGCACCTAAGGAATTTACTCATCCCTCTTAGTCAATTTCCAAGGTGATTATTTCCCCACTATGATAAGTGGGATGTTGAAATTTATTACCACTATTAGATTTATCCATCAAACTTCTAGAATTAAACTCCACTTTACACTTCTTATCCCTATGAGACCCTTGATATTTTTTGATATCCATTTTTACTTTGAGGGAACACCAGACAATTTTTTCATAGAAATTAGTGCCTCATATTTTAAATGATTTTTGTAGACTCCGTTTTAGCCCACCATAGAAGCCATAAACTTTTTATTTGTTGGTAACGACAAAGCCGAAGGAATATTGTGAAAGTTTTGTGATGTTTTACTTGTATTCTTTAATGGATTCATCATCTTTTTTCTTGAGGGTAAGGAAATACCATTCCATTTTAAGTTAGGGAGTGCAAGGAAAATATTTATCTATTTGTTTTGGAATTCCTTCCAACCCATCACTTTGATCTCTTCCTCAATATTGGTATTCTTGGTCAATTTCCAAAACTAATAATATTCTCCATACAATATGATAAACAACCAGTATAACCTTATATTTATTATAACATTAAAGTATAGATAAGATCTTATCAATGGATTTGACCTATTATTTTGTGATTAAGGTATTGGATGATCCATTGAAACCCGGAGGCCTTTGTATTATAGATTTATCAACTATAGCTTATTCATTCTCATGGAGATTTGGTTGTTCCTCAAGATTTAGGTTTCTATTCATAACTTGAGTCAATTGAGATAGTATTATTAAAAAGTTTGTGATTCCTTATCCCATTAGGTTGGGCATCTCATATGGGTAGTCATCACATTTCCCTTCATGTTGGTTGTTTACTCGGTTCCTCCTATTTATGGCCATTGGAAAAAATATAATGAAAATTAGGGAGGATTATTTTTCAACTATTAAAAGGATAAACTAGAATCTATTAACATTAATGGGATAAATTATAAATGACATTTCTTCTTTAACTTTTGAATTTATAGGGTTCAATATATGTTATACATAATATATTTCCTAACAAAAAAATTTATGGAATTGTTTACTGATAATAATGGTTCATAATTAGATTGTGAATTTACTATAGCATATACCTTGAGAGTGTAAAACAAGGTGTGTTTCATGGTTCGCTGTCTTTCACCAGTCCCAATTAAGTCAAGCTCGATGCAGTGTTTTTAGGTGTTACCTCTAGGCACATCCGTGTTAAATCCACATCCACATGTAGTATCCATACATGGAAATATTAACTTGTAAATCAATTAATCTATACTTTAACAAAAATTTTGGGAAGATTTATTATGTTTATACTTATACCTAAGGACTTTTATATAGTTTTCTAATCCTAATACAAAAAATAACTAAAAATTACTTTGATACCAACTATGACAAAACTTATTTCCATTACACATTAATTTGTGATTTATTACATAAGAGAACACATAATACAACCCAGAAGACCAATAAGTATAGTGTATTTGGTAATTAGATACATTATATAATAACTTAAATCATGGGGGTATATTGATATTATTGAAAAATTCCTTAACATTCTCAATAATTACATCGTTCTTTAAACTACGTGGGATAACCTGGGGAAATACATAAGAAAGTGGTGTGATATAAATATATGTAAGGGAATAAAAAAATAATAACATGAAGAATGAATTACATGTCAGACAATAGGCATTTACATGGGACATAAAAGGGGTGAGAATCATAAACCTGAATAATGAGGCATGATATAATGTGATAACATAAAGGCAACATGGGAATGTGGAAACAACTTAAAACATGAAATCATAAGCATAAATCAAGGTTAAAAAATAATAAAATATCAAATAATGTAATAATTATAACCTCCCATGCACTATAAGTGGATTCTCATGAGACTAAAACTTTACCCAATTCAATGGAACACTATTTGGGTGCACCCAACATTTTCATATCATTCACATGCATAAGTGTCTAACATGGATCATATAAGAAAAGAAAATATTCCATAAAATTTAATACCATGTGTGTGGAGTTTGGATTAAATAAATTAAAGTCCCTAATAAAATAATTATAAGTGTATAAAGGTTAACACCCATGATATTAAATGAGTATGGGTATTCATTACACAATCGTTTGGTGTGGAAAATCACGATGAAATTTTGTTGCACAACAGTGGAACATAAATATTTATAATAGGGATTAATGAGAGTTAAATGGGTCTCTCATTATTTATACATAATAAGGAAAGTAAATGGGGTATATTTAAAAACATATTCAAACATTATAAATTGGAGATAAAAGTCATAATATAATGAAGATGCTTGAATAAAGCAGAGAAGGGGAGGATCCCTTACTTTGAGAAGGTGATTCCAAAATATTGGGATGAGCTTATTGAGATCTTGGGGGAACCTTGGGAGAACTCTATATATAATAGGTAAGAATAAATAAATGCTCCAAGGTTTTTTTATAGAATATTAATGGGATATTGAGTGGGTTTATATAAGAAAATAGAGGGTATTTCTTTATTATTTCCCAAAAATAGGGTTTTGACTCTATATAAAAAAGTTATCAAAACAAAAAAACCTTCCTATTATTTTCCCATGGTTTCTAAAAAATATTAAATTTTTAATTATTTCATAATAACAAGGTTAGAAAATATTAAAATATTACCCTTGGTGATGTGCAAGTGAGTCATGTTTTTTTATGAAATGATTTTAAGACCTTAAAATATAATATAGGTTTTGGGTGATTCATTAAGGCCTTATAAAATTATTCTAATAACCTAAAAATCACATTATTTTAAATTGAAAAAATATATTATGTTTTGGATTCACTTTATTACATTTATTATATCAATTTAGGGTCATTATGATGTCGTAATACACATCATATATTTATACTATATTTAATTTTTACTAAAAAATTCAACTGTTTGAGAAAATTATGAAAAATTAAACAGTGGATAATTTAGAAATTATGATTTAAAAAATAATATATTTTTTCTCTAAGTAATTTTATAAATATGTTAATTTTATATTTTAAAATAACAACCAACATTCTTTGAGAAATGATAGGTTTTTTATAATAATAGTTTTCAAACCCTTATGAAAATTATTTTTGACTTCATAAAATTATATTATCAACAATAAATAATAAATATTATTTAATAATAATATTTTAGTAAAATATAATTTATTTAAAAAATTTATTAATTCATCAAAAGGAATGACTTATTTTAAATTGCATATTACTAAAAAAATACAATTTGCGTTTTATCATATCAAAATCAAGATCATTTGTTATATAACAACAATAAGAAGTAAATATAATTATTAATATATTTAAAATAAAATATAAATTTTTATATTATTAGGTTCTTGATATATATCCCTTAATTAGACCAGAAAAATCTATGAGGGTAAGGTTCGTGATGGTAAGATTTTCTTGGGGTGGTTCAACTTATATTGTTTGTGTCGTGATCTTGATGATCTTGAACTTCTCTTGTAAATGTTTTTTCTCATGATTTAGATGTTGGCTCTCATATTGGGATCGTTCAAGGGAAAATCTCAGTGATACTATCTCCCTTGTAGGATATGATAAATGAGACTCATAGGGTATGATTCTACTAGTAGAGGCCATCACTTCCTTTGTCCATATCAATTAGATTCATCAAAACCCTATATTTATAATAATTATATTATCACTATTCATCATCTATATTATCAATAATTACGATTCTTAAAAATCTATTAATTTCGATAGGATATAATTAAACCAATTAAGTTCATGTTTTTTCAATAACCATAATACATATTAGGGTATTTAATTAAATTACAAATGAAATTTAATTTATAAAAGTTCAGGTCGTTACATGGACCCCTTGTGGGTGGTTTTTGTTCAGGTTTAGTTGTGCGGTCAAGTTTTAAAGTGAGTATTATGGTGTGAATATTCTCATAGGGGGTGAGTGCCCCAGTTATGGGTGGTTGGTTTGGTGTATGATTCATTTCATATATGATATCCAATAGATACGTGTTTTTATATGTTGATACCGTGTGATATTAAGATAAGAGAATGCTTGAAACACAATGATTTATGACTATCTGAAAGTTTTCCAAGATATAGGTTGTCATACCTAGTGACCATTACATGATACCTTTACTTTGTTCTTGGTGTGAAATTCTAGTGACCTTTGGGTTGTATCTTAAAAATATGGCGAGGATTCAAGTTGTTTGGTGATTGAGTGATTACCCGATGTGTGGATGTTTTGAATTGTGGGATCAATGCCTAGTGGGTGCCATAATGTTTCTATAAATGGAATGGTTATTGCATGGTTTATTTATAAAAGTAGAAACTCAAGTGCTTGTAGTTGGAAGTATGATTTTTAGAGATAAGATCATTTAGATGTTGAACCCTACTATTATAACATCATTTAGTGTGGGAAATCAATACTGACCTTGTATGGGTGATTCAATGGTATTTAGAGTGTGGATAAGTGCCTCAAATCATTGAATGATACCTAGGGTGATGGGTGGTCATGTGGTTGGACTTGAATCTTGAGAAATGTCATGTTTTTAGAGGGAAAGGTCTTAGACACCTCGATCCCAATGAGTTAGAAAGACAAGGAGGCATGGTCAACTACTTGAATGGGAATTTGATCCTAGTTCTAGTAACATATGACTCATTGGATTTTGAGTCATTTTTAGTGAATGGTCATAAGAAATGATGTGTCCGAGGTTTCTGGTGAGTTCAATATGGCAGGTATGTTTTGGAGATGTATGATACAGTTAGGGATATGTGAATGGGTGGATCAAGAGTAAGAACCTATTTTATTTTTGAGATAATGGTGATGTACCCCAGGTATGTTGGTACAATTTCTTTTAGATATATATGAAGAATCATTTGTGTTTCTATTGATATTTTTAGGTCATAGTGGAAGAACTTGAGTAGTGGGGTGGTGGTAGCACCCCAGAAAACTTTATTTCATGGATTATTAGAAGAGATTCCTAAGGTGGTAGTGAGTATTGGGATAATGATTCCCTCTTGAATCATGGTGTACAGGAGTAGATAAGGAAATTACATAAAAAGAGTATCAAAAAAGTTTAAATGATTTAGACATGTCCCTACAATAAGATGTGACATAATAAATTGATGGTTTTGTGGTGGTAATCATCATTAACATATTAGTGTACTACCATTCTAAAAATGAGCATGCCCGAAATTTTTACATCATATTGAGTACACTGAGGGAACATTGAATACATGAATAGATTTTAAATGTATTCTTCTAGTTCTAGGTTGGGACTATTTGGGTTTTATCTTAAATAGTTATTTAAGGAAAGTCATACCATGGGGAGACCACAATATTCTATTTAAGGATAAAACTCACGTGATAAGGGTCATTTTCTAGGTTGGACAGGCCATTGGATGACCGAGGTGGTGTTTGGATTTCAGTGAGCTGTAAAGAAAGATTTACCTTATCCCATGTAAACAACATATTTTAGATTTAAACAAGACATTATATGGATTTAGTGTATTGAAATCAGTCTCAAAATATTCTAGTGTGATCATAAGGTTATTCATGGAGTGAGCAATGATTTATGACTTGGGTTCAGGGGTGAGTTAGTTTTTTCGCTTGCTTCAAGGGTTGAATCCTTCTTTCATCACATGTTTCATGGGGTGAATTATGTAATGAAATATATTCATGACATGTTTTATAGGGTGATAAAATATTCATGACATATTTTATTGGGTGATCTACGATTTGTGACACATTTCAGGGGTGAAGCATGCGATTAAAATTGATAAAGGTTCCATTTTGGGAGAAATTATTGGGAAATATATGGAAGTTGGTACTACGGTTTGGGAACATCATTTTGGGTATGATGGGAGAATTCTAATGTTTTTTTAAGACCTTCCAAGGAGATGTCAACATGTGTGGGCCCTATGTGTGGGAAATATATAACCATCTATTTTATCTCGTAATAGGATATGAGAGGTGGTACCAACTCTAATCGGTGTTTTTTTCTATGATCACATATAGTGATATGAAAACTACATCAAGCGGGTTTTTGGACTTCTAGGAACATGTTTCGATAGGTGATTCGAATGGATGGGAGTACAATGACTTAGGATCTAACTTAGAGATAGAGTCTTATGGGGGGCACACCACAAGTTGGGTGAAAGTTTATCTCATGAAACAATGGTGTTTGAAAATTTAAGGGTGTTAAGGAATTTCATTTTGGGGTTTAGAGATAGTTACAAGTAATGGTTTAGGATATGATGAATAATGAACCTAATGTTTGGATTTTCATAGTAGAATATCATTCCAAATTTTAGAGTGGAATGTTGCAAATTGAGTTCTATTTTTGAACCCATGTAGGTTAGGATAATTATATGAATTCATGATGAGAATTCTCAGGGAAGAGAAGCATTATTATGAGGATATTTTAAGAACTCGTATTGATGCATGTTGTGAATTTCAGTGGGAATTTGAATTTATTCTTTTGGTGAATGTTTAATTTTGAGAAATGAAAATTGGAATCATGTTTTGAGTGTTTAAGAAATTGAAAATTATGTTTTAGGTTGGGTTTCATGTATCAAGTGATGTACTGAGGGATTGGGAAGCCTCCAGAAAAGTGTTTGGGTCCTAGAGATAGATTAAAGGTACCAAAGAGGCCCATTCACATCATGAATATGGTATACATGATGTGAAAAAGATTAATAGGGTGGAAAAAGTTGGTTTAAGATTTGAAAATGGGTCTTAAATGCAGTGCTCAAGAAATCACAACATGGCACATAGTGTCACACCATGAAACATGTTGTCCATGACTATAAATAGCCTTTCCCATGAAATTTAATGATATCAAACCATTTTTCACATTGTGACCTAGTACTAGGAAGTTATACAGATGTTTTAAAGGACTGGATTGATCCTAAACCATAAATGTTTATATTCCCTAAAATCCCTTATGATAAAAGTGACATAAAAGAGAGGTTTTGGATTTTGGGAGCTCCTTTGATCTCAGACCTTCACTATTTAAAGCACCGTTCATTATGATGGATTCCTCTCAGTGAGTTTTAGCCTTTTTGATCCCTAGATGTTCCAATTATCTTGTAAATCTCATTAATATAACTATCATAGGATTGATTACAATTATAGAAACTGGATGATGATTCCCCCAGATCTTGAAGGATTTGTATGAGGATAATGAGACTTTGGAGCAACATGGTGATATGATATATTATGCCGGTCAATATATTCCATTGAATAGAGATATGTTGAAGGTACATCATTAGGTTTATCTTTTCAAAGGTTCCATTTTTTTATTAAATTGGTTGTTTTTTAGTTTCCGTAGAATGAGAATTTTTCCTGGAATAATGCTAGAATCATATTATGTACCTCCCATATATGGCTAGTCATTATTTTGACTAGGTGGAATTACCTGGTTAGTATTTAGGTGTGTATTATTTTTACCATTGGTTGTGAGATTCCTTGTTATAATTTAATAAATTATGATTTAGTAATAATTAATTAATTGGAATACTTTGGCCTAAGATATGAACTCACGGAATTTGAAGAAATCCAAATACACTTGGGAAACTTGAGAAAAGTCATTGGCCTTTTCCTGAATTGGAGCTAAATCCATTTAAGGAAAGTGGTCCCTATTCACTTCCCTATGAGTTATATATTTTTATTTAGAATTTTAATATCATAGGTGACATGTGGTCTTTCCATGATAACAAATGACCTTAATTAATTAAAGTAAATATTTTAATTAATTTCAGATTAATTGTTTTAAATTAATAGTGAAATTTTTAAGAATGTTATGAGTAAGGTGACAGGGACCCTGGTGGTCCCTTGAATAATTGATAGACATCCCACCTATATAAGGATGAGAATATTATTGTAATTAGGTATGATGTGTTACTCAAACCCCATGAGAGGTACCAAATAAATGATTACATGAATGTAGTGGACTTGTTAGGTGCCTATAGACCCTCAAAGAGTAGGATGAGTGTGAATTGGGATAATTGGATAAATTTTCCTTATGGATTTGAGAGATTAACTAGATCCTTCAGGATAGATAATATGATCAATGGATGAATGAACATAAAGTCCCTAGAGAGGTTCTCTTATTTTTTGTTTCCCTTATTTAGGAGTGGAGAATAACTAGTTGGGGACAACCTTGGGAGTTACCTTAGACCCAAGGATAAAACAAGGTGATTCTTGGGAGTTAGGAGAAGAAAATTTGTGTTTGTGTAGAGACTGAGGAATGTGTTACCTCTCAGTGATGAGAGTTTACCTAAGGAAATGTGTTGGTTAGTGATGATTTTTTTCCTGAGGATGCTTTAGACACATCTTAATATCTGAGAAATAGGCTAAATGATGAACACTTAATTAATGAAATTGGTTTATTGTGTGGTTATTTATGTATGGTTGGGGGACTATGGACATGGTTCCAGGGATCTGGTGTTCCCATTATTGTATTTCTATGGTTGTGAGATGCCTTGGATACAGTTATTGGATCTTTGGTGTACATATTCATAGATGTTCATCTATGATTACATGATTCCATATAATATTCATTGGTTTTTTGGTGTTCATTATCCATAGATACTCATAAATGGTTATATTATTCCTTTTACTACATCTTTGGATATATTATGTCCCTTTCTAGGTCCCCATATATATCTATTTACTCATATATGGTCCCTATAGTCATCATGACATGCTCATAGACACCTTGACATTGGCCAATGTAGGTATGGTTGATCGGTGTCTCCAACATGATGATTAATGATATTTTATTTAATTTGTATTGTCTGTTATTTTGAATGACCAGATCACATGCACATATCACTACATATTTTTTGTAAAAAAGGACTGTGTTGTTGGTTCTCTACTGAGTTTTTACCCACACCCTATTTGTATTTCCACTTCACTTGGGTACCCAAGAATATGTTCACTTTGTTATTGGTACAGGTTAGGCTAAGGCCTAGGGTACATTGGATGAGTAGGATATCTCATATGGTATTGGGACACAGGATGAGGTTCATCTTGGAGATTCTGTAGATCCATTTACATTATATTTCTTTTATTTTTGTGACATATCTATAACTAAACCAAAGGGTGATTTATCTGCATTTAATGTATTTTTTGCTTCATTTATTATTGATGGATGTTTATTTATTTTTCATAATTTGATTATTTAATACTATGGATGGTATTTTGTTCTTTTATATTAATTTTGAACTCTAATATAGGGGGTATAGCCTCCCCATAGGACAACTTTTGATCCTGACTGCTAGTCGATCACCTTTGGGGTATGGGGAGGCATGCCTGAGGTCATGTGATGAACCTGTTTTTATATAGTACATAGAGTGAGATGAGGCGGTTCGTTATAATGTATTTATTTAATGTCTTTTATATAACTCATTTTAGTATAAATATCACATTTTCTATAGAATAACCCCAAAATAATAGAGTTAGGTCCACATGACTCTTTATTGATCAAGCCATATCTAATAAGTTTAAATTTCTCCTTTGGATAAACCCTTCTATTATAGTGATCTTATATGAGTTAGTTATGATATAATAACAAACTCCTTGATGTGTTAACAAATATTATGTTTTAATTATTCACCTAATATATTTGATCAAATATATTTATTTCTCTTTCATAGTTGACTATATAATTTATTTTTAAACTACATAAATTTATGAAAGGATTCATAAATGGGTCCCACAAGAAACATATACCCAAAAAACTATATACATCAATAAAGGTAATTAAGTATTTATAACCTCACCAATATTATACATTTAACGACCCACATACATCAAAATTAAATGGTTCTAATAAATATTTTTCTCACTCTACTTTTCTCACTCTACTTTTCTAAAAAAAATGAGTAGTTGTCATCTTGATTTTTAAAAAAGGTTCCCATATGTTATATGACTCCCCATAAAATGGATCTAAGATATTAAATTCACAGAGTGTTCAAATATGATTCAAATTAATGTGACCAAGGTGAAAATGATAATGGTATGGAATGTAAGGACGTGATATTTTCAATCCTTTAAATTGATACCATCTTCGATAGATTGTGTCACATGAAACCCCAAACGAAAAAAACAACCGACTAAAACAAACAAAAAATTATTGAAATTAAATAAAGAATATAATAATTATTAAACAGAAAATAATAATCAATTAAAATAATTACATATTATTATTTTACTTTGATTAATATTTTAAATGAAAGGACACCATTTGAAGAACCATTTTAAAAATGGGTATTGCATTTTATCTTAATAAATCAAATTGATCATAGTTAAAAGTTCATTTATATTTATAAACTATTATGTTAAAATTAAATTATTTTATAATTTATATGAAATAATATTAAAGGTACTTGATGTTTTAAAAGTCATTTTTAAATAAAAATAGTTTCTCTTTATATATTATATTCTCATTTAGATAAATAAATATGGAAATGTTATAATTTTAATTAGATAAAAATCACTAAATATTTTGAGTTTATAATTAAAAATATATATTAGGGTTAGTTTTTTATATTATTCTAAAATAATTGATGTCTAGGTGAATAGTGAATTATACTAGTTTTACAAATATGATGATTTTATTTCATTATTAGTTTATAAGAATGATTTGATAATTTATGAAAACATTTTCTAGAAAAAATATTCATTTTATAAGTTACATTATAAATTTAAAATTTTTTATTCTAGTTTACAAACCTAAACTTAATGTTTTATAACTGAAATAATATTCTTTTTCAAGAATTTTTTAATAAATTATATAATTATTATTTTATAATTAATTCCCATCACTTTAATAAAGTGAATTAAATTAAATGGATTTAAAATTTGGAATAAGTTGGTATAAATTACATAATAAGGATTATTTTATTTTACTCATAAATGATAATCCATTTAGGTAAGACTAGTTATCATGGAAACAATTAAATTGGTAAAAGTAATAATCATTGAGTAAATAACCTAAAAAATGTCTAAAACATGTGTGAGAGTGTATTTTGGAGTCCTTGATCTACCTTATCACTTATACTATCAATTATTTATCAATATTTTAGCCACTTTACTTGAGATTAACTTCACATTATTAAAATGTGTTGGGTATTTAAAAATATTCTTTACCTTTTTTACTTATAAAAGTAGAACTTATCTCCTCACATCCACTAACAAAAAATCCACTTAGATCATCCAAAACTCTACCCAACCATATGATAAACATTAATACACATTAAATTGGTTCTTTTTCTCTCAAAATGCCATCCCTTAAAGGCTCAAACCTCTTTTCGAAGGATATAATCCAAGAAGCGAGGTATAAATTCCAAACTGCTCCTTTTTATTTTTCTATTTATTTATGTGAACTTATTCCTCCTAAAATTACATTATACAATATTATAATTATAAAATAACTACAATCAGTATATTTTTATATTGTTACAATTTTGGTATAATCATAAATCACCTTTCCCTTTTCAATTAATAAAAACAAAACCATCATTTATGCATTTTTCAGACTACCGCCTCCATGAACGAACATGTTTTTTTTCATGAACATCATAAAAGGATTTTACTAACATGAAATTTAATATATAAGTTTTATATTTATGAAATATATTATATTATTAAATGATAAACCATATTATTCTATCTCCCCACTATTTGGAAAATGAAATCATTATCCATCCATACATGTGGACTACGCCACCATGGAATGATTGATTTCCATTTTTATTTTCATCACTGCCTTAAATGGATGGACATATGAATCTTTTTAATGGATAAATATGATTTTTATGAAACTATTAAGGTTCTAGAAAGAAAAATTGGAATACATATTAATAGATTGAGCAATAAACAACCTTGGTAAATTCAATTTCCAAAAAAGAGCGTGTTATAAGCAAAAAATGTTTTCTTAGTTCTATGAAATAACTTATTATAGGTTATATTATTATTCTAAATCATTAAAATTATTATATAACATAGTAAAAAATTATAAATAATATCATTATAATTATTTTATAATTATATTACAACCAAATCACTTCATAATTATCCACTAATTATGGCATTTCTTATTTTGGTTAGTTTAACAACATATGTGTACAATGCTATAATTTTTTCCCATGGATGACTATGTGAATTTAATTTATGTTTTTATATTATATTATTAAGTATATAATTATTTTCTTTTTTTTAAATGGTTATATAAAAATTTTAATCATTGTTTTAGAAAACACCCTTCATTTTGTAGGAATCATGGAAACATGTTCACCACAAAATTCATCTTTAATTATTGTCACAAAAAACACATAGAATAAAATTATAAATAATTATAAAAAATTAATTATATTACCTTTTATTATCATGGAATTATGAAATTTGGTATTATAATAAATAATGACACCATATTTATGAAGTAAGTTCAAAATGATCAAGATTACTCAAATACTATATCAAAAATAGATAATAACTAACTAATATACATGGAGAGAATTATTATAAACAAATTTTATAAATTTTATAAATATTAAATTGGTTTTAAATTAATTTGTTAAGATAGTTACTTTTTTTATAGAATCTTAGTGTGCATTCGATTATGCGATAAAATATGGTAAGGTTTTGTTATCTCAAATTTTCACTCTTTAAGACATATTTTCTAATATACATTATGTTTTCTTTATAATAGTGTACATAATAACTAAATAATTTATTTTAATATATTTATTTAATTTTTTTCAAGATCCATATCTTATTCTCTTTTAAATGTAATTTTATTCAAAATATTCCAAAGTTGAAAAGGGATTTTTAATTAAAATTTTATTGAAATTGTAAGGGTTTAGTTTCCAGTCCTATTATCAAATCTAAATTAT
This sequence comes from Viscum album, assembly GCA_963277665.1. NCBI lineage: Eukaryota > Viridiplantae > Streptophyta > Magnoliopsida > Santalales > Viscaceae > Viscum > Viscum album. The sequence continues at coordinate 197,450,037 of OY728164.1, forward strand.
TTTTAAAAGATAATAAATCTTGGGAATTTTTATTAAATTTAAATCCTCTGATTATTTTTTTATATTAAATAATTTTTACATATCCCTTGAAAATTTTATTTCCACTTGACTCATATCTTTTCGATGGGTTTCTTATATGTGAAAAGAACACCTTATATTCTTATCATCTAGGAACCTCATTTTACCATATACATATTCATTATATTCTTTTTCAATTGTTATTATATAGGATTAAATACTTTATTAAGTTTGTTTTCAACTATATTATCTTTTTTTTAAAAGTTTAAAAGAATTTTTTTATGTTATTTGTATGGGCTAATTTAATAGAAATGTGAAAATATATATTTTTAACATTTACATGTGAACATATAATTTCTATACCTTTGTTATTTTATATGAATCTTTATCAATACATTTTCATGGTTTTTAAAAGGAATTATTTTTCTCATATATTTATAAAATATCTATTTTAAAATGATTTCAAAATATTAAGGATATTTTTTATCTCTAATGTGAATTTTCATAAACTCCTAAAAGTGTTTTTATCTAAGTAACTATAATTTAGTATATCTTATGAATGATCCAGGAAATTAGTTAAATTTTACCATCCAAATTATTCTTATATATGGATTATGTAATAGTCTTTTCTCTCAAAGATATGACTAGTGACTACCTTTTTCTTTCTAACCATACTTCATGAATAGGTATAACATTTCTTCCTATGATTTTTCTTTGTGAACAAGCTATATTTACTTATTTTTAATTAAGGGTGCTCACCAAGATTCATTACATCATTTTATTTGTGAATTTATTGACTTAAGCATGTAAAATTCTTTATGAGGTGTAAATATCATATGCATAATATTTATTGAAGGGTACTTACCTCTAACTTTACTAAATATATTTTGATACCCATTTATTTTCTCTGGGTTTATTATATTTATGATTTAATTATATGAATCCATTTTAAAAGTATATGAACCCCATTTTGTTCAATGGGTTATTTTTTATGTGATTAATAAAACCAATTTTCTTTCCTTGGGTTCTTAATTATATAAAAAGTGAATTATTTTCATTTGAATGATTTTTGAAAACCACTTTATTTCTATGGGTTATTTATGAAATGATACATGAATTATTTTATAGTGGCCCTCATAATGATTTTTATAATGGGTGGGGTCCTATATCAACCTCTAATGTGTTGGTAAATGTTTTATATCTCATGATATATTGATTTCATGCATGGGTATAATTATGGTTAGGATATGGTCACAAGACCGTGTATAGACATATTTATGGTAACGATATGTTCAAAATGATATATTTTCTTATGGATATGTTTTTTACTCATTGTTATTCATGTACATATGTCCATCTCATGCACACATGGTTTATGTTTATTGAATAATGTATCCACAATATGTTGATTCACATATTATGTTATGATAATACTAATGCCATGACTCATGATTTATGTTTTAGTCTTTGTTGGGTATGGTTTTATTTTGTATCTTTATTATACCCATATGATAATTTTATGATAACTTATGATATTTGATTGTTACTTCTTATGTTTATATTTATAGTGTATATGGGGGACGCCTTTCTTATGTTTCCATTTACCCAGGTTATTAATAAATTTAATAACGTTTTTTCTAGAAGAGTATTTTTTATAGGGGATTTATGTGAGATTTTTAAGGATTTTAATAGATTAAGGAGTTTTTTATATAGTTTAAAAATTTTCTATTAGTTGAAAAAATACCAGAGTTTTATTAGTTTTTTATTTTTTCATAATTCTATAAAACTATAAATCTAAATGGTCTTATAAATGCATTAAAATGAAATAATTTATTTATGTTATGAATAAAAGACAATCATATCCATAGTCTACTATAGTTGGTATTCGATCAAGGTTTATAATTTTTTTTGATTAGTATGATATCGATTTGGGATAAATTTGGAGTAAAAAATTTCGTCAAATGTTGATAACTTAAGGTTTATTATAATTTCAAAGGTATATAAAACCCTACATATATATTGAGGTAATATTATGGTGATTAGGATAAGATAATTTTAGTGAAAACCCTATAGATAAGTCTAAGAGATAAGTCTAAGTATAGAATAACATTTAAAATGTTTCTAAAGTAGATATTGTATAGTTTTACAAGCAATAACATACCTGTCTAGATACTACACATGGATGTAAGCTCTCAAATAGATGTACCTAGGGGTAATAAACTTTAAAAGGGTGTACTGGGTATTAAATCAACCGACACCTATTTCCTGACAAAGATTTTTAACTGCACACTTGGTTTGAAACTCCCTAGGGATATACATTGGTCAATATCATTTCCTTTACAAACCGCTATGAAATATTTATTTTCTAATTAATTTAAGGGATTAGTTTAATAAGGATGAGAGAACCTAACATAAATAAAAGTGGTTTGAACTAAATGTTTCTATGGAAAAAATAAATTTGTAATTAGAGAGGTCATATTAAGATTTAGTTTTCAAATTCATATGATCATTTATTATGGTTTTATTGATAACCATTTTGGGTTTTAGTACCTGGTTGAAATAGGATAAAAAAAGTAGAGTTTATAATAGAATGTATCTAGAAACCAATATGTCTTCTAACTAAAGAGAGAATAATACATAAAGTTTTGAGAATCTTAGTATATACCTATTGTGATGGAAACAATGAGTTTCCTAGTCTTAACTAAGAAAGTGAGTTTGACATCATAATAGAAATTAATTATTGGAACTATCATCTATTATCACTAGTAAATGATATCTATTGATGATATTCTTGTATATTCTCAAATATATGAGAATTATATAAAACATATAAAGATATTTCTGTGATATTGTTTTTATTAAAATATTGGATACATATATCAAATGGTATTAATAACCTTGAAATGTGATTTTATGATAATGTTATATTATGGAGAAACTAATGCATAACACATGATTGAGTTATAGATAGCTATTAAGTTTAATTAATTCTAGATTTTGAGGTAATAAAGGGTTGAATGATTTTTAGAAAAGTGGGTTAGATAGTATTGGTCACCTTGTAATTTATTATAGATTTAATGAAAAGTAATCCATGGGTTTTTTCAGAAAATTTTATATATATTTTTGGATTATGATATATATTTATTAGTTTGTGAATTTATGAAGTAGTGATTAATACCTTTAATGGTTAAATATAGAGTTAATTTTTGGAGGAATATATAATCTTATAATGGTTTAATGTCCTGGATATTCAAATGGTTTTTATAGAGGTTTTTTAATGAGAATATATAATTAGAAGATATACATAATGTGGTACATTATTGTATGAATGGATATTATTCTTCAATAAAGATATGTAACTTATCCAAAAAAATATAGCTAGATGTTATATTAGTTATTATATCCAAAATTATGAATATTTGAAGTATATCCCCACCTAATTTCATTAGTAAGTAATAATTAAAATTACAAGTATGAAATTTATTTAAGGGGTATAATGTAACTACTGAATATTTTCAATCCTGTAAATATATACTATCTTTGACATCTTGCGTAACAAACAATACCAAAATAACACAACCCTTGTCTAAAATGAACTAAATCATAATAAAATTACATTAATAAAATAATCATTAATAAATAAGAAGAAAATTATCAATTAAAATAATCACATATTACTATTTTTCACGAATTAATATTTTAAATGTTAAGATTCTCTTCAAAGAACAATTTTAAAAAGTGGTATTTTATTTTACCTTAATAAAAAATTGATCATAGTTAAAATTTCATTTAGATTTATAAACTATTATTTCCATATTTAATTATTTTAAAATATATATGAAATAAGATTAAAGACAGTTGAATTTAACAAAGTCATTTTCAATAAAAAATATCTTCTGTTAAATATTTTATTTTCATTTTTCTAACTAAATATGTAGATTTTAAAATTTTAATTTCCTAAAAATAACTTTATTTTTTGAATTTATAATTTAAAAATTTACACTAAGTTAATTTTTAAGAGTTTCCTAGAATTAATTATTTTTAGAAAAATAGTGAAATATACTATTTTTAAAATACCCTAAATTTTATGAAATTATTATTTTTATAATTTTTTTTAGAAATTTATGAAACCATTTTATAGAAAAATAATAATTTTATAAGTTATATGATAAATTTTAAAATATTTATTCTAGTTTACAAACCTGTATTTAATGTTTTAAAACATAAGTAACATTTTTCTCAGGAATGTTTTTTAAATACCTCATACACATATTATTTTAAAATTATTTTTATCACTTTTAGAAATTGAATAAAATTAAATGGATTTGAAATTTGGAATCATTAATTACAAATTATTTAACAAATAATTTTTTATTTTAATCATAAATGATATTTTACTTATGTAATAACTTGTTACAATGGTAAAAACTAAAATAGTAAAAATAAAAATCTATGAGTAAGTACCCTCAAAATTGTTTAAAAAATCTTAGTGAATGTGTTTTTGGAGACTTTTTTAACCTTTTCCCTTATATTTTCCATTTTTTCAATTTTTTTCCACTTTCCTTTAGAGTGACTTCCCATTATTAAAATGTTTTGGGTATTTACAAATATTTCATCCCTTTTCACTTATAAAATGGTTTATACTTTTCTAAACTCCACTCACACAATTACCCACTCAATTCTGACAAAAATATTCTCAAACATATCCTCGAAATTCCTATCCACCTGAAATAGGTTAAAATATTCTCAAAAGACCATCCCTCAAAGGCTTAACCCCCATTGCAAAGGATATAATCTAAGAAGTGAAGTATAAATTTCTAACCACACTTTTCTATTTTTTTAGTTTCATTCTGTACACTTATTATTCCTCAAATTACATTTAAACATATTAAATTTACAACATAAGTATAATTTGTATATTTATTTTATTAAAATTATTATACAAGAATTAACCACATTTCCCTTTTCTATTAATAAAAATGAAACTCTCATTAGTAAATTGTGCGGACTACCGCCTCCATGATGCAATGTGTTTTGTGATACCTCACCACAATAAAAAGATAGTTAAAAATGGAAATTTAATATATAAGTATGATATTTATGACATATTTTATATTCTTAAATGATAATCCATATTATTCCTTTCTAATGATCTATGGAAAATGAAGTATCCATTGATGCATACGTGTAGAATACTACCACAAATGAATGAATGATTTCCATTTTTTTCAGCATCACCTTATATCGATGGCCATGATAATGTATTTAATGGATAAATGTGATTTAAAAAAAAATATTATGGTCTTTTAAAGACAAATTGAGGAACCTAAAAAGTTTTTTAATAAACAAATGTGGTAAATTCAGCTGTCCAAAAGAGCATACTAAGAGAAATTTTTTTTTCATCATACATTGAAATAACATTGTATAATTTATATTATTTTTATAATTATTTAATATTATGATATAAAACATTAATAAAAAATAATTATTATAATTATTATTATTTTATAATGACATTAAAACTAACTCACTTAATAGTCATCCATTAATTATGGGGTGTTCATGTTTGGGTTGGTTTGACCCCCTACTTGAACAATGATATAAATTAATATCATGGATGTATATGGGAATTAAATTTATTTTAAAATATTATGTAAATAATTAAATAATTATTTGATTTTCGTTCTGTAATTTTAATTTAAAAATCAAACTCATTATTTAAGAAGACACCCTTTATTTGTTAGGAATCATCAAAACTTACTCATTGGAAAATTCATCTTTAATGATCATAACAAAAACTCCCATATAATGAAATTATAACATTATAAATAATTATAAAACAATAATTAAATTCATTTTTATGATTTTTATGATGAAATTTGGGAGGATAATGAAGCAAAATTCCTCTATTACAAAACTAGTTCAAAATGATAAAAAATATTCACACACTATATTGAAAATAGATAATAACAAACTAATATACATGTATAGAATAATTAAAACTGAAGATTATAAAAGATTAAAAATATGAAATAGGTTATTAAATGGGTGATTAAAATAGTTAAATTTATTATAAAGGATCTTATAGTGCATTCCATTAAGTAGAAAAACAAGGTAAGAGTTTCTTTTGTCAAATTTTCACTCCTTGAGATATATTTATTAATTAATATACACCATGTTTTATTTGGAATAGTGTATCTACAACCTAAAAATGTCTTTCAAAATATTAATTTAAATAATTGGTTTTTATGAGCAACATCACATTCTCGTTTAAATGTATTTTGATTTAAAATATGCCAAAGTTGAAAAGGGTTTTTTTGTTAAAAATGTACTCAAACAGTAAAGGTTTCATTGCCAATATTATTTTCAAATATTTTTTTTAAAATACTCCATATGTAGAATTAGAATAGTTTTTAAAACAACTCATGTTTTTCATTGTATATTCCTAAGGTTTTAAATGTCCCCCCAAAATTTTATTCTCCCTTGACTCGTATCATACCTGATGGTTTTCTTGTAAGTGAAAATGACCCTATTTCTTTTTCTCGATTAGGAACCACCCTTTTTCATATCCATATTCATTGGATAATTTTTAGAGTGTTATTATCTATGATTAAATAATCAATTAATTTCGTTTTTACCACTTTAAATTCTATAAAATGTTTTAAATAAATTATTAATGTTTTCTATATGGTCATTTTTCTTCAAAATGTGAGAAGCTTCTCTTTTTAACGTTTATGTGTGAATGCATCAGTCCTAAACCATTATAACTATATATAAATATTTATATCTAAATTTTAAAGTTTTTTAAAAGGAATTATTTTTTCTCAAATATTTTCAAAATATCAATTTTAAAATATTTTTAAAAGATTAAGGATATTTATAATTTCAAAAGTGATTTTACTAAAACCCCTAAAAAGTATTTTTCATCTAAGTAATTATACTTTAATATCTATTATTCTTGAAAAATAATTTTATTTAATTGTTACCATGCACCTTATTTCTATGGATGACTTACATAATTTTGTTTTCTATCAAATATATGATCTATCACCCCTTTGTCTTTCTAACCATCCACTATGAATATGAATAAGTTTTCTTATAATCCCTTTTCTTTTTGAACACTTTGTATTTCATTTGATTTAATGTTGTTCACTTAGATGACATATATCATTTGATTATATAAATTATTGATTTAACCATGTACCTTTTATCTATACAGTGTATATATTATATGATTTATCTTGATTAAAAGGAATTTACCTAGAATGTTACTAAATATCTTTAGATACACATTTATTTTTTAATGGGTTTACCATATTGCTGAATTCCTTATGTGAATCCATTTGAAAAGGATACGAAGACCATTTTATTCCATGGGTTATTTTTGATGTGATTAATGAAACCCATTTTCTCTCCATGGGTTATTTATGCTATGAAAAGTAAATGATTTTCATTTGGGGTTTTTATGAATCCCACATTATTTAAATGGGTTATTTATGATGTGATAATTGAATGATTTTCAAGTGGAACTCATAAGAATGGATGATGATGGGAGGGGTAAAATATCACCCTACAATGAAGTGGTTAAGGTTTTATACCTCATGGGATAATGATTTCACTCATGGGTATATTTGTGTTTTAGTTTTGATTAAAAGTGTATGTGTGGGTATAATTATGGTTTAACCATGATCATAAGTTTTTGAATGGGTATAATTAAGGTTTATATATTCCCATAAAATTGTTAATGAGTATAATTTATATTTATCTATGCTCACAAGGTTGTGTATCAATATAATTATGTTTTAGATATACCCATATGGTTGTGCATGGGTATAATTATAGTTTAGCTATAGTAACATGGTTGTTCATGGGTATGATTATTGTTAATATATTCTCAAAAGGTTGTTAATTGGTATAATTATGGTTAGGATATTAGAAAAAGTTTTTTAATGGATATAATTATTCTTAAGCTATGCTCAAAAGATTGATCGTGGATATACTTGTGGTTAAGCTATTCTCATAAGATTGTGCGTGGATATATTTTTGATTAAGATATGTTCAAAAAGACAACTGTTATTAAACCTATGTTTATTTTAAACCATTATTCACATTCTTATACATATGTTATACACTCATGGATCATGTTTATTGACTAATGTTTCCACACTCATTTAATTCACATTTTATTTTATGCTAAGACTTATTCAATGACTCCTGATTTATGTTCTATGATTTTTTGTGTATGATTTTCTTATATATCTTGATTATACTCATATTCTCATCTTATTCTTAGTTATGATATTTTTCTGTCACTTATGTTTACCCTTAATGAGCATATGATCTCACCCCTTTCTTATGTTTCCATTTACCCATGTTATGAAGAAAATTATTATGTAAGGAGTTTCTTGAAGAGTATCTTGTATGGAGGATTTATAGTGGATATTGAAGGATTTTTATGGATTATGAAGTCACTGACATGGTGGAAAATATTTCCATTAATTGAAAAATGGCATGAGTTTTATTAGTTTATTATTTTTCTATTTCTCCAAAACTCTCAACCTAAAATGTATCAAGAATGTATTTTCTTTAAGTTAAACAGATGAGACAGTCATATTTACAGGCTACAATATGAAAGATTAGAATCATTTTTTAACCATTTTATATCTATGTTATAGACTAGAGTTTCAACAAAAAATAAATATATAACATTCATTACATTTTCTACACCATAATACATTACATTAAATTAATTATAATATTCTTTATACTTAAATAAAAAGGAAAACAACATATATTTAAGAAAATATATTGAAATTATGTTTTTATGGATAGTATAATATATAAATTTCTTAATTCATGAACTAATTCAGTAGGAATATTTATAATGTAAATCCTCATATATATATTTTTAAGTTTCACCCCCTTCCCAATGCACAAATACATTTTCCATTTCACAAATTTCATCTTAATTTACAATTGTTTCATATTCCTACAAATGCGAGAAGCATAATTGTTATTAAATACCTATGAAATAATTTCAAACAATTTAATCCTAAAATGAAAATACTTGGTTTTTAAGTCTCTATTACATTTATCTTCATATGTTCTTTCATGAATTTCTTGTAATACCTTTTCAAATTCACTTTAATTACATAATGTAAGTACATTTTTTAATTTTCAATGCATTTATTTATGGTTTTAGTTCATGAGAATAATTATAAAGATTTTATCCACATTTACTCTTCTTAGATTTTCCTATTGTTTCTCTTTATACATCATAAGGATAGAATTGAGTTTTGACCATTTTAGGTTTTATTTAGTAATCAATAATAATTTAGGAAGCTCTAGGAGTGTATTAAAATTTTATTCATGTTATAATAAATAATTAACTGATTATACAATCTAGAAAAATGTTATAGGATCAAGTCCATATCTAATTACATTTAGAGTGGAGAACCTAACCTCTCTAAATTTTCAATGTAACCAATCATCTTATGTACATGAGTTGACATGAGTATAACATTACCCATTATAAAATAAAATAATCACATATATATTTATTTCCACTCTTTCCTAACCTATTTTTTGATAATGATATATTAGCTGTTCATTCATATTGATTGAATTCAATATTTCATTATACTTTTTATAGATCCAGATTCATGTTCACTAGAATCAAACATGATGGATCATTCGAATAATCCTTGTGCTTATTGAAATCACCACACACTCTTGGGAAACAATGACAACAAGTTATTTAGGTATTTATTACTCAATAAAATACAACATGTTTTAATTATTGGTGACTATCCTTAGGTTTTGTTACAAGTTGATAAAGTTGTATTCATTTATCTTGATTTATCAAGAAAAAACCTTAGAAATAAGTTTGAATTTAAGTTATTGGTTTCTATTTATGCACACATGATGTAATAAAATTTATTAATATATTGTATTAAATAATATTTAATACCAAAATTTATTCAACAAATTTCATCGACACATGACACAGTATGTATGGTGAACGAAAACAATAAAATAATTATGATTTGGATTATATATAAGTCACATTTTTCTCAAATCATGATTATTTTAGTAGGAATTTATTTTTCAATAGAAATCCATTTTACTCTTGGTTAGATTTGTGGAGCATCCCATTCTTGATAAATTCACACTATGAATTTACCCAAAACTTTACCTTTCATTATGACACTAATAAAGAACCTAGTCATGTGATAGATAATATTATCCCCTAAATTTAAAGACAATAGATCATTAGTTCACAACTTCAGCATGACCCAACATATTTAATAGATTGAGGTCTTGAAGAGTATGAACACTTGAAGTCTTAAACTAATTATTCGTTTGAGGTTTCTATTATATTTTATCCCACTATTTTTTAATCTATGAATACCTTATATTTAATAATTTTATTTAATTATATCAATAAATGCATCCAATTAATATTTGTCAAAATATTAATGTGTATCCCATACACACACATATATATACATAGAATATATATATCTATACCATATGTAATTTATATTGATATATTAATTATATAATCACAAAAATTCACTAAGAAGAGTTAGTTTAGTGAAAATAGGACATTTTATTACATGGTTAAAGATGATGAGAGAAACCATACTTATCTAGTGTCTCATCACAAGTAAGAGTTTCCATGATGGATACCAAAATTTTCAAAACAAATTTATAAACATAAAATTTTCCATATCAAAAAATTATTTTTATAGTTAAATTAAACACAAATATTCCACATTGATTAATGATTAATAATCAATTTAATTATTGATTTAAATTAATGTTTTAATTACATTCCTAAAATGATCTTTTATTTGATTATTTACAGAGCTTGTGGCATTTTATGATTTAAAAATTATGTAAATTTTAAAATTTGTGTGAAAAAATAAATTCCCTTAATATAATAAAGACAAAAATTAAATTAAAAATATCAATTATGTATTGTGGTTCGTTCCAATTTTCCTTGGATAATATGTGATTGGGTCAAACCCACTTAACTATGATTTTGGTCTATTTTAGACCTTTTGGTATTTAGAACCCATTATTTATTATTATGCTAAATGAATACAGTCTCTAATTAATAAATATTTTAAATATATTTATGGATTACCCCAAGGATTTTAATTTCAATATTATATTATTAAAAAAAATTATAAATGGAAGTGAATATAATTAAAAACATAAAATTAAATTCTCAATATATATATATATATATATATATTCGGTGTTTGGGGGTACAATTATATTAAGCACACACACACCACACACACAGTCCTGAAAGGTAGGTCATAACCCCCCAAGGGATAACCCACCCTTCAAGCCTTTATTTATTTAGTACATAGCCCAAAGGACTAGTGGGAATGAATCCCATTACATGGCCCAAAGTCCCATAATTAGGCCCGAAGGCCCAGTGCAACGTCATGCCCATGTCACCATTTGTTTGTGTCATGCCTGCATAACCACTGGCCCACGTCACTGCCTACTTGCATCATGCCTATGTCACCACCTACCAATGATAATTCGCTCCCACCCAGATTTGAGCTCTGGTTTGATGCATAATCATGGGGATCCTCTACCACTAATGTAACACCCCAAGATTTCATAGTGTGTTATTTCTTCAAAATAATTCAATAACTTTCACTACACGCAACACCGAGTTCAAGCACACCATGACTTACCGAACAAGCCGTTAAAAAAAGGTTATGAATAGTATTAACTAAATTTTAAACTTTATATAATCCTTATAATTTTAGAATCCATATTATGAGTTTCTTAGACATAATGTAAGAACAAATTCATCTTCAGTATTGTAGTTTTACCAACTTTTAATAGTGAACCCTTTTTAAATAAAATATTTTAAACTTTTTTAATAAATGGGGACATCAAAAAATTTAAAATAAAACATCCCAAGCTTCCACGGTACGCTTTCCTTTGAATAAAACAGTAGCGTGTGTTGTACGCAACTTCGAGTTTTAACACACACCACAACCGATCAAACTAGCCGTTATGAATAGTAATACTTAATTTTTTGAAATTATATATATTTTATATTTCAAAATGGACTTCATTTTTGGATTAGGAATATCAAATTTAGCCTAAGGTGAAATTTTGGTACTTTTCGGATAACTTTCATATTTTGATGAATAGTAAAAATTACTAAATTTTAATTAAAAACAACTTTTTTAATCAAAATAATTAATAGTAATAAATTATGAATTTGAGTGGTTTTAAAGTATATTTAGAATATATTTTTACCATTTAATATAATTTTGGTCATTGGACATAATTTTACAATTAAACCGAACATAAACAAATGTCAATCTTTTGATAGTTATTATCTCTTAAAAACACGCTTTTTGTTTTGACAACAGGAATTAATTTTAAATTAATTTATGCCACTTCTGTGTTTTGAATTTAGAAAAATGGATTCCATATTTTGAATCAGGATGTTCAAATTGTGTAAATAGGTAACTTTTATTTTTAGACATTTTGAATAATTACTGCGGTAAATATTTTATTTACCATGGTTAAGGGTAAATCCGGTAAATAAGGGTTAAAAAATATTATTATAATAATACTAAATTACCCTAAAACGTGTCTTAACCCTATTGATTGATACATGGTCGACCATGGGCATCTTTGGGTCAATTTTGGGACCCCATTGATCCACTTGTAAGTGATAATGACACTTTATTTTAATTAAGTTAAAATGAATACAAAAATGGCATAAGCTTACATCTTTTAAAAGAACAATTTTTACATAGGGTTATACATGTTGGATTTTCGATTATAAATATTCATTAGAAAGCTAAAAATATTTCCTACATAATGATATTTTATTTATAATTTTTAGACATCAAATAATTTAAATTATTAATGACACAATAATGATGCAATGTTTACCTCATTAATAAATCATTTAAATAAATAAGATTATAATGATTACAATATTATCTAAAACCTGTCCAATTCTTATTGGTTGATGTTATTTAGAATATGAGTCATCTTATATTCTACCTCAATGATTTTTGGACCATTATAAACCGAATATAATTATATTATAAAGTAATACTTTCACTCTTTCCTAAAGAGACCCTCCTCTCCCTTATAAAAGGAGACCACTTCTACTCATTCCTCACACCTCTCAAGCCACTTGGCTCGTCCAAACTCTGCCCAACTAAGCTCCCCACATCCCTCTCCTCCTCCTTGAAGCTTCCCCTTAGGCATAAAGCATTTCAAGAAGTCCTTTGGTTCCAACCAAAGTGAGTTACCTAAATTAAAGGTAACATTTTCTCTTAAATTATTTTCAATTATTTTGCTTCTCCAACCCCCAAACTCTTTTTATTTCCTTTCTTTTGTAACAAAAACAGTATCCAAAATATACTAGGATGTTGTTATAAGAAGGATTCAAACTACACATTCACACAACTCCATCTAATGGATGATGAACATAATGTTTCTGTGGATGGCAAACTAACGCCTCACGAAACGATGATTGTTCAAATACATCTTACCGCCTCTCATGGTGGCCATTAGGATGGAACTGTAATTAAATATGATATTAATGATATATATTTTATATATAAGCTTCTGTAATTCCATTTTATTTCATACAATTATTAGTTTCATGTTGTATATACATACGATAATTTCATTTGAGGAAGTGCGGACTACCGCCCCCTTAAAATGATATGACTCGTTCATACCACACATGGAACGTATAAAGGATGTTGTTAATGAACTTAAGTAACATATATAAAATATTATATTTTACTAGAATAGTAATATACCTATGTATCATTTGGATTTGATTCTTTTAAAATAAAAATTAAATGGAAGTAGCATTCGTGCGTACGTACGGACTACCGTCTCCACGAACGCGATGAGATTCATTCTCCATCGTATCAATTAAAGTATAATTATCATTTGATGATTTAAAAATGATGTTTAAGGACTTGATACCATTCTGGATATGAATAATATACATCCCATTAATAACGAATATGGCTCACATAACAAAGAATATAAAGTAAAATGAACCCGTTAACACCTGAAATGACGATAATTCTAAGATATTATTAACAAATCAATGTTAAAAGATCATATATGATATCATATTAAAGTAACTTATTCTTGTATTATTCAATAACAATTATTTCACCATTATACAGGAGGTAAACCTACCATCGACCAAGGAAAAAGTACAAAGTAAGGGATTCTCTTATCTCACTTTCAATTCCGTGAGATTTCCATTGTTCGCTACTAAATTATTGAAAGTGGTGTATTGTGTACTTCCATTTGATATATATTATCATGATTCACTTTATATTCATGTTATTATGTAAATAATTTGGTGGTTATTAACTTTTGGCCATGCGACTCAGTTGATTAACGTGGTAAGGGGTTTCTTGTCTCACTTTTAATTCCGTGAGAATTCCATTGATCACCACTTAATTATTGCATGTGGTGTATGTGTACTACCCATGATTGTATTAATTGTGTAATATACTTTATTTTATGGGTATTTACATCATCATGGTATGATCTTTCTTTCATGGGTGTTTGTTTCTTAAGTTACCTAATCAATAAGGGAATTTGAGATTTCAATTTCCACTCATTTGGCTTTACGCATATTTCATTGATTATATTACCCCAAGATTATGTGTGGAATCACTATTCATTTGATTATGTCATAATTTACACTCCCCTTCCTGTGGATATAATTTTGATACACATAATCACTCCATTGAAAATTCTCAAGTCATTGATATGAATTTGATAAGAGTAATTTTAACTCTTTCACCATTTGTTGAGTTAAACATCCAATTCATTGGTGTTGTTTTTACAGGAATATGTGTGAATATACTTTGATTGTTTTACACTGAATATCCAATCATATTTAGTGTATTTATATTTTTCACACATAATTATGTTGTTGATTTATCCTTAACCTAAGGATATGGCCTTTATGAGAGATTTCATCTCAACTTACATTCCATTGAGACTTCTTTGTTGATATACACCAAATCACTTTTATGTGGTGTATATAATGTACTTTGACATAGTATATCATGAATTCGCTTTATTCTCATGATATTACAAAGTTTTGATTACCTCAATTATTTTCATTCAAGTGTCTCTCTTTTGGTTAGAATCTCTAACTAAAATACCATTTTTAAATGTTTTAAAGACTTATTCATCTAAATCTTTCTCATTAATGTCCATGTTTTAAAAATGGTTTTAAGGATTTATTTATATGGACATTAAAGTTTAGAAATTAAAAATCCTTTTAAAAGGTTTCAAAGTGGTATGGGACACTTTGATTCAAAAATCTATTTTTAAATGGCTTCTTGACAAATAGTGTGACTTTTAAATGTTTTCAAGAAAAGGGGGATATTTCTCTCAAATAGTTTTGATGATTATTTTCATCTATGTCAACATCCTTCATTATTCATGATTGAGGTTAATGTGATACAATACAATCTTCCATATTGTATCAAATGAGTTATATTTGACTGTGGATGTTCTATTTTTATACCATTCACGGTTTGTGGTTAAAGTATTGACATTTCGTATGCTAGTTTTAATAAGAATGTTTATTTTATGCTTAAACCTATTCATATGAGGAATGCATTGGACTTAATAAGTGACGGGTGGAGCCCTCTATAGCTCCTCGATACATCGGTAGGTCTCATGAGACAAACTAGTGTCTTGGCACAAGGCCTTGGCAAAATCTTATTTGTAGTCTTGGCACGAGGCCTTGGCTATGTGGTTATGATAGTCTGGCATTATGCATTCCATCATTATGAAAGTGGTTATTGATATTTCATGTGATCATTCGACTAGTAGAATATCCATGTGAGTAAGTAAATGGCATTATTTCATTTTACCTTTTCCATTTTATGCTGAAGTTCAAGTTTCAAAGGCTTTTGTTTTAGTTATAAATTGCCTTAAGTGTTTATGATTATTTATGAAAGCTTCTGCTATAATGTTATCCTTACTGAGCATCCGAGCTCACCCCTTTCAATGTTTTATTTTTTTTCCCGGATTATGAAGAAGTAATTTATGAATGACCTGCAGGGATAGTATGAGGGGATATGAAGACAAGATGTTTTTTTTATGATGTAATGTAAAAATTTCTGGATGTATCTAGTTATTCCAAGGATACTAAACTATTCGGTCTTTCGAGACTTGATCTTTCTCATGATCATGCCAATGTTATGTAATAATGCACCGACTCTGGGTAACTAGGGTCGGGGCGTTACAGTTGGTATCAGAGGAAGTTTAGTACAAACCTTGGTAGCTAGATTTAGATAAACTCTGATTAGAGCACGTAGACCTAAGATGAACATTGAGGATTAGTATAAAATAACTTCCTAGAATTTTGGTATTGTAAAGATTTTGTGAGTTTTCCGAGCAATACATCCCTGTCTGGATACGAGCAGGTAGAGGCGGCTCTGGAACAGATGTACCTAGGGGTAAAACCCGAAAACACCGCTTTGAGCTAGACTCGAACGGGAACTGGTGCACGACAACGGGCCTTGCTGCACTCTTGGTTACGACACTCCCGGGGGATATGCTTAGGATAATTTACATTTTCTTTACAAACCGATTTAAGTAATATATACATAAGATTAGAGTAAATGACCTTGGTTAATCCTAATATGTTTCAAATTGAGAATATGGTGACATTTTAATCTCTAAATGATTTTACGACTACTATTACTCACACAATGCTTTCTGGTTTTAGTCAATGGCTGGATTCCAAGGAAGTCATAGTGACTTTGAGAATGATGTACAAGGTGGGAACGGTGGTGGAAATGGGCAACAAAATGGAATGTTGATAGGCGTAAAAGATATCGTCTTTATGCCAAATCAGTTTTCCAAAAATATGATCAACAACATATATATTAACCAACTCCCAGACTCAACAAGGAAGAGAAAGGTGATAAATGATAAGATCTCCAGCAATGGAGACCATGGAGAAAAGAAACCTCAATTTTCATCATGCAGGAATTGTGGAAAGAGACACCCAGGAAAGTGTCTCAATGGGGCAACAAAATGTTTTACGTGCGGGAAGGAAGGACATAAAGTGAAGAATTGCCGAAGAAAAATGAAGAGTACTATGGAAGAAGATAAAAATGGTCCCAAGAGTCCATTTACAGTCATTTGCCGTAAATGTAGGGGACCTGGCCATTACCCGAGTGAATGTCCTATTTTATAGGATATTTTCTTGCTCAAAGAAGAAGCTATGTGGAAATAAATGGTTGGAGAAAAATTTAAAAAGTATTAGCACTCCTTGTTGATGGGTTTACTTTGGAATAATTTTCTCTTGTATTTGTAACCCCTCAGTTTGCCATGTGAGAATGATATTTGAGGAATAATTGTCTCTTCTCTTGTGGATATAGGTATAAATAACCATTTGGTTTTATATGATCATTGGGATTTGAGAAAATGATAAGTTTTTATAATTTGGGATGAAAATGCAAAGTATGATATAACATTTGTGGTTAAATTATGTTATTTTGAAAAATTTATCTCATTTTGGTAATATTATAGAATATAGTTTTTGAAAAAGGACAACATGTAGACCGTGTGACAACCCGTCGCGTCGGACAAAGCTGTGGGAATCGAACCCACAACCAAAGTGCGATTGGGATTTATCGCCTACCACTGGACTACGTGAAGTCCCTGGTTAATATGACTATTTTTTTTGTTAAATGATTTTATTGATCAATAATAAAATGATTTGGGTTCTTATGTCTTATCAAATGAATACCCTTGGTATAGGAAAATGATTTGGTGATTAAGTGATAAATGTTATTTTGGAAGATGTTCGTTTTGTTAGGAACACTATATGCCCAAGGAAAATAGAATACAATGAGGTTTCATTTGTAGAGTAATGGTGGATTTTTAACTACATTTTTATTGTTGATTTATAGTGATTTGGGTTATTTATGGAAATGATTAACCTATAACAGAGAATATGTGATGATGTTAATTACTTTTAAGTATGTGACTTTAAGAGTATTTGATGTCATTTGGAGATACAATGTAACATGGGAGACTACATAATCAAATTCTTCTATGTTTTGGGTTTCAATATTAGTTTGGATTATATTAAAGGATTTTAAGGACAATTGGTTATTGAATGGTATCTCTTTAACTTTGGGGTATTGTTGGTTTAATTTTAGAAATTAAGATTAGTGCATATTTATCTCAATGAATATCCTTTTGGGGGATCATTAGATCATTCACTAACCATTTTGGTTTTGATTAATCTTCAAAGACAATGTAAATATATGGTTTATCCTGCATGGATCATGTGATTCTATAGAAGTTTATTCTAGCTCTTCCAGTGTGACCAAGTCTTCTTGAATACTCATCGTTTAAAAAAAATTGAGTTAGTGGTGGAAATTTATTAAAGAATGAAAATCTACTTAAAATTTAAGTATATCTCATAATGTTCTTAGTCAATATCATAAATGAATTCCTCTTCCTTATGTAATGTAACTTTAAAAAAAAATGTTGTCCTAGATGGTACCTTAAATCATCACTAATTTATGGCTTTGGGATTGTTGGCCTTTTCATAGCCATGTTCTCTACCACTCTCCATCAGATAATTGATGGTTAGATTTCTCCTCCATATCCATATTTTCCTACATGGAACCCTAGTATGTGTTATTTTCGGTAATCTTCATACTTTCCACTCTTTATTTTAAATAGAGGCCTCATTAATTCATTTTTGGATGTGGGATTTCAACTAAGATATTTTGAAATGTCAAAAATGTGTGATCCCAATACCCTATATTTTGTTGAACCGATGGTACTTCAAATCATCATAGATTGATGAGTTTAAGGACCTCAATTTTATACTTGTTTGTGATTGATGACCTCAACCACTACCTATAAATATTTACGTTTTTCCTCCAATTATATGTCTCTAATTGCCACCAATGTTCTCCTAATCGAGATCATAATTTGGTGGTGACCCTTTCATTTCTCTTTTCCTTATATTAAGACTAAATTTTAGTAAACCAATTTCCGATGTGGGTTTTCCCACAAATATATTTTCTATTTTCAACCTTTTATTTTCGAAGAACAATTTCAAATTGCGAGGATGCAATTTATTGAAGGAGGGGAGAATGTAACACCCCAAGATTTCATAGTGTGTTATTTCTTCAAAATAATTCAATAACTTGCACTACACGCAACACCGAGTTCAAGCGCACCATGACTTACCAAACAAGCCGTTCAAAAAAGGTTATGAATATTATTAACTAAATTTTAAACTTTATATAATCCTTATAATTTTAGAATCCATATTATGAGTTTCTTAGACATAATGTAAGAACAAATTCATCTTCAGTATTGTAGTTTTACCAACTTTTAATAGTGAACCCTTTTTAAATAAAATATTTTAAACTTTTTGACTAAATGGGGACATCAAAAAATTTAAAATAAAACATCCCAAGCTTCCACGGTACGCTTTCCTTTGAATAAAACAGTAGCGTGTGTTGTACGCAACTTCGAGTTTTAACACACACCACAACCGATCAAACTAGCCGTTATGAATAGTAATACTTAATTTTTTGAAATTATATATATTTTATATTTCAAAATAGACATCATTTTTGGATTAGGAATATCAAATTTAGCCTAAGGTGAAATTTTGGTACTTTTTGGATAACTTTCATATTTTGATGAATAGTAAAAATTACTAAATTTTAATTAAAAACAACTTTTTTAATCAAAATAATTAATAGTGATAAATTATGAATTTGAGTGGTTTTAAAGTATATTTAGAATATTTTTTTACCATTTAATATAATTTTGGTCATTGGACATAATTTTACAATTAAACCGAACATAAACAAATGTCAATCTTTTGATAGTTATTATCTCTTAAAAACACGCTTTTTGTTTTGACAGCGGGAATTAATTTTAAATTAATTTCTGCCACTTCTGTGTTTTGAATTTAGAAAAATGGATTCCATATTTGGAATCAGGATGTTCAAATTGTGTAAATAGGTAACTTTTATTTTTAGACATTTTGAATAATTACTGCGGTAAATATTTTATTTACCATGGTTAAGGGTAAATCCGGTAAATAAGGGTTAAAAAATAATATTATAATAATACTAAATTACCCTAAAACGTGTATTAACCCTATTGGTTGATACATGGTCGACCATGGTCATCTTTGGGTCAATTTTGGGACCCCATTGATCCACTTGTAAGTGATAATGACACTTTATTTTAATTAAGTTAAAATGAATACAAAAATGGCATAAGCTTACATCTTTTAAAAGAACAATTTTTACATAGGGTTATACATGTTGGATTTTCGATTATAAATATTCATTAGAAAGATAAAACGATTTCCTACATAATGATGTTTTATTTATAATTTTTAGACATCAAATAATTTAAATTATTAATGACACAATAATGATGCAATGTTTACCTCATTAATAAATCATTTAAATAAATAAGATTATAATGATTAAAATATTATCTAAAACCTGTCCAATTCTTATTGGTTGATGTTATTTAGAATATGAGTCATCTTATCTTCGACCTCAATGATTTTTGGACCATTATAAACCGAATATAATTATATTATAAAGTAATACTTTCACTCTTTCCTAAAGAGCCCCTCCTCTCCCTTATAAAAGGAGACCACTTCTACTCATTCCTCACACCTCTCAAGCCACTTGGCTCATCCAAACTCTGCCCAAATAAGCTCCCCACATCCCTCTCCTCCTCCTTAAAGCTTCCCCTTAGTCAGAAAGCATTTCAAGAAGTCCTTTGGTTCCAACCAAAGTGAGTTACCTAAATTAAAGGTAACATTTTCTCTTAAATTATTTTCAATTATTTTGCTTCTCCAACCCCCAAAATCTTTTTATTTCCTTTCTTTTGTAACAACAACAGTATCCAAAATATACTAGAATGTTGTTATAAGAAGGATTCAAACTACACATTCACACCACTCTATCTAATGGATGATGAACATAATGTTTCTGTGGATGGCAAACTAACGCCTCACGAAACGATGATTGTTCAAATACATCTTACCACCTCTCATGGTGGCCATTAGGATGGCACTGTAATTAAATATGATATTAATGATATATATTTTATATATAAGCTTCTGTAATTCCATTTTATTTCATACAATTATTCGTTTCATGTTGTATATACATACGATAATTTCATTTGAGGAAGTGCGGACTACCGCCCCCTTAAAATGATATGACTCGTTCATACCACACATGGAATGTATAAAGGATGGTGTTAATGAACTTAAGTAACATATATAAAATATTATATTTTACAGGAATAGTAATATACCTATGTATCATTTGGATTCGATTCTTTTAAAATAAAAATTAAATGGAAGTAGCATTCGTGCGTACGTACGGACTACCGTCTCCACGAACGCGATGAGATTCATTCTCCATCGTATCCATTCAAGTGTAATTATCATATGATGATTTAAAAATGATGTTTAAGGACTTGATAACATTATGGATATGAATAATATACATCCCATTAATAACGAATATGGCTCACATAACAAAGAATATAAAGTAAAATGAACCCGTTAACACCTGAAATGACGATAATTCTAAGATATTATTAACAAATTAATGTTAAAAGATCATATATGATATCATATTAAAGTAACTTATTCTTGTATTATTCAATAACAATTATTTCACCATTATACAGGAGGTAAACCTACCATCGACCAAGGAAAAAGTACAAAGTAAGGGATTCTCTTATCTCACTTTCAATTCCGTGAGATTTCCATTGTTCGCTACTAAATTATTGAAAGTGGTGTATTGTGTACTTCAATTTGATATATATTATCATGATTCACTTTATATTCATGTTATTCTGTAAATCATTTGGTGGTTATTAACTTTTGGCCATGCGACTCAGTTGATTAACGTGGTAAGGGGTTTCTTGTCTCACTTTTAATTCCGTGAGAATTCCATTGATCACCACTTAATTATTGCATGTGGTGTATGTGTACTACCCATGATTGTATTCATTGTTTAATATACTTTATTTTATGGGTATTTACATCATCATGGTATGATCTTTCTTTCATGGGTGTTTGTTTCTTAAGTTACCTAATCAATAAGGGAATTTGAGATTTCAATTTCCACTCATTTGGCTTTACGCATATTTCATTGATTATATTACCCCAAGATTATGTGTGGAATCACTATTCATTTGATTATGTCATAATTTCCACTACCCTTCCTGTGGATATAATTTTGATACACATAATCACTCCATTTAAAATTCTCAAGTCATTGATATGAATTTGATAAGAGTAATTTTAACTCTTTCACCATTTGTTGAGTTAAACATCCAATTCGTTGGTGTTGTTTTTACAGGAATATGTGTGAATATACTTTGATTGTTTTACACTGAATATCCAATCATATTTAGTGTATTTATATTTTTCACACATAATTATGTTGTTGATTTATCCTTAACCTAAGGATATGGCCTTTATGAGAGATTTCATCTCAACTTACATTCCATTGAGACTTCTTTGTTGATATACACCAAATAACTTTTATGTGGTGTATATAATGTACTTTGACATAGTATATCATGAATTCCCTTTATTCTCATGATATTACAAAGTTTTGATTACCTCAATTATTTTCATTCAAGTTTCTCTCTTTTGGTTAGAATCTCTAACTAAAATACAATTTTTAAATGTTTTAAAAACTTATTCATCTAAATCTTTCTCATTAATGTCCATGTTTTAAAAATGGTTTTAAGGATTTATTTATATGGACATTAAAGTTTAGAAATTAAAAATCCTTTTAAAAGGTTTCAAATTGGTATGGGAAACTTTGATTCAAAAATCTATTTTTAAATGGCTTCTTGACAAATAGTGTGACTTTTAAATGTTTTCAAGAAAAGGGGGATATTTCTCTCAAATAGTTTTGATGATTATTTTCATCTATGTCAACATCCTTCATTATTCATGATTGAGGTTAATGTGATACAATACAATCTTCCATATTGTATCAAATGAGTTATATTTGACTGTGGATGTTCTATTTTTATACCATTCATGGTTTGTGGTTAAAGTATTGACATTTCGTATGCTAGTTTTAATAAGAATGTTTATTTTATGCTTAAACCTATTCATATGAGGAATGCATTGGACTTAATAAGTGACAGGTGGAGCCCGCTATAGCTCCTCGATGCATCGGTAGGTCTCATGAGACAAACTAGTGTCTTGGCACAAGGCCTTGGCAAAATCTTATTTGTAGTCTTGGCACGAGGCCTTGGCTATGTGGTTATGATAGTCTGGCATTATGCATTCCATCATTATGAAAGTGGTTATTGATATTGCATGTGATCATTCGACTAGTAGAATATCCATGTGAGTAAGTAAATGGCATTATTTCATTTTACCTTTGCCATTTTATGCTGAAGTTCAAGTTTCAAAGGCTTTTGTTTTAGTTATAAATTGCCTTAAGTGTTTATGCTTATTTATGAAAGCTTCTGCTATAATGTTATCCTTACTGAGCATCCGAGCTCACCCCTTTCAATGTTTTATTTTTTTTCCAGGATTATGAAGAAGTAATTTATGAATGACCTACGGGGATAGTATGAGGGGATATGAAGACAAGATGTTTTTTTTATGATGTAATGTAAAAATTTATGGATGTATCTAGTTATTCCAAGGCTACTAAACTATTCGGTCTTTCGAGACTTGATCTTTCTCATGATCATGCCAATGTTATGTAATAATGCACCGACTCTGGGTAACTAGGGTCGGGGCGTTACAACTAAGGAACACCCCAACATCAAAAAATAAAATTCTAAAATATAAATGTCAAAAAATAAATATTTTTTAAACTTTTCAATTAAATGTCAAAAAATAAAAGTTTACAATATAAATGCTAACATTTAACAATTTAAAATATTAAACAATGTAGTTGAATCACAGAAAAAAATAAATGCAATATATATATCCAATAATATTTAATTAAAATAAAAAAGTTTTTTCTAATTGCATATATCTATTAGTAAATTAAATATAAAGTGATTATATTAAAAAAATGACCCTCATTGAATTTTTTTAAAGAAAACATGTATTACATGTAATAACTGATCCCATTTTCTAAAAAAATTATTATATTAAATAATTAGAATAATACTGATCCAATAATTTTTTTAATAAATGTTTTATACTAACCATTGACCAATCATCAAAATAAAATGTTTATAATTACAAGAAATGATCCCTATATTTAATCTGGCCTGGTTTTGATTCCATTTATAGGAATTATATATGTACTTCAGGAATCATTTATGAAATGGAGATAATAATATTATTCTAAAACCATGTATGACTAGAATATAAAAATAATAAATTTAAATAAAAAATGGTAAAGATTAAATGATGATATTATTTTATAGATTTTCTCATCAAAAAATAACCTTTGTACTTTATTAATAAGGAAATGTTGAATTTTCGTTCATTGAAAAAGTGATATTCATTATTAGTTAATTATTTTAGGATCATTGTGATGAATAATTTCTCAATAATAGTAGATGAGAGAGGTTTCTCACTGATGTAGAGGATTATATGTAATGTGATTTTCTTTTTAATGGTTGTGGTTTAAAAATCATTGTGGCCTTCCTTTTATAGGATCCCTAGGATACAGATTTAGTCAATGCTAATTATTAAATTAAATGTAAATAATTAAGACTACTAAAATATTTTATTCTGTGGATAAAATTTACTTGTTTAATATACTATTGACATATGAGAATAAATATCAACCATATAATAATTATTTTCATCCCTATATAAATATTATATATCCCATATATATAAATAAATGAAAAATGTGCCTCGTGGAATTATCTTATAATTATAATATATATATAAATATATATGTATAAATGTATATAAATGTTATATTTTAAATAATAATAATAATATAATTATTTAATACATATTATTAAATTTTTATTAACTATTTTAATCAAATTAATGATAATAAAATATCCAATACAGTTGGATAAAAAATCCCATCATTGTAAAAACTATTAGTAACTCATTTTAAACTTTTTCATTAACTGTATAAATTATGAATTTAATTCATATTTATAATATACATAATAAAAGGTATAACCTGATCCCAACATCTATGTGTAAACTATATCAAGCTCTAATTATATATGACATCATGTATGATTATGGGACATGGATTATGTAAAACTTTTCTAACATTCAGAAAATTCCTAGTTTGATCTCAAGAGAAGTCCCACCCATGATCAATAGCATATCTAATAACCATTTATTTATCTTGAATTCTAAAAATTCAAAACATAGAAGGTAATTTATGAATGTTTTTATGGAATCTATACCTTGACATGAATTAAAATCCCACTTGAGATACACATAAGACAAAAAATGGGATAATCCAAGCAGTGTTTATCAAGTCGAGTCACATCTGATTCAATAGTTATCACTTATAACTCATGTGAGAACTTTGTATATATAAATACATACAATTACTCTCTATGGAAGCCTAATATAATAAACCATACTTCCATTATGGTTCTAATTTTGAGATAAAACCATGACCTTAAGTACTCAGAGTATTATTATCATAATTCATGTTTTTAATGTATCATAACATAAGACAGTGATAATAGATTTGTTTATTTGAAAAAGAAATACATGATACAAAAATTATCCCAAACCACAATAATAATATTTTTTACTATGGAATGATTTAAAATAAAGAAACCCAATAACATTATACTTATAGATTTTCTCTAAATTGATCACATTATATCAATTATTTTAAAGGATCACTCAACATGGAAAATATAAATCCATGAATTAATTAGATGGAATAAAAGTGAATAAAATCCCACTCAAGTTAAATTATCAATAGATATCCAAATATTTATCTATGTGTAACATATATCATTGTATGTTGGTAAAAGACAAAACATGACACACTACACTAGACCTAGGTAAAACTAATCCTTTAGAAGTCATAAGAATATCACAACACAAGCTTATACTCATATCACAAATATTGGGAACATGTTCATAATTATGAAAAAAATTAAAAAAAAAATTATACTCTATTAATATAAGTTATTTTGTACCACTATAAGAATAAACATCATTAGAAAAACACCTTACTTATACGAGACATAATTATAAGAATTTATATTCTATTTGATCACACTTGACATCATCACATGAAAAGAGTTAAGTATCATTGACATAGAATGTAATAAATAGAGACATATCATGAATCCACTAAAGAGGTGGGGGGATTTAAAATGTGTTTCTCAACCTCTAATGTGACATAACCTTACATACATCAGGTCATGATGATACATGAAATTTCAAGTCTCTAGGGAATGATAAATTATATTGATCCGCATCCAAGGGGAATGAAAATTAAATCCTACTAATTAACCAATTTTTTTTCATTGGTAGTAATCAATATAATTGAGTTACCCAAATAATTCTAAGAGTAAGTGATGATGTACTATGATCACTAAAATGACACCATCTTCAGATATCTTGTGAAGAATCAAGATCAAACACAAATTAACCAACCAAAATCAATGTAACAAACCATTCAAGCACCCCTCCACTAAAACCTCTTCTAGACTAATATTGAATAAAGGGATAACCCCCAAAACCCACATCAAATAGGGAATGTGTTAGAAACTAGAACTAAGGGTATAAAATACATACAATGGTATGCATTACTCTATTTGTAAAATTTAAGGAGAAGAGATAGGATGAGACACACAAACCAAAACCATTATAAATATATATAAACTATCACATTATATTAATAGAATGTCTTACAAAAGTGAAACAACTAAAAATAAAAAAAAATAAATCCTTATCAACAACCCTTACACCCCAATAGTTTTTTAACAATCAATCTGAGCTAGTAACACCTTTCTCAATAAAAACATCACCTATGGAAATGAAAAATAGTTTATAAATATAGGGAGAGAATAAAAGTATACTTAACAAGATCCTCTTAAAATATATCATAGAAATTTATAAGAAGTATACTAAATAACATTTCATAAATAAATGAAACCAACTTGCTACCTAAATAAGTATATCTAAATCCCATCCTTGAAAAAGCTAACTTACTAAGTAATCCATTGAAGTAAGCATGCCGATAAAAAATTTATTTATGAAAGGTACCCAACTTCACTTCCCTATTAGTTTATCTCTCTAATGCTCCAATTTTAAACATCCCGTGATCCCATACCTTCTATAAGTCATCCTAAACCCTTGAACAAATACCAAATATAATCCTATACCATAATTACACATACCACTTCTCATATATAACCAATAGTAAGTATATAAACCATTAAAATATATCATATCATGCATTTTACATCATGTTTATACAACCCATTCTTGTACACCCATTAGAAATCATTGTCACCACAACTAGATGCAAGTATGTACTCTAACCTCATGACATCACACCCCCACATATAGGTATAGTAAAATATTAAGCCATCACTTACCATGTAGACATATACCCTATAAATTAATCCATTAATAAATAGACACACCTACACATCATTCTACACTGAAGGGGGAGTGGGGAAGAGGGAGAAGGTAGTTGTCCATTCCTCACCAACCTTAATTATAGGGAAGACAACCATACTCAAAATATTTGGGAACCATATTCCCACTCAACTTGTGTGGTGAAGTGTATGAAATACTAAAATTTAATAATAAATATTATGCATAAATATATTTAGGAAAACTACATATATTTAGATTTAACTGCAATTACCATCCCACATGGCACTCGACTGAAACAACTAAGGCCTAGGGTAATGGATCTCAGAAAAGAATCATGGTTCAACATAATTAACCATTTTCACTTAATAATTATAAATTACTATCCATTAATTAAACACCTAAAATTATAGTTTAATTTATTCATTTTATTCCAATCTAATATATTTTATAATTCTCATTACTAAACTGTATATTTCCACCCTATGCACCTTAGTGAATTTTGTTCAACTATTTCATGGTTAAGATTACACAACATTATCCACATGAAAATCCATCCCATGAGTTCATTATAAATTTATTTTCCGTTCCATAATCCGATCACCTTGGACTTATATTAATCTACCACAAGGAGATGCACTCGTAGTGTATATAATAATTGTAGCATGTAGTTGGAAATTAAAAAAAGAAACAATATTGTAACTAGATAATAAAAAAACATCAAGAAATATGGGAAAGATGTACTCTTAACATGTA
This sequence comes from Viscum album, assembly GCA_963277665.1. Classification (NCBI taxonomy): domain Eukaryota; kingdom Viridiplantae; phylum Streptophyta; class Magnoliopsida; order Santalales; family Viscaceae; genus Viscum; species Viscum album. The sequence goes on from OY728164.1 coordinate 197,478,442, forward strand.
CCTAAGAAACCCATAATAATACTCACACAAAAAACTGAAATGTAGGAAAGCTCTTCTCTCAACCTATTCCACCAATTCCTATCAACCTAAACTCAGAAAAAATGAAACAAGAAAGAACTACCCTCAACATATGTTTTCCACCACTTATTAACTAAACTAATGAAATCAGGTTATCATCATATACATAAAAGGCTATATCATCCTGGAGAACACATAAATTGACAAAAAGTATTTTAAACACACAAACTAATGGGAAAACCAATGGCATAACACCAAGGAACACAAGTATTTAATAAACTAGTATGGGATCTCTTAGCCCTAACCGTGTATCTTTAAAAAACATTTTTTGTTACCTTTTTGAGTTATCTAATTCATTATTAATAGGTTTAAACAAAAAAACTATATCTTCATCAGCTATCAAAATATAAAATCCAAATATTAACATGCTTCAAGAATTACTTTAAAATTCAATAGATTTAATACAGAAGGGTAATAAAATTGTCATTCATCTTCATTATTCACTCAATCATTACCAGATTTAATTTTTTACACAATTTTATTATTATCATACTTGATAAAAAAATAAAAAAAATATTAGGAAGTATATATCACATTATCTTGTAAATAAAAAGAGGCATCATCAACAAAGCCTCACAACATACGATCACACCCCAAAAAAATTAATTCTTAAATTTTTTATTATCTTTAATTAGATAAATTAAACCATTAAAATAATAATATAAATCATGAAACTTTCACATTTTCATACAAAAAATAATAATTAAAAAATCCACTACCATGATTTTGTGTTCAGTGTTATCCAAGAGAGAATGAATGAACAAGGATCAACCACTGTCGAACTCAAAGGAAACAACTCTAACACTTAACCACAATAATCACCATGAAGGGAAGATATTAAACTCATCCAAAAATGAATAAACTCCATAAAATTGAATATTTTTAAAGAAAAAGAATAAGAATGATAAGGATAAAAATATAATATAGTACATTGATCCAAGATAATTCAATCCCAATCAAACCAGGAGGTTAATATCTAAAGGTAAATAGGTTGGGAGGGATTAAAGGGCCTAGGGGTTCTGCTGGGGTTTGAAGTAAGATATTGAAAATTAAACCAAGGAAGTCCAAACCCTCAATTTATAGAATAATATCAAATGACCCCCACCATGATGTGGTGACTCACACTATGCTCGTGGTTCCTCTTGTCATAGGGGATTTAAGTTTTATAAATTTGATACCTCAACATCCATGAACATAAAAAAAATAAACTTCTTGACCAACACCATGACTTAAACCACAATGTTCTATAATGCGTTTCATCCAATAAAGGAGCCACCAAGACCACCCACCATGTCATAGGGTAAAAGTTTTTTATATTTAAACTCACTGCAACTAAGACTACGACATAAGGATACCCAACTAACTATTTACTTCCTCCCTTTTTAACTTGAAATATCATCAACTTACCATGATAAAACTACTCATCAGGAATTTTTGGCATCCCCATTTTACATAATAGGACCACTTCACGCACCACATCCAACAAAATGCTTTAAGGGTTGGGCATGAAATTCCTCATGGAAAATTTAGTCTACACCATATTCATATAATACCACACCCACATCCTATATCATGGTTTTCCTCCTTAATTATCATTAGAGGAATATCTAAGGAAAGAATCCTTTCAAAATGGCCCCAGGAATTTCAATCCTCATATAACACAAAGCACTACTTAGTCAACTCAAAACACCCTATCTAAAAATAGTTAACACCAAAATAGCATGTCCCATAGCCACACTCTAAAAAACCTTTCCATGTACAGCACCATGCCTATCACCTTGGATTGGTGGCCCTTTAGACGTCCAAAATTACATTCTCACCTCCATAATGACCCCAAACTCCCAATCTACACCTACAAGCTCTAAGAAAACATTAAGTCATGTATTTAAGAAACTGATACCTTATATTAGACACCTTTAAAAAATTACCTTCCATGAGAATTAAAAACTAATCCCAAGAAGGAATGAAAACGGGGGATAAAACAACTACCTGCAAGATACCACTCATGGTTATCACTAGAATAGAATTCTAGAAACATATCATGAGGGAAAGGAGAAAATAATATGACTAAAACCACCATCTCATATAACAAGAAAGGTTAAAATGAATAATATCAACAGAGATCAATCATAAAAAAATCAGGATATTAAAATCACATCTGTAACTCCCAATCCTATGTACACTCTAAGAAAATGTGCTACAACAAGACATGAACAAAGGGAACAACACACTAATGAAAAACCTTCTCAGTACAGTCTTTTATCTCAGTATGCAACTCATTAGGGGTCACATAATCATTAAAATCCATCTCACCGTAGACGATGATGTGGGATTCATCATGAAGATTTCAATATGTCTATGAAACATAAAGGTAATCATGAATTCAAATCATACTTAGGATAAGTTAATGTTTCTAATACATGACAACACCTCAAAAAGTAAAATTAATTAGGAATAAATAATACTCCCATGAACAAACCTACACCACAAATGATGAGGATATACCCTATAGAACACATAATCTCCCATGTCAAATTTCACATACCTCCTCTTGTAAACAACATAAGATTTGTAATGTTCCTACACTACCTTCATTAAATAATGGATAAACTACAAATTATATATCATGCTCTTTACCAATTTTGATTTTAGAATAACCGACTCTCAAACCTCAGTTTAACCCAATGAAGACCAACAAGTCAACCATACAATGGCTAAAACAAGGGAATAATAATGGTAAAGTGATAACTATTATTATAATGAAAATCTAGTAAGGATAATTTCCCTAACCCCAAACCTTCAAAATAAAGAATGAATGTGTTCAAAAAGTACCATAATGTTTGAATAGTTCACTCTCTCTAAACATCCATTAGAGGATGAAAAGTAACAGTAAGTTATAACTATTTGTTGAAATCACACTGGATATCTCATCAAAACATGGAGTTGAAATAAGGGGTTTGATTAGAGATTTTCATATTTAGAACCCCATGGAAACTCAATACCTCCTCCAGATACTACCTCAATAAAACCTTAATGGAGATAAAATCCATAATCACTAAGAAGAGAGTGGAATTTATTAATAGGTCCATAAACACCCGTACATCGTTATAATATTCTTAAGATCTAGGTAAACTAGTGATGAAGTCCATTGAGATGTACTCACAATTCCACTAGGGAATAACAAGTGTTTCAAGAAACCCACCAGGAATATGGTGCGTAGTCTTCACCCTTTAAAAAACGAAATATCGTGATGAAAAATCTACTACAGATAACTATTTATCGTATAGAAAAAACTAAACTCACAAGGCATGATACATCTCAGCCACACCTGAATGTAAAACCAAGGGGAAATTGTGGAACTCATGGAGAACCATGTCACACATCTCCAAAGTAATGATGATCTATCTCTATACAAACACCCAATGTGGGTTATCCTCAGACAATACCTCAGAAGTATCACTAAAAAACTCAATATCCCTGAACATGCACCTTAGAATCCACCCAATTGGGACTCCTCCACCTACTAAAAAAATATTACTACATATCCATCTAATAAATACATCCTATACCATAAAATAATTCCATATCAATTTTCATCATGGAAAGATCCTCCATTACCTTGAAAACATCACCAAACTCAAACAAGACATCACTGTGTGAATTTTTCTCAAAGAATCACCAACAATGTCACCTTTTATTATTTTATAGGAAATTTTGAAATACTAATCTTATAATAATTACATCGACCATCACTAATAAAAATTCAAATAATTCCAGGAAAAAACCTACCTTAGGCTCATGTGATCTTTTGAGACCTTAAAGAACTCACCGATGAGGTAATTCCACCAAAAAATCAGAAAAACATATCCAAAAAAGCTCAAGATCATAAGTTGGATAATTATATTCATAAGGATACACTTATCGAGACCCATATGAGATAACTACACACTGTTTCATTAGAACAAAACCCAATACTATATGTGAAGTGTCCTAATAAATATTTAATGAATCTCTCCCCTCTAGTAAATGAAAAAATAGATTATATACCCCATATCCTTGAAATACTCAAAAGAAGAATGGAATTGGTTTGTCCACATAAATACCTGATACTAAATATTCAAGGCTATCATAGATGTTAAAAAACCCAATATTTTCATACATAAATATCACATCTTTTTATATGAATATTCATCATATTTCGCAAATACACTCTCGAGGAGCATAATGATTTAGTGTATTTTGAGATTAGGTATACAATATTATTATTTAATGATAGATATTCAACATATCCCATACAAATTTTACACTTTTTTACTATTCATAAACATACCCTAATTAAAACATTTATTCATAACCTAGGGAAAAGAAACCTGAGAAAGGATGAGCTTAAATGCTGAGTAATGGTAAGAATTAGAGATGTTATTCTAGGATTATATGAAATAATAATATAAGAATAAGGGTATTTAATCATGAATATAACTTAAAAATTTCAAACCCAACCTTTCATAGATCATAAACATGAGTTATGGAAGAAATCATTTTCATTCTAAAAGTCACGATTCTCAAGTGTGTAAAATAATCATAAATCATGAAACATAAGATCATCTCATAAACATGTGGAATCATCATAGGTATAGAAAACATTTATTTTGTAATAGTTAACTACCAAGACCATCAAATATAGTGTATTAGTACCCATCACCTATTTCCCATTGTGGATCAAGCCCATCATCCTATTTCCCACTATGGATCAAGACCATTGGCCTATTTACTATTTTGGATCAATCCCCTTAACATGTGTCCCATTATTATCTACTGAGATATAATTATTTAACAAATTAATTGAGGTGAGATATAGGTCCCACCCATCACATTACAAAAATCATACATAAGTGTGCCACATTATCTTAAAAAAATACATTTTATCAAAACCCATGAAAAGAAATGGGTCTCATAAAAATTTAATCATATCATAATCCATGGAAAAGGATCAAGTTTCATAAACATTTCATCATAATATTCCTGAAAAATTAAAAGAAAGAATAATAATTCTTTCTTGGATAAAATTACTAGTAAATAATAAGTAACATCAATAGATATCATCTTAGATGAAATGATTTTTAAATATCACTTGAAAAATTTATTGAAGAAAATAACCATTCCACTTTGAATATAACATTTTTAAACTAAAAATTTATTTAACATTTTAAAAATACATTTTTAAAATAATCTTGGAAAAACATAAAGGAATATTTAAATCATTGATTTTTTTGATGGAATAAAATTCCATTCTTTCCATACATGTTTAAAACAAAGATTCATTTAACCTTTTCAGTGAAAAGTCAAAATCCCCTTATTGAGAAAATGAAAAGAATGTTCATTTTAAACCATTTTTTTTAAAATAAAACATGGGTAAAAATGAATTTAAAAACTAATTGGATATTATTAATAACTTTATTTAAAACCTTTTTTAGAAAACATGGTCATGGAAGAAAAAACATTTTCAACTGAAGAATGAAATAAAGTCAATTTTTCCTTAAAATCATATTGTTAATCTCTTGAGTATTTAAATAAATGAAAATGAAAGAAAAACATCTATTCTCAATACATAAAAATAGGGGAATACAATAAATGAGTTTCTTGAGATACAGATCATAAGATATGATCATCAGAAACCTAATCTTAAACAACCCTAAAAAATAGTGGGATTATAAGATAAAACCATTACCAAATTGGCAACTTTTTAATCATAATTCACATGAATGAAACAATTATGTGGATATTTAAAGCCTAATTTATTTCACAATAATAAATATAAAATAAATTCATGGGTAGTATATACACCACACAAAAGAAACATGTCGTGAATATGGCACGTGTCACACAAAAATAAAAGTGAGATGAAAGTACCTTACCTCAAGAATTGAATTCATTCAAGAACATTATAACCTCCTTTATAATAAATATAGTTTTATTATAAATCTATTTTATATTCATAACCATCTAGATAATACCATATATTATTTACTTATAACCCTTTATTACCATTTAATAGCAATTTCCTTGTTAAAATCCCGTTTTGGGTAATAAGTGATTAATTTTCCATGTATGTTTTGGTTTGGTATTTTTGGTAATTTTAATAAAATAATGATTAAATAATATCCATAATATTACCCATGATATAAATATCATATATATTCATTATATATTTATTGGCAGTAATCCATAAAAGTTAGAGATATAAAATGAATTACTCTATTCATGGAGAAGGTAGAAAGTTTTTATGCATGAAAACTATTTCTATTTTCTAAAAGGATGGGAAAAAGGAATTTAAATAATATATAAACATTAAATAGAAATTATTATGTCATATATATCACATATTCTCATTATATTTATCTTAATTACCTTCTATGTAAAGCATAAGTGTAAAATGAAACACATCGCTTCACATTATCGTATTCCCATAGAATAGAAAGTAATAAGGTATATGAGATATTATAATTGTAGAAGTAAAATTACTTAATAAATATAATATAAATATGTTTAACACATAATTATATTTATCTATTAGAGGAAGATATGGAAAATTAACTACATCGGTATGTGAGACGGTAGTCCACCATACAAACGATCAGTGGTTTTATTTCCCAGATAATGGAAGATGAGATAGATGTTGGTCATGAAATTAATTTAATAAAATATAAGTATATGGTATATACTGTTTTTTATATCATAATGGTTAAATAATATTTTAATGGGTTATTTGAAGAAATAAATTTAAAACGCATAGTTAAGGACTATACCTATTCTTCATATAACCCCTTTCGGTTTATACGTCAAGAATTCATAAGAGGGTTTAATATTCAAAATAAGGCCTATAGGATTTAGGGAGATAATTAAGGATTGTATTTGGGTTAGTATTGTCTGATCCAAAATGTTTTATAAGTATGAAGAGAAGAAAAGATGGGGTGTCCTTTTATAAGTTGGGAAGAGGGAACGCATGGAATCGTTGAAAATAAAAAAGTGTACCCATGTTTTTGACATGTCACAATGTAAAAAAAGGCCCATAAACAATAATTTAAAGATATAAGATTTAAATATTTCCATTAAATAGTTATTGTATGATTTTTAGGTCATTTTAACCCTTATCTTTTTATTTTAACCCCCAGGTAAACCAATTTTTACCGTAACCACAGTAATTATTTTTTACCATTTACACTATTCCTTATGGTCATAATTTAAGTTGAATTTTTTTGAAAATTTAATTTCTTATTATTATAAATATGGAATCCATTTTATAAAATTCAAATCATATAAGTGTATGAATTTAATTTAAAATAAAACCCACACGCATGACAAAAATACAGTTTTACAAGGAAAAGTTTTCTTATGTATGAAATTTTTGCATACCAAAATTCAACATTAAAGTTATTAAAATGATCTAAATTAGATTTATAATAATATAATTAAACAAATTTTAATTTTAAAACAATTATATATCAATTTTTTTACTTTTTAAATGCTTTAAAATAAATTAAACTTTTTAATAAAAAAAGACATTTTCACTATTCATTAAAAATTTATATGTTCATAAAATCTTCAAATATTCACTATAAGATAATATCAATATTATGACTTAAATATTGAATTTTATTTTTCAATAAAATTTTTATAAAAGTGAATAAATTAATTTTAAAATAAGCGCACAAAATGAAACTAAACCTCTTTTTTAAAAAATACAGTTTTTTGAAAATATTTTCTTTATTATAAATTTTTATTTTAATTTCTATTTAATTTATAAAAAGGATTAATTTTATAAATGTGTAAACCATAAATTTTAATAATTTAGTTAATCATATTCATACCTTCCATTATAATGGTTAGGATATGATAATAACGTTTAAATAATAATATTTTAATTGTATATTACGGTTCGTTAAAACTCGGTGTTGTGTGTAACACAAGATATCAAAGGAATTAAATGTATTTAAAAAAATATTTCATAAAATTTTGGGTTTTTACATTATACCCCATTAAAATTAAATTCTCCATCAAAATGAATCACTATGATACAAACAAACAAGGATACTTTTGTCTCATAATATCCTCAGGTTCCCATGCAACTTCTTCAAATTGGCAGTTTCACCACAAAATACTGACAAAGTGAATGGTCATGTTTCATAGTAATTTATCTCTATGATATAGAATATACAATGGGTTTTCCTCATATGAAATATATGTTTCTAGTGTTATCACCTCTGAGTTCAGTACAAGTGAAGGTTCAGGTATGTACTTCATAAAGAGAGATACATAGAAAACACCTTGGGCTTTAGTGTAAAATTTCTATCTACATTAAGCTTCCTTTGATGAATTGTTGAATGGATATAATCTTCTATTTCATATCTTCATCTTTCTTAGGCCCCAACAACATTATTTATCCAACTTAATTATAATATATTGGGTTTATACACTTTTTTTCCATTTAAGGCCTCACTAGTAGCCATATAAATTCTTGAGTCCAAGATATTGTAGTAGAAAAAAATGACTAGAATTGGGTGTTGATCTGAACCACCTTTGAATTTTAAATAATAAGATCTCAACATATACTATATGTTATGAATCTCTTTTAATGACCATATTTTTGAGGATGATAGCAGGTGATAAATCTCAACTCTATGCCGAGGGCCTGCTAAGACTTCTCCCGAACTTCAAGGTAAACCTTAGATCCCAATCAAATACAATAGAATGTTGTACACTAAAAAAACTTACCACTTATTTAATGTATATCTTGATAAGGTGATCTAGATAAAATTATTCTCTAATAGTGATGATGTGAACTAACTTTGTATGGTGATCGAATACAACCCATATAACATTATTACCTTTGAAAATTTTGGGGAGCCCAATAAAAACATCCATGGTGATGTTTTCCCATTTCCATTGAGGTATGGTTAATGGTTGTTACATACCCTTAGAGTATTTTCCACCATCCTTAACTTTATGACATACCAACCACCAAGATACAAATTCTATAATATCTATCTTTATGGTGTCCCACTAGAAATACCCTTCTAAATATCTTTACATCTTTATAATCCATGATGAATAGAGAATAAGGAACTATAAGCCTCTTCTAATAGACCATTAATCAAATCTAGTATTGATGCAACAAAAACATGGATTTTGGCCTTATAATTCCCTCACAATCATGATTAAACTCAAAAAAATTTCTCGAATTCTTTTGTATCTCTACATCCTCTTTCTATGCCTCTTTTATCATTACTTGGATAGATAATTGAACATTAATTTGATCAGGATAAAATCTATCCTCTTCCTTTAATATTTCAAGATCCATACTTTATAAATATATAAATATTGGATATTTTTTATCCTCATAATTCATAATCTAGTATGATCTTTTTGACTGAAGGAATTAATCACCTTGTTTGATTTCCCAAGGTGGTAATGTATTGAGCAGCCAAAATCCTTAATCATCTGTAAAAATTTTCTCTGGTGCATATTTAATTATTTATGTGTGAATATATACTTAAAAATTTTATGGTCAGTATATATATTACACCTTTATGAATAAATATAATTACTCTATTTCTTTAATGAAAAAATTACCTTAGCTAACTCCAAATCATGAGTTGGGTAATTTCGCTAATAGAGATTAAATTATCATGATGCATAATATATAACCATATAATTCTATATGAGAACACATCATAATCCATTATTCGATGAATCACTATATATTATATACTCTTATCCACTATAGGGTAATGTAAGAATATGTGCATTGGCTAACTATCTCTTTAGTTCCTCTAATCTTTCTTCACATTGAACAGTCCAAAGGAACTTGATCCTTTTCGAGTTAACTTGTTGAGTGTATTAGATAGGCATGAGAAATTTTCCAGAAAATGTTGATAGTATCCAACTAAACCAAGAAATATTTAGATCTCAGTCATAATGATTGTTTTGGTCCAACATTCAATGAAATTCTTTTTTGATCGATCCACTTATATAACCTCTCTTAAGATGATATAAAAAATGAATCTTTTGCATCCAAAATTAACACTTTTAAAATTTTTCATACAACTTATCCTTTATTAGGGTACTTAGCACAATTATCAATTAATCATCATTATATTCCATTATATTTGAATATATAAGAATATCATCTATAAAAACTACCACTAACTAGACAAGTTAATCTCTAAAAACTCTATTCATTAAATCAATTAAGATCAGGGGCATTTATAATACAAAATTGCATCACTATATATTAATAGTGTCCTCACCTTGTATGAAATGCTGTCTTAGGTATATATCACTTTATAACCCTCAATTGATGATATCCATATTGAAGGTAAATCTTGGAAAAGTATTAATCTCTGCACAATTAATCAAATAATTCATTAATACAGAGAATATGATACTTGTTTGTAAAAGTGATCTTGTTATGTTTTTTATAATCAATAAAAAGATGTATTAACCCATCTTTCATCTAAAAAAATATAATAGGTTCACCACTAAATGACAAAATAGATTTTATAAATCCTTTATCAAGATTCTATTGGAGTTTATTCTTTAACTCTTGCAACTCAATCAGTTCCATTCAGTATGGAGTATTTGAAATAGGTGAAACACCAGGTATGTGTTCTATTATGAACTAAACTTCATGATTTAGTAGAATACTAGGAAACTATTTCATAAAGACATCAACAAACTTCTCAACAATAGGCATGTCTTAAATTTCAATTTTTTATCCAACCATCTAAGACTAATAGTTTTCATGTGTATGAATTATGTTTTATAGGGTAAAAGGGATTCCCATTGAAATTTTGTATTCATCCTCACACTAATAAATGAGAATGGGTTCATTTTGAATATGAAATTTGATTTACCTTCCTTAGTAACTAATTTAGGATCTATATAAATAAATCCAATACAAGGCCAAAATAACCTCAAATTAAACTAAATAAAGAATCATTGGATTTCAGGAAGCAAGTTCCCACAAACTTTAATCGGAGAGGTACTATATAATTATGATTCCACTATAGTTCCATTAAGAGTTTTCACCACTAACTCAACATATAATCTTTAGGTTGATAATTTAAAACGCATTTAAAATTCATTAGATATAAATTATTGGGTAGATAAAACATAAAATAAGTCATTAGCCATTATATAGTGGATGATAAGTTACCTATCACCCCATCATTCTCGTAATCCACTTTCGTGGTTGTGATTGCATGATATTTCCAGTAATATTTTGGATATAGAGGCTATTGAAACTGATCATAAAATACCATCATATTCATGAACTATTTGAAATAATTATTATACTCATTTCATTTTAATCACTAGAGAGTGGTTGATTCATTATTTGGCATACTATTCTCCTATATTTCATTAAGCACCCCATTAATCTAATTTTTACATTAATGGGATTTATAACCCACCTTTCTAAATTTAAAATATCTCATAGTTTTATTAAAACAAATCACTTTATGTTTCTTCTCACAATTCTGGCATGTATATGGATATAATTTCCTTCCACCATGTGATTTATTCATGTTTTTCTTGAGACTTGATCTTATTTTTCCTATTAAAAACATGGGAATGGTGGGAATCTCTAATTTCCATTTCTTTCTTGAGTGAACATAAAATAAGTTATTCATAGGTATGAAAGTATCTTATGGATAATTACTTTCAAATACTTCTTTTTAATCCACGATATAATTGATTTATTTTTTAGGGCTGATGATTAAACTATAGGAATACCTTGTAAGAATTATAACATTAGTCTCATGGGTACCAATAGATTCATCATCCTTTTTCTTAATCCCAAGTAATTCCTTATCCATCATTATATGTATAATACATGGGAAGTAATTTCTGATAAATATCCTCTTAAACTATTCCCATTCCATAGAGTCAATTTCTTCCTCTTGCCTTATATTCATAATAAGGTTCCACTATCAATCTACTTCAACTTAAAAATGATAAACAGCTAGGTCGATATTTTTAGGTTCCAAGAACAGGAGAACATATTATATCTAATAAATTTTATTAATCCATTTCTAAACCACTAGTGGATCAGAAGAACCACTAAAAGAGGTTGGATTCTATCTCATTAAGGATTAAACAGAGCATCATTCCTTCTATTGATCAATTTGAATATTAGAATGATTCATGAATTACGAAATTTTCATGAGAATAGATGAAAATTTATGAATCATATATCCTATATCATTTGGTTTATCAGGTGTAAAAGCATTTCATTTTCCATCATATTAAGCATTATCAAAGTTCTATCAGATTCCGATCATTTACTAAAAAAAAAATAATAGTGTGATAAACACTAATCATAGTGGGAAAACACATAGTCATGAATAATTATTTATTATTTGATTAAATATATACAACTTATTTTAAATATATGTCACATTAGGCTTAACCAAGGTCATATTTTCAAATCCTTACTGATGATTTTTAAAGAGTTTATGAAATTCGAAATCATACCCCCGGGAGTATCAATCCAGGTGTACTGAAAGGATCATTATCATTAATTAGTTTATGATCATTTCTAGATCAAGGTAATGTTTTCATATTTATTACCCCTAAGAACAACTATTTCGGAGCCACATCCACTTGTAGTATCTAGACATGGAAATAATTTCTTGGAAACCACCTTCTCTTTCCTTTATCAAAATTCTAGGACATTTTTCTATACTTTCATTTATCCTTATACATATCCTCAGGTATCTAATTTTTTTTCTCATCCTAGTTTCTAAAGGTTAAATAAAAATTTTCCTCTAATACCAACTATAATGTCCCAAGATTTTCACAAATAAATATCACATCTTTTTAGATTAATATTCAATATATTTAAAAAATACCTACTCAAGGACCACAATGATTTAGTGTCATTAGAGACTAGGTACACAATATTATTATTTAATCAATGATCTTCAACATCTCACATAAATATATTCCTCTTTTCATACTCTTTATAAACATACCCTACCTAAAACATCTCATCAAAACCTAGGGAAAAGAAATATAAGTAAGGGTGAGCTCAGATGCCCATAAAGGGCAAGCATGGGAGATATTATTAAAAAATCATTTGAAATAATAAAATAAGAATAAGGGTATGATATAAAAAACATAAAATATATATATCACAACCAACCTATCATAGATCATAATAATGAGTCTTAGCATAAAGTATTATCATTCCAAAATTTAGAAATCACAAGAGTGTGAAATCATCATAATTCATGAACCATAATCTCATTTTGTAAAAATTCCAAACCAACATAGGTAATGAAACCATTTAATTTTTCAAGGTTAACTTCCAAGACCATAAAATATATTGTATCTGGACTCATCACTTATTTCCCATTGTGGATCAAATCCATTATCCTATTTCCCATTATGGATCAAGCCCATCGACATATTTCCCACTGTGTATCATGCACATTGATTTATTTTCCATTATTATATAATGATATATAAATATTTACCCAATGAATTATATGGATATATAGGCCCCACACATCACATAATGAAAAATATACATAAGTATTCCAATAGATTGTAAAACATTCATCATACCATAACCCATTAAAATAAATGGTTTTAATTTTTTTTGCATCATATCATAACCCATGGAAAAGAAATGGGTTTCATAGAAATTTCATCATAAAAATCATAAAACATTAAAATAAATAATATTAATGGTATATTTGGATCATATCCCTAATAATGAATAAGTAACATCAATGGATGGAATCTTATATGGAAAATGATTTTGAAAGATCACTTGGAACACTTGTTGAGAAAAATAGCCTTTCTACATAAAAAATAACATTTGAAAACTAAAAATTTATAAAACATTTTAAAAATAATTTTATTTTAAAATAACATTGTGAAATTATAAATAAATAAATAAATAATTAAATATATTATATTTTATGATTATAGAAAACTCTGTTCCCATCTTACACATTTAAAAACAAATATTCCATTAACATTTTTGTTAAAAAGTCAAAATAACCTCATTCAAAAAATGATTAGAAGATTATTTTTAATTATTTTTAAAATAAGTAAAACTTAGTTAAAATTAATTTAAATAATCATTAAGAGTATTAAAAATTTCTTTATTTTTTTTGGAAAGCATGGACATGGAAAAAAATTCATTTTCTATTGAAGAAAAAATAAAGTTGATTTTTCCTTAAAAACATATTTTTGATCTATTGAGTAATTAAAGAGATAAAAATGAAATAAAAAAAATGTATTATTATGAAATAACCATAGGATAATAAAATTTATGATTTTATTTGAGATATATATCATAATATAACATACTCATAAAATTTATCTTAAACAACCTTGATAAATAATGGGATTGTAATATAAAACCTCTACCACATTGGTATCTTCTTAATCATAATCCACATGAAAGAAAAAAACTTATTTGGATATGTAAATCACAATATAATTCATAATTATCATAATAAAATACATTTATGGGAAATATATACACCACACAAAATAAACAAGTGGTGAATATGGAATATGTCCCATAGAAATGAAAAAGTGAGATGAAAATCCCTTACCTTAAGTCTAGAATTCTTTCATACACATTATAACCTAAATTATAATAAATATAGGTTTATTAAAAATTTATTCCAGAAAAATAAAAATATATATCATACCATATATGATTTACTTACAACCCTTTATTATAGGTTTATTTATAATTTCCTTGTTAAAATAACATTTCAGGTAATAACTGCTTTGTTTTCCATGTATTTTGGGTTTCATATTTTTTTGTAATTTTACATTGACCATTGTTCCATCATCTCAAAATTATTAACTATGATATAAATATCATACATACTCATTATATGTATATTTATATTAATCCATAAAATTTAGAGAAATAAAATGAATTACCCCATTCAAGGATATGGCATACCGATTGTACGCATGAACGATGTTTCCATTTTTGTAATGGATATAAAAAGATGTTAAATAATATATAAAATTTATAGATTAATTATTACATAATATATATCAAATATATTTATTAAATATATCCTTATTATCATCAATGTAATGCATAAGTAAAAAATGAATCACATCGCTTCGTGAGGTGGTAGTCCGCTGTACACACGAGCGACGTTATCAGGTTCCAAAGGATTGGAAATTAAGAAGATATATATGATATAATAATTAAATTAGATTAATTATTTAATAAATATCATATAAATATATAAAATACATCAGTATATCCATTAGTGATAGGTGGTGATGGAAAATTCACCACATCGATTTGCGAGGTGGAAGTCCACCATACACATGATCGAAGATTTAATATTCCCCTCGATGGAAGAACATATATGTGTAGGTAATTTAATTAAAAAAATTTAATATAGGTATATTAAATATAAATATGTTATTATAAAACTATGGTTAAATAGTATTTTAATGGGTTAGATGAATAAATAAATGAAAACGCATAGTTATAGACTATACCTCTTCTTTAGAGAACCCCTTTAAGATTACATATAAAGCCATATTAGGGGGTTTAATAATAAAAATAAGGCCTCTATTATGTGTTAAGGGAAATAAGTAATGGATTTTGGGAGGTATTGGTTCATCCAAAATGTTTTATAAGGGTTATGATGAGAGAATAGGGGGTGGAATTTATAAGTGGGGGAGAGGACACACATGGAATTTTGGAAAAGAAAAAAGTGAACCCCTTCCTTTCACATGAAAAAAGGATAAAAAATGGAAAATTATCTAAATTTTTAACATATAAAGAAGGAAATATTCTTAGAAAATAATAATTTGATAAGTTTTAGGTCATTTTTAACCCTTATCTTTTTAGTTTATCCCTTGGTAAACACGTTTTTACCTTAATTATGGAAATAAATTTTTATTATTTTCCTATTCTTTATTGTAAAAAATTATGTTATCATTATTAGATAATATTATTTATTATGATTAAAAATATTTAATTAATTTTATCAAATTCATCTCTTAGAAATGGATGAATTTAATTTAAAAATTTTTTTTAAGTGCGATGAAAATGTGATTTTCCAAAGGAATGTTTTCTTAAGTATGAAATGTTTGTATACCAAAATTCAAAATGAAAATGATTCAAATGAAACAATTAGATTAATAATAATAAAATTGAACTAAATTTACTTTTAAAACAATTTTAAAACAAATTTTATCTTTGTAAATGCTTTAAAATAAATAATTTTTTTAATAAAAAAGAGTATTTTTCACAACTCATCGAAAATTTTTCCTTTTTAGAAAATTGATAAAAAATCAATGTAAGATAATTTTAAAATTATGATTTCAAAAATGAAGTTAATTTTTCAAATAAATTTTATAAAATTGAGAAAAATAATTTTACAATATGTGCACTAAATATGAAGAAACCACTGTTTAGAAATAAACAGTTTTTTTTGAAAACATTTCCTTTATTTTCAATTTTTATTATTTTAATTTATATTGAATTAATAACCAAAGAATTTATTTTATAAATGTTTAAAAAATATATTTTAGGAAATAATTAATCTTATTCATACCCCTATATCCAATGGCAAAGAAATAACATTCATTTTAACATAAAAATATTTTAATAGTATATCGTGGTTTGTTAAAACTCAATGTTGTGTATAACAGAAGCTATTAGAGGAACTAAATTTATTTGAAAAAAATACTTCAAAAAATTTTGGGGTGTTATAGGAGTCACAATTAAAGAGAATTTAGGAATGAAATTTTTGTGATAACCAACAAGACTAACGAAACACTACACCTCCATAATAATCTTTTTGGATTCTTAAGAAACAACCACCTATACCATCAAAGGATATAAAATTACTCTATACTAAGACCTAATATAACCTATGAAATGGAATATATATAAGAATATATACACCTTTAATAGATTTTAAAATATATAATGACATATAAAAACTCCCAAAATAGTTTATATATGATCTTCATGATTCTCCCCTGGCACTAAAATCATAAGGATATTATTAATAAACACAAGAACAAACTAATCCAAAAACTCACAAAACATTGCATTAATTCATCCATTGAACATTACTAGAGTTTTTATAAAAAAATCAAATTAAAACAATATTTAAATGTCAATAACAATATTTGAATTCATTCTTCATAACATCTTAATCCTTCACCTGCATCTGATGATATTCAATCCACAAATCAAACTTTAAAAACTAGGTAGATCCCGTTAACAAATCGAATAAACCATCATTATGTGAAAGTTGATAGTGGTTTTTTACTATCACATGGATCAAGTTATGTTAATTAATACCAAATTATATAAAACTATATACCTTCTTCATTAATAGAATCGGTGTACCCCATGCATCACACTAGGCTGAATGAATCCTCTCTATAGAAGAGAATCAATCTAAATCCGTAGAACCTATAACTCAAAATGGGCCATCCTAAATAGATACATTGATATAGAAGTGACACCTAATTGTAGATCTATTAAAAAAACAATTCCACATTGAGGGGATAACATCAAAATTTACTCTAGAAATACTTCAAGGTACTATTTCACATTCTTGGGAAACACCACTAGATAATAGTCAATAAAACTCATCATCATCCTAACCATCAAGGAATACTAGGTCTCAACATACCTGTAACCCATAAAAAGTTTCACTTGATTAAAAATAATTCCTTATCACCATCAGTTTCATATAATATGATGTTATTTTTATGTAAATCTATAATATCCTATACTAATTACAACAAATCCATACTGATGATGATATTCTATGGATATATTGGAAAATATAGGAAGTATTCCAAAGATATATCCTTCCCTATCACCAGATGAAAATATATTTATACATCACATAAAATAGATCAGAATAAAAATAGTATAGACTCCATGGGAACTGGAATCCTCTACACTTCAATTTCTATGTCATAGAATAGAGAAGGCAGAATAAAGAAGTGTGTATCTATGGAATCAAAAATGGAATTGACCCAATTAGAATATAAATAGATAATATCTCACATGAACTATAGATTTACTAGAACTGGAAACTCTATGGAATGTATTTGACTATGTACACCTCTAAGACCACATGATCCCTAATGAATACCACCTCTATAAATATTATTTTCTCACTATCCATAGGACGAGGGGTATCAAAGTGTTGTCCTTTAACCACATCATCCCCTTTCAGTTGACCAAAGCCTAGAGATCACTAATAAAACTGCTACCTTATAGAATAATGATTAATTATTTACCCTAAATAGGGATACTAACTCCATGATGAATACCACGAAAGGTCATACACTCAAGATTATAATGGAAATGAACTACACATGTATATCATACCATGATTGATCCACTTGTAGGGGTCCGAGAACTACTTTCCCTAGTAAAATGAGATGAGGAGGGATGAAATGAAATCCTTTCAATATAAATAATATATTTAATAGGAATATAAGAACTTCTATCCATATCTCTACGCAATGGAGAGTATTGGCGATTCCCCTCTTAGGATGATATTAAGATGAACCAAGAATTTCATACATAAATATTACATCCTTTTAGACAAATATTCAATAAATCTAATAACATTACGTACCCTAGAACTATAAAGGTTTAGTGTACATAGAGACTAGAAAAATAAATATTTTATTTTGGTATAATCTTCAACATATCCCATAAAATTCTCATCACATTATACCCTTCATTGACATATAATACTTAAAACCTTTCTTCATGACTTGGGGAAAGGAAACATAAGAAAGTGTGAGATCAGATTCCTAAAAATGGTAAATATAGGAGATATAAATAGATTATCATATGAAAGAATAAGATAAACATAAGGTTATGAGATCATGATCACAATATATAATGTTCATACCCAATTTCACACTGATCATAAGCATGATTCATATCATAAAATGTTATCAGACCAAAATACATAAATCATAAGAGTGTGGAATCATCCTAAATCAATAATGAACCACAAGTTTAATTAGTGTTTGTAAAATACCCTTAGACTTATGTCTCTCAGCCTTAACTTGTTGACATAACAGGTGTCAAGATACATACTCTGCAATATCCCTTTTCTTACTATCTCACTAGAAATGTCATTTCAAATTTTATACATAAATATACTTCTAATACAAATAAAGAGTGATTAACTATGATATTAATACAACAAATCTTCTTTAAATATTATATTGATAAGACACATAATAAATTCCCAAATCTTATCATTCTATCATATTAACGTTTGAACTCATGAACATTTCTCACCATATTCTATAATTCAACATCCTTCTTTTATGACTCTTTAATCCATACATGTATAAATGTTCATAAATTCATCTAATAAAGATATAATCCATCCTATTTCATCAATATTTCGAGTTACATCTTCTAAAAATCCATATGTATTAGATCTCTTTTAATCTCCATCATAAAAAAACTAGTATGGTCCTTCTGGTTCAGTGCATCATCCACCTTGTTCACCTTCCCAGGGTGGTAATGTATTGTGATATCATATTCTTTAATCAGATCTAACCATCATATTTAGAACATATTCAAGTATTTCTTTTTTAATATATACATCAAACTTTTATGATCTATATAAATTTCATACCTTTCACTATAAAGATAATCCTTTATATATTCAATGAAAAAATTACAACTTTCTGCTCCAAGTCATGATTTAGGTAAATTTTCTCAGGTATTTTCAATTATAAAGAAAAATATGCTATCACCATGTTATTCGTCACAAGGATATATCCCTATCCCTTCTTTGATACATTGTTATAGTTTACAAACCCTTATCCACTATAGGGTTTTGTGAGCATAGGTGTACTGATCTACCTTATCTTTAACTCCTTGAATGTTATTTTACATTAATATATCCAGTAGAACTTAAATCCCTTCAGAGTCAACATAGTCAATGGATTAGATAGAAATGTGAAATATCTAACAAAAAATTAGTAGTATCCAGTTAACCCAAGAAAACTATTGATTTCAGTTACTATGGTTGGTTTGGGGTATTGTTCAATAACTTATATAATTAAAGGATCCACCGATATATCCTCACTTGATAACATATGAACCAAGAAGGAAACTTTTTGAAGCTAAAATTCACACTTAGCAAATTTAACATACAACTTCTCCTACCTTAGGGCCTTATAGAAAATTCTCAAATTATCTTCATTATCTACCTTTATCTTCCTTTATATTCGAATATTTAAAAATATCATCTATAAGAAGCACCATAAACTTATCTATGTAATATATAAAGAATATATTCATTAAATCCATGAATATAGCAGGGCAATTAGTATGTAAAAATTGAATCACTATAAACTTATAATTCCTATAAATTGTACAGAAGGCTTTCTTGGGTATTTACTTCTTTTTAATCCTCAATTGATGATATCTGGAATAAAGTTAAATCTTAGAAAATAATTGATCAACTTTTAATTGATCAAAAAAATCATCGATATGGGGTAGTGGATAATTTTTATTTATAGTTATCTTGTTATGTTTTTAATAATCAATGAAAAGGTGCATCAAACCATCATTCTTCTTAAAAAAATTTCTATTATACAAAAAGATAATGCACTAGGGTGTGTGAATAAATTATCAAGATTCCCATGGGGTGTATTCTTAAATTATTTGAACTAAATTAAGGATATTCTATATAGAGTCTTTAAGATTGGAGTATTACCATGTATGAGTTCTATTAAAACTCAACTTCATGATTCAAGGGAAGACTAGGCATCTCCTCTGGAAAGAACTCAAAAAACTATAGTAAAATAGGCATATCTTAATGTTGATTTTCTCTCTAATAATCTGTGATAAAAACATTTCATTTATAGGAGTTAATACATATAAAATATAAGTAATTTCCATTGGAAGTTCATATTCATCCTTGAATCGATAAATGATCATAGTTTCATTTAGAAAATGATCTTTCTATTATATTCCTTTGAAAATGATATGAGATCTATGTAAATATAACCACTCCATCCCTAGAGTTACATAAAATTCAACTAGAGGGATATTCAAAAGATTCTTCGAAGAATATTCCCACAAACATCAATTGGATAGGAACTGAAAACTTAATATTTAATCATCATACCATTTGAAGTATTGAATACTAACTCAATATCTAATAATTAATGTGTTATTATGGTACCATTTACAAATTAATTAAATTTAAAAGAGTGTGTATATCCAAAATAAAATAATACATTAGCTGTTATAGAGTGCATGATAAGTGTACCTTTCACCACATCATTCTTATAACCCACTTAAATAGTATTGATCGCATGATATTTCCATTTTTCATTAGTATTAATTAGTTATTGGCATTGATCATCATCATAAACCATTAAATTCTAGAACTGGGTAGCATAATGACCATACTACTTTACTTTGAAGTATTGGATAATGGGTTGTGAATTAATAGGAATATTCCTTTCCTCTATTATCTAAACTGGCCTCTTCATTTCTTTTTGATATTAATGGGATCTATGACCAACCTTTACAGATTGAAACAACCTCTCAGTTCTATTCATGAAATTCAATTGATGTCACTTACCACATTTGTAACATATATGTAACTATAATTTCACTCCATAATATTATTTATTCATGTTTTCATGACTCTCTATCATTATTTTCTCTTCAAAACCAAGGGAATGATTGGAATCTACAATTTCCATTTCTACCATGAGAGCACATCAAATAATTTCTTCATAAATACTATAGTCTATTATTCCTATCGAATTTCATAGACTTGGTTTTAAGGCACTAGAGAATCAATATATTTTTATTTTAGGGGTGATTATTAAACCAAAACTATACCTTTCATGTATTATAAAATTTACATCATATGTACCAATGGATTCATATTATTTCTTTTTAAGATCAAGGAATACCTTCTCTATTTTTGTATGTATAATATGACAAATGTAATGAATGGAAAATATACTATTAAACTCATCCCATCCAATGGATTAAATTTATTTATCTTTCTTTATATTCTAAATAATATTACACAATTGATTTTCATCACATTCTAAATGAAAAACAACTATGATTTTTTCTTTCATGTTCTACGAATTGGAAAATAGAAAAATAATTTCTTTGTGGATCTGATCCATCAATAAACAACTAGTAGATCAGAATACCCATGAAAATAATGTGGATGTTTCCTCATTAAATACTTAATAGTACATTTTATATCCTTTTATCATTTGTAATCTCAACATATTTCATGGACTGAGATAGTTTCATGAGAATAACAACAATTTTATGCATTATACCTATCATAGAATTAAGTTTTTCCTGAGTAAAATCATTACATTTCCCACCACATTTATTGTTATATTATTTCCTTCTTGTTCCATCCATTTTAATAAAACAAAAATCTATTATGTAAGAATCAAGATATAATAATCATAGTGAGAAATAATATAATAAAGAAAAATCATTCATATTTTTTCTAGATCATGGAACCTTCTTTTCAATCAATTTATCCATAGGTTTAACCTAGGTCATCCATGGTCATTATGCATTAAAATCCTTAATAATGGTTTATAAAGAAAAAAATCAATTAACCAAATAATATACCTTGGGAATGTCTAGAAAGATCTATAGTCTTACATCTACTCATAATGTAATCATAATGATCAAGTTAATACAAAATATTCCAAATTCCATGTTATTCCCCTTAGGTGTATCTATTGCATAGCCACATCAACTTTATAATATATTGGCAGGAATGTACTTGATAGGAAAACCATAGAAATTTATTTACTAAAACTTAGGTTGTTCTTGTATACTTTGACTTATCCTTATGGTTTTCACCAAAGTTCTCAAATCCAAATTTCTAAATATAACTAAAACCTAATTTTATATCAACTAAGGTTAGAGAAGTATTTCATACATAAATATGACATTATTTTAGTTGAATATTCAATAAATGTAATGAAAAAACATACCCTAGAATCACAATGATTTAGTTTACTTGGAGATTAGAAACATAAAGAAATTATTTAGGTACAATCTTTAATATATCCCATAAATTTCTTCTCACATTATATCCTTCTTTTATATACCATACTTAAAAACATTCTTCATAACATGGGTGATGGAAATATAATAAAGGGAGATCTAATATTATTTGTATGTATAATCATGGGAGATATCAATTGATGATCATATGCAACATAAAATAAATATAAGGGTATCAGATCATGATCATATAATATAGAGTTCATACCCTATCAATCATATTTCATACACATGATTCAAGTAATAAAACTTTATCATATCAAAATACATGAATCATATGAGTGAGGAATCATCATCAATCATTCATGAACCACAATTTCAATTCATAAACATAAAAACATGTCATAAGAGTGTGGCACCATCATAGGCATAGAAATCCTATCATATTTCAAGCTTAACTATGGATACAATCATATCATATTAGAATAGGAATAAAAACCTCTTTCCCATATAATAATGAATTAGGCATCACCACCTATTTCCCTTATCATAGAATATTAGGTATCACCACTTATTCCCCATACCAGAGTTGATTAAACATCCCTAACCATTTCCTATAGTGGATTAAGCACATCAACTTTTCCCCCATAATTATCTCCTAATATGTGAGGAATTATCCATTGCATTGGAGGGATTTAAT
This sequence comes from Viscum album, assembly GCA_963277665.1. Classification (NCBI taxonomy): domain Eukaryota; kingdom Viridiplantae; phylum Streptophyta; class Magnoliopsida; order Santalales; family Viscaceae; genus Viscum; species Viscum album. The sequence goes on from OY728164.1 coordinate 197,502,306, forward strand.
GGATCTACTATAAAATAATAAAAAACATAAATTTGTGTGATAGAATATCATAAAATATCTATCATTTCATTATGATATAACCCATTTAAAGAAACGAGTTTGTTAAAAAATTTCATAATTTCATCATAGCATAACATATAAAAAATAAACAGATTTTATAAATATATCATCATAAAAATCATAAACCATATAGAGAAAGAATAAGGATTGTTTCTCTGGATCACATCCTCATAAATGCATATGTTACATCAAATGATGTTATCGTAAAGGAAACATGTATTTAAAAGACCACTGGAATATTTTATGAATAAAATACCCTATTCATTATAAAACTAGTTATTTAAAATATAAAAAATTTAAAATATATTATAGAAATAATTTTATATTAAAATTACTATAAAAACATTGAATTTAATTTTTAAATCATTGAGTGGATATGATTTTAGAAAATTCCATTTATGTCATAATCATTAAAATAAATATTTTGTTCACGAATTTATTAAAAAGAACCTCATTTAAAAAACAGAAAGAAGATTATTTTTAATTATTTTTATAAAATAGTCAAACATGGATAAAAATGAAAAAAATATAATTCTAAAAAACATTCTTGAAATTTTTTAGACAACATTAATATAGATGGGAAGGTTTTTTTGATAGAAAGTAGTGAAATAGGGATAACATTTCACAAGAACCTTTTTAAACAATTTTAAGTACCAAAGAGTTTAAAATGGTAATAAAAATTAAAAATAAAAAAAATCAATATTGGGGAAAAAAATTAAATGCGTATATATGATACATATAATTTAATTTTCACAATGGAAATTTATGCATAAATAATCCAATTTAAAATGGGATTGAAACATAAATCCATTACCTCAAGTACTGTCTTTCTTTGTAGGTGTTCAAAAATCCTATATAATATATGTAAATTTATTATAAATTTATTATATAACCATATTCATATATATCATACCATATATATTTTTTTATAATATCTTTTCACCCATTTATTAACAATTCTTTATTGAAATCATTGTTCTGGGTTATAACTGCTTTGTTTTTCATCATGTTTCAGTTCAGCGGTTTGGGTCCCTGTACTTTTATAATGGTTCCATCATATTCTTAACTTTAATAATATCTTGAGTTTAATATGTAAAAATTTTATACACTTTTATAACTATTAATACAAACAAGTGAAGAAAATCGAATCACATCCCTTCATGGAGACTATAATCCATACATACACACCAGTGATGATTCCACTCTTCGATAGATTTAATGAAAAAAGGTAAATAATAATTCAACCCTTAAAAACTATAATAATATAATAAGAATCAAATATATTCATTAAATAAATCATTATAACCATCAATGTTAAGTGGTGATGAAAAACTAAACACATCGCTTCATGAAGGTGGTATTCCAAAAGTATGCGTGAGGGATACTTTAATTTCTTATTTGATGGAAAGTAGACAAATAATAGTTGTTAAATCATAATAATATATATTTTTTATATTGAGGATACTACATTAATTATTTTATAATTTATAAAAAATTATTAGAAAAGATAAATGAAGAAATAAAATTGAAAGTACACAGTTAAGAGTTATACCTCATCATTGACAAACCTTCTATGGATTACACCTTAAGCCTTTAAAAGATGGTCTTTTGGAAAGAAACTAAACTCTAAGACACGGGTAAGGAATATTATATTATATTAGGAAAGGTATTGGATGATATGAAATTCTTAAACTATCTGAATAATTAAGTATAGTAGGTTTTGTTTTATAAGTGAGAGGAGGAGAGCCCTTGGAATTATTTAAAGTATTAAATTTATATAAATTGTTTTTCAGGTTTATGTGGATCTAAATTGATATACTTAGAATATAGGATGATTAAAAGTCTAATAATCTCATAAAATATTATTTTGACATGTTTAGGCATTTTTTTAACCATTATCTCTTAGTTTTTACCCTCATTACTTGTTTAGACAATTATCATGATATTAAAGTTACTTACACTTTCATGGAAATGAATGTTAATATATAAGGATAAATGACCAATAAGTAGAGTATTATTGACAAAATAAATCATATCCCATTAACTTGGATTAATATAAGATCTTTATTATTTTTAATTCATTTAATAAAATATTACTTAATATAATATACAATTAAAGTCATTTTTGAGACTATTCATAAAGTTTGAATTTAATCACAACATTATTGAAATGAAATTAGAATGATTTTTTTAAAACATAAATACTTTTTTATATTTATCTAAAAAATTATTCGATATAATAATTCATCCATATTGTATTACTTTTTATATTTTAAAATAATTTATTTTATTTTTCTATTACTTGAAAAAATATTGTAGTGGTTTTGAATATAAATTGAAGGTAATAATTATATAAATAAAAATAAATACTAAAATTCAGTTGTAAAAAAATTAATTAATATTTCAAATAATAATTTATAATGTTACTTAACCTCTTTTCATGCTTATGGAAAAATATTATAGATATTAGAGCAAAGAGAGTGACATTTTGTATTTATTATTTTCTTAAAATAATATAAAGTTAAAAATCAATAGAAAATGGAACCATATTGACATATTTTAAAAAAATCCATGATTATGTATGAAATAAAAAAATTTAATAGGATAAATCCAAGTGTTAGTGAAATTTTGAAGCCTTATCCCACTATGTTAACATTGTTTTACCCACTTTACACTTATTGATGTGATAAATATTTACCTAAGTTACTATTCATAATGAATATAAATTAATTTGAAACTATTACATTATACTAATTATTCATATTAAAAATATGGAATACATTTTAGTATATTCAATTTATATAAGTGGAAGAAATTCATTTTAAAATAATGTCACAAAACACGACAAAACCCATTTATTAGAAAAAATATATATTTTAAGCATAAAACTCGATTTTTTCTTATTACATGCATTGTAAAAACTTTTAGATTGATATTAATTTTTTTATTTAATAGATAATATTTAAATTTTATTAATATCAATCATCAATATTTATTAATTTAATTTATAAAACAAATTTCCTGGATAAAAACATTTTTTCAGAACAACATCTCTTTTACTTTCAAATGATTTTATTTTCATTTAAAATGAATTGATAACAAATTAATTGTTTTATACATTTTTTAACCATATATTTTCATAATTTAGTTATTCATATTCATACATAACAATACAAACACTAGTAAATAATTATATTTCAATAGTATATCATGGTTTGTTTAAACTTAGTGTTGTGTATAAAGAAAGATATTAAGGAAATCAAATTTATTTAATGAGAACTATATCATAAAATCTCAAGTTATTACATTTTAACCCCCTTATAAGAATTTCAACCTATAAATTTTATCACTATGATATAAATTAATGATGATATTTCATCCTCATCACATCCTTAGGTTCCCATGTAGCTTCCTTTAATTCATGGTTTCACCACAAAGCTTTGACCATGTGAGTGGTCTTATTTTGTATCACCTTATCTCAATGATCCAAAATATCCACTAGTTGTTCCTTATAAGATATTTATTTCTTAATTTGTATTAACTATGATTTCAGTAATTTTAAGGATCAAATTTGTACTCCCTTAGGACATATACATGGGAAAATCATGAAATTGAGAGAGATTCGAAGGAAGCACAAAGTGCTAAGCTACTATCCTAAGGTGATCAATAATTTCAAAGGGGTCAAGATATATAGGGATCATATTTTACTAATTTAAAAAAATTATAACCTTATTACAAGGATTCATTTATTGGAATACCCTATCATTAACTTGAAACTCTAGATCTCATCAAAAATTTTATGTATACCTTTTCTTTCAACTTTGAGCTTCCTTCTATGATGCTGAATGGATATAACCTTCTCTGACATATCATAAACTTTCTTAGGTAATAATATCTTTATTTCTACAAATTAATCCAATCATGATGGATTTATAAACTTCCCTCTATAGATGGATTCATAAGGGGCCATATGAATGCCTAAGTGAACGCTACTTATAAGGCCCCAGCCTTAAATATTACTTAATCTTGAGTTATTTCAAGAATACACGTTGAGGATCTTTTCAGCTTTAGAGTTTTAGAGAATTAGATCATAAATCATTCATTACATTTCACAATTAAACAAGGTGGTTACATTAAAGATAGTAATCATTTTTCCCATCATCAGAAACATATTTAAAATAAAACATAGATTATTTCTTGACACTTACTTGACACTATCATCACATTATGTACCTTTCCCTTGACATGTGAAAAACATTTCAAAAACATGGGATGAACATAAAAAGCTCAACAAGGGATATAAAAGTACAAAATGAAAGCATTATTCCATGTATGAAATCATACTTTACTCATAAAACATAAGCATTTTAACATACCTCATCAAATCATGAATAAATCATAGAAATCATAAGACATAAAGGTAACTTGAGGTATTCATAAAATTCTTACATAGGGATTAACCCTCATGGTTATGTTTGGAATACCCATCACAGTATATTCCTTAAATCTCTTCGAAGAAATATTAATGTTTAACCCCTTTCACATTACCAAATGCATTGGAGAGCTATATCGGGCTCACCCGCCATTAGTTTACCACGGAACCACCTGTCTTCATAACAATTCCCAAGAACCATAACATAATCGTATCACATAAAACATGCATAAAGGAAACATAACATTTCCACTTTTCAATCACAAGATATTAATATAAAACATTGATATAAAAACATTATGAAAAACATTTTCAATACCAAAATAAAAGAAAAGTAAAACATGGTATTTATTTTTCATTCAAAAAAAGTTATGGCTTGTAGAGGAAGCCGAAACTCAAATAATGGTCACGGTGGCGAAGAAGTCGTTGTCTCCGCATACGTACGACAAAAAAAACATTCCATTTTTTTGTTTAGTAAACGATTCGTATATAAATATTCCTTTTGAATAAAAATTAAATTCAAAGGGGTTTATACATCGTATAAAAGAAAGTTGTGTATAAAACAAAATATGCCTCAATGAAAGGAGATTGAGACGATGTCCCTTACCTCGTATCCGACTTGACTCGATCGTTCTTTAATCTCCTGAATAATAAACTTAAGTTAATTTATACTTGATTAAGAACCCTTTTCAAGTTCATTATTCCATTTATATAACTTATTACCATGTCATGAACACTGTGTAATTATTGAAGTTAATAACGGTCATTTTAACGATCATTGGTACTTGAGTCAAAAACAAACTCTTTATAATTACAAGTTGTTAATGTATCCATTATATACAGAGTTATATTCATTATTTAGATATCATATATACCATATATATCCAGTATATATAGGCATTTATAATATTACATAACATTTAGAGGTAAGAAATGAAATGCACCGTTCATGGAGACGGTAAGCTGTACGTATGGATGAATGCTACTTTCATTTCTATTTCATATTTTATGGAATGGAATAATAATGATGTAAAGGTATATTATAATTCCAGTATAATATCATATATAATATCATTAACTCTATACTTTATAGGTCCCACATATGGAATTAACGAATCAAATCACTTTGAGGGGGCGGTAGTCCGCACTTCCTAAAATGAAGATATCACGTTTACCCATAATGGAAACCATAAAGGTATGAAAAAAAATAAAAAATACAGAAGATTAAGGAAAAAATAAACATATTATATATCATATATAAATATAGTGTCATCTTAATGGCCACCTTTGAAGGTTTTAGAATAATATTGAACAATCATCGTTTCGTGAGGCAAAAATTCGCCATCCACAGAAACAGTATGCTCTTTAACCTTTGGATGAAGGTGTGTGTAAGTGTAGATAGAATAATTATTATAAAAACATACTAGTATATTTAAGATACTGGTTTTGTTACAAAATAAATGAATAAAAATAGTTTAGGGGGTTGGAGAAGCAAAATAAAACAAAAGAACATTAGAGAAGACTTTACCTTTAAATCGGGTAACTCTTCTTGGTTTGAACCAAAATGGTTTCCTGAAGAGTTTTCTGCCTAAGGATTATAGGATGAAGAGAGGGATGTGGAGAGATAAAATGAGCAGATATTGGCCGATCCAAAGGCTTGATAAGTGTGGGTAAGGATGTAGAGGTGGGGGCCTTTTATAAGAGGAGAGGAGGGGCACTCTTGGAAAGTTAAGAAATGTTACATTATTTTAAAAAGGGTTTCGGATTTAAAAGGTCCCACATTGATATATTTCTAGTATATGGTGATAATGGTTCGAAATATACTAATCCAATAGGTCTTTAAAAAGTTTATGTCTTATATTTTACATTATCTTTTCATTTTATTTAAATCGTTAATTAATGAGGTAATCATTGTATCATCATGATGTCATAAATAATTTAATTTATTTAATGTCGAAAAATTATAAAAAAAATACTATGATGTAGGAAATATTTTTATCATTCCAATTACTATTTATAGTCCAAGATATAATTTATTTAGACAAAATTAAAAATATTTTACTCAGGTGATACAATCTTTAGTGATATTCTCCTTTCTTTAAAAATAAAAAGATAAAGTGTCACATTCACCCAAAATTGATTCCATGGGGTCCCTAAGTTTGGCCCAAGGAATAAAATGGTCATCCATGACACAACCAGTAGCATTAGGACACATGTTGTGGTCATTTCTTATTATCATGATATTATTTTATTATCCTTAACTACCCGATTACTAATTAATCAAGATAATTAAAGATAATTACCGTCGTTACTATTCATAATGTCCAAAAACAAAAGAGTCTTAATTAGATAATTTGGACCTTATGATTCCAAATATGGAATCCATTTTACCAAATTCCAAACATATAAATTGAAATAATGAATTTAAAATTAATTCCCGTTGTCAAAACAAATACCGGGTTTTTTGAAACAATATCTATGAAAAGTTTGGCACTTGTTTATGCCCAATTTCAAAGTGAAATTAATTAAAATGACCACCATTGGATTAAATGGTAAAAATATATTATATTTAAACTTTAAACCAATTAAAAATATAATCTAAGCATATAATTAAATTAGATGAAAATATAGTTTTGATGTAAAATGTAGTATTTTTCACTATTCATTAAAAAAATGACCATTGTCAGAAAAATACAAAAAATTAACCTAAGGTAAATTTCAAAGTCCCAATCATAAAGAATATGTTTATTTTGACAAATAGATCTTAGAAAATTGTGAAAAGTTTGATTTAAAAAAGGGTTTCCATCAAAAGTCCGTAAAACAATCTTTTAAAAATATTAGTGTATTCCATGCTTAAGATTGGATTTATTCTCATTTTAAGCCTCTAGAACACTATCTAATTCATAAATGGACATAGAAAATAATTTATTATTATTCATTACTTACTTGGGATGTTACATCCTTCCCCCCTTTAGAAAATTTCATACCTGTAATTTATTTACTTATTGAATAAGTTTGGGTATTTATCCCTCATTGCATTTTCAGATTCCCATGTTGCCTCTTCAATGATGTGGGTTTTCCACAAAACCTTTACTTGATAAATCACCTTATTTCACAACACTTTCTCCCTGTGGTCAAGAATATGGACCAATTGTTCCTCATAAGATATATTATCTTCTAGCCGAACTACCTCTGGAATCAAAACATGAGATGGATCTGGCATGTACTTCCTTAACATTGAAACATGGAAAACATTGTGTAGCTGAGATAAACTCGGAGGTAAAGCCAATCAGTATGCAACTGATCCAACTCTCTCTAGAATTTCATATGGTCTAATGAACCTTGGACTCAGCTTTCCTTTCTTACCAAATCACATCACACTTTTCCATGGTGAAACTTTGAGAAAAACATGATCACCTACCTCAAAAGAGAGATCCTTCCTCTTGTTGTCCGCATAACTATTCTGCCTACTCTGAGCTGTTCTCATGTGTTTCTGTATTAGCTGAAATTTTTCTGCCAACTCTTCTACCAATTCTCGTCCCATCCACTTCCTTTCACCTACTTCATCCCAAAAAGCTGGAGTTCGACACTGCTTCCCATATAATGCCTCAAATGGCGCCATCTGTATACTAGAATGAAAACTGTTATTATAAGAAAACTCAACCAAAGAAAGATGTTGGTCCCAAATTCCCTGATAATCCATCGAACAAGCACATAGCATATCCTCCAAAGTCTGAATTGTTCGTTCGGACTACCCATCTGATTGAGGATGAAAATCTGTACTAAAATTTAATTCAGTACCCAATGAATTTTGAAGGCCTTCCCAAAAGTTAGAAGTGAACCTGGGATCACGGTCAGATACAATGGAGAGAGGAACTCCATGTAACCTGACTATATCTTTATGATACAAACGAGAAAGTTGATCTAGGGAAAAAGTATCTTTTATAGCAAGGAAATGAGCATATTTAGTCAAGCGATCAAAAATAACCAAGATTGTATTATTACCTTGAGGTGTCTTCAGCAATCCCACAATGAAGTCCATAGATATATTCTCCCATTTCCACTATGGAACTGGTAAAGGTTGAAGCATCCCTTTTGGTAACTGCCACTTTGCTTTTACCTGTTGACAAGTCAAACACTTCACAGTAAAATCAGCAATATCTCTTTTCATTCCATCCCACCAGTAGTACTCCCTAAGATCTCTATACATCTTAGTACTGCCTGGATGGACTGAAAACGGAGAACTATGAGCTTCACATAACAACTCTCTCTTCAACTGTGAATCACATGACACACACAATCTCCTCCCAAATATCAAAACACAGTCATTATCAATGTTGAATTCATGCAACTTACCCTTCTGAACAAACTCTACCTTTTTCTGCAACTCACTGTCTTGCTTTTGTGCTTTCATAATTCTGTCTGATAGAGAAGATTTCACTGATACCTGAAACAAAACAGAAGGACATCCTGCACCAACAACTTCTATGACAAATTTCATCAAATCATTAACCAAAAGATCACATTCCAAATGCAACATTGTTAATGAAGCATTACTTTTTCGAATCAAAGAATCAACCACTTTATTTGCTTTTCCTAGATGGTAATGAATAGTACAATCATAATCCTTGATTAATTCTAGCCATCTCCTCTTTCTCATGTTCAGTTTTTTCTGAGTGAATATATACTTTAAACTTTTGTGATCGGTATATATTTTACACTTTACTCCATACAAATGATGCCTCCAAATTTTTAAAGTGAAAACAACCACAACTAATTCCAAATCATGTGTAGTGTAATTTACCTCATGTGTTTTCAACTAACGTGAAGAATAAGCAATTACCTGGTCATTCTGCATTAGGACACAACCATGTCCTTTCAATGAAGCATCACTGTAGATAACAAAATCCCCATTCCTGAAAGGTAGTGCCAAAACTGGAGCATTCACCAATATTCTTTTCAGTTCCTGAAAACAATCATCACATTCTTTTATCCAGATAAACTTAACACCCTTCCAAGTTAGCTTAGTCAATGGACTAGATAACCATGAAAAATTTATAACAAACCTTAAGTATTCGCCTGCCAATCCAAGAAAGCTACGAATCTCAGTTACATTTTTGGGTCTTGGCCATTCTTCAACAACATTTGTTCTTGCAGGATCAACCGTTATCCCATATTTAGAAACAATATGACCAAGGAAATAAATTTGTTGCAACCAAAACTCACACTTTATGAATTTCCCATACAATTTTTTTTGTTTTAAGGTTTGCAAAATAACCCATAAATGACTTTCATTCTCCTCTTTACTTTTAGAAAACACCAAAATATCATTAATGAAAACAACCACAAACTTATCCAAGAACTCATGGAAAATTCTATTCATAAGGTCCATGAATATAGCAGGTGCATTGGTTAGCTCAAAAGGCATTACTAAAAATTCAAAATGGCCATATCTTGTACGAAACGCGGTCTTCGGAATATCTGCTTCCTTTACCTTCAACTGATGGTACCCCGATCTCAGGTAAATCTTTGAAAAAAACTGAACTCCCTAGAGCTGATCAAACAAATCATCGATATAAGGAAAATAATATTTATTCTTAACAGTGATGTTATTCAAGGCTCTATAATCAATGAAAAGTCTCATTGAACCAACTTTATTTTTATCAAATCTAACAGAAGAACCCCATGGTGATGTGCTAGGTCGAATGAAACCTTTCTATAATAAATCTTGAAATTTCTCCTTCAACTCTAAAAGTTCAATTTGAGCCATTCGATAAGGGGGTTTTGAAATTGGCTTAGCATCAGGAACTAAGTCAATAGTAAATTCAACTTCTCGATCTGGTATTATTCTAGGAAACTCATCAGGAAAAACATCATGATACTCATTTACCACCGGCACATCATTAATCTAAACAGTTCCCTTGTTTTCAACAATATGTGCAAGGTAACATTAATTTCCATCTTTTACAAGTTTCTCAGCCTCTTGAAATGTTATCAATAGTAAGGGTTCATTCTTGTACACAAACTGAAAGCATTTCTGAAAAGAAACTTCTTTAGATCTACAGTCCATCTTAGCATGGTAAATAGAGATCCAATCCATACTTAGGATAACATCAAACTCTACTAGAGGTAAAACAATAAGGTTTGCAAGTAGGTTCTTTCCACAGATAAGGATAGGAAGATTCTTATAAATTCTTTTTGCCTCAAAATTTCCCCCAGGTGTTTTCACCACAAGTTCAGGAGTCATTTCTTGAGATGGAATTCCCAATTTACTAGAAAAGTTTTCAAAGATGAAAGAATGTGTATACCCTGAATCAAACAACACACTGGCATAATTTGAAAAACAAACAAAGTACCTGATACCACTTCATTTGATGGCCCAACATCTGCTGAAGTAGATTCAAAGGATTTCACCACCCCTTTCTGCTTGTAGTCTTACTGCTTCCCATCACTCAAGCTCTTTGTCGGACACTATTTTGCACAGTGACCCATATCATTGCACTTAAAATATTTCACTAACTGTAAATCAAATTTGGTCTTACCATCACCCTGATCTTTTTCAGTGCAATCATGAGCATTATGTCCCATCTTACCGCATCAGTAGAACTTTCTAGAATTCAGAATACATTCCCCAGCATGCCTTTTACCACATTTATCACAAACTAGAAACTTAGTTTTCTTACCATCAGACCTTTTTGAAGAACTCTTTCCTTTATCCTTCCACCTCGGTCTCTTCTTCTGCTGGTTGTTATAGAACACTTGATCCTCGACAAACTCCATTTCCACCTTCTCATCACATAGAACAAGCTTTTCATAACTCTTGAACTCGTGAGAAGATAAAGCCCTTCGATATTTTGGCTTTAATCCGGAGTAAAAATGATTGATTTTACTATCAAGGTCTCAGATAAAATTTGGAGCATACCTTGCCAATAAAGTGAACCTCTCTTCATAAGCAGCCACTGAGTCGTCCTCTTTCCCCAATTACAAGAATTGTTTTTCCATACTCAGTCGAACAACCTTAGGAAAATACTTCTCAAGAAACATACCTTTGAATTCATCCCAGTAGAGAGCATCAATATCATCAGTGTCCCTGATATTTTAAACCATCGACCACCACTGATCTGCTTCACCCTCCAAACGGTAAATAGAAAACTAACATTTTGATTGTCTAAACACCCCATGACATCGAAAATCTTCTCCAGTGATTTAATCCACCCTTCAGCTAGCACAGGGTCAGATGATCCTCTGAATTATGGGGGATGTTGCCTCATGAAATGTTCCACCACTGACATGTTCCTCTGCGGTTTATCTGGATGATCTCATGCATGGATACCACCACTATTTATCGCTTGAGTCAACTGTTCCATCACTGCAACAAACTGTTCAGTTCCAATTCCGACCATCTCAGGATGCTGATTCGGAAGGTTATTTCCTTCTGTATGCCTTCCTGACATTGCTTCCCTGTTTACTCTATGGAAAACCATTCTGAACAAACATGTCTTAGATGAAACAACATGGTAATCTTCAAATTCTATATCATTTCAATTTGATATAACAAAAAAAATATTTTTGGATAATCATTTAATAGAATTCTAACTCTTGAAGTTATCTAAACCGACCTCTGATACCATCTATAAGGCCCCAGCCTTAAACATTACTTAATCTTGAGTTATTTCACGAATACACATTGAGGATCTTTTCAGGTTTAGAGTTTTACAGAATTAGATCATAAATCATGCATTTCATTCCACATTTAAACAAGGTGGTTACATTAAAGATAGTAATTGTTTTTCCCATCATCAGAAACATATTTAAAATAAAACATAGATTCTTTCTTAACACTTCCTTGACACTGTCATCACATCATGTACTTTTCCCTTGACCTGTGAAAAACATTTCAAAAACATTGGATGAGAATAAAAAGCTCAGCAAAGGATATAAAAGTACGAAATGAAAAAATTAGTCCATGTATGAAATCATACTTTACACATAAAACATAAGCATTTTAACATACCTCATCAAATCATGAATAAATCATAGAAATCATAAGACATAAAGGTAACTTGATGCATTCATAATATTCTTACGTAGGGAGTAACCCTCATGGTTACATTTGGAATACCCATCACAGTATATTCCCTAAATCTCTTCGGAGAAAGCTTAATATTTAACCCCTTAGCATTACCCAATACATTGGAGAGCAATATCGGGCTCACCCGCCCTTAGTTTATCACGGAACCACCCATCTTCATAACACTGCCCAAGAACCATAACATAATCGTATCACATAAAACATGCATAAAGGAAACATAACATTTCCACTTTTCAATCAAAATATATCAATTCAACACATTTTTATAAAAACATTATAAAAACCATTTTCAATACCAAAATAAAAGAAAAGTAAGACATGGTATTTATTTTTCATTAAAAAAAGTTATGTCTTGTAGAGGAAGCAGAAACTCAAATAATGGTCACGACGACGGAGAAGTCATTGTCGCCGCATACATACGAAAAAAAATCCCCTTTCATCGTTTAGTAAACGCTTCATATAAAAAGATTCATTTTGAATAAACTTAAAATTCAAATGGGTTTATACACTGTATAAAAGAAAGTTGTGTATAAAACAAAATATGCCTCAATGAACGGAGATTGAGACGATGTCCCTTACCTCGTATCCGACTTGACTCGATCGTTCTTTAATCTCTTGAATAATAAAATTGAGTTAATTTCTAATTGATTAATAACCTTTTTCAAGTTCATTATTTATTTTATATCACTTATTACCATGTCATGAACACTATGTAATTATTTAAGTTAATAACGGTAGTTTTAACGATCATTGGTACTTGAGTCAAAAATAAACTCATTATAATTACAAGTTGTTCATGTATCCATTGTATAAAGAGTTATATTCATGATGTAGATATCATATATATCATATATATCCAGTATATACATGCATTTATAATATTACATAACATTTAGAGGTAATAAATGAAATGCACCGTTCATGGAGACGGTAATCCGTACGTACGCATGAACGCTACTTTCATTTCTATTTCATATTTTATGGAATAAAAGAATAATGATATAATGGTATATTATAATTCCAGTATAATATCATATATAATATCATTAACTCTATCCTTTATACATCCCATATATGACATTAACGAATCAAATCACTTTGAGGGGGCGGTAGTCTGCACTTCCTAAAATGAAGATATCACGTTTACCCATAATGGAAACCATAAAGGTATGACAAAAATGAAAAATACAGAAGCTTAAAGAAAACATAAACATATTATATATCATATATAAATATTGTTTCATCTTAATGGCCACCTTTTAAGGTGTTAGAATAATATTGAACAATCATCTTTTCGTGAGGCAGAAATTCTCCATCCACGGAAACAATATGCTCTTTAACCATTGGATGAAGGTGTGTGTAAGTGTAGCTCGAATAATTCTTATAAAAACATCCTAGTATATTTAAGATACTGGTGTTGTTACAAAATAAATGAATAAAAAGAGTTTAGGGGGTTGGAGAAGCAAAATAAAACAGAAGAATATAAGAGAAGACTTTACCTTTAAATCGGGTAACTCTTCTTGGTTTGGACCAAAATGGTTTCTTGAAGAGCTTTCTGCCTAAATTAAGGATTCTAGGATTAAGAGAGGGATGTGGAGAGGTAAAATGAGTAGGGTTTGGCCGATCCAAAGGATTGATAAGTGTGGGTAAGGAGGTAGAGGTGGGGGCCTTTTATAAGAGGAGAGGAGGGGAACTCTTGGAAAGTTAAGAAATGTCACATTATTTTAAAAAGAGTTTCAGATTTAAAAGGTCCCACATTGATATATTTCTAGGATAAGGTGATAAGGGTTCTAAATATACTCATCCAATAGGTCTTTGAAAAGTGTAAGTCTTAGATTTTACATTATCTTTTCATTTTATTTAAATCGTTAATTAATGAGGTAATCGCTCTATCATCATGATGTCATAAATAATTAAATTTATTTAATGAATAAAAATTATAAAAAAAATACTATTATGTAGGAAATATTTTTATATTTAAAATTACTATTTATAGTCCAAGATATCATTTATTTAAACAAAATTAAAAATGTTTTACTTAGGTGATACATTCTTTAGTGATATTCTCCTTTCTTTAAAAATAAAAAGATAAAGTGTCACATTCATCCAAAAGTGATTCCATGGGGTCCCTAAGTTTGGCACAAGGCATCCCATGGTCGTCCATGACACAACCAGTAGAATTAGTACACATGTTGTGGTCATTTTTTATTATCATGATATTATTTTATTATCCTTAACTACCCGATTACTAATTAATCAAGATAATTAAAGATAATTACCGTCGTTACTATTCATAATGTCCAAAAACAAAAGAGTCTTAATTAGATAATTTGGGCCTTCTGATTCCAAATATAGAATCTATTTTCCAAATTCCAAACATATAAATTGAAATAATGAATTTAAATATAATTACCGTTGTCAAAACAAATAGCGGGTTTTTTGAAACAATATCTATGAAAAGTTTGGCACTTGTTTATGCCCAATTTCAAAGTGAAATTAATTCCAATGACCACCATTAGATTATATGGTAAAAATATATTATATTTACACTTTAAACCAATTAAAAATATAATCTAACCATATAATTAAATTGGATGAAAATACAGTATTTTTCACTATTCATTAAAAAATGACCATTGCCAGAAAAATACCAAAAATTAACCTAACGTAAATTTCAATGTCCCAATCATAAAGAATATGTTCATTTTGACAAATAGAGATTATAAAATTGTCAAAAGTTTTATTTAAAAAAGTTTTTCCATCAAAAGGTAGTAAAACAGTCTTTTAAAAATATTAGTGTATTCCATGCTTAAGATTGGATTTATTCTCATTTTAAGCCTCTAAAACACTATCTAATTCATAAAGGGACATAGAAAAGAATTTCTTATTATTCATTACTTACTTGGGACGTTACACTATTATTCTATGAAAATTTGACCATAGAAAGGTGTTGATCCCAAAAACCTTTAAAATATATATAACTTAATCCCAACATATCTTCTATGGTTTTAATAGCCCTATTATTTAGACCATATGTCTTAAGATTACATACAATATTGGACCTAAAATCTATATCCCGAACCTGCTGAATACTTCCATAATGCATCAAAGTAGACCTTATATCCTGATCATATATAATTGAGAGTGGAACTCCATGAAATATCACCACTTACTTAATGTATATCCTATAAAAATGACTTATAGAGAAATATTATATGATATAAATGAAGTTTGGTGAATTCATAAGGTTTACAACCCAAATAACAATTTTCTTGTTAGATGATTTTGGGAGTCCGATGATGAAATCCATTATAATGTTTTTATATTTCCATTATAGTATAGGTAATAGTTTTAACATCAAATTAGACTTTTAAATATTATAATTAACTTTATAATATATCAAAAATCAAGATACATACTCTATAATATCCTTTTTTATGTTTCTCCACCTAAAATTTTATTTCAAATATCTTTTCATATTTGTACTTCTAGGATGAATATATAATTAAGAACTTTGTGATTAATCCAAAAAATCATTCCTTAAACATTTTATTGATGAGAGTCATACTTGGTTATTAAACATTATCATTCAATAATACCAATGGTTGAACTCAAGAACATTTATAACATTCTTTTACACTTATACATCCTCATTTTTCACCTCTTTAATACTCATATAGATAGATAATTAAACATTCATTTATGAATGATAAGATATTTTCCATTTCCTTAGTATTTCAAGTTTCATCCCATTAAAATCCGTAAGTATTGGATCCATTTAAATCCTCATTTGAGAAAAAGTTTAATGGTCCTTCCAAATTGGATAATGACCCACTTTGATCACATTACTAGGGTGGTAATGTGTTGAGTAGTCATATTATTTAATCATCTCCAATCATATTCTATGGTGCATATTAAAATATTTCATTGTGAATATATACTTAAATATTTTATGATATATATATGTCATAGATTTTACCATAAAGATATTTCCAAAAAATATTTAATGAAAAAGTTACCATTTCCAGCTTCGAATCATGAGTCAAGTAATATTTCTCATCTACTTTGAATTTTTGAGTGGAATATGTTATAACCTTATAATTACTCATTAGAAAAAAATACCATCACCTTATTTTATACATAATTATAGATAACTAACCTTTCTCCACTACAGGGCGGCGTGAACACATGTGCACTAATCAACCTTCTATTACACTCCTTGAAATTATTTTCACATTAATTTATCCACAAGAACATAACCCCCTTCCAAGTAAACTTCTTGAGTGGATTATATATTCATTATAAATATCTCACAAAACATCTAGAGTATCAAGATAAATCAAGAAAACTATAGATTTTAGTTACCATGGTTGGTCTCAAACTTAGTTCAATAACATATTCCTTTGAAGGATCCACTGATATACCATTACATGAGATCATATGATGTAATAATGAATCATTCTAAATACGAAATTCATAATTGGTAAATTTAAAATATAACTTTGCCTTACTCAGGGTCTTTGAAAAAATTATCATATGATCTTCATGCTCTTTATTTCACTTTAAATATATAAGAATATTATATATAAAGTCTCCAATAAAAAGATCAAGGTAATATTTAAATACTATATTCATTAAATCAATGAATATTTTAGGGGAATTATTAAGTCTAAATGGGATCACTACTAATTCATAATTATCATACCTTGCATTGAAGGATTTCTTCAGTATATCATTCTTCATAACCTTCAATTGATGATATCCAAAATGCAGTTCAATCATAAAAATGTATTATGATCCTCATAATTGATTATAAAAATCATCAATATAGGTTAAAGGATACTTATTATAGATAGTTAACATGTTAAGATACTCAAAATAAATTCAAACACTCATTGACCCATATTTTTTCTTAATAAAATGAATAGCTGAACCCAATGGTGATTCACAAAGGTATTTGAATCCCTTAAAAATATTCTCCTAGATTTTCTTCTTTAATTCCTACAACTCAATTGGGTCCATTATATATAAAGTATTTTAAATAGGTTTATTAGAAGGTATAAGTTATTTTGAAAAATAAATGACTTGATTAAGAGGATGACTATATAATGAACTATGATTTTCATACATAGATATTACATATTTCTAGATGAATATTCATTACATTACAGAAACACAAGAACTAGTATTGAGAAGTTATATTGTCTTGAAAAACATGTAAACATTAAAAACTAGTTCATAAATGTTCTACATCCTCTCCCACCAAGTTTCTAATAACTAGAACCCTTATAAGACATATCACATGTAATAACTATAATTATAATTTGGGGAAATGATACATAAGAAAGGGTGAACATAGATGCTGAGTAAGGGTAACCATGGAAAATATATGAATATAACGTGAGAATAAGGGTATAAGAACATGAGAATAATATAGGAAAACCATACCCTGCACATCAAAGATAAAAATATTGAGTTATGAAATAAATATTGGTAGTTCATAAGACCCAAATAATAATGAAATAAAAGAATATGATCTACGAGAGAATGAAATTTTCATAAGACATAAAATGGTGTTATACACAAAATCATATAAAATAACTTCCATAGTAGTCAAGGGTCATCTCCAATGATACCATAGTAGAATTGTTTCACTCTGAAAAATATCATAGTAGTAATGGTTCACTCCAAAAACTATAACACTAGATAGTGTTCCATATTGAATTGGGTTTACTACCCATTAGAGTCCTATTTATTTCATGAGATATCAATCTTTACACAATTCATTGTAGGGAGATATAAGTACCACCTGTCACATAATTAAAATCATACATAAATGCGTAATAAGATTGTAAAAAATTTATGATATTAGAACCTGTGGAAAGAAATGGGTTTCATAAAAACTTAATCATAGAATAACCAATAGAAAATAAACAGGTTTCATAATAATTTTATAATTTTATCATATAATAACCTATGAAAAAAGAAGTGGGTTTTATAAGAATTTTATCATGGATTAACCCATGTAAGAGAAAATAATTTCATAAAAATAATGTCATCATAAAAATAAACCATTTAGGAAATTAATAATAATGGTATCCTTGTATCATATACCCAGTAAAGTATAAGTAACATAAATGGATTTAATCATAGATGAATAATTATTTTTAGAGAAAAATAACTTGGAACATTTCTTGAGAAAAATATATTTTCATTGAAAATGACATGTTTTTTAAAACTAAAAATTCATAAAACATTTCCAAAATTATTATTTTTTAAAATATACATGAGAATAAAATGAAGAAAAGAATGTATTATCATGACATAAATAGAGGATAATAAATTTTAAGAGTTTATTTTTATATAGATCATAATATTTCATCATCCAAAGTATAATCATAAGCAATCCCAAAAAACATTGAAATTGTAACATTAAACCTTTTCAACTTTGGTATCTTTTGAATCATAAGACCCATTAAGGAATAATGTAAAATTAAACTTTAAATACCATACAAAAATTATATTCCTGAAATAACATATAAAAATGTAGTATACACACCCTATAAAATAATTTCAGTGAGTAATATATCTTATGTCCCAAAGAATGAAATTTGAGACAAAAATCCATTACCACTTTAGAAAGTTTTGATCCATAAACCCCATGAAATAGAGATAAAAAATGGATATGTAAAACCCGAAATTTTTTAGGAGAATATTCATAAAATAAATTTATGGTTATTATATACACCACATTATAGAATCACATAGTGGATATGTTATGTGTCTGATTGAAAAAAAAGTGAGATGGAAATCCATTTCCATAAGTATTGACTTCCTTCATACATGTTTGAAACAACTATATAACTAATAATTGTTTATTATACACATATTAAAGAACCATAATTATATATATAATATAATATTTGATTTACTTTGGACCTTTAATTATACTTTTATTAAAAATTCAATGTTAACATCATGTTTCAGGTAATAGCGGCTTTGTTTTTCATGTATGTCTTGACTTGGTATTTTAGATACTCTTAATTTGATCATGGTTACATAATATAAAGAATTTAAATGATGATATAAATATTATATATATTTAGTATATATTTATTTAGAGTAATCCTTAATAATTAAATTTAGAAAATGGAATACACCGTTCATAGATATGGTAAATAGTACATACAAATGAACATTGTTTACATTTTATCAAAGAATGGAATTAAAGAAATGTAAATAATATATTACCATTCAAAAATATTTTTTATGTCGTATATATCACATAAATTAATTAAATTTACCCTTATTAACTTTCATACAAAGAATTCATTAAAAATGAATCACATCACTTCGTGAGGCAGTAGTCCGCTATACACACAAATGACATTATAATATCCTTAATGCAATAAAAAGTAAGAAGGTATATATTATATATTTATTAATTAGGTATAATTATGCTAAAAACAACATATATATTCATTTAATTTATTCTTATTACCATCCAAGTAACAAGTAAATGAAAAAACACACCACATCAGTTCGTAAGACGGTAGTCCTCAGTACGCATGAGTGAAGTTATTATATTTCAAAAAGTTGGTAGGTAAGAAATTATATGTTTTATTATAATTATAGAGGTACAATAATATCATAAATATAATATATAAATATAAAATTTATCATTATATCTAGTCATGAGAGGGGGTGATGCAAAATAAAGAACATCAGTTCGTGAGGCGATAGTCTGCCATAGACATGAATGATGATTCCAAATCCCATTTGATAGAAGAGGAGATATATATATGACATTACATTAAAATAATAACATATAAGTTTATGAGATATTTTATTTTATTATATCATAATTTTTTTGAATATTTCAAATAGTTAGTCGAATTAGTAAAACCAAAGCACATAGTTTAAAACATTACATCTTCTTTGGAAAACAACTTTAGTTTTAACCTAAATCCTTCCAAGATTGCCTCTATAATATCACCATGAAAAATAGTATCTTTTTATAAAAGTAATTAAGAATTTCTTTTTTCTATTTTCTAATAAAAATTGTTTGTTATGTGTGAATAGAAAGGGATATTAGATGGCCTTTTATATGTGAGGTGAGTTGAATACCTGTAATTTTTGAAAAGAAAAATGAGTACCATATTTTTTACATAAAGAAAGGCTTAGAAAATGAATAATTATAGGATCTTAGATATTATAATAACTAAATATATCCAAAAAATGGGTTTTGGAAAATATTCTAGGTAGTTTTACCCATTATCGTTTTAGTTTAACCCCCGATGAACCTATTTTAACCTTAACCACAATAATTAATTTCTTCTGTTTTTACTATTATTTATGGTAAAAAATTAATTTGAACTAATTATATAATATAAATTATTATTATTTAAAATATGGAATCCATTTTTTCAAATTAAATTCACATAAGTTTCAAATTTTAATTTAAAATTAATCCCACAAATGCGATGAAAAAGAAGTTTTCCAAAGAGAAAAGTTTCCAATGTTTTAAAAGTTTTTATATCAAAATTCTATATTAAATTCAGTATAATGACCTAAATTATATTGATATATATAATTTAAATAGTTTAAATTTTAAAACCATATTAAATTAATGTTTATGTTTTTAAATCCTTTAAAATAAATGATAATTCTTAATAAAAATCAGTATTTTCACTATTCATAAAAAAATCAACTTTTCAGAAAATTTAATTTAATTTTTACTCCATGATAATTTTGACATGAAGAATTAAAAATTAATTTCATTTTTTAAAATATATTTTCTAAAATTAGAAAAATTAATTATAAAATAACTATTAAAAAGGCGACAAAACTATTTTTAGAAAAATAAAGTTTTCATGTGTAAAATTAGTTCAATTATTTTCCCATGCATAGAAAACACATAAGATGAATTTTAAAAATTTTATTGAACATATAATATATAAATTTAATTAAAATAATTCACAACAATTTATTTTTTTAATTTATTGATGTAAAACTAATTTGTGTGCATAAATGTAGTTTTTCAGAAAAATATTTCTTTTTTTTTAAAAAATAACTTTTATTTTAATTTCTAATTAATTAGTCACTAAATAATTAATTATATATTCATATATAAAACACATATTTTTATAATTTATTTATCATATTCTCACCTTCTAATCCAACTACTAGGTGATAAATATCTTATTAAATAATAATATTTTAGTAGTATGCCATGTTTTTTTAAAACTCAGAATTGCATGAAACACAAGATAAAATCATTGTTTCATGAAATTAAAAATAACTTGGTGTTATGTGAAATGAAAAATATTTAAAATATTAAATTTATTTGAAAAAATATATTTTAGAAAATCTAAGGGTATTGTATTCTTTCCACATTAAAAAAATTGTGTCCCCGAAATTTGAACATGTGCTCGGTAAAAAAGGGTTTAACATTTGAAAACCCATTTATGGGAATACCACATCATAAAAAAGTTAATTAAAAACTCATCTTGAAAAGTGAGAAAGATATGTGTGATGATTATATGTAATAACACACACTAGGTTACCAAATAAGACAACAAAGCTGGGTTGTGAAGATTTCGACATGGAAGAAAAACATAATGTCTAAATAATGATGGAGAGTAACAAATATCATTGATCACAAAAAATTTAATTATCATGTGAAAATAAAAAAACCACAATACCATTATCCAAATAGGTGTGAAAAAGGTCATTGATATCATCATAAATTATGGTAATAGGAAAAAAAATTTATTTCAAGATCCTTTTTCCTAAAGTTGTAAAATTTTTATGAGAAGATATAATTACTTGATTTCATTTCATTTCATAAGCATAGTATCATCCTTTGGTTATTCTTAGATCAATTTACACATCATCTCTCACTTTAAGAAATGAATATTATTTTTATATTATTGAATAATTAGTAGATCATAAGATCCATACAATATGGTTAAGTCATTCCTTCATTATATCGTTATTATCAAAAACAGAATTGTTAGCATAGGTTATCCAATAACATAAAAATATCAACTTAATCCATTTCATGAATATCTAAACTTATGTCTCCTCCATATTTGACCAATATTTAAATCCAAAAATATTGAAAGGATTTCATTAAATTTAACATTGATCCCCCAAATATTAGTAAGTAGATATTAATCATCACATACTAAATATGTGAATAACATAATCATATATTCCCCTGAAGAATGGTAGTAACCATAATAACCACAAAACCTCAATAAAAAAAATTCATTATTCCTTATTCCTTAAATAAAACCACATATTGTGTAATATACTACAAAAATAAAAAAATTTGTAGAATACATCATTGATAACATATACCACTTTGTCAACAAATCATTAATTTGTTTTAGAATCATAAATTCTATCCAGTTTAATTTACCCTTATCAATTATCTCTTTATATAAACTAAATACTATTTTTCACAATATTAGGGACATATTATGGGATATGTCCCATTATTCATGTTTTTTACATAAAATATAACCTTTTCATTAAATAAGTTTTCTAGGTCATCATTACCATTAAAAATATTATTTCAAATACACAATTAAAAACTTCTATAGAACAATCCTTATATATTTCATGTTTCATATAAAAAATTATTGAATTCCCATACAAAAACATTTCAATCATTCCACTTTATTCTTAAACCATTAAATAGCCTTAATCATCTTATTCCTTAATACCTCTTTCCTTTAATATGTCATTCATGGTTTCTTAATCATTAATAGTATAACCATTATTCATACAAAATAGATGATTATCTTCAATAGATTTACCCTAGGACATTTATTCTTATAATTACCATACTTTTAACATTTAAAACATTAATCCATTGATAATTCCCTACAATGAAAAATATTACCATACACTGCATGAACTGAACATTTCAGTTTTACTAGACAATTACTTGATATGTTCCCTTATTCTCCACAAATAAAACACATCTTAGCATTACTTTGAGGAATTATATAGTGTGGTTCATCCCATATTATTGACATATAGAAACTAAATCTTCTTTCCTCCATGGTATCCACTACTCGATCTCTTAGCGAACTCTTTACTTATCTTATTCGATGAGTTTGAGAGTTATTTAAGGTGTTATTTATTAATAATATATCATGATATATGATTGGAAATAATCACAATATCATTCAATTTATTCATCATCCCATTTTATTTCTCATCAAAACATTTTCTATAAAATTCAATGTTAACCCAATTCCTTTTGGTTTCCATAATTGACTAAAACATTAAATCATAGTATAAGAAACAATAATCATAGCGAGGAATAATAAAATCATGAAAAATCACTTATAGGATGTCTACATAATAAAACCTTTTGTATTATATGACACATTATGCTTAAACTAGGTCATTTATGATCATGATTCAAATCCTTGATGATGGTTCATAAAGATTTTGTGGATTTATAAATCATACACTCCGAGAGTGTCAAAAAATCTATGAAGTAAGGACCATTTTCATGAACTAGGTGATGATCATGTCTATATCAATCTCCCTTTTTTAATTTATTACCCTTAGATACCTTTTTTCTAGAGCCACATGACCTTGTAGTATCCAGACATGGATTTAATTTCATGGAAACCACTATCTCCATCCTTTACCAAAATTCCAGTACATTTTCCTATACTTTGAATCATTCTTAGATAAATCCTTATATTTTACCTATAAATATCCTTAGAAATATTCCTATGTATCTCACTAATTTTTTCTCATCCTAGTTTCCAAACGTTAACAGAACCTATCCTATGATACCAGATATAAAAACATAATATTTTCATACATAGATATTACATCTTTAAAATGAATATTCATTACATTATAAAAAGGCACGCCTAAAGATTATAAAGGTACTGTGCCTTTTGAAACATGGAAACATAAATAATTGGTTTATAATATTTGTACAATGTCTCCCACTTATTTCATCATAAATCAAACCCTTTAAAGATATATCATACGTAATACCTATCATCATAACCTGGTGAAAAGAAACATATTAAAGGGTGAGCTCAAATTCTTAGTAATGGTTATAAGGATAACTATATAAATATATCATGAGCATAATCGTATAAGAACATGAGAATAATATATGAAACCCACAACCTTCATATAATAAATCACAATATTGAGTTATAAAATAAATATTATATGTTCATAAGACATAAATCATAAGGAAATAAAATAACATGATCCATGAGAGCATAAAATTTTCCAAAAACATATAATTCTGGAATACACATAAGAATAAAAATTCATTTCCATAGTATTAAAGGATCATTTACCAGGATATCATAGAGAAATGGGTTCACTACCCAAACCATTATAGTAATTAAGGTTCACTCAAAACACTATCATAGTGGATTAAGCCCCCGACTAAACAAGATTCACTCTCCATTCCATTCCATTTTATCTTATGATATATCAGTCTTTACCCAATTCAGTGAAGGGAGATATAGGTCCCACCTATCACATAATGAAAATCCTACATATTTGTTCCACAAGATCATAAAATATTCATTATATAAAAAACCATTAAAAAAATGATTTTCATAAACATTTAAACATAGAATAACCTATGGAAAATAAATATGTTTCATAATAATTTCATAATATTATCCTAGAATAAACCATTTAAAAATAAGTTGGTTTCATGATAATTTTATCATGGTATTACCCATGTAAGAGAAATGGGTTTCATAAATACCAATCCATCAAAAAATAAACCCTTAAGAGAAGAAATAATAATGGTATCCTTGGGTCATATACCCAGTAAATCATAAGTAATATCAAAGGATGCCATCTTATATGGAAAATTATTTTGAAAGGAAAATCATTTGGAACGTTTCTTGAGGGAAATATACATTATTTGAAAATCATTTTTTTTAGAACTAAATAATCATAAAAAAAATTCAAAATACTTTTCTTTAAAAATATCCTTGAAAAATTAAAAATTAATCTTCAAATAATGTAATAGTCATGATGGTGGGAAATTCTATTCATTTCGTACATGTTAAAACAATTATTCCTTTCACATTTTTGGCAAAATCCAAACGGGGCTTTTTTTTGGAAAAAGACATGAATATTAATTTCAAAAATACTTTTAAAAAGTCAAAAATGGGTAAATATTTATTTAATAATTCATTTTTAGAATTTTAAAAACATTTCTGAAAACATTTATTTTATAAAACATGGTTTTAGAAGAAAATGGTTTTGACCGAAGAGTGAAATAAAGAAAAACAATTTCTTAAAAAAATTATTTTGAACTATTGTGTATATAAAGAGATTAAAATGAAGTTAAAACATATATTATCATGAAATAACCAATGTAGAATAAAATTCATCAGTTTCATGACATATTGACTAAAATATTTCATCATCAAAATCATAATCATAAACAATCCCGATAAACAAAAATATTATAATATCAAAACTTTTAGCTGTTTGGTATCTTTTGTATCATAGTCCCTAATAAATAATAACATCAAATAAAACATTAAATATCATTAAAATAATTATATTAATGATACAACATGTCAAAGTGTAGTGTATACACATCATAAAAGAATATAGATGCATAACATTTCTTATGTCCCAAAGAAGGCAATTTGAGATAAAAATCATTACCGCTTTGGTAACTTTTCAATCATAAGCCACATGAAATAGAGATAATAAAATGGATATTTAAATACCAATAATTATCTTGATAATAATAATATAATAAATTTATGTTTTTTATATACACCACATAAGAGAAGAACATGTTGAATATGATATGTGTCTCACAGAAAATAAAAATGAGAAAGAAATCCCTTACTATAAGTCTTGAATTCTTCCATGCATAATAGATACTCATGTATAATAAATAGAAGTATATTTTAAATATATTAAATACCATATATGTATATATAATATGAGATAAGATTTAAATTTGAACTTTTATTACCTATTTATTATCAATTCCATGTTAAGTCACGTTTTGGGTAATAAGTGCTTTGTTTTTTATGTATGTTTTGATTTGGTATTTTTGATCCACATTTCATAGTAATGTTTAAATAATAAATATAATTTTAAAAATTAATAAATATAATATTTATTAATTATATATTCATTTATATAAATCCATAAATTTTAGAGATAGAAAATGAAATACCCCATTCATGGAGATAGTATACCATACGTACACATGAATTCAGTTTCCATTTTCATGATGGATGAAATAAAAGAAAGGTAAATAATAAATTAAATTTAATTAATAAATTTAATACTATATATATCACATATATTCATTAAATTTACCCTTATCACCTTCCATACAAAGCATTATTGAAAAATGAATCACATCGCTTCGTGATGCTGTAGTCCGCCGTACACACAAATAATGTTATCATATACCCAACAGAATAGAAATTAAGAAGGTATATGTGATATAATTATTTAATAGGAATAATTATGTAAAAAATATAATATATATTCATTTAATATATCCTTATTACCATCTAAGTAAAATTTAATTGAAAAAACACATCACATCTGTTCATGAGGCGGTATCCGTTACACACATGAGCGATGTTATTGTATTCCAATGGGTTGGGTGGTAAAAAGTTATATATGTTATTATAATTAAATATATATAATAATATCATAAATATCATATATAAACATTAAATATATCATTATATCCATCCCTGATAGGTTGTGATGTACAACGAATAACATCAGTTCGTGAGGTGGAAGTTCACCGTACACACTAATGATAATTTCATATCCCATTCGATGGAAGAGGAGAAGGATATAGATTATTACATAAAAATAATAACAAATAAATTTATTTTTGGAAGTTTTTTAATATATTATAATAAATTAAGAATATTTTAAGGATTTTGAAGAAGAAGTAAAATAGAAACATAAAGTTTAAAACTTTATCTCTTCTTCAAACAACATCTTTAGGTTTAAACTTAATCCTTTCTAGATTAGATTTATGATCTCAATAAGAAATATATTATGTGGTGAGATAAGTAAGGAATTACTTTGGGTAGTTATTGTATGAAAAAATGGTTTTTGAAGTGTGAATTGGAGGGGATAGTGGGTGACCTTTCCTAAGTGAGGTCAGTGGCACACTTGTAATTTTTGAAAAGAAAATGTCGTAACCATATTTTTCACATTCCAAAAGGATAAAAAATATATTATAAGAAATTATAGTTTATAAAGTATAAATATGTCTATTAAATGGGTTTTGGAAAAGTTTCTAGGTCATTTTACCCCTTATCTTTTTAGTTTAATCCCCAATAAACTTGTTTTAACCTTAACTATCATAATTATTTTTTACTATTTTTACTATTCATTATGGAAAAAAATAAATTGAACTTGTTAGATAATTTATATAATTATTATTTCAAATACATAATCCATTTTTCCAAATTATATAAACATAATTGAAAAAATACAATTTTAAATTAATCTCGCATATGTGACTAAAAAGCGGGTTTTCAAAGAGAAAAGTTTCAAATGATTTAAAAGGTTCATATGAAAATTAATTTTGGAATTGATTATGTTGTCCTAAATTTGATTATTGGATATATTATTGAACCAATATTTCATTTTAAAACATATAAAAACAATTTTAAATATTTAAATGCTTTAAAATAAATGAAATTGTTTAATAAAAACATGTATTCCACTATTCATCAAAAAAATTTATCCTTTAATTTTTTTTTCAAAACTTCAATAAAATATAATTTTTACATGATTATTTCATAAAATAAGTTCATTTTTAGAAATATATTTTCTAAAAGTGTCAAAAATTACTTTTAAAATTAGTTCAAAAAAGTATAAAAAACTTGTTTTAGAAAAATACAGTTTTAAGAATAAAATTGGTTTTATTCATATCTATTTTATAGAAAACACATAATATGAATGGTAAAATTTTAATTAAATATATAATATATATTTTTCATTAAAATCATTCAAAAAATGTGATTTTTTTAATTTATTTTTTTAATAAAGCTTTGTGCCCATAAAAATATTTTTTTCTGAAAAATATTTCATTTATTTTCAAATGGTTTTAATTTATATTATAATTAATTGGTCACCATAGAATTCATTATATATACATGTTTAAAAATAAAAATGAGGCTTTGGCCCCAACCTTAAATAAAATTATAATAACATTTTAACAATGTGTCACGTTTCATTTAATGTCGACATTGCATGTAACTTAATCTATACTCAATGTTTAATGTCACACAAGATAAAATAAGTGTTGAGTGTAACAAAATATAAACATGGTGTTTTTTTAATGAAAAATATCTAAAATATTTAATTTTTATGAAAAAATAATTTACAAAACCTCAGGGTATTATAAACATGAAAAATCTTCTGGAATGACATTAAAAGACTCTCATACAATAGAAAAACCCTCAATGTTAAGTTTTCTCCAAATAATTGAGATTAATAACCTTATTCGATAGTAATTAAGACCAATCATATAGAATTAATTTCCACTATAATTTTTTATTCATCCACACACTCATAAACGATCATTGGATAATTTGGAATATGAAATATGACTTCCTTTACATAGAAATTGATACGATATCTATGAAAATATAGCCAATCCATACATATAATAAATTAAAATTTAACCTGAATGATAATAAAAAGATTTTGAAGAGAAACATCACACCAAAGATCAATCAAATATGAACTATAAACTGAAATGTGATCATCCTTCCATTAAGATTTTTCACTGTTAACTCCATATATAATTATTGAGTTGGTAATGTGATATACTTATAAAATTTCTTAGATATAAAAGAGTGTGTAAATATAGAATCGAATAATACATTAACTATTATATAATGGATGATAGGTGTACCTTTCTTCACATCATTCTCATAACCCACTTCGGAAGACATGATCACATGATATTTTCCGTTATCTTTGGTCTAAAGTGGTTTTTAACACCGATCATCATCATAAATATTTAAATTCATAAACTAGTTGGTTTAATTCCAATTATCCTTTAATTTTAATAATTGGAGTGTATGTGGTACATTAATTAGAACCTTCCTCTCCTCTATTATATCAACCAACCTCTACATTGTTTTTTAACATTAATGAGCTTTATGACCAACCTTTATACATTTAAATAACCTCTATATTCCATTAAAAAAATTTATATGATGTTTATACCCATATTTCCTGCATGTGGGTGACTGGAATTTCCTTCCACCATGTGATTTATTCTTGTTTTTAGGAGACTCCACCAACATTTTCTTCTCAAAACCACATAAATTATGGTAATTTCTAATTTCCATTTCTACCTTGAAATAAAATAAAATAATTTATTCATAGATTCTAATGTTTCTTAGAGATAATGAATTTTAGTGACTTTGTTTTAAGCCACCAAAGAATCAATAAATTTTTCTTTTTGGGCTAACAATTAAACCAGAAGCATACCTTTCAAATCTTTTAATTTTTTTGTCATAAGTACCAATGGATTCCTCATCCTTAAACCTAAACTAAACGAATTCCTTATGTATTTATGTATATAGAATAAAGGAGAAGTGAATTCTAAAAAATATCATCTTAAACTCATACCATTATAGGGATTAAATTTCTCTCTCCTACTTCATAATCTTACTATGATTTTATTATTGATCAATTTCTCCTTAAAAATGAAAAATGAAAAGGGATTTTTTTTATTTTAAGTACTGGAGAACAAAAAATATTTTATCAGTGGTATTTATCTATATCTCAATCACTAGTGGATCTGAAAACCCTTAAAATAAGATGAATGTTTCCTTGTAAAATACATAATAGTGTGTTATTATCTCCTTTGATCATTTAGAATATCAGTGTAATTCATGGTATGATAAAGTCATATGAGAACAAAAATAATATTTTTAATTCTATATATCATAGTATTTGGTTTCTTAAGAGTAAAATCATTGCATTTACCACTATATTTTTTGTTAGAATGATTCCTTCTGGTTCCAACCATTGACTAAAACCAAATACCATAGTGTAAGAATCTAGATACAATAATCGGAGTGAGAAACCATATAATCATGAAAATTAATTCATAGGTTGTCTAGGTCATGAGACCTTATTTTAAATCCATGAAACCATAGGTTTATCCTAGATTATACATAGTCATTATCAATTCAAATCCATCATAATGGATCAAAAAGAAAAATTAAATTAACCCAAGACTATCTGTTGGGAGGTTTTTATCTATTTGTACAGTCTTAGGACCACTTATAATTCACTGGTGACATTGATTTAATACCAAATCCACCCATTTAAGAGTTATTACCCCTAGATTCTTCTACTGCATAGTAGCATCCACTTTATCGTATCTATATAGTGTTTTATTTTCTTAGAAAACCAAAATCATTTATTTACCATAACATAGGATTTTTGCATATACTTAGACTTATCCTTAGGATTTTCACCAAAGTTAACTAATACCAATATCCATATATAACTAAAATATTATCTTATACCAACTTCGGTGACCCAATCATTTCATACATAAATATTACATCCTTTTTATTAATATTCAATACATCGAATAACATTATATAACCCATAACTATAAAGGTTTAGTGTACTTAGAGACTAGAAACATAAATATTTTATTTAGGTAAAATATTCAATATATCAAATAAATTTATTCTCACACTATAACCTTATTTGAAATACCGTCCTTAAAACATTTCTTCATAAACTTAGGAAAGGAAACATAAGAATGGGTGATAACTATGAAAAACCTTTTCTTTAATACACTTTATTTAAGGATTTAATACATAAAGGGAAGCATAAAATAATACCTGATGATTATGAATCATAGTACCTTTGGTAAATAGGTAAATATTACAAAACATTTATACATGGGTATGATAAAAATATTGAAAACTTATTTAAAATTATTCTAATATTCCATAGCTTTCAAAACTATAAAGGATAACCTGGATACATAAATAAGAATTGGGCGAGCTATAAATCTAGGTAAGGAAATAAAATAAGAATACCATGAAGAAAGTATTACATGACAGTCAATAAGAATATCAATGGGACATTAATGGGTGAGAATCATAATCTTGAACAATGAGGCATGATATAACATGATATCATAAAATAAATACATGAATGTGTTAATAACATTAAACATAACATCATAAACATAGGTCAAATATAACCTCCAAGACATCATAACATGGTGGAAAAACTCCCACAATAGATTATTTTTACTCTATAATCCCATAAATTATTACTCATGTGGCTAAATAAATACCTAATTCACTAGAGTAGTATATAATTCATTGTTCACCCATCGCATTCATTTCATGTACCTACATAAGTGTGGTACATAAATCATTCATCATAGGATCATATTTCATCAAATTTAATTCTATGATTATATAGTGGAGAATAAATAGATTTAATTACCCAATAAAACAATGATAGGAATTTCTAGGTGAATAAAATTGAGTGAAAATGGTGATGGTATTCACAATATAAAGGTTTGGCATGGAAAAGTGACAAGAAAAGTTTAGCCGAATAACTGGGGTACATAATGAATCATGGGAGGGATTAATGAGAGTCAAAGAGGTATATAATAACTTTTAAATAATAAGGGTATTTATAGGTATATCTAAGAACATAATCCAACAAGAAAAATTGATAATTTAATGGCATAAGACAAAAGGGTTCTTGAATAAAAGTTTCGCATGGAAAAATAATAAGACAATTTTGGCATTATAATGGGGTTACATAATGATTAATGGGAGGGATTAATGGGATTTAAAGGGGAATATTATCAATTTTAAATCATAAGTTATGTACTATGAATGGGTAAGAACATACCCCAACATGAATAAATGTAAAATAAAAGGCATAACAAAAAAGAGGTTCTTGAATAGAGAGGAGTAGAAGAGGATTTATTACATTGAGTGGGTGATTCCAAAAGATTGAGAGGAGATTCTTAAGAGATTATGGGAAAATTGGGATGGATATTTAGAGGAATAGGCAGAGTAATTTCATTATATAAGGATTTTTAATGAATATAAATGGGATCCTGGGTAGATTTATATAGGAAACATGAGGGGAGTTCATTATTATTTTAGAAATTTAGGTTTTGGACTCTATAAAATAAAGTAATAAAAAAACAAACCTTTCCATGGTTTTTACCACAGTTTCTTCCAAATAGAAGTGATTTTAATTAATTTATAATGGTATGAATATATCACATTTAAATAATAGCCTTGTTTATGTGGAAGTGAGTCATGTTTAAAATCAATTGATTGTAAAACCTTAAAATATAATATAGGTTTTGTAGGATTCAAAAAGGGTTTATAAAATCAATTTAATAACCTTAGAAACACATTATTATTAATGATTAATATATATATGATCATTTATAACTTTTATGGAATATATTAAATCACTTTTGGGTCATTATGTTGTCATAATACATACTATATATTTACCTCGTATATGTTTTTTACTTGAGAATTCGACTATGTATGAATATTAACAAAAATTCAATGTTGAATAATTTCAACATTCCGATTTAAAAAATAACATTTATTTTATAAAAATAATTCCCTAAATATGATAAATTTAAATTTAAATTTTAAATCCCTATTTATTAAAATATACTTATTTTTTGACTATAACAATTTTTTGACCATTATAAAAATTAAATTTTCAATTCATAAAATTATATTATTATTTTTATTTAATATATTATTATTATTAATATTTTATTAAGATATAATTTATTCTAAAAATTCATTAATTAATTAAAATTAATTTCTTAATTGATATTTTATATTTCCCAAAAATACAATTTGTGTTTTATTGTATCAAAATATAATGTTTATCAAAATCATTTTTTAATTATTTATAAAGTAAAAAAATAATTAATAATTATAATTATAATTTTATTATAAATAAAATATAAATATTACTACCATTAGGGTCGTGGTAAACAACCCTTTATTATACCAACAAACACACTAAGGGTATGGTGTGAAACAATGAGAGTTTCTTGGGTTGGATCAAAAAACATGGTTTGGGATGTGATCCTAATTTGATTGAACCTCTCTCATAAACAGTATCACTCATGCTTTATTTTTTGGATCTGAGATTGGGATTATTCAAGATAAAATCCTAGTGATGCTATCTCCCTTGTAAGCTCTGATAAATGGGATTTATAGGGTACACTCCAACTAGTCGAGGTCATCACTTCTTTCATATGTCTCAAAAGGACTTTGTCATAAACCATACTATATACTAATTAAATGATCATTGTTAAATGGATATATTATCAATGTTCAAGATACTTAAATTCATTTTTAATATGATAGTATATAACTTATATTGTCAAAATTTAACCAATGTAGTGCATGTGTTTTCTATAACCACTCTATATAATAGGGAACTTAATTTAATTACAAAGGGAATTTTATTTATAAAAGTTGAGGTCATTATGTTATCCCCCCCCTTAATAAATTTATCCGATGAAATTTTCATTTCATAAAAAGAAATATAAGAGGTTACTTTTGTTTCATAACCTATTCTGGTTCCCACGTCACTTCCCTAAACTTGTAATTCCACCAGAAAACTTTGAACAAGTGTATTATATTATTTCTTAGAACATTGTCTCTAAAATATAAGATATCTATGAGATACTACGCATATGAAAGATCATTTTAAAATGTTAAAAAATATGGATTCAATACATGTGATAGAACTTTTATGTACTTTCTCAATAGGGATACATAGAACACATCATGTACTTGAGGTGGGTTAGGTAGGAGTTCTAGTCAAAAGGCCACCGCTCAAATGGGATCAAGGATCTAAAAGGAGAATATGTGTATGGGGATAATATTTTACTTATTTACAAACCTCATGAATTTATTAGATGGAGATATATGAAGGAAAAATTTATCACTGAACTCAAACTCCAGGTCTCATCGATGATTGTCTTTATAGATTTTCTATCGACTTTGTGCAGATTTCATGTGATGTTGACTGGTTTGAAAATTTTCTGTCACATTTAGGATAATATTAGTTACCATCAAATTCCTATCCCCTAATTCATCCCAAAATGTTTTAGTCTAAATCCACTTCCCATATAGAGCCCCATAAGGTTCCATTTTAACGCTATAATGAAAACTGTAGTTATACGATAACTCCACTAGGGGAAGGTGATGATCCCAAAATCCTTAGAAATCTATTGAACATGATCCCAACATGTATTTAAGAGCTTGAATAGTCATTTTAGATTAACCATCTATCTAAATTTGATAAGTGTTGTTTAAGCTTGGTTATATATTCAATGTGTTTTGAAGGGTTCTCCAAAACCTAGAGGTAAATCTCTGATCTCAATAGGATACAATAAGGATTATAACTCTATACAGTATTACCACTTATATTATGAATATCATGGTAATTTGGTAAAGAGAGAAATATTATTTGAATGAAAAGAAAAGAAATGACTTGGTATGACATTTGGCTTCCACCCAGATATAATTATTGACTTTAGGTGTCTTGGGGAGTCCTAAGACAAAAATCCAAGGTTATGTTTTACCATTTCAATTATGGTATGGAAAGTGGTTGCTTCATACCCTTATACTATCATACTACTACTTTGACTTGGTGGAATACCAAGCATTAACATACAAACTAAGAAACCTCTCTCTTCATGTTATCCTATTAGAATTTTTTTTCAAATCTCTATACATCTCATTGCTTACTAGATGAATAGAGACGGAAGAAATATTTCTATCATCCAAAATTTACCTCTTTAGTTATGGTTTTTATGGGAAACATATCCATGTTCTAAAACATATGACTCTATTTCTAAAAAAGTTAAACTTAAAAATAATCTCTACCTTATTCTATTTCAATTCGTCATCTTTCAGCGCCTCTTTGATTCCCTTAAGAATAGATTGTTGAGAAGTTCTATGAGAAAGGTTGGATAAGGATACTTTTATTATTACCTTTTACATCATTTTCATGTCCAAGAAGATTGGATCCCTTGAAATACTAATCATTTATATTGTTGTGGGATCCTTTTTTACTCATAGAATCTTCCACTTTGTTTTTTTACAATGACGTCAGTGGATTGGAAAATCATAATCCTTGATTATTTCTAACCACCTCTACTGGAACATATTAATATTTTTTTGTGTGAATAAATACATGAATATTTTATGTCCTATATATATATCACACTTCTCCCCATATGGATAATGTCACAAAAATATTAACCTAAAGATTACTGCACCCAATTCTTGATCTTGAGTTGGGTAGTTCTGTTCATGGATCATTAGTTGATGGGATACATTGGATATCAACTTTTCATTTTTCATGAGTACAAAACCCAATCCATTTTTATATGTATTGATATTGATAAAAAATATATCCCCACAGGTGGGTAAAGTGAGTACTGGTTTAGTAATTAGCATCTTCTTCAATTATTTAAAATTTCCTCACATTCATCATTCTAGAAAATCTTAGCTCCTTTCTAAGTTAGCTTTGTTTGGGGGATTGAAAATTATGAGACGTTTCTCATAAATTAAAGATAATACCCATATAATCCTAGGAAACTATGTATTTCTAGCACATTATTTAGTATAGTACACCCTTTAATAAACATTAGTTTTTAGGTTTCATAGATATCCTTTTAATAATGAGGAAATTCCCAAGGAATTTCACTTTCACCAACTACAACCCTCATTTACTATATTTTTATTACATCTTTTCTTTCTAAAAGGTAATCAGTATTGTATTCAAATTCTCAACTTATTCCCCAACTATTTTGGAGTATATAAGAATATCATCAATAAAGACTACCAAAAATTTATTGAGGTTATCCCTAATCACTATGTATATAAAATCCATGAAGATTTCTGGGGAATTTATGAGACAAATTGGAATCACTATAAAATCTTAGTGCCTATAATTTATATGAAAGGAAGTCTTGGGAATATTTATCCTTCATCAAATTTACTTGATAGTATCCTAACTGAATATCAATCATAGAGAAATACTAGACTCCATGAATCTGATCAAACAAGTCATCAATCCATGATAGAGTATACTTGTTATTTATCATGATCTTGTTGAGCCCCCAATAATCATTTAAGAGGCACATTGACCCATCCTTATTCTTGAAAAATAGGACTTGTGTACCCCACCATAAAGCACATGGGTGCATAAACCCATTATCTAGATTATACAATAGTTGTTTCTTTAACTCCTTGAGTTGAAAAAAATCCATTTTATATGAAGTCTTGGATATTGGAAATTCCCTAGGTATAAGATCGATTGAAAATTAAACCTCTCAACTAAGAGTAAGACCATACAATTCATTAAGAAACACATCAGAATTTTACCTCAAAATGGAAATTTCTTCAAGGATGATATTTTTCTTAGTCTCAATTATTTTAGTTATCTACTATTTTTCAAAAGGAAAAAATATCCATGCTTGAGATATTGATACTAAAGAATATTAATCCTCCTCCATGCACTTTTATAGTATCCAAGGGTGTTTTTTGATATAGAGGGTAATTTAATTTTCTTGGAAATTTATTTTGGCTCTATAAAAGGAAATCCAATCCATACAATGAATTTCATCGAATTCCATTAAAGGGAGAATGACAAAGTTCACTGGGATGTTATGCCTACAAATTTTGACTGATGACGAGTTATATAATTGGGATGGAATAATTTCAACTTTATTCATTTTTACTAACATATCTACATACATGATTTTTAGTGGTGTTTGGATAGTTATACTAAACAAAAAATATATGAAAGAGTATATAGATCCAAAATCAAAAATCAAATTTACTATTATTTAATAAATAACTAGCCTACCTATTACCAATTAATTTTTGGGATCCACCTCTGTAGTTGTTATATTATAAGATTCCCTTAATATTTATGAATTAGGTGTTTCTATTTTCAGTTTTCATCATAACCCTTATCTTTGTGCATCAAAACACATAGTGTCCTTTTTTCCTTGAAGTTCAAATATTGGACCATGAGACAAGGATTTCTAAATAATTCCTTTCTTCTATCACATTGATGGGTTTCTCCCATAAAAAAATTATAGGTAGGTTTCATTGAATCCTTCCCACACCTAAATCATTTTCTCATTCCCTTCAAGAAATTTTTGGAGTGATTATTCCCACACCATTGAAAACTGGGATGTTTAAATTTATTTTTACCATTATATTTCTCTATTACAGCACTAAAATTAAACTCCACTTTATGATTCTTATCGTTATGATCCCCTTTATATTCATTGATCTCAATTTCGACTTTGAGGGAACATTAGATAATTTAATCATAATTTTCAAAGTCTTAAATGGATAAGTCTTTTCATGTAGTAGGGTTTAGTCTACTAAATAAGTGGTCAAATTTATATTTGGGGGGAAACAAAAAATTTGGAGGTGTATCATGAAATTATTGTGAATTTTTCCCCATACACCATGATAGATTCTTCATTTTTTTCTTGGGGAAAATAAGTACCTCTACATTTTAAGTAGGATAGTACAAGGAAAATATTTGTTGATTTTTTTTTTAGGAATTCCATCAACACTATCACTTTTATCTCCTCCTTGGGATTTTTATTTTGAACCAACGTCCACCATTGATTATTTTTGCCATCTATATAATAAAAAACTGGCTTGTATCTCTCTTGGTTAGAGAATTTATATATATATAAAATATTTTAAATAGAGTTTATCCACTGTTCCATAATTAAGGTAATATAAAATCTACTAAAAGTTGCTGGACTTTGTTGCATAAAGGTATAAATTAAAACTTGATATTTATAAGGGTATTTGGAAATTTATCTTGATTTAGGTTTCAGTTCAAACCTTGAGTCAATTGAGAAAGTATATTCATGAAGTTCACAATTCATACCATTGGGTTGAGCATTTAATTTGGGTAGTCATCACTTTTCCCCCCATATTGGTTGTTGACTCAATTCCTCATATTTCTATCCATTGACTATAATAAATGGAAAATTAGGGATGATAAATTTTAAATTATTAAACCCATAAAATGAAAACTATGACTATTAAAGGGATAAATCATAAATAATATATATTCCTTAATCAATGAATTTCTATACTTCAATATAAGTTATCCAAGATAAATTTTATAACATAAAATATTATAGTAATTTTTATCCATTTATAATGGTTCATAATGATTTTGTGAGTTTACCAAAGCATAACCCCCCCTGAGAGGGTCAAAATAGGTGTGCAGAAAGGTCCGTTGTTGTGAACCAGTTCCCAATTGATTATTTCTCAATACAATTTTTTTTAGTTGTTACCACTAGGTACCTCTATTCTAGATCCACATCCACTTGTATTATCCATACATGGAATCGTTTTCTTAACAATACTTTACCAAAATATAGGGTTGTTTTCTTATGTTTAGTGTTATCCCTAATAATTTATCTATAACATTCAAATACTACCCCAAATAACTAAACATTATTTTGATACCAACTTTGAAAACTATAGTCTTTAATACACCTTATTTCAATATTTAATTAATAAAGGTGCACATTAAACAATCCCAGAATCTCAAGAAGCCTAGTTTCCTTTGGAATTAGGTATATATCACGTAAACTTGATACATGTACCTAACAAAAATATTCAAAAATTCCTTAACGTGCATATAATATTTTATATCTTCTAAGGCTACACAAGATAACCAAAGGACATAAAAAATAAAGGTATGAGATATGAGGCATAGTAAGGTAATGAACAAAGCATACAATTATGAATGTATTAAAAGTTATTCAATAAGAAATTCAATGGGACATAAAGGGTTTAAAATCATAATCTTAAAGAATGAGGCATGATACAATATTATACCATAAAAGCATCATCAAAATGTAGCAACAATATATGATGTCTCATGAGAAAAAAAATTACCCAATTCATTGGAGAGATTTATAATTTATATGCACCCATCACTTTCATATCACATGCATACATAAGTGTTCCATATAGATCATTCAACAGAGGATCATATTTAATCACATTTAATTCCATGATTAAGGAGTGTGGAATGCATAAATTTAATTATCCAATGAAATAAGGATATGTATGTCTAGGTGAATACCTTTTAGTTGAAATAACTATGGTATTCCCAATATATAGGTTTGATATAAAAAAGTTGGAGGATAATTTTAGTGACATAATAGGGGTAAATAATGAATCATGAGAGGTATTAATGAGAGTTTAAGGGGTATATATTAACTTTGAAATCATAATTAAATAAATAAGAATAATTAATTACATAAAAAATAAATAATTTTTTTAATTAAATTTCATAATACAAAAGGGTCCTTGAATAAACGTTTGGCATGGAAAAATTGCAGGATAATTTCAACAGAATTACAAGGGTATAAAATTAATCATGGGATGGATTAATAAGAGTAAAAGGGGTAGAGAATCATATTAAATCATATTTTAAGTAATAGTAATGTGTTATAACATACCCCAACATGAAAAAATTGAAAACAAAAGGCTTAAACCAAAAGAGGTTATTGAATAAAGGGGAGAATGAGAGGTTCCCTTACCATGAGAGGGTGACTCAAAAAGTAGAGGATGAGATTTTTGAGATATTTTGGGAACCTTGGGAGGTAACTAGAGTAGAATGTTAGGATTAGTCACATACTATAAGGTATTATATAGTAAAATAGGGGTAAGTTCTTCATTATTTTTCTAATTTAGGACTCAGACTCTTTACAATAATGTAATCAAAATGACAAAACTTCCCATGATTTTTCCAATTTTTTCTAAAAAATAAAATTTATTTCCATTATTTTATATGTAAATAAACGTAGAACATTAAAATAATACACATTTTTATGTGGGAGTGAGCCATGCTTATAAACAACGAATTTTAAAACATTAAAATATAATATAGTTTTCAGGGGAATCATAAAGGGTTTATAAAATTAATTAAATAACTTAAAAACAAGTAATTTTAAAGGTAAAATATATATTTGTCCATGTATAATTTTTATGGAACATGTTATATAACTTTTGTGTCATTGTGACTTCATAATACGTATTTTATATTTTTACTATATTTAAAATTTTCCTGGAAATTCGACTGTCTCGGAAAATTATGAAAAATTATCAATTAGATAATTTTGATGTGACGATTCATAATATAATATTTATTTTATTATAATAATTATATATATATAAATATATATTAGAAATTACTATTTTAAATTAAAACCCCCATTTATTAAAAAATATTGGTTTTATTGAAAATAAATTTTTTAGATCCTTATAAAAATTACATTTTCACTTCATAAATTTATATTAACAAATGTATTTGATATATAATATTTAATAATAATAAATCATTAAAAATTAATTTATTTAAAAAATTCATTAATTCATTAAAATGAAATTATTAATTGAAATTTTATATTTATCAAAAATACAATTTGTGTTTTATCATATCAAAATATAATTTTTATCAAAATGATTTATTTAATCATTTAGAAATTAAAAAAATATAAAGAATAAATATAATAATTATTTTATTGAAAATAAAATACACATATTATTATCATTATATTCAAGATACATAACCCTTTATTACACTAGTGAACATTATATGGGTAAGGTTTGCGAGAATGAGATTTTTTTATGGTGGTTTGACGAACATGGTTTGGGAAATGATCTTGACGAGCTTAACATTATTCCGTAAATAGTTTCACTCATTATATAGTTATGGGATCTTGTATTGTGCATGGTCAAGGGAAAATCCAAATAATTCTATATACCTCAAAATCTCTAATAAATGGGCTTTAAAGGGTTTGATCCTACTGGTTGAGGCCATCACTTCGTTCGCTTGTGTCAAAATGGATTTATCATAACCCTTATTATATACTAATCATATGACAACTGTTCATAAACTATGTTATCAAAAATAAAAATTATTAATTATATTTTTAATATGATAATATATAACTTATAAAAGTACCATATAAACAAATTAGTTCATTTGTTTTATATAACCACATTATATAATAGAGAACTTAATTCAATCAGAAAGGGAATTTTATTTATAAATGTTCAGGTTGTTACAATATTTGATTATCAGTCAAGATAAACTTGAGAGATTTAAATAAATTATCATATTCAATACTATGATAATCAAAAGTTCATGAGATCATGATAATAACTTACAATGTTTATACCCAATCTATCATAGATAATAAACATGGGTCATGGAATAAAACATTGTTATATCAAAATTCAAGGATCATATGAGTGAGGCATAATTATAAAATAATAATGAACAATAATTTCAAGCAAAAATCAAAAAAACATTCCATAATAGTGTGGCATCATTTTAGGAAAATAAACCATATTGTATGCCAGGGTTAAATACAGATACAATCATATCATATTAGATCAGACATGAACACCTATTTCTCATATCATAATGGACCTAGAATCACTACATGTTTTTTATTTCATAATATATTAGGAATCACTACATGTTTCCCATATCATAGTGTATCAGAAATCACTACCGATTTCCCATAGTGGATCGACCACATCATCTAATTCCCCATTAT
Organism: Viscum album; assembly: GCA_963277665.1. NCBI lineage: Eukaryota > Viridiplantae > Streptophyta > Magnoliopsida > Santalales > Viscaceae > Viscum > Viscum album. The sequence goes on from OY728164.1 coordinate 197,544,612, forward strand.
TATCTCATGTGATATTTGGCTTTAACCAATGCCTTGTATGGATTTAACGGACACACATATCACATAATGAAAACCATACATATGTGTGCCACAACATAATTAAAAATTAATTATTTAATAATATAATAACCCATGGAAAGAAGTTGGTTTCACACAAATTTCATAATTTCATAATAGAATAATATGTAGAAAGAAATAAGTTTTTAAATGTTTCATTATCTCATCATAGCATAACCCATGGGAAATAAATGGGTTTCATAAACATATAATAATAATAATAATAATAATAATAATAATAAATCTAGATAAATAATAATGATGGTATATTTAGTTTATATCCCCATTAAGGAATAAGTATAATCAAATGATCCCTGACTGTTTGCAGAGTAATGTCTCTGACCAGGCTGATGCGCAACAGGGCGTTGACTATCATCAGGAAATTCAGAAGCTCTTTCATTCTTCTGAATTGTCTAAGAAATGGGGGAGTGCATCTGAAGATGAAGGGGTGCAAGGTACCCCTATTCAGGACTTGGGCAGTGGTGCACGTGCATCTTTCAAGGATGTGGTTGTGAGTGGAAAGGAGAGGCTGACTTGTGGTGAGGCTGTACTGCCTACCCCAGTTAAAAGGAAACCAAGGAAGGATTACTCTTCAGTTCCGAGGACGGTGACCACCAGGTCATCCTCCATGAAGGCTAATGCGAATCTATCCGCAGAGCAACTGGAGCGAAGGAAGAATTATATCAGGTTGCTCAAGCAATATGAGTCCCAATCAGAATGGGAGTCAGCCGATGCAGATGATATGACCAGGTATGAATGTGATGCTTATGACTATTCTGACATGTAACCTCGCCCTCTTTCCTTGTTTGTTTCTGAACTTTTCTTTTTATTAATAAATTTGCGGACTTTGTGTCTATAATCAAATGAGTTTATCCCAGATGAAAATTTTCATTAAAAGATCACTTGAACATTTCTTGAGGAAAATACAATTTTTATTTTGAAATATATTATTTAAAATATAAAAAATTAAAATATATAATGGATTTTTTTGAAAAGAAACATGAAAAAATATAATGAAATATTCAAATAAGTGAGTGTTTATGATGGTGGATTTTTTTAATGTTTAAATCATTAAAATGAATAATATGTTCACACCATTGGTAAAAATACACCATTCAAAAAATGAAAAGAATATTCTTTTTAAAACAATTTCTAAAAAAGTAAAACATTGGTAAAAATGACTTTGAAAAATCATTATAGTATTGTAAAAAACATTCAGGAAAACATTTCAGAAAACATGGTTATGGAAGAAATTTTTTTTTGACTGAAAGAGGAGAAATAATGTCGACTTTTATTAAAAAATCATTTATGAAACATTTTGATTACCAAAGAGTGGAAAATGGTACTAAAACATCAAAATTAAAAATATAACTAATGTATAATAAAAAAAGTATTTATCAAAAAATTATCATATAATTTAATCAATGTAAATACAATCATAAACATTCCCGATTAAAATAGGATTGAAACATAAATCTCTTACATCAAGTCACATCTTGAACCATACACATTTGAACCTCTTATATAATAAATATTAATTTATTATACTTGTATTATATAACCATAATCATATATATAATAAAATATATTATTTATTTATAATATATTATCATCCATTTATTGAACAATCTTTATTCAAATCAAATTTCTGGGTGAAAACTACTTCATTTTAAAGAAAATTTCAGTTCGACAATCCCAGTATGTGTAAATTAATCATAGTTACATATTATATAGAATTTTAATCTGATCTATAATATAATATTTAATAATTATATACACTTTTATAAATATTAATATAATGAGATGATGAAAAATTAATTACATCACTTTGTGAAGATGGTAATCTGTATGTACGAATGAGTGATTTTCCAGAATTTAGTTGAATAAAATGAAAGAAATGTATTTAATAATTATACTTTAGAAAATTGTAATAATATAATAAATATAAAATATATTCATTAAATTAATCATTATAACCATCCATGTGATGTAGTGATGAAAAGAGAAATGTGTCTCTTCCTGGAGGTGATAGTATACACGTATTAATGAGTGATACTCTCATATCCCATTTTATGTTAAGGAGAAGAATAATGTTCGTTCAATCATCACAATAAAAATTTATTATATTTAATATACTCAAATAATTATTTTAGATTAGATACTATATATTCTTATGAGTTAAAATAATAAATAAAATAAAAGATAGTTAGTTAATAGTTATACCTCTTAGTTGAGAAACCTTATTTATCTTAAACCTTAAGCCTTGAAAGAATGGTATTTTCGAAAGAAGAAAATATCTAGGAAATTTGGAAGGAATATATGATTATATTATGTTAGGTATTGGATAATCTAAAATTCTTAAACTTTATGAATAATGAAGGAGAGCAGGTTCCCTTTTATAAGTGAGTGGTGGGGAGCCCTTAGAAATATTTAAATTATTAAATTAATATAAATTATTATTTTTTGATTCAATTGGATACAAATTGATAAGTTTTAAAAATTGGATGAGTATAAGTCAAAATAATCTCACCCACTAACATTTTGAAAATTTTAGGTGATGTTTTTACCCTTATCTCCCAATTTTAACCCCTCATCAACCCTTTTTAAAATTACTATGATATCAATTTTTTTTACTCCTTAAGGGTCAAGAATGTCACTATAAAAGGATAAGTGACTCATATGTGGAAAACGATTGATATTATAAAAAATATCCTATTTTATTGGATAATGATAGTTTTTTATGAATTTTAATTCATTTAATAAAATATTTTTTAACATAAGATACCATTATAGTCATTTTTAGGACTATTTACAAAGTATAAAATTAAAGATAATATGATTGAAATGGAATTAAATTACAAACTTTTAAAACAACACTATTTTGTTATATTTATCTATAAGTTTTTTCTAACATAATAATTTATCAATTTTTTTATTTTTAATATTTCGAAAATCATTTATTTTATTTTTCTACCACTTGAACACATTATCTGTCAGCATTGTATATAAATTTAATATAGTAATTCAATCACTAAAAATTTAAAATAAATTAGTATTATAAGAAAATTATTTAATATTTCAAATAAACATTTGTAACCAAACATGATCTATTTTAATCTTAATGAAAATAAATTATAGATATTAAAGTAAAGAGAGTGATGTCTTTTATTTATCCTTTTCTAAAAATAATATAAAGGTCATAACAAAAGAAAAATGGTGACAAGTTTCCATATTTTCAAAACATGGATTATAATAGAAAAAATACACTCATCTAATAGGATAAAATCTAGTGTTAGTGAAATTTGAAAGCCTTATCCCAAATTCCTAACCCTGTTTTACCCGTTATACCCTTTCTAAGGTGATAAATATTTACCACAATTACTATACATAATGACTAGAAATTAAGTTTATTATATTATGATACTTTAATTATGATAATTAGAAATATTTAATCCATTTTAAAAGATTCAATTTTAATAAGTGATATAAATTCATTTAAAAATAGGAATGAAAAATGAGATGAAAAACTTCTTATGGTAAAAATACATTTTTAATCTTAAAAAAATTGTGTACATTAAAATAGATTTTTCATGAAAATATATATATATATTTTTTCATTTATAATCAATTGAAAACCAATGAATTAATTTTATACATGTGCTAACCATAATTTTTCATAATTTGGCTAGTGATATTTATATCCACTAATTCTATAGCTAGAAAATAATATTATTTCAATAGAACATCTTAATTAGTTTAAACCTAGTGTAGGATGCAAAAAAAACTGTAAAATAAATAAAATTTATTTCAAGAGAACTATATCATAAAATCTTATTGTGTTATTGATATAGTCTTGTACAAAGGCCTCATAATGACCACAACCCTTATCAACACCTTGAGATATTTGTCAATATAAATATGGAAACTTTGTGATAGATATATGGACATAAAGAATCCTTGAAATGCCTCAATGATGCCTCATCATCTGGAAGAATATCAAAAACACTATCTAAGAGGTTTTTATATAGGTTATTTAACTCTTTCATGCTAAAATTCCTCTGATATAGTGTAAGAATATACTACTTACAATCCACTAGTATGGTAAAAGAAATAAAATCATCATGAAACTGATTATAGAACTTGTCCCATATAACATTCAACTACTCATGTTTTTCAAGGATAAGAAAGCACCACTACCAATCTACCTCACTCAGTATCATCATGTACAATGAAAACAATTGCTCTTTCTAAGCATAGATCTAACTGAAGTCGATATTTATCCTATAAACATGAATCAGTCTCCTAATACAAAATTATTCTCACATACATCTACAAAACATAGTGCTAAAACTCTTAGATGGTTCTTTTTTAGTTATTACCATCATCAAAATTCACTCTACAATGATCTACCAGCTCATCCCATAAATCATCATTAGTATGAAACTAAGAGGGATGTTGACCTAGGGGCATCATTACAAAATAATAAAATTTTCATGCTTCAAAACCCAAAATACCTAATATTTAAGGTTAATAAATTAATGTAATTGAAAAATAATTCCCTTTTTTAACGAAATAAAACACAAGCATAGAAAATAATGATTCTTGATCCTTATATAGGTTTATAACTTGTAAAAAACATTACATAAATTAATATTTTCAGTAAACCAAATTTTCCTTGTGTTAGATCATAGAGGGCCTTAAATACCCATATCCTAGCTCCTCTAACTTGATTACATCATGTATTAAGTCCACCTAAAGTTTTTTCCCTAAACATTCAAGAAATATTTATCGGTACCCCTCTCTAAACTCCATTATATATCACTACCATCATCTCTGATACTAATCTACCATGACCCCTTTATTTATATCCCTTTATAGAGAGTAGTAAATATGGGGACAGACCCTCATGTCTAGCTCCAAAATTCAATGGATAAGGTAGTAGAACCAAGTATATAAAATGAGTAAAATGGGAGACATTAACCTATTTACAAATTTTAGGGGAAAAAGGTAAGAGGATATACACCAACTCACAATATTATAAAGATAAATAAAACATCACAATATATGAATGTAATATAATATAATGGGAAAATCTAAAAAGTTTTAAAATTATGTCTAAGAAGTGACAATGAATCTCCAAAAGCTTTTGGAAAACCTAATTAATATAGTGATATTCATCTTGATCACCAACCATATCCTATAGATTTGAAAACAATTTATAAATATCAGATGAGTATAAAAGTATAACAACAAGGATTATCCCAAAAAACTCTTAAGAATGTGAAATAATCATATTAAAGACTAATGAATAAAAAAATGAAGATAAATTGTTATCTAAACAAGTAAAATTATATCCTATCCTCACTAAGTGTCACTCACCAATTAATTTATAGAAGTAATCATATCTATAAAACATATATTTAAAAAAGGCACCAAACCTCCACTTCCCTATTGGTTTTTTGTTTTCATATTGAAATTCGAAACATCCTATGCTCCCATCCCTTCAATAAGTTATCCAACATCCCATGCACACATACCACATCTCATACACAACTAATAATATTTTCAGACGCAATTAAAACCCATAGATCATGTATTATAATTCATACTTCAACAACCCATGCATGTACACCTATGTATACCATAGTCACCACACTCGGATACAAGTATATTAAATAAACTCAATCCACTATAACCTACACATACATTTATAGTAAAACCACATGCTATCAAAAATTTTACATACAAACTCCCTATAATTAAAGACATTATAACTTAAATATGCCTATACATCATACTATAATAAATGGAGAGTTTGGAAGAGGGAAAATTCATCCATCCAGTCATCACCATCTAAGATATTTTTGGAAAAGACTCAAACCCAAATATCTGGTTGTCAGCTCCTACCTAAATCGGGCGGTCAAATGTATAAAATCCTAAAATATAGGAAAAAATATCACCTAATACCACCCTAAGAGAAAAATTACAGCCTTATAATCTAATAAAACTAAAATACAACATAACACCTAGCTTCCAGCATTAATACCTATGTCACTATATCTTACACAAGAATTATGGTTCAACATCATTTAAAATTTTTACTTAATAACTAAAAATTATTATCCATTCATTAAACACCAATATAATTCTAGTTTAATAAATTCATTTTATTCCAATCCATTTTTTTTATAATTATCATTACAAATTTCAATATTTATATCCCATGGTCCCTAGAGAATTCCATTCAACCATCCCATGGTTCTCATTTTTGAACATTACTAATATCAACAACCATCTTGTGAGTTCATTGTTAAATCATTTTTCTATTCCAAAATCTAGTCACTCTTGGACATATCATAAGATATAAAAATGAAATGTAATAATATTTCAAAAACCAATTACAGTAGGTATTTAGTGATGAAAATTAGAAACTATCTAAAAATCAACCATCAAAGAAAACAACAAGTTAGTAAGGAATGAAAAAATCTCAACATATACCCAATAAACCCATCAAAATTCCCCATAAATAAACTCAAAATATATAGAAATCGATACTTTAATCCTATTCCATGAATTCCACCAACCTAAAATCCATAAAAAGGAAACATGCATGCCCCACCCTCAACATAATCTATCCAACCTTATTATCCATCCCAACCAAACCATGTTTTCTAATATATATATATAAAAGGATATAATATCCTAAGGAACACATATGTCAGAAAAATGTTTTTTTGATACACAAACTCAAGGGTTAAATAAGGTCATAAAACCAATGAATAAAATACTTTAACAAAAATGAATGGGATTTCTTAACCCCAAATAATTATCTTTAACAAAAAATTATTTTTATTACTATGTTGAATTAAATTATTCATTATTCATAGATTTCAAAAGTAAGAAGCCTGCCAATTTTAGCTATAAAAATTTATGATCCAACAAAAAATATTCTTCAAGAATTACTTTTACATTCAACAGACTCAATGAATAATGATGATCAAATCCATATTATTATTCATAATTAAATTCATCATTAATATATTTATTCTTTTTACCAAAATTTAATCATATAAACCATGATAAATAAAAAAATCATAAAAATTTATAATATGATATCAAATAAATAAAAAGGGGAATCATCAAAAAATCTTTACCAAATTAAATCATAACACCCATGAAATTCATTATCAATTATTTTTATTCACCTAAATTGGGTAAATTATACAATTAACTAAAGAACTAAAGCCTGATAAATTTATATTGAAACATAAAAATGATAATTAATGAATCCCCTACATTGATTTCAAGTCAAAATTTACCCATGCTATAATGAATTATCAAGGATAAACCAATATCATGTTTGAAGAAACCAATTTAGAACATAACAATAGAAACCACTATTATGGCCAGGTTCAAAACTCATCACATACAAAAGAAAATACACAAAAAATCATATAGAATAAAATAGAATAAATAGTATGAGGAATGGAGTAGAAGAGAGTACATTGTTCAAAGATAATTTGATCCAAATATTACCAAGAGTTTAATATCTGAAGGTAAATAAATAAATAAAGATAAGAGATATTTGGGGTCTACTAGAGTTTGAAGAAAGAGATTAAAAATTGAATAATGAAAGTCCAAATAATTTATTTATATAGGATTCCCAAATAACATCCACCTTGATGTGGTGACTCACACTATCGTTGTGGTTCTAATGGTCAATGATAGATTCAATTTTTAGATGATTAAACCCTCAAAACCCAACACACATTAAAAAATATTAATTCCTTGTTAAACTCCACATCTCTTTTCACAACAACATGCTCTATAGATTTTCATCCCCTAAGAAACCACTATAGACACCCACCATGACCATGATGAATTTTTTTTCCATTTCATCTCACTACACCCAAGACTATGGTGTGGAGAGGCCCTATTTTATGTTTCCTTCTTGTGGAACTGAAAAAATCCTTGATTATCTATAAAAATTCATGCACCTAATGAATTTTAAAGGACCCATTTTTATATAGGAGGACCCCTTCATGAACAACACACATAAAAATGTTTTTTGGCATGGGAATGGTGTTCCTTTCATTAAATGAATACCACAACATCTCTATACATCACTGCCATAACCTCACATGGCATAATACTCCTCCTTATTTATCATAGGAGAAAAATAAAATGGAAAACTACCTAAAAGATGGACAACCTGGATATTTTACTCCTAATGTCACACCAAGCACCACTAGATCAACTAAAAAAACCCACGCTAAAAAATAAGTGTCACAAAAATGTCCTTCCCCATAACTATGCACCAAAATTCCTCTCCAGAGCTAGCATCATGCCTACCACCATGGTGATATGTTCTTTTAGATGGAAAAAACTACACCCTCACCTCTATAATGGAACAAAACTCAATATTAGGGCCTCAAATCCCCAATAACACTCAAAAGGAGGGATTTAGATAACTATGCTATTATAAGACAACCAAGTCCACACAGTCTCAGTATTTGAGCTAGCCTGTTATAGAGCCTTAAGTGTGTTCTTGACCACTATGTGAGAAAACTAGTGCAATATACATGAAGATATAAATTGGTAATAATTTTCCATAAATAAATATAAAACTAAATAATGGCTTCATCCTAGAAAACCAACATGACCACTATATTATTATTGAAATTATCCATATTAAAATAAACACTTTTCAAACAAATGTATAATAAAATAAGGAAAAACATGCTCATGAAATAATAAACAATCCATAGACAATAATAATGAACACAACTATAATAAAATTTTCATATACATCAAAAATTTATATCCATGATTAACATGATTCCAAAAAAGGGGGAAAGGGTATGGGGAGCCAATGTGGCTAATTACACGGGAATATTCAAAAAAAAAATACCCAACCAACACATCTTTATGTGATAAGTGTGAATTTCCCACTTATCACCTCCTTCAAACCGAAATAAAAATATCAAACACCTATTATTACAAAGAAGTTCCTTATATTTTCCTATATTCAATAAGAACAAATCTCTATAAAAAATGTGTATATAGGGTGTGATTAATGTTTCATAGTAGGATTTCACCACATTATCTATTTATATGCTTTTTAAAATAAAATATTATAGTATAGTTTGAAATACAAGTATTAAAGAACCATTTTTTATTTCAGGAAAACATGAAAAATATAGAAGCATAGTTATAAATTTCATTTAAAAGTAAACTAGTAATACATGTTAAATAATGGAACTAAAATATTAAAAATAATAGCATAACCAAAAATAGTTTCATAATATTATTTTTGTCAAGGAATCCTAAGATACTACCTATATGACTAAGGCAAGGGAGATCTAAGATCTGAATAATCAACCTTAAAATAATATGTGCTGAGGGAACTAACCAAATAATAATCCTAACATAGTGGTAAAGTCACTAGTTATTGAATGATCTAAACTTGTGAAAAGAGTGAAAATGTAACTAGTCATATCATGATCCAAAACTAGTCTATCTTAGCCATTTTATAATCAAAATGAGTGGAAAATATATGCATTGTATATTTTAACCTAGAGAAAATAATTATCATTATAGTTTATCTCAAATACATAAGGTATTTATAGGAAATTTTATATAATTTAAGAGTCCAAAAAATTCCAAAAAATTAAAGAAATAAACTATCCTCCAACCTCTAAACTTCCTTAAAAGAAACATCCCATTTATAATAATCCATATTCCATGAAAAATGAAATTTTATATAAATAAATTTCACAATAAAAATGCATTATGGAATTAATGGGTAAGTCATGAGAAAACACACTTTGAATATTCTAAATCCTATTTGATCCTTTGAAATCCTTAATAAAAAAATTTCATCAGTTATTTAAAATTCTCATGATATCATTACCTAAAAAAATTTCCTCTATTTTATAATATACTCTTATTATAATTTTATTGAATATATTTTATATGACTTTTATATATACCAAAATATAAACATTTAATAGATTTATTTCATCATTTTAAATAAAAATTAAAAAAGAAAAAATATAATCGTCATAAAATCATCATAGATATTTATTATATAATTTATTCAAGAAAAAATAATATTTTAAATAATAAATCATTCATATTTTCATCATTAAAGGTAATTATATAAATCCACCTACCATTATATGATGAATATATTGTCAAATAATGTTTTTACACTAATATAGAAGGATTGGATACTTAAAATATGATTGGAATCCCTAAAATTTAAAACTAAAAAGATAAAAAAATTTCTATGTGAATACCTATACCACAAAGTAATCCTTAGGGAAATAAAATAAAAGGAATAATGTAATAATAAGTTGGCTGATATTTGAAATTACTTGAAGAAATCAAGGTTTTTTATGAATATTTAATAAAAAGGAAGAAATGTAATGAGGTAGAGCCAATGGGTAAATTTATTGAAGATTATCAAGAGAATGAGGAATAAAAATAGAACCCATATAATTTAAATCCCATATCAAAAATTAAAAATATTATAGTTCTTAATTAGATTTAAGGTTTTTGTGCATGGTTATTATATCCATGTAGTAACAAGGAATTCTATTCCAGAATGTATAATTTAAGTTTTAATGGTTTAAATGCATGGTTATCATGACCATTCATTCTTGAAATATCTCCAAAATGAAAAAAAATTCACTCAAATTATGAAGAGAAATGGAAAAATCATAATGAAAAAAATATTCTCCAAAACATTTAACTGATTATAACATAATTATTCACAATATAACACTTTACACCCATATAAAGTACCCATAAATATTTTTGATATGAGAATAGATGAGTTTATTTCTCACTCTTTTGAGATTCATATTCCAATATTTTATTAGAGTCATTCATTTGATGGTATCGAATATAAACCAAAGGAATTGATTTCTTTTGAATCAATTTATTCTGATAGTAATGAATCTTAAATGGTTGTATAACCAAGGAGGTATTAGGTTCCAATTCCAAATCCCAATTCATAATGTGATGATTATAGAGATGATATTTCCTTCACTAGCATATGGAAAGTAAATTGGGAATATATTTCATCTAAGGAGGTAGTTTTAAAAGATATGTAACCATTCCAAGACTTTCAATAATCTCAAAATAGATTTCATAATCTAATCGTCTCAAATGATGATCAATATAAGATTTTTGATAGCTTTGATCTATTACTAACCTCTTCTAAATAAGTTTGAATATTTTCTAGAATATTCTACACTATAATCAATAAAACTAGATATGATTCACTATTTCTATCCTAATAAAGTTGATACTAGCATGTTCAACCATATTATTCTTAAAAGGGATCCATCCTTATCAAAGTCTGATAGATATTTTTGTACGAAAATTCAATTAATGAGAAATGGTTAGACCATGAAATGAAAACATCCAACCAACAAACACAGATATAATATATTTCATAATTTATATTTCCCACTACATTTGAATTATAATTAGAGGGTGATATTCCATGAAAAGTTTCACATGATATCCTATAGCCTCTTGAAGACTATTCCAAAATTGGGAGGTGAAATGGGGATCTCTATCAGAAATTATTACTGAAAGAACCCCATGAAATTTAACTATATCATGAATTTATGACTTCCTATGGTCTTAAAACTTCTTTTTATCTCTGATCAAGTGGAAATGGTCTGATTTAGTCAACTAATCATCAATAACTGAGATAACATTCTTCCCATATTGAGGTTGAGATAATATAATAATGAAGTCTAAGGATATATCATCCCAATTCCATGTTGGAATAATATGGGTATAGAATTTTATGAATATTTTTTGGGATTTTAATTCACTTTATAACAAGTGAAGCATTGAGAAATATAACTAGAGATGTACCTTACCATTTCATGATACCATTATTGAAGTTTAAAAATTGTTATAAATTTTGATTTCACCTAGATGAAAAACCTATTGATAATGATGAAAGTATTTCATCATTAAATTTATTAATAAAATAGTTACTATAAATATATCTATAAAAATGATGTAATCATAGGAAATATACCATTCACAGGTGGTCTCCTCACTATTTCAAATTCCTTTAATACACTAAATTTCTGAATCAGATGGTTTCTATATGAAAATAAATCAAAAAAGGGATGGAATAATCTATCAATTAGGTAAAAACATAACTTTATTACTTATATATTCATTTAAATAAATATATTCATTAAATTCTATTCATCACCAGACCCTTTAAATACATGAAATGGTGATTGTTTTCCAATATCATTTATTACCAAATTCCCCCAGGTGTATAAGATCGATCAAAATCAAAAATTTTAAGATATTATACCCATAAAATCGGTTTAAAATTATTATTCACTAAAATATATAACTTATATTTTCATTGTCTCTATAGAAAAAAAAATTCTCACAAAAATTTAGTGTCACCAACACTTTATAGAATTCATAGCAGCTTCCAATTCAATGTCATTGGTCATGTTATATTTCTCATGTGGAAAAACATAGTATGAACCATAAAAAATAGTCATTTTATATAATCACAAAACTTAGACCCATACAGAAGATATCATAATAGATTACATAGACTACTCTATTTTTAAGGATAATTATAACTGGGTTTGATTTCAATCATTTTTTAATTCATCAAATGATGATTTTAAATTTAGGACTTCATGAAAAAATAAATACTTTACATATAAGTGTCATCAATGGTGACATGGGATTTATGAATTTCCTACTAAACCCATGATCCTCCATATCTTAAAAAATTTCAAGAAAATTACCAAGATATAACATCTCTCATTATCGCAGGGAATACTAAAATACCTTGTTTAGATATCACATGTCCCAAAAACATTACTTCTTAAAAATAAAAGTGGAAATTATATAATATTTTATAAAGTTAATAATCAAAAATATTTCCCAAGTTGAATCTTAAGTAATTCTAATACTCCTATTCTATCATTGAGTAAACCAATTTATCATCCATAAAAAACATGAAAATGGATATACTAAATTGGTTGAAGATATGGTTTATAAGTTACATGAACACCGTAAGAGCATTGGTCAAACCAAATGGAATCACAAGATAAAAAAGTTTACTATACCTATTTACAAAATTAGTCTTGGTTATATAATATTCTTTTTACCTATTATGGTGATACATAGACCTAATATCAATTTATGATGACAACCTTGACTCCTTCAACTGATGAAAGATATCATATATACAAGGTATATGGTATTTTTAATTTTAAAAACTCAATTTATCTTTTTATAGTTAATGTAGAAGAACAATATCACATAATATTTCATTATAAAGAATATATATAATTCTCACATTGATGGACACAGTTTAATAAATAATTTAGATTCAAAATTAATATTTCGACCACATGGGTTAAACTCAACATTTAAAGGGGGAGGTGTGAATTAGTGTTGGTTTAATTTTAACCAATTTAATATTTTTACCACTTTACCTATTTTATAGTTTAATATCTTGATTATATCATTCTCTTACCTTTCCATCATTCATTAGGATGAAAAAAAAGTTGAAAATATATTTACAATGTTAACCTTTCAATAAAAAAGGCTTGTCCTTCTTGAAATTGGGAAATAATCCATGACTGAATGACCCACTAGAAAAAATAATAGGAGATAAAAACAGTTAGAGTATATATTTGAAGGCTTACACTATAGTCTATTGACAGTACATTAGTTATTCATCCACAAAGATGATTCATAAACCTTACAATGATTATAGATACCATCAATAATGTCCTTCACCAATAGGTTCTTAATAATTATCTATGTAATACTTGAAACTTATTCTTCTTTTTTACTAGAACATTATTAAGTTACCTCTTTATTTTTGTGTGAATAGAAAAAAACACAACAACCTCTTTACTTATTCCACTATTATTCCTATTCAAACATATATGGACTACACTTCCCTTTTATTCTTCTCTCTTATTTCAATTTATATTTTATTCTTCCTCTAAATAATTTCTTTTAAGACATCTTATTTAATATTTTAAGCCTAAAATTCTTAAGAATTATTCTTATAAACAACCTAAAAAACTCAAAAAATACCTCTTCTTCTTGGGAAAAAAAATATGCACAACAATTTATTATTTTATTCTTCCCACTTTTTATTCTTATAATTATTTTTGTGTCTCACTTTATCTTCCTATACTGGATTTAATCTTAATTTTTTAACTCTTTAGAATGAATATGAAAAACTAGAGTTAGGTATCTCTATTTTCTTCTTCCATACTAAAAATATATTTTCCTTTATTTTCCATATCAGATCATAAACAACAATATTATCTCTATCATACTACAATATATTTTTGTGATAAAAGTAACTAAAATGTTAGTTATATATTTTTTCACAACCCATCCTAGTGGGGACCATACCATGACTCCTCACAATCATCTCCAATAGTTTAAGGGATAGTGACTAGCACTGAGTAGGCATAACACTAACATGGGAGGCATTGCCGAAGTACCTATACATATGCACACATCTCCAAGCCCATAAATGCTAAAATGTAAAAAACACTAAGGAACAAAATGCATGTGCACAAATAAACCCAACCAACAGAGTACAATAGAAGAAAAGTGTAGGAAGTAAAACTGGGACAGAATACATGCCCAGAAAAAACTAGAGTCTACAAACTATAAAGTCCAACATATAATTACAAAGAGGCACTGGGACTTCTGCTTGTAGTTGTAGGAACACCTCGGCCTGTAGGGAACTCAGAAAGCTCATTCTAGTCCTGGTCTGACCTGGAATCTGTCTAAAGGCCACTCATCTGCAAAAGACATGAAACATGTGGGAAAATCCCATATAGGGTTGAGTTTAAAAATACTCTATAGAGAACCCTAAAAACCACAAGGAAATACAAAAAGTAAACGTACAACCAACTCTACATAGTATATGTCTACTGAACACATAGCAAGATGAAAAAAACCTAATATTCTCAAAACCTAGACCTGTGGTCTAGAGAAAATTCACACAACCACATATCACCGCTAGGGATTTAGTTCAAAGGTTCCATGAAGCACTCATCTGGGAGAACTCACTCCATGAGTATGATGGTTTTGATGATGTATTTCCAAGAAGTACTGGCCGTCTGGAAAATTCATGAGAGATAGATACACTAATTTTGGGAGAACACACTCCTAAGTGGGGAAAGATCACAATACACAAATGAGGATCACTGACAGGGCCTTGGTGGATATCGTGACTCATCTGGATTTCCCTGATAAGTAGATAATCGATGCCCTGTGGGAATAGTCACCTCGATACCTGACTCTACCTAGGGTCAATAATGGATAGAGGATCTTTCTCTGGGCCTCTCGGAGGAATACCTGACTCTATCTTGGAAATTCTTGCTGAAGGGATCCTACTCTTGTGGATGGAAATGAAATCAAAATTTTAGGGGAATTAGAAAAATGCAAACTAACCCTTGCAAAACATGTCCAAGATATGGTGGACAATAGGTTCAAACCATGTTCCTAGATATAAACGGCGTGTAGAAGGGTTACACATCATGTCTCTTGATTTTGGGTACTACTCGTGTAAAACGGACTGATTCAGAAGAACATTCCATGTAGAAAGTTAAGTACACAACGTGTTGTATTGACCACATGCCATGTTTGAGTAACCGGGGTTCCCTCTGTGTACGTGGCCGCATGCCCGTACATAGTTTCAATCCGTTTGTTCCCTCCCGTGTAACCGGTACATGGGTTAGACTTTGAATCTAGTCTGGTTTAGCCATGTGGTGGAGTGCACGACCATTTACCCACCCTATGTCTGTGTATCTTTCGAGATATACGTCGAGTCCCGCGAAGCTGCCGCTGCCATGCTATGTAGAGAGTACACACCATGTCGTGAAGCTGTGTAGTCCTTCCTGGGTCTGTTTATTTCCCAAAAAGCACGCCGAGCATTGGGGAAGGTCCCACACACTGTGTGATAGGGGTCACATGATGTGTGGCACCTGTTTGTACCCTAAAACTGTAGGCTCCATTAAGCCGGTCCATCATTGTGTGTTCTTTAGAATACACACCGTGTTGATAGGAAATTTTCCTAAATGATGCTCATCACTGTCATGCCCTGGTTTATCCTCCAATATTCTATCCAACCATACGATCTCCTTGAAACTCAAGATATGAGGTCTTCCAACCTTGCCATTAATGTTTCGAGATGTTTTAGGGGTTCGATCGGCCCTGAAAACTTGTTTCAATCATCCATACAAAGAACAATCAAAGAACAGTTTCTCACTAAAATGTGTTGATTTATCTTTTTCCATCGTCATTGCAATTCTGATGAGTCTTCACAATATCATATCTTCAATTTGTGATTTTTTCATTGTGAAACAGGCGTGCCACGATCTGTTGTTCATAACCCTGCGAAGAACGTGAAGAATGCAAGGTTAAAAGGAGGAAGAAAACAAAAAAACAAAAGAGGAATGCACATCTGCCATCATTCATCCCGGCATCGATTCACACCCATTATAAGGATTAAAAAGGATAAATTAAATGATAATCAAACAACTACAATCAATTTCCTAAATCAAACCCCGAAAGAAATCGAAAAGAAAACTCTCCTGCAAGATCGCACGATCCTCGGATCAACTTATTCGGGGGTTGATCCACATTTTTCATTTAATCAAAGAATAGATAAACAAAAAAAAAGAAAAAAAACCCTTACCTCAATTCAGTTGAAGAGAAATCACCGCGTCACGTTCGTTGGAGAGGTTTGTCGAATTCTATATGCGTCAATCGATTACATCGTCGTCATCCACCAATGGGTTATCCCCCAATGCTTAAATGGAAAATTCTAAATTCATAGGGTTATGTGGATAACCCTATGAAATTTCCATAAGCATTTATTTAAAGGGTAGTAATTAGGCCGTTGTGAAAAAATGAAACATTTAAATAAATTAATTTCTAATTTATTTTATTTCCTTAAAAATTCCAAAAACTAACTTTTACAACCGAACCGTGCTGGTCGACGTTAGGATCTGCCTAATGTAAATTCATTGATATAAAAGCAATGGATCCTTTAGATTTATGATACATGCATCCGTTTAAAAGTTATTCCACTTTTTCAAGAAAACCACCTGTGCGCACTTTATGAAAGTTTAATTTATTCCAAACATTTATTCTGGGAACTCTGGTCCTTAGAATTGCATGCCGTAAAAAATCCCATTCTCGTAATAATTCCATATAATATTTAAAAATAATAAACAAAAATTCAGAGATATTATATTCTCCCCACATTCAGGCTTTTCATCCCTAAAAAGCCAAAAAAAAGTCTACTAAAAAATATGTAGGTACTGGACATGAATCTGAGCCTCCCGCTCCCAAGTGCTCTCTTGAAGAACCCGTGCTACCACCGGATGTGTACCAAGGGAATCAATCTCTCACAAAGGATCCTCTCCTACCAATCCTTGTTCTCCACTGGGCACTCAACAAAGGTCACTCCATACTCGATGTCTAGCTGGCCCCAATCGATGAGGTGTGATGGGTTATGTACGCACCACCTCAACTGTGCCACGTGGTAGACATCATGTACTCGGTGCTACTACAGTGGTAGAGCTAAGTGGTATACCACCTCTCCAACTCAGTGCAATATCTAGAAAGGTCTGATGAACCTTGGAGATAACTTGCCACCCAAGCCAAATCTCTGTAACCCTTGTCGAGGTGAGACCCGATGGAAGATGTGGTTTCCCTCCTCGAACTCCAGAGGTCTCTGTAATCTGTCAGCATGAGACTTCTTCCAGCTCTGTGTAGTATTTATCCACTCCTAGATGATCTGAACCTTCTCAGTGGTAGCTAACACCAACTCTTCACCCATGAGTGCTGACTCTCTGGGGTTGGTCCAGCAAAGCGGTGACCTGCAGGGTCTCCCATATAAAACCTCGAATGGTTCTATACCAATGTTGGAGTGGTAAATATTATTGTATGAAAACTGCACTAGTGGTAGGTGGTCCTCCCAACTGCGACCAAAGTCCAAGATATAGGCCCACAACATATCCTCCAGAACATGATTGGTCTTCTCTGTATAACCATCTGTCTGGCGATGGAATGCTGTGCTCAAGTGTAGCTGAGTCCGAAAAGCCTCCTGCAATCCCTTCCACAATCAGGATATGAATATGGCATCTCAATACAAGACTATTGTCAAACGAAACCCATGAATCTGAACTATCTTCTATATGTAGAGGCATCCCAAGCTCTCTATGGAACTCTGCTCTCTGATAGCTAGTAAGTGGGCCAACTTGGTGAGTTGGTCGACGATCACCTAGATAAAATCATGTCCCGTGGACGTTTGTGGTAATAACATCATGAATTACATCAATATTTCATCCCACATCCACTCTGGAACTTCTAGGGGTGAGCTAATCCCATTGGAACCTGGTGCTCAGCCTTCACCTAGTGGCATGTAAGGCATCGAGAAACGAACTCTGCTACTACCTTATTCATGCATGACCACCAAAACTATCATCGGAGATCCTAGTACATCTTCACCACTCCAAGATGTACCCCCAAGGGGGATGTATGAAAATTCTAACGGACCTACTCCCACAACACCACTGGTACAACAGTGCGTCCTCTAAAAAAAACTAAATGCTCCCAACCTTGTGAATATCCATCAGGGACATGCCCTGTGGATAACTAATAATGTAAAGCCTCACATTCAACATCCACAATTCGTGCCTCCCTAACACTCTGTAAGAGCGGAGGGGTGGAAACCATCGACTGAAGGTAAGATGCATCCTCTCTATCCATGAAGGATAACTATAACGAGGCCAACTATTCTATCACCTCACTCAACAGTTTTGAACTCGATTTCATGATAAAAGAATCTTCTACCTTGTTCCCCCTATCAGGAGTATAGATTATCTCAAAATAGTAGTCTTAGAGGAAATATATCCAACTCCTCTGTCCCAAATTCAGATTCTTATATGTGAAGATGTATTTGAGGCTCTTGTGGTTATAGTAGACAATAAAATACTCTCCCAAAAGGTTGTTTCACCACGTATTCAATGCGAGGACTACCACCAACAGATCAAGATCATGGGTCACATAATTCTAATCATGTAGTCTTATCTACCACAAACCATAAGCAATCACCACCTGTCCCTGCATCAGGACACAAACAAGCCTAGTCCCTAATGCATCGCAAAAAACTATGTACTTGACACCCTCCTCCGGAAATCTCAAGATCGGGGTGATCATCAAAATTTTTATCAACTACATGAAAGACTACTGTCACTTCTCCATCCAAATGAAGGTTTTACAATTCATGGACAAGGCTATCATTGATACTGATATATAAAAAATATCAGGAATGAATCTCCAATAATATCCCTCCAACCCAAGGAATCTCCGCACCTCCATTAAATTCAAATGTGGATCTCATGCTTACACTTCCTCCAACTTAGCTGGGTCCACAGCTACTACATCTATTGATATGAAATGTCCTAGAAAGTGGACCTCCTAAATCCAGAACTGGCACTTCAAAAGCTTCCCATAAATTTGGTGATCTCAGAGTACATCTAGAACCATCTACAGGTGTCCCACGTACTCCTCCTCTGACACCGAGTACACAAGGATGTCGTCGATAAAGACCACTATGAACTGGTCTAAGTATGGATAAAATAGATGGTTCATAAGTCCCATGAACACTACAAGGGCGTTTGTCATGCTGAAATGCACCACTAAGTACTCATAGTGACTATAGTGGCATCCAATTTCTGTCTTCAGTATATCCTCATCCCGTACTCGTAATTGGTGGTAATCTGACCGAAGATAAACCTTTGAGAACCCCTATACCCCTCTCGGTTGATCGAAGAGGACATAGATCCTTGACATTGGATACTTGTTCCTTAGCATAACCTGGTTCAAGCACCAGTAATCCACACACAACCTCAAACTCCCATCTGTCTTCTTGGAAAACAAAACCGGGGCTGCCCAGGGTGAAACACTGAGTCTTATGAACCCATTCCTCTGAAAATCTTCTAGCTGCACCCTCAGCTCACAAAACTCTATGGGAGCCATCTGATATGCTGGTGAGGATATATGTGTCGTCCCAGGCTGCAAGTCGATGCAGAAGTCAATCTTCTGGTGAGGAGGTAGTCTAAGAACATATCCAGGAAATATTTCCTCATACTCTGCCACTACTACTAGGAACTGGAAGCTCATGACATTTGCTACTCTGAGGGTAAGGCTAGACAACTCATGAGTGATTGGCTGCACCCTCCTATGTAAGAGCCCAGTCTGTGATGCTTGGGTATCCTTTTCATTGATAAAGGAAAACCTCATCCCATCACTGCAGACACACCACATTCTTCATCTACAGAAGTCAATTTGGGCATGGAACAAAGATAGCTAATCCATACTGAGAGTGACGTCATAAGGCCTCAACGCTACCACCAAGAGGTTCCAATTGAAAATATTTACTCTAAGGGTAAGATCAAACTATATGAAAAGGTGAGTGATCATCGAGTCTCCTTCCATAGGTGTCTCCAAGCACAAAGGTCGAGTCAATGAATCTACCGAAATCTCAAGGTTTCACACAATACATGTGGCAAGGAATGAATTACTGGAACCTGTGTCTATAAGTACGGTTAATAAAATAGAAAAGACACAGATTATACCTCAGATCATCCCTGGAGTCCCTGGGTCGTACTCCTTGACTGCATGCAATTATCCTTGCCCCTGTCCCCCAGATCCTTGATCTTGGTGAAGACCTCTTGGGGGTGGTGGTGGAAGTAGATAGAAGCATCTACCACCACATGCAGCTCTCCCTACTCCTCTGCCACGTCTTCCGCCTGGAGGGTCTGTCTGCTCCACTCTCTACCTCTACCTCAGTGGTCCATCCACCACTTCTCTATCTGCAGCTCGAAAGGTCAGATAGTCTCTAGAGAGATGTATTCTACCATTAAACGAGTAGTATTGCCTCTCCCTAGGCAGACTATAACTAGCCTGAGAGCACTGGACTGTTGATCCCTAGTCCAGGGTCCTCTTGTGATGTCTCCCACGTCCTGATCCCTACTCCTAACATCAGATCCCTACTACCAGGGTATCTGCACCTGTCTGCCTACTGCTGACTACCTTTGGCTATCTCTACTCTACCAAGAAGCTCTTGATCACCAAGGATCTCTCAAGAAATCTAGCATAATTCTAAATTCATAAAGGCACAACATTAGATCGGATGTCCCATTATAGACCTCTCTCAAAGGTCTGAGCTCCGAAGTACTGATCCCTAACCATGTCCATCGAGTACCTAGCGAGGTTCGTGAACCTCGATGAATATTCATCCTCCATCAAACTGCCCTGCTGGAGTTGAACAAGCTCCTGGATATGCACCTATCTCAGCGTAAACGAAGATAACTCATTCCTAAAAAGTCTTTCAAACTCCATCTACCAAAGAGTCTCCTTATCGTGAGTCTACGTGGTCAGAATCCACCATCGTTCTGCTGAACCCTGAAGAAGGCTTGGTCCTAGGATCACCATCTAGTCTACCAGTGTCCTCACTAGATGGAAAACTCTAGCCACCACCTCAATCCTTTCCTCATCCGCCTGAGGGTCTGTCTCACCTCAGAACCCGAGGGGTCTCTATCTCTAGAACTCATTGAGTGTGCTTAGATTCCACCCCTCGTCTGTCGGTACCACAGGTACCACAGGATTCTCCGTTGGTGGTGGTATAGCAGGTGCACCACCTCGAGGTAATTCTTGGGGAACTAGTCCCTATATCGAAGCCTCACCATTGAGGGGATCATCCTCGAGATCGCGCTACTAAATCCTAGAGGGTATGCGTCATGGAGGAATCCTAGAAGGAATAAGATGTACCATGGTTAACGAGTATATTTGGATAGATGAAACAAAGTACATGGAAAACACAACCCATTCCTATATAATGCATGTACCATTCTCTTATTTCCCCAAAACTAGTGTTTTCATTTACTGAGTCTAAAAGAAGGTTATCAGAGTCCTGGTGTAGGGATACGTCGATCGCCCGCACCAACATTGGAGTCTCTGGCCTAAAATTCAAGCAAAAAAAATTAACACTATTTCCCCCAAACCAATCTCATAGACACTTGGTCGTATGGTAGAACTGACCACCTCTGATACCACTTTGTCAGGACCTTTCCTAGTTGGGCCCATGCCGCGACTCCCCAAGCTCACCTCCAATAGGCTAGGGGCTAGTGAATAGCACCGAGTAGGCATAACACCAACTTGGGAGGAATTTCCTAAGTACCTTTACACACACACACACATCTCCAAGGCCACAACTACTGGATTGTAAAAACCATTAAGGAAGAAAATCTATGCATACAACTAAACCCAACCAACAGAGTATAATGGAAGTAATGTACAGGAAGTAAAACTGGGTCAGAATACAATCCCACAAAAAACAAGAGTCTACAAACTATACAGCCCAACCTGTAATCACAAATAGGCACTGGGACTACTGCTCGTAGTTTTAGGAACACCTCGACTTGTAGGAAAATCAGAAATCTTGGTCCGATCCTGGTCTGCCCTAGACTCCATCTAAAGTCTACTCATCTTCACAAGACATAAAACGTGTGGGAAAATCCCATGCAGGGGTGAGTATAACAATAATTAGTAGAGGACCCCAAAAACCAAAAATCAATACATGAAGTAAAGGTACAAACAGCTCTACACAGTATATGTCTACTAAACTTATAGCAAGAGAAACAAAAACTAGATATATTCAAAACCCATATACATGGTCTAGAGACAAGTCACACAAATGAATAACACCTCTAGGGATTCAGTTTTTAGGTTCTATGAAGTACTCATCTGGGAGAACTCACTCCAAGAGTTTTATGGTTCTATTGACGCCTGTCAAAGAAGTACGGTCCATTGGGAGAAGTCATGAGAGATCGATACACCCATTCTGAGAGAACACACTTCTGAGTGGGGAAATATCATGATACATAGATGAGGATCACTTACAGGGCCTTGGAAGATACCAAAACTCATCTATAATCACCTACCAAGTAGATTATCGACGCCATGTGGGAATAGTCAGGTCGATACCCGACTCTATCTAGGGTCAAGAATGGATAGAGGATCTCACTCCGGGCCTCTCGGAGGGATACCTGACTCTATCCCAGAAATTCCTGCTGAAGGTATCATACTCATATAGATGTAAATGATATTGGACATTCAGGGGAACGAGAAAAATGGGAACTAACCCATCTAGAACATGTCTAAGATACGGTGTAAAAGAGGTTCAAGACATGTTTCAGGGTATACACGACATGTAAAAGGGCCACACGTCATGTCTCTTGATTATTGGTACTACCCATGTAAAACTACCCTTTTTGAAGAATATTCCATGTAGAAAAGTAAGTACATGACGTGTCGTATGGAACACACGCCATGTTTGAGTAACTGGGGTTCCCTTTGTGTACGCGTATGCGTACCCGTACAACATTTCAACCCATGTGTTCCATATCATGTAACCGGTACATAGGGTAGCCTGTGTAGCTAGCATGGTCTAGCTGTGTGGTGGAGTACACGACCGTGTACCCACCCCGTTTCTGTGTATCTTTAGAGATACACGTTGAGTCCTGTGAATCCGCCGCTTCCATGTTGAGTAGATAGTACACGTTGTGTCGTGAAGCCATGCAGTCCTTCCTGTGTCTGTGTATTTACCAAAAATACACTTCGAGCTTCAAGGAAGGGACTACATGCTGTGTGATAGGGATCACACATCATTTGGCACCTTTCTGTATCCCGAAACCATAAGCACACCTGAACTAGTCCAACACGACGTGTTCTTCAGAATACACGCCGTGTTGATCATAAATTTGTAGAAACAATGTTCATCATTTCCGTACCATGGTTTCTCCTCCAATATTTGATCCGACTATATAATCACCTCAAAAATCAAGATTTGAGGTCTTCTGACCATGCCATAAACATTTATGGAGATTTCAGGGGTTTGATCGGCCCCGAAAACATGTTTTGATCATCCATGTGAAGAACAGTCGAAGGAAAATTTCTCCCAAACCATGTCTATTTGTATGCAAACACAATCATCACACCTTCACTATGTTTTCCCGATACCATATCTCCAATTTGAGATCACTGCATTGCGAAATGGATGCGCAATTATTTGTTGTTCCTAACCATGTGAAGAACTTGAAGAATGCAAGGTTAAAAAAAGGAAGAAAATCAATAAACAAAAGACTAACGCACCTCCACCATCATTCATAATGGTGTCTATTCGATCCTTTTATAAGGATTAAATAGGTAAAATAAAATGATATTTGAACAACTATAATCAATTTCCCTAATAAAACCCTGAAAGAAACGAAAAAGAAAACCCTCCCACAAGAACGCACGATCCACAGATTAACCTGTTCGTGGGTTGATCTGCATTCATCATTTAATCAAAGAATGAGGAAACAAAAAAAAGTAACAAAACACCTAACTTGATTCATTTGAAGAACAATCACTGCATCTTGTTCGTTGGCGAGTTTTGTTAAATCCGAGATGCGTCGATCGATTGCGTCATCGTCATCCTCCAACGGGTTCTCCTCCAAAGCTTCAATGGAAAATTCTAAGTTCATAGGGCTATACAGCTAACCATAAAAAATTTCCATAATCATGTATTTAAATGGGTGGAATTAGGTTGTTTCACAAGAAATAATCATTTAAATAAATTAATTTCGAATTTATTTTATTTCCTTTAAAAAGTCCAAAAACTAACTTTTGCAGCCGACCCGCATCGGTCGATGTTAGGCCCTACCTATGGTAAATTCACTACTCTAAATGCCATGGTGCCCTCAGATTTATGATCTGAGCACCCACTTAAAATTTATCCAATTTTTTCATTAAAACTTCCTGTGCGTGCTATTTAAAATTATAATTTATTTTAAACATTTATTCCGGTCACTCTGGGCCACAGAATCGCACACCGTAAAAAATCCTGATCTCATAATAATTCTATATAATATTTAAAAATAATACATAGAAAATCCGATACATTACATATTTCCTACAACCTCTTTAAATTAATATTCAACATACCATTTTAATACTTTATTTGATATATGAACATTTATAGTAATTCAAATCCTCCTGAATCTACAGTTACTTCCATAGAATGGATCTATGATTTTTGGCCTTGTATTATTTTTATAAAAACTACATATATATAAATTATAAATAAAAGCATGAATATATAGTAACTATCATGATCTAATCATTTATATCTTTATGGAATTATTAAATTCACAATACCACTTGAATTTATACTTCCAATCTCCTTTAGAAAGATACATAAATCTTGACATCTTCATCTTAAATCCACACCACACAATGACATGCATGCATGTGTTTTGATCATGTAATCTCTCTTCACCCAGACTCCCATCATAATTCATGCCTGAATCATAATATACATATAATTATATTTTTATGCATTTAATAATGGCAAGCCTAATATGTTATGGAATATAAAACCGTCATTCGTGAGCATTTTATTTACTACAATCATATTTTCACATGTGGTATCCAAATATTCTTCATGAAATATAAAAATTCCATGAACCCCCTATTCTTTAAAAACATACATGTATGAATCCTGTAAAAATATTGTATTACATGAATCATATTATGCATTCATGCATAGAATCTTAATGAATTGTGCTTCTTATTTTAGTAATCTATGTATGTGGATTCCATAGTGATTTATGCGCTCAGAATGATCAAGGACACCATTTCCATCCTTTTTCTCATTAGTATTACATTCATGTAAAGAATAAAATTAATGCGTGATAATTCATAGAGAATTTTTTAAGACATTATATACTACATTTTTGTACACACATCATTCATATACCCTACACATGTCTTCTATTTCCCTTGAATTAAATATTTCATGATAATTTCTTTGTGACTCTCATGTGTATATCGACTCAAATTTGTATGTTCTATTTTTCACCTTCTTCGCATAACAGTAACAAATGACTTCTTATTCTTTTATTTGATTGAACTTATTAATGTGAAAGATTTACTAAGAGTATGAAGTCACTTGTGGTATCTTATAACTCATGATAGCTTCTTATTTTGTTCAATACTTGGGGTAGCTTTATCATCACTCATAAAAGAGATAAATGAAAATAAATCCTCATAGAAGATCCATAGAGGTATTATTATGGAATTTCATCTACATGAATGGTATTTTTTCATAGAAGTTCCTAGTATATTTGATACTCAGAATAATAAAATATTTATTTCGAATCATTGAATATACATGCATGATTTATCAATTCTAGGAATGTGTGACAACCCTGATTTTGGTATATCCTTGTTTTATGTTATTTATTTTTTTCTTTGAGTGAATGAGTTGAATATTTATGGTGTTTGAGCATGAAATTATCATAGAATCTAGAACCTAGCAATAGGAACCAGTTCACATTCTGAATGGTTGTTCAGTATGTGAATATTTTGTTGGAATATTCCATGAATTTCATTCAGAGTGTGGATTAGTTTCTAAGAGGTTTTGTTGGGATGTGGTTTGAGTCCATTTCTGATGTGAAATTTTATTCATGATTTGAACTAGTTTGTGGGATTTTTAGGTGTGGTGACTTTAATTTCATTTTATGTGTAATAAAAAAGATTAATGACATAGAATCCTATCTCACACTATGAATGATGTTAGTTAAATAAATTTTATTAATTTCTACTCTCTTACATCCTCATTTTGATTATGATTTTTTCTCTCAAACCCAAGGATCCTCTAATAGATCTTTTTGAAATTATTTACTTATGAAATACATAAGTAATGAATCATTGAGTGTCAAACCTTGGAGGAAATATGTAAGGTCAATATTCATCCATTATAATCTTGATATACTCATTTATTCTTGAATGGAACTATAGACCATGTTTTTTATGTCCAGATATATTGGACCAAACATGTTTTTGTTTAACCTTCTTGTGATTCATTAGAGAAACATAAGGAAGAACCCTGACTTATGATTTTTTTTGGAAATTTTTCTTGTCAAACATATTCGTAGATGGTGGTTTTTACTCTTTCCACTTTCTTCAGAATGTGAATGATCTTGATTTTTTAAACCATTTGAATATTCTTTTAAATAAAAATATCATGCTAAAAATATAATGGGTTTCTCACTTGTTGATTGGTTCTAAAAAAATGGGCTATGGGTGACACTCAAAAGGTGTTTGATAAATTCTTCAATTTCTTTTCCTAAAATAAAGAATGTTTTTGATTTTTAAACATGGGATAATATGAATGGTATGTGTTAATGTGAATTTGATCATATCTAAAGGGACTAGGTCACATGGAAAATTTGGTCCAATGGTTGTCACTAAATTATGACTTACTGGAGGATATATCTTTTCTCAAAAGAAAGGGTGATTTCATTTGTCATGCAAGGGTGTGTGTGTGAGAGAAAAAGGAATGATGATGTTGTGGAATTAAAAAATATATATATTTTCTTACTATAAAAACTTCATTTTCTGTGAATTTCAACTAAATTTCTTTCTCCCCATTTTATATATAAACTGTGAAATTATTTTAACTACTTTGGTTTTTTTTAAATAGTTTTTTTAAAAATATGTGCTGAGACAAATATTGTTTTAGTGGAATGTAGAAAAATCCTCTTGGGGTATGCCTACTGTGCATGATTACTCACCCAGTATATATATGAAGTTTGGTGTGTGTGAAGAGGTTTCTTTCCATGATACAGGAAATGGGATGATTTTGTATTTCATGCATGGTGTTTCCAGATATAGCTTTCATGGATGATAATGATAGATCATGGGAATTGATAGTGTTATGAGTGTCTGGATTGGTGCCACCTGGGTGCTTATGTCATTATTTATTTTAGAGTTTTAGCCAACTTGGTTTATTGTTTCCTTTATTACTCTTATTATTAATTTTTTCATACTTCTAGTTAATAGTTTGGTTCATGAAAAAATTATTTTTCGATTTTGGAATTGGTTATTTTTTGGTTTTATATGTGTGTTTGTACATGTGGGTGTAATAAGGGTGAAATATACCCCCTATTTATTAACAACCCATCAACATTAATTTCCATCCTTTGGTGTGTGTCACCTAAGTTTAATTGTACTTATACACTTTCTGAGACAATGGATGGGATTGGGTTGTTACAAATTGTATTAGTTTAGTCAGTATATCCATGAAGATGGTAATAAAGAGAAAATACATGTTTAGACTTGAAATGTATAGTACAGAAGGTCATATCTTACTTAATTATACTGAATGTTAAGTTACAAGCGTGGTCTGGGTACATAATGTTTCCTAAAACACTACAATAAAAGTTGTTATATAATCATCCTCATTTTAACTAGTGAGTGTAACTTTTCATGCATTCATAAAGATACATCCATCTAGAAGTCCATTATAACATGATTATTTTATTTTGGTATAGTGCTGTTATGATTTTTAATGTTTGGAAATGATACATGTTATAAATTTAAATAAGGAAGCTTTAAATTATTAAATTGAAAATTGTTTATATGGATATAGAATGGAAATTCCACTAGTGGGGAGAATGAGAAATAAACAAGAGGGTGTAGTAGATAATGTGGTTCCATCTGAACCATAGATGAACCAAATATACTTTTTCATATTGTGAAAGTATTCAATGTTATAAACATAGGGACATAAGATGAGGAACCTCATCACATGAATTTATCATTGGAATTATAGATTCAGAATCCACTAAAATTTCAAGACAATTTAGGACCCAAGAAAATAGAAGTATGACTAGGTAGGATGAATAAGACATTTGAATTCCTTGATGCTCTAGCTAAGATGATGGTCTATCTAGTGACTTACATTCTTAGAGACTTAGTGCTAACATGGTGGGGCTTAAATATATAAGAAAATTTGTACTATGGTCTTACCATGGAGGGTTAAATAAATTGTTTAATAAATCATTTTATCTATACACTTTCTATAAAAAGAATATGATGACATTATTCTAGATGAAACAAAGAAGTATGTTGGTTATATATTATGTTAACAAGTTTACACACTTAATTTTCTTCACACGAGAGGTACTTTCTAGTGAGATATTGAATACCTAAATATTCGAGGGAGGTCTATGAATTGATATTCAATCCAAATTGGTCATGTTATATATTACTGATTATATTGATATGGTGAATAAGGTTCTGGT
Source organism: Viscum album (assembly GCA_963277665.1). NCBI lineage: Eukaryota > Viridiplantae > Streptophyta > Magnoliopsida > Santalales > Viscaceae > Viscum > Viscum album. The sequence goes on from OY728164.1 coordinate 197,573,924, forward strand.
GGGAGATAAAGATCTTGTAAGAAATCATAGTTGATGGGACATTTTCTTCCATCCAAATGAAAATATAAATTCTACTGTAGGGAATAAGTGAAAAAATGAGAGTTATTCCAAGGTTAGTAGGGAATTAGAGAATTAGTCTATATGGTTGATATGTTATCCACTACATCACAGTAATGCACTAGGTTTCTTTCAGTATGGCTCTCTTCTACACAAGAATAGTGTCTGTACTGTACCACAAAGTGATTTTCAAAAACATTTAAAAAGAGGAAATATCAGGAAATACTTTCATTGACTATAGAAGTCAATATAAGGATATGGTTAAAACCAGTCACATGTATCCCATTTTCAATAAGGATGATCTCAAGATAATAGTTATCACCCTCAGAATCAGGTGAACCCAGATGACTCCCGAAACACCTATATTTTTCATATAACCCCAATGAGAGATGATTGATAGTTATATAGAGCTGAATAACATATTTTGATTGAGAAACTAATCCCCTTGATAGTGTGAAGTATTATTCTTATGAACTTGAACCATATTAATGTATTGTTTGAAGATGGAATATCTAATATTTTCTTACTTCTCATGTGTTAAAAAAATTGGTCTTTCACATGAAAATGATGCCTCATGTCATGAGCATCAAGAAACCTCATGATCAATAGGAATGTATAGAATTAAAGTTACCACCTCGATCCATTACTGTTGATGCGACATTGTTTCTCTTGAAGTTTACTTTCTAAGAGTTGGATATTTTCAATGTAATCATGGGGATGTATTTTTTAGTTCAATTCAAATATCATATTGATTACAATGATAGACGAGTAATTTTCACATCACTAGATGAATCGGTGCATTTATTAAAAGGGGATAGAGATATAAATTCTTACAGATACGAAACTTTAGTGTAAGTACATGTTTTGATGTTATACTATGATAATGAATTTGGTCATTGTAAATGAACCTGAAAAAAATGTCTCTTATGGTGATAGTGGGATGATACCCAAATTTATTTTTAAACAGTTTCTCCAGGATACCCCCTGAACATGAAATAGAATTCCCTATGGATATACTCTCAGGAACAAGTACTATAACTATTACATTATATAGAATGTCTCTAACATAGTTGAAATAATTAAATTTACACCTAGAATAATTTGAGAGAAGGGATTCATTAAAACAAGTACATTTCCTTAGTCTGCTCTGGTTTTTTTCATCAAAATGTTATATGGTTCACTTTGACTGTGTATCTAATGTCATAAACTAAATAAAGTAAAGATCAAGAATCAGTATCCTCTTTCTTGAATTGATTTTTTTTGAATAATTTAAGAGATCAAAGTGGTTCTCTAATATTTATCTATAACTAGGATATCATCAACTCCTAGTCAGGAAATGGGATATTCTGAAGTCAATATTTCATAGTTGATAAAACCATTACAATTACATTATCATTCCCTTTGGTTTGATGAATACACCTATAGTTTTTAAATACTTGATGAATACTATATTCTATAGGTATCTAGATTACATTGTGATTTTATTTGTTGATGATGTTTTTGTTCAATCTTAAAGATGGAAGGACCAATCATGGAACTTAGATATTGTGTTGACTGCATTATGCGATCATATATTTTAAGCTAAATTTTCTTAGTGAAACCTATGAATATATGAATTTTTTTCCTCATCCAAGTTTTTCTATGAAAGGAATATCAGTTGACCATGGGAAGATCAAATTATTCATTACGTGGAAACACAGAAATAATTCCTTTGCCCGAATGGCCCGGAGGCCTTCATTTTTATTGATTTTTGATAACTCCCCTTTCAAGGGATGAGGGGGAACCCTTACAAGGACCATGGGATTAGAGATTACATGGATTGTAGTCTTAAGAGAATACATAACCCGAAGGTATTAGTAAATTCAACCAGAATATCTACAAGGAACTGCCCCTCCCCAAGATCTGCATCATGATAGTAGCTCTCCACCTTTGTATGTCTGTCTGGCTAGGCATCCCATGTAAGAAAAGGATGGTCCCGATGGCATAGCCATACCCTCTCATTCTGAGAAATCCATTTGGCTATGCTCTGGTGAGTGCACCTGCTCTGAATCCTCTTCTGGGGCTGCTCCATTTTTTGTAGAGTCTGTCTAGGGTAACTGCATGTGTCCCAAAGGCCTTGATGTGGCCTGAAGGCATTAAAGGTAGCCCGAAAGCCCTATTGACCTGAAGGTCTAGGTGGACCAAAATCTTAAAGGACTCCAAGTCCAAACTGGTGGCCCAAGGTGAATAGTTACAGCTGCTACAATACCTACTACAGTAACTACTATAGTACCTGCAACAGTACCCACACGGTGTACAGTTCTGCTACAGTACCTGTACATTGTACAGTTCTGCTACAATACCCACACAGTGTATAGTCTGCTATAATGCCTACTACAGTACTGCTACCATACCCCAGAAATATGCCTCTACCTAGTTTTGAACCTAGGTCTCATGGATGCACTTAAGGATACCTCACTAATTGGACTGAGGCTCATGTGTAATAATTCCTTTGAGATAAGCAATTTTTTTGAGATTTTTAGGGTAATATCACAATTTTTTTAGATTTCTCAAGGCTTTCTTCTGCTATGGATACATTTATGGGGAGAGTAATTCAATTAAAATTGTATAAATACTCTTAGAAATCCTTTTAGGATCTTAAATATCAGATAACTTAGACACCCATCCTTAATTTTCAAGAATAGTACAAGGCTAAGTTGCCCATTATGATGCATTATGATTAGAAATTATTTGTGTTCTTATGCAAGGAGATTATATTATGGATTATATCTCAATTCAGTTTAGATAAGATGAAACAAATTATCCGACCAATTACTAGGAATTATATGTAGTGATCCATGCCTTAAAAACATTTCACCACTATCTCTTCATAGAAAAGTTCATGATTTTCATTGATTATAAAATATTTAAATACATATTCTATTAGATATACTAGAACTTGAAGTGATGAAATTGGATAGATTATCTCAAGATATTTTACACGAACTTAGTGTATACACCCAGGAAAGGGAACTCAGTGGATTATGCTTTTATTCAAAATTGTTACAACAAAATTGACATATAATATTGTGAGAAATGGTAGTTGATGATAATTATTACTGACATGTATCTTTAAGATACCAAATAGAACAAGAATGAAGTTTTCATTTCAGTAACTCTTAATCCTAATTTTATGAATCAAGTCAAACTTTCTTAAAGAACAGTTCCCGAATACATAACCATTAGGTCAATACTAAATGTTTGAGAGAAAATATATAGTTAATAAGAGGATACAAACATAGCACTATATTTCTAGAACTAAATTGTAGTACCCTGTTCTTTTGAGGAAAAAAATTCAACATATCACCATACAAAAACCGTTATTCAACTGGGTACTTAGAAAATGTTCAAGGATATTAACATCCATTTTTTGTATTTAGGTATGAAAATAATGATTTTGGATCATTTCATGAAGTTTCTCACTTGTCAATATGTAAAGAGTGAGCATCAAAATCAAGCCAGTATGCCACAATCTATGCCTATACATGTTTTGAAATGGGAGAAGATTACTATGGACTTTGTTATAGTCCTACCATAGAATCTATGGAATCATGATTCTATTTGGGTTATTGTTGATCGGCTCAAAAAATTAGGAACACATTCTCAAAATTTAATATTCCAAAACTATAAAAGATCTTGCAATATTTTATATTTGGGAAGTAGGTACCTTGCATGAAACACTGACATCTACTGTCTCTAAAATAGATAATCGTTTTAACTCTTAGTTTTGGTGTTCCTTGAAATAATATATTACTACCTAATTGACCATGATTACAATATATAATCCTAAAGTGGATGGGTATTCATAATGTATGGTTCATATGTTGGGATATATTCTTTGAGATTGTGTTATAAACTTTTGTGGATAATGGTAGGATCATATTAAATTAGTGGAGTTCTCTTACAATAATAGTTATCAGGACCTGGTACATATGGCTCTGTTTGAGGAATTATATTACTAAACTTTCAACTCTCCTCTTTGTGGGGTGGAAATTAGAGAAATTTTACCAATTGGACCTAGTTTGTTCTAGTAGTATCCAAAAAATACTCATATGATCAGAAAGAAAATGGATATAACCTAGAGTCAATAGAATTAATATGAAGATAACCATCATCACCCATTATCTTTTTATGTAGGTGAATATTTATTTTTGATATTTTTACTATTATTGGGTCATCCTTGTTTGAGAAGGAAAGGAAAAATATCTTCTTGGTATATGGGATCGTTTGATATTTTAGAATGTATCAGTCATGTTCTATATCGATTAGATTTACTATCTTGTTTCATCTTTGTACATAATGTTTTTATGTATCTCAACTAAAGAAGTACCATCCCAATCTAAGTCATGTAATTATCATTGATCATGTTACTCAAATGACTGATGTGATGTTTTCTTTGAACCAATTCAGATTCAGGATAGAAAGGAAAATATCATACAAGGAAGAACTATTTGTTTGGTAAAAGTTTTACTGAAACATGGTCAGATTCAAGAAGATACTTTATAATGATAGAAATTTAGACTAGTGTAATTGATTGAACCTTTTAAACCCACTTCCAATATCTATATTTCTGAGGACGAAATAAAAATGGTGGGGATAATGTGACCTCCTATTTGTGGTAAATACTTGTTTTATATTTTTTCATTCATATTTTACAGGATTAAGTTGTATTGATGCTAATATTTAGGGATTAAAGTGGTGAAAAACACAGAACTTTACTGTAGGATAGAATTCATGTTGTGAATGTTTTTTCACATCATGAATGGTTTCTATGTAGATTCTATGAATTTTATTTATGGGTTGGATTATTTAATGGGTTATTTCATCGGGTTGTTATTAGAGGCCTTTCATGGTGTGAAATTTTTTTATGGCATGAGAGTTTTGGTAGTATTTTAAACTATGGAGACATTAATTTTGGGGCATGTGGAATCTCAAAGATTCATGGTATGGACTCATATTTTAGGCCATGAATGATGTTGCATCTAGAAAATTTAATAATATCAGCACCCTTTAAGTTTCATTTTTTTCTTCTCATTCCTCTCATTCTTAGATCCATTTATAAGATATTTTGATGATCCTTTACTTACATACTCTATCTTCAATGAACCATTGTGAGTTGGGCCTTGGAAGAAAAAGTTAAGGTCTCTGTTTATCCCTTCTAATATAGATTTTATCATTTCCACTAGAATAAAACTCTAGATCGGGATTTTTATAAAGATATATTTGATATCTAATAAGTTTTTATTCAACCAAAATGTGATTTTTTATAGAAATATATAGAATATCCCAAACCTATGGGATTATGTGTAAATTTCTATATCGAACATATTCTAGGTAGGTGAGTTTTCCCTCTTTTATCTTTATCTACAGTTGAAAATCACTTGATTTGTTAAATTTTTTGTTTCTTCTTTGAAATAAAAATATCATAATGATACTATATTAAGTTTTTTAGTCACCATTTGGTTCTTGAAATAATATTGGGTAATTCTCAGAATGTGTTAGACACATTTTTTAAATGTTGTTCCTAAAACCAATATGGGATTTGATGTGATATAATGGAATAATATGAATGTAATGTGTTCATTTATGTTGGAAATTTTCTATAGGGACTTGAAAAAAGTCCAATTTGGGACAATAGTTATCTCTAAGTGAAAAATTAGTTGTGGATGAATCTTCACTCATATGTAGGAGAGATGTTATTTAGCATGCATGGGTGTGGGTTTGAGAATATAAAATGGTGATTCCAAGGGATTTCAAAGGAGTTGTTTTTAATACCCATAAAAATCATCATTTTTTATTATTTGATTCTAACTTTCTTTATTCTTATTATATATATTATCCATAAAACTATTTTAAATTATTTATAATTTTTTAAAACTATTTTTTAAAAAATACGTTTTAACACAATTAGTTTTTTAATGGAATATGGGAAAATTATCTTGTGGTTTTCCATCTAGGTATATTTACTCACCCCTATCATATACACTTCGGTAAATATGAAGGAACTATTTTTCATGAAACAATAAATGGGTTGATTTTTTTATTTCATGACCGATGCTTCTTGATGTAGTTTTCATGGATGTTGAAGATGGGGCTTTAGAATTATTTTTATTATGATTGTTTAGAGTTGTTACACCATGGTTCTTGCATAATGTATTATTTTTTATGTCTAATCCATCTAAGTTTATTATTTCCACTCTTAATCTAATTATTCATTTTTTATACCATGAGTTATCATTTTGGTTCATGCATTGTTTATTTAGTTATTTTGGATTTGGTTATTTTGTTGTTTTATGTGTATTTTATCATGTATGTGTAAAAAGGGTAAAACATTCCCACTCTTTATTATTAAACTGTAAACATATATTTCCAACCTTTGGGGTCTGGGGAATTTTCCCTAAGGTTAGTGGAACCTTGAATCTTTACAAGTAATGGATAGGGTCAAGTTGTCACATAAGGTCATTTTTTATGTTTACAGAAAATACATGGATCCATGTCCCAATCAAGGTGGCCTCATTAGTTGATGATATTCAAAATTGTTACACTTAAAAGGAACTAGTTGAGTGATTGAGGGTTTCAGTTGGGAGGGAAGATATGATTTCATTGTGTGATGATATGATGTTGATAGATTCAATTAGATAGATCTCATTCAAATAATATCTTTTAAATTCATGGAAAATACTATAAATCAAGTGAGTCCCACATTAGACTTTTTTCATGTGGTGTTTTCTTGAAAATGTTATCTTCATCTTACACTAGTAAGAAAAATAATAAAATGTATCTAATAGACTCACTGGGAATCCCATACCGCCTCACACCCTAGATTCTATCCACTATCCTTTAACCACACACATACCCACATATACACCCCTGATTTCCTATGCACAAGCACTACCTTCACTGTATATTAGCCTCTTCAGATGGCCATGCTGGGCTAGGTCCTATGTTGTGGATATATCCTCCCACATGTGTATTTTAATGAGTCCCTTGGCTAGTAATAGGTCAGCGAAATTTTTATTAGCATATTTAAATACTACTTTTTATAAATACAAGTCCATATTCCAAACATGTAGAACCAAAAGACTTTATCTCCTCTATATAAACCACCACAAAATTCATCCATATATGTTTTTAGTCATTTTAAACAACATGAATTAAAATAATTTTTTTTATTCTTTTTTCATATTCCATTTTTCATATAAAATATGACAAGAAACTTCACAACAACTTCTTCCGACATAACAATACATGGGAACATATTATTCAATATTTTATTCTTCATCTAAACATAAAAGATACTTACTCACTCCAATTATTCTTCAATATATTGACATATCTTGATAATAATTACATCTCACACAATGTGGTATATAAAATTTCCCACTTTTTATTTTATGGAAATAAATTCTAAAGGATGTGTCAATATGTGATGTATTCATTAATATTCATCCCTTTTCTCATTAATCACTAATTTCAATTTCTATCCCATTTATTGAAAACAAATATAAAGAATCCATAAGAGTATTTTACCAATTACAACATGAGTAATGTTCCATCAATCATCTCACAATATGTCTATGCGATTGTTTCTTGGTATATAAAATTGGGTGATTTGATTTAGAAATCAAATCCATTTATTTTCAATTGAACTTTACACTAAATGAAATAAGAACTCACAAAAATATCTTCTGGGGCCATATAACTATATTCTAGGACAAGGAAATCAATTTTTAATGAAATATGTTATAGAAAGACTCAATCTTATATTCCTATAATTACATTAAAAAATAGGCCAAAATCATTTTATTTCAAATAACAGGATTAACACCCTTCGTAATTCTTTAACCTTCCACCTTTAAGACATCATTAATTAAAATTTTTATCCCTTTATATAAGTTTTTTATTCAATTCCAAGGATGAGTAATTAAGGAAAAATTATTCTCAATGATAATAATTTTCAAAAATAATTCATATTTTAATTAAATATATAGGTTTTAGAAGATTATTATTCATTAACCACTAATATCCCACTTAAGGAGACACTGAAAATCATCTTGATAATGGTTGATCTATTGTTTGTATGATTTTCGTGATGTTAAATAAATATATTTCACCAAAATGGAATTATTCAATATATGGATATATTTATTTGAAAACTTTTGGAACTTATTTTCATTCTATTCTAGGAATAACAAGATGATATTCAACTTCATCATGGATGAATTACTCCCAAAAATTTTCTCTAGAATTATAATTAAGGAATCAATCTAAGATAGAAACATACTATTATAATTGTAAAGGTATAACTGACTCATTAATTAGGAACTCATACTTTACACATGTTTCACCATCAATTCCTTGAATTATAAGTGCAAATTAAATGCATAAAATACATGGGAATATGGTGGATCTCTTTGATATTCATTGTGAATAATAGGGTTGAGAGGATTTTCTCAATAAAGCCATTCCACTCTTTATGTTACCACATCTAATTTTCAAATCTAATTTGGTTTTAGGGAACATAGTACCCATAATAGTTTTTATTTTATTGTATATGATAACACTTCTTTATTTATCTATATAATCATATGTACCACATTGTGAAATTTCTAATCTTTTGGTGGGTTTTTTTATACTGGAAATGTTGTTAAACATGCTCCTGTAGTGTGTCTATCCTCATAGTATCACTCAAACATAACATATTTAAAATAAGGGATGCTTATGTTGAAAAAATATCATGTATTTCATGTCCCTCATGTGGACCATCTTCTTCTCTTAGGATACAATCCTTTTATTGTTTCCATTACAACATTATTTATCTCTCTAAATTCATTAGTCAAATGACTAATAATTTATTTGAATACATTGGTATCCTTCTTGTAATATTCAAATAAAACCTTATTGGTACCTTTAATGTCATTATTCTATTAATTTTAAGCACCATTAATAAACTTCTTGGGTTTATTACCGAAGGATGAACCATCTTCCTTCTTTGAAGCCTACGACCAATGAATTACTCTAAGGCCTATGGGCTATGTAATACTTATGCATATAGTCCTTGTAAGGGTTCCACCTCAACCCTTGAAATGTGGATTATCAAAATCAATAAAAAATGAAGGCCTTAGGGCCATTAGAGAGGAGACTAGGTAGGAAGTTTCACAATGTGAAATCCTTATGGTCATGCCATGATACCCTACTAAGAAGAAGCATGACTGTTAAACCCATATCATGGGAACATAAGGGGACATGCTGCATTAAAGTGGGATACAAACTTTCTACCTATTGAAATTGATTTAATTTATGTTTTAGTATTTAAAATATTATTCCAAAAATCCAATTCCTGATTACCAAAACTATTTCAACACAAAAAAACCTATAAAAATTTATATATTATTTAAAAATAATTTCTATCCTGATTTTACAGCATGGTGTTCTTGGAATTCACCACCACTTGTTATTATATTAATGGGAAACCAATATCCATAGTATTTCCTATATATAACATATACATGATTATAATATATTTTCCATTCATCTTCATCCATACTTCTATATATATATATATTTTGAACCTATAATATTCATGAAAAATTATTTATTAAAATTATTACAATGAGATAGGGTTGATACCTTTATTTTTTATACTTTCTGAGAATGATAAATTGATAAATTACTTGTTTTATTTCCACTCAAAAGATGAATTTTCGAACATGAATCCTCTTTAGTATAGCCTATGGTAGTAACCCCTCTTTCATCATCTCATTGGTAAGTATGAACTGAATTGTTTTTAAATATACTAATCGGATTTAAATCTCTAGATTTATCACTTTGAGAATATTATATTCATCCTCAAACAACATCATTATTTCATTACAAACCTTTAACTTTCATCAAATTTATTCATCATTTATTTTTTTATTTTCCTAGAACATTGTGACATTTTCCTCGATTTTCTTGGATTTCATATTGAAATGTGAAATTTTGAAATAAATTCTATTTTCTATTTTATCTTCTAATTCATTGATATTATCATAAAATTATATAGTAGAATCATCCTTTTCCTGGATTTTTTTGAGCCACTAATTTTCAATTTTGGAGATTCTATCTTAAATATTCACAATAATCTCTTCTTTGACATTAACTTTTTTAAAAATGTTTATTCATTCTTGAATATTTCATGATAAATAGTTTCCCATATTATCTTTCTCACCTTCAATAAGGGTGATTTATTTTTTCAATCATTGAAAAATTCCATATAACAATAAAACTAATTCAATGGGAAAATAATGCATAAAATCATTTAAATCACCAAATAATATATCATGAGAATGTAAATATATATGATAATAACCTAAAATAATTGTTTTTTCATGGGGATAGTTTAAAAAATATTTTTCCCTTGCTTCAAGAACACTTGACCATGTTGATACAATTGAAGTAGAATTATTAGATAAATCCTTTATGGGGGAATGAACTACATGTTCCTCTTCTTCTAAGATAGATCTTACTTATATATTATCATGTCTTAGAGATATTGATCATTATTCCTCTTGTCTCAAGACGAAAAAATTATTCAAAATTATTTTCTATTTCTTTTTTTATTTTAGTCATTGTATTCATAAAAACATAATTCTAGTATGAAATAAATTAATCTTAACCAAAACAAAACATCATTATGAATTGAGGAAAGAAACCTCAATGCTTATAAAAATTTAAAAACATTAAATAGATAATCCAAAAAGGTGAACCTTCCTTTGATACCATTTGTTAGGATCTATTATGGTAAAATCAACACTGGGGGGGATGAATAAGTGTTCATGTAGTTTTAACCAATGTATTATTTTCATCCCTTTAACTATTTTAACAGTTAATATTTTGATTCTATCATTATCTTAAATTTCATTCATTCATTATCACACACAAAAATTAAAAAAAAAATTTATGGGGTTCAAATTTCAAGAAGAAACTATAGTCCATGGAATAATAAAGAAACACTACAGGACCAGAAGACCCACTATAAACAATTCATTGAGCTAAAAACTGGAAGGGTGTATCCTTGAAACTTATGTTTTCACTATATTTATTTGAAAATGTATTGGTGTTTACTATACATTACAATGATTGTAGATAAAAACCATAAGTTTTTTTATCTAATAGGTTATTGATTGTTTTATATGTTTTACATTAATCAACTTAGTATTCAATTGATGAGTATCAAGTCACATATTTCTATTTGAGTGCATATCATGACACCAAATAGATTAATTACTTCATCCACATATTCATCATGTGTAAACTAATATACACAAAACTTATCTTTTATTACTATATACACTTATATATTCTCTTTTATTTTTATTCTCCTTCATATATTGTAAGACATATTTTTTCATCTATATATTCAAGTGTGAATATCAATTATTCTTAAGAACTTCATATCCAAATAATCTAATCCTTTTTCTTATTCTTATGAAAGTTAATTTTCACAACATATTCTTCTTATATTCTTCCAATTTCTTATCCTTATTCTTATTCACACTTCAGTGAACTTGATCAGCCTATACTAGTTCTCTTCTAAAGTATTTGAATATTCAAAATGTATATTATTTATTAGAGTTAGGTCTCTCTCACTTTAGTTTTTCAATACTAACCAAATATTTTTCCATTAGTTTCTATATTATATCACCAACAAAAGCTGCATCTCTAATATCCTACAATACATAGATTTGATAATAAAAACTATAGTTTTAGTTACTAATTTCCTCTCTATTCTTAATTTATATATTCACTGTCTCACATGAATAATTTATTTCAATAAAAAATATTTTAGAGATTCAAATCCTCTTGGATATTTAGTTACGTTCATAGAATTGATCCACAATTTTCTACCTCGTCTTCATCTCATAAAAAATTATTATATTAAAATTATCTATAACTGGATAAACATGTAGTAGATACTGCAATATAGTCCCTTAAATATTTCCCACTTGTTTAAATTCACTATACCATGTGAATTTAAACATCCAAAATCCTTTCAATTGATCTATAAATCTTAGCATCTTCATCTTTAATACATACTGCACATTGGTATATATGTATGACTTGAATTGTGAAATATATCTTCACATAGAATCTATTTTCAAAATTCATTCCTAAATAAAAATATATTAATTCAAATAATTATGTGATTTAAGTAGTGGTCTAATAGAAATAATCTATAATTTATAACCATTATTCACATGGCATGTATTTACTCCAATTTTATTATCACAAGAAACTATCCCATATTCATCATGGTATATAAAATTGCATAATATCCACATTCCTTAAAACCATGGGTTCATAAACCTATACAAGACTTGAAGCACATGAATCATAGAATTAATTAATTAATGGATTCCATATTCATCTTAATTATTCTTAATGTGATCCATGTATTCGACTTCCATGCTGAATGAAATTCCCTTTTTGATCTTGGATAACCTTTCATTCATTTTTACCATCTTTAGTACATGAATGAAAAACACATCATTCATGCATGATAAATCAAAAAAAATTATTCAAAGCCTTTATATAATTTAGGGAAGTACATAAATTATGAATATACCTTGTATTTGTCTTTTATTTCACCTAAAGTGTGACTTTCATGATCATTTCTCAGAGAATATCTTGAATGAATCTACCAAAATTTGGATGTTCTATTTTTAATTTTATTCACATTACAGTAACATGTTCCTTCATATTATTTTGGTCGATCAACCTTATTCATGTGGAATATGTACTCTAATAAAGAACTCAATTGTTTTAGTTCTTAACTCACAATATCATATTATTTTATGAAACACTCATGGTAGGTTCATATTTAATCATATAAGATATGCCATGATGGAAATCATAATTTACGGCTTGTGGTGGTCTTCTCATGGAAGCTTATAAATATGGATGATAATTCTTCACAGAATATCCATTAATGGTCTATACTGAAACTCGTGTAAGATATAATTTATCCCACAAACAATCCATGATTGAATCATCTATTCATAGAAGGTACATGTTTATGTTCATAGAATATCCATAAATCCATGGATCTATTATAGTTCCCTGATCAATAGATGATGTTAAGGATTTTTTTCACATGGATGATACAAGTTATGTGAGTGAGGGTTTCATTTTAGAGGTAGGATATGATTATGTGGAATGATTGTATAGTGCTTATGGATGAAATTAGATAGATCTCATTCGATGTATATTATTTAAAGATGAGAATAATACTACACATCCTGTGAGTCTCACATTAGACTTCTGATCTTGATAGATTTGGTTAATAACAGTTTCCACATGCTCAACTATCTATAACAAGTCCATGGTAGATAAAGTTGACTCCCCGAGCCTCTTGTTTCACCCCACACCAGAGAGGTTATCCACCATCCTTCACATACGTGACTACCCGATGATAGGTTATACCTACATGCCCCTATCTACCTATGTATAGGATCTACCCCCACTGTACTTTTTCTAGTTCAACTGGACCTGTTTAGATACCTCTCACATGGCTTATCTAGAGTCATACATTTGTTTTTAACTAATTTCTTGGCTATATAGAGGTTAGTTTAGTTTTTTAAATTCCTTAAATACTTTATTTACTAAATATAAGTATGTATTCCAAAAATTAAATAACAAAAACCTTCATCACCACTTAATAACACTTCAAAAACATCATCCATATATATTTTTAATTATCCAAAACAACATGAATGGAAATCCTTTTTTTTATATTATTTCTGTTATATAAACAATGGCATGGAACTTCACAAAAAATTCTTCCCAGAAAACAATAATTCATAACTTGTTATTCTTCATGCTTGGATTCATCGACTAAACATACAATATACTTCTTCACTATAATTATTCTTCAATATATTGAGATCTATAGAAAATAAATAAATCTCACAAAAGTGGGACAAAAAATTATCAAACTAATACATGAACTCCTTTATCTCTATTATAGCCATATGATATGATGGAACGGATATATATTATGTCATTGGGATAATATTGAGAGAAAAATTTAACTCCCTCTCTATTAGAAAATTAGGGAAATCCTTATATGAAATTTTAAAAATATCTCTCTCTATTTGAGGAGGTTATTTCATTACATATTATTTTCCTACTACCCTTATAAGAGGTAATAAATGACTTAAATAGTTTAACACTAATGTTATATGAGGTCTAAATTAATTTTATTGAGGATACCATTCACCAAGTACAAGATGATATTTTTAAATATAATATATAAATACATACCTTCAATGGTAATCATTGATATGATCTTTGAATAACTATTTGGAATATTTTTAAGTTTTCTAAATGATAATAAAATCCCATTCTAGAAATATTTTATCAAGAGATATGATTCAAGAATGACAACCAAATCCTTAATCCTTATTTATAAGAGGAGTGTATATCTCTGTTATATATGAAGTCACGTCAAAAGAGAGATTTAGTAAATCCATAATTCAGGAAGTGATAAATGCTTGAGAGGAACCTATACAAAATAATGAATCCACCATAGATGATGCAATAAATATAGTACCCCATACCTTATGAGTTCCAAATTCTAATTTCTTGGTTTCTTGTCTAGTATAATATAAAAAAAAATTTAACGTGATTCTATAATCTCTTATTGAGTTAATTCTTACTCTTCCATTGAATCTTTCTATGAGAATGATCACCTCTACCTTGATGTTCTTGAGGAAAATATCTTAATATGTTAGAGACATGAAATTAAATATAGGATATTTTTAGAAAAAAGGAACCCACACCACTCTTATGGAATTATTCTCCCTATAGAACATTAAGAGGTACCCTATATAGACATAAGATTGAAAATCTATAGGCGCCACATAGCATAATGGTTTTGAGTTACCTTACTTACTACATTGATAACATATAATATTCTTATTTCTCACAAGCATTTAAAAATAGAATTTATATATGAAACTTGAACGATAACCTCTATAATAACCCTAAATTTTATCAATGGAATTTTCCATCCAATTATATAATTTTCATATTTATTACTGTAGAATTATACATAGAAAATTCACTATATGATAATCCAAAAAAATATGATATTAATTTGAACCTTAAAATTAGAGAATAAATTTAGCAATAAAAATTTAAAATTTTATAATGAGATAAAAAAATAGAAAATAAGATAATTATAATATGAAAATGTAGATATACTCGATCTACCAGAATAATTATACTCACAAAAAACATAGTATAAATGAAACCAAGTATTAATAATAAAAAATTTATAATGTAAATTAAAAATTTTAAAACCTTGAGGGAAAATATATGTGAAGGAAGAAAGAATTAAATATGATATTTTTCTAGAAAGTAGGTAATCAATATGACTGTTACAAATCTGATCATTGGAATAGTAATATGACCATTGGAACATTAATATGAGTATTATAAATAGTAACACAATCATTTGAATAGTATAAGTTCCCATGAGAGTGTAAAATAAATTTTTTTATCTTATAAAATAAAAATATGACATATTAATATGATGATACATATAAATAAATGTTTTGAAAATGGTAAAATAAGGATTTTAATTTTTATAAAACATGAATATTTTATTTATATTTTTATAAAACATATATTGATTTGAAAGAAATTTTATTTTCATAAAAAAGGTTTATAAATTAGTAATAAATTTTATTATGATGATAATATAGTTTTATGAGACTATAAATTTTTTTTGAAGGGTCATACAATTGATCAAAATATTAAAATTGGTATTTTTCAAATAAATAAAAATATTAATTAAAAAATAAATTTCTCATACTTATAAAATTATATTCTTAAAATGGATTCCATTTTTATAACCTATATGTTGAAAAAAATTTAGGAATATTTTTTTTTATTTTTCTAAAATAATTGAATTTATGGTGAATAGTGAAAGATGACACAACACTGTATTTTACATTAAAAGTTGAATACATGATTTATTACATATGGGATGATGTAAGAACCCATTAGTTTGAAATAAAAAAATGTAATGAATATATTATTGGTATTTTTGAGAGAAAATAATACACTAATGAATATATTATTCCAAAAAACCCCTCTCATCCCCTTATTAATACCACCCCTTATCCTCACACTATATAACATATTTAACTTAAAAAACATCTTCAAGAATTTATCATAAAATCTCCCCAAAATACCTATAATCCATGGTCTAAAAAAATACCATTTCAATGAACCTTAAGGGGTAGGATAAGAGGAGACAACCAAAGGAAGATGTAAATTGTCAACTAAAAACCATTGAATTTTATTATTCTCCAACCACAAAAAATTATTTTACATAAACTTGGAAATAGTAACTTAGATATCCTAAATATATTGATATGTTATTGTTATGGAATAATATTCATCTTCTACCCCTTTTAATGATATGTTGGTTCGCTGCCTCTATAAAAAACATATTTATTTTTTCTACACCACCTTAAAGGATGGTTATATAAATATTATTATTTTTAAATTAGATGATAATAATTATAATATAACTCATTTAATTTTATTAATGCGTTAATAATAATTTAATTAAATAAAATTAATCTAGTTCGTGATGGTTAGTAAAACAACATAAATGAACTAATTGTATAATGATACAGTTTATACAAAATGAATAATCCCTTTTTCAGAACAAAAATTGATATTTAGGAGAATTTAAATATATATAAGGAAAAAATATCCTTTCCTTTAACTTATACAGTTTTAGTACCATTTAGTATTAACTTCAATAATTATTCCTGAATGACCGACTTTGGAACCATGGAATGAATACCCTTTGAAAAACAAAATTTAACTTCATATCTCATTGAGATGGTTGTAAATGAATAAAAGATAATTATATTAAATAAAATATAGATGTAAAATGTTCTTAATTACATAATTTCTGAATCTAATTTTATTATTCAAGATTTTAAGTGAATGTGATGAATGATTCTATAACCCAAAGAACGGGAAAATCCAAACCACACTTCTTTATTTTGGGTCATGATATTTCCCTCTAAAATGAACTTAATCACACCATTATTATGATTTATTGATTAAATATTCTGTATATATATATATATATATTTCTATCTCTCACACACACATGAACACACAGACACACACATATATCTAGTTATCATAACATTTTTTGGGATATACAAGTTTTATGGGTTCACTCTCAATTTCATTCTTAGAGAAAACCTTATTAAAGGTAACTTATTTGTTTCTTATCCCTTTTCATGAAACACTATAAAAATTGATTTAAACTAGACATAGTTTCTAAGATTTACAATTTTATTATGAAAACACCTGTTCATTTTAATTCAGGTATTATGGAAATTGTTTTTCTCTTACCATCTTTAATGATTCTCTACCCCTTATCAGAAAACCCCACTTAAAATGAATATTTAAAAAATTATCTATCACTATTTTTATGTATTCAATTCACATAGACTTTATTTTTATGTAAAACTCTTCTTTATTTATCTAATAACTTCCATGAATTGTTTAGTCCCTTCATTCATGGAATTTATTATGATATTTCATTTGGCTAGGTTATAAGACATGATTATATTACGAATTTGTTTCCATGGGTAATTATTATGTTTATTCCTTATCATTAATTTTCTTTTATGGAACACATATGCATATACATGTAATTATGGGTTCTCCTAGATATCACTATAGTTTATTAGGTAATTTTTATGTTTCATGAAATGATATTTATTGTATTAGTGAGTAAACCTAATCCATGATGGGACTCTTTTGGAATTTAACATTGAATTATTATTTTGAAAAGTATTTTTTCTTTATAAATTCCTATATATCCCAAATAATATTATGAAATCTACTTTATGTCATGATTATATATGATTATTAATGAACCTTTCATTTTATGATATCATGTTATGACTTTTGCCTCATATGTTGAGTTTTTTATCATGCTCATTCCCTTATGAGGATTTATAGATCACAACTTTTATTTAATTATTTACTTAGTTATCTTATGCAGTTTAAGGATAAAAAGGGTTTTCAAAGCACATTATAGTGACTAAAATAATTATTTTATGTTTTAGTCTCATTTTTATGTATTATGAAGCTAGTATTTTAAAAAACCTATGCCTATTGATCATTGGTTTGTGATTATGGGATATTTATGTTAAAAATATTGTAGTAATATATATAGAGGC
This sequence comes from Viscum album, assembly GCA_963277665.1. NCBI lineage: Eukaryota > Viridiplantae > Streptophyta > Magnoliopsida > Santalales > Viscaceae > Viscum > Viscum album. Next base: position 197,592,286 of record OY728164.1, read on the forward strand.
TTGGGTTAGTATACATGGAATTTAAGAATGTTTTAATTATTTTTTGGGATTATTTTTTGAATAATTTAGTTAGAAAAATATGGATAAGTCTATGTATAGAAAAATATCTAGAAAGATTAGTGAGATATAGAGTGAGTGGTTATAAGCAATTAAATCCCTATCAAGTTACAAAAAGTGGGTGTGGCACTGGAATAGATGTAACTATGGGCAATAAACTCAAAAGGTATCATTGGGTATTCACTTGACATGTTCCTAGTGAAAATAATTAAGAATTTTCACATGAATGATTTGACACTTCTAGGGGATATTCTTTGAAAAATTCACAAACTCTTTATGAACCACTATTAAGGTATTTAATAGATTGTTATGTTAGAAAACATAATAGGTAAATTAACCTGGATAATCTATATTGATACCTAGAGACTCATAAGTTAGTATTTTTATTACATTTATAAGTTATTAATTATATTTAAATACTTTATCTATTTAATTGTTTATTTTTTGATATATTTTCATCCATAATTTCCTTGATTTTAGTTAACATTGTGAAATAGGAATAATCCTACCAACAACCAATGTGATAGTCAATGTGATGAGTAACATAATGAGATTTCAAACTTGATGGGAGTGGGAGTTGTGAACATCATAAAAGTATTATCTCAACTAAATAAAGTTATAAAAAATATCTTGAATTTTCTGTAATACCCTCCTTCTCCTATTAAAGATAATGTTAAAATTGAGTACTTTATGTGACAAAATAATTATACATTTTATTGATCTTATAATCCCCTCATCATAGAATAATGCATATGAGGACAACTTCACATGGATTAAATGGTATGCCTCGGACCTTTTCACCCATTATAAATGTAGTAAGGACCAATTTTTTAGTGTATTAAATCTATGTATAAAAAAATACATATCAATTAGAGCCTTCTATAGCTATGAAGAGTTTGTTTCTAGTGCCATTAAGGTTGATATAGGGATTAGAGACTCTCAATAATCTCATGGGGATTGAGATAAAAAGTGGAAAATGTGGATTAATTTAGGATGATCAATAGATAAATATCATAGAGGAAAGAAAAATCAACTGTCCACATGTCAAAAGTGTGTGAATAAACATATTAGATACTATCTTAAGGAAACTGAGAGATACTATAAGTGTAAAAAAGAAGGGAATCAGGAAAATAAATGCTGAAGGGATATGAAGAATCACACTAATGTGATGAATAAAAAGAATGTTTTCATCAATAGTCATCTTATATTCATGTGTTCCAACTACAAGGAACATGGGAATTATACATAAAAATTCCCTAAGACAATGGTTATTAGAGGAAATCAAATACAACACATTCATTGACTTAGAGAGAATATAGGGGAATATTATATCACAACTACTGAGGTGGATCCGAAAATTGATGCGGTGATTGGTATTCTAGTTAATCATTTATGAATAAAAAACTTACTATTTCATTATGGTTTTACACTTTCCTTCATATTATGTAAGTTTAGTAGAACTATTCAAATACCTCCTCAAAACATTGGGATAGAGTTATCTATAAGAACAAAAAAAAATGGAGAAATTTTTGAATCTCAAGTATATAATTCCTTCCCAATAAACATTTTCATACAGAAACTCATAGTAAATCTTTTCATACTTCCTTTAGTGGAATTTGAGGCTATAATGAGCATGGATTTGATATCCTTATATAAATCTAGTTTCACCTATGAGGAGAGGGAGACCACTCTTCACATCCCGAATCATCCTATAATTCTATACAAGTGTAAAGAGAAGAATGAATCTCCTTTAGAATCATCTTTTAATGTGTGTATACTATTTCCATAGAAGAAATCACATATATATCAAATTAATGAGACAAATGAGTGAATCTTGATAAAATTCATGCCCATTGAGATGGACTATACTACTGTATTCCCTAAAGTGTTTACTAGTCTTCTTCCCAATCGAGAGGTTGAGTTCTAAATTTAACTTATAACAGTAACCCTGCCAATATCCATGAATCCATACAGAATGACCATTATTGAGTTATAAGAACTGAAGAATAATTTAAAATAGAATATAGACAAGGGTTTTATATTCCAGATTTATTCACCATGGGGTGTGTGAATACTCTTCATAAAGAGTAAAGATAGGTTAATGTGAATCTTAATTAATTATCTTGAAATCAATAAAATGATGATGAAGAAAAAGTTTCCCCTTCAATGGATTAATGACTTGTTTGATTAGATACATGGGGTCCGATACCTCTAAAATGTTGAAATTTGGTTAGGGTATCATCAAATAAATGTTAAAAGGGATGATATTCCCAAGACTACCTTTTGAACTAGGTATCATCACCATGAGTTCTTATTTATTTCATTCAAACTCACTAATTCTACAAAAATATTCATTCACTTTATAAATGTGTCTTTATAAATTACCTCTATGAATTTATGGGAGTATTTTTAGAAGATATTTTTATATACTCCAAAATCAAGGAGAAGCATTAGGATAATTTGAATAGTTTTCTAAAGGCTTTGATAAAGGATAATCTATATTCCATGAACAATAACTGTGAGTTTTAGGTGGAGGAAGTATCATTATTGGGGATTATTTTCACAAAAAAATGGATATCTGTGGAACCTTATAAGAAAAAGGTGATTGTGGAATGACCTAAAACAATATCTTTAACAAAGATCTGTATTTTATTTCGACTGGGTGGCTATTAATGATGATTTGTGAGAAACTAATAAAAATTTTAAAACCTTCAAATAAATATAAATAAAAATGGTGGGATGTGTTTATGGGAAATTAAATGTGAAGAGTGATTCAATGAATTTAAAAAGAGTATTATCACTCCACTAGTACTCACACAATCCTCAACTGGGAAACTTTTTTTGGTATAGAGTAATGCTTCAATGAAATTCTTAGGTTGTGTACAAATGAGAATTGATAAAGTGACAACATAAACCTAATGGTAGTTTAAATATGATGATAAGAACAACCCAACACATGATTTGGAGTAGGGTGTAGTAATCTTCACATTAGAAATTTGGAAGAATTATCTTTATGGTGATAAGTGAGAAATATATATAGATTATATGAGACTAAAATATATATTCACCTAGAAGGATGTTAATACATTAAACGTATTATGGTTAGAGGTGATCAAGGAATATAAAAGATAAATCCACTACTATCCTGTGAAACCAAATAAAGTGGAAGATTATCAAAGTAGAAATGATCTGACAACCTTATCAATGCGAAGAATTAAAAAGGGTACTATATTCCTAGACTTTCAGAGGATGGAAATGGTAATAATAAATGAATGAAAATAATTATTCATTTTTAAAATTATTTCTCAACCATCCCTTCAAGAGAAGATAAAAGATTCCCAAAGGGATGTTGTTGAAATATAGAAGAATTAAGAAGCTATAAGAAAATTTAAATTCTCAGAGATAAAAATTTATGACGATGGAGTTCTAGTATTTTCTTAATGACAATGTGTACCATCAAATCCTAAGATAATGAATGATATACTGAATTATTAATATAGATACACCTTCTCCAACCACTTATGGAGAATGAAGATGTATCATGATCTATGAGAGAACGGTCTATAGGACAATATGAATAATGAGATCATGAAGTATACATACAATTTACTGTTATTTTAGAAATTTAAGGCCTAAAGGAAAAATTCCAATGGAATGATGAAACCATTACCCCTACTTATATATAAATGGGAGAACATAACTATGTATTTTTTCATAGACTTTCTAATGAAATCCAAATGTAATAATTTTATATGGGTTTTGATGGATAATCTTATAAATAATAATTATTCCATTATTATTTTAGGGGAAATTGATAAACATGTAAGGATATACATCAGAAAAGTTTTGAGGATACATGGAACCCCACTATAAATTGTTTACATTTGAGATTTATGGTTTAACTCCAATTCTGGAAAAGTCTCCAACATGATCTGAATACCTTGTTGAAAATTATTATGAATTATCAGCTGTAAAGTAGTGACCATCCTGAGAAGACTTTAAAAAAACTTGAGGACATGTTGAGAGAATGCTCGATGGAATTTAAAGGAGGGTATAATCAACATATTTATATATTTGAGTTCTCATACAATATTAGTTTCTAGTAAATAATCAAGATGGACTTCTATGAAGACCATTATGAGAATATATGTAAAACACCTACATGTTGGGATACATTTGGTGAACACAGCCTACTGAGGAAAAAATGGTTGAAGAAATGGTAAGAAGGTCAAAACCATTTAGAATAACATTAGGGTATCTCAATATTTAAAAAATATATATTCTAATAACTACTATAGGGACTTAGAGTTTAAGGTTAGAGATAAAGTGTTCCTCAACATATCTCCATATGAGAGAATCTAGATATTTTTAAAGAAGGTAAAGTTAAGCCCTAGGTACAATATCCCCTTTGAGAATATTGATCACACTGTAGATGTATCCTATCTATTAGCACTCCCACCAACCCTATATCAATTACATTATATAACACCCAGTGATTTTGTGAAATATATTTTTTGAATTAATTTATTTATTTTGATAATTTTCATTTCACGCATCACTTGAAATAGTATTTTTATACTGAAGAACTAAGTTTGCATTGCATTATATGCAACACCATGTCAATCATGAACCACAAAAAACATAAATTTTATATTTATTGACACATAACACAAATGTCAGCTTACGTAAAATGAAATACTGACTTTCTTCGATGGCTTGCATAACACGCAAGACTGAGTTTTACCGAATAATAATATATCATTAAAATTATTATTATTTAATATAATAAGATATAACCTAGACATTAAGAAGGTATTTGTTAATAGGATTACCTAACTTATGAAAATATATAGTTGAATTCACTGGTAAAAAATTAATTATAAATGAATATAAGAACCAATTTAATATAAAGAGAATGTTTTTATAAAAACCACTTTTATGCTCAAAATAGAATTTTATCCTAATAAATAAAATTAATTACTATTTTTAAATGATATTAATGTCATATATTTTTTATATTCAATCAATTTTTTTAAATTGAATATATTTGATAGACATAATATAAAAATAAACCCAATATTACTCATAAAAACCTTTATTTTTATAAAAGTAGTATTATCGCTTTTTAATGACGAAAATATTTTAATACTAAATTTTGGAACATTTATAAATTTTACATGTATAAAAATTAATTTTTGAAAGTGAAAAATAAAAATTATTTTCGGATGATTTTTTGGTATTTTTCACTGAAGTTTCATTTTTTGACGAATAGTGAAAGAAACGGAATTTTAATTTTAAAATGATTTTTCATTTAATTTATTTATAATTTTAAATTATGTTATTATTGGATTTAAAGATAAATTGTGTAAAATATACATAAATTAATATAATTTAAGAAATTATAATCAATTTCACTTTGAAATTTTATATAAAAACATACCAAACATTTGAGCATTTTTACTTTAAAACCCCGCTTTGTCATCCTATCTACAAGATTAAATTTAAATTAATTTCTTCTACTTATGTGATTGGATTTTGTTAAAATGGATTATATATTTTGAATCAACATATTTTATAATGTATAATAATTTAATCTAAATTTTTTTAACAAAAATATTAGTGAATGTAATTAAAATTAATTACAACTATTATGAGGAAAATTAGCTTAATAAAGGACTAAACCGTAATGTTAAGTCCCAAAATGACCTAGAAAATTTTCCAAAATCCATTCTATGACCATATTTAGATCATATTATACATTTTATCTTATTAGGTGTATTATTGGAGTCACTTTTCATATGAAAAACGTGGGAGGAATTCCATATTAAAAAATTTACATGAATGTCACTCCTCCTACACTATAAAAAGGAACTCACCCCTCCCACTTACTCACACATCTAAAAAAGCTATGTATCAGATAATTTATTCCCAAATATCTCCTAAGAATACCTCCCCCAAAAATAAAATCCTCATCTTTGGTATAAATCCATCATAGTAAGTCCTTTTGTGAAAACTAAAAAGGAGTTACCAAAAGAAGAGATAACATCCTTCCTCAAGCTCCTGCGATTTATTTTCATTATCTAACGCTAATATATTCTTATTACATGATTATATAATAATTTTAGTATCCTAAATAAACTTATATGTTGTTATTCTAAGGTATTTAATTAAAATTACACATAATTATATCTAATGGGTAACAAACTTGCTATTCTTGTGTATGGTGAACTACTACAAAATGAAATGATATTATTTGTCTTTCCATTACCACCTATCATGGTTAGAAATTAGGATGGACAATATATTTTTATATGATATATATGATATATTTATGATTCTATAATTATTATATAACAAATACCTTCATGATTTCTAACATGTATAAATATAATAATTTCATTTGGGGAAGTGTGGACTACAACCTTCTCAAAACGATATGATTCATTCACACTCTACATGGAATGTAATAAGGATGGTTTTAAAGAATTTATATGATATATATGACATAATAATTATATTATAATTATATTATATATATATACACATATATATGTCATTTACTTTATTTCTTTCAATATGTCAATAAAACAAAAACAACGTTCATGCGTACGTATGACCTAACATCTCCTTGAACTGTGTATTCCATATAATATTTATAACTTTTATAGATTATTATAAATACATATATAAAAAATATATATTATATTTATATAAATTTTTTACATTATTTAAATAATTAAATTATTATCTAAGTAATAGGATCAAGAATAATAAGCCAAAACATATACAAAAAATAAAGCGGATATTACCAAAAACAGAACATTAACATGGAGTTGTTAATAAATGGGTAAAATAAAGTCATAAAATAATAATAAATCGTATTAGATATAAGAATATGGAACTTTGGTTGATTTATAAAAAATTATATTTAATATTCAATAGTTTTGAATGTTCCGAATAAATTGAAGACTTAAGGTAAGGGGGGTTTCATCTAACTTTTTATTTCTATGAGATATATCCTTTATTCACCAATAATTTATTTTGTGTCGTGTGTATATTGCTAATGGATGTATTATGTGATTATTATAATTAAATTTATTAGTAATTAAATATCAATTTGATGATATTTATTTCATGGGGGTTGTATTTCAAATGTTACCAAAATTGGTAAAGTAATTTTGTCACAATTTTCGTTCTTTGAGACACATACCAAGTTATGAACCTATATTTTTCTATGAGGTGTATATAATTTATTTTTGAAATGTAATATCATGAAAATATTTTTTTAATTATATTTTAAGAATAATTTGATGTTATCCACTCCATTATATTATGATTTAAAGTTACCAAAGTGGTTACATTATATAGCACCAACCTCATCATTTATCGATATTGTTTATGATTATGATTAAATAGATGAAATATTATGATCCATATCTCAAGAACTCTAATGAATTTTCTTAACTTCTAGATATTCTCTTTATATTTATGTAATGGTACCATTTTTTAACTCTCTCATACTTATGGTAATTAAAAAATGATTTTATAAAAACATGACTTTATTTCTCCTTTTGGTCTGAAATCTATGTTCTTTCAAAACTATGTTTTCCAAATTAATGTTTTCAAAAGACGTTTCAATATTATCCTATGATGTTTAAATGAAATTTTTAACCATGTATTAACTTTTTAAAAAATGGTTTTAAAAGGAATATTCTTGTCATTTTCAGATCAATGCACTTTTCTTAAATTATAAGTTGGAAAAGGAACGTTCATCATGTACAGACCTACCCACCATCCAAACCATAATTTAATTAATACATTCATTTCTTTATAACAAGTTTATTTTTTAATAAATTTTTTTTCCTGATATTCTATAATTTTATTTCAGTGGTTTTCAAAGAAAAAGGGTTTTCAAAAATTATTTAATATTAAAAAAATGTTTTTAATCATTTTAGAAGCTTACTTTATATGTTTTCAAAAGGTTTTTTTTCAAAGAATGGATTTAAAATGCCTCAAAGAATATTTTATATATTTTCAAATTATTTTCATGAAAACCATTTTCAAAATGTTTTCAATCTCTTTTATAAGTTTTCAAAATGTTTATAAATTATTTTATAAGTTTTAAAGGAAAAAGGTTATCAAAATTATTTCTTGATTTCTTCCTAAGTTTTAAAAGTATTTTCAATGAAAATTGTTTTCAAAATTTTTTATGTTTTAAAAATACCTTTTCAAATAATAAAGGATATTTTACTTAAGATTTTTAAAAAATGTTTCAAAATTATTTTCCATCTAAGATGACATCTATTGATGTAACTCATTCCTTTCTAGGAAATGATCCAAATGTAACTTTCATATTATTTCTCTAAATGTTTTATTTTTTTAAGGTATGATGTTTATGAAAATTTGTTTCTATTTAATGGGTTATAAGTTTATGAACCTTGTTCATATTACATGGGTTATATACTTATGAAACCTATTTTGCATCAATAGGTTATACCATTATAAATTCTTATGAAACCCATTCTAATTACATGGGTTATACTCTTAGGAAACCTATTTATCTTCAGCAGGTTATACCATCTTAATTTTTTATGAAATAAATTTATCTTAGATGGGTTATACCATGATAAATTATTATAAAACTTGTTTCCTTTCACCGGTTATTCTAGGATGAAATGATTATGAAACCTATATATTTTCCATAGGTTATGATATGATTAAATGTTTATGATTCCAATTTGATTTCATGTTTTATGATATGATGTTTATGAAACCCATCTCTTTATATGGGTCATGATATGATTCATGTTTTATTATCTTGTTGAACACATATGTATGATTTTATTATGTGACGGGTGGGACCTAGATCTCCCTCTAATGAATTGGGTAATGATTTATATCTAATGAGATAATGATGAGAACCATGTTGATGAGATTTATCCACTATAGGAATATGGGGAAACTTGATCCACTATGGAAAGATGGGAAAACTTGATCCACTATGGGAATATAGGGAAACCCAATTCCATATGGGAAGATAGGAAAACCTAATCCACTAATGGAAAATGGGGAAACCTGATCCCTTACAAGGAAAGGACTACTGTTGGGGATGGTGGTGTGTCTTTCCCATAAGTGTAGTCCTTATGAAGTTCCATGATAAGTTTTTTTCAAAGAGCCTTGACTTATAGGTAATGATATTTCATTTTTACCTATTTTCCACAAATTCTATGTCTTATGCCTATGATATACTCACATGGTTCATGTTCTGGATTATCTTATGATTCATGTATTAGGAACTACCAATATTTATTCCATGTTTCTAGTTTCTGATATTATATATGTAGTGTATGATATTCTAGCATTATGCTCATGATCTCATACCCATATGTTCATGTTATACTTGCATATTTCCTTTATTTACCCTTACTGAGCTTTCTATCTCAGCCATTTCTTATGTTTCCTTTCTAGAGGTTATGATGAATTATTTTAAAGTTGAATTATAAAGGGGGAAGATATTTATGGGAAACAATGAGGAACTTTCACTGAGTTTGATGTATTTTGTTCTATTTTTCAAAAGGTAATAAAATAGTATGTTCTTTGGGAATCTCTTTTTGTAATGTATTAAGTATTACACAAACAATGTTGTAATTAATATTTATATTATGATAGGGTTGTCATAGTTGGTATCAGAGGAAACGTTTAGTCATCCTTTGGAAACTAGTATGAGAAAAAATTAGTGATATACCTAGGTATATTTATAATGATATGTCTAGGGATGTCTCTAAGGATAAGTATAAGGATAAGTTAATTTTTTAGAAAATGTGCTAGAATTTTAGTAAATTATATAGTGAACGGTTTCATAGAAATACATCCCTATATGGATACTACAAGTGGACATGGTTTGGGTACTAATGTACTTTGGAGTAACAACCATGACAAGACGTGTTAGGCCCGACTCGAGCGTAACTTGGTACACAATAAAGGGCTTTACTGCACACCTGATTTGAAACTCCCATGGGATATTCTTTAGATATTTAAAAAATATTCACAAAAAATCAATAAGGTATAAACAATCAGTTTCCTATGAATAACCTGATATTAACCTAAGTTGTAATCGAATAAAGAATGTGTCGTAATTTAGACATCCCATAATTGTTTTTATGATTATTTGGTTCCTTTCTAGAAAAAATATTTCTTAAACTATGATTTTTGGTTTAATTAAATGGAGATAACAATTAGGAACTGGGTTAACAATGAATATGATAAAAATCTTTCAGATGAGAAGAAAAATGGGATGATGATTAGATTGAAGGATGTTGTAATTAGGCCTAATAAATTTTCATAGAACATGATTAACAACATGTAACATAACCAAAACATGGTATCACAAAGTAAGTGAAGAAAGGATTTCATTGGGAGTTTAGGTAATAGAAACTATGAAGGAAATTAGATCTATTTTCCTTCATGTTAAGAAAGTGGAAAGAATTACCTAAGTGGATGTATTAGAGGAACAAGAAGATGTATTGACTATGGAAGATAAGGACACAAAGCAAGTAACATGAAATGAAAAATGAAAATTTCAGTTAACAAAATGGATTGAAATATTAACCCCCAAGGTATTATCAATTTTTGAATTATTTAAATGTTTAAATTATGAGATTTATGGAAATCAATGTCCTAAGTGAAAAGCTTAGGAATGGAACCATAAAGGTGATACAAGTAACAATTTTTATGATGATGATAAAGAGACCAAGAACAAGATATGAAAGGTACATGTTTTTCTAATAATATTTTTTACAGGAATGGTTAAATTGATTTTGATAAATATTAAGACATGATTAATATTTAACATTTTATTAAAGGGGAATTAAAGAATAAGACGATGAATCATAGTGAATTATTTGAGAAGAAAATTGGGTGAATGAAGTATTTATGCTTTGGAATTCAAAGATTATGTTATATGAATCAGGAAATATATATAGTAATTTTATTATAAGTTTTTCATAAAGGATATTAAAGGATATTTTGAATGGTCCTTGTGAGGTAGAAAAGTTATTTCATGAAAATGTGATATTTTGATCCGAGGAAGGTAACCCATAAGTTATTTCTAATATTGAGATATTTACGTTTGGATAAAGATACGTTGTATATGAATAAGTAAATTGGATGGTACTAATTACCATAGAACTGATAACATATTTTTTTTTTGAAAAATTAGTATATTTTATCATGGATGAAGTTTACAACTTCTTGGATTTATAGAATATATCCAGTAATATTTGGAATAAAGAATCATGCATGTTTTCTAAAATTATTTATGTTAATTCAAGTTATTACCATGTTTTAAGAAAATATATGATGAGGGTTATAGTGGAAAAATAATTTTAAAAAAATTATTACATGATTTTAAGCATAATTTATCTTCAAATACTAACCTAGGATTGTAAAGTCTAGTGCCTTTGGAAGATTTGAAACATAATTAGAAAGTATGAAAGAAAAATAAAAACATATTTTATTTAATCATCATAATGAGATCCTAAAACTCTTTTAGACCTGATATCTGCATAGGATAAACTAGGAAATACATGAAAAAGTGATGATCTAAAAATCCTAGTAAAGGAATGAAAACAAGAATAAAGAAAATCACATGGGTCATAAGGCATACCATGATGACATAAAAAGGCATGGAACATGAATAAACATATAGAATCATAACATATAGAACATGGGATCTTGTAATAATGGAATCATATTAATCTAGAAGAAACATAAAACATTAAATAAGTATTATTAAAGGCTCATTTAACATGATAGATCATGAGTTAAGTCTAACCACTAAGACTATTTCACATGGATCATGAGTCAAGGCTAACAACCAAGACTGTTGCACATGGAGAACAAGTTAAGGCTAACCACCAATACTGTTGAACATTCTGTCTAATGATACTAAACATTAACCAATGAATTGGAGTGATATCAGAGTGCACCCATAATAAAATGTTCATAAATAGGTGTTCCACAGGAATAATCATATATAATCAATCAAACATAAACATAAGGGTTATCCATGTAAATAATTTAGTATCATAATCACATCAAAAGGCATAACAAAGGGGAATATGATAATGGTGTCCATGAAAGAATGTATTTAAATAATACATGAACATTAAAAAAGTAAAATAGTTATATATCATGACAATTTATGTCAAAATGAAGTGAAAACATGTAGAAATAGTTTTTAAGAGACTTTCGAAATAAAACATTTTAATGCGGTTTAAAGAATATATTAAAGATTCTTTAAAAATGAAAATGCATAATTGGTTGCATAAAACCATAAATGAACCAAGTAAATTTTTCATGATAAAATTTTTTATTTTAGAAAGGTAATGGTGGATTAAAACATATTATAGAGTGTACTCTCAAATGGATATGAATTTGGGAAGTTCCCTTTAATCGGGATTGCTTATCAAGAAGATTTAAGAAGGGAACTTTTTTCAAACATGTATTTCCCCATAAAAGAAGTATAGAATGATCTGGATACTTGATTTTGGAACATATAATCTAAATTTATAATATGTACATTATAATAATTAATAATTACATTGGGGTATAGAGAGATAAATCATTACCTGAAGGGAAAATAGTGGTTTAGAAAGAATCCCTTACCTTATGTCCAAAAGTGTTCAACACTTGAACTTAATGTCCATAATAATAAAATTATATTCATTAATAATTTAGTTCAAAACCTTTTTAACATATATTTTATTTATTATAATTTTATAAATATCATTTACGGACTTTTTTATGAGTTTTAAGATCCAATTTCATCATTTGGGAGTGTTCATTTCCTTGGTTTTCATGATTGGTTTACTTGTATAAATGTATGAAAGATTACATAAAATGAAAATAGATATACAGAATTAAACATACATATTATTAATGAAAAGAAAGAAAATTAAATGGTTATATAATTCATATGGTTATTTGGGTTGGGGATAAATCATTATATATGACATTAGTGATAATCGTTTAGGTTATTTTGTCAGTTTCTCGATAATCACAAACTAGTTTTATTTTATTAATTAATATTATTTATATATGTCAGTTATAGAACATAAAATATTTTATAAAATAATTTTTAAAATCCTTTTCAATAATTATAATGGTTTTATAACCATCCTAGAAGGATGTTATGGAAATTGAAAACACATCTTCCTTGAATGTGATAAATGAATTATTATGGAAAATGTTTTCATTTTTAGAAAAAAAAAGGAGAGGGAAAGGGAATTGATTACGGGTTATTCCAAAATCATAATAAAGTTGTAGTTTATATAAGATAATATTTTTATCATGAAAGTTGAATTAGGGTAGGTTAGGAGAGAATAATAAAATAACTTGAAAAAAGTAAACGAAAAGAAAGAGGTTTTTACCTCTTGAATTTTCTCCTTGAGAACCTCCTTGAGGCACTTGAGTATGGCCTTTTGATGTGACTAAAGGATCTTGGAAATGGGGGAGATACTTGGGAATAGGTTTGTGCATAATGTGGAAATACTTAAAGGCTTTAGACTTGTGAGGAGAAGGGTGTTTAGGGGTTGTATTTACAGTGGATGAGATTGGTGTTTTCTCATTATTTTATTCAGTAGTTTATTATTTTGCCTCAAAACTATGAATAGATTAGAAATTATCACTAAATATATTAAAATAATGAAAGTTTATTAAATATTATGGTGATAAAATAATAAATGACTCAATTAATAATTTAGTTAACTTATAATGTATATATACTAAAAATTACCATATTTTACTATTCACAATAAATTCAAGTATTTTAGAAAAATCAAAAAAATTCAATATAACAAATTTTCGATGAGTTGAATTAAAAAATGAACTCTATTTTATTAAAATAATTTTCTTAATGGGAGAAATTTAAATTTTTATTAAAATCATCATTTAGTTGGAAAATACAAATTTTAAAATTTTAACTGATTTTATAACACTATGAAATTTTTTTTAAGGTATCATAAAATTATCTTATAATTATAAGACCAAAAATAGTAATTTAGGAATATAATTTATGAAAATAAAATTTGTTTTAAATAATTACCTTAATTATAAAGTATTAAATAAACATTTATGTTTTATAAAAATATCTATACTTAATTAATAATTTCTTAATAATATATTTACTAATACTATGATATAATTACATCATATTTCCATTTATAAGATGTAAAAATTTTATTTATACTTTCATAGGTGAGGTTACTATTCTAGTGGTTGAATTACTATTCCTAAGTGTTATATTACTATTCTAAATTTCATGCTACTATTCCATTGGTTTAAGTTTCTTAATTTATTTAAATACCTATTCTTTCATTTATTATTCTTTTATAAAGTTTTTATTTTTTATCTAAGTGATTTTATATGATTCACACCATATAACATAATTATAAGAACTGAATTTCCATTGATAAAATTTTGGGTCGTTACATTCTTCCCCCTTGTGAAATTTCACCCTCAAAATTTTATCTTATAAACTAAGGTGGGGAATAGGTGAGGGTACCTATCCTTAATTGATTCCTCTAGTTCCCATGTTGCCTCTTTGTACGTATGGTTTGGCCATAGTACTTTGACCATGTGAGTGGTCTTGTTGCGTAAAATTTTTTCTCTACAATCCAAGATCTTCACTGGTTGCTCCTTGTAAGAGAGAAAATATTCCAACTATAGTACCTTTGGATTCAATACATGTGAGTTATCTAGAATATACTTCATTAGGAGGGATATGTGGAATAAATCATGTACTTGAGACATGGTAGGTGAAAGTGCTAGTCAATAGGCCAAAACTCCAATAAGATCAAGAATCTAGAAGGAGCCTATGTACCTAGGAAATAGATTTCCCTTATTAAAAAATCTTATGACCCTCTTCCATGGAGATATATGGAGGAATACAATGTCTCCAACCTTAAACTCCAGGTCTTGTTGATGATTGTCTACATAGTTCTTCTATCGACTTTGAGCTTCCTTGAGGTGTTTCTTAAGGGTTTTCACCTTTTACACCATTTGATCAACCATTTTTGGTCTTAACATCTTATGTTCACTAACTTCATCCTAGAATTATAGTGTTATATATCTTTTCCCATAAATAGATTCATATGGAGCCATTTGGATGCTTGAGTAAAAGTTTTTGCTATAATAGAACTCAACCAGAGGTAGATATTGGTCCCATCCTACCTTAAAGTCCATATAACATGCTATCAACATTTATTATATTATCTAAATAGTTTTCTTAGATTGGAAATCATTTTGAGGATGATAGTCCGTACTAAATTTCAACTCAGTGTTCTGAGCATGATGGAGAATTTTCTAGAACTTGGAGTGAATCTTGGATCCTAATCAGATATAATTTTTAGTGGTATTCCACGAAACCTCACCACTTATTTAATGTATATTCATAAAAATTGATTGAGTAATAAGTCCTGTCAAACTGAGATAAATTGAGATGTATTTATAAGATGATCCACAATGACTCTTATAGCATTATTCTCTCTGGATGTTTTTGGATGTCCAGTGAAAAGTACATGGTAATGTTCTACAACTTGCATGTTAGTATGTATAATGGTTCCACCATCCCTTTAGAATTTTTCTCTTCATTGTTCAATTACTAACATACCAGGAACTTTGAGGTATATTCAGTAATTTATTTCATCATATTGTCCCACTAATAGTTTTCTTGCATATCTCGATACATATTTGTGATACATGGGTGGATAGAGAAAGTTGAGATGTGCACATCATTTATAAGCTCTTTATTTACCAATATATTGGATTATACACATAGTCATGACCGAAATATCATATATCCATCATCATCCATTTAGAACCATGATGATTTTCCATTTTTTATAGCTTCCACCTTTTTTTGAATTTCCACATCACTTATTTGAGAATACTTTATTTTCTCTATGAGGGAAGGTTAAGAAATAATTTGAGAAAGGATTTATGATGTTCCTTACTTAAATATTAACATATCCATACTTTGAAGGTATAATAATATTGGATCCTTATCAATTCATATAATTGATAATGATTTAGGAACTTTTCTACTTAGAGAAACAACCACTTTATTTTCCTTATTAGGATGGTAGTAGATTGAGCAGTCACAATCATTGATGATCTATAACCATCTTTAATGGTTCATATTATTATCTTTCTAGGTGAATTTATATTTGTTTCTCTTATGATTAGTATATATTTCACAGTTCTCCCCATAGAGATAATACCACCGGATTTTCAATGCAAAAATCATAGATTCCAATTACAGATCATGTGTGGGATATGTTTTCCCAAGAATTTTTAACTTTATTTAAGAATAGGCTATCATATTTTCATTTTTCATCAGTACATAACATAATCCCTTCACTGAAGCATCTATTAACACCACAAATATTTCCCCACTAATCGATAGTATGAGGACTGGTGAATTAATAAGCCTATTTTTCAACTCTTTAATGGAGTATTCACATTATATAGTCTAGAAAAAATTCACTCCCTTTTGAATAATATTGGTTATTAGGTTGTAAATTGTGAGAAGTTCTTAAAAAATAATAGGTAATACCCAACTAACCCATGGAAACTATATATATCCACTATATATGTTGTCCTAGGCCACTCTTCAATTTATTTTATCTTAGAAGGGTCCGCATATCTATCTTTATAGTGATTACATGCACCATTAATGATACTTACTCCTTAAAAAAATAACATTTACTATACATTTCTAGTTTTTATCCCTTAAAAAAGTCTTTAGTATAGTATTAAAATACTCCTCATGTTTATACTTTCCCCTGGAGTAAATTAGTATATCATCAATAAATACTACGACAAATTTGTCGAGGTAATCTCTCAATACTCTATTCATTAAATCCATGAAAATTTCTAGAGAATTAGTGAGTCTGAAGGTCATAAATATGAACTCATAGTGTCCATACCACATTCAAAAGGCAGTCTTGGGAATATCTTTCTTTCTCATCTTTAATTGGTGATATCTTGGCCGAAGGTCCACCTTAGAGAAATACTTGGACCCATGTAGTTGATCGAACAATTCATCTATCCATGGAAGGGGACACTTGTTCTTTATCATGTTTTTTTGAGGTTACAATAATAAATACATAGGCTGATTGATCCATCATTCTTCAGGATGAAGAGGACTGGTCACTCCATGGTGAAGTAATCAGGCATATAAAACCCTTATCCAAATTATCCTAAAACCACTTCTTTAGTCCATCTATCTCAATGTTGGCCATTATATAAGGTTTCTTTTATATAGTAAAAATCGAAGAATTAGTTCAATTAATATATCAATCTATCAATCAGGAGGAAAACTAGAAAATTATTCAGGGAACACATCAGTGCAGTCCCTCACAATGGGCATGTCTTAGAGCATGATTATCTCTATTGTCTCAATAATTGATCTATATATGATTTATCATAATGAAACAATATCCACAATTGATATGGTGTTTCTGAAGAAAATTCATCCTCCTCCTTACAGTTTTATAGAATTATAGGATGCTTCAGGATGTCAAGATTGATCTCCCTTTCCTGACAGTTGGAGTTAGATTTGTATAAAGACAGAAAATACATGCCCAAAATAGAATAAAACTCTACCAAAGTAAGTAAAAAATGAATTTAAGTCAGGTTCATTCTAAAAACAATAACTAGGGAGAAGTTATATAGTTTGGATGTAATAATTTCCCAATTTTTTTCTCACAGATAACTCAGCCTACAAATTTTGAGGTGGTGTTTGAATAGTTTTACTAAACATGAAAAATATGAAAGAATGTATAGAACCAAAATCAAATAGTACATTCTGTATTCTTGAATGAATAAATATAATACCTATCAGCACCTAATTTTCAGGCTCCACCTCAGCATTATTGATAGAATATTCCCTTCCTTTCCACCTTGGAGGTTGTTGTTTATGATTTCCTCCAACAACACTTATCTTAGGGAAATGGTTCACATAATGCCCACGTTCCTTTCAGTTGAAACACTATACTATATGATGAGTTTTGATTTGATCCTTACCTTATTATTTGAAATTAGTGGGATTATTTCTATCCATTAGTAAATTATTAGCTAGTTTTTCCATTCTTCTACATTTGAAGAATTTCCTGGTTCCCTTTAGGCAGTTTCCAGGATGCTTCTTACCACAATGCTAATGCATGGGATATTGGGTTTTCTCTCCATCATGGGATTTATCTGTTGATCCACCCATATTGAAATTATTTTTATCTTTTTATCTCTAGGACCATGAGACCACTAAGAATATTCAATATCCATTTCACCATTGAGGGAATAATGGACAATATCATCATAAATATCAAAGTCTAGAATAACCAATTTTTTTGTATACACAGCCTTAGTCCGCTAAAGAAGAGATCCACCTTGATTTTAGTGTTCATGAAACATCCAGAGGCATATATATCAATCCTTGGGATTTTTTTCATTGTACTCCCTGATAAAATTTTCTTCCTTTTGATTTATTCCAAGGAACTCCCTTTCTATCTTAAGATACTAGGTTTGAGGAAAATATTTATTAAAAAATATTTTCTTTAAATCTACCCATACCATGAAATAAATTCCCTCCTTAGACTATGTGTTCTTGATTATTTTTCACTACTAATCAGCTTCCCAATAAAAATGATAGAAAAAAATCATAAATTTATCTGCTTCTGAACACTCGAGGATAGAGAATATCTTCTCAATGGAGTTAATCCATTATTCTACATGGAGGTGATCAGACGATCCATTAAACATGGGCGGCCTTTTACGCATAAAGGATTCAACCACAACTTTTTATTTATTAAGAGGTGTATGACATTACACATGATTCGTGTAATTATTTATAACTTGGTATAGTTGAGAAAGTACTTCCAAAAATTTCTGAGCACCCATTCCCATAAATTTTGGCATATAATTAGAGAAAACATCAGATTGTCTATCACATTGATTATCATCATGGGTTCTTCAATTTCCATCCATTAGATAAGAAAAAAATTACAATTAAAGGTCTTGAATAATTATATAATAAGAATATATGAAGAAAACATTGAAAATTTAAGGATAAAAATGTAAATAAAAAGTATATACCAACTTGTGATACCCCTAGTTTCAATCTAGGTTATCAATGGTGATATAATTAACCCTAGGTTTCTTACTAAAGTGCTCTTATCATAATATCCACAAATAACTATCCCATGATCTAATACCAACTATAGAAGCCATAGCCTTTCACACATATTATTACAAGATTTTAATCTTAATTGTACTTGAAATAATAACAAAGGATCATAAAGTCTATTGTATTTGGAAGATTAGATACGTAATTAAAAATAAAGAGATCAAAATAAAAACATATTTTATTTATCCTTTATAATGGGATCCTAACACCCTTTGAGCCCTTACCTCTTCATAAGATAACTTGGGGAATACATGAACAAAGGTATGAGATAAAAAACAAAATAAGGGAATAAAAATAAGAATAATGCATATAACATGGGTTAGAAGGCACAGATTGAGGACATAACAAGGAATGGAACATGAATAAACTTTTATAAGCATAACATATAGAATATGAGATCATATAATCATAAAATCATATTAACGTGGAAGAAAAAAATGCGACATAATCATGATTCATGTATCATTGAACATTGAGAAATATGAGTGAAGGAATTCCACAAAGGCCATTGTACATGGAGCATGAGTCAAGGATAACCACCAAGACCATTGTACATGGAGCACAAGTCAAGGATAACCACAATTACTATTGCACAAGACATCTCATGAGACTAAACATTACCCAATGAATTAAAGAGATACCTAGGAACACCCATCATAACATGTTAATGCATATGTGTTCCAAATGAGTAAGCATATATAAGAAACCAAACATAAACATAAGGGTTACCCATGGAAAGAAGAGGGTATCATAATCACATCAAAAGGAATAAAAAAGAGGAATATCATAATGGTTTCCATGAAAAAATGGAATTAAATCACACATGGACATTAATAAAGAAAAATATGTATATATAATGATAATTGATGATCAACTAAAGTGAAAACCAATAAAAATAGTGTGTAAGAAACTTTAAAAATAAAACAATTTAGTGTGGTATAAGGAAAATATTAAATATTATTTAAAATAGAAAAGAAATAATTGTTTGTATAAAACCATAAATTAAGAAATATTGTTTTTAATTATAAAATTATTTATTTAATAAAAATAATTTTGTCTTAAAATATATTATAGAGTGTTTATGAAAATGGGTAAGAAATCAGGAAGTTCCCTTTAATCAGGCTTTCTTATCGAGAAGATTTTAGATGAGAACCTTTTAAAAAAATATATTTCCCATTTAATGAGGATGAACTGACCTAGATACATGATTATATAACATATAAATAGAATTTAAAATAATTACACAAGAATAATTATTAATTAAACCGGGTTTTAGAGAAATAATTCTTAACCAGAAGTAAAAAATGGAGGTCCAGAAAGAATCCCTTACCTTATATTTGAAGGTGTTTCTCATGTGAACTTAATGTCTTGTATAAAGAAATAATATTGATTAATATTTTAATTAAAAACCTATTTAACTTGTATTTGGTTTATTTTATTTTTTTTAATTTCATTTATGGCCACTTTTATGAGTTTTAATATTCAATTTCATCATTTGGGAGTGTTCATTTCCATGGTCTTCATGATTGGATCACTTGTATAAATGTATGAAAGATAATGTTAAATGGTTATAGATAAATATAATAGAATATAAATTTTATTAATGAAAATAAAAAATATTAATCGGTTATATAATTCATTTGGTTTATGGAGAGAGGTTGAAACATTAGATAATATGTTAGTGATAATCATTTAGGTTATTTTGGCAGTTTTTCGATCATCAAATAACTGGCTTTATTTTATTAATTTAATTTATATATATGTCACTTATAGAACATAAATATGTTATAAAACAAATTTTACAATCTATTTCAATAATTATAATGTTTTTATGAACATCCTTGATGGATGTTATATAAATTTAAATCTCTTCTCCCATAAATGAAATAAAACAACACATCACAGAATATGTTTTCATTTTTAGAACAAAAGGAGAGGGAAAGATAATGGATGATGGGTTATTAAAAAATAATATTAATAACATTATATTATATATAATATACTTGATTTATCATTACACTAGGATA
This sequence comes from Viscum album, assembly GCA_963277665.1. Taxonomy (NCBI): domain Eukaryota; kingdom Viridiplantae; phylum Streptophyta; class Magnoliopsida; order Santalales; family Viscaceae; genus Viscum; species Viscum album. The sequence goes on from OY728164.1 coordinate 197,613,613, forward strand.
AGGGAAGGTAAATAGATAATAGAAAAATAAAGTAACTTAAAAATAAATTAAAATAAAAGAAATAGGTTTTTTTCTCTTGAATTATTCTCCTTGAGAAACTCCTTGTGGAACTTAAGTTTGGTATTTTAATGTGAAAAAAGGATAATGGATGTGGGGGAGATATTTTGGAATAGGTTTGGAATGAATTTAGACAAGATTAAATGCTTTATAGGTGTGAGGAGAAGGGGAGATATTTATAGTGGATGAGAGAGGTGTTTAATCATTAATTTATTCATTAGTTTTTTTATTTAGCCTAAATACTATTAATAGTTTGAGAATTATAACTAAATATATTAAAATAATTAATGTTTTTTATATTATGTTGATTACATCAGCAATTACTCAACTAATTGTGTATTTAACTTATAATATATATATTTCGTTAATTATTGTATTTTTATATTCACTAAAAATTGAAGCATTTTAGAAAAATCAAAAAAATTAACCGTAAACATTTTTTGATGTGTATTATTAAAAAACATTAATCCATTTTATCAAAATAATTTTCTATATATGATAAATTTAATTTTAAATTAAAATAATCCTTTACATGGAAAACACCAAATTTAAAATTTTAACTGACTTTATAACACTTTGAAAATAAATTTAAGTCTCATAAAATTATCTTATAATTATAAGACAACAAAATAATAATATATGAATATATTTCAGGAAAATAAATTTACTTTTAAATAATAATATTAATTATAAAATTTTAAATAACATTTATGTTTTATAAAAATATCAAGACCTAATTAATAATTTCTAAAATATTTATTTACATATAATATGATATAATTATATCATATTTCCACTTATAAGATTTCAAAATTTTATTTATACTTTTATAGGAAAGGTTACTATTTTATTATCCAGATTACTAGCCCTAACTTTCATATTACTATTCAAAAGGTCTTGTTAATATTCCATTGGTTTAAGTTTTTTAATTTATATAAATAACACTTATTTAATTCATTATTCATTTATAAAGTTTTTCTTATTTTATATAAGTTATTTTATTTGATTTATAATATATAAAATAATTATAAGAACGTGATTTCCATTGATAAAATATTCTGCAGTTACAAGGGTATTCACATGTCTGGTATGTGACAACCAATAAATACTTTGTGATATATAGGGGATTAATGTTAACAGAATTTAGTGACCCTCTTTAAAAAGTTTTTTATTTTCATATTTCAGAAGGTTTATAAGGTTAACAATTCATGGAATGTTTAAGTTAAACTTTGGATGAAGTTTGTGGGATTGAAGTATTTTCTCAGCACTTGAGGATTTATGCATATTGGATAACATGTTCTAACAACTTTATGTTTATGGTAACTAATTATATATGAGATAGATAATCATAGATCTCATGATTTGTTAGTACTATAGGAATGAAAAATTCACCATCCTTTTTGGAGAATGAGGTGAGGTGGAAGTTGATCAAGAAAAAATAAAGGGTGAGATTGAACCGATTCAAGTAATTATATCTTTTCATGAAAATTCTTCAACTTCAAAAAAGGAATCTTGAAAAAATAAATTTTATCCTAATACCTTTGTATCCGATGAATCCAATGGCCACTCAGATCATCCTATATTTATAGAATTGTGATTCTAAACTTTATCCTAACTTTGTTCTCTATCACTCAATATCCGAACATGATAGTTATATTTCTCTTCTGTGTCTATGTTTTGACTTACCACCTATGTTCTCCTATGTGGAACCTAGTTATATGTTACTTTGGGTAACTATTATGTTTCCAACCTTCCCTTTTAAAAGGAAGTTTTAATATTCATTTTTACAATGTTGGTTTCTATGAAAGAAACTTTCAAGAAATAAATTTTTTCATAAACCATACTATTTTTGAGGAAAAAAATCAATTTAATGGAAGTGGGAGTATAATGTTACACCTTTTGATTTTGTGAAATATATTTTTTCAAATTAATTTAATCCTTTTGATATTTTCTATTTCACACAATAGTGAAAATGATTTTTTTATATTAAAGCACTATGTTTTAATTGAATTATACACAACACCAAGTTAATCATGTACTCCATGAAACATAATGATTAGATTTCCATACACATAACACTAAGGTTAGCTCTTGTTATATGCAAGACAGAATTTTCTTGATGTCTTGTGTAACACCTAATACTGAGTTTTACCGAACAATAATATTTTATTAAAAATTCTATCATTTAATATAATAATATTTAAACTAGCTATTATTTCAGAGGTTATGAATGTGATTAACTAACTTATGAAAATACGTGGTTGAATTAATTGGTTTAAAATTAATTAAGAATTAATATAAGAACCAATGTAATATAAAGGGAATGTTTTTATAAAAATTACTTTTTATGCTAACTAAGTAATTTTATCCCAATAAATGAAATTAATTAATATTGGCGAATTATATTAATGAAATATATATTTTATATTAAATATAATATTTTTTAACATTTAATATTTTTGATAGTCATAATATAGTAACAAATCCAATATTACACATAAAACCTGTATTTTTATAAAAGTAATATTACCACCATTTAACAGAGAACCTATTTTAAATATAAATTTTGGAAATTTTTTAAATTTTTTATTTCAAAATAATATTAAATTTTTAAATAGAAAATTAAAAATTAGGTTAGGGTGAATTTTTTGTATTTTTTGTGAAGTTTTATTTTTTGATGAAAAGTGAAAAATATTGGATTTTTATTCAAAACTTCTTTTTCATATAATTTATTTATAAGTATAAATTAGATTTTTGATATGTTTTATTGTTAAATTATATAAAATACAAATTAATTAATAAAATATAGTTCATTTTAATCAATTTATGTTTGAAATTAAAAATTAAAAACTTACCAAACATTTGAACATTTTTTCTTTAAAAACCTGCTTTGTCGTCCTATTTGCAGGATTAAATTTAAATTATTATTTCCCACTTATATGATTGTAATTTGGAAAAATTGATTATATATTTAGAATAATCATAATTTTTAATTTCTAATAAGGTAAAATTAGTTTTTTACCCAAAATATTATTGAAATTAATTAAAAATAATTACCACGATTAAGAGGAAAATTAGCTTAATAATGGACTAAAAGTTAAATTTAAGGCCCAAAATGACCAATAAAATTTTCTTAAATCCATTTACTAGTAATATTTCAACCCTATAATCCATTTATATAATTTTTTCCATTATTTGATCCACATGAAATCGGAAAAACATGGGTGAAATTCTATTTTCAAAAATTTACAAGAATGACACTTCTCCTCCACCATAAAAAGGCACAGACCCCTCCCACTTACTCACACCTCTCAAGACACTTTTGTCACACCAATTTATACCCAAATATATCCTCAAAATACCTCAACTCAACTTATTATCCTTTAATTGTATCAATAATCCATCTAAGTAAGCACGTTGGTGCAAACCCAATGGAGTTTCTTAAAGAAGAGGTAACATCCTTCCTCAAGCTCCTTTAATTTATTTTCATTCTCAATCCCCTAAAATATTATTATTACATGATTATATAATAACCTTAGTATATTAAATATATTTATATATTATTTATAAGTGTTTTATGTATACTTACACACACTTTCATCTAATGGGTAACAAACTTATCATTCTTGTGTATGATGAACTACCGCCTCACGAAACAATATTGTTTGTTTTCCTTTACAACATATAATGGTTGGGAATTATTATGAAAGATGTTTTTTAATAATATATATAAAATATATTATATATATATATTCTTATATAATTTTTACATAACACATACCTTTATGATTTCCATTTTTTGTAAATATGACAATTTCATTTGGGGAAGTGTGGACTACCGCTTCCTCAAAGTGATGTGATCCATTCACACTCAACATGGAACATATTAAGGATGGGTTTAGTGAAATTATATGATATATATGACATAATAATTCTACTTTGATGATATTATATATTTACATATATTTATTTTACTTTCATTTATTATGAACATAAAACAAAAACATCATTCATGTGTACGTACGACCTACCGTCTCCATGAATAATGTATTCGATTTCCAATTTTTATACTTTATATATTTTTATAAATACATATATAATGAATATATATGATATATATATGATATTTTATATTATTTAAATAAATAAATCATGATCTAAGTAAGAGAATATATAATAAAAAGTCAAAGCATATACAAAAATAACGCAGATATTAACCAAAATGTTACAGTAACATACAGTGGTCAATAAACGGGTAATATAAAGTCAAAAAAATAATATATAGAATTAGATATAAAAATTTTGTTTTTTGATATATTTATAATAAACTTATATTTATTATATAAGAGTTTTGAACATGCATGAATAAATTCAAGATTTAAGGTAAGGGAGTTTCATCTCACTTTATTTTCATGTGATGCATGGATTATTCACTAGAAATTTCGTTTGTGTGGTGTGTATAATTACCATGGATGTATTATACGATTATTATCAGTAAATTAATTTTTATTTACATATATATTTTATTATTTTTCTTTCATGGGGCTTATGTTTCAAAAGTTTTCATATAATTAAAGTTATTTTTTCTCAATTTTCTTTCATTGAGACACATTCCATGTTAGGAACATATATTTTTATATGAGGTCTATATAATGAATTTTGACATGTTATATCAAGAAACTGCTTATTTTCATGATAAAATAAGACTCATGTATTTTTATTCTTTTCATTTTATTATGATTTAATGTTACCAAAGTGGTAACAATTTATAGATTTAATCTCATCATTTATCAAAATTGTTTAAGATTATGCTTAAATTTATGAAATATAACAATCCATCTCTCAAGAACTGTAATAAAATTTACTAACCACTGTGTGTGCATGTTATATCCACAAAATGGTATAATTTTTCAACTCATTGGTACATCATATAATTAGGAATTGTTTTATGGAAATATGACTTTATTTCTCCCTTCAGTTGAAAATCTGTGTTCTTAGAAAACTGTAGTTTCTCAAAAAGTTTTCAAAAAAGTTTTAATATTATATTATGATATTAAAATGAAAATTTTACCCATGTATTACCTTTATAAAAAATGGTTTTAAAAGTAATATTATTTTCATTTTCTAATCAAGGCATTTTTCTGAAATTTTATGGTATAAAAGGAGTGTTTGGCATGTAAAGACCTACCTGCCATCATGAACATAATTTCATTATCGATTAGTTTTTAAGTTTATAAAGTTATTTTTCGAAAGAATATTATTCCTATTTTTTTAGAAATTTTTGATTTTAAAAATCTTATCAAAGACAAAGGGTTTTCAAAAAAATTCCATGTTAAAAATGTTTTAAATTATTTTAAAATCATCATTTATATGTTTTCAAAAAGTTGTTTTTGAAGAAAAGTGTTAATAATATATCAAATCATCTTTTGTATGTTTAAATCAAATTCACAAAAATAAGTTTCAAAATGTTTTGTAGACTCTTTTATATGTTTTCAAGGGAAACAATTTTCAAAATGTTTTAAAAATTATTTTATAAAATTTCAATTAAAAATGTTTTCAAAATGATTTTAAGATATATTTATATGTTTTCAATTTATTTTCAATGAAAATGGTTTTCAAAAGGTGTTATGTTTAAAAAGACATTTTCAATGAATATAAGATATTTTCCTCAATAAATGTTTTTAAAATACACTTCAATATTATTTTCCATCTAATATGACATCTATTTATGTTACTAATGCCTTTCTAGGAAATGATACAAATGTTCCATTAATATTATTTCTATAAAGGGTTTATGTTTTGATGGACTGATTTTTATGAAACCCAATTTCTATTTCATGGGTTATATGTTAATGAAACACATTCCTCTTCCACAGGTTATATGCTTATCAAACCCTTTTATCTTCAATGGTTTATACCATGATAAATTATTTTGAATCCAATTCCTCTTCCATGGGTTATATGATTATTAAACCCATTTATCTTCAATGGGTTATACCATGAAAAATTCTTGTGAAACCAGATTCCTTTCATGAGTTATTATAGGATAAAATGATTACGAATCCTATATATTCTCCATAGTTTATAATAAAATTAAATGTTTATGATACCCATTTCATTTCATGGGTTATGATATTATGTTTATGAAACCCATATCTTTTAATGGGCCATGATATAATGAAAGCTTTATTAACTTGTGTCACATGTATTTATGGTTTTATTTTGGGATGGGTGGGATCTATATCCTTCTATAATGAATTATGTAATGATTTAAATCTCATGATATAATGATGAGAATCAAGTCAATGGGCTTGATCCACTATGGGAAGATAGGGTAACTCTATTCGCTATGGGAATATGGGGAAACCTGATCCACCATTGAGATATGGGGAAACACAATTCACTCTGGGAATATAGGTAAACCTGATCCTATATGGGAAGATGGAGAAACCCAATCCACTATGGGAAGATGGCGAAACCTGATCCGTTATAAGGAAAAGAATATTAATTGGTTTGGTTCTGTGTCATTCTTAGTAATTGAAGTCCCCATGAAGTGCCTTTAAATGTTTTTGGCAACAAGCCTTGACTCAATGGGGAGGATATTACAAGTTTATGTGTAAGCCACCAATTTTATGTGATAAGCCTATGATATGCTCACATGGTTCATGTTCTTGATTATCTAATAATTTATGTATTATGAACTACTGATATTTATGCAATGTATCATTTTTATGATATTTTATATGAAATGAATGATATTCGAATGTTATACTCATGTTCTAATACTCTTATATTCACGTTATACTTACATATTTCCTTTATTTACCCTTAATGATCATTTGAGCTCACCAATTTATTTGGTTATATTCCCTAGGTTATAAAGAAATATTTTTATGTATAATTACTAAGGGGGTGATCTTTGTGGGAAATATTAAATATCTTTCACTGAGTTATACGATTTTTTGTCACATCTGTGGTTCTACTTTGAGGTATTTTTGTAATTTTTAGTTTGGTATTTAACTCAAATTTTACCCATGTATTTTTAGAGAAAAATAGTTCATTTTTACTACAAAGTGGGTGGCACATGGCTGGCACAAAATTACGGGAAACTGTGCACCCTCCTCCAGGTAACCGTGCATCCAATTGTCATTTTGGATAGTGGAAACCAAACTATTAGTGCACGATTTGGAAAACCAGGTGGGCTAACTGTGTGGACTATCAGACTTAGATAGTTTGGGGTTTGTAGTTTCCACATGGTCTAAAAAACTATTTGAGAAAACTGTGTAACTTGTCAAGTTCATTAAAAAGTGGAAAATCACCTTTTCCCTCTTTGATTTTAACCCAAAACACCTCCGAAACTCCCCATTTAGGATTTTCAGCCATGGGATCCTCCTCCAAAATTTCTCTAAGACTTTGAACATCAATCCTTGGGTGTTTTACCATAGTTATTCAAGGAATCATTAATTAAGTCTTTTTCCCTCATGATTTATCCATATTTCTAGGGATTCCCCTTTATCTTTCTTGAGTTATTATTTTCTAGTGAGTTGTTTGACCTAAAGAGGGGTTGATCTTGTGTTATTAGAAGAAATATTAATTTTTTTTGTTTTATATTTCCATTATAGGGTCTTGTGGTTGTGTGGTTGTGGTCTCACATTTTTTTCCTGGAGTTTCTAAGTGTGTGTTAGGTGGTTCTATGCTTTTAAATTATTACATGATTTTTATATGCTCAATTGGATGTTTAAATGTGTTATATGAATTGTTTCTATGGTGTGAAACATGTTTCTGAAGTGTTTTGAGATGCATATGTGATGAAAATATGTTTTTTAAAAGATATGGGTTAAATTTCTTCTACAAATCATTGGACTGTATCTATAATATGTTTTAAACCTTGTGTAGAAGTTGTGAAATGTTTATTAAAAGACAATTGAAGGTGATAATGTGTTAAAATTGAGTTTTCCCAGAGGAATGGGTTTTTTCTTTTTTTATTCCTTGATGTGCAACTTAAATGTGTCTATGAATTGTTTAAGTGATGTGAAACATGTTATAAAATGGGTTTTTAACATAAATTTGAAATCTTATTTTCCAAATGAATTTGTTATATTTCATATGTGTTGTTCTTATTATTTTTTAAAATGGGTTTCATAACTTTTTTAAGGGATGTTAAATGTATTTCCAAATGGTTTTGGTGTGTGTGTGAAATGGGAAATGGTTTTGGGTATGTAAAGTGGTGACTTGTTTATGTTCTAGTGATGTTTTTCATTTGTATGTAAAAGCGATGATTTATGTGATAAGTGAAATGGAATTTGAGTATAAATGGAATCCCAAGTATTTAGGTGAAAAAATAGAACTAATACTCTTGTTGATTTAGAAGTGGTTGAGGCCCAAATTTATCTAGAAGGATTGATTATTACGACACTAACTAAACATGTGATATGACCAGAGACCACAAGATCGTGGGATGTGTTCCCTTCTTGTGAATCATACATGAGAACACTATTTGTTGTGTCTTATCATATGTAGACCATTAGACCTTGGGATGGGATCCCCTCTAATGGATCATGCATAGGAACACTGTTGGTAGTTTAGTGGAAAATTTTGATCACTGAGGTACAAGGTTTCTAGAGGAACACTTGTTATAGTTACCTATAGAGATTTTCCCATTGTGATCTCTTATGACATGATACTTATGTGTTGTGGTGATATCTGTCAGCATACAATAGACCTAGTGTACATTTTTATTTCAAGAAAGTTTATTTGTATTTTTTTTCTAAAAAAGTATTTCTTTAGAATGTTTTCATTAAAAAAAATTCATGGAAATTTTTTAATTATCCTTATGGGAGTGTGAATGTTTATTTGTTTTGTAATGTAATAGCATAGAATTTAATCTTTTAGGTGGAATCCTACTAGGATTTGGATCACACCCTACACACACATTTGGTTGTTTGTATAAATTTTTATATTTGAAAATGCTAAAGGTAATATGTGTCATGATGTTAATGGTGGATCTAGTTTCTAGTGTTTCCCTTCTTTCACGTGTTGGTGGTGGTGGATTGAGGGTGATTTACCACTTTTTGCATTGATATTTTTTGGGATAGTTTTGTTTTCAATTTCTATTGTAGTAATTTTTGGGGTTTTTTAAAATTGTAAACATTGAATTTGAATATTTTTTCACCTTATTTGGTTATGATATTCAGTTAGTGTGATATTTATTATTACAGGTTGTTTATGATTACTTATATGGGAGAAATCATTCCGAATGTGTATTTTTGATATCTAGGAACAAGTTTCAAGTCCATGGGGATTGGGAACGCCCTTTGATCCATTCCATGGATCGGTTTGGATTTTATTTTGGATTACACCTCAGATTTGATCATGAAAAAATGGTATCAGTAAAGTTCATGCTCTTTTAGTTCTAGTTATTTGGGATGAGTCTAGATAGACAGGACTACGATTGTTGGGGCTTGAGTTTTTGGTTTCGAGTGGATTGTCTGGCCAACACACTTCATGGAAGGACTCGAATCTACATGGGATATGGGGATTTCTATTTGACTTTTCCTCAAGGTGAGAAGTACAGGTTGTAGAATGTCTATGGACACTAGTTAGGGGTAGAGTGGTTTATCATTCCTTATTATTGTGACGAATTTGTTTATGTTTTTATTTAAAAAAGTGTTTGTATTTTTTGGTTGTTTCTTAAAATTTTAAAAATGGTTGTACTGATGATTTTCCATATGATTGTTTCTTTTTGTAGAAAGATTTCCATAGAGTCTTCCTATTAAACTGCAAGAAGAGGCCAGAAAGAGTTACCCTTCACCAGTTGATCAGAAATTAATGGAAGTAGTGGTTCAGGCTTAACAAGATATGGGACAAGAAGTGGGCTCTGGTCCTTATTAGGTTATAGAAGCTAAACTAGGTCATGGGAAAGAAAAAATTTATGAGTTCCTAAAAAACAGGCGTTTTTCATTCTAAGGTATAATTAAACCTAGGAATAAGAGGAATGGCTTGAGAAGATAGAGGGTATGTTCAAGTCATTATAATCTTGAGGCGGTCAGAGTAAAGTGCGCATCTTTATTGTTGGAAGGTACCATAGAAATTGGTGGGACACAGTGGTGAAAGTTTGAATGTATGAGAAGATGGGTTGGAAACACTCTAAATTCATTTTCTATAAGCTGTATTTTCAAGTGATTTTTGTCTTTTTTTCCCGATCTCGAGAGTTTTCAATGATTAGCAAGGGAGATCAGACTGTAATGGAGTATGCCATGTTCTTTTCAGAACTCATTTGGTATGTACCCAAGATCATTTAAAATAAATAGATTAAGGATAAGAAGTTTGAGAATGGGTTGTGTCTAGAGATATGATCTCAGGGTCTTATTCAAGATAAAAACATTGCTGAGGTGGTTAATTGTGTTATGGTGGTAGAAGTTTATCACAAAATCATGTATGGTTTCTCTAGAGTATTGGTAGTAGTGGGTAGTAGTAGTTCATCTGAGAAAAAGAGGAAGTGGGATGAGAAGGGGAATAAGGGAGGTGGTAGATCAAGCTATCTTTCCTAGTTGTCTTTGCCTATTTCTTCGGATGCTAAGTCCTTTGTGTATCATTAGTGTGGGAAAGTAGGGAATATGTGTCCAGAATGATCATATTCACCTAGAACATTAAACCAGTGCAAATATATGGGGAAATTTCAGTGATTTTTAATGGTGGCACACCCATATTAGAGTGGAAAAGATCTGTGGCTTCCAGATGGATGGAAGCATGTCCAATACCATCCAAAATAGTGGGATATCAATTCGGTGGTCATGGAAGTAGGGAAAGATCATCTTCTAGGTAGATTCAGTTCATAGAAGATCTATTGGATAGTGGTCATTATTATTCTCATATTGAGATAAAGAAAATTCATTTCATGAATCAAGCACCAGTAGAATCAGATTGATGTCCTGGGATAGTTTGAGGTATAGTTCTTTTTTGCATCAAATTTTTTCTCTTGTTTTGTTAGATATCAGTTCTTGAATTTATTTTATTTATTTCAATATTGTGGATGTGTTAATGGTTCCAACTGATCTTATTCCATGTGTTATAGATTTGGTAATGATTTTTGGTAATAAGTGAGAGTAGGTTTTCAGGTGTCCATCTTACACACTAACTATGTCGGGGGTTGAGTTGGGATGGTATTTTTTGGTTTTGGAAATGGAACTCTTTAATGTGATCCTTTTATGTAGTAGGTGTTGAATTTTAGGTGCACATCAATAGTTATTACTGGCGAGTAATTTTGTGGCACCTGATGGATATAACCAGGTTTTACAAGGTGAATGGGATCCTTGGTTGGGACATGCTGGACCTCAAATTCTGAAGTTGGGAAACACTATCTTTCAGATCTCATCACTCATGTTGAAGGATAATTATGGAATTCCAAAGGGGGGACTACCTCATATAGTGGGTGGGTTCCCATAGGGTCTTCCAAAATAAGTCTCGAGTTTTCCTCCAATGTGGAACATGGAATACTTTATTGATTTGGTATCGAGAGCACAACCGATTTCTCTTCCATCATACCATATAAACCCCACCATATTGAAGGAATTAAAGTTAAAACTAGAAGATTCATAATCTAAATGATAAATTTGTCTGAGCATCTCACCTAGGCTACCTGAGTGCAATTTTCTTAGAAGGCCGATGGATCTTTCTGATTTTTCATTGAATACCTGAAGTTGAACAAGGTAACAGTCAAGAATAAATACCTTTTCCCCATATTGATGACATTTTTTATCATATTAAGTGGGAAATGTGGTTTTCAAATATTTATTTGAATTCAAGGTACGATCAAGTTAGAGTTACTATGGCAGATGTTCCAAAGATAAATTTTCGAAGTAGGTATGGGAACTTTGAGTACTTGGTCATGTACTTTGGTTTTACAAATTATCCAACAACATTTATGGTGATTCTGAAAATGGTGTCACATCATTATATTTATTCCCTTATCATGGTATTTTTAAATGGAATCATGGTCTATTTAGGGGAAAAATAGAAGCATAAACTGTCACAACCTGTCTCTCGAGGCCCATACCATGACTACCCCAAGCCCACCTTCCATTGGACAGGGGTTTGCGATTAGCACCAGACATTGCCTTTAAAACTATACAAACAGACAATACAAGAATACAACAAGATGAAACCATAAATTAAAAATGTTTTAGTAAAGGTGTGTACTGAAAGTAAAGGGGCCCGAAGACAAGACCAACTGAAAGGTACAACTACAACCCAAAAAAAACACCTCCTGGAATCATCCAACAAGGATCCTATCTAAATGGTAGGTACAACTCATCTCCACTACTCTCCACATAATTCAATATACTCTGTGTACCTCATAGTCCTGACTCCCTCAAGTCTCATCCAAGATGCTCATCATTTGCACAAGACACAACAAGGTGCGGGCGAAGCCCGTTCAGGGGTGAGTATAAGAATACCTAGTAGGGACCCTGAGACCCCCAACGGTCTCTCAAAATTCCTCAAAGGAAAACCAAAATACATGATCACAATCACAAATCATGAAGTAAAAGACTCAGCTCAAACTAGGAATAAGTAAAGTGCAGAAGTACAGGTGATTAGAAGCTAGATCATCTTATTCTATCGAGAGGTACTGCTGATGACCATAGAGAATCTGACCCACACAGGATCGATAGGTACTAAACCCTGTAAGAACCACATAGGATCTAACCCACCCAAATTCAATAGATACTAACCCCCTGAAAACACACACAGGATCTGACCCACACAGGATCGTTTTGCGCTAACCCACACAGGATCGCTGAGTGCTGAACTACATAGGATATGACCCACACAAGATTGGTATGTCACTGATCCATGATAGGATGATCTATGGCTTGTCCTCGTCGGGTCGTGTACAACTGATCCACACAGGATTGTTAGGTGCTGATCCACACTGTATTTCTTGGTGTTGACCCACACAAGATCGCTCGGTACTAACCTCTGTATATCTGTCTCCAACCTCTGCCTCACTACCAGCTACTGGATTCCTGCTCATAGTATTCCTGATTATGGGAGAACTGATCCTCAATACAACAGTTGTATTTCAACCTACATGAAGTCCCATGAAGAAGTAACCTGATGATCTGTCATGTTATAATGGTTTCAATGCAATAGACGGCGCGTCAACCAGACACCCGGTCTGTTAGTTATAAGCATTTTAGTGATGAGGGCCCAGTTGGACTTGAGTATGATCCAACCTAGTCGTACTCCAACTTTCTACAAAACACTCATGGAGTATCTCAAAAGGACCTTTTCTCTCTAAGGATCCCAGCACCATAGACGGTTCATCAAACGAATGTCCATTTTGTGAGATATAGTCACTTAAGCGTAACTGCGCTCGAGAGGGGTCTGGGTCCGGCCTGACCCGGTCTGACCTGACCCGGTCTGGGTCCAGCCCAGCCCTGCACGAACAGGCCTAGACCGACCCTATTGGAATGAGCCGTGGTGGGCTCGGCCCACCGGGCCATAGCGGGCCTGGTTTGCTGGGCCGAAGACTGGCGAGCCCCGTCATCTGGGCGCGGCCTGCTGGGTGACGTAGCTCGACTTGCTGGCATGCCCTGTGTGGGGCACACGGTTCACCTTCCGAACAAATCAAAGGGCCCATTTGGCCCCCTTCAACCACTAGTGCCACGTGGCACTACCACATGGTCCATGGTATGAGGATCCCCCTTCCTTCATCGTAGCATTGCGCCACAACTTCCTTTAACCCAGCGCATGACGGTGTGCCACCTCCGCCTCCACCTCCATGTACGCTTGAGGACTGGACACCTTTTTTAGCTGACGAAACATGATACCGTGACTCCACTCTACAGTGCGTGATAGCTTGCTGCCTACTGCCGCTGCGGCCGACCGATGTCGGCTGCCACCGTCGCTCGTCGGCGCCGCTGCCCCAATGACGCACCGTCAGATCTTCCATGGGGCTCTGATGATGCTCCAAATATCTATTTTCACTTCCGTATGCACCTACGGCCCTCCCAGACTTCCACCATCACAGTGTGATTCTCTTCCTTGTCTTTGATAAAATTAGGATAACTGTCCCCAAAGAACACAACATGAATGAAGCGGCAGTGGGTCTGAGCCTTGTTTGTTTAGCTCGCACCCTTCGTGTTAACATTATATCACGCATGAGATTATTCAATTCCAATATAATATTTATTAAAAAATAAATACCCTACCTTGAGATCCGTTGGAGGTGTCGTAGTTACGGTGGGATGAGCGTCCATGTTGGATGGAGTCGCCGGCGTTTGTTGATCCCGAATTGTTGCCACCCAAGCATTCGTCCTTTGTCAGTGTTTGTTTCATAGGACATCGCCAGATATTCATATATTGTAAAAGCCATGCCAAAACCCCACCCCAAGCTTCATTTAAATAGGAGTGGGAAAGGTGAGTAACACATTGAGGAATTTATGAGGTTCATTAAATGATTTAATGAACCTCTTTTAACTCAAAATGGTGGAGTTATGAAGATAATGAGTCAAGCCGTTAAATGGATTGACAAGTCACTGTTCCTACCACTACCACTCATCCGTTGGATAAAAAGAAAATAAAATACCAGCTAAATGTTATTTTAGTTTTCTTTAAAAATTCCACCAACTAACGTTTTCTCCCAACCTACTGCGATCGAAGTGAAGCTTCCCTTAAGTGAATATCGGCATAATGGATTCAACTGTGCCCTTATATTTTTAATCTGAGCACCGATTCAAAAGATAGAAAATGCCACCTGTGCGTTTACTGAATGTACCTTAAAAAAGTTTAAAAATCCATTCTGGGCACATCAGGCCTCGGAATCACATGCCATTAATTTTCATAGACTCGTAATAATCCCAATTAATTATAAACAATACATGGAATTTCTGGGGCTTACATTCTCCCCACCGTATGGATTTTTTCCACTAAAGATACAACAAAATTAGGGAAACAAATGGGGGTACTGATCATGTATCTGAGCCTCTCACACCCATGTTCTCTCCGAGAGATTCTCGTATTTCCAACGAACTTTCACTAGAGGAATTGACTACCCCCAATGGACCTGATACTATCAATCCTCTATCTCTACCAAGAACATTGTAAACATCTCCCAATCGTCGATGTCCATCGTTCCCTAGTTGATAATGTATGATGTATCATGCACATATCTCCTCAACTGCGATACATGGAAAACATTATGCACCTAGTTCATCTTTGGGGGAAGATCTAGATAGTTCACCTCCTTGCCTACTCTGTTGAGGATCTAGAAAGGTCTGATGAACCTTTTAGATAGCTTTCCTCCCTAGCCAAGCCTATGTAATCCTCGTCGGGGTGAGACTCATAGGAAGACATGGTCTCCCTAATCACACTCCAAGGGTCTCCATATCCTGTTGGCATAAGACTTTTTCCAGACATATATAGTCTTCATCCACTTTTGGATGACATTAACCTTCTCTGTGGTTGCCTGTACCGACTCTAGACCTATAAGTGCTAAGTCCCCAGGGTCTATCCAGTGAAGAGGTGATCTGCATGGTCACCTGTACAAGGCCTCAAATAGTGTAATACTGATGGTGGAGTGATAAATATTGTTGTATGCAAACTCCACCAGTGGCAGGTGGTCCTCCCAACCATAGATAAAACCAAGGACATAAGCACAAAGCATTTCCTCGAGTGTATGTACGGTCCACTCCATCTGAACATCATTATAGAGGTGAAAGGTGGTTCTCAAGTGTATCTGTGTTTCGAACGCCTCTTGTAATCCCTTCCAAAAGTGGGATGTAAAACATGTGTCGTGATATGAAACAATCTTCAATGGAAATCAGTGAAGTCACACTATCTCTTACACATAGAGGCATCCCAAGCTCTCTAATAATCCCTGCTCTCGGATGGGTAGGAAGTGGGATGACTTGATGAGTCAGTCAATGATCACCCAGATGGAATCTGGGCCCCTGGACGTATGTGGTATCCATGTCACGAAGTCCATGGAGATACCATCCCAATTCCACTTCAGTACCTCATGTGGTTGTGCTAAGCCTGCTGGTACCTGATGCTCATCCTTCACTTATTGACAAGTGAGGAATCAAGATACAAACTCTTCCACTGCTTTCTTCATCCCTGTCCACCAGTACTGATGCCAGAGGTCTCATTACATCTTCACCACTCCAAGATTTACCGCTAAAGGGGGTGTATGGAAGTCCCTAAACACCTCCTCTTGTAGCATCCCTGGTACCATAGTGTGTCCTTTGAAGTGAACGATGTGCTCCCCACCTTCCAGAAATCCCTCAGGAGCCAAACCTATGGATATCTGAGCATGTCAGGCCTCGTAGTCAACATCCCCAAGCTATGACTCCTTGAATCGCTATAGAAGTGGGTGAGTGATAGTCATAGACTGAAGGTAAGATACTCCATCTCTATCCACAAAGGATATCTGCAACACGGCTATCTACTCAGTCTCCTCACTCAGTATCTATTGACCAGACATCCTGTTGAGTGCATCTGCTACTACGTTCCCCTTCTCAGGAGTATAAACTATCTCAAAGTCATAGTCTGGGAGGAGCTCTAGCCATCATCATTGTCTCAGGTTCATGTCTTTCTATGAGAAGATATACCAGAGGCTCTTGTGATTAGAGTAAATAGTAAACCATTCACCCATCAAGTAGTGCCACCACATATTCAGTGCAAAGGCCAATACTGCTAACTCTAGGTCATGAGTAGTGTAGTTCTGCTCATACTGTCTCAACTTCCGTGAGCCGTAGGAAATCATTGCTTGCTCCCACATCAAGACACAACCTAGTTCAGTCTCTGATGCATTGCAGTAAACTATGTACCCAATACCCTCTTCTGGTATTCTCAAGATGGGATCACTCGTCAGTATCTACCTCAGCTTATAGAAACTCAGTTGGCACTTCTTTTTCCATACAAAGTCTACCTCTTCTTCATAAAATATGAGAAGCAAGTCGCTACTCTAGATAAGTCAGGTACAAATCTCCATTATTAACCAGCCAATCCAAAAAAACTCTGCACTTTGGTCACACTCCTGGGTGGTTCCCAAGAAATCACTACCTCTATCTTTGCTAGATCCACAACAACTCCAACCAATGAGATAACGTGCCCCAGGAAGTGGAATTCATGTATCCAGAACTGGCACTTTGAGATCTTTCCATAAATATGGTGATCTCGGTGTATATCTTGGAATATCTATAGTTGTGTGGCGTGGTTCTCCTCTAACACCGAGTATATCAAGATGTCTTCAGTGAAGACCACCGCAACCCGATAAGGGTATGGCTGAAAGAACCTATTCATGATCCCCATGAACACTACTGAGGCATTGGTCATGCAGAAAGAAATCACCAAGAAATCATAATGTCCATACTGACTTTTAAAGGCTAACTTCGGTGTGTACTTGTCCCATACTTTGATTTGATGACCACCTAATTTGAGGTCTATCTTTGAAAACCAATGAGATCCCCCCAGATGGTCTAAGAGATCATCAATCCTTGAGAGTGGATACTTGTTCTTCATGGTCACCTGGTTCAGGTGCTGATAGTCCACACAAATCTTGAAGCTCCCATCTGCCTTCTTAGCCAACAAGATGGGGATGCCCATAGAAAACACTGAGCCTTATGATCTCCTTTCCCTTCCAGTCCTCCAGTAGTACCTGTAACTTCTAAATCTCCACAGAAGCCATCCGATATGCTTTTATAGATATCAGTGACACCCCAGGGTACAGTTTGATGTAAAAGTCTACCTCTCTGCTTGGAGGTTTTCCCGAAACAACATCAGAAAATATATCATCATACTAGTCCACCACTATAGGATAACTTAGACTCCTCACGTAAACTACTCTAAGGGTGAGGCTAGCCAACTAATGATTAATCAGCTACACCCACTTCCTAGAAATCCCATCCTGTGTTTTAAATATTTCTTTTTCACCGGTGAAGTAAAACCTGATCCCATCCTCATAGACACACCACACTTTGCGCCTAAAATAGTCGATCTGAGCATGGACTATGGATAGCTATTCCATACCTAAGATGGCATCGTAATTCCTCGACACTACTACTGGGAGATCCCAACCGAAGCTCTCACCTCTTAGATTGATATCACACTGCCTACACCAGTGTGTAATCATCGAATCCTCTCCTGTAAGAGTCTCTAATCGTAAGGATTGAGCAAAATACTCCATTAGAATCTATGAGCTCCGAACGAGTGTCGTGGCAATGAAAGACTAACTAGAACCTGTTTCTATATGTACTGCACCTAGGGTTGAATAGAAACATATCATACCTCTAATCATCTATGGAGAGCCGTGGTCATAGGCCTCCATTTCCTAAAGTTGTACTCTCCCCTATCCACCTGCTCCTTATGGTCAGGGTGGAACTTATAGTGATGGTGGTGGTAAAACCTCAAATCGCTGCCCACCACCTACTTCATGGACTACTCTTCTACCTCATCCGGAGCCCTGTTGAAATTCTCATTTGAACCATGGACGCTGCCTTCACGATCCTTTGAACTTATAATGATCATCAGTACAACAGGTCGTGCAGTCATGAGCCATGTGGACTTGCCTGCCGCACATGAAGCACAATCTATATCCTAGATGACCTCCTATGCCTCACGAGCTCCGCACCTCCAACCCTGTATCCTGGGGTCATCCACTTGAGGGTCTAGCCCGGTTGAACCTCTACATCATCTACCTAATGCCTCTTGTTGATGAATCGACTAACTTTATTCCGGTGGTGGCTCTCACCATCGGTGCCTACTCAGCTATGAAGCTCTCCACCAAAAATTCTCCCTAGATCACTTCATCCTGCGTTGGGATATTCAGCAATATCATCGATGCTCTGATCTCCCATTGGAGACCCTACTCAAAGGCTCAGGTCCTAAAGAACAAGTCTCATACAATGTCAGTGTAGTAGCATGAGAGGTCAGTGAATCTTGCCGAGTATTGGGCCACTAATAAGCTACCCCGTTGTAATTGCAGCAGCTCCTAGATATGCATTGAGCATAGTGTCACTTGAACAAACTCCACCCTGAAGAGGCTCTCAAAGTCTTTCTAGATGAGGGTCACCTTTTCATGTGTCAGGAGCATTAGGCTCCACCATCTCCCTGTTGTGCCCGGGAAAAGGCTAGCAACGAGAATAACCATATGCTCTGCTGCTGTCTCAACCAAGAAAAAAACACTATCCACAACCCCCAGCCAATCCTTAGCTGGCTAGGGATTTGTCTCGCCTTGAAACCACAGAGCCCTCTATCTTTGGAATGCTTGCAACATGGTTATTCGGCATGCATTGTCTACTGGTGGGCTGATGGCATATGATTCCCAATGAGTGGTGGTGCAACTAGGGAACCACCTGATGGTGCTTCCACAATAAGGGGGGCCTATTTGAAGCCTCGTCGCTCGATGGGCTGTCATCATATACTATTTCAGGAATCCAAGATGCCTATGTAAGCGATGAAATATTGATAAGAAACATGTTCTATACGATCAATAAGTTATACCTAGTGAGATGACTCAAGAGATCAAAAGAAAAACAAAATTTTCAAAACACACGCAATTAGTGTTTTCATGTATTGAGTCAGAAATCAAAATTCATGGTCTTGGTGTATGGATATGTTGGCCAATACACCAACACTGGACTCCCTGGACTGAAAACCTTACTCAAATCACATAAAACTATTGCTCCATTAAAAATATCATAATCCTAGTTCTTCGGTAGAACAGACTCGTCTGATACCACTTTTTCACGACCCGTCCCCCAGGTCCCATCCCGTGACTACCCAAGCCCGCCTTCCATAGGCCAGGGGTTGGAGACTATCACTGGAAAGGTATATCCCTAAAACGGAAAGGCATTTCCATTAAACCTGTAAAAACACACAATCCAAGAACAAAAAAAGATGCAACTATGTAGTAAAATTCCAGTTGTAATGGTGTGTACTGAAAGTGAAGGGGTTGAAATACAAGCCGAACTGAAAGGTACAACTACAACTAAAAAATAAAAAACAACTCCTGGAATCATCCACTAAGGATCATACCTGAAGGGTAGGTACAACTCGTCTCCACTACACACCATGCCCGCCAATCTCTACCGTGTACCGCCTGGTCCTGGCTCCCTCAACCCTCATCCAAGCTGCTCGTCGTCTACACAAGACACAATAAGGTGTGGGAAAAGCCTGTGCAGGGGTGAGTATAAAAATACCTAGTAGGGACCTTGAGACCCCCTAAGGTCTCTCATAATTCCACAAAGGAAAACCACAAATCATGATCTCAATCACAAAGTACGAAGAATAAGACTCAACTTAAACCAGGTATAAGTAAAGCACATAAGTACATATGACTAGTCGAGAAGCTAGATCATCTTATTCTATCGAGAGGCTCTACTGCTAACCATACGGGGTCTGAACCACCCATGATTGATAGGTACTAACCCCCGCAATACCCACACAGGATCTGACCCGCCCAGAATCGATGGGTACTAACCCCTACAAGAACTATACAGGATCCGACCTGCCCAGAGTCGATAGGTACTAACCCCTACAAGACCTAGACATGATCTGAACCACATAGGACCAGTATGTGCTGACCCACATAGGATCACTGAGCGCTGACCAACATATAATCTGACCCACACAATATTGGTATGTCGTTGATCCATGATGGGTCGCTCTATGACTGGTCCTCATTGGGTCGCATAATGTTTATCCACATAGGATCGTTTGGTGCTGATCCATACATGATCGCTAGGTGATAACCTACATAGGATTGCTCTGTTCTAACCTCCGTATGATCTGTCTCCAACCTCTGCCTCATTGCTAGCCACTGGATTCCCTCTCATAGTATTCTTGATTATGGGAGAACCGCTCCTCAAGACATCGGTCATATTTCAACCGGCATGAAGTCCCACGAATAAGTAACCTGATGATCTATCATTTCATAAGGGTTCCAACACAACAGAAGGTGTGTCAACCGGATTCCCGGTCTATTAGTTAAAGGCATTTTCGGGTCGAGGGCCCAGTTGGATTCAGGTACGATCCAACCCAGCCATACTTCAAATTTATTCAAAACTCTCTTGGAGTATCTCAAAAGGACCATATCACCCCAAGTATCCTAGAACCACATACAGTTAACAAACGTACATCCTGTTTGTGATATAAGGTCACTTAAGCGTAACTGGGCCCAAGAGGGGTATAGGTCCGGTCCGACCTGGTTAGACCGACTGATGCACGCCTCTTACGGGGTATAGAGAAAAGAAATAATAATTTTGTCCTAGTGCAGCATAGAGGCTTACTAGGGTCGTCTCTTTTGAGGAACCTTTTCGTTTGGTTCACTCAGTTTATTCTAATTCACCTAAACTATTTCTTTTTATTGTTTTCTATTTTAGTGAAAGTGATAATAATATTTTTGTATTTTTTATTATTTAAAAATACAAACTATCATGAAATGAAAAAAAATGATTTGATGAAGAAAAAACTTGGTTTTGGGGATTAGTCATAGGTTCAATCATTATTCTCTTTTATATGTTGATTTCAGTTTGATAATCCAAACATGAAATCTCACATTTGAATAA
Source organism: Viscum album (assembly GCA_963277665.1). NCBI lineage: Eukaryota > Viridiplantae > Streptophyta > Magnoliopsida > Santalales > Viscaceae > Viscum > Viscum album. The sequence goes on from OY728164.1 coordinate 197,635,242, forward strand.
CTACTATTTTCCAGAATAGAAATACTTTAAGTTACATTTCATTAGGGGTTTTCACCACATTAGGGACATTTGCCTCACCAATTAATGCTTCTCAAATCTATCACAAACTTAAAATGTACTTTAAAGAAAATTCAAGAACACCTCAACCTCCCCCCAAGCGAAGTCTCGGGGTTAGTCTCTCAATTCTGAGAGTAGAAGATCACAATGATGGATGGATAAGGATAAGGATAGAGAGAGAAATGAGAGAGGAGAAAAAATAATTTATAATTGTTGTTAAAATAATAATAATATTAATATTAATTATTATTATTATTATAATTAAGAAAATAGTTTTTGAAAAAGGAGATGGAGAAAATAAAACATCATTAAAATATGAATGTGATAATTATAATACGGATAATGATAATAATATTAATATTAATTATATTATTATTATTATTAATATTAATAATAATAATATTGATTATAATAAAAATTATTTAAATAAGATAATTATGAAAAATAATTGTGGGATGGATGGAGAAACAGAAATGCATGGATTAATAAAACTAAAATTTGAATTATAAATGAAATTAAAATAAGACAAAACTAAAATGAAAATAAAATAAAAGAATAAATGAGGGGGGAAGAGAGTAGCAGTAGAAACTTGTCCCCTAGTGGGATCTCTCCTTGGTTGTGGGTGTCAAGCAGATGATTTGGGAAGGATGAAAGGGCCTCCTTTTATAGGCATAATTCTATCAGTTGATATTTTGTGCGTTGTTGTCCCCATAAATGGTCGATTCACATGTGGAACCCTACATAAAGGTTGTTCATAATTGATTTCTCCATTCACCCTCCATCTTTAAGATCATTTGGACACCGTATATATGAGTTATGAATTTTTTATTGGAGGTTTCTTTTTATGGATACAGGTTCCAGGAAGCTTCCTTCAAAACTATAACATCAAATGGAAACATTAATGACTTCAAAACTCCCCCAAATATTATTTAGAGTCGGCCCTTTATTTCCTCATGCTATCCTAGGTGGGTTCACCACAATTGAAGGTGTGTAGGACGATATGTGGTTCCGTTACAGTTGTGGGGTCGACATTGTCCGCCTAGAAAAGTTTCCAACTTCAATGAATTTTTTGGATGAATAGATCTTCAAATCCGCTCTAGGTACTGAAGTGAAAGTTAAAATAAATAAAATATGGATTTTAAAAAAACTAATCATGGATTTTTGAATTATTTATTTACAAAATGACAAAAATACCCTTATAGTAAAAATCTGTCAAAAAACCAAAATTATTCACTTTTCTCAAATTTTCTCATAATCATTCTAAAATTCAAATTACCTATTAGTTTTTTAAAATATTGAAGTACATAGATTTTATCATTGAAAAACATTAAAAATCCTCATTATTTGATCAAAAATATGAACATAAATGTGCTCTATCAAATACCCCCACACTTAAATCATGCTTGTACTAAAGCATAAAATCTAAAAAAGGGAATCAGAGGACACCAATGTTACCAATATTTAAATTATCATGCACTAAAATCATACAATTTTCAATGTCAAATCAAAAATTAAAAAATATGCATAAAATATCAATTTAATTCCCCATTTTTTAAAGAAAAAAATAATTCACATAATATACTTTTCCCCTTTGAAAATTGATTGAACTTCTCTTTTCATTCATTCAATATCCTTGATTAATTATTATTAAACATTCCAAGTCATGATTTACCTCATTTTTTATTCTTTTCTCTCATCACTAATGATAAATTTCAAGTAGAGTTATGCTCATGTCATGAAAACATGCTTATTATCCATTATCTTGTAAATTAACTACTTTCTCCACTTTGTAAAGTCCAAAGACACACAAAATCACGAGGACTTGCAATAAAGGTTTAAATGACTCTGACTCTTAAGGTTGGTTGGATTTTATGATTTAAAAATTAAGGCTCAAGTAGGAGTCTAATCTCTTAAGTACAATGCATGATATAAAAAGTAAAAGTGTCATGAAATTCTTCCGTTAAATGTAGCAAAACCCACTTCCCAAAACTCAAAGTAAAGGTTATGATCAAATTATGAAAAATGAACGATTTGTACACCCTCTTGAATTTTTTTTTCTTTTTTTCTTTTTTTCTTTTTTTGGAACATTATGATTAGATCAAAACTCACATCCATTGCCTAAACACATATTATCATAAGATCATCGGTATGGAAAATAGGGATTCTTGGTTTTCTAAAATCACAACCCATTTTATCTCCTTTTTTGGGTTTTTTTTTCAAATTTTTACATTTTTTTAATTCATGATGGGAAAACAATAGATAATAATGAATGATTCCACAACCTTTTCAAATTCCCACAATAGAAACCCACATGTCTTCCTTATAATGTATGTTATCCCATCCACCATGATTCCCTTTACCACCACACTTCATCTTTAAAATATCATGCAAATACTTAGAGGGGAGTAGGAATTGAAAAAAATGTCTTGAAACATGGCTCATTCCTATAATGGTCATTCATGGTATCTATGGGCTAAAAGAAGGATTGACGTAAAGGTGGTATTTTAAGGAAAAGTAGATTTTTAAAGGATGCCTCAATCATTTTAAATGTGTTTTTTCACCATAATAGCTTTGAAAAGTTTCAATAAATGTTTTAGTTTGTTACAAGTCCCAAGATAACTCAGGAAATATGCTCAAGAATAAATTAGAAGTACTTGGTCTAGAAATCCTATCAGGAATGGTAAATATAACATTGGAAAATGACTCATGGAATGAATAATAATAACAAATCAATTCACATGAACTTTAAAAATTCAATGCAATAAATATGGTAGTTAAATTTCATTTACATGAATTAATAAATTTTTTCAGATCATGGATCATCATTTCAATATCCATGATTCTTTTTAAAAATTCAATTCTTCATTTTAATCATTTAATCAACCCAACATTTAAATCTAAAACATAGAAACACGAGATATCTAAGAAAATCATGTCTCCTAGATAAGTAGAGTAAAACATGAATTCAATTGTGGGAGTGATATTTTATCTTTAAATCTCAAAAAATGTTCTGGACAAAAATATAGAGAGTTTAAAAAATAAAACACTAAAATCGAACTCCATTTTCTCATGAAACTTGGTCCTTCCCCTTCATAGTCTGTTGATTCCTTCCACTATCATGATCATAAAAAATAAAATCACTCAATTATTCACTGATATTATTTCATTTAAGCTCGAAAAAATAGGTGGGAGGGGGATAAATTCTAGATAACATTCTAAGAGATGAAAATGAAATCTAAATTCCTAAAAATCATGTAAAGATAAATCTTGGTACGATCCCCCAAGTGGGCCCGGATGTTTTACTGCCTCTAGAGGGCAGTACCAACTTTTATACAAAGTTATATAGTGGATGAAGCTTCTTTGATTTGAACCACCACATGTTGCTTTTCCCAGATTGTGCTTCATTATTCTGGGTGAGGAATGTTCTAAGGGTGTAGTACACTAGATCCAACCCTTCACAATGATGTATAGAATGAATGGTGGGGGTAGGATGATGTATGGACCATCATCCTCGTTGGTTTTTACTTGTAAAAACCCTTATTCTATGTCTAGTGGATCCTCAAGGTATGCTGCATCAAATGAATAGTCATTGGGAATGTTAGAGTGTAATTATTTTTGAATAAAATTAAAACACGAAGTACCAAGATCAAATTCTTTTCCATCAATGTAAGAATCCTTTTTTGGGTTTCCTTAGGGAAATCCAATAGCATATCTTCATGAACTTCGTTTAACTAATATTCAACATGTTCTAGAATCTCCATATGTTCCTCAGCAAGTGCACATCCAAGTTCTTCTTCATCCTCCAAGAAATAGCTGAGATTGTCTGATTCTGTATAATCAAAACCACAAGGAGTGATGTAGAATTCAGATTAAATAAAATTTAATATAAATAGAGTCAAATAATGGTTTAACACCCTCAGTCAGCCCAGCTTCAATATCTACCTCAGTGGTAAGTTCCTCTTGGAGTAGACTCTCTGGGGATGAAGGCAGGTAGGCAAGCTCCTCCATCTTGACTTGAAATTACACCACTTGGGTGGTTTCTTCCTTATCTGATGCTAGATTTTCTTCTTTTTTATTGTATAGGGAGATCAATAAAATCCTCATATTTAATCATGAATTCATCCAATATTTGATGAACTCCCACTTGTAGCTCAGAAGGTACATATTACCCCTTTTCTACCTCATGTTCTTTCTCCTACCTAGGATTGGTTTTCTCCATTAATGCACGAACATAATCAAATGCTCTTTCAACTTTTCTCATCAGTTGTTGAATGCTTTCTCTAAGTTTTTCACCTGATCCCTTCTAAAATCTTCTTTTTCTTGTTGTTTTTACTACACCTGTGAGTAGTTTTTCAATATATAATACTCTGAATTTTAATAAATCATGAAAGTTTTTTAGTTTTTTTAAAAGAAATGAAATCTACATAAGAATTGAAAATAGAAACATTAAATGAACTATTGATTATCTCTCCAGCAATGACACATGTTTTGAAGCACGTTTGTCATGGGACGTGGAAAAAATTAATAATAATTGTTCCTAGTGCAGCATAAAGGAAGATCAGGGTCCTCTCTCTTGAGAAGCCTTTCAGTTTGGTTCACTTATATTATTTTAATTCACTTAAACTATTTCTTTTTTTTTGTTTTCATTTTAAATGAAAGTGATACAATATTTTTATATTTTTTATTATTTAAAAATTTGAACTGTCATGAAATGAAAAACAAATGATTTGATGAATAAGGAAATTGGTTTTTGGGGTTTAGTATTAGGTTCAATCATTATTCTCTTATATATGTTGATTTCAGTTTGATAATCCAAACATGAAATCTCACGTTTGAATCACTGCTATTTTAGATAATAGAAATTGTTTAAGTTAAATGTAATTGGGGGACATCACCACATCTAGGACATTATCCTCACCAATTCATGATACTCAAATATATCACAAACATAATGTATACTTTAATTAAAATTCAAGAACACCTTGACCTCACCCCGAGTGAAGTCTTGGGGTTAGCCTCTCATTTCTGAGAGTAGAAGATCACAATGGTGGATAGATGAGGAGAGAGAGAGAAATTAGAGAAATAGAGAGGATAATAAATAATATATAATGATTCTTTAAATAATAATAATAATAATTTTAATTAATATTATTATTGTCATAATTAAGAAAATATTTTTTGAAAAAGTAGATGGAGAAAATAAAATAGCTTAAAAATAAGAATGTGATAATTATAATAATGATAATGATAATAATATTCATAAAAATAAAAATAAAAATAATATTAATATTAATACTAATAATATTGATAATAATAACTATTATTAAAATAAGATAACTTAGAAAAAGAATTGTGGTATGGATGGAGAAACATAAATGCACGGATTAATAGAACTAAAATATTAATTACAATTGAAATTCAACTAAGAAAAAACTAAAATAAAAATAAAATAAAAATAATAAATGATTGGGGGAGATAGGAACAACAGAGGGCCGTGCCCCAGTGGGATGTTTCCTTGATTGTGGGTGTCGAGCTGATGATTTGGGAAGGATGCGAGGGCCTCCTTTTATAGATAAAATTATGTCCGTTGAAAGTTTTCACATTGTTGGCCCCTTAAATGGCTGATTCAAGCATGTAACCCTGCATAAAAGTTGCTCATATATTTATTATCCATTAAACCTCCAAATTTTAGCTCATTTGGACATTGTATGAATGAGTTATGAATTTTTCATTGGAGTATTCTTTTTATGGATGTAGGTTTCAGGATGCTTTCTTAAAAAATATAACATCGAATGAAAACTTTAATGACTTCAAAAATCCCCAAAATTTGTTTTAGAGTTTTTCTTTCTGTTTTTGTGCTATCCTAGGTGGAATCACCTCAATTTAAGGTTTGTAGGCTGAGATGTTGTTCCGTTACAATAGTGGGGTCCACGTTGTCCACTTGGAAAATTTTACAACTTAAATGAACTTTTTGGACTAATAGATCTTAGAATAAGAACTATGTCTGGAATATAAATTTGAAAGAAATAAAATCAAGAATCTAAAAAAACAAATCATGAATTTTGGAATTATGATATTTACAAAATGACAAAAATACCCGTGTAGTAAAAATCTTTCAAAAATCAAATATTATGCACTTTTCTCAATTTTGGTCATAATCATTCTAAAATTCAAATTACCCATAATTTTAGTAAAACATTAAAGTACATGGATTTATCTTCGAAAAAATTAAAATATCCCAATTATTTGATCAAAAATACACGCATAAATTTGCTCTTTCAAATACCCCCACACTTTATCCATGCTTTTCCTCATGTATAAAATCTCAAAATGGGAATCAGAGGACACCAATGTTACCAATATTCAGATTCTCATGCAATAAAATCAAACAATTTTCATTGTGAAATTAAACATTCAAAAATATACATAAAATATCAATTTAATTTCCCATTTTCCAAAGAGAAATATAATTCACATATTTTAATTTTCTTCTTTGAAAATTGATTGAAGTTATCCTTTCATTCATTAAATCTCTTTGATTCATTATTATTAAACATTCCAAGTCATGATTTACCTCACTTTTGATTATTTTATCTCATCACTCATGACATATTTCATGTATAGTTCTGCTCATATCATGAGAACATTCTCTTTATCCATAGGATTGTAAATGAACTACTTTCTCTACTTTTAAAGAAAAAAGACATATAAAATCATGATGACTTGAAATAAAGGTTAAAATGACTTTTAGGATTCAGATTGGTAGGATTTGATTATTTGAAAATTAAGGATCAAGGAGTAGGATAATACCTTAAGTACAATACATGATATCAAAACTAAAAGTGTAAAAGAATTCTACCCTTCAAAGTAGAAACACCCACTTCCCAAAACTCAATGTAATGGTTATGATAAAATTATGCATAATGAATTATTTGTGCACCCTATTGAATATTTTTTTTAATTTTTTAATTTTTTTGGAAATTTATGATTATTTAAAACCTCACATACATCACCTAAACACATAAGATCAGAAGATTGTCAGTCTGGAAAATAATTATTATTGGTTTTCTCAAATCACAACCAATTTTTTCTCTTTTTTTGGTTCTTTTTGTCATTTTGTACTTTTTTTAATTCATGAGGGGAAAATAATATAGTATAATTAATGATTCCACAACGTTTTCCAATCTCCATAATATCACCCCCACACTTCTTCCTTACAATGTATGTCATTGTGTCCACCATGATTCCCTTTACCCCCACACTTCAACTTTAAAATATCATGAAAATATTTTTAGGAGAGTAAGAATGGATAAAATTGGCTGGAAACATGGATCATTCCTATAAAGGTCATTCATGGTCTCTATGGGATAAAATAATGATTGATGTCAAGGTGGTATTTTAAAGAAAAGTAAATTTTCAAAGGATGCCTTAATCATTTTAAATGTGTTTTTTCACAATCTTTGATTTGAAAAATTTCAATACAAGTTCTGGTCGGTTGCATGTCCCAAGATCACTCAAGAAATTTTCTCAAGAATAAATAGGATGTACTTAGTGTATAAATCCTCTCGGAAATGTGAAATATAACATTGGACAATCACTCATGGAATGAATAATAATAAAAAATCAATACACATAAAGTTTAAAAATTAAATTCATGAGAGTTGGTAGATAAATTTCATTTACATGAATCAATTAATTTCTTCAAATCATGTGTCTTCATTTCAATATCCATGCTTCATTTCAAAAATTAAATTCTTCATTTCAATAATTTAATCATATCAACATTGAAATCTAAAATATGGAATCATAGGATTCCTAAGAAACTCTTGTCTCATAGATAAGTTTTTTAAAACATGAATTCATGTATGGGCATGAAATTTTATCTTTAAAGATCAAAACATGTTGTGGAAAAAATGTGGAGAGTTTCTAAGATAAAACAATAAAATTGTACTCCCTTTTTCCATGAAACTTGGACCTTCCCTTCACTGTATGGGGATTACTTCTACCACCATGATCCTACAAAAGAAAATAACTCAATTAATACCTAGGATTATTTTATTTAATATGAAAAAAATAGGAGGGAGGGGATGAATGCTAGACTACTTCCTAAAAAATGAAATTGAAATCTAAATTACTAGAAATCATCTAAAGATAAATATTGGTATGATCCCCCAAGTGGGCCTTGAATTTTTACTACCTCCAGAGGGAAGTACAAGATGATATCCAAAGTCCGATGGTGGATAGAGCTTCTTTGATTTGAACCACCACATGTGGCTTTTCCCAACTTGTGCTTCATCCTTCTGGGTGAGGAATGATCCATGGGAAAAGTACTCTGGATCCAACCCCTTCACAATGACGTATAGATTTCATGGTGGGGGTAGGATGAAGTATGGACCATCATCCTCTTTGGTTGATACTTGTGAAACCCCGTTTTCTCTATCTAGTGAATCCTCAAGGTCTACTGCATCAAATGAATTTTCATAGGTAAAGTCAGAGTGTATTTCTATTTGAATAAAATTTAAACATGAAGTATCAAGATAAAATTCTTCCCCATAAAAGTAAGAAACTTTTGTCATGGTTTTTATAGGGAAATTCACTAGTATATATTCATGAAATTCCTTCAACAAATTTTCAACGTGTTCTGGAAGTTCCATATGTTCCTCAGAAGGTGCACATACTGCTTCATCTTTGTCCTCAAAGGCATAGTTTAGATAGTCTAATTATTTATAATCAAAAAAACAAGGAGTGATGAGAATTCAGATTACATAAAATGAGAATAGATAGAGTCAAATAGTGGTTCAACTCCCTGATTCAGTTCAGCTTCAATCTCTGCCTCAGTGGTATGTGATTCTTCGAGTAGACTCTTTGAGGATGGAGGTAGGTAATCGGGCTCCTCCATCTTGAATTCAAATTTCTCCATAGGGGTGGTTTCTTCCTTCTCTGATGATGGATATTAATCTTCATATTGTATGTGGATATCAGGAATTTCCTCACATTTAATCAAGAATTCATCCAATCTTTCTTGATATCCCACTTATAGCTCAACACGTATGTCTTCCCTCGTTTCCACCTCAAGTTCTTGCTCTAGATCAGGGTTTGGTTGCTCTATTAACTCACAAACATAATAAAATTATCTTTCATCTTTTCTCATCAGTTGTCAAATTGTTTCTCTATGTTCTTTCACCTAATCCCTTATAAAATAGTCTTCTTCTTATTGTTGTTGCTGCACCTGTGAGTAATTTTTTCATGCATAATATTTGGAATTTGAATACATCATGAAGGTTCTTTTTAGTTTTTTAAAAGAAATGAAATCTACCTAAGATATGACAATATAAAATGTAAATGAGCTATTTATTAGCTCCATAGAAATGTCACCAGTTTGGACATACGTCTGTTGTGGGACATGGAAAAAATCAATAATAATTTTTATAAGTGCAACATAGAGGCTATCCAAGGTCATCTCTCTTGATGTGCCATTCAGTTTGGTTCACTTACTTTATTCTAATTCACCTAAAATATTTCTTTTTTTTGTTTTATATTTAAATGAAAGTAATGAAAATATTTTTTTATTTTTCATTATTTAAAAATACGAACTATAATCAAATGAAAGCAAAATGATTTGATGAAGAATGAAATTGGTTTTGGGGTTTAGTATTAGGTTCAATCATTATTCTCTTTTATATTTTGATTTCATTTTGATAATCTAAACATGAAATCTCACATTTGAATGACTACTATTTTAATGAATAGAAATAGTTTAAGTTACTTGTCATTGGGGGCCTTCACCACATCAGGGAAAATCACCTCACCAATTCATTCTACTCAAATCTATCACAAACATAAAATATACTTTAAAGAAAATTGAAGAACACCTTGATCTCCCCCTGAGCAAAGTCTTGGGGTTAGCCTCTCATTTCTGAGAGTAGAAGATCACAATGGTGGATAGATAAGGAGAGAGAGTGAGAGAAATGAGAGAGAGAGGGAGAGGAGAATAAATATGGTATAATTATTATTAAAATAATATTAATATTATTATTATAATTAAGAAAATAGTTTTTGAAAAAGGTGATGGAGAAAATAAAATAGATTTAAAATAAGAATGTGATAATTATAATAATGATAATGATAATAAAAATAATAATATTATTAATACTAATAATATTGATAATAATATCTATTATTAAAATAAGATAATGGAGAAAAAAAATTTTGGGATGGATGGAGAAATAGAAATGCATGGATTAATAAAACTAAGATTTGAATTAAAATTTAAATTAAACTAAGAAAAAAATAGAATGAAAATAAAATTAGAAGAATAAATTAGGGGGGAAGATAAGAGGAGTAGTGGCCCATGCCCCCGTGGGATCCCTATATTGTTGTTGGTGGCAAGCTGATGATTTGGGAAGGATGTGGGGGCCTCCTTTTATAGTAAAAATTCTTTACTTCAAAAGTTTCCACATTGTTGGTCCTTTAACTGGTAGATTCATTCATGTACAACTTCATATAAGTTGTTCATAAATGTTTTTTCCTTTCACCTACCAAATTTTAACTCATTTGAACACATGATGAATGAGTTATGAATTTTTCATTGGAGGTTTCTTTTTATGGACGCATGTTCTAGGAAGCTTCCTTCAAAAATATAACATCCAATAGAAACTTTAATGAATTTAAATGTCCCCCAAATTAGTTTAGAGTCTTCCCTTTGTCTCCTCTTGTTATACCAGGTGTAACCACTACAATTGAAGGTGTGTAGGTCGATATGTGCTTATGTTAAAATGGTGGGGTCCACGCTATCCGCACTGAAAAGTTTCCAACTTCAATAAATTTTTTGGACTAATAGATCTTCTAATAAGCTCTAGGTCATGAAGAGAAAGTTGAATGAAATAAAATCAGGATTCTAAAAAAATGAATCATGAATTTTGGAATAATTTTTTTTAAGAAATGACATAAATACCCTTGTTGTAAATATTTTTCAAAAACCCAAAATTATGAAATTTTCTCAATTTTTCTCATAATAATTATAAAATTCAAATTACCATTATTTTAGTAAAATATTTAAATACATGGATTTTATCATTTAAAAACATTAAAAAATATTCATTATTTGATCAAAAATATTCATATAAATTTACACTGTCAAATACCCCCACACTTAAACCATGCTTGTCCTCAGGTATAAAATCTCAACATGTGAATCAAAGGACACCAATGTTAACAATATTCAAATTCTCAAGTAATAAAATGAAACAATTTTCAATGTGAAATCAAACTTTCAAAAATATGCATAAAATATCAAATTAATTTCCCATTAATCAAAGAAAAATCAATTCACATATTTTACTTTTTCCCTTCGAAAATTGATTGAACTTCTCCTTTCTTTCATTAAAGATTCTTGATTCATTATTATTAAACATTACAAGTCATGATTTACCACACTTTTGATTCTTTTCTCTCATCACTCAGGATACATTTCAAGTAGAGTTATACTCATATCATGAGAACATTCTCCTTCTCCATAGGCTTGTAAATGAACTACTTTCTCTACTTTGTAAAGACAAAATACACATAAAATCACGAGGACTTTGAAATAAAGGTTCAAATGAATCTGAGGCTAAATGTTGGTAGGATTTGATGATTTAAAAATTATGTCTCTAGGAGGAGACTAATCTCTTAAGTACAATGCACAATATCAAAAGTAAAAGTGTAATAAAATTATCCCATTCAAAGTAGCAACACCAACTTCCCAAAACTCAAAGTAAAGGTCATGATCAAATTATGCATAATGAATTATTTGTTCACCCTATTAAATATTTTTTTACATTTGTATATTTTTTCTTTTTTGGAAAGTTATTGTTAGATCAAACCTCGCATACGTCACCTAAACACAAACAATTAGAAGATAATCAGTCTAGAAAAAATTGATTTTTGGTTTTCTCAAATCACAACCCATTTTATCCCTTTTTGGTTCTTTCTGTCATTTTTTATTTTTTTAAATTCAAGAGGGGAAAAAACATAGTATAATGAATAATTCCAGAACCATTTACAATTCCCACAATAACACCCCCACAATTCTTTCTTACAATGTTTGACATCTCATCCACCATGATTCCATTTACCCCCACACTTCAACTTTAAAATATCATGCAAATACTAATAGGAGAGTAGAAATGGATAAAAATGGGTTGAAACAATGCTCATTCCTATAAAGGTCATTCATGGTCTCTGTGGGATAAAAAAGGATTGATGTAATGGTGGTCTTTTAAGGAAAATTTGATTTTCAAAGGATGCCTCAATAATTTTAAATGTGTTTTTGCACAATCATAGTTTTGACATGTTTCAATTCAATTTTTGGTCGGTTACATGTCCCAAGATCACTCAAGAAATATTCTCAAGAATAAATAGGAATTAGCTGGTCCAGAAATCCTATCGAGAATGAGAAATATAACATTGGACAATCACTCATGGCATGACTAATAATAAAAAATAAATTAACACAAACTTTAAAAATTTCAATCATGAAAGATGGTAGATAAATTTCATTTACAAGAATCAATTAATTTCATCAAATCATGGGTCATTATTTCAATATGTATGCTTTATTTTAAAAATTCAACTCTTCGTTTCAATCATTTAATCATATCAACATTTAAATCTAAAACATGGCATCACATGATTCTTAAGAAACTCATGTATCCTAGATACGTCGAGTAAAATATGATTCATGCGTGGGCATGAAATTTAATTTGTTAAGATGAAAACATGTTGTGGAAAAAAATGTGGAGAGTTTAAAAGATAAAACAATAAAATTGAACTCCCTCTTTCCATGAAACCTGGTCATTCCACTTCACTATCTAGGGTTTCCTTCTACCATCATGATCCTATAAAATAAAATCACTCAATGAATCTCTAGGATTATTTCATTTAAGATCAAAAAATAGGATGGATTGGGATCCATGCTAGACTACTTCCTAAGAAATGAAATTGGAATCTAAATTCCTATAAATAATGTAAAGATAAATCATGGTACGATCCCTTAAGTGGGCCCGGAATTTTTACTGCCTCCAGAGGACAGTACCAGCTGCTATCCAAAGTTAGATGGTGGATAAAGAATCTTTGATTTGAACCACCATATGTTGCTTTTCCCAGCTTGTGCTTCATCCTTCTGGGTGAGGAATGATCCATGGGTTGAGTACACTAGATCCACCCTCTTCACAATGATGTATAGCTTGCATGGTGGTAGTAGGACGAAGTATGGACCATCATCCTACTTTGTTGATACTTGTGAAACCCCTTCTTCTCTGTCCATTGGATCTTCAAGGTATACTACATAAAATGAATAGTCATAGGGAAATTCAGAGTGCAATTATATTTGAATAAAATTTAATCATGAAGTATCAAGATTAAACTCTTCCCCATCAATGTAAGCATATTTTTTCATGGTTTCCCTAGGAAAATCCACTATAATCTCTTAATGAACTTCCTTGAACAAATATTCAATGTGTTAGGGAATCTCCATATATTCTCTAGTAGGTGCACATCCAGGTTCTTCTTTATCCTCCAAGGCATAGATGAGATTGTCAGCTTCTATATAATAAAAACAACAAGGAGTGATGTAGAATTCAGATTCAATAAAATTAAAATAAATAGAGTCAAATAATGGTTCAAATCCCTCAGTCGGTTCAACGTCAATATTTTCTTCAATGATAAGTGCCTCCTTGAGTATAATATTTGAGGATGGATGCAGGTAGTCAGGCTTCTCCATATTAAAATCAAATTAAACCACTTGGGTTGTTTATTACTTATCTAATGTTGGATCTTATTCTTTGTATTGTATGGGGAGATCAGGAAGTTCTTCACATATAATCAATAATTCATCCAATCTTTGTTGATCTCCCATTTGAAGCTCAGTAGGTATGTCTTCCCCCATTTCCACCTCACGTTCTTGCTCCGACTCAGAGTTGGGTTGCTCTATTAATGCACAGACAAAATCAAATGCTCATTCAGATTTTCTCGTTAGTTGTTAAATGCTTTCTATAAGTTTTTTCACCTGAGACCTTCTAAAATATTTTTATTCTTGTTGTTTTTTCTGAAACTTTGAGTAATTTTTCCATTCATAATATTCAGAATTTCAAAAAATCATGAATTTTTTTAGCTTTTTTAAAAGAAATGAAATATACCTAAGATGAGAAAATAGAAAAAGTACATGAACTATTGATTAGCTCCCTGGAAACGACACCAGTTTTGAAACATGCCTGTTATAGGAATTGGACAAAATCAATAATAATTTTTCCTAGTGCAACATAGAGGCTGACCAGGGTCGTCTCTCTTGAAGAGTCTTTTAGTTTGGTTCACTTACTTTATTCTAATTGTCCGCAACTATTTATTTTTGTTTTTTCTATTTAAATGAAAGCGATGAAAATATTTTTGTATTTTTTGATTATTTAAAAATAAGAACTATCATGCAAGGAAAAAATGATTTGATGAAGAAAGAAATTGGTTTTGGGGTTTAGTCTTAGGTTCAATCATTATTCTATTTTATATGTTGATTTCAGTTTGATAATCAAAACATGAAATCTAACATTTGAATCAATACTATTTTATAGAATAGAAATAGTATAAGTTACTTGTCAATGGGGGCCATCATCACATAGAACACCTTGACCTCCCCCCGAGCAAAGTCTTGGGGTTAACCTCTCATTTTTGAGAGTAGAAGATCACAATGGTAGATGGATGAGGAGAGAGAGAGATAAATGAGAGAGAGAGATGAGAATAAAAAATTTAAAATGATTGTTAACATAATAATAATAATATTATTAATTAATTTTTCTATTATTATAATTAAGAAAATAATTTTTGAAAAAGGAGGTAGAGAAAATAAAATAGATTTAAAATAAGAATGTGATAATTATAATAATGATAATAATTATAATAATAATAAAATTATTATTATTATTTTTAATATAAATAATAATAATATTTATAATAATACTTATTATTAAAATAAGATATGTGAGAAAAAGAATTGTGAGATATATGGAGAAATAGAAATGCATGGATTAATAAAACTAAAATTTGAATTACAATTGAAATTAAACTAAGACAAAACTAAAATGAATATAAAATAAAAAGAATAAATGAGGGGGGAAGAGAGGATTAGAAGATACCCATTCCCCAGTTGGATCCGTCCTTGGTTGTGGGTGTCGAGCTGATGATTTGGGAAGGATGCGAGGGCCTCCTTTTATAGCCATAATTATGTCCACCAAATATTTTGCGCTTTTTCCACTTAAATTCTCTATCCATGAATGTAACCATTCATAAATTTTTTTATATTTTTTTTCCGTTCACCCTCAAAATTTCAACTCATTTGGACACCGGATGAATGAGTTATGAATTTTTCATTGGAGGTTTCTTTTTCTCGATGCAGGTTCCAAGAAGCATTCTTCAAAAATATAACAACCAATGGAAACATTAATGACTTAATAACTCACCCAAATTTGTTTTAGCATCGGCCCTTTGCGTCCTCATGCTATCCTTGGTGTAATCACCTCAATTGAAGGCGTGTAGGCCAAGATGTGGTTCCGTTATAGTGGTGGGGTCCATGCTATCCACCCGGAAAAGTTTCCAACTTCATTAACTTTTTTGGACTAATATATCTTAGAATAATCTCTAGGTACTGATGGGAAAGTTAAAAGAGATAAAATAATGATTCTTACAAAAAATGAATCATGAAATTTGGAATTATATTTTTTATGAAATGACAAAAATACCCGTGTAGTAAAAATCTGTCAAAAATCCAAAATTATGCACTTTTCTCCATTTTTCTCATAATCATTCTAAAATTATAATTACCCATTATTTTAGTAAAAAATCTAAATATATGGGTTTATAATTGAAAAAAATTAAAAAAATACTCATTTTTTGATCCAAAATATGCACATAAATTTTCTCTATTAAATATCCCACAATTAAACCATGATTCTTCTCTAGTATAAAATCTCAAAAATGGGAATTAGAGGACACCATTGTTACCAATATTAAAATTTTAATACAATAAAATCAAACAATTTTCAATGTGAAATAAAACATTCAAAAATATGTATAGAGTATCAATTTAATTTCCCATTTTTTAAAGAAAAAAATAATTCACATATTTTAATTTTCCCCTTTGAAAATTGATTGAAAATCTCATCTCATTCATTTAAGCTTCTTGATTCATCATTATTAATCATTCCAAGTAATTATTTACCACAATTTTGATTCTTTTCTCCCATCACTCATGATACATTTCAAGTAGAGTTATGCTCATATCATGAGAACATTCTTCTTATCCAATGGCTTGTAAATGAACTACTTTTTCCACTTTGTAAAGATAAAAGACATATAAAATCATGTGGACTTGCAATAAAGGATCAAATTACTCTGAGACTTCAGGTTGGTAGGATTTGATTTTATAAAAATTATAGCTTAAGGAGGAGTCAAATATCTTAAGTACAATGCATGATATCAAAATTAAAATTTTAATAAAATTTTCCCCTTAAATGTAGCAACAACCACTTACCAAAACTCAAAGTAAAGGTTATGATAAAATTATGCATAATGAATGACTTGTGCACCCTCTTGAATATTTTTTTACTTTTTTTAATTTTTTAATTTTTTTGGGAAAGTTATGATTAGATCAAACCTCACATACATCACCTAACCACATATGATCATAATATCGTCTGTCTATAAAATAATGATTTTTGGTTTTCTCAAATCCCAACCCATTTTCTCTCTTTTTTGGTTATTTTTTTTCATTTTTTTCTTTTGTTTAATTAAAGAGGGGAAACAATAAAGTATAATTAATGATTCCACAACTTTTCCAATTCCCACAATAGAACCCCCACACTTCTTCCTTATAATGTATGTCATCCCGTCGACCATTATTTTCTTTACCCACACAATTCAACATTAAAATATCATGAAAATACTCAGAGGAGAGTATGAATGGAAAAAATGGCTTGAAACATGGCTCATTCCTATAAATTTCATTCATGGTCTCTATGGTCTAAAAGAAGTATTGATGTAAAGGTGGTATTTTGAGGAAAAGTAGATTTTCAAAGGATGACTCAATCATTTTTAATGTGTTTTTGCACAATCATAGCTTTGAAAGGTTTCAATACCAGTTCTAGTCAGTTACATGTCCCATGATCACTCATGAAATATGCTCAAGAATATATAAGAAGTACTTGGTCTAGAAATCCTCTCGAGAATGGGAAATATAACATTGGACAATAACTCCTGGCATGACTAATAATAACAAATCAATTCGTATGAAATTTAAAAATTCAAAGCATGAAAGATGGTAGATAAATTTCATTTACATGAATCAATTAATTTCTTCAAATCACCGGTCATCATTTCAATATCCATGCTTCATTTAAAAAAATAAATTATTCATTTAAATCATTTAATCATGTCAACATTGAAATCTAAAACATGGAATCACATGATTTCTAAGAAACTCATGGCTCCAAGATAAGTCGAGTAAAACAAGAATTCAAGTGAGGGCATGAAATTTTATCTTTAAAGATCAAAACATATTGTGGACAAAAAAATTTAGAGTTTAAAAGATAAAATACTAAAATTGAACTCTATTTATTCATGAAACTTGGTCATACTCTTTCACTGTCTAGGGATTCCTTCTAACATCATTATCATACTAAAGAAAATCACTCAATAAATCACTCGGATTATTTTATTTAAGCTCAAAAAAAGAGGGAGGGGATGTAAGCTATACTACTTCCTAAGAAAGGAAATTGAAATCTAAATTTCTAGAAATCATGTAAAGATAGATATTGGTATAATCCCCCAAGTGGGGCCTGGAATTTTACTACCTCTAGAGGGAAGTACCAGCTGTTATCCAAAGTCAGATGGTGGATGAAGCTTCTTTGATTTGAAACACCATATGTGGATTTTCCCAGCTTGTACTTAATCCTTCTGGGTGAGGAATAATCCATGGGTAGATTACACTAGATCCACCCCTTCACAATGATGTATATCTTTCATTGTGGGGGTAGGATGAAGTATGGACCATCATCCTCCTTAGTTTCTACTTGTGAAACCCCTTCTTCTCTATCCAGGGGATCCTCAAGGTATACTGCATCAAATGAATAGTCATAGGGAAATCCAGAGTGTAATTCTATTTGAATAAAATTAAAACACAAAGTATCAATATCGAATTATTCCCTGTCAATGTAAGTTTCTTTTTTCCTGGTTTCTTTAGTGATATACACTATCATCTCTCCATGAACTTTCTTCAACTAATATTCAATGTGTTCTGGAAGCTCAATATGTTCCTTTGCAGGTGAACATCCAAGTTCTTCTTCATCCTCCAAGTCCTAGATGATATTGTCTGATTCTATATAATCAAAACCACACAAAATGATGTATAATTTACAATCAATAAAATTAGAATATATATATTCAAATAATGGTTCAATCCCCTTAGTCGTTTCATCTTCAATCTCTACCTTAGTGGTAAGTGCCTCTTGGAGTATACTCTCAAAGGATGGAGACAGGTAGTCAGGATTCTCCATCTTGACTTCCAATTACACCACTTGGGTGGTTTCTTCCTTCTATGATGTTGGATCTTCTTCTATGTATTGTATGGGGAGATCAGGTAGTTCCTTGAATTTAATAAAGAATTCATTTAATCTTTGATGATCTCCCACTTTTAGCTCAGCAGGTATGTCTTCCCCCTTTGCCACCTCAAGTTCTTTCTCCGGATCAGGGTTGAGTTGCTCCATTAATATACGAACATAATCAAATGCTCTTTCAACTATTCTTGTTAGTTTTTCAATGATTTCCCTAAGTTATTTCACCTGATCCCTTCTAAAATATTATTCTTGTTGTTGTTTTTGTTGCACCTGTGAGTAATGTTTCTATGCATAATATTCTGAATTTGAATACATCGTGAAAGTTCTGTTTAGTTGTTTTTAAAAGAAATGAAATCTAACTAAGATGTGAAAATAGAAAAAATAAATGAACTATTGATTAGATCTTAGGACACGACACCATTTTGGACACACATATTCCACATGACATGGAAAAAATAAATAAAAATTATTCCTAATGAAATTTAGAGGCTGACTAGGGTTATCTCTCTTAAGGAGACTTTCAGTTTGGTTCACTTTATTCTAATTCACATAAACTATTTATTTTTGTTGTTTTATATTTAAATGAAAGAGATGATAATATTTTTTTATTTTTTATTATTTTAAAATGTGAACTATCATGAAATGAAAACACAATTATTTTGTGAAGAAAGAAATTGGTTTTGGGGTTTAGCCTTAGGTTCAGTTATTGTTATCTTTTATATGTTGATTTATGTTTCATAATCCAAACATGAAATCTCACATTTGAATCACTACTATTTTATATAATAGAAATAGTTTAAGTTATATGTCATTGGTGGCCTTCACCACATCAGGGAAATTCACGTAACCAATTCATGCTACTCAAATCTATCACAAACATAAAATATACTTTAAAGAAAATTCAAGAACACCTTGACCTCCCCCTGAGCGATGTCTCAGGGTGAGCCTCTCATTTCCGAGAGTAGAAGATCACAATGGTGGATTGATGAGGAGATAGAGAGAGAGGAATGGGAGAGAGAGAGGAGAATAAATAATTTATAATTATTTTTAAAATAATAATAATAATAATAATATTAATCAATATTATTTTTATTATAATTAAGAAAATAGTTTTTGAAATAGGAGATGGAGATAATAAAATATATTTAAAATAAGAATGTGATAATTATAATAATGATAATGATAATAATAATAATATTATTATTATTATTAATACTAATAATATTGATAATAATACCTATTATTAAAATAAGATAAATGAGAAAAAGAATTGTGGGATGGATGGAGGAACAGAAATGCATGGATTAATAAAACTAAAATTTGAATTACAATTGAAATTAAGCATAGAAAAAACAAAAATGAAAATAAAATAAAAATAATAAATGAGGGGGTAAGAGTGGAGAAGTAGCGGCCCATAACCCAGTGGGATCCATCCTTCATTTTGGGTGTTGAGCTGATGATTTGGGAAGGATGTGAGTGCCTCCTTTTATAGTTATAATTAAATTCTCCTAAAGTTTTCATGTCTTTTGGCCCCATAAATAGTCTATTAATGCATAGAACCATTCATAAAAGTTGTTCATAAATGTTTTTTCCCATTCATCCTCAAAATTTTAGATCATTTATACAACATATGAATGAGTTATGAATTTTTCATTGGAGGTTTCATTTTATGGACGCCGGTTCGATTAAGCTTCCTTTAAAAATATAACATCTAATAGAAACATTAATGACTTTAAAACTCTCCCAAAGGTATTTTAGAGTCATCCATTTGTGTCCTCTTTCTATAAAAAGTGTAATCACTTCAATTGAAGGTGTGTAGGCTGATATGTGGTACCTTTACAGTGGTAGGGTCAACGATGTCTGCCCGAAAAAGTTTCCAACTTCAATGATTTTTTGGACTAATAGATCTCTAAATTAGCTCTAGGTTCTGCAGAGAAAGTTGAAGGAAATAAAATCAGGATTTTAAAAAAATGAATCACGAATTTGGGAATTATATTTTTTACGAAATGAAAAACCCCCTTGTTGTAAAAATCTGTCAAAAATCCAAAATTATGCACTTTTCTAAATTTTTCTAATAATCATTCTAAAATTTAAATTACCCATTATTTTAGTAAAACAATAAAATTCATGGGTTTTATCATTGAAAAACATTAAAAAAATTTCATTATTTGATAAAAAAATATTCACTTAAATTTTCTATGTCACCGACCCGTCCTGGCCTTAACCAGCCTCGGCCGGCCCGGTTGGGTATGGTCATCGTGGGCTTGGCCCGCTGGCCCGCGGAGCAGACCGGCCCACCAGGTGACGTAGTCTTGCCTACTGGCATGCCTAGTGTGGGGTGTGTGGTCCACCTGCTGAATGACTCAAAGAACCCATTCATCCCCCTTAAATCAGTGATGCCACATGGTCCGTGAGGCCAGGAGGATGTGGGTCCCCCTTTCTTCACTGCGGCTTCCTTTAACGTGGTGTGCAATAGCGCACCTCCACTACCTCCACCGCCACTGTTTTCTGAGGGCTATCCTCCTTGTGCAGCACCCACAGCTCCCCTCCACGACACGCAACATCGCACCGCTTGTTGCCGTCGCGGTCAGCCGATGTCTATGGATTTTCCGCAGGGCCCCAGAGCTCCATTTCCAATCCCTTCTGTGCTTATGGGCCTCTTGGACTGTTGTCGTCATTGTGTGACCCTCTTCCTTGCATTGTCCTCAAATTTGGAAAAATGTTCCTGAAGAACTCAACATGAACGAAGTAACGGAGGGTCCGGGCCTTGTTCATTTGGCCCGCACCCGCCACGTTATAATTATAACAAGTGAGAGATTATTGACATCAAAGAAAAGCTTTATTAAAAAAATAAACCCCATACCTCGAGATCCATTGGATGTGTCATAGTTGCGGTGGGAGGAGCGTCCACGTTGAATAGAGTCATCAGTGTTCGTCGATCCCATATCATTTCCGCCCAAACCTCCATCCTCTGTCGATGGATGTTTCCATAGGACATCACCAGAGTTTCTTCTCTTCAGGAAGCAGTGCCAAAACCCCACCCCGAGATCCATTTAAATAGCAGGGGAAAGTGAGTAACGCATTGAAAAATTAATGAGGTTCATTAAATGAATTAAGGAATCTCTTATAATTCACAATGGTTTAGTTATACAGTTGATGAGTCAAGCCATTTAATGGCTTGACAAGTCACCAGTCCCACCACTACCACTCATCTGTTGGAGAAAAAGAAAACAAAATAACAATTACATGTTATTTTACTTTTCTTTAAAAAGTAAAAAAGCTATCTTTTTCTCCTAACCTACTGCGGTCGAAGTGAAGGTTCCCATAAGTGGATCCTGGTGTTATAGATTCAACAGTGCCATCATATTTTTAATCTAATCACTGCTTTAAAAGATAGAAAAGTTTGGCTCCGTGTTTACGGAACATACCTTAAAAAAATTTCAACAATCCATTCTGGGCACATTGGGCCTCAGAATCACATGTCGTAAATTTTGCTCAAACTCATAATAATCCCAATTAATTTTTATTAAAAATAATGGAATTTATGGGTCTTTACATGAAATACATTTGAGAATTGTTCTATAGACCCTTCAGGATCATTATCTCTATGATAAACTTTCTAAATGCACCTTCTAGATGAAGGAAGTGATGTTTTTGGGCCATTTGATCTGGGAATGAGGGATTTCGGTGGAACCTGAGAAATCAGTGTAGTGATGTCATGGGAATATATGAAGAATGTTTTGGAAATTATAATCTTTCTGGGATTGGATGGGTATTACAGGTGGTTTGTTTGAGATTTATCTCAGCTGGCTTCAACCATGATAGGGATTACTTAGAAGGGGGAATAGTTTCATTAGAGCCCATAGTTTCAAGAATCCTTTAAAATTTTAAACAATGGTTGAACACAACTCCAATTTTGATCCTTCCAAAATCTTGAAAGGGATATGTGGTCTATTGTGATGCTTATGGTATAGGTCTTGGGCATGTGCTGATGCAGGATGACCATGTATTCACTTATGGTTCAAGCCAACTCCGATCACTTTAAAAAAATTACCCAACCCAATAACTGGAGCTAGCAGTAGTGAGTAAATTTGTAAAGACGTGGTGCCATTTTCCTTTTGGGGAGAAATTTATAGTTCATTCTGATCATAAGATCATGGCCTACATTTTCTACTAGAAAGATCTGAATCTGAGGCAACATCATTGGGTTGAATATATTTAGGGGTTTGATTTGGATATAGTCGATACCTCAAGAAATGGTAAATGTGGTTTTTGATGAATTGAGTAGAAAAGTTAAAGTGCAATATTTGAAATAGTCCATTGATGAGTGGATTTTTATCAGGCTTTTTTCTCAGATGCACTTGGTGACCTATGAGAATGGTGGAGGTGCATTCTTAACCAGCATAGAGATGAAACCCACTCTCTGGGAGTTTATTTTTCAAGAAGAGTTGATTGATGAGATTTTATATAGTTCTGTGAGATTTATAAATTTTAGGGAGATGCCTTGAGAGTGTTCTGTGCCTCAGGAGGGAGTTTTGTGCTTTAAGGGTCACTTCATGGTGCTATTTTTATTGAGGAAGGTAGTGATTGAGGATATCCACAAGTCTCAATGGGTTTTTCATCCTGGTTCCACCATTATGTTCCGTAATGTGCATTAGTAGTTCTAGAGGCCAATATTGTGGTGTGGCATAGCTGAATTTATATTACGGTGCTATACTTGTAAGTAGTTTAAAGAAGAACACCAAAGTCCCTCTTGTTTTCATCAGTTGCTACCTATTCCTACCTTGAAGTAGGATGATATTTCCATGGATTTTATTTTGGTATTACCTTATACACCCCGGGGGAGGAACTCTATTTGAGTAATGATTGATCGTCTAACTAAACCATACCATTTCATTCCAATCAGAGATTCAACTAAGGTGGATATGTTGGTCCAGTTGTATGGTTAGGAGGTTTTGAGGCTTCATGGTGGGCCATGGATAATCGTTTCAAACTGGGACCCTCGTTTTACCTCATGTTTTTTGAATCTCTTAATAAGGTGATGGAGTCACATATCAAGTTGATTAAAACATACCTTCCTCAAACGGATGGTCAAACAGACGGGGAAAATCAGATCTTAGAAGAAATGATCTAAGAATGTGTGTTAGATTTTTGAGGTTTGTGGGATAGTTATTTGGGGTTGTTTGAGTTTAGGGATAAAAATAGTTACCAATTCTCGATTTGAATGGATCCTTTTGAGGAAATTTATGGTTGGTCATGTTGGTATCCTTTTTTTGGGATTAGATGGGTGAGACCTCATTGGGGCCAAGAATTATTTAGTAAAACTCTGATAAAGTTAATTTTATCATCCAATATTTGTTGATGGTTCATATTCCTCACAAGTCTTATACCGAACTGATTTTCCAAGCAGTGAAGTTTTCTGTGAGTGACCGTGTGTTCCTAAAAGTGCACCTCACTTAGGTCACCATCATCTGGGTAATCAAGGGTAGCTAAAACCAAGTTATACTAGACCTTTTGTGAGTGATGAGAAGATTGGTAAGGTGGAATATAGGTTATATTTGCCTTCTCATTTGACATTAATTCGTGACTTGTTCCGATGTCCCTTAGTTGAGAAAGTATAACCCAGATTCGTATCTTGTCTCGAATTGGGAAGAGTTGGAATTAGAGCCTGATTTGCTTATGTTTGAGCTACTATTTTAGATTAATTATTCTCAAGAGAAATTTTAATATCCCGAGTTTTACGAAATAAAAATCGTGTTTGATAGCGTACATGATACTCTACATTGATCTTAAACGAACAACTAAATATTATTATTTAAATGTTACCATTATAACGTAGCTGTTGGAATGGAAAGAATAAATAGAATTAAATGATTTATGAAAAAATGGCGTACACATGTTTATAATCAATTATTTGGTGCACAATTAACTATAAATGAATATAAAACCCTTTTTAAATAAAATGATTTTTTTCTAAAAAAACTATTTAATTGAAAATAAGTGTGTTTATAAATTACTAAAATCACTATTTTTTGGTTTTATTAATTAAATATATATTAAATATATTTAATATAATGTTTAAAATTCATATTATGAGTTTTCTACACATTATTTAAGAATAAATCCAACTTTACTAATAAAAAGAGTATTAAAAAAAGGCATTTTGCTGCCTTTTGATGGTGAACCCATTTTAGATCTAGTTCTTGAAACTTTTAAATGTTTTATTTGAAAAAATAAACTTATTATTTTAAATAATAACATAAAAATTTAGTTTGGATATTTTTTTTTGTATTTTTCTGAAAAATTTTATATTTTAATTAAGGGTGAAAAATACTGCATTTTAATTCAAAACTGTTTTTTTTCTCTAATTTATTTATATAGTTAAATGGTTATTTTAATTAGTTTTAAGGTATAATTAGATTATTTTTTTATAATTTAATACAATTTTATGTAATTTTAATCAATTTAAATTTGAAAAAATAAAAAAAAATCAAACTTTTGAATGTTTCACGTTAAAAACCATATTTTTAGTTTTGTTTACTAAATTAATTTTAAATATAATTTTTCCAATTATGTGAATTTAATTACATAAAAAGGATTAAATATTTCTAATAATAATGTCAAATTTTTTTTGTAAGTTCCCTTTCATTTTTAGGTATAAAATGTTACCATGGAAACAAAATTATTTACCGTAGTAAAAGTAATATTTTGATAGGGGTTAAAATTAAAAGTTAAAAGATTAACCTACCTAAAAACTAAAACATTAAAAGACTAGTTGAGTTATAGATCGAACCAAACCAGACTATGAATCATTAATTACAATAAAACATTGTGGAATTGAATTCCACTTCAATATGGTCGTATTTTAATAAAAGACAATTAATAAACTAATCATTTAAACCCACCTCTCCTCAAATATAAATACCACCACTGCACCTCCCATTTTAGAACCAAAAGGCCTTGATGCTCCTAAAATCTCTACCAAAACCTCTCATACTAACTATACCCATGTACAAGTTCTGATGGTCTCACCAAAAGACCAAATCCAAGGTCCTCAATGTTTTTTCAAGGAGGGGATATTCAAGAGCTAATTTTCTCAAAGTACCTCCCTTAATTTCTGTTATTTTTATACTTTATTAACAACTCCTACATCCATAAATTCATGATAAATATATAATCATTTTTATTCTGGATTTTATGTTTATAATGTAACATCTCATATTCATTTAATTTATCACCTCTTCTTATTCAAAGAAACAAAATTATTATCCAAGTTATGTCATTTTTTTCCTCCATAAATAAAGTTTTTGGTCTTTTTCCATTACAGCCTTCTTGGATGGTCTTAAAACTATTTTAAAGTTAAATAATATTTAAATATAAATATTTTAAAATATTTATATTTTTTAAATGTTATATTAAACATACCATCATTCTTTCCATATTGTTGTTATACGATAACTTCATTTGGGGATGTGTAGACTACCGCCTCCTCAAAATGATATTATTTTTTCATGCATCATATAGAATGTTTTAAGGATTGTTTTAGTAAAAATATATGATATAAATAACATATTAATTCTACTATAATTATATTATATATGTATACATATTTACATACATCTCATTTAATTTCATTATTTTAATATGATAGAAAAAACAAGAATATCGTCCATGCGTACGTATGGCCTACCATCTCCATGAAAGGTGGTTTTAGTTTTTCTTAAAACTGTTATTATAAATAATTATGTAATTAATATATAATATATTTATATCATGTTTTATATTCTTTAGATGACAGAATTATGACCACATGGACTATTGACATCATGCTAAGTTCATTTTCAACTCTAGAACCGAATACCGACAAAGCGTCTCACATGAACTTATATAATTATGTAATTGTCATAACACAGTAATTAATGATATAAAAGTAGTAATAAAAAATATAAGGTTTTAAATTAATTATATATTAACCTATTTTTAAAATTTAGGAAGATAAATAATGTACGAGACAAGTCAGACTTGAGGTAAGATGTTTTTATAACCTAATTTACATTCATTGGGTTATATGTCTACTTCTTTGTTTTTATTATGAAAAAATTATGTGTGGAATCAATTTTTTTGTATATTTTTTATTTAAAATTATATTTGTGTGGATATAATTTTGTTATACATAATCACCCCATTTATATATTCTTACGTCATTGATATGAACTTTGTAAGGATTTACTTTTCTCACTTTTCACCTCTATGAGATATATGTATTATTAACCAGTAATTACTTTTATGTGGTGTATATATAATTAAATTTGATATGAAAGATCTTTAATCTATTTATATTCATGTTATTAAATGTTTCTTTAAATTATTATTACTTTTATGGATCACATAATTTGACATATTACAAGTGGTAATGGAATTTCATAACATAATTTCCATTCTTTGGGATAAACTTCTACTTCTTGATTATGTAATGAAATGATTATGTGGGAAATGAATTTTGGATATAATATATTTTATTTATACTTTATTTATGGTTATTTATAGTGAATACACTTATTCGATCTATTTTATTAAAAAATGATCTTTTTAAGGGACTCCTTAGCAAAAACATTGCTTTAAATGTTTTAAAGATTTAGTATTCTAAATCATTCTCTTTCACATCCATGTTTTATAAATGGTTTTTATGGATTAATTTATATGTTAATTATTTTTTTAAAATTATAAATCCTTTAAAATGTTTTCAAAGTGTTATGGGATACTTTGATTCAAAAATATTGTTTTTAAATTATTTAAATGTGTTTTAAAAGTGGATTTATTATTTTAATAGCTTTAATGTATTTTTATAACATATATGTCATGAACTAAATTTCTCAATTTTATGATGATTTAATAGTTTAATGTTTAATTTAAAAGTTTACACTTTTATTTTCAAATATTTTTTTTCATTTTTGAGTGCATGACTTTGTAAAGATGAAATTTTATTTCAAAGTGGAAATGTTATTTTTCCTTTATGATTATTTTATGTGTTGTGATTATGTTTTGGTTCTTGGGAATTACTTACATATACAGGTGTCTCCTTAATAAATTGATGAAAGGTGATCCTATGATAGCTCTCCAATGCATTGTGTATTGAGACAGAGTTAAACGATATGGTTTTTCTTAAGAGATTTAGGGAATATACTATGATGGGTATTCCAAATGTAACCATGATGGTTACTCCCTTTAAAGTAGTGAAAAATGCAATGTAAGTATGATATGGATTAAACAATATTACCTCTATGATTTATGATTTATAATAATTATTTTCAGGATTCTTATGATTTAATGAGGTGTGTTAAAGAACTTATGTTTTTATGGGTGAAAAGTATGATTTTGTGAAAATATTTTATTGAGTTTAAAATATTCATAGACTAACAAATTATTTCCTTATTTTATATCCCTTACTGAGTTTTTCTTGATTATCCCAAGTTATTGAAATGTATTCCATAGTTTATAAGGATGTGTAATAGAAAGGAATAATTCAAGAAATTTTTTTATAAAGAATAGAAATCATGTTTTATTTTAAAAGGGTTTACTTTGGTTGAAAAAGTGGATATTAAGTGTGACTTCCCACATGTAATGTATGGGTCTATTATGTAAAAGTTGTGGCCTAATTCTATAAAACTATAAACCTAAAAATATCCCCAATATTAATTTTTTACTTAACTCAAATTATGTAAAGTTTATGGATGGGTCTTAAGATAAAGTGCTTCATGAGAAGTGCATTCCATTGTTATGAGATCTAGGGAAGCATGGTAATGATATGTTTGAGACCTGGGAGTATAAGTCTTGGGTAAAAGATAAGTATTTATTTATCTTATCTGATTAACCTTTGAGTTGACTTTTTTAGGGAATAAAGTTTTCATAGTGTTGAGAATTTCCACATTCATGATTCTATTTTGAGGTATTGTTTTGTTTATTTTCATTCTTATATTTATGACATAATTTTCCTATGTATTTTCAGAGAAAAATGGATGTTTTGGGATTAACATTAGCTAATGCAATATTGGTTCCTGGTTAAGAAAAATCATGTTCCCTTCTCTAGGTAATCATGCATCCAATTTTTATTTACGATAGTGGAAACTGTACAGTTGTAACATGGTTTGGAAAACCCTTTAGAAAAACCATGTGACATATCGCTCTTGGATAGTGTGTGGTGCACAGTTTCTGCACGGTTTGAAAGATAGTGTGGGAAAACCATATGACTATTCTAAGTCATTAAAAATTTTATAATTACCATTGTGATATCATTTATATTTACCATAAAACACCTACCATATACCCCATTCAGTATTTTTAGCCATGAGACCCTCCTCCAAGCTTTCTTAGAGCCTTTGAACCTTAGTCCTTGGGTGGTTTTGACCCTGGTTCTTCAAGAAATAACCAAGTCCGTTTACTCTTTATGTATCCCTATTTCTAGGGTTTCTCTTACTTATTTATAAGGTTCTTATTTTCTAGTGGGGTGTTTGACCTAAGTATTGTATTCTTATATGTTTTTGGTATAAATCTTGATGTTTGTTGTTCAATATTTCTTTTATAGGGTCTTATAGTGGTGTAGTTTTGGTTTCACACTAATATACAAGAGTTTCCATGTGTGACATAGGTTTTAGGTTTTTACATGCTTTTACAATATTAGATAATATTTATATGCTTTATTTATTGTTTAAATGTGTTATGTGAATGATTTTTGTGGTGAAAAACTTGTTTTGGAAGTTTTTTGAGATGAATATGTGATGAAATTGATTTTTGAAAAGGAATTGGTAATATTTCTTATGTGTATCATTTTGGAGTTTCTTGAATATGTTTTATACCTTGTGTGGAAGGTGAAAAATGTGTTTTCAAAGAGATTTATAAGTGATAATGTTTTCAAAGTGAGTTTTCCAAGAATAATGGATTTTATTGTTTGTTGGATTCTATGTTGTGGAATTTATACGTGTATTTGAATTTTTAAAGTTCTTTGAATCGTGTTATAAAATAATTTTCATTGTGAGAATGAATTTGAAATGGTATTTTCCTAGGTAAATAGTTGAATTTAATATGTGTTCTTCTTATTGTGTTTTCAAATATGTTTCATGAATTGTGTAAGGGGTGAGAAATGTATTTCCAAATTATTTTGGTGTGTGTGGGAAATGTGAAATGGTTTTGGTTATGGAAAGTGTTAATTTCCTTGTGTTATTTTGATTCCTGGGATACATATATGAAAGTGATGACTTATTTGATATGTGAAGTGGAATTTTAGAACAAAGGGAATCTCGATTATCTTTGGTGGGAAAACTAGAACTAGTACGCTATTTGGTTCGAAAGTGGTTGAGGCCTGGATTCATCTAGCAGGATTGAAGACTGCAACACTAACTAAAAATGTGATATGATCTAGGACCACTATAACTTGGGATTTGTTTCCCTCTTGTGGATCATTCATGGGAACACTCTTTGTTTTGGAGTATCATATGGATACCATTATACCTTGGGATGGGATCCCCTCTAATGGATCATGCATGGAAACACTATTTGTAGTTTAGTGAAGGATTTTGATCACCAAGGTATGAGGTCTCTAGAGTCTCACTTGTTCTAGCTACCTATATGGATTGATGTATCGTTCTCTCTTATGGAATGATTATTATGTGATGTGGTTATAGCCATCAGAATATGGTATACCTAATATACATTTTTATTCCAAACAAGCTTATTTAAAAAAAATGGTTTTTCCAAAAAAACATTTCTTTAAATGTTTTCCTTATAATTTTTTCTTGGAAATGATTCAATTATACTTATGGCAGTGTTTTTATTGATTTGTATTATAACATTATTAAATGGAATATTTTCTTTCAGGTGTCATCCTACTATGATTTTTATCACACCCTATATACACCTTTTGGTTTATGTATACATTGTTATGTATGACCCAGGTAAAGTCAAGACATATGGTGGTGGTGATGGTGGATACGATTTCTAGAATTCCACTTCATGCAGGTGTTGGTGGTGGTTGGTTGAGGGTGATGTCTCTCATGTTTCATGGAGGTTTTTGGGATAGTTTTGTGTTACCTTTCTTCTATAGTAATTTTGGTTTTATTCAAAGTTATAGAACTTGAATATGAAAATTATTTAACCTTATTTTGTTAATATATTCAATTATCACGATACTTATTATTGTGTGTTGTTTATAATTTCTAAAATGTGTGAAATCATTACCAAAGTGTATTATTGATACATAGGCACTAGTTTCCAGCCCATGGGGATCGATAATTCCCTTCAGGCCATGCCATGGATCAGGCCCGTTGTCGATTTGGATGGCACCCCAACTAGGTTCATGATATTTTTGTTCCTAGTTTCCAAAGTCACTAAACTAATGTGGTCTTTTGGAATCTGTTTTTTTGTAACAATTATGTTTTTTGAAAAAAAATGATGAAATGTCTATATATGTTAAGACTGGTTTTTTATACACGACATGTTCTACATATACGGTATTAGGAAGTAAATACACTATCCCTCAAAAGTTTTGAATTCAAAGGTGGTATAGCTGTAAAATGATCTCTCTTATGAGGAACGACTGGTGAATATTTTGTACCATAGATAACATGTTCTACACAAAAGGACAACTCACATAGTTAAATTACTATGGCAGTAAAATAAGTACAAGGAGGTGATATGGTAATGAGAGGAATAAATGAAATAGAATCACCGTTAAATGTTTTCATCTTAGTTGGTAAAATGAAATTTTAATGATGGAATTTTATAATGGGGGAATAATGTAATGACTCAAGAATTTTATAAATGGAATTTTCATTATGATTATATAATTGTATCATATTTGGTAATATAAAATTATATATATCACATTCACAACATGATAAAACTAAAAAAAATTAATATATTAATTTAAAAATTACATTTAGAGAATAAATATGGCCTTAAGAATTGAAAATATTATAATAGGATAAAAAATAGAAAATAAAATAACAATAATATGAAAATTTGTATATGCTCGATCCCTCAAAATAACCACACACACAAAAAACTGTATAAAGGGAAAAATAATACTAAAATAATATTCATCATTAAAATTAAAATATATATAACGCTGAGAGAAAATAGAAATTAATAAAGAATAAATTAAATATGAGGGTTTTATAAAAACTAGGGAACCCATATGATCATTAAAAATATGACAGTCTGAATCATAATTTGACTGTTAGAATAGTAATATTACCATTAGAAATAATAACATGACTGTTAGAATAGAATACTCACATATGGTAGTGTAAAATAGTATTTTTTATCTTATAAAATAATAATATTATATATTTATTGCATTATACAAGTAAATAAATGTTTTGAAACTCATAAAATAAGTGTTTTTATTTTTATAAATAAAAAATTTTATATTTTAATTTTTATAATAAATATTATGATTTAAAATATTTTTTTTAAAACGGGTTTTCAAATTAATTTGATGAAATATTATTATGATAATTTAATTTTATGAGACCATATGTAATTTTTTCAAGGGACAGAAAACAGATTATAATATTAAAATTAGTATTTTAAATATAAATAATGATGTTAATAAAAAATAAATTTATCATATTTATAAGATTAATTTCATAAAATTAATATATTTTTTCTAAACTACACAACAAGAAATGGGTAGCTTTAGTTTTAAGTATTTTTCTTTGATATTTGATTTATTTGGTGAATAGTGAAATATGACAAAATATCATATTTAGAATTAAATGTTAAATAAATGATTTATTATATATTGGATGATGTAAGAACCCATTAGTTTAAACTAACATGAATATGTTACTATATGTGACCACAATATTTATCACTATTGGTATTCTTGACAGAAAATAATAAACTAATGAATATATTATTTGAAAAACACCCCTATCGTCCCCATAATATTACCTCTCCTTTCCTCACACATTATTAAAACATTAAATTTATAAATATATTCCATATTCTCTCCCCATATCTCCCACATGTACTTAAAATCCATGGTATCACAAAATAATATTCCAATGAGCCTTAAGGGGTATCATAAGTGGAGACAACAAAAAATAATAGGTAAATTATTAAATAAACCTCTTTCAATTTTCTTCTTCTCCTACCACCCAGATATGTTTTCCATCCACCTAAAAATACTAGCATCTGTATCCTAAATATACTAATATGTCACAATAATGATGTAACAACTATATTATACCCTACTTCTAATTGATTCTAAAAATAAAATATAGTTCGAAATATGGTTGGTCCATCACCTCCATGAAAAACATAATTTTTTTTCTCCACTTCTATCAAGGATGGTTATTAAAATATTATTTTTATTAAATATGATGATAATAAGTATATTATATCTTATTTAATTCTCTATAATGTGTAAATAATCATTTGTTTAAATGAAATAATTATAGTTCGTATTGGCTTATAAAACTGACTGAATGAAATAACTGTATAATGATAACATTTATACTTAAAGAATCATCCATATTTTAGAACACATATGGAAATTTGGGAACATTTCAATTTTTCTATGGACATGAATATATTTTCATTTCTATTTTGGGGTTGTCTTCCTATTTGGCATGAACTTTAAAAATTATACACAAGTGATGCAACATTGGAGAAATGAAATGAATGACCTTAGAAAAGAGAAATTAATCATTATATCTCATTGAATAAATTTGAAATGAATAAAATATATAATATTTTGGACTTATAAATAATGATAAATAATTGATAGCTATCAAGGAACTCAAGTGGTGGCTACACCTCATGGGAGGGACACACCACCATCCCTAATGGTAGCATTTTCCCCATGAATCTCGTGGGAAGGGAGTCATGATTCTCCCAATGTTCATGAATAAGGGTTCCTGAGGATAGGATCACATCATTTGACTCAGATAATAATTATAATCTCTTAAAACCCACACTATAAGTTCCAGGGCTTAAAACATGAACATTACATTTTTTCCTTAATATCGATGAAGGTTAGCAAATATTCTATATCCAAAGCATACAATATTAAAAGGAAAATATTGGATCACTTAGGTTATCAAGGAAATTTTAGGTTTAGAGTTTTATATAATTAGGAAATACTATTAATATGATGGATTCATAAACAATTTATTTGTAAAGATTAACATCATCTTCTACTATGCTCAACATTTCATATTCCACATTATGTCATCATCATTATCCATATGAAACCATTATAGACATAATTCTTCAAACTTAATCTTTATAACCTGGGGAAAATGAAACAGAATAGTGGTTAGCTAAAATGATGAGTAAGGGAATATGTAATAATTAACAATTGAATGTCATCAGGGAGAAAAGAAGATTATAAGGGTATGATGACATAATTAATGTGCATGAGTATGAAATAAGTATTTTATTACCCATCAATACCTAGATCATCAGACATAAAAAAATGTCCCAGGTATTTAACAAAGGAAAGGGTCATCAAAATAAATTATCACATTCCATGTGATATCAATCTTGATCATAAGAAACATTATAAAATAAGAAAACACTTTTCCTTATTACACATTAATTCATGATATATTACATAAAAATACATGTATTATATGGGTCAAATTTAAATTCATATTGTCTAAAATATGATACTTTTTTATTATCCTTATTTGTTTATTCCCTTACTCAGATTTATATCTCATTCCTTTATTATGTATGTCCCTATGGTTTCCCATTTAGTTTTAAGTATGATGGAATATTATGATAAGGTTAATGATTTTAGACAATATGAGTTTAAATTGTACATAAAATGGGTGAAAATAATAAATTTGAAAAATGAGGCATGATATAGCATGATAACATAACAGAAATATGGGAATGTGGAAATAATATTAAACATGACATCATAAACAATTATCAAGGATAAATTAAAAGACAAAATAACATGGTGTAAAAAGTCCTATAATGGATTAGGTTCACTCACTAATACTATATAAGATGTACCATGAGACTAAAATACTACCCAATGAATTAGAGCATTGTATAATTTCGGGCACAGTCATCACATTCATATCATGTACTTTCATAAGTGTGGCACATAGATCATACAACATAAGGATGTATTTAAAAACTTTTGATGCCAAAATAAAGGAGTGCATATTACCTAAAGGGAATTACCAAATAAATTAAGGATATGTACATCTAGGTGAATAACCTTGAGTAGAAATGGGGGTGGATATTCATGAAACAATTGTTTGTCTTGAAAAATAGCTGTGAAATTTTGGCTGCAAAATGACAATACTTAAACATTAATAAAATGGTTTAATGAGAGTTAAATGGGTATATTATAATTTTAATATCAACATTACATTAATATGAATGTTTAAAATCATATATAAACATTATAAACTGGAAATAAATAGGTATAAAATAGGGAAGATTCTTGAATGAAGAGGATAATGAGAGGATCCATTATTAGATTTTGGTACAATGACAACTGAGGTAAATGATAAAATGATAGGGGTAAAATGATCTCTCATTATTGTGAAATGAATTATATTGTATATGGATATTTATAATTTCATGAAAATATAACCAATTATGATTGAAAAGGATAAATAAAAAAATGTGTTTTAATTAAAAAGAAGGGAGAAAGGTCCCTTACCTTGAGAGGGTGATTCCAAAAGTCTGGGAGAAGATTTTTGAGAGCCTGGGGGACCTTGAGAGAAATATATAGATGATATAGAAGATAAAGGATTGATTACATTGTTTTTTAGTAAATATTAATGGGATATTGGGTGGTTTTATATAGTAAAATAAAGGAGAGTTCTTAATTATTTTCCAAACATAGGTTTTGGACTCTATATAATTAAATAATCAAAACTAAAAACCTTACCATAGTTTTTCCCATGGCGTTTCTACCAAAAAGGAGTGGGTTTAAATATTTTTTTATTTTCAAGGGATGAATTCATTAATATATTACCCATGTTTATGTGGAAGTCAGTAATATTCATAATGAATTGTTTTTAAAAACTTAAAATATAATATTGGTTTTGAAGGATTCATAAAGGATTTATGAAATTAATCATATAAACTCAAAATAAAAATATTTTAATGGGAAAAATATATTTGTTTAGGGATAAACCTTATTGAATTTATTATATCACTTTTGGGACATTACGATATCATAATACACACCGTATATTTATACGGTGTTTAAGTTTTACCTGATAATTTTGAGTGTCTCAGAAAATTATGAAAAATTAATTATTAGATAATTTTAATATTATGATTCTGAAAATAATATTATTATATGAAAATAAATATCTAAATATGTGAATTTAAACAAGAAATTACATTTATTATGAAATGATGGTTTTTTAACAATAACAGATTTCAAACCCTTACATAAATTACATTTTGTAGTATATTTTTATTATTATTTAACAGAAATTATTTAATTTTATTATTTTATTAAAATGTAAATTATTTTTAAAATTCATTAATTCAGAAAAAAATATCTTAATTGAAATTTCATATTACAGAAAAATAAATTTTTTATTTTATTGTATCAAGATAAAAATCATTTACAAAGTAAAAACAATAGAAAGTAAACATATTCATTATTCTATAAAATAAAAATATTCATATTATTATGGTCTTGATACATATACCTTAATTACACATGATAATTACCTGAGAGTAACATGTGCAATTGTTAGGTTTTTATGGGGTGGTTTAGTGTACATGGTTTGCGTTGTCATCTCAATGATCATGAACTTATCCCATAAAGAGTTTCGCTCATGCTTTGGTTGTTTTATCTCATCTTATGTTTAGTAAAAGGAAAATACCAGTAGTAATATCTCCCTTGGAATCTCCAATAAATGCTCTTCATAGGGTATGATCCTACTGGTCGAGGCCATCACTTCCTTTTTCAATGTTAATTGGATTTATCAAAAACCATATATTTATACTAATCACATGATAATTGTTCGATGACTATATTATCAATATTTATAATGATTAACTATATTTTAAATTTTATATTATATAATATAAACAAATAAGTGCATCTGTTTTCTATAATCATAATACATAATAGGTAACTTTATTCAATTACTAAGGGATTTTTTATAAATGTTTGGGTTGTTACCATATCCCCCCTTTAGAAATTTCACCCTTGAAATTTTCATTTCATATACTAAAATAGATGTGGGTAATTATGTTTCATCACCTCCTATGGTTACCATATCTCTTCTTCAAACATGTGGGTTCTCTGTAGAACTTTCACCAGGTGCATTGACTAATTTTGTAAAACGTTCTCTCTTTGATAAAAGATATTCCCCAGATTCTCCTCACATTAAAGATAATTATCTAATGTTGCCAACTTTGGATTCATAACATGTGATGGTTTTTGTAAGTACGTTTTCAATAAAGATACATGGAACATATCATGAACATAATATAGTTTATGTGAGATTTCTAGAAGATATGCCACTTCTCTGATGTGATCAAGGATCTCAAAGTTACTGATGTATCTTAGACTAAGAATTCCATTATTACCAAATCTCATGAATTTATTCAAGGGAGATCTGTGAAAAAATAACATATCTCCAACATCAATCTAATGTTCTTATCTAATATTGTCATCATAGATCTTATACAGAATCTTAGAATCCCTAATGTTTTGTATACTATCCTTGAACTTTTTCACCATTTTAGGGCCCAAATTTTTTTTCCACCAATGTCTTCCCATCATGAAGGTGTTCTACACCTCTTCCCATAAATGGATTCATAGGGATCCATTTGGATTCTTGATTGGAAACTATAATTGTATGAGAAATATCATAAAATAATAAGTTGATCTCATACTTCTTTAAAGTCTATTTAAAATGCTCTTAACATTTCCTCAAGTGTTTAGATAGTCATCTTAGATTGGCCATCAGTTTGAGGGTGATAATCTGTGCTTATGTTTAACTTAGTATTTTTAGCATGTTGGAGACCCTTATAGAACTTGGAGGTAAATCTAATGTCTTGATCATATATGAAGATAATGGCGTTCCATGTAGCCTCACCACTTTTATAATGTATATCCTTATAAGTTTATTGAGTTAGAATCCATCTTGTATTGAAATGAAGTGAGAAGTCTTTAAAAGACTACCCACCACAACCCATATTGTACTATTTACTCTTGATGTAATTTTAAGACAAGTGACAATGTCCATAGTTATATTTTCCCATTTTTTATATAGGTATGGGTAATGGTTTCCTCATACCCTTGGATTTTTTCATTTCATACTTTACTATATAACTTACAGGACACCTTGATGTATATTATGTGATATACTTCTTAATATTGTCCCAAAAATAGTGCTTTATGTGACCTTGATACATTTTCATGCTCCCTAGATGGATGGAGAAGGTTGTGCTATGTGAATTATCTAATAGATCCTTCTTTAGAATAGTATTTTATGGTACATATAATCATTACCAAAATCTTACAACTCCTTAATTAATTTTAACTATGAGGATTTCCCATTTATTATAGATTCCACCTTCTCTTAAATTTTCACATCATCACTTTGATCATACTTTATCTTCTCTAATAGGGTTTGTTGAATAATAATTTGTGAAATTATTGATGATGGTTTATTCTTTATGATTACCATACCCTTCCTTTTTAATCTCAGAAGATACGATCCTTCTCAATTATCACTAATGATAAAATTTCTAGTTCCTTTTTACTTAGAGAATCTGTAACTCTATTTTATTTCCTAGTATGGTAGTGGATTGACTAGTTATAGTCCTTAATTTTCATGAACTATCTTCTGTAGTTCATATTAATCTCTTTTTGTGTGAATATATAATTAAGGATCTTATGATACATATATATTACACACTTTTTACCAAGGAGATAATGATGCCTGATTTTACAATGTGAAGATTACTGCATCCATCTCTAAATCAGGTGTTGGGTAGTTATATTCTTGAACTTTCAATTTCCTTGAGTTATTTTGTTTTAGTAAATACCACATTCCCTTATTTAAAGCATCATTTTAGTAAATATCACATTCCCTTGGAGGGTTTGATAATTGTAAAAAAATTCTTACAAATCCTAGATAATACCTTTCCATTCCATGGAAACTATGAATATCTGTCACCGATTTTTTCGGTAACCATCATTTAATTACTTATATCTTTAAAGGGTCTATAAATATCTCATTTTTAGTGATGATATGACCTAAGAATATTACTTGGTCCATATATAACTTTGATTATGTACTCAATGACTAGTATATGATGGAGACTAGACAATTCATCAGGAAATCCATCAACTTACTCTCTCAAAATGGACATGTATTCCAAGATTATATTTTCCTTAGTATCAATCATTTTAGATAGATATTATTTCTTATAGGGAAATAATATACATTATTAAGATGATGATTCCAAATAATATTCATCCTCTATCATGCACTTGTACAAAATAAAAGGTGATTCTGGATATAGAGTGTGAATTAATTCTCCTAATAATTTTAGTTATATTTATAAAACTAAAAAAATTCTATAATAGGATAAAATCTAATTTCACTAAAGGGAGACTGATAATATTTTTAAGAAACAATACCCACAAACCTCAAAATGTGATATAATAATTAGATATGTTTTTTCCTGATGATATCAAATCATTGTAGGTGGCGAATTGATGTTCGTAGAGAATGTAAAAAAATATTTGAAAACATAATGAATAGAAATATAGCATAAAATGAACTAATATGAAGTATAAGTTACATGTAATTCAATAATAATGATCCATATCAGCATTGAACTTTCCATGTTCACTTATTCATGGATATTATGGGTTCTTATCATGTTGGTTATCCCATGGAATAGAGCACTAGCATGGATAATTCCCAAATTCTACACATTTATAAAAAAGAACTATATATGGTACCTTAGATTGATCTTTTCCCATACATCATGTTATTAAATTTTATATAGAAATTGGATACTTTAAACACTATTTATACACACTTAAAACATCTACCAATTTCTTTGGGACATTTACCTTGGTACCTTTTTCCAAATTGTTTGCATTAATGAAATTGAAAATTATTTATCCTATCAACTTTATCATTTGAACAACTTTGAGACACCATCCTACTCTTATTTTATGTGTTTAGACATTAAACATTGTTTTAGTTGTTAATCATTATTTTGGATAACTGGTTTGGAATAATCATAAGATTCATTACTTGAGAGCCCATCATGTTAGGTATCTCATTTGTGTGAGGTCATCAAATTTCCCCTCACTTTGGATATTGAATTGATTCTTTTTATTTATGTCTTTCAGTTAGAATAAATTAAAAAATAAGGATGATTAATTTTAGACTATTAAATAGAAAAAGTTTAATACAATAACATTAATGGGATAATTTATAAATTAAATTTATTAATTAACTTATTATTTTTCCAGATTTAATCTATGTTATCCATGATCTATTTAAAAAAATGGATCTTATGCAAATTTTTATTCCCTTAATAATGATTCATAATGAGCATGTGTATTTACTAAATCATATCACCTGAGAGTGTCAAACCAAATGTGCAACAAGGCCTATTTTTGGGTACCACATCACAATCGAGTCCAACTTAATGCACCCTTTTTTGGAGTATTAACCCTGGGTACATCTATGCTAGAGCCACATACACTTGTAGTATCCATACATGGATTTATTTTCATGGAAACCACTAAATCTATAATTTACCAAAATTTAGGGATGTTTTCTCATGTTTAGTATAATACTTAAGGATTTATGTATAGTTTCCTATTCATAATCCCAAAATAACTAAAAATTCCTATGATACCAACTATAGCAGTTTGTAATTATTCTCAGTGGACAATAATTGAAAACTATTAAGGCACTCCATGGGTGCCAACACCGCCTGAGTAGGACACACCACTATCCCTAGTGGAACCCATTTTCTCATGAATCCCATGGGTATTTTTCAGAAAAGGTTGAGGGGAAATCCCCATTTATTAACATAAAAAAAGAACTTTTTTCGAAGACTAGGAAAAGGAGGAACCCATTACATGGACCAGATGAAAACATCATAAAAAAGGATGGATAGACATTCTTTGTCCAAATATCACAAATGATAGTTCCCAATGATTAGATTTCTTCCTTTTACTTTGATACTAACTATGACAACCCCTGTAGTTATTACACATTAATTGCAATTTATTACATAAAAATATTCATATTAAAACCCATAAGAACAATATGTATTGTGTATATAAGAGTTGGGTACATTACATAACAACATAAAACATGAGGTACATAAACATTATTGAAAACTTATATAACATACTCATAATATTACATTGTACTTAACACCACATAGGATAACCTAGGGATATACTTAAGAAAGGGGCGAGCTATAATTCATAGTAAAGAATTAATAAAAACATAACATGGGAAAATTATAACATGTTAGAAAATATACATTTCAATAGGACATAATTGGGGTGAGTATCTTAAATGTAAACAATGAGGCATGATGTATCATAATAACATAAATGTAACATGGACATGTGGAAACATCTTTAAACATGAAATCATACACATAGGTAAAGGCTAACCAAAAAAGACATCATAACATAGTGGAGAAGTCCTATAATGGATTTGGTTCACTCCCTAATCCCATAAAATGACATCTTATGAGTTGAAAAAAATTACCCATTGCATAGGAGTACTATATAATTTTGGGAACTTCCATCAATTTCATATCATGTACGTGCATAAGTGGGATATATAGAGTAGAAAACATAATAATAATATATTTAATAAAATTTGACACCACAATCAAGGATATTGGGTTAAATAAATGGAATTCACCTATCAATTAAGGGTAGGTACAACTAGTTGAATACCATTGAGTGGAAATGGGGGTGGATATTCATGACAGAATCGTTTGGCATGAAAAATCGTAGTGAAATTTAGACAACATAATGGTAGTACATAAAGATTAATAATATGGTTTAATGAGAACGAAAGGTGTATCTAATAATTTTTATATAAAAATGAAAGTAATAGGGATGTGAAAAAATATATCCTAACATTAAAAATTGCAATTCAAAAGGCATAAAATCGAGAACATGCTTGAATAAGGAGGAGAAGAAGAGGATCCCTTACTAAAGTTTAGTGTAGTAAAGACTTCAGTAAATGCTATAATGAGGGTGTATAAATGATATATAATTATTGTAAAATAAATTATAAAGTATATGTATCTTTATAAATTCATGAAAACATAACCAATTGATATTCTAATGGCTAAATACAAAGAATCTTCTTGAATTGAAAAGACGAGAGAGAGGTCTGTTACCTTGAGAGGGTGATTCCAAAAGCATGAGAGGAGCTTCTTAAGATATTGGTGGAACCTTGGTAGGACTATTGAGATGATACAAAATAGTAAAACGGTGATATATGATTTTTGAGTGAAGAAAAATGGGATCTTGGGTGGGTTTATATATGAAGACAGAGGGGAGTTCTTTATTATTTCCCAAACATTGGTTTTGGACTCTATATAATAAAATAATAAAAAAACCTTTCCAGGAATTTTTCCCATGGTTTCTAAAAAATGGTACTGATTTTATTTATTTTACGAGGTAAATAGGCTACCTCATTAAAATATTACCCTTGATGATGTGTAAGTGAGTCATGTTTATAAATAATTTATTTTAAAACTGTAAAAATATAATATAGGTTTGTGTGTATTCATAATGAACTAATAAAATTAATCAAATAACCTCAAAATAACATTATTTTAAACTCAAAATATATATTTGGTTATTTAATTCATTTATTACATTTATTACACCACTTTTATGACATTATGATATCGTAATGTACACCATA
Organism: Viscum album; assembly: GCA_963277665.1. Taxonomy (NCBI): domain Eukaryota; kingdom Viridiplantae; phylum Streptophyta; class Magnoliopsida; order Santalales; family Viscaceae; genus Viscum; species Viscum album. The sequence goes on from OY728164.1 coordinate 197,677,879, forward strand.
TATTTATATCGTACTTAATTTTTACGCGAAAATTCGACTATCTCATAAAATTATGAAAAATTCACTATTGAATAATTTTAACATTATGATTCCAAATATAATAATTATTTTATCAAAACAATTTTCTAAATTTGTGAATTTTATCTTTTAAAATAAGAATCAATATTAATTTAGAAGAACTAGTTTTTTTAGATAATAACAATTTTCGAACCCATATAAAAATTAATTTGGACATTATATTATCATTTGTTTTTAATAAAAATTATTTAATTGTATTATTTTTTTATAATATAATTTTTTTAAAAAATTAATGAATTCCTAAAAAAGGAATATCGTATATTACCAAAAAATAAATTTTTGTTTTATCATATCAAAATCAAAATCATTTACAATGTAAAAATAATAAGAAGAAAATATATAAATTATTATATATAATATTCATATTCATATTATTATGGTTTTGATACATATCCCTTTATTACACTAGAAAAATAACTAAGATTAAGGTGCATGATGATGATATTTTCATGGGGTGGTTTGGTGTACATGGGTTTGTATGTGATGTCGATGAGCTTGAACTTATTCTATAAATGGATTCACTCATGCTTTAGTAATTAGATCTCAGATTGGGATTGGTCAAGGGAAATCCCAATGATTATATCTCCCTTGGAATATCCAATAAATGAGATTTTTTAGGTATGATCCTACCAGTTAAGGTCATCACGTCCTTTATCTGTGTTAATTAGATTCATTAAAACCCTATATTTACACTAATCATATGATCATAATTAAATGGATATATTATCAATGGTTATAATGCTTAAAATTCATTTAAATATGATAATATATAATAAAACCAATGAAGTGTATGTGATTTCTATATCCATAATACATAATTGGGAAGTTAAATTCAATCAAAAATAGATTTTTTAATAAAAGTTTGGGTCATTATATAAACCCATATCAATCATAGATTATAATTATTGGTATCGTGGAACATTATCTTCACATCACTTATTAAAAATGGAATAAACAATATGGTTTAATTCCATCTTTGAGGTACCAAATTTATTGGAGAGATATAATGGACACACCCATCCTTGGTTTATCACTAAACTACCCATCTTTGGTTAATAACATAACCACCCATATTTGGTTAATAACCTTACCACACATCCTAGGTTGATAACAGAACCACCTATTTTAGGTTTATAATAGAACCACCCATTATTGTAAATAATATCCATGAACCATATAATGAATAAATTTTATAGATTATTAATTTCATTATAAATTCATTGAAACAATCATTATTCTTTTCAAAATATGATTAACCCATGGAATATAAATGTGTTCCATAATAATATCTTTTAAACATGATTTACCCATGGAAAATAAATGGGTTCCATAACAATATCTTTTAAACATGATTAACCCATAGAAAATAAATAGTTTCCATAAAAATATATTTAAAACATGATTAACCATTAGAAAATAAATGGTTTGTATAAAAATCTCATTGAAACATGATTAACCGATAGAAAAGAAACAGTTTCCATAAAAATATATTTTAAATAATCATATTCCATATAGAGAAATAATGAGTATTGTATCGATAAAAAATTTCTTAATTGAATTATAAGTAATAACAAGGGTTGTTGACATTGATGAATGAAATACTATTAAAATATCATTAACAATATTTTTTAGAAAAATAACATTTTCATTATAAAAATAACTTTTTAAGATTAAAAATTTAGAAAGTATTGTAAAAACAATTTTCATTGAAACCAACCGTGAAAACATATGAAAAAAGATGAAATAAAATAATGGTCACGATGGTAGGAAAGTCCCTTTATGTTGAAAATGTTAAAAATAAACATTCTTTAATTTTTTTTAAAAGAGTGTCAAAAGAGACCCATTTGGAAAACATTAAAAAATTTAAATTTTAAAACATTTTAAAATAAGTTCTAAGACCAATTAAAATATATTTTGGAAATTATTTATTTTTTTAATAAAATTTTTTGAAAATATTTTAGAAAAAATGGATTTGGAATAGAAATATACCCGTTTTAAAAGAAGATATATGATCAGTATTACTTAAAATCATCTTTCGGTATATTTATTCAATCAATAAGGGAAGAAATGGAAAAAAAATATATGAACCACATTAATAACCAAAGGATAATAAAATATATATCTTTGATTAAAATAGTGTAACATTTTTTCCTCCAAAATAAACATGAACATAAAAACTCTCAAAAGAAAGAAGATTTTAACATAAAGCCTATACCACTTTGGTAACTCTTTAATAATAATAACCATGAATGAAGATTTTAGCTTAAACTGATTTCATAGTGAATGATTTAATCCGGGGGATTATTTCTTGGAAATAATAGAAATGATTCCAAATATTTATTCATTCACCTTAATTAAGATAAAATAAAGCATAGGAGGTTAAAAGGATTTTATTATGATGATGATTGATGAAATATCAATATAAGGACATCATATTGATTTTGAAGTGACAAAGTCATATCGAAACATTGCGAAATGAAATAATGTGTGAAAAATTTTGATCTTTACATTTATCTGGTATATTATTTTCTAGAATATTGAGATATTCCATGGATGATCAGGCACTATGTTTTAGACATATAAATAATTTATTTCTGAAATGAAATGTTTATCAGCTAAGGGAGAGGATATTGGTTGTGTTATGACATGATATTATTATTTATTATCCTAAAATATTTTGATGTTTGTGTGTTGAAACTGTTATATCAAAGGTACTATTATGAGGATGATGGAGGAAATATTAATTGGAGGTTACCATGTAACTAAAAGAGTATGAAAATTTACTATTAATAAGATTTTATGAGTTTTGAATATGTACATGATAAATGATCATTATAGGAATATTATAAAGAGTTTGATATTAGAATACTATCTCACAATATAGAGAATTTTTATTTTGGGTAAACATGAGCTTGTTAACCCACTATTTTGAGGACATTAAGTCACTATGATCGATCAGATAGTAAAATGACATGGAGTTTAACATAGACATATTTATTTAGACTTATGTGGACTAGTTGTTGATATCATGGCCCAACCATATTCAAGGTGGTTCCACCATGATCTATTTGATTTGAATTTAGGAATAAATTCCCCAAATCCCTAATAATGGTAATATAAAGTAGTGTCAATCATCATTATGGTTTGATAAACATGTGATAGTGTAACCAAGATAATTAATTTTCATTATTATTTATTACATTTTATATTGTGAATACACTGACACATATGTTTTTTTTATTTTAAGGGATCATCAGTAGCATGATACTGAGTTACAGTTACAATTTGATTTTCCACCATAGTGGATGTGAAAACCATAAGTTTCATATATAGTTTAAGAAAATTAATTAATTATTTGAAATCAAGATAGAGAATATTGTTGAGAATATAAAGATGGTTTATAGGAAATGATTTTTTTTGCAAATAAGTATCCATATTTTTATTTTATAATTTTTTATATACCATGTATATGATCAACTGGTCATGTGATTACTCTATTGATGTGTCAATAATATAAAATGACATGTTTTTTTGATATTATGTGATGATATATTTTGATATAGTTGTATTTCTGTTGTGATTAGATAAATTTTATTTTATGGAGTATTATTATGGTTGTTTTTTAATTTAATGTAATTAAGGGGTATTTTATTTAGGGTTTAGTCTCTCTATTATATGGATTAGACCCACACCACAAGTCAGTAGCCTCTGGTATATTGGAAAAAATTCCTAAGGAGATGTTTAATTTTAACTCATGTTAGTGGATCAGAAACTGGGATAAAATATTAGAAAATAGTATCATATCATTATTTTGTTGTCTTATTTATTAGTATTCAGTTGACATATATATGAATGTAAGAACATAGGATAAAAGTTTTATTTGATCCTGAATATGAACTGTATAGTTAAAATATAACATTCCATAGATATAATTATTATTAATGGGTTTGATTAGTATTATTTTATTATTTCAATTTATTTTGATGTGATTGGGTTATGGTTTATTTTTTTATTATTGGAAAAGGGTTGTGAGGGAAATTTTATATTCATTATACATGGAACATGTAAATGTTCATGATTACATGTGATAAAAAATAATTTTAAAAAAAATTATAATTTGTTAATTAAAACATTGTAATAAATTATTTACGGTTTTCATGAATAACTTCATGATGGAATATTAATGGGATGAACCTGATGATGGTGTTTGTTTCTTGATTATTATTTTTTAATAATGATATTGATGTGAAATTTATATATGTTATATAATAGTAAATATTTGGGGGGAATTTTTTCATTTTGATTCTCAAATATAAAGGATAAAAATAAGTTAAGTGTGTTTTCTTGAGTTTCCTTGATATTAATAGAGGAGGAAATCATATATGTCTATTCTTGAGATGTGTTTAACAAGCATATAGTGTTTTCATTAAAAGGTAGGCACATATGATTTTTGATGAACAGATATGACCAATATATAATGGTTCGTGTGTAGTATTAGAGAAGCAGGATATGTGTGAAATTTTATTCTTAAAATAAACCATAATGTTTCCCACTTTATTAATATTAAATCATTGAAATATAAATAATTTATAGTGATGGCCATAGAGTGGATAATATAGTTACATTGATTCATTCAGAATATGTAAGAATGAGGGAATGTGAATATAGTTCATGTGATAATAATTATATGCATGAAACATGTGGTAGATTATAGGGATGTGTGTGAATTTTTTATTTTTTATGGATGAATACACACATAAAACTCTATAAGGATGTATTTATGTTTATGAGTTATAGGGACAGTATGGTTCCTAGTATAACCATTTGGGTGTGTGAGCCTAATAATGGTGACATAGGGTATATTGTATCTAGGTTTAGGTGTGTTAGTAGAGTCATATGATAATTTATTTTTACTCATGTTCATGATTTGATATACATCCCAAATGGTAAAAAAAAATTCACGAATTAATGTTATATATTATCTCATTCCAAGGAGGTGAGGGGTTTATGTTCATGAAATAGAAAATTTATGTAGTATGGCAGAACTTGAGTATATTCATGTGGTAGTAGACTATTATAATTTAGAGACTACTTAGTTTATATTACTAACATGGGATCATGTAGAAAAAATGATGATTTTATTTGATATTGATTAAAATAATTAATTTTTCTCAGGGGAAAAGGTTTGAGTATCATGGATTATTTGAAGCATGATTGAGTGAAGATATAAGGATGATATTATTATGTGATCACATTTTTATTGAGAATGCAATTTTGGATTGAATTTAAAATACCCTGTGTGGTTTTATTGGTTTGTATGTTTAGTAAAAAAACCTTGGGAATTTTGTTTATAGTTAATAACCTTGGGTTTTACAAGTTTTATCAATAATTTTAATGGATAAATAACTATGGAATAAACATTAGACAAGTAACCCTATTTTTTAATGATATCCCTATATGGTAGTCATATGAGGTGAATCAAATAATAAAGATAGTGGAATATTTGGAGATATTTAATCCCACTGTGTTTATCCTTTTCAAAAAATGCTAAAAGTTTATATGGATCTTGATAAAGGGTTAATAGTGAAGAAGTGGTAGTGAATAGAATGATTTCAGACTTTTATGAGAATTATTAACCTACCTTTGGGGTGTGATATGGGATTTCAAGATTAAAATAATTAGATAGTGAATATTGAATTCAAGTTCAAAAACTTGTAAACCCAAATGAATATATAACATGTTTTGGTTATTTCATAAAATTCAGCTTCAACACATGAATAGTGGAAAAATATATAGTTGGAATGTAAATGAGAAGAAAAATGATGTATTGAATTTCACACTCTCATTTAGGTGAGGTTGTTTCTATATACGTTATAAGCTAGAATTGTTTTAGACTTCATGGTATTCCCTCAGCTTGGGAGGGCTATGAAAGAGTATACTATAGAATTTGAAATGGTGTTTTACTTCATTTCAATTTTTAAATGAAATGAGTTTAAAAAAGTGTGATACTCTTAGAAATCAATCAATGATCCAATATTCATACATATTGTATCATAATTATTACACATACTTGATAATAGTCAAGTAGGTGATAATAATGTAACTAGAGGTTACATTAACTCTTGCTGTTTCTAGAAGAAAATGACTGATTGGAAAAAATGGAAATGGTTCAATGTGCATCAGGGTAATGGAGGTTTTTACTGCAAAAGGAGTAGTTTTACACCTCTATGAACCAAAGAGAAATTTTATGTTGGGTATTCACAACGTGAAAAAGTGGAGTAGATATAGTTCTAGTACATGAGTAAACAGAATGAGTATTTCACAACTTCTATGATAGGATATTTTTTATTTTTTTACATGAATTTTTATGGGAATAAATTTTTTTTACTGCATGTGTGAACACAAGTACTACATTATAGTGACTAGAGGTCAAAAAAATTAATGTATGACTTGAATTATTTTATCAATTTAGATAATTCAAGGGGTATTTATTGCTTGTTTATAGTTTTATCAATGGGAGTTATTTGTGTTGTACCTATATAGTACTAAATTTGTGGTGACAAATAGTTATTATGAATAATGAACTTTGAAGATATATTGTGGTGTTTTGGTGTATCATGAAATTTTTAGATCCTTGAATGAGGATTCATGGATGGGATTATTGGGATATTTCAAGTTAGAATCATGAATGGTGTTTTCTGACTGATGTTAGTAATTAAGGCATATTAGTGTTTATAAAATGATTATATAGAAACACATTTAATGAGGAGTATCCTATATATTTCTTAATAGTAAAAACCTTATTCGTGTATCTTTAATGAAATAATTGAGGATTATATTTCTAAGTGACATAATTGTTAGACTTTTTGGATAGTTTGATAGTGATTTTAGATATATAAATACCGGTAGAAAATATACCATGTGATATTTTTAGTGATATATAAAGATATTTTTGTGTATTGTAACATTATCCATCGATACACTCGATTTTAGTCCAATAGATTTATAGTTGTTTCGATTTTGGTGTGAAACCTTATCCTTTACAACCAGTATCTCGATGACATGCCACAAAAGCTCGGTGGCCTCATCAGGAGTTTATTATTAAGTTGAAAAACAACCACTAATTTAAGTGGAATTATTTTTTTCATTTTAATATTATTTCATTGAAAAATATTTTCTCTCTCCCACTGCCCCTCATAGATGAAAAAAATAGGGAACATGTAATATCTTATCGTGGGAGCCACAAAACTAGTTCCATGAGCTAGTTTACCTAAAGTCCTCAAGTGTACCTCCTCGTATACTAGAGGATACCAACTAAAAACAGAGGTCTAAGGTAACCCCTGTGAGGAGTCTATACCACCATATCAAAGTTCACAACTTGAATTAAATAAACAGAAATCAATGAAATTAGAGTATATAGAATGAATAAATTAACTAAACATGAACATGAAATAATATAAAATGAAATAATTCAAGGCCCAAACCATTATGTCATACATAAAATGCTAGTCGACCACTTGGAAAACATCATATAAAAAATAATCGAGTGAAAATAAATACACTAGTCCTTATAGAAACACCATGTTGAAACCCATACAGTCACCTGATACTAACTGAGAAATCCCACTTGACTAAGAAAAAATCAACACATGCCTCATCCCAAGACTGTTTCTATAATATCATGTGATGAATTCTCTGGTACCCATGTGAAGTGGAGGCCTGATTAGGGTGTGAGTAAAACATATAAGTCTACTAGAAACAATTTCAAAAGCAATTAGCAGTTTGTACAAAAGTTTATAAAGATAAACAATGGAATAGATAAACAGTAAAGTAAGAAATACCCAACAAAATGGAAAGTAGATTATCTACTAACCCATTGGGATAGGGTTATAAAGTGACTCCCAAGCTATCATTATATACATCATCCCAATATGGTCTTAAAAGTAACAAGTATAGGGTGAAACATACGTTAAGAAAATTAAAGAGGATTGTCATTAATAATATTATTCATATAATCATAAAGAATATATCCAAGGTACCTATCTCACGCAACCACACTGTTAGGGCCCTGAGGATCAATAAAAATGATGAAAACATATGAAGAACACCATGTTATACAATATTAACCATATCTATCAATGTTTCTGGAACCTCATTCCAGCATTCAAACCATAAACAAACTTTTAGTAGCAATATATAGCATTATATCCAACATCCTAAACTATGAGTGAGGTCCACCATTACCAACACCCTAAACCACATGTGAGGACCACCATGACCAACACCTTAAACCACAATTGGGGATCTCTATTACTAACACCATAAACCATAGGTGAAGATGGTCATGAACAACACCCTAAACCATAGGTGAGGTCCACCATGACCAAAACCTTAAAACATGAGTGAGGATTGCAATGACCAACACCCTAAACCATAGGTGAGGACTTCCAAAACCAACACCCTAAACTATGCTTGACGACCACCCAGACCGATGTCATAAACCATAGATAAAAACATCCATGAACAAGACCAAAAACTATAGGTGATGACCTCTTGGAACAACACCCTAAACTATACCATCAAATTCAAAAATACCAAGGGTCAAAATATTAACCTTTAAAAATATTCAAAATAAAATACACACAAACCACTATTTATAAAAAACATGGAGTTAAACACGTCACTTGAAATCATCGAACATTTCAAACATAACTTCCCCCATTTGATACCCAAGACCAGGTCAAAACCTAACACACCTGATCAAAACCATTTCGACTGCCTCAAAGTAATTTCGCAAAGCATAACACATGAAATTAACCATTTTATCCTCTTATGATTCATTAAACATTTATTTCCATGTTTTAACCATTATATTATTAAAAAACAACTAAAAAATACACAAACTAATCTGTTTCAAGATCATAAATTGCTTATTTTACACTTTAAAAACCCAATACCTTTTTCAAAAAACATAACACTATAAGGGTGGTCACATGTTCAGTCTTCTAACTATCAGTGGATCTGAAATGATCTATAGAATTTCCAAGGTATCAATTTAAATCTCAAATGAATTTCTTAACCTAATTGAAGAATGAAAGAAAACAAGGTATTAAAGGCACATACCAAAAATACATGCAATCCAATTAATAAGAACATCGGTAAATATTTTAGGCCAACTATCTCATTTACGAAGACTTCAACATGATTTTTTATAGCACAATGGCCACTATGAGACTCATCTAAGTCTCTTTCAACCTCATCACAAATTGAAATGAGCTACCCTCAACAGCCTGATATCTTACCTCTTACCAATAAATAAAAATCAATTAATTATATCAACCATAATTAATTAATTAACCAAAAATAAACTTAATATAACTCCATACAACCCAACAGGTCAATCAAATCTAATCGAAACTACATGAAATCTCCATAGAAATTCTATAATAGACTCTCGACACTATTCATAGAAAAATATCTAATAGGCGATACCATTTAAACACATAAATAAATTAATTATTTAGTAAAACATAAGAAAATTCACTGTGAACATATACCTTAATAAAACACCATTAAAAAATATGGATACCCTCCTTGGGATCTCATATACCTAAACCGAGAAAAAGCCCCATCAACCCTGGATGATTCCACCATCCACCAATTGAATTATAATAAAATCCCTAAACTTGAACATCCAAAAGTAGAATGAACCATGTAAAGGGGGAAAGGGAAGGAGGAGGAAGAGAAATATCACCTTAAAAGGTGAAGAAACACCATGAATGTGCCTTAAATCAAAGGATGGAAGGAATAAGGGGGTCAATAACCCCCACTTTCATGCACACCAAAAGAGGGATGAGGATGGTGGAGTAGCTAAATATATGAAGGTAATATTTTGTTAATTTCCCCTATTTTAAGTAAAATATGTGAATCCACATGATTTTGGATGCATGGTTTGAAAAACCATGCACCAATCGGGTTTCCCATACTATCCAACACCCATGACCATCACAAGTAGGACACATGGTAAAAAAAGCATGCAACAACCATATTGTCATCACTACAACCCTTCTACATCTTGGCACACAGTTTTTCTAAAGTCATTTGTAGGTTCTCTATATCCCAAACCCTCCTCATCCATGTATGTTGGGAAAAAATATCTCAAGGTAACATTGATGTATTTTTGGGTTCATTGTGTTTGTTGAAAAAGTGGGTTTCAATGGTTAGTTTAGGAGCTCTAGAGAAATTTTTGACAAACTATGTTGACAAAGAATCATAGAAAAAGGAATTGACACTCTAGAAAAAGTAAAAAAAGATCACATAAATGGTGGAGTGTTTCAAGATAATGAAGCTGAACACAAGTGTTAAGGAGCTTTGTAAAGTTGCATGTAAGTTTTTTTCCAGGTCATTACAAAAAAATATGGAAAAGGAATGAAGTGCGTGCAAGGTATAGAATATCCCAAATGAGACTTGAACACTTGGAGAAAAGTTATGTGAAGTTTCGCATAGGGTCATCAATGCCTATAAATAGGCTTATACCCCCCTCATTTGTGCATTATCAATACTTAGAGGAAGTTGGAACTCTAAATCATGAAAGTAGTGGGTTGAATGCCAAGATTGGAGTTGATTGGTAGAAGGAAGATACAAGAAGGTTATGAGTTTCCCATAAGAAGAGAGTTCCACACAATTTTTTAGTGGTTCACAAGTTGGTTTTCTATGAGAATGGAAAAAGTTTCATGCATGTCATTATTATTGCACAAAATTCATCCTATGGTTTTAAGAAAGTTTGAAGTTCCCCAGTACATCTGTGGTAAAGTGGCATTCATCAGGTGGATGATAGTAGAAATAAATGATATAATAAATGAGGTGTAAAACATATTGATTCATGAAATCAAAGGAGGATATTCTGAAGAAGCATTCAACACACTTAAATTGAGAGAGAAGTGAGCTTTTATATTTTGATTGGTTACAAAAAAGGAGGGGAAATTAGTCTGTTATAATCTTGGTAAAAAAGAATTCTCTTTTAGTGGATTTTTTATATCTAAATTGTCATTATATTCCCCTTTGATGTATATCTCTGAGGGTCAACCAAGTAAAATTATTGTGTCTTGGGAATGCTTTAATTTCTGTTCATACATTGCTGCAGGAAAGAGAGAGAATATTGTTTTTTTTACAACAAAACATGATTAGAATGGGAAGTTGTTTTAATCTATCATACCCTAATTCACCCCCTTTCAGGGTATTTATCTTATTTGGGACTAAAATTTCACGTTTTTCCCTTGAACCTAAAATGGTTTTCCCTTAAACATGTGGTAACTATGTAAATAATAATGTTCAGTTCAAAATGAACTGAAAACCACTTGAGCATCAAGGTTTCACCTGATTTTTCCTAAGCCATATACCCAAAACCATGAATGCCTACCAAAATACATAAAAACTCCCGAAACATTACCCAAAGACTACGAAGCTCATCAAAAAACCTGTGATATCTCTATTAAATCATTCATTCTCTAAAAAATACAACTTTTAAGAATTCTAACCCTCCGATTATCATTACCGTTTTGAAACAAAATTTAGCCAATTCAGAAAATGAAATTCAAATTTATTATTGAATATCTCTCTCATACATACATGGAATCTTATGAACTATCCAGTATAACACATATCATCCTCAAGAAGTCATAATGTTCATTGATCCTTTCTTAATGACCTATTTAGGTCAACTGTTGTTTCCAACAACCTCCTTTCATCTCTGAATTCCTAAAACAAAACCAAATAAACCCTCCAATGCAAGGTAATCAACCAGCCAAAACTCATTCCAATTTTTTTTTCTAAGAACCTAAACACCAATATTGTATTTACCATATTCCATTTAACAAAAAAATTGAATTTTTTATTATTCGATCACTTTTCATAGCTATGGTGCTCCCCACCATAGGCCTAAAATTATTACCACCATCCTTAGATTCTTGGAACCTCTTCCATCAGAAAATATTAAAGAACTTGAACTCCCTATCCCATAACATGACAAAAAAAATTACCCACTTACTATTCCCTAATACCCACAAGAACACCAATCATTATCAGCACCCATCCTCATCACCCAACCAACTAAAAAGAATTCATACCCATCTGCCAAGCATGAATTGTGAAAAAACCGTTTTTTCATTGAAAGGCCAAATAAAACCCATAACACACCCTTCATTCCCAAAATTACATATCCAATGTGTCTTTTAACCTTCCACACCAAAATTTTGTTCTATAAAAAGTTGTACTATCCTCAGCTAACTTATCCCATAAATTCATATCTCTAACTACTATTCCATTTCAATCTCAATTGATGTTAATTCCCTCACACATAGAGGAATTGAAAAAACACTCAAACATACCCACTAGAGTCCATACATGAATCCCAATGAAATTTCACCATTAGATGTTAAAAATAACCAAAACTTATATCGTGTCATATCATTCACATCATCGCATCCAACACAAGTACTTCAAATATTTTTTGGATCAAAATCAAGCTGAAATAAAATGCTTGGATAAAACATCCACCAAAACTAAATTTAAAATATAATTCCCCATAGAATGTATATACACACCTCAATGGGTTTTCACTAGCATCAAAATGGCATCATGAATAATCCAGAACAAGTTCTATAGACCTACGACCCTTCCCACCTAGGGTTTGCACCCTGAGGACCAACATGTCATTGGCCACTATAAGAGGTCCTTCTTTATACCATCACTCATGTAACTTCAACTGCCACGACCCACACCCCATTCACTGCCAACACAAGAATTGGACATGGCCATCTCAATCTCTCTAGAGTAACAAAATAAACATCAATTATCACCCATCCTAGACTCTTGGGAATAGTACCCATGATACTCACCCATATCAAGACAACCATAAAGATTTACTCATAGATGGATGATGGTGCACTTACCACCATACTATACCACTTACACCCCATCACAAGAACAACCTCCTTATATGATCTTCATCAAACAAAAATACATTTAGGTATCTTAGAATATATATAACTCTCTCTCAGTATACCAAAGATGATGTTAAGTATTAGTAATAGTCATCTCTAGGACAAGAGGATGATAATATGTCCTCAATTAATAACAACACCACTCATCCATTTATGATGTCGCCTATAAATTAAGTGGCATATCAAACCCATTCATTTGACTTGAGCCTCCCTTCCCACAAGTGTCCATCATAACCAAACTGTTACTCAATCGAATCATGGCAGTCTGGTTAACCCAAGCACCTTGAGAATACAATCCTGTAACATCCAACCCATAAGAAAAAAACCTATAATAGTTTAATATACTAAGTCCCCCAATATCATACTAACACCTAGACATTACATTATCTTGCATACCCCAACCAAGAAGCACATCCAAAACTCTATAGAGTCATGTCTATGAAAATATTTTCTCACAATCCCTATCAATCAGAAATTCTTACCCCACATTCCTATATAACACAAAATAGATCATCCTTGGTGCTTCCCAAAACCAAAGGCAATTCAGTGAGCCAAAACCATTAGCATGACCACTCAGGTCCCCAACATCATCTGAGAGTTCCACGATGTTTATGTATTCTCTCATGATGTTCCTAGATATACACTTAGAGATAACTATCCCATGATCCTAACCAGTCCTTCCCACATAATCCATTAGTGTAACAATTACATCAACACTCCATGCATTTATTGTCTCAAGAAAACAAAAAACCTCTATGTGTGTCATACCCAAAACAAACTCTCTTGAACTATCACAACCTGAAGTGAAATCATGCTACTAAAACCAAATTTCCTCGAGCACCTCTTATTATCCAAATACAAAACATAACCACCAGGAACATCTCACCGTCAAAACCCTTCCTTGGGATAGGCACCCTGAATGAGCATTCCCCTCTAGAAACCAACCAAAAATATGATGTAATAGAATTCATAAGATCATTCTCACATCCAATGGAATCATATGTAAAAAAAACCCACACTAGGATGCACCCTTAAAGAACTATTATAAAAATTCCAAAACATACATCTTTACCACATGCACCCAAAAACACACATAAACTAGAGGAACTCTCTCACAGGTCACCCTCAAAATTTACATGATATCACTCCCAAAACTGGAGTCACATCAAAAGCTCACTAGTTCCATCCAACCAAGACTGATACTATCTCACTGAAGGACACAACTCATGGGGCCTTAAACATGAACCCTTATCATCGTCACATGACATCAACAAGTTAAAACTACTTCATCTATTGTATCACACAAAAAAGGAATCATATATAATCAACTTCCCATAACCAAGGTGTCCATCCTATGTGAGTATATACACATCAAACGACAAATTAGAGGACCCAAACATTCAACTGATCCCAAAAAACACCCAAAGAGTTCAAAAAATCCTATAATTATACCTTGCTGACCCACCAGGGTCACTAGATAAATCATGAATGAGCACTGCACCAGCTTCCTCATCATCCAACGTATCACCATAGATATGAAGAACTTTCCATCATAAGAAAATAAAAAAAATCATACACTAGTAGGTCTATAACATGTGGATCCTTCATGCCTACCATGATGCATGAGATTACCCTTACCTCTATAGGCCAAAATTTAAAACCCAATAATAGGCCTCTTACCAATGGGACAAGAGCTTGAAATCCATTATAAAACCTAAAATCCAAACTAAATGTTACCCATCCAATAAGAAAATAATATACAACCAAAAAAATAAAAAAATATACCAACAATCACAACCATGGTAACCTGGAAATCCTAGCTGAATAGATGTTCATGATGTACAAGCCTGATATCCATTAGAATCTCCAACACATCCCTCTTTCTATAGTATACCAAAACATAAATATTAATGAAAAATAAATTTAACTTCTTCAATACCACTTTTTAACATCGCAACACAGGGTCACTTAACTGACTCCCTGAGATGGTTTGACACAATACCTTAAGCATGAATTTTTATATTCCAGAGGCTACCGACAAGTAGAAAGGGTCTAAGATATTGTTGTGACGTGACTATTCCCCAATATTAGTGTACAACTATAAGTAAAAAACCAAACATCTTACATATAAGAGACCACATAAAGAATAAATAAACTGATGTTTACCATGAAATAATATATAATGAAATTATGGATGTCCCAAAAAACCATGTCATAGATACAACACAATTCTCCCATTGGTAAAACTTTAATAAAAAATAAATGAATAAAAATAAATACACAAGGCACTAAAACAACACTAAGGAAAAACCCTTCAAGTCACCTAATATTATTCAATCTATCTTACCCAACTATACAGAACACAACATGGGAATCATCCTAAGACCAAGACTGCAATAACATGTGAGACCTACTTTAGAACCCTTGTGTGGTGGAGACCCGAATATGGAGTAACATCCCAGGTAAATAAATAATATTAAATTCTAATGTTTATCAATATTTGTGAATAAAATGTTAATATTACTTTAAATATAATGCTATGCTCGATGGCGTACCCAATACGCGACAACAAGTTCCTTTGAAATCTTACGTTGCACTCTAACAATAAAATAATATTATTTTAAATGGTAGTTAACGTCTAGACATTGTAATGGTGGGAAAGAACAGAACTAACTAAAAAATGATTATATATGTTTGTCAAATATTTTTACTTTTATCCAATAAATGTTATAGGCGTAAAATGCAAATGAATCCAATTTTAAGCATAAATCTTCTAATATTCTTTAAAAGGTCGATTAACTGCCTTTTAGTGGAGAACTATATTTAAATATACTTTTAAAAAATTTATATGTTTTATTTGAAAAAATAAAATCCTTCTTTAGAATCTGGACATCAAAATTTACTTTTTGTAATTTTTTGTTATTTTTCCGATAAAGATCATTTTTAGTGAAAATGTTGCATTTTAATTCAAAACCTCCATTTAATCTGATTTATCTATATGGATAGATTATATTTTTAATTGAGATTAAAGGGTATTTAGAATATATTTTTACCATTTAATCCAATGGTGGTCATTGGAATTATTTTCACTTTGAAATTGGACTTAAACTAGTGTTAATCTTTTAATAGATATATTTTCTTAAAAACACGCTATTTGTTTTGACAGCGGGAATTAATTATTAAATTAATTAATGCAACTTATATGTTTTGAATTTTTTAAAATTGAAATCATTTTTGAATTTGGAGTATCAAATATACCTTTGGGGGAATTTTTGGTATTTTTCTGAAAAACTTCAATTTTTGAGGAATAGTGAAACCACAAAGTGGTAGTTAAAGAAACTGATTTTTCGTTTAAATGAAACTCTACCACTTCTGTGATTTGATTTTCAAAAATCCAACATACATGGTTATCATTAGGAAGTAAAATGTGGTTCAATGAGATTAAAATAATTTTTGGTGAATAGTAACTTTTAAGTTTTATTAATCGCGATTAAAGGTAATTAGTGCGATTTAAGGTAAAAATAATATTATAATAAAATGAAAATATCTTGACACTTGTCCTAAACCTATTGGATGAGTCATGGCTGACCAATAAAACCCATGGGTCGATTTTTGGGACCCCATGGAGCCACTTGGGTAAGATAATGACATTAATGCCTTTTATTTAAAGTAAAAGTAAAAATGACACAAACATGTATTGTTTTACTAAAAAAAATTTTACATGGGGTTATACAAGTCATATTTTTCACTATAAATAGTCATTGGAAATATAAAAATATTTCCAACATCATAGTATTTTTTTTATAATTTTTAGACATTAAAAAATTAAATTATTTATGACATCATGATGATGCAGCAATTACCTCATTATTTAACTATTTAAATAAAATGAAAAGATAATGTAAAATCTAAGACCTACACATGTCAAAATACTATTGGATGGGTTGATTTCGAACCCTTATCACCTTATAATATAAATATATCAATGTGGGACCTTTAAAATCCTAAACTCATTTGAAAATAATGTAACCTTTTTTGATTTTCCAAGAGTGCGCCTCCTCTCCTCTTATAAAAGGCCCGCACCTCTACCTCCTTACCCACACCTCTCAACCCTTTGGCTCGGCCAACCCCTGCCCATTTCATCTCTCCACATCCGTCTATTCATCATTTAAGCCTCACCTTTGGGCATAATCCTTTCCAAGGAAGCCATTGAGCTCAAATCAAAAAGAGTTACCCGATTTAAAGGCAATGTCTTCCCTTGTGTTCTTTTTGTTTTATTTTGCTTCTCCAAACCTCTAAACTCTTTTTATTACTTTATTTTGTAACAAAACCAGTATCTTCAATATAATAGGATGTATTTATGTTAAATATTAGAGCTACCCTTACACACACCTTTGTCTAATGGTTAAAGAACATAATGTTTCTGTGGATGGCGAATTTCTGCCTCACGAAACGATGATTGTTCAATCTACTCTTAACACCTTTCATGGTGGCCATTATGATGACAATATATTTTATATACGATATATATGGTTTTTATGTTTTCTATATGCTTCTGAATTCTATATTTAAAACATTCATTTATGCTTTTCATGTTGTACAAATGCGATAATTTCATACGAGGAAGTGTGGACTACCGCCCCCTCAAGTGATGTGACTCATTCATGCAATACATGGAATGTATAAAGAATGAAATTAATGAACATATGTGACCTATATAACATATATATTATACTGGAATTATAATATATATACCTTTTCAATTATTTTTAATTCCATTAATATGAAAAAGAAATGAAAGTAGCGTTCATGCGTACGTACGGCCTACTATCTCCATGAACGGTGAATTTCATTTCTTTTTATCTACAAATGTTTTGGAGTAGTATAAAATGAATATATACTGGATATATATGATATTTAAATCATTAATACTATTCTGGAGATGATTTACTTATAACTACGTGGACAATCATTTTCAAACAAGTTCATTTTTGACTCATGTACCAAACATCGGCAAAAACATCCGATATTAACTCACATTATTAACCAATTATTATAACATTATAATATGTGATATGAACTCAATAATAATATTTAAAATAGGTCTTTAAGAAATTATAAAATTGACCAAAGTTTATTATTCAGGAATATAAAGAAATGAACAAGACAAGTCAGACTTGAGGTAAGGGATCGTACCCCTCTCTTTAATTTTAAGTACACTCTTTTATGTCATTCCTTTTAAGATCATATTTCTTATGATTGGGATGTTATTTTAAATTAATCTTACTGTAATTTTTATGTTCATATGATGAGAGACCCTATTTTCTCTCATCAATTCATTTTGGATGTTTTGAGTGGCGCCATTAGGCTGCCGAATTTTCGTAAGAGATCCAACCTCTCTCTTTCTTTTTAAGTACTCTCTTTTATGTCATTTATTATAAGCTCATAATTATTATGTTTTGGGATGTTCTTTTATATTAATCATACTTTAATTTTTTTGTTCATATTATGAGGGACCCAATTTGATCTCATAAATCCATTTTTGGAAGTTTTAAGTGGCGTCGTTAGGCTGCTGAGTTTTCATAAGGGATTTTTCATCTCACTTTTATTCCTGTGAGATTTATGCTACATTTTCCACCATTTTCATTTTAGTGGTGTATGTACTGACCATAATTCTACTCTTGGTTCAATATAATTTCTTTTATGGATATTTACATCAATGTTGTATAGTCCTTCTTTCATGGGGTGTACGTTTTGGAAGTTACCCAATTCGGTAAAGGAACCTTTCACTCTCCTCATTTTAAAAGACTTCTTTTTTAGGTATTTTAATCTTCTTATGATGGTATATGTTATTATATATCCTTATTTCTATAAATGTTATGTACAATTGATGAGATACCCCTTTTTATCTCTCATCAACTCATTTTATGAATTTTGAAGTGACGTCGTTAGGCTGTCAAATTTTTTCAAGGGAACTTCTTAACCCAATTTTGATTCTTTAGGATAAACTTGTACTCCTTGAATATGTCGTTCTATGAATATGTGTGAATAAACTATGATTTTTTTACACTTAATATCCACTTATATTTGGTGTATTCATTTGCCACACATAATTATGTAATTGATTTATCCTTAATCCAAGGATGCCGTCTTTGTAAGGGAATTCGTCTCGATCTCCTTTCATTAAGGCATATTTTTGTTCTAATACAAGGCTTTATTTTATATGGTGTATAAACCCCTTTGAAAAATACTTTTATTCGAAAGGAATATTTTCTATATGAAGCATTTTACTAAATGACAAAAAGTTGGTTTCTTTTTAATGTACGCGGTGACAATGACCTTTCCGCTGCCACGAGTATTATTTGATCTTTGGCTTCCTCAACAAGCTGTTATATTTTTAAAAGTAAATAAATACCATATACTCTTTTTTGGTATTGAAAATGGTTTTGATAATGGCTTTGTTATGTCAATATATTTAAGTGATATATTGTGCTTGAAATGTGGAAATGTTTTCTTTCCTTTATAATTGTTTTATGTATTATGATTTTATAATGGTACTTAGACATTTGACGGGTGGTAGAAGTGTCTACCATGTAATCTTTTGAGATGTTATAGTTATAACCTAAATCTCTAAAACTCTAAACCTGAAAAAATCCTCTATGTGAATTATTCATTTAATTCATGATTAAGTAATGTTTAAGGCCAGGGCCTTATAGTTGGTATCAGAGGTCAGTTTGGATAAATTTAGAGGTTAGGGTATTCTTTAAGCATAAGTGACAAGTTATGTTTAACCACAATGGTTAGTTTATTAGATGGAGTCATTGTTGTTTTTTTGAAGGTTGGAATGAGTTTGAGATAACTTGGATAAGTATATCTTAGTGTTTATCTTCCTATTTAGTACATGATGATTTTGTTGATATACTCACACTATTTTTTTTTTGTTTTAGTAAATGGATGGATCTAGCAGGAACCAAAGTGACAATGGGTATGAAGGAAACTATGGTGGTTCTCTGATTAAGAGACTGGATGAAATAGGGGATTCAATGAGGAATCTCATGGTTATTCCAAAACAACTATCAAAGAGTCATGATTAACCACTTGAACTTTGGTGAGTTCTCTAATACATCGTGTACGAGAGAACCAACTCGATGTGGAAGTTCAGGTAATAGTTATAAAGGTAACCATTAGGGTTTATATGATCCTTACTTTTGAGGTAATCATGGGTTACTATATGTTATGATGGAAAGTGAAAGGCATGAGATAAAATTGAGGTTAAATTATTTTATGGTTATTTTTGAAGATTTTATATCGTTGTTGGGGAATGTTTTAAGAATTATATAGTTTTGGAAAAAGGATAACATGCAGACTGTGTGACAACCCATCACATCAGATGAAGCTACGGGAATCGAACCCACAACCAAAGTGCAACTGGTATTTATCACCTACCACTGGACTACGTGAAGTCCCTGGTTAGTTTGAATAATTATTTATAGTTAGATGATTTTATGAATCAAGAATAAGTTTATTTTGGTTTATCTATGGAAATGATTATCCTATCATAGAGAATATGTGATTAGGCTAATTACTTTTCAATGTGAGACTTTAAGAGTAACTGGTGTTATTTGGAGATAAATGTTAAGATTTACTTTGGAAGACAATGTGATTAAATCCTTCAGAGATTTGGGTTTCAACATTAGTTTGGATTAATTTGAAGAATTTTATGGACAGTTGTTTATTTAATGGTCTTTGTTGAACATTGGGTATTGTTGGTCAAATTTTGGAGATTAGGAGTAGTTTTTCATTTTGTAAAAAAACATTTCCTTTTTGGGTATTATCTGATCTCGTACTAAACATTTTGGTTTGGTTTTGGTTGATATCTAAAGACATGGGAAATATATAGTTCTCTTTTGTGGATTAGGTGATTCTCAAGAAGTTGATTATAGTACTCTTAATGCGAACATGCCTTCCTAAATACTCGTCTTTTGGAGAAAATATGAGTTTGATTAAGGAATCTAGTAAAAGTTGAAAGTCTACGTGACAAGTAAGTATGTTTCATTATGATTTTGTTAAGCTCAAAAATAAATTCCTCAATTAAGAGTAACTTAAAACAAAAATGTTGTCTGTTAACTTTTCCTACTGGGGAATCGAATACTGTTTAACCCATCACAAGCTTCTGATTTTATTATGGTTAACTTTCTCCTAGACATGTTTACTATCACTCTCCATCAGAACATGATCCTTTGTTTTTTCCTCCATATCCATATTTTCATACTTGTAATCCTAGTATGGGATAACTCAAGTGACCTTTGTACTTCTCTCCCATTCTTTTTAAGTGATAGTTTCATTGACTCTTGTTCCGATGTGGGACATTCAATGGAGTTTCCAAGCCCAATTTTGAAATTGCGAGGATGCAATTCCCAAAAGGGGGGAAGGAAGTAACATCCCAGGTAAATAAATAAAATTACATTCTAATGTTTATCAATATTTTTGAATAAAATGTTAATATTACTTTAAAGGGAATTCTATGCTCGGTGACGTACCCAATACGCGACAATGAGTTCCTTTGAAATCTTACGTTGCACTCTAATAATAAAATAATATTATTTTAAATGGTAGTTAACGCCTAGCCATTGTAATGGCGGGATAGAATGTAACTAACTACAAAATTATTATATATGTTTGTCAAATATTTTTACTTTTATCCAATAAATGTTAGAGGCATTAAATGCAAATGAATCCAATTTTAATCAGAAATCTTCTAATATTCTTTAAAAGGTCGATTAACCGCCTTTTGATGGAGAACCCTTTTTAAATATACTTTTGACAATTTTATATGTTGTATTTGACAAAATAAAATCCTTCTTTAGAATCTGGACATCAAAATTTATTTTGAGTAAATTTTTGTTATTTTTCCGATAAAGATCATTTTTAGTGAAAATGTTGCATTTTAATTCAAAACCTCCTTTGAATATAATTTATTTACATGGATAGATTATATTTTTAATTGATATTAAAGTGTATTTAGAATATATTTTAACCATTTAATCCAATGGTGGTCATTGTAATTAATTTCACTTTGAAATTGGACTTAAACTAGTGTTAATCTTTTAATAAATATTGTTTCTTAAAAACACGCTACTTGTTTTGACAGCGGGAATTAATTATTATATTAATAAATGAAACTTATATGTTTTGAATTTTGTCAAATAGACATCATTTTTTAATTGAGAGTATCAAATATATCTAAGGGTGAATTTTTTGTATTTTTCTGAAAAACATCAATTTTTGATGAATAGTGAAACCACTAAGTGGTAGTTAATGAAACCGATTTTTCGTTTAAATGAAACTTTACCACTTCTGTGATTTGATTTTTAAAAATCCAAAATACATGGTTGTAATTAGGAAGTAAAATGTGGTTCAATGAGATTAAAATAATTTTTGGTGAATAGTAACTTTTAAGTTTTATTAATCATGATTAAAGGTAATTGGTGTGATTTAAGGTAAAAATGATATTATAATAAAATGAAAATATCTTGACACTTGTCCTAACCCTATTGGATGAGTCATGGCCGACCAAGACAACCCATGGGTCTATTTTTTGGACCCCATGGAGCCACTTCTTTAAGATAATGACATTAATGCCTTTTATTTAAAGTAAAAGTAAAAATGACACAAACATGTATTGTTTTACTAAAAAAAATTTACATGGGGTTATACAAGTCAGATTTTTGACTATAAATAGTCATTGTAAATCTAAAAATATTTCCTACATCATAGTATTTTTTTATAATTTTTAGACATTAAATAAATTAAATTATTTATGACATCATGATGATGCAGTGATTACCTCATTATTTAACGATTTAAATAAAATGAAAAGATAATGTAAATTATAAGACCTACACATGTAAAAAACCTATTGTATGTGTGTATTTCAATCTCTTATCACCTTATCCTCGAAATATATTAATGTGGGACCTTTAAAATCCGAAACTCATTTGAAAATAATGTAACCTTTTTCGACTTTCCAAGAGTGCCCCTCCTCTCCTCTTATAAAAGGCCCCCACCTCTACCTCATTACCCACACCTCTCAAGCCTTTGGCTCGGCCAACCCCTGCCCATTTAATCTCTCAACATCCCTATCTTCATCATTGAAGCCTCACCATTGGGCAGAATCCTTTCCAAGGAAGCCTTTGAGCTCAAATCAAAAAGAGTTACCTGATTTAAAGATAATGTCTTCCCTTGTGTTCTTTTGTTTTATTTTACTTCTTCAACCCTCTAAACTCTTTTTATTCCTTTATTTTGTAACAAAAGAAGTATCTTCAATATACTAGGATGTTTTTATGTGAATTATTTGAGCTAAACTTACACACACCTTCGTCTAATGGTTAAAGAACATATTGTTTCTGTGGATGGCGAATTTCTACCTCATGAAACGATGATTGTTCAATATCCTCTTAACACCTTTCATGGTGGCCATTATGATGTAAGTATATTTTATATACGATATATACAGTTTTTATGTTTTCTATATTCTTCTGAATTTTATATTTAAAACATTCCTTTATGCTTTTCATGTTGTGCAAATGCGATAATTTCATACGAGGAAGTGTGGACTACCACCCCCTCAAGTGATGGGACTTGTTCATGCAATACATGGAATGTATAAAGAATGAAATTAATGAAAATATGTGACTTATATAACATATATATTATACTATAATTATAATATATATATATCTCAATTATTTTTAATTCCATTAATATGACAAAGAAATGAAAGTAGCGTTCATGCGTACGTACGGCCTACCATCTCCATGAACGGTGCATTTCATTTATTTTTATCTCCAAATGTTATGGAGTTGTATAAAATGAATATTTACTCTATATATGTGATATTTAAATCATTAATACTATTCTGGAGATGATTTACTTATAACTACATGGACAATCATTTTCAAACAAGTTCATTTTTGACTCATGTACAAAACATCGACAAAAACATCTGATATGAACTCACATTATTAACCAATTATTATAACATTATAATATGTGATAAGAACATAATAATAATATTAAAAGGAGGTACTTAAGAAATTATAAAATTGACCAAAGTTTATTATTCAGGAATATAAAGAAATGAACAAGACAAGTCAGACATGAGGTAAGGGATCGCACCCCTCTCTTTCTTTTTAAGTACACTCTTTTATGTCATTTTTTTAAGCTCATATTTCTTATGATTGGAATGTTATTTTATATTAATCTTACTGTAATTTTTATGTTAATATTATGAGAGACCCTATTTTCTCTCATCAATTCATTTTGGATGTTTTGAGTGGCGCCGTTAGGCTGCCGAATTTTTGTAAGAGATCCAACCTCTCTCGTTCTTTTTAAGTACTCTCTTTTATGTCATTTCTTATAAGCTCATCATTATTATGTTTCAGGATGTTATTTTATATTCATAATACTGTAATTTTTTTTTCATATTATGAGAGACCCTATTTGATCTCATAAATCCATTTTTGGAAGTTTTAAGTGGCGCCGTTAGGCTACCGAGTTTTCATAAGGGATTTTTCATCTCACTTTTATTCCTGTGAGATTTATGCTAAATTTTCCACCATTTTCCTTTGAGTGGTGTATGTACTGCCCATCATTATACTCTTGGTGTAATATACTTTCGTTTATGGGTATTTACATCAATGTTGTATAGTCTTTCTTTCATGGGGTGTACGTTTCAGAAGTTACCCAATTCGGTAAGGGAACCTTTCACTCTCCTCATTTTAAAAGACTTATTTTTTAGGTCTGTTAATATTATTATGATGGGATATGTTCTTATATATACTTATTTCTATAAATTTTATGTCCAAGTGATGAGATACCCCTTTTTATCTCTCATGAACTCATTTTATGAATTTTGAAGTGACGCTGTTAGGCTCTCAAATTTTTGCAAGGGAACTTCTTAACCCAATTTTGATTCTTTGGGATAAACTTGTACTCCTTGAATATGTCATTCTATGAATATGTGTGAATAACCTATGATTGTTTTACACTTAATATCCACTTATATTTGGTGTATTCATTTGTCACACATAATTATGTAATTGATTTATCCTTAATCAAAGGATACCGTCTTTGTAAGGGACTTCGTCTCGATCTCCTTTCATTAAGGAATATTTTTTTTCTAATACAAGGCTTTCTTTTATACGGTGTATAAAACCCTTTGACTTATACTTTTATTCTAAAGGAATAATTTCTATATGAATCGTTTTACTAAACGACAAGAAGTATGTTTCTTTTTAACGTACGCGGTGACAATGACCTTTCCGCCGCCGTGAGTATTATTTGATCTTTGGCTTCCTCAACAAGTTGTTATATTTTTAAAAGTAAATAAATACCATATACTCTTTTTTGGTATTGAAAATGGTTTTGATAATGTATTTTTTATGTCAATATATTTAAGTGATATATTGTGCTTGAAATGTGGAAATTTTTTCTTTCCTTTATAATTGTTTTATGTGTTATGACTTTATTATGATACTTGGACATTTGACGGGTGATTACGTGATAAACTATATGATGGGTGGTGCTATGAATACCAGGATGGGTGGTTACGTTATAACCTCCAATGAATTGGGTATGGAAGTCGGTCGTATGTCTATTCCATTAAGTATGTGTGGAAGTCGACCGTATGGTTATTCCATTTAAGTATTCTTATGTCCCAAGTTACCTTTATATGTTATGTGTTCTTTATATGGGTTTTATGGTAATCATTTTGTTACAAAAGGGTAAGTAATTGTCTTTTATTTAGTGAAGAGTTTTTACTACTTCATAAAGGTGGAAAGTATTACTTTGGTAAAGTACTCATGGTTTACTTGTTGTTTTGAAAAACTAATAGTTTTCCTTATTTGTGTATCCTTTACTGGGATTTTTATGCTCATCCCAAGTTTTTGAAATGTTTTCCAAAGGACTTAAAGATGAATAGGGTCAAGGATGGGATCAAGGAGAGACATTCTATCTAAAACATGGAACTAGACATGTTTCTTTTTAAGTGTTTTATTTTATTTTATGGAAACTTAGTAGAAGTGTCTACCATGTAATCTTTTGAGATGTAATAGTTATGACCCAATTATCTAAAACTCTAAACGTGAAAATATCCTCTATATGAATTATTCATTTAATTCATGATTAAGTAATGTTTAAGTCCAGGGCCTTATATATGGTGCGAGTAAAAATCAGTAGGCCACCTCCAACTATGTCTATAGAAAAGACCAGTCAGTACAATAATGGATATAGATAAATAGTGTAACAAATAAATAGAATAAAAATTAATACACCTCAAATGGGAAAAAAATTTATCTAGTAACCCATTGACCCTCTGGTTCTAAGGTGAAACCTATTCTATCCAACCATACATAATCCTGCACTAGTCATTTAAGTCATAAGCATATGGTGAAAATCAATTTTTGGAAAGGAAGAAGGATTTTCATCATTAATCTAACTCATAGAAGAATAAAACATTTATTCGAGGTACCTATCTCATGTACCCATACTATCAGTTCCTAAAGCATAAATTTTTTGTCTAACCACATACACATAATTACCAATTCTATAATATTAACCATATATATCAATGTTTTTGAAACATCATTTCATCACTCAAACCATAAAAGAACTATCATTACCAACACAAAGTGTAAAGACCAACCTCCTAAATCGTGTATGATGATTGCCTTGTCCAACACCCAGAACCATAAGTGAGTAAATACATGAAAAACACCTTAAAACACATGTGAAGACCCCCATGACCAACTCCTTAAACCATTGGTGAGGACCTCCCGGACTAGAAAACTAAACCATATGTGTGGACCACCATGAAAATACCCTAATCCATGGGTGAGTACCTCAATGAAAAACACCATAAACCATTTGTGTGGATCACCATGACCCAAACCCTAAACCGTTGGTGGGAACTACCATGACCAACACCCTAAACCATTTCATCAAATTCCAAAATATCAAGGGTCAACATCTTTACCATTGAAAATATCTAAAAGAAAACACACACAAACCCCCTTTTATAAACCGCTTGGATTTAAACACATCACATAAAAAATAGAGCCATATCAAACATAGATTTTCCCATTTGATAACCCAAATAGGGCTAGAAACCAACACACATGGTTAAAATCAATTTAATAGTCACATATGAATTTTAAAAATCTTAACAGATGAAAGAACCCATTTTATCCTCTTATGAGTCATTAAAATTTTATTTGTATATTCTACCCATTATCCTCTTTAACCACCCAATCAATATTACCCATGAGATAACATAGGTCAAGATCATAACCCACTTACTTTATTATTTACAACACCAATACCACTTCCAAAAAATGACATGCCCCAAGGGTGGTCACAACTTGGTACTTCTAAATATCAATGGATCCGATGAGATCTATGGAAGGTAAAAGGTATCAATTAAAACACCAAACCAAGTATTTATGATAAGGGAGTAATGACACTACATAAGGGATTAAATTAGAAGACCACATACACATGAAATTTAATTAAAGAGACCATGGGTAAAACTTTTAGAGAACCTACCACATTAATTAATATTTCCATAGAATTTATAAAGCATATATGCCATGAAAAGAACCATAAATGTATCCTCCAACCACTCTGACATCCAAACGAGATATAAAATAATCACCTTGGCTCTTTCCTCATGCCATGGAACAATACAAATTAATTAAAACAATCTTAATTAATTAATTAACCAAAATAGAACTTATCATAATGCCTGATAACTCACCAAATCAATCACCTATTATCAAAACTCAATTAATATATCATTGAAGGTACAAAGAAGGCTACGAACACCATTCCCAAGAAAAGGACCATGAATTTGATCTATTTCAATACTTAAATAAATAAATTCATTATAAAAATCCTAAGAAAATTTCTTATGAAAACTTATCTTAATGAAATTACACACAATGATGTAAAAAATACATCTCATGATTTATACTACCTAAGCTGACCGAAATCCCCATCATCATATTTTGATTCCATGGTGATTTGGTGGAATCAAAATCAAATCCATAAAGCTACACATCTAAAATTGGGGAAAACCATGGAAAAGGGGAAAGGGGGGAGGAGGATGAGAAATCTCACCTTAAATGAAAAAGAAACACCCTGAATTTAATTAAATGTATAGAGGAGGAAGGGGGATGAGAACTTACTGGTTCATGCACACTAAATGGGGGAGAAATAGGGTGGATTGGATTAAAATACTAAGGGGGTATTTTATTCATTTACATCTTTTTAAATGAAATTTGGGTAGTTTCATGATTTGGTATCATGGTTTCGCAAACTAATCTCCAACCATGAACCCATACTATCAAACACCCATGCCTCACATTATTATCCCACACAATTAAAATAACCTTACACATACCATGCTATCATAATTTCTTCCCTTATATAATATGGGACATGGTTTGTTTGAAACTATGAATAAGCCATTCCCCATGTCCCAGACCCTCCTCATCCTCACCTATTTTCTCCTTGAACCCTACCTAGATTTTCCTTAACCATGTGGTAAACATGAAACACATCTGTGATCAGTTTAAAATAAATGGAAAATATCATGAGTATCATGTTATCACATGGTTTCTACGAAACATGGAACACTAAACTGTGTATCACAAATAAAATAGTCCAAAACTCCAAAAACATAATCCAAATCATATAAAACACATATAAACAACCATTATACCTCTATAGAATCATTTCTCCCTAAAAAATCACAATTAGGATTTCCGAATCATGGAAACTCATTCAGTTTCTTGATCCAAAATTTGACCCATTCAGTAAATAAAATTAATTTTTTTTGGAACATGCATCACATATAGATGTAGGATATTATAGAACATCCATTTATATTTTTCTCTTATCATTTTACCTACTTTTTTTTATCTAAGCTCCAAATTCATTATCAGATTGGAAAATAATCTGTAACAATGGTCTCTCGATATCGAGACTATAAAAATAAAAAATTTATTATACATTATTTTATTCATCTAGAATGTTTTTGAGAGAAATAACATATTTTGGGGGTTTTAATAGTATGTGGGATATATATTGATTCTAGATGAGTTCAACCATGATATTGGGAAAGCCAATATCTATTGGTACAGGTTTCATCATCTTTATCATATTATCTTGTTTCATATGCATTTCATGTTTTTTGTGATTTTATAGCTGTGTGAAATCGGTTTTGGGAGCCTAGAACTGATAAAAAAGGGAAACAATGTGTGTGTGAAAATAGGCGAGGTCTTTAGGAAGAATATCAAATAATAAAAAAACAATAATATTAGTTTAACGTATCTTAGAGACCACTTTGAAATTATGACTATTGGGTAGTATTTACTGTGAAATATATAAAGGGTGTTTGATAATGCAATCTGTCCTGAGAGATGTTAAGAGGTCACATGTAGCTATGCTTGATATACTACTAAGAGTGGTTAGTTTTTTAATATATAGGTGATGGATTCTCCAAACATTTTTAGTAGTAAATGAGTTATATTATTATCCCATGACATTGGGATTACTTGAATGGTGATTTCTAAGTTAATATTGGAATGAATTTTAGGAGGCCTTATAAGTCATGGTGCTATACTAAAGGGGATTCTATCGAGGTTATACTAATGGGTGGATGATTGAGTGGATTGTTTTCCATAGTGGGATTACTACTTGAAAAAAAGTTGACACATAAGATTTTTGGAAATCACCTTGAAAAATATCTAATAAATGAATAGAAACTTAGAGAAATATAGTATGCATTTTGTATATGATCTACAAAGATAGAGTCACTTTATTATGTATTAGGAAATTGTATTGAATTAAAACCTTGTGTATGTGATTGGGGATTTATGGAAAAAATTACTTGTGGTCATTGGAGATATGATTATTGTGAATATTGATCAATTTTTAGGATGGCGAATCTTTGAGTATTGTGTATTAGGACACTTGAAGAATTTAATATAATAGTATATATAAGTGTGTTTGAATATTAGTACATTTGGATATATAAATTATGTTATTTGATCATTTATTACCTGAGGGACATGACATCAAATTATGTTATTCCAATTTATTATTATTGCTCTAATTAATATATTGTGTTGTTTATGGAATGAATTGATTAGACCCATGGGATAAATAAGTGGTTTTCATGCCTGTTATTTGGTGTAAAATTTTATATGTTTGAAAAAGTATTTGGAATTTCATTAAAAGTATTTATCTGGTGTTCGATACATATATTACAAATCAAACTTCATGAGAAAATACCAAGAGTTGCTTATGTGTATTCTAACTCACTATTTAGAGAAAATTACCAAGGGGAAGACATAGGAACATGTACCTACTATTATGAGGACCTTTTTTAGGATAATCATGAGTATAAAATGATTAATACTAAATCATTGACATCATCAATGAGAATTCACATAAGTATAAGAATAATGTGTGGTCTCATCACCCTTTACAAGTCATTATTCATTATCATTTTGTTCACCTAAAAAAATTAAACCATCTAACATGAGTCATTTAATTAATTGAACGATAAACACCCACCACTAATAAGTCAATCATTTAAATTAATTTCATTAAACCCCTTTCATTAATTTAAGGGGAGGTCCACCACCTTGAGTAGGCCATCCTATATAATCCAATATATTCAATTCAACATGGCATGGAAATTATACTTATATATCTTAAGCTGTTAATTAGAATGTGTCATGGTCAAGTGGGCTATGGAAAACATGGTAATTACCAACATAGGCTGATCCAAACACCTAACAGATGCTTCAGGTCCAATAAACATCCAAATAATAAGGGTATTTCTAATTTAAGTCTAAATTTTAAGGTAAAGGGGAAATACATACATAAGCTCATTTATCAAAGTAGGGTAATTAAACCTAGAACACCCATGGGGTTTCCATAATCATGTAATTGAAATTCAAATTAAACATTTTATAGAGCATAAAAAAATGGTCAAGGCCTTACCATCCTATGATTTCATACCATTTAAAACCAATTGATTCATTAAAGGTAAGGTATCCAACATGATTAAGACAATCCATGTGATCAATTTCATTTAAATCATTTTATTTATTTAAAACATGGAAACACCATTCATAAGATCAAGGGGTCACTTAGAGGGTGACATGGTTAATAAAGAACTTTACTGCATGGAAAATTCCAAGGATAGGATGAAAAAAGAACCTAATAGGTTCATTGGGTTACATGAACATTCATATATCGGGGGAATTTTGATTTAGAATCCATGATGGAAGCTAATTAGACATTCCAATGATTTAATCCAATTGAAAAAAATGATCATTTTCACTTAGCAAACCAATGCGGGGTCCATATAGGGTCTATATGATCTACAAATTACTAAAAAATAACTATTAGTCATATAACAAGATTGAAGGATCAATTCAAAATTAAGGAATTAGTTTAAAATGGTTTATCAAAAAAATTCTTCATGATACACAATGATATAGCTACGAGATGACCAAATGTAATGGGAAAATGACATAACCACCTACATCAAGGTCGTAATAGAATCCTCACTCAATACCAACCTAAGATATTGAGTAGGTTAGAAGAGATTTTAGAAATAGCACAACATATACGAATGAAAACTGAGATAGGTGGTGAGAGTGAGGTTAGAATTGACTTAAGTTATCAAATGATTACTTTAGATCATGATTTGGATACAGGATGAGAGAGAGAGAGAGAGATATAAGATACTAGGATGAGATAATTTTGGAGATACGGGTGAAGAAGAACATTTCCCACCACTGGATATGAACAAGATGTAATCTAAATTAGTTTTTTAGATTAAAAGATGGAAACAATGTAATTTAACCTCAAAATTCGGGGGGGGGGGCATGATTTTCAAACTGTATAAAAATCATGCGATAACCCACAATCCAAAAAATTAACAATTATTGCAGGAATATGCACCTAGGAATGCACTATTGTAGACTAACTATGTGGCCTACAAGTGTAAACTATCTATAAATACATGGTTAAGAACAACCATGTGGCCTGGGGTGCACTATTTTAAAAAACCACAAAACCCTATTGTTTATCCCATTTTCAGATACTTTAGGCTCTTAAAAATACCTGAATGCTCTTGGGATGTTCTTTAGGCCATAGTACACATTTACCATTATTAAAAAAGGATTTAATTGAAAAAAAACAAACAATCCATACTTTCATGAAAATATGGGTCATTACATAAAATATTTGAAAGGTGGTTGAAAATAGAATTGATAATAATTTTTGAGTTTATTTTAGTATATTCATTTTTTAAAGCAACTTCATATTTTTTAAACAATTTTTTATGGGAAATGAATTTTTTGGAATAATTTAAAAATATTTAGAGGAATTAATGTGTCTGAGAGTGATTGGAGGTGAATTTAGAATGATAGATATGAGTTTGTGTTACAGATCTTAAAGATACTGCATATTTTTTTAAAATATAGACCAGTTTATGCGTAATTTGGAGTATCCAAATATATACATATACATATAGACAAAACAATAATTTTAATACTATATAAGAATAAATCATCAGAAATATTCCTGATAGAAGGTTAAACATTATTTATGTAAGAATAATAATGAAATTATAAAAAAAACATATAAATAAATCCACAGAGATGGTTCCACAAAATAATTGATAGTGAAAAATCATTCTATGTAGGATTAAATATGTGACATTTCAGTGCAATTTGGAGATGAAAAAGTTTAATTTGAAAATTTTGGAAGCTATGTAGGAATCAATAAATGTTGTATTTGATTATTCGAAAGTGTTTCACAACTGTTTACGGGTTACATGAATTTATTTGAGAATAAACTAAATGTTTTAGTTACCATATGAATGTTACCTCATGGTTTCATGTCTCACATATGTGTAATAATTAGTATTTTAGAGGATAAAATGAGTAAAAAACTATATTGTATGGTTTTGTAGTTTTTTAGCAGGATATTTTATTTTATTATATAATATATTTTGAGAGAATTTCTGGGATGATGTTACTATCATTTAAATGAATAATTAAGATAGAAATATCTAGAGTAATAAAATTAATATGATTATTGACTTCTACATTAAGATTTAAATATCAATATTTTTATGACGATTGCCATTCAAGAAAATAATGTTACTGAGAAATAAAGAATGATATTTCATGGTGAGAGGAGCTTTTCACCATAGTTGTCCATGTATGTGTTAATGTTTATAAGCATATATAAATATATATAGAGAGAGAGTTTCATATAAATTTGAATGTAAGAAGGAGTTGTGAGGATAAATAAATATTATAATAAAAGGAAAATGAGATTTGAGGAATCAAAGATAACATCTTTACTTATTTTTAAGGAAAATATCATTGTTGATATTGATTTTTAACTGAAGAGTGAAATTTATGACGTTTTGAATGAGAAGATCACTTGTCAAAATATCATGGAGATTTCATATTTAAAATATGGAAAAACTATTAACATGGTTCAGTTGAGTCTAATATAAAAATTTAGTAATAAGAAAAATCAAACTGATATAGAGAGACCAACACAACAATTATTTATATCCATTATCATATAAGAATATAATTAAAGAGACACCAGTACTGATTTGGAAGAATTTGTGTTGTTCCTTGAAGAAGAAAAATAATAAGTATAAAGTGAGAGAGATGAGGATATTGATAAGAATAAAATCCAACAAAGTTGATAGTAGAAAAAGAATAATATGTAAGATAGTATTGATTACTATTTTTTAAAGAAAAAAAAGAGTCTATTTGAGATCACTAAAAATGAATAGCTATATCAGGTCCACTATGTTTAGAAGAGAAATAAGAATAAAGTATTTATTATTATTTAAGAGGAGCCAACTGAATCATGTATTTGGAAGCAGAGATAGGTTGGTGCAACTACTTGTGATGAAATTAATTTGGTAAATTATAGATCTATTTGGCATTGTGTATTTTAATTTACTTGGTTCTTGGATAATGGGTTCAAGGCTACCCCCTTTCCATTGGCTGATTCATGAAAATAAAATATCAACCATGTGTTGTCGGGATAAAACCACCATACAATAAGGAAAATTTCATAAAATGTGATTTAACCTTCTAAATCATTGAATAACATTTTTATTATGTGTTATTATTTAAATTGCATGAAATAAACTAATGTTGGGATAAAAGTTTGAGATCCATTCACCATAATAAGTGTTGAGGAAAAATAAAATTCAATAATTGTAAAAAATATAATCACACTAATTCACCAAGACTCTTAGTGTGGTTTCATGGATAATGACTAAATAAGAATAGTTATTAGCACTCTAGGTTACACCTCTTATTGTATTCTAAAAATTTTAAGATCAAAACTTGTTGAAACTTTGAGACTATCTTCCAATGTAATATGGATATTTACAATTGGATAATATATTCCAACCATTTCTATTGATCCTATATCTTTTAAAACATTGAATATTAGAAACTAGAAATAAATGTGAATAATGAAGAGGGTTTCCCAAAAAAGAGAATATGAATAAATATATACTTTCAAAAAATATAATTTTCAGAACCCCATATCTCTAATGATAAATATTCTAGACTTTTAATGAAAGAAGATATATAATGAAAATGGAGTCCTACCATTAGCAGGACCATGGTTGGATACAATCATCAATGGTATAAAAATATAACAAAAATTTATGGCACTAAACTCTATATTATAGGATTAGGAGATAAGATAAATAAAAAGAAATAAATTCCATGAAATAATATAAAAATTAACCCAAAACATTCTCACAATGAATGTATAACATAAAAATATATAGGTGTCTCAAAATAAAGTACTAAAAGAAAACCAAAGTTAGAAACACCACAAAAACTCTCAAGTCCAAGATTGAATTGTCCAACATGGTCCATGAAGTCCTCATGGAAACCTGAAAATTGTTTTTATGTAAATAAGGGTAGAAAAAAAGTATACTCAGTAGTATCATATACAAATTATGTCATGAACATGTGAAATTATTATTCTAATAAACCAATGAGAAAACAACATAACTAACAACACCAAAATAGGCCAACTAACCAATCACATCCCCCAATGGAAATATCACTAAATAATGCATCCAAGTATAGTAACATAATTAGAAGAATATTAATAGAAGGGTAACTCACACCACTTTATAATTTGTTTCTCACACCCCAATGTTGTATAAACTAATGGTTTCATATCTTCAATAAAAAACCTTCTTATAAAACATGGGATATCACAACAGAGGACATCTTGCCTGTAGAAAATTTGGCTATCACTTCACATCACATCTTACCCGTAGATGCATGGTCCATCAAAACACAACACATATCACCTATATAAACCCATTCCATCATTATAATTCTCAAACACTACCAAGATATTATGGTATCATGAACATGAAGGACATCAACCATGTGCTCTCCACCGACCATGAAGTAACCCCACATTAAGACATCTCATTATCTCAACAAACATAACTATAATTTACTTATTAATTATAGACATAAAATATTTTTCATATCAATATATTCTGGATAAATAATATAGAAAATGGGTTTTCCAACCTTTTATCCAAACAATTAGGATATTGGAAAAAACACCCTCAAAACAATTGGTTATCTCAATATGGGCATGGTGTGTATTGAAATAAAAATAAAATACAATTTATTTATATATGTGTGTGTATATATATATATATATCATAACACACAATACTAACCTATGGTTTTACAATAAGTTTTCCATACCAACTAATAACATCACTCCAAGGCCTCACAACCTTTGATACAATCACTTCCACTACTAAATACAAAGGAAAACACATCAAAAAAAAGAAAGATGAATTCCACCTTTATTTTCATGTTAATCCATTTCACATATTTTCCCATTATCAACAAATTTTATTATTCCTGACCATTTATTTAATATTAAAATATCAACCCTTTAAACCATACATTTCATTTCAAAATAGTGTTCATTAATCATTTCAAACCATTAGCGAAAACTATAACGACCCAAGAAACCGTGTTTTGAGTAATGACAAGTTTATATTACAATGTCACCCATTAATTGAACAAACAATCATCTTATAAAGAAATAATAATAAAATTAACAATGAATTAGAGAACGCATCAAAATTAATGAAAGACCCTTTTATTCAAGTGAGGAACATCTTGGTGACTACAACTCACAGCGATCGAACAAGAAGTTTAGCTAACCAAAAATTCCAATTAAAAACCCGATTACAATTATAGGGAGACCGCTTAAAACCACAAGAACCCCGAGAAGGTGATAAGGATCTTTTTCATCCATCAGAATAAATATAAGGATGGCCGAAGCCACCACACCCGTACTGAGCACCAAAGGAATCACACGAACCATCTCCTCCTCTTTCTCCTTCAGTCACCGTGAGTGTGGGATACCCTGAGACCAGACTTTTTATAAGAACACTTATCCGACCGTTAGACCCTAACGGCTATAAATATAACTGTTGTCTCCCCCATGATCCTCTTATACTCTAATGTTTTAATTTGGATAGTTGAAGCTAAGAGTTGTTTACCCTCGAAAGGTTCAAAAGGTTAATTATGTAATTTTCATTAATATTTAAAGAATGACATCAATAATAATATAGTTAATTTATTGCTTGTTTTCCTAAAATGTGAATTATATTTTATTTTGCAAAGCAGTGTGAATTAATATTAGTATTTTTTTCCACTATTTATTATACATGTTTTTAACTTGAGCAAGTAAACATTTATTTTATAATTATCTTGAATCTGATGGGTTTTTACTTTGCCTAAGAAAAAAATGTACTCAAACTCTTGAGTTATATATGTTGCATAAAACATTAAATTAAATTTATTATATTTATCTCTAAATTAAATATAAGTAATAATAATAATGCAAATATTTATAATTTGAGCTTTTTATAATTAACCGTTTTGAGACGATATCAAATTATGATTTCATTTACGTATGTGTTTCATAATGTTAATAATTAGATCAACGCACTCTAATTTGTGAATTTGAAAATAATTAGTGTTGATGTTATGTTAAATGTTTAATTTTATTAATAACAATAACATAAATTTTCAATTATGGAAAATTAAGATAATTAATATGTAATTCAATAAAGGAAAATAAAAATATGGTTTTGATAGGGGTGAATTAATCAGTACACATGGGTATTAAATGAACCATTGACCTTTCTTAATATAATAATAAGGGATTAATAATTGATGGTTAATAATAATAAAGTTTATATAATAAGGGAAATAAAAAAATTAAAACGTATTGATGTCCTTTAAAAAAATATATGAAACCGTGGGGGGAAGACCCGTGTTTCTTTTAAAATGCCGCTCCCCGCTTGACCGTCGGATCTGGCACATCTCTATCACGACCATCCATTCCTTTTAAAGTCACACTGCATCTGGTCCGCTCGATCGTTTCCTTTTAATCCTGGCCATTCCCTCTTTTTCTGGTTTTCTTCTTCCCTACATCTCCTTCTTCTTCGTCGTGCACGAACCAGTAGGGTAGATTAGGCTTAGTTTTTTCTTCTTCTCTTAGGCCGGCTAGTGGAGCCGGCTGCCCCTCCTTTCCACAGGTTAGGCACCGACTCCGCCTCAGATACCTGCTCCATATCTCCATGTATGTTGAGTTCTCTGTTTTTTTTTTTAAAAACCTCAGTTTGAACCGAAACAAGGAGAGTTTCTACTTCGTGAATCATTGATCTTTTCGGCTACCTCTTCATCGTCTACTTCTTCGTTCTCTCCTTCTCTCCAAGCGAAGGTAAGGGGAAATTTTTTCCTTGTTTGTTTTCTCCAGTTTTGAAGCGTTTTTTTATATATACACTCTACGTATATATGTGTATATATATAGATAAAAGGTCGTAAGAACTGTATTGCACCATTTCACCCTTCCGGTTTTGTGAGTCGAACGAAGGTAAGGGTTCCTGTCTTGTTTGATTTTAGTTTTGGTGAAACTACATGTTTATATACACTTTACATATATATATATATACCCATATATATACAAGGCCATAGGAGCTGTTTTACCCCTGTCTTTCTCTTCCTAGGTGGAGAATCGAACAGGAGCAAATGGAAGCTCTTGGGTCTCGTTTTCATCAGTTTCACACACTTATATAACCTTGTTTTATATGTATATATGTATATACATATAGATATATTTATATATATATAAGGCAATATATGCAGGTATTTACCTTCTTTTATATATGTAAATGAACCTTGTTTTATTTTGCCCTTTGGAAAATGGAGATTTCGGGTTATTGTATGAACATGTAAAATCATGAAAGTATATGGAGCATATAGATATATATATGTACATGTGATTATATAGATGTATATGTACATCAATGTGCATAAGGGATGAGCTTTATTATTTTGTTTTAAAATTTATCACAATATAACATGATGATTAAAATTTTATTTACCCAAAAAGATTATTATTTCAAGAATAATTCCAAAATTATTTATATACATGTTTATGTACATGATGGATTTTAAGGATAAGTTTGATATAAAAATAGTTCTTCCCACTGAAAATTTCATTTATCAGCGTTTTTCACAATTTATGCACTTTTGTGAAAATATGTGGCGTGAACCCCTTAAGCATTTATATGTGGCTAGGTGAATGTGTATTCATAAGTTCAGTTTCCAAAACCCTGTTTCAATTAATTATTATTAGGACTTGGTTTATTTTTTATTTTGACACATTTAAGTTTCTAATAATTTTAATGGATGCTAAGACATCATGTATGTTGCACCAGTGGACTGGCTTAACCTGCAAAGTTATGTACCCTCGATGAAATTTATACTTGTAAAGAATGAGTTTCTGTGTGTTTTAAAGAGATGAACTATGAATTTATCATTTTTGTTTAATGAACATGACATAATCTTACTTGAGAATCCTTTATCATCAGTGTTCCGGTTACTTTTTCATGTACAAGAGTAAGTCAATTTAGTTTATTTGCATCACTTATTAATCTAAAGCCAAAAGCCTAGTTCTTTTTACATTTACGTTATGATCCACTTCAAGTTATGAATATGTATGTAAAAAGGGGGTTTGATTAAGAATGTATTAATGAAACCCTATGAATAAAAGACCATGTCAAGATATGTGAGGGATGTATTGGACTTAAATGTCTATGGACGGGTGCGCCCATAATAATATAGCGCTCCAATGCATTGGTTAAAGTATGAGTCTCATGAGACGTTATGTGCGACGGTCTTGGCGGTTAGCCTTGTCTTGTGATTTTATGTGCGACGGTCTTGGCGGTTTTCCTTGGCTTGTGCTACCATGGGAAACAGGATTGGCGGTTAGCCTTGACCCATATTAATTATGTTTTATGGTCTTGACGCAAGGTCTTGACAAAGTCCAGCATTATATATTCCCTCTGCATGTGATGATAAATGGTCAACCAGGGGTTAGTCCAACTAACAAGAAATCCCATAGTTGAAAATTCCCTTGAATATGAGAATGAATTTATGAAATAAGAACCTAACACATGTGGTATGATATTATAATAACCTTATGTGCCTATGTATCACGGTATAAATTTATTCCCTGCTTACACTCAATCTTTTAGAGCTGAAGTAATTTTGGTTGTAGGTTATGCATTATCTATTCTTCACATTCTTGCGCTGTCAGATTCATGTCTTATTCTAAGCTTATTTTAAGTACGCACTTCTTCTCTGTGTAAGTGGTTTTCAAAAATGTAGGATTTTTATGTTTTAGGAATAGATAATGCTTTGTTTTTATTAAAGTGTTTTATTCAAAATGACTGCTTTGAGAAAGAGTTTCCTTAAAATGTTTTAAAACCCCTTACTGGGCATATTTTCTCACCCTACATTTTTGTTTTAAATTTTTCAGGCATGGTTTTTACTAATGAAGTTTATCAGAAGCAGTTGGTTTCCCAGAATCCTGAGCCTCGCGATCTTCGTTAGTAATGGGACATGATATATTATTTGTAAATGATGTAATGAAATGCTAGTATATCATGTCTCATAAGGCACCCGGGGATCGGGGTCTCTACAGTTCGTATCAGAGGATGGGTTCAGGAAACTCTGGAAAACCAGGTAGTATGAATATATAACTATGATTGACTAAGTAAAAATGTTATAACTTTCAGATGGCTGATGAAAATGTACCTACTGACCTACTGTCACTTCCCACTGAGGCTGTAGAGAACATTGTATCTCTAGATAGCCGTGAGAACATTCTAAATTATGCCCGAATTCTCATGACATGTAAGCACCTGTATGACGTGTGAAATTCGCCTAGGGTGCTTAGTCTACACCATGGGTTGGGAATGGATTATCTCCTAATGATGACAACCCAATTCCCCTCTTATGCACGTCGGGGAAAGTATCACGAGGGACTATTCCGAGTTTTCATGACTGGTGAAGAATTTGAAACGATGCTTGATAACCCCTTTCAAGAACCTGCTACTGCGGAGACCTTCGAGCGGCTTACCTATGCCAGATTTTTCACTATGGATTCTGGGGCCAGTTGATGGACTTTGGGGTGTTGGAAGACGAGTCCACCCGATTGTCTCTTAGGCAAGAGGTGTATACTGATGTTTCCCAACTCTATACCCCTCATGCTAAACTCATGATGCGTCATAGATGTTCCCATGAGTTTAACCTCGTCTGTTCAACTTGTGTGTGGTTTGAAGAGTTAGGGAGTTTTGCCTCTCTTTGTGGTGTTCGTTTAGTAAACTCGGGCTTTGTTATGTAAACTTTTCCATAAATTAAAGTTTCATGTCCCCTTTCCTGCCTCTACCTTATCAGTGTTGTTATGTGTTTCCTTTTGAATGTTTTTTTTCAGATGGTTGGTCAAACAAACATCTCATCACTACCCGATGAGTTAGTAGAGGTTATTATGATCAGGACATGCACGGTGGATTAACCATCTTTTCTCCACCTGCGAGGGTCTTGGAAACGTCTGCTCGATTTAGTGAACGGTCTTGGGATTCTTCGTTCGTGTTAGGAGGATGATCATGTTTTTCATCTCATCTCCACTGCTCAACTCCCCTGCTATAGGCGAAGGGGAAGGTACTACGAAGGCCTCTTCCAGTATTTTACTCTGGCACAAAACTTTTCTGCAAGAGCTTGCTTCCTCATAGCTACCCAGGATGGCCACCTTAGTGCAGCCTATATGTTCCAGGTCTTAAATTTCAGTCTCCTCAATTGAATCATTCCCCTCGATTACCTCGTGCATGATGTATCTCGGAGAGTTATCAGGGAATTTATCTACTCGGACGTTTCCAAGCTTTTCACTGCATGAGCCTCCCTTTAGAAGCATGTGTGCAGTACGCACGAGCAGGAGTTCAAGACCTACTGCTCAAAGTGCATCTGGGCTAGGGAAACAGAAGAACTATGTGCCAACTTTGGTACCCCGTTAACTGATCTGGATCCCTTGTTTCGGTAATGTTGTACGTCTGGGGTTTCTATTTTTATTTTTATGAATAGAATTGCTCGGACGCAATTCATTGAAGGGGGAAATAATGTAACGACCCAAGAAACTGTGTTTTGAGTAATGAAAAGATTATATTACAATTTCACCCATTGATTGAAAAAACAATCATCTTATAAAGAAATAATAATAAAAGTAACAATGAATTAGAGAACGCATCAAATTTAATGAAAGGCCCTTTTATTCAAGTGAGGAACATCTTGGTGACTACAACTCACAAAGATCGAACAAGAAGTTTAGCTAACCAAAAATTCCAATTAAAAACCCGATTATAATTATAGGGAGACCGATTAAAACCACAAGAACCCCAAGAAGGCGATAAATATCTTTTGCATCCATCAGAATAAACATAAGGATGGCCGAAGCCACCGCAGCCATACTGAGCACCAAAGGAATCACACGAACCATCTCCTCCTCATTCTCCTTCAGTCATCGTGAGTGTGGGATACCCCGAGACCAGACTTTTTATAAGAAAACTTATCCAACTATTAGACCCTAACGACTATAAATATAACCGTTGGCTCCCCCATGATCCTATTATACTCTAATATTTTAATTTGTACCATTGAAGCTAATATTTGTTTACCCCTGAAAGGTTCAAAAGGTTAATTATATAATTTGCCTTAATATTTAAAGAATTATATCAATAATAATATAATTAATCTATTGCTTGTTTTCCCAAAATGTGAATTATATTTTATTTTGCAAACCAGTGTGAATTAATATCAGTATTTTTCCACTATTTATTATACACATTTTTAAC
Organism: Viscum album; assembly: GCA_963277665.1. Taxonomy (NCBI): domain Eukaryota; kingdom Viridiplantae; phylum Streptophyta; class Magnoliopsida; order Santalales; family Viscaceae; genus Viscum; species Viscum album. The sequence continues at coordinate 197,720,344 of OY728164.1, forward strand.
TTGAGCAAGTAAACATTTATTTTATAATTATCTTGAATCTGATGGGTTTTTACTTTGCCTAAGAAAAAAATGTCCTAAAACTCTTGAGTTATATATGTTGCTTCAATATTTAAATTAAATGTATTATATTTATCTCTAAATTAAATATAAGTAATAATAATAATGCAAATGTTTATAATTTGACCTTTTTATAATTAACCGTTTCGAGATGATGTGAAATTATGATTTCATTTACGTATGTGTTTCATAATGTTAATAATTAGATCAACGCACTCTAATATATGAATTTGAAAATAATTAGTGATGCTGTTATGTTAAATGTTTAATTGTATTAATAATAATAACATAAATTTTCAATTATGGAAAATTAAGATAATTAATATGTAGTTCAAAAAAGGAAAATAAAAATACAGTTTTGATAGGGGTGAGTTAATCAGTACACATGGGTATTAAATTAACCATTTACCTTTCTTAATATAATAATAAGTGATTAATAATTGAGGGTTAATAATAATAAAGTTTGTATAATAAGGGAAATAAAAAAATTAAAATGTATTGAGGTCTTTTAAAATATATATATATGCAACTGCGGGGGAAGACCCACGTTTCTTTTAAAACGCCACTCCCCGCTTGACTGTCGGATCTGGCGCATCTCCATCATGGCTATCCATTCTTTTTAAAGTCGCACTGCATCTGGGCTACCCGATCATTTCCTTTTAATCCTGAACATTCCCTCTTTTTCTGGTTTTCTTCTTCCCCGTGTCTCCTTCTTCTTCGTCGCGCACGAACCAGTAGGGTATATTAGGTTTTTTTTGTTCTTCTTCTCTTAGGCCGGCTAGTGGACCCGGCTGCCCCTCCTTTCCACAGGTTAGGAACCGACTCTACCTCGGATACCTGCTCCATGTCTCCATGCAAGTTGAGTTCTCTGTTTTTTTAAAACCTCGGTTTGCACCGAAACAAGGAGAGTTTCTACTTCGTGAATCTTTGATCTTTTCGGCCACCTTGTCTTCGTCTCCTACGTCGTTCTATCCTTCTCTCTGAGCAAAGGTAAGGGGAAATTTTTTCCTTTTTTGTTTTCTCCAGTTTTGAAGTGTTTTTTTAGATATACACTCTACGTATATATGTGTATATATATAAGGCCGTTAGAATTGTATTGCACCATTCCACCCTTCCGGTTTTGTGAGTCGAATGAAGGTAAGGGTTTCTGTTTTGTTTGATTTGTGTTTTGGTGAACCTACATATTTATATACACTTTACGTATATATATATATATATATATATATATATACCCATATATATACAAGGCCACAAGACCTGTTTTACCCCTGTATTTTCTTCCTATGTGGAGAATCGAACAGGAGAAAATGGAAGCTCTTGGGTCTCGTTTTCTTCGGTTTCAAACACTTATATATCCTTGTTTTATATGTATATATGTATATACATATAGATATATGTATATATATATAAGGAAATACATGTGGGTATTCACCTTCTTTTATATATGTAAATGACCCTTGTTTTATTTTTCCTTTTGGAGAACGGAGATTTTGTGTAATTTTATGAACATATAAAATCATGCAAGTATATCGAGAATATAGACATATATATATGTACATGTGATTATGTAGATGTATATGTAAATCAATGTTCATAAGGGATGAGCTTGATTATTTTGTTTTGAAATTTATCACAATATAACATGATGACTAAAATTTTATTTACCCAAAAAGATTATTATTTCAAGAATAATACCAAAATTATTTATATACATGTTTATGTACATGATGGATTTTAAGGATAAGTTTAATATAAAAATAGTAATTCCAATTGAAAATTTCATTTATCAGCGTTTTTGACAATTCATGCACTTTTTGTGAAAATATGTGGCGTGAACCCCTTAAGCATATATATGTGGCCAGGTCAATGTGTATTCATAAGTTCAGTTTCCAAAACCCTGTTTCAATTAATTATTATCAGGACTTGGTTTATATATTTTTGACACATTTAAGTTTCTAATAATTTTAATAAATATTAAGCCATCATGTATATTTTACCAATGGACTGGCTTAACCTGCAAAGTTATGTACCCTCGATGAAATTTATACTTGTAAAGAATGAGTTTCTGCGTGTTTTAAAGAGATGAACTATGAATTTATGGGTTTTATTTAATGAACATGACATAATCTTACTTGAAAATCCTTTATGCTCAGTGTTCCAGTTATTTTTTCATGTACAAGAGTAAGTCAATTTAGTTTATTTACATCACTGCTTAATCTGAATCCAAAAGCCTAGTTCTTTTTACATTTACGTTATGATCCACTTCAAGTTATGAATATGTGTATAAAAAGGAGGTTTGATTAAGAATGTATGAATGAAACCCTATGAATGAAGTACCATGTCAAGATATATGAGGGATGTATTGGACTTAAATGTCTATGGACGGGTGCGCCCAGAATTATATAACGCTCCAATGCATTGGGTAAAGTATGAGTCTCATGAGACGTTATGTGCAACGGTCTTTGCGGTTAGCCTTGGATTGTGCTTTTATGTGCGACTATATTGGCGGTTAGCCTTGGCTTGTGCTACCATGGGAAATGGGATTGGCGGTTAGCCTTGACCCGTATTAAGTATGTTTTATGGTCTTGACGCAAGGTCTTGACAAAGTCCAGTATCATACATTCCCTCTGCATGTGATGATAAATGGTCAACCAGGGGTTAGTCCAACTAACAAGACATTACCTAGTTGAAAATTCCCTTGACTATGAGAATGAATTTATGAAATAATAACTTAACACATGTGGTATGGTATTATAAGAACCTTATGTGCCAATGTATCATGGTATGAATTTCTTCCCTGCTTACACTCAATCTTTTAGAACTGAAGTAATTTTGGCTGTAAGTTATGCATCATCTATTCTTCACATGCTTATGCTCTCTGATTCATGTCTTCTTCTAAGATTATTTTAAGTATGTACCCCTTCTTTGTGCAAGTGGTTTCAAAAATGTAGGATTTTTATGTTTTAAAAAAAGATAATGCTTTTTTTTAGTAAAGTGTTTTATTCAAAATGACTGCTTTGAGAAAGAGTTTCCTTAAAATGTTTTAAAACCCCTTACTGGGCATATTTTCTCACCCTACGTTTTTGCTTTAAAATTTTCAGGCATGGTTTGTACTAATGAAGTTTATCAGAAGTAGCTGGTTTCCCAGAATCCTGAGCCTCGCGATCTTCTGTAGTAATGGGACATGATATATTATTTGTAAATGTTGTAATAAAATTCTCTTATATCATGTCTCATAAGGCACCCGGGGATCGAGGTCTCTACAGTTGGTATTAGAGGATGTGTTCAGGAAACTCTGGAAAACCAGGTAGTATGAATATAAAACTATGATTAATTAAGTAAAAATGTTATAACTTTTAGATGGCTGATGAAAATGTACCTAATGACCTACTGTCACATCCCACTGAGGCTCTAGAGAACATTGTATCTCTAGCTATCCATGAGAACTTTTTAAATTACGCCCGAATTCGCATGACATGTAAGCACCTGTATGACGTGTCAAATTCACCTAGGGTGCTTAGTCTACACCAGGGGTTGGGAATGGATTATCTCATAATGATGACAACCCAATTCCCCTCTTATGCACATTGGGGAAAGTATCACAAGGGACTCATTCGAGTGTTCACGACTGGCGAAGAATTTGGCACGATTCTTGATAACCCCTTTCAAGAAGCTGCTACTGCCGGAGACCTCTGAGCAGCTTACCTATGCCAGATTTTTCACTACAGCTTCTGCGGCCTGTTGATGGACTTTGGGGTGTTGGAAGATGAGTTCATCTGATTTTCTCTTAGGCAATAGGTGTATACTGATGTTTCCCAACTCCATACCCCTCATGCTAAACTCAGAAGGCGTCATAGATGTTCCCATGAGTTTAACCCCGTCTGTTCAGCTTGTGTGTGGTTTGAAGAGTTAGGGAGTTTTTCCTCTCTTTGTGGTGTTCATTGAGTAAACTCATGCTTTGTTATGTAAACTTTTTCATAACTGAAAGTTTCATGTCCCCTTTACTGCCTCTACCTTATCATTGTTGTTATGTGTTTCCTTTCGAATGTTTTTTTCAGATGGATGGTGAAACGAACATCCCATCACTACCCGATGAGTTAGTAGAGGTTATTATGATCAGGACATGCACGGTGGATTATCCATCTTTTCTCCTCCTGCGAGGTTCTTGCCAACGTCTGCTCGATTTGGTGAATGGTCCTGAGATTCTTCATTTGTGTCAGGAGGATGATCGTGTTTCTCATCACATCGCCACTACTCAACTCCCCTGCTATAAACGAAGGGGAAGGTACTACGAAGGCCTCTTCCAGTGTTTTACTCTGGCACAAAACTTTTCCACCAGAGCTTGATTCCTCATAGCTGCCCAGGATGGCCACCTTAGTGCAGCCTATATGTTCTAGGTCTTAAATTTCAGTCTCCTCAATCACATCATTCCCCTCGATTACCTCAAGCGTGATGTAGCCGGGAGAGTTACCACGGAATTTATCTACTCTGGCATTTTCGAGCTTTTCACCACACGATCCCCCCTTTGGAAGCCTGTGTGCAGTACACATGAGTAGGAGTTCAAGACCTACTACAAAAAGTGCATCTGGGCTAGTGAAATAGAAGAACTATGTTCCAACTTTGGTATTCCGTTAACCGAGCCAGATCCCCTGTTTCAGTAATGTTGTACGTCTGGGTTTTTTGTTTTTCTTTTTATGAGTAGAATTGCGAGGACACAATTCATTGAAGGGGGAAATAATGTAATGACCCATGAGACCGTGTTTTGAGTAATGACAAGTTTATATTAAAATTTCACCCATTAATTGAACAAACAATCATCTTATAAATATATAATAATAAAAGAAACAATGAATTAGAGAACCCATCAAAATGAATGAAAGGCCCTTTTATTCAAGTGAGGAACATCTTGGTGACTAAAACTCACATCGATCGAACAAGAAGTTTAGATAACCAAAAATTCCAATTAAAAACCCGATTACAATTATAGGGAGACCGCTTAAAATCACAAAAACCCCGAGATGGTGATAACGATCTTTTGCATCCATCAGAATAAACATAAGGATGGCCGAAGCTACCACAGCCATACTGAGCACCAAAGGAATCACATGAACCATCTCCTCATCTTTCTCCTTCAGTCACCGTGAGTGTGGTATACCCCAAGACCAAACTTTTTATAAGAACACTTATCCGACCATTAGACCCTAACAGCTATAAATATAACCATTGGCTCCCCCATGATTCTCTTATACTCTAATGTTTTAATTTGGACCGTTGAAGCTAAGAGTTATTTTTCCCTGAAAGGTTCAAAAGGTTAATTATGTAATTTTCCTTAATATTTAAAGAATGACATCAATAATAATATAATTAATTTATTGCTTGTTTTCCCAAAATGTGAATTATATTTTATTTTTCAAACCAGTGTGAATTAATATTAGTATTTTTTTCCACTATTTATTATACACGTTTATAACTTGAGCAAGTAAACATTTATTTTATAATTATCTTGAATCTGATGGGTTTTTACTTTGCCTAGGAAAAAAATTTAGTCAAACTCTTGAGTTATATATGTTGCATCAAACTTTAAATTAAATGTATTATATTTATCTCTAAATTAAATATAAGTAATAATAATAATGAAAATGTTTATAATTTGACCTTTTTATAATTAACCGTTTTGAGACGATGTCAAATTATGATTTAATTTACGTATGTGTTTCATAATGTTAATAATTAGATCAACACACTCTAATTTGTGAATTTAAAAATAATTAGTGATGCTGTTATGCTAAATATTTAATTGTATTAATAACAATAACATAAATTTTCAATTATGGAAAATTAAGATACTTAATATGTAATTCAATAAAGGAAAATAAAAATATGGTTTTGATAGGGGTGAATTAATGAATACACATGGGTATTAAAGGAACCATTGACTTTTCTTAATATAACAATAAGTGATTAATAACTCAGGGTTAATAATAATACAGTTTATATAATAAGGTAAATAAAAAAATTAAAACGTATTGATGTCTTTTAAAATATATATATATGAAACCGCAGGGGGGAAGACCTACGTTTCTTTTAAAACGCCGCTCCCCGCTTGACCATCGGATCTGGCGCATCTCCATCGTGGCTGTCCATTATTTTTAAAGTCACACCGCATCTGGGCTGCCCGATCGTTTCCTTTTTATCCTGGTCATTCCCTCTTTTTCCTGTTTTCTTTTTCCCCGCGTCTCCTTCTTTGTTGTGCACGAACTAGTAGGGTAGATTAGGCTTCGTTTTTTCTTCTTCTCTCTGGCCGGCTAGTGGACCCGGCTACCCCTCCTTTCCACAGGTTAGGCACCGACTCCGCCTCGGATACCCACTCCATGTCTCCATGCAAGTTGAGTTCTCTGTTTATTTTTAAAAACCTCGGTTTGCACCGAAACAATGAGAGTCTCTACTTCATGAATCTTTTATCTTTTCGGCCACCTCGTCATCGTCTCCTATGTCATTCTATCCTTCTCTCCGACCGAAGGTAAGGGGAAATTTTTTCCTTGTTTGTTTTCTCTAGTTTTGAAGCATTTTTTTATATATACACTCTATGTATATATGTGTATATATATATAAGGCCGTAAGAACTGTATTGCACCATTTCACCCTTTCAGTTTTGTGAGTCGAACGAAGATAAGGGTTCCTATCTTGTTTGATTTCAGTTTTGGTGAACCTACATGTTTATATACACTCTACGTATATATATATATACACCCATATATATACAAGGCCATAAGAGCTGTTTTACCGTTGTCTTTCTCTTCCTACGTGGAGAATCGAACAGAAGCAAATGGAAGCTCTTGGGTCTCGTTTTCTTTGGTTTCACACACTTATATATCATTGTTTTATATGTATATATGTATGTACAAATAGATATATGTATATATATATATAAGCCAATACATTCGGGTATTTACCTTCTTTTATATATGTAAATGACCCTTGTTTTATTTTGCCCTTTGGAAAATGGAGATTTCGGGTAATTTAATAAACATGTAAAATCATGCAAGTATATGGAGCATATAGATATATATGTAAATGTGATTATATATATGTATATGTACATCAATGTGCATAAGGGATGAGCTTGATTATTTTGTTTTCAAATTTATCACAATATAACATGATGATTAAAATTTTATTTACCCAAAAAGATTATTATTTCAAGAATAATACCAAAATTATTTATATACATGTTTATGTACATTATGGAGTTTAAGGATAAGTTTGATATAAAAATAGTTCTTCCAACTGAAAATTTCATTTATTAGTGTTTTTGACAATTCATGCACGTTTTTTGAAAATATGTGGCGTGAACCCCTTAAGCATTTATATGTGGCCAGGTGAATGTGTATTCATAAGTTCAGTTTCCAAAACCCTGTTTCCATTAATTATTTTTAGGACTTGGTTTATATTTTTTTTGACACATTTAGGTTTCTAATAATTTTAATGGATGCTAAGCCATCATGTATGTTGCACTAGTGGATTGGCTTAACCTACAAAGTTATGTACCCTTGATGAAATTTATACTTGTAAAGAATGAGTTTCTGCATGTTTTAAAGAGATGAACTATGAATTTATGGGTTTTATTTAATGAACATGACATAATCTTACTTGAAAATACTTTATTTTCAGTGTTAAAGTTATTTTTTCATGTACAAGAGTAAGTCGATTTAGTTTATTTACATCACTGCTTAATCTAAAGCCAAAAGCCTAGTTATTTTTACATTTACATTATGATCCACTTCAAGTTATGAATATGTATACAAAAAGGGGGTTTGATTAAGAATGTATGAATGAAACCCTATTAATGAAAGACCATATCAAGATATGTGAGGGATATATTGGACTTAAATGTCTATGGACAGGTGCTCCCGGAATTATATAGCGCTCTAATGCATTGGGTAAAATATGAGTCTCATGAGACGTTATGTGCGACGGTCTTGGCGGTTAGCCTTTACTTGTGCTTTTATGTGTGATGGTCTTGGCGTTTAGCCTTGGATTGTGCTACCATGGGAAACGGGATTGGCGGTTAGCCTTGACCCGTATTAAGTATGTTTTATGGTCTTGAAGGAAGGTCTTGACAAAGTCCGGCATTATACATTCCCTCTGCATGTGATGATAAATGGTCATCCAAGGGTTAGTCCAACTAACAAGACATTCCCTAGTTGAAAATTCCCTTGACAATGAGAATGAATTTATGAAATAAGAACTTAACAGATGTGGTATGCTATTATATCAACCTTATGTGCTAATGTATCATGGTATGAATGTCTTCCCTGCTTACACTCAATATTTTAGAACTGAAGTAATTTTGGTTGTAAGTTATGCATCATCTATTCTTCACATGCTTGCGCTCTCTGATTCATGTATTATTCTAATATTATTTTAAGTACATACTTATTCTATGTGCAAGTGTTTTTAAAAAATGTTGGATTTTCATGTTTTAAGAAAAGATAATGATTTGTTTTTAGTAAAGTGTTTTATTCAAAATGACTTCTTTGAGAATGAGTTTCCTTAAAATGGTTCAAAACCCCTTACTGGGCATATATTCTCACCCAACGTTTTTGTTTTAAATTTTCCAGGCATGGTTTGTACTAATTAATTTTATCAGAAGCAACTGGTTTCCCAGAATTCCGAGCCTCGTGATCTTCTGTAGTAATGGGACATGATATATTATTTGTAAATTTTGTAATGAAATGCTAGTATATCATGTCTCATAAGGCACCCGGGGATAGGGGTCTCTACAAAAACCCATTAAATTTAAATTTCATTATTAACCATTTATTGAACCATTATTGGGAAAATAGTATAACGCATACACACCACAAAAACTACCAAAAATTCCCATTCTATTAATCCCTACATTAATACAACTTTTCATCACCAACACATATAATCACTAGCACCCCACACCACAACATTTTCTCATTTCAACACCCATATATCACAACCAAAACAAAAAAAAATCCCCAAATCAAAACCATATATAGTAAACATACACCAAAACCACACATCATAGTTTGTTTTACATATTTAAATTCAGATTAAGCAAGGGTATTTCCATTACATTTTTTTAACTTCCAAGGGCATTTTAACAAAAGTAAAATTTATATTGAAAACCAATTTATTATCTGGATGTAAGTTCTTAACCAATTTAATTCAATGTGATATAAAATGATCACAAAAATAGGGTTCAGAAATCATATCCAATACAACCAAAACATATCCCATAATGGTCTAGGTTTCAAGAAAGGTATCAAACATGTAAAATCTCAAAAATGAAAATATAAAAAGTTTTAAAACATGAATTTGATTCACCATCCACCATCAATTTCAATTAATCCAATTAATTATCATCATTAATCTACTGAAAAACATATTCCCAATGGATAATCAAATATTACCCCCTCCAATATGATACAAATAAAAAAGATATAAAGGACCCCACACCTCAAACAATATTCCTGAACAACTATGAAATTATGGAATAAGAGGGAGTCAACCACCTAACACCACAATTAAGGGAAAAAATTGATCACCCTAAAAAACAACATAGAAAATCCTCTTAACAAAACACCACCAACACCAATTATAATTCCTAACATCAAACTTCTTTAGATTAAGGATTGAGATAAAACATAGAAGTTAGAAGAAAGAAACTTACTTGGAACCTCCAATGATTGATCACCCAAGATCATGGATGAAATAAAAAGAAAAGGGGATAATATATCTCCTTGGGGCGCACTTTATTTTCCAAAGAATTGAGAAGAAATTCGGGTTAATGATGGGGTTTGAAGGAATTTTGGGTTATTAATTGGTATATAAAACATTATTTCATGATGCATCCTCACACACCACGCCACTGAATAGCCGAAAATGGAAGGGACTATTGGTTAAGGTGTAAAACTCCTACCCATTTCCCACTTAATTTACAAAACTCGGGTTGGATATGTGACCTCATGCATGACTTAACACACACCAGAGGATACCTATTAGTAGTGAGGGTTTAAAATATATTGTGGGGAGACCAAACCCTCTAGAAAATAGTATAAATACAATATAAATAGCAATAGAGTATCAGAAATAAAAGATAGAAATAATCCATAACAAGCAACCATAATGGAAAAAGAACAACTTAATAATAATAAAATCATATAATGATGGATTTAAATGTATCTAAATTACATGCTGAAAGTTAAAAAAAATTATTAAGTAAAATAAAATGAATGACTCCAAATATCTATTCTTAATCTCCATGTTCGTTCTTTCCCCAAGATCTAACCCATCAAGAAACAACATAAAATAAGGTTTCCTTACCTTTTCCAAACCATCATCCAAAAAATCTTTCTGCATACCAAATGACTGCCTATCTAGGTTGTCAGTACAACTTAGTAGGTCTACACTAATGTGTCTCAAATATTCTAGTCTTGGATATATAGTTCATGAAATATACTATTAAAAAAGGTATTAATTAAATCAATTAATACTGAAGAAGAATTAAATACACTAACACTTGAGCTCTGGGTTGACACCAGGGGTTATACCCAACCTTCTTTGGAAACATATTGGAATGATTGTGAGAATGTTAGGGAACCATGACAACCAAATTCAAAAACCACATAGGGTATAACCATAAATCATCATAAGAGAAAGGGGAGGATCCTTAAAAACATTATTGCATTTCTGGGTCAAGCCCTATAAGAATTAAAATATGTGTCCATGACAAGCCCAATAATAATTACAACATGTGTTTGGTAATAACTCTATAATAATTACAACATGTGTTTAGGCCAATCCCTGTAAGCATTACAACATCTCAAAAGTCATGAAATTGCATTATGGGAAAATAACCCAAATATAATTTTTCATTTAAACATTCATGGTCCTTATCGTATCAATTTAAAAAAATATTCCATTTGATCTCATATAAAACATTCATACCAAAATCTACAAGTATTCAGTTTATATTATTAAGCCATAAATCATACATGTTCTCAAGAAACATTGATGTATGGAACACTAATTGGTGGTTTCATGTCTTAGTATCATCCCCAAAGGACCTAACATGATCAAATGGGAGGTTTACACATGTGTAACTAATAAAAAAAAAGCTTAATTCAATTTCTTAGGTAGTGCGAATGGTGTTCTGGTACAATCACATGTATTACACAAACTATAATAAGCGAAAAATGGAAACAACCCTGTATTTATTAGTAACATTTTTTTCCTGAATAAATATTTGTTATGTTATATTATATTATATAATACACAAACAAAATATAGAGAAATAAAAAATGGAATTTTTCATTACTAAATACTTCTACATTAACCAATTTAAATTATAAACATTATAACTTGAAAAAAAATATAAAATAGAAAAGATAAGATTTAAAAATATTCATCACCCCAATCAACTAGAATCATCACCCCTACTACAAACAGTATAGAGAAGAAGAAAAATATTATTAAACCAATTAACATTTCATAAAATGGAAATATATAACCTTGAGAGTAATTTAGTATAAAATTTATTGAATGAATGAAGTGGTATTTATAGGAGGTAATGTGACCATTGAAATAGTAACCACACCTTTGGAAATAATAACCTGACTATTAGAATAGTAATTCTACCAAAAAATAATAAATTATAAAAAAATATATATCCTGATTAATTTTTATAAATATAAAATTTTTAATTCTAAAAAATACATATCATGATTAAGAAACTCCAATAAAATATAAGCACATTTTTAATGAACTGTATTTAAATGTATTTCATAAATGTCATTATTTTTATATTAAAAGTTATAATTACTTATTTCATAAATTTATTTTGATAAAACGAATATATTTTTTGAAATTATAATTTCAAAATTATCAAAGGGTGATCTTTTGGTATCTTTTGAAAATACTTCAAATTTTGAGTGAATCATAAAAATATAGTTTGTCCCATAACTAGTGTAACTAAAATTACATCATTAATGATGTAGTAATAAAATAATCCTTTCTTGAAATTCAGGTTTGTAAATGGTATATTTGATTTCATAAAATATTCATTAATATAAAATAAACAAAATTTCCAAACCTAAAAACCACTTTCCAAAAGGTGAAGTCCAAAGTGATTCCTTAAAATAATAATTTTTCATTCTTTCTAATTTTATTTTTAATAGAAAGATGGATAATAATTATAGAGATATTTTAAAGTCTCAAAACAATTATTTAATATTTATATATGATTTATATTATTAAAAATTCACTATTAAAGTTTTTACCATCGATATATTATTTTATTCAATATTTTATTCTAAAAATACCCATCTCCTCAAGTAAAAAAAACAACTCTCCCTCCCCATAGAAAACCACTCCTCTCACCCATTAAAAAGAAAATGATCTACCCAAATACTATCTATCAAGACCTGATAAAACATAGTGATAGTTTACAGTAATCAACATCCAATCACCAATTATTTATAGTGACATACAAGGGAAAATACACCGAGAATTATGTAAGTTCTCATTCAATCCCCTCAATTTTTTATTTCTTCTTCCTCTTATCTTTCTTTTTGCACCAACCATTTCACAACCAAAACATAATAAAATTAATTAGGGGGTATTTTAACATTATATTATTGATTTTATCGTACAATAAGTGTTGTACTACTATATATATATGATTTTTAATATTCTCTTTTCCACTCTCCCGATAATGTCCCGTCAAAGGTAGGTTAACCACCTATGGGGACACTGCAATGTCAACGCATATAAACAACATCATGGATGAATATTTTAAAATATATAATATATATATATAAATATAATTATACGTATTATTATAATCTTTAATTAATTATACTAATGTATAAATTACATTTTAGAAAATTGAGCAATCTAAGAGAAATTATAAATTTTTAAAAAAACATGATTTCAAAATGCTTCAATTTCATCAAAAGAAATTATGAAGTATAATAAAATAGCTATAATTGAAAAATATTTGTATCAAAGAATTTAATAGGCTTAGGGATAAATGTTTATATAAAAATATGTTTATTATTTAGTAGGTGAAAAAATAATAAAATAAGAAGGGAATTAATGTAAAGGTATTCTCCAACACAAGTCCTTTTTATTGGGTTATCCATATTTCATGAATTATTTGGTATAAATATTTATCTAATATTACTTATATATCATTTCATTATCTTAAAATTTTATTTTCAGGGATATACATATTTAAAACTTGATTTTTTGAAAAATAAAAAAATTTTCCAAATGAAAGCTTCTTTCCAAAACATATCATGATTTTTCTCGAGTTGTTTTTCCTTCACTCATGATTAGTGATTTATTTAAAAAATATTTTTTACCATTTTAATTTAATAACCCCAAAGTTAATCTATGAATGAATTCTTTATAAAATCCTTATGAAACCCATACCTCTCCATGGATTATTTAATGATAATTACTATTATACATTCTATGTGGAATCCATGATTATATAAATGTTATGATGGGATGGATAGGACCAGAATTATATATCCCTACAATGAATTGGGTAATGTGAGGTATCTCATAAGATTATTTGTATTATTCATGAACATGATGAAATCTTATTTCAAAATGACAATGTTTTGATTATTCACATATGTAATGCATGAACATGATTCTAACTTTATTAACAACTTTGTGAAGTATTTGACCACTAAGACATGATGTTTCATTTTTTTTCATTTCCAAATTCCATGGAAATATCTATTATTTCCCTCATGAAATTGATGATAATCCTATTAATATATTATGATGATGATTATTATTCTCAATCATGTGATATTGTTTCATTTCTCTTATTCATCACCTTATTGGGATTTTAGAGCACCCCTTTTATTTATGTATATCCTCAAGTGATTACTTGTACTAAGGAGACTGTGAGGTACACCAAGAAGATATTTAATAAGGAATTAAATAATTTTTATGCTTTATTATGTAAATTTTATGTATAATAAAAATTCAACCAATACACTAAACCTTTGGATCATGGATTTTTAATGTTATTTTATCATTTGTCTTCAAAATGATGTAAGATTTATAAAAGAAAAAGTAAAGTTACTATAGTTGGTATCAGATCATAGTTTAGATAATTTTGGAATTATTGTTAGATAATGTTAGTAAAAACCCATATGATAAGACTAAGTATATGTAAACATCCAAGAAGCATTGATTAAAAAGAAGATAAACATATGGGTCTCAAAAGATACAAATTCAGTGTTAATTATGCAACAAAATAAATTATTTATTCATGATTTGGTGACTTATGTTTTTTTAAAACCTTTTCTATTTTAGAAAATTGTGGGAACAAAGATGAACTATGCCACAAAATCATGTGAGGGACAATGCACTGATTGTCCAAACGACATACCCAACGCCATGGGAGGTGGATTTCAAAAATTTATGGTGATTATTACCTATATATATTTGGATATGAATAATATATTGAATCACAAGGAACCTTCACCTTCACCCATGGAGGATAAACAAGACATTGGATCCTTTATGTGAAAACAACCACAAACATTTAGTGTAAATTACGATCCACTTGTCTCAAAATAGTGGGTTAACTAAATGTAAAAGATCTTTTTTGTAATCTATTGTTTTAAGAAGAAGAAGGTGACTCTATCCATCTCTCATTTATATAGATATGATGATCAATGGTGGGTGTTGATAATGAAAATCAATCCCAAGGATGAAATGGAAGATATAGAGTAGGAAGACTTCAAGGAAATATTTTATACAAATTATTTCTGTTTAACTTTTCAAACAAAGATGTAGAGAGAATTCCTAGAGCTGGTGAAGAATAATGGTGAATCATTCATGGATTATGTGAAAAAAATTTAAATAAATTTAAAGACACAGATTGAATTTTTTATCAACAATGATAGAAAAATAGATTGATTCATTAATGGCTTAAAACCACACCTTCAAAAGGCTCTTCCAATCCAAGACTGTTGGAGTTTTGAATAAGTGGTTCAATGTTCTTTCAAAGTATAAATATATTTTGAAGAATAATCCCATAGTTATGGATATAATAAGATAATAATTGAGTTTCAATATGGTGGGTCAAATGAGAAAAGAGGTAAGTGGATCTAACTAACCACATGTAAACATGTGAATTGTCTCGAAGGGATGGTAAAATGATTCATGTGCAATAAATAAGTCCATTAAGGCCATTAATGTTTATGATACAGAAATAAATCAGTCAATATATTTGCAGAAAATTGGGAATGTCATAATGCACCACCTATAATTTAATTCTCTTACTATTGGGAGAAAGAGAACTATGAAATCTAGTACACTAAACCTCTATTTTTTAGGATAATCAACATTAGTAGCCACAAAATCCAAAGTTAAAGGAAATATTATTCCAACACTAGTACTAAAGTGGAGAATGAACATGAATTCATACAAGGTATAATTCCTATTCAATCAATAATGAAAAATGTTTTATTTTATTTGGGTTCTACACATTCCTTTAATGCCTTAATGTTTTCTAGAACTATTAAATCAAATCCCCAATACCTTAAGGTAGAGATATCCATAAAAAACCTAGTGGTTCATTGAAGGAAACATAATTGTTGGACTCTTCTCATATAGGCATTGGTTGGATGATTTTTTGCCGTGAATCCTGTAATAATTCCATTTAGGGAATTTGATTCTATATTGGGCATAGATTGGATCTCAATGTATAGAGAACAAATAAAATATTAGGAAAATAAAATATCTTTTAATATTAGGAACTATCCAATGATGCAATAAAAATTTTGGAATATCATGAACCTCATTTGGAAAACTCATCAATGGTGTGGGTGTGGATACCCTACGGATAATAATACGTTTACCAAATGGTTGTGTCGAAGTAGAGCATAAAACTTAAGGAAATTCCCATTGTGATGAAATACAATGATGGGTTTCCAAAATAGTTATCCATAATTCCCCCATATCATGTCATAGTTTTCTAAATAGATATCATGTATAGGGTTACTCCTATCTCAAAATACCCCTATAGGATATCCCCAATAGAATTGGAAGAGTTAAAGAATAAGATACAACTATATTTGTAAAAAAGGTTTATATTCCCTAGTAAACCAATATAGTGTTCTCCAGTTCTATTTGTCTAGAAGATGGATAGATAAATGCAATTGTGTATCAATGAAAGGAGGTTGTCGCACACGCTCTCAAAAATATTTATTTGTGATTTTACCAAGTGTAGTACAGTGGTTGACCAAGGTCATTCTCTCAAGGATAAAGTGAATTAAACAACTATTAATGGGAAATAAGTAAGTATTTAAATAGTTCAAAACAAATAAAAAGAAAGATAGGGGGGGTTTTGTGACTTTTCAAACAATAAAATAAACAACAAAATGAGAAGCAATAATCAAGAGACAATTTCTTTAGAAACACTTATATGAGAAGACGTAGTCGATCTAATAAAACCCCTTCACCATTCATTTATCATTATCACATATAATTATAATTCATTCAGTTATGATCCCCTAACCTTTTTAACCTTCGAACCCTACGAAAATTAACACAACCACAAATATTTGTGAAAATGAGCCCTATGTTAACATTGAGGACTTCAATCGCATCACCCTACTTTGATTGTTATCCAAAATCCAGCTTGTGATAAGTGGTGAATTAGTGAAGAACATACTCCCTAGATTTGAGAATTAATTGTGTTTAGGGATGAGACATTAACCCTACAATTCTATCCCAATGTGATTCGATTTTGCGATTGAGGTTTCACTCACACGGCTTACACAAACCCAACCAAGCGGTAAAGTGAAAGTTGATTGAGTAACATAGAAATTAAAAATCAATTAATTTATCAAAATTTATGAATTATAGTATGTTTATGGATTCAAAATTAATGAATTAAGGGAGTAGGGATTAGATCAACTATGAAATAAATCACTCTTCCATCGGTGGAGTTGTCATCATGAAGATGTTTTTCATAAGTAGTGGATTGACATGGGAACATCCAATCTCATATCAACTCTTATATTTTAGACAAAGAAGAAAAATAAGAATATTAAAATAGAAAAACACATAATATTTATTGAATAAGATTCATGTTACAATCATAAGAACAAAGAAAAACAAAGTGAAGGTGGGAGAGGAGGGCATTTTTTGGAAGAGATGTTTGCACATGGAATTACTTCTTCCTAGAGTTTTGAGGGGTTAAAAAGAGCTACCAATTCGGCCACACCATTCCAATGCCTCGACCAGACCTTTGAAAGAGTGCAAATATCATTTAAATAGAGTTGGGGAGTTCTAGGGTTACAAAACATTTTTAATTGTTAAAGGGAAATTCGGCCAAATTGTTTAATCCCACATTCACCACATAGTTGACCTCTAAAACTCGTGAATTAGATGTTCTTCTAGAAGGATTATTTGTTCCTAATCATGTCCCCAATATTCCATCAAAAGTTGGACTCAATAAAAGCTAGGATAAAGAAGATAAGGCCCAAATGGTAAAGTGATGTCCAATCGGGATGGTTCAGTCCAACTATGTATTCATGGCCCATTTACTCCACTAAAATGCACGATCCAACTCCCTTGTACTAAATAGAATTTGTAGCCCATAAGTCAGGTACACATTTACAAATGTTTTTGTCAAAAATATTTTACTGAACAATATTTATTTCCAAAATACTATAGTGAATTTTAAAAGGTTAAAACTGGAATTTCAATCCAATTTTCAAATGAATGATCTAATCCAAAATATTATATAAATTAACATATTTAGAAAAATTTGAGACAATTATTTCATTTATTATCAATCAAATATTTAACAAAATATAGTTTTATCAACTTACTCACACTTTCTATAACACCCAAAGCTTCCACGGTATGTTTCCCTTTGAATAATATAATAGCTTGCACTGTACGCAACTTCGAGATTGTAACATGCCGCGACCAATCAAACTAGTCGTTATGAATAGTAATACCCACTTTTTGAAATTTTATAAATTTTATCTTTCAAAATGGAATTCATATTTGGATTTGGAATATAGAAATTAGCATAGGGTGAATTTTTTTTATATTCTCTGAAAACTTTTAATTTTTGATGAAAAGTGATAAACACTAAGTTATAGTTTAAAACCAAATTTTTATTTAAATAATTATTTATTTTATTTAAATTTATTTTAAGTAAAAATAGATACATAATACCTATATAAGTTCAATGTAATTCATTGGAGTCAATTAATAATAATTTTAGATATATAAAAATTTTATTGAACTTTTTAACTGTCTTTTACCCACCTCCTAGGAGCATTTCCAAATTTTAATAAAACATAATTTTAACATTTATGTAAATTGAATATAAAAAATTCTAGAGACACAGTTGATATCAGTAAGAAAAATATGGTTAAATAATATAAAAATAATTTTTGGTGAATAGTAACTTTTAAATTTTATTTACCACGGTTAAAAGTAAACAAGGTAATTAAAGGTAAAAATGATATTATTATTATAAAAAAACATGTATTAATTATATTTTATAAGTTCAATTCTACCATAAATAACTTTATGTATAAAATATGATATTTTAAGTCCAATTGGATTAAATTAGGACATTTATTATTATTTTATTCAAAGAAGGGTTAAAAGTGTAAAATTCAAAGTTTAATAACTAAAACATTTTTAATATGGGGTTACACATAAGAAAAATTCGGCTATAAATATTCACTAGAAATATAAAAAGATTTACTACATAATGGTATTTTATTTATATTTTTTAGAAATTAAATAATTTAATTTATTTATGACACAATGACTATGCAGTAATTACTGTATTAATGAATGATTAAAATAATTGATATTATAAATATGAAAATAAATGTAATTTGAAAATTTTTATGAATTAAACTAATTTTTTAGGTTAATATGGAATGTTAGGGTTGGTTAGATGAATATTTTTAGAAGTAATTATGCTGTTATAAATTTATCAAAAACAAAATACCAAATAGTATCAAAATTGACATAAAAGAGTTTTTTAAAAACATATTATATTATTAATTGATATTCCTGTCCAAAAAATCTAAGGTTTGTCCAAAAGACTTATATAATTATGGGTGTATCATTAATAAACCACCTGGGGTTTGATTTGAAATTTATAGTAAGTTTGTTAACCATATATTATAAAAATACAAAGAGACATGGTAAATGTCAAACTATTTAACTAAGAGTTGAATCTAAAAGATAAAGTTAATATAGTGACCCAAACCTATCTAAAAATTATTGGTTGAGTGGTTTTCGACCCATCCTGACATTATCCTTTAAATAATTTTTTTAGAGCCATTAGAAATAGAAAATTATTTTATTATAAAATAATATTTCTAGCTTTTCCTAAGGTACCCCTCACCCCTCTTATAAAATGGAACTCCCCCTTCACTCATATTCTCACATTAAAAGCCATTTGGCTCAGCCAAAATCTTCTAAAATACCATATCAACTGTCCTTAATTCATCATAGAGTCCTTTCTTTAGTCAGAAATCCAACCTAAGGAGCCCTTTTGATCAAATCAAAAGGAAGAACCCGAAGAAGAGGTAAATATTTCATCACCTCTTTAAAGTTCATTTCTTCTTCCACATCATTTTTCTTTGTTGTTTCCATTATAAAATAATAACTCTATTATATTCTATATACTGTGGTGTTCTTATAAATACGTTACAACCATATTCATTATTCTATCCATCCTTTGAATGACATGTCACCATACATGCGTACGTAAGACTTACCATCTCCACGCTGTGGTGTAATTGTTATTCAATACATTATTAATTGGATTGGTATAATAATGATGTAAAATTTATGTAAATAATAAATAAAAACTGATAATGATTCTATATATATGATATAACATCCAATTATATGTTATTTTAATAGAAAAAGAATGATATTTTCGCTTGTGTGTACGTACGGATTACCGTCTCCACGAATGTGATGAGATTCATTCTTCATTGTATCCATTCAAGACTAATTTTCATTATATGATTAAAAATAATGTTTAAAGAATTAATATAATTCTGAATATGGATATGATACATTCTATCCATAACAAACATTACTTACATAACCAAGCACACAAGGGAAACCAAATCAGTTAACATCCGAAACAACGATAATACTAAGATATTATTAACAAATAAATGTTAAAAGATCATATATGAAATCATATTAATGTATATGATTTTTGTATAATTTAATAACAATTATTTCACCATTATATAGGAGGTTAATTTACCCTTGACCAAGGAAAAGTACAATGTAAGGGGTCTCTTATCTCACTTTTAATTCCGTGAGATTTCCATTGTTCACCACTTATTTATTAAATGTGGTGTATTTGTTACATTAATTTGATATATATATTATCATGATTATCTTTATATTCATGGTATTCTATGATTAATTTGGTTGTTATTAACTTTTGGCCATTCGATTCGATTGATTACAATGAAGTAAGGGTTTTTATCTCACTTCCTATTCCCGTGAGATTCATGCCATATTGCCACCATTTACTTTTGTGTGGAGTATTTACCACCCAATGATTGAATTATTTGTGTAATATACTTTAATTTATGAGTATTTACATATTTATTTTATGATCCATATTTAATGGGATGTATGTTTCGTAAGTTACCAAATTGGTAAGGGAATTTCAAATTTCAATTTCCACTCATTCGGCTTTACACATACTTCATTGATTATTTTAATCAATGATTATGTGTGGAAACACTATTTATTGTTTGTGTAGTAATTTACACTCCTATTTATGTGGATATAATTTTGATACACATAATCACTCCATTGATAAATTCTCAAGTCATCAATATGAACTTGATAAGAGTAATTTTAACTCAATCTCCATTTATTGAGTTAAACAACCAATTCATAGGTGTTGTTTTTACAAAAATATGTGTGAATGTACTCTGATTGATTTACACTAAATATACTAGAATATTGAGTGTATTTATATTTTTAACATATAATTATGTTGTTGATTTATCCTTAACCTAAGGATACGGTCTTTATAAGAGATTTAATCTCAATTTACATTCCATGGAGACTTCTTTGTTTTTATATTCCCATTCACTTTTATATGGTGTATATAATGTACATTGACATAGTATATCATGAATACCTTTATTACCATGATATTATAAAGTTTTAATTACCTCAATTATTTGTATTCAAGTGTCTCTCTTTTGGTTAGGAACTCTAACTAAAATATCATTTTAAAATGTTTTAATGATTTATTATTAAAAATCATTCTCATTAATGTCCATGTTTTAAAAATGGTCTTAATGATTTATTTATATGGAAATTAAAGTTTTAAAATAAAAATACCTTTTAAAAGTTTCAATGTGGTATGGGACAATTTGATTCAAAAATCTATTTCAAATGGATTCTTGAAAAATAGTGAGGCTTTTAAATGGTTTCAAGAAAAAGGGGGATATTTCTCTCAAATAGTTTTGATGATTATTTTCATCCTTGTAAATATCATTCATTATTATTTATTTAGGTTGATACATTATAATAAAATCTTCCATATTGTATTGAATGAGTTATGTTTGACTATGGATGTGCTATTTTTATACCATTCATGGTTTGTGGTTAAAATATTGACATTTCATATTCTAGTTTTAATATGAATATTTGGATTATGTTTCAACCTTTTAATATTAGTAATGTATTAGAATTAGTAAGTGACAGGTGGATCCTGATATAGCTCCTCGATGCATTGGTAGATATAATTTGACAAACTAGTGTCTTGTTACAAGGCCTTGACAAAATCTTATTTGTAGTCTTGGCACAAGGCCTTGACTATGTGGTTATGAAAGTCTGGAATTATGCATTCCATCATTATGAAAGCATCTATTGATATTGTATTTGATTATCTTACTAGTATAATATCCATGGGAATAATTAAATGGTATTATTTGATTTTATATTTTCTATATTATGCTGAAGTTGATGTTCAAAAGGATTTTTTTAGTCTTATACATTGCCTTAAATGTTTATGCTTATTTATGAAATTTTCTGCTATATTTTTATCTTTACTGAGAATCTGAGATCACTCCTTTCTATGTTTTATTTTTCCCAAGATGCGAAGAAGTATATTATGACTGTCCGGCAGGAATAATCTATGGGATCTCAGTGCTGTCTATTGAAACAATGTTGTTGTAGTTTTCCATTTTATGATGTAATGTAAACCTTATGAATGTATCTAGTACTTACAAGGCTACTAAACTAATCGGCCTTTTGAGATTTGATCTTTTGTGATAATTCCAATGATACGTAATAAGGCACCGACTCTAGGCTTCTGGGGTTGGGGCGTTACAGTTGGTATCAGAGGAAGTATAGTACAAACCTTGGAAACCAGATTTAGATAAACTCTGATTAGAGAACATAGCCCTAAGATAGACTTTGTGTTTTAGTATAGAAGAAATCCTAAAATTTGGGTATTGTAGATATTTTTTGAGCTTTCCAAGCAATACATCCCTGTCTGGATACGAGCAGGTAGAGGTGGCTCTAACACAGATGTACCTTGGGGTAAAACCCTAGAACACCGCTTTGAGGTAGACTTGAACAGGAGATGGGGCACGACCATGGTCCTTGATTCACTTTTGGTTATGACACTCCCGGGGGATATTCTAAGGATAATTTAAATTTTCTTTACAAACCGATTTGAAATATTTTAATATAGGATGAGAATAAATGACCTTGGTTAATCCTAAGGTGTTTCAAATTGAAAATATGGTGTCATGATATTCTATAAATGATTTATGACTACTATTACTCACAAAATGATTTCTAGTTTTAGTCAATGGATGGATTCCAAAGAATTCATAGTAACTTTGAGCATGATGTACAAGGTGGGAACGGTGGTGGAAATGCGCAACAAAATGGAATTTTGATAGGCGTAAAAGAAATAGTGTTCATGCCAAATAAATTTTACAAAAATATGATCAACAACATATATGTTAACTAACTCCCATACTCAACAAAGAAGAGAAAGGTGATGAATGAAAAGAGCTCCAGTAGTGGAGACCATGGAGAAAAGAATCCTCAATTTCCATCATGCAGGAAATGTGGAAGGAGACACCCAATAAAGTGTCTCAATGGAACAAAGAAATGATTTATGTGTGGGAAAGAAGGACATAAAGTAATGAATTTCCGAGAAAAAATGAAGAGTACTATGGAAGAAAGTAAAAATGATCCCAAGAATCCATTTACAATCATTTGACATGATTGTAGGGGACCATGCCATTACTCGACTGAATGCCCTATTCTATAGGATATTTTCTTGGTTAAAGAATAAGCTATGTGGAAATAAATGGTTGGAGAAATGTTTAAAAGTATTAGTGCTCCTTGTTGATGGGATTACTTTGGAATAATTTTCTCTAGTATTTATAACCCTGCAGTTTGTCATGTGAAAATGATATTTGAGGAATAATTATCTTTTCTCTTGTGGATATAGTTATAAATAACCATTTAGTTTTATATGATCATTGGGCTTGAGGCAATTACATGTTATTATATTTTGGGATGAAAATGTAAGGTATGAGATAAAATTTTTAGTTAAATTATGTTATGGTTATTTTGAGGAATTTATCTCATTTTGGTAATGTTATAAAATATAGATTTTGAAAAAGGACAACACGTAGATTGTGTGTCAACCTGTCATGTCAAACAAAGCTGTGGTAATTGAACCCACAACCAGAGTGTGATTGGGATTTATCGCCTACCACTAGACTACGTGAAGTCTCACATTAGTGTGACTAATTATTTTTAGTTAAATGATTTTATTTATCAATAATAAGATTATTTAGGATCTTATGTCTTATCTAATGAATACCCTTAGTATAGGAAAATGATTTGGTGATTAATTGATAAATGTTATTTTTGAAGATGTTCGCTCTATTGGGAAAACTATATGCCTAAGAAAAATAGAATACTATGGGTTTTCAATTGAGGGGTAATGGTATATTTTTATCTATGTTTTTATTGTGTATTTATAGTGATTTTGGTTATTTATGGAAATGATTATCCTATAATAGAGAATATGTGATTAGGTTAATTACTTTTAAGTATTCAACTTTAAGAGTAGTCGATGTCATTTGAAGATACAATTTAACGTGGAAGACTACATAACCAAATTCTTCTAAGTTTTGGGTTTCAATATTAGTTTGGATTATATTGAAAGATTTTATTGAAAATTGTTTATTGAATGGTATTTATTTAACTTTGGGGTATTGTTGGTTTAATTTTAGAAATTACGATTAGTGTTTATTTCTCTAAAGGAACAACCTTTTGGGGGATCATATGATCTTTTACTAACTGTTTCAGTTTTGATTAATCTCTAGAGACAAGGTAAATATATAGTTTATCCTTTGTGGATCATGTGATTCTCTAGAAGTTGATTCTAGATCTTCCAGTGTGACTAAGTCATCTTGAATACTCATCGTTTGAAAAAAATGAGTTAGTGGTAGAAATTTATTAAAGAATGAAACTCTACTTAAAAAGTAAGTATATATCTTTATATTATTAGTCAATATCATAAATAAATTCCTCATATTTGTGAAATGAAACTTAAAAAAACGTTTTCCGTTTACTTTTCCTACTGGGAAACTAATGATTGTTTGTCCCCTAACAATTTTGTGGTTTTCTTGTTATTAAATTTTTTGTGATGACATTTTCTATACCTCTACATTAGAACTTGACACTTAGTTTATCATCCATATCCATGTTTTTCTACATGTAATCCTAGTATAGGTTATCTCAGGTGACCATTGTACCTATCTTTCTTTACTTTAAAGTGATAGTTTTATTGACTCTTTTTCCGATGTGGGACTTTCAATTATGTTACCAAGCCTAATTTTAAAAATAGCGAGGAGGAAATTTCCAAAAGGGGGGAAGAATGTAACACCCCAAGCTTCAATGATATGTTTCCCTTTGAATAATGTAATAGCTTGCATTGTACGCAAATTCGAGATTCTAACACACCGCGACCAATCAAAATAGTCGTTATAAATAGTAATACCCACTTTTTGAAATTTTATAAATTTTATCTTTCAAAATGGACTTCATTTTTGGATAAGAAATATCAAAATTATCTTAGGGTAAATTTTTGTTATTTTTCGGAAAACATTCAATTTTTGATGAATAGTGAAAAACACTGAGTTATAGATTAAAACAAAATTTTTATTTAAATAATTATTTATTTTATTTAAATTTATTTTAGGTCATAATAGATACATAATACCTATATAATTTCAATGTAATTCATTAGAGTAAGTTTATAATAATTTTAGATGTATAAAAATTTTATTGAACTTTTTAACAGTCTTTTACCCACCTCCTCGGAGCATTTACAAAATTGAATAAAACATAATTTTACCGCTTCTGTGAATTGAATTTAAACAATCAGAGAGACACAGTTGATATCAGTAATAAAAATGTGGTTCAATAATATAAAAATAATTTTTGGTGAATAGTAACTTTTGACTATTATTTACCACGGTTAAAAGTAAATAGGGTAATTGAAGGTAAACAAGATATTACTATTACCCTAACATATGTCCTAATTCTATTGGATAAGTGTAATTCGACCGAAAACAATCTTAGGAATAAAATATGATCCTTTAGGTCCACTTGGATTTTATTTGGACATTTATTATTATTTAATTCAAAGAAGAGTTAAAACTGTTAAATTCAATGTTTAATAACTAAAAAACATTTTTAATATAGGGTTACACATAAGATAAGTTAAACTATAAATATTCATTAGAAAGATAAAACTATTTCCTACATAATTTTATATTATTTATATTTTTTAGAAATCAAATAATTTAATTTATTAATGACACAACGATAATGTAGTAATTAACGTATAAATGAACGATTAAAATAATTGATATTATAAATATCCAAATAAATGTAATTTTAGACTTTTAATGAATTAAACTAATTTTCTAGGTTAATATGGATTTTTTGGGTTGGTTTGATTTTTTTTGAAGTAATAATGTTGTTATAAATTTATAAAAAACAAAATACCAAATAGTGTCCAAATTTACATAATAGAGTTTTTAAAACAAATATTGTATTATTAATTGATTTTCTATTCCTAAAAATCTAATGTTTGGAAAAAAAATATTTATATAATGATGGGTGTATCATTAATGAACCACTTGGGGTTCTCTTTGAGGTTTATAGTATGTTTATTAACCATATAATATAAAAATACAAAGAGACATGGTAAATGTCAAACTATTTAACTAAGAGTTAAATCTAAAAGATAAAGTTAATATAGTGACTCAAACCTATCTAAAACCTATTGGTTGAGTGTTTTTCGACCCACACACACCTTATCCTTTAAATAATTCATTTTGGATCCATTATAAACCGAAAATGATTTTATTATCAAACAATATTTCTAGCTTTTCCTAAGGTGCCCCTCACGACTCTTATAAAAGGGCACTCTCCTTCCCTCAAATTTGCACCTTCAAAGCCATTTGTACTGGCCAACATCTACTCAAATACCTTATCAAATATCCTCTTTTTATCCTAGAGGCATTTCTTTAGTCATAAATCCAACCTAAGGAGCATTTTTGATCAAATCAAAAGGAAGAACCCGAAGAAGAGGAAAATATTTCATCACCTCATTCAAGTTATTTTCTTCTTCCACTTCCTCTTTATTTGTTGTTTCCATTATAAAATAAAAAAATCCAGTATCTTTTATATACTGTGATGTTACTATAAATATGGTACAACCATATTCATTATTCTATCCATCCTTTGAATGACATGTCACCATATGTGCGTACGTACTACTTACCGTCTGCACGTCATGGTGTAACTGTTATTCAATACATTATTATTTGGATGGGAATAATAATGATGTGTAATTGATGTAAATAATACATATAACATGATAATGATTCTGTATAAATGATATAACATCCAATTATATATTATTTTAATATCAAAAGAATGATATTTTCACTCGTGCATACGTACGGATTACCATCTCCATGAACATGATGAGATTCATTCCACATCGTATCCATTCAAGAATAATTTTCATTAGATGATTAAAAATAATATTTAAAGACTTAATATCATTATTAATATGAATAAGATACATCTTATCGATAAAAAACATTACTTTTTGTAACCAAGCATACAAAGGAAAACGAATCAGTTAACATCCGAAACGACGATAATACTAAGATATTGTTAAAAACGCATTGTTAAAAGATCATATATGATATCATATTAATGTATATTATTCTTTTATAATTTAATAACAATTATTTAACCATTATAAAAGAGGTTAACCTACCCTCTACCAAGTAAAAGTACAAATTAAGGGGTTTTTTATCTCACTTTTAATTCCGTGAGATTTCCATTGTTGACCACTTATTTATTAAATGTGGTGTATTGTGTACTGTAATTTGATGTATATATTATCATTATTCTCTTTATATTCATGGTATTCTGTGATTAATTTGGTTTATATTGACTTTTTTCTATATGACTCTATTGATTACAATGAAGTAAGGGTTTTCATCTCACTTCTTATTTCTGTGAGATTCATTCCATATTGCCACTATTTCCTTTTGTGTGGTGTATGTACTGCCCAATGATTGTATTATTTGTGTTATATACTTTAATTTATGAGTATTTACATATTCATTTTACGATCCATCTTTAATGGGATGTATGTTTCATAAGTTACCAAATTGGTAAGAGAATTTCAAATTTCAATTTCCACTCATTCGACTTTACGCATACTTGATTGATTATTTTACTCCATGATTATGTGTGGAATCACTATTTATTGTTTGTGTAGTAATTTACAATCCCCTTTATCTGGATATACTATTGATACACATAATCACTCCATTGATAAATTCTCAAGTCATCGATATGAATTCGATAAGAGGAATTTTAACTCAATCTCCATTTATTGAGTTAAACAACCAATTCATTGGTGTTGTTTTTACAAGAATATGTGTGAATTTCCACTGATTTATTTACACTGAATATCCAATAATATTGAGTGTGTTTTTATTTTTCACACATAATTATGTTGTTGATTTATCCTTAACCTAGGGATACGGCCTTTATAAGATATTTCATCTCAATTTACATTCCATTGAGACTTTTTTGTTGTTATATGCCAATTCCTTTTTATATGGTGTATATAATGTACTTTGACATAGTATATCATGTTTCCCTTTATTCCCATGACATTATAATGTTTTTATTACCTCAATTATTTGTATTCAAGTGTCTCCCTTTTGGTTAGGAACTCTAACTAAAATATCATTTCAAAATGTTCTAAAGATTTTTTATTCTAAATCATTCTCATTAATGTCCATGTTTAAAAAATGGTTTTAAGGATTTATTTATATGGAAATTAAAGTTCTAATATTAAAATTCCTTTTAAAAGTTTCAAAGTGGTATGGGACACTTTAATTCAAAAATCTATTTCAAATGGATTCTTGATAAATAGTGAGACTTTTAAATGGTTTCAAGAAAAAGGGGGATATTTCTCTCATATAGTTTTGATATTTATTTTCATCCATGTAAATATCATTGATTATTCTCTATTGAGGTTGATCTATTATAATACAATCTTCCATATTGTATTTAATGAGTTATGTTTGACTATGGATGTGCTTTTTTTATACCATTCATGTTTTGTGGTTAAAATGTTGACATTTCGTATGCAATTTTTAATACGAATGTTTAGATTATGAATCAACCTTTTCATGTGGGGAATGTATTGGAATTAGTAAGTGACAGGTGGAGCCCACTATAGCTCCTCGATGCATCGGTAGGTCTCATGAGACAAACTAGTGCCTTGGGACAAGGCCTTGAAAAAATCTTATTTGTAGTCTTGGCACAAGGCCTTGACTATGTGGTTATGAATGTCTGGCATTATGCATTCCATAATTATGAAAGTGGCTATTGATATTGAATTTGATTATTCAAATAGTATAATATCCATGTGAATAAGTAAATGAAATTATTTAATTTTATCTTTTCCATATTATGCTGAAGTTGATGTTTAAAAGGATTTTGTTTTAGTCTTATACATTGCCTTAAATATTTATGCTTATTTATGAATGTTTCCGCTATATTGTTATCCTTACTGAGCATTTGAGCTCACCCCTTTATATGTTTTATTTTTCCCAGGATGTGAAGAATTATATTATGATTGACCTACAGGGATAGTCTATGGGATCTCAGTGTTGACTATGGAAACAATGTTATTTCAGTTTTTCATTTTATGATGTAATGTAAACCTTATGAATGTATCTAGTACTTCCAAAGATACTAAGCTAATTGGTCTTTCAAGATTTTATCTTTTACTATCATGCCAATGATACGTAATAATGCACCAACTCTGGGCTTCTGGGGTCAGGGTGTTACGCTTTCCCTTGTTCACTCTTGGGTAGACCCTTATATCAAGTAAACATCAATATCAAATCAAAACAAATTTTAAAACACATATCCTTGAGATCCAACATTTCCACACCAAGAAAAAAAGATATAATGCCTCCTAAAAAACCATTATTTCTATTTCTCCGTTTATATCATTCAATATATTTCCACTTCATTTATCCTCCATGTACAAAACACTTACCTAACTTGAATTTTCCTTTATCACACAAATGTCAATTTTTCAGCAATTTATTTCTCATCCAAACTCATACAAGGGTCACCATAGGCTAGATAAATTTCTACATCACCACCCAATGTGAGTCAAGAACATTTGTTTATCATGAGAAATTTTTAGGGTTGTTCTATGGATTTCAGTTGGTAGGATTTATATGTGAAAAAAAGTCTGAGGCTGAATGAGGAGGGCTTGACACTTTTTGAAGCAGAATTACATTATTCTAATTGTCACTCAAGTATAGTCTCCTCCTCACTCCTCTTAGTATCAATTAATCTCCATCATCATGAAAACTCATGGAAAATTTATACCATTCATTATTTCAGCAAAAAAAAAATGTTAATCCTCTGAAACATCATTTTTCATGAAATCTCCAGAGAGGCACAACATTCTTTCTTCATCAGAAGCTCCAGAAAGGCACAACTTATTTTATCATGAAATCTCCAAAAAAGAACAACTTTCAACAGAGTGATTTTTTTGGAATAAAAAAACATATCTTCAGAATTTAATTTTCCACCTGAAGTATCACAGAATCTGGTATCACAACACAAGATAACCCCCCACCCACACACTTAGGTTCAACTAGATTATGCAATTTCACCTCAATAGATGGTTGGATAGGGAAAATTGGCTTGTAATGTTGGTAACCTACCAGGTTTTCCATGGATTCTAAAGTCTACAAGGATTAAATGTTCAAGGTAGGCCATTATTAAAAGGATTATTTGAAATAGGGGCTTTATTATCAAACAATTTCCTTAATCATTTAATCATGAGTACCTCAAACCCTAATTTTTTGATAGGAATAAATCAAATTATGGTTAAATCAAGCGTGGTTTGGTTCTCTCAAGAAGTGAGGTGAATGTAAATAATATGAAAATAATGGTTCATAAGCCTCACAAGAAAGTTATTTCAAATATAAAGACAATGATATGCTGTATGAGATTCAAAATTTAGAGTACTTTTCATGAAATTACTAAAGATTTGAACTTGAAACAAAGTCATTTTCTGCATTCATTTAAGATTAGTTTCATGGGATAAATTTTTTTACTTGTTGATATGGATTTCAAAATTTTGGTGAGAATCAATTCAGCTTAAAATATTCAGAAACACCCAAAAAAATTAAAACATTAACACACAAAATTTGAAAAAAACACAATTTTTTTAAAAAACATTGAAAAATAGGAAAACCATTGAAATTACTAAACTAAAATGTTCCCTACTCCACACTTAAAATATTTTATTGTCCTCAATGTGAACCCATGAGATGATATGTGCACATAAAATTCATAATTTTAAATAGGAAAAATAATATAAAAGTGAAAGGGTTAGGAATATCCTGATATGCTCAAGTGATGATGGGGTCAAACAGTGTGACGAAATCCACTACATCTGTAAGAATTCCCTCAATGTATTTTTTAAAAAATTTCCCATTGACTATAATGCTCCTTCCTATGTCCTCTTGTGTGATCTACACTACACCATAAGAAAAAAAAATTGGATATAATATAAGGACCCAAACATCTGGAACACAACTTACCAGGCATCAGATTTAGTCATGAACTTTATAGAAGGACCTTATCTCCAACATGAAACTCCATTTTTTGGATCATTATTTTATGATCTGCCTTTGATCTTTCCCTGTAGAGCCTTGAGTTATCATAAGAGGACTATCGAATCTCCTCAAACTCTTGAATTTGCAGCTTCCTTTGAATTCTAGCTTGGGCCAAATTCATCTTGCATTTCTTTATATGCTCAACCTCCATGGGGAGATGAAACGCTTTCCCAAAAACAATCCGAAATGGGGACATGCTGACAGATGTCTTGTATGCTGTCCTATAAGCCCAAAGGGCATCATCCATTCACTTTCTCCAATCTTTCTTATTCGGCTACACAATTTTCTCCAAATTTTTTTAACTCCCTATTTGAAACCTCACTCTATCCATTTGTTTGAGGGTGGTATGGTGTCGATGTTTTGTGTGTCACCCCATACTTCCAAAGGAGGGAATCAAAATTCTGCTTGTAGGAGTGTGTCCCCTGATCACTAATGATAGCCTTTAGAATTCCAAACCTGCAAAAAATTTGTCTCCTGAAAAAGTCCACTACAACTTGAGAATCATTAGTCTTGGTGGCCTTAGCCTCCACCCATTTTCTTATATAATCACCAACAACCAAAATTTACAATAAACCAAAATAACATGGAAAAGGACCCATAAAATCATTACCCCATACATCAAATATCTCACAGAATAGTATGGATTGTTGGGGAATCTCGTGTCTCCTAGAAATATCACCAGGGTGTTGGAAACATGAGCATGACATACAAAACACATGAGCATCATTGAATAAACTAGGACAACATAATCAAGAGTCCAAAACCTTTCTAGCTATCTTTTGGGGTCCAAAGTGTCCATCACAAGCAAGTGTATGATAAAAATGTAAAATATACTCAAACTCATAATCAGGAACACACCTCCTAATAACTTGATCACTACACATGCGCCAGAGGTATGAATCATCCCAAACATAAAATCTAGACTCACTCTTTAATTTTTGGACCTGATTTTTCTTTAACTTTGTAGGTTTTTCAGATGCAACATGGTATTTCACTAAAATTATCAAACCAAGGATGCATTCCTAAGATGGAATAAAGATGATCATCAGGGAAAGTGTCATGAAGTGGTACCTAGTCCAAGGTATCATCCTCTAATGTGAGAGTAATCCTAATCATGTGGTCTGCCACCATGTTTTCCGACCCCTTCTTGTCCCTTATCTTAATATCAAATTCTTGATGAAGAATAATCCATCAGATAAGTCTGGGCTTTGCATCTGGCTTCATCAAGAGGTACCTCAGAGCTACATGGTCTGAAAAGACAACTATTTTAAAGCCCAAAAAATATGAAAAAATTTATATAAAGAAAATAAGACTGCAAGAAACTCATTTTCTATGGTTGTGTAATTTTATTGGGCCAAATCTAGTGTCCTAGATGCATAGGAAATCAAGTCGCGACCCGTCCCTCAAGGCCCGTGTCGTGACTACCCCATGCTCTCCTTCCATAGGCCAGAGGCTGACGACTAGCTCCAAAGGCGTAAATCCTTAAACTGGGAAGGAATTTCCTTTATAACTGAAAACATACACAACAGAGTACATAGCTGAATACAAAACACTAAGAAAAATTGTATAATAAGAGATTCTAAAAAGTAAAGTTGCTGGAAAAACATGTCCAACTATAAAGTACAAGTACAATTGAAAAGGGACAAAATATCTAAAAGGTGAAAGCAGCTCATGGATCATCCACCACGGATCCTACCTAAAGGGTAAGTACATATAGCCTCCTCAGTACTCCACGTCCGTCAGTCTCTTCTGGGTACCGACTCGTCATGAGGTCCACCTCTGTGTACCGTCCAGTCCTCGTACACTCATCCTCAGTCAGTGCTTCCTGTTGTCTACAACCAACACAATGAGGTGTGGGCATATCCTGTGCAAGGGTGATTATAACGATACTCAATAGGGACCTCGAGACCCTTGGGGTCTCACAAAATCCTACAGGGATATACCACAAGGTATGAAATCAACAGATAGCCATTACTTAGGTATATTCCAATACATATACCTAAGTTATCAAGTAACCCATCTAAATTATGAGGAAAACAAAGAATTCACTAACTCAACTCACATAGGTATACAACTTATATAGAGAGATATGATCATATATATCCACTGAATCATCTAAGTTGTCAAACCCACACAGGATCTAGGACCATATTTTAGAATTGTCAGACCCACATAGGATCTGGGTATAGTAGTCGGAGCTGTCGGACCCACACAGGATCCAAGACCAGCATTTAGAACTGTTGGACCCACATAGGATCCATGAATAGAAGATAGAGCTTTCAGACCCATACAGGATCCAGGACAAGCATTTAGAACTGTAGGACCAACACAGGATCTAGGAATAGTAGTCTGAGCTGTCGGACCCACACATGATCCAAGACTAGCTATTATGTCAAACCCACATAGGATCCAGGAACAGAAGTCAGATCTTTCGGACCCACACAGGTTCCAGGAACATTAGTCAGAGCTGTCGGACCCACATAGGATCCATGAACAGTTGTCAGAGCCCAGCCAACCACATGGTTTCCACAAAGAATACTTGATTCCAGGAGGGTCTTCTCCTCAATCCAAGATTTAGTACATCAACTGCCACAAATTCCCCCTATGAAGTATATCAGAGGTCTGCCTCATCGTAAGGGTCTCAATGCAACGGACGGCGCGTCAATCGGACGCCCGGTCTGTGATTTATTAGTCTTTTAGTTCCGGGGACCCAGTTATATTTGTGCACGATCCAACCTGACCGTATCTCAACTATACCCCAAACTCCGATGGGGTAATCTTAAAGAGATAGTAACTCTCTAAGAATACCAACACCACTGACGGTTCGTCAAATAGTAGTTTGGTGCCAAAGATATTGCAAAAAAAGTAATGGTCGGTAGTGGGCATGGGTTTGGTCCGACCCGGTTGGACTGACTCGACCCGTCTTAGACTGGGCCGACCCAATCTGGGTTGACCTAGCCGGACCTATTGGTTCTGGCCCGACCCATTGGGCGGACTAGCCTGTTAGGTTCGGCTCGGTCCGTTGGGCCTGGCCCAGCAGACTGTATGGGCGGTTCAGCCGGGAGGTCGCCGTGTAGGCAGCTTGGTCCAGAGGCCGGGAGGCCAGCGGGTAGCTGGGCAAGGCACCAGGTGGGGTGGAGGGCAGACGGGCATGGCGCGGTAGGCCGCAGGAAAGCTGAGCAGGGTGTGGCAGGCCGGGGCAGGGCGCGCGGGGAGCGGGTAGGCCGCAGGCAGGTCGTGCGGGGCGCGGACAAACCGGAAAAGCACCAGGCAGGACGCGGGCAGAGTGCACAAGGCACGAGCAGGTCAGCAGGGCACCGGGCTGGCCGTGGGCAGGGCGTGTGGGGCGTATGAGGCTACGGGTAGGCCGCGCTGGGCGCCGACAGGCTGGCATGGAACCAGGCTGGATGCGGGTAGGGAATATTGGAGGCCGCGGGCAGGCGGGCCGGTGGCTGGTTCAGCGCGGCTTTGGCCGGCACGGGCCAGCGGTGTTTGGCTGGGGGCACCGGAGAGACGCGGGGGCGGCGTGATTCGCAGAGGCTGTGGGAAGTGCAGAATTTGTCGCCGCCACCTTCGTCGTCTCGTTGCCTCATCGTCGTGACGAATAAACATCACAAAGTGATCGGTGGAGGAAGTCGGGCCACATTAATTTGGCCCACACCCTCCGTGGTTAGGGTGATAACAAGAGGCTTGGAAGTACGAAGCACAACAACCCTCATTCTTCATTTTGAGAGAAAGGAAGAACATGGGAATAGATCATACTTAGATAAAAAAAATAAACCACTACCTTTGTTTGTCGTTCATCATTCGTTGACGGAGTCACGAAAAGTAGATGAAGAGAATCTTCATTCGTTGTGTATGTTGCACGCTTCCAAACCCAAGCTGCGTCGGTTGTGGAAGACGCTCCCCATCGGTAGGTGTCTGGGTAAGAAGTTGAAGAAGGATCGTTTCTGGCGTTCTTCGTTGGTAGAACGCGTTCTTCGTTCTTCATTGGGATAATTCTAATCCCCCAAAGCTCTCCTCTTTCCCAACATCCACCCAAATTCCAAGTGAATATAATATTAGACTGAGTTGTCTAATATTTCATTAGCACAGAAATTCAAAAAGTATAATTAAATTAGAAGTCTCGCCCTAATTAATTCAGGAGAGTTGGCATGAATTTATTAAGGGAGATTGGAAAAAATTAAATAAAGGGGAGTTGAAGAGGCTACCCTATATTAATTGGAGATTTAGGGTTTCTCCACTTTAATGGGGAGTTTCAAGGGGTTAAAAACCAAGGAGGTCCCCACCACATTAATCCTATCATGGGAGGTTGAGTTCGGGTGGGCCACCACCATAAACTCTCATGGGAGGATAAGGTGCGGTGGTCCCACCTTGAATCTACATGAGGAGGTTTCAACCACCACACATCAAATGGCAGCTCAAATAAAATAAAGTGTAATGCACTTTATTTTATTATTTTTCCATAAGAACCTAAAATCTAACTTTTATTCTCAACCAACTGCCGTCGAGTTGAATGTCTCCTTAAGAGAATATCGGCGCTGCGAGTTCAATGGTGCCCTCATATTTCAATTCTAAGCACTAGTTCAAAAGTTATAAAATCCCGCTCGTACGTTTACTGAACGTACCCGAACAAAACTTCAGAAATTGATTCCAGGCACACTGGCCCTCACAATTACACACCTTTAGTTTTCGCGGACTCATAAAATTCCCATGTATTTAAGAAAAAAAAATTCCATGGAAATTACAGGTCATTACATTCTCCCCACCTCAGGGCTTTACGTCCCCGTAAGCTACAACTCGAAATAAGGGAACAAATGGGGGTACTGAGCATGCATCTGAGCCTCCCGCTCCCATGTGCTCTCCTGGAGGTTCCTGTGCTACCAACGTACGTGCACCAGAGGTATTGACCGTCCATGAAGGATCTGCTCCTGTCGATCCTCAATCTCCACTGGAACTTTCGTAAAAGTCACCCCATCGTCGATGTCCAGCTCTCCCTGGTCGATGATGTGAGAAGGGTCGTGCACGTATCTCCTCAGCTGGGATATGTGGAAGACATCGTGCACCCGGTGTAACTGAGGTGGAAGAGCTAAGAGGTAAGCCACCTCGTCTACTCTACTGAGGACCTGGAAAGGTTCGATGAATCTTGGAGATAACTTGCTGCCATGGCCCAATCTCTGTAAACCTCATCGAGGTGAGACCCGTAGAAAGATGTGGTTGCCATCCTCAAACTCCATAGGTCTTCATCTTATGTCGGCATATGACTTCTGCCTGCTCTATACAGTCTTCATCCGCTTTTGGATGATCTGCACCTTCTCTGTGGTAGCCCGTACCATCTTTGGTCCCACAAGTGCTGACTCCCCTGGGTCTATCCAGCATAGTGTCAATCTGCAAGGTCGACCATACAAGGCCTCAAAAGGTGCCATCTTGATGGTGGAGTGATAGCTGTTATTGTATGAAAACTCTACCAAAGGTAAGTGATCCTCCCAGCTACGACTGAAGTCGATGACACATGCATGAAACATGTCATCGAGGGTCTGAATGGTCTTCTTAGTCTGACCATCCATCTGAGGATGGAAGTCAGTGCTCAGATGAAGCTGTGTCCTGAAAGCCTCCTGAAACCCCTTCTATAACTGGGAAGTAAATCGTGCATCACGATCGAAGACAAAAGAAGAAGGTACTCTATGTAGTCGCACAATCTCCTGCACATAGAGGTGTCCCAAGATTTCTACTGAACCCTGTTCTCTGATCGGTAGGAAGTGGGGCGACATGGTGAGTTGGTCAACGGTCACCCAAATAGAGTCATGACCCCAGGATGTACGTGGAAGTCCTATCACGAAGTCCATGGATATCCCATCCCACTTCTACTCTAGGACCTTTAAAAGCTAAACCAAGCCAGTTGGTACCTGATGCTCTACCTTCACTTACTGACCAGTGAGGAATCAAGAGAAAAACTCTGCAACTGCCTTCTTCATACCTAGCCACAAATGCTATCATTGAAGGTCTTGGTACATCTTCGCCACTCCAAGATGTACCACTAGAGAGGATGTGTGGAACTCCCTAAACACTTCCTCATGAAGTGACACTGACACCACAGTACGTCCTACGAAAAGGATGATGTGTTCCCCACCTTCAGAAAATCCATCAGGTACTTACCCTATGGATATCTGAGCACGTCATGTCTCGCAGTCAGTGTCTCCATGCTGCGCCTCCCAGACTCGCTAAAGAAGTACAGGAGTGACTGTAAGAGAATGAAGGAAATCTGCTCCATCTCGGTCCACAATGGATATCTGTAAAGCAGTCAGCTACTCTTTCACATGTCCTAGCATCTGTACACCAGATCTCCTACTGAGTGAATCTGCTACAACATTCCCCTTCCCAGGAGTATAGACTATCTCGAAGTCATAGTCCTAGAAGAACTCAAGCCAATATTGTTGTCTCATGTTTAGGTCCTTCTGAGATAAGATATACCTGAGACTCTAGTGGTTATAGTAGACTGTGAAACGATCGACCATCAGATAGTGCTGCCACATCTTCAAGGTGAATACCACTACTGCTAACTCTAGGTCATGAGTAGCGTAGTTCTGCTCGTGCTATCTCAACTACCGAGAACCATATACAATCACTTCTCTCCCTTACATCAGGACACACCCGAGTCTGGTACCTAATGCATTACAGTAGACTACATCCATGCCTTCCTTTGGAAGCCTCCTGATGGGGGAATTAGTCAGCCTTTGCCTCGGCTCCTGAAGCTCGATGGCATCTCTCCGACCACATGAAAGGTTTCCCCTTCCTTATCAATGCTGATACAAGTGTTGTAACTCTAGAGATGTCTGGAACAAACCAACAGTAGTATCCAGCCAAAGCATGTGTCCCTCCCCCTTGGGGGTGGGGGGTAATCCTGGAAACATCTTTTGAAAAGATGTCCCCATTTTCTGTCACTCCTTTTTGGAACTGAAAACTCAAAACTCCTGCTACCATGAGGGTAAGGCTGGACTACTCAAGAGTGATCGATTTCACCCTCATATGCATGAGTTTATCCTATGCTGCATGGGTTTCCTTTTTCACTGACTAAGGAAAACCTCATCCCAACATTGTAGATAAACCACAACCTTTTTGGCTAATACATTCAATCTGTGTATGAATTGTGGTTATCCAGTCCATACCCAAACTAACGTCATAAGGCCTCAACGCTTCCACCAAGAGGTTCCAACCGAAACTCTATCCTTAAGAGCCAGATCACACCATTTGAGTATGTGTTATTATCGAGTATCCTCCCAAATGTATCTCTAGGAGTGAGGGTCAAGTCAATGGTTTAACCAGAAACTCTAGGTCTGGGACAAGATTCGTGGAAGGTAGGAATGATTGGTACCTAAGTCTATTGATACGGATGCTAGTAGTAGACACATACCATACCTAAAATAATCCCAAGAGTCCTTGAGTTTCACTCCTTGACCGAATGAAGCTACTCTCTTCCACTACCCTCCATCTCCCTGAGCTTTCAGGGATTACAAAGGCGAGTGGTTGTAACATGTCGAAATGCACACCACCTCATGCTCCTCTCCTAGATCTTCTTCCATGCCTGCTGCACTGCAGATTCATCTGGCCTTAACACTTCCTCTTATCAAAACATTTCACACACTCAAGTCTCTGAGACTGGCACCATTTTCATGCTTTCCCACTGCTAACGTTCACTGGATGTATCCGCTCATCCAAAGAACATTCAAAAACCAAGGTTCTATCTAGCATCTATTGAAAAGGTGCTGGCTCAGATGCCCTAAAACAAACCTTTCTCGGTGGTCCGAGCCCCAAAGAACTGATCGTAATTTATTCATCAAGTACTGAGAACGATTAGTAAACTTCGATGAATTCTCAGCTACCGACATGTCATCTTGAAGAAGCTGTAAAAGATCTAGAGAACTCTAAGCCACCTCCTTAGGCTAGTCCTCAGACGCATGTGAGTCGGGCTCACCTCATAACCTGAGGGGTATGTGTCATTTATCGGTACTTCCAGTTCTAACTGCTGAAAAACAGGAAGTGATATAGCTGACACACTACATGAAGGTAAAATCTCGGGAAACGATCCAAAAAATGAAGCATCATCACTATGCGGACAAACCTCTTGGTCACTCACTGGAAAACACCAGTAGCTAAGATCACTATATTCTCTACGGGTGTCTCAACTAGGTAGATAAATCTATTAATCACCTCCATTCAGTCCTCTACTGCCTGGAAATCTGTCTCGCATCGTAACCTCGGAGGCCTCTGCCACTGGAACACTTGCAATGCACTCAGTCAGCATGCACTGGCCGCCAGTGCGGCTGGGGGAATCTGCTGCCCAACGGGTGGTGGTGATACTGATACACCTCCCAAAGGTTCCAACATAGTAATAGGGCCCTACACTGGAGCCTCTTCACTCAGTGGGCCGTCATCATGTACTCTCTCAGAACTCTAACCGACTTTCTGTGTGGAGGCATCCTGAACAGATGCGACATGGTCAAAAGTTATACCTGGTGAGCTGACCTGGTTGAGCTAACTTAAAAAAACTTTTGAAAACACACACATAATCATTGTATTCATGCACTGAGTCATAAATCAGAAGTCAGGGTCCTGGTTTATGGATACTTCAGCCACCACACCAACACTGGACTCCCTGAATTTAGA
This sequence comes from Viscum album, assembly GCA_963277665.1. Classification (NCBI taxonomy): domain Eukaryota; kingdom Viridiplantae; phylum Streptophyta; class Magnoliopsida; order Santalales; family Viscaceae; genus Viscum; species Viscum album. The sequence goes on from OY728164.1 coordinate 197,760,456, forward strand.
ACCACACTCAATACCCTTAACACTATTTCTTAACAGAAAATAAAGATCAGAGTCCTATGTTCTGTGGTAGAACCGACTCCTATGATATCAATTTTTCATGAACCGTCCCTCGGGGCTCGTGCCGTGACTACCCCAAGCCCACCTTCCATAGGTCAGGGGCTGGAGAGAAGCTCCAAAGGTGTAAATCCCTAAACTGGGAAGGGATTGCCTTTATAACTGAAAACATACACAAAAGAGTACACAACTGAGTACAAAACACTATGAAAAACATTATAACAAGAGATGCTAAAAAGTAAAGTGGTCGGAAATACAAGTCCAACTGTAAAGTAAAAGTACAATTGAAAAGGGACAAAATGGCTGAAAGGTGAAAGAATAGCCTCGATCATTCACCACGGATCCTACCTGAAGGGTAGGTATATATAGCCTCCTCAGAACTCCATGTCAGTCAGTCTCCTCCGGGTGTTGACTCGTCGTGAGGTGCACCTCTGGGTACCGTCTAGTCCTTATACACTCAGCCTCGGTTAGCGCTGTCCGTCATCTGCTTGCAACACAATGAGGTGCGCACATATCCTATGCAGGGGTGAGTATAACGATACCCAGTAGGGACCCCGAGACCCTCGAGGTCGCACAAAATCCAACAAGGATATACCACAAGGTATGAAATCAATGGATATCCATTACTTAGGTACATGGCCATACATATATCTAATTTATCAAGTAACCCATATCAATCATGAGGGAAAAAAGAAGTCACTGACTCAGCTCACACAGGTATACAACTTACGTAGAGAGAGATAATATTATATAGCCACTGAATCATCTTAGCTATTGTACCCACACAGGATCCAGGACCAGTAGTTAGAACTGTCGGACCCAAACAGGATATAGGAACAGTAGTTGGAGCTGTCAGACATACACAAGATCTAGGACCAGCATTTAGAACTTTCAGACACACACATGATCCAGGAACTGTAGTCAGAGCTTTCGGACCCACATAGGATCCCGGACCATCATTTAGAACTATCAGACCCACACATGATCCATGAATAGTAGTCGGAGCTGTCAGACCCACATATTATCTAGTACTAGCTATTATGTCAAACCCACACAGGATCCAGGAACAGAAGTCAGATCTGTCAGACCCACATAGGATCTAGGAATAGTAGTCAGAGTTGTTGCACCCACATAGGATCCCGGAACAGTCGTCAAAGTGCAGCCATCCACAACATTTCCACAAAGCATTCTTGATTCCGGGAGGGTCTGCTCCTCAATCCAAGAGTCGATACTTCAACTTCCATAAAGTCCCACCAAGAAGTATATCTGAATTCCACCTCATCATAGGGGTCTCAATGCAATAGACGGCGCGTCAATCAGATGCCTGGTATGTGAGTTATTAACCTTTTAGTTCTGGGGGCCTGGTTGGATTCGTGAACGATCCAAACTGACCGTATCTCAACTGTACCCCAAACTCTGATGGGTTAATCATAAAGAGACAGTCGCTCTCCAAGAATACTAGCATCGCTAACATTTCGTCAAATGGTCGTCTGGTTCCAAAGATATGGCCAATAGAATGTAAAGGTCAGTAGTGGGCTCGGGTCCGGTCCGACCCGGTTGGACTGACTCGTCCCGTCTTAGTCTGGGCCGACCCGGTCTAGTTTGACCCAGTCTGACCTATTGGGTATGGCCCGACCCATTGGCCAGACTAGCCTGTTAGGTTCGGTGCGGTCCGCTGGGCCCGACCCAGCGGACTATGAGGGCGGTTCGGCCTGGATGTCACCGCGTAGGTAGCTCGGTCCGGAAGAGGGGAGGCCAACGAGCAGCCTAGCAGGGCACTAGGCGGGCCGGTGGGTAGCCGGGTAGGGAGTGGCAGGCCGTGGGCAGGCCGGAGGGCCGCGGGTAGGCCGGCGGGGTTCCAAGTAGGCTATGGGCAGGGCGCGCGGGGCACGGGTAGGCCAGGGGTATGCCGTATGGGGCGCAGGCACGCCGGTAGGGCACCGGGCAGGGCACGTAGGGTGCGGGCAGAGCGCCCGGGGTGTGGGCAGGCTGCTTGGGCGCTGACAGGCCACGGGTAGGGCACGTGAGAGGCCGCGGGCAGGCCGGATGACGGCCGGGTGGGGGCTGGGCAAGCCAGTTCGGCGCGACTCGGGCTGGTACGAGCCGACAGTGTTTGGCTGGGAGCACCGGAGCACCTTGGGGGCGGCGCGATTCACGAAGGCCGTAGGTAGCATGGCCTTTGTTGTCGCCACCTTCTTCATCTTGTCGCCTCATCTCCATGCCGAAGAAACATCACAAAGTGATCGGTGAAGGAAGTCAGGCCATGTTAATTTGGCCCGCACCCTCCACGGTTACAGTGATTACAAGAGGCTCGCAAATATGAAGCACAACAACCCTCGTTCTTTGTTTTGAGAGAAAGGAAGAACATGATAATATATCATACTTTGAAAAAAAAATTAAACCCCTACCTTTTTCAGTCATTCATCATTCGTTGATGGAGTCACAAAAAGTATATGAAGAGAATCATCATTCATCGTGTCTACCACACGCTTCAAAAACCGAGCTGTGTCGGTTGTGGAAGATGCTCCACATCGGTAGGTGTCTGGGGATAAAGTAGAAGAAGGATCGCCGCAGACGTTCTTCATTAGAATAATGTGTTTTTCGTTGGGATAATTCTAATCATCCCAAGCTATCCTCTTTCCCAACATCCACCCAAATGCCATGTGAAAATAATATTAGATTGAGTTGTCTAATATTTCATTGGCACATAAATTAAAAAAGTAGAATTAAATTAAAAGGCTCTCCCTAATTAATTCACAAGAGTTGGAACAAATTAATTATGGGAGATTTGAACAAATTAAATAAATGGGAGTTGAATAGGATCCCCTATATTAATTGGATCTTGAGTTTTTCTCCACTTTAGTGGGGATTTTCAAGGGGTTAAAAACTGGGGTGGTCCCCACCACATTAATCCTCTCATGGAAGGTTGAGTTCGGGTGGGCCACCACCATAACCTCTCATGGGAGGTTAAGGTGTGGTGGTCCCACCTTCAACCTCCATGAGGAGGTTTCAACCACCACACATCAAATGGCAGCTCAAATAAAATAATGTGTAACACACTTTATTTTATAAATTTTCCATGAAAACCCATAATCTAACTTTTATTCTTGACCAACTTCCATCGAGGTAAATGTCTCCTTAAGAAAATATCGGCGCTGCGAGTTTAACAGTGCCCTCTTATTTTAATTCTGAGCACTGGTTCAAAATTCATAAAATCCTGCTCGTACGTTTACTGAATGTCCCCGAAAAAAACTTCGGAAATTGATTCAGGGCACACCGTGCATTAGAATTATGCACGGTTAGTTTTCGTGGACTCATAAAATTCCCATGTATTTAAGAAAAAAAATATCCACAGAAATTCTGGGTCATTACAAATCACATGTGAAGGTCCTCCCACCCTCTGAGATAAGATAGCTCCAACTGCGAAGTAGGAGGCGTCACACAAAATCTCAAAAGGAATCTCCCACCGTGGGGGATATCTGATCAGTGGAGTGGTCAGACACTTCTTTAGATCACCAAAGGAAGTCCTTCAAGAATCATCAAACACAAAATCAGAATCCTTTTGAAGTAATAATGATATAAGAAGAGCAATCTTAATAAAATCTTTGATGATGTGCCGATAAAATTCTACATGCCCAAGAAAATATCTAACCTCACACACACATGAAGGATATGGTAAGGATGAAATGATATCTCCCTTAGATCTATCAACCTCTATCCCATGATATGAAACTACATGCCCTAATACAATTCCATGCTCTACCATGAAATGACACTTTTCAAAGTCTAAGACCAGATTCTTCTCAATACAATGATTCAACACCTTTCCCAAAATACATAGAAATTCATCAAATGAGGATCCATACACTATAAATTCATCCATAAATACCTCCATGAAGGTCTAAAGAAAATGAGAAAAAATAATCACCATGCATCTCTAAAAGGTACCTAGGATGTTGCAAAGTCCAAATGGAATCCTTCGGTAGGAAAATGAATCGAAGGGATAAGTTAATGTAGTCTTCTTCTGATCCTCCAGAGATATAGGAGCCTGAAAATATCTAGAAAATCCATCCAAGAAACAATAATGTGCCTTCCCAGCTAGTCTCTCGAGAATTTGATCAATAAATGGGAGGGTAAATGGTCCTTGCGAGTGGATTGATTTAGTTTCCTATAATCAATACACACATGCCAACTGTTTTGCACCCTCATTAGAAATAACTCCTCTTTATCATTTTTAACTACAGTAACAAAAATTTTCTTAGGTACAACCTGAATAGGACTCACCCACTAAGAATATGAAATGGGATAGATTATACCTACCTCAAGAAAATTTTCAATATCCTTTTTTATGACTTCCAAAAGAGTTGGATTCAGTCTCCTTTGTGGATTCCCTCCTGTTTTAGCCTCATCCTCAAAGAGAATCCTATGCATGAAAATGGAGGGGCTAATACCTGATATGTCAGCAAAGGTCCACCCGATTTCCTTAATATTCTCCCTCAAATGATTCAAAAGTTATTCTTCATGTTCAAAAGATAAATTGTTACCCATGATAATAGGTAATTTCTCACCACTCAAAAAGTATGAGTATTTGAGATTTGGTGGAAATGGATTGAGTTCCAATTTAGGGGGTGATGTATGGATGGAGAAATTTAAGGAACTAAAATATGTGCACAACGAACATTAGTATCAGAATAGAAATAATCAAAATCAGAGAATAAAGCATCAAATCAATCAGCATACTCAATAGCCAAGTCATAATCAGAGTTCACACGATCAAAATCAGAATATGATTCCATTCAAAATCAAATCTAAGAGAGTCTTGTTCATTATAAATAGGTGTAGAAGTACTCTTAGGCATCAAACTAGAACCAATAATCATAATATCACTAAGCATAGGACAATAAAAATCCATGGGGTTTTTATTTGGTGGTTCAAAATGGGAGATAACAAAGGCATAATGGTCCTTGCAGGGGTACTTCATGGAATCCATAATATTATATATCACAACTTCATCTCCAATATCCATGGAAAGTGTATCCTCATTGATATTTATGATAGTTTTTGCAGTTTTGAGGAAGGGACTACCTAAGATAATGTGAGCATGTTAACTTACCTAATCGTCCTCCATTTTAAGAATGTAGAAGTTTGTTGGAAAGATAATTTCTCTTACCTAGACAAGTACATCCTCAAGGAATCCTACTGAATATTCCATAGCTCTATTTTCCAACTTAACCTCTACTCTCATCAGTATCAACTCACCAACCTGCAAAGAAGATAATACAGAGTGAGTCATTACATTTATGGAAGCTCCTAAATCACATAAATCATCAAAAATGTGTAACTCATATATGGTGCATGGGATGGTGAATGTCCCTGGATCCGTGTACTTTAATGGAATTACTTGAGTTGGTGTAATAAGTGTTGACACATTCCTTTAAAGGTTTATCCTCTCATTTCCCTTGATCCATCTTCGATTGGTACAAAGTTCTTTTAATAATTTTCCATACCTTGGTATTTTCTTAATGGCCTCAATAAGGGGGTTTTTTATCTCCACACACTTGAATGTGTCCAAAACATACTTTTTCACCTCTTTAGCCATATTCTTGGTTTGAAAAAACCTATTTGGAAAATAAAGGGGTTTGTAAGGAAAATCATTAATCTTTTTATTACCTTTATCTTTCTCCTTGGGTTTCTCATTAGTTGTGTTTGAATGGGGATTCTCTGGAGTTTAGGTGAATCTCGGTAGAATGGTAGGTGGAGAAGTATCTATTGTTTTCTTCCCACTTCTCAATGTGATGGAACTGACATTCCCCTTTGGATTTGGAGTAGGTTGGGAAGGTAGATTTATAGAATTATTACTTACCAGTTCATGGAGGGAAGTGGAAATCTAGCTCATTTGATTTTTCAACTCCCTTAGCTCTGAACCTTGAATCTTCAACTCATTCCGTTGATTAAGAACAATTTGTTTCAAAATATCATCCGTATTACAATCTACCTTGGGTGGGGGATTCCATTGTTTTTGGATTATTGATGATTGGGCTTCAAATATCCTTTGGGGTTGTTGGAAACCCTATTGGTAAGGTGGATACTGCAGGAAGTATTGTTGAAAGGGGTTCCTTCATTGTTGTCCATATGCATACCTCATTTTTGATTGACCCTTACACCCTTTGTTTTATTCTAGTGCAAAGGAATCAAACATATTTTGAGGATATGGTTGTCGTTGCAGCTGATATGGTCTCCCAGGAAACACTGCTGCACAATCTTCTATTTCTTGTTGTTGGGGGAAACTATCAGTTGGGTGGCTTGTCTTAATGAAAATGACACAAGGTCTCACATGAGTGGGTTGGGATGTCTTTTGAGCCAAAGCGATATGAGTCACCATAGTTTTCAATTATTCCAACTTGGTATCAATTAAATGACTCTCAAGAGAAGAAGGACTTACTTGATGTACTCCCCAAATACGTGGTGTAACTCTATCACCAAATTGTTGGGAGTGTTGGGCCATCATGTCGATCAATGCACGTACGACTATTGGTGTCTTATTGAACCATTCTCCTCCAGATACGGCATCCACCATGCTCCTATCCATAGTTGTGAGTCCTTTATAGAAGTACTATATGAGGAGTTTTTCACTGATTTAGTGATGCAGGCAGCTTGCACACAACTTCTTGAATCGCTCTCAGTACTCATACATTGACTCCCCTTGTGCTTGCATGATCCCTGATATCTCCTTTTGGATGGTTGTAGTCCTTGTTGCGGGAAAAATCTCTTCATGAAAAAATATTTCAAATCATTCCAACATGTTACGTCTTCAGGTTGTAAATAATACATCTAACCCTTAACAGTCTCATTAAGTAAGAATGGGAATGATCTAATTTTTATTTGATCTTCAGATACATTTCATGGTTTTATTATTGAGCATAGAACATTGTATTCTTCTAAATATTTGCTTCAATCCACACCAAAAAATCCATGAAATTTTCGAAGAAGGTGAATTAACCCAGATTTTTGTTCAAAGTCTGATTCGAGAGTTGTATATGCAATGCATGGAGGTTGATAATTAATAGTAGGTGTAGCCAACTCTCAGATAGTACAATTGAGTTCATTTTTTTCATTTTTAGGATTTTTATCTTTTTTTATATTTGTTTTATAAGAATTTCCAATTTCAAAATTCCAAGAATAGAGGAATTCCTCAGTTGGGTAAATGTCGACACTTCCCATAGACCGAGATTGTCTGATTCATGCCCTAAAGCTACGCTCAATCTCAAGGACTAGATCAAGTAGATCCTTATGATGGGATCATGTCATAAATCATAGAAAATAGAGAAAATAAAATATATGGACACCAATATCATTAAAAGAGGTTTCAATTGATGGTCCGACAAATACGAAAAGAGATAGGAAATAAAGAAATAAAAACACGAAAAAAATGAGAGAAAGGGGAAAGGAGAAATAATAAGAGAAAACAAAAGGATAAAATGAAAGAAAAAAAGTACCTCTAATTAGTTGAATAAAATACTTTCCTCTCTATCCATGGCTATAATTTGAAAGGACGTTGTCACACATGCTCTTAAAAATATTTATTTTGGATTTTACCAAGTGCAACACAGTGGCTGATCTAGGTCATTCTCTCAAGGAGGAAGTGAATTAAACATCTATTAATGAGATTTAAGTAAGTATTTAAATAGTTCAAAACAAATTTAAAGAAATATGGGGGGTTTGTTTTGAGACTTTTCAAATAGTAAATTAAACAACAAAATGAGAAGCAACAATCAAGAGACAATTTCATTATAAACACTTATATGTCAAGACATAGTTGATATAATCAAACCCCTTCACCATTCATTTATCATTATCCCAAATAATTATAATTAATTAAATTATGATCCCATAACCTTGTTAACCTCCTAACCCTATGAAAATTAACACAGTCACAAATATTTGTGAAAAAGAGATCTAGGTTAACTTTGGGACCTTCAACTGTAGCACCCTGCTTTGATTATGATCCAAAATCCAACTTGTGGTTAGTGGTAAATTCTGGTAGAATATAATCTCTATATTTTATAATTAATTGTGTTTAGGTATGATAATTTAACCCTACAATTCTATTACAAAGTGATTATATTTTTTGATTGAGGTTTTACTCACATGGTTTACATAAGCCCGACCACGTGGTCAAGTGAAAGTCAATTGAGTAACATAGAAATTAAACCTCAATTAATTGATCAAAATTTATAAATTAAAGTATTTTTATTGATTCAAAATAAATGAATTAATAGATTATGGATTAGATCAACTAAAAAAGATATCACTCATCCATTGGTGGAGTTGTCAACATGGAGACATTTTGCATAAGAAATGGATTGAAAGGGGAACACCCTATATCATATCCACTATTATATTCTACCCCAAGAAGAAAAATAATAAGATTAAAATAGAAAAACATTGCAAATTTATTGAATAAAATTCATGTTACAAGCAGAATAACAAAGAAAAAGAAAGTAGAGGTGGGAGAGAAGAGCCTCTTTTGGAAGAGATGTTTTCACAAGGCATTAATTATTCCAAGAGTTGTGTGGGGTTCCCAAGAGCCACCCATTTGGCCAAAACTTCCTATAACCTCGACCAACCCTCCCAAAGAGTGAAAACATCCTTTAAATAGAGTGGGTAGGGCTAGAGTTACAAAACATTTTTAATTGTCAAAGGGAAATTCGGACAAATAGTTTAATACCACTTGAACCACATAGTTTTCCTCTATAAATTACGAATTATCTATCCTTATAGAAGGATTATTTGTTCCTAATCATGTCCATGAGCTTACATCAAATGTTGGGCTCAATCCAAGTCCGGATAATGAAGATACAATCCAAATAGTGAAGTGATGTCTAATCTGTATAGTTCAGTCCTACTAGGTCATCATGGAGAAAACATTTATGTCAAAATATTTTACAGAACAATATGAGATATTTTGTAAGGGGAGGTAATAAAAACATCTTGGATAGTCAAATACTTGTTTGAGAAACATAGTTATCTCACAGATCCTACAAAATAAGAGAATGAAACAAGGTGAAATATTGGTCACCATGCTATAGAACCGATTTTCTAGGAATAGGATACACTGCATTCCTAACCCAAGAAACCACTACCCTGAATAAAATAACATCTAAAACTCCACCATGATATAACCACTCACTCCACAGCACAACTATGCTAAAAATGGAAGAATCACTGAATATCTACTCCCAAACTACATGCCCCTTTCGGGAGACCATGTTGTAGCCATGAAATTTTTTGCATAATCCTAAAAGTGCCACCCTAAGACATCATACTAGTGCTGAACTCACTACAACCTAGATGCTCTACTACATGTATCATATGAATCCTTCACACTGATGAACTATTGTCAGTTGAATTTCATAGGTAGACATCCACCACATACTCTCCAACATCCCCAGAAATCCCCACAAACACCCACAATACTAGATTTACCACAATGTAATGGTTTAGATGGTGTGAACTATTACATAAAATACCTCTCAAACTATAATCTTCCTCATGAATCAAAACCACAAGTGAGTAGAAAATGGGAAAATGAGTCCCAAATAAAATCATGTGAGATACCCTTCGAGGATCTCATTATAGCTTAAATGAAACCAAAACACATGACACCAACCATAATCCATCTTTCTCACGCAACCATATATACGATCATTCCTACATCTATAAGTTATAGACCAAAAATAACCATAACCAAAACAAATCGTGACTCTAAGAACACAAATAAATGAAATACACTTCCCATATAATGTTATTATCCACTTTGTGCATCACTTAATCCCCCACATGGTTTTAAAACATATCAAAGTAAAACTTATACTCATTAATAAATGGTTATACCATTTTTATATGGTTTAATATTTAATCACACACTATATCAAAGGGAAAACATATCACATATATAGAAAGTTTTAAACATAACATTAACAAATTAAAATAGAATAAGGAAAAATCAAAAAAATTCTAGGTACTTGGCACACATCTACATCTCACATTCCCAAGTACTCTCCTCCAAGACACCATGCATCCAAAACACATGTTCTAAAGGAATGGTCCATCCACATAACACCTTGTCCCAATAATCATGTATTTTTACTAGTGGTTCAATGAATATCACACCATCCCTGATATCCAACTCTACATGTTAATGAAATGGATTCATAATGAAGATATTGAAAGGGATGAGATATGTGGAAGACATTGTGAATAATATCCATTTTTTGTGGTAGAACTTGCTAATAATCCACCTCAACAACATGTCTCAAGGCCTCAAAGTCCCCAAAAAACTAGGATGAGAGATTACTCCCCATTCCAAACCTCCGTTATCCATGTTGAGGATAAACATTTTAGATCTTGTGGTAACCAACAACTAACTCCACAGGACTCCTTCAATTTTCATAATAACACTTCTTCCTTTCATAATACACCTTCATCATCTCATGAAAAATCAAAAACTTCTTTTTCATTCTATGTAATACATATAAATAGAGAACTAATTAATTCCCAACCACAAACCAACACAACAGTGAATGACATGATTTACCATAAAAATTCTCAAACTAGGAGTTAAGGATGGATGAGTGGTTTCTGCTGTTATAAACAAACTAAATTAAATAATGTTTTTCCCAAAAATCCCCTGAATTATAAGAGGAATTCCCACAACATATCCTATAGAATTTATATAGTCTACTCTATCTATTGGCCCATCTAAGGGTGGAATGTAGTACTGAGGTGTAATTGAGTTCCAAAAGTATGATGCAATCTTATCTATACTAGTGAGGTAAAATTATAATCCTAACTGAATAAAATGGATCTTGATACTCCATATATCCACACAACCTCTTCCATGTATTACCTTTCCAAAAACATCCATATATCTCAATTCATTGGTTGCTAGAAAGTAAGATGAATTCATCAAACAATCTATGATTTCCAATATTGCATTAAATCCGCTTGTATATTAGTGAAACCCATGACAAATTCCATCAATATGGCATCTTAATTCCACTTGGGAACATCCAAGATGTAAAAAAACTTTCTAGGAACATAGTTCTCAGCCTTTACATACTAGAAAACATGACATTGAGCCACTAACTCTTACAATTGTTGTTTCATCCTAGGAAACCAAAACTACACCATCAAACCTCAATACATCCTTGAAAATCCTCAATGCAGATCAAAATTTAGATTTAAAACTCATAAAGAACTCCCTCATAAACTTCCACAAAAACTGGAAAACTCACATGGAATAACACTCATATCTGGACATCTTATGACAATACCTCTGGAGAATCACCCCGGCCAAGATTGTCACACATCACCTATACCTCTAAGTCACCTCAATAAATATCCCCCACTTACCGCATTAGGCAAAACTGAACTTTCATGAGAAATAAGAAAACTCCTCCATCATCTTCCATCCCATATTGGCACTGGGATGCCATATCCTCCATGATTTTCCAAGAATCTACACACTCTTTAAAAACATCACTTTATAACTTCCTACTCAACATTTCATCCATGAAATTCCATTTTCTAGGGTAAAATATATCTCATAATCACAATAATAATGAAACACAATCTAACTATACTACCAATGATTTAGGTCATGCTAATAAAAGATATACCTCAAGATTGAATGATCAGGAAAACCATAAAGTGTTATTCAATATGACAATATCACCAAAATTTCTATGAAAACATAACCACTACTATCTCTAAATCATGGTTGGAATAGTTGTTCCAATGGGGTAACACCATCCTATTCCAATAATAGATCACTACCTTCTAATTCATCATGATTATTCTAAATACCAGATGGGAGGCATCATAGAACACATCAAAAAACACCCCCTCTGCAAGAAATGTATGCACTGAAGCACCAATAAATAACTTCTTTATGTAGATAATAATTTACTGAAACTAATCAGTATAGATAAATACATAGTCCTCCCAGTATGAGGCTACTATTGTTTCCCAAACCCATGATAAACCAGAAATGAACCTTTGGTAATAACTTAAAAGTTAGAAAAAAATACAAACCTGTACCACAATATTGGGTGATTCCCAAGAAACAGCTGCTTGTTTCTTCAATGAGTTGAAGGGTAAATATTGTTGGAATACCACATTACTATTTAAATTCACTAAATATCTCCAAAACATAAATATAGAAAAGATTTCATAGATCTGGTGGTGTGGAAGAATTGACAAGCTCATTGATGAACATGACTATGAAATGGTCCACAAAACTCATGAAACACAAATTTCGTGTTCCCCATGAATGTAGCTTGTGGGTAAGAAACACAAAAAGGCATGATAAAAAACATAGAGTTCCCATACCTATATAATAAGATATTCTTCAGGATTTCATTCTATTTCACCCTCAACTAATGATACTCCGACAACATATTGATCATAGATAACCAAATAGCTCTTCTCTACTGGTCAAAATGATCATAAAACCTTGGAAAAGGGTAGTGATTATTGATCATCACCCAATTAAGATTATGGTAGTATATACAAACTATCCAATTACTATTATCCTTCTTGAAGAATAACACTAAAGTTCCCCATGAAGGAAAATAGGAAGGATGAAACCCTTCTATATCAGATCATCGATTTAAATCCACAACTCTCACAACTTAGAGGGTTTCATATGATTAGTATACATCAAAATTGGATAGGCATTATGATATAGATCTATCAGGAACATGATATAAAGGGGTAGTGTCACAAACTCATCAGTAATTTCAACCAAAAACTCTCTAAAAACCCTCAGATCCTCCACCATAATAACCACTGATTATACAGACAACCCAACCATCAAGGAAAGAAGGGGATTCACACACCTAATACCCAACTGTTAATACTGATCACACACAAAATATTGTACATTTGCCATCCAAATCCATGAAGAATACTCTTTTATATAATAAGTCAGTAAAGAACACAAGAATAACAACAATTTGATTTCAAGGATGACATTTAACAGTTTTATTTGCATCAATAAATGATCCCCACATGACTAATTATTCTCCTTAATTAGTTTTCCACTAGGAGACCTATCAAACAATATTTTATGACCTCTAATTGGTATATTCCACACTAGGGGAATGGTAAGCCTCTATAAATATAAATTTTGAGAAAATTATGGATCAGGTGAAAAAAATGAGAGAGATGCTCCATAATCAAACAAGATGAAAAAGGGTTGATAATAAGTTGATCATAACTATACAGTTGTATGGAACCTCTAGATCGGAAACCTTAAATGCATGAAAATATCCATGGTTGACTCCCCTACCTTACTTCTAACATCCATATCTAAGAACATGCTCAGGTTGAGGTCCCTAAAATGAGAAACATCCTGAGGTCGACCACTTTCTGCCTTGTCTCCCATACGTGGAGCACAATCCTGCTGCCCATATTGCTAAAAATGCCTTAATGGGAGATTCTAATTAGGATGAAACAGAACTAGACCAACCACACTATACTATGCTCCAATTTACACAACACACTCATACTAGAAATTACCTCAGCCCCCTAATGGTTCACAATAGTCCAAGGGCCCAAAAAACGTTCATGGAAACCATAGGCCCAATAAATTCAAAAGGGAAGCTTATGAGATAAACTACTTAGTAGTTCAAACGTCAAAGCCCTTGGATAATGATATCTACAATTGATAACTACACTAAATAAAGAACCCCACTAGATACCCTCTTATGTTAATTCTCCTAAAAAGTGCATAAAATTTATCATCTCTTCCTTCTTATATACTTCAAAGAATGATAGATATGTAAAAGGATTTACTACATACAATATAAATGGATGGAGTGCCTCCTAAATATTTCATAAAAAGTATATTAATAAAAAATGATATGGGTTGATATGAAGAAGTTCGATGAACTTGATTCTTCAATCCCATACAAACATTCTTTCTTTCCTAAGAGAAATACGCTATTTCATCTTCACAACCCTCATGGACGATTATAGAAACTCATAGTGGAACTTGTTATAAATTTCTAACCACAAAAAATATTACACTTCACAATGAATATGATATAGTTTCCACCACTGAAAAAAAGATCCCCACATTTGAATAATTATAAATAAGACTGAGTACTTTTCACGGGACCATATCAAATCAAAGGTGATCATGATCTCCTCTAACTAGTGATCTATCTCTACATTAGAGATGCTATGTTCATACATCTCCAAATCCTTATTCCAAAAGGTACACAATATTATCATCCACTGATCACCCACCTCAACCGAATCAACCATTTGTCAATAATCACAGATATCCTATTGAATCTCACTAGATTGAGCGATACACAAATGAAATCCAATATCCATAAGTGAAAGAGAAACAAGTGTATCCTAAGCTTGATAGTATGTAATTTTAACATGATTCACTAAATAAATTCTTTTTTAACTTTATAGAACCACCTAATTCAGATAATAACACAATATTTTAGGATACATGTACCTATCTATGGTTTCTACCCTATAAAAAGAATCACCTCACACAGTCATTTGGTTGGATCATAGTCCTTACATTAGATTATGGGATTCCCTAAAATTCCAGGTTCTAGATGGTCTTCCCTAACTTAGATCATGAACCATGATCAAATGAAACCATTTACCTTACATCCCTTGAAATAATACTAGTTTATAACCTCATACTTCCTCATTCCTCTCAACGAAACCCTTGGATAACACTATTTCCTATACCCTCCCTCCAAAGGAATCCATCCTTAGCTTAAAATGAATTAAGTGAGAAAATAAACCATGATTATTTCATTCAGTATGACTCATCTTGGAGACAATAACAAAGGGTATAAAAATCTAACATAATTGGAAGGAATTACCCTCCATAATATAAGTACATAAGATATGAAAAATGAACCTAAAATTACTCCCAGACACAATATAGAAAGTAAAACTTAACCATCTCACAATTCATGTATTAAGTAAATAGATACAAGAGTCTATAAATAGTGTACCAAAAGAAAACCCTATGGTAGTGAGACCACAACATTTCATGAGGCTAAGCTAGAAATATCCAACACGATAAACGAAGTCCTTTTAGAAACATGAAAAATAGTTTGTATATACATCTGGTGAGAATAAAAGTATATTAAGTAAAAACATATACAAAGTCTTCTATGAACATGTGAAAAGATCATACAGATGAACGAGTAAGAAAATTACATAACTAAAAACACATAAAACGTTGAATTACCAATCCCATCCTACCCATGGAATGCTCCCTAAATAAATAATCCAAGTATACTAACATAATATGAATAATATTAATAAAAGGGTACCCCGAACCACTTTCAAACTATTTTTATTCTCCCACACCCAAATTTTATACATCATTGAATTCCCATCTCTTCGGGATAACAACCTTCCCATAAAAAAATTAGGTATCACAACATATAAAATATTTTCTATAGATACCTAGGCTATCACATCACATCACATCCCTCTCGTAGACACATAGGCCTTCATAAAACATCCCATGTATCCTTTAGACACTTATACCATAAAATAAAATCTATACCACTACTAGAACATGGATAATAGGGTATCATTAACATGATGGACATCAACCTCATTCCTTCCTCCTACCCTGCATGAACCCCACTATAAACCCTCTCCTCATCTCATCGAACATCACCATAATGTTGTTTTGAATTCAATCCATCACAACCCATGCATGTCAACATTTCTTGGAAGAGATAGTGGGGAAGATGGGGTATCTAGAAATCCATCCTCACTATTTCTATATTAGGAAAATCACCCCAAACAGTTTTTTATCGGTACATAGTACTGGACATGGGTGGGGTATATGTTAGAATCCCAATGAAATATAATGTATGTGTATATATCATAACACAGAAGCCTAACATATGGATTTATAAAAAGAGTTCCATCCCAACTCACAGTATCACCCCAAGGCGTCATATCCTTCACTACTTTTATAACCATCACTAAATGAAAATCACTACACATACAAGACACAAACACAAGACACATTCCACATGTATTTTCACGTTTATTTATTTTTCATGTTTTTCCATAATTAACCAATTTCATTATTCCAACCCATTCATTTAATATTTAAATGACAACCATTTATGCCACACATCCCATTTCCAAATAATTTTTCGTTAGTAATCTAAACCCATTATCTAAACCAGCCTATTCCATTAAAATTTCATTATTAACTAGTTCTTTTATCACTAATAGTAAGATAACACAACAAAAATACAACTGAAATTTCTCATGTCAACAAGACACACATTACTACGACTTCATATCACCACCACTTCCCATCACAACTGCCACACACCCCAATCACATATAATCACAACCACTACATATCACAACCACATCTCACCACAAACACCATATCACAACCATACATCAAAAAAACTACAAAAACTTTTTACATATTAATTTTAGATATTTAAAAGGAGATTTTGTAATGGCCTGGACATTAATAAATAAAATTTATTTTTTAAATGAGTAAATTACCTAATAATAAATTAAATTAGAGGAAAAACATTCAATTAATTAGGTTATTTGGGACCACCATAATTTATATATTTTAATATTAAAAAGGCCATTAGGAATCATAAAAAATGATAACATAATCATTTTACTATGATCATATTCTTATTATATATATAAGGTTTTGATAAATCGCATTGAAATAGATAAACGAAGTGATGACCTTGACCAGTAGGACCATACCCTGTGAAGAAAATTTATCTGAGATTTTGAGGAAGATAGGCTCATCGGGATTTTACCTTGACTAATACAAATATTAGAATCAATAAAAATGAATTAATTAAATTTTTTCATGGAAAAAGTTTAATCTAATCGATATCGCGACCCGAAATATGTTTAATGAACCAACCTAAGAATATATAACCATTGCACACCCTACCCTTATAGAATTATATTGAGTAATAAAGGTCTATATATCTATATCCTAAAAAAATGAATTTTTATCTTTTATTTTAAATAATATAACAATTAAATTTATCTTTCATCACTTTATAGCAATCAAATAATATGTTTGATAAAATTTATAATTTGATAAAATAACTCACAATATTATTTTTGAAAAATATATAGTTTCAATCAAGACACACTTTTTGATGAATTCAAGAATTTCTAAAAGGAAATTATATTTTAACAATTGTTTTATTAAATATTATTTATTAAATATAAATCATTATATAATTTTATGAATTAAAATGTTATTTTTATAAGGGTAAAAATACTGTTATAGTAAAAAATTGTATTTTTTTAATAAAAGTGGACTTTTTATTTCAGAGTTTAAAATCTAATATTTAATGATTTATTATTTTAAAATAAATATTATTTTATAAATAATCATATCAAAATTATCCAATGGATAAATTTTGATAATTTTTTGTGATAGTTAAATGATTTGGTTAAAATTTAAGTACAATGTAATTAAAAAATATGAATTATGATATCATAAAATCACAGAAGTGTTGTAATAAATACAATAATGAGTTTAATACACAAGAATTTTTTTTCGTCATTAAGATAATGTGATTTTATGTTTTATTTTAAAATTTTATAAACCCTTAATGTATCATCAAAAACCATTAAAAAATTTAATGGTTCTAAAATCAACTCTTCATAAACATGAATCACTTACACATCACCAAGGATTTTATTGTAAAGATTTAGGTTTTAACCTTATAAAATAATGAAATACACTATTAATTGGAACAAACCATGGGAAACACTATGGGATGCTTTTTGTTTTAGATTAATTCATCATATAGAGTCTAAAAAATATGTTTGGAAATTCATAAAAATTTATCATCTCTTTTTATATAAATCCTGAACCTCCAATTCCTCTTCACTAAAAACTTTCAGAGAGTGAAGTTACTCTTTAATTTCCTCTCTATATTCCTCAAAAGGTTCTTCAAGCTAGTAATAGGATCTTACTAAGCTTTTCAAATCACCATCACAATGTAAGGGGTTCTTTCATTCCCCTCTTTAATGAAACACCTTATTTATATTATGCCTTAAAATTCCCAATTATTCATGTTGGGATATGGTTTTATAATATAACTATTACTATACTTATGATTTCAAAGTGATGAGAATAATTTCAATCAAATTAATCCATTCCATGAATCTTTATATATCCCTGTTATAATTCCAAAATAATCCTATGATTTTTCCATGCGAAACATTTGTGAAGTAAATACCCATCCCCATTTCCACTCAAGGATATTAATCTAGGTGTATATATCAGCCATTTATTAGAGAATTCCATTTATGTGAACCAAAATTCTTTATCCTGGGATGAAAATTGATGAAATATATTCTTATGTTGCATGATCTATATGGAACACTTATGCATGCACAAGATATGAATGTGACGGGTGTGCCCAGAATTATATAACCCTCCAATGCATTGGGTAATGTTTTTATCTCATCATATGAGATGTATAGTTCATGAGAGGATATAATAATAAAACTATGTAATTATTTATCATTGGTTCTCCAAGAATTAATATTATTATACCATGTTTTATGTTTTGTTAACATTCCCATGTCGCCTTTATGTTTTCATCTTTTAGTGTTCTTCATGATCAAGTTTATGATTATCTACACTGAAATGGTATCTCGATATTCCTATTTACTCACATGCGTTAATTTATTCATGTTTTTATTTAATTATTACCTTAAAGGGATTTATATCTCACCCCTTTCTTATGTAAATCCCCAGGTTTCCCTTTGTAGTTTTAGAAGATCAAGGAAATTTAAGGGAATGTTATACAGTTTTAGATTATGTCATTCTAATTCTACATCAATTTGTTATTATATATACCTAATTAACCAAAGAAACTAGTCCTAATGATATTATGGGGTGGTATTAAGTATATATTAAGGTAATTAATCATGAAATAATGTTTTTTGAAAGATATGGTTAGTTATACATTTCATCTCATTTTCTTTAATTTCTATTAGAACTTTCACACAAACCAGAATTTCAATGGGAATCCAATTTATAATATAGGTATAAGTTATTAATTTTTTTATTCAAATTGATATCAAATGACCAGGAAGAAAGAGTTACATAATAATATATACAACAAAACAAACACATCTTCTAATTTCAATTATTTTCAGAAATCCATCAACATATACAATTTTATTAATAATAATATAAAAAGAGGTAAAACATGTGATTTATTTTCCTTCGCCATTAAATTTTAATTAATCCATTTAATTATATTCATTAAGGTGATAAAAATCATATTCATAGAGGATAAATAAATTCATAAACCCTCCCGCATTATACAACTAGAAGAGAGATGAATGTTACCTTACATTAAACATTCTTTTTGAACCACCGTGCAAAGTTGGAACAAGAGGAAGAAAAATAACAAGCACTATAAAGAAGGGAAACTCCTTGATCACATGGAACACAATAGCTCAAAAAATCCTCTAACAAAAACATCTCAAAACCAATATTTTTTCTTGATAGATGCCTTATCCAAATGATGTACATGGGGGAAATAATGAATAGGGAATAAATAAACTTACTTGGAACCTCAAAAGATTGATTTTCCAAGTTCAGTGTTTACTCCCGAAGAGAAGGGGCCAAAATACCTCCTTAGGAATCACTTGATTCAACCAATAATTGAGATTAATATTAAAATAATTATGGTTTTTGAGGGTATTTTGGGTTTTATATGTGGTCTAAAAAACATAATACCATGGTTAAGCCACAAACAACCTACCATATAACTAATGAAAATGGAAGGGAATGAGATGTATGAGGAGGGACCAGTCTACAAACTTTCTTGTCAAATCTGTGAATGAGACACGTGGATATATCTATGCTGTATCACCAATAAAATATGACAAGGGACTATAGTTCAATTGATATCCTCAGTTCATTGAACTCATTTTCTAAGAAGATTCTTTTCCAAATCCATGATCCATGGTGTAAGTATGCAAAAAAAAATCAAAACCAATAAAACGCCTATGTACTATATCCTATCACTCCACACCACAACTATACCAAAAATAGTATAACCACCAATACCTCCCCCCATACTCCATGCTAGAGTCTAGTGACCTTTCCATAACCATGAAAATTTTGGCAGAACCCTAAAAACTCAACCTAGAGACACTACCCCTCAACCAACCTCTCCATGAAATAGATTCACTACTCTACGGAACAACCTAATATTCCAATAAAAATTACTCTTATTAGCCAAAATTCAGAGCTACAACTACCCCACTTACGCTCCAACTCCCTCGAGACTCCCCCAAACACCTCCACTATTACATTTCCAGCAAAGTAATAGGTCAAAAGGCCCATACCAATACAGTAATCATAAATAAATATTATATTTCATAGAAATAGAAGATATACAAGGAAAATATATCAGTAAGGTGATAGAACACAACAATAACTTATGAGATTCAATTTATCAATATTATTATAAGTTAAATATAATCCTCTATCAAATTTTTCATTTTGATGAAATAAGTACTAGCGGGGAATATCAAATTTTTGATGAATTATATAATAATTTATATGATTATTCATGTTCTTATTTAATGAATACCATATAAAAATTACCCAATGTTATTATCAATTTTAGTGGTGGATCTGTTAGGGACATTAAATAAAAAATTAACCACCTCGATAAATAATCTAATAAGAATGAGGAAACCGTATCAGGATATGATTTGTTCTAGAAAAAATATTAAAGAATATTTAGTCCAAATGTACCAGGGGTTGTGTATCTTAAATAATGTTTCTCCAAATTTTTATAGGATTGTATTAATGAAATATAGGATAAGGATAATACCAATAAAGTTTTATAAGTTAAGTTATATTCATTAAAAGAGAAATATTAGTATATCATTGACATCAAGAATGATCAAATCTGTAACGCCCCGACCCTAGTTACCCAGAGTTGGTGTATTATTACATAACATTGGCATGATCATGAGAAAGATCAAGTCTCGAAAGACCGAATAGTTTAGTAGCCTTGGAATAACTAGATACATCCATAAATTTTTACATTACATCATAAAAAAAACATCTTGTCTTCATATCCCCTCATACTATCCCTGCAGGTCATTCATAAATTACTTCTTCATAATCCTGGAAAAAAAATAAAACATTGAAAGGGGTGAGCTCGGATGCTCAGTAAGGATAACATTATAGCAGAAGCTTTCATAAATAAGCATAAACACTTAAGGCAATTTATAACTAAAACAAAAGCCTTTGAAACTTGAACTTCAGCATAAAATGGCAAAGGTAAAATGAAATAATTCCATTTACTTACTCACATGGATATTCTACTAGTCGAATGATCACATGCAATATCAATAACCACTTTCATAATGATGGAATTCATAATGCCAGACTATCATAACCACATAGCCAAGGCCTCGTGCCAAGACTACAAATAAGATTTTGCCAAGGCCTTGTGCCAAGACACTAGTTTGTCTCATGAGACCTACCGATGCATCGAGGAGCTATAGCGGGCTCCACCCGTCACTTATTAAGTCCAATGCATTCCTCATATGAATAGGTTTAAGCATAAAATAAACATTCGTATTAAAACTAGCATACGAAATGTCAATACTTTAACCACAAACCATGAATGGTATAAAAATAGAACATCCACAGTCAAATATAACTCATTTGATACAATATGGAAGATTGTATTGTATCACATTAACCTCAATCATGAATAATGAAGGATGTTGACATAGATGAAAATAATCATCAAAACTATTTGAGAGAAATATCCCCCTTTTCTTGAAAACATTTAAAAGTCACACTATTTGTCAAGAAGCCATTTAAAAATAGATTTTTGAATCAAAGTGTCCCATACCACTTTGAAACCTTTTAAAAGGATTTTTAATTTCTAAACTTTAATGTCCATATAAATAAATCCTTAAAACCATTTTTAAAACATGGACATTAATGAGAAAGATTTAGATGAATAAGTCTTTAAAACATTTAAAAATGGTATTTTAGTTAGATATTCTAACCAAAAGAGAGACACTTGAATGAAAATAATTGAGGTAATAAAAACTTTGTAATATCATGAGAATAAAGGGAATTCATGATATACTATGTCAAAGTACATTATATACACCACATAAAAGTGATTTGGTGTATATCAACAAAGAAGTCTCAATGGAATGTAAGTTGAGATGAAATCTCTCATAAAGGCCATATCCTTAGGTTAAGGATAAATCAACAACATAATTATGTGTGAAAAATATAAATACACTAAATATGATTGGATATTCAGTGTAAAACAATCAAAGTATATTCACACATATTCCTGTAAAAACAACACCAACGAATTGGATGTTTAACTCAACAAATGGTGAAAGAGTTAAAATTACTCTTATCAAATTCATATCAATGACTTGAGAATTTTCAATGGAGTGATTATGTGTATCAAAAGTATATCCACAGGAAGGGGAGTGGAAATTATGACATAATCAAATGAATAGTGATTCCACACATAATCTTGGGGTAATATAATCAATGAAATATGCGTAAGGCAAATGAGTGGAAATTGAAATCTCAAATTCCCTTATTGATTAGGTAACTTAAGAAACAAACACCCATGAAAGAAAGATCATACCATGATGATGTAAATACCCATAAAATAAAGTATATTACACAATGAATACAATCATGGGTAGTACACATACACCACATGCAATAATTAAGTGGTGATCAATGGAATTCTCACGGAATTAAAAGTGAGACAAGAAACCCCTTACCACGTTAATCAACTGAGTCGCATGGCCAAAAGTTAATAACCACCAAATGATTTATAAAATAACATGAATATAAAGTGAATCATGATAATATATATCAAATGGAAGTACACAATACACCACTTTCAATAATTTAGTAGCGAACAATGGAAATCTCACGGAATTGAAAGTGAGATAAGAGAATCCCTTACTTTGTACTTTTTCCTTGGTCGATGGTAGGTTTACCTACTGTATAATGGTGAAATAATTGTTATTGAATAATACAAGAATCAGTTACTTTAATATGATATCATATATGATCTTTTAACATTGATTTGTTAATAATATCTTAGAATTATCGTCATTTCAGGTGTTAACGGGTTCATTTTACTTTATATTCTTTGTTATGTGAGCCATATTCGTTATTAATGGGATGTATATTATTCATATCCAGAATGGTATCAAGTCCTTAAACATCATTTTTAAATCATCAAATGATAATTATACTTGAATGGATATGATGGAGAATGAATCTCATCGCGTTCGTGGAGACGGTAGTCCGTACGTACGCACGAATTCTACTTCCATTTAATTTTTATTTTAAAAGAATCGAATCCAAATGATACATAGGTATATTAATATTCCAGTAAAATATAATATTTTATATATGTTACTTAAGTTCATTAACACCATCCTTTATACGTTCCATGTGTGGTATGAACGAGTCATATCATTTTAAGGGGGCGGTAGTCCGCACTTCCTCAAATGAAATTATCGTATGTATATACAACATGAAACGAATAATTGTATGAAATAAAATGGAATTACAGAAGATTATATATAAAATATATATCATTAATATCATATTTAATTACAGTGCAATCCTAATGGCCACCATGAGAGGCGGTAAGGTGTATTTGAACAATCATCGTTTCGTGAGGCGTTAGTTTGCCATCCACAGAAACATTATGTTCATCATCCATTAGATGGAGTTGTGTGAATGTGTAGTTTGAATCCTTCTTATAACAACATCCTAGTATATTGTGGATACTGGTGTTGTTACAAAAGAAAGGAAATAAAAAGAGTTTGGGGGTTGGAGAAGCAAAATAATTGAAAATAATTTAAGAGAAAATGTTACCTTTAATTTAGGTAACTCACTTTGGTTGGAACCAAAGGACTTCTTGAAATGCTTTCTGCCTAAGGGGAAGCTTCAAGGAGGAGGATAGGGATGTGGGGAGCTTAGTTGGGCAGAGTTTGTACGAGCCAAGTGGCTTGAGAGGTGTGAGGAATGAGTAGAAGTGGTCTCCTTTTATAAGGGAGAGGAGGAGCTCTTTAGGAAAGAGTGAAAGTATTAATTTATAATATAATTATATTCGGTTTATAATGGTCCAAAAATCATTGAGGTCGAAGATAAGATGACTCATATTCTAAATAACATCAACCAATAAGAATTGGACAGGTTTTAGATAATAGTTTAATCATTATAATCTTATTTATTTAAATGATTTATTAATGAGGTAAACATTGCATCATTATTGTGTCATTAATAATTTAAATTATTTGATGTCTAAAAATTATAAATAAAATATCATTATGTAGGAAATATTTTTAGCTTTCTAATGAATATTTATAATCGAAAATCCAACATGTATAACCCTATGTAAAAATTGTTCTTTTAAAAGATATAAGCTTATGCCATTTTTGTATTCATTTTAACTTAATTAAAATAAAGTGTCATTATCACTTACAAGTGGATCAATGGGGTCCCAAAATTGACCCAAAGATGCCCATGGTCGACCATGTATCAACCAATAGGGTTAAGACACGTTTTAGGGTAATTTAGTATTATTATAATATTATTTTTTAACCCTTATTTACCGGATTTACCCTTAACCATGGTAAATAAAATATTTACCGCAGTAATTATTCAAAATGTCTAAAAATAAAAGTTACCTATTTACACAATTTGAACATCCTGATTCCAAATATGGAATCCATTTTTCTAAATTCAAAACACAGAAGTGGCAGAAATTAATTTAAAATTAATTCTCGCTGTCAAAACAAAAAACGTGTTTTTAAGAGATAATAACTATCAAAAGATTGACATTTGTTTATGTTCGGTTTAATTGTAAAATTATGTCCAATGACCAAAATTATATTAAATGGTAAAAATATATTCTAAATATTCTTTAAAACCACTCAAATTCATAATTTATCACTATTAATTATTTTGATTAAAAAAGTTGTTTTTAATTAAAATTTAGTAATTTTTACTATTCATCAAAATATGAAATTTATCCGAAAAGTACCAAAATTTCACCTTAGGCTAAATTTGATATTCCAAATCCAAAAATGAAGTCCATTTTGAAATATAAAATATATATAATTTCAAAAAATTAAGTATTACTATTCATAACGGCTAGTTTGATCGGTTGTGGTGTGTGTTAAAACTCGAAGTTGCGTACAACACACGCTACTGTTTTATTCAAAGGAAAGCGTACCGTGGAAGATTGGGATGTTTTATTTTAAATTTTTTGATGTCCCCATTTAGTCAAAAAGTTTAAAATATTTTATTTAAAAAGGGTTCACTATTAAAAGTTGGTAAAACTACAATACTGAAGATGAATTTGTTCTTACATTATGTCTAAGAAACTCATAATATGGATTCTAACATTATAAGGATTATATAAAGTTTAAAATTTAGTTAATACTATTCATAACCTTTTTTGAACGGCTTGTTTGGTAAGTCATGGTGCGCTTGAACTCGGTGTTGCGTGTAGTGCAAGTTATTGAATTATTTTGAAGAAATAACACACTATGAAATCTTGGGGTGTTACATTCTCCCCTCCTTCAATAAATTGCGTCCTCGCAATTTGAAATTGTTCTTCGAAAATAAAAGGTTGAAAATAGAAAATATATTTTTGGGAAAACCCACATCGGAAATTGGTTTACTAAAATTTAGTCTTAATATAAGTAAAAGATAAATGAAAGGGTCACCACCAAATTATGATCTCGATTAGGAGAACATTGGTGGCAATTAGAGACATATAATTGGAGGAAAAACATAAATATTTATAGGTAGTGGTTGAGGTCATCAATCACAAACAAGTATAAAATTGAGGTCCTTAAACTCATCAATCTATGATGATTTGAAGTACCATCGGTTCAACAAAATATAGGGTATTGGGATCACACATTTTTGACATTTCAAAATATCTTAGTTGAAATCCCACATCGAAAAATGAATTAATGAGGCCTCTATTTAAAATAAAGAGTGGAAATTATGAAGATTACCGAAAATAACACATACTAGGGTTCCATGTAGGAAAATATGGATATGGAGGAGAAATCTAACCATAAATTATCTGATGGAGAGTGGTAGAGAACATGGCTATGAAAAGGCCAATAATCCCAAAGCCATAAATTAGTGATGATTTAAGGTACCATCTAGGACAACATTTTTTTTTAAAGTTACATTACATAAGGAAGAGGAATTCATTTATGATATTGACTAAGAACATTATGAGATATACTTAAATTTTAAGTAGATTTTCATTCTTTAATAAATTTCCACCACTAACTCAATTTTTTTTAAACGATGAGTATTCAAGAAGACTTGGTCACACTGGAAGAGCTAGAATAAACTTCTATAGAATCACATGATCTATGCAGGATAAACCATATATTTACATTGTCTTTGAAGATTAATCAAAACCAAAATGGTTAGTGAATGATCTAATGATCCCCCAAAAGGATATTCATTGAGATAAATATGCACTAATCTTAATTTCTAAAATTAAACCAACAATAACCCAAAGTTAAATAGATACCATTCAATAACCAATTTTCCTTAAAATCCTTTAATATAATCCAAACTAATATTGAAACCCAAAACATAGAAGAATTTGATTATGTAGTCTCCCATGTTACATTGTATCTCCAAATGACATCAAATACTCTTAAAGTAACATACTTAAAAGTAATTAACATCATCACATATTCTCTGTTATAGGTTAATCATTTCCATAAAAAACCCAAATCACTATAAATCAACAATAAAAATGTAGATAAAAATCCACCATTACTCTACAAATGAAACCTCATTGTATTCTATTTTCCTTGGGCATATAGTGTTCCTAACAAAACGAACATCTTCCAAAATAACATTTATCACTTAATCACCAAATCATTTTCCTATACCAAGGGTATTCATTTGATAAGACATAAGAACCCAAATCATCTTATTATTGATCAATAAAATCATTTAACAAAAAAAATAGTCATATTAACCAGGGACTTCACGTAGTCCAGTGGTAGGCGATAAATCCCAATCGCACTTTGGTTGTGGGTTCGATTCCCACAGCTTTGTCCGACGCGACGGGTTGTCACACGGTCTACGTGTTGTCCTTTTTCAAAAACTATATTCTATAATATTACCAAAATGAGATAAATTTTTCCAAATAACATAATTTAACCACAAATGTTATATCATACTTTGCATTTTCATCCCAAATTATAATAACTTATCATTTTCTCAAATCCCAATGATCATATAAAACCAAATGGTTATTTATACCTATATCCACAAGAGAAGTGACAATTATTCCTCAAATATCATTCTCACATGGAAAACTGAGGGGTTACAAATACAAGAGAAAATTATTCCAAAGTAAACCCATCAACAAGGAGTGCTAATACTTTTTAAATTTTTCTCCAACCATTTATTTCCACATAGCTTCTTCTTTGAGCAAGAAAATATCCTATAAAATAGGACATTCACTCGGGTAATGGCCAGGTCCCCTACATTTACGGCAAATGACTGTAAATGGACTCTTGGGACCATTTTTATCTTCTTCCATAGTACATTTCATTTTTCTTCGGCAATTATTCACTTTATGTCCTTCCTTCCCGCACGTAAAACATTTCGTTGTCCCATTGAGACACTTTCCTGGGTGTCTCTTTCCACAATTCCTGCATGATGAAAATTGAGGTTTCTTTTCTCCATGGTCTCCATTGATGGAGATCTTATCATTTATCACCTTTCTCTTCCTTGTTGAGTCTGGGAGTTGGTTAATATATATGTTGTTGATCATATTTTTGGAAAACTGATTTGGCATAAAGACGATATCTTTTACGCCTATCAACATTCCATTTTGTTGCTCATTTCCACCACCGTTCCCACCTTGTACATCATTCTCAAAGTCACTATGACTTCCTTGGAATCCAGCCATTGACTAAAACCAGAAAGCATTGTGTGATTAATAGTAGTCGTAAAATCATTTAGAGATTAAAATGTCACTATATTCTCAATTTGAAACATATTAGGATTAACCAAGGTCATTTACTCTCATCTTATGTATATATTACTTAAATCGGTTTGTAAAGAAAATGTAAATTATCCTAAACATATCCCCCGTGAGTGTCGTAACCAAGAGTGCAGCAAGGCCCGTTGTCGTGCACCAGTTCCCGTTCGAGTCTAGCTCAAAGCGGTGTTTTCGTGTTTTACCCCTAGGTACATATGTGCCAGAGCCGCCTCTACCTGCTCGTATCCAGACAGGGATGTATTTCTCGGAAAACTCACAAAATCTTTACAATACCAAAATTCTAGGAAGTTCTTTTATACAAATCCTCAAAGTTCATCTTAGGTCTACGTGCTCTAATCAGAGTTTATCTAAATCTAGCTACCAAGGTTTGTACTAAACTTCCTCTGATACCAACTGTAACGCCCCGACCCTAGTTACCCAAAGTCGGTGCATTATTACATAACATTGGCATGATCATGAGAAAGATCAAGTCTCGAAAGACCGAATAGTTTAGTAGCCTTGGAATAACTAGATACATCCATAAATTTTTACATTACATCATAAAAAAAACATCTTGTCTTCATATCCCCTCATACTATCCCTGCAGGTCATTCATAAATTACTTCTTCATAATCCTGGAAAAAAAATAAAACATTGAAAGGGGTGATCTCGGATGCTCAGTAAGGATAACATTATAGCAGAAGCTTTCATAAATAAGCATAAACACTTAAGGCAATTTATAACTAAAACAAAAGCCTTTGAAACTTGAACTTCAGCATAAAATGGCAAAGGTAAAATGAAATAATTCCATTTACTTACTCACATGGATATTCTACTAGTCGAATGATAACATGCAATATCAATAACCACTTTCATAATGATGGAATGCATAATACCAGACTATCATAACCACATAGCCAAGGCCTCGTGCCAAGACTACAAATAAGATTTTGCCAAGGCCTTGTGCCAAGACACTAGTTTGTCTCATGAGACCTACCGATGCATCGAGGAGCTATAGCGGGCTCCACCCGTCACTTATTAAGTCCAATTCATTCCTCATATGAATAGGTTTAAGCATAAAATAAACATTCGTATTAAAACTAGCATACGAAATGTCAATACTTTAACCACAAACCATGAATGGTATAAAAATAGAACATCCACAGTCAAATATAACTCATTTGATACAATATGGAAGATTGTATTGTATCACATTAACCTCAATCATGAATAATGAAGGATGTTGACATAGATGAAAATAATCATCAAAACTATTTGAGAGAAATATCCCCCTTTTCTTGAAAACATTTAAAAGTCACACTATTTGTCAAGAAGCCATTTAAAAATAGATTTTTGAATCAAAGTGTCCCATACCACTTTGAAACCTTTTAAAAGGATTTTTAATTTCTAAACTTTAATGTCCATATAAATAAATCCTTAAAACCATTTTTAAAACATGGACATTAATGAGAAAAATTTAGATGAATAAGTCTTTAAAACATTTAAAAATGGTATTTTAGTTAGAGATTCTAACCAAAAGAGAGACACTTGAATGAAAATAATTGAGGTAATCAAAACTTTTTAATATCATGAGAATAAAGGGAATTCATGATATACTATGTCAAAGTACATTATATACACCACATAAAAGTGATTTGGTGTATATCAACAAAGAAGTCTCAATGGAATGTAAGTTGAGATGAA
Source organism: Viscum album (assembly GCA_963277665.1). Classification (NCBI taxonomy): domain Eukaryota; kingdom Viridiplantae; phylum Streptophyta; class Magnoliopsida; order Santalales; family Viscaceae; genus Viscum; species Viscum album. The sequence goes on from OY728164.1 coordinate 197,790,386, forward strand.
ATCTCTCATAAAGGCCATATCCTTAGGTTAAGGATAAATCAACAACATAATTATGTGTGAAAAATATAAATACACTAAATATGATTGGATATTCAGTGTAAAACAATCAATGTATATTCACACATATTCCTGTAAAAACAACACCAACGAATTGGATGTTTAACTCAACAAATGGTGAAAGAGTTAAAATTACTCTTATCAAATTCATATCAATGACTTGAGAATTTTCAATGGAGTGATTATGTGTATCAAAAGTATATCCACAGGAAGGGGAGTGGAAATTATGACATAATCAAATGAATAGTGATTCCACACATAATCTTGGGGTAATATAATCAATGAAATATGCGTAAAGCCAAATGAGTGGAAATTGAAATCTCAAATTCCCTTATTGATTAGGTAACTTAAGAAACAAACACCCATTAAAGAAAGATCATACCATGATGATGTAAATACCCATAAAATAAAGTATATTACACAATGAATACAATCATGGGTAGTACACATACACCACATGCAATAATTAAGTGGTGATCAATGGAATTCTCACGGAATTAAAAGTGAGACAAGAAACCCCTTACCACGTTAATCAACTGAGTCGCATGGCCAAAAGTTAATAACCACCAATTTATTTACAGAATAACATGAATATAAAGTGAATCATGATAATATATATCAAATGGAAGTACACAATACACCACTTTCAATAATTTAGTAGCGAACAATGGAAATCTCACGGAATTGAAAGTGAGATAAGAGAATCCCTTACTTTGTACTTTTTCCTTGGTCGATGGTAGGTTTACCTCCTGTATAATGGTGAAATAATTGTTATTGAATAATACAAGAATAAGTTACTTTAATATGATATCATATATGATCTTTTAACATTGATTTGTTAATAATATCTTAGAATTATCGTCATTTCAGGTGTTAACGGGTTCATTTTACTTTATATTCTTTGTTATGTGAGCCATATTCGTTATTAATGGGATGTATATTATTCATATCCAGAATGGTATCAAGTCCTTAAACATCATTTTTAAATCATCAAATGATAATTATACTTGAATGGATACGATGGAGAATGAATCTCATCGCGTTCGTGGAGACGGTAGTCCGTACGTACGCACGAATGCTACTTCCGTTTAATTTTTATTTTAAACGAATCGAATCCAAATGATACATAGGTATATTACTATTCCAGTAAAATATAATATTTTATATATGTTACTTAAGTTCATTAACACCATCCTTTATACGTTCCATGTGTGGTATGAACGAGTCATATCATTTTAAGGGGGCGGTAGTCCGCACTTCCTCAAATGAAATTATCGTATGTATATACAACATGAAACGAATAATTGTATGAAATAAAATGGAATTACAGAAGCTTATATATAAAATATATATCATTAATATCATATTTAATTACAGTGCCATCCTAATGGCCACCATGAGAGGTGGTAAGATGTATTTGAACAATCATCGTTTCGTGAGGCGTTAGTTTTCCATCCACAGAAACATTATGTTCATCATCCATTAGATGGATTCGTGTGAATGTGTAGTTTGAATCCTTCTTATAACAACATCCTAGTATATTTTGGATACTGGTGTTGTTACAAAAGAAAGGAAATAAAAAGAGTTTGGGGGTTGGAGAAGCAAAATAATTGAAAATAATTTAAGAGAAAATGTTACCTTTAATTTAGGTAACTCACTTTGGTTGGAACCAAAGGACTTCTTTAAATGCTTTATGCCTAAGGGGAAGCTTCAAGGAGGAGGAGAGGGATGTGGGGAGCTTAGTTGGGCAGAGTTTGGACGAGCCAAGTGGCTTGAGAGGTGTGAGGAATGAGTAGAAGTGGTCTCCTTTTATAAGGGAGAGGAGGGGCTCTTTAGGAAAGAGTGAAAGTATTACTTTATAATATAATTATATTCGGTTTATAATGGTCCAAAAATCATTGAGGTCGAAGATAAGATGACTCATATTCTAAATAACATCAACCAATAAGAATTGGACAGGTTTTAGATAATATTTTAATCATTATAATCTTATTTATTTAAATGATTTATTAATGAGGTAAACATTGCATCATTATTGTGTCATTAATAATTTAAATTATTTGATGTCTAAAAATTATAAATAAAATATCATTATGTAGGAAATCTTTTTAGATTTCTAATGAATATTTATAATCGAAAATCCAACATGTATAACCCTATGTAAAAATTGTTCTTTTAAAAGATGTAAGCTTATGCCATTTTTGTATTCATTTTAACTTAATTAAAATAAAGTGTCATTATCACTTACAAGTGGATCAATGGGGTCCCAAAATTGACCCAAAGATTACCATGGTCGACCATGTATCAAACAATAGGGTTAAGTCACATTTTAGGGTAATTTAGTATTATTATAATATTATTTTTTAACCCTTATTTACCGGATTTACCCTTAACCATGGTAAATAAAATATTTACCGCAGTAATTATTCAAAATGTTTAAAAATAAAAGTTACCTATTTACACAATTTGAACATCCTGATTCCAAATATGGAATCCATTTTTCTAAATTCAAAACACAGAAGTGGCAGAAATTAATTTAAAATTAATTCCCGCTGTCAAAACAAAAAGCGTGTTTTTAAGAGATAATAACTATCAAAAGATTGACATTTGTTTATGTTCGGTTTAATTGTAAAATTATGTCCAATGACCAAAATTATATTAAATGGTAAAAATATATTCTAAATATACTTTAAAACCACTCAAATTCATAATTTATCACTATTAATTATTTTGATTAAAAAAGTTGTTTTTAATTAAAATTTAGTAATTTTTACTATTCATCAAAATATGAAAGTTATCCGAAAAGTACCAAAATTTCACCTTAGGCTAAATTTGATATTCCGAATCCAAAAATGAAGTCCATTTTGAAATATAAAATATATATAATTTCAAAAAATTAAGTATTACTATTTATAACGGCTAGTTTGATCGGTTGTGGTGTGTGTTAAAACTCGAAGTTGCGTACAACACACGCTACTGTTTTATTCAAAGGAAAGTGTACCGTGGAAGCTTGGGATGTTTTATTTTAAATTTTTTGATTTCCCCATTTAGTCAAAAAGTTTAAAATATTTTATTTAAAAAGGGTTCACTATTAAAAGTTGGTAAAACTACAATACTGAAGATGAATTTGTTCTTACATTATGTCTAAGAAACTCATAATATGGATTCTAAAATTATAAGGATTATATAAAGTTTAAAATTTATTTAATACTATTCATAACCTTTTTTGAACGGCTTGTTTGGTAAGTCATGGTGCGCTTGAACTCGGTGTTGCGTGTAGTGCAAGTTATTGAATTATTTTGAAGAAATAACACACTATGAAATCTTGGGGTGTTACAAAATCCAAATCAAATATAATAATATTAAAGATATAGAAAATATAGTATAAGAGATAAAAAAGTTATATGAAGATTATGTTGAAAAGATAAGAAGAGATTTTAACAAAAGTGTAAAGAAAAATAAATATAAAGAACACTCTAAATTTTTAGTTTCATGAGTATTAATTCTAATTAGAATATCTAGAAGTTAAAAAATTTGAGTCTTAATAAGAATATGAGAGAGGATTTTCTACCAGACAAACATATACGGAGGATTATTTTGATAAAATACCACTACATTATATAAATTCGTACATGTGATAAAAAAATGAAAAACCTTCTACAACCTCAAATAAAAATGTACCACTTTTCAAGACACTTTCTTTTGAACTAAATCTATTTACACACAAAATTTTGGTTATAATTGAAATTATGTACAATTTTGGGGTGGGAATAATAGAAAACAAATATTAATTTAAGGGTGGATGATAGAAAAGGAATGAGAGATAGTTACCCAATATATTTTCAAAATGATAGTGCTTTTACACAAAAATAATAACATGTTAATGAAAGTTAGATTTGTGTGGAATGAATAAAATAATTAGTTATTAACAATTATTGGTAGTGTTTATGTTTTGGTCATAAATATATTTTTTTTGGTATGAAATTTTATTATTTTTAATTAAAAAAATGTTTACATAAGTCTGGATAAATTGTGAGTTAATTAAATGTACATAGAAGAATTGAAATTGTATTTTTTTGTCTTAAAATATTTGGATAATTGGGGAAATTTTACATAAAACTCAACCAAGATGTTCACCATGAAAATGAGTGATGTATTAATCCCAATAATCATAATTCATGTGTTATATGAAAATGATTACAAATAAATCTGTGGATAATTAAGATAATTAGAGAATGGGATTTTACCTTAGTTACTAAGAATATGAAACATTTTGAAAAAAAAATTATCAAGGATGTTGTGGAAGATAATTCTCTAAATATAGAGAAGTGATTATCTTAATTTGGGAGAATATGACGTATCATTGTTTCATATAACAAGACCATTAATATTTATGTAGATAGAGTAATTTTGATGAAAAATAGGAAATGAATCTATGAAATATGTTAGAAGAATGATTTGATGCATGAAATTAGAAAAAAATGAAAACTTTTCTTTCATAAGAGGTTTCTAAATCAATGTAAGTCAATGAATATTGATAAGATATATAAATGTGGAAATAATGATGAAAAGATATTAAAATATTATTTAATCATGCTTTTATACCAAGTGGATGTGATGAAAAATATGAAATAATCATGATGAAATTCATGGATGATGTAAAGAAGAAAATTACCCATAATGAGACTTTTGAAAGAGGTAAAGAAACCACAATTCCAAAAATTATTATTGATATGAAAATAAAGAATCATAGTGGAAACTTTATTTCATTGTCGGAGTGAAATAAAATGTTTCCTTAGTTTGAGAAATAAATCTATTTTCATTGGTTATCCATAATGTTTTTTCTAGAATAACTTTATTATCGTATAAATTGTGTTTATTTTCATTTTCATAGGCAAACTAAGGTGATTTATGTAATCTAATATCTATAGTAATGATAAATATAAAAATTTGTTACATATAGATGGAGAATCCTTCTTGGGAGTGATCCAAATAGTTGATATGATGGATCTTAATAAAATAATATATTATTATTTATGAAGATGTATTTGGAGTGTACCCATTGATGGGTAGAAGATATGAGAAATCAAGTAGAATCAAATATATTATATGAAAATGGAATTTCTAGAAACTAAAGAAAAATTTCATTGGAAAGGTATGTTTATTAAATTCCCATACCCTAGTTTTTAATAAAACAATTCAAAAAATTAGTGGGAATAAATTGGTTTTCTCAATGATAAGAAAAGTGAAATTAACTTCATGAATTCATGGTTTTGAATTACCAGTTTTGGGAAGATGATTAGTCAGTCTAGTTTTCTACACGTATAATTTCTCAGGTAAAGTTAGAGTTGATATATAAAATACAAAAAAAATTGGTATTATCGTTTGTTTTTATTATCAATAAGAGGGAGATAACATGAAAATATAAGATGACTTATTTGCATACATTTATATAAGGGTATTGATAATAAATCAAAATAGGAATACTATTTAATCTAGTGGTGTTTTTTTGGATTGGTTTTCAATAATAATTATGTAAATATGTTTTTAGGAGTTGTGCATGGAATAATTTTTATGTAACTATGAATATGTGTAGATTTAGTTGAGTATAAATTACTGGAGTAAGGGGTCAATATATGTTGAGTTTATTCTTAACGTTTGGAATATGTGTATGATACTTTCAATAATCTATTTATTAATAAGATTATATAATATTTGAATGTAGGAAATGATCGTTGAAATGTTAGAATAAAAAATCTTATTATTCTTTATAGTGAATATATTTTGAAGGTCAAATAATTTTATGTTATGTTATTTAGATAATATAGTTTAATTGATTTAATGACATATCTCAATAAATATACATGGAATCTAGCTTTGAAAAACTCTCTTTATAATTTTTATACATAAAGTAAATTGTTCATAATGAAGTTACACATGGATTATTAGGACTAATGTATCCTATTTGGAAATTAAATAGTTGTTTCTTTAATTGGAAATTAATTTGAAGAACTATTATCAAATATTTGGCTGAGTTCGAATAATAATTGAATGTTTAAAAGAAGTTGAATAATTTTTGGAAATATTTTTCTCAATTAAATTAAATAATAATAAAAATAATTAAATAAATGATCTAAAAGTTATGATAAGTGGTTAGAAATGACGACTTCATGTTTTTTTGAGTTTATTTATAAAAAAATGCCCATTGGAATTTGTTAGAAGCGTTTTGTGAATGACCTAGAATTTACCAGAATAATTTCATGAATTTTAGATGAAAAATGATTATAGGTTATTAATAATTTTATAAATGAGATTTAATTTTATATCATGAATATATTGAATATTTAATAAATTTTTGAGCTATATAGGAGTAATATATATTTTACAAATATATATTTATGAATAAAACCAAAATTTTATGTCCTGATAAGAATTAATATTGAGAAATAAACATTGTAGAGGAATTAACTTGAGGTGAATAAGATTAATTATAAAATTTTGCTGCCAATTATGAATAAATACATTTGACATGTGCTAAAAAATAGTATATTGAACAATTGTTAGCTATGTAGGATTAAACATGATCTATGCCCATGAAATATTGACTTGTGGTAGAGTAATCTGATCATTTTTAAGCTAAAGAGTAATTATTTTTATTAAAATGTTTAATCAATAAAAATATTTTAATTGCCTTGTGTGAATATCATGAAATTACCACAGAATAAATTTAATGTTTGATTTCCCATAAAAGAGTAACTTTGTGGTTTGAAGTTACACATTAGAGTGTGCTGGTTTATTTTAGGGGCTAAATAAGAGTAAAAAATATATCACATGAGGTTTTTCTATTTTTTTAGAATTTTTGATTTATAATTCATATGATATTATGGGAAAATTTTGAGGATAATATTATAGGCACTTAAATTAATAATTATGAAATAAATTTCAAGATAAATAAAATTTAGATGATGCTTGACTATTCTTTGTGATTGAAATATCATGATTTTCTTTATGATTGAAACTCAATATTACAATATTGTTGAGATAAAAATAAAGATATTTTCCATGAGAGAAGCTTTGCAGCATAATTTATTTTTCCTTTGTTCATTCATAAGTGGAAAAGATAATTCAGGTTTGAATTAATATTGAAGGAAAGAGGGATCCGAGAGGAATATTTAATATCATGAGGGAAAGAAGATATGATTTGAGAAGTTATATATAATATCATTACTAATATTAAATGAAAAATATACATAATGAGATGGAATAAAAATTGAATACCAAAAATTAAGGAGGTGTTAAAGATATTATTTTGAGGAAAATATCATGAAGCTTTCATTATCAAAATATGGAAATACTATTAATGTTATACAATTGAGAATAATATTAAAATATTAGAAAGAAAGGGATATATAAAGGGATATAGAAAGGGATCAATTCTTATATTAAGTGTACTCATTATTATAAAATAAATTAAAATATATTGAAAAGGGTATTCTCTAAAATAATTCATATTTTTTGTTGAAGGAGAAGAATAATAGAAAAATAGAGGGAGAGATAATAACATGCATAATATCTATTAAATATCATAAATGAAAAAGATGAAGAGAGATATCCTTGATGATTTTTTTCTAAAGAATAAGAGTTGTAATTATTTGAGATTATTATAACTATGTAATAAGATTAGATCCAATATACTAGGAAAATGGATAATGTTATACTAAAAATAAAACTTCAAAAGTAGCTAACTAAATTTGGTATTTTCTAGTGGGAACTAATTGGTTCCAGTACCTTTGAATAAATTAAGTGGGTTCTTGATATAACTAATTAGTTTAATGTTGTTTATTCTAATCTGTTCAAGGACAATGGGTTTAAAGTCAACCTCTTAACCATGGATGACAGTTAAAAATAAATTATCATCAATATGGGTGTGGGATAACAACCACCATACACCAAGGACTAGCTTAAACATTGTGTGCGAAAATCATAAATCTCACTATGAATTTTTTTATATATGTTCCTACATATATTACATAAATGCAAATAAAAAATGGGATGAGAGTATGAGATCCATTCAACCTAACTTGTGTAGAGGGAAAAGAAAATTATTTAATTAGGAAAATCTACCACACTAATCCTCCCCTCTTTAAGTGAGGATTCAACAGTCCTCATGAAAAAATATTATATACTTAATTTTTGTTATACAGGTCTAGTAATTTGCATAATGAGAATATATCTAATATGAGTATTTTGAAATGAATATAGATAGGTTATCAGAATGAAGCCAATGTTTTTTTAGGAATGTATATTTTGGTTTATTTTATTATTTATATATACTAGGTATAGGATATGACCATCAAGAGATCACTACTTTTATGTGTAATAGGCATAACATGTCAGGGGTTATATTGCATGGTGATATATTTTGATATGATTTTTTCATTGTGATTCCATAAGTGTATTGCAATAATATATGTTTTTTCGTTATTTTATATTAATAGTCATGTAATTGATTGTATAATATCCTCATGATATTGAAAAAAACTTTAATTCTTGTTAAAATAACCTAATATACACATAGGTGCGCCCAATGTCATGTTTCATTATAGAATTGTCTATAAGATGAAGAATTAATCCAGTATATTACACTCATGGTTCATTTTATGGAATGGTTAATTATTATTTCTACTAATAAAGGATAAATGTTGTCACAACTAAAAACAACATTTACAGTAGATATATAACCATTTTGTTTAAAAGTGTCTTATATAAGAAAAACCAATCCTAATAAAGAAATAAAATTATTAATATAAAAAGAAATTTTGGGAAACAATTGGTCATGTTAAGAGAATTGTTGCCTTGAAAAAATAATGACATTATGTCATAATATAATTGGAAACATTATGGGATAATTATTCTCATAATACATTAAGTTCATGATTTGAAATATAGAGCATTGTGTAAATTTAGTGTCTGAGAATAATTCTATTCCCATCATAATTAAAATCTTATATATTTGTAATATGACACGTAGTAGTATATATAAAACCCTATGTGTGACCTAAAGCGGGAAATGTTATAGGATACCATTTTCCATGTATTATAAGAATATATTTGGATATAATGATTTCATAGTTGAAAAAAATTTATAGTAATTTTATAAAAAATATAACATTATAAGAATAATGTTTTTGGTGATATAAAAGATATTAATTTAATAAAAATAAATATTTTAATATTACATTTTTTGATAAAATATATTAAAAAACATCCTCACTCTAAACCTTGTTTTGGGTAGGTGAGATATAGTTTTAATGTCATTTTTATAAGGTATTAAATTTTATAATTATATAAATTGTAAATGAATAAGATGAAATGTTTATATGTCATGAAAAATAATTATTTATTAATGAACCACATATTTTTATTATAATGAATGAGTTCATAAAAATCAATGTAATGTTTAATATAAAGATTTTAAAATGTATAAATTAAAATTTTCTCATTTATATGATATAGACTAGACATAAAAGTATGTTTAAATTATACTTCATTTATAATAAATTTATTTATGAAATATTTATAAATGTTTGTATCATATACAAATATTATAATTTTTTATCTATTTATTTAATAAATATTTAACAATCGTGTTTATAAAAAATTTAAATTTTGAATATGGATGTGCTTTATTTTATAATATTTAAATTTCTTCTAATAAATTTGAACCCATATATATAATGAGTTACTCACATGGTAAAATATTATATTTAGTTCCGTTCAAATAAGAATATGATTTTTTTGTGCGTTGTATAAATTCAATAATAATGGTTAATCATTATTTATTCATATTATGTGTTAGGATTAAATTATAATTGATACCCCTATTTAGTATTAATCAAAATATAACTAGAATTTGGATTGAGATTTAATGGTTTGGGATTATAAAATTTATTATACAGTCGATCAACTCACTACATATCCCACTATACATTACATTGAGTAATATTTTGTTTCATTGGACTTTAATCCTTTTCATGAAAATCATTCTTCTATCTTATGCATATAATTTATTGGGATATGTGTGGATATAATTAGTTTTTATCTTGGATGATTTAAAAACCATTATATTTAGAAGGCATTTCATATTAATATGTTTTGAATATAAGAATTTTTTCGAAGCTATGGGGTATAAAAATAAATCATCAAATAAAGGAATATATACAGAGAAAAAATGAAATATGATGGTGAGATTAAAATAAGAATCCTTAAAAATTTAAAGTGTGATGTCTATTTTAAAGTGAGAATGAGTTTATAACTTAATTATTTAAATGGGTAGGCCATTATAAATACATATATCCATGGATTATCCTGTAAAAAGAAAATTAAAATTAGGTGACCATAGTATGATTAGGTTCCAATATCAAACAAAAAATTTGGGATACACTTAGTTAAGTAGCCCAAATAGAAATATATTCCTCAAAATAAAAAATTGGTATAATCTATAATATTGATTATGAAAAAAATTTTATCACATAACTATCCATGCATTAAATTAAATATATTTTCTTTGATGGTCTACCTAAATATCTAAAAAATGAGATAAATGAAAAAGTTAATCAAACTTGATTTTAATATGGACCTTTCAATAATGATAGACATAATCAAAATATAGGGTTATTATTATTATGGGAGTATATTTCATAAAATTTCTAATTTAATATATTTAAAATATGAAAATAATCTAATAAATGATTATATTATAGAAATAAAATTATATTTCCATACAACAAGACATTGAGATCAGTGTTAAATTAGTAGAAACATAATGTAATAAACCTCTATGTTTTTTATAAAAATTTGGGAATCCTTGTAATTCTATAAGAATATTTTTATTTGTTTGTGAACCCAAATTTAGAATAATCCCATACTGAATATATTTAATAAAAAGACTTTGATGCTATATAAAGCATAAAAATAATTCTTATTATGTTTCAACTATCATGTTGGTATCTATAGAACCAATAATTTTGAAAAAAATCATGAGAATTTGGACACCTAAAAAATGATAGTGAATATTTATATTAATTTATGAAAATTCATGAGAGATATGAAGTTTTAAGGGAATTATTTTTATTCCTAATATCAATTAATATTGTTGGAACCTATTTTATTAATGATGATAATTATGGATTCAAAGTTATGAAAATGAGTAGTGAAAGAAACACGATCCATGCATATTGTGTTTGTGGAAAACAAGCGCTAATGGTTGGTGTATGATCTTGTTGAAGGATGGTGTATGGATATTACTTAGTAAAGTTTTAATATGTTTATATTGAATATAGAAACACCACACTATGATGAATTAAACCACATAATGGTTATAAAACTACCATAATGTTTTTGAATAATTTGACTTCTCATGGTCAACCATATTTCCTAAAGGATGAAGAGTTGGGGTTAAAAAAATATGAGGATAAAAACACAATATGGTTATAATAACATCCTCATAGTCGAAGAAACTAACACTATATAGGATAAAAATTTTATATAATAAATTTTATGTAACACTCCGACCCATGCCACCAAAATGGGGCCAAAGCAGAGATTCTATGTGACTTCAGGTGCACTTACCCATATAATAGATGCCACTTAATAACGAGGATGGACTAATATAGTTGTGGGGATACTATGCCCTCTATTATATTTCCTAAGGATAATGACCAAATTGAACCATATATTCAACATGCCCTATATTTATAAGTGTCATCTAGCAAACCAATAGAAAAAAACTATGATCCCATGGGCCCCCTGTAATCCTGTAATGTATTCAGTAAAATAATATATATGGTTTAGTAATAAAAAAATCAACAACATTTTTTACCCGTTGACAATACTTATATCTTTATCCTATCCCTACCGGTCAACCATAAAATATTTATTCACATACGGGAAAAAATAAAACATATAAAGGGGTGAGCTGAGATGCTCAGTAAGGATAACAATACAACAGAAACTTTTATAAATATGAATTAACATTTAAGGAAATGTACAATCATAAAAAATAATCCTTTTAAACTTAAACTTTAGCATAATATGCAAAATATAAATCAAATAATGCAATTTACTTATTCACATGGATATTCTACTAGTTGAATATTCACATGCAATATTAATTTCTAATTTCATAATGATGGAATGCATAATGCCAGACTTCATAACCACATAGTCAAGGACTTGTGCCAAGACTAAAAATAATATTTTTTCAAATCCTTGTTCCAATACACTATTTTGTCTCATGAGACCTACCGATGCATCGAAGAGCTATAGAAGGTTCCACCCGTCACATACTATGTCCAATGTATTTCTCATATGAAAAGGTTTAAACATAACATAAAGATTCATATTAAAACTAGAATAAAAAATGTCAATAATTTATCCATAAACCATGAATGGTGTAAAAATAAAACATCCAAAGTCAAACATATCACAAAACCTTCAATACAATATAGAGGATTTTTATCATAATAAATCAACTTCGAACAAGTTTAAAATCTATCAAAGGATGTTGACATAGAAGAAATAAAAACTATTTGAAATTAATTTCTCTTTATATTTTTAAATCATTTAAAAGTCACATAATTATACAAGAAAATATTTATTTTGAAAATATTATTATAAGTTTGTATGGGAAGCTTCTATGATGATATATCGGCGAAAAATAGACACACCTGCCATATAAGTTAAAAAAACATTCTTACCTTAATTTTGTCGAAATGGTCATAAAGTACCTTTTTTGGAAAATGACAGAAAGATTCCTTTCAAAAAATTTATTAAAAATTAAAACAATGGTATAAATGACTTTAAACCATAGTCTAGTAAATATTAAAAATGTTATGAAATACATTTTTATGAAACATGTATGTGGATGATAAGGAGGTCCCAGTAGATACATACGTAAAAACAACCTCGTATAATAAAGAGATTGTGAAATTAACACTTACCTTGTAATTTTCCTTATTTGATGGTATGTTAACCTCTTTTATAATAGTTAAAACATTTTTATTAAATTATAAAATAATTATATACATAAATATGATATCATATATGATCTTTTAATATTTCTTTGTTAATAATATTTTAGTAGTATCATCGTTTCGGGAGTTAACTGATTCGTTTTCCTTTATATGCATGGTTAAGTTAGTCATGTTTGTTATGTATATGATGTATTTGATTCATATACAAAATTATATTATGTTCATAAACATTATTTTTTTATTATAAAATGAAAATTATTCTTGAATGATTACGATGAGGAATGAATCTCCTCGCGTTCGTGGAGACGGTAATCCGTACGTACGCATAAGTTACAATATCATTATATTAATGGTGAAATAGTATATAATTGTATGGTATATCATATATAAAGAATCATTAACATGTTATATTTATTATTTACATCAGTTATACTCATTATTATACCCATCCAAATAATGAAGTGTTTGAATAACAAACTACACCACGATGTGGAGATGGTAAGCCGTACGCACGCACGTATGGTGACTTTATCATTCATATGATGGATAGAATAATGAATATGGTTGTAAAATTTTCATAATAACATCACAGTATATAGAATATAATAGAGTTATTATTTTAGAATGGAAACGACAAAGAAATAGGATGTGGAAGAATAAAATAACTTGAAAGAGGTGATGAAATATTTACCTCTTCTTTGGGTTTTCATTTTGATTTGATCAAAGGGGCTCCTTAGGTTGAATTTATGACCAAGGAAAGGACTCTGGGATTAAGGGAGGAAAGTTTGTAAAATATTTTTTCAGGGTTTGGCCAATCCAAATGGCTTTGGAGGTGAGAAATTAAGAGAAGGGGAAGTACCCTTTTATAAGAGAGGTGAGGGTCACTTTAGGAAAAGCTTGAAATATTATTTTATAATAAAATAATTTTCGGATTATAATGGCTAAAAAATGATTTCTTTTGAGGATAAGGTGGATATGCGTCGAAAACCTCTCAACCAATAGGTTTTGGATAGGTTTAGGTCACCATATTAACATTATATTTGTAGATTTAACTCTTAGTTAAATAGTTTGACATTTACCATGTCTCTTTGAATCTTCTTGTTATATGGTTAATAAACTTACTATAACAAGAAACGAGAATCACATGTTGTTCATTATTAATATATATAACCTTATCTATGTCATTTTTCCTAAACTTATATTTTTATTAATATTATATCAATTAATAATATAGTATTTGTTTTAAAAACCCAATTATGTAAATTTTGACACGATTTAGTATTTGATTTTTTTTTAAAGCCATAAAAACTTTATCACATCGAGAAAAATTTATTAAATAAACCCTAACATTTCATGTTAACTTAGAAAATAAGTTTAATTCATCATAAGTCTCAATTTACATTTATTTGGATATTTATAATATCAATTATTTTAATATTTCATTATTATGGTAATTATTGCTTCATTATTGTGTCATAAATAAATTAAATTATTTAATATCTAAAAATTATAAATAAAATATAATTATGTAGGAAATATTATTATTTTTCTAATTAATATTTATAGTCGAATTTATATTGTGTGTAACCCTATATTAAAACTGTATTAGTTATAAAATTTTGAGTTTAACTCTTTTAACTCTTCTTTAAATAAAATAATAATAAATGTCCTACTCTAATCCAAGTAGACTAAAAGGAAAATATTTTATTCCTAAGCTTGTTTTTTGTCGAACTGACCTTATCCAATAGAATTAATAAATGTTTTAGGTTAATTATAATATCATTTTTACCCTTAATTACCCAATTTACTTTTAACCGTGGTAAATAAAAGGCAAAAATTACTGTTCACAAAAATTATTTTCATCATATTGAACCAAATTTTACATAATGATGTGAACCATGTTCCTATGATTTTTGAAATTAAACTCATAGAAGTGGTAAAATTTTGTTTTATGCAAATTTGTAAATTCTCCTAGAAGGTGGGTAAAAGATAGTAAAAATTTCAATAAACTTATATATATATAAACTTATTATAAAATGACTCCAATGAATTACATTGAACATGTATAGGTATTATTTATATCTTTTGAACTAAAATAAATTAAAATAATATAACTAATTTTTTAAATAAAAATTTTGTTTTAAACAATAACGCAGTGTTTTTCACTATTCATCAAAAATTGAATGTTTTCAGAAAAATACCAAAATCCACCCTAAGCTAATTTTTCTATTCCAAATTCAAAAATGAAGCCCATTTTGGAAAATAAAATCTATAAAATTTCAAAAAGAGGGTATTACTATTTATAATGACTAGTTTTATTGGTCGTGGTGTGTTAAATCTCCATGTTACGTACAATGCAAGCTACTGCATTATTCAAAGGGAAACGTACCGTGGAAGCTTGGGGTGTTACATTATCCTATACATAAAATAATTTCATCCTCAAAATTTCTAGAATATCACTGTGTAAAAATATTTGGGTGGTTCTTCATCATAAGTTGCTTGGGTTCCCACGTTGCCTTTTCCATCTTATGGTTTCTCCATAGAACTTTTACCAGGCAAGTCATACGGTTTCTCAACACTAGTTCTCTAGTATCAAGAATCTTGACAAGATCTTCACAACAAGACAAATCATGTTCCAGTTAAATTTCTTCATAGGTGAGTACATGAATTGGGTCAGGCACGTATTTTCTCAATATTGATACATGGAATATATAATGCAATTTGGAGAGACTTGGTGGTATTTCTAAATGGTAAGCTACAACCCCAATTTATTCTAGAATTTCGAAAGGTCTGATGTACCTGAGACACAATTTAACCATCTTACCTAATCGTATAACACCCTTCCATGGAGATACCTTTATAAAATCATCTACTATAAATTCCAAATCCTTCCTCTGATTATTGGCATAACTCTTTTTACTACTTTGAGCTACTTTGATGTGGGTTTTAATAAACTTCACCATTTCCATTGTTGCTTCAACATGTTCTGGGCCTACGAGTATTCTTTCACCAAAATCATCCCAACAAGTTGTTATGTGACATATCATTCCATATAACTCTTCCTATGGTGCCATCTAAATAATTGAATGAAAGCTATTGTTATAGGAAAATTATACCATGGGTAAATATTGGTCCCACATACCTTTAAAGTCAAGTGAGAAAGATATCAACATGTCTTCTAAGGTTTGAATAGTCCATTCTGATGGCCCATCAGTTTGGCGGTGGTAGGAAGGGCTTAAATGAAGTTCTGTATCCATGGCCTTCTGAATACTTTTCCAAAATCTTGATGTAAAATGGGGATCGTGATCAGAAACAATCGATAGGGGTACACCATGGAGTCTTACAACTTCATTAATATATATTCTTTCTAGACGTTCAAGTGGTAAATCTTCCCATTCTTAAGTTGCTTGAAGTCCTTCATTTTTATTGATTTTTGATAACCCCCATTTCAAGGGATGAGAGGGAACCCTTAAAAGGCACTTAGGCTCAGAGATTACATGGGCCATAGTATTAGGAGATTACATGACCCAAAGTTCTAAGGGAATTCAACCAGACTATCTAAAAAAACTGCCCTCCTCAGCATCTGCATCCTGATAGTACCTCTCCACCTTTGCATTACCGCCTGGATAGGCTTCCCATGCAAGCACATGATGGTACCGATAGAATATCCATACCCTCTCATTCTGAAAATCCATTAATCTTGTCTCTGGTGAGTGCACCTACTCTGAATCCTCTTCTGGGGATGATCCTTTTTTTGTAGTGTGTCTAGGGTCTGCATTCATGTGGCCCGAAGGAATATTTGGTATCCCCATGAAAAATTCCATCATAATATTATCCCATTTCCACTTAGGTATGGGAAGATGTTGCATGACTTCTATAGATTTCTTCCTTCCAGCTTTCACTTGTTGACAAACCATACATCTTGACAAAAAATCAGCAATCTCCCTCTTCATGTTGTTTCACCAAAAATATTCAATCAAAACACTATACATCTTGGTGATCCTAGGTTGTATAGAAAAATAGGAGCTATGATCATCATCCAACAATTCCCTTTTTAGGTCATGTATGTTAGTAACACTAATTCTCTTCCCAAATTTCAAAATTACATTTTCATATATGAAGTCACTTAATCTCCCAGCATTCACAGATTTAATCTTCTTTTGAAACTCCTCATCATCAGTATGATAACTCTTTATCCTTTCTAGTAAAGATGGTTTGGAAACCATTTGAAAAAGTATTTATGTTTCACCTTCCATGTTTATTCCCATATCCATCTTTACTAGATCCATGAAAATATAATCCCTTTCAACTCTCATATTGTTTAAAACTCCATGATCCTTTCTAATAAAAGAATCTTCAACCTTATTTTCCATCATTGGTTGGTAGTCTATTGTGAAATCATAATCCTTGTGTAGTTCAAGACATCTCCTTCGCCTCATATTGAGTTCTTTTTGTGAGAAAATATACTTAAAACTATTGTGATCAGTATAAATCTCACATTTTTCACCATAGAGATTATGTCTCCATATCTTCAGAGCAATGATTACAGCATCTAACTCATGATAATAAGTGGGATCGTTTTTCTCATTAATTTTTAGCTGTCGTGATTCAGAAGCAATAACCATATCATTCTATATAAGGACACAACCAAGTCCTTTCATTAAAGCATCACTATAAATAACAAACCCATCGTTCCCTGATGGTAGAGTCAAGATAGGATCGTTGATGAATCAAATCTTCATTTATTCAAAACATTTTTCACACTCTTTTGTCCAAAAAAATTTAACCCCTTTACGTGTGAGCTTGGTTAATGGTTTACCCAAACGCAAAAAATTCTGGACAAAACATCGATAATAGCCTGCTAAACCAATAAAACTACATATCTCAGTTATACTCGTTAGTGTTGTCCATTCTTGGATTGCCTTAGTCTTTGAAGGATCAACAGAGATTCCATCCTTAGAGACAATATGGCCAAAAAAATGAAATCTCTTGAAGCTAGAATTCACACTTGCTAAACTTCCCATAAAATTCATTTCTTCTAAGGGTTTTCAGAATAGTGCACTAGTGATTTCCATGATCTTTGTATCTTTTTGTGTATACCATGATATCATTAATAAATACCACTACAAAGTCATCATGATATTCATTTAAAAATCTATTAATTAGATCCATGAAGACAGAGGGTCCATTAGTCAATCCAAAAGGAATTACTGTAAACTCGTAATGCCCGTACCTAGTTTGAAATGATGTTTTTGGAATGTCTTCCTTATTTACACACAACTAATGATATCATCATCGAAGTTCAATATTTGAAAAATATTGATCTCTATGAATTTGGTCGAATAAATCATCAATGTGAGGTAGGGGATACCTATTCTTTATTGTTATATCATTGATCACCCTATAGTCAATGAAAAACCTCATAAATCTATCTTTATTCTTAAAAAAAGTACAGGGGATCCCCCTGGAGAAACACTAGGGTGAATAAATCCCTTATTACTCAATTCCTCTAGTGGTTTCTTTAGTTCCACTAATTCGACAGTGGCCATTCTATAAGGGGTCTTTGATATGGGCCTTGAACCAAGAATTAAATCAATTGAAAACTCAATTCCCCATTCAAGAGGATGTCCATGTAAATCATCTAGAAACACGTCAACATATTCTTGCACAATAGGTACATCCTATATTCAAACATTCTTTTCATCATGCGTAATTATTTCATTCTCTTCCTACCCAATAATTGAATTTAGTAGAGCTACTGGGGGTGGATCTAGATAAGAATCAGGTGGTGAAATTTCTTCTCTAATGATAAGGTACTCCTTATCATCATCGAAAATTGTAACCTCCTTCTTCATACAATAAATTTTCGCATTAGGGTCAGAAAGCCAATCCATTACAAGGATTATATCAAATTCAATCATGGATATGATGATGATAACAATAGATAAAGAACATTTATATTCATATTGGGAACCGATTCACAAGACTTTGTTGCGATGATACTTCCCTTAGGAGTTTTGAATGATAACTCCCTTGTTAAGTCAAATTGAAAATATCTAATTTTCTTAAAAAATCTGGGAAGATATGAAACAATTTAATGATCCAAAATCAAATAAAGCATTGGTTAAACTTGAGGAAACCATTAAATTACCTACCACCACATCTTTCGGAGCTTCAACCTCAGCAATAGTGATCGCATAAGATTGGCCTTGATCCCCTGTCCTTTTCTGAGGTAATTTACCTTCTCACATATGACATTCATTTTCATAATGTCCCTTTTCTCTACAATTGTAGTATTCAACATTGACAGCCTCTTTCGTCCCATTACAATCATGAGTTTTGTGGCTATTTTCACCACACTTGTAACATACTCTCATTCCCTTCAGGCAAGTTCCAGGGTGTTTCTTCCCACATTTACCATAGGACGGTTATTCAAATTTTTTTCTTATTCCCCTTATTTCTATTTCTAGAGTGATCAACATATCTCTTCTTCTATTTCTTTTCCTTTAAGTCATAAGACATAGAGAATTTCTTTTCTGTATTGATAGCGCATGAGATAATATCTTCATAAGATGAGAAGGATTTTGAGACTAATGCTTGACGAAAAAATGGTTTTAGCCCATCAAAGAATCAATCAATCTTACTCCATGGGTTAAGTATATAATCTGTTGCATACATTGATAACCTTGTAAAGTTATCCTCATACTTTTCAACATTCTCATCCTTCTTTTTCCTCAAACACATAAATTTTCATTCCATATCCGCTTGATGGTCACAAGGAAAGTATTTTTCTAATAAAATATCTTTAAACTCTATTCATTCAATGTTTTATACTTCTTAATCTTCCTTTGTGTTTTGGATTAATGACAACCATTGATCTTTATATCCCGTGAGGTGATAAACTTCCATGAAAACTTTTTCCCTTTCACTACACCCCAAAGCATGAAATATTTTTTCTAAGGAATTTATCCATTACGCAGCTACTAATGGATTTTTACTCCCATTGAATGTTGGTGGTTGTTTCCTCATGAAGTGGTCTAACATTTATCCTCTGTGTTGTGGATCAGGGTGCTCCATACGGGTAAGGTTATTATTCATAACCTCAGTGAGTTTTCCTACTATAGTGATAAGTTGGTTAGCACCAATTGCATCTCTAGCTCCACTATAATTATCTTGAGTATGAGGAAAATCTCTACATGGATTACATACATTGATACAGTTTCCATTTCGTCCACTAGGTTCCATTTCTAAATAATGTCAAACACTAGATTAGATTATGAATCACAATTCATAATTCCAAACTTGTAAAACACATAACATGAATTGAAAATTTTATGGATATAATCCATAACCATAAAAACAATGTTTTCTTTGAGGATGTATATACTCATAAATACTTCATAATTGTTTGTAATGAAAATTTGAATTATCCTAAGTATATCCCCTAGGAGTGTTGTAACCAAGAGTGCAACAAGGCCTGTTGTCGTGTACTAGGATACCCCTGGTCAAGCCCAAAACACTTTTTCATAGTTTTCACTCCTAGGTACATCTATTCCAAATATAACTCTACTTGATCATATCCATAAAAGTATTTATTTCTTAGAAAATACAAAAAATCTCTATATTATAATGATTCTAGGAAGTTATTCTATACCAATCCTCAAAGTCAATCTTAGGGTAATGTGCTCTAATCAGAGTTTATCTAAATCTAGTTTCCAAGGTTTGTAATAAACTTCCTATGATACCAACTATAACGCCCAACCCTATTTACCTATAGTTAGTGCATTTTTTACATAACATTGGCATGATATAAGGAATCATGTCCCTAAAGACCTACCTTTTAAGTATCCTTGGAAGTACTAGATACATTCATAGGTTTTACATTACATCATGAAATAAAAACATCAACAAAATTTTGTCCCCATTGACCAAAATTATATCCTTATCCAATCCATGAAGGTCAACTATAAAATATTTCTTCACATCCTGGGAAAAATAAAACATAGAAAGGGGTGATCTCAGATTCTCAGTAAGGATGACAATATAGAGGAAATTTTCATAAATAAGAATAAAAAGTTAAGGCAATGTATAAGACTAAAACATAAGCCTTTTAAACATAAAATTTAGAATAATATGGAAAATATAAATCAAATAATTCCATTTACTTATTCACATGGATATTCTAATAGTCGAATAATCAAATTCAATAT
This sequence comes from Viscum album, assembly GCA_963277665.1. Classification (NCBI taxonomy): domain Eukaryota; kingdom Viridiplantae; phylum Streptophyta; class Magnoliopsida; order Santalales; family Viscaceae; genus Viscum; species Viscum album. Next base: position 197,811,687 of record OY728164.1, read on the forward strand.
CAATAGCCAATTTCATAATGATGGAATGCATAATGCCAGACTTCAAAACAACATAGTCAAGGCCTGGTTTTAAAACTATAAATATGATTTTTTCAAGGCCTTGTACAAAGACACTAGTTTTTCTCATGAGACCTACTGATGCATCGAGGAGCTATAGTGAGCTCCACCCATCATTAACTATGTGCAATGCATTCCTCTTAAGAAAAGGTTTAAACATAACATAAACATTCATATTAAAACTAGCATACGAAATGTCAATACTTTATCCTTAAACTGTGAATGGTGTAAAAAAAATCCAAATTCAAACATATCAAAAAATATTCAATACAATATGGATGATTATTATTGTAATAAATCACTTCAAACAAGTTTAAAATCCATCAATGGATGTTGATATAGATGAAATGAAAACAATTTGAAATAAATAACTCTTTAAATTTTGAAATCATTTATAAGTCACATAATTGTAAAAGAAAACATTTATTTTGAAAATATTTTTATAATATTTTATTTTATTCTTAAATGATGATATAATGGAAGGATATAGGCACACCCACCGTATAAGTAAAAAATCATTCTTACCTTAATTCTGTCAAAACAGTCAAAAAGTACCTTGTTTGGAAAATGATGGAAAGATTACTTTCAAAACACTTTATAAAACGTCAAACAAGGGTATAAATGACCTTATCCCATAGTCTAGTAAATAGTAAAAATGTTATGAAATACATTTTAAGAAATATGGATGTGAATGATAATGAGGTCCCAGTAGATACTTACGTAAAACCACCTCGAATAATAAAGAGATTGTGAAATTAACACTTACCTTGTACTTTTCCTTAGTTGATGGTATGTTAAAATCAAGTATAATAGTTTGAAATTTGTTATTAAATTATAAAATGATCATATACATAAATATTATATCATATATGATCATATAATATTGATTTGTTAGTAATATTTTAGTAGTATCATCATTTCAAGTGTTAAATGATTCATTTTCCTTTATATGATTGGTTACATAAGCTATGTTTATTTTGTATAGGATGTATTTGATTCATATAAATAATTTTATTATGTTCATAAACATTATTTCTAATCATAAAATGAAAATTATTCTTGAATGATTACGATGGGGAATGAATCTCATCGCGTTTGTGGAGATGGTAATCTGTACGTACGCACGAGTGAAAATATCATTATATTGATGGTGAAACTGTATTCAATTGGATGGTATATCATATATAAAGAATCATTAACATGTTATATTTATTATTTACATCAGTTATACTCATTATTATACCCATCCAAATAATGAAGTGTTTGAATAACAAACTACACCACGACATGGAGACAATAAGCCATATGTACACACGTATGGTGGCTTTGTCATTCATATGATGGATATAATAATGAATATGGTTGTAAAATTTTTATAATAACATCATAGTATAGATAATACAATGAATTTATTATTTTAGAATGGAAACAACAAAGAAATTGGAAGTGGAAGAAGAAAATAACTTGAAAGATTTGATGAAATATTTACCTCTTCTTCGGGTTATTCCTTTTGATTTGATCAAAAGGGCTCGATAGTTTGGATTTTGGACCAAAGGAATTCCCCAATGATGAATGGAGGAGAGTTGGGAGGATATTTGGGCAGGTTTTGGTCGAGAAAAATGGCTTTGGAGGTGTAAAAGTAAGAGAAGGGGAAGAACGCTTTTATAAGAGAGGGGAGAGTCACTTTAGGCGAGGCTTGAAATATTATTTTATAATAAAATAAGTTTCAGTTTATAATGGATAAAAAATGATTTATTTCGAGGATAAGGTGGTTATGGGTCGAAAAACTCTCAAAAATAGGTTTTGGATAGGTTTAGGTCAGCATATTAACGTTAACGTTTAGATTTAACTCTTGGTTAAATAGTTTGACATTTACCATGTCTCGTTGTATTTTTATATTATATGGTTAATAAACTTACTATAACAAGCCAAGAGAACCCCATGTGGCTTATTATTAATATATATAACCTTATTTATGTCCTTTTGTGGAACCTTATATTTTTATGAAGATTATATCAATTAATAATATAGTATTTGTTTTAGAAACTCAATTATGTCAATTTTTACACTAATTAGTATTCGATTTTTTTGAAAGCCATAAAAAATTTATAAACTAGAATAAAATTTATTTAATCAACCATAAAATGTTATATTAACTTATAAAATTAGATTAATTCATCATAAATCTGAATTTACATTTATTTGGATATTTATAATATCTATTATTTTAATATTTCATTATTAAGGTAATTACTACATCATCATTATGTCGTAAATAAATTAAATTATTTAATATCTAAAAATTATAAATAAAATTAATTACGTAGTAAATATTTTTAGAGTTCTAATGAATATTTATAGTCGAATTTATATTTTGTGTAACCCTATATTAAAAATTTTTTAGTTATTAAACTTTGAATTTAACTCTTTAAATCTTCATTAAATTAAATAATAATAAATGTCCTAATCTAATCCATGTGGAAGAAAAGGATCATATTTTATTCCTAAGGTCGTTTTAGGTCAAACTACACTTATCTAATATAATTAGGACATGTGTTAGGATAATTATAATATCATTTTTACCCTTAATTACCCAATTTACTTTTAACCGTGGTAAGTGAAAGTCAAAAATTACTATTCACAAAAAAATTATTTTCATCTTATTGAACAATATTTTACTTAATGATGTCAACCATGTGTCTCTGATTTTTGATATTCAACTCACAGAAGCGGTAAAATTATGTTTTATGTAAATTTGTAAATGCTCCTAGAAGGTGTGTAAAAGACGGTAGAAAGTTCAACAAAATATTATATATCTAAACTTATTTAAAAATGACTCCAATGAATTACATTGAAAATATATAGGTATTATGTATTTATTTTGACCTAAAATAAATTAAAATAATATAACTTATAATTTAAATAAATAATAAATTTTAAACAATAACGCAATGTTTTTCACTATTCATCAAAAAATGAATGTTTTCAGAAAAATACCACAAATTCAACCTAAGATAATATTGGTATTCCAAATTCAAAAATGAAGTTCATTTAGAAAAATAAAATTTATAAAATTCCAAAAAGTGGGTATTACTATTCATAACGGCTAGTTTGATTGGTCGTGGTGTGTAAAACTCCAAGTTGTGTACAATGCAAGCTACTACATTATTCAAAGGGAAACGTACCGTGGATAGTTGAGGTGTTACAAAATTTGATACTATGAATAGTAATAAATAAATTATTAGATTTATATGTTTTATTAATTAATAAAATAAATTCATTTGTTATCAATTGATTGTAAATAATAATAAAAAAATCATTTGAATGTAAAAGAAATGTTTTTAGGAAAAACTGTTTTTATGTACATTAATTGTTATTATATAAATAAACTAAATTAGTCTCTATTAGTTAATTATTTTAATTAAATAAATTATATATTAAATAATAATTGTTTTTATCATTCATCCAATATTATTTCTATTCAATGGATAAGAATAAATCAAGTTTTATGTTTAAAAATGATTTTATTTCAAATATGTGATATCATCACCTTTTAAGAACATAATTTAAAACTAAATTACTAGAATTTTGTAAAATATATTTGGAAAGATTAATTTTATTTTATTGTAAAATTTTTAGACTTTTTTGAAGGGATTAATTTTAAGACGAATAATGAAAAATATTAATTTTTATTATAGACTAACTTTTCGTTTAAAGTATTTACCTAGTTAATATATATTTTTAAATGTTTTAAAAGGAATATTATTTCAATTATAAAATAATTAATACAATTTAGTTATTTATAGGAAATTTAATATTGAATTTTGATTTCAGAACATTATGTACCTAGGAAAATTTTTCCGTGCAAAAAATAGTTTTTTTCATCATATTTGGGAGTTTTATTAAATATTATATTCTATAAATTATGTGAATTGAAATTGAAAAAAAGGATTCAATATTTGGAATAATAATAATTTATGTTATATATTATGTTAAAATTTAATTTTGGTCTTAAATATTAGTAAAATCAATGAAAATTATTTCTTGTTGTTAAGGTTAAAATGTGGATTTACACATTACACAATCCTATGTTAAAATTAATTTACAACACGCATTGGATATTTATTTAAAAAATTAAATTTAATATTTATAATTATTGGTTATAAGTTATATAATAAGTCTAATTTTAATTTTAGTCTTAAAAGATAAAAAAAGGTAAATAAAAAGACACTAGTTAACATGGTAAAAACTAAACTGGTAAAAGTGACTAAACATAAAGGCTATGGAATAACATATTAAAAAAATGTGTTTTTCTATACGGTTTTGGTGGTTCTCTACCAAATATCCCTATAATAATTTATTTGGAAAATTTTGTGGCACATAACATGGGAGTGACTTCTCAGTGTTGAATTGTTTTGGGTATTTAAATAACTACCACTCCTCAATTTTAAAATGTGATCTCCCCCCCCCCTATGCAGTTCCCAACACATAAACCATTTGGGTCAAACAAAAATTGCCTAAATACATCTTAATAACATTTATTAATTTTCTATATCTGATGGTCATCCAAGAAGTCCAATAATAGGGTCCTTAAGATTAGATCCAAAGGAGGGTTCTCTAAGTGATGGAAATTGTATTCACTAAGCTCTTCCCATTCACTTATTATCTTAACCATTTCAAGTATTCCTTTATAATTACAATATAATAACAAAAATATCTAACATATAATGATATGTTATTAGTTTTATGTTATGATCTATATCCATGTCCTCCCCCATCAAATGGAAAATTAAATTATTGATCGTGTGTACAGTGGACTACTATCTAACGTACCGATGTAATTCATTTTCAGTCACCACCTATCATTAAATGATAAAATGAGGAATTTAAATTATAAGTATGATATAAATAATATAATTATACTTCTCTAATAATAATATGACATATAACTTTTCACTTTACATTCCATGGGAATATGATATCGTCACTTGTGTGTAAGATGGAGTACCACCACGAGATGTGATGTGATTATTTTCAACCTACACTTTACATGGAAGGTAATGATGAATATTTTAATGAATATATGTGATTTTTATAAAATAAAAATGATCATGTAATGTTTTTTTCTTATTTACCTTCATTTTTTTCAATCCTTTGAGAAAATAGAAGTTGTTTTCATTCATACGTATAACATACCGTCTCTATGAACAATATTTTTCATTTTCTTTCTCCAAATTTAATGAATTAATATAAATACATAAATAAGGAATCTGTATGATATTTATATCATTTTTAAAGTAATAGAGATTATTTAACAATTATGAAAGCAATATGGCCTAAAATACCAAACCATAACATCCCATAGAAATGAATCCATCATTACTCGAAACATGATTTAAATAAGTAATTATTAATAAATGTGTAATAAGAGGTAATAGGTAAATCATATATTTTATGATATATATATAATTATGGTTCTAGAATACATGTATAATAAACCAATATTTATTATATATGAGGTTTGAACATGTATGAAAGATGCCAAGACTTAAGATAAGCGATATTTGTCTCACTTTTATTTATGTGATACACAAGCCATATTCACAACTTGTTTTTTATGTTTTCAATATAATGACCATAAATGTAATGTATTTTTACTATTATGAAATTTATGGTGATTTAAATATCCATAAATGTGTATTCCTTTCATGGTGATTATTAATTCAAAGGATACAAAAGTGGTTAAAGTTTTATATTACAACCACATTGTTTATTAGTATTTTTATGATTAAGCTTATGATGATTATATATTATGATATACAAATCATGAAACTAATTAATATTATTATCTTATAGTTATTTCTGGTGAATAATTTTTTTCCTTTCATTTTCCACCTTATGTTCTCCACAAATCAAAATATTTTTTTTATAGAAAAATCGTCTTTATTTCTCTCTTCAGTCAAAAATGATTTTAATTCCTTGTTTATGTTTTATAAAAATGTTTTAAAGAAAGTTTTTAAAATTATATAATTATTGATTAAATTAATTTTTCCCATGTTTTACATTTTAAAAATAATTTCTTAAAATTACTCTTATTTCCGTTGTCTGAATGAGATTCTTTTGATTTCTTATCGAAAATGTTGAAGGAATATTTTTTTATAAACTTGTATTACATGAACATGTTTTTCTCTATCATGACTGATAATTTATTTAATTATTCCCTTATAATTTTAGATGTTTATTTTTACTGAAAATGATTTTGAATTTTTTAAAAAAAAATTAAGTATTAAAATGTACTTTTAAAGAGGAAAGGATATTTTCCTCATGAAAAGTTCCCACTGATCTTTCGAAATAAGTTTCAATATAATAAGTAATATATTAATTTAACTTATGATTAAAAAGGGTTATGATCTAGGGATACCATTATTATTTTTTTAAAATGTTTTATGATTATATTGAATAATTATTTATGAAACATGTTCCTTTTACACTGGTTATGATATACTGAAATGTTTAGGAAACCCATATCTTTTCATAGGTTATAATATAAAAAATTATTATGATCTATGACACACATATGTATTATTTTAATTAATTTATGGGTGAGAAATATATATCACTTAAATTAATTGGGTAATTTTTTATATACCATGTGATAATTATGGGAAATAAGTTGATGAGATGGATACAATATGGGAAATATGTCATTATGCATGATAAAAAAATGGGGATTAGTTAATTTGGATTGATCCAATATTGGAAATAGGTTATGAGACCTAATCCACTATGTTTTATGGTCTTGGTAGTTATCATTTTCAAATGAAATTGTTTCAATAACTATTTTGGTGCCACACTTTTATGAAATGTGTTTATGGTTCCTAAATTATGATGACTCCACACTCTTTCAAATCATGAATTTTGGTATGATAATGATTTATACCATGACTCATGTTTATGATATTTGACAGGATGGGTATAAACATTGTAAGTTATGTTTATGTTCTCAAAACCTTATGATTTTATTATGCTCTCATATAATCATATAATGATATCACCCATGCTTACCATTACTGTGCATTTGAGGCCACCCTTTCTTCTGTTTCATTTCCCTTTGTCATTATGAAAGGTTTTATATGGGTTGTGTTCATAAAGAGTAAAAATTGGGTTATCATTATGGGAGATTATTATGATCTTTACTTAAAAAGAATATTGTGAACTTTTATCCAAAAACACTAAACCATTACGATCCTCAAGTTTGTATTTTAGAAATTTTTTGAATATTCTTAGGAAAAGATGTGATATATATGTATAAATATCATGGGTAGTTATAGTTGGTATCAAGGAAGGATTAGTTAACCTTAGGAAACTAGGACCAGAAAACATTTCTGAGATTGCAAGGTATATGTCTAAGGATATGTATAAGTATATGACTAAGGATAAGAATAAGGATAATTCTATGAATACATAAATATGATGAAATTATGGTGATGGATAGAGTGAGTGGTTTCCAGGAAATTACATCCATACATAGATATTAAAAGTGGATGTGGATCTAACAATGATGTACCTAGGTGAAATAAATATGAAAATGGCTTACATAGAAGGACATTATTTTCCCATAGTGCAAAACAACATGCCTTTATTCACACATGGTTTGAAACTCCCAGTTTATATGTTCTGGAAATTCACAAACTCTTTACAAATGATTAAGAAGGATTTGAATAGAAGATGACCATGAATAACTTAGGTTAAGCCAATGGTTTATTAGATTGAAAATAAGGTGTCTTTATTTAGATATATTATAAATTATTATTCATGATTATGTTATCTCCCACTATGAATATTGTTTCACACACTATGATTTTAGGTTTTTTTCAATGACGATAACTTGGAGGAACTTGTTTAACATAGAATGTGATAGTAAATTTGTTAATTAGAACCCAAAGGGGGTAATTACTAGAGTAAAGGATATTGTGATTATTCTTAATTAGAAATCATGATACATGATTAACAACTTTCACTTTAACCAACTCTCGGGATCACCAAACAAGAGAAGGATTGATTTTTCTTGGATCTCAAGGGGATGAAGTTTATGGAAAAAATAATATTCACTTTTATATATATTTAGAATGTGGGAAGAAAAATTCTAGTGAATGTCTCAAAGGAATAATATTAAAATGTTTTATGTGTGTAGAATAAGGGAACACAGTAATTGATTGTTGATGAAAAATGAAGGTTTATTTAACACAATGAACAAGAATAATGGTTTTCCAAAGGCATAATTAGTGGTTTAATGTTATAAATGTGTAAATTATGGGTATAATAAAAAAATATCCTTGGGTGAATGATCAATAAGAGGGATAAAAATTTGGTATAATTAATGTTTTTTATTGATGATTATGAAAATAAAAATGACATATTAAAGGAAATATTTATTATGGAATATGATAATGAAGCCTAGTTAATGACTTTGTAATAAGGTGGAATGATTAAATTTTTTTTGTCTTATAACTCAATAATTATATTATATGAGTTATGATATATATATGGATTATTCTATAGAAAATTTTCAATGAGCATTTGGATGAATATGTTTAATGGTACTGATGAAATAGAAAAGTGATTTAATGGAAAGGTGATATTTTATAAAAAACATGTGAATAAAGAAAATATGACCCTTAACTTGTTCCAGATGTTGATATAATGGTTTTCTATTGGGATAAAGGGATGATTGTTATAGATAAAGTAAAATAAATTGTATTTATGACCCTGTAACTGATTAATGATTTGATTTAAAAGTGTTTTATATTATCATTCATGGAGTTTAATTTTTTTTGGATTTGTGGAATATATTCAATAATCTATGGTTCTATTTTATGAATGAGTACACATGTAAGTTTTCAGTGAGGTTTGATGGTAATTCTAGTTATTAAAAATTTGAAAAAGGATATATAACCAAGGTATTCACATAATTTTCATATGAAAATTAATTGATTCCTTAATATATTTGGGGGACTAATGTTAAGTTAATTATGAAAATTTAGTTAGTTTCTTCATAAATATTTTAATTTTGGCTGGGTATTATGGTTAACCATTTATAAATTGGTTTTAATAGAACATTTTATTATGTTTTAGAGATTAATATATTATTTTATCATATGAATATTTATCGATATTGGATAACTAGTTCTAACAATTTTGGGATTGATGATAATTAGAGATATAAATAATTTCTTATCATTAAATTAATGATTTTGTTATTTGTTAGTTCTTCAAGAATGAAAAATTAATCCTGAATACTTACCTCTTATAAGAGAGGATGTTATTTGTAATGAAAATTTATTAAATCATGAAATTATACTTATCAACTAAGTATGTTTTCATATGTTTTTTGAGTATATGTAAAAAACCATCTTCCTTTGTAAAATGATCTTGAAGGGATAATGTTATTAATTTTCGATAAACCAATGGTCTCTACTATCTTAAATAAAAAGGAATAACATTATCCCTTAAATGGATATTTTTTTTTGAATCCATGTTTTTACTTCCCACTAATGTTTTCTTACTTGGAAACTTAATTTTGTGTTATTTAAATATGAACATTGTATTTACCTTTATCACTTTTCAAAAGTATATTTTTATAAACCCTTTTTGATGTAGTTTTTCTAAAAAGGAATTTTTAAATTTCAAACACTTGATTTAAAATATGATGTTTAAATTTTGGAAAAAATGCATTTATTCAGGTATAATATAACACCCTGGTATTTTATGTTTTTTTTTTCAATTAAATTTAATTTCTTCTATAGCTTGTATTACATGCAACACTGTGTTTTAACGAACTGCAATATACTATTTATATTATTATTTAAACATGAACATTATAAACTACTAGTTAAATTGGAGGGTATTAATAGTCATAAATATATTATAAAAAATATATGGTTTATACATTAGTAAAATAAATTGATTTTCTATCAATTTACTATAAATAAAAAATATCAATTGAATGTAAATGAAATTTTTCTATGATAATGAATTATTGTCATCAAAATAAATTAAATTAGTAACTACTGGTGAAAGATTTTTATTAAATATAATATATATTAAATAAAATTATTCATCATCCATATAATATTTTCACTTATCATGGGATAAGAATAAATACAATTTTATGTTTCAAAAATTTATTTTTTCGAAAAAGAAAGTTTGTTGAGTTCTGAGCATTTATTTTATTTTATTTTTTCAAATTTTAGAATATTTATTTTTAAAAATAAATTTCATAATTTTGAAAACATATTTTGAAAATTATCTTAGTTTAAATTTTTAATAGTTCAATGAAATGTTTAATGTTTTGCTGAATAATGTAAATATTGATTTTTATTGAAAATTACCTTTTCAACTAGTGTATTTAAAAAGTTAAATTATATTTTAAAATGATATAAAAGTAAAATTAGTAAAATTATATTATAATTATATATTTTAGTTCATTAAAATCAATTTAATAATGAAATTTATATTAGAACATTCTATCAATATGAAAATATTCGCTTTGAAAAAATTGTGTTTTCTTCATGTTCATGGATTTTAAAAAAATGAAATTCTTCCAATTAAAGGAATTGAAATTGATAAAATGGATTAAAAATCAGAATTATAATAATTAATGAAAAATATTTTTTTAATTTATTTTTTGTCATAAATATTAGTAAAAAAATCAATTACTACGGTAATGGTTAAAACGAGGTTTTTTATGTTACATACGGATGTGTTAAAATTAACATTAAAAAATTGGTATTTATTTAATATATTAGATTTATTATTGATAAAATATGGCCTAAAATATATAATTAGGCTCATTTTAATTTTTTTCTTAATGTATAAATTATATAGGTAAATAAAAAGAGAATAGTTAACATGGAAAAAGTTAAAATTGTAAAAGTAAAAAAACATAGATGTTAAGGAATGAAATTTTTAGAACATATTTTATTAAGAAGGTGGTGTTTATTTACCATTTCATATCCAAAATACTTTATTTATTAAATTTTGAGACACATGTAATGTAGTTGAATTCCTATTATTGAATCGTTTTGGGTATTTTAAAAAATTCAACTCCTCAATTATAAATGGGGACCTATTCCCCTTACTCCTTCACACCTAGTAAGCCATTTTTCTCAACTAAAAACTAAAAAATAGATCCCCAATATAACTATCCACATTATAGATCTAATTTTAACCACAAAATAACAAACTTAGTTTCTTTAACTAGATATCGAAATGAGATTTCTCTATATGGAGGTAATTGTCTTCACTAAGCACTTTATTTTTCAATTGTTATATTACCCTAATCAATTATTCATTAATAATTAAAATAGAATAAAAAAATATCTACCAAATACTGAGATTTTATTAGGTTTACGTAATAAATTATATCCATATCCTCTTCTATAAAATTGGAAATGAACCCATCGATCATGTTCATGATGGACTACAACATACCAAATCGATGTAATTACTTTTCAATCACAACATATATATAATGGTTACAATGATGGATTAAAATTATATATAAATATTTTGTAATATAATTATACTTTAGGAGTTATAATATATTATATATGTTCTTAATTTTTATTCCTTGGTAATATGATAATGTCACTTATGCGTACGACAGACTATCGCCTCCCAAAGTGATGTCATTTGTTTTTCACTTACAATTTTAATAGAAGTTAATAAGGATAATTTTAATGAAAATATTTGATAAGTATGAAATAAAAATTATTCTAGAAATTCTATTTTTTATTTTACCTTTCTTTTGTTCCATCCATCAACAAAATGAAAACAACATTCATGCGTACGTATGACCTACTGTCTCTTCAAATAATGTAATTCATTTTATATATCCAACATCAATGGGTTAATATAAATACATCAATAATAAATATATAATATATTTAAATCATGAATAAAATGATGTATTTTATTTATCCAAGATCAAATTAGTAGGGTGAAAATTTTCAAACCATAACATATATGAAAAAATAAGTAATTATTACCCAAAATTAGATTTTCAAAAGGAATTGTAAATAAATGGGTAATAATAGTTCATAAGTAAATCATATATGGTATGATATATACTTATGTTTATTTAATATATTTATAAAAATGTTTATTTATTATACATTAGGTTCAAATATGTACAATGTATGTTGACACTCTGGTATGGAATCATAGTCTTTTATTTCTGCGAGATATACAACATATCCACCACTTGTTTCTCTTTTTTTTGGTGTATATACTCCCAAAAATGTATTTTATTATGATTATAATGAATTTTATGGTGATTTAAATGTCAATATATGTTTTTTACTTTCATGGGAATTATTAATTTAATGGTTACTAATGTGTTAAGGGTTTTATGTTAGAATCCAATTGTTTATTGGGATTGTTTAATATTATGTTTTTAATGATATATTTTGAACTATCTCTCTAGAAAAGCTTTAATTTTATTATAATATGTATATTTATAATGAATAAATGTTTTCCTTAACTTTTACTCTCATTAAGTACACATTTTATCATAAATATGTTTTAAGGAAAAATCAAATTTATTTCCCACATGGGTCAAAAATACCTTTTCATCCATGAAAATGATTTTTAATTTTTTAAGGATTTTTTTTAATATTGTACAAAGACTTTTTAAATTTATTTTTACCCATGATTTATTTTTTTACAAAAATTGTTTCAAATGAAACAAATTGTCATTTTTTGAATGATGTCTTTTGAATTACTACCCAAAATATGGAAGGAATCATTGTTTTTGAACATGTACGGAATGAATGAAAATATTCATAATCCTCACTGATCAATGATTTAAAATTTCCTTTATAAGTCTCAATGGTTATATTCAATGATATTTATTTTATTTTATTATAAATTTTTAGTTTCTAAATGTTATTTTCATAATGGAAATGGGATTTTACTCAAGAAATGTTCATGTGGTCTTTTAAAATCATTCCCCATCTATGATGAAATCCATATATTTTAATGTTTCTCTATTGAGGATATGATCCTAGGATACCATTTTTATTAGTTATTAAAATCTATTATGTTTATGATGATTAAATCTCCATGATACTTGAAACTTTTTCATGGTTTGTGATTTGACGAAATTTTTATGAAACAAAATTATTTTCATCGGTTCAAATGTGATTAATATTTTATGATATTGTGGAACACATATGTATGATTCTAGTTATCTGATGTATGGGACTTATATATACCTAAAATTCATTGGGTAAATATTTATATCTTAAGAGATAATTATTGGAAATAATTCAATGATCTTGATCCACAAAGGGAAAAAGGTTGATAGGTTTATCAACTATGGAAAACAGGTCATTTGACTAGATCCCTAATGGGAAATTGGCCACTGGTCTTGATCTACATTGTAAAAAAGTGATGAGGCCTAATCCACTATGTTTGGTAGTTTTGGTAGTTAACCTTCAAAAATGAAATGATTTCTATACCATTTTTGTTGCCAAATTTTTTTTAGAAAAGTTTATGTTTCATGAATTATTATTATTTTAGACTCCTAGGAATCATGTATTTAGGAATGATAATGCTTTATACTATGACTCATATTTATGACTCATGAGAAGTTGGGTATGAAATTTGTAATTTATGTTAATGGTATTTAACATTTATGATTATATTATTCTATCATATGATCAAATATTGATATCTACCAAGCATACCCTTACTGAGAATATGAGATCACCCTTTATTATGTTTCTCTTCCCCAGGTTACAAAAAAAGGTTTTAAGTAGGGTATGTTTACGAAGATTAAAAATGGGAAGATCTTAATAGGTATATTAATGAAATTTCATTAAATAATATTATTTTGTACATAGTATCCCAAGATACTAACCCATTACAATCCTCATGCGTTTATTTTTTAAATGTATTAAATATTCATAAAAATGATGTGATATTTACGTATGAAAATTCTATGTTTTTATAGGATAAATAAAATGTACTTGTAGGTATCCCCAATAATTTAATCAATCGAGTGATAATGTGATCATTTATATGTTTATAAAATACATATATAGATTTTATCCATGTATATGAAACATATCAACATAAAATGTGACAAAAATGCACACAAAATAATAAATGCTTCAAAACGATGTTAGGATCTACCTGAAACCACAAAACTTATAATACATACTTAAATTCCATTCCAGGATTCATGTCATAACATAACATATACAATACCTTATTTGGAACCATGATGGGAGGTAGAAGTAACATATTACTATAACCCGACCCATATGTGATATATAGAGTAGGGTGTCTATCAAGAATATGTCCAACAAATGACTGAGGATTCATGGTAGGGAATCATCTAAACCTCAAAACACTACCTAAAGGGATAGGTAATGTTTATAAATATATGTGGATTTACCCATCCCTCATCACATGGGTGGTCTTAATCATATATGCATCATTTTAATCCACATACTCTCACTCAAGACATATTCTTCCAAACCTTATCACTCACATAAATGTGCCCTTCTACAACCACTACCCTATCACTAAGGGAATTCCCCAAATGTTTTAATGAAAACCATCCCAATACATGAATTTGAAGGTCCTAGAACATATATTCTTCTCATGGAATGATAATCACACATACCTATCCCCATGAACTCTGGGTAGGTCACATCAATCAAAGAATCTCATCCTAATAGTTAGTAGGAAGGACACATCAAGAACATGTAGGAAACAATAAATAAAAAACATAGTCTATATCATAACTCTACAACATACCATTCATAAAATAGTCCCACAAGTCTTAGTCTAATGTAATTAACACATTTTAGCCCCATCTTGACCCTCAAAGGCATTTATCATCTCCATCTAGACTAATAATCACTTTGATACTCTCTGAAATGATTTCATAGGGAATCCCACAGAACCCATGAATCATTATAGAGAGAAAGGTATATCCCAGGAATTAACAACTTATAGATCACCATAAGAATAATATCTTTGGAAAACTAGGACATCACTGAGACTTATTTAAACAGACCAAAACAAGTTGAGGCCACTCCTTTTCGATCCCCTTTTAAAAATCAAGTCAGATACACTTTTCCAAATAATTAAAAAAAGGAGTCACATAATGCTTTAAAAACACTAGAACCTTGTCTCAAGTCCCATAAAGTTTCAAAATTAATTATGAAATACCACTTAAGACCCCCTTTTAAAATAACCACTTTTCCAAAAAAAATAATTTATTAAATACATCAATTTAAATAAAATTTTAAAAAGGAACCATTTTCTATTTGTTAACTAATTCATGAAACCAAAAAATCTATAATTACAGACACCAAAACTAATTTAGATAAGGTTACACAATCTATTTATTCAGTTTTCTATAAAATCTGTATAATCTATTAGTCAAATGTTATCCCATACCATCCTTATCGGGAAAATCAAAAAAAAACCTAGAAATGTGCTGACATATAATGATAATGAGTTAAATAAAATAAAATATCCAATTAAACAAGATATTTGAGTAAATAAATGGAGACCTACCTCAAGTAAGGACATTATCTTTATATTAGAATCCAAGCCATCATCTTCTAGGCTATCCCAACTACTGACTCATCTCTTCAGGCTCAATTTCACTTCACGGGTCATAAAAAAATATAAAAATTTATAATCAGTAACACAATTAATAAAATACCTAATGGGTAAACCTCACCAATGATAAAATAAATTCCCTTGAGGATCAAGCTTATCTTGACTGACTCCATAAACACCTAAGTCATCTATGGACATCATACAATTAATCAATTAGTTAAATATAATAATTCATTCAATATGAAAAAATCAATGTTAATATTTTTGGATAGTTTAACAGTATTATAATCATGACAATCCTAATGCATTATACACTTGAAGCACCAATGATCTTAAGAAATAAAAAATACCCAAACTCTAAACTCAAATTAATGACCAATTTCACCTATAATCACCAAAAAATATAAAAAATAAGTATGTATGATTAACTTATTGATAATGGTGAATGAAATATTTTTTTTTATTCCATAGGAAATCCTCAACAAGTTTCTTACAATATCCACTTGAGAAACAATGATTTCACCATTTTTATGTGAAATTGTTCATCAAAACCCCATACAATCTAAATGGAAATAAATAAAAAGGAGGGGATGATAAAAAAGAAAGAATATAGAAGAGACATAACTAAAATTAAAGTGATAGATTCTCTACAATATCATCCAAATAGAAGGGAAACTAGTGGTGGATAAAGGAAGAGCTAAGAGAGGCCATACCCCTCCTCTCATGAAGCTGGAGTAGGAGGAGCTTGAGGGGGATCCCAATATGAACCCCATGCATTTACCAAAAATACTCTGTAATAAACCATCCAAGACCCTATAGGCTTGAAATTGTTCCTTAATAGTGATTATATGGGGAAATTGATGGTTACTGGTGGCACATAAAAAGGCCATTGAGGCCATTCAATGTTCTTAGCCACTGGTTAACCCTCTAGCAAGCTAGTAGTGGAATAAAATATAGTAGGTGCCCTACAGATATGATGTACAAGAGTATGACCACTATGGGAATTCTATAAAATTCAACGGAACTCTCGAGACACCTAGGGATCCTTGAACCCCATAAAGAAGCATCTATTTAGGGCATCCAAAAACATAGAATATCATTTCAAGTACAAGTTATATTGACGAGAAATACACCAAATACAAAATTTTAAATTCCATCTAAAATTTACAACTTATAATGATGTGGGTTATTTAAAACTCCATAACATAATGATTATAATCCTCAAGAATCTGTGATAGTTATAAAAACATAAAACCTAAACTACGTCAGTGTTCGAACTAGTGATAACATTATAAATTTCATATTTATCGCCCAACATTCTTTCCCTGTGAAACCCTACCACCAATCCTGGGTTCACAAAATCTTCTCCAACTATTCAGTTTTTTCATGATACTCATAAAAAACATAGTGAATATTGTATTCAATGAGGTTTCCAACTAATTGCATCTGATTCTATGAAAATAAGTAATTACATTACCAAATTCAATTTCCCAAAATCACTCATACCCTACCACCAGTGCATAAACATATTTACCAAAATTGATGCCTTATTCTAAGAGAACCAAATATTCCTTATGTCTACACAAAAGTCCAAAACAAAACCTAGTGTTACTCTCCCTTGTTGGATCCTAAAATGACCACATCCACTACTTTACTCTACCACTAGCACTAATACATTCCTGATCTAACTCACCCTTAGGTAACATGAACTCCTAAATTGGGATCAATGCTAGGGAACCAACTCAAAAAACCAATCTCAAGTCCATGGAGACATAATGACTCCATCTAACACCACATTTGAATATCAAATCTAGTATTCTACACTAAACTAGATCAATAAGATTCACCTATACACTGGCACATCTGAATTTCATTCCAGAGTCTCTTTTTATAGACATCCATGAAATCATAAATATCACGGGAGAGGCACTACCTTTCCATAAATTACTCTCATCATTTTTATCCATAACACAATTAATGCTTCTCAAAAGAAACAAAAATTCCTATAAATAGAAGTTTATAATAACAACCCTATACACATGTCCCACCCATATCCATGTGGCACAATACATACATCCAATTATACCTTAATCACTAAATCTGAAAAAGATGTCTGTTTAAATTCATTACAAGATTCACCCCCTTAGTCATCTGATGAAACTATGTTTCACCCCTAAATCAAATAATGAAAATGGGTTTCACCCTTGAATCAAGGGATAAACCATGACAATTCTCAAGTGAACCCTTCGATCCCGAACACCAATGTGTCAAAAACCAATTCCCCATTATTAATTTTCAACCCACCATAAAATTATTATTTCAAAAATAGATTCAAAATAGTAGTAATCCACAACATAAGAAAAAACTACTAAAAAAGTAACCCAAGAGGTCCAACCATAAAAATCATCTAAAGAATAAAAAAACACATCCATCTACTTGATCCTACCAAAAAAAATGAACCGAACATAGGAAATCTACATAGAGAATCAATATCACGTCCTCTATAACCATGTCAATCAAAATAGATATAAGACACCTTCCAAAATTGAATTCCAACATTGAGACACTCCATGAAAAAAATGAAGGTCTAGTAAAATAGTCCACATTGGAAGAATCTTCGTTTCATTATTCATAACCAATATAGATCCATACCTGCCGATTAGACATGGTGGTTTCCAAACAGACACGTCTCACAAGTAGAACACACAATTCAAACATCCTTCTCACCTCGACCAGTACACCAAAATACTAGAAAACTAGATTCCATAGATACTAGACACTTATTTTCAAAACCCATTTCAAAAACAATTTGACACTCCAAAGTTAATCACATTTTCCAAAGAACCTTGTGGAATCTAAGGGTTTTCACCAAAACTGATGTTACCCAAAATCCAAAGCCAAGCTGGCTACTTTTATGAAAACCATTTCCATTTTAAGAAATATATTTTTGATATTTTTTCTAAAAACACATTGAAATCCAATTTGAAAAACCATTTCCCTTAAATATTCAAAAAAATGGAATTCTCAAGCTATTTTTAAAATTAAGGACTACTCATGATATCTCAAATAAAACTAATATTTTGAAACCATTTATGCACACCCAATTCCACCACATGGGTTTTATTTCTAAAATGATTTTTTTTAAATTATAAAATTCCAAAAAAACCATTTCCCCACAGAGGATAAATAATAAAAAATCAAATTTTTGAATCAAACCTCATATATATATATAAATATATCTAATGACCCATCATAATATATTTGGAGAAAATAGTTTATATTATACATTTATTTAATTAATTTTGATTCTAATGAGGTATCAACCTAAAAAACACCTCCCATAGGCACGTGCTTCATGCCCCTAACATATCACTATCCGGAAGTATCAGAAACCCACTAGATCTTAGCTAATCCCAAAGACTCATCCAACGTTTCATCTTTTAATCATTAGGGTTATTTGTCCAACCCATCACCCCACTCATCTTAGTGTGACTAGACATAAAACTAGACATCCCTTGGTAACATGGGGTTATAGGAAATCCTTGTTGGTTAGACATGATCTTGGTCTACCTTCCGGGTCCCAAAAACATAACTCTATATATTATTACAATGCCCATCCCAAATTGATTATATTGAACTTTGTAACACCCTAAATCGGTCCCTGTGAATTGTTCCCATGTGGGGATGCTATGTGACCTTGGGAACACCACCCCATAAGCTAAAGGATACTCTCTAGTGGTGAAGAAATGAGATACTCAAAATGATACTATTACCACTGATTAAATCCTTATGGGTTATGCTCAAATTCTATAAAAAATTCAGTATGACCAGTATGTATAATATTCATCCCAAAAACCTATAGACATAAAACTTGTATCCCATAGAGACCTTATAGTTCACTATATAATTTAGTAAAACAATATTTATATTACATAATTCATAAAGAAAACAATAAATAAACATAATATTTTACCTATTAACCAAAAATGTGGATCACCTACCCACTCCGCCAAATCCCCAGCCCCCACAACCTTCCATATCTATACCATGTGTCTCACTAAAAGATATTTCTATTTACTTAGAGAAAATTAAAAGATATACCTATATACATCGAAACCCATTACTACACATGTATGGGGTGAGTCTAGTAACGCAACTGGAATCTATAATACATCATCCAATAGAGTATTGTTGTGATCAAGTGGGTGTGAAAGAAATAAATATATAGAGTTTAGTTGTGTCTATGAATAAAAAAATCAGTGAAACATAACACATAATACACACACAATCATAACTTCATCAACACCATGTATAGATCCACCTCATACCATAACCTGTACAATATTTTCTTTGGAAATATTCCAAAATACATGTCATACCATAACCCATACACTACCTGATTTGGAACCTTTTAAGGAGGAATAAATCTACTTGTAGTATTACCCAACCCTTATCAGAGATGCAAAGTAAGGTGTTAGGTGATATTATGTACATACCACACCCCATGAGTCAGATTTGGGAGTCCTCCAATCCTCAACCCACTACCTAAAGTGAAGAAACATAGTCATAAATCCATGAGTGTCAACCCATAACTCATCATATGAGGATGCCCCATCACCAATTCATCATGTCAAACAATTCCTTCAATGTCAATAAGAGTTCATCTGTTCCTTCTCAATCAAGAAAATTTCCTATTCCACAACTAATACTCTATCACATAAAGATTTCCTCATTTCATTCATGTACCTCAACCCAAGACATTCCTGATAGGATCCTCAACCCAATAACCATTTCAAGTCATGACTATCACAAAAACCCATCACCATAGACACTGGGGTGGTCACCTAAATCACACTGTCATATCCTTGTAGACAATAGGTAGGCTACATCAAGAATATATAGTAAATGAAAAAAAATTGTGTTAAACCTATCTCATTGCTCAGTACCTCACCATCAGGGAAATAGTCCCTTGAGGATGTAGTCTTGCATCTCAAACACATTTTATGCACATCTCATCCCTCCAAGGGATATACTAGATCCATTTAGATCAACTATCACTTGGATATAATAATCCTGGTTTCCATAGGGATACTCTCACAACCGTTGCATTATCATTAAAAAAATGTATATATAAGGAAATCATAAATAAAGAGAAAAAATCATACAATCTTTGAAGGAAAATTGAATAACCCATAAAATTAAAAAAAACAAAACAAAACAAGTTATTTCAAGAACACATAGCAAACCTTTTAAAAAAATTCAAATTAACTTCACTAAGCAATTCTAAAAAGTAATCTCATGCCACATTACTCACCCAAGGGCCTTGGTCTAAGTACCATAATGTTAGAAAATAAAATTTAAAATTTATATTCAAAACACTTTTTAAAATCCCATTTATTCCTTGAAATTCCATATATCCCAAAAAATATATTTAAAACAGATTTTAAAAACATTGTCTCATTGAATATCAATTCATGCCACCTACTAATTCATAAGGAGGGCCACTAAAACCTATTCAACCAAGATACCATCATATATCCATTGAGCCAGATATATAGTCTATGTTGACTATTAGGCCATCATGTGCCCATCCAAGCATATGGGAATACTCATGAAAAATAGGATATATGCATGAAGATAATTATCATGAGTAACAAAAATATAAAATATCCAATTAAACATGAGGATCATGTAAATCCATGGTACCATACATCATGTAAGGCTAGTCCCTATAATTCCATTTCCCACCCAATACTACTAAGGCTCATTATACTACCACCCCATCTATTGAGGAACTATATCACATAAAGTGTAATAAAAATTGAATATAATAATTTACAATTAAATACAAACTTAAAGAGTCCAAATTATTAAAAACTCACATGAGATCAAAAAAATTCATCAGAGGTCCATGCCAACCTCCGCCAAGTCCAAGAACACCCAAATAATCTAGGAATATCAGAAAATTAATCAATTAATTAATTAAAGCCAATATTCCAACTCTACATAACACGATTTAAACTCCCCAGGTATTCAAATATGTCTGAATCATGGGAAACAAGTTGTGTTATACTCTCAACACATCCATAATCCTTGGTAATATAAAATCCCCAATTTCTAAACCAAAATATGCATCCAATTACACAAAAAAATTATTAGAAAATGAAAATAAATCAGGAAGGAGGCATACCTTGTGGGGAAAATTGAACAAAAAATTGTTTATAGAATCTCGGGGCATCCTCTACGATCTGCATAAAAAACCCCTTTATACATATTTATTTATCCATTATCTGTTAAAATAATTCATATTGACCATATCTAAACCCGATAAAAATCAATGGAACGGAGGTGAGGTGATCAAGTGATAAGAGTTAAGTGAAATACCTATACATAGAGTTAAGAAGCCCATCATAATCATCCATATAAAAGGGGAACATTGGCTGAAAGAAGAAATATCCAAGGGGGAGCTTACCCGTCTTCTCCTTTGGATAGAGAAAGAGGATCCTGAGAGGGGTTATAAATAAAAATGTGATTACTTTAACCCCCCCCCCAAAATGCATCGTAGACCCCAACAATTATATACCATATCACCGTATTTCCAGTGATCTCAAATAGGGCTTCCAGTCACTAGTTATCCCACAGACTAGCTAATGGTGGCTTATCGGCTAGTTAGTTTTCTGTATTTATTACATTTAATAGGTCTTACACCCAGATACTTATATATATTTCTCTATAATACCCGTGACACCATTGAGTCCTTGAATTGTTTAGAAAAAATATTTATAGAATGTAAAAATTATTAGTGTCTAATTCCTAGTCATGGTTCACAAAAAAATAAATCCACTAAAAAAATTCAATGTCACTCAGGAATATCCATCCCATAACAACATTGGTTGTTACATTTTTTTAAAATCATTGGATTGTTGATGATATATCAAAAAAAATTTGGTTAATATTTTTGTTTTGAATAAAAGTATTATTCTTATATTCTATGGAGGAAATATACTATTACCATATGATTATAATAATTAAAAGATCTATAAAAAATTTACATAAAGACCATCATGTCAAAGATTGATGTTTATGGAGTTATTGATAAAAAAATGGATGAGCATGTAATGGGTATTTTATAGGGCATTTTTTTATAAAAATAGGCAACTTTATTGTGGTTGAGGTTTTAGAGATGGAGTTTTTTCATATATTTTTATGAAACACCACTGAATCTAAGATGGACATAGACACTTCGTATTTTACTAAACACCACATCATGTGTGATTCAATAAAATTTTAATGGAATAAATAAAGTAATTTTTTAGAATTTGTTTATTTTTAGAACATGGTTTTTATATCAAATATTTGAAGAAGATACCATTTCGTTGTTGACATTACAAAAAAATGTTTTCATAGAACTTGGGGATTTATCAGATTTGTATCAAATTTGACTTAGATAATGATATTTTATTTTACAAGAGGATTGAATTGACCATGAATAAAGTATTTTTAATCAAATTACGTAGTGACATGTGTCCTTTGAAGAGATAAAAATTTGGAGATAATATTATAAGAGATTAAAAGAGTGGTTTTTGATGAATATAGAAAAATGTATTAGACAACAAAACATTTTTTCAATCCAAAAATTTAGAGAGATTTTAATTATTTGTTAATGATTTATATAATAATAAAGACATGGATATAGTTATAATAACATAAATTATGAGAATAACCTATTATTATTTGGTTTTTTTAATTTTTAAAAACATTAAGTATAAATGAAAAATGATTCATATCCTTCCAAGATTCTATCTTGATTTAGTTTGTGTGTTGGTAGAAAGAGGTTGTTACCCTTTGTATGTGAAGTGATCTAAATAAAAATAAAAAATTCATGACAATGAATTACTCATTTAAATATTATATTGATATATCATTTGTGTATGATCCTTAAATATAGACATTTGTAGTGATCATGGTAAAATCTAAATTCCCTAGTGCGCTGATTCTAATTTTTTGATGTTTTATTTACTTTATTGATTTTGAAAAGTTTTTGGGATTTGGGTAACTAGAGTAAATTATTTATTTTATTTAATTAATTTAACAACCAAATTCACTCCCCCACTAATAATTTGTTAGAAATATAGTCATAATAGATCGAATCAGAGCTGAAAGGACATATTTTGAAGATTCTATCTTAGGTTAATCATTGAAATAAAGAATTATATTAATATAAAAAGGTTTTTATCATTGATGAATAAAATTCTTAGATTTTGAAAAAACAAAATTATATCTCATCTACAATATTTCAGTCTTGATGTTTTCCTTTTAATAATACATATAATCTATGTAATTTATTCAATATTTTTTTTCTATAAATGAAATAGATTAAAAACAACTAAATTATAAAGAACATGTACAAAATTATATATTTAGTCTATTTTAAAATGAAATGTAAATGTATCTGATGAGATATATATCTACTAAATCTATTTGGGATAATTTTCAAATACATACAAAAGAGCCAATATGGATATGGAAGAGAAGTGCCAAGTTCTATATAAAAACATAAATGATTTAATTTTAAAATGTGTCTTCATGATATCATTGATGGTTTCTTCAACTAAATAATTATAATTATTCAATCCATTAATGGTATTTTTAATGAAATCAAATATTTTGTATTATGAATAATATTTTAAGTATTTTTCAACCATAGTCAAATAAAAATGTATCAAATCACAATGAAAAAAATTTGGAAGATCTTACACAAAATGATTTTTTATGTAGGTTGGTGGATTATAAGAATCATATTAAACTATAATGATCATCATTATATTCATAAAAAGTAAAATTTTAAAGGAATAACAATTCTTGAAATCTATCAATTTTATGATGAGGAATATTTGACTGATGAGTTCCTCCCATTAGCGGTATGAAAATTCTAATGATTCAAAGGTATATTCTAGTGGAATATTTTATTAGCTTCAATCAAGGGTTGTAATGTTTTCAACACAACTAAATGGGTTTTAAGGAGGGTAGATAGCGAAATAGACTACTAAAAAAATATTAATAAATGTTTTCTTATAATGAAATGTAAAATTTGGAAATATATATAGAAAAAAGTTTTCATGAATGTGTTTGATAAGAAAACAAGAAGGCAATGATGAAATATTACTTCAAGAAGTTGAAAAAAAATTAAATAAAATTTATCTGATACCCCTATGGCGATGGTTGAGATATAAAATCTAAAAGATAAGAATAAAATTAGTTGGACGGTTTATTTGATATTATATTTTAGATTTAACTTACACTAAAATTGTTAAAAATAATAATAAAGAACTAGAAAATTTATGGATTGTTAATGGATTATTTATAATATGATTACTAACAATAATACAAAATCACTTGGTTAGAGAACATTGTGTAATATAATGATGTTTCATAAGTCTAAATCATAGTTGTTATTGATTTTAAGATGTTAATTGAAAAAAATAAAATGTAATAAATAATATTAATACAACTATTGAAGAGTGATTAAAGAAGATTTAATCCCTTGAGAAATAAGTATTTACCTTTAAAAAAAATATTTAAGATAATTTTTAATCACTAGGTTTCAGAAAAAATAATTTTTAATATTCTTAGAAAAAAAGGTCATGGAAAGAGATGAAAGTGGTGTAATGTTTTTTACAAATTCTCAGAATTGTTAAATTTATATCTTCATAGGGAAGAAAAAAAGGATTTAAAGATAAATCTTCCAAATAAAGGAGAAAAAGAATAATGATTAGGTGAATTTATAATATTATATAAAATTCAAAAAACCAATTTTCGACATTTATTCAATAAACTATGTTTTATTCATGGGAAGAAAACAAATGATGTGAAGATTATTTTTTTCCGAAAATGAATTAATAATTTTATATATTCTTAGGGTCACAAAATAACTTATTTTAATGAGGTGATTAGTTACGTATATGAAGAAAAACATTAAATTAGATAAAGGATGATGGGAACAAATTCTATATTTAAAATACGTAACTATTTTTAGGGATATATTTTTATTCATTTAAATTTTACAATAAAATTGTTTTTATAGAATTAAATATTTAAAACAAATTTAATGGATACCCATAAATTAGAATTTATATGTGAGCATTGAACGATATTAAAATTGTAATAAAAATTTATACATTTGATTAATAAGGGGAGGATTGTATCACTATATATGTTTAATGCATGAGGATCTACCTAAGACACAAATCAATATCAAGCTACTTAAAAGGAAATAAGAAGAGGGATAAGGATATCATAGATGAAACAAAACATAAGGTGACAAAGAAAAGTTTTACATTGATTCTTAATATTTTTTGTTTATTTTATATGAATTGAAATTTTAACAAATAGAATAATGTGAAGATTATTATTGATATAATGGTTCAATTTTTTAATAATGTATCCTTATAGGTCTTATTTAATGGAAAAAAATTATATGTTAGAATTAGTTGAAAACACCAAAACACTCTATGTGGATTGGTTTTAACGTAACCTCTTTCATATAAGTTATCCTTTCCACCCAAGAGTTTAATTCTTATTCAATGGGTGGATTTATTATCAAAATTAAGGATATTTGTTTCATACATTGATTTTATATAAATCATATTACTTAATAAAAAATAAAAATAAAAATTCCATTTTTAGTGGCGGAAGATATTAACTTATGGAATTGAATAATTAAAAAAAATTCTATGAAATCAAAGAAAAACTGTTAGATAAAATTTATATGTTTGAAATTCATAATATCAGCAAGAGATAGTGAATGTACCTATGATTCTTGAATGAGATGGATGATGATGAAAAAATTTTATTAGTAAAAGAAGCGTGATGCCTAAAAATTAATCAATTTGGATCACACCAATGTGTACGGTCCTATAAAACATATAAAAATATGATGGGAAATGAAGTTCATATCATTGGTATAAAATTACAGTACCATGAGATGCATCATGTTCATGAAAACTAAAATAAATATAATAGAGTGAATCAATATTTTTTGATGTTGAGATAAAAAAATATGGATATTAAAAATTCAATGATCAGATAATAGAAGAGAGTACACCCAAACTAGACTTGAAAACTACTCAGAGAAACATAGATTAATACATAAAGATTGATTAGTTATAACACCACAACAAAATTTAATGATTAAATGGTTAAAATATACAACAAACAATATAGTAAAGACACTACTCATTAAAAGTGGTATTAATTGAAATTATCATAAATTGGTGGTGTATGCATTGATTTACACTCAATAAAGGGATTTATTAAGTTATGGTGAGAATAATAATCCATATAATATGTGTTATAGTGTAAATGTTACTTTAAAACATTGTTCCGAAGTTAAGGAAACATTTTAAAAAAGTAGGAACATGGGGAAAATAGTGTGACACTTATGATGAAAGGGTGTTTATTTGTTATTAAAAAAATTATAAAGCATGAAAGTTCTTTAAACATCAGCATGGTAATATAATTTTGTGTAATTAAATCGATGGGGTTGAATATAAATAATAAATCACATGTAGAAATTTAATTTTTTAAAAACCTGAGAGGAATAAGGTGATCATGAATCAAATTCTATAGAATCTCAATGTTTATCACATGAGGATGATGCATATTCTAAATCAAGTGATGTAGTAGGTGATGAATATATTAAATAACTATATAAATATGTAAATGAAGAGTTTTTATTAGTAGGTGAAATATCATTGATGAAAAAGAAAAAAAATGAAAAATTCACACATAATAAGTGTCATGTAAACTAAATTATTATCAATGATAGAGCCAATATCAAATAATTAAGTATACAGATATGAGTAATGGGTGAATGATATGAATGAAAAGTTTCATCAAATTTAAAAGAAATAAATTTTAGAGTATGTGAAGAGGGTTTATGGCCACAATGTAATTGAAATAATATGAGTGTTTAAAAACTAATATGGTGATAATGGGAATGTGATGTAGATAAAAAACGATTTTTACGTAAAGAATATACTCAAGTTGAAGTCATTGATGTTGGGGAGAATTTTTCACTAGTGTAAATACATGAACCAATATAACTATTAATGTTAGTTCCATTTAAACGTTGGTTCAAAATGTAACAAATGTACTTGAAGAAAATACTCTATAATAAAGTGATAAATGTAGAAGTCTGTATTAAGAAATTGAAGGTATTTTGAAGACGGATTTATATATCTCAATGAATGCACCATAAACCTTGTGTTATTTCTTTGTTTCTTAATTTATCAATTAAGAATTCAAGTGAGTGGATGTTTATTACATATTCTTTGTGAAATAATATAAGGAAGACTATTTTATGATATATTTTTACATTAATGATATCATGCTTGGGAATGATAACAAGGAATTAGTTGAAGAAAGTTCAAAATTATCCGGATTGGATAATTATATATAAATTTTAGGTAAACTCACTTACACTATTTGTAAATAATTGAATAAAATTGGAGAGTATACTATTTTTTTATCAAGAAAAAAATATGTGAGAAATTGTTTAAACGGTTTTTCATGCAAGAATGTAAACTAGTTCTACCTCAAATCATTGTTATAACTAAACTCAATATGCATGCAGATAGAAAATATATAAGTTCAAATTTCTAGAGGAGAATTAATTTATGTATTTTTACTAGATAAATTTAATGATATACATTGAATTTTAACATCATTAACTGTGAGTTTAAAAATAAATCCATTGTAATAATTGTAACAACTGGACCCTGGTGACAGAACAAACACCCTGCCTTAACATGGCCATCGGTTCATGACCTGCCAGGTACCACCAGATGACCCAAAGACACATGGTCCCCACCCGGGGGCCCACTCAAGTTCCTGAACAGGTCATATGACTAATGATAGCTCCTACAAGACAACACATGTCATTTCCTGTGTGCTTTATCCTCACACACACACACCTTAGGAATCATCCAAGAAGGTCAACTATCCTGATCACAACTCCATGCCAAGAACTTTTAACTATAATATTCTAATATAGAAGGATCGGGAAAATGAGTGTGTTCCTTATTGACATAAGTCATATCATTTAGTCATTTAACTCTTTACCAATCTAGGGTGTTACATTACCCCCCCCCCCCCCTCGTAGAGAACAACGTCCTCATTGTGGGTCCTACATCTCATCCAAGGTAGTACACCACACTTAAGGATGGGTTTCTCCACTGATACCAAATGTAACAGCTGGGCCCCAGTGACATCACATACACCCCCCCCCCCCCCCCCCTTAACTTGGTCATCGGGTCCTGGCCCACCAGGTACTTCCAGTTGCACCGCAGATACGTGGTCCCCACCCTAGGGCCCACCCACATGCCTGAATGGGTCATCTAACTAATGATATTCCCCACATGCCAACACATGTCCTTTCAAATGTGCTTTTACCTCACTCACATGCACCATAAGAAACTTCCTAGAAGGTCATCCATCTTGATCACTACTCCAGGCAAAACATGCTTAACTATAGAGTTCTAGGGAGGCTCTTGAAATGTAAGGTGAACCTGGTTGACATAAGTCATATAATTTATTTATTTAACGCTATATCATTCTGAGGTGTTACATTCAATGTACCAAATTGGCCCTGGTGACAGCACAAACACCCCACCTTAACATGGTCATTGGGTCCTTGCCCACCATGTACCACCAGTTGCCCCGCAGACATGGGGTCCCCACCCTTGGGCCAACCCACATTACTGAATGGGTCATCTGACTAATGATAGTATCCATAGGCCAACACATGTACTTTCCAGTGTGCTTTTTCATCACTCACACACACCCTAGGAAACGTCCTAGAAGGTCACCCATCTCGTTCACTACTCCAAGCTAGGAATGCTTAACTATGGTAGAGTGATGGTCCTCACCTAACTAATTTTGGGTGTCAGTTATCATTGAAGGGTGATGCAACCAATTCCTATTACACACATGCAATATTGAGGAAGTTCATATGCATGAGAACATTTTGGTTTGAGTTGGAAAGCATTGGCAAAACCATTTCCATGAAGTAGGGTCCTCAATATTGATTTTATTTTAATGATTCATTTTTTCTGATCTACTATTTTGTATAAAGTTGACTACGATATTGGATCAAATTTCATGTTGGTGTAAAATGATTTTTTAGATTATGAAATCATATTTTGGAAGCTAAAAACATAATATTTAGAATGATATGTTCATTTAGCCTACTGATATGTGTTTTTATATTTCTACCCTTACTTGTTGATACACTTGGGTTAAATGGTCTTTATGGGTATTAGTTGGGATATGTTTTGATAATTAATTGGGAATTATTTATGTCTATTCAAATTATAATTAAGATAATTAATTAAGGGGATTGATTATATATTGTGATAATTAATTGTGTTCTTGAAGATTATAATTTAGATAATTAATTAGGGGAATTAATTATGAGATATTGAATTGGCTAATTGTTATGATTAATCAAAGTATTAATTAGGATTTTTTTGGATTAGTTATTATAATTAATTGTGAATTAATTCTGTGATTTTTCAGTAATGAATTGGATAATTAATTTTGGAAATTAATTATGGGAAAATGAGATTTATAATGGGATAATTAATTGTGAATTAATTATGGGATTGAGTTTTTAATATAGATAATTAATCAGGGGATTAATTATGAGATTTTGAATTAGATATGTTGAGATAATTAATGGTGGGTTAATTATGGTCTTTGAAGATTGATTAAGATAATTAATTGGGAGATTAATTATAAAAAGTTGTGATTTGGTTTGGATAATTAATTGTGGAAAATTAATTATAGAATGAGATTTGTGTGGATTGATTAATTAATTTATAAATTAATTAGTGGGTATGTGTACTTAGTTAATTGTGGGTTAACTAAGCGTTTTGATGTGTTTCACTAATCCTAGTATTAGTAAGGGAATGAATGTAAATCTTAGGGAATTAATTTTTGGTCCTGTATTAGTTAATTTGTGAATTAATTAATGAATGAGAACTAGTTTATAGACATGGTTTCTAGACCAATGGAGAATTTGAGACTTGGAAATGGTGTTCCTCCCTAATAGTTATCAAATGATGTAAATGATTGATAATATGGGTGCTAGAAATGGTGTTCTAGAACAATGGAGATGTTGGGACATGGACATGGTGTTCCTCCCCAATATTTATCTAAGACCTTAGATGTGAGGTATTAGACCTAGAAATATACACCGATTGAGACTTGGTATGTTATATAGCACATTCTTCACCAATGATATTAGGTGTTAAACATGGAGTTCTACACCAATAGTATAAATATATGAACATGGTTTTTGGGAATTAGACAAGGCATTGTTCAATAACGAGATTAGGTGATAGACATGGCGTTATACAACAATAGTATTTTATATGAATGAATTATGAAATGAATGAGAGATGTGGATCAAACCTAAGTTAAATGTGATTAAATAATGTATGGTTGAAAATGATTAGAATTACGACATGTGACCAAGTTAGAGTTGATGTATGGGAAATCATGGGAACCTTAGAGATAATAAATGATTAAATAGAGAATAATTGGTAAAGTGTTGACAGGTATTTATGCTTGATAAATATGGTTGTATGATTCTTGTGGAGACTCTTATTCTAGATACATGATGAAGTAGGTATCGTTGTCAGGTGTCCCTTTGGAACCTGGACAGGTGGTTGGTTATGTACTCAATTTCGTTATTTCCATGTTATATCAGCACACCGTTAGTTATATTGTATTGTCTAGATTGAGCTAGAAAACCGGTGGTCCTGGCCTACTGAGATGTATATCTCACACCCTATTCAGGCCGCCATTTAACTGGGGTACCCGGTTATACTTTCTTATTTGTAGGACTTTGGACCTTTTCTTGTGGATGTTACTCATACTTGGTAGTTAGGAGAAAAGGACCGAGTGAGAGCTTGGAATGCTCGTGGAGATAGCCCTTGGGGATTGGATTCTTTTTATTATTTATGTATTGAAAGGTAATGAATTATATTTTTTTTACCTATTTCAGATATGTATTACCATGACATGAATTCATTGTATAAACTAGCATTGGCTACTTTCTTTATTCAGTTGATTATTACATTATATCTACTTCCACTTTTGTTTGAGTTTATTATTTATTACCACTGTGCACTCGGAATATGAGGGTATACTCTCCCCGCTAACTATCCATATACCATCGCTTCTTATTGGTATCCTCTGGCATACTAGGAGACGCGCTTGTGGTCATGTGGCGACCGATCCAGCTACTGGTTTGAGGGTAATTCGGGTTGGGATGTTACAAGAATATATTACTATCAAAACAATAATATTGATGTATGGATAATATACCCTTGATCATGGATTGGTAATTGATATAGGAAAAAAATAATAACTAGTAAAATATTTAGATTGATATTAGGTTGATAATGATTTAGATAGAAAATATATAAGTGGAGGATAATATTTCATTGGAAATAAATGTATTCCATTTCTATGTAAAAAAGATGACTACCATGCCTAACACAATAAAAGAATAATATATTATTTTTAAGAAGAAGTATAATCAGTTTATATGGATGAAACAATAATAATGGAAACTTATCAAACAAGTGAAAGTGTCTATTTTGATTTTAGGTGATAATTTTTTTCTATTGATCTAATAAGGAACCATATATGAAATTAATACGCAATGTACATTTAAATAAGGTATAAATTTGTAAAATAGAATGTCTATTATAGAGTTTTCATCATGTAGAACTTTAAAAAAATTAAAAAAAGTAGAATATATATTCATAAACAATTATTGAAACCAATATTTGGGAATTTATTGTAATTATTTTGTTTAACCAACTCTCATAGCTTGAAGTGGATTGTAATATCCCCTATACCTATATGAATAAATTAATTAACATGATTTTAATATGTAACATGAAATTATCCTTTGTTTTGATTTTAAAATGGGATGAAATTAATGAATTATAGAGAATGTATGAAAACATGTTTTGTGTTCAATAAAGAAATTATTAAGAAATTTTGAAATTGAAAAAAAACATGATTGGAGTTCAATAAGAATAATTAGATAATTACTCTCATATCAAGGTGGATAAACCTAGTCTTAGGGGGTAGTTTATATTATAATAATCAAGGAGAGATAAAATCATAGGTAATAACATAAATATGTGTAAATATGAGAGATGGAATATCATAGTGGAAGTTATATCTAAATTAATGGTTAATTAGTAGTTAAAACAAGAATATGGTTTAATGTGATTGTTTATATGAAAAATATTCACTCTTGAAATCTTGGTTTCTACAGAAAAAATTACGCATGTATACTTATAGTTATAGATGATATTTTCAAATTCTATTTTGATATATTAGAGTATGAGGAATCATGAATTTATCTTTATATTCAAAAAATACTGAATGTTGGTAGAATATTGGAACCTAAGTTATTTAAGAGAGAAATATCATAATGAATTTTAATTAAATTAATTAGTTGATGAAACATAGTCAAATTTTATTTCATTTATAAGAAACTATAGTTAATGGTTTATATATGATCTGGATTAAATCCTGAAGGAGTATTGGTTTATTTAGTGATTTGGAAGATTTTATTATTAGAAAATGAGAAAACACACAAGAATTGAATTAAACCCCACCGTGGTTATCTAACTACCATTTTGGATAA
The DNA here is from genome assembly GCA_963277665.1 of Viscum album. NCBI lineage: Eukaryota > Viridiplantae > Streptophyta > Magnoliopsida > Santalales > Viscaceae > Viscum > Viscum album. The sequence goes on from OY728164.1 coordinate 197,845,123, forward strand.
GGGTTTTTTTACATGAAATGGTCTACAAAGTGGCTTGGTTGATGATGATTTAGAGTTAACAGACACCATACAAGGAAAATATTTCATGGTTATACCAACCATTCCATTTTCTTGTTAACCACCACTGTTGTATATACTATTTTTGAATGGTAAATTTGGAAAAATTCCTAAGTTCCATTGGATATATAAAACATTATATAAATGATTTTGTTTCATAAAAAAGAAAGTATCAATTTCTATAGTTGAAAGATGATTATATTTTACATCTTCGAATATAAAAATATGCAAAGATATACAACCACATTATAGTGTTCATCATGTTAAGGAAATGTGATTTCAATATTTAATTATTAAAATTTTGATCAAACTTATAATAATAATTCTACAGGATATTTTCAGAAAAATGGGTAACTTAATTATAGTAGAGGCATATGAGATAATTTTTACAGGAAACTAGATCAATGAAGTTTACAACCATTCTACCATGTGGGGTAGTTTATAAATAAAATTTTAAAGAAGATATAAATATTTTAGGAGAAATAAATTTTAAGGTCATGGTATTTTTAATCAATTATTTGACCAAAAAACTATTATATATGCACTAAAATGTACCTACATGTGATTCATGTACACATTCATATTATGTATGAGATATATAAATAATACATGATATTATATATATAGTATATGATTTATAATGTATGCATGCGATGGATGAATATATATATATATATATATTATTTCTCCTAAATGGTTTATTAATATGTTTCAATACCTTATTAATGGATTAATGAATTTTAATTAAATTCATTGAAAATATTCATTGAATAATACCCAACAGTCAAAAATTCATATAATGTGTTTGAGATGCCTTAGGCTTTTTCTATATAAGAAGATGAGATCCACACTTATTTTGGGTGCATGTGTTGTGATTTTTATAAGCCACTGAAATACTATTTACCCCATGAAACTCCCTTTATATTATTTGTGAAGTTACTAGCACTCATTCATATTCCAGGTATCCTCATGAATCATTCATTGATCAATTGGTTGTTGTATATCCTCATAGTTGGGGTGCTTATCTTCACTAATAATTGTGATATCCCATTTGTAAAATCCATTAAAGGATGAATTTGGAAGCTCTTGTAACAATTATTTTTTTTTGTACACTATTTTTAATAATATTATCTCATTAATTTGTTGATGATAGTTATCATATGTTTTGGGTTGTATTTTGATTTATACGGTCACTAGTTGATCATAAAAATACATGAAGTGGTATCATAGGTTTTTTTATTCCAGATTTAATCTTATTTTGATCATTGGATTTTGAAGGGAAAATGAAATATAGTGTTTTTATAAAACTATAAAATATTGCTGAACGTTATCCATGCTGTGTAAGGGTAAATTTGATATACCCTTATGAACATTGTCTCTATAATAGTAGTACCTTAAGATATAAGGTATGTATAGGTTTAACCTCTACATTATCATTAAAAAAATTAGTTTCATAAAGTTACTACCATTATTTAATGGGTTTTTCATAATGGTCGTCACCAATTTACACATATGCAAAAGTGTATATGAGATGCAACATAAGGGTCCCTGATGTTTACCTTTACATATCATAAGGAGTTTTGAATATACCTTTATTGAAATGAGTTTCGTTATAGTAAGAACATTATTTTATGAAGGTTCAAAATGGTAATTATAAGGCCCAGCCTTAAACCTTACTTAATCTTGAGTTATTATAAGATTACACATTGAGGATATTTTCAGGTTTAGAGTTTTAGAGAATTAGATCATAAAAATTGAATTACATTCCAATTTTAAACAAAGTGGTTCCATACAAGATAGTATTCATTTTTCCCATCAATGAAAACATATTTAAAATAAAACATGGATTCTTTCTTGACACTTCTTTGACACTATCATCATATCATGTACCATTCCCTTGACCTGTGAAAAACATTTCAAAAACATGGGATGAGCATAATAAGCTCAATAAGGGTTATAAAAAAAATATGAAATGTAAACTGTATTCCATGCATGAAATCATACTTTACTCATAAAACATAATCACATACCTCATCAAGTCATGAATAAATCATAGAAATCATAAGACATAAAGGTAACTTGAGGCATTCATAACATTCTTACATAGGGAGTAACCCTCTTGGTTACGTTTGGAATACCCATCACAGTATATTCCCTAAATCTCTTTGGAGAAACCTTAAGGTTTAACTCCTTCGCGTTACCCAATGCATTGGAGAGCTATATCGGGCTCACCCGCCCTTAGTTTATCACGGAACCATCCGTCATCATAATAATTCCCAAGAACCATAACATAATCGTATCACATAAAAAATGCATAAAGGAAACATAAAATTTCCACATTTCAATCACAAGATATCAATACGACACATTGATATAATAAAAACATTGTAAAAACCATTTTCAATACCAAAATAAAATAAAGGTAAAACATGGTATTTATTTTTCATTTAAAAAAAAATTATGGCTTGTAGAGGAAGACGAAGCTCAAATAATGGTCATGGAAGTGGAGAAGTCGTTGTCGCTGCCTACGTACGACAAAAACATTCCCTTTTGTCATTTAGTAAAATTCTTCGTATAAAAAAGATTCCTTTTAAATAAGCATAAAAGTCAAAGGGGTTTATACACCGTATAATAGAAAGTTGTGTATAAAACAAAATATGCCTCAATGAAAGGAGATTGAGACGAATTCCCTTACCTCGTATCCGACTTGACTCGATCGTTCTTTAATATTCTGAATAATAAACTTGAGTTAATTTCTAATTTCTTAAGAACCTTTTTCAAGTTCATTATTCCTTTTATATCACTTATTATCATGTCATGAACACTATGTATTTATTTAAGTTAATAACGGTCATTCTAACGATCATTGGTACTTGAGTCAAAAATAAACTCTTTATAATTACAAGTTGTTCATGTATCCATTATATCCATAATTATATTCAGGATATAGATATAATATATATCCAATATATGAATTCATTTATAATAATACATAACATTTAGAGGTAATAAATGAAATGCACCGTTCATGGAGACGGTAAGCCGTACGTACGCATGAACGCTTCTTCCATTTGTATTTCATATTTAATTAAATTAAAACATAATGATACATAATAGTATTTTAATTACAGTATGGTATCATATATAATATAATTAAATCTATCCTTTATACGTACCACATATGGTATTAACGAATCAAATCACTTTGAGGGGGCGGTAGTCCGCACTTCCTAAAATGAAGATATCGCGTTTAACCATAATGAAAACCAAAAAGGTATGCCATAAATGAAAAATACAGAAGCTTAATGAAATCATAAACATATTATATATCATATATAAATATAGTTACATCTTAATGGCCACCATTGAAGGTGTTAAAAGAATATTGAACAATCATCGTTTCGTGAGGCAGAAATTCACCATCCACAGAAACAGTATGTTCTTTAACCATTAGATGTAGGTGTGTGTAAGTGTAGATTGAATACTTCTTATAACAACATACTAGTATATTGAAGATACTGGAGTTGTTACAAAAGAAATTAATAAAAAGAGATTAGGGGGTTGGAGAAGCAAAATAAAACAAAAGAGCATTAGAGAAGACTTTAACTTTTAATCTTGTAACTCCCTTTGGTTTGAACCAAAAGGGTTTATTGAAGAGATTCCTGACTAAGGTAAGTCCTCTAAGATGAGAAGAGGGATGTGGAGAGAAAACATGGGCAGGGGTTGGCTGAGAAGAAGGCTTGAGAAGTGTGGGTAAGGTGGTAGAGGTGGGTGCCTTTTATAAGAGGAGAGGAGGGGCACTCTTGAAAAGGAATAAAATGTTACTTTATTTTCAAATTAGTTTCGGATTTTAAAGGTCCCAAATTGATTTATTTTAAGTATAAGGTGATAAGGGTTCGAACTATACTCACCCAATAGGTTTTTAACATGTGTAGGTATTAGATTTTACTTTATATTTTCATTTTATTTAAATCTTTAAATAATGAGGTAATCGCTACATCATCATGATGTCATAAATAATTTAATCTATTTAATGTCTAAAAATTATAAAAAAAATACTATGATGTAGGAAATATATTTTTATTTCCAATGACTATTTATAGTCCAATAGATCAATTATGTATACAAAATTAAAAATGTTTTACTTAGGTGATACATTCTTTGATATATGTAACTTTCTTTAAAAATATAAAGATAAAAAGTCACTTTCACACAAAAGTGATTCCATGGAGTCCCCAAGTTTGGAACATGGTATTCCATGGTCGGCCATGAGAAAACCAGTAGAATTAGGACAAATTTTGTGGTCATTTATTATTATTATGATATTATTTTATTATCCTTAACTACCTGATTACTCATTAATCAAGATAATTAAAGATAATTACCGTCGTTACTATTCATAATGTTCAAAAGAAAAAGAGTCTTAATTACATAATTTGAACCTTCTGATTCAAAATATGGAATCCATTTTACCAAATTCCAAACATATAAATTTCAATAATTAATTTAAAAATAATTCCCATTGTCAAAACAAATAGTGGGTTTTTTTGAAACAATATCTTTGAAAAGTTTGGCACTTGTTCATGCCCAATTCCAAAGTGAAATTAATCCCAATGACCACCATTGTATTACATGGTAAAAATATATCCTATTTAAACTTTAAAACCAGTTAAAAATATAATCTAACCATATAATTAAATTAGCTTAAAAAGCAGTTTTGATGTAAAATGCAGTATTTTTCACTATTCATTAAAAAAATGAACATTGTCAGAAAAATACCAAAAAATTATCCAATGTAAATTTCAATGTCTCAATCATAAATAATAATTTTATTTTGACAAATATAGCTTATAAAATTGTCAAAAGTTTGATTTAAAAATGGTTTGCCATCAAAAGGCAGTAAAACAATCTTTTAAAAATATTAGTGTATTCCATGCTTAAGATTGGATTAATTCTCATTTTAAGCCTCTAAAACACTATATAATTCATAAATAGACATAGATAAGAATATATATTATTCATTACTTACCTGGATGTTACATCCTTCCCCCCTTTAGAAAATTGTGTCCCCGCAATTTATTTACTTATTGAATAAGTGGGGGTATTTAGCCCTCATTGCATTTTCAGATTCCCATGTTGCCTCTTCAATCATGTGGTTTTTTCACAAAACCTTTACCTGATGAATCACCTTATTCCGTAACACTTGATCCCTGTGGTCAAGAATCTGGACCGTTTTTTCCTCATAAGATTGGTTCTCTTCCCGCTGAACTACCTCTGGACTCAAAACATGAGATGGATCTGGCATGTACTTCCTTAACATTGAAACATGAAAAACATTGTGTACCTGAGATAAACTTGGAGGTAAAGCCACTCGGTAAGCAACTGATCCAACTCTCTCCAAAATTTCATATGGTCCAATGAACCTTGGACTCAGCTTTCCTTTCTTACCAAATCACATAACACTTTTCCATGGTGAGACTTTGAGAAAAACATGATCACCAACCTCAAAAGAGAGATCATTCCTCCTATTGTCCGCATAACTCTCACTAATGGAAATAGCACCTATACCCACGGTTTTAAACCATGGGTATATCCCTTGAAACCGTGGGTATATCCTATACCCACGGTTTCAAGAACTGCCGGCTGCAGTGCCGTCGCAATAGGGCTATACCCACAGTTTACATAGAACCGTGGGTATAGATGAAGAAAAATTCACATTACCCACGGTTTAACAAACCGTAGGTATAGACATATATACCCACGTTTTGAAAACCATGGGTATAGTGATTTACATCTCGCCATATGTACCCACAGTTTGCAAACCGTGGGTACAGTGATTTAAATCTCGCCACATGTACCCACTGTTTGCAAACCGTGGGTATACTGAATTAAACTCCCAGAATGTACCCACGGTTTGGAAAACCGTGGGTATAGACTTGTTCCCTAGGCAGCTGCAACTCCACCTCCCTACCATTCTGCACCTACAGACATATCAATCCTGCCATTCAAATATATCAGAAATCAACAATAATATGAAAATACCTACTCTGGTATATCAATCCCAACATGAAAATACAATGGAAATTAGAGGACCTCGTCAAAGCATCTTGACTAAAAAATAGAGGAAGACTCACATTCTTACCAAACACCGTACTGCTGCATGTGCACCTGTGCAAGCTTGCTGCTGGAGTATCCCACTAAACTGGTGAACTTCCTTTCACCAGAAATAACATTCATATCTTCAGAGTCGACAAAGCCAACATGATGTATCTATTGAAAGGAAGAGAAAAAATTATCTCAAACCCATAATTGTGGTGCAAAGAAAGCAGTAATGAAATGAAACGCGGTCAAAAATCAACTAATAAATCATGTAGATGTAACGAGTAAACGAGCAAATCACTAAGACAGGACATTCTCATAAAGTTTTGCACTTTCAATTTAAGAAGTAATATGTAAAAGACAAATAATTGTTCAGAAAAAAAAACTTACAATACAATTAATGTTAACAATTCGACTTGGAGAAGCTGTAATAAGAGATGGAAAGAGAAAAACTGTAAGTAATGCTGGAGCCAAATGATTCACTTGCATATGTTGCTCGTATCCATCCTCTGAAAACGTCTGTTGTTCTAATTATAATAAAATGTTATCTCATGTTGAGTTATTTGTGTAAGATTCCTCAACTCTATCACAACCTGAACCACTTTATGTCTAACCCAAACCTGTTTAACTCATGTCATGTCCAGATACCATGTCAAGTTAAAAAATTTCACTTCCAATTTAGGCAAATATAAAATAATTTTAAAAATTCTAATACAGAAATCTGATGCCCCCATCAAACAATATTGGCCTCCTACAATGAACATTAAAAACCTATGATCAAAGCACATGGAGGAATAATAATTCATTTACCATTGGAATTCCCAAAGCCTTAAGATCCCCATCACCCATGTGTAACAGGGCTGCCATGTCATCCTAGAAAACATAGAAACATGGAAACATGAAAACATTAAAACAGAAAAGAAAGAATGTGTATACATGAGTTGAATTCAAAAGCTAAAATAAATAACCATCACTTATGGTTAAAAATTAATAATGAAAATATTAACAACCTATTAATGCACTTATGTCAGTTTATTTCTCTGACCAAAAGAACTAGATTAACGTAGGCAGAATCAATGGACTTGACCATAGAGAAGTTCGTGATTTTAGAACAATCTCGCAGCCAATTTATTCGACTCGTTCATGAATGAAAGAGGTGGAAATTTCTTGTTAAACATCCTTTGAAATTGATATCTCGCTTCTATGTTTATTAATTGTCTTTAAATATCATTTAAATTCTTGTTTTAAAATTCTGTTTGAATTGATTTTTTCTTACAAATCACGAAGTTAACAATTAAGTAATGCCAGGCTCTTTCAGATCACTCGTGTTCCTTGTGGGATCGACCTTGGACTATAGTTGTTATACACCTTAGTAGTATAGTGATGGATCAAGTATATTCATAAATTCTAAGCTTAATTGTCAGTTGAAAGTAAAGACATTGGTCGGCGAGTCAAGTAACTTCACCCATTTCAATTATAGAGATACCATTTTATCCTTCAATCAATACTTGTACATATCTTCCAGTTTCAAAATCATAGGTATCATATGGGTACACAAACATGTACATGAAAATGAAGGCATTGTTCTAGAAGTTGCATAGAATCATCATGTGCTTTATTTAGTGTTTTAACATATTCATTCTAGAGTGACTGGGATGAGACCCTTTTCTTCTATCACCAGGCCTAGTGAACCAGGAGCTTCCAAGAGGAACCTAACCCATTTCAAAGATAGTTCTCTAATTTAAATTTTTTGATGGTTAAATACATGATCCTCCCCCTCCCCCTACCCAGCCCCTCCCCATCCCTCCCCACTACCCAACCCTCACCCTCCCCCCCTGCCCAGCCCTCACCCTGCCCAGCCCTCCCCATCCCTCCCCAATGCCCAGACCCTCCCCATCCCTACCCACTGCCCAGCCCTCACCCTCCCCCCTGCCCAGCCCTCACACTGCCCATCCCTCCCCATCCCTCCCCGCTGCCCAGCCCCTCCCCATCCCTCCCCACTACCCGGCCCCTCCCCATCCCTCCCCACTGCCCAGCCCTCACCCTCCCCCCTGCCCAGCCCTCACCCTGCCCAGCCTTCCCCCTCCCCCCTACCCAGCCCTCCACCTACCCAGCCCTCCCCCTCCCCCCTGCCTAGCCCCTCCCCCTCCCTCCCCACTGCCCAGCCCTCCCCCCCCCACCCAGCCCTCCCCCTGCCCAGCCCTCACCCTCCCCCCAGCCTAGCCCTCCCCCTGCGGAGCCCTCCCCTCCCCCCTGCCCAGCCCTCCACCTGTCCAGCCCTCCCCCTCCCCCCCTGCCTAGCCCCTCCCCCTCCCTCCCCACTGCCCATCCCTCCCCCTTCACAACCCTCCCCCTGCCCAACCCCCCTCCCCCTGCCCAACCCCCCTCCCCCTCACCCTCCCCTCCCCCCTGACCAGCCCTTTCCCTACCCAGCCCCCTCCCCCGCCCCCCTGCCCAGCCCCTCCCCCTCCCTCCCCACTGCCCATCCCTCCCCCTGAATCTCCCTGCATGAAATATGTAGATGCATGACATTTTTTATTTGGATGAAAACCCAACCAGGTAAGGTACTTCAACTGTTAGAAAACATCCTAAAATTTTGATAAGGTACTACAACTCACTATATTACAGAATAGATTATAACAGAAAACAAATCTAAAATCGGATGTCCAACTAAATATGTTCCCTTAAGGTATGTTTATTTAAGGTAATACAACTCACTGTAATACAAAACAGATTATAACACAATAAATACCAGTCAAACTTATGAAGAATGTAATTATCACTATATCATTTACTGCTTGAGTTGTAAACAATATAAACTTCCATACATCCTATCATGTTGAAGAGTTAGTTGGGAAAAAAATACCTTCATCAATCCTCACTGAGACATAAATGATACACATCTCTAAAGTTTCTTCTCCATGCTTTTAAATTGAAGGCATTCATTCCATCAGCCCATGCACATTCCCCAATATTTTGGTTCATCACTATGCTGGGATGAGAACAATCAAAGTATGTCTAGAAACTCTTAGACATGACCAACAAAAATCAATATACAGTGGAGTCAATAGTGAAAACATATCACCTGCATTCATATGTTGGATGGAAGGGAGGTTAACTCCATGATTTTATGACTAATAACCTACATTCATATAGTGTGTAAATGAAAATGAAAAATGATTCACGTAGGGAGGTTAATTCCAAAATTTTAGGAAAACATACATGTTGTAGAGATCTGGAACTTATTAGTGCAGGATTCCCTTGATCTCTTCATGTGCAGAGTGAGTCACGTGCAATATATAAATAAAAATAATCAATATTCATCTAAAAAGATGAAGTGCGTAATAACGTATAAAAAAGTATTATGTGAAGGGAAATAATGAAAATTGTCTAGGTGATTATTTCAACGATATTACGAGAACATACCTATTGCGGGGTGAGCAACACATCTGTCAAGATTCGATTAAAGTGGCTGCTCTAGGAGGTTCTGTTAACATCCACCTCACCCGTTCACTTGCTTTGTGTTTCCAGCGCACCCTTCAAGAACACTTTCAGCTTCCAGAATGTTGATTCACTCTGCATCCCACATACCAATTATGGCCGAAAACCGAGAGGAAACAGAGAATTTGTGCTGCAATGAATAGTCAGAAATGTCAAGTTTAATGATAGCAACCAGAAGTGTTTACCTTCAACTGGAAGACAGTGCCCCATTGATGATTGTTCAGAAGGCACTGAAGAAAGGTGATGTCATGGGAGTGGTCGATCCTCTAATGTGCCATGGTAATCAACTAAATCAGCTGCAAATTCATTTCTGGGAGCACTTGAAGTCCTACTACATCATATTATGAAAATATGAGTCTGGGGTTAAATTGGATATTTGAGGATGCAGTTGAGTAAAAAGAAAACTTTTCATGATGTAAAAAATTGTTTGGTAAAACCATACCTTTAGCGACGGTGGATAAGTCGACCCAGTGTCCAGCTCCTCCCCCATCCCCTCCCCCTACCCACCTCCCCCTCCCCCTCCTTCCCACTGCCCAGCCCCTCCCCCTCCCTCCCCACTACCCAGCCCCCCTGCCCAGCCCCTCCCCCTCCCTCCCCACTACTCAGCCCCCTGCCCAGCCCCTCCCCACCTACCCAGCCCCTCCCCCTCCCTCCCCACTTCCCAGCCCCTCCCCCCTGCCCAGCCCCCCTGCCCAGCCCCTCCCCCTACCCAGCCCATCCGCCTCCCTCCCCACTGCCCAGTCCCTCCCCCTCCCCACCTGCCCAGCCCCTCCCCCTCCCTCCCCACTAAAAAAGATTTTTATTTTGTGTTTGGAGTCTTCCTGAAACACACAAAACCACATTAAAAAATTAGAGAAAGGAAAACTGAAAAAACACAAACAGCATATGAAACATCTAAGTCAGTTAGTCAGCTCCAAATATTCATATAACTGTCAGATCACATACCAATCCGTGCCTTTATGTTTAAAGAAAAATATCAGAATCATCTAAACCTTATCAACGCCTTCAATAGATGAGCTCTTCTGCTTCAAAGTGGTGGACAGGGTCATACTCGCCTGATGAACATCCTCTACATGTCGAGTATATGAAAAAGAGATTACGTGAATGCAGCCCCCTCCCCTCCCAGCCCTCCACTACACCCCCCTCCCAACCTTCCCCTCCCAGCCCCCCCCCCCCCAACCCTCCACTGCAGCCCCCCATCCCAAGCCTCACCTCCACTGCTAAGGCCAAGATTAGATGGTGAGATAATAATTAACACACCAAACCATAAAAACAAAAATGGCATGTGAATATTACCTAAAGAATTTTCAAATAACACCCCCGATGAAAACATAATCCAAAATGCATTTCATTGCATAAAGAAATTCACATACAAGTAGTCCACCAACACAAAAAAAATTAAAACTCCAATACAAGTCTCTCTGCTAAGTCAAAAATGGAGGGGATTAATATCCCCCACATCACCATAAATGGCATCCCCATGTCCAGCATCATCATCAGGAGCAGCAACATCATCAGCATCATCATCACCAGCTTCAACATCATCATCGTCATCATCATCAGCAGCAATCTCATCACCAACAACAGCATCAACAACATCCTCACCAGCTCTATCACCACCACCGTCATCGCCACTAAGACCCTCATGGGAATCACCTGAGGCATTATGTAAAGAGCGCATTGATTCTATACATGAATCAAATGTGGCAGAAACCTCTGGTGGTAGTGACTGACTCAACATTGACATAGATTTCATGAAATTTTCATTCATTAGCATACTTTTTTCACGCTCCTCTAATACTATTTTCTTTGTCGCAGCTAATTCATCATGCATACTTTCCAACTCAGAGGCCTTAGAGGCATTATAGGAGTCCGATGATGACCAATACCTAGAGGGGACAATGTTTTTTTCTATTCTACAACGGACTCTTCCTGGATGGTCCACACCTAACACCTAACTCAAATGATCATTTGGCCCTAAGTTGTCAGCTTCCTCATCCATGGCCTCCAAGGCAGTCTATTGAAATTATACACATATTAAATGATGAATTTCATATAAATGTTTGAAATATATATAAAAAAACTTACAATTTTTTCTTTTGTTTGTGAATTAACTGCAGTTCCATCTTTTCTTTTCCTACTAAAGCGGAATAATTTGGCACAAGGTATAGGACCTTCAATGCCCCATTCAGCTTGCTGCATATGAGAAATGCACAATTTTGGATTACAACCATATATGATAAATGCAAAAAATTAGATTGAACTTACCAGCCGCTTCTCATGATCAGGCATTGTTGTGCGCCCCAATGTGTGTAGATATATCATTTCATCTTTGTTTTTTGTTTTTCGTTGACACTTCCTAAGAAACAAGAAAAAAATACAAGTAATAAGAATTAAATTTTATATAAAAACCAGTAAATATGGGTAGTACCTTATACTGTTCAGTCTTCCAATGTGCGATCATTTTTTGATATTGACTTTTTGGACTGTCGGGGTTTGTGGGTACACCCTCTAACTCGGTACCCACTCTTCTCTTCCAACCAATATGTAACTCATACCTATATGACCGCCAATACGCTCCAAGATCACTCAACCTAGCAGCTTTGGCAGCTTCACCGTAAGGAAAGTTAAATCGACTCTACAACGAAAATGTTAAGTCATATAAATACATTACTAATATAAATATAAATTTATAAAATTTCTGTACCCATATCTGCGCCCATGCCCTATCCTTGATGTTAGCACTAATATGTCTCCATGAGACCGGTTCCACCAGAACGATATCATGATATTTTGTTAAAGTATCCATGAAACTTCTACACTCTTTTTAATTTTTACCTACCATTTGATTTTGAGGATTTTAATCCACCATAATCTGAGTTTCACAATTCAAGGCATCCCGCATTCGAGTGCGCCCACCTATCCTACTAGAAGATCCCACTAAATAACATAAGAGGTGAAAAGAGAAGATTTAAGTGAAAATACAATAAGACAAAAGTTAAATTCTATAATTTGAAACATTTATATATAAAAAAACCTGATGCAGGCTCCTGAATAGGCTGTGAGGCATCCGTGGACTGTGTTGGATCAACATCCTCCAAAGGAAGTATCTGTTCCACAGCATGCTCCGGCTGATCTTCATGAACAGGAGTGGAAACTGAAGGAATGGAATCAATATGTGTATGATGGATGGTAGGAAAAGGAGGTGGCGTAGACATGTCAGAATATGTGTAGTAGGTCTGGGGATACATGAATGGATATGGAAATTGTGGAGGTGAGAACATCGGTCGAGTCGGCGTGGACATGGAATGGGAAAAAGAGGTTAAATGGGATGATGACGGCAGCATGTATGGGAACATCCTAGGGGTCTCAAGCGGAGGGTGGACATGTGTGGTAGATGGGATGTCCACTGATGGGTCAGTGTGGGGAGTGGTAAGATGGGAGCTCCGCCTAGGTCTGGGAGGATCCCTACTCGGTCCCATACTAGGAAGAGGAATCTCTGAAGTTATATATCCCTAAAATAAATTTGATCAAAAATATGAACTTCATATTATATGTAATGCGGAAGATAAAAATTAGAATTATTATACTCACTGAAGACAACTCACGCTCGCGTCTAACAGGATCAACATCAAATAATCTTTTCTTGCGAGCTTCTGTAGTTTTCTTCATAATCTGTATAAGAATGAAATAAATATTTTTTCGCAACAATTTTTAAATATCATACATACAACTTAGAAGCCAAAGAATAAAAAAAATGTCATAACATCTTTCAGTAATGATAATTTACAACCAAGTTATACAATTTTTAAAACCACATTTTAAACCCAGTTTTCTGAATTGAAATAAATATAATTAAATGAAACAAAACAAACCAATACTAAAACAGACATATCATTCCAAACTAAAACTAAATTATAGTAATTAAATTCGTACCAACCTGAGAAACTCACGTCAATGTAAACTGAATGAACTCTGAATATATATGGTTTCTTTTATATATTACCCTCCACTACCTCAGGTTCAACATCATCTCTCACAATGGGACAATTTGTGTCATCAAATACAATATTTTGGCTAACACCGATGGGGGCGTCAATGGTGACAATTTCATCCCCAGCATCATGAAAAATATGTCTTGGGATTACTTCATTAATGAAACTGTAATCAGGTTTCAGATGATCTTTCACATAAAACACTTGTTTTTCGATTGATGCCAAAATGTATGGTTCATCGGTATGCAGGAATCGACTCATGTCAATAACTCTAAATCCGCAATCATCAATAAATGTACCATGTCACATCATTGAATCTAACCATTTACATTTCATCATAGTGACTTGACCTTGAGAGTAGAAATCTAATAAAAATATTTTCTCAACCAGTCCATAATAATAAACATATTCATATCAAGGTTGACTATCTGATGCACTGGCATAAAAATCTGTTCTAGCAGTTAACATAACACCATCATGTTGTGTTATCATTTTCACCACTTTATCAGTTGTAACAAATTTATATCCATTGATTATTAAAGATTTGCAGTCACAAACCAAAGAATTGGGAACAAAATCCAACGCTCTTAATTCTTGAGAAATGAAGTCAGCAGGTAAACTCAATACCTGAAATAAATATGAGTAATATAATTAAATATATATCTATATTTTAAGGTATATAATGTAATGGTCATACCTTTTATTTCAACTAAGCTGGGAACTCTTGGCTATGCATAGCCTCTCTCCTTCTCAACGGCAAAGACCGATGAACTCTACTTATAATTTGTTTATGTTCTCTACATAAAATGACAATAAAAGTATAAGGTATATGTGATATGATATTGTATGATATAACATATATATATTCAAATTAATTACTTGATATAGGCATCGAACAAACCACAATTAAACAAGACTGTTCGATGTTCCATATTCCACTCTTCAAAGCTCAATGTAACCAATGTATATGACCCGAAAATTCTACCTGTTTGGGGAAAACATGGAAACGAGGGCTGAATTTCTTCATACTTCTCATCTTCATTTTTCATTGGTCGATTATGTCTTGTGCTCACATCATAAAAATACATTTAACAAAAATCCATACATTCTTGGGCGAGATAACTCCTCACAATGGATCCTTCAAGATAATTCTTATTTCGGACATATGATTTCAAAGTGTACATATTTCGTTCAGTGGAATACATCCACCGAAAAGAGACTAGTCCCCCAAGAAGTGTCTCAGTTGGAAGATGAACTGTTAAATGCAACATGCAAGTGAAAAAGGATGGAGGAAAAAAAATTTCCAACTCACACAAAATTAATGAAGCCTCTTGCTGAATTTTTATCAACAATGATTTGGATAACCTTTTAGCACAAAGGTCTCTAAAAAAATGACACAAACAAATCACTGACACTCTTACATTATTGGATAGAAAATGACGAATTGCTATTAGAATCAATTCATGAAGAAGGATGTGATAATCATGAGTTTTTAGGGATTTCAATTTCAAATGTCTTCTGTTGACTCGTTTAGATATGTTGCTGGAATAGCCATCTGGAACCTTGATATTCTCCAATGTTTCCAGAAATCAATCTTTCTCTGCCGGTGTCATCACATAAGAAGCACATGGAACTTTCCATTTGTTTTCACTGATACAAATAGGATGTAGTTCTGGTCGAATACCCCAATCCAATAAAACCCGACGAGATCGGAGGTCATCTTTGGTCGTCCCCTTAATATTCAAAAGAATTGCAAGAAACATTTCACATATATTTTTCTCAATATGCATTACATCTAAACAATGATGTAAAAAATTAGTAGACCAATATGGCAACACTAAAAAAATACTTCTCTTCTTCCAATTGTAAGTGACTTCAATATCATCATTCTTCCTCTTTTGAGATTTCAACTAACCTTTCGCTAATGAAAATCTGAAATCTTTCAATTCATCAAGCACATCACTTCCTGACATACGTTGAGGTGGTTCTTCAGTGTCAACATTATTATCAAACCACCGAAGATTCTTCCTGTATTGATGATCCATTGGCAAGAATCGGTGATGCCCCATGAAACTAAAACTACGACGATATTTAAGCCTTCTCGATCGTGTATTATTCATATAAACGGGACATGATAGTTTTCCCTTCGTGCTCCACCCAGACATCATTTCATAGGCAGAGAAATCATTTATGGTCCATAGAAGGTCAGCACACATCTGAAACATATTCTTTGAAGAAGAATCAAATGTCTGCACACCAAAATCCCAAAGTTGTTTCAACTCTTTTATTAAAGGCTGCAAGTAGACATCTATATCATTACAAGGATCCAAAGGTCCAGATATCAGTATACTCATGAAAGTGAAAGGTTTTTTCATACACATACATGGAGGAAGATTATAAACATGAATAAAAACCAGCCACGTGCTATGAGTTGTAAGCATCTGACCAAACGGATTAAAACCATCACATGATAGGCCCAATCTGACATTACGCACCTCAGCTGCAAAATCAGGATGTTGTGCATCAAATGCTCGCCATGCTAATCCATCTGCACGATAGTCCAGCTCATCATTACCTTTAATTCTCTCAACATCATGCCATCACATATTAACTGAGATTTCAGGAGACATGAATAGATTTTGAAGTCTGGGAATCAATGGAAAGTGCCACATGACTTTCTGTGGCACAGGAGATGGTGTTCCATCTGCATTTGTCTTCCATCGAGATGTACCACATTCTTTACAGTCATTACGGTCAGTTGTTTCCTCCAAATATAAACTGCAATCTTTCAGACAAGCATGGACTTTATTAGTAGCAAATTCAAGATGCTTAATTAACTTCCATGCCATGTAACGCTTGGAGGGAATATCTGCACCATCAGGAAGCAAGTCCTTCAAAAATGTAAGAATATAATCAATGGTGGTATTAGAAATCCCATACATGGTTTTTCCATGATATAACAACATTAATAATTCCAACTTGGTCATTTTAGTACATTCTTGATATACTGGAGTTCTGGTATCATCTAATAAATTTTTCACTCTCTCAACATCATCGTCTTTAACATTTTCCTCATGTGTACTGATATCATTGTCTTATTGCACCGGCATGTTATCTCTCCCAGAATGATGCACATATGGAAAACGATCAAATATCAAATTCTCCATGTCACTTCATTCATTTCATTTATGAACAGTCGAAGATTGACTCGTCTCTCCATGGTGAAACCAAACATTATAGTTAGCTTGAAATCCAAATTTCATTAAATGGTAACAAAATTATTCTTGTCTTAACTATGGTCTTCCAACACAATTATAGCAGGGACACTGTATACATCCTCCATATGACGCATTGTTAAATGAAAAATCTAAAAAATTCTCCAAATTACTTTGAAACTCGGTTGAAATCTGATCGGTACGATACATCCATCTTCTATCCATTCTATAACAAGAAAAAAATTATCATTCAATCAACAATGTAAATCATATTTAAAAAATTCATTACAATTAATTTTATTATTAAATTAATCAATGCATATTAGTAGCTAGCAAAACATATTTAATGACAAGAGGAGTCCATGATTTAATAATTAGAAATAATAAGAATGATCAGGATAAACCATCGTTCCATATTTATTTTCCATGTAAATATAGAAAGGATCACATTGGATATCATTGTAAATCCTAAACCTGGATAAGATATCCGATATCTATTTCCTTTATAAGGATAATAAATAATATCTAGCAATAATTAGAATAACAACAAACAAATGATAAATTATATTTAAATCTCAAGGACTGATTAAATTCTATGTAAATGGTTTGGTTTCTTGGCTTAAAAAATCATGCTCTAAACCGTTATATGTTGTTCAATTCACCATTAAATATAACATTGAAATGTTACGTTAATACATAGTAAAAAACTTTAAATTTAAAAAATAATTTTTTAACTAATTGTTTTTCATAATTAATGGAACATACATTATCAAGATTTGAAGATGATTTCCATGTGTTACTGGTGATAAAATTTAGTATGTTAATTGTGAATCATTCCATGGTTGGTTTAAGAATTATGTATGTACTCATATAATTATGTTAAAAATAAATTATAAATGGTATTTTCAGATAAAGAACTATATATGATCATAATGTGTCGTATATAGTTTAGCATGCTTAAAAAATTAATTGAGCATGATTTTCCAAATGTATTCAACTAAAATGTTATTGTACCACTCAATAAAATAATGAATTAATTACTTTTAAATACAAATGAATGTTAATTTCTCATTATTTAGGTTGTTCAAAATAGGTCAATACAATACAATAATATTTTGGAGTTTGTTTCAGTTTGGTGTTTAGTGAAAAGTAAGATATCAAAGAGAAAAAAAGTTAGACATAGAAAAAAATCATGGTGTGTTACAATGAATATTAAATTATTCCTCCCTATGTGTTGTGATCATTATTGGTTTGAAAATCTATTCTCTTAGGATGGTATGAGCTTGGTATTCCTGGTTTCGCATCGGATGGTTTGCAACAGGTCATGACCACATGGAACAGCCCCAAGAGATGATTTAGATCTTTTAGTTCATCTATGCAGAGTTTTTTGGATTTGGTCATTTGAGAGGGTATGGCGTCAGCCATTGGATCGAGATTGTTCTTTGACACGGTACACTTGCTTGTTGAATCACTTTTCAATGGTGGAGAGCTTCATCACATTCAAATGTTGGGGAGGGGAAGTTTTTATGTTGTCAATCTGGTTTTATTTTCCTTGACCCTTAGGGAATTATTTGTCCCAATTCATGATGTCTTTGGGTTTTCCCATTCATCCCTTAAAATGTAGTCTTATCTTAATAAAAATTTGAAGGCCTTCAGGCCATTGGAGGAGGTATGAGCTCGGTCAAGTGTCTTTCGAGTCATCTATTTATCGAACATTTTTTCCACACATAGTTAGTTTTTCTTGATAGTCACCCTATTCTTCTAGTATGGGTAAAGGTTAAAAATGCCACCTATGTTGGGGCCTTCTCTAATATCATCTATCTATAATCAACTGTGCTCTTCAGAATGTCATTGAAGACAAATCAGCCTTAAACGATGTGGACCAATCTCCTATAAAACGAATAGTAGACATGATGGTATGTGAGGTTGACCTCATTAGGTTTCTTAGGTTTTTGTATCTTGATTATGTTATTTTCCATGTATGTAAGGAAATAATTGTAAAACGTCTCATTTAATAAGTAATACACTTTTTCCATCCATTCCTCAAGTCATGGGTGACCCAGATCACTTTTTTCTTCCATTCAAGGGAGAATTTGTTGTTAATGCCGTTCAATGGGAGGTGTCATGTGATTTAGGGCCTTCCTAGGTGATTGAATTGGAACTAATACTGTTTTTAGGGTAAGAGAAGCATTATCTACCTTACTATCCCTTCTTCCCTATGTCATGGGTGTCGACCAAGATTTGGCCTAGGTTTTTTAAATGGAATCTTCTAAGCGTTGTGTTGTCTCTGAAAACTCATAGAATCTGCCTAGATAATTCATCATGATAAAAGGTGTTTGTAGCTCAACCTAAATATTCCCATCACAAATTTCCATCCATTTCTTTTTTGATAAAGGTATTATGAGTGAATATGTTAAACTTTTCCATCTAGCGATGAAGTAAGAAACTCTATCACTTTCACATTGTTTGAAATCTTTGAGGTCAAAAATCATTATTTTCATTAACATGGAGTTTAAATGATCTAGGAATTGATAACAAATAAATTTACATTCCACAATGGATCCTACCGAAAGGTTGTTTTATTAAAATAAGGTTGGTCCTACCAAATTACATACAAAAACATCTTAGTTTTGTTTCCTCCTACTGATCTTAGGGGATCATCATAAAGACTCTTTAGGACATGAAGTGTGTGAGATGTAATTTTGGATCTCCCAAAAAATCAATGCTTTAGAATATAGTATTGTAAAAATTGGATAGGGTAAAGGTTTTATCCACACATTCGGGATATAACTTATTTTTGGGTTGTATGGGAGTGTTCTTCCCTTCAATGGATTCCATTTTGGAATCCAATGATTCACTAGTGTTGAGGAGTTCTTGAGGTATTATTGTCTAGTCCACCTTCTAACTACAGGTATTGGGAAAGTATTGATGATGTGGCCCAACCTTCATATCTCATTGATTCTCAATCTATGATAAGACTGAATGATCGCTGTAATGGGGAAGATGTTGTCACCATAATAGAGTAAAGTCGTAATCATTCAATACTTATTCATTTATGTAAATCAATTTCTTGGATCTATACCCAACCTAACATTAAAATTACACCATTTAATGCATATTATTCCTCTTCTGATGTATGTGATGAGAGTGTTTTGTCTCTTTTTGAAGATGATATCCAGCAGAAATATTTTCCCTGATAGTTCCTCATCGATATATCTGAGATTCTATATCACATTCTCTTATTGTGCTAGTAGTTCCTCTATAGAGGTAATTTCAGTTCCCCTAGGTAGTGATTGGTATGTATACACACATTTCCCTTTATCCTAGGCAGAGTTCCATCGAGGAGAGGGAAATTCCTCATTCGTAGTTGCCATGTTCTACATATTTCTCTAATTACATGTATGTGTAGACTTAGTTTGTTCATCCACATCACCTACCCCTAAATGAACAGTTTCCACATCATTCCCCTATATTTTTAAATCTTGGTTGACTTCAATTTTTATATTAATTATGATGATGTTCACTAAGGTGTATCAAGTAGTGGGATTTACCCCATCACTCTCCACGCAAAAGGGAAATTATCCACTGTTTACTCCCCCTTTGAGGGTTGCAGTGGGGTCATTTATCTGACCCCTGGTCATATTAGTCCATCTTGTCTTATGAAACTTATGGTTTTTAACATCCTTTATCGTAAATTCCCCCTACCTTGGTCTATGAATAGTTACCATAAGGGAATTTCCAATCATACTTGTCGAGCATACCCAAAATGAAAGAGGTGTATCTCATAGTGGGAGGAATGATTGGGATGTTGAACATTGATAATTATCTTCAAAACTAGAGAAGATTAATTCCATTAGGGGTGATAATAATGATAAAAATTACCCTGGACCTATGGAATGGGAATGATTTGGGGCTGTTGTTGGCACTTTTTGAACCCATTTTTGAGGATATAAGAAATCCAATCAAGGATTTTATGGATCCTAAAATGGAAATTGAGATATAAATTCCCTCATACCTAGATGTTGGTGTTGATATAGAGACACCACTGATTTCTCTAGGACATAAGGAGTCCAATCAAGGATTTTATAACATAAGATGAGTGAATTGTTGTGTCATTTCACACATATTACTACATCATGTATGGATCAAAAAATTTCGGATCTATCATTATCTATAACCCCATTTTTAGATCTTCCATCGCCTATGAAATTCAATCTTATAAGAGAATATTTTCTTATTCCACACCTACCTATTGATTGAGAACCATTTACAACTTCACATTCCACATATAGAGTACCACACTAGTATCTCCATCCTATAACTAACATAAATTTTCATATATTTTGATTTCTATCATTAATTATAATATATTTATTTGTCTTGTTATTAATTTATGAATATATGTATTCGGACATAAAGACTGTTAGCATACATAATATATATAAGTTGATATTTATGATAACCCCAACTCTATCATAAATAATTCCCAATTTTACTAATCAATAGATATCTATGTGACACTTAAATCAACCAGTATCTACAACTTCAAATACTAGAGGTTAATCATTACACATGGTAACCCCTATAATCAACCAAGAATCATTGATATCCTCCCATAACATTAATGGAGCATCACAAGTAAAATTACCTTGTTTAAGATATGTTGAGGTGGAGGCGAAGGCCAGGAGGTCCAGGTCGGGAGCTGGGATACGGAGCCCGGAGGCGGAGCCGGGATGCGGAGCTCGGAGACGGAGCCGGGAGGCGGAGCCGGGACACGGAGCCGGGATGCGGAGCTGGGATCCGGAGGCCGGGGAGGGGAGTCGGAGAGGGGAGGAGAGGGCCGGGAGGCGGTGGTCGGGGAGGGGAGGACAGGGCCGGGAGTAAGGGTAGGGGAGGTAGGTTTGAATGGGGGGAGCTCCAAGTGAGGAGGAGCCCGATACTTCGGGCAGGATGATGTTTTAATACCCACAGTTTTAATAAAACCGTGGGTAAAGATAAATATAAACCACCTATTCCCACGGTTTATAAAACCGTAGGAATATATGTGTGGGGATAAACCCCATTCCCAGTAGTGTCTTCTGCCTGCTCTAAGCTGTTCTCATGAGTTTCTGTATCAGCTGAACTTTTTCTGCCAACTCTCCTACCAATTCTGGTCCCATCAGCTTCCTTTCACCCACTTCATCCCAGAAAGTTGGAGTTCAACAATGCTTCTCATATAACGCCTCAAATGGTTCCATCTGTATACTGGAATGAAAACTATTATTATATGAAAATTAAACCAAAGAAAGATGTTGGTCCCAACTTCCCTGATAATCCATTGAACCAGCACGTAAAATATCTTCCAAAGTCTGAATTGTTTGTTCTGACTGCCCATCTGATTGAGGATGAAAATCTGTACTAAAATTTAATTCAGTACCCAACGACTTCTAATGGCCTTTCCAAAAGTTAGAAGTAAACCTAGGATCACGATCAGATACAATGGATATGGGAACTCCATGCAACATGACTATCTCTTTAAGATACAAATGAGAAAGTTGATCTAGGGAAAAAGTATCTCATATAGCAAGGAAATGAGCAGATTTAGTCAAGCAATCAACAATAACCAAGATTTCATTATTACCTCGAGGTGTTTTCGGCAATCCCACAACGAAGTCCATGGATATATTCTCCCATTTCCACTCTGGTACTGGTAAAGGTTGAATCATCCCTTTCAGTAACATCCGCTCTGCTTTTACCTGTTGACAAGTCAAACACTTCACAGTAAAATCAGAAAAATCCCTTTTCATTCCATCCCAACAGTAATACTCCCAATGATCACTATACATCATAGTACTTCCTGGATGAACTGAAAACGGAGAACTATGAGCTTCACATAACAACTCTCTCTTCAACTTTGAATCACAAGGCACACACAATCTCTTCCCAAATCTCAAAAAACAATCATTATCAATGTTGAATTCAGGCAAGTTATCCTTCTGAACCAACTCTACCTTTTTCTGCAACTCACTGTCTTTCTTCTGTGCTTTCTTGATAATGTCTGATAGAGAAGATTTCACTGATACCTGAAACAAAATATAAGGAAATCCTACACCAACAACTTTTATGCCAAATTTCATTAAATCCTTAACCAAAGGATCACGTTCCAAATGAAACATTGTTAATGAGGCATTACTTTTTCGACTCAAAGCATCAGCCACATTATTTGCTTTTCCCGGATGGTAATGAATTGTACAATCATAATCCATGATTAATTCTAGTCATCTCCTCTGTCTCATGTTCAATTCTTTCTGAGTGAATATGTACTTTAAACTTTTTTGGTCGGTATATATTTCACACTTTACTCTATAAAAACGATGCCTCCAAATTTTTAAATTGAAAACAACAGCAGCTAATTCCAAATCATGTGTAGGGTAATTTACCTCATGAGTTTTCAACTGACGTGAAGCATAAGAAATTACCTGATCATTTTTCATTAGGACTTAACCAAGTCCTTTCAATGAAGAATCACTGTAGATAACAAAATCACCATTCTTGGAAGGTAGTGCCAAAACTGGAGCATTCACCAATTTTCTTTTCAGTTCCTGAAAACAATCATCGCATTCTTTTGTCTAGATAAACTTAACACCCTTCCGAGTCAGCATAGTCATTGGACTAGATAACCGTGAAAAATTTCTAACAAACCTTCAGTAATATCCTGCCAATCCAATGAAGCTACGAATCTCAGTTACATTTGTGGGTCTTGGCCATTCTTCAACAACCTTTGTTTTTGAAGGATCAACATTTATCCTATCTTTAGAAACAATGTGACCAAGGAAAGAAATTTGTTACAACCAAAACTCACACTTGCTGAATTTACCATACAATTTCTTTTCTTTTATGGTTTGAAAAATAACCCTTAAATGACTTTAATTCTCCTCTTTACTTTTAGAAAACACAAAAATATCATCAATAAAAACAACCAACATTATTCTCCTGAGTCAATTGAGCCATCACTACAACAAACTGTTTAGTTCTGATTCTGACCATCTCAGGATACTGTTTTGAAAGGTCATTTCCCTCTGTATGCCTTCCCAGAAAAGTTATTATGTTTCCTCTATGAAAAAACATTATTAACACAAAAAATATCTTAGGAAAAGCAACATGGTAATCTTTAAATTCTATATCATTTCAATTTGACAGTAAAAAAATATCATTGGATAATCATTTAATAGAATTATAACTCCTAAAGTTATCTAAACCGACCTCTGATACCAACTATAAGGCCCCAGCCTTAAACCTTACTTAATCATGAGTTATTACAAGATTACACATTGAGGATCTTTTTAGGTTTAGAGTTTTAGAGAATTAGATCATAAAAATTTCATTACATTCCACATTTAAACAAAGTGGTTCCATAAAAGATACTATTAATTTTTCCCATCAACGGAAACATATTTAAAATAAAACATGGATTCTTTCTTGACACTTCCTTGACACTATCATCATATCATGTACCATTCCCTTGACCTGTGAAAAACATTTCAAAAAGTTGGGATGAGCATAATAAGAACAATAAGGGTTATAAATAAAATATGAAATGAAAACAATAGTCCAGGAATGAAATCATACTTTACTCGTAAAACATAATCACATACCTCATCAAGTCATGAATAAATCATTGAAGTCATAAGACATAAAGATAACTTGAGGCATTCATAACATTCTTACGTAGGGAGTAACCCTCTTGGTTACGTTTGGAATACCCATCAAAGTATATTCCCTAAATCTCTTCGGAGAAACCTTAATGTTTAACTCTTTCGCGTTACCCAATGCATTGGAGAGCTATATCAGGCTCACCCGCCCTTATTTTATCATGACACCACCCGTCTTCATAACAATGCCCAAGAACCATAACATAATCGTATCACATAAAACATGCATAAAGGAAACATAACATTTCCACATTTCAATCACAAGATATCAATACCACACATCGATATAATAAAAACGTTGTCTAAACCATTTTCAATGCCAAAATAGAAGAAAGGTAAAACATGGTATTTATTTTTCATTTAAAAAAAAGTTATGGATTGTAGAGGAAGCCGAAGCTCAAATAATGGTCATGGCGGTGGAGAAGTCGTTGTCGCTGCCTACATATGACAAAAACATTCCCTTTTGTTGTTTAGTAAAACGCTTCGTATAAAAAATATTCTTTTTGAATAAGTGTAAAAGTAAAAGGGGTTTAGACACCGTATAAAAGAAAGTTGTGTATAAAACAAAATATGCCTCAATGAAAGGAGATTGAGACGAATTCCCTTACCTCGTAACCGACATGACTCGATCGTTCTTTAATATCTTGAATAATAAAATTGAGTTAATTTATAATTGCTTAAGAACCTTTTTCAAGTTCATTATTCCTTTTATATCACTTATTACCATGTCATGAACACTATGTAATTATTTAAGTTAATAACGGTCATTTTAACGATCATCGGTACTTGAGTCAAAAATAAAATCTTTATAATTACAAGTTTTTCATGTATCCATTATATCCAGAATCATATTCATAATTTAGATATCATATATATCATATATATCCAGTATATTCATGAATTTATAATATTACATAACATTTATAGGTATGAAATGAAATTCACGGTTCATGGAGACGGTAAGCCGTACGTACGCATGAACGCTACTTCCATTTCTATTTCATATTTAATGGAATTAAAACATAATGATACATAATAGTATTTTAATTCCAGTATGGTATCATATATAATATAATGAAATCTATCCTTTATACATACCACATATGGTATTAACGAATCAAATCACTTTGAGGGGGCGGTAGTCCGCACTTCCTAAAATGAAGATATCGTGTTTACCCATAATGGAAACCATAAAGGTATGCCATAAATGAAAAATACATAAGCTTAAGGAAAACATAAACATATTATATATCATATATAAATATAGTGACATCTTAATGGCCACCTTTGAAGGTGTTAAAAGAATATTTCACAATCATCGTTTTGTGAGGCAGAAATTCACCATCCACAGAAACAGTATGTTCTTTAACCATTAGATGTAGGTGTGTGTAAGTGTAGCTCTAATAATTCTTATAACAATATCCTAGTATATTGAAGATAATGGATTTTTTACAAAAGAAATTAATAAAAAGAGTTTAGGGGGTTGGAGAAGCAAAATAAAACAAAAGAGCATTAGAGAAGACTTTACCTTTTAATCGGGTAACTCCCTTTGGTTTGAACCAAAAGGGTTTCTTGAAGAGCTTCATGCCTAAGGTAAGGATTGTAGGATGAGAAGAGGGACGTGCAGAGAAAAAATGGGCAGTGGTTGGATGAGATGAAGGCCTGAGAAGTGTGAGTAAGGTGGTAGAGGTGGGGGCCTTTTATAAGAGGAGAGGAGGGGCACTCTTGGAAAGGTATAAAATGTTACTTTATTTTCAAATTAGTTTCGGATTTTAATGGTCCAACATTGATGAATTTTAAGGATAAGGTGATAAGGGTTCGAAATATACTCACCCAATAGGTTTTTTACATGTGTAGGTCGTATATTTTACATTATCTTTTCATTTTATTTAAATCTTTAAATAATAAGGTAATCACTACATCATCATGATGTCGTAAATAATTTAATGTATTTAATGTCTAAAAATTATAAAAAAATACTATGATGTAGGAAATATATTTAGATTTAAAATTACTATTTATAGTCTAATAGATCAATTATGTAGACAAAACTAAAAATGTTTTACTTAGGTGATGCATTCATTGTTATATTTAACTTTCTTTAAAAATAAAAAGATAAAAAGTCACTTTCACACAAAAGTGATTCCATGGAGTCCCCAAGTTTGGCACATGGTATACCATGGTCGGCCATGAGACAACCAGTAGCATTAAGACACATGTTGTGGTCATTTATTATTATTATGATATTATTTTATTATCCTTAACTACCCGATTACTCATTAATCAAGATAATAAAAGATAATTACCGTCATTACTATTCATAATGTACAAAAACAAAAGAGTCTTAATTACATAATTTGGACCTTCTGATTCCAAATATGGAATCAATTTTACCAAATTCCAAACATATAAATTGCAATAATTAATTTAAAAATAATTCTCGTTGTCAAAACAAATAGCGGGTTGTTTTTGAAACAATATCTATGAAAAGTTTGGCACTTGTTTATGCCCAATTCCAAAGTGAAATTAATCCCAATGACCACCATTGGATTACATGGTAAAAATATATTCTATTTAAACATTAAAACAAATTAAAGAGATAATCTAACCATATAATTAAATTATATGAAAAAGCAGTTTTGATGTAAAATGTAGTATTTTTCACTATTCATTAAAAAAAATTAACATTGTCAGAAAAATATCAAAAAATTATCCAATGTAAATTTTAATGTCCAAATCATAAATAATAAGTTTATTTTGTCAAATAAAACTTATAAAATTGTCAAAAGTTTGTTTAAAAATGGTTTTCCATCAAAAGGCAGTAAAACAATCTTTTAAAAATATTAGTGTATTCCATGCTTAAGATTGGATTTATTCTCATTTTAAGCCTCTAAAACACTATATAATTCATACATAGACATAGATAATAATATCTATTATTCATTACTGACTTGGGATGTTACAGTAATACCCATAAATTATGACCAACCCACACTTGTAGTGTTCATTTAAGGGTTATATCTTCTGTACCCTTACATAGAATGAGTTGGGTAAAGTTAATCATAAATTTAACATTACACAACGAACTTAATCCAAGATATGTAAAGGTAAGTATTAAATTAACTTTAGGAAAATTGTTTTATATGACCCTAAATTGTGTAATAT
Source organism: Viscum album (assembly GCA_963277665.1). NCBI lineage: Eukaryota > Viridiplantae > Streptophyta > Magnoliopsida > Santalales > Viscaceae > Viscum > Viscum album. The sequence continues at coordinate 197,872,846 of OY728164.1, forward strand.
GGGGACACCCTTACATAGAATAGGGATTCTGTCCAAGGCTAAACAGAAAAATTTCAATTTTTTTTTGAATATTAAATGTTTTTATACTATATAAAATATTTATAAATCAAAATATAATATATTTTAGTATATTTCAATTTAAAATATTTTTATAATTTAAATAATTAATTATAAATTGGTAACATTTAATTAAACAAACGATTATGACACATTTTCACCAAATATTAATGCATAATATTTTAAATTACCTTGGGAAAAATTATATGGTTTCACTATCATCCAGAAATAAATGGTTTATTTAGAAGTCATAAGAGGCGAAATGTTTATAAATTACTATTTATATGATATTTAGATTATATAAATTTTTATATTTTATAAAATAAAATATAAAATGTTTATAATTCCTTAAATATCACATAAATTATATTTAATAAAAATATAAAGGGGTTCATATTGATATAAATATAAAATGTTTATATAAATTATAATATATTTTTAAATATAATTTATTTTTTAACAGTTTTTAAATTTATCATTTTTTTGAAAATAACTAAATTGATTATTCATTTGTTAATTTTCCATGACATTCATGTTTAATAATTTTTTATGAGATATGATTATTTTCTAAGTCTATTTATATGATAAATTGATTCTATGATAGATCCTTTGATTTAATTCAAGGTTTGATATAAAAAAATTAGTTTTCTAATAAATTGACCTCAGTTTGTATTTTTAGATATGAGATTGTGAATATTTATTCAGAATAATTTTTTAATATTAGGTGTTAGAGTTTTCATGAATTTAATTATATATTGAGTAAAGTCTCCCTAGGTAGAGGGTCTTAGGCTTATACAACCTACTTTTTTTAGAGGCTTGATCTACCAATTGAAGTGAATGTGGTTAGATATATATTACTCTGAGCTACTCATTTTATGATTTTCAATCTAATATAACTATATGACTATAAATTAATATTTCATCTACCTTTTGAATAAAATTCATTTGGTTATATATGCATATAATGTATTACTGTTTTTTGGTTATTAATATAGGCTTTTATGATATTTATAGGGTTATAGATTCAAGTTGTGTGAACACATTAATTTTGTGGTCAGGATATGCATTTCAAAATCTAAATTCTCAGAATCATGCATACAAAAAAGGAAATAAAACATAAACAGATAATGATTACATATGATTTAAATGTTATGAATTTAATATGAATATGATGTTTATTAAATTTTTGAGACTAAAAACCACTCTAATATTGTGTGTGACATTCCTTCTAAAGTGACACTTGTCAAGAAATCAACCATTCAAATAGGTATTTTTTGAGTTTATAATGAGTACCCCCATGTTGTCTTAAGTATGGAAATCAATGTATATATATATATATCACATGATGTTCATGTTTGGTGTTGCGGATCCCAATATGGGTATACACCGACTATTCTTTAGTTGGAGTATTCTAGGTGTATGCTTTGGATTACATTAGCTGGGAAGCCCTAATGGTTAGGATACCAGTGGAATAGAGTTGAGGGAATCTATATGATGGATTTTGATAAGTGTTTATCCTCTTAACTATGCAAGAATCAAAAAAATTATGATTATGATGATAACCTACCTAAAAATCATGTATTTCTTACTTGATAACTAGTGTAAATTATACTAAATATGTATCTTGGATCACTAAATGTATATGATGTATGGGGTCATTTTTTTAGTGGGAGTAATTTTATTTAAATTTCCTAATAATCATATATAATACATGATACACAACTACATATATGTCTTTTTTGTAGATTATGGAATACTTCACAGTAATCATATTGAGATCATTAATAGTTATATCTAGTAAAATAGTTAAATATTGGTGTATGTGATTGAGAAGTGTTATCAATGGGAAACATTCAGAGTATCCAAATTTTAATGTTATTGAAATCAATTTCTATAACTCTGAATCATGGGTATTAGACACTAGGTGTGTGTCACACATTTTATATAACAAATGAAAACATAGAGAGAGGATGGAATTAATGAAGGTTAAATTAGATATACTTTTTGAAAATTGAGAATAATTTACCGCATTATAGGTTGGCACATATCATATCATATTACCAGGTAGATTGATCCTAGAATTTGATAACTGTTATTTTATTCCAATAGTAAATAATAATTTTACATCTTTATGTTGTCTAAAAAATATGATGTTTTCTTTCATTTTTAAGATTAAGAGTTAATATTTATGAATGAGTGAAATGTTTTATTGTTTTGATAAAATAATGAATGACTTATAGTTTATGGACATTGATTATCCTATTTATAACATTCCTAATAATAAGGTCATAAGAGATTCTAATCCACCAACATTTGGCATTATCACATTGGACATATAAATGGGAAACACCAACAAAGACTCCATAAAGATAGATTGTTAAGATAATTCAATTATGAATCATTTGATTATTGTAAAAATTGTTTATTAAAAAAATTAAAATCTCACTATTTGGGATAAATGTTGAGATATATAGTGGAATATTGTTTCTCATACAAGGCGATTCATGTTAACCAAGGATTACTTAGGAAATTGGTGGTTTAAGTACTTAGTTACTTTTTTCGAGGATTTTAGTCAGTATAGGTATGTTTTTCTTACAATATAAAAGTATGAAAATTTGGAAAAGTAAAAAGTGTTTCATAAAGAAGTAAAAAATCTACTGGGAAAAAATATTAATGTTCTTTGATCAAATTGTGATAGTGAATACTTTATCTAGGAATTCATAGCTCATCTAAGATATTATTTAATTTTTTCAAAACTCAGTCATTATGAAACACCATAATATAATTGTGTGTATAAAATATAGAATAATATCTTTTTATACATGGTTTGATCACTAATGAGTCTAAAATACCTTCTTTTCTCATTTTACGATTATTCTTCGAAAACAGCTACATTCATACTAAACCACATTCCATATAAAGTAGTCATAAATAGGCAATATGAGATATGGTGTGGGAAATTTATGATTTTATATTTTATGAGGATTTGTGATGGGGAATAATTAATATGATGATTGGATTATATAAAACATTACTATAAATCATCTAAGTGATTATTTGTTGGTTATCCAAAAGAAACAGAACAATATTATTTCTCTAATCCTATTGATCACACAGTGTTTATAGACTGATGTTGTGTTTTACTAGAGAATGAACACAAGATTTAGGTTGTACATTGTAGGAATGTGGAACATAAAGTATATCAATACTAACAAACAGGAAGTGTTCATGAGATGGAAGTTGATCCATTTATAAGAATGATTTATGGACGAAGAACCAAATCAAGTTACTGAAAAACCACAAAGGTCTTATAGGATTCATTAGGAACATGAGAGATATAGATCTCTCATGAATAATGATAATGAATTTACATTCTAAGTTAAAATTACTAACAAATGTGAGTCTATTGAGAGTATGTATTATGATAAATGGTTTAAATCCATGTAATTTAAGATGGAATCCATGTTAACTAACCATGTTTGGCACTTGGTGGATCCACCAGAAAGGGTGATACTGATAGGGTGAAAGTGGGGTTTCCATAATAAAAATGACATGTATGGTAGAGTGTCTACCTATAAAACACAATAGTTGGAAAAGGGTTACAAATAATATCATTGTATGGACAATTAATAGATAATTTCACTTGTTTTTAGGATAATGTTTATTTGGATTTGTCTAGCCTAAACATCTCATTTTTATTTTGTGATAGATCAAATGTATTCCAAAAATGAATGAATTAATTTGAATTTATAAAGATAATTTTAAATGATTAAAACTAACAATTTTTATATTCCAAATGAGAATTATAATGTTTGAAGGTTTCAAAGTTCTATTTATAGACTAAATTAATATTCTTAATGATGGAATATCTGATTTGATGTTGTAATAAAAAAGTTTGATGTCATTATGAAGAAAGATTATTCCTATGTATATAATAATATTAGAGATATTATAATAATATTTCTGATAATATATTTAGATAACATTATAAATAATGAAAACATCCTCCCAATACTTCAGTCCTTCATGATTTGTCTTGGTAAAGGTTTCCTAATTAGTTAAATGGATGGAGCATCTTACACAAAGGGTATGATGATCTATAGAGATAAATGTAATAGGTTTCTCGGAATAAGTTAGAACAATTTTATTGGTAAAGTGTTAAATTATTTTAGCATGTATCACTCCAAGAATGGGTTTTTACTAGGGTTTTATATAATCAGTCTTAAGATGATTCAAGATTCTTATAAAGATTTAATAAGGATGAATATGAATCCTTATGAATCCTCTATAAGATCTATAATGTATTCCATATTATTTACATGAACTAATTAATCATATAATTTATGTATAAATAGAATATACAAATAAAATCCCTATGAGATTCACTGGATTTATGTAAAGAAAATCCTTATCTACTTCATAAAGACAAAGGATATGTTCTTGGACTTTATAGGAGTGGAAAAACTCTATTTAAAGGGTTACACATATTCTAGATTACAATCCAACAAAAATGATAATCATTGTCAATTTGGATTCATGTTTTTCCAAAATGGTGGAGAAATTAGTTGGAGAGTGACAAACAAGATACTAGAGAGGGATAGACAATAAAGGAAAAATACATCACTAGATCTGGCGGTTCAAAGGATATTGTTTGGAACATGAAGTTCATTTCTAAACATAGATTAGATCCTATAGTTAAGTTAAAAGTTGGTATATATTTTAATAAAAATGGTTCTATTTATCAGGATATGTTGCTCTATCCTCATCAATTGAATGAAATAAACCTTAAAAAATACCATCTCATTTGGTAGATAATTCAGAGTGGGGATATAAAGCCCAGTTGGGTGGATAAATAATGGAATGTAGTAGATCAATTGAAAAAACTATTATCAAAATGGAAATATGTGTGTAATAGAGTCTATGGGTGTAATCCACATGATATATTATTTGTAATGGTTTTAAATGCGTCATGTTATTATAATAAAGTCAATATACAATTTTATTTATTCATGTGTGTTGAAATTTTATTTTACATGAAATGTCAAATGAAAATATCCCCTCAAAGTATTACTTTGAGTTTCCTCTATTTGAATATCATTATAGATTATTAATTATTTCAATGATATGATAGTTTTTCTAGGAATAAAATATAATATTAGTGTTAAATTGTTTTATATGGGATGCACAGAATAGATTCATGAGAAAACAAGTAGAGACTTATTAATTGGATTGATCATCAAAAGTATAGCTCATGTAATTTCATAATGTCATCCATATACTTAGGGGTGTGTAGTTATTATCAATCCTTTTTTACCTAGTTTTGGAGAGATACCTAGAATGATAACCATAATACATTGTCACTATACATGAAAAATTTTATATGTGGACTTATATAAAACATGAGTGGTTGGGTATGTTGATGATCATATCGTCAGTCGGAGGGAAACCAAGATGGGATTCTACACTTTTATAAAATTGTAATTCTATTTATCCCATATATTAATTAAAACAAGTAAATATGTGTTTATTAATAGTTTTTTCACTTAATATATAATAAACTAATTAAGTGAATGACATGTAAAATATTCATTGACTTTTTCTTTCCTTTTAGTATAATCAGTAAATAATGTGAGACCAATACTAGATTTAATTGTTCCAGGTCTAGTGATTACTCGATGTCTTAGAAAAGGGATTATATAGGTATAAACATGTTTAATATGATATATCTTTTTTTCCCATGTTCCTATATATATACATGACTATGTTTGGGGAAGAACACACATGAATTTTTAGAATCTTGAATAGCATTGATTCATTTCCATAGGCCATTGTTTTCTTAGATATATCAAATATGGGTTTCATATTTTTTCTCAATGCTACTAAGGACCATTGGGAAACACAATTAGGCCCTTGGATAAGGATAAATTTTTTGACAAAGTTTTTTTTATCGTGAAGAGTTTTTGATGAAAAACCATGTCCAAAATATTTTGGATGGATTCAAAATGAGTTTTGATGATTTTCAAACAATCCTCGTGGGATTTTAGTGAATGTGTGAGATTATTGTATGTGCACTAAATTGTAAATGAATTTTATGTATGAATATACACTTATGATACATAATATATCTAAATATATATATAATATTATATTATATGTAGTGTAAATTTTCTGATTCATTCATGAAATGCGTGAATTATATATATATATATATATATATGTGTTATATGTGTATTATTTATTTATCTTGAATGGTTTATTCTTTTGTTATTATCCATTATCAATGGATTAATGGATTTATATTAATTTGATTGAAAACATTTAATGATTAATAACTAAATAGTTATAAAAGAAAATGATTCATTTGAGTTTCCTAGAGATTCATATATATAATTTGATATGATCAAACCATGTAGTGGGTGTGTGTAGTTCTATGTGTATGATACTATGCTAAACTCTCTTACTCCCAAAACATTGTTTATCTTATTTTAGAGGGTTTTATCACCCCTTTGGATTTAAACTATCCCCAAAAATCATTTTTGCATCCATTTTATGGTGTATGACCTTAGAGGCAGAGTGCTTTAATTCATTACTCCTCATGATCTGATTCATGAACACTCTATCAATGGATTTAAGAAGTATTTTATTGAAACTAATGTTTTTTCGGTACTCGTATTTGAGATAATATTAATAGTTCATCTTCCTGAAGATATATCTCCCGGGTTTTGGGTTTTAATCCACTACATATGGTCACTATATGATCAAATAAAAGACAATAATAATCACATCATGGTTGATGTGTACATGATATATTTTTCATGGTTTTTTATTATTTTGATGAATTGGTTCAAATTGGAATTATTGAATTAAATATTAGTTTTTGAAGGAATTTATTTTAACAATAAGTTTTTCCATGGATGCTAATAATGTAGTAATATATAGAAGGAGAATAGAGGGGTATTTGGCTATAATATTATAATTTATTAAAAGGGATTTTTTTAAGAAAATAGAATAATATAATAGATAAGAGAACTTATTTCGTCATCTAATTTAAAATAGTTTTATATAATTTGGATTTATTATTTATAAAATACTGAATACCTTTATTTAATTATTAAGGTAAATCTAAAGGAAAAAAATATTATAATTTTATATTCTTATTTAATTAAAAAATTCCTTATAAAATACAAATCTTTAACACAATATCAAAAATTTTCATGAATATTTATTTATACAAAGAGTGGATAGTTTGAATGAAGTATATACACATTTTATTGGAAGTTATTGGACCGTAATATTGTAGCCAAAAATTTTCATTATTTATTTCCTTGATATAATAATACATCATTTGTGTTTTCACCATGGGAAAGTTTTTTAGGGAGAACCATGTAAAATCCTTTTACCCATGTTATTTTTTATCTATTTTTAATTTTTTGTTTATCTAACTAAATTTGAATATTTTATTTTATCTTAGTAACATAAGAACAATGTATCATTTTTGTAGAGACCCGAATCTTGATGTACATGGACATTACATTACTTTTTCGGAATACTTAATACATAACAAAAAATAACACACAAGGACCATAATAGTTTAGTGTCTTTGGAAACTCGGAACATATTCTTCTAATCATGGTGAAAGATCTTCAACATCTCCCATAAATATCTTCCCATTTTTTTCTTACCTAAAACCTTTCTTTATATCCTGGGGAAAAGAAAACATATAAATGGTGAGCTAAAATGCTCAGTAAGGGTAAACATGGAGAAAATAAAACAAATCATATACATTTGAACTTAAAAAAACATGAACATAACGTTTAAACATAAAAATCTTGAGAAATAAATCGTGGCAGTACATAAGGAATAGATCATAAAGGAACATTAATCATGATAAAATATCATGGGAATAAAACATGTAATTGTGGAAAATCATTAAGCACGTGATATGATTTCTACAGTAGCCAAGGCATTGCTGCCAAGACCATCGTAGTGGAAAAAGTCCCTTTCTGAATCGAGTTCACTCCTTGTTCCAGTCCTGTATCACTAAATCGGATTAACTTACCATTTCATCCATGTCTATCTCAGGAGATATAAATCTTTACCCAATTCATTGGACAGAGATATAGGTCCCACCCATCTCATAATGAAATCATTCTTATGTGTGCCACAATATAAACATAAATCATTCATCATAACCCAAATAATAAAATGGGTTTCATAAACATCATCCCATCATAAAGTAATTCATATAAAACAAATGGATATCATTTCATCATAAGAAAAGTGAAACCATGTAAATCATAGAGACATTATACTTGAAACATACACATATGAAATAATGTCATCTTATATGGAAAATGGTTTTGATAAAACACTTGAAATGAATTCTTGAGGAAAATATAATTTCTTCTTGAAAATCATTTTCTTTTCACAAAATGAAATTAGTTTTTAAAATAAATGTATTTTGTTTAAAATAACCATGAAATATTGTAGAGTAATATTCCTGAAAATTAGGCGTTATGAAACCGTAAAAATCCGTTCTTGCCGTATAAGTTAAAAAAACATTCTTCTCGTACTTTTGCTGGAAAAGTCAAAAAGTACTTCGTATGGTAAACAAAAGAAAGATTCCTTTTATACAATGTGTTAAAATTCAAAAAAGGGTTAAAATGACTTTAAAAATACAAGTAAGAATAGTAAACATTTTATGAAAACATTTTTGGAAAACATGGACACATATGATAAACATAACCCCAGTAAATACTTATGAATAAATAATCTTGGTTAAAAATGAGATTGGAAATGTTATCCCTTACCTTATGTCTGATATGCTTCGTATGTATCCAAACCTCCTGTATAATAATTTAAATAATTTAATTAAATTATTACATAATCATATTCATTGTTATGATATCATATATGGTTCACTTATTACTTTATATTACCTGTTTTTTTGTAAATTCCATGTTAAAGCAGCGTTTTGGGTAAAATCGTTTCATTTATCGTACATGTTTCGATTTGTTTTCATTGATATTATTACTCATATACTGATTTAATTAATTAAATAATTTAAAACATAATTTATATATAATATATATTCAGTATATAAATATATATGATAGATCAATAAATGGAATGAAATATACCGTTAATGGAGATGGTAGGCTGTACATACGCATGAACGCTGTTTTCATTTCCTAATTGAATTGAATGGAATTAAGTAAATGAAACATATATGTACATAAATCCAGTATCATTATTATGTAATAACTTTCGTGATTATTTATTATATATATACTTCATAATCATACTTGAATGGTTAATCATGGAAAATGAATCTCATCGCGTTCGTGGAGACGGTAGTCCGTACGTACGCACGAGTGATGATATCATTCCCATAATTATTGAATAGAATTGGAGTGAATGATATAATATATCAGAATCAGTATGATGCTATAATAACCATATATAGTTATTATTTACACCATTATACCCATTCAAGTAAGGTGGTGGTGGAAAACCTAATTACACCACGGCGTGGAGACGATATTTCGTACGTACGCACGCGCGGTGATTTCATTTTTCGTAGGATGGATAGACGTTGAAATGGGGTTGTTTCATATTTATAATAATATATCAGTATATTAGTGATACTGATGTTTTTAATTTATAATGAAACAACTAAATAAGAAGAAGTTGAAGAAGAAAGAAACTTGAAAGAATCGGTAGAAGAGATTACCACTTATTCGACGCACCTCTTTTAATATTCCTCTTAAGGCACTAGAGTTGGTCTTTTAAGGAGACCATAAACTCAATAATGTTTATATTGAAGTTTATAATGGAAATGGGTAGGGTTTTTCCGAGCTTGAAGACTCAATTTTGTGTAAAGAGAAGAGGGAGGAGGTGCCCTTTTATAAGGGAGGAGAGGGGCACTTTAGAAAAAACATAAAATATTATTTTATAATAAAGTCATATTCTGTTTATAATGGCTAAAATGTGACTTATTTAGAATATAATGTGGGTATGGGTCTAAATCATCTCAACTAATAGGTTTTAGACAATTTTAGGTTACTATTTTAACCCTATCATTTAGATTTAACTCTATGTTAAATAATTTAACTTTTAATGTGTCTTCTTTTTTCTTACACTATATGGTTAGTAAACTTACTATAAACAGCCAATAGAACCCCAATTGGTTCATTAATGTCATATATATTATTATATAAGTATTTTGGACGAACCATAGATTTTTAGAAATATAATATCAATTAACAATATAATATTTTTTTGAAAAACTATTTTATTTCAATTTTGACACTATTTGGTAATTGATTTTTGTGAAAATCATAACAGCATGATTAGTTCTAAAAAAGTTACTTAAATCAATAATAATATGTCATATTAACCTAAAAAATTAGTTTAATTTATTAAAACTCTCAAATTACATTTATTTGGGTATTTATAACATCAATTTTGTTGATATTTCATTAATAAGGTAATTACTGCATCAAAGTTGTGTCAAATATAAATTAATTTATTTAATGTCTAAAAATTAAAAATAAAATACCATTATTTAGGAAAAAGTTTTATCTTTTAAATTAATATTTATAGTCGAATTTATCTTATTTATAACCCTATATTAAAAATGTTTTAGTTATTAAACTTGGATTTTAACTCTTTTAACTCTTCTTTGAATTAAATAATAATAAATGTCCTAATCTAATACAAGTGGACCTAAATGATAATATTATATTCCTAAGGTTGTTTTTGGTCGAATTAAACTTATCCAATAGAATTAAAACATGTTTTAGGGTAATAATAATATCATTTTTACCCTTAATTACCCTATTTAATTTTAACCGTGGGAAATAAAAGTAAAAAGTTACTATTCACCAAAAAATATTTTTATCTTATTGAACTACATATTACTCTTTGATATTAACTGTGTCTCTAGGATTTTTGAAATTCCACTCACAGAAGCGGTAAAGTTATGTTTTATGTAACTTTTCAAATTCTCCTAGGAGGTGGGTAAAAGACGGTGAAAAGTTCAATAAGATTTTTATATATCTGAAATTATTATTAAATGACTCCAATGAATTACATTGAACTTATATAGGTATTATATATTAATTTTGAATTAAAATAAAAAAAAATAAAAAAAATAATTATTTAAATAAAAAGTCTATTTTTAAATCGTAACCCATTGTTTTCACTATTCATCAAAAATTGAATGTTTTTAGAAAAATACCAAAAATTCATCTTTGGATAATTTCGATATTCCGAATCCAAAATTAAAGTCCATTTTGAAAGATAAAATTTATAAAATTTCCAAAAGTGGGTATTACTATTCATAATGGCTAGATTATATAATATGTTAATAACATACCATTGTTTAGTGAATCTCGGTATTGCGTACAACACACGCTATCATGGAAGGTCGCAATTGTGTGTAAGGAAAGCCAAGTCAAGGTTGTGTGTAGTGAAAGATTCATTTGTTGTTTCATATAATATCATCCAACCATATTTCATTTATACATTGAATATATATATATATACACTCAATGTTTCATAAAATAACATCTATCAAACGAACTTGAAATTGAGTGTAACACGTTCCAAGATTAGTGTTGTGTATACTGCAAGCTAATACGGTGTTGCGTATAGTGAAAGATAATCTTGGTTTAGCGTAAAATAGAAGATATGAAAGAAATTAAAAAGAATATATCTTATAAAATCTCGGGGTATTACATTCTACCCCCCTTAAAATGAATTTCGCCCTCGAAATTCGTCAGGGTTATAAATCGTTTACTACTTGAAAGTTTCATTAATAGAAACCCACATCATAAAAAGGAATACTAAAGCTTAATTTTAAAAACTAAGGAATGAAATGTAACGATTATCCAAATTAACTTATCCTTGAGTTTCCACATAGGAGAACATAGGTGAAAATATGGATATGGAAGAGAAATATAACCGTCATGTTCTGATGAAGAGTGTTAGAGAACATGGAAATGAAAAAGCCAACAATCACAGAGCCATAAATTTTGATGATCTATGGTACCATCTGATTCATCATATGTGAGGGAACTAGGAAAAAATTTATGGTTTTCAAGATCATTTCCCTAATGTTGAAGTATTTTTTAATTAAAAGAAATACTTAATTGATTTTGGTACAATCTTACCATTGATCATGCCTTGAAAAATTTCAAATTCATCTCTTATTGAAATGAAGTTGAATTTGTCTTCCATGAAGTGTTAGCAGATCATGCGATAGAATGATATGTCATTCCATCTGTCTCAAACATAAGGTTAGAAAAAGTTATATACATAATTCTATCTATAGTGATATTAATCGTATATGGTTCCTAAAATGGACTTATACTTAATCTATCAAACCAATTAATAAAATAAATCTAGTTTATACTAACTAGGGACTTCCTGTAGGCCATTGGTAGGCGATAAATGTCTGTCGTACTTTGGTTGTGGGTTTGATTCCCGCATCCTTATCCGACACGACGGGTTTTCGCCCATCCTACGGGTTTTCCATTTTCTAAAACTATACTATTATAACATTCCAAAAATAATATCAAAAAAAGTTATAACCTTAAACAATACTAACTTATGTCCAACATAATCCATTCCAATCTTTAGGATTATCCAAAATACATTTGTCCAATCTTATAGTGTAAAGAAAATAATTACTTGAAAGGCCACATAACAAGCACATGAGAACCATAATTTATCCCCCATATATCATACGATATATCTTGTTGGTCACATTACAAGCATATGAATACCATAATCATGTATTCTCTTGAAAAAAATGAATACCCATTGAACCTTAGTGAAAACATAAATGCTGTCAAAAGTTAACTCTTTCCACATACCAAAATCCCAAAATTTCTATATACTCAAACCATGATATCACTTTGTCCTTATATCAGTCATGAGTTCATTAATACTATCAAACATCTCATTATCTCCTTATCCTTTCATTATGATCATATCATCTACCTTCCAAAAATATTTGAATAAACTTTCATGGTTACCGGTAGCATTCATCATATACTTTCAAAAACTCAAGGAAAGACAATAGTGTAACAATCCTTATATTTTTCTTTATTCCATAGTACCACATATTATTCTTGATAAACATACAATCCTTCCACTACCTTCTTAAACCACTGACTGAGCTTCATTATTTTTTTCATCTCATATATCATTTACAGTCTCTTCATCATCATCCACATAAATACTACCCATATGACCATGCTAATTCTCTTCATGAGATTTTACCATAGGGCATTGGTTTGCATAATGCCCGTACATTCCACATTTAAAACATTTGACCATTGTTGATGTCTTAGAAATACCATTATCCTAGTCCATGGTGTTAACTTAACCTTTTCCTTTCCAATTAATGGCTTTGTGTACTTCTTTTCCACACCCAAAGCATCTTCCAGTTCCCTTGAGGCATTCTCCTTGATGACTATTCCCACATTATTTACATGGGGGAAAATTAACTTTATTTCCTCTATGATCATCATGAAACTCCATCTTTCTATTATTAGCCGAGTCAGGAAACTTACCAAAGTTGATATTATTGATCATATTATGAGAATTCTAATTATCCATAATATCGATGTTTGGACATACAAATCCTGTTTCATTTGGTTTCTCATGAAGAATATCATTCCATTTTCCATCATATTCTCCATTAACATGAATCCTCCTGTTTCCTGCCATTTCTTAAAACCCAAAAAGAATAGTGTGAGAGGTAAAAATCATAATAAAGGGGGAGTAGCTTCAATATCTAACATCTTAGGTTTAATTCTAATATCGTTACCATAATTCTAGGACTATAACCTATACTTATACTTAACCTTAGGGACATCCCTAGAACTACCTTAGAAATATCTCTAGGGATCTCACTAAAGTTTTCGCATCCTATTTTCCAAAGGTTAACAAAACCTTTCCTCTGATACCAACTGTAGAGACCCGAAGCTTGATGTAAAATGACATTAAATTACTTTTGCAGAATACTTAATACATAACAAAAACCAACACACAAGGACTATAATAGTTAATTTTCTTTGGAAACACGGAACATAATCTTCTAATCATGATGAAAGATATTTAACATCTCCCATAAAGATCTTCCATTTTTTTCTTACCTAAAACCTTTTTTTATATCCTAGGAAAAATAAAAAATATAAAGGGTGATCTCAAATGCTCAGTAAGGGTAAACATGGAGAAAATAATACAAATCATATACATTTCAACTTAACAAATATGAACATAACGTTTATACATCAAAATATTGAGAAATAAATCGTGGCAGTACATAAGGTATAGATCATAAAGGAAAATTAATCATGATAAAATATCATGGGAATAAAACATATAATTGTGGAAAAGAATTATTTAGATGATATGATTTCCATATTAGCCATGGCATTGCTGCCAAGACCATCTTAGTGGACAAAGTCTCTTTCTGAATCGGGTTCACTCCTCGTTCCAGTCCTGTATCACTGAACCGGATGAACTAACTGTTCCAGACATGTCTATCTCATGAGATATAATTATTTACCCAATGCATTGGAGGGATATATAGGTCCCACCCATCTCATAATAAAATTATTCTTATGTGTGCCATAACATAAACATAAATCATTCATCATAACCCAAAGAATAAAATGGGTTTCATAAACATCATCCCATCATAACATAATCCTTATAAAAAAATGGATATCATTTCATCATAAGAAAAGTGAAACCATGTAATTCATAGAGACATTATAATTGAAATATAAACATATAAAATAATGTCATCTTAGATGGAAAATGGTTTTGATAAAACACATGAAATGAATTCTTGAGGAAAATATCCTTTCTTCTTCAAAATCATTTTCTTTTCACAAAATGTAATTTAATTTTAAAATAAAAGGATTTTGTTGAAAATAATCATGAAATATTGTAGAGGAAGATTCATGAAAATTATGCGTTATGAAACCATAAAAATATGTTCATTCCGTATAAGTTAAAAAACATTCTTCTCGTACTTTTGCTGGAAAAGTCAAAAAGTACTTCGTATGGTAAACAAAAGAAAGATCCCTTTTATACAATGTGGTAAAAGTCAACAAAGGGTTAAAATGACTTTAAAAATACATGGAAGAATAGTAAACATTTTATAAAAACATTTTTAGAAAACATAGACCTGGATGATAAACATAACCCTAGTAAATACTTACGAATAAACAATCTCGGATAAAAATGAGATTGGAAAAGTTATCCCTTACCTTATGTCTGATATGCTTCGTATGTATCCGAACCTCCGGTATAATAATTCAATGAATGTCATTTAATTATTACAGAATCATATTCATTGTTATGATATCATATATGATTCACTTATAACTTTATATTACCTTTTCTTTTATAAATTCCATGTTAATGCAGTGTTTTGGGTAAAATCGTTTCATTTATCGTACGTGTTTCTATTTTTTGTTCTTGATATTATTACTCATATCCTGATTTACTTAATTCCAGAATGTAATAAATGATTTATATATAATATATATTCAGTATATAAATATATATGATAGATTGACAAATGGAATGAAATACACCGTTCTTGGAGACGGTAGGTCGTACGTACGCATGAACGCTGTTTTGATTTCCTTATTTAATTGAATGAAACTAAGTAAATGAAACATATATGTACATAAATCTAGTATCATTATTATGTAATAACGTTCATGAATATTTATTATATATATACTTTATAATCATACTTTAATGGTTAATTATGGAAAATGAATCTCATCGCGTTCGTGGAGATGGTAGTCCGTACGTACGCACGAGCGATGATATCGTTCCCATAATTATTGAATAGAATTGGAGTGAATGATATAAAATCTTAGAATTAGTATGATGTTATAATAACCATATATAGTTATTATTTACACCATTATAGCCATCCAAGTAAGGTGGTGTTGTAAAAACTAATTACACCACGACGTGGAGACGGTATTCCATACATACGCACGTGCGGTGATTTCATTTTCCGTAGGATGGATAAAAGGTGAAATGGGTTTTCTTCATATTTATAATAACACATCAGTATATTATTGATACTTATGTTATTACTTTATAATGAAACAACTAAAGAAGAAGAAGTTGAGGAAGAAATAATCTTGAAATAATCGGTAGAAGAGATTACCTCTTCTTCGACGAACCTCTTTTAAGATTCCTCTTAAGGCACTAGAGTTGGTCTTTTTAGGAGACCATTGTCAGGACCCGACCCAATGGGGCTCGAGCTGCAACTCCCCAAGCCCACCTCCAATAGGCCAGGGGCTGGCGACTAGCGCCGAGAAGGCTATCACACACATGGGAGGCATTAGCCTAAGGTACATGTACACATGTACCCACATCCACCTCAATGAAAAAGTGAAGAGATATATAAAACTGAAAAGAAAATGCACGCATACACTATTCCACAACCAGAGTACAACAAAAGTACAAAGGGAAAAACAGGTCCCACTAAAAGAAAACTACAAAAACACATCCAACCGGCTCTGAAGAAGGGGAACACTGCCACAAACACCCACCGGAAAGCTCCCTCGACACTGCACCGGTAAACACCCCAATCAGTCTCGCTCACTCAGCTCCGCCTGCTCCGGGTCCTCCTAGGACTCCGTCGAAAGGCCTGTGGTCTGAACAATACACAAACGCATGCGGGAAAAGCTCGTGCATGGGTGAGTATAAACATACTCAGTAGGCACCCCAAATCCCCAAAACCAAAGAGAGCAACTGAAAGGCAACAGTCCGATCATCCCAGTACAAGGGAACCCAGATGAGAGAGAAACTCCATCTCGTGACCATCCTCGGATAAACACAACTAGTCAGCTCAGCTCAGGTGAATTCCCATACATAAACCTTGAGCAATCCAAATATAATTAGCTCGCACAACAAGCCACATGAGGTACCAACCTCAACACCAGCAACTGTCCACAACCAGAAGAGTACACCACATGATCACTGTCATCCCAGATAATACTCATCCGAGAGATACACTCCATCGAGTTTCTCTCAAACCTCTCAGACGCTCACCCGAGAGATCACGATCATCGGATAGCATCACTGAGGATAACTCACAGAAACAACATAACCACCAAACTCCTCGGATAGGGGATCACTCCTAAGGTCCTATAGGGGATACCAAAACCCAATCCGGTAGACGAATATCTCACAGATAGGGGATCACTTTCAGGATCCGCTGGGGGATACCACAACCCGATCTAGCATTCATAGGTCTAACAGATAGGGGATCACTCCCAGGATCCGCTTGGGGATACCACGACCCGATCTGGCGCTCGACAGAAACAATTCACTCATATAGAGGATCATCACCCGTATAAAGGTCGTCTCAACGATACCGTAACCCTATCTAGTAAAACTCGCGGTGTAGGGGATCAAACTCACGATGCCGCAACCCTAACGAAACCTTGCACTGAGTAGGGGATCGCATAACCAATGATACCGCAACCCTACTATACACCTCATGCTGAGTAGGTGATCGTATAACTGACGATGCCACAACCCTACTGAGCACGACCCACCACGTAGGGGATCATAATCCTGATGATGCCACAAACCCTACGGGGTTATCCAGCTTGATAGGGGATCTCCGCCCGTGAATAAGTGGTCACAGCGATACCAAGAACCTGATCTAGGGAAAAGATGCTAGTGTATCCCGCTCCAGGCCCACCGGAGGTATGCCACAACTCTAACAGTTTAAACATCCCATCTAGAGGATCGCAAACCTATACGAAGGTTGTGATGCCACACGAACCCTCGTGGGAACGAACCAAGGGAGTAACCTCAACCACTGATGGTCCAAAAACATCGCTAACCCAATCCACCCACAAAAACGCCACACTACGTACCTCCAAGGACAATACCGAGGCCACCATCGTGATCTACGCGGAAAAAAACGCAGGATAGGCTGCTTACTCGCCCGAAACGATGCACCAGTGGAAAAGACACTATTCACTGTAGCCAGCTCGTGCGGAGACCACACAACGATCCCGAAACCCATCGCGCGGACCATACCACGACGATCCCCTCCGAAAAACAAGCGGAATCGACTACTCATTCGTCCAAAACGGACACTCGGTGAAAAAGGCACTATTCACCGAAGGCCATCCCGGGTAGGGCCCATGCCTCGATCTTGAAACACATCGAACGGATTGCATCATTGCGATCCTCCCGGAAAAACACACAGGACCGACTATTCATCTGCCAAAAATGGACTCCTAGTGCGAAAGCTGCGTTTCTCCGCAAACACCAAAACCTGACCTCGTGGGGCCCACACCCTGTTCTCAGTCCCAACACCCGGAAACCATCTCAAAAAATCTGTCATACCATCAGGGTCTCAACGCCACTGACAACACGTCATTCGAACGCTCCGGGTAGAAGTTACAACGACCCGAAGTCGTAAAATAATAAAATAATATTATTTTATATGACGTTTCTAACTCCTGGCCCACGGTCCCGAACCCTGAAACCCTCGATCCCACACTAGATGGTTCACCTCGCCCCCAGTTTCACGTCACCGTAGACGACACGCGAACCTGACCCCCAGATTGCAAGAAACGGGGGTCTAAAGACCCCCGTATGAGAAAAAGTGGCCGGATCGGCCTGAACCGGCCGGTCCGGCAGGCCTGGACCGGCCCGCCCTGGCCTGCGGCTCTCTTTCATGCTCTAGCGGCTCGGCCGGCACACCACAGTGGGCCGCCCCTGCCGGCGCCGCTGCCGGCCTCCGCCGGCGCTGTTGCTCCGGTGCCGCACCGACGAGCCTTCTGAGGTCCGCCGGAGGCACCTCGAGGGTCCAAATGCATATCCGGAAGCATTTGCGCGTCCCCCGGGATCCGATCTACACTGCTACGGCATCAATTTTCATAAAAATGCAGCATAAACGGGATCGGGGGTTAAAACTCAAATCCTCCTACCTCGCGGGTGAAACGTCGACGTTCTGCCTTAGATCTGCGCTCCAGAGCTTCCGCTGCACGCTCCTGGAACGTTTGCCGTCGAAATATGAGCTCGTGGGCGCTTCATTTGCTCGATTCGGCGGATCGGCGGTGAAGAACGGTGAAGAACGCCGAGAGGAATGAAAAGGAGGGGGGTGCTGATATTTATATCAGCCGCCCGTCGACGCCAAACCCGTCTCAGACCCGACGCCCGATTCGAACAAAGGTAAGGTCACCCCTAGGGTAAACGCGCCATTCTGAACACAACGACAAACTCCGATTTTCCATCCGAGACTCTGATCAGAAGTTATTCGAGTCGACGCTCGCACACTAACTTCTCCATTTAATTACAAAAACGCCCCTGGTGGCGTTTCTCACCGCAGGCCCGCGCCAGCAAAGTTTATACCTCGTCTAGGGTAAACAAAAGGTTCCAAATGCAACCGTGCCCTCAGAATCCTATTCTGAGCTACCGTTTGGGAGATATCACACCCCCACCACGTGCATAGTGTAAAAATACTTAATAGTTTTATAAAATTAATTCCGGGCACACCGGGCATCAGAATCGCACGCCGTTTTCACGTCTAGATCTGGAATTATTCATAGAAACATTCCAAAGTCTGACAGGTCCAAAAACCCGAGTCGCTACATCCTCCCCCCCTTAGAAATTTTCATCCCCGAAAAGCTGTATGCTCAAGGGAAGCGACTGGACTCTCAACTGGGTCTCCCACACCAGCGAGTTTGCCAACAAACACCCATGCCTGAACACATAAGTTAGAGGGACTCATACACCACACCTCAACACTATCCGCTTTGGGTGACACTGACTCGCCCACACTGTTTTAATTGCATCACAAAAATGCGTCTCGGTGGGGGAAGGATCCCTCTTTCTTACGCATTCGAAGCACGCCAAAAAACACCCACTGAGGGTCTTACCAACGCCCTTCAAAAAAACTAGAGAAAGTAACCAAAAGGAAAGGTACCGCTAAACAATGTCTATCAAACTACTGTATAAAGTAGAAAGCACACAAGGTGTATCTCTATCCATCCGCGGAGCCTCTAGGTCAACAGCCTCTAGGGCATGCTGCTATCCTCACCCTCGGCCACCAGCTCCCTGAGCTTGGCGTGGACCTCATGGGGGTGGGTGTGGTGGCATCTGGTACCGTCTACCACCTCCTCCTGCTGCACCTGCTCCACCGCCACGTCTGCCGCCCTACGGACCTCCTTGCTCAAGGCACTGCCTCTGCCAATGAGGTCCATCGACCGGCTCCCTCTCAGCAGCACATCGAGTCGGACAATCTCTAACAAGATATCCTCGACCATCGCAAGCGTAACATCGCCTCTCCTACAGCTAACCAAAACTGGCATGCGAGCCATGTGAGCCCTGAGACTCAGATCCTCCATCCCGGGGTCGCCTCCTGAAACGTCGGCCACGTCCAGACCCCTGAGTCTGTCGTTGGCTACCAAATGCCGATCCGAATGACAAAGTCTCATCTCTCGCATGCCCAGCACTAACAGGTGTGATATGCTCAGCCAGAAAGCTCTCTACCACCAAAGCTCACTCCAACACTCCTACATAGGTGGGCAGGCACAAGGGAACCACACCTGCTCGGATGTCCCTGCGTAAGCCCTGCTCGAAGGTCCGAGCCCTAAAGAATGGGTATCGAACCATATCCAGGGAGTAGCGCGACAGGTCTGTAAACCTCACCGAGTTCACCGACATGGTCATGCCCTCCTGCCAAAGCTGCAGAAGCTCTTAGATCCGCACTGATCTCAGTGTCACTAGATAGAACTCCTCCCTGAAGAGTCGCTCAAACTCTACCCACGTGAGTGTCTCCTCATCATGGGACTGCGTCACCAAACTCCACCATCGACCGACAGAACCATGCAGAAGGCTCGCCTCTAGGACCACCATCTGATCTTTAGGTGTCCTCATTAGGCGGAAAACTCGGGTGACTTCCTCAAGCCAGTCATCAGCTGCCTGGGGATCTGATTCACCCCGAAACCTCATAGGTCGCTGCCTCTGGAACTCGTGCAGTGTACTCAGACTTCGCGCAACCTCATCCTGCACTGCCGGCACAACCAGCTGCTCAACAGGTGGCGGCTCAACTTGCAGACCACCTGGAGGTGCAACCTTAGAACCCGCACCCTGCTCCACAGCCTCAACACGGGACGGGTTGTCAGCACAATCCTGCCGTGGAACCCTCGCTGGCTGTCGTCGTGGAGGCATCCTGAAATACATTCAAGACACACCACAGTCAAAGAGTATATCTGGAGAGCTGACTAAAGAAGGACTAAGAAAACCCAAAACACATTCCTATATGATACATGTACCATTATGTCCCTGCGACCAGTGTACGAATGTCCTGAGTCAAAAGGAAAGTTATCAGTGTCTTGGTGTATGGATACATCGGCCTCCGCACCAACACTGGAGTCTCTGGCCTGAAAGTCGAGCTCGAAACACCCTAACACTGCAGTTATGCAACCCAAACCAAACTCACAGCTAGAACAGCTATGCTCTTAGATCCCAAAGGTGGAACCTCCTCTAATACCACTTTGTCATGACCCGACCCAACGGGGTTCAAGACGCGACTCCCCAAGCCCACCTCCAATAGGCCAGGGGCAAGCAACTAGCGCCGAGTAGACTATCACACACATGGGAGGAATTAGCCTAAGGTACCTGTACACACGCACCCACATCCACCTCCATGAAAAAGTGCAGAGATATATAAAACTGAAAAGAAAATGCATCCATACACTATCCCACAACCAGAGTTCAGCAGAAGTACAAATGGAAAAATAGGACCCAACAAAAGAAAACTACAAAAACACGTCCAACCTACTCTAAAGAAGGGGATGCTACCACAAACACCCATCGGAAATCTCCCTCGACACCACACCAGTAAACACCCCGATCAATCTCGCTCACTCAGCTCCGCCTGATCCGGGTCCTCCTAGGACTCCGTCGAAAGGCCTGTGGTCTGCACAAGACACAAACATGTGCGGGCAAAGCCCGTGCAGGGGTGAGTATAAACATACTCAGTAGGCACCCCAAAAACCCAAAACCAAAGAGAGCAACTGAAAGGAAACAGTTCGATCATCCCAGCCAGAGGGAACCCAAACGAGAGAGAAAATCCATCTCGTGACCATCCTCGGCTCAACATGACTAGTCATCTTAGCTCAGGTGAATGCCCATACATACACCTTGAGAAATCCAGATATAATCAGCTCACACAACAAGCTACATGAGGTACCGACCTCAACACCAGCAACTTTCCACAACCAGAAGAGTACACCACATGATCACTATTATCCCAGATGACACTCATCCGAGAGATACACTCCATTGGGTTTCTCTCAAACCTATTAGATGCTCACCCGAGAGATCACGCTCACCGAATACCATCACTGAGGATAACTCACCGAAACAACATAACCACCAAACTCCTCGGATAGGGGATCACTTCTAGGGTCTGCTAGGGGATACCAAAACCCACTCTGGTAGACAAAGATCTCACAGAGGGGATCACTCCCAGGATCTGCTGGGGGATACCAAAACTTGATCTAGCATTCAAAGGTCAAACAGATAGGGGATCACTCCCAGGATCCGCTGGGGGATACCACGACCCGATATGGCACTCGACAGAAACACTTCACTCAGATTGAGGATCATCTCCCATATAAAGGTGGTCATAATGATATAGGAACCCTATCTGGTATAACTCGCGATATAGGGTATCGAACCGACGATGCCGCAACCCTACTGAAACCACACGCTGAGTAGGGGATTACATAACCAACGATACCGCAACCCTACTATACACCTCATGCTGAGTAGAGGATCATATACCCGACGATGCCACAACCCTACTGAGTGCGGCCCACTGCGTAGGGGATCATAATCCTGATGATGCCACAAACCCTACGGGGTTAACCAGCTAGATAGGGGATTGCTGTAGAGACCCGAAGCCTGACGTACATGGACATTACATTACATTTGCGGAATACTTAGTACATAACAAAAACACACACACAAGGATCGTAATAGTTTAGTGTCTTTGGAAACTCGGAACGTAATCTTCTAATCGTGGTGAAATATCTTCAACATCTCCTATAAAGATCTTCCTTTTTTTTTCCTAAAACCTTTCTTTATATCCTGGGGAAAAGAAAACATAAAAGGGTGAGCTCAAATGCTCAGTAAGGGTAAACAAAATAAATATCAATCACATCATATACATAAGCACATAACTTTTGGAAATCTTAACCTGCAAAAGAGATCATAATTTCATAACATGGGGTAAATCATGGCAGTGAAATGTAATCACAATAATCATAACCTAAAACATGAATCTTTGTGGCATTCACACATAATCATAGAGAATCATTTCTTGTCAGTCAAGACTCATTGCCAAGACTATCTTAGTGGAAAAAGTCCCTTTCTGAATCGAGTAACCCTCGTTTCAGTCCTGTTTCACTGAACCGGTATAACCTACCGTTCCAGCCCTGTCTATCTCATGAGATATAAAATCTTTACCCAATGCATTGGAGGGAGATATAGGTCCCACCCATCTCATAATGATACCATTCTTATGTGTTCCACAAAATCATAAATCATACATCATTGTATAACCCATGTAATAAAAATGGGATTCAACAACATGACATCATAAAACAATTCATATAAGATAAAGGAATTCATAAAAATATTTCCATCACAACATAATCAAATCCATGTAATAATAGGGATAGAAACAGAACCCTTTATTATCTTAGATGGAAAATAATTTTGATAAAACACTTGAAATCCATTCTTGAGGAAAATATCCTTTCTACTTCAAAAACATTTTCCTTTCTTAACATGTCTTACAATTTAAAACTAAAAGAAGTTGATTAAAAATAAACTTGAAAACTTGTAAAGTAAGCTTCTTGGAAATAATGTTTTAAAAATCCATTCATGCCGTATAAGTTAAAAAAACATTCTTCTCGTACTTTTGTCAGAAAAGTCAAAAAGTTCCTCGTGTGAAAAAAAACGACAAAAGATTCCTTTCATATCTTTTACTAAAAACTCACCGAAGGGTAAAATTGGATTTAAAAAATTGTAGGTGGATGTAAATAACATTACATATTGAGGAAACATGGATGTGGATGATAAAATATAACCCAGTAAATTTCAAAGTACAAATAATCTCGGATAAAAATGAGATTGTGATATTTCCCTTACCTTATGTCCGATTTGCTTCGTATGTGTCTGAACCTCCTGTATAATGATTTAAATAATGTCATTGACTTATTATAGAATCATATTCATTGTTATGATATCATATATGGTTCACTTATGACATTATATTACCCGTTCTTTTGTAAATTCCATGTTAAAGAAGCGTTTTGGGTAAAATCGTTTCATTTATCGTAGGTGTTTTGACTTCTTGTTCTTGACATTATTATTACTTATATCATGATTTACTTACTTCCAGAATATAAAATTTGATTTATATATCATATATATTCAGTATATATATATATATAATAGATAGATAAATAAAATGAAAAACACCGTTCATGGAGACGGTAGTCCGTACGTACGCATGAACGCTGTTTTCCATTCCTTATTGTCTTGAAATGGAAGTAAGTAGATGACATACATATATATATATATACATAATCCAGTAGCTTTATAATGTCATATATTTCATTATTATTTCTTATACATACTTTATAATCATTCTTAAATGGTTAACATGGAGAATGAATCTCATCGCGTCGTGGAGACGGTAGTCCGTACGTACGCACGAGCGATGATGTCATTTTCATAAATATTGAATTGAATCAGAGTGGATTATACAATATATCAGAATCAATATGATGTTGTAATAACTATGTATAGTTATTCTTTACACCATTATACCCATCCATGTAAGGTGGTGGTGGAAAATAGATTACACCACGGCGTGGAGACGGTATTCCGTACGTACGCACGCGCAGTGATTTCTTTTTCCGTAGGATGGATAGATGGTTAAATAGGGTTGTTTCATACTTATAATAACATATCAGTATATGAGTGATACTGATGTTATTACTTCATAATGAAACAACCTAAGAAGAAGAAGTGGAAGAAGAAATAAAGATGAAAGAATTGGTAACGGTAATTACCTCTTCTTTGAAGCGCCTCTTTGAGACCTCCTCTTAGGGCACTAAAATTGGTATTTGAGGAAGACCATAACCTCTAGGATGTTTCTATGGAAGTGGAAAAGAGATTTTGGCAGGGGTTGGCCGAGCTTGAGTGCTCAAATTGGTGTGAGTAGGAGGGAGAGGAGGTGTCCTTTTATAGGGGAGGAGAGGGGCACCTTAGGAATATCTCAAAATATTATTTTATATTAAAGTCAAAATCGGTTTATAATGGTTCCAAAGGGTCTTATTTCGAAGATAAAGTGGGGATGGGTCGAAATCCTATCAACCAATAGGATTTAGACAAGTTTAGGTTATTATTTTAACCTTATCAATTAGATTTAACTCTAAGTTAATTAATTTAACTTTTACCGTGTCTTTTTGTTTTCTTTCACTATATGGTTAATACACTTACTATAACATGCCAAACGAACCCCAAATTGTTTATTATTAATATATATATCCTTATCTAAGTCATTTTGCCGAACCTTAGATTTTTAGGAATAAAATAACAATTAATAATATAATATTTGATTTAAAAACTATTTTGTGTCAATTTTGACACTATTTGATATATGATTTTTGTGAAAGTCATAACATAATTATATGTTCGAACAAAGTTGATTAAATCAACACTAATATATCATAGTAACCTAGAAAATTATTTTAATTCATAAAAAGTCTCAAATTACATTTATTTGGGTGTTTATAACATCAATTATGTCAATATTTCATTAACAAGATAATTACTGCATCATCTTTGTGTCATAAATAAATTAAATTATTTGATGTCTAAAAATTACAAATAAAATACCATCATGTAGTAAATCTTTTTAGCTTTCTAATGAATATTTATAGTCGAATTTATCTTATGTATAACCCCATATTAAAAATAATTTACTTATTAAACTTTGATTTTAACTATTTTAACCCTTCTTTAAATAAATTAATAATAAATGTCCTAATCTAATCCAAGTGGGCCTAAATGGTCATATTTTATTCCTAAGTTTGTTTTTTGGTCTAATTACACTTTTCCAATAGAATTAGGACATGTGTTAGGGTAATATTAATATCATATTTACCCTTAGTTACCCTATTTACTATTAACCGCGGTAAAAAAAAGTAAAAAGTTACTATTCACCAAAAAATTATTTTTATCTCATTGAACCACATTTTACTTACTGATATCAACCGTGTCTATCGGATTTTCGAAATTCCATTCACAGAAGCGGTAAAATTAATTTTTATGCAAAATTCAGTTTTTAACCTACCACTTAGTGGTTTCACTATTCATCAAAAATTGAAAGTTTTCAGAAAAATTCCAAAATTTCACCCTAGGCTAATTTCGATATTCTGAGTCCAAAAATGAAGTTCATTTTGAAAAATAAGATTTATAGAGTTTCAAAAAGTGGTTATTACTATTCATAACAGCTAGTTTTAATAATATTTTAATAGCATATCGTTGTTTAGTGAAACTCGGTATTGCGTATTACACACGCTATCGAGGAAGGTCGTGATTGCGTGTAATGCAAGGCAAGTCAAGGATGCGTGTTGTGCAAGCTCCTTTTGGTGTAGCGTACAACACAAGACTTTAATAAAATTAAAAAGAATATTTTTTATAAAATCTTGGGCTGTTACATTCTACCCCCCTTAAAATGAATTTCGCCCTCGAAATTCATCGGGGTTATAAATGGTTTACTATTCGAAAGTTTCTTTAATAGAAACCCACATCGTAAAAAGGAATATCAAAACCAATCTTTAAAAACAAAAGTATGAAAGGTAACGGTTACCCAAATAAACTAATCATTGGGTTTCCACATAGGTGAAAATATGGATATGGAAGAGAAATCTAACCATCATGTTCTGATGGAGAGTGGTAGAGAACATGGCTATGGAAAATCCAGTAATCACAAATCCATAGATTTGTGATGATATAAGGTACCATCTGATTCATCAGGTATAAGATCACTAGGACAACATTTTTGGTTTTCAAGATCATTTCCCTAAAGTTGAAAATTTGAATTAGAATAAATACTTACTTTATTTTGGTACAATCTCACTGTTGTTCGTGCCTTGAACAATTTCCACTTCATCTCTTAAATAAATGAAGTTGAATTTGTTATTCATGAAGTGTTAGCAGATCATAGAATGACGGGTCATTCCATCTGTCTCAAACAAAAGGTTAGCAAAAATTATATGCATAAGTCGATCTATAGTGAGATTAATCATATATGGTTCCTAAAATGGACTTATACTTCATATATCATACTGCTTAATATAATAAAACTAGTTTCTACTAAACAGGGACTTCCTGTAGGCCAGTGGTAAGCGATAAAGGCCAGTCGCACTTCGGTTGTGGGTTCGATTCCCACTGCCTTGTCCGAAGCGATGGGCTGTCGCCCGTCCTGCAGGTTATCCTTTTTCTAAAACTACATTACTATAACATCCCATCAATAATATCGAAAAAAAACTTCTATCCTTAAACAATAATCACTTATGTCCAACATAATCCATTCCAATCTTTTAGGCTTATCCATAATACTACAGTCCACTCTCATAACATAGTGAAAATGATTACCAGAGATTTAATACCATCGTTGATCCCCATATATCATAAGATATGTTTTGTTGGTCACATTCCAAACATTCAAAGTCCTTAATCATGTATTCTCTTGAATACCTTAGTGAAAACATGAATGCAGTTAAAAGTTAACACCTTCCACATACTAAAATCCTCAAAATTCTATATACTCAAACCATGATATCACTTAGTCCTTATATCAATCATGAGCTCATGAATACTGTTAAACATTTCATTTTCTCGTTTTCCCTTCATTATGCGCATAATATCTCAATCACTTTGAATACCACATTAGACCAATACATAAATATTCCAATATTCCAAGATACAACATTATTTTGGAATCCCATTACATAATCACTTAATCATTCCACCACATCGTTGTAATATTCAACATTGACAATAGTGATCGCATGTGACTTCCCTTTGTCCTTTGCCTTAAGCAGTTGCTCATATCGATCATCACTAACCCTTGGATTAGGGCATTTATTAGCATAATGCCCCATTTCCTTGCACTTGAAGCATTGAAG
The DNA here is from genome assembly GCA_963277665.1 of Viscum album. Lineage (NCBI taxonomy): Eukaryota > Viridiplantae > Streptophyta > Magnoliopsida > Santalales > Viscaceae > Viscum > Viscum album. The sequence continues at coordinate 197,901,201 of OY728164.1, forward strand.
TGTTGGTTGTACATTCTCTGCAGTGTTTGCTTTATTCACTTCATTAGAATCCCATTTTCCATTACTTCGACACTCAGCTGCTCGATGACCTTCTTTTCCACACTTAAAACATTTTCTAGTCCCTTTAAGACAATTTCCACCATGCTTCTTTCCACACTTTGTGCATAAGGAAACATTCATCTTCTTTTCACCATTATTCTGAGTTTTCTCCTTGAACTCCATCTTTCGTTTCTTGTCAAACCCATGAGATGGATATGTAACACCAACTTCCATTTCTACCTTGATAGCACAACACACAATTTCTTCATAGCTACTGAAGTCTCTTATAGCTAATGCCCTTCGAAGACTTGGTTTTAAGCCACTGAAAAATCGATCAACTTTACTTTCAGGTTGGATGATAATACTAGAAGCGTACCTTGCAAGTCTTGTAAAATTCGCTTCATAGGTACCAACAGATTCATCATCCCTTTGCTTCAGTTCAAGAAACTCTTTCTCCATCTTTTTTCGGAGAATACGAGGGAAGTACTTATTGAAAAATAAGTTCTTGAACTCGTCCCATTCCATAGACTCAATTTCATCCCTTTGCCTCGTATTCTTAATAAGATTCCACCATTGATTAGCATCTCCTTCCAAACGATACACTGCTAGGATGACTTTATCATGTTCAGAACATTGAAGAACTGAAAATATCTTTTCAGTAGTACTAATACATTGTTCAGCAACTAATGGATCAGTAGACCCACTGAAAGAAGGTGGACGCTGCCTCATGAAGGATTCAACAGAATGTTGCTCCTTCCTTTGCTCGTTTGGAAGTCCTGCATGATTCATAGCTTGAGAAAGTTGTGTGAGCATGGCTACAAGATTTTGCATTCCGGCTCCCATATCGTTTGGTTGCTCAGGGGGACAATCATTGCATTGCCCATCACATTCCGCATTAACACGGTTCCTTCGGGTTCCAGCCATCGTCTAAAACCCCAAAAGAATAGTATGAGAGGCAAAAATCATGCTAGGGAAAACAACATAATAAAGGGGTAGTACCCTCAATATCTAACATCTTAGGTTAAATTCGAAGATCGTTAGCGCAATTCTAGGACTATAACCTATACGTATACTTAACCTTAGAGACATCCCTAGACATACCTTAGAAATATCTCTAGGGATCTCACTAACATTTTCGCATCCTAGTTTCCAAAGGTTGACTAAACCTTTCCTCTGATACCAACTGTAGAGACCCGAAGCCTGACGTACATGGACATTACATTACATTTGCGGAATACTTAGTACATAACAAAAACACACACACAAGGATCGTAATAGTTTAGTGTCTTTGGAAACTCGGAACGTAATCTTCTAATCGTGGTGAAATATCTTCAACATCTCCTATAAAGATCTTCCTTTTTTTACCTAAAACCTTTATTTATATCCTGGGGAAAAGAAAACATAAAAGGGTGAGCTCAAATGCTCAGTAAGGGTAAACAAAATAAATATCAATCACATCATATACATAAGCACATAACTTTTGGAAATCTTAACCTGCAAAAGAGATCATAATTTCATAACATGGGGTAAATCATGGAAGTGAAATGTAATCACAATAATCATAACCTAAAACATGAATCTTTGTGGCATTCACACATAATCTTAGAGAATCATTTCTTGTTAGTCAAGACTCATTTCCAAGACTATCTTAGTGGACAAAGTCCCTTTCTGAATCGAGTAACCCTCGTTTCAGTCCTGTTTCACTGAACCGGTATAACCTACTATTCCAGACCTGTCTATCTCATGAGATATAAAATCTTTACCCAATGCATTGGAGGGAGATATATGTCCCACCCATCTCATAATGATACTATTCTTATGTGTTCCACAAAATCATAAATCATACATCATTGTATAACCCATGTAATAAAAATGGGATTCTTAAACAACATGACATCATAAAACAATTCATATAAGATAAAGGAATTCATAAAAATATTTCCATCACAACATAATCAAATCCATGTAATAATAGGGATAGAAACAGAACCCTTTATTATCTTAGATGGAAAATAATTTTGATAAAACACTTGAAATCCATTCTTGAGGAAAATATCCTTTCTACTTCAAAAACATTTTCCTTTCTTAACATGTCTTACAATTTAAAACTAAAAGAAGTTGATTAAAAATAAACTTGAAAACTTGTAAAGGAAGCTTCTTGGAAATAATGTTTTAAAAATCCATTCATGCCGTATAAGTTAAAAAAACATTCTTCTCGTACTTTTGTCGGAAAAGTCAAAAAGTTCCTCGTATGAAAAAAAACGACAAAAGATTCCTTTCAAATCTTTTACTAAAAACTCACCGAAGGGTCAAATTGGATTTAAACAACTGTAGGTGGATGTAAATAACATTAAATATTGAGGAAACATGGATGTGGATGATAAAATATAACCCAGTAAATTGCAAAGTACAAACAATCTCGGATAAAAATGAGATTGTGATATTTCCCTTACCTTATGTCCGATTTGCTTCGTATGTGTCCGAACCTCCTGTATAATGATTTAAATAATGTCATTGACTTATTATAGAATCATATTCATTGTTATGATATCATATATGGTTCACTTATGACATTATATTACCTGTTCTTTTGTAAATTCCATGTTAAAGAAGCGTTTTGGGTAAAATCGTTTCATTTATCGTAGGTGTTTTGACTTGTTGTTCTTGACATTATTATTATTTATATCATGATTTACTTACTTCCAGAATATAAAATTTGATTTATATATCATATATATTCAGTATATATATATATATATATAATAGATAGATAAATAAAATGAAAAACACCGTTCATGGAGACGGTAGTCCGTACGTACGCATGAATGTTGTTTTCCATTCCTTATTGTCTTGAAATGGAAGTAAGTAGATGACATACATATATATATATATACATAATCCAGTAGCTTTATAATGTCATATATTTCATTATTATTTCTTATATATACTTTATAATCATTCTTAAATGGTTAACATGGAGAATGAATCTCATCGCGTCGTGGAGACGGTAGTCCGTACGTACGCACGAGCGATGATATCATTTTCATAAATATTGAATTGAATCAGAGTGGATTATACAATATATCAGAATCAATATGATGTTGTAATAACTATGTATAGTTATTCTTTACACCATTATACCCATCCATGTAAGGTGGTGGTGGAAAATAGATTACACCACGGCGTGGAGACGGTATTCCGTACGTACGCACGTGCAGTGATTTCTTTTTCCGTAGGATGGATAGATGGTGAAATAGGGTTGTTTCATACTTATAATAACATATCAGTATATGAGTGATACTGATGTTATTACTTCATAATGAAACAACCTAAGAAGAAGAAGTGGAAGAAGAAATAAAGATGAAAGAATTGGTAACGGTAATTACCTCTTCTTTGAAGCGCCTCTTTGAGACCTCCTCTTAGGGAACTAAAATTGGTCTTTGAGAAAGACCATAACCTCTAGGATGTTTCTAGGGAAGTGGAGAAGAGATTTTGTTAGGGGTTGGCCGAGCTTGAGTGCTCAAATTGGTGTGAGGAGGAGGGAGAGGAGGTGTCCTTTTATAGGGGAGGAGAGGGGCACCTTAGGAATATCTCAAAATATTATTTTATATTAAAGACAAAATCGGTTTATAATGGTTCCAAAGGGTCTTATTTCGAAGATAAAGTGGGGATGGGTCGAAATACTATCAACCAATAGGATTTAGACAAGTTTAGGTTATTATTTTAACCTTATCAATTAGATTTAACTCTAAGTTAATTAATTTAACTTTTACCGTGTCTTTTTGTTTTCTTTCACTATATGGTTAATACACTTACTATAACATGCCAAACGAACCCCAAATTGTTTATTATTAATATATATATCCTTATCTAAGTCATTTGGCCGAATCTTAGATTTTTAGGAATAAAATAACAATTAATAATATAATATTTGATTTAAAAACTATTTTGTGTCAATTTTGACACTATTTGATATATGATTTTTGTGAAAGTCATAACAGAATTATATGTTCGAACCAAGTTGATTAAATCAACATTAATATATCATAGTAACCTAGAAAATTAGTGGAATTCATAAAAAGTCTTAAATTACATTTATTTTGGTATTTATATTATCAATTATGTCAATATTTCATTAATAAGATAATTACTGCATCATCATTGTGTCATAAATAAATTAAATTATTTAATGTCTAAAAATTACAAATAAAATACCCTTATGTAGGAAACCTTTTTAGCTTTCTAATTAATATTTATAGTCGAATTTATCTTATGTATAACCCCATATTAAAAATGATTTACTTATTAAACCTTGATTTTAACTATTTTAACCCTTCTTTAAATAAATTAATAATAAATGTCCTAATCTAATCCAAGTGGGCCTAAATGGTCATATTTTATTCCTAAGTTTGTTTTTGGTCGAATTACACTTGTCCAATAGAATTAGGACATGTGTTAGGGTAATATTAATATCATATTTACCCTTAGTTACCCTATTTACTATTAACCGCGGTAAAAAAAAGTAAAGAGTTACTATTCACCAAAAAATTATTTTTATCTCATTGAACCACATTTTACTTACTGATATCAACCGTGTCTATCGGATTTTTGAAATTCCATTCACAGAAGCAGTAAAATTAAGTTTTATGCAAAATTCAGTTTTTAACCTACCACTTAGTGGTTTCACTATTCATCAAAAATTGAAAGTTTTCAGAAAAATACCAAAATTTCACCCTAGGATAATTTCGATATTCTGAGTCCAAAAATGAAGTTCATTTTGAAAAATAAGATTTACAGAGTTTTAAAAAGTGGTTATTACTATTCATAACGGCTAGTTTTAATAATATTTTAATAGCATATCGTTGTTTAGTGAAACTCGGTATTGCGTATTACACACGCTATCGAGGAAGGTCGTGATTGCGTGTAATGCAAGGCAAGTCAAGGATGCGTTTTGTGCAAGCTCCTTTTGGTGTAGCGTACAACACAAGACTTTAATAAAATTAAAAAGAATATTTTTTTATAAAATCTTGGGCTGTTACAATTGCCTTCCGTGAATAAGCGGTTACAGCGATACCAAGTACCCGATCTAGGGAAAAGATGCTAGAGGATCCCACTCCGGTCCCACCAGAGGGATGCCACAACTCTAACAGTTTAAACATCCCATCGAGAGGATCAAAAATATATACGAAGGTTGTGATGCCACACGAACCCTCGTGGGAACGAACCAAGGGCGTACCCTCAACCACTGCTGGTCCAAAACGTCGCTAACCTGAGAAACCCACAACAATGCCACACTGCGCACCTCCAAGGCCAATATCGAGGCCACCATCACGATCTACGTGGAAAAACACGCAGGAAGGGCTGCTTACTCACCCAAAATAGAGCACCGGTGGAAAAGGCACTATACACCGTAGCCAGCTCATGTGGGGCCCACACAACGATCCTAAAACCCATCGAGTGGACCATACCATGACGATCCCCTCGAAAAAACAAGCGAAATCGACAACTCGTTCGTCCAAAACGGACACTCGGTGAAAAATGCACTATTCACCAAAGGCCATCCCAGGTGGGGCCCGCACCTCGATCCCGAAACACATCGAATGGATCAAATCATTGCGATCATCCTGAAAAGACACACAGTATCAACTATTCATCTACCAAAAATGGACTCCTGGTGCGAAAGCTGTGTTTCTCCACAAATGCCAAAAACCGACCTCGTGGGGCCCACACCCCATTCTAAGTCCCAACATCTGGAAACCATCTCAACAAGTCCGCCGTACCATCAGGGTCTCAACGCCACTAACGACATGTCATTCAGACGCTCCGGGTAGAAGTTACAATGGCCCGAAGTCGTAAAATAATAGAATAACATTATTTTATACGACATTTCTAACTCCCGGCCCACGGTCCCGAACCCTGAAACCCTCGAACCCACACTGGAGGGTTTGCCTCATCCCCAGGGTCACGTCTCCGCAGACGGCATGCGAATCCGACCTACAGATTGCAAGAAACGGGGGTCTAAAGACCCCGTATGGGAAAAAGGGGCCGGACCGGCCCGCCGCCGCCGCCCCGCCCTGGCCGGCGGCTGGGCCGGCGCGCTGCCGCGCGCCGCCATGCCGGCGAGCCTTCGTAGGTCCGCCAGAGGCACCTCGGGGGGTCCAAAAGAAGATCCGGAACCATTTACGCATCCCCCAGGACCTGATCTACACTGTTACGGCTTCAATTTGCAGAAAAACGTAGCAAAAACGGGATCGGGGTTTAAAACTCAAGTCCACCTACCTCGCGGGCGAAACGCCGATGTTCTGCCTTAGATCCACGCTCCAGAGCATCCGTTGCACGCTTCCGGAATGTCCGCCATCAAAATCCGAGCTTGTGGGCGCTTCGTTTTCTCGATTCGGTGGATCGGTGGCGAAGAACGGCGAAGAACGCCGAGGGGAATGAAAAGGAGGGGTGGGGGTGCTAATATTTATATCAGCCGCCCGCCGGCGCCAAACCCGCCTCGGACCCGACGCCCGATGCAAACAAAGGTAAGGTCACCCCTAGGGTAAACGCGCCGTTCTTAACGCAACGGCGGACTCATATTTTCCATCCGAGACTCCGTTCAGAAGTTTTTCGAGCCGACGCTCGCACACTAACTTCTCCATTTAATTACAAAAACGCCCCTTGTTGCCTTTATCACCGCAGGCCCGCGCCATCAAAGTTTACACCTCGCCTAGGGTAAACAGCACGTTCCAGACACAACCGTGTCCTCAGAATCCTGTTCTGAGCTACCGTTTGGGAGATATAACACCCCCGCCATGTGCATAGTATAAAAATACTTAATAGTTTTATAAAATTAATTCCGGGCACACCGGGCCTCGGAATCACATGACGTCTTCACGCCTAGATCTGGAATTATTCGTAGAAATATTCCAAAGTCTGGCAGGGCCAAAAACCCGAGTCGCTACAACCATAACCTCAATAATGTTTATAGTGAAGTTGATAAGGGAAATGGGCAGGGTTGGGTCGAGCATTAAGGCTCAATTTTGTGTAAAGAGAAGAGGGAGGATGTGTCCTTTTATAAGGGAGGAGAGGGTCACTTTAGGAAAAAACATAAAATATTATTTTATAATAAAGTCATATTTGGTTTATAATGGCTCCAATGTGACTTATTTAGAAGATAATGTGGGGAGGAGTCTAAATCCTCTAATCCAATAGGTTTTAGACAAGTTTATGTTACTATTTTAATCTTATCATTTAGATTTAACTCTAAGTTAAATAATTTAAGTTTTACCGTGTCTTCTTTTTTTCTTACACTATATGGTTAGTAAACTTACTATAAACTGCCAATCAAACCCCAATTGGTTCATTAATGTCATATATATTATTATATAAGTATTTTGGCTGAACTTTAGATTTTTGGAATAGAATATCAATTAATAATGTAATATTTGTTTTAAAAACTATTTTAGGTCAATTTTGACACAATTTGGTAATTGATTTTTGTAAAAATCCTAACAACATGATTAGTTCGAAAATAGTTACTTATATCAATAATAATATGTCATATTAACCTCAAAAATTAGTGAAATTTATTAAAATTCTCAAATTACCTTTATTTGGGTATTTATAACATCAATTTTGTTGATATTTCATTAATAAGGTAATTACTGCATCATCGTTGTGTCAAATATAAATTAATTTATTTAATGTCTAAAAATTAAAAATAAAATACCATTATTTAGGAAATAGTTTTGTCTTTCAAATGAATATTTATAGTCGAATTTATCTTATTTATAACCCTATATTAAAAATGTTTTAGTTATTAAACTTGGATTTTAACTCTTTTAACTCTTCTTTGAATTAAATAATAATAAATGTCCTAATCTAATCCAACTGGACCTAAATGATAATATTATATTCCTAAGGTTGTTTTTGGTCGAATTAAACTTATCCAATAGAATTAGAACATGTGTTCAGGTAAAAATAATATCATTTTTACCCTTAATTACCCTATTTAATTTTAACCGTGGGAAATAAAAGTAAAAAGTTACTATTCACCAAAAATTATTTTTATCTTATTGAACTACATATTACTCTTTGATATTAACCGTGTCTCTCGGATTTTTGAAATTCCACTCACAGAAGTGGTAAAATTATGTTTTATGTAACTTTTCAAATTCTCCTAGGAGGTGGGTAAAAGACGGTGAAAAGTTCAATAAGATTTTTATATATCTGAAATTATTATTAAATGAATCCAATGAATTACATTGAACTTATATAGGTATTATATATTAATTTTGAATTAAAATAAATATAAATAAAATAAATAATTATTTAAATAAAAAGTCTGTTTTTAAATAGTAACCCAGTGTTTTCACTATTCATCAAAAATTGAATGTTTTCAGAAAAATACCAAAAAAATCATCCTTGGATAATTTCTATATTCTGAATCAAAAATTAAAGTCCATTTTGAAGGATAAAGTTTATAAAATTTCCAAAAATTCGGTATTACTATTCATAATGGCTAGTTTATATAATATGTTAATAACATACCATTGTTTAGTGAATCTCGGTATTGTGTACAACACACGCTATCGTGGAAGGTCGCAATTGTGTGTAATGAAATCCAAGTCAGGGTTGTGTGTAGTGAAAGATTCATTTTTTGTTTCATATAATAGAATCCAACCATATTTCATTTATACATTGAATATATATATATATATACACTCAATGTTGTGTAAAATAACTTCTATCAAACGAAATTGAAATTGAGTATAACACATTCCAAGATTAGTGTTGTGTATACTGCAAGCTAATACGGTGTTGAGTATAGTGCAAAATAATATTGGTTTAGCGTACAATATAAGATATGAAAGAAATTAAAAATAATATATCTTATAAAATCTCGGGGTATTACATTCTACCCACCTTAAAATGAATTTCTCCCTCGAAATTCGTCAGGGTTATAAATAGTTTACTACTTGAATGTTTCTTTAAAAGAAACCCACATCATAAAAATGAATACTACAGCTTAACTTTAAAAACTAATGAATGAAACATAACGATTATCCAAATTAACTTATCCCCGGGATTCCACATAGGAGAACATAGGTGAAAATATGGATATGGATGAGAAATCTAATCATCATGTTCTGATGAAGAGTGTTAGAGAACATGGAAATGAAAAATCCAACAATCACAAAGCCATAAATTTTTGATGATCTAAGGTACCATCTGATTCATCAGATGTGAGGAAACTAGGACAAAATTTTTGGTTTTCAAGATCATTTCCCTAATGTTGAAGTATTTTTTAATTAAAAGAAATACTTAATTGATTTTGGTACAATCTTACCGTTGATCATGCCTTGAACAATTAAAAATTCATCTCTTATTGAAATGAAGTTGAATTTGTCTTCCATGAAGTGTTAGCAGATCATGCGATAGAATGATATGTCATTCCATCTATCTCATACATAAGGTTAGCAAAAGTTATATACATAATTCTATCTATAGTGATATTAATCGTATATGGTTCCTAAAATGGACTTATACTTAATCTATCAAACCACTTAATAAAATAAAACTAGTTTATACTAACCAGGGACTTCCTGTAGGCCATTGGTAGGCGATAAAGGCCTGTCGTACTTTGATTGTGGGTTTGATTCCCGCATCCTTATCCGACGCGACGGGTTGTCACCCAACCTACGGGTTTTCCTTTTTCTAAAACTATACAATTATAACATTCCAAAAATAATATCAAAAAAATTTATAGCCTTAAACAATACTAACTTATTTCCAACATAATCCATTCCAATCTTTAGGATTATCCAAAATACATCTGTCCAATCTCATAGTGTAAAGAAAACAATTACTTGAAAGGTCACATAACAAGCACGTGAGTACCATAATTTATCCCCTATATATCATACGATATATCTTTTTGGTCACATTCCAAACATATGAATACCATAATCACGTATTCTCTTGAAAAAAATGAATACCCATTGAACCTTAGTGAAAACATGAATGCTGTCAAAAGTTAACTCTTTCCACATACCAAAATCCCAAAATTTCTATATAATCAAACCATGATATCACTTTTTCCTTATATCAGTCATGAGTTCATTAATACTATCAAACATCTCATTATCTCTTTATCCTTTCATCATGAACATATCATCTATCTTCCAAAAATATTTGAATAAACTTTCATGGTTACCGGTACCATTCTTCTTTTTTTCTTACACTATATGGTTAGTAAACTTACTATAAACTGCCAATCGAACCCCAATTGGTTCATTAGTGTCATATATATTATTATATAAGTATTTTGGCCGAACCTTATATTTTTGGAATAGAATATCAATTAATAATGTAATATTTGTTTTAAAAACTATTTTATGTCAATTTTGACACAATTTGGTAATTGATTTTTTTGAAAATCCTAACAGCATGATTAGTTCGAAAATAGTTACTTATATCAATAATAATATGTCATATTAACCTAAAAAATTAGTGTAATTTATTAAAACTCTCAAATTACATTTATTTGGGTATTTATAACAACAATTTTGTTGATATTTCTTTAATAAGGTAATTACTGCATCATTGTTATGTCATAAATAAATTAGATTATTTAATGTCTAAAAATTAAAAATAAAATACCCTTATGTAGGAAATATTTTTAGATTTCTAATTAATATTTATAGTTGAATTTATCTTATTTATTACCCTATATTAAAAATGTTTTAGTTATTAAACTTGGATTTTAACTCTTTTAACTCTTCTTTGAATTAAATAATAATAATTGTACTAATCTAATCCAAGTGGATCTAAATGATAATATTATATTCCTAAGGTTGTTTTCGGTCGAATTACACTTATCCAATAGAATTAGGATAAGTGTTACGGTAATAATAATATCATTTTTACCCTTAATTACCCTATTTACTTTTAACCGTGGTAAATAAAAGTAAAAAGTTACTATTCACCAAAAATTATTTTTATCTTATTGATCTAAATTTTACTCCTTGATATTAACCGTGTCTCTCGGAGTTTTGAAATTCCACTCACAGAAGCGGTAAAATCATGTTTTATGTAAATTATCAAATTCTCCTAGGAGGTGGGTAAAAGACGGTGAAAAGTTCAATAAAATTTTTATATATATAAAATTATTATTAAATGAATCCAATGATTTACATTGAACTTATATAGGTATTATATATCAATATTGAACTAAAATAAATTTAAATAAAATAAATAATTATTTAAATAAAAAGTCGGTTTTTAAATAGAAACCCAGTGTTTTCACTATTCAACAAATACTGAATGTTTTCAAAAAAATACCAAAAATTCACCCTAGGCTAATTTCGATATTCCGAATCCAAAAATGAAGTCCATTTTAAAAGATAAAATTTATAAAATTTCAAATAGTGGGTATTACTATTCATAATGGCTAGTTTATATAATATTTTAATAACATATCATTGTTTTGGGAAACTCGGTATTTCATACAACACACGCTATTATGGAAGGTCAAAATTGCATGTAATGAAAGCCAAGTCAGGGTTGTTTGTAGTGAAATATTCATTTGTTGTTGCGTATAATAGAATCCAACCATATTTCATTTATATATTGAATATATATATATATATATATACACTCAATGTTGCGTAAAATAACTTCTATCAAACGAACTTGAAATTGTGTGTAACACGTTCCAAGATTAGTGTTGTGTATATTGCAAGCTAATATGGTGTTGCGTATAGTGCAAGATAATCTTGGTGTAGCGTAAAATAGAAGATTTGAAAGAAATTAAAAAGAATATATCTTATAAAATCTCGGGGTGTTACAATTTACATGAGTAATTTGATACCCTAATTAAATCATTCACACAGTCTTTTGGGCCTTTTGTTTTAAATTGAACTTCATTCTCTATTAATGTGGTAAATTTGATTGGTTAAATTAAATATTTTTAGATGATAGGGTCACCATAAAGACTATACATGAGTAAAAATCTTATTCAACAATCACTGTTATGAAGGTTCCTTAAATTCATTGTGAATTATCACATGAATGAGTATAAAAAAGTATTTGTCTCATCTCCACAATATTTTGAAGGTGGATGATCATAACAGTTTCAGTCCAATATAAAGTGATATGGTGGTGGTATAAATGGATAATGGAATAATCTAAAAAAATAATGAACATATTGATGTGTCTAAAATTAAGAATGTGTCCATTAAATATGATAGAAAAAATAAAAATTATAGATGGACATTACAAGAATAACTAAAAGGTTATAAAAAATATTATAGAGAATTACCATAATGTGTACATTTTATGTGAAATAAATTATTCTATTTTAAAGGTATATGACATAAAATTAAAATTATATAATTATTTTTAATATGAATAAATGTTTAAACATTAGTCATGGTTAATGGATTAAGTTGGGAGTTTATTTATATGGATAAATAAAGGGCATATATTTCAAGATAAAAGAAATTTATTCTTCATTTTGGAGAAACATTGATGGATATGAGTTATTTTTATTTTATTTTAATATACATAATATTATATTTCATTTTACATAATGTAAGAAAATGGTTCTTAATTGAATAAATTATTGTTTCTTTATTAAAAAAATATTTTATAATCTTATAAAGTCTATAATGTATTATGGGAGAGGAGATGAAGATATTATTAATTTTTGTGAGATTTAAACAAAATAATTTACCCAAATAATGAAATTAAAATATATTTTATAGTTTAATATTATTTATGTGTTGTGTATCTAGGTAAAATATTTAATACCAAGTACATAAATCATATAAGATATGATTTCATTTTATCATCATATGGATGAACATATGTGATATAATTATTTCACCCAAAGTGTTTGAGAATTTTATAAATACTAAATATGGAGAAATATATTATTTAAATATCATAGTGTGTGTAAATATAGAGTCTAGTGAAGTGATTTATTTATTAAAAAACAAATATTATAGAAAAAATATGAAATTCACTAAAGAATATATCATATGTTTGTGATGAAATGTTTGGACTACGATTGGTAAAATAAAGTTTTTAATGTAAAGTGTTATGTTTCTACTTATTTTCAATAATATGTTTGAGTGTCTTTATTTTTAGAAAGAGTTTTAAATGGTTTCCAATTTGATAAAAAAATGTAATAGAAATCATAATATTTGATATTGAAAAGTAAATTAATTAGGATATAATGTTCAAATTTTGGAATAAAGGGATTAAAAATTCTAATTTAAAAATATTTTAAATCATATAATATTTAAGGATGTAGTTTTAGTAAAAGAGTTATATAATTTTTTCTTATTTACTAGATGGATACATGGTGATATAATAATAGTTTCATAGTGATTTAGTCAGTACTACATGGGAATGAAACATGTTTTAATAAAACAAAAATAAATTAAAAAATATAGTGTCTCTATGTATTAGAAATTTGTGAGACTAAAAATTATGTATATATTTTTATGATGTTTACCAAAATGTTTTTCTATGATTTTGGAAATTTGTTTTGTTATATAAAGGCATATTATATTTTCCATTCATTCACCAATTCTACGTAAGTCATAAATAGTGGAATGATAATTTATGCATATATTTAAAAATATACATTATTCATTATAAACAAAAGTATTAAAGGAATGGGTTATGATGAATTTTAGGATAAACAAGAGTAGGGGATCATATAAATATATATAGTTCACTCATGAGAAAAAAAATTATTTTGAATTCTTGATTATATAACATGGTACACTACATGGAATATCAATAATAATGTCATTAGTATACTAGGTGTTCATTTTTCACAGTTTTCCCCATTACATGAGGTTATAAAGTTACCTTACATGTAAAAATTATACTTTGATACCTTTTAAACACCATCCTTAAGGATAAGTCAAACGGAGGGAAGTTGAGTATGTTTTTAATCATATCATTGTTATTTCATAACTAGGATTGAATTTTACTTCAATTATTATTGGTATGAAATTTAACCTCTCTATTAGATAATAATATTGAATTTTATGTCTCTATCTAGATATGTGAGAGGACATATGCATATCTACATAAACAATTGACATGTAATATACTAATCTGTATGAGTGAATGACATATTATGTTTTAATTCAACATATACAATATTTTAATAGAAATTTGGCAAAATATGGGTTGACTTATAAATTATTTAAATGTTATATATGTTTTATCATGTCATAATGTAATAGAGAATCAGATTATATAATTTTACATATAGTATGAGATATGTTTTGTGGATATAGGTTTGGAGATGCTTTGGTTTAATTATGATCACACCTGACCTCAATGTATATTAAGTAACACTAATTATTTTTTAGAGGATTATCCTTAGTTATAATTATGTATTATGAATTTATAATTTTTTTATAATAATAGGATTACAATATCAGGATTTAAATTTACATGGATGAGAAATTCTTTTTAGAAAGTGCTTTTAGAAAATTTGAGAGTTTTTGGAAAACATCACTAATTTTTTTGGGAGTATATCTAAAAGGATTTTGTTGTGCTATAAATATTTTATACATGTGATGTGAAATAGGTTAAAATGGTCATAATAATTGAAAATATTTATTTTTAGTGAGTTATTTATAGATTTATAGGAAAATATCATAATTTTTAAAATGTTATAGGGAAATCACTACCTATATAATGCTAATGGAATGGCTAATGATTTATTTTTCACTGTGTATGGAATCAGTTGAAATTTCTGATAATAGGTATTATTATTCTATTTATTGAAATTTATGATATCTTTTATTGATTAATATAATTTTATATTTTATTAAAGGAGATTATAATGGTTATGATAATAATTTATATAACACCTTGAATCTATATAACATAGGATTATGATCTAATTTTCACCAAACCACATGTATTTTGATTGTTTTTGAATGTTGGAGGTGGTTTAATGGGTTCTGGAGTCTATATTGGGTTAATGGACTTTGTGCTAAGATACCTTTCTTTTTATTATTTCCTCTATAGTGAAATGGTACCAGTGGAGTTGGAAAGGGAGGGTATATATTTAGGTGGGACATTAGGTTTCCAATGACCCTAGAGTGGGTACTTAGAGGCAACCAGGTACCTGATGGTAGGCTGGTGGGTTAATATGAGTTATTCTAAAACTATTAATAAAATTTTGAAATTATTAAATGATATATGTTACATACGAACACCTCATGCTTTTTGGTCTCCAAGATCGAGACACTCTCCCATTTCTTATTATCTCTCTCTATCTCTATCTATTCATTTCCATGTATCGGGTATCCCTTATTATTGATAGTATTTAGGTTTCATTAGTTCTAATGAGTCACCTATGGAGTGGGTTTTAGTAATCTTCCCTATACTAAATGTTGTTTGCTGTATCACCACCTTTAATAACATATTCCAAATTTGATTGATTTTAAATGGTTATGTAATTCATACTAAGTAGAGTAGAGTTTCTCAATGATATTTGATGGGATTACATCTATTGCATCAAGAAAGGTTTTTCGTAACTAATATAGAAATTTTATACATGTTTCATGTGTGGATTTATCTATGCTTTCTCCCCCTTTTATACATGTAACGACCCAAAGTTTTCAATAGAAATTTACTTCTTATAATTACATTATACAACCACATGAAATCACAACATAATGACCTGCTAAATTCTATGTGATCTTTAAACATAATTTTGTCACTTTTGTGTTTGGAATTTTCCAAAATCTGGCATACACGGTTGCGATCAGTAACTTATTTAGAGTCTAATATAGCCAACTAAATTTTTGGTGAATAGTAACATACCCTTATGAATAGTAACGTTTCCCTTATGAATAGTGATATAACCTAATGAATAGTATATTTACTTATGATAGTATGTAAATAAGATTTAAGTTAAAGTATGATGTACCTATATTTTGGAATAAGTAACTAAATATTTTAAAACTGTTTTTAGAATAAAGTATGATTTTAAGTAAATATTAAATTAAAATTATTTAGAAAATTATTTTTGAAAAATTGATTTTATTTTGAGATTATACGCATCTAAAAGTGGTTAGGGTGAAATTTTGGGATTTTTCAAAAATACTTGAATTTTTTATGATTAGTAAAATATGAAAATTTATTATAAATGATAAATAATGGATTTATTGAGTCATTGATGATGATCTACTGAAGGAAGTCCAATTGGTTATAAATAACATGAATTTATTACTAATCTATTTCATTTAATACTCATTATTTCTTTTCCTGTGAAGAAATAATAAATTAAGGATTATAATATTATAAAAACCCCTTTTCCCTCCACTATAAATACCACCCTTCACACCCTCATTTCCTCACACCTCTCAAGCATTTTTCCTTGCCAATATTCTACCGAATTCTCTTCCCAAGCTTCTTACCCACATCCAACAGCCCCAAGTGTCTTCAAAATACCAAATCCCCTACCCTTAAGAGGCTCTCAAAGTAGTTAAACTGAAGAGTTAAATTCCTCTTTCCAATTCTTTCATTTGTTTTACGTTATTTTGTTTTCTTGTTTATTTCCTCAAATCACTTAACCCAAATGCTATGATAAATCCAGTAACATACATGTACGGGAATTATATTATGATAATTGGATAATTCATTATCTTATCTCCTTTCCCCATCTATTATTTGAATGAAATGAAAATAGTGTTTGAGATGTGTTAATTTAACACAATTAAGGACAATGGGTTATCAATTTACCGTACCGCATTCAACTATGTGAATGAAAACATTTTCATGGTTGAACGAGACCATAATATATTTATTATTTATCATCTATGGTTCTGGAATCCTTTTGTAAACATGGTTTTGGTTTAGAAAACAAAATGTGTTCTTTGTGCTCCAAAACCGCCAATTAACCCAAAAGGATGCCACTAAAGTTTTATATAATGATTCAACTTCAATCTAAGTAACCGAATTAAATTTGAAACCATTTCATCTTTTGTGTGTTCACTAATATCTTATAACTTCAATTCTATAAAACCACTTACATCTTACATGTTTATCCAAACATTAATATAAGTGAACTAATCATTAAAACCAAGTAAGTAAATGGATCCGAACAATAAAATTAAACCTTTTAACCAATAAAAATGAAAATAAATTAACTTAAAAAGGTTATAATAAATCAATTACATATATAAGAGTTTTTGGAATTATTAATTAATAAACCTAATTTGTTTATTTAGGTCATTAATAAAAACTCGAGAACACTAAAAGACTCAAGGTAAGGGATCTTCTCCATTTCACTTTTATTCAAGAATGTCCTCTATGATATGCCATTTTATGTGTAATACCTAATTATGGTACATAATATATCAAATTACACATACTTCCCTCATGATGTATAAATGGCACGAAACCCCTTTCTCTCTCAACAATTCCTCTTATGTATGCTCGAACCTTGCTGATAATCCGTAAGGAATTCTACCCGAACCGCCTTTATTCCGTTGGCTTGCTCTATCATTATTATTACCCAAATGATGTTGTCTTTTATTTGTATTTAAAACTACTATATGAATTTTATATGATTCAAAATAATGTTTCAAGATCCATCCCTCTTTATCTTTTGGTGATATACATGCTTTTGTGTGATTCCCTCCTCAATACTTCCCAATAAGAAAACTTGTTTTATGGGATATTCCTAATTTTTACCCAATTTCAAGTGAATTATATCCTCTATTTTAATCCACCATTTTATTTATAAAATAAGTCTTTTTATTATGAAAGCATTCTTGGTTCAATTCTATTTTTATATAAAATATTTTTCTCTTTTATATTTTAAAAGATCTATAATATTTTCCTTAAAACCGTACAAATATGGTTTAATGAAAAAATTTCTTTATTTCATTTATTACATGTTGCCACTTTTTTTAGAATAACTTACCATGATATATGCCTATTTTACTTTATTAATATCCATGTATGTTCTAATTCCTTTCTTCATGGACACTTTCATGATACTCCCTTTGGTTTTTCTTTATGTTATGACTGTGGTACCCAATTTTTTATATGGGTAACCCTTATGGTTATGAAATATTGATTATGTGTGATTATTTAGGTGGAAAAAATATTCATGAAATGTAATATGGGTGATCCTAGATATCACTTCATTACATTAGGTGAAGTTGGGTCTCATGAAATGTTATGTGCGACGGTCTTGGCAGTTAGGCTTGGCTTGTGCTACTATGTGCAATGATATTCACGGTTAGCCTTGGATTGTGATACTATGGGAAAGGTCTTGCCAGTTTTCCTTGACTTGTACTAAATTGATGTTTTATGTTTCTTCCAGATTTATATGATTCCATGTTTAAATGATCTCATGTTTATTTTTTATGATTCCAAATGATACAATCCTTTTTATATCATCATGTCATTCCTTCTTTCCCATGTGTTAATGATTTTTTCTTATGGTTATTCCCTTACTGGAATTTTTTCTCATCCCTTTATTCATGTGATCCCAAGGTTATCCTTTGTAGATGTAAGGGATCAAAGGAAGTTAAGAGAATTTTATGAAGACTAAATAAATAGATGTTATATTTAGTTCCATGTTTTATTTTTTATGTACCTAGTATTCAAAGACACTATATTTCATGATCCATAGCTTGTAGTCTGATGTATAATTACGCTTAAAATCATGTAATGTTATATGTAAATGGATTGGGTTTCTATAGTTGGTATCGGAGGATGGTCTAGTTATTTTAGGAGATTTGTAATGTAGCACTTGAGTAAGAACCTTAAGGATGACATGAAGTCTAAGAAAAAACCCTAATTTTTTTAAGTATAGAGTAAGTGGTTAATCAAGAAAATATGTCCCAATATAGATACAAATAGATAGATACGACTCTTGTGCAGACGTACATAGGATTGAAAACTATGACAAGGAGTTTCAGGATTGACTCGGGGTATCCTAGTACATGACAAAGGGCTTTGCCTCACTCTTGGTTTGATACCCCTGAGGGATATGCTTTGGTAGATTCATGAGCTTAGTACAAACCATTAATAAGGGAAAAAATACCATAAAAATATAAGTTAAGAAATAGATCAAGGATAACCTATATTTAAACCTAAGGAATCAGAAATTAGGATATACTTCTCCAATACATGTTTCTCATTTTATGTTCAAAGTTTCATTTTTATGATCAATAACTATGCATTCAATCCCTTTAATTGTATTTTATTTTTTTAGTTACTGGCATGAAATAGAAGAACTCTTTCCGAAAACCAATGTAATAGGAAATGTGAAGATTTACCTAATGATATACCTGATATGATGGGAGCGGGTGCCCAAAACATCATGACTATACTTTATCAATTGGAACAAGTTATGAATATTAACATGAATCATGAGGAATACCCTCCTCCTCAATGTAAAGATAAAGTTTCCATAGAATCTTTCATGCGGAAATGGCCTCCCATGTTTAGCGGATCTTCGGATCCCCTCCTCGTGGAACGGTGGATTAACTCCACTGAAAATACATTCTCCATCCTCTAGTGCTTGCAATAAGATAAAGTTGTACTGGTTGTCTATCATTTTGATGGGGAAGTTGATCAGTAGTGGAAACAGATCAAGAAGAAAAATTCCCAAATGGAAATTAATTCCAGGTATTTGGAGGAATTCAAGAGGATGTTTTCAATAAATGTTTTCCTTGAACCCTCTACCTAAAGATAGAAAGAGATTTCATTGGCCTCAAACAGAATGAATATGAGTCCTTTGGGGCATATGAAGAAAACTTTAAAAGAATATCAAGGTATGCCTATGGATTTTTTCATGAACACCGAAAGCAGGGAGGATGGATTCTTTAGTGGGATAAAGCTGAGTCAACGGTAGGTGTTGGAGATCTGAGACTTCGAGAGTTATTAGGATATTTTTCGTTGTGCCCTCGAGGTTGAAATGTTGACTGGAGACTCTCAGTGGTCTCTTAGGCCTAGTGAAAACCAGAAAAAATGGATAAAAACATGGTTGGCTCAATAAAAAAATACCATGATGGAAAGATGCCCAAATATCACACGTGTAAAAGCTGTGGGAAGAACCATCTTGGGAACTGTCAAAAGGGAATCAAGAATTTCTTCAAATGTGGAAAGCTGGGACATCTGGCCAAGAACTACCAAAGGGATATGAGAAATCCTGTAAATGTGGAATAATAAAGGAATGTTCAGATGAATTATCATCTAGTGGTGTAGTGTTACAACTGCAAGGATCATGGGTATTATGAAAACAATTTCACTAAGCAAAGGGTTGTCAAAGGAAATCAACAACAACCCCCAAGGCATCATGAAAGGGCTTATTTTATCACTACTATTGAGGTTGTAGAGACCCGAAGCTTATCGTACATGGACATTACATTACTTTTGCAGAATACTTAGTACATAACAAAAACACACACACAAGGATCGTAATAGTTTAGTGTCTTTGGAAACTCGGAACGTAATCTTCTAAACGTGGTGAAAGATCTTCAATATCTCCCATAAAGATCTTCCCCTTTTTTTACCTAAAACCTTTCTTTATATCCTGGGGAAAGAAAAACAAAAAAAGGGTGAGCTCAAATGCTCAGTAAGGGTAAACAAAAGAAATATCAATCACATCATATACATAAGAACGTAGCTTTTGAAATCTTGACCTGCAAAAGAGATCATAATATCATAACATGGGATAAATCATAGAATTGAAAATGAGATCCCCATAATCATAACATAAAACTTGAAACTTTGTGGTATGCACACATAATCATGGAAAATCATTTCTTGTTAGTCATGACTCATTGCCAAGACTATCTTAGTGGACAAAGTCCCTTTCTGAACCGAGTTCACTCCTCGTTTCAGTCCTGTATCACTGAACCGAAATAACCTTCCGTTCCAGCCATGTCTATCTCATGAGATATAAAATCTTTACCCAATGCATTGGAGGGAGATATAGGTCCCACCCATCTTATAATGAATCCTTTCTTATGTGTGCCACATAATCATAAACCATACATCATAGCGTAACCCATGTAATAAAAATGGGATTCTTAAACAACAAGACATCATAAAACAATTCATATAAGGTAAAGGAATTCATAAAAATATTTCCATCACAACATAATCAAATCCATGTAATAAGAGGGATAAAAACAGAACCCTTTATTATCTTAGATGGAAAATAATTTTGATAAAACACTTGAACTCCATTCTTGAGGAAAATATCCTTTCTTCTTCAAAAACATTTTTCCTTTCATAACATGTCATACAACTTTAAAACAAAAGGAGTTGATTAAAAATAAACTTGAAAACTTGTAAAGGAAGCTTCTTTGAAGTAATGTTTTAAAAATCCATTCATGCCGTATAAGTTAAAAAAAACATTCTTCGTACATTTGTCGGAAAAGTCAAAAAGTACCTCGTACGGAAAAACGACAAAAGATTCCTTTTATATTCTTTACTAAAAACTCACCTAAGGGTAAAATTGGATTTAAAACAATTGCAAGTGGATGGAAACAATATTACATATTGAGGGAACATGGATGTGGATGATAAAATACACCCCAGTAAATACTTACGAATAAACAATCTCGGATAAAAATGAGATTGTGATATTTCTCTTACCTTAGGTCCGACTTGCTTTGTAAGTGTCCGAACCTCATGTATAATGATTTAAATCATGTTATTGACTTATTACAGAATCATATTAATTGTTATGATATCATATATGGTTCACTTATGACATTATATTACCCGTTCTTTTGTAAATTCCATGTTAAAGAAGCGTTTTGGGTAGAATCGTTTCATTTATCGTAGGTGTTTTGACTTGTTGTTATTGACATCATTATTACTTATATCATGATTTACTTACTTCCAGAATATAAAATATGATTTATATATCATATATATTCAGTATATATATATATATATAATAGGTAGATAAATAAAATGAAAAACACCGTTCATGGAGACGGTAGTCCGTACGTACGCATGAACGCTGTTTTCCTTTCCTTATTGTCTTGAAATGGAAGTAAGTAGATGACATACATATGTATATATATACATAAATCCAGTATCTTTATAATGTCATATATTTCATTATTATTTCTTATATATACTTTATAATCATTCTTAAATGGTTAACATGGAGAATGAATCTCATCGCGTCGTGGAGACGGTATTCCGTACGTACGCACGAGCGATGATATCATTTCTATAAATATTGAATTGAATTGGATTGGATTATAAAATATATCAGAATCAATATGATGTTGTAATAACTTTGTATAGTTATTCTTTATACCATTATACCCATCCATGTAAGGTGGTGGTGGAAAATAGATTACACCACGGCGTGGAGACGGTATTCCGTACGTACGCACGCGTGGTGATTTCTTTTTCCGTAGGATGGATAGATGGTGAAATAGGGTTGTTTCATACTTATAATAACATATCCGTATATGAGTGATACTGATGTTATTACTTCATAATGAAACAACCTAAGAAGAAGAAGTGGAAGAAGAAATAAAGATGAAAGAATTGGTAACGGTAATTACCTCTTCTTTGAAGTGCCTCTTTGAGACCTCCTCTTAGGGTACTAAAATTGGTCTTTGAGGAAGACCAGAACCTCTAGGATGTTGCTAGGGAAGTGTAGAAGAGATTTTGGCAGGGTTTGGCCGAGCTTGAGTGCTCAAATTGGTGTGAGGAGGAGAGGGAGGAGGTGTCCTTTTATAAGGGAGGAGAGGGGCACCTTAGGAATATCTCAAAATATTATTTTATATTAAAGTCAAAATCGGTTTATAACGGTTCCAAAGGGTCTTATTTCGAAGCTAAAGTGGGGATGGATCGAAATCCTATCAACCAATAGGATTTAGACAAGTTTAGGTTATTATTTTAACCTTATCAATTAGATTTACCTCTAAGTTAAATAATTTAACTTTTACCGTGTCTTTTTGTTTTCTTACACTATATGGTTAATACACTTACTATAACATGCCAAACGAACCCCAAATTGTTTATTATTAATATATATATCCTTATCTATGTCATTTGGCCGAACCTTAGATTTTTAGGAATAAAATAACAATTAATAATATAATATTTGATTTAAAAACTATTTTGTGTCAATTTTGACACTATTTGATATATGATTTTTGTGAAAGTCATAACAGAATTATATGTTCAAACCAAGTTGATTAAATCAACACTAATATATCATAGTAACCTAGAAAATTAGTTTAATTCATAAAAAGTCTCAAATTACATTTATTTGGGTGTTTATAACATCAATTATGTCAATATTTCATTAACAAGATAATTACTGCATCATCTTTGTGTCATAAATAAATTAAATTATTTGATGTCTAAAAATTACAAATAAAATACCATCATGTAGTAAATCTTTTTATCTTTCTAATTAATATTTATAGTCGAATTTATCTTATGTATAACCCCATATTAAAAATAATTTACTTATTAAACTTTGATTTTAACTATTTTAACCCTTCTTTAAATAAATTAATAATAAATGTCCTAATCTAATCCAAGTGGGTCTAAATGGTCATATTTTATTCCTAAGTTTGTTTTTGGGTCGAATTACACTTTTCCAATAGAATTAGGACATGTGTTAGGGTAATATTAATATCATATTTACCCTTAGTTACCCTATTTACTATTAACCGTGAAAAAAAAGTAAAAAGTTATTATTCACCAAAAAATTATTTTCATCTCATTGAACCACATTTTTGTCCTTGATATTAACCGTGTCTCTCGGATTTTCGAAATTCCATTCACAGAAGCGGTAAAATTAAGTTTTATGCAAAATTCAGTTTTTAACCTACCACTTAGTAGTTTCACTATTCATCAAAAATTGATGTTTTTCAGAACAATGCCAAAATTTCATCCCAAGCTATATTTCATATTCCGAATTCAAAAATGAAGTCTATTTTACCAAATTCATAACATAAAAGTTGCATTAATTAATTTTATAATTAAATTCCGCTGTTAAAAACAAATAGCGTGTTTTTAAGAAACAATATCTATCAAAAGATTGACACTTGTTTATGTCTAGTTTAAATGTGAAATTACATCCAATGACCAACATTGTATTAAATTGTAAAAATATATTCTAAATATACTTTAAAACCACTCAAATTAATGATTTATCACTATTAATTATTTCGATTAAAAAGTTGTTTTTAATTATAATTTAGTAATTTTCACTATTCATCAAAAATATGAAAGTTATCCGAAAAGTACCAAAATTTCACCTTAGGCTAAATTCGATACTCCGAATCCAAAAATAAAGTCCATTTTGAGAGTTAAAATTTCTAAAATTTAAAAAGTGGTTATTACTATTCATAACGGCTAGTTTTAATAATATTTTAATAGCATATCATTGTTTCGTGAAACTCAGTATTACGTACCACACACGCTATCGAGGAAGGTTGTGATTGCGTGTAATGCAAGGCAAGTCAAGGATGCGTGTTGTGCAAGCTCCTTTTGGTGTAGCGTACAACACAAGACATTAGTGAAATAAAAAAAATATTTTTCATAAAATCCCGGGCTGTTACATTCTACCCCCCTTAAAATGAATTTCACCCTCGAAATTCGTCGGGGTTATAAATGGTTTACTATTTGAAAGTTTCTTTAATAGAAACCCACATCGTAAAAGGGAATACCAAAACTTGGCTTTAAAAACTAAAGTATGAAATGTAACGATTACCCAAATAAACTAATCACTGGGTTTCCACATAGGTGAAAATATGGATATGGAAGAGAAATCTAACCATCATGTTCTGATGGAGAGTGGTAGAGAACATGGCTATGGAAAAGCCAGTAATCACAAATCCATAGATTTGTGATGATATAAGGTACCATCTGATTCATCAGGTATAAGATCACTAGGACAACATTTTTGGTTTTCAAGATCATTTCCCTAAAGTTGAAAATTTGCTTAGAATAAATACTTACATTATTTTGGTACAATCTCACTTTTGTTCGTGCCTTGAACAATTTCTACTTCATCTCTTAAATAAATGAAGTTGAATTTGTTATTTGTGAAGTGTTAGCAGATCATGTGATAGAATGACTGTTCATTCCATCTGTCTCAAACAAAAGGTTAGCAAAAGTTATTAAATATACATAAGTCATTCTATAGTGAGATAAATCATATATGGTTCCTAAAATGGACTTATACTTCATATATCATGCTGCTTAATATAATAAAACTAGTTTCTACTAAACAGGGACTTTCTGTAGGCCAGTGGTAGGTGATAAAGGCCAGTCGCACTTCGGTTGTGGGTTCGATTCCTACAGCCTTGTCCGAAGCGATGGGCTGTCGCCCGTCCTGCAGGTTGTCCCTTTTTCTAAAACTACGTTACTATAACATCCCATCAATAATATCGAAAATCTTCTATCCTTAAACAATACTAACTTATATCCAACATAATCCAGTCTAATCTTTAGGCTTATACATAATACTGCAGTCCACTCTCATAATATAGTGACATCGATTACCAGAGATTTAATACTGTCGTTGATCCCCACATATCATAAGATATGTCTTGTTGGTCACATTCCAAACATTCAAAGTCCTTAATCGTGTATTCTCTTGAATACCTTAGTGAAAACATGAGTGCAGTTAAAAGTTACCAAAATCCTCAAAATTCTATACACTCAAACCATGATATCACTTAGTCCTTATATCAATCATGAGCTCATGAATACTATCAAACATTTAATTTTCTCCTTATCCCTTCATTATGCGCATATCATCTACATTCCAAAAATATCTGAATAACTTTTCATGGATACTGGTAACATTAATCATACACTTTCAAAACACAAGGAAAGACAACAGTGTAACAATCCATAGATGTCTCTTTATTCCAAAATTACACATGATAAACATGTAATCATTCCACTACATTCTCAAACCATTGACCGAGCTTCAAAAATTCTTTCATCTCACATATAATTTGTAGTCTCTTCATCATCATCCACATAAATACTACCCATATGACCATACTTATTCTCTTCATGAGTCTTTCCCTTAGGGCATTTGTTTTCATAATGCCCATACATTCCACATTTAAAACACTTAACCATTTTTGATGTCGTAGCAATACAATTATCCTCATCCATGGTGTTAACCGACCCTTTTCCTTTGCACTTACTTGCTTTGTGTCCTTCTTTTCCACACCCAAAGCATCTTCCAGTTCCCTTGAAACATTCTCCTTGATGCCTCTTCCCACATTATTTACATAGTGGAAATTGAACTTTCTTTCCTCTATGATCATCATGGAACTCCATCTTTCTCTTATTAGTCGAGTCAGGAAACTTACCAAATTTTACTTTATTGATCATGTTGTGAGATTGCTGATTCGGCATAATAATGATGTTTGGACATCCAAATCTCATTTCATTTGGTTGCTCATGAAGAATATCATTCCATTGTCCATCATATCCTCCATTATTGTGAATCATCTTGTTTCCAGCCATTTTCTAAAACCCAAACAGAATAGTGTGAGAGGAAAAAATCATGCTAGAGGAAAACAACATAATAAAGGGGGAGTACCTTCAATATCCAACATCTTAGGTTTAATTCTATGATCGTTAGCGTAATTCTATTACTATAACCTATACGTATACTTATCCCTAGGGACATCCCTAGACATACCTTAGAAATATCTCTAGGGATCTCACCAACGTTTTCGCATCCTAGTTTCCAATGGTTGACTAAACCTTTCCTCTGATACCAACTGTAGAGACCCGAAGCTTATCGTACATGGACATTACATTACTTTTGCGGAATACTTAGTACATAACAAAAACACACACACAAGGATCGTAATAGTTTAGTGTCTTTGGAAACTCGGAACGTAATCTTCTAAACGTGGTGAAAGATCTTCAATATCTCCCATAAAGATCTTCCCCTTTTTTTTACCTAAAACCTCTCTTTATATCCTGGGGAAAGAAAAACAAAAAAAGGGTGAGCTCAAATGCTCAGTAAGGGTAAACAAAAGAAATATCAATCACATCATATACATAAGAACGTAGCTTTTGGAAATCTTGACCTGCAAAAGAGATCATAATATCATAACATGGGATAAATCATAGAATTGAAAATGAGATCCCCATAATCATAACATAAAACTTGAAACTTTGTGGCATGCACACATAATCATGGGAAATCATTTCTTGTTAGTCATGACTCATTGCCAAGACTATCTTAGTGGACAAAGTCCCTTTCTGAACTGAGTTCACTCCTCGTTTCAGTCCTGTATCACTGAACCGAAATAACCTTCCGTTCCAGCCATGTCTATCTCATGAGATATAAAATCTTTACCCAATGCATTGGAGGGATATATAGGTCCCACCCATCTTATAATGAATCCTTTCTTATGTGTGCCACATAATCATAAACCATACATCATAGCGTAACCCATGTAATAAAAATGGGATTCTTAAACAACATGACATCATAAAACAATTCATATAAGGTAAAGGAATTCATAAAAATATTTCCATCACAACATAATCAAATCCATGTAATAAGAGGGATAAAAACAGAACCCTTTATTATCTTAGATGGAAAATAATTTTGATAAAACACTTGAACTCCATTCTTGAGGAAAATATCCTTTCTTCTTCAAAAACATTTTTCCTTTCATAACATGTCATACAACTTTAAAACAAAAGGAGTTGATTAAAAATAAACTTGAAAACTTGTAAAGGAAGCTTCTTTGAAGTAGTGTTTTAAAAATCCATTCATTCCGTATAAGTTAAAAAAAACATTCTTCGTACTTTT
The DNA here is from genome assembly GCA_963277665.1 of Viscum album. Classification (NCBI taxonomy): domain Eukaryota; kingdom Viridiplantae; phylum Streptophyta; class Magnoliopsida; order Santalales; family Viscaceae; genus Viscum; species Viscum album. The sequence continues at coordinate 197,929,078 of OY728164.1, forward strand.
GTCGGAAAAGTCAAAAAGTACCTCGTACGGAAAAACGACAAAAGATTCCTTTCATATTCTTTACTAAAAACTCACCTAAGGGTAAAATTGGATTTAAAACAATTGCAAGTGGATGGAAACAATATTACATATTGAGGGAACATGGATGTGGATGATAAAATACACCCCAGTAAATACTTACGAATAAACAATCTCGGATAAAAATGAGATTGTGATATTTCCCTTACCTTAGGTCCGACTTGCTTTGTAAGTGTCCGAACCTCCTGTATAATGATTTAAATCATGTTATTGACTTATTACAGAATCATATTAATTGTTATGATATCATATATGGTTCACTTATGACATTATATTACCCGTTCTTTTGTAAATTCCATGTTAAAGAAGCGTTTTGGGTAAAATCGTTTCATTTATCGTAGGTGTTTTGACTTGTTGTTCTTGACATCATTATTACTTATATCATGATTTACTTACTTCCAGAATATAAAATATGATTTATATATCATATATATTCAGTATATATATATATATATAATAGGTAGATAAATAAAATGAAAAACACCATTCATGGAGACGGTAGTCCGTACGTACGCATGAACGCTGTTTTCCTTTCCTTATTGTCTTGAAATGGAAGTAAGTAGACGAAATACATATGTATATATATACATAAATCCAGTAGCTTTATAATGTCATATATTTCATTATTATTTCTTATATATACTTTATAATCATTCTTAAATGGTTAACATGGAGAATGAATCTCATCACGTCATGGAGACGGTATTCCGTACGTACGCACGAGCGATGATATCATTTCTATAAATATTGAATTGAATTGGAGTGGATTATACAATATATCAGAATCAATATGATGTTTTAATAACTTTGTATAGTTATTCTTTATACCATTATACCCATCCATGTAAGGTGGTGGTGGAAAATAGATTACACCACGGCGTGGAGACGGTATTCCGTACGTACGCACGCGCGGTGATTTCTTTTTCCGTAGGATGGATTGATGGTGAAATAGGGTTGTTTCATACTTATAATAACATATCAGTATATGAGTGATACTGATTTTATTACTTCATAATGAAACAACCTAAGAAGAAGAAGTGGAAGAAGAAATAAAGATGAAAGAATTGGTAACGGTAATTACCTCTTCTTTGAAGTGCCTCTTTGAGACCTCCTCTTAGGGCACTAAAATTGGTCTTTGAGGAAGACCAGAACCTGTAGGATGTTTCTAGGGAAGTGGAGAAGAGATTTTGGCAGGGGTTGGCCGAGCTTGAGTGCTCAAATTGGTGTGAGGAGGAGAGGGAGGAGGTGTCCTTTTATAAGGGAGGAGAGGGGCACCTTAGGAATATCTCAAAATATTATTTTATATTAAAGTCAAAATCGGTTTATAATGGTTCCAAAGGGTCTTATTTCTAAGCTAAAGTGGGGATGGATCGAAAGCCTATAAACCAATAGGATTTAGACAAGTTTAGGTTATTATTTTAACCTTATCAATTAGATTTACCTCTAAGTTAAATAATTTAACTTTTACCGTGTCTTTTTGTTTTCTTACACTATATGGTTAATACACTTACTATAACATGCCAAACGAACCCCAAATTGTTTATTATTAATATATATATCCTTATCTAAGTCATTTGGCCGAACCTTAGATTTTTAGGAATAAAATAACAATTAATAATATAATATTTGATTTAAAAACTATTTTGTGTCAATTTTGACACTATTTGATATATGATTTTTGTGAAAGTCATAACAGAATTATATGTTCGAACCAAGTTGATTATAGCAACACTAATATATCATAGTAACCTAGAAAATTAGTTTAATTCATAAAAAGTCTCAAATTTCATTTATTTAAGTGTTTATAACATCAATTATGTCAATATTTCATTAACAAGATAATTACTGCATCATCTTTGTGTCATAAATAAATTAAATTATTTGATGTCTAAAAATTACAAATAAAATACCATCATGTAGTAAATCGTTTTAGCTTTCTAATGAATATTTATAGTCGAATTTATCTTATGTATAACCCCATATTAAAAATAATTTACTTATTAAACTTTGATTTTAACTATTTTAACCCTTCTTTAAATAAATTAATAATAAATGTCCTAATCTAATCCAAGTGGGCCTAAATGGTCATATTTTATTCCTAAGTTTGTTTTTTGGTCGAATTACACTTGTCCAATAGAATTAGGACATGTGTTAGGGTAATATTAATATCATATTTACCCTTAGTTACCCTATTTACTATTAACCGTGGTAAAAAAAGTAAAATGTTACTATTCACCAAAAAATTATTTTCATCTCATTGAACCACATTTTAGTCCTTGATATTAACCGTGTCTCTCGGATTTTCGAAATTCCATTCACTGAAGCGGTAAAATTAAGTTTTATGCAAAATTCAGTTTTTAACCTACCACTTAGTAGTTTCACTATTCATCAAAAATTGATGTTTTTCAGAACAATGCCAAAATTTCATCCCAAGCTATATTTCATATTCCGAATTCAAAAATGAAGTCTATTTTACCAAATTCATAACATAAAAGTTGCATTAATTAATTTTATAATTAAATCCCGCTGTTAAAAACAAATAGCGTGTTTTTAAGAAACAATATCTATCAAAAGATTGACACTTGTTTATGTCTAGTTTAAATGTGAAATTACATCCAATGACCAAAATTGTATTAAATTGTAAAAATATATTCTAAATATACTTTAAAACCACTCAAATTAATGATTTATCACTATTAATTATTTCGATTAAAAAGTTGTTTTTAATTATAATTTAGTAATTTTCACTATTCATCAAAAATATGAAAGTTATCCGAAAAGTACCAAAATTTCACCTTAGGCTAAATTCGATACTCCGAATCCAAAAATAAAGTCCATTTTGAGAGTTAAAATTTCTAAAATTTAAAAAGTGGTTATTACTATTTATAACGGCTAGTTTTAATAATATTTTAATAGCATATCATTGTTTCGTGAAACTCAGTATTACGTACCACACACGCTATCGAGGAAGGTTGCGATTGCGTGTAATGCAAGGCAAGTCAAGGATGCGTGTTGTGCAAGCTCCTTTTGGTGTAGCGTACAACACAAGACATTAGTGAAATAAAAAAAATATTTTTCATAAAATCTCGGGCTGTTACAGAGGTGGTGATGGAAAACAACGTGGTGATAGGTACACTAGTTATTTGTTCAATAATAGAAAACATATTATTTGATACTAGTTCTATTCATTCTTTCATATCATGCATGTTTAGTAGAACTATTCAAACACCACACCAAAATTTGGAGGATAAGTTATATTTGAGAACAAAAAATGGAGAAATTATTGAATCCATGGTTTATAAATCTTCCTTTGTTAATGTTTGTGAACTAAACCTCCCAGAAAATCTTTTCGTACTTCCTTTCGTGGAGTTTGATGATATTACGGGAATTGATGGACTATCTTTTTACAAATCCAACTTCAATTGTCGGGAAAGGGAGATCACTCTTCATATCTAGAAGCATCCTCTAGTACATTAAAAGTGTAAATAGGAAGATGAATCTAATTTAGAAACATTTTCTAAAGTGTGGATATTTATTTATTATGAGCAAGAACGTCTAGCTCAAATTATTGGGAAAAAAGATATGATCATGCTTGAAGACAATCCCATCATGAGAGATTACAATGATGTATTCTCTGAAGAGTTGTCTGGTATTACTCCTGACCTAGAGGTTGATTTCTCAATTTAACTTCTTCTTGGATATCTACCCATATCAAAGACACCTTATAGAATGTACACCATAGAGATGGAAGAGCTGAAGAATTAGTTACAGGAGAATTTGGAGAAGGGGTTTATACACCCGAGTGCTTCACTGTGGGGTGTGCCAGTACTCTTCATCAAGAATAAGGATGGATTAAGGTGATTATGCATTGATTATTGTGATCTAAATAAAATCAAAATAAATAAAAAGTATCCCCTTCCTCAGATAGATCAATTGTTCGATCAGCTTCATGGGGCCTGTAACTTCTATAAGGAGGAACTTCGATCGGGATATCACCAATTAAAGGTGAGGAAGGAAGATATTCCCAAGACTGACTTTTTAATGAGGTATGGACACTATGAGTTCATATTGATTCCATTAGGACTCACTAATTCTCTAAAAATTTTCATGGATTTAATTAATAGAGTCTTTAGAGATTACCTCGATAAATTTCTGGTAGCCTTTACAGACGATATTCTGATATACTCCAAGAGCAAGGAGGAACATGAGGAGAATTTGAATACTATGTTAAAAACTTTCTAAAGGGACTAGATGTATGTAAAGTATAGTTAATGTGAGTTTTGGATGGAGGAACTATCATTCTTGGTGCATGTTATCACCAGAAATGGGATATATGTGGACCCTTCCAAGACAAAGGCAATGGAAGAGTGGACATGCCAAAATCTGTAATAGAGATTCGCATCATTCTGGTTTTAGCTGGCTATTATCGATGATTTTTTATGAAAATTTCATGATTATTGAACCCAATTACCAATATAACATGGAAGAGAGTAATGTTTTTCTGGAATTAGGATTGTGAAGTGTGTTTTAAGGAGTTGAAAAAGAGGCTTATCACTGCGCCAGTCCTCACACTCCCAAAAAGTTGAGAATTCTTTGTGGCGTAAAATGATGCTTCAATGAATGTAAAAGGATGTGTTTTTATAAAAAATGATAAAGTGATATCCTATGCCTCATGGAGCTAAAAATCTAGGAGAAAAACTATCCCACACATGTCCTGGAGTTGGCAGTGTGATCTTTGCATTGATAATCTTGCAACATTATCTATATGGGGAGAAGTGTGAGATATACAGACCACAAGAGTCTAAAATATATATTCACACAAAAAGAGTTTAATATGTTCCAGTGAATATGTATAGAGCTCATCAAGGATTATGACTGATCAATCCACCACTATCCCTGTAAGAAAAACAAGGTGGAAGATGCTCTAAGTAGAAAGGATCCTACATTTTTTGTCAATGATGAGGATTGGAAAGGATCTGATCTTCTTAGATTTGTAAAGGATGACCATGTGAATCATTTAGGGAGGAAAATCATTAATCTTTTCTCAAATTATTTCTCAACCATCACTCATGGAAAAAATAATGGATTCTCAAAGAAAAGATGTGGCAATTCAGAAAAGGGTGGAAGCTATCAGAAATGGGAAATCATCAGAGTTCAAGATTTATGAGAATAGAGTTGTATGATTTTGATCATGATTATGTGTACCATTTAATATAGAGATAAATAAGGAGATTTTGAATGACGCACATAGCTTGACCTTCTCTATTCACCCATAGAACACAAAGATGTATTGAGATCTCCGAGAAAACATTTGGTGGGACAATATGAAAAGAGATATTTTTGAATATACATCAAAGTTATTGGTATGTCATCAAGTGAAGTATGAGGGGAAAAGTCTAAGGGGATGACACAACCACCACCCATACCAACATGGATGTGGGATAACATTACCATGAACTTTTTCACTGGACATCCAATGACATCTAGAGGAAACAATGCTATATGGGTCATTGTGGATCATCTTAGAAAGACAGCTCACTTTATCCCAATTTGAGAGAATTTATCATTGGATCAACTTTCCCATATTTATATCAATGAAGTGGTAAGGATGCATGGAGTACAACTATCTATTGTATATGATCATGATTCGAGATTCACCTCAAAGATCAAGAAAAGTCTATAAAATTCCCTAAGAACTGAACTAAACTTAAGTACAACCTATCATCCTCAAACTGATGTCCAATCTGTGTGATCTAGTCAATCACTAGAAGATATGTTGAGAGCATTTTCTATGTATTTCAAATGAGTATGGGACCAAAATCTTCCACTGGTTGAATTCTCATACAACAACAGTTTCTACTTGATCATCTGAATGGCACCATATGATGCCCTTTATGGGAAAATTTATAGAACACCTGTGTGTTGAGATGAAGTCAGTGAGCATAATATTCTATGAACTGAAATGGTTAAAGAAATGGTGGAGAAGGTGAAAACCATTCAGCGGAATATCAAGGAATCCCAAATTCGGCAGAAGAGTTATGCAAAAAATTGTTGATGAGACATTCAGTTTAATGTTAGAGACATGGTATTTATCCATATATCTACCTGGAAGAAGGTCATGTGGTTTGGAAATAAAGGGATGTTAATTTCTACATACGTCAGACCCTTTGAGATTCTTGATCATGTCGTGGTTGTAGCCTATTGACTAGCACTTCGACTTACCCTGGCCAAAGTACTTGATTTCTTCCATGTATCCCTATTAAGGAAGTACGTACCAAATCTTTCACATGTACTCTCTTCATAGGTGGCATAGTTGGAGAATGGTCTTTCCTATGAGGAGCAGCCAATGAAGATCTTGGATCATAGAGAAAAAGTTATGCGTAATAAGAAAACTCACCTAGTTAAAGTTGTATGGTGGAACCATAAGTACGAAGAGGCACCATGGGAACTATAGGATGCAATGAAGGAAAAGTAACCTCACATGTTTATGTCTTAGAGTGTAAAACTAAATTTTTATGGTGAAATTTCTTAAGGGGGGAAGAATTTAATGACCCAAAGTTTTCAATGGAAATTTACTTCTCATAATTATATTATATTACCATAGTAAATCACAACATAATGAAATACTATGTTCTATGTGACCTATGAACATATTTTTGTCACTTCTATGTTTTGAATTTAACAAGTCTGATATAAACGGTTGCGATAAGTATGTTATTTGGTGTCTAATATGACCAACTTAATTTTTGGTGAATAGTAACACACCCTTATGAATAGTAATGTTACCCTTATGAATAGTGATATACCCTAATGAATAGTAACATTACCTATGATAGTATATAAATAAGATTTATGTGAAATTATGATGTACCTATATTTTTCAATATGTAACTAAATATTTTAATTTTTTTTAGAATAAAGTATGATTTTAATTAAATATTAAATTAATAATATTGAGAATATTTTTTTGAAAAATCGATTTCATTTTTGGATTCTAATCATCGAATGATGGTTTGGTTAAATTTTTGGTATTTTTCTAAAATATTTAAATTTTTGATTAATAGTAAAATACGACAGTTTACGATAAATGCTAAATAATGAATTTTTTGAGTCATTGATGAAAATCTAATGATTTAAGACCAATTGGTTCTAAATAACATGAATTTATTACTATTATTGGTCATAAAATACTCACTACTTCTTTTCTTGTGAGGAAATAATAAATTAATGATTTTAATATTATGAAAACCCTCCTCCACTCCACTATAAATACAACCCTTCACACCATCATTTCCTCACAACTCTCAAGCCTTGTTCCTTACAAATATTCTACCAAATTATATTCCAAATAACTTTCCCACATATAGAATCCCCTAGTCTCATAAAAATACCAAATACTCTCCTCTTAAAAGGCTCCCAAAGTAGTTAAACATAAGAGGTTAATTCATCTTTCAAATTCTTTTATTTCTTTTTAGTTATTTTCATTTCTTGTTTCATTCCTCACATCCCTTCACCCAAATGGTATGATAACTATAGTAACATAAATTTACTGTAATTATATAATTCTAATTGGATAATTCATTTTCTTCTCTCCTTTCCCCATATTTTATTTGAAAGAAATGAAAACACCGTTTGAGATGTGTTAATTTTGCACAATCAAGGACGACAAGTTATCAATTTCCATTACCGCATTCAATTCTGATAATAAAACCATTTTCATGGTTGAAACATACCGTAATATATGTATTATTCCTAATCTATGGTTCTGGAATCCTTTTGTAAACATGTTTTTGGTTTATAAAACAAAATGTGTTCTTTGTGGTCCAACACCGCCAATTAACCCAAAATGATGTCACTAAAGTTTTATATAATGATTCTACTTCACTCTAAATAAAAAAATTAAATATTAAACCATGTAATCTAATATATGTTCAATAATAAAATATAACTTCAATTCTGTACAACCACTTTAAGCTTACATGTTTATTCAGACATGAATATAAGTGAACCGATCATTAAAACCAAGTAAGAACCCAAACAATGAAATTGAAACTTTTAACCAATAAAAAATATATTAAATGAACTTAAAAAGGTTATAATAAATAAATTAAATATATAATAGGTTATGGAATTATTAATTAAAAAATCTTTTTTTTATTCAGTTCATTAAAAACAAGTGGAGAACACCAACGAACTTAAAGTAAGGGATCTTCTCCATTTCACTTTTATTCAAGAATGTCTAATATGATATGCCATTTTATGTGTAATCCAAAATGATGGGGTATGATTTTGAAACTTCTACATACTTCCCTAATAATTTATAAATGATGATAAACCCCTTTCTCTGTCAATAAGATTTCTTTAGTACATCTGTTACCATGCCGATAATCTATATGGAATTTTACATGAACCGCCTTTATTCCTTCGGGTTGCTCCATCATTATTTTTACCGAAATGAATTATTCTATTATTTTATTAAAAAAAATTATAAATTCTGTTTATATGATTCAAACTCATGTTTCAAGATCTATCCCATTTCTCTTTCAGGGATATACATTCTTTTATGTGATTCCCTACTCGATACTTCCCAATAAGCTAACTCGTTTTAAGGGAACTTCCCAAATTTTTACCCAATTTCAAGTGAAATATATCCTCTATTTTAAGCCACCATTGTCTTTATAAAATCAGAATTTTTATTATGAAAACATTCTTGGTTCACTTCTTGTTTTATATAAAAGAATTTTTCCTTTTCTATTTTAAAGGATCTATAGTATTTTCCATAAAACCGCAAAACATGATGTCATGCTAAAATTTCTCAAATAAATTTATTACTTATTGTCACTTTTTTGACATAAATTACCATTTTATAGGCCTAGTTTACCTTATGAATTCCCATTTATGTTCTAATTTCTTTTTTTATGGACACTTTTATGATACGCTCCTTGGTTATGCTTTATGTCATGATTGTGGTACCTAATTATTTATATGGGTAACCCTTATGTTTATGTAAGATTGATTGTGTATGATTATTTATTTGGAAACCATATTCATGAAATTTAAGATGGGAGTTACCAGATATCACTCCACTGCATTGGTTAAAGTAGAGTCCTAAGAGAGATTCTATGTGGTGGTCTTGGCGGTTAGCCTGGGTTTGTGCTACTATGTGCAACGGTCTTGGTGTTTAGACTTGGCTTGTGCTACTATGGGAATCAATTTTGGAGGTTGGCATTGAATCGTAATAAATTTATGTTATATGTTTCTTCCAAATTTCTATGATTCCATGTTTAAATGACCCCCTGTTTATTTTTTATGTTTCAATATGTTACAAGCCTTTTTATATCATTAGGTCCTACCTTCTATCCCATGTGCTAATGCATTGTTCTTATGGTTATTCCCTTACTGGGATTTTATCTCATCCATTTGTTTATGTGATCCTTAGGGTACCCTTTGCAAATTTATGGGATCAATGTAATTTAAGAGTTCTTTATGAAGACAAAAAAAAGATATTTTATATTTAGTTCCATGTTTTATGATATATGTACCTAGTCTTCAAAGACATTAGACTTCATGATCCTTAGCTTGTACTCTGATGTATAATTATGCTTAAAATAATGTAATGTTATATTTAAAAGTCTTGTGTCACTATAGTACGATTGAGATAAGAATAATTAAATTGGTTTCCCTTGACATTTTTTGAGTGGTGTAAACTACGACCACAATGTACCCATAAAGCTTTAAGAATTAATTCCTAGCTGCGGATGACCATCAGTTTCGATAATAAAATTATGATCTCTATACCTAAGACCCAATAACTATTTCATTGATTCATTATATGACTTCTAAGAGCTTTATTGGATGAATTTTAGTTTCCTTGATTATTTATGAGGTGTATAAATTTAATATTCCAGCATGAGTTTTAACACTTTATGGTCTTTGGAGTTGACCATAATCCTTTTCGGATAATTTTTATTATATATGTGGTGACTGTTCCTTATGCCTTTAATTAATTTATACTATATAGGTAATATATTTTGTTACTTCTTCAATGTTTTTTTGAGAATATGGGGATTGACATAGCTTCAAATTATAGTTTGTTGGACACTTTCCCAACCCTAATAAAATTTTTGTATATATTGGTGATTGAGACATTCAATATAATATATTGTGATTTTGATTATGTGTGTGGGATGAAACACCCTATATGTTATTGATATAATTAATTAAGACAAAATATCTATTTGTATTGTGTTATTCATGAGGTGGGATTTTATGACCATGATGTATTATGTTATTGTTTTGGATTTCATTCCCATTAATATGAGATGGAATGACAATCATGTCATGTCATGTTATTCCAATGTTTTCTTAATAATGGTGAGAATGAGATGTTATTCCATGATATTTATTAATACCCAAGGTAATGGGATTGTATTCCCCTGATGTGATACTTACACGGAAGGGGAATAAAATCCCATATTAGAATTGTTATATATGTAACATGATGACCCTAATTATTATATATTTTGATATTGGGAAAAAATTTCCATTTTGCGAGATAACTAATTCTCTGTGCTGTATTCCCACAAATGATGTACTATTGGGATGGGATTCCATTATTTATAGGATTTCATAGGTATTCTCTTCACAAAATTAGACTTGTTAGTGGGATAACATGCCTACTATTATGACTTTTCCATCATGATGTTCTTACCATGTAATTGTAATCAATAATAACACTAGATGTTATTCCCACCTTTATAATATCATTTTTTGGATGAACTTCCAATGATTTTACTTATATTTTCCCAAATGGAGTTATGGATGAATGGTCATGCGTGGAGTGAATTGACTAATTTATAAATGTTTACTGATTATCTTAGAAATACAATATTTATGTAGTGTAAAATTAATATTATTATCACATGGGATCTTTATATTAGTTTGGATCAATGTGACCATTTTTATACAATTCACTTCACTCCATCCCTAAGGGAAATGGAACCCACTAAAATATAAAATTTTGATTGATATTCACAACCCTATTATAAATTTTTTTAGTAATACAACAAACAACACAAAACCATAATTTTAAAGGGGTTTATAACCTGCTAAAAACATTAATTTTTCAACATGGATTTATAACCCAATTTTCATACTTCTTCACAAAAGAGACATAGTATGTTCTATCCTGCATCTTTCAAACATGAGGAACTACACATGCATACCTTTGGAATTATTAATATAACCCAACCTTATATTCTTGGAATAATAAAAAACATGAACCAAAAAATAAGGTATATCTAAATAGATGATAAAACATAATGCCACAAAATGAGAATTAGACTATGAAATATATTAATTTTTAAGTAGATTTGGAATGTTTAAGAGAAATATATTATAGAAAATTTAAGCCTAGATAATATGATTATATCAGTAAATATCAGAAAACTGTATTCCACCATGATCTGTAGAAGACACCACTTAATTTTTCTTCAATGCACAACACATGTTTATTTAATCCCTTACCTTGGTTATATTAGTCTAAATATATAGATATCAATTATAAATAACCTCATCAGAGAAAATTTACAATGTATTCAATCATTTTGAAAGTAGTACATGTATAATCATCTTGAAAAATAATGAACAACTTTAGAGTTGTTGAAATTATCTTATTTCAATATTCATTCACATGAATAATTGATTTCAAAGTTGTGTTATATAAATTAATATTCAAAATTAATTATTCTTTATAAATCATTTAATCTCCATGTGTTTCAATTATGTATAGATGTAAAATGTATAACTATATTGAAAAACAATATCTTAAGTAAAAAAATAAAATAAATAAATCAAATCAATTAAGAAATAGAAAAATATTAAAAATAAAAAGAAGAAACATTTTATAAATTAATTAACATGTAAGATTCATTCGTTCTAGTTTATGAGTCATTTATTCTAGAATATGCGTCATTCTTTGATATTTTTAACTTTTTAACTGATTCTACCAATTTATAAGTCATTTTGGAAATGTATGAGTCCTTTTTATTGACATGTCATTTTAAATATGTACGAGTCACTTACTTATGTATATGTGTCATATGATCTACATAAAATTCATTCAGAGTATATATGTGTAATTTATTTTTTCATATGTGTCATTTTGTAAATAAAAAATATTTAAAACTCATAACATTATAAATTTTTCAACAGAATTAAAAGAATTATTATAATAACATTTAATAAACATTGAAGAAACCAATTCAAGATGATTATTTTCTTATAAAAGAAGTGTAATCTTCAAAAAAATAAATTAATAATTTAAAAACTCATATTATGGGGAATTATAAAATAAAAAATTTTATTTATCAAAACCCCAATAAATAAATTTACAAGGAACCACTTCAACACCTTCTATATTATTATGGAATGTTATGATAATGCTTTTAGATTAGGACATGATTAGAAATATGTATTCTTATGACATGTTTATAGATATATTAGTATTATCTGAAGCTAGAATGTTCACACATAGTTCAATATATAGAACCCATGGATGTGATATATTTAGTATTTTTGAAATTTTATATTATTTACTCATGAGAATATCACACAATACATGAACCTATATTTACTATATTTCTATAAGGAAACCATTGGTGTCAATGTAATGATTTTTTCTTACAGTCTACTAGAGAACTATGGTACCTAAGAAATCATTATAGTTCATGATCTATGTAATGTAATGGATGGTATTGCTAATGGTTGAGCTATTAAGCTTGGTGAGATTTACAGATGGTACCAATCACGCGTTCATGACTAGTTTTTCAATCATCACTAGTCTTTTTATCATCATTGGGATATGTGGTACATGATCTACCCCTAAGAGATCGTGTCTATATATATATATATATTTTAATTACCAATGGCTTGTTGCAATAATGTTTACCTTTTTCTACTTTATATTGTGATGGTAGTTGGTTATTATTTTATCTACCATGATTTATGATTATTTTTACAATATATAGTATAGTCTTTCTATAGTACACATAGAACCTCATTACATGTTAGTAGCCTTTAGCATACGGGGAGGTTCCCTTGAGCTATGGGACACTCAGTTTGATCACAGTGGATGAATACTAGGACGAGGATGCTATAATGTGGAATTACAATATTTTTTTTCATTAATATTACCATTTTGCATACAATAGATAATATATAAGATGTGTTAAAAAATTGAGAAGGAAATTATTTAATGTGTTGGATTGGATCAATCTATGAATAGTAAACTTACTAGTTCTCCACATGGCCTCAGTAGTGCCTCCCCAAACACCAAATTCTATCGAATAGCTATGAGGGATTTAAAAGGTACCATGGGTATGATATAAGCCATGGATCAAAGTTCACAATCAAAAATAAATTTGGAAATATTAAACACATTAGAGTACATAAAATATGAATAAATTAAAAATATAAATAAATAAATATAATATAGACTAAAAGAAAAATAAATGTTGTAGTGGCCTGAACATCCATGCCAATCATACACAACTTCCCACCCAACGGTTTGGTAACATTATAGACCCAATCCAAAAGGTAAAAAGGAACTAGGATCTATGGCCACAACAAGTCTATACTTTTTACAATATCCAATCCCAACGAAGAAATCCTGCTCAACTATTCTAAACCCAGTCTAATGTTTCTAGGCAAACTATACCAATAGTAACCTTGTACATGTTTCTTTGGCACCCAAGTTCCATGGCCTCCAGAGTAGAATGTGAGTACAAAATTCAGTAGGGAAACACCAATATGGTCCCATACCAACCATTATATATCCTGATATGTTCATGTTTCAAGCTCAAAATAAATATATACATTGATGAACAATAACTAAATTAACCAATAATACCTTCCTTTTCCCAATTACAGAATGCCTTTGACCTTGTCTAAGTGATTTTGCCAATATAATATCACCACTACCCCAACATAGTACACATACAACTTCGTGCATGTAGACATTTCATTATCTAACTTTAGGATTATGACCCTGAGGTACCATACCAACTTTTACTAGTGTTAGGGTGTCTCTGAAAACTTCATGTAATTGTGCCAACTATAAAAATACAAGCACACATTAGGTGGATTATTTTCAAGAGTATCATAGTCCACCCCTTACTATAGTTTTATAATCAATATAAACATCCAAAAGGTTTCACATAACTCTCTAATTGGAGTTTTCACATCAGAGTAATATGAAATATAAGAATCTCAACCCTCCCATATGAGATTATTGTCATCCCAGGTATATGCCCTTTATGTATCATAGTTTAGGGATAAGACTTTAGGTATCATAAACCCAAACCCATTCACACTATGGTATACCAGACCATCCTTACCCCAGAGGATAATAGGACCCTAATAGGCTGAAGGCCACAATCCCCCACAGAAATTACCCCACCAAGATAGTATGTGTTGACCCACTCTGATAATCACTACTCCAAATCATGGTAACTCAAATGATACTATAAAAACTCCATGAGAATCTCAAACCATTCAACAAAAATCCCTAATTTTATATAGTATAATAGGTTGATATATATATATATATAACATAAATATGGGTGAACATTTACGAAACCCATCATGACAACATAGTCAGAATCCAAGGAGTGTGACCAATGTAAACATAGCCCTAACATGCTCAATCAAATAAATCAATTCATTAAGGATCACCTATAAAAATTAGTACCCATTCACACTTATGACATCTCACTATTGTCATATGTCACAGGGTAATTCACTCAGGCCACCGAGGTCGCAAAATAATTGGGAGCCTCATAAGGTCCCTAAATCTCAACCTTACCTCTAAGGTCAACACCCATCACTCAGAGGGAATATAATCACTTAATATCACTAAAACTCAGAGTGTCTTCACTTAATTAATAGGTAATTTCATATATATAATTCACTAGAGATAAGCCCCTAGTATTTATCATTACAAATGTCTCTCCATGTCCAGTTTGAACACTCCACTCACTACTTATCTCAATAGAGTATATCCTCTAAGGTCATCATGTATATGTGGGGGAGACATCTTACCTCTTTATCATCTCTATAGGCCAAATAGATTTTAGGTAACTACATATGTCCACTATGTAATGCTAGGGTAATTTGTTCTTCCTTTAAAAACACCTCTTTTCAAATATCAACAAGAACCTATATGGTGGAACACTAAGTATGAATAAACCACATACACCCCCAAAAGGATGGAACATTCCAATACAATAATTTATAGACAAGCCCTCTACCATTAGCAACCAAGGAGAAATAAGCCAGTTCCCAAGGACTATTGTGACCTTGGAACTTTTTGCATCATAGTAAAGGAAATCCAATATAATTAATTAAAATAATTAAATTAATTAAATTAATATATTTGAAACTGTAATTAATAATTTCATTAAATTAAAACATTTAAATTTCCTCATTGTAGGGATTGTGTGCCTCAAACATATATCAAATGAAGAAATTTCAAAAGGGAACATACACAATCGACTTTCCAAATATTTTATTTCTTTTCAGTCATTTACCAAAGGTTTATAGTTGTTTTCAGGGCTCATGTGGCATCTTTCAGGATCTTCAAACCATTAAAATCCCCTATGTCACACCTAAAATCCTTAATTATTAATTATATTCAATTTTAAATGTATAAAATTAATTTAAAAATTAATACTAAATTAAATAAATTTCAAATAAAATTCAAAACATCAATAGAATACCTCATTGTCCCAGAACATCAATCAAACAAACTTCAAAGACCTATGGTGTGACCCTATCCTCATACCAGGAATATAACTATAATTATAAATCAATTTAATAAGAATTTATTATTACTTGTGAATAAAAAATATAGAAGAATTGATATGAAAATATACCTTTATTGAATCAAAGATTTATGCACCCGAAAATCATCTCATGATATTCTCAACCTAGGATGTATGAATCCTCCTTAAGAATCCACAAATTTCAAAATATTCTAGTGGAATCAGAACTAAATACCTTATATTGGAATCCAAAATTAGAATAACTAATGGAGAAGGAATTCATAGGACAATGGATGAGGTGAATCACCTTATATTCTAAGAAAATTCCATTGAAGACATGCCAAAATAAGGGAAACCATATAGGGGAAGGGGGGATGACCCATTGTCCACGTGATCAAATGAGGGGAAGTTAGAGGGGAAAATACATAAAAAAACTAAGAAATAAAAAGTTTCTTTTCCCAATTTAAAAACAACATAGGAATGATGGTATTTACCACCATCTGACTAGTGGTGACATAGCCATTTGGGTTGCTATCTGCATCTATTGGATGTCTGATGGCCTGCTACATAAAAAGCTATAATAACCCCCATGACCCCACCCCTTGAGGCCCTCCCAAGCTCTAGAGACATTTCCCAACAACTATTCCTCATAAAAACAATATTATTATGTGTTATAACTATTGTAAATCTAATTTAAATGATGTTTAAAAAACATAACCATCTACCAATTTTAAAAATTCAAAATTTATCCTAATTCCAAAAAACCTATCCGTACTAATGTGTTTTTAAAATCTCCCCACTGTAAAAAATTTTATCACCAAGAATGCCTTCATGAATTTTATCATTAGTCCAGACATAGTCCATATTTCAATTCCCATTAAAATATTTGTGTTTCATCATTCAACACCTAACTGTGATTATAATGGTCCCCCAAAAACAATGGTTCTCAAACCGTTGAAGCTTGATCCATAAAAAAACATTTAATCAAAACCTTGATTGACACTTTATGACACTATTCTATCCCAAGAAAAAAAATTCATCATCCAATTTATATTTTAATGTTTGTTCCTTTCCACCATAGGAAATATGAGATAATGATATATTCTTAGCCAAGATGATCCCTATCATCAGAATCCTATATCGAAACATGCTCTCAATATTGCATCAACCTACTATGAATAGTTGTGAACACACCACACTTATACACTCACAATAATTACATATAACGATGGTACTATAAGGACCCTATATTTCTAAAAATTAACATTACTTAACTTTTTTAAAATAAATAAAAAATATAAAAACAGACACCCAAATACCGTGATTGGTATATTTCCTTTGGAAACATGGGTACATAACACTAGTACATATGTGAGATACAACATCTCCCACCAGGTTCTTCTTGAATGGAACCCTTATTATATATATCAAACATAGTACATATCATAATAACATGGGGGGAAGGATACATAAAAAGGGGTGAGATCAAATTCTCAGTAAAGGTAAACAACAGAGACATGTAAACATAAACATGAGCATAAGGGTATGAGAATGTGATTATGAAAATAGAAGATCATACCATCTATATAAAAGGTCAAGGAATAAATATTATTAGTTCATAAGACATGGATCATGACTAAATAAAGACCATAATCCATGAATTCATAACATAGGAATAAGACATAGAATTATGGAAACACAATAAAATATAATGATTTCAACAGTAGCCAAGACAACACTACTAAGACAATATTAGTGGAAAAAGTCTTCTACTAAACTATGTAACCCCCATTCCATCCAGGTATTACTGAAATGAGTGAACCTTAATACAACCCTGCATTATTGAACTGATTAACCCTCATTCTATCCTAGTATTACTGAAATGATTAACCCTCATTCCAGCGATGTTTTACTAAACTGAGTAAAACCTCATTCTATCCCTTTATTACTGAACCAAGTAAACCCTCCTTCTAGAACTGTATTACTGAACGGAGTAACCCCTGTTACAACCATGTTTTACTAAACAATGTAAACCCTCATTCCATCCTTGTAATATATAACCAAGTAAACCATCATTCAATCCATGTATTACTAAATAGAGTAAACCAGCATTCCATCCCTGTAATACTGAACCAAGTAAACCCTCATTCTAGGCATATTGTAACACCCGAGATTTTTATGAGTAATATTTTGTTTTTATATACCATCAAAGGAATATTTCACTACATACTAGCTTGGCTTACTTTACACGCAATCACGACCTTCCTCGATAGCTTGCGTCGTACGCAATACTGAGTTTCACTAAACAACGATATGCTATTAAAATATTATTAAAACTAGACGTTATGAATAGTAAGAACCACTTTTTGAAATTTTATAAATTTTATTTTTCAAAATGGACTTCATTTTTGGATTCGGAATACCGAAATTAGCCTAGGGTAAAATTTTGGTATTTTTCTGAAAACTTTCAATTTTTGATGAATAGTGAAACCACTAAGTGGTAGGTTAAAAACTGAATTTTGCATAAAACTTAATTTTACCGCATCTGTGAATGGAATTTCGAAAATTCGACAGACACGGTTGATATCAGTAAGTAAAATGTGGTTCAATGAGATAAAAATAATTTTTGGTGAATAGTAACTTTTTACTTTTTTTACCGCGGTTAATAGTAAATAGGGGTAAATATGATATTACTATTACCCTAACACATGCCCTAATTCTATTGGATAAGTGTAATTCGACCAAAAACAACCTTATGAATAAAATATGACCATTTAGGCCCACTTGGGTTAGATTAGGACATTTATTTTTAATTTATTTAAAGAAGGGTTAAAATAGTTAAAATCAAAGTTTAATAAGTAAATAATTTTTAATATGGGGTTATACATAAGATAAATTCGACTATAAATATTCATTAGAAATATAAAAATATTTCCTACATAATGGTATTTTATTTATAATTTTTAGACATTACATAATTTAATTTATTTATGACACAATTATGATGCAGTAATTATCTTATTTATGAAATATTGACATAATTGATGTTATAAACACCAAAATAAATGTAATTTGAGACTTTTTATGAATTCCACTAATTTTATAGGTTACTATGATATATTAGTGTGGATTTAATCAACTTGTTTCGAACATATAATTCTGTTATGACTTTCACAAAAATCATATATCAAATAGTGTCAAAATTAACACAAAATAGTTTTTAAATCAAATATTATATTATTAATTGTTATTTTATTCCTAAAAATCTATGGTCCGGAAAAATGACTTAGATAAGGATATATATATTAATAATAAACAATTTGGGGTTCTTTTGGCATGTTATAGTATGTGTATTAACCATATATTGAAAGAAAACAAAAAGACACGGTAAAAGTTAAATTATTTAACTTAGAGTTAAATCTAATTGATAAGGTTAAAATAATACCCTAAACTTGTCTAAATCATATTGGTTGATAGGATTTAGACCCATACCCACTTTAGCTTCGAAATAAGACCCTTTGGAACCATTATAAACCGATTTTGACTTTAATATAAAATAATATTTTGAGATATTCCTAAGGTGCCCCTCTCCTCCCTTATAAAAGGGCACCTCCTCCCCTCCTCCTCACACCAATTTGAGCACTCAAGCTCGGTCAACCCCTGAAATTTTCTCCTCTCCACTTCCCTAGAATAATCTTATAGGTCCTCGTCTTCTTCAAAGACCAATCTTAGTTCCCTAAGTGGAGGATTAAAAGAGGCGTTCCAAAGAAGAGGTAATATCCATTACCGATCTTTTTCAATTTATTTCTTCTTCAACTTCTTCTTCTTTAGTTGTTTCATGATAAAGTAATAACATCAGTATTACTTACATACTGATATGTTATTATAAATATGAAACAACCCTAATTCACCTTCTATCCATCCTACGGAAAAATGAAATCACCACGCGTGCGTACGTACGGAATACCGTCTCCACGCCGTGGTGTAATCTATTTTCCACCACCACCTTACAAGGATGGGTATAATGGTGTAATGAGTAACTATTTATGATTATTATAAAGTAATATTGATACTTAAATATTATATATATACTCCAATACAATTCCATGATCATAGGAACGATATCATCACTCGTGCGTACGTACGGAATACTGTCTCCACGATGTGATGCGACTCGTTCTACATGATCATCATTACATAGTAATTATATAAATGAATTGAATGAATAAATATGATATATGTTACACTAATACCATTATGGATAAAAGGTATCTATAACCTTAAATGAAGAATAAGAATCTATTCGGCAAAACACGCATAAGAACAAAAGGCAATAAAGACCCGAGTAACAAGTAACAATGAAATATTACTAACAAGAAGCTAAGAATATGACCATATATGATATCATATCAATATGAATGATTTTGGAATAAGTCAATAACATTATTTAAACCATTATACAGGAGCTTCGGACACGTACAAAGCAAATCGGACCTAAGGTAAGGGAAAATATCACAATCTCATTTTTATTCGAGATTGTTTATACTTTGGTATTTACTGGGGTGTATTTTATCATCCACATCCATGTTCCCTCAATATGTAATATTGTTTCCGTCCAATTACAATATTTTAAATCCAATTTTACCCTTCGGTGAGTTTTTAGTAAAGAATATGAAAGGAATCTTTTGTCGTTTTTCATACGAGGTACTTTTTTGACTTTTCCGACAAAAGTACGAATAATGTTTTTTTAACTTATACGGCATGAATGGATTTTTTAAACATTATTTCCAAGAAGATTACTTTACAAGTTTTCAAGTTTATATTTAATCAAATTATTTTAGTTTATAATTGTATGACATGTTAAGAAAAGAAAAGTGTTTATGAAGAAGAAAGGATATTTTCCTCAAGAATGGAGTTCAAGTGTTTTATCAAAATTATTTTCCATCTAAGATAATAAAGGGTTCTTTTTTTATCCCTATTATTACATTGATTTGATTATGTTTTGAGGGAATTATTTTTATGAAGTCATTTACCTTATATGATTTGTTTTATGATGTCATGATGTTTCAAGAATCCCATTTTTGTTACATGTGTTATGCGATGATGTATGATTTATGATTATGTGGCACAAATAAGAAAGGAATCATTATAAGATGGGTGGGACCTATATCTACCTCCAATGTATTGGGTAAAGATTTATATCTCATGAGATAGACAAGGCTGGAACGGAAGGTTATTTCGGTTCAGTGATACAGGACTGAAACGAGGAGTGAACTCGGTTCAGAAATAGACTTTGTCCGCTAAGATAGTCTTGGCAATGAGTCATGACTAACAAGAAATGATTTTCCATGATTATGTGTGAATTCCACAATGTTTCAAGTTTTATGTTATGATTATGGGGATCTCATTTTCACTTCTATGATTTATTCCATGTTAAGATATTATGATCTCTTTTGCAGGTTATGATTTTCAAAAAGATATGATATGATTTTTATTTCCTTTATTTGCCCTTGCTGAGCATTTGAGCTCACCCTTTTTTGTATGTTTTATTTTCCCCATGCTAGGAAGATGGATATTAAGTAGAATATGCTAAAAGGGACCCTAGATATGATGAAATAAATGGGAGACACTGTAGCAGATTTATGAACCAGTTGTTTATGTTTCCCAGTTTCTAAAGACACTATACCTATACGGTCCTTTGTGGTTTTGTCAAATGTTGTAATAAGTGTGCTTTAATTTTGAAGTATTAACAATGTATGTAAATTATGGGTCGTTATAGTTGGTATCAGAAGAAAGGTATAGTCAACCTTTGGAAACTAGGATGTGAAATCCTTAATAAGAACCCTAAGGATAATTCTAGGCATAGAACACAATCTTAGTGTTTTAGAAATGGCAATGAATACCCTAGGATAAGACCTTAAGTGTGAAATTTTATCCTTGATTATGTGGTTTTCCTATTATAATTAGTGTTGCTCACACTATTCTTCTTGGTTTTAGTCAATGGCTGTCACCCGAAGGAACCGTGTTAATGCGGAATGCGATGGGCAATGCAATGATTGTCCCCCTGAGCAACCAAACGATATGGGAGTTGGAATGCAAAATCTTGTAGCCATGCTCACACAACTTTCTCAAGCTATGAATCATGCAGGACTTCCAAACGAGCAAAGGAAGGAGCAACATTCTGTTGAATCCTTCATGAGGCAGCATCCAACTTCTTTCAGCGGGTCTGCTGATCCATTAGTTGCTGAACAATGGATTAGTACTACTGAAAAGATATTTTCAGTTCTTCAATGTTTTGAACATGATAAAGTCATCCTAGCAGTTTATCGTTTGGAAGGAGATGCTGATCAATGGTGGAATCTTATTAAGAATACGAGGCAAAGGGATGAAATTGAGTCCATGGAATGGGACGAGTTCAAGAACTTATTTTTCAATAAGTACTTCCCTCGTATTCTCCGAACAAAGATGGAGAAAGAGTTTCATGAACTGAAGCAAAGGGATGATGAATCTGTTGATACTTATGAAGAAAATTTTACAAGACTTGCAAGGTACGCTTCTGGAATTATTATCCAACCTGAGAGTAAGATCGATCGATTCTTTAGTGGCTTAAAACCAAGTCTTCGAAGGGCGTTAGCCATAAAGGACTTCAATAGCTATGAGGAAATCGTTCGATGTGCTCTCAAAGTCGAGATGGAGATTGGAGTAACCCATCAGTCAAATGGGTTTGATAAGAAGAGGAATATGGAATTCAAAGGAAAATCTAAAGAGCACACTGAAAAGAAGATGAGCTTTCCCTTATGCTCAAAGTGTGGAAAGAAACATGGAGGGAGTTGTCTTAAAGGGACAAGTAAATGTTTCAAATGTGGAAAGGAAGTTCATCGGTCATTTTAATGCCGCAATAACGGGAAGAAGATGTCTAATGATGCAAACAAAGGAAGGGATACACAGAATGAACCTACTACACTTCAATGTTTCAAGTGCAAGGAGATGGGGCATTATGCCAATCAATGCCTAAACTCAAGGGTTGATGATGATGGTCGATGTCAACAAAATCTTAAGGCTAAAGACAAAGGAAA
This sequence comes from Viscum album, assembly GCA_963277665.1. Classification (NCBI taxonomy): domain Eukaryota; kingdom Viridiplantae; phylum Streptophyta; class Magnoliopsida; order Santalales; family Viscaceae; genus Viscum; species Viscum album. Next base: position 197,952,053 of record OY728164.1, read on the forward strand.
GTCACATGAAATTTCTATCAGCGATGTGGAGTACGATAACGAAGTGGTGAAAGGTACACTTACCATCCACTCTAAAGTAGCAAATGTTTTATTTGATTCTGGATCCACCCACTCTTTTATTTCTGAAAATTTTTCTAAGGGTATCACCGTATTACCTCAACAATTAGATGTTGAGTTAGCTGTGACAACACCTAATGGCACAACAGTCGCATCAAAAGTTTATAATTCTTCTCCGATCGAAGTTTGTGGGAAAGTGCTTCCTGCAAATCTTGTGATCCTTCCTTTAGTGGAATTTGATGTGATTCTTGGCATGTATTGGCTTTCTCTACATGGAGCTCATATCAATTGCCAAAGAAGGGAAGTCACATTTCATATTCCAGATCAATCTATGATCGTCTATCGATGCAAGGATGAATATAACCTTCCAGTGGAAATTCCTTCCATCTTATGGGTCTTGATTCCACTAAATGAAGGTTATTTATCTCAAATGGTTGGTGAGAAACTTACGATTAAGAATATGCCCATCGTACGGGAGTTTGATGATGTCTTTCTGGAGGAATTACTAGGTCTTCCACCAAATCGTGAAGTTGAGTTTTCAATAGAACTCGTACCGCGTGCTTTGCCTATTTCAAAGACACCTTATAGAATGGCCCCAATTGAGTTGCTGGAATTGAAGAAGCAACTCTAAGAGAATCTTGATAAGGGATTCATACGCCCTAGTGCGTCACCTTGGGGAGAACCTATTCTATTTGTTAAGAAGAAAGATGGATCAATGAGTCTCTGCATTGATTATCGAGAACTTAAAAAGATCACTATCAAGAACAAATATCCTCTCCCACGCATTGATGACTTATTTGACCAACTACGCGGAGCTCAATACTTTTCCAAGATTGATCTTCATTCAGGGTATAATCAATTAAGGGTCAAAAGGGAGGATATACCAAATACGGCTTTCCGTACAAGGTATGGACACTATGAATTTATAGTGATGCCATTTGGTCTTACTAATTCCCCTGCTATCTTCATGGATCTAATGAATAGAGTCTTTAGAGACAATCTTGATCAATTTGTGGTAGTCTTTATAAACGATATTCTTGTTTATTCAAAGAGCAAGGAAGAGCATGAAGATCAGTTGAGAATTATATTGAAGACCCTGAGAAAGGAGAAGCTTTATGCCAAATTTACCAAGTGTGAATTTTGGCTTCAAAAAGTTGCATTTTTGGGTCACATAATCTCAAAAGAGGGGATATCTGTGGATCCAGCAAAAATAGAGGTTATCAAAAGATGGTCGAGACCAACAACAGTAATTGAGATCCGAAGTTTTCTTGGTTTGTCTGGATATTATCGACGTTTTGTAAAATATTTTTCACGATTATCTAATACACTCACCAAGTTGACTCGGAAAGGAGTTAAGTTTGTTTGGACAGAGGAATGTGAAGAGAATTTCAAGGAGTTGAAAAGAAGGTTATCCAGTGCACCTGTGCTCACACTACCTTGTAGTGGAGAAAGGTTTGTGATCTACAGTGATGCATCCAAGAAGGGATTGGGGTGTGTTCTTATGCAAAATGATATGGTGATAGCTTATGCCTCACGACAGTTGAAAATCTATGAGCAAAATTACCCAACACATGATTTGGAGTTGGCTGAGGTAATCTTTGCATTAAAGATTTGGAGGCATTACCTTTATGGTGAAAGGTGTGATATTTATACTGATCATAAAAGATTAAAGTATATTTTCACACAAAAGGAGTTGAATATGCGTCAAAGAAGATGGTTGGAGCTGATTAAGGATTATGACTGCTCAATCCATTACCACCCTGGGAAAGCAAACAAGGTGGAAGACGCATTAAGTGGACAAGAACATGCTAGTTTATCCATGATGAGGATCACAAAAGATCCAATATTTATGGATTTACAAAGGATGGATCTTGGAATTAAAATGGAAGGGGAAAAATCTTATCTTTCTCAAATGAATGTTCAACCATCTATACATGTGAAGATTAAAGAGGCACAAAGAGAAGATGTAGAGTTACAAAAGAAGGTGAGAAATGTTCTTGAATTCAACCTTGATTGTGATGGGATAATAAAGTTCAGGAATCGGGTTTGTGTTCCTCCCATCCCCGAATTAAAGAAGGAGCTGCTGGATGAGGCTCATAGTTCTTCATTCTCTATTCATCCTGGAAGCATGAAGATGTGTAGGGACCTGAAGGAGTACTTCTGGTGGGATGGCATGAAAAGAGATGTTGCTGAATATGTCTCTCGATGCTTGGTTTGTCAACAAGTTAAAGCTGAGATACAAAAGTCTAAGGGGATGTTACAACCATTACCAATACCCGAATGGAAATGGGAAAACATCACTATGGGCTTTGTCACAGGACTTCCTAAAACATCCAAAGGCAATAATGCTATTTGGGTCATTGTTGATCATCTAACAAAGTCTGCACACTTCATTGCTATTAGAGAGCATTTCTCTCTAGATCAGCTTGCCATGATATATGTAAAGGAAGTGGTAAGATTGCATGGAGTACCACTTTCTATTATATCTGATCGGGATCCGAGATTTACCTCGAAGTTTTGGCAAAGTCTTCAGCATACTCTGGATACAGAGTTGAGTTTCAGCACTGCTTATCATCCCCAGACAGACGGTCAGTCTGAGAGAACAATTCAAACCCTAGAAGATATGTTGAGAGCTTGATCTATGGATTTCAAAGGAGGTTGGGATCAACACCTACCTTTGGTGGAATTTTCCTATAATAATAGCTTTCACTCCAGTATTCAGATGGCTCCTTATGAAGCTCTCTATGGAAAGAAATGCAGGACTCCAACTTGCTGGGATGAAGTTGGGGAAAGAAAGCTATTAGGACCTGATCTCGTTGATGAAATGGCAGAAAAGGTCAAATCGATTCAACAACACATAAGAGCAGCTCAGAGTCGACAGAAAAGTTATGCTGACAAACGAAAAAAAGACCTAGAGTTTGAAGTGGGTGATAAAGTGTTCTTACGAATATCTCCCTGGAAGAGGGTTATGAGATTTGGAAAGAAGGGGAAGTTGAGCCCTAGATATATCGGTCCTTTCGAAATACTGGATCGTGTTGGGAAGGTAGCTTACCGATTGACGCTTCCATCGAATCTCTCTCAAGTTCACGATGTGTTCCATGTATCTCTCCTGAGAAAGTACATACCTGATCCTTCACATGTACTCAGCTCAGAAGTTGTACTGCTGGAGCAAGATCTTTCTTATGAAGAACAGCCGATAGAGATTCTAGATTGTAGCGAAAAAGTCCTACGAAACAAGACCACTCGCTTGGTGAAAGTTTTATGGAGGAACCACCAATTAGAAGAAGCTACATGGGAGCTTGAGGATATGATGAGGGAGAAGTATCCTCATCTGTTGGTTACAAAGTGACGAATTTCGAGGGAGAAATTCTTTTTAAGGGGGGTAGAATGTAACACCCGAGATTTTTATGAGTAATATTTTTTTTTATATATCATCAAAGGAATCTTTCACTACATACTAGCTTGGATTACTTTACACGCAATCACGACCTTCCTCGATAGCTTGCATCGTACGCAATACCGAGTTTCACTAAACAACGATATGCTATTAAAATATTATTAAAAAAAGCCGTTATGAATAGTAATAACCACTTTTTGAAATTTTATAAATTTTATTTTTCAAAATGGATCTCATTTTTGGATTCGGAATACCGAAATCAGTCAAGGGTAAAATTTTAGTATTTTTCTGAAAACTTTCAATTTTTGATGAATAGTGAAACCACTAAGTGGTAGGTTAAAAACTGAATTTTGCATAAAACTTAATTTTACCGCTTCTGTGAATGGAATTTCGAAAATCTGACAGACACGGTTGATATCAGTATGTAAAATGTGGTTCAATGAGATAAAAATAATTTTTGATGAATAGTAACTTTTTACTTTTTTTACCGCGGTTAATAGTAAATAAGGGTAAATATGATATTACTATTACCCTAACACATGTCCTAATTCTATTGGATAAGTGTAATTCGACCAAAAACAACCTTATGAATAACATATGACCATTTAGGCCCACTTGGGTTAGATTAGGACATTTATTATTAATTTATTTAAAGAAGGGTTAAAATAGTTAAAATCAAAGTTTAATAAGTAAATCATTTTTAATATGGAGTTATACATAAGATAAATTCGACTATAAATATTCATTAGAAAGATAAAACGATTTCCTAAATAATGGTATTTTATTTATAATTTTTAGATATTAAATTATTTAATTAATATATGACACAAATATGATGCAGTAATTATCTTATTTATGAAATATTGACATAATTGATGTTATAAACACCAAAATAAATGTAATTTGAGACTTTTTATGAATTCCACTAATTTTCTAGGTTACTATGATATATTAGTGTTGATGAAATCAACTTGGTTCGAACATATAATTCTGTTATGACTTTCACAAAAATCATATATCAAATAGTGTCAAAATTAACACAAAATAGTTTTTAAATAAAATATTATATTATTAATTGTTATTTTATTCCTAAAAATATAAGGTTCGTCCAAATGACTTAGATAAGGATATATATATTAATAATATACAATTTGGGGTTCGTTTGGAATGTTATAGTAAGTGTATTAACCATATAGTGAAAGAAAACAAAAAGACACGGTAAAAGTAAAATTATTTAACTTAGAGTTAAATCTAATTGATAAGGTTAAAATAATACTCTAAACTTGTCTAAATACTATTTTTTGATAGTATTTCGACCCATCCTCACTTTAGCTTCGAAATAAGACCCTTTGGAACCATTATAAACCGATTTTGACTTTAATATAAAATAATATTTTGAGATATTCCTAAGCAGCCCTCTCCTCCCTTATAAAATGGCACCTCCTCCCCCTCCTCCTCACACCAATTTGAGCACTCAAGCTCGGACAACCCCTGCCATTTTATCCTCTCCACTTCCCTAGAATAATCCTAGAGGTCCTGGTCTTCTTCAATGACCAATCTTAGTTCCCTAAGTGGAGTATTCAAAGAGGCGTTCCAAAGAAGAGGTAATATCCATTACCGATCTTTTCAATTTCTTTCTTCTTCAACTTTTTCTTATTTAGTTGTTTCATGATAAAGTAATAATATCAGCATTACTTACATACTGATATGTTATTATAAATATGAAACAACCCTAATTCACCTTCTATCCATCCTACGGAAAAATGAAATCACCGCGCGTGCGTACGTACAGAATACCGTCTCCACGCCGTGGTGTAATGTATTTTCCACCACCACCTTACAAGGATGGGTATAATGGTGTAATGAGTAACTATTTATGATTATTATAAAGTAATATTGATACTGAAATAATATATATATACTCCAATACAATTCCACGATCATAGGAACGATATCATCACTCGTGCGTACGTACGGAATACCGTCTCCACGATGTGATGCGACTCGTTCTACATGATCATAATTACATAGTAATTATATAAATGAATTGAATGAATAAATATGATATATGTTACAATAATAACATTCTGGATATAAGGAATCTATAACCTTAAAAGAAGAATAAGAATCTATTCGGCAGAACACGCATAAGAACAAAAGGCAATAAAGACCCGAGTAACAAGTAACAATGAAATATTACTAACAAGAAGCTAAGAATATGACCATATATGATATCATATCAATATGTATGATTCTGTAATAAGTCAATAACATTATTTAAACCATTATACAGGAGCTTCGGACACGTACAAAGCAAATCGGACCTAAGGTAAGGGAAAACATCACAATCTCATTTTTATCCGAGATTGTTTATACTTTGGTATTTACTGGGGTGTATTTTATCATCCACATCCATGTTCCCTCAATATGTAATATTGTTTCCATCCACTTACATTATATTTAAATCCAATTTTACCCTTCGGTGAGTTTTTAATAAAGAATATGAAAGGAATCTTTTTTCGTTTTTCATATGAGGTACTTTTTTGACTTTTCCGACAAAAGTACGAAGAATGTTTTTTTTAACTTATATGGCATGAATGGATTTTTAAAACATTATTTCCAAGAAGCTTCCTTTACATGTTTTCAAGTTTATATTTAATAAACTTCTTTTAGTTTATAATTGTATGACATGTTAAGAAAAGAAAAGTGTTTTTGAAGAAGAAAGGATATTTTCCTCAAGAATGGAGTTCAAGTGTTTTATCAAAATTATTTTCCATCTAAGATAATAAAGGGTTCTGTTTTTATCCCTATTATTACATTGATTTGATTATGTTTTGAGGGAATTATTTTTATGAAGTCATTTACCTTATATTATTTGTTTTATGATGTCATGATGTTTCAAGAATCCCATTTTTGTTACATGTGTTATGCGATGATGTATGATTTATGATTATGTGGCACACATAAGAAAGGATTCATTATAAGATGGGTGGGACCTATATCTTCCTCCAATGTAATGGGTAAAGATTTATATCTCATGAGATAGACATGGCTGGAACAGAAGGTTATTTCGGTTCAGTGATAGAGGACTGAAACGAGGAGTGAACTCGGTTCAAAAATGGACTTTGTACGCTAAGATAGTCTTGGCAATGAGTCATGACTAACAAGAAATGATTTTTCATGATTATGTGTGCATTCCACAAAGTTTCAAGTTTTATGTTATGATTATGGGGATCTCATTTTCACTTCTATGATTTATTCCATGTTAAGATATTATGATCTCTTTTGCAGGTTATGATTTTCAAAAAGATATGATATGATTTTTATTTCCTTTATTTGCCCTTGCTGAGCATTTGAGCTCACCCTTTTTTGTATGTTTTCTTTTCCCCAGGTCAGGAAGATGGATATTAAGTAGAATATGCTAAAAGGGACCCTATATATGATGAAATAAATGGGAGACACTGTAGAAGATTTATAAACCAGTTGTTTATGTTTCCCAGTTTCTAAAGACACTATACCTATACGGTCCTTTGTGGTTTTGTCATATGTTGTAATAAGTGTGCTTCAATTTTGAAGTATTAACAATGTATGTAAAGTATGGTTCGTTATACATATCAATTTCATAATATATAAATCAATAAAGAATGTATTGGAGGAAGACATAGGTCCTAGCAATATCTTCATAAAAACATACATACATGTTCCCCAAAACATATCATAACCCATGAAATTGAAAGAGTATCAAAAACGTGTAAACATATCATACCCTTGGAAAGAGATTGAGGTTTAATTATCATTTCATCAAAATCATAACTCGTAAAAGAGAAAAAAATTTCATAAACGTATAACCTGTGAAGGAGAAACTGGTTCTATAAATACCATGACATTAAGCATAACTCATTCATAGAGAGGATATAAATGGAACCATTAAATCATTTACAACAAGGTATGAGCAACATAAATATATGTCATCTTTGATGGAAAATAATTTTGAAATATCCTCTAAAAATGTTTCTTGAGGAAAATATCCTTTCTTGTTTGAAAAAGCCTTTTTAATACATAAAACCATTTGAAAATCATTTTCTTAGAAAATACCTTTAATACTTATAAAGAAAACATGAAATCATTTTGAAAAACTTTTTACAATAAATTTTTTAAAATAAGTTTAAAAAAAAATTCAAAACATTTTTCTTGGAAAATACATGAAAAATTTTAATGAAGTATTGAAAATGTTTTAAAAATCATTTATTTTAAAATAATTTGAAAACATAAAAATAAATAATGAAAACATTTTGCAAACAGTTTTCAATGAAAACATTTTGAAAAATTTTTCCATAAAAACATATAAATTAAGTTTGAAACCATTTTTTAAATAAAATTACTTGAATATTACTTTTAAATTTTTTTCTTAGATATTACCCTTTTTAACAATGAAAAGGGAGCTTTGAAGAAATAATGGTCAGTAAATCTGTACATGTTGTACGTGGTCAAAAGAACATTCCTTTAACATGGTAAAAAAGGATAGAAAACTTCCTTGTTTGGAAAGTGATAAGAATATTCCCATGAAGAGATTGGTAAAAGACCAAAGGTTTAAAAATTTCTTTTATATATTATAGTGGAATGGTATAAAATTCATGGAAACCCTTTTTAGAATATATATATTTCTGACAAAAGAGAGGGTAAATTCGGGCTTTCCTAAAAAATGTTTCTTAGCTATCTTATGTTTCAAATAGTAGAATATGGTACCAATACATATGTATATCAGTAAATAATAGAGGATAAGTAATATACTTAATATTACTGATTTATGGATCACAAAATTTCACCAATAGAAGCATAAATATAAACAACCTCAAAAATCAATGAGATTGTCTCAATAAACTCTTATAACATGGTATACTGGGATCATACTCACCATGTAATGAAAGGAAATTACATGAAAAATTGAATATCATGAAAAGATTAAGATTCATGATATTTCATGGAAGTATATGAACCTAAAAAAAAGAGGTTAGGTGCTTAACAAAACATGTGTCTCAAAGAAGGAGAATTGAGACAAAACATTTTTACTGATTTTATAGCTTTTGAAACATATACCACCTAAAATAAAGATCATCAAATTGGTATGTTAATACAAATAAATTTAATTAAAAGATACATATAACACTATCACAGGCAGTACATACACCACACCAAATGAAAGAGTGGTGAACATAGCTTCTATCTCATAGAAATTAAAATTGAGATGAAATCCCTTTACATTGTGTCTTGACTCTCTCCATACACATACAAGATTCATGTATAATAAATAAAAGTTTACATTAAAACTTTTAAAAAATAATTTTCTAATAAATAATATCATACATGGTTTTATTATGGCCTTATATTTTTCTCTTTTCAACTATCTTATGTTAAAGTTCCACTTTGAGTAAAATTCACTTTGTTCTTAACATGTGTCTTAATTTGTTACATATTTTGTCCTTATACTTATATCATGATTGTAGAATGTTCAAAATGATATAAATATCAATTATATATAATATATGTGTATTATAAAAATCTATATAGTATAAATGTATGGAATGGAATACAATATTCATGGAGATGGTAAGTCATTTGTATGAATTAATGTTGTTTCCAGATTTATTATCGTATTGTTAGAAAGTATACAAATGAAATATGCATATATCTGTATGTATGTATATATATATATATATATATTTATATCAATATTAAAGTATCATTACTATATCATATATAATATAAGTTCATTAAACCCATCCTTAATACATTCCCTGTGGTTTGGGAACGAATCACATAACTTTGAGGGTGCAGTAGTCAACACATCCTCAAATGAGATTATTGTATTAACAAAAAATGGAAAATAAAAGGTTGTGTGTTAGAAAGTACTAAATAAGATTAAATACATATTAAATATAATATATTACATATATAAATATATTTTACATAAAAATTTCCACCATGATTGGGGGTAAAGCAGAAATGAATAGTCATCGTTTTGAGGGATAGTAGTTCACCGTACACCAAAATAGTTTGTTCAATATCCATTAGATATAAGTTTGTATAAGTGTAGTCCAGAACATTTGAAAAAAAATCCTAGTAAATGGAGGATACTTTTTTTTCACAGAACAAAGGAATACATATATTTGGTGGGGGGGAGAAGGAAAATAAATGGAAGGAGTTTGAGAGAAGTCGTTACTTCTAAATCAGGTAACACTTTTTAGTTTGTGCCAAAAGGATTCCTTGACAAGATTTCTACCCAAATAGAGGATTCAAGGTCAAATGGATGATTTTTTGGAGGATAATTGGGTATATATTGTATGAACAATTTTTTTTGAGAGGTGTGCGGAATAGGCAAAGGTGGGGGAATTTTATTGGGAAGGAAAATGACTTGGAATTTCTAGAAACAAGTTAGGTGTGCACATTTTATTACCTAAAAAAAGTCACACCAAACCTTCCAAACTCAAGAATTGAAGTTTAATGGCAAAAATAGTTACATAATATGGGTTCTGGACAAGTTTCAAGGTCATTTGGGCCCCTAATATTAAGGTTTAGTCCCTAATTAAGCTTAATATGACCTTAAGTATTGTGATTGATTTTAATCACTTTTACAAATCATTTACATCAAAAAATAACATTATATTATTAAAATATAGAAATTAGACTGATTAAAATGGATTATGTCAGTTTTTTTAATTCAAATAAATGATGTGGAAAAACTAAGAGTAGTACTAATCCTACAAACGAGACGAAATAATAGGGTTTTAAAGTATAAACAAGTTCAAAAGTTTATTAAGATTTTATATTCAGTTTCAAAGGGAAATTGATGATATTGAATTTTATTTAATTATTTCATGTATTATTTTTGAAATTTTACCTTAAAAAATATTTATAATATAATATATAATTTATAATTAATTATGAAAAAATAGTATTTACCTAAAATGTAGTATTTTCACAATTCATTAAACTATGAAGTTTCTCAGAAAAATCCAAAAAATTCACCCTCGGATAATTTTGACATTATAAATTCAAAAATGATGTTTATTTTATCAAATTATATTTATAAATGTTTCTAAAATTAATTTTATTGTTATAAATCGATCCATTCAAAAATTGGATTTTTTAACATAAAAGGACTATTCCAAAAAACATCACCTTTCATTATCAAAACGTTTTATTTATATTAAGAAATTAATAAAAAAAATTAAAAAGTAGTTATTACTATTATTATAAATATTTTTATTATTTTGGTGATAAATATCTCACTTAATTAATTATATATATATAAAAATATGTGTCATAGAAAGTCAGTGTTGTGTGCATCAAACGGTAAGATGGTGTTTCTTGTAGTGCAAGCCAAGTGGGTATTGCGTGTAGTGCATGCCAATCTGGTATCATGTGTTAAAGGAGTTTTTAAATTTATTTTTTAATATATATATATATATATATATATAACTATTTCTAGTGTCATGTGAAATGAAAAAATATTTAAAAGGTAAATTAATTTGAAAAGGTAATTCTCAAAATCTTGGTGTGTTAAATTCTACCCCCCATAAAATTAATTTCTCCCACAAAATTAGTTTGGGTTATAAAAGGTTTAATACATTAATGTTTCACTCATAGAAACCCAAATCATAAAAATGGATACTAAAAATTCCCCTAAAATGGGATGTTTGGAACCATAACGGTTACCCAAAGTAACATATAACTGGGTTTCCACATTTGAGAACATAGTTAAAGAGTAAAGATTGGATGTCGAGGAAAAGTTTAAATATTTATAGGGAGTTATTTATATCATCAATCACAAACAAGAGAATGATCCAAGGAATTTTGAGGGGCTCAAAGTCATAAATATTTGATGATTTAAAAGGCCATCAGCTCAACAAAAAATAAGTTGTTAGGACAACAATTTTTTTGATTATTTTCTAAATATTGAGTAATTTTTAATAAATTTCTATAAGAAAATTTTATCCTAGGGTTCTGCATTGAACAATTTATAATACATCCATTTCCTCATGTAATGAATGTCAATAAATTAACTTTTTTACAAAATGAGCTGAAATACTCTTTTATAGGATCTTAAGGCCTAGTAAGGAATGAAAAGTCCAACTATTTTTATCTCAACATGAATTAAAATATTAACATAAAAAGTAACACTAATAGTTCATTTATAATATTTATTCATTACATATAAATATAAATTAACCATAACATCATGTATTCCAGTGGTAGGTGTGCAACTCTTATCATCCTTCAGTTATTGGTTCAAGAACCACAGCCCTACCAGACGTGATTGGTTATCACCCGAAATAAATGTAGTACTTTTAATTATATACAGAAGATGGAAATCTTTGAAAAAAGGATAATTACTAAATAACCTTTGCACCCAGGTTTTCAAAACAAAATTAGTTCACAAATACATCCTCTAAAGTTTATCTTAAACTTTTCATGAAGGGTTAACCTTATAACCCATCTCAAAGATGAATAAACCAAAGCATTAAAAAGGGAGATATGAAATAAGATTAAAATTGATTCCCCTATATATCAAAAAGTGTCTATAGGGTGTCACATTTCATGAATGTAGTTACCCTTATCATATATTCTCTTGAAACAAGGTAACAACATGAATTAACCTAAATTCTTTTGGAAAACATGCGTGATTACTCATTCCAAAGTGTAATGGATTTATTAAATAAATCCATGAATGTTGTATACTTCATTAGTGGTAGAATAAACCACTTAAAAACAAGTCCTTACTTAGTTCAAGTTAATAAATAATGTCCAATTTACTTATTCATATCCCATATATCTTTATTCATACACCATTATCTCATCATAAAAAACATATTAAGGGATACCTTCCCTTAGTAAAAATATCATATTGTCATTAAGTCTCATCACAATTAAAAAATAAACATGTATATTCTAAGTGAAAAAATATAAGTAGAACAATCCTTGTATTCATAAATTTTGAATCCAAATATATGAATACTTATATTACTTTATCCTTAATCCGTTAACAATGATTCCTCATCTTATTACTTAATAACTATTTACTTTAACATTTAATCTATAGTCTCATCATTACCCACATTGTATATATTACTCACACCACATAGATGATTCTCTTCAAGAATATTTCTCCTAGTACATTGCATTTCATAATGACCCTTTTCTCTACACTTGATACACTTAACCTTCAATGGAGACATAGGGAGGAAAAAATTACCATCCATTTTGTTTACCAAACTCTTCCTTTTTCCCTTGAAGTCACTTTCTTTGTGTCCTTATTTTCCATTGTCGAATCAACTTCTTGTTTCTCTAATACATCTTCTTAGGTGATTCTTTCCACATTATGGACACAAATAAAACCAAATCTTCATTCCTCCATGGTCTTTATTACCCTAACTCTTAGTGAACTCCTTATTAATCTTCCTTGGTGAGTATGAGAGTTGGTAAAGGTAAACCTTGTTAATAATGTTTTATGAAAACTGATTAGGCATGATTATGACATATTTCACTATAGTGATCACGCCCCTTGACTGTTCATCTAAAAATCTTCCATCACATTAAACATTAATTTACTTCCTTCCCATTCTCTCCATTGACTAAAACAAGAATCATATTGTGAGCATTATTTATCTTAGTAGAAAACTATATACCATGAAAAGAATTACTTATAGGATTTATAAATCATGAAACCTTCCATAATCTATAAAATTGTGGGTTTATCCTAGGTTATTAATAGATAACATATATCTAAATATTTAGGGATGGTTCGTGAAGAGATTGTGAATTACCAAATGATATCCCCTAGGAGTGTCAAAATAGGTGTGCAGTAGGGCCCATTGTTGTGTACCAGAATTCCCTGTGTCCAACCCAAAATAAATTATTAGAGTTGTTACCCCGAGGTACATATGTTCTAAAGACACATACACTTATAGTTTATTGATAGTGATGTATTTTTTGGAAACCACTCACTCTATCCTTTACCAAAATTCAAGAAAATATTTCTAAATGTTAACTCATCCTTATACTTATCCTTAGAGACATTCCTAGAAATATACTTTGAGAAATATACTTACGAACCTCACTAAGTTTTCTTAATCCTAGTTTACAATGTTTAACTATTACTTTTCTATTATACCAACTATAGAGACCAATGATTTTCAAACATTAACATTACATAACTTTTGCAGAATACTTAAACATTATACAAACAGATGCCCAAAGACCGCGATTGGAATAGTTCCTTTGGAAAGCTAGAAACTTAACAGTTGTACATATGTGAGATAAAATATCTCCCACTAGGTTATTCCGGACTAGAAACCTTATTAGACATATCAAAAATAGTACATAGCATCATATCTTAGGGGAAAGGAAACATAAAAAGGGGTGAGCTCAAATTCTCAGTAAGGGCAAATAAGGGAGACATGTAAGCATAAAATGAGAATAAGGGTATGAGAATTTGATCATAAAAATAGAATATCATTCCCTACATATCAAAGATCAGGGCATAAATATTGGTAGTTCAGAATACATGAATTATAATGAAATAAGGAGAATAATCCATAAAAGCATAACACTAGAATAAGACATGGAATTATGGCAACATATAAACATATACTAATTTCTATAGTAGATGAGGCATCACTCCTAAGACCATATTAGTTGAAAAAGTCCTTTATTTAACTGGGTAACCCCCATTCGAGCCTTGTATTACTGAATCGAGTAACCCTCATTCCAGCCCTGTGTTACTGAACTAAGTAACCCTCATACTAGCCCTGTATTGATGAACCAAGTAACCCTTGTTCCATCCTCATTTTACTAAACCGAGTAAACCCTCATTCCATACATGTATTATGGAACTGACTAAACCCTCATTCCACCCCTCTATTACTGAATTTAGTAACCATTGTTCCGACCCTATTTTACTGAACTGAGTAAACCCTCATTCCATCCCTATATTACTGGATTGAGTAAACCTCATTATAGTCTTATATTATTGAACTGAGTAAACCCTCATTCCTTCCCTGTACTACTGAACTGAGTAAAACATCATTTTAGACCTATTTATTTCATGAGATTTAAATAATTACCCAATGAATTGGAGGTAGCACTACTATAAATAAGCCCATTAGCGACCGCCATTGGCGGTCGCTAAAGGGCATTAGCGGCCGCGCAGCGACCGCCATTGGCGGTCGCTGTTGCCTCATCGCTAGAGGCCATTAGCGACCCGGCAGCTCGGCCTTCAGCGACCGTGGCGCGGTCGCTGAAGGCCCTCTGCCGGGCACCTATAGCGACCGCCTATGGCGGTCGCTATTAAAAAAAAAATTAAATTTTTTTTTATTGAATTGAATATAAATATATATATATATATATGTGTGTGTAAAAATATTCATATATATACTATTAAATACAATATTTTAAATATATATATATATATATATAATATATTTTAAATGTTTTAATAAATATTTAATATATATTTAATATATATATAATATCAAATCATTGTGCTATAATAATTTAAAAACTTCGATTCAAGAAATAATCTCATTTCAGGTCGTTCGGAGCACGTTTGCTCCGAATCGAACCGCCGCACGCCGTTTTGGTGTTTAACGGCGCCAGAAACGCGTTTCCGGCCGCCGCGGTCACACGACACCTCCGAATGAGGTGTCGTCTGGCCGACCATTTCACAATTCACGCCCCGGATGTTGTCGTACGGTTTCGTGGCATTCAGAGGTCGTTCGGATGGTTTTGACCCCCCAACGCGCCGTTTCAGCGCGCGCCGCGCTGCTGAAAACGACACAATCGGACGTGCCGCGCGCACCGCACGTCCGATGGACGTGCGGCCTCCTCCTGCATCTCAGGAATAATATTTCTATCGTTCCCGTGCCGTTTCAGGTCGTTCGGAGCACGTTTGCTCCGAATCGGATCACCGCACGCCGTTTTGGTGTCTAACGGCGCCGGAAACGCGTTTCCGGCCGCCGCGGTCACACGGCACCTCCGAATGAGGTGCCGTCTAGCCGAACATTTCACAATTCACGCCCCGGATGTTGTCGTACGGTTTCGTGGCATTCAGAGGTCGTTTGGGTGGTTTTGACCCCCCAACGCGCCATTTCAGCGCGCGCCGCGCTGCTGAAAACGACACAATCGGACGTGCGGCCTACTCCTGCATCTCAGGAATAATATTTCTATCGTTCCCGTGCGGTTTCAGGTCGTTTGGAGCATGTTTCTCCGAATCGGACCGCCGCACGCCGTTTTGGTGTTTAACGGCGCCAGAAACGCGTTTCCGGCCGCCGCGGTCACACGGCACCTCCGAATGAGGTGCCGTCTGGCCGACCATTTCACAATTCACGCCCCGGATGTTTTCGTACGGTTTCGTGGCATTCGGAGGTCGTTCGGGTGGTTTTGACCCCTCAATGCGCCATTTAAGCGCGCGCCGCGCTGCTGAAAACGACACAATCGGACGTGCCGCGCGCACCGCACGTCCGATGGACGTGCGGCCTCCTCCTGCATCTCAGGAATAATATTTCTATCGTTCCCATGCGGTTTCAGGTCGTTCAGAGCACGTTTGCTCTGAATCGGACCGCCACACGCCGTTTTGGTGTTTAACGGCGCCGGAAACGCGTTTCCGGCCGCCGCGGTCACACGGCACCTCCGAATGAGGTGCCGTCTGGCCGACCATTTCACAATTCACGCCCCGGATGTTGTCGTACGGTTTCGTGGCATTCGGAGGTCGTTCGGGTGGTTTTGACCCCCCAATGCGCCATTTCAGCGCGCGCCGCGCTGCTGAAAACCACACAATCGGACGTGCCGCGCGCACCGCACGTACGATGGATGTGCGGCCTCCTCCTGCATCTCAGGAATAATATTTCTATCGTTCCCGTGCGGTTTCAGGTCGTTCGGAGCACGTTTGCTCCGAATCGGACCGCCGCACGCCGTTTTGGTGTTTAACGGCGCCGGAAACGCTTTTCCGGCCGCCGCGGTCACACGGAACCTCCGAATGAGGTTCCGTCTGGCCGACCATTTCACAATTCACGCCTCGGATGTTGTCGTACGGTTTCGTGGCATTCGGAGGTCATTCGGGTGGTTTTGACCCCCCAACACGCCATTTCAGCGCGCGTCGCGCTGCTAAAAACGACACAATCGGACGTGCCGCGCGCACCGCACGTCCGATGGACGTGCGGCCTCCTCCTGCATCTCAGGAATAATATTTCTATCGTTCCCGTGCGGTTTCAGGTCGTTCGGAGCACGTTTGCTCCGAATCGGACCGCCACACGCCGTTTTGGTGTTTAACGGCGCCGGAAACGCGTTTCCGGCCGCCGTGGTCACACGGCACCTCCGAATGAGGTGCCGTTTGGCCGACCATTTCACAATTCACGCCCCGGATGTTGTCGTACGGTTTCGTGGCATTCAGAGGTCGTTCGGGTGGTTTTGACCCCCCAACGCGCCATTTCAGCGCGCGCCACACTGCTGAAAACGACACAATCGGACGTGCCGCGCGCACCGCACGTCCGATGGACGTGCGGCCTACTCCTGCATCTCAGGAATAATATTTCTATCGTTCCCGTGCGGTTTCAGGTCGTTCGGAGCACGTTTGCTCCGAATCGGACCGCCGCACGCCGTTTTGGTGTTTAACGGCGCCGGAAACGCGTTTCCGGCCGCCGCGGTCACACAGCACCTCCGAATGAGGTGCCGTCTGGCCGACCATTTCACAATTCACGCCCCGGATGTTGTCGTACGGTTTCGTGGCATTCGGAGGTAGTTCGGGTGGTTTTGACCCCCCAACGCGCCATTTCAGCGCGCGCCGCGCTGCTGAAAACGACACAATCGGACGTGCCGCGCGCACCGCAAGTCCGATGGACGTGCGGCCTCCTCCTGCATCTCAGGAATAATATTTCTATCGTTCCCATGCGGTTTCAGGTCGTTCGGAGCACATTTTCTCCGAATCGGACCGCCGCACGCCGTTTTGGTGTTTAACGGCGCCGGAAACGCGTTTCCGGCCGCCGCGGTCACACGGCACCTCCGAATGAGGTGCCGTCTGGCTGAACATTTCACAATTCACGCCTCGGATGTTGTCGTACGGTTTCGTGGCATTCGGAGGTCGTTCGGGTGGTTTTGACCCCCCAACGCGCCATTTCAGCGCGCGCCGCGCTGCTAAAAACGACACAATCAGACGTGTCGCGCGTACCGCACGTCCGATGGACGTGCGGCCTCCTCCTGCATCTCAGGAATAATATTTCTATCGTTCCCGTGCGGTTTCAGGTCGTTCGGAGCACGTTTGCTCCGAATCGGACCGCCGCACGCCGTTTTGGTGTTTAACGGCGCCGGAAACGCGTTTCCGGCCGCCGCGGTCACACGGCACCTCCGAATGAGGTGCCGTCTGGCCGACCATTTCACAATTCACGCCTCGGATGTTGTCGTACGGTTTCGTGGCATTCGGCGGTCGTTCGGGTGGTTTTGACCCCCCAACGCGCCATTTCAGCGCGCGCCGCGCTGCTGAAAACGACACAATCAGACGTGCCGTGCGCACCGCACGTCCGATGGACGTGCGGCCTCCTCCTGCATCTCAGGAATAATATTTCTATCGTTCCCGTGCGGTTTCAGGTCGTTCGGAGCACGTTTGCTCCGAATCGGACCGCCGCACGCCGTTTTGGTGTTTAACGGCGCCGGAAACGCGTTTCCGGCCTCCGCGGTCACACGACACCTCCGAATGAGGTTCCGTCTGGCCGACCATTTCACAATTCACGCCCCGGATGTTGTCGTACGGTTTCGTGGCATTCGGAGGTCGTTCGGGTGGTTTTGACCCCCCAACGCGCCATTTCAGCGCGCGCCGTGCTGCTGAAAACGACACAATCGGACGTGCCGCGCGCACCACACGTCCGATGGACGTGCGGCCTTCCCCTGCATCTCAGGAATAATATTTCTATCATTCCCGTGCGGTTTCAGGTCGTTCGGAGCACGTTTGCTCCGAATCGGACCGTCGCACGCCGTTTTGGTGTTTAACGGCGCCGAAAACGCGTTTCCGGCCGCCGCGGTCACACGGCACCTCCGAATGAGGTTCCGTCTAGCCGACCAATTCACAATTCACGCCCCGGATGTTGTCGTACGGTTTCGTAGCATTCGGAGGTCGTTCGGGTGGTTTTGACACCCCAACGCGCCATTTCAGCGCGCGCCGCGCTGCTGAAAACGACACAATCGGACGTGCCGCGCGCACCGCACGTCCGATGGACGTGCGGCCTCCTTTTGCATGTCAGGAATAATATTTCTATCATTCCCGTGCGGTTTCAGGTCGTTCGGAGCACGTTTGCTCCGAATCGGACCGCCGCACGCCGTTTTGGTGTTTAACGGCGCCAGAAACGCGTTTCCGGCCGCCGCGGTCACACGGCACCTCCGAATGAGGTGCCGTCTGTCCGACCATTTCACAATTCACGCCCCGGATGTTGTCATACGGTTTCGTGGCATTCGGAGGTCATTCGGGTGGTTTTGACCCCCCAACGCGCCATTTCAGCGCGCGCCGCGCTGCTGAAAACGACACAATCGGACGTGCCGCGCGCACCGCACGTCCGATGGACGTGCGGCCTCCTCCTGCATCTCAGGAATAATATTTCTATCGTTCCCGTGCGGTTTCAGGTCGTTCGGAGCACGTTTGCTCCGAATCGGACCGCCGCACGCCGTTTTGGTGTTTAACGGCGCCGGAAACGCGTTTCCGGCCGCCGCGGTCACACGGCACCTCCGAATGAGGTGCCGTCTGGCCGACCATTTCACAATTCACGTCTCGGATGTTGTCGTACGGTTTCGTGGCATTCGGAGGTCGTTCGGGTGGTTTTGACCCCCCAACGCGCCATTTCAGCGCGCGCCGCGCTGCTGAAAACGACACAATCGGACGTGCCGCGCGCACCGCACGTCCGATGGACGTGCGGCCTCCTCCTGCATCTCAGGAATAATATTTCTATCCTTTCCGTGCGGTTTCAGGTCGTTCGGAGCACGTTTGCTCCGAATCGGATGACCGCACGCCGTTTTGGTGTTTAACGGCGCCGGAAACGCGTTTCCGGCCGCCGCGGTCACACGGAACCTCCGAATGAGGTGCCGTCTGGCCGACCATTTCACAATTCACGCCCCGGATGTTGTTGTACGGTTTCGTGGCATTCGAAGGTCGTTCGGGTGGTTTTGACCCCCCAACGCGCCATTTCAGCGCGCGCCGCGCTGCTGAAAACGACACAATCGGACGTGCCGCGCGCACCGCACGTCCGATGGACGCGCGGCCTTCTCCTGCATCTCAGGAATAATATTTCTATCGTTCACGTGCGGTTTCAGGTCGTTCGGAGCACGTTTGCTCCGAATCGGACCGCCGCACGCCGTTTTGGTGTTTAACGGCGCCAGAAACGCGTTTCCGGCCGCCGCGGTCACATGGAACCTCCGAATGAGGTGTCGTATGACCGACCATTTCACAATTCACGCCCCAGATGTTATCGTACGGTTTCGTGGCATTCGGAGGTCGTTCGGGTGGTTTTGACCCCCCAACGCGCCATTTCAGCGCGCGTCGCGCTGCTGAAAACGACACAATCGGGGGGTTGTACGGGGGTGCGGGGGGCTGTACGGGGGTGGAGGGGGTCTGTACGGGGGTGAGGGGGGTGCTGTACGGGGGTGAGGGGGGCTGTACGGGGGTGGCGGGGGCCTGTATGGGGGTGGCGGGGGGCAGTACGGTGGTGCGGGGGGTTGTACGGGTGTGTGGGGGGTTGTACGGGGGTGCGGGGGGGGGGGGGGGGGGGGGCTGTACGGGGGTGCGGGGGGCTGTACGGGGGTGCGGGGGGCTGTACGGGGGTGTGGGGGGGGGCTGTACGGGGGTGGCGGGGGCCTGTACGGGGGTGGCGGGGGGCAGTACGGGGGTGCGGGGGGTTTTACGGGGGTGCGGGGGGCTGTACGGGGGGTGGCGGGGGGCTGTACGGGGGTGGCGGGGGGCTGTACGGGGGTGCGGGGGGCTGTACGGGGGTGCGGGGGGCTGTACGGGGGTGCGGGGGGGGGGGGGGGGGGGGGGGGGCTGTACGGGGGTGGCGGGGGGCTGTACGGGGGTGGCGGGGGCCTGTACGGGGGTGGCGGGGGGCAGTACGGGGGTGCGGGGGGTGTACGGGGGTGCGGGGGGTTGTACGGGGGTGCGGGGGGGCTGTACGGGGGTGCGGGGGGCTGTACGGGGGTGCGGGGGGGGGGGGGGGGGCTGTACGAGGGTGCGGGGGGCTGTACGGGGGTGGCGGGGGCCTGTACGGGGGTGGCGGGGGGCAGTACGGGGGTGCGGGGGGTTGTACGGGGGTGCGGGGGGCTGTACGGGGGTATCGGGGGGCTGTACGGGGGTGGCGGGGGGCAGTACGGGGGTGCGGGGGGTTGTACGGGGGTGCGGGGGGGCTGTACGGGGGTGTGGGGGGCTGTACGGGGGTGCGGGGGGCTGTACGGGGGTGGTGGGGGCTGTACGGGGGTGGCGGGGGGAAGTACGGGGGTGCGGGGGGGTGTACGGGGGTGCGGGGGGATGTACGGGGGTGTGGGGGGGCTGTACGGGGGTGCGGGGGGCTGTACGGGGGTGGCGGGGGCCTGTACGGGGGTGGCGGGGGGCAGTACGGGGGTGCAGGGGGTTGTACGGGTGTGTGGGGGGCTGTACGGGGGTGCGGGGGGGGGGGGGGGGGGGGGCTGTACGGGGGTGCGGGGGGCTGTACGGGGGTGCGGGGGGCTGTACGGGGGTGGCGGGGGCCTGTACGGGGGTGGCGGGGGGCAGTACGGGGTTGCGGGGGGTTGTACGGGGGTGCGGGGGGCTGTACGGGGGGTGGCGGGGGGCTGTACGGGGGTGGCGGGGGGCTGTACGGGGGTGCGGGGGGCTGTACGGGGGTGCGGGGGGCTGTACGGGGGTGCGGGGGGCTGTACGGGGGTGCGGGGGGCTCTACGGGGGTGCGGGGGGCTCTACGGGGGTGTGGGGGGCTCTCCGGGGGTGCAAAGGCCATCCCATTGATTACAAAAGTGAAAAATAAAAGTGATAACATCTAATTAATACATATTTCTTTTATCGATACCATACTGAAATTTATAAAAAATATATTGGATAATACATAATCTATAATATCAGATTTATTGATCTGTTGGAATTAGTTCGACTTTTTCAAATGTAGAATCTTTCAAGATTATCTAATCAAAAACTCAATATGTGTATAAAATATTTAAAAGACCACCATGGATGGTAATAATGCATTACTTAAATGAATAAATACAGTACATCAATATCAACCCTACCAGTAAAAACAAAAAACATATCTCGTGAATATATGGTGCGTCACGCGTTGCCATCACTGCTACCTCCTTCTGGTGGGCCAGGTGCCTACAACAAATAAACATTATAAATATTTTAATAACAAAAATAATTTAAATTAAATAAATAAATACAGTATATACCTGCATCGTATGATCCCCTGTACCATCAGCTCGACGCACATATTCCCGCAGTGCTCTAACCTCAGCTGTCAATTGCGCATTTGTCTCCTCGGAAGCGCGCAGCCGTGCCTCAAAATCTGACATCTGCTGTGTCATATGAGCAACAGCAGGACCGACAACCGCAGCGCGTGACACTACAGAACGAGGAATCCCTGCTCCATAGGTCAAACTATAGCCATGCCCGTCCCAACCAATAATGCGATGAAAGATCTCATCCCGTCGCATGGGAAGCTGTCGCTGGTCCTCTGGCAGATGTTCTAACTCAGCTTCAAATTGATCCTATGAAATATTTAAATATATATAAATATATATATGTTAATATATAGATTTATGTAATTATTGGTAAGTACAAACACTTACTATCAATGCTGCAACCTCTAGATCATTGCGATCACGAGTCCTTATCCACACCGATATTTTATCAGTTGCTGCACCTTGCCCTCGCAACTGTATATTAAAAGAATATAAACACAAAACCATATTAATTAATAAATTAAAAAATGAATAATATATACCTCATGTCGGATCTGAGACACGTGACGAGTCCCGAGCCTGTGAGCTGGTCCCTACAACGCTCGATTCTCCGAATGGCGTGTTGACACCTCCTACATTCAATTCATTCAAATTTCAAACAAATCACATATTCTTGAAAATATATATACAGAAAAATAATTAATATACAAACCGCAACACCCTCAGTAGACCAATATGCAACCAAGTCACGCCACTGATCCGGGAGGACACCTCTCGGGACTTTTTCCAAAATGTCAAGGGCACCCACATTTGGTACCCAGTGGTCCCTCTTCACTTTGCCTTTATAATCTTTCCATAGCTTACGGAATTTGCTCATACACACGGGCCGAAACTCTTCAGGGCATACTTTCAAATTTTGCTATAATGAAAATAATCAAACATATTAGTATTATTTATAAATAGAAAATAAAGTAAAATTATTTTCTTACCTGAACCTCCCTCCATAGACGATCTAATGTGTCCTGAGGGATAGAAGCCCAATCACGCGTGGTCAATGGAAATCGATGTGGGTCACGTATGATATGACCCATCTGACGAATAAATGCCGGGGCATTCGGTCCCACGAGATGAAATACCTCATCAAATGAAACATCTGTCGTCGTGTCGGAATTCCATGATAATATGCCACGACCAGGGCCTCTCCTGTGAGAGGAAGAACTAGCCGAGTCTGATCCTGTTGAAAACAATTTTATATATAAATTGATAAATGTTATATATATATATATATGTCAATTACATAAAAAATATAGACAATGACATTCAAACATACCTCGACCCTGAGACGTAGATGCCTCAGATGGATGATGTGGATTTTCTGCCTCTTCCCCTGACATGTCTGCAGTCATACAAAATATCAGTAATGAGTCCAAAGTGTTTAAAAGATAAATTGGATTGTTCTTAATAAATCAAACTTGTACAACTGTTAATCAAACAAAAAATGGATTGAATAATTAGTTGTGAATGAATTTTAAAAAATCAGAAAGTTAATCAACCTAAATATTTATGACTGAATTAACTTACAAAAGTGAGGATTAAAACTTATAAGGATTTATAAAATGATTAGATAATTTATGATATCCTAGGACATTCTACTGAATAGCGGGAAAACAATTATACCTTTCATTAAGCATGAAAATCGACCGTTTCTCCTTCAACAGCCGCTCTGACCCAATAAATATCTTCTTCACGTTGAACTACGGTATGTTGATCAAGTTGTTGGTAAACAAACGGAACAGTCTCGGGTTCATCTTCTTCAAATAAAAACACTCCTCGCCGAGACATTTTGAAAACAACTTGCCAACTTGGATCCGAAGGCAAAGTAACGAAGAATACTTGTTCCGCTTGTGATGTCAAAATGAAAGGTTCATTCTCAACTCGTTCATTATTTCTGTATAACATATAGTTAAAATTCACCAATGAAAACTGATATTGATCGACTTTACATCCACGCACTGGATCAACCCAATTACACTTTAACAATATGTACTTCAAACCGTGTGTGTATACAACTTCAATGATGTCTATCAATTGACCATAGTAATAACCAGAATCGACAAAGGGACAACCGATGCCACTGTTTTGTGTTGCTCGTTTGTCGTCAACAACTTTAATGCGAAATCGAAAACCATTAGCATCAATAGCTTTATAACGACGAGCCGTTATAGATGGACCCTCAGCCAGTTGGATAAATACTTCAGGTAGCGTGGGGTCCCCTAACTCCCTCAGCTTACGAACCTATATAATTTATAAAAATCAATACTGATATATGCAGAAAGAATTAGTTTAATACTTCACTCATAATGAAAATCAATTTATACATACATAATCCTTGAACCAATCATGAAATGACGCATAATGAGATTGTTGAATTTGCAACTCAGTCGCACGATGCATATCTTCTTTTATCTCATTAATGTGTTTCCTGCAAATGATTACGCGATGTTTAAAAGATCAACTTATGCAAAGAAAACATGTAAAAGTTATACAAGCACATTGATAAGATACTTACTGCATTAATGGTGCAACTGATGGAGTATTGAACAAGATATATCGATGTGCTTGTATCCACTCGATGTTGTCCATATCAAATGTGGTTCCTTCTCCAACTGGACCATCATGAATCCGAGAGGGCTTATCTAATTTTGTTTCAACATCCGTAAGATATTCTGCACAAAAGGTAGTACACTCATCCATCAAATAACCATTGGCTATTGATGCCTCTAGACGAGCTCTGTTGCGTACAAATCTTTTCAATGTACTCAAATACCGTTCAATAGGATACATCCACCTGAATTGCACTGGACCAGCAGCCATTACTTCATCAGTTAGGTGCACTGTCAAGTGGACCATAACATCGAAAAATGAGGGGGGGAAAAGTTTCTCAAAGTGACAAAGCGTAAGTACAATTCGGTCCTGCAAACTTTTTAAATAACTCATTCGTTGATTTCTTAAACAAAGCTGTCTAAAAAAATTACTCATCTCAATCAAGGGCTGAACAACATTGGGGGATAAACAATCACAAATTGCGATTGGAATCAACTGCTGAAGTAATATGTGATTGTCATGACTTTTCAACCCCTGCAATGTCTTGCTCGTCAGATTCACACACTTTGAAATATTAGAAGAGTAACCATCAGGCACCTTGACCATCTTCAAAATGGAAAGAAATGTCTCTTTCTCCTCTGTAGTCATCGAATACTGTGCAGCAGACATATATTCCTTGTTTCCCCCAGCTAACTGTAAATGAAACTGTTTCCTTAAACCCATTTCTTCCAAATCACGGCGTGCATTAACATGGTCCTTTGACTTTCCACTGACACCTAAAATGGTCCACAATATGTTATCACAAACATTTTTTTCAATGTGCATGACATCCAAATTATGCCTCAACATGTTAGTTTTCCAATACGGAAGACTATAAAAAATACTTTTCTTTTTCTAATTGTGACTGCGCTGCCTACCCGCAGCACAAATATTACGTACTGGAGGAGCCACCAAATCCTGAATTTCATATACCGTGCAGATGTTTTTTTCCTCAATCTGCGATAACATTTCGACTCCTGTCATGATCTTTGGTGCTGGGCTGAACTCTCTAGAACCATCAAATGCCACTCTGTCCTTTCTGAACCTGTGCTGGGGAGGGAGAAAACGCCTGTGACCCATGTATGCCCATTTTTTGGAATGTTTAAGCCATACAG
The DNA here is from genome assembly GCA_963277665.1 of Viscum album. Taxonomy (NCBI): domain Eukaryota; kingdom Viridiplantae; phylum Streptophyta; class Magnoliopsida; order Santalales; family Viscaceae; genus Viscum; species Viscum album. The sequence goes on from OY728164.1 coordinate 197,977,739, forward strand.
ATTTTTTACTTTTATTGCAACAAGGGCAAGCAAATTCCCCTTTCGTACTCCAGCCTGATAAATTTGCATAAGCTGGGAAGTCATTGATTGTCCACAATAAAGCTGCATGCAGTTTGAACATTTCATTCGTTTCGCAGTCATAAGTCATCACACCATCGCCCCAAAATTCATTCAACTCATCAATCAATGGCTGAAGGTAAACATCAATCTTATCCCCCGGACTTTTAGGTCCATCAATAAGAATGGAAAGTAATATAAATTGTTGCTTCATACAAAGCCACAGAGGAAGATTATATGGAACCAACACCACGGGCCATGTGCTATGAGTTGCACCAACCATAGACTTGAATGGATTGAAACCATCTGCTACCAATCCCAATCGGACATTACGAACATCTTTAGCAAAGTCGGGATGTCTCTTATCAAAATCATTCCATGCATGAGAGTCTGCCGGGTGGGTTAACATGTCACTTTCATGAACTCTTTCTGCATGCCATCTCATTAAATTAGAAACTTTAGATGACATAAAAAATCTTTTCAACCTCGGTTTAAGGGGAAAGTAACGCATTTGATTTACGACAATCGGTTTCCCCTGTATCGCAATCTGACTTTGATGAGTCTTATTTCCCCTGTTCTCTTTCCACCTGGAAGCGCCACAAACCATACAAATATCCAAATGAGCAGTTTCATTTCTAAACAACATACAGTTGTTTTCACATGCATCTATAGTCTCATATGTAAAACCTAAGTTCTCTGTCAACTTACGAGCATAGTAATACGACTCAGGAATCTTAGCGTCGATAGGAAGAACTTTTTTCAATAAAACCAAAAGCATGTCGAATGATGTGTCTGACCAATTATTCAAAGTCTTCAAATGCAACAACTCCACGATAAACGACAGTTTATTGTAAGAAGTACATCCAGGATATAATTCTGTTTTCGCATCATCAAGTACTTCATAAAACCTCCTCGAATCACGATCTGCACCAGAGCGAAGATTTATCTCACCGGTCTCAAGATTCTGGATGTCAATGCCTTCAGGATCAAACCCACGTACCATTTCAGTAAGCATTTCATGCATTGGATCAGTCATCCTTGCATCAACATCCATCTGAGCTGCATCTGTATTTTGACAACGAACATATTCTTCTCCATGACGAGTCCAACTCTTATAATTTTTCAGAAATCCATTAAAGAAAAGGTGCTCCCTCACAGTATCTCGTGTGAATTGATATCTGTTAGCACATTTTCTACATGGAAAACTAATATAGTCACTTTCAAATCCTCTCGTGAAGTCAATAAACTGCATAATGCCATTGAAATATTCTCTAGACGTTCGATTTGGAAGATCAATCCAACTCTTATCCATAATAATATCTGTATAACAAACATTTACACAATACTTATTACATTTACATTTTTCAAATCAACTATATTTAAAATAAATATTAACCATTTGCTTATGAACCATTGATAAAATAATAATGTAACTGGAAGCTCATGTTACCTGATTGAGCTACAAACCTGAAAGGGAGGGGAGCCGAAGGCGGTGCTGCGAGGGAGAGGAGGCAGCGAAGGGGAGCCGGAGCCAAAGGCGGTGCGGCAAGGGAGGGGACGGGCGGCGGCGGCGGCGGGGAGCTGGAGGAGAGGAGGCGGTGAGGGGACGGGGGACGGGCAGCGAGGGGGGGGGGGTGTCCGGGGTCGGGGGGGGGGGGGGGCTGTCCGAGGTGCGGGGAGGGGTGTCCGGGGTGTCGAGGGCCTGTCAGGGGTGCGGGCAGGGGTGTTCGGGGTTCGGGGGTGTCCGGGGTGCGGGGGGCCTGTCCGGGGTGCGGGGGGGGGGGGGGGGGCTGTCCGGTTTCGGAGGGGGGGTGTCCGAGTGCGGGGGGGGGGGGGGGGGGGGGGCTGTCCGGGGTGCGGGGGGGCTGTCCGGGTTCGGAGGGGGGTGTCTGAGTGCAGGGGGGGGGGGGCTGTCCGGGGTGCAGGGAGGTGTCCGGGGTGGGGGGGGGGGCGTCTGGAGTGCGTGGGGGGGGGGGGGGGGGGCTGTCCGGGGTGCGGGGAGGCGTCCGGGGTGCGGGGGGCGGTCCGGAGTGCGCGCCGGGGGCTGTCCGGGGTGCGGGTGCCGTCCGTGGTGGGGGGGGGGAGGGCCGAGAGGCCGGAGGGCGGCGGCCGGAGGTCCGAGGGCGGAGGGCGGCGGCCGGAGGCCGGATGGCAGGCGGCGGGGGAGGCCGGGCGGCGGGGGAGGGCGGGCGGCGGGGGGAGGCCGGGCGGCGGGGGAGGCCGGGCGGCGGGGGAGGCCGGGCGGCGGGGGAGGGGAGGGCAGCGCGAGGGAGGGCGGCGAGGGAGGGAGGGGGTTAGGGCGAGGGAGATCGAGGGAGATCGAGGGCGCGGGGGGGGGGGGGGGGGGCAGAAACCCCCCGAATTTTTTTAGGCAGGTTAGCGACCGCCATTGGCGGTCGCTAATGGTGAGCTATAGCGACCACCAATGGCGGTCGCCCGAGTCTGGGGGGCTCCAATGCCCCCTTTTCTAGTAGTGTAGATATAGGTCCCAACCATATCATAAGGAAATCATGCATACGTGATCCAAAAAACATATCATAACCAATCAAATGGAATGGGTATAAATTACATGTAAATATATAATAACCTATGTAAAGAGATGCAGGTTTCACAATCAATTCACCAAAATCACAACCCATAAAATATAAATGGATTTCATATTTGTTTAACCCATGATGAATAAATGGGTTTTATAAATACCTTTATCTTAAGCATAATTTATTAATAGAAAGGATATGAATGGACCATTTAGATCATATCATAGAAGGTATGAGTAAAATAAATATATTTCATCTTAGATAGAAAATAATTTATAAATATTCTCTAAAAAAGTTTATTGAATAAAATATCCTTTCTTATTTGAAATTTTTTTTTAATACATAAAACCATTTGAAAATAATTTTCTTAGAAAATTCCTTTCGAACTTATAATGAAGACATGAAATCATTTTGAAAAAACAATTCTTTGAAAAAATTTAATAAAATCTTTAGAAGAATTAAAAAACATATTTCTTTGAAAACACTTGAAAACTTTTAAAGAAATCTTGATTTTTTTTTGAAAACCATTTCTTTAAAAATAAATTGAAAACTTATTAATAAAGAATGAAAAAATTTTAAAAATAGTTTTACATAAAAACATATAAAAGAAATTTAAAACCATTTTGAAAAACACTTCCTTAAAAATTGATTTTAAAAACATTATCTTAAAGATTTAACTTTTTAACAATGCAAAGGGACCTTCAATGAAATGACGGCGGGTAAATCAATACATGTTGTACGAAGTCAAACGAACATTCCTTTTGCACTATAAAAGGATAGAAAGTGACTTTTTTAGAAGGAGACAAAAAGATTCCATTGAAGATATTGGTAAAAGAAAAAAAGTGTAAAAATTTCTTTTAGATATTTTAGAGTCATGGTATACTATTCTTTGAATACCTTAGAAAACATAGACTTCCGACCGAATAGTGGGTAAAGTCAGGCTTTCTTAAAAAAAATCTTTCTTAACTATATTATCTTCTAAAGAGTAGAATATGGTAAAAATACATGAGTATATCATGATATAACATAGTATAAGGAAAATAATGAATATTATTGAGATATGGAACAAAATATTTCATCAATGGAAGTGTAAACATAAAAAATCTCAAAAAGCAATGAGATCCTCTCAATAAACTCTTATAACTTGGTATCATGGGATCATACTCTCTATTTAAAGAAATAAAATTACATAAATCATATAATATCATGAAAATATTGAGATAAAAGATATGTAATAGAAGTATATACACCTCTAAAAAAATAGGTTATGTACATTACGAAACTTGAGTCTCAAAGAAGAAAAATTGTGTCAATATATTTTTACCGATTTGGTAAATTTTGAAACTTAAACCCATTGAAAGAAGGATAATAAAATGGGCTTGTTAATAAATATAAATTTAATTATAAGTTTCATAGAATACAATAACAATAAGAAAATACACCACACAAAAGGAATGAGTGGTGAACATAACATGTATCTGACGAAAATTAAATGTGGGATGAAATCCCCTTACCTTGCGTCTTGACTCTCTCCATACTCAAAAACAATTCCTATAAAATAAAAATAATTTTATTATTCACATTTTAGAGAATAATATTCTTATATATAATACCATATAAGGTCTTATTATGACCTTATATTACCATCTTGTTAACAATCCAATGTTAAAGTTTCACTTCGCGTGAAATTCACTTGGTTCTTCGCATGGGTATTAATTTATTACATCTTTGGTACTAATATTTATATTATTATTCCATAATGTAAACCAGGACATAAATATTAGGCATATATATATATATATATATATATTATATTTTAATTATAATATTATAAAAAATATAGGAGTATGGAATAAAATACACCATTCATGGGGACGGTATGTCGTACGTACGCATGAATGTTCTTTCCTTATTTATTATCGTATTTAAAGAAAGTATATAAATAATATATATATATATATATCATTATTATAGTTGTAGGACCTCAAGACATCCATAGAGGGGAGGGGTGAATCGAGGTGTCCACTTTTTCTGTTAAACTAATGGATCTTGTTCCCACATTGGTAGGAACTAGTTTAACCTGTATGAGGGATATGAGAAGCAATAAAACATGCACATGAAAAGAGAAAACACATCACTTTTTACTTGGTTCACCACTAAGGGTTACATCCAAGGAGCATACGCCAATAGATTTTCGGTCATACAAAATTCCACTATTCTTCACTATTTTTGGATTACAATGGTTTGGAAACAGTCACTCTTTCCTAGGCTCACAGGCTTTAAAACTATTCAGGGATAGCCTAATGCATCCCTCGGGTCACTCTCGTTGACTCCCCCTGGCTCACTGCCTTTGGTGAGGTCCCAATTAGTTTATAAACATAAAGGTGTATTCAATAGATTCTCATTGAAGTCTTTGCCTCTTCTTAGCATGTGAATCTGCTTGCATCAATGTTCGGAAATGATGCACTTGTACGAACCGAACCACTGAACCAGATAACCAGAACGTGCAAACAAGTTTCACTGAAAATTTCACGCAACACCAACCCTTTGCACGAAAGACCAAACTATTTCATGCAATATTTATTTTTCATGCAGAAAAATATTTCATGCAACAACACCCTTTTTCACACAGTCCAGATTTTTTGGCACACCTCGGGATTTTCATGCAAATCAGAATATTCTGTGTAGCATGGAATTTTTCGCGCAGCCCGTATTTTTTTCACGCAACTCGATATTTTTCACACTAGCCCCTTTCCATGAACCTTTTATGTGCATCAGACCTCAGATATTCTCTAAGTCTTCAACTGTACGGAATTAGGGGGGTCACCTCTTATTTATAGGCACCACAGACCCCCATGTGAAAAACCCATCTTGGTGCAAAAAACCTCTCATTCGGCGCACAATACTTTTCACATAGGAATCGTTTTTCGCGCCCATCTCCAGATTTTTTGTGCAGCCCATGCCTTTTTCCATTTTTTGATGTTCTGATTCCAAAACACTCTTTGCACAAAAAACCTCGCTCCACTATTTCACGCACCATGCTATTTTTCGTGCACACCGCTGTTTTTCGCACACCCCGATGTTTTTCGCGTACGTCTCCCTTATTTCGCGCACCCCTTTATTTTTTGCACGCACCTCCTCTTGCCAACAACCTATGTATTCATTTTCCAATTTTCAGGTCCAAAAATTTGGCAAACACTGGAGCCTCTTTCCAACAACCTATGTCTTCATTTTCCAATTTTTAGGTCCAAAAATTTGGCAAACACTGGAGAAAAGTGCCACCTTAAATACTGTTGTCTGCTTGAACTGTATGATCACTTTACTAGCACACATTCTGAACTTCCACTGAGAATTGACAACAAACACAAAACATACTCAATTAATGTATAGAATAACCATGGTTCCAATAATAGTATCATGAATACATCATATATATCATATAAGTTCAATAAACCCATCCTCAATACATTCCATGTCGTGTGTGAATGAATCACATGGCTTTGAGGGGACGGTAGTCCAAACTTCATCAAATGAGATTATCGTATGAACACCAAATGGAAAGTAAAGAGATGTGTGTTATAAAAGGAATACATAATCTTAAATACATAGTAAATATAATATATGAAATATATAAATAGAGTTTCTATCATAATATCCATCGTTATTTGTGGTAGAGAAATAAAGAATCCTCAATTTGTGAGGCAACAGTTTGCTGTACACCAAAACAGTATGTTCACCATCCATTCGATGGAGGTGTGTCCAAGTGTAGGTTATATACATTTCATAAAAACATCACAGTATATTTATTATACTATTTTTAACAAAATATTGGAATAAATTGATTTATGGTGATGGATAATGAAAATAAATGGAAGGAATTTGAGAGAAGACGTTACCTCTAAATCAGGTAACTCCTTTTGGTTTGGGAAAAAAGGATTCATTGAGAATATTTATTCTCAAAGGAATGATTAAAGTTAGAAGGGAGGATTTTTGGGAGGCTAAATAGGTAGATATTGTTTGAACAAAAAAGGTTTAATGGGTGTTAGGAATGGGTAGAGGTGGTGACCTTTAATTGTTGTGATTAATTTTAATCACCTTTACTAATCATTTTGGTCAAAAATTATCATGGTATTATTATAATATAAATTTTAGAATGAATTCAATGGTGTATGTTAGTTTTTTTAAATTCAAATCAAAGAATCAAAAAAATTAAGATTTGTGCTAATCCCACAAATGGGATGAAATATTGGGGTTTTAATGTGGGAAAAAGTTCAAAAGTTAGTTAAGATTTTACATTCAGTTTCCAAGTGGAGTTTTTTCTAATGAATTAAATTTTATTATTAGATGTATAATTTCTTTAATTTGACATTAAATCATATTTATAACATCATTTATCATTAATAATTACTTAGAAAAAATACAGTTTTTAACTAAAAAGTAGTATTTTTCACTATTTATCAAAAAATGAAGTTTCTTATAAATTTACCAAAAATTCACCCTAGGATAATTTCACCACAATAAATTCAAAAATAATTTTTATTTTATAAAATTTAATTTATAAATTTGTCTAAAATTTATTTTATTATTATAAATCAGTTCATTCAAGAAAATAGTATTTTTAACATAAAATGACTTTACCAAACAAATATCATCTTTCATTTTCAATATGTTTTATTTATATAAAAAATTATAAAAAATAGTTAGAAAGTATTTATTACTATTTTTATAATTTTTTTTAATTTTTAGGTTATAATTATCTCCTTATATATATAATATGTCTCATAGAAACTCAGTGTTTCATGCATCGAACGCCAAGTCGGTGTTGTTTGTAGTGAAAGTGAAGTTGGTATTGTGTGTAGCACAACCCATGTTGGTATTTCATGTGAAAGTAATGTTTGAATTAGTGTTTTAATATATATATATATATATATATAATGTAATATTTCTAGTTTCATGTGAAATAAATTTTTTTTGAAATGATATATTGATTCGAAAAAATAATTCCCAAAATCCTGGTGAGTTATAGGTACCCTTAATCAATTATAATTCTTGTGTTAGACGAAACATTCCACATACATACTTGCACAAAATGATAACACCATAATTTTCTATAAATTTATTACGAGTTCCTAAAACATTCCCATAATATCCAAAGTGATACATGTTATGTGGTTTCTAGATCCTTCATGCAAACAATGAAAATGCATTAGGTTATAAATCTACTATCCAACATTCCTAAAAGGATTTGATTAACCCACCTATACACTATAAATTTTACCATTATTAATGCCTAAACTCCCAGAAGAAACCATATATCATTTAGGTATAATAATTATTGATTAATAATTCATTCAAAACAATTATCATTCTCTATCATTCCATGATCACCGACATGCCTCAATTTTGATCAGTCTCAAATCACTTAATCTATCCCATTATCAATGCCTTTCTTGGTCTCCCATAGATATCACATATAAATTCAAAAATGTTTATTTAATTAGTAATAGATAAATTGGATCCAACTCCTCATTGGCATCCAAATTCCTTAATGATAACCAAATAAACAATTCCATTCTCTGAAAACCCTTAAAACACAAGGGTTGTTCCATATACTATTAATGTAATGCTAACCACTATAGGTGTTACCATTTTGTTTTATAATTAGATTAAAAATATGATCACAATATACCATGGACAATTAATCACTGAACACAACAATTAGTGTGCCAAACATTATCATTCTTGAGTGACATCATGAAACACTAATTTCTGCCTGTTCAAATCTAATTAGAACATCATATTTGGAAATATCCAAAATTCAAATCATAATGAGGGCCACACAATAAATGGAAAACTATAAAATCTCCACCATATTAAGAACCTTATATTACTCCTTAAGCACCACCTCAACAATTATATTATTGCATTCATGTTTTTCTAATGGATCCATGCTCATCCTACTATCAGGCTACTATTCCCACAAAAACCACAAAGCCCCATTGGTCCTTGACTCAGTTATGGGTGTAATTGATTTGAACTCAATGGGTTACATGGATGAACAATATGTGTTATCTTGATTTCATCTATAAAATAATGGGATTAAACTCCAATACAATCCCAAAATTAGAAACATAACTCACACTCTCCTGAGTTTCACACTATTAGAACTGGGAAGACTATACTCCATGCCATCTCAAATCATCAATCCAGCCATATTCTTAGCCACCATCAGAAACCATTATAAGTCATTATTATCCACCAAAGATTTCATAATTATTATAATTACATCCAAATTCTATAAGTATAGTCAACTTTATGGTCTTTTCATTTGAATCCAACCTTGATACCACAACACTAGCACCCATGGGGTTTGATTCTAGAAACAATTTCGGCAAAACCATCAATTTATCATAAAAATGATAGCACATTACATGAATATATATACAATGTTATCACATACCCATGAATCCTACTTTAATGTCTCGTGCAGAGATGGGGAAACCCCTCTCGTGGGTTTTCCTTGGTCACTAAAAATCACAGAATCACTAATCATTAAGTTTAATCTAAAGATCCCTAGGTCCAACCCCTAGACCAAAGGTCATTACTTATACTAAGACATAAATCACATGATTCATATTATTCTTATGTCATAATACTATAGAAACCAAAATTACAAGGGTCACACTTATGGGTATAATATAAAAATCTACCTATCACTTCATGCCAAACCATCAGCCAAGTTAGGCATGAAATGTCACTGAGCATACACCTATGAGACTGCTCCCTCAAGAATCATGATATCATCCAAGGTTATAAGAACATAGATACATTATTCTATTAAATGATTATCAATGTAATACATGGTCACTATAGAGACCCTAATTTTTCTTACATAACCACTACATAATTCTGAAGATAAACAAAATTATAAGAATAAAAATCTTGGATCAAATGGGATTATGTCTTGGGAAAAGTAGGATCATACATAACTTTTACATAACAAAAAATCAACATTATTTAATTCTTTATTCTATTTATTAATAGTGGAACTCACATTCTCCTTAGTTAAATAATCACCAAAGGATATAAATTAATTAAAGGGGTGAGATAAAATCCTAGTAAGAGGATGAATGAGGGACATGAATCGATATAAAATGGATGGGAATCATCATCATCATAAAATCATAAGAATATGATCATCATATATAAAATTAAGGAAACATGTGATAATTTCATGGAATGTGGAAAAAGAATAAAAATAGAACATCATTTCTTGTGGTCAAATACTACATAGAGTTGTGAACAAAGATAGCATCATGTTTTAACATAACGTATTTTCATAATCTTAACATAATCATTGGGACCAAATCTATAAAATTGTTTTTGTATAATACACAAAATCCCATTAGATATATAACTTTACACAATTCATTTGGGGGATACATAATTTTGGTCGCACCAGTCACATCATAATATCTACATAATAATGGATACCACATATAACATATTAAAATCATAATCATGAGTTAATCCATTGAAAGGAATGGGTTTCATAAGAATTTCACCAATAATTGTTTCATGAATAAAATTGGCCTAACCAAAAGAAAAAAAAAATTGGTATAATTATTTTCATTTTTGAGTGAAGAAGAAACATTTCAGGTGGAGTAAAAGATGTGTTTTTGAAATAAGAGTAATTTTGGAAAATATTTTTATTTTTCATAAAATAAAGTAGGAAACTTGTATATCCATAGAAGAACAAGAAGGTATAATTAAATGATATTTATAATCCAATATATTAATATTAAAACAAAAAAATATTTGATGGAGTATTATCCCAAATAAGAGGATTTTTGTTTGATAACTCCTTGACCTTTATTCCCACTTTATTCCGTCCCATTTTCACCTCATGAAAAATAAAAATAGATTAATTAAAACACTAATATAGTAGTTAAAGATTTTAATTTTTACCACTATTTGTAAATTATATTCATTTGATTACATTTATCAATTTCCTTGGTAATAGGGTAGTCATTTTGATACAATAACAATCCCATTTTCCTCGTTTTTTCTACTTTGTTCAATGTAATATATAAATTAATAAAATTAATTACAAAAACGTATTATAAATATAATTAAATTTTTATATATTATATATATTTTATAATATCCATCCATGTTTATGGTTATATGTGTTGACATTGAAATATATCCATGGGTGGTTAACCAACCTTTGACAGGACATTGTTAGAAGGGAAGGAAAGGGATGTTTAAAATTTATATATTTTGTAAATATGATAATTACAGTTGTTTAACACCATTAATATATTTTAAAATTACTGCCTAATTAATATTATATGTTTTTTTATGAAAGGGTTATTTAAATAATGACAGATATGATGAAGACTAAATTAAAAGAAGAAGAGTTGATCGAAACATTCATAATCATTATTCTAGAATTTCCTATACGCCACTAAAAATCCCTACATGGTTTGGAGATGGATTAATCCATAATTACCTTATAGATTCAAAGGGACTTGATAGGAATTATTTTTTTAGAGGATAGTCTTGGAAAAGTGCATAATTAGTGGGTTTCCATGAGGAGGGTAAGGGGTTTTTATACTTGTGGAGAGCGGTATTTTTAGAATGAAATATTGAATAAAATATTATATCAAAGGAAAAAAGATAAAACAATGATTTTTACAATATAAAATATATATCAGTTTAATATAATGGGTTTAAGAATTTAAATCCCATTTATAATTCTAATTCATTAGTTTATTAAAAAGAAAAGTGGAAAAAATAAAAAGATTTATTTTAAGGAATAACTTTTGACTTTAGGTTTTGGAAAGTTCTTTTTCTAGGTTTGGAAGTAAATTTTATTATATTTTAATTACTAATTTATGAAATAAAATATACCATGTCCTAACATCCTATTCTATAATAAATTATTTCATTATTACATCATGAATGATGTAATTTAAGATACACCAGTTATTTAAAAAAATGGATTTTTATTATTAACCAGAAAATTGATGTATTTTATAAAATTACCAAAAAATCACCAATGGATAATTTAAATGGCCTGATTTTAAAATGGTATTCATTTTATAAAAATAAATTTCTAAAATATGCAATTTTAAATTTTAATGTAAAAATAATTATTTTTACAAAATACTTTTAATAAATTTTATTAAAAATGTACTTAAACATTCTTTGAGTTCTTTTAAGAATGATAATTGTTTTTTTTAATATTATAATACTTAAATTTGAATTAATTAGTCATGATAAATGTTATTTATATCGTAATTTATTATTTAGAGTAAAAATTATCATTCAAATAGTCCAATTAATGTTTCAAATGTTATGGTTATTATTCAAATGGTCGCATTACAATTTTATCTGTCACATTACATCCTATAAATACCTATACAATCTTTAATTTATTGTTTATATAAATTAATATCAAAGTTATGTATTTATATTATCTATAATATTTCTTTGTTTAATAATATTTTGTTTCATTTCTATAATTTGGTGAACGGGGGGATGATTATATTAGATTAGGGATATCCATGTTTTTTTTATTTTAGATTATCAATTTTATATTTTATTTTAATTGTAACATTTGGATTTTTAATCGGTTTCATTGTTGATTAATGTAATAGTATTTATTAAAGAAATTATGTCTTCGTTGTTTTATCTGTATTATTTATGTATATAATATTATATAATCTAACACAACACACATTTATTTAGAAAACAAATATTACTAAAAAATATAGGCATTACATTATTCCCCCTTTATAAATTTCATTCCCAAAAATATCAACTCATATTCTTGGTTGAGAATAGAAGATGGTACATATATTTCATTTTTTCCACTAGTTACCAAGTCACTTATTCATTCTTATGGTTTCTACATAAAACATTGACAAAGTGAGTTTTCTTGTTGCATAGAACATTATCTTTTTGATCCAGGATATTTACAAGTTGGCCTTCATATGAGAGGTCATTCTCTAGTGGTACTACCTCTAGATTCAGTACATGTGGGGGATCATGTATCTACTTCTCTTTGAGTGATATTATGAAATTTTCATGAACATGATCCATAATTGGTATACGTGAAAGCCGACAGGACTCCAATCCCATGCGATCAAGGATCTCAAAGGGGAAAATGTACCTTGGGATAACATTCCCTTTCATTCTAGTACACATGAATCTATTCCATGGAGATATTCAAGGGAAAATTTTTTCTCTAACATTGTACTCCAAGTCCCTTCAATGGTAGTTAAAAAACTATATGTATGACTCTGAGTATATATTATATATTATTAGATTTCATGAACGTTTTATATCATATCTTGCACAAGATTATGTCCAAGGGGTTTTTTCCCCAACTTCATCCAAACAAGTTGAATCACTACATCACTTTGCATATAGAGCTTCATATAGATCCATTTGAATACTCAAGTGGAATCTATTGTTATATGATGACTCTACCAAATGGATTTCTTGATTCCATCCTATTTTATATTACATTGAGAAGGCTTGCATAATGTTGTAATAAGTCGGAATAGACCTTTCAGATTGGACATCGTTTTGGATGTGATTGGTCATGGAAAAATTTAATTCTGTAATTAAATAATGATGAAGAATTATCATTAATTTGGAAGTGAACCTTGGATAATGATTCAATATCAACGAATGTGGCACCCCATGTAGCATCACTACTTCATTAACATATATCATGGAATGTTTTCCAAATTAGAAATCTTCTCGAATGGAGATAAAGTGGGGATTATGGGCACGTTGATCCACCAAAACCCATATCAAATTGTTTACTTTGGATTTTTTCAAGACACCAATGATAAATTACATAGTGAAATTATCCTAATTTAATGTGGGTAAAGGAAATGGTTGCATCTTCCCTTTGGACTTCTATATATTTTCTTTAACTTGTTTACATGCCAAACACCGTGTGAGATACTCTGAAATCTCCATATTCAGGTTGAACCAACATATGTTCTCTCTATGATCATGTTATATTATGGGACTTCCAAAATGGATAGAGAAATGGGAGTTATGTGCATTATCCAATAGTTCCTTCTTTATATCAGTTGATGAAGGCACAAAAAACCTCATTACAAACCAAATCATTCCATCATAATCAATGTGGAACTCATGTAGATTCCATTAATTTGGTACTTTCACTACCTTTTTTAGGTATAGATCACACTTTTATGCCTCATTGATATTCTCTTGGACTTATAATTGAATAATCATTTGTGAAAGGTAGGATGTATTCTCTACCGTTATGATCTCAGGATCCATCCTTTTAATATCCATGAAGATAGTGTCTCTCATAATCTGCATCATGGATAGATTATCATTTTCCTTCATACAAAGATCATCAACTACCTTGTTCATCTTTCATAGGTGGTAGTGAATAGAGAAATTATATTCCTTGATTATCCCTAACCATATTTATTGAAACATGTTGAGGTCCTTATTTGTGAATATGTAATTAAGACTCTTGTGATTGTTATATATATCACACATTTCACTGTAAAAGTAGTTCTAATATATATTTATAGTAAATTTTATGGCTACTAACTCTAGATCATGTGTCGAGTAGTTTTGCTCATGTACATCAAACTATCATGTGGAGTAGGCTATCAATTTATCATTATTTTTGAGTAAACAAAAAAATTATTTCTTATAAGAATAACTGCATATCACAAAACCTTGTACACTTGTTTTTAGTGTGAGTACAAGTGTTGTGATTAGACTCTTCATGATATTCTTGAATATTTACTCACATTCTTACATCCATACATACTTTACCCATTTTCAGGTTAACTTAGTTAGAGGGGTATAAAATCATGAGAAATTCCTCACAAAATATTTCTAGCACCCATATAATCCATGGAAACTACTATTTTTTGTCACACTAGTGAGTCTATGCTATTCCACAGTTGCCTTTGTTTTTGACAGATCTATAGAAATTCAATCACTTGTGATCACATGGACCAAGAATGCGACTGGATTTATCCAAAACCACACTTTCTAAACTTATCATATAATTTAGCCTTCCCCAATGTAACTAGAATAATCCTTAGATTCTCATAATGTCTTCCTTTCCCCTTGAGTAAATGAGAATATCATTGATAAACAGTACTATAAATTTTTCAATGTAGTATCTATAGAATATATTCATCAAATAAATGAATATTTTAGGGGAATTAGTATGTATTAAGGGCATCACTATGAAAAAAAATTATTATACCATTTGTGGAAAGCTATATTCTGAATATCATTCTTCTTCACCTACATTTGATGATATTGAGAGTGAAGATCCACCTTTGATAATTACTGAGCTAATTATATTTGATTGATCAAGTCATCAATCCTCTTAAGAGGATGGTTGTTCTTTATAGTTATAATATCATGATCTCAATAAGAGATACATAGTAATATTAATACATACTTCTTATTGAAAAAGTGTACTAGATAACCCCATGGTGATGTACTAGGGAATATGAACCATTTGTCAAAATTCTCTTGCTGCTGCATCATTAACAATTCAAGAATGATTAGGGATATCTTGTAGGAGAATTTTAAGATAGGAGTTTCTCCATGTATGAGATCTATTGAGAACTCTACCTCACAGTATGGGAGAAGTCTGGGTAAATAATCAAGAAATATGTCAGTTTCTTCCCTAATAATTGGAATTTTTTCTAAGTTGATACCTTCACTCGACTTAACCATTTGGGCATGGAATTATTCTTTATAGAGAATCAAAACCCATATCATTAAAGGGGTTTACAAAGGATATTCATGATCATTCTTTAATTTTTATATGATCATGAGATAGTTTAAAATATGAAAATACATTTTATTTTCCAAGAATTTTAATTTTTCTCTATGTAATGAGACCAAATCCATGCCTAGTAAAACATTGAATTCCACTAAGGGGATTATTATAAGATTCATAATAATAATATTACTATATACCCTTACAGAAGAAGATTCTAACACTTGGATTGCAGTTATTTCACCAGAGGGTGTTTTTACAAATATAACTACATTAGGGTATTTTTATTTCAATTCAAGAGTTCTAGAAATCTAGAAAAATATAATGGAATTCATAAAATGAGAATCAAATAATTTTTTATGAATTTTCGAGTGAATTGTAAGTGTACCTTGTATGAATTCATTTTCATGCTCCACTTCAAAATAGGGATGGAATATAATTTACCATGATGGTATTTATTTTGTGGTTTGTGACACTGATTACCCTAAAGGACATGTGGTTTAGTTCATTGGATTCCATTGTTAACTTTCTACCTAAAATTGAAGCATTTCCCATTATAGTGCATTGGTAGTTACCCTCATTTTCTCTATCATTTTGTCTGACTTATTAACGATTCTTTTACATTCCTGATTTTGGTGGCCTTCTCTACTACACTTGGATCATTTTAGCATCCCTTTAAGACATTTCTCATGATGTTTATTCTAACATTTTTGGAATGTGTGTAGTTGGATCCACTTTTATCATTTCTCATTTGACCCACCAAATTGAAACTCCATTCATTTATTCTTATCTCCAAAACCAAGGGACCATTATGTGAACATCATATATAATTTTAGAGAACATAGTACCGGTAATTCATAACTCCCAATGTCTTTAATAGATATAACCTTTAGAATGTTTAGTTTTAGACCACTAAAGAAACTATCTATTCTATAGTTGTTGATAAAAAACATTGGCATATGTTTTAAGACTTGTAATGGTTTTATCATATGTAGTGACATATTCACCTTCCTTTTTCTTTAGCTCTATGAATTCTCTATCCATCATTGTTCAAATATTTCAAGGAAAACACTTTTTAAGAAATATTTTATTAATGTATTCCCACTAAATATCATCTATTTCATCCTTCATCTCAGTGTTATTAATAAATTCACACCATATATTATCCTCTCCATCAAAATTATGGACGACAGAGTCACCTTATCCTTATCAGAACAGTGGATCATAGAAAAGATCTTCTTAATTGAGTGAACCCACTATTATGAACCAAGTGGATCAAAATTCCCACAAAATGTCGGTGGTCATTTCCACATAAAGGGATCAATGGATTGTTTTCACCTCTTGTGCGAAAGATTAAATTCCACATGGTTCATGATATTATTAATAGACTCAGAAAATTTAGTAAACATTTTCTTGAATATTTAAGTCCACCTACCTTGGAATTGTGCATTTCATTTGGATAATCATTGAATTGTATCTCACATGGTTTGTTTTTATGTTTTATCCTAGTTCCAAAAAATTTCTAAACTAGAAATTTTTTGAATAAATAATATGTCAAAAATAGGAATAACTAATTTATTATTTTTATAAATGAACATTAAAGTCATGTGTTTTGGGATCACATTATTTATCCTTTTTATAAAACAATGTTTATTGGAATTTTTTATATACTAAGTCTTATATTAAGGGTTTTCAATATTTTTTGATAATAATAATTCTCAAATTAACTACTTCATTCTCTCATACAAATAATATATACCCCACTTTTTCTAACATAACTATTAAATTTTTTAAGATAAATATAATAGAAATACAAATCCAGGATCAAAAGGTGTAGTTTCTTGGGAAAATTAGTCTCATAAATTAAATTTACATAATAAATAATAAACATTATTTAATTAAATATTATCTATATTCTAATTGTCCCCCACATTCTCCTTAGTACAAGTAATAAGCTGAGGATATACATCAGCGAATGGGGCAAGCTAAAATCTGAGTAATAGGATGAATTTAAGACATGAATAAATATAACATGGATGATAATAATAATAATAATAATAAAATAATAGGAATATGATCATCAAAAAACATTAAGGAATCATTTCATGAAATCATGCAATGTAGTAATTCATGAAAATAAAACATAATGTAATATTCCTAAAATAAAACATATAGTTGTGAACAAATCTAAAATCATGTTCATGAATAAAATGTGTGTATATTCATAACATCATAATTGTGAACAAATATATCATCATGTTCACACATAATACACATTATATCATGAGGAAAATCACAATACCTAATTTATTTGAGGGAAATATAATTTTGGCCCCACTAGTCACATCATAATATTTACATAGTTAGGCATGGTACATAAAATGTTTTAAAATCATAGTCGTTAATTATCACATGGAAAGGAATGAGTTTCATAAAGATTACTTAAATCATGATTTCATTAAAAAACATGGGGTTCTAGAATAAAATGAAAAAAACATATATCGTATATGCACCATTATTTTTTTGCAAAGAATATATAACTCAAGAGGAGATAAAGTTCTATTTTGGGAAGAAGAGTTCATTTTGTAAAATCATTATAATTGTCATAAAATCAAGTAAGAAAAATGTATATCTGAAAAAGAATTTTGAGTAATAAAGAAATTAAATTGGTGGTCCATTATAAAAATATTCTTACAAAAATGTTGTGAAGGAGGATTAACCCAAAGGAAAGGAGTTGGGTTCATGAATCTTCTTTCCTTTATTCCTGATTTTTTTCTTCACTTCTGCACCGATGGAATAATAGACATAGATTAGTTAAAAAAATGATCATGATGTTAATTATTTAAATTTTTATCCATATTTATAAATTATAGTCATTTTATTAAATTTCATAATTTCATTGGTTATAGGGTAGTCATTTTGATAAAAAATTTCCAATTTTCCCTCAATTTCGCTAAATTGGTTAATGTAATTTATACATTAGCATAATTACTTTAAAAATATAAAAAAAGTATAATTACATGTTTATATATAATATCTATTTTATAATATCCATCTATTTTTATGGTTATATGTGTTGACATGTAAATGTCTCTATATTTGGTTAACAGGCTGTTGACGTGACATTATTGGGAGAGTGGGAAAGGGAAGTCTTAAATTTATATATATAGTAAATATGATACATAACACAAGATTAAATCAATAATATAATTTCATATAATTTCATAATTAATCTTATATGGTTTTTTTGGGAAAGGTGCGGTTAAACAACAAAAAATAAGAATAATAGGAAATAAAAAGAAGAGGAGTTGATCAAAACATACTTAATCCTCGGTGTAGCTTCTCTTGTACGACACTATAAATAACATGATTTTTGGAGTTGGATTACTCCAGGACATGCCTATAGATTTTGATGGGATTTAGAGGAAGTTTTATTAGAATCTAGTATTTTAAAAGTGGTGAATGTGTATTTTTACAAGGGGAGGGAGATATGATTTTTATACTTGAGGAGATGGGGTTTTTTAGAAATATTGAATAAAATATTATATCAATGGTAAAACATGTAATTTTTAATTTTTTGAAATAAAAACAATATATCAATATAATATATTTGATTTAAGAATTTAAACCCCATCTATAATTTGAATTCATTAGTTTATTAAAAAGGAATATTGAAAAAAGGGAAATTGTTCTTTTAGGGAATCACTTTTGACATTAGGTTTTGGAAAGTTCTTTTTTGGTTTAGAAATTAGGTTTATTGTATTTTATTGACTAAGTTATGAAATATAATATATCATATCCCAAAATCATGTTTTGGAATGTATTAGGACATTATTACATCATGAATGATCTAATTTAAAATACAACAACTACATGAGAAACTATATTTTTACTATTCACCTGAAAATTGTTGTATTTTTGAAAATTACAGAAAAATAAACCATTGAAAATTTCAAAGTGGTGATTTAAAAAATTATATTCATTTTTTCAAATTGAATTTCTAAAATTGATAATTTCAAATTTTATTATAAATATACAGATTTTTACAAAATAATTTAAAATACAGTATATTAAAAATGTATTTATATTTCTATGAGTATTTTTATCACGACATTTATTTTTTTAGTTTTATAATAATTTTATTTACTTAAATTATTCCTGATAAATAATATTTATATCAACATTTATTATTTTGAGGTAAAATTATTATTCCAAATTCCATGTCACTATTCCCAATGGTCATGTTACTATTCCCAATGATCATGTTACTATTCCAATGGTAACATTACTATTCCAATAGTTGCATTAACTCCTATAAATACCTATACATTTCTTAATTAATTATAAAACCCAAATCCTCTCTCATTTATATACTTTTATTTTTATAATATTTATTAGTTTACTAATATTTTATTTCTTTTTTTGTGTTGGAAGAGGGGTTAATGATTCTAGAAGTTTGAGGTAATCCATATTTTCCAATTTTAGTTTTCCTTGTATATTTATATTTTCAATTATAATATTTTGAATATTAATTTTTTTAATTTTCTGATTAATGTAACAATATTTATTAATGAAATACTTTTTTTCTCTATATATTTTTTATGTATAAAATATAATATAATATAATAATAAAAATTATTTAAGAAATAAATATTACCTAAAACACTAGGCTTTTATAGTGTATAGATCTATTAAGTAAAATACCAATCCAATATACACAAAAATAAACTATATAAATTGGTATTGGAATGTAAAATAAGAAAAACTATAAGGTATATTCAACTGTCATCACCTTATGAAAATCTATATCTAGTAAAAAACATTACTCTATTTTGTTAAGTACAGTTCCATTGTATGTTGTATTGGATACCACCTTATAGGTTGTTATTGACACTTTAAGTAATCAAAACCAAATAATAAAAACACACTACGGGTGTCTACTAAGGATGTATGAACCTCATTGACATCATATGGGCAGCTTAGGTCCCATAAACTAAGGGTTATTATTATCATCACCATCAATTTTTCCACAGTAAATCCACATGAACTTAAATAAAAAATAGAAAATCTTTACTAGTTAGTTTATCTGAGTAGAATGAAACTAATTACTTATACGATAACTTTTTTATGAGTAATTACTCACACATTAAATAGTTGATCCTACATTAAGTTAATATAATCATACTATAATGTCCTTTTATGTCATATGATTCTAATAATCCAACTAATGATACATGAGACAACTCTTTCTTATACAGGATGAGAGTAAGATCCAATAACAGTCTTATTGCCAATGGGCCAAGGGCCAAATATCCAAAAAATCATAAATCTAAACATTATGTGCATCACACAAGGTGAAAATCACATCAAGTGTAACATAAAAAATCTGGTAAATCAATCCCATCCTTGGAAACCTTTAAATCCTTCCAATTTAAGGTGTTCATGATTCACTATCCTGATACCCTTCATAGGATTTAGCACATTCCTGTATCTCCTAACCACCAGGCACCATTTACAAAGGAAAAAGAAATAGAAAATTTCCTGATACCTATTTTTTATATCCACCCACTTACATGTGGAATAGTACCATGACCAGTTCACCATGTGACCTCTGGCTTACCTAGATGAATTCTAGAGGTTTTCAAACAGTAGAAGAGGTCTAAAGAGGTACCAAGGGGAGGCTATACCACCATAATCTTACTGTGTGATCAAAAAATAATATCCAAAAAACATAAAATTTAGTTTATGAGGAATACAAATAAACAAAATTGGGAAAGAAACAAATATAGACCAGACTAATAGAAAAATAAATGTCATAGCGGCCCAAAAATCATACCAAACATAGATATCATACCATCTACTAGGTAGATCAAATATAAATAACCAAACAAAAAGGAAAAAAAATATGATGGTCTCTACAACTATATAGATCCTATACTCATCCCAATATTTGATACCATTCGATATATCCCCCTTGATTGTGCTAAACCTAGTCCCTTTTTTCTACCGAACTTGTGCCCATAATAACCATGTAGAGGATGATTTTTTACCCACATACCACGTCTACCTGAGCATACTACAAGTCAAATACCCAATAGGTAATGACCAATGTGGTTCCATAAAAAATTAAAAATATCATTATTTGTTCATGTGACATGCTGAACAAGAAAAAATATACTTTTGAATAATAAATTAAATGACCAATAATAAATGCTTTGATCTGATGGTAGAATGTCTCTAAGCACGTCTTGGTGAAAGTGCCTAAAAAATATCACTACTAAACCCCAACATAAACATATAACCTGGGCCACTCAAAAATACGATTTCTGGTCCTTAGTTCCATGACTCCAATTGAAATTAGTTACTTAACACATTGTCGAAGTGTGTTGGAGGAAATCAGATAACCATGATAACCACCACAATAAAAATAATCACTAGGTGTATTTTTCACAAGAGCATCATAGACCTACCATTATAAGAGTTTTATCATCCAATGAATATTACATATAATATCATATCCCTCCAATATGAGAGTCTTTTTATCCTTATAATATTTCCTCAATTAATTTTAGATAGGTTATAATCTTGTAAGTATCACATACTCGAAGCCATGCTCACCATGGTATACCAAACCAACCACACCTCAATATATAGAAGGACCCCCTATATATTATAGACTGTGATTCCCATCAAAAGACCCCTATCAGGATAGCATGATATTAATAACTTAGAACATCCCAAATCAAAATCATGGTTACCCAAAAAATTACTATAACAACTCCATGATATTTTCCATTCACTCATAAAAAATACACAAGGTTTATACCATATAAAGGGATGATATATTTATATATATAGAACATAAATATGGGTGGCTATGCTCTAAACATTCCATGCCACCGTGGTCAAAATTCCAAGAGTGTAACCCTTCTTGTTAGAGCCCTAATAGAATCAATCAGAGGAATGTTTTCCATAAGAACACATATGATCATTATAACCCATTTTCATATATTCCATCTCACTAGGTTCATATATCATATAGAAATCCATTTATGCCTTCTAGGATACAATATAACAAGGTTCTCCAAAATTCCCCTCAATATCAAGCTCTCCTCTCTTGTAAACACCCATCACTTAGAGGGAATGGAGTCCCATGGCATCACTAATACTTCTAGATGCATCATTGAGCACCTTATAAAGGTCACAAATAGACCGTAATGGAGATAATCCATTGGAACTCTCAATACCGAGTTCACCCAAGGATATTTTGAACACCTAGCTTACAACATATATTTATAGGATATATGGACCCTGGTTATAAGATCCCATATTTTCTAGGTACATTCATGTCGATTTTTTTATCTTCCCTTACATTGGATTTATTTTTCTCTTAAAAAATTTGTGGTGGATCCTTTTCTTTTAGGGTGTAGAGATTTTTTTTATTAAAATGACCTAATGTTTGGGGATGTATGTTTTTTTTGAATTAATGGAGTTTGGTTATATATTTCTCAAATGGATAATGTGGAAACTCTTTGAGTTTGGAAGTATTTTGATTTTCTTTAGGTTATATCTTTAGAAGCTGACCTGAATGTTGTCTGCTAGACACATTCACATTATAATTGGTTTACACATCATGAACCTATTTCTAGAATGACATCATGAATTGGTTTAGAGATTGAAATTTTTTTCACTCCATGAAATTTTTTCACATTATAAAATAGTTTATTAGGGTTATTTTAATCCCAGGAGACACATTTTCCTATATATCTTATAAATCCATAAATTAACATTTTAAAATTTACATCATGAATATCTCAGAACCAATTATTCTAGACCACATTGTGCATATTGAATAATTTTTATCCACCATGTATCTTCATATATTTAACCCTAGGATGAATCTATGTGATCTTTCAGATATCTATTTCCTTTTGGATGTCTCGCTCTAGAATTTAATCTATAGCGAGTTACTTCACTTTGGAATCCCCATAATTCTTTGGTTATTCTCCATTATCATGGTGTGATCTCTTGATCAATGTTGAATTTGGATTTTATATTTAGGTTTCTGTGATCTAGGATTTCCTTGTGATATTATTCCTCTTAAATATTCTTTGGAATTCCATATTGAGAGTGTTTCTTTGATCTATAGAAAAAGTTGGGTGGTCTAAAAAAATCTCTATGGTCTATTTCTACTTATTTATGTGTGTAAAGTATTATGTGATTACAGTGATATAAAATGTGAATTAACTAAAAAATAATGTGTGATGATAATCATGTTTTTGGTCTACTACTTGGATATCATTGGATTAATTAGTGTTGATAGCTGGTTTGAGTTCATCTGTAGGGGGAGCCTACCGTTGAATGAAAATGAACTTTCTATTGTCTTAATACTGGAATTATCACGACGTTATACCTTTAGTTATTTCTTTTGATATGATTGCATGTAAAATAACATACTTATATATTGAAATGACTGGTGATAATTCAATATGATATAGTTTTTTACACTTTCATATTAATGGGATAATACATAACTTGATGAATTAATGGGAATTGAAAGATAAAACGTAATTGAAGAAATTGAACTTTTTGTCTTACAATGGATGTTGTGTTATCATTTCCATTATGAATTGTGTTTTAATTGATATTGTAATGCTATTCAGATACATTTAATGCTTATAGGTCATGTCCCAGTTATACTAAAATGCTTATATAGAGGGTTTGGCTCACTTATGTTGTAATGCATATAGGGCCTGACCAGATTATACTAAAATTATTATACTGAGGGATCTACCTAATTTTTCTATAATGCTTATAGGTCTTTTCCTAGTTATGATAAAATTCATTAATACTGGTCTTATCTCGACTACAGTATAATGATGATATGAATTGGCATGATTACACTTTAATTCTTATAGAAATGGGCCCAATTATGCTAATATTATTATGTAGAGGGCTTTAATTGGTTATACAAAAAAAATTATATAGAGGGATTTTTCATGTGTATATTAATATTCTATGAACTTTTTGTTATAGATGTTTTGTTAAGGATACATGCTATGAGATATCATGGTGTCGAAGAAGGATGAATTTTTGTACTATATTAATTGATTAACTAATAATTCTATTTATCAAATTATTGTATACACTTACAATTAGACTGGTTTATTAGACATCGTGGTTTCGACCTGCAAAGTTATAATCACAACCTATTTGGTTTTCTATTTGATAACTATTCATGTTACATGGATACAATTTTTTTCAATGAAGAAGGAAGTTGTTGGTGATTATTTCTTGATGGATTGGTTAGATCATAGAGATGGGAGAGATGTGGGGTTCGATATTATGGAATTTTGATTTTATCAATTTCATCTTTGACTTTTATATGTATGATTTTTTTCAGAACATTTAGTTACTTTTTATACTACCATTAAATTATTCACTTATTATCATTGGATTTTTTAGTTTCCTTTTATATTTGGATTATCTTATTCATTGTAATATTTCCACCATTTTCATTAAACTAATAATTGTTTATTTCTACTATAAAAAAACTATGTTCCAGGGGGAATTGTATCCCCACTATGTTACTTATTATCTCACTTCTTATTATGAGTCTCTTGTATACGGTGAGGCGTTCTTGAGGTCTAGTAAGCAACATGATTTGGCCATGTGTGAGAGTTCCAGATCAGGGGACATTACAAAGTTGTATAATAGGATCTCATCATTTTTATTTTCTCTTTCCAAACTATTTTATAATGGTTGAAATGAGACTACGATATTTTGGGACTTGGTAATAAGCTTCGAGATTAGAGTATCTAAACTATATATGGGGGGAAATCTGAGTTCCCTATGATAGGATTATTGTTCAAGATGTTCACTTGTTATGATTGATATTATTTCACCTGAGGGAATTCACATGTTGTTGGATGTTATTATTTGTTCAAATTTGTAATCAAGGCCCTATATTGAAAGATATGAGTATACATGAATCATTATTGGCATGTAAGGATATTTATTGTTCCTTAAAGAGACATATTTATTGCATGTGAAATATTTCCCATTATGTACCTATGAAATGAGATCCATGCTATATATGATATATGAAATAAAAGAACAAATATTTCATGTGAATTCACATGTTATGACATGTTTTGAGATACCATGATCTAGTGGTTCTCTATTATTGTAACACAATGATCATGAACTTGTTGTTAACTAGTGTTTTAGGAAGTGTGTTTTTCTTATAGTGAAATGCATCCTTGTCATCTTTGAAATTGATATTCAGAAGATAATTAATCATTAAACTCTAAACACAGAAGAACTATAGTTTTCTATAGATTATAAGGATTATATGGATATTCAGCTTTACAATAGCTTCTTTAGGGTCATGAAATTCATGGAAAGGGATAATATTCACACTATTCATTTGATGTCAATTTTGAAGATAATTTTCCAATTACGACATCTTCCAACATTCACTCGGGAGGGAGGAACCTAGGGAATCAAGTTTTGGATTGATCCAGTCTAGAAAATCATCAAGTACCATAAGAATCCCACAGATAGGATGGTAAATATTTTTTTTATACATGCTTCATAGACCTACCGACCATTAGTGGTAAATTTCAAATAATTTTGGGCAACTAGAGTAGTTACTATTTAATAAAATGATGGAATTTTTTTAATCCACTTATATCCTAAAACACTTAGGGATGAGAAGGATTGAATTTTCATTTACCCGATATAGGAGGGTATGTTAGTGATGGATTATGTTGAAAATTTCAATAACTTTTAATGCATTATGAAATATTTAGTAGCTAATGAGATAACCAAGGTGACTCTATTCCATGATGGGATTCTCCATGAGGTCAGTTCATTGGTGAAAATATTTCTCTTAGAGCGTATTTAATATGTGATAAATTAGGCTCCCATTGTGGATGTAAATATAAGAGAGTCCCAAGCAGTGGATGTTCTATTTTTGTTGGGTAAATGAAGTGATTTTATTTTGGTATAGATATGTGTCGCTATGTTTGTTATCCCCATGGGAACAAAATGAAGAGTAGTTAGGTTAATTGATATCCATCTCAGGACCATGTTTTTTATAGTGTTATCTTTGTTGAATGTTTTTCCATAATCATTCTCAATGCCTGTACCATTCTTTGGAGTTTCATGCTTTTGGAAGGCTGAGCCACCTAAAAATGTTTTTATAGGCTCATGTAAAGAGGGTGAGTATAAGTATCAAAGACTTGGATGGACTCCACTACACCTCATAAAACTTATAACTATAATTCCATTATATGTATAGGTTTAGGTAGGGGACATGGTACTGTAGTGTATGAGTAGCATTAAAATCCAGAGGGAACATCAAATGGGAGTTATTCTAGATCCGAGGGTAGAGGAGTAAAGTTAGTTACATGATATTCAATCTAATATTTCTAGTTTGTATGTAATACCTTCTATTGTTATAGGTTTGATTATTACATCTTCTACCAATTTTTTTGATAAACGAGAAACACATTTCTTTAAATCTTCTCATTTTCAAAAATGTTTTGGGATTAGTTGTGGAAATAATGTATAATTTCCCAACCATCGACACACTTTTAGGAGTCATATCAGAGAATATCAAATAATCCAAGATATGTTCTCTATAAATTGGATGGTATAATTTTCATTGGGTAACTTTTGTTTTATAAATGATAGGATTCAATTTTATTATTGTTATGGATTTAATAGTTTTAAACTAGGACCATATCTACTATTAATGGGAGAGATTTACCTTTCATTCTCTAGAGTGAGGAAACTATTGTCATTTGGGGGAGTGGGATCTTCAGGATGGTCAACATTGAAAACTTTAATGAAAATTGAATTGTAGAATTGATCTAATAGGAGGTATTCCAATAGATGATGGTGGAATAAATAAGTATTCTTTTTCATCTAGTGGTAAAACATATTTAGGATGTTTTTCCTAAAGATTTTTATAAATTACCACATATATGGGAGATTGTGTTCATGATTGAGTTGGTACCTGTAGTCGACCTGGTTTATATCCTATCATAGAGGATAAAATTAGTTGATATTTAGGAAATGATAGCTCAGTTGAAGGATTTGGGAGCTAAGAGTTTCATATGTCCTAGTACATCTCCTTATGGTTCTCCTGTTATTTTTTTCAAGATGGTTTATGGGAAATTGAAATTGTGTGTGTAAAATTAGATATTGAAATAGATGATGGTCAAGAATAAATATCCCCTTCCACACAGTAATGAAATTTTCGACCAATTGAGTGGTACCCAATTTTTTCTCTAAGATTTACTTAAAATCAGTTTATTATCAGTGTTGAGTGATTCCATTAGACATACCCTGAACTAAAATTAGAAGCATGTATGGATTATTTGAGTTTTTAGTGATCCCATTTAGTTTGAAATATTCATCATTGATATTCGCTGCCCTGACTAATCATTCATCCAATTCTAGATATGGTTATAATTGTTTTCATCGAAAAAATCTTAGTGTAGTCCCAGTTAGTTGGTGATCATGCCCAAAATATTGACATCATCTTTAGTATATTTAGTGATAATAGTTTTTATGAAAATCTATGTAAATGTGATTTCTGTATTGATAAAGTTTGCTTATTAGGTTATTTCATCTCATAGGATGGAGTGTCATTGGACCCAGAGATGATTTTAGCCATGTTATCTTTAGATCTACCCATGTATTTCTTCAAGATTTTTGATTTTTATAGATTTATCCCACTATTATTGGTTATTAATCCAATATTTATTTCATATAGTAGCATCAATGTCCGGTGTAACCAAGAAAGGGGAGAAGTTTTTTTAGCGAGATGATTACGGGAGTGGTTTTTAAGGTATGAAGGAAAATTTTCACTCAACACCAATCCTCACAGTACCTGTTCTAGGTAAGTAATATAACATGTGTTGGGATACATATGGATTTTGACTCAGAGTAGTTATGATGCATGAAGAATGATTTTTTGATTATGGATCTAGAAAGATGAGACCACTTGAGAGTAATTATCATACTCACAATATAGATTTATATGTGGTGGTACACACAATATTATGATGGGGATACTATATTTTGGGCGAGATTTTTTTTATGTACAAGGACCACAATATCCATTGGTATATGTTTTCTCATAAAGAACTCAAATTTTGGAAGAGTAGGTGGGTTGAGTATCTAAAATCATTCAACATTGAGAGTCCATATACATTTGGAAAGGGAACCAAAACTGATAATTAATTACGTGGGAAGATTCAAATGGATGAAGTGAAAAGGTATTGTAATGACTGGAAGGTGATGGAGCTTTTTTCAGACATGAATATAGATGATTAGAAGTCTTTTGGGTGAGTAGATCTAAATTTGACATCTGTTATACCCATGATTTTGGACTGGATCATGACTGAGTAGTTATCTGATTCAGAGGGCTTAACTCTGAAGGATAACATATTTGGTGGGGATCCAAACTCAAGATGGTCTCTTGGTATCAAAAATTATACTCCTTTCTATTCCTGGTTATGGGTTCCTATGGTATTGCGTGAGGAGAAGACGAGTGAGTTTCATACTTCATTATGGGAAGTACAACCATGTATAAAAAAGAAATATGATGACCTCTATAGATAGTAACGGTGTCCAGGAATGAAAAATGATACAATGGTCTTGATAACATGATAATTCATCAATCATCAGGTGAAATTCAAGAACCACAGGCTAGTTGGGTTTTTTAATCCACGTCCCATTACAGAATTGAAATGGGATGAGGTTAGTATGGATTTTAGGATAGGATCCATAAGACACCTTTCACGAATGATGTTGTATGTGTGAATGTAGATTGAATAAAAAATCATGCTCAATTATTTCCCAATAGGGATACATTAACTAGTGATGATATTGGTATTATTTATGTTCTGAATAGAGTTAGGATACAAGATGTTCCAAGGAGTATCATTTTTGCAAGAAATCATCATTTCACATCTCAGCTGTGGAAGGATATTTAGAAGGCTCCGAGATCATAGGACCCTCTAAGCATAAACCACTATCCTTACAAATAAGGTCAAAATAAATGTACTATTCATATTTTAGAGGATATATTATGAGCCTATATTTTCGATTTTGACGGTTTATGGGAAAAATATATGGAACTCGTAGAGTTTTCATATAATAACAGCTTCAAAAAATTGATCCAGATTGAACAGTTCAAGGATTTTTAGGGTATGAAATATCATTCACTTATTTGTTGGTTAGAGGTAGGTGAGTTAATTCTTGTAGGAACTAGTCTCATACAATAGATTATTGATTAAGTTTAGTTTATCAAAAGGTTGTTGGTGACCATGTAGAGAAGAAAAAAATCATAATATAATAACCATAAATAATAAATAGGGTTTGAGGTTGGTCATTATATTTTCTATTTGGAGTCTCCATGGTTGTGTATATTCTATATTTTGAAATAGGGTAAG
Source organism: Viscum album (assembly GCA_963277665.1). Lineage (NCBI taxonomy): Eukaryota > Viridiplantae > Streptophyta > Magnoliopsida > Santalales > Viscaceae > Viscum > Viscum album. The sequence continues at coordinate 198,007,618 of OY728164.1, forward strand.
CTAGTGAACATGTTTTTTGGGACATTTGATATAGTGTTTCTTTGATCACTAGATAAAGGTAGGTTATATTGAACAAATACCTATGGTATTTTTCTATATTTTTAAGTATTTTAATTATAATGTGATTTTGAAAACACAATTTTCATGTTGAAAGACTGAAAAGTTAGTGATGATAATAATTTGTTTGGTATAATTATTGTATCCATTTAGATCCATTAGTATTATGACCTATCTTGAGACCACCCATTTGGGGATCCTAATGATGAAAGATAATTAAATTAATATTAGGAATAAAACATGAATTAGTATGACAGGAGATCTTAGGTTATTTATTTTGATATGATCACATGGAAAATGGATTACCTATTTATTGAAATGATTGGTGATACTTTGATATGATATGGTTGTGTATACTATCATATTAATGTGTAAAGATGTTACTTGGTGAATGATAAGGAATTTATTGATAAAATTTAATTTGATGAAATAACCTTTGTGTCTTATGATAGTTGTTTTGTTATTATTTCCATTATGTTTTTTGTTATAGGACAAACTATACATATTATAGGTCATGGCCTGATTATGTTCTAATAATTAAAGGGATTGGATAGTTTATGCAAAAATGATTTTATAGAGGGCTTGGACCATTTATGATATAATAATTATATATAGGGATTATCCTGGTTATACAATAATGTTTACAACGCTTGGATATGTTATGAAAAAATTCGTCTATATGGTTTTGGGCTGGTTAAGCTGTAATTCATATATGGCTTGGACTGGATGTGCTAAAATGCATATATAGAGGGATAGACCCAATTTTTATGAAATTCTTATACAAAGGTATTTTTATTTATTATGTGACTATTCCATGGACTTTGGGTTATTGATGACATGGTAATTCTAGATTCTTAGAGATATTCTAGCATAGTTCCTAATAATGGTTATTGTTATGCTATATTAATTGATTAATTAAGTCTCTCATTCACCACTTAACTACATTCAATTACTATTAGATGTTTTTTAGACATTTTTTTTCAAAATACTATATTATACTCACACCATATTCATTATTTCATTTTGTACCAGATAATAATACATGGATGCCAGTTTGTACAAAGGAAAGGTACATTGTAGTTGATTTTTTCTTTATGTATGGGTTGAATCTTATTAGTGGGGTAGATGTGTGGTTGTGAACTGATGTATTTTGAGTTTATCTATGCCAGTTTGGTCTTTTACCTCTATGAATTTTTGCATGATTTTAGTTACATCCCATCCTGTCATTACATTATTCTCTTATTGTAATTGGATTGTGTAGTTTTTGTCACTTTTTGGTTTATCTACAATGTTTTACTACTTCCACTATTTCCATTACAATGATATTTGTTTATTTCTATTGCATTAAAATTCTATACTAGAGGGTATAGTATCCCACTATGTTTTCTACACCTCCACTTCTTGTTGGAAGCTTCTCACATATGGGGAGGTGTGAATGAGGTCCAGTAAAAAACCTTATTTGTCCACATGAGTGAGTTCTAGATTAGGGAACATTACACAAATCATCACATCATAATGGGTAGACCTATCTATCCCCATGATAATCTCTCTAGACCAAATTGATTTTATTTAACTACACAAGGAAACTACGGCCCACTAGGGATGTTAGTTCTTCCCCATTATCCTTCTATTTTCAGAGTTCAATTGGGAACCTATAGAGAGGTCCAAAAAATATGCATAACCCACAGACACCCCTCATGGGGTCGACACATCCCAATAAAATCATTTTTAAATAATTCTTCAACCATAGGTGGATAAGTAAAAACAAACTTGTACTTAATGATAATCATGGACTTGGAACTACTGTACATTCTACAAATGAAATTTCAATTTAATTACTTAAAAAAATAATTAATTTATTAAATTAATATATTTAGTACTTTAATTTGGAATTTAATTTAATTAAAACATGTTTACTACCTTAGTGGTAAGACTATAAACCTCAATAATATATCAATCCCATAATTTCTATAAGGGGTAGTACACAAACCACCTACCACATTTGATATCATTTCAAATCATTTTCAAAAGGCTAGTAGCTACAACCAAGGCCCTTTCATCCTCTCCCAATATACTCTGTCATTTTACTACCCCAAAATCACACCCAAAAACATTAAGTAAATATTATAATCAATTTATAATTAATTCAATTCAATTAAATAGTAATTTAAAATTAAAGCAATTTGGAAAAAACACTAAAATCTTAACAAAAGACACCATCACATCAAAATCCTAATTAAACGCACGTCAATGACCCATAGCATTCTCCCAACCTCATATATGAAAAAACACATATCATACAACATCAGTTTTATAATACGTTATGTCTAATTTAAGTTAAAACCATAAAAATTTGATAAGATGACATAAATTAACTGAATTAATAAGTTTTGGTACTTAGACGTCATCTAGAGACATCCTTAACCTACACTAAAAAAAATATATTGAGAATAAGATGATTCCACAATTATTTTTAGGAATATAAACCATATCCATAAAAACTAAAACTAAAAATTAGAATGATTGAAGTATAAGGAAGATAAACGCTAAAATATGTGGAGAATCTCCATAGATCACTAGATAATTCCATCGAAACACCCTAAAACAAGGGGGACCATTGAGGGAAATGGGAAGAGGTCCCCTTTCCTATGTAAAAAAATATGGGAATAAGGGGTCTACCACTCAGAACATGATGGGGGAAAGTGTCCCCCCAATAAAAATGACATCTGATATCTGGTACGGGCCACCGTCTAGTCGTTGGTGACAACAAAAATCTGGATTACTGTCTACAACCAAAGGTTCAACAACCACAACGACCCCTATTAGAGCCCCCTAATCCATCAATGAGTCTCTCAACCATTATTAAGTTTCCAAAAAAAAACATAATGACATGATCCAACCATAATAACTCTAATTAAGAGAATGGTTAAAAAATATCCCAAATACCAATTCATATTTTCAAAATTTCATTGAATTTTGAAACGAATCCATACAAAAAGGGTTTACACATTATGTATCAGCATTATGAACTCACATATCAGGATATTCTTGGTTTCTAAAAAAGTGATTGTTGTCCAGGGTTTTCTAGTTTAATAATATTTTACCTTTTCTAAATATAATGAATTATAATATTAATTTATGGTTTATTGGTTTTCACTCTACCAAAGGTATCAAGAGAGCATGTGTTCATGAATTTGGATGCTCATATTTTTACTAATTATCTTATTTTCTATTTGACCAATGTTACACATGATATTTTTGAGTCATTTATTAGAAATTATAGAGATTTTATATCACAATGGATACCTGTTGAGTGGCAGGAGGGTAGCGATAAGAATTCCCCATCAATTATTAAGTTGAAAGACCTAGTTGTGCAAATATATTCTCTTTATTAGTATCCCCATGAAATTATTCCTAATGTGATTATGTCTATGTGATATAGTGTGTATGAAGGATAGACATACACACCTGATCTCAGAAGATATTTCTAGAGTTTTTACCAACCTATAATATTATATAATGGTATAAATCAACCTTTAATTTTTAGGTCAAGTCTATGGTGACTATACTTGAATATATTGTGGCCCTTCCTTAGATATTATCGAATATTATGGTATATATTTTTTGAGAAATATAGAATACTTGGTGGGATAACCTATTTCAAAATGATCTATATGTGAGGCTATCATAGAATTAAATTCATGGTCATTTCATTGAGAATGTTTTATTGAGACATTGAGAAGGCTTAAGATATTATACATACTGTTTTGGAGAGATAGTTAGTGAGTGGTTATTCAAATTAATTTATTGAGTTTCTTTGGTTTTATAAATTTATATTGATGATTTGATTCTAGGGTCCACTATTTTAAATATGGTTTGATTCATTTGATCCAGTCTCAGATGAATTTCTTTCATCCCATATCTTCTTTTTATGATGTGAATCAATACCTTGTTACAATCAATAACCTATTTGAGGATAAACCTTGTAGTCATTTTGGTTCTTTTACTAGGTTTGGGATTATATCTTATAGTATATGAAAGAGAATATTTTTTCAATATTACTAGAGTGATGATAAAAAATCCAATAAGGGATGTAGTTTTTCATTTTCATTGAGTGGGAGGACTCCACTTGAATGTGATCAATGTGGTAGACCAGTTCATACACAACTGTTGTGAAAACAAACACCAGAGGATTATTATTATAGAATTATGATGAGGCATGAAAAGTCACAAAAAATATCATATAAAAATATTACATATTAATATATTAATATTTGTTACGTATAATTATGATCCATTCCATAACAAAAAAGTTTTTTTTTGTCTTTTTAAACTTGCATACACAGATAACTGGTACATTAAAGATCTATATTATCTCCCACTAAGTTATTAACTACTTGTTCCTTTTTTATACATATCAAACCTAAACCAATTGTTAATATCTTGGGGAAATGGAAAATGAAAAAGGGGTGAATTGTGATGATTAGTAAGGGTAATAATGGGTGATATCAATGATAATTTGATCACAACATAAGCATAATGGTTTGAAAAAAGTGCATAAAATTTTAAAACCATGATCGGTAATTCAAGGATCATAATCATGAGACATGGAATAAAGCATTAAAATATATTGAGAGATGAATAATATTAGAATTAAATAACACAAGCCTTCAGATAATAACAAAGGCATAAGATTATACCATAAAAGATTGGAAGAAAGTGTCGCATAATCATAATAATACAAATATTATGTCAACACTACTAACGATAACATCTATCACATGTTAGTATTAGGCTAACCACCCATGTAACTTTTTTGGGATTTGGATAACAACCCATATACAATATTTTGGTATTTGGATAACCTCCCATTTACCCTCATTTGGGATTGGGAAAACCTCTTACATACCCACTTTTTGGGTTGATATAACATCTCATGCAACCTATCTCAAGATTGTGATTACATCCCAGGTAACCTTTGAGCTCATAAATCATCAAACTTTACCAAATTCATTAGAGGGATATAATATACCCACCCATCACATAGTCATAATCCATTCATATTTATGCGACACGACTATGAAAAAATTTATCACTCTATCATAATATAACCTATGAAAAATTAAATGGGTTTTGTAAATATTTTATAGTAATAATAGTAAACCATCTAGAGAAATAATAAGGATGGTATCATAGAATCACATCCCTAATGAAGAAAAATTAACATCATATGATGTTATCATAGATGAAAAATGTATTTTAAAGATCATTGAAACATTTCATGAGGAAAATAACCTTTTTATTTTAAAATAACTCAATTAAAAAGAATAAAATTTATAAAATAAGAAGGAAAATATTTTAATTGAAATAAATTAAAGAAAAATAAAAATTGTTATTTTTTAATGATAATATTAAAATTGAAGAAAACTATTCAGTTATGAATATTAAAATTAGGTCAGTTTACATTTAAAAAATTATTTTATACTTAATAGTACATAAAGAGATGAAAATGATAGTAAAAAAATATAATCTCCCTAAATAACAATAGGAATTTAAAATTCATAATATTTTTGTGAGATTGATATTTTAATTTAATCATCATAAATTTTGACATCATATTTTTTTAATCATAATTTTATGTTCAACAACCAATGATTATATATTGATAGTGGCTCCATTATGACTAGAATCATTATTAAATCATAAATTATATATATATATATATTAAAATAATTTTTACACTATTGTTAGTTTTATTTCCCATTTGATGGAAAACAGTTGGAAATTGGTTGTTCAATCATTATAACAAAATCTCAGTTTATTTAAGATACTTCATTAATCATGTTATTTTGGATATAATAGTTTTATATATGGTGTAATAAGTAATAAAATTGAAAGTACTTGATTAATTATTACACCTATTTTTGAAGAAACTATAATAGATTTAGCTTTAATCCTTGAAAGTGTGAAATTATAGACAAACCAGGACCTATAGGATAATATAATGGATTTTGGGAAGTTATTAGGGTAGTTATTGTCTAATATCGAAGGTTTAGACTTTGTGAATATGGGAGAAGAGGCAGTTCTCTTTTATAAGTTAGGGGAGGGGAACTAATGGAATATCCTAATGTGTTGAATTAATGTTAATCAATTTTCATGTCTAAGTATCAAAATTTTTTATATAGGATGAGTACGAGTTGAAATCTCCTAATCCATTAAAATTTAGAGAAATTTAGGTGTTTCTAATCCTTATGTCTTAATTGTAACCTCTTATTAACCCTTTTTACTCTTACCGTTATTTTTTTATTTTCACTCTTTAGTTGTAATGAATTATAATATGAAAGGAAACATGAAAAATTAGTTGGAAATGATTTTGATGATAAAAAAATCCCATTAACTTGGTCTAAGATAATTTTTTTGTGAATTTTAAAATATTCATAAATATAATACACCACTGAAGTACTATTCAGTACTATTCAAATACTTTGAATTTAAAGAAAATAATATGAAAATTAAATTAGATTAAAAACATTAAAAACATCCATAATATTTTATATTTATCTGATTTTTTTTTGGAATTTAGCAATTCATCTATATTGGATTACTTTTATTGTTTTTAAAATTTATTTATTCGATTTTTCTATTACTTGAACAAGTAATATGTCAGTGTTGCATATGTAATAAAGGTAATTATTCCATTACTAAAAATAAAAAATAAATTACAATGATAAGAAAATTAATTCATATTTCAATCAAACCTAAACACAATTCATAACTATGATAAAATATTAGAGTTATTAAAATACAAAGAGTGGAATTATGTATTTATTTATTATTTAAATGAATATTGAGGTCATTATAAAATAAAAATGACACCATGTTTCTATATAAATAGATATTAGATTATGATAGTTTAACTAAATCACAAAATAGAAATAATTCAGGTGTTTTATAAATTTTTAAATCATTATAGCCTTATTTTAAACCCTAACTACATTTTTTACCCTTACTGTGGTGACAAATATTTACCATGGATAATATTCATAATGAAAAAAAATAAATCCCATATATTGAGAAAATTTAGAAATGATGATTCCAAATATGGAATCTATATTTCATGATTAAATTTCTATGAGTGGAAAAAATCCATTACATAATAAGAACACAAAAGGGAATAAAAAATGTTTTTAGAAAAATGAGTTTTTAAGTATTAAACTATATTTATTCTTATCTCATTCATATGAAAAAAAATTAGATGAGTTTTAATTTTTTTATTTGTATAAATAATTTATAAATTTAAATAAAATAATTTATAAAAATTGATTAATTTAATTTATTAAGATACAAATAAATTATATTTGTAGTTTTTTCTAGATAACAAATTTTTTTAAATTCATATTATTTTATCAAATGATATATCATGAATTGATCATATATATGTGAATTTTTTTTCCATAATTTAGTTATCTCTATTCACACCTCAAATCCAATGGATAGTTTCTAACTATCACATTAAATAATTGCAATTAAATAGTACAACATGGGTTGTATAATATAATTGTTATATGTAAAGAGAGCTATCAAATACCTCAAACTTATTTCAATGGAAATATATATAAAATCACCAGTTGTTATATTCAACCCCTACTAAAATTAACTTATTTCTGGAAATTACATAAATATGATATAAAAAATGATAATATCCATGTTTTATCAAATCCGTATAATCCCAAGTAATTTCATTGAATTTTTTATTCCTACAAATAACATTAAGAGGGTAAGTAGTCTTATTACATATTACTTATTCTCTACAATCCAATATTCCTTCCTATTGTGCATCATAAGAGAGATCAAGATCCAGTGGAAAACCCTCTAGGTTCATTTTATATAAATGATCATGTATATTATTCCTCAAGAGAGATACATGGAACACATCATGAATATGATAGAGGTTCGATGTAAGTGGAACATGATAAGATAAATTCCCTACTCGATTAAGAATCATAAAGGCACTGATATATATAGGTATTATCTTTACCTTCTTTCAGAATATCATAACCTTCTTATATGGATGAATTCATAAGAATATCTTCTCACAAACATTTAATTCCAGATCTCATCAGTGACTTTAAACATAAATCTTTTTTCAAATCTAAGATTCACTGATGTGTTGTTGAATGGATCAAACATTATATACCATTTCCTTATCTTTTTGTGGTCCCAAAACCTTTTTTCTTCAATTTCATCCCAGTATATTAGTTTTTTTCTCTCATTTCCATGCATCAATTCATAAGGATTCATTTAAATTCACAACTTGATGTTATTTTTGTAAGCAAATTGAACTAATGGAAGGGGTTTATCCCATTAATCATTAAATATGAGATAATATCTCAAAATATCATCCTGTGTTTGAATTGTTCTCTAAGAATAACCATATAAATAAGGATGTAAGTCAGTACAAAAACATAACATCATATCCAGTTCTTGATAAATACATTCCCAGAACTATGAGATAAACCTTATATCTTGATCAAATATAATATAATGTGGTACTCCATGAATCCTTATCACTTCCATAATGAATATTTAAGAAATCTAACCATGATATAAATCTTACTATATGGTAATGGAATGCACTGATTTTATAAGGCAATCAACTATACATGAATTAAAATTATGACCTTTAGATGATTTTGGGAATCTGAAGGTGAAATATATTGTGATATTTTCCCATTCCAATTACGGTATGAGAAATGATTGTAACAAACTTTAGGGTTATGTCTCTCATCATCTTGTTTCTGGAATACTAAGCATTGAGATATATACTCTACAATATCTCTCTTCCAATTATTCCATCAATATTACTGTTTAAGATCTACATACATCATTGTACTTCTAGGATGAATACATACTGCTAAGATATGAGATTTATTTAATAACTCCTTAATAAGGTTAGTTATTAATGGTAAGCATACTAAGTTCTGAAACATTATCATTCCATCATAATCAAGGTTAAAATGAATTAAATGTTCTTTAATAACTTTATTTATTCATTCTAAATTTATTTAATATATACATAGATATATTGTTAACAAAAATTTGAGAAAACTAATATTTCATCACTTCCTTTATGATTTACATATCTATAATTTAGAGATCCAAAAATATTAGATATTTTTTGATCCTAATTATAGATAATCTAGCATAATTATTTCAAATCAGAGCATTACCCACCTTATTCTCTTTCCCTTGGTGGTAATTAATTGAGTAGTCATAATCCTCAAACATTTCAAACCATATTCTCTGATTCATATTCAACTCATTCTAAGTAAAAATATACTTTATAATTTTTTAATCAATACATATGTCATAATTTTATTTTTAAACATAATCCTCGATATCATTGATGAAATAATTAAAATAGCTAACACAAAATCCTGTTTAGAGGAAACTTTTCGTGAACCTTTAATATTATTGAGGAATAATCTATCACCATATCTTTTTTGAGGACACATCACAGTCCTATATTTGATGATTAAATATATATCAAAACCTTTCACCACTATAGTGTAGTGTCAGAATATGTGTACTAACCAAAATTCTTTTTAGTACCATGAAATTTTCTCTAGATTCATCATGACAGTGTATCCGGAATCCCTTCTAATTTAACTTGGAGATTGTATTAGATATCAAAAAGAAATAATTCACCAAACATTGATAATATCAATCCAAACAATAAAATCTAGAGACCCCATTCCCTATGTTTGGTCTTTACAGATGTTCAATAGCTCTTTTTATTGATATATCCATTAATAAACACTTCTTTGAGATTTTATGAACCAAAAATGAATCCTTTTATTTCTAAAATTCAAACATGGTACATTTTTCATATCCTTTTTAGGGTATTAAAAAAATTCTCATACGATCCTTATGATCTTATATCCCATTGGAATATAAGATATTATAATTTATAAATACCCTTAACAAATAATCAATGTAATATCTAAAGACCCAATTCATTAAATCCATGATGATAACGAGTGAATTACTAATACTAATTGGGATCACTATAAATTCAAAGTTATAATACCTCATACAAAATGTTTTCTTAAATGTATCTTCACCTTTAATAATAAATTTATAATATCTATATCAGATATTAGTCTTGGAAACATATTAAGGTCCTCAAAATTAAATAAACAAAATCATCAATTTGGGGAAAATGATACTTAATTTTGATTATGATTCAGTTATGTTATATATAATCAATGAAGTGTCACAATTGATCTATCTTTATTCTTAATAAAAAGGTCATTTTAATCCCATGGAGATTCACTTAGCCGAATGAATCCCTTATCAAATTCTCTTTGAGTTTCTTTTTCAATTCCTATAAATTAACATGGGACATTCTATATGGATCCTTTGAAATAATTTCAACACTAGATATGAGATATATTAAAAATTGAACATCACAATATAAAGGAAGTATTGGAAATTATCTTTAGACACATGTACAATAAGAATAACTTCTATATAGACACTCTCTTAAAAAAATGAGATAAACATCATATTTAAAAAATAATCAAGGCCCATATAATGGAATTATTTTCATTATAAATTCATATTGATCCTCACAAAGTTATATGGTCATATGTTGGTTTCGAATATCAAATATGACTTAACTTACTATTAATTAAAATAGTATTTATATAAATAAATCGAATCCATCACTGAAAAAAACATAAAATTAAACTATATGGAGAGTAGAGAGGTTTACAAGAAGTAAATTTCCATAAATTTCAGTCATAGAATAATTATAGACTTGATATGAAATCATAATACCTATAAGAACCCAAGTCTCTTTTTAGTTATAGATCATATTTTTCTGTTGTTTTGATAAAAATAAGAGTTTCTAGAAATTTAATTCGTACACGCCATGTACTTTGGAGTACACACCGTGTACCCAGTTGCCACTGGTGACCATGTATTGTCCATGTAATGGCCGAGTACATGGTCGTGTGAGGTGACCTGGAGACCGCCTAAAGTGGGGGCCAGTTAAGGAAAGTACACTAAATGAACTTTAAATTAACACATCTTGTACTTTTCTATTTATTTGTTAAATCATACCAGGGTCACGTCTCATTCAAAAAAATAACTTCTTCTAGTTTCAACTTGTACAAGAGTGATGAGAATCACTGATTCTTCTCTGAGCCCCCAATCAACAGTCCATTCTACGAATCAACCACCATAAATTGAGTTTGAATTTCCACAGTGAGTTCTTCCTTATTCTAGAGAATCATTCCTTGATTTCTCCTCTTTCGTGAGATACACGTTCTTGATAATTTTTGTTGTTTTTGTACATATACGACATTATATGTTGATTCAAAAGATGAGGTTCAACTATATTGATCATCCAACGTTGAGGTAGGAGGTTTGTTCCTTTACTTAGTTAGTCTTTGAATTTTATGTTCAAAAGTGCCAAATACCATAGATTGGGGTATTGTGTGTTTAGGGATTTTAACCATGTTTATGTATGTTATGCTTGTTGCATGAGTTAGGGTTATTGTTTGTGAATAGGGTTATTTTTCCATACTATGGAGGTGTTTTCCCATGTTCTATTGGTATTTATTGTTTTGTCTAGTTTTATATATTATGATGCTTGCTTTCCATGCCTAGTGTTGTTAGGATGGAGTGTTTTATCTGATGTTGTGATATTCTTGTAGCTGTTTATACATGAAGTTCTTGAGGTTTACGTTGGTTGTGGATTATCATTTTTGCATGATGGAATTACATAGGGTTGTGGGAACCTGGTGCAGTTAAACCATAGGGGAAATGGATACCGAGGGATTTCATAGTGTCTGTTATACTTTTTACATTGTGAGACCATAGGGGGTATGGACATATGTGCTCCCTCAGAGGGTTTGTAGTTCCTCGTTGTGAGACCATAGGTGGAATTGGATGTTGAGTGCTTCCCTAGAGTGTCTATAGTTTACCAATAAAGGACCACATGTGGAATCGATGATGAGTTCTTCCTCATAGAGACTTTATTAAGGTTGTACTGGGAGGGTTAGATTGTGATTACATCCTAGAGGGCTGCTTTAGATTGTTTGATTGATTATGTTGATAAATATAAATTAATTTAAATGAAACTATATGACTATTTACTTTTGAGTAATTCCTTGTTTATTGCTTCATTTTTCTTATTGCCTACAATATAAATTCATTGACTATTAGGCACATATCATTGGGAGGTTTCCTACTAGGATTTATTTTACACCATTTTTGGGTCATGATTTTGGACCCAAACAAATTATATTATTATAGTTATAGATAAGGTCAATCACCCTTCTAATTTAGGTACTTTATTTCTACGGAGCTGGGGAGCATGTTTCCAAGATGAGGCTTGTGATGCTGAAGATTTGATTACTTGTTTTCCTTGGTACAAGGGTTTAGTACTGTACTCCATAATTATGACTTGTTTGGATTCTTTCCTAGATACTCATGACTTGCATAATTATTGATATATATTTATATATGCTTCATTTTTTAGTTACTTATATCCTTCCACTATTTACTATTGTATGGTATTATTACTACTTCTGCTTCTGTTATCTATTTATTTCCACTGTGTTAATCTATGAATGAGGGCATAGTTTACCCCATTATCAACCCTCACTGCTATTCATCAACCTTTGGAATTTTGGGAAATTCAGTTGAAGCCATGTGACCAACTGGGTATGGGGCACCTCTAGGCGGAACCCGGAACCTGGACGTTACAAAGTGGTGTCAAAGGAATTATTTTTTTCTTGACTTTCAGTTTGGATCCTATTTCCAGGGATATGAAGGAATAGGTACATGGTAATAAGTTTTTCTTTGAGTAGATAACTCTTGTCATATATGTCTTCATTAATAAAATATAGAACTATTTATTTTAAAATAAAATAATCTTTTTAGACATTGGTTTTGGGGAAATTTTATGTTGTCATTTTATATAAAATATGTTGTAAAAAACCCTTTACGTATTTGTAATGTTATTATATCTTGAATTCCATTTTAATGAATAATATTTTCTGTCAAATATATATATTCTTCCATCTCTTAATTATAATATCTTATTTAAATATATCATGTGTTATTATTATAATTTCCATGTCCATTTTAACATTTTATATTATAAAAGTTTTATGTTGTCTTCTATCTTTCTAGTTCTCTATATTTGTGAATACTATTTTTTTGGAATCATCAAAAGTTTTTTTAAAGGAACTTTTCATATTTTTTTTATTTTTTTTGTAAATTACATGACTATTTATTATCCAATTCTTTATTTTATAATATTTACCATACAAATATGGTATAAAGACACTTCTAAAATCTTTATAGTGACCATTATGTTTCATTACATATTCCATTCTTGTATACTATCCTTTATGACATTTGTATATATCATCTAATGTATATTTATAATTTTATTAGCAATTGATCCAATATATGTACATGATTTATCTCTATTCACCAATTGATTTATTTCCATACACTATAATTATGGTAATTAAACAATTCTATCCAGTACGTTATTATATTTTGATTATTTCAATCTATTATTTTTTACCCTCTTTAATATTTTATATACTTCAATATATGAATGTATAATATAATTATTTTCCATTCTTATTTGATACTTATATGTATTTTTACCTTTTAGTAATGACTTAATGATTATTTTATACCATATATTGTCCTAAAAAAGGTTCCCTAAAAGATTCATTGTCTATGATATTTATTTTACATGGAAAACTATCATGTCATTTTATTTTCATTTAATTATGGATTCACCAATACATTGATAGACATTCTGGATTATTTCATTCATATTTCTAAACTTAATTGAATATTTAATTTCTTATGTTATGATTATGAACATTGATACTAAATTGTAACGAATTTATTTTTCTATCAATAATCAATATTATGATTCATTTATGTTTTAATTCCTTTTAAAACCAAAATACATGTATATGTTTTGATGTAACAGTGGGACTGTAATTATACTAACCTCTATTTCATTAGGTATACCATATATCTCATGATATTATATGTAAGGTGTGTGGTAAGGGATCCATATACATTATGTAATGGTGAATGAGAAGTGATGTAACACCCTCTAGGTCAATAATACATATTTAAATTATTATATGTTATAAAATGCTTTATCTATTGGGGTTTCTAGCTTTTGGCAGTGTTCAACATATTTTATTTAGGTATATAATTTTGAACTATAGGGATCTATGATATGGCCCTTGGATCCAATTGGGGTGGGATGGATTTTTTTAGATTAAATTTTTCTCTAATATATAATGGGATGAGTGACAACAACATGGTGTGTATCCTTGATCCACAAAAGAGGCACAATGGGAAGGGATAACCCATAGATGTTATGCCATGCCATAGAATCCTGAGGACCGTGACCTGCTATTTTTTACTAATTGTGATACTCCGCACCATGGATAATTAAACTACCCTACATATTATCTAGAAAGTTATCTATAAGACGAAATCTATAAAGGCCACACGAAGGAGGGGTTGGGTGAGGTAGATCTATTCCATGGAACTTATGGCCATGCCATGAGGGGCTATTCTAGGAGGATTAAAATAAGAATATGATAACTTTCCCCCATCATATTTTAAACATTTCACTCTAAATTTCCCCACATTTTCATGAAGTAGTTTCCTCTAGATAACCGTCGGGTTTCTTTGCCTCTTTTTTGATATCTTGTATTATTCGGTGGATTTCCTAAATGTAAATTTGATTTCGTATGGATATATCCTTTTCTCTAACCCTTTTAACATGATTTATCATAACCATTTTTAAAAAAATAATTACAAATCGATTGGGGAAATCCTATGTTTATGGGTCAGTTATTAATGTGTTTTATTGAGTTTCATGAGGATCCACCTTTTTCATTACTCATGATTTTAAATGTAGCGAATGATATTTTTTCTGATTTCTGGTAGGTATCAGCACCGAATTTTTCTTTCCCTTATAATGTCAATGGTTATTGATATTTGAATTGGTTTTATATATGATTTATGGTTGTTAAGATTTATTTAAGGTTTATTATTAATTATTAATTTTATTTTATAATCTTTTGGTTTAATGGGATGATTTATTATGTATTTTCAAAATAAAGTTTTATTACACATATAATGTGTTAGAAAAAATGATATAAAGGTAATTATTACTCCATATAAATTTCAAAATATGTTAATAATTTTTAATTTCCATGTGTGGATGTTTTAAAGAATCTGAGAATGTTTTTTGGTGTAACAATGTATATATTGACTGTGGAATGATTATTGGATGTACTTAAAAGAACTTTAGCATGTTTGTAACCAGATGAATGGAACATTTAATGTATATTGTACAATAGCCATGGTTAATGGTCTAGTTAGATGGAGTGATATAAAATAATGTATATTTTCCTTAGTGATATTAAGTGAGAGACTAGAATTGGTATATTCATTTGTGTTGGATAGTGTAATTTGAGAAATTCCAAATTCCCTAATATCCATTAGTTCAAGCGCAGAGTGTGTGTAATAAAATTGATTGAGATTTTTTTAATTATTTTTCATTGTGTTATTTAGACTATGATGTTACTTATTCCTTTTTTCCTTCCATTTTATTTTGTTCTTACCTTATTGATTATATATATAAATATACGAATTGGATTGATTTCACCAAAATGAACGTATTTATGTAATATTTTAAAAGAAAGTGTTTATTAAAATATTTTTTAGACTACAGTTACCAATTTTCATTGTGGCTGAAATTCTATAGATTCATGGTTGTATATTACTGGGAATTTCCTCTCATTCTACTTATACCAATGGGGTATATACAAGATCTATTTTTAGGACATATGTAAGTGAAATGGAACCTTTTAGTATGGTATCAATTCATGAGATTATCTTTACTTAATTTGTATGGTTGATTATGGGTAATGAGGTATATTATTATTGTGGAGTATTTTAGAGTCTTTTTGTACTATTTAGGAAATTTGTATCGACCTATTCACCATTAATATTATTTTTTATCAATTTTATATATGGTTTTTTACTACTATATTTAAAATTTTAACATGATGTTAATGAAATTTTATATTAATATTTTAGTATTATAATTTCTTTGATTATTTAAATATTTTTAAAACTATTTATTTTTTTATCATGGGTATTCATCCTATGGATTTTTCATTGCAGACTTATAGAAGGAATATATGTGATGGATATTTTCTATTCCTAGTTTCAAATCATTCCCAATGTATTTCATTTTATAGCCTAATTCTTGTCTCCATCTAATGGTTACTGGAATGCACTTATATCCATGTAGTGTGAAAGTTTAGGAGACTAGTTATGTTTATTTAGGCTTGTTAATTACATAAAGGTATCAGATCCCTTATAATATTAGAGGTATAAAATTTTTTGGGGGATAGAATAAAACTAACTTTAGAGGAATATGTGGGAGGATTTATTGATAAGTCTTCTCATTATCGATCATTGAATTAATAGGGTTGTTTTTTTGTACTTTCATAAATTTTACTAAATATTTTAGGTCAAAATGATGATATTTGATGTTTTTATTATTTATTATTAATTTAAAAGAAAATTTTTATATTTATTAAATTTTAAAATTATAGTTTTATACTTCATAGTTCCTAAAAGAACCCAGTGAACCATAGAGAGGGATCTACATAGAATGTCCCATAGTATATCACTCCAATAGACACATATATAATTGAATTAGTCATTTATCTATTAATTAATTTTGGAAATAGGGTTGAAGTGATCTAGGAAACTTTTTTGATGATGCTTAATTGTTTTATAAGAAAGATAATCTAATTTTTCATTACGATAAAGATCGTAAAAATCCCTAGGTTTTTTATGGAATAGATCATCCATACCATTAATGGTTTCAAGAATATAAGGACATACAATGTCATACTCTCCAAATATATATCGGAATATTCTTGAAAAATGTTTATGGATTATTTTTTGTAATCCAATATATATGAGGATGTAATATGGTATATGATTAAAATGACATTAAGTAAAAAATTCTACCCAATGACATCCATGGTGGTGAAATCATATGAGTTCATTACAATGGAGGGAGGGAGTCATTCTATAATGGATTATTCCATTTGGTTTTATAAAATAGTCCATATTTATCCTCTACTCATTAAAGAGTATTATACCAAGGATAGACACTTTGGAATGGGATTCAAGAAGAGAATTTTGTTAGGAATCATTATTCTAGGATTAGTGGCCTATGTAGTGGAGGTTGAAAAATAAGTGATACACGAGATAGATATGGATGTATTTTCGTGGCTTAGTGTCGAACTTTTGGTGGGTGGGTTGGTAAAATGTCTTCATCCATCTAGAAGGGGAAGTAGGAGGAGTTCTTTGAGATTGCTGGATAGGGCACTCACCATTCCATGGATTTTGTTCTTGTGGAAACCTCTAGAAGTAAGAAAGTGAACTTCATTTAGTGTGTAAAAATAGGATACAATAGACAATATTTTCACGTGGAAGCTTAGAAATTATGTCAGTTTCGGTGTTGAGGTCATATGAAATGATTTTATATAATACCACTATAGTTTAGTTGAAATGTTTATTCCATTAATTTAGGCTCTCATGTCTTATTATAGGTGTCTTATAGTGTGGGATCATATTACCCAACCTAAGGGGATTCTCACCAAGATAAGAATATGAAATTTTGGATCATGTCTAGGTGTGTCTTTATGTTGCTGGGAATTTTCTAAAGGACTGCAATTTTTGAAATTATATCATGAGTGGTGTAGTATTTTTTCATAAAAATATATTATTCATTATTTGATAGAGGTTCACATCATTCATTTATTTCAAGATGTTTTATTGATTTAGTTGGATTTCAGTTTGATCTAATTTTTTTATGATGGATATATCCACTTTGTTGGATATGAAGAAGTTGAATGTCTTCAAGTGTTTATAGTTTTGGGAAGATATTTAAAATTTTAAGATTGTGTGGTATTTTTAAGTACTTGACATGAATTTTTTTAACACGTTATTATAATCGAATGTATGAATGGTTTTAACTCATATATATGTTTTCATCACTATAGAGTTTAGGAATTATATCTTAATGTGATTATCGATTTTTTTCAGGCTGAGTGGGATCCTACGATAATGAGGGAAGGATATTTGTTTTCTATATATATCCTTATTCTCATGCTAGTTATCCAATTTTTTCATTGATACAGTTGGGAAGAGTTTAGTTGATCAGTCTCTAATAGGGTTTCATAGGTATCTCAAGGTCTTCCATACCAATTTCTTTGGGTTTTCTCTATATAATTAGGTGGATTTATATATAAATTTATGTATAATATATGAATGATATTATTTATATATTAATAAATGGGTATTTCTGAGATGAATGAGTTTATAGGGATGTTGGTAGATCTCGATGGAAAGGGATTCATTCAACCAAGTGTTACATCTTGGGCATAACTAGTCCCCTTTACAAATATGTGAGAGGAAATACTCTAAATTTTCATTGATTACTATAAGATCAACCATGTGAGTGAAATGAATAAATAAACTTTTATCTTTATTTATAATCTCCTTATCCTACTCAAGGAAGTATTATGATTTTAAAAAAATTATTTTAGACCATCATATTGTTAGTTTATTGTTGGCAGGTGGATAAATATTAGAGAAATTTTAAAAGTAGGTATTAGATATGATTATTTGTTTATATTGTTCATACATACTAATTATCAAAATGTATTCATGGAATTGATAAGCTATATTTTCCACCACTATCATTCTGAATTTATAGTGTTGTTTTTAGATTATATATCTACATTATATATGATAAAAGAGGAGCATGAAAATAATTTGACATTATTTTAGAAACATTTAACTAAAACCACTTTATTCCAACCCATTTAAAATTATTTTTTAGATATAAGAAGTGATATATTTTGGACATGTGGTATCTAATAAGAATATTTATTGATCTCTTAAAAATCTAATTGGTGGTGTAGTTAAAGTGGCCCTAGATTGTGTTTGAGGTCCTAAGAATCTTGGGTTTAGGTTGGAACTAGATGAGATTCATTCATGTCTTCTCCAGGTTGGAATGAAATTTGAAATATTTAATAGAAAAAGGCATGGAGATTGATTTAAATGACAAATTTAATATGTATTTTGTGGTTTTAAATGTTAAGTTTACTTAAGATATCATTCTAGTATTTCATAAATTCAGAATGGGTTATGTTGTGTATTATAATGATTTTGGTGTTGGATTAGGGTTTGTGTTATTGGAAAGTGATCATGTAGTAGTTTATGGATCTTACCAATCAGAACCTATTGAGAAGAATTACAATATCATGACATGGAATTAGAAACTATGAAGAATTATATAATAATGTGAAAACACTAACTTTTTAGTGTGATATTTAAATTATATTCATATTATAGTAGTGTGATTTATATTTTCACTCAATGGGATTCAAATATACAATATAATATATATGCATATTATCTCTAGATTTTTGATTTTAATATAGTGTACACCCCAAAAAAGGGAAATATAGTTGTTTATTCCATGAGATGGAAATTACACTCCAAATAATTTAGAGAGGTTGAGGATGAATGGTGCCTAAAGGTTAGGTTTTCTGAGATTCTTATAGATTTGGAAGTTTAATGTGTACTGTTGTGGATGATTTTTTTTATAAACCATCTATTTCCACGATGATTGTATTTTGATTGATTAGGAATAAAATATCAAATATGATTATGTTAGTTGAGTTATAAATGGTGTGGATACCTTGGGTGACTTGTCTTGATCTATTAATGATTCCCTTTAATTTTCATAGAATTAACTATTTCCCTTTACATTGTGTGAGGAGGTTATATACTATGAACACTAGCCTAGTTGATCCATGCACCATGGGCCCAGAAAAATGTTCTATAACCATAAACACTGCTATCGGTAGCCTGGATTGAGGTGATTGGTTAAATATTTTATATCTCAGGGTCATAGATGTTATAGGATAAAAGTTGATCATTAATGACCAATATGTTTATGACCACTCCATCCAATTTATATATGGGAGTAGAATGTGGTTTCTAGGGATTTCATGATCGGGTTGTCTCATAATTTGAGTGATAAGGATGTTATTTTCATGGTCATTGATTCCTTAACAATGATTTACTACTTATTTACCATTATAGAGTTAATGAATATTGGGGAGATCATATGGCTATACATTTATGAGATCCTGAGACTCCATGGTTTGACTTAGATTTTTTTACCTAATTGTGGATCACAAATTACTTCTCAGTTCTTGAAAAGTATTCAAGAAGTAATATTCTCCTTGGTGAAGTTAAGAATGATGTATTATCCATAGATGGATAGTCAAACTAATCATTTATTCTAGACCCTTAAGGTAATTATTCATGTTTGAATTCTTGATTCCATAGGTTCTTCCTAGAAACATATTTCATTGGTTGAGTTATCAAATCAAAATTACTATCATGATTTGATTTATTTTGCTTCCTTTGGAGCCTTGTATTGCTTATAGTTTCGATCTTCTCACAGTTGGGGTGAATTGGGTGAATAGTCCTTATATTTACTGAGCTTAATATAAGAAATGATAGAGATTGAGAATTTGATATGGAAGAGTTTGGGGATAAATATGGTTTATTAATAATTATACACTAATCATCATCATTATCAGTTGGAATTTGATGTGGGTGATTGGGTGTTTATGAGGGTTTCTGCTCAGTTTGGAAACCATTATTTGGGAAGGAATTGTATATTGATTACATTATATATGGAACCATTTATGATCGTGGAACACTTTTGAATGTTTTAGTGTCATAAATATTTACCATTCTAAATGAAATCCATTCATGATTTATTCTTTTTATCACAAATAAAGAAGGTTCGTCCCTACTCGTCCCACATAATTAAGTGGGAGGATCTTGAGGAGTAACCCAAAACCTTATTTATTGAGAATAACATTCATATCAGGGATTAATAGAACAAAATACAATGAGGTAAGTTGATTATTTTGGTTTTTGTTTTGTAAATTTCTTTCAAGTATTACCATGGGACATGATATTATGAGTCTTTATTCGAATAACAATATCCTCTCTAGTTTTTATGTATTGAACCATGATGAATTTCTGAGTATAGAAAGTTGACTTTTGAGGGGAAATGTAACACAAACTAGGTCACTAGTATATATTTAAATTATTTATTTCTTATGAATCTTTTAGATTTTATATTATTGTTTTTTCATATATTTGTGTTATTTTTAAAGGTCTGCATTTTTGATCTAATGGGTACCACCTCCTAGCCAATGGCCTATGACATGCCATGTAAAATTTTTAGAGAGTATTCTCATTTACTTTATATCGGAGGATTTGGAATGCTATAGTAAGGGGATTTATGTAATAATAGATCTACTATTAAGGTATGTTCTGTGGAGGAAAACTCCACCCCATAGAATCCAGTGGGTGAGGACCTACTGGTATTTACTGATTGGGATTTTCCACACCATGGATCATTGGGTTTCACAATGTAGGTTCTTATAAAGGATATCTACACTGAAGACACTAGTGTACATGACATAGATAGTTTGGGAGAGTAATTTTGACTCCATGGCCCCTATATTCACACTTTCAGAGGATATTCCATGTAACATAAAAATTTAAAAAGTAAAACTTTTACCAAATCAAATTCTAAATTCATCAACCCATAATTTCTCTACATTTTTGAAATATAGGTTTCTCATGATATTCGTTATGCGTAATTCCTCCAATGTAATTCACTTAAATTATTCATTTTATTTCTTTAATATAAGCAATAGTTTTTATTATATTTATCCTTTCTACATCCATTTTTTTGTGTTATCTAATTCTATTTGAGTGTGAAACCCTAGAATGAAAGGGGCCAAATACAACGTTTAGGGGAACTAATTAATGAATTTTAATTGTTTTTTAGGATCTTGAGGATCTACCTTTCTAATATATTTTGGTCTTAATGCAAGGTTATGTGATTTATTCCTTTTAGACCTAGGTGCCTCTACTTAATTTTTCTTTCTATTGGCATACCAATAGTTCTTGAGATTTCCTTTTTTATTTATATGATATTTTTGAAATGATTAATTAAGATATAATTATGAATGGTTATTATTATTCATTACTTAAATTAGTTTTATGTGATTATTTCATAGGTATTTTTTCAAAGAAAATAGTTTTTTCACAAGCACTGTTTAAGATAAACGTTTTTCAATGGGATTTTTTACTCCAAAATAATTTCAAAGTTATTTTTCAATTTTTAATATATTTATCATGATATTTTATAGACTATGGGAATTTTTGATGCTTTAATTTTGTTTATATTTTCTATATAATTATTATCCAATCCACATGAGAGACCTTCAGTGTATTGGTAATGGGATGAATGAAACCCATTGTACAGATTGTGTGATGACATCGATTAGTGGCCCAATTAAACAGATTGAGTTAATGAGATAGATATAGACCATGAAAATTCGTACTATGATCCTAAATTTAATTAGATCATGCATTCCTACTGGTATACCTAGTAAACATTCTTGTTATGTTAGAACCACAGGTCCAAGCCCACGGTGTGTGTGTGATGAAGTTTATTATGATGTGTTTCTGCTTATTTACCATTCCATATTTTAAATTTTGTGTTTCTTATTCCTTATTTACATCATCTTAATTTTATGCTTGAAATATCGATATATATATATATATATAGTATTTTTCTTATTTCTATCAAAATCAAAGGACATATGTAATTTTTTCAATGAATTATGTTTTCAAAATATTTGTTTCCAAACTGTAAAAAAGGGGTTTCATTGGGAATGAATTTATATTGATTCATGGGGGTATCATACTAGAAATTTCTATACCCTACAAGTAAACTTGGAGTATATATCTAATTTTTTAAGACTTGGGAATGTGAGATAGATCCATGATTTATGGAATATCATCATTAAATACATCACACTTCTTTGTAGGTGGTGATAGTAGGTTATAATGTTCAAAGTTTGTGTGGTGTATATTCGATTCCTCGAGGATAGTTTAGGATATTTGGATTTGATAAATTTTGAATTTATTGAATTTTTTTCTATTTTATGTACAGTTATTGATTACAATATTTACATTTTCTATATAATTTTAATGATTTTTTACATGAAAATTACCACACAATTCATTTTTCTTTATTTCCCTATTTTTGAAATGTTTTATTTCATGTTTATATAACCTATGTATGGGTCATTATGTAGTTATAAGAGGAATCTGTGGGTTTTTATTTGGATTCTAAGGGTGAAATCATTCCCAATGTTTGCCTTTTAAAACCCATGTTTTTATCTATAATACATGGAAATCATGAACATTTTTCAAGCCTATGGTGAGCTAGGTCAGGTGACAAGTTGGGTTAGCTCATGCCAATTTGTTACAAGTGAGCTAATAACACTAAATTATTGTGAAAGGGTAGTGATCCACACACATTATTTTCTTATGTCATGGCAGGGATCCTCAACATAAGTTTATGATGTCATGTTTTATATTTATGCCCCATTTTATGGACTATAATGTTCCTAGGTTTGAATCATTTAACTTATATGTTATCAGTTCATATACCCAATGAACTCATTTTATTTCATATTTTAATGAAATATTTCTATATTGCACCTCATTACTACCCTATTTTTTGATCTCATAATCAATGATCTAATGATTTATCACATTTTTTATATTCCACAAACAAACTTTTGGATTATAGAATTAGTATTTTTTTTATCATAACCATTCTTTTATATATAACTCTAAGTGATTATATGTATAAAAGGGATAATGATCGATTCATTTGAGGTCGATGATAAAGTATAGGATTATAATTTATAGGTATTTATAGGTTGATTATGAATTATGTACCATGTTCTCAAAGGCCCTAAAAAGTTGATTGTAGGAGTGTTTTGTAATTTGTTTTATATTTAAGACGTGTATAAATGCTATACAAAATATAAAAGTTTGAATATGGGGGTTTCTAAATTTTTATTAGAGTATATTAAGGTTACTTTTTGGAAATAGTATATGGAAACATTTTGATATAAAGCCTTATATAGATATAATTTATATTTGGGTAACTAGTTTAAATATACTGATCATGAAAAAATAATTTGAACATTTATATAATAATATGGAATACCACCTATGAATTAATTCTGATGTTATGAAAATTAGATTATGGTTTAAATTTTATTATATTTAGTTTCATTCATTTGATTTTAAATTAATAAAATCAGTGGCTCAAGTTATCCCAATGAGATGTTTTCAGTAGAAATATTAATTTTTTATTTAATAGGGAAAAAATAAAATTCTTCCCAAATGGAGTATCAGATTTAGATATAGACTATGTAGTAATGATTGAAATGGTTTATTTACATTAGGGTAGTATTTTCTTAATTTATGGGCATGAAAGGATTGGTGTATAGTGGTGCCGATTGTTTTTTAATATTATTTAAAAAATAAAAAATGATTTTTTATAGTTTTAACTAGATATAAAAATTATAAATTACAATTTTTGAGGATATATATGGTTTATGTAAGATCCAATAAGGTGGTAGCTAACGTAGAGAAATAAACTTATCCATAGAATGGTAATTCATCATCATAGGATCTTTTGATCATTAAAAATGTATGGTTCATTGAACTCATTTTATTTATATAAATCCTTTTAACATCCCTCTCAAGATTCATGATTTTATTCAATTAATCTTCATATAAAAGTTTAGTATGTTAATCTAGTTATATAAATAAATGTATTTGGGCCTAGTTTCACAAAGTATGATGAATTGATTTTGAGTAATTCTAGAGAGATTTTGATTTCTAAAAAAATATTTCTATAATTATGAAGAAGAATTATAATATTTTAAAAGTGAGGTTATTTATGTTGAACTACATCAAAAAAGGTTTTTAATGGAACTTTATGGGTTGAACATAGTTTTTTATTTTTAAATATATCTAGGAGATATGAAATATTTCATTTTTTTATAATCTTAGGATCTATTAAAATTTAAGAAGAATTAAAAAGAAATATGTATGTCACAACATTGTAATTAAAAATAAGAATATTATGATAATCGTATAGTATTAATTGAATAAATTTATTTCAATTCATATTTAAGAAAATATTCTCCCAATCACCCCCTATTTCTATAATTTAACCCCATTAGTGATTTATTTACAAGCAAAAAATTATTATTTTTAACCTTGAGATGATATGAATCCTGTATAGACGTTTTAAAAAATATAGAGACTTTCAATATCTACACATCCCCTTTTGGTGGTGGTAGGAGATTTAGGGAATCGATAAAAAAATCAAATTAATTCAGTTTATCCCCAAACAATAAGAATGTTTAAGAACATTTCATAGAAACATCAGGTTCTTACTCATACTATATGTGATGGTTCCAACCCTTGAGTTTATCTATTAATTTTATCATATGGATATTGAATTTTAGTGTTACCAATACCCCTAATAATATATTCTGTTGATATAGAGTATTCATGACCATCAGATCTAAATTATTTTAAAAATCCTCATGTGTAATTTTTGGCCATCTATGAATTCTAATTCTTGTGTTGGAAGCTATTTTATTATCACGGTCAAAAAATGGTCCATGTATCCACATTGGGAACAAGAGATATGGAACCACTTGAGCCATATTTGACTATGATAACTATCTGATCAATGATCAAATGCTTAATAATCTACCCCACTAATCGTTGGTGTAACATAATGTGATGGAATGTGGGATATGATTTGTGGAACCCCATTATTATATGAATTATTCCCATACTATTAGGGAATTTTCTAGATCTAAATTTTTTATGAAACATCTATTTAACACCTCACAACACCCTAGACAAGTTGTAGCTATTTTTAGATATTTTGGATAACATTAAATAGTTATTTTATGTGGAAATTTAAAGTAATGAGAAAATAATTATTAAAAAATAATTTTAATTTAATAATGTTTTAAAAATTTGGATTTATGTTACATTTACTTCAGTCATCGAGTATCCTTTTAGTATATTAAGAAAACTCCTTGGAGTGTGAATTTTTTGTCAGTTTAAATGATTATTTTAGAAATTTAGGTATAATAGTAATAATAATAATAATAATAATAATAATAATTAGTATCCTTTTAATTAAACATAACTTGGTTCTTGAATTACTAACCTGAATGGGGTACTTAAGAATGAGAGGTGGTGATTTGTATTTATTAACAACCAAGTGGATGAGATAAGTGGTTCATATCAATGAAAGGATAATCATTAAAATGGTATAATGATATATCCAAAATTACGAAAAAACCACTAATGGATATTATGAAATCATAGTGAAATAATTAATTTGAAGTTTCTATCATATATGATCAGAAAAAATGGAAATGAGACACTAAATAATAAAATATAATATGAATTGGTGAAGATACAGTAGAATTGTATGAATGTTTATAAAGTGATAATGATGTATGAAGGCTATAAAAATTTAAACTTCCAACTTTTAAGGTATTATAGAATATAGGAAAGATATGATGGAAAATCAAATTTTCTAATTTACAGAATGATTTCTATATTTTTCTTAATATCGTGTAATGAAATTTATTATGATCAATAATTATTTAATTTATTTCAATGGTAATGGTTGGATATGATGGTTAATTTATTAAATAATTAAGATAGATAAAGTAGTGGTATATCACTAATGATGTCTTGTTCCCTTAATTTTGGAACACCACTATCAATGAATGAAAATTTTTCACTAAATTATTTGATTAATGGGAATACAATGAAGAGTAGTAACTTGGTATTAGAAGTATAAAGTGGTGGAGTCTTAAGATGTTGATTCATATAACTTCTCATTAGATGATGAACTTAAAAGAAGTACCTTGAGCTTCCTATGATAAAATAAACAGAAAATATAACAAGGAAACTGATATCATCCATGTTATGATGAGGATAGATTATTAATTAAATTTATATCAATTTTCTATTCTTGAATAACAATTTTCTCTGGATGATCCTGGATTTTTGAAAATCATTAAATTTTTTGTGATATACTATCATGATCATACATGGATTTTTTAGAAATGTATAGATATCACAAATTTTATATTTTGTTGTATTTATGTACTCATATTTTTGAAAATATGACATAAATTGAGACTATTAGATATTAATTGAAATAGTGTATGAAAATGGATCTCTTGGTATCTAAAAATCGTGTTAGGGATTGAGTGGGAAGAATAATAACAAAATCACTCACCCATTGACCTCGATTAAAAATGATGATGCTTTATACATGTATATAACATTACTCACTCATACCTATGATTTATTATATGACATATATTCTATGGATATTAGTATATATGTGTAATTATTCCAATACCTTGGTATATAGACTTAGTATCATTGATTTGTATTTCCTCTGGTATTTAAACATGCATACAACTAGCAGAATTAGATATGGGTATTCCCTCTAGTACTTATGATACATTTGGATATGTGTATTTCATATAGAATCTCATGATCATATAATCCAGGGTGAATAATTAAACATGAAATCTATAATGAGATGTTTGATTACATTTTTATTAATTTCCAAATAAGGAATATTTTTTTGTGAGTGAGATCAAAGAGATACATTGGTGGATTAATCAGTTTTGATCACACAAAAATGTTATATTATTTTATAATATTAGGTGGCATTTTATTACCCACACAATACTAATAGTTATTTCACTTATATAATATATGTTCATACAGTTGGATCACTACTTGGATTGGTCATTCTATGTATCAGTATTCTCAAAACGATATGTGTACTTTCAGGTCATTCAACTTGTATCCAGAAATATTATCTAATATGGATGATAGATTATCACAGAGCTAAAAGATAGATGGGTTATGTATATATTTTTTGAAGTATATATTTTATTATGAAATCCACCCCTATGTCATCAATTATTAGATGGAATATACTGAAAATGTGATGGTTCAATAAGGTTTTTATATTTATATTATTTCACATTATCTCATGTATATTATATATATATATATATATATATATATATATGTTACACTTTTTGGTTTACATTTCATGCATATCATGATGTTCGCATATGGTATCAGTTGATAGGTTTTCGTAGAGGTAATACCTCCTATGATTGTGTGAAATCTATAGTGCAAATATCTAGCCTTTGGCCTAGTAGAGGAAAGCACAAGGACTTAATATACTAAAAATCCAAGATGCAATATATTGGTATTAGAGTAACATAATTATGTTTGACTTAATAATATTTTATTATTGGATGAGACAGTTTAGACTGAGTCTTTTAAAGTATTTTCAATACCACTAGTACTAGTATAAGACTTTTAAAAGGCTCCAGGAACTGATGTATTCCTTATAAGGAATGTTAATGATGACACATAACTATGAATTTATTATAAGAATTAGGGTTGTGTATGGTGGATCATTCATCTTATATATCCTGGTTTTGATTTTTTATTTTCAAGGTTCTTTATATTTCATTTAAGATAGTCTATAGGGGCCAGCCTAGTTGAAAATATATTAACATTCTCAACATTAGCTATGATTTCAAGGATGAGATTCAATTTGTGAGATAGTATTTAGGGATATCAATTATTAGGATTTTGTGTTTTGTATATGTGGTTATGATGATGAGTTGAGATGGAGATAGAAAATGGTACACTATGGAATATATCTAGATAAATAGTTTTAAAGGACTTAACTTTACTTTAATTGTGGACTTGTTATGTGGTAATACCAGTTAATTTTCGGATGGAAGAGAAAGTCATTGATATACATTGAATTTAACTCTTTTTTACGATGAGTTGTTTAGAAAATTTTTGAACTCTTACTTGTCATATATTTACTACATTATATATATCTATATGAAGTTAAGATTTATAAAACTGAGTTTACACCCATTATAGCTTCACTAATGGGTGTTTATTATGTTTTGGAAAAATTTTATTAGAGTATCATAGAACAAGTAGAGTGGGATCCAAGATATTAACAGTTGTGATGAATTTTAATTTTATGAATTCTTTCTACAATATAATATCACTTGGATAATAAATACCAAAATGTTATTTAAATGGAATTATGCAGTTCATTTATTCTTTGCTTCTAGATAAGGGAAAAAAATATAGGAATTTATAGTGTTTCTATCCATTAATGATGATATTTTTCGTTGGTTGGGTTGTGTACAAGGACTGGAAATAAACTATATTTTTTATTGCAAGTATTGAGAGAATATAATTGTTAGGTCTTTTGATAACATCTTCTATGGCACATTTCACTAGTTTGGAGTTATGTTGGAGCTCTAATAAAGATCACTTGTGAAATTTATACCTGGGAAGGCCATATTATATAGATTTGGTAGTATGGATCCCAAGGGTCTTTCAAATATTGTGTTCCATTGATGAAAAAGAATTTGTTGGGGAGATTTTTGAGATAATGAATCCCCCATAACTGTTGTTTTGGAAATCAATATATACTTTTTAAGTGATTTTCCTCTATAATGTTGTTGTGTTGTTTTTTTTGATTGCAAGATGAATATATGGTGAACTAAATTTCATTAAAAGATTAATTTTACTAGATATGCATGAACTTTTGTGGTTAATAATTACTACCACCAGAATATGGGGATATATAACGAGTTCATAATAAGATAAGTAAGTATCTTTTATTTCTATTACAACCGACTCTGAAAAATATAGATTTAAAATAATGGAATTTATTACAAAATCACCTATAAAATGGAATACATATTTAAGGATTTTTAGAAGTAATATTGAAAATTGTTATTGTTTTTTAACATCATGATGTTGTGAAATAGCTTATTGTAGGGAGAATTTCTGAACAATTTGATCATTTCCTAATGAAGTGTTTTGGATAAGAGCTATGTTTTATTCATTTTATATGTAAATATCCATAGAAATTTTTTCTTATATTGATTTGTAATCTAATCACTATGATTCAAATGTTTGAAGGTTTTTAATGTACTCCTAGGTTTTTATAATTTCATGTGGTCAACGAATTCCAGGTATGAGAAGGAAGAGATAGGTTTTTTTGGATCTTAGGTGTTTGAGGGATTCAATGGACTAGAGGACAGAGCTATTTCTGATAATTATGATAAAGGGATTCTTGGGATAGGAATGCATATTATAGTGACCCTATCCTTTTACATATATCGTTACATGATTTTATGTATAATTGAAACTCAAATTACAATATAAGGATCGTAAATTCTAGTGTCTTGGAAGACTAGTTACATAATAAAACTTTATAGAACAACTATTTATTTAATCATCAAAATGAGATCCTAATTTCCATCATGCTCATACATATTTATAGGATAACTTGGAGATAACATGAACAAAGTAATGATATAAAAGCCCAATAAGGGATTAATCACATGAATAATGCTTCAGAATATTGGTTTGGAAGCATGAAATACAGATATAAAAAGGAATTTAACATAATTAAACATTTTAAACTATAAAATGTATAACTTGGGATCATATAAAAATGGAATCATAGTAATGTGTAAGCAAAATAAAACTTGAATTTATCACGAGTCAAGGATCATTGCACTTAGAGGAGCACAAGTTATGGTAGCCCACCAGGACCATTCCACATAACATCCCATAAGACTCAAATATACCCAATGCATTGGTGTGCTATTTGGGAACACCCATCATAAAATATTCATGAATACGATTTCCACATATATAATCATACATAATTAATCACACATAAACATACAAGAACCATGGAAAGAAATGTGTATCATAATCATGTCATAAAGCATAATTTAATTGGCGTATCATACACGTGTCCCTGAATGAAAAGAATTAGAATATACATGGAAACTCATAAGGGAAAATATGCATATATCATGTTAAGTGATGTAAAATAGAAGTGATAAAATTTAAAATGAGTATTTAATAAATTTTAGCATGAAACCATTTTAGTGAGGTTTTAAGGAAAATACTAAAGAGAATTTAAAATAAAAAAGGGAATAATATTTTATATATAACCATAATAGAAACAAAATGTTTTAAAAAAATCCAGATTTTATAAAAACATTTTTGGCTTATAAAATATGGTATAGTGCACATGAAATTTCATCAAAATTCGAGTAGTTTCCTTAAAACGGGTTCGCATACCGGGAAGTATTGAGGAGGGAATTACTTAAAAGCATGAATTTCTTAGAATGAGAATGATTAACAGATCACGATACATGATCTTGAACATATAAATAGATATTAGAAGATGTACATAAATATAATATAGGATTTAATTTGGGTAATAAGAGAGTATGAATAACCTGAAGGAATAGTGGAGGTTTTGGTAGAATCTCTTACCTTAAGTCTGAGGGTGTTCTCTACTTGATATTAATAACCTGAATGAAAAAAATTATGTCCAATAATTAATAATTCCATAACCTATTTTACATGAAATTGATTTATTATATCCTTTTGTTGTTCATTCATAACCTTTTTTATTGGTTATGAGGTTTAATTTCATTTTTTGAGTCTGTTTGTTTCTTGATTATTTTACATATATACATGAATGGATAATCACATAAAATGAGAATGGTATTATATAATCAGAGTTATATTTTGATATTTATTATTCCTAAGGTTACATGTTTATAAATTTAATTTGGTTACTTTGGGTTAAAATGAATCATTATATAAATATTTAGTGATAACCTTTTGGGTTAATTTGTGGTCTTGGATCACATTGAACACCTTTTGTATTATAAATCAATACCATGTGTAAAAAAAGATTCCAGAACCATATATGAAGCATAATACATATATTATATTCTGGTTAAACTAAATGAATGTTTTCATAACCATAATTTATGATGGTAATATAAATTGAAACCCATCGTCCTTGAATGTGGTAAATTAACACATCTATAATGGTGTTTTTTCTACTAGTATAAAAGAAGGGTAAACGAGAGATGATAATAAATTATTCAATTATCACAAAACAATTCTTGTACATATAAGGTACTGAAGTTTTTAGGAAATTTGTATGAGGAGAGGTAAGGATAGAAAAGAAAATATAGGAACATGAAAGAAAATTAAATGAATTGAAAATAGGAATTTACCTCTTAAATTAATTTCCCTTTAGAACCTCTTAATGAAAGAGGATTTCGTATTTTGAAGAGACCAATGGCTGATGGAAGTGGTATAGGATCTTGGGGAGATATTTTATCATAATTTATCCAAGGAACAATTCTTTATATGAGTGAAGAGATGAGGGGAGTGTGGGGGGTGTTTATTGTGGGGGGGGGGAGGGTTTTCTTAATATTTTAATTATTAGTTCATTATTTCTCCATAAGACATTAAATTGTGATGATTACATGAAAAAAATAGTAAAATGTGTACTTTAGTTTGACAAAATGTTTATTTAAATCATCCATGACTCAAGCATGGTGCATGAATTTAGGTTTTAGAACTTATCGTAAATTAAAGTATTTACTACGAACAAAAAAGTCAAGCATTTCAGAAAAATCCCAAAAATTCACCCTCACAATTTTTCAATATGTAGAATCCAAAATTGAACTCCATTTTATGAAAATAATTTTCTAAATATAAGAAATATAATTTTTAAATATACTCATCATTTACATGAAAAATACATATTTTAAAATTATAACTGATTTTATAATAATTTGTAAAACTAACTAAGGTCTCATAAAATTATCCTATAATAGTAAGACATATAAAAAATTATGAACATGTTTTATGGAAATGAATTTTCTATTTAAATTATTAAATTTTTCATAAATTTTTAGTTGAATATTTATGACTTATTGAAATACAAACACTATCATATTTTTACTTAAAAGATAGATAAATTTTAATTATAATTTCATTGGTTGGATGATTTAATATTAATAAGGGTCCTATTACTATTCATAAGGGTAAAATTACTATTCATAAGTGTTAGTTACTATTCACCAAAAAATAAGTTTGCCTTATCGAACTACAAACATCTTACTAATTAAAAGTGTTTATGTCAAATTTTCTAAATTCAAATCATAAAAGTGAAAATATTATGTTAAAAGGTCATATAGTACTTAAAAGTTCATTGTGTTGTGATTTCATGTAATTATATGGAAAATTATAAGAAAGTAATTTTCATTGATTAAACTTTGGTTCATTACATTCTTACCCCCTTATGAAATTTCACCCAAAGAAATTTGTTTTACAATATAAGTAGTAAACAGGTGTGGGTACTTTTCCATTAATTCCTCATCCAGTTCCGATGTTGCCTTTTCATAGTTATGGTTCCTCCATAGTACATTGACCTAGTGAGTAGTCTTTTTACGTAGAAAATTATCTCTATGATTCAATATCTTCCCTAAATGCTCCTTGTAATATTGATTATTCTACAACTTTACCATCTCGGAAGATAGTACATGTGAAGGATCTAGTATGTACTTTCCAAATATGGATACATGGAATACATCGTGTACTTTAGACATGGTATGTGCAACTGCTAGTAGAGAGGCCACAACTCCAACATGAACAAGAATCTTGAAGGTTCCGATGTACCTGTAACTTATATTTCCTTTCTTTCCAAATTTCATGACCTTCTTCCATAGAGATATGAAAAGGAATACTAAGTCTCCAACTTTTATGTCATGTTCAAATCGAAGGATGTATGCATAACACTTCAATCGACTTTGGGATGTCGTGATCTTTTTATGAATTTATTTCACATTATCTACCATTTCTTCAGCCATTTTAAGTCCTAGTAGGCTATGCTCACTAACTTTGTCCCAACATGTTGGTGTTCTGAACCTTTTCCCATAAAAGGTTTCATATAGTTCCATTCAGATGCTGGAATGGAAAATTTTGTAGTAGGATAATTCTACCAGTGGAAGATGTTGTTCCCATCCTACTTTTAAGTCCATAGAATGCACTCGTAAAATCTCTTCCATTTTCTGAATAGTTCACTCTGACTGGCCATCGGTTTGTGGATGATAGGCCTTACTGAAGTTCAGTTCAGTTCTTAAACCATGTTGGAATCTTTTTAAAAAACATTGAGGTGAATCTCGGGTCTCTATCGGATACAATAGATAATGGTACACCATGCAGCCTTACCATGTAACGCCCCGACCCTAGTTACCCAGAGTCGGTGCATTATTACATAACATTGGCATGATCATGAGAAAGATCAAGTCTCGAAAGACCTAATAGTTTAGTAGCCTTGGAATAACTAGATACATCCATAAATTTTTACATTACATCATAAAAAAAACATCTTGTCTTCATATCCCCTCATACTATCCCTGCAGGTCATTCATAAATTACTTCTTCATAATCCTGGAAAAAAAATAAAACATTGAAAGGGGTGAGCTCGGATGCTCAGTAAGGATAACATTATAGCAGAAGCTTTCATAAATAATCATAAACACTTAAGGCAATTTATAACTAAAACAAAAGCCTTTGAAACTTGAACTTCAGCATAAAATGGCAAAGGTAAAATGAAATAATGCCATTTACTTAATCACATGGATATTCTACTAGTCGAATGATCACATGCAATATCAATAACCACTTTCATAATGATGGAATGCATAATGCCAGACTATCATAACCACATAGCCAAGGCCTCGTGCCAAGACTACAAATAAGATTTTGCCAAGGCCTTGTGCAAAGACACTAGTTTGTCTCATGAGACCTACCGATGCATCGAGGAGCTATAGCGGGCTCCACCCGTCACTTATTAAGTCCAATGGATTCCTCATATGAATAGGTTTAAGCATAAAATAAACATTCGTATTAAAACTAGCATACGAAATGTCAATACTTTAACCACAAACCATGAATGGTATAAAAATAGAACAGCCACAGTCAAATATAACTCATTTGATACAATATGGAAGATTGTATTGTATCACATTAACCTCAATCATGAATAATGAAGGATGTTGGCATAGATGAAAATAATCATCAAAACTATTTGAGAGAAATATCCCCCTTTTCTTGAAAACATTTAAAAGTCACACTATTTGTCAAGAAGCCATTTAAAAATAGATTTTTGAATCAAAGTGTCCCATACCACTTTGAAACCTTTTAAAAGGATTTTTAATTTCTAAACTTTAATGTCCATATAAATAAATCCTTAAAACCATTTTTAAAACATGGACATTAATGAGAAAGATTTAGATGAATAAGTCTTTAAAACATTTAAAAATGGTATTTTAGTTAGAGATTCTAACCAAAAGAGAGACACTTGAATGAAAATAATTGAGGTAATAAAAACTTTGTAATATCATGAGAATAAAGGTAATTCATGATATACTATGTCAAAGTACATTATATACACCACATAAAAGTGATTTGGTGTATATCAACAAAGAAGTCTCAATGGAATGTAAGTTGAGATGAAATATCTCATAAAGGCCATATCCTTAGGTTAAGGATAAATCAACAACATAATTATGTGTGAAAAATATAAATACACTAAATATGATTGGATATTCAGTGTAAAACAATCAAAGTATATTCACACATATTCCTGTTAAAACAACACCAACGAATTGGATGTTTAACTCAACAAATGGTGAAAGAGTTAAAATTACTCTTATCAAATTCATATCAATGACTTGAGAATTTTCAATGGAGTGATTATGTGTATCAAAAGTATATCCACAGGAAGGGGAGTGGAAATTTTGACATAATCAAATGAATAGTGATTCCACACATAATCTTGGGGTAATATAATCAATGAAATATGCGTAAAGCCAAATGAGTGGAAATTGAAATCTCAAATTCCCTTATTGATTAGGTAACTTAAGAAACAAACACCCATGAAAGAAAGATCATACCATGATGATGTAAATACCCATAAAATAAAGTATATTACACAATGAATACAATCATGGGTAGTACACATACACCACATGCAATAATTAAGTGGTGATCAATGGAATTATCACGGAATTAAAAGTGAGACAAGAAACCCCTTACCACGTTAATCAACTGAGTCACATGGCCAAAAGTTAATAACCACCAAATGATTTACAGAATAACATGAATATAAAGTGAATCATGATAATATATATCAAATGGAAGTACACAATACACCACTTTCAATAATTTAGTAGCGAACAATGGAAATCTCACGGAATTGAAAGTGAGATAAGAGAATCCCTTACTTTGTACTTTTTCCTTGGTCGATGGTAGGTTTACCTCCTGTATAATGGTGAAATAATTGTTATTGAATAATAAAAGAATCAGTTACTTTAATATGATATCATATATGATCTTTTAACATTGATTTGTTAATAATATCTTAGAATTATCGTCATTTCAGGTGTTAACGGGTTCATTTTACTTTATATTCTTTGTTATGTGAGCCATATTAGTTATTAATGGGATGTATATTATTCATATCCAGAATGGTATCAAGTCCTTAAACATCATTTTTAAATCATCAAATGATAATTATACTTGAATGGATACGATGGAGAATGAATCTCATCGCGTTCGTGGAGACGGTAGTCCGTACGTACGCACGAATGCTACTTCCATTTAATTTTTATTTTAAAAGAATCGAATCCAAATGATACATAGGTATATTACTATTCCAGTAAAATATAATATTTTATATATGTTACTTAAGTTCATTAACACCATCCTTTATACGTTCCATGTGTGGTATGAACGAGTCATATCATTTTAATGGGGCGGTAGTCCGCACTTCCTCAAATGAAATTATCGTATGTATATACAACATGAAACGAATAATTGTATGAAATAAAATGGAATTACAGAAGCTTATATATAAAATATATATCATTAATATCATATTTAATTACAGTGCCATCCTAATGGCCACCATGAGAGGCGGTAAGATGTATTTGAACAATCATCGTTTCGTGAGGCGTTAGTTTGCCATCCACAGAAACATTATGTTCATCATCCATTAGATGGAGTTGTGTGAATGTGTAGTTTGAATCCTTCTTATAACAACATCCTAGTATATTTTGGATACTGGTGTTGTTACAAAAGAAAGGAAATAAAAAGAGTTTGGGGGTTGGAGAAGCAAAATAATTTAAAATAATTTAAGAGAAAATGTTACCTTTAATTTAGGTAACTCACTTTGGTTGGAATCAAAGGACTTCTTGAAATGCTTTCTGCCTAAGGGGAAGCTTCAAGGAGGAGGAGAGGGATGTGGGGAGCTTAGTTGGGCAGAGTTTGGACGAGCCAAGTGGCTTGAGAGGTGTGAGGAATGAGTAGAAGTGGTCTCCTTTTATAAGGGAGAGGAGGGGCTCTTTAGGAAAGAGTGAAAGTATTACTTTATAATATAATTATATTCGGTTTATAATGGTCCAAAAATCATTGAGGTCGAAGATAAGATGACTCATATTCTAAATAACATCAACCAATAAGAATTGGACAGGTTTTAGATAATATTTTAATCATTATAATCTTATTTATTTAAATGATTTATTTATGAGGTAAACATTGCATCATTATTGTGTCATTAATATTTTAAATTATTTGATGTCTAAAAATTATAAATAAAATATCATTATGTAGGAAATCTTTTTAGCTTTATAATGAATATTTATAATCGAAAATCCAACATGTATAACCCTATGTAAAAATTGTTCTTTTAAAAGATGTAAGCTTATGCCATTTTTGTATTCATTTTAACTTAATTAAAATAAAGTGTCATTATCACTTACAAGTGGATCAATGGGGTCCCAAAATTGACCCAAAGATGCCCATGGTCGACCATGTATCAACCAATAGGGTTAAGACACGTTTTAGGGTAATTTAGTATTATTATAATATTATTTTTTAACCCTTATTTACCGGATTTACCCTTAACCATGGTAAATAAAATATTTACCGCAGTAATTATTCAAAATGTCTAAAAATAAAAGTTACCTATTTACACAATTTGAACATCCTGATTCCAAATATGGAATCCATTTTTCTAAATTCAAAACACAGAAGTGGCAGAAATTAATTTAAAATTAATTCCCGCTGTCAAAACAAAAAGCGTGTTTTTAAGAGATAATAACTATCAAAAGATTGACATTTGTTTATGTTCGGTTTAATTGTAAAATTATGTCCAATGACCAAAATTATATTAAATGGTAAAAATATATTCTAAATATACTTTAAAACCACTCAAATTCATAATTTATCACTATTAATTATTTTGATTAAAAAAGTTGTTTTTAATTAAAATTTAGTAATTTTTACTATTCATCAAAATATGAAAGTTATCCGAAAAGTACCAAAATTTCACCTTAGGATAAATTTGATATTTCGAATCCAAAAATGAAGTCCATTTTGAAATATAAAATATATATAATTTCAAAAAATTAAGTATTACTATTCATAACGGCTAGTTTGATCGGTTGTGGTGTATGTTAAACCTCGAAGTTGCGTACAACACACGCTACTGTTTTATTCAAAGGAAAGCGTACCGTGGAAGCTTGGGATGTTTTATTTTAAATTTTTTGATGTCCCCATTTAGTCAAAAAGTTTAAAATATTTTATTTAAAAAGGGTTCACTATTAAAAGTTGGTAAAACTACAATACTGAAGATGAATTTGTTCTTACATTATGTCTAAGAAACTCATAATATGGATTCTAAAATTATAAGGATTATATAAAGTTTAAAATTTAGTTAATACTATTCATAACGTTTTTTGAACGGCTTGTTTGGTAAGTCATGGTGCGCTTGAACTCGTTGTTGCGTGTAGTTCAAGTTATTGAATTATTTTGAAGAAATAACACACTATGAAATCTTGGGGTGTTACATTCTCCCCTCCTTCAATAAATTGCGTCCTCGCAATTTGAAATTGTTCTTCGAAAATAAAAGGTTGAAAATAGAAAATATATTTGTGGGAAAACCCACATCAGCAATTGGTTTACTAAAATTTAGTCTTAATATAAGGAAAAGAGAAATGAAAGGGTCACCACCAAATTATGATCTCGATTAGGAGAACATTGGTGGAAATTAGAGACATATAATTGGAGGAAAAACGTAAATATTTATAGGTAGTGGTTGAGGTCATCAATCACAAACAAGTATAAAATTGAGGTCCTTAAACTCATCGATCTATGATGATTTGAAGTACCATCGGTTCAACAAAATATAGGGTATTGGGATCACACATTTTTGACATTTCAAAATATCTTAGTTGAAATCCCACATCGAAAAATGAATTAATGAGGCCTCTATTTAAAATAAAGAGTGGAAAGTATGAAGATTACCGAAAATAACACATACTAGGGTTCCATGTAGGAAAATATGGATATGGAGGAGAAATCTAACCATCAATTATCTGATGGAGAGTGGTAGAGAACATGGCTATGAAAAGGCCAACAATCCCAAAGCCATAAATTAGTGATGATTTAAGGTACCATCTAGGACAACATTTTTTTAAAGTTACATTACATAAGGAAGAGGATTTCATTTATGATATTGACTAAGAACATTATGAGATATACTTAAATTTTAAGTAGATTTTCATTCTTTAATAAATTTCCACCACTAACTCAATTTTTTTTTAAACGATGAGTATTCAAGAAGACTTGGTCACACTGGAAGAGCTAGAATAAACTTCTATAGAATCACATGATCCATGCAGGATAAACCATATATTTACATTGTCTTTGAAGATTAATCAAAACCAAAATGGTTAGTGAATGATCTAATGATCCCCCAAAAGGATATTCATTGAGATAAATATGCACTAATCTTAATTTCTAAAATTAAACCAACAATACCCCAAAGTTAAATAGATACCATTCAATAACCAATTGTCCTTAAAATCCTTTAATATGATCCAAACTAATATTGAATCCCAAAACATAGAAGAATTTTATTTTGTAGTCTCCCATGTTACATTGTATCTCCAAATGACATCAAATACTCTTAAAGTCACATACTTAAAAGTAATTAACATCATCACATATTCTCTGTTATAGGTTAATCATTTCCATAAATAACCCAAATCACTATAAATCAACAATAAAAATGTAGATAAAAATCCACCATTACTCTACAAATGAAACCTCATTGTATTATATTTTCCTTGGGCATATAGTGTTCCTAACAAAACGAACATCTTCCAAAATAACATTTATCACTTAATCACCAAATCATTTTCCTATACCAAGGGTATTCATTTGATAAGACATAAGAACCCAAATCATCTTATTATTGATCAATAAAATCATTTAACAAAAAAAATAGTCATATTAACCAGGGACTTCACGTAGTCCAGTGGTAGGCGATAAATCCCAATCGCACTTTGGTTGTGGGTTCGATTCCCACAGCTTTGTCCGACGCGACGGGTTATCACACGGTCTACGTGTTGTCCTTTTTCAAAAACTATATTCTATAATATTACCAAAATGAGATAAATTTTTCAAAATAACATAATTTAACCACAAATGTTATATCATACTTTGCATTTTCATCCCAAATTATAATAACTTATCATTTTCTCAAATCCCAATGATCATATAAAACCAAATGGTTATTTATACCTATATCCACAAGAGAAGAGACAATTATTCCTCAAATATCATTCTCACATGGCAAACTGAGGGGTTACAAATACAAGAGAAAATTATTCCAAAGTAAACCCATCAACAAGGAGTGCTAATACTTTTTAAATTTTTCTCCAACCATTTATTTCCACATAGCTTCTTCTTTGAGCAAGAAAATATCCTATAAAATAGGACATTCACTCGGGTAATGGCCAGGTCCCCTACATTTACGGAAAATGACTGTAAATGGACTCTTGGGACCATTTTTATCTTCTTCCATAGTACTCTTCATTTTTCTTCAGCAATTCTTCACTTTATGTCCTTCCTTCCCGCACGTAAAACATTTTGTTGTCCCATTGAGACACTTTCCTGGGTGTCTCTTTCCACAATTCCTGCATGATGAAAATTGAGGTTTCTTTTCTCTATGGTCTCCATTGCTGGAGATCTTATCATTTATCACCTTTCTCTTCCTTGTTGAGTCTGGGAGTTGGTTAATATATATGTTGTTGATCATATTTTTGGAAAACTGATTTGGCATAAAGACGATATCTTTTACGCCTATCAACATTCCATTTTGTTGCTCATTTCCACCACCGTTCCCACCTTGTACATCATTCTCAAAGTCACTATGACTTCCTTGGAATCCAGCCATTGACTAAAACCAGAAAGCATTGTGTGAGTAATAGTAGTCGTAAAATCATTTAGAGATTAAAATGTCACCATATTCACAATTTGAAACATATTAGGATTAACCAAGATCATTTACTATCATCTTATGTATATATTACTTAAATCGGTTTGTAAAGAAAATGTAAATTATCCTAAGCATATCCCCCGGGAGTGTCGTAACCAAGAGTGCAGCAAGGCCCGTTGTCGTGCACCAGTTCCTGTTCGAGTCTAGCTCAAAGCGGTGTTTTCGGGTTTTACCCCTAGGTACATCTGTGCCAGAGCCGCCTCTACCTGCTCGTATCCAGACAGGGATGTATTGCTCGGAAAACTCACAAAATCTTTACAATACCAAAATTCTAGGAAGTTCTTTTATACTAATCCTCAAAGTTCATCTTAGGTCTACGTGCTCTAATCAGAGTTTATCTAAATCTAGCTATCAAGGTTTGTACTAAACTTCCTCTGATACCAACTGTAACGCCCCGACCCTAGTTACCCAGAGTCGGTGCATTATTACATAACATTGGCATGATCATGAGAAAGATCAAGTCTCGAAAGACCTAATAGTTTAGTAGCTTTGGAATAACTAGATACATCCATAAATTTTTACATTACATCATAAAAAAAACATCTTGTCTTCATATCCCCTCATACTATCCCTACAGGTCATTCATAAATTACTTCTTCATAATCCTGGAAAAAAAATAAAACATTGAAAGGGGTGAGCTCGGATGCTCAGTAAGGATAACATTATAGCATAAGCTTTCATAAATAAGCATAAACACTTAAGGCAATTTATAACAAAAACAAAAGCCTTTGAAACTTGAACTTCAGCATAAAATGGAAAAGGTAAAATGAAATAATGCCATTTACTTACTCACATGGATATTCTACTAGTCGAATGATCACATGCAATATCAATAACCACTTTCATAATGATGGAATGCATAATGCCAGACTATCATAACCACATAGCCAAGGCCTCGTGCCAAGACTACAAATAAGATTTTGCCAAGGCCTTGTGCCAAGACACTAGTTTGTCTCATGAGACCTACCGATGCATCGAGGAGCTATAGCGGGCTCCACCCATCACTTATTAAGTCCAATGCATTCCTCATATGAATAGGTTTAAGCATAAAATAAACATTCGTATTAAAACTAGCATACGAAATGTCAATACTTTAACCACAAACCATGAATGGTATAAAAATAGAACATCCACAGTCAAATATAACTCATTTGATACAATATGGAAGATTGTATTGTATCACATTAACCTCAATCATGAATAATGAAGGATGTTGACATAGATGAAAATAATCATCAAAACTATTTGAGAGAAATATCCCCCTTTTCTTGAAAACATTTAAAAGTCACACTATTTGTCAAGAAGCCATTTAAAAATAGATTTTTGAATCAAAGTGTCCCATACCACTTTGAAACCTTTTAAAAGTATTTTTAATTTCTAAACTTTAATGACCATATAAAAAAATCCTTAAAACCATTTTTAAAACATGGACATTAATGAGAAAGATTTAGATGAATAAGTCTTTAAAACATTTAAAAATGGTATTTTAGTTAGAGATTCTAACCAAAAGAGAGACACTTGAATGATAATAATTGAGGTAATCAAAACTTTGTAATATCATGAGAATAAAGGGAATTCATGATATACTATGTCAAAGTACATTATATACACCACATAAAAGTGATTTGGTGTATATCAACAAAGAAGTCTCAATGGAATGTAAGTTGAGATGAAATCTCTCATAAAGGCCATATCCTTAGGTTAAGGATAAATCAACAACATAATTATGTGTGAAAAATATAAATACACTAAATATGATTGGATATTCAGTGTAAAACAATCAATGTATATTCACACATATTCCTGTAAAAACAACACCAACGAATTGGATGTTTAACTCAACAAATGGTGAAAGAGTTAAAATTACTCTTATCAAATTCATATCAATGACTTGAGAATTTTCAATGGAGTGATTATGTGTATCAAAAGTATATCCACATGAAGGGGAGTGGAAATTATGATATAATCAAATGAATAGTGATTCCACACATAATCTCGGGGTAATATAATCAATTAAATATGCGTAAAGCCAAATGAGTGGAAATTGAAATCTCAAATTCCCTTATTGATTAGGTAACTTAAGAAACAAACACCCATGAAAGAAAGATCATACCATGATGATGTAAATACCGATAAAATAAAGTATATTACACAATGAATACAATCATGGGTAGTACACATACACCACATGCAATAATTAAGTGGTGATCAATGGAATTCTCACGGAATTAAAAGTGAGACAAGAAACCCCTTACCACGTTAATCAACTGAGTCGCATGGCCAAAAGTTAATAACCACCAAATGATTTACAGAATAACATGAATATAAAGTGAATCATGATAATATATATCAAATGGAAGTACACAATACACCACTTTCAATAATTTAGTAGCGAACAATGGAAATCTCACGGAATTGAAAGTGAGATAAGAGAATCCCTTACTTTGTACTTTTTCCTTGGTCGATGGTAGGTTTACCTCCTGTATAATGGTGAAATAATTGTTATTGAATAATACAAGAATCAGTTACTTTAATATGATATCATATATTATCTTTTAACATTGATTTGTTAATAATATCTTAGAATTATCGTC
Organism: Viscum album; assembly: GCA_963277665.1. Taxonomy (NCBI): domain Eukaryota; kingdom Viridiplantae; phylum Streptophyta; class Magnoliopsida; order Santalales; family Viscaceae; genus Viscum; species Viscum album. The sequence goes on from OY728164.1 coordinate 198,051,763, forward strand.
ATTTCAGGTGTTAACGGGTTCATTTTACTTTATATTCTTTGTTATGTGAGCCATATTCGTTATTAATGGGATGTATATTATTCATATCCAGAATGGTATAAAGTCCTTAAAAATCATTTTTAAATCATCAAATGATAATTATACTTGAATGGATACGATGGAGAATGAATCTCATCGCGTTCGTGGAGACGGTAGTCCGTACGTACACACGAATGCTACTTCCATTTAATTTTTATTTTAAAAGAATCGAATCTAAATGATACATAGGTATATTACTATTCCAGTAAAATATAATATTTTATATATGTTACTTAAGTTCATTAACACCATCCTTTATACGTTCCATGTGTGGTATGAACGAGTCATATCATTTTAAGGGGGCGGTAGTCCGCACTTCCTCAAATGAAATTATCGTATGTATATACAACATGAAACGAATAATTGTATGAAATAAAATGGAATTACAGAAGCTTATATATAAAATATATATCATTAATATCATATTTAATTACAGTGCCATCCTAATGGCCACCATGAGAGGCGGTAAGATGTATTTGAACAATCATCGTTTCGTGAGGCGTTAGTTTGCCATCCACAGAAACATTATGTTCATCATCCATTAGATGGAGTTGTGTGAATGTGTAGTTTGAATACTTCTTATAACAACATCCTAGTATATTGTTGATACTGGTGTTGTTACAAAAGAAAGGAAATAAAAAGAGTTTGGGGGTTGGAGAAGCAAAATAATTGAAAATAATTTAAGAGAAAATGTTACCTTTAATTTAGGTAACTCACTTTGGTTGGAACCAAAGGACTTCTTGAAATGCTTTCTGCCTAAGGGGAAGCTTCAAGGAGGAGGAGCGGGATGTGGGGAGCTTAGTTGGGCAGAGTTTGGACGAGCCAAGTGGCTTGAGAGGTGTGAGGAATGAGTAGAAGTGGTCTCCTTTTATAAGGGAGAGGAGGGGCTCTTTAGGAAAGAGTGAAAGTATTACTTTATAATATAATTATATTCGGTTTATAATGGTCCAAAAATCATTGAGGTCGAATATAAGATGACTCATATTCTAAATAACATCAACCAATAAGAATTGGATAGGTTTTAGATAATATTTTAATCATTATAATCTTATTTATTTAAATGATTTATTTATGAGGTAAACATTGCATCATTATTGTGTCATTAATAATTTAAATTATTTGATGTCTAAAAATTATAAATAAAATATAATTATGTAGTAAATCTTTTTAGCTTTCTAATGAATATTTATAATCGAAAATCCAACATGTATAACCTTATGTAAAAATTGTTCTTTTAAAAGATGTAAGCTTATGCCATTTTTGTATTCATTTTAACTTAATTAAAATAAAGTGTCATTATCACTTACAAGTGGATCAATGGGGTCCCAAAATTGACCCAAAGATGCCCATGGTCGACCATGTATCAACCAATAGGGTTAAGACATGTTTTAGGGTAATTTAGTATTATTATAATATTATTTTTTAAGCCTTATTTACCGGATTTACCCTTAACCATGGTAAATAAAATATTTACCGCAGTAATTATTCAAAATGTCTAAAAATAAAAGTTACCTATTTACACAATTTGAACATCCTGATTCCAAATATGGAATCCATTTTTCTAAATTCAAAACACAGAAGTGGCAGAAATTAATTTAAAATTAATTCCCGCTGTCAAAACAAAAAGCGTGTTTTTAAGAGATAATAACTATCAAAAGATTGACATTTGTTTATGTTCGGTTTAATTGTAAAAATTATGTACAATGACCAAAATTATATTAAATGGTAAAAATATATTCTAAATATACTTTAAAACCACTCAAATTCATAATTTATCACTATTAATTATTTTGATTAAAAAAGTTGTTTTTAATTAAAATTTAGTAATTTTTACTATTCATCAAAATATGAAAGTTATCCGAAAAGTACCAAAATTTCACCTTAGGCTAAATTTGATATTCCGAATCCAAAAATGAAGTCCATTTTGAAATATAATATATATATAATTTCAAAAAATTAAGTATTACTATTCATAACGGCTAGTTTGATCGGTTGTGGTGTGTGTTAAAACTCGAAGTTGCGTACAACACACGCTACTGTTTTATTCAAAGGAAAGCGTACCGTGGAAGCTTGAGATGTTTTATTTTAAATTTTTTGATGTCCCAATTTAGTCAAAAAGTTTAAAATATTTTATTTAAAAAGGGTTCACTATTAAAAGTTGGTAAAACTACAATACTGAAGATGAATTTGTTCTTACATTATGTCTAAGAAACTCATAATATGGATTCTAAAATTATAAGGATTATATAAAGTTTAAAATTTAGTTAATACTATTCATAACCTTTTTTGAACGGCTTGTTTGGTATGTCATGGTGCGCTTGAACTCGGTGTTGCGTGTAGTGCAACTTATTGAATTATTTTGAAGAAATAACACACTATGAAATCTTGGGGTGTTACATACCACCTCTTTGATATATATAATTTACTTTTTATCTAATGATAAGTCCTCTCGAACTGAGATAAAGTATGTTCTATTTGTAAGAAAATTCATAATGACCCATATAACATTGTTTCCTTTAGATTTCATTGGATGTCAAGTGATGAAGTCCAAGGTGATGTTCTCCCACTTCCATGTTAGAATGGGTAGTGGTTGCATCATCCCCTTACACTTCTGTCATTCAGCCATCACATGTTGACATACCAGACACTTTGATATATAATCCACAATATCCTTCTTCATATTTCCCCACAAAATGTTCTCTTGGATATCTCTATACATCGTTTTCCTCCCTAGATGAGTACAGAAGTTTGATCTATGTGTATCATTCAAAATCTACTTCTTTATATCTTGATAGGATGGTACACATAGTTTTGGCCCAAATCTTACAAACCCTACCCCATCAATCTTGAACTCAGTTGATTTCCCACTTCTAATAGCTTCCACCATTTTTAGAATTTCCACATCTTTTATTTGAGCATCCTTTTTCCTCCATGAGGGATGTTTGAGCAATCCTTTGAGAAAGGATTTATTATGTTCCTCCCTTAATGATTCCCATGTCCATCCTCTACAAATCTATGAATATTGTGCCATTTTAAATTCACTAAATTGATAATGATGTAGGATCCTTTCAACATAGAGCATCTACCACCTTATTTGCCTTATTGGGATTATAGTGGATTGAGCAGTTAAAATCCTCGATGAGATCTAACTATCTTCTCTAGCTCATATTAAACTATTTTTTTGTGTAAATATATAATTTATAATCTTGTGATTTTTATATATCTCACACTTCTCCCCATATAGATAACTCCACCATATTTTCAATGCAATGATCACAACCCCCAAATCTATATCATGCGTAGGATATTTTTTCTCATGGATTTTTAGATTCCTTGAGGTTTAGGATATCACTTTATCATTTTTCACCATCACATAGCCTAATAACCTTTTTTAAGAATCATTATACATAACAAAAATTTCTCCACTTGTAGGGAGTGTGAGTATTTTCCTAGTGATAAACCTCCTTTTCATCTCCTTAAAGCAGTCTTAACATTCTTGAGTCTAGACAAACTTCACCCCCTCCCATGTCATCTTTGTCATTGGGTTTTACAATCGTGAAAATTTCTCTAAAAATCATGGGTAATACCCAGCTTGATCAAGGAAGCTACAGATCTCCATTACAGATGTTGGTCTGGGCCACTCTTCAATTGCCTTTGTCTTATAAGTGTATCTAGATATCCTTTTTCTGGTGATTACATTCCCCAAGAATGATACTTACTCCATCCAGAACTCACATTTACTATACATTTCATAATGTTTCTCCCTCTGTAATGTATTTATCATAGTATTCAAATACTCCTCATGTTCCTCTTTTATCTTGGAGTATATTAGAATATCATCGATAAATACCACCACAAATTTGTCGAGGTAATCTCTAAATACTATATTCATTAGATCCATGAAAATTCCTAGGGAATTAGTGAGTCTGAAGGGAATCACTATGAACTCATAGTTTCCATACCTCATTTGAAAGGAAACCTTGGGAGTATCTTCATTACTCATCTTTAATTGGTGATATCCCGTCCGAATGTACACCATAGATAAATAACTGTCCCAATGAAGATAATTAAACAAGTAATCTATCTAAGGTTGGGGATAATTTTTATTTATTGTGATATTATTGAGATCACAATTATCAATGTAGAGGCACATTGAACCATCATTATTCATGAAAAAAATGACTGGAGCTCCCCATGGTGAAGCACTTGGGCATATAAAACCCTTCACCAGATTCTCCTATAACTGATTCTTCAGATCTTCCAGCTCTACGATGGCCATTCAATAAGGTGTCTTCGATATAGGTTGGGGTCTAGGAATAAGTTCAATTAAATCCTCAACCTCTGGATCAGGAGTAATACTAGGAAATATTTTAGAGAATACATTAGTATAATCCCTCATGATGGGTCTATCTTTGAGAAGTATCATCTCCTTTGTCTCAATAATTTGTGTTAGACATGCTTACTTAGAAGATAGAAATATCCACACATGAGACAATGATTAAAAATTAGATTCATATTACTTCTTACACTTGTAAATAATTGGATTATGCTTCAGGATGTGAAGAGTGGTATCCCTTTCTAAGAAGTTGTTGTTGGATTGGTATAAAGATAGCCAACCCATGCCCAAGATAACATCGAACTTCACTAAAGGAAGAATGATAAGATTTTTTGGGAGGTTCATTCCACAAAACATTACTGGGGAGGAATTATAATCCTTGGACTCAATAATTTCCCCATTCTTCGTTCCCACAGATAACATATTCTAAGAATTTTGAGGTGGTGTTTTAATAGTTCTTCTAAACATGATAGATATGAATGAATGTGTAGAAAACAAATAAAATATTATGATCCCTATTCATTAATGAATAATTAGAATACCTATCACCACATCATTTTCTATCTAAACCTTAGTTGTAGTGATATCATAAGACCTTCCTTTTTTCCTTGGAGGTTATTGTTGATTTTCTTTGACAACCCTTGGCCTGGGGAAATTGTTCACATAATAACTTTTCCCCCTAAATTTGTAACACTGCACCCTAGGAAGAGTGTTTATATAAACCTTCATTTTTTTCTTTAACATTAGTGGGTTATTCATATACCTTTTTTATTGTTTAGCATGGCGCCCCATTCTTTCATATTTGAAGTAATTCTGGGTTCCCTTTAGACTGTTCCCAAGATACTTCTTCCCACAATTTTGATATGTGGGATATTTGATCTTCATTACATCATGAGATTCATTTTACAAACCCCATATATTAGAATCCATCGTACACATTTTTGTCATTGGGCCCATGATACCTCAGCGAGTCTCTGATATCCATTTCAACCATGAGGGAACATCAGAAAAACATCTAAAAACTATCAAAGTATATAATCACCAACTCTTTTCGTATACTAGGATTTATTCCATCCAATAAGTGATCCACCTTGATTTTGGTGTTCATGATAAAGCTGGAGGAATATATTTAAAGACTTGTAAAGTTTTCTTCATATGCCCCGATGGAATCATCTTCCTTCTACTTGAGTCTGAGGAACCCTCTTTACATTTTGAGGCGGACGGTTCGGGGAAAATATTTATTGAAAAAAAAATTCATGAAATCCTCACAATCCATGGAATCAATTTTCTCGTGGTACATCGTATTCTTGATTAGTTTCCACCACTGATCTGCTTCACAATTAAAATAATAGACTACAAGTACAACATTCTCTTGATCTGAGCACTAGAGGACAAATAATAACTTTTCAATGGAGTTAATCCACTCTTTCTTTAGGAGGGTATCAGAAGATCCACTAAACATGGTAGGCCTTTTCCACATGAAGGATTCAACAACAAAAATATCTTTCCAAGGGGGATGAGGTTGTTCCACGTGATTCAAGTTATTATTCATAACTTGATCTAGTTGAGAAAGTAATATCATGAAGGGTTTAACACCCGTTCCCATTATATTTGGCATATCCTTAGGGAAATCATCATATTCAATATCACAATGACTATTTCCACATGTTCTTATATTTTCTTCTATTAAATTATAAAATTAATGTATTATTAGGGGGCTTGAATACATTTCTATTAAGCATAAAATGGAAACTTTCAACATAAAAGGATAAACTTGTAAAGGATAAGTATATCATAACTTGTGATTCTCTATGATTAAAAATAGGTTATCCTTGATCTATTTATTAACATATATTGTTAGGGTAACTTTTTTATTACCTTAATAATGGTTTTTACCAAGGCCATGAATTTATCAAAGCATATCCCCCTGTGATTTTCAATCCAATAGTGTCGCAAGGCCCATTGTCCTGGACTAGTTCCCATTCGAGTCTAGCTCAAAGAGGTGATTTCTTATTTAACCCTTAGATACATCTATTCTAGAGCCAATTATTCTTATTTGTATCTAGATAGGGATTTAATTTCTTAATAAACCACTTACTATATACTTTCCAAAATTTAGTGAAATTTTCTTATACTTAGTCTTATCCTTAAGGTTCTTACTTAAGTCATATATTCCTAATATCCAAAAATAACTAAACCATCCTCTAATATCAACGATAGAGACCATAATCATTTACATATATCATTACAAGATTTTAATCATAATTAAACATAAAATTACCATCCAAGGATCATAAACTCTAGTGTCTTGAAATACTTGATACATAATCAATCATCCAAAATAAAACTTTTTATTTAGTCTCCAAAATATTCTCCTAACATCCTTTGTACTCATACATCTACATAGAATAATTTTTTGATAACATGAACAAAGGGATGAGATAAAATCATATTAAGGTATTAATCATAAGAATAATACGTTATCACATTGGTAAGGAAGCATGATAAAGTGATATAAAAGACATATTACATAAATGGACATATGGAACCATAACATTAATAACATAGGATCATATAAACATGGAATCATTATAATGTGGATGCAACGCAAAACATGGATTTATCATGATTAAAGGACCATTTCTGTTAGAGGAGCACTAGTCATGGTTAGCCACCAAGACCGTTGCACATGATAACATAAGTCAAGTCTAACCACCAAGACCGTTTCACATGGTAGCACAAGTCAAGGATAACCCCCAAGATTGTTTCAAATAACTTCTTAGGAGACTCAACTTTACCCAGTGCATTGGATCACTATCTGGGTTCACCCATCATAAAATTTTTCTAAATATTCTTCCCACATATATAATCATACACCATAAATCATATATAAACATAAACGAACACATGGAATGAAATGGGTATAATAATTATGTCATAAATAATAATTTTTTGGGAGTATTATAAAACTATCCATGAAAGAAAGGAATTAGAAAATATGTGGAAATTAATAAGAGAAAATATGAATATATGTTGTTAAGTGATTTAAAAAAGAAGTGATAACATATAAAAAGCGTATTTAAGAAATTTTATCATTAAAACATTTTAGTGATGTTTTGAGGAAAATAATAAAGAGAATTTAAGATAGAAAAGGGAATAAAATTTTATTTAAAACCAGAAGTGAATAAATAATGTTTTCATATAAAAGAATTATTTTATAAAAACAATTGTGGCTTAAAACAGATTATGGAGTGCAGTTTAAATTGGGTTAAAATTAGTGAAGTTCCCCAAAAAAAGTTTGCTTATCGATAAGTATTAAGGATGAACCACATAAAATCATGTATACACCAAAAATAGAATGATTAATGGATATTGATATGTATATTTGGACATATAAACAGAAATTATATGATTTACATAAACAGAATATATAATTTCAATTGGGTAAAAAGAGATTAAGAATAATCCGAATGAATAATGGAGGTTTGGGTAGAATCTCCTACCTTAAGAGCGACGATGTTCTCCACCTAATATTAATTACCTAAATAATTAAACTAGGTTAGTTAATTAATAATTCTAGAACCTATTTTACCTGAAATTTATTTAGTATAACCTTTTTGAGTTCATTCGTAACCTTTTTTATTGGTTATGAGGTTCAACATCGTTATTTGGGTCCGTTTGTTTCAAAAATGGTTTACTTATCTACATGAGAAGATAATTATTTAAAATGAGGATGGTTGTCTAGAATTTGAGTTATATTTATTATTTAAAATCAATAAGGTTACATGGTTTTATATTTTATTTGGTTACTTGGAATGAATATGAATCATTATATAAATCTTTATTGATAACCTTTTGGGTTAATTAGTGATTTTTGATCATAATGAACACATATTGTTTTATAAATCAAAACCATGTGTAAAAAAAGATTATAAAAAAATAGATGAGAAATATTAAATATATTATATTATGGTTCAACAATAAGAATGGTTTCATGACTAGAATTGAAGACATTAATGGAAATTGAAACCCATCTTCTTTAAATGTTGTTAATTAACACATCTTAGATGGGGATTTTACTACAAGTATAAAATAAGGGTAAAGTATAAAAGAAAAAAAATTATTCTATTATCATAACAAATTTAAAATAAATATAAGGTATATGAGTTTTCATTACATTTGGATGAGGAGAGGTAAGGATAGAACAGAAAATATAGGTGCTTTAAAGGAATGTAACATACTTGAAAAGTGGAATTTACCTCTTAAATTAATATTCCTTGAGAGCCACATAAGGAGAGAAGATTTTGTCTTTTCAAGAGACTAAGGGATTATAGATGTGGGAGTTGAGATTGGGAAGATATTTTAAGAATAATTTAGTAAATGTATAAGGCTTGAGATGAGTGAATATTAGTGGGGAGTGTGGGTGGTTTTTATAGAAGAGTGGAGGAGGGTTTTCTTAAAATTTTAATCATTAGTTTATTATTTCTACATAATACAAGAAATAGTAATGATTAAATGAAAAAAATAGTAATCAGTATAGGTGTGTTATAACCAATGACCATTTACATCATCCATGACACAATAATGATACTGAAATTCATGTTTTAGCACTAATCATAAATTATCTTATTTTATTATTCATAAAAAATTCGAGTATTTGAGAAAAATCACAAAAATTCACCCTAACCAGTTTTAAATGAGTATTATCCTAAATTTATCTCCATTTTGTGAATATAATTTCTTAAATATGGAAAAATTACTTTTCACATAAAATCACCATATACTTCAAAATACATATTTTAAAATTATAACGCATTTTATAATTGTTTGAAAAATTAACTAAGGCCTCATAACATTATCACATAATTGTAAGAAATCAAAAAAATAAATTTTGAAATTTTTTTATGAATATACATTTTATTTTTTAATTATTAAATTATACATAAATTTTTAATTAAATATTGATGACTTATTAAAATACCAACAATATCATATTGTCACTTATAAGATGGAAAAGTTGTATTTATACATTATTGGTAAGGTTACTATTTACATGGAATATTTACTATTCATAAGGTTTATATTACTATTAATAAGTGTATCATTAATATTTATAAGGTTCAACTAATATTCACCAAAAAATGAATTTGTCTTACCGGACTCCAAACATCTTAGTGATCACAACCGTGTATGTTAGATTTTTTAAATTCAAATCCCAGAGGTGACAATATTAATATTAAAAGTCACAAAGTACATAGTAGTTAATTATGTTTATATATCATGTGACTATATGACATAGTTATAAGAAGGGAATTTACATTGATTAAACATTGGGTCATTACACATATTGACCTTGGAAGAGGCTTAATTCAAGTGCTTCCGGGTATATGAAGATAAATAAATTGTATTAGGTTAAATGATACTCATTAAGAATTTGGATAGAAGTTAAATTTTATAATATCCATTATAGGATTATGTGTATTGTAGTTTAATAATTCATGTTTTGTTAATTTATTTTCGGTTTATATAAAATTTAATTTTACATATGTTGGATTTTTTTGAAATTTTGAAAATATAATAAATTTTTATTTTCTTAGAAAAATGTATTTATAATAAACCTAATTATATAGGTGGAATTAAAATTTATGTAATATTTGATAATATAATTTTATCCCTTGTTTTTTTTCAAACTATTATATGTTGGGAACAAAATTTTGTAACTGAAAAATTCATTATGATTGAGACCGAACGTGGTCTGAGTTTCTTTTTCCATTGGTTCATTTGAATTATCATAAATCCGTATATAAATTATATTGTGGATAAAATTTTAACATGATGGTAGGAAAATATATTTTATATAACAAAAATATAAATCCAAATAATCCACTCGATTTTTCTGGATTTATTTCTGTAGTGATGAGCACACTAGATTTATCTGGATTTATTTTCCCTTTCAAAAACCCAAATATTTTTCTTATTTAGAAAATTTTCATACATTTTTCATAGATGATAAAAAATTAATTTTTATTTCCATATGGATTTATTATAGAATGAGTAAGAAAAATTACATTATAAGTAATTTTCCAACAATAATGTTATTAATCTGTATCTTGTAGCACTAAGAACACCTAAAAATTACATTAGTTAAAAAATGAAATACGTTTCTTTACCAAATGATCCATATATATTTAGTGATTTTTCAATTTCTATTTTTTTAAGATAAGGCTATGCATGTGGCTTGTTATTATATAAACTAAGTTTTACTTCCCATGTTTCATCATAACACTCCTTATGAGTTTTCAAATTGTTGAAAATCAAAACATCCATGCATATATGTTTTTTGGTGTAAGGAATTAATTATTAATACATTAATGTCAACATTATAAATTTTATCATGAAGATAATGAGTTACTCTTTGTTGTTTAATCTATAATAAATAAGGAATATTGTTTTTTAATAAATTAATCCGTATTTTTGAGGAAATAATTCATGTAAAATATGATAAATTTAATCTTTAGGCTTTTTATACCATGTGAATGTTAATACTTTTATAATATTACATTTTCTTGGAGATGCTTTTGTTTTATACCATAAAATAATCAACACTCTATTTTCATAACCATTACAAAAGCTAGATATGTGGTGGTAAGAAGTTGATACTCTAAGGTCATGTGGATGAAACACATATTCAATGATTTAGGGTATAAATTCACTTAATATCTTATCATATGAAATTACACAAGGGAAATTTATTTATATATAAAACCAGTACATAATTCACGATTAATGAACATGGATATGAGACACTATTTTCGTCATAAATACACACAGAAAAGAGATATTTTTGTTAAAATTATAAAAAAATAAAATCAAACTAATGATACATTTACTGAAACTAAAAATTATAATATATTCAAAAACATTAAATAGAATTTCGTAATTACCAATAAAAATTTAAATTTAATAAACTTCTTATTTAACCTAATTATTTAAATTTAGAATATCTTGGAAAAACTGATAACATTTTTGTTTCTAATTTAGTTAAACAAATAATGAATGTTTTTTGAAATTTTTTCACGAAATTATTGGAATCTAAAATTTACATTCATCAATAATAATTGTAAGGGAATTTATTACATTTTTTTAATTAATTCTCTTAGATTAGTTCTAGTATGATAATTACTAAAAAAAATTGAAATATAAATAACTTATTTATGTATCTTAGAGAGAGTTTAAAATTAGGATACCAAAAAAATCACAATTGGAATTTCTACATAACCATATATAAAAGAATAAGAACATCTTTAGGTTACACAATATAAATTCTTGATAATAGATGAATTCCTTTTCTAAATTAGAGTGTTATTTTCACTAATAGGCATGAACATTTTGAAGATAAAAAATGTACTCCCTAAGAATCAAAAGTAACATGGTGTTTATTATATATTTATTTTTTAAAAATATATTAATTCCATTTATCTATTGATTATATTTATTCTTATAAAGTGGAAACATTAAAAAAAATAATTATTTTTTATAAAATCTATGTATTTATTAAGGGGAATAATATTAAAAATTATTCATTTTGTTCAATGTTAGTTGGTCAGAAATATCAACTTTATATATATTTATTTTTAAAAGGGTGGGAAATTTAAAAAAATGGAAAACATTTTATTTTCATCTATTAGTGAATTTAATTTTTCCAATCACAAATTTGAAGATATTTTTTAAATTTTAAGGTTTTTTAAATGTCATTATGTTTTGGAAAATATATGATTTGTAAAAGGGTATAATGTATTTAAATTTGTTTCTTATGTTTATAATCTATTGGAGGGAATTATAATGAGTTTCTATTATATTTTTTTCGAAATTGAATTATTTGTAGACTAGACAAGGATAAATTTTTATATATATTTCCGTAGAACTTGTAAATTTTTATGAATATATTATTCTTTAAAAAAAAGGGAAATATTTTGGGAGACAATTTATAAAATTACTCTATAGAAACTTAATTTTAGAAATCAAATATACATTTCATGTGAGACTGAACTTTCATTAATTATTATTTTTTTGTTGTTTTTGGATTGAAGATTAAAAATAATTTGAAATAAATTTCATGAAATTATGAATTGTAACACCCTTAAGTTTTATGAAATATTTTTTTCAAACGAATCATTTCCCCGATAGCTTATGTTATAATCAACAACAAGTATAAACTGTCCATGATATGCTATTAGAATATAATTATTATATGTTATCAATTTTCCATTAGATCATAGGTTATCAATAAGAATAACTAAATTATGAATTTTTTATTAATAATTTAATAAATTTATTCATTGGCCATCAATTATTTAGAAATGAAAATAAAAATCATTTGAAAATAAAGGAGTTGTTTTTTTAAAAACTATATTTAGGCACACAATATATTTTTATCCTAATAAATTAAATATATCACTATTGGTAAATTATTTTAATATAATATATTTTTAATATATTCAATAAAATGTTTTAAATATTCATATATTTTTTTTTCTAGTAATGTTGTAAAAAGAAATTAGTTTTTATGCATAAAATTGTATTTTTTTTAAATGGAGGAATTTTTCACACATATACGTCAAAATTAATTTCTACAACTTAATGGAATTGAATTTTAAAAAATTATTTACATACGAATAATCAGGAGGATAAATTTATTTTAAAGAGGTCCCTTTTATTTTTGGTTAATATAAATTGTAATCATGTAAAATTTATCACCTCAGTAAAGGGTAAATTAGGTAAATATTGGTTAAAACTAAATAATTATGAAATAAATCTTATTTTTAGTAATTATTGGATGAATAGAATTCAAACATTATAATTTTATGCTCTAAATTTATTTTCTAATGTACACTTTTCAATGAAAATGGTATTTTTAATATTTTTAAAAAATTTAAAATGTTCAACTCCCTTAGTTTTAAATATCTTATATGTATTAATGTAAGAAAAAGAATTAGTTATGATTTAATTTTGATATAAATTTTTATATTAATGAAATTATTTTCATTATATATATATTTATTTCTAGTTTTTAGTAATTATACAATTAAATTAATTTCTTATGCAACGCTGATGTGATATTTCTTCAATTATAAAAAAATATAATAAATTATATTAAAAAAATTAAATGTAATATAATTTTTTAGATTTAATGTGTCAAAATGATTTTGTAAATGAATGTGACATATTAATATTAAGTTAATGAGTTATTTTCTATTTATAAAATTTCTTTGTTTCTTTTATGTCAAATTAAATGAAAAGTTATAAAACTGAAATTAAAAATATTTTACGAAATAAATATTTTATTAAATCCATAAATAATCATAATTATCATAAAATAATAAAAATGGTATAATATATTGTCTAAAATTTAATCCCTAGTCCATTTATAGTCTATTTCGAACCATTTTGTTTGAGAATGACTTTATTATAATTTAATCTTTTTAGAAATTCCACGTGTCTCCACTCCATCCCTTATAAAAGGACAACCCTTATTTATATTCTTCACACTCCTTTGAGCCATCTATATTTACTATACCCTAAAATTTTGTCTTCTAAGCATACTTAAAATATTTATTGAGGTTATTATTTCCCCAAAAGACCATTCTAGAGTTCCTTGAGAAAGGATCTCCAGGATGTCTCATGAAAGTGAGGCAGTTGTCTTATCTAAACTCTTTTAATTTAATTCTTCTTATAAATCCTAAAAATATATAATATTCACCATAAAATAATAACTTCAGTTTCCTAAATTTTCTTAAATGTTATTATGATTATGAAACTACCATTTTCCATCCTATTTCCATAATATTGGATGTGAAAGTATCAGTCGTGTGTATGTATGACTTACTATCTCCACGCAGCGGTACAATTCATTTTACATCATCGTACAATAGGGATATTTATTATGATGGTTTAAAATTTTATATATGATATTTATGATGTAATTATTATTTTTTAATTAAAATATTATATCTATTTTCTAACATTCTATCCTGATGAAAAATGAAAACGTCACTCATGAATGTGTGTGGATGACCACCTCCACGAAGTGATGTGATTCATTTATAGTCTCAATTTTAATTGGACAGTAAGTAATATGGGTATTATAAATATATATTATTTATATGATATAATAATTATTATTTAAAGTTGAGTTTTTATTTATATTTCTTTCCATCCATCCATTTAAATATGAAAATAACTTCCATGCGTATGTATGACATACCATTTCCAAGAACGAGGTAACTCAACTTGAATCTCTACCATTATGGATGAATAAAAATATATCTATATAATTAATATATATGATATAAAAATTATGTATGTTTTAAGGGTATTTAATTATAATAAATTTTAAGTTACTATATAGGATGTTAGAATGCTTTTGAAGAAACTCGAACTCAAGGTTAGGGAATTTCATATAACTTTTATTTATGGGGGAAACATGCGTTATAAACCACTTATTTGTTTTTTGAAGTTTATTTATTTCATGTGAATTTATGTTTTTGAATATTATTGGGAAATTTGTATTTATACATATCCATTTAATGTTCATTGTTTCATAGAGATTATGATTCAAAATTTACCATAGTGGTAAGGGTTTTGGGATTCAATCTTATTGTTATTGTGATTGTTGTTTATTAGGATTATGATGATGAATATAGTAATAAATCTATAATTATACTAATAAATTTCATTATCATATAGTTATTTGTTTTAAATAATTTTTCTATTTCATTTTCATTACCTAAAGTACTCAAGAGAACAATATTTTTTAATGGAAAATCACCTTTATTTTTCTCTTTGGTGGAAAAATATTTTTATTCCATATATATGTTTTAAAAAAATGTTTTTTAAATATTATAATATTAATGTTTAAATTTACTTTTTCCCAATTTTTAGTTTAAAAAAAATTGATCCAAATGAATCTTCTTAACATTTTTCGAATAAGTTACTTTATAATTTTTTTTATAGAAGCATAAAAGAAATATTTTTTTATCCTGAATGGAATGAATAGATTTTACTCCCATAATGACTGATTAATGATTTAAAGATTAATTTAAAATTTTCTATTATTATTTTAAAAGAAAAGTCAGTCTAAAATATTTTTTATGTTTTCAATTTTAAATAAATATCATCAAATTTAAATGGTTATTTTTCTCAACAGATGTTCCTAGTGATATTTTATAAATAATTTTCCATTTAAGATGAAATAGTTTTATGTTACTTAATCTTTAAAGGGTTTATGATCCAATGATACCATCTTTATTTTTTATTTCTATAGTTTCTGTTTATAATTAAAAGATTTTTTAGAAACCTGTTTCTTTTTTCAAAGGTTTTACTATGTTGGAATGTTGAAATTTTTATGAAACCCATTTCTTTTCCATGGGTTATGATATGATGAAATGTTTATAAATAACATTTATTTTTAGTGTTTTTTATATGAATAATGTTTTATGATCTTGTGGTACACATATTAATGATTTTCATTATCTGACACGTGGGACCTATACTTCCCTCTAAAGAATTGGGTAATGATATATGTTCTATGATCCAAAAGGGTACACATGAGGTTATCCCAAAGAAAAAAATAGGGTACATGGGAGGTTATCCTAATCTTAAAGAAGGTACATGAGTGTTTATTCCATGCCTATAATATTTTTAATTTATTAGTGAGGGCATTTACATTATGTTTTCTATGCTTATGTGTATTCCAAAAATCCATTTTTTATTTTAAGGCTATCTTCTTATAGATCAATGGATTTTATTCCATTATGATTAATTTATAATGATCATCTTTGATTTATGCCATGAATCAATATTTTGATTTATGATATGCCGAACATGGATTTCAAATTTTAAACACATGTTCTCAAACACCTATTCTTATATTATAATTATGTGATTATATATATATATATTATATATATCCATTTTTTATCCTTACTAAAAATTAGAACTCACCAATTACTAAGTTTTATTTTATATAGTTATGAAAAATGGTATTATGTATGAAGTATCTATGAACAGTGAAAGTTATAAAGAATTAAGTGGGAGTTTATGTAGTTTATTTTTGAACAAGTTGTTTATATTTCAATGTTACCTGAGGAAGTATACATATATGATTCTATAATGGATCATTATATTAATTAATGAACATTAATCTATCATGATTTAATATATATGTTCAAAAAACCTAGGACAATATATTTTATATGAAAATAACGCTTAGTTAAACATAGGAAACTAGGATGAGAAAACATTAGTGAGAACCCCATGGATAAGTCTGTGTGTAGGATAAAATCTGAAAGTTTTGATTACAATATTGAATAACCTAGGTTAATACTAAAGATTCATATATATAAAAGAAGGTTTCATGATTTATATATTCAACAAATTATTTTTTATGATTATATGGTTTCACTCTAGGATTAAGGTTGCTCTCACTAGTCTTTTTGGTTTTATTCAATCACTAGAACCTGAAATAATTATTTTAATCTAGAATGAAATATAAAATTAAATGATTATCCTCATTAGAAACCAAGCATTATGAGAGTTGGAATATGATTTCTTTTTTCTATTCTAACACAATTTTATAAAGCTATGAATATCATTGTGATTCCAACCAAGCATAGGAGGGAACAAAATTATATAGAGTCATTCATGAGGAAACACCCACCTTATTTTAAAAGGATTATTAATAAAATAAATATAGAACAATGGATTAGTACCATTGAAAATATTTTTCCATTATCGAGTATATGGATCATGAATAATTTATTTTTGATATTTTTAATTTGGATGGATAATCATATCAAAGGTGTAATAGTCTCAAGAACAAGATCCAATAAGATGAGATTGAATCAATAGTGTGTGTTGACTGTAAGAGATTATTTTTCAATATGTACTTTCCTTTTATTAATTGATAAAAAATGGAAGACCAATTATTTTAGATAATGAAGTAGGATAATGAATCCCTTAATAATTATAAAGAAAATATTACAACAATTGTGAGGTATGATTATGGCATTATCATTTTACTAGAATTTAAGGGTGATAAATTATTCCGTGGCTTAAAAAAATCTCCAAAAGAAATTAACCTTAAGTAAATTCAATATCATTGAAGACATTATTCAGTGGGTTATCAACCTAGAAATAGAGATTGAAATTTCTAATCAATATCATTGTTCTTATAGGAAAATAATGATGGAATTCAAATTAAATTCTAAAAACCATAGAGAGAATAATATAATACATCTTTTATAATAAAATTGTTGAATGAAACATGCATAAAATTGTATTAAGGATTCTAATAAATGTTTTAAGTTTGGGAAGGAAGACCATATAGTGATTGAATGCTGAAGTTTTGGTAAAGAGTTATCTAGTGATACTAATAAAAAGGAATATACATATAATTAACCACGCACTATCTAGTTTTTCAAATTCTAAGAGTCTGGGAATTATTCAAACCAAATGACCAAAATTATGGGATAATGATGATGAGAATCATCAAAAAAATCTTAATACCTTATAAAAAGGAAAATATCCTATGATCAATATTTTTGTTGAAGGTTGTGATGATATCTTGATTAGTGGTAAACTTATCATCCAATCTAGAATGAATAATTTAATATTTTATTCTACATCAACATAGTATTTTATTTTTGAATAATTTTATAATGGAATTATAGTACCAATAAAAAAATTAGATATTCAGTTTGTAGTGAAATCCCTAAATGATATAATTCTCATATATGAGGTATATGAATCTTCTTTGATTGATGTTTCTGGGAATTTCCTTCTTGAAATTCTTGTAACCCTCCCTTTAGACTATTTTTATGTTTTATTTTAATGAATTTTATATATTCACAAAAATCCAAAATAAATTTTCATGGAAGTAAATGAATGTTTAATATTATAAATAAACCTAAGACCATCAATTACTTTGATGATAAATATGAAATTCCAATATAAATCACATCCAATGTAATGGTCTTGATTCATATTTTAAAGGGGAATTTTTCTTAGATGGTTGGGGAGAAAATAAACATCAATGATATGCCTATTGTATGTGAGTATGTTGATAAATTTTAGAAAGAGTTTCGTAGTCTTCAAATGAATTATGAATTTGAGTTTTCAATAGGACTCAATCTTGGTTTTACTCATATTTCAAATAATCCATATATAATTACCCTAATAGAGGTGTATTAATTAGAAAATAAACTGAAGTAGAATCTTAAAAAGTGATTCATTCGTCAACGTGTGTTAGCATAGGGTGAAACTATTCATTTTTTTGATGAATAAATATGTATCAATGAGACTCTATATTGATTATTGGGAACTTAACAAGATCGCTATAAATAACAAGTATCCACTACCCCATATTGATGACATGTATGATTAGATGTGTGTAGCATAATAATTTTCTAAGATTGGTATCCATTTAGGGTATCATCAATTGAGAATAAATATAGAGGATATACCCAAGACAACATTCAGAACAATGTATGGATACAATGAATATATAGTGATTCCTTTCAGTCTAAGTAGTTACCCTATTATCTTCATGGATTTAATTAATAATACCTTTATAGATTTCCTTGATAATTGTATGGTAGTATTTACAGAGGATATTATTATATATTCAATTAGTAAGGAAGAACATGAAGATCACTTGAGGAATTTACTGAAGACCCTAATGAAGGGGAAGTTGTAAGAAAATTTTACAATATGTGTATCTTGTATTTTGAATGTTTCATATTTAGGTCACATAATCTCAAGAGAGGTTGTATTTTTGGATCCATAAATTTGGATTCTATTGAAAATTGTATTAGACAAACCATGGTTGTCATGATATATAGTTTTCATGGCTTGGATGGATATTATCAATGATTTGTGAAGAATTTTATATTGTTTTCCAATCCCCTTACTAAAAAAATTGAAATGGAGAAACGTTCATTTAGATTGATTAATGTGAGGAATATTTTAAATAACTAAAGATAATTATTGTTATAAAACATGTATGTACATTATGTTATAGATGAGAAGGTTTTTTAATTTATATTGATTTATTAAATAGGTTAGTGGGATGTGTCCTCATGAAAAATGATATGGTTATAACTTATGTATCATGATAATTGAATGTTCCTAAACAAAATTATCCAAATCATGATTTTGATTTACATATGGTAATTTTTGAATTAATGATATCGAGGAACTATATTTATGAATAAAGGTGTTATATATATATATATCAGAAAAGTTTAAAGTAAATATTTACTTTAAAAAAGTTGAATATGCACTAGAGAAGGAGGTGGGAGTTTATATGATATTATCACTTGTCGATACATTACCACCCTGGGAACAAAAACAATGTTGATGATGCTTTATTTAGAAAGTTTCATGTTATATAATCTATGACGAGGATCAAAATAGATCCAATATTCAAATATTTTTAAAGGATTATGGTAAAAAAATTAAATATGGGGAAAAATTATCAGTCTCAAATGAATTGTAAACCATCAATATGTGTAAGGATTAATGAGGTGCAGAAGGAAGATATGTATCAACATAATTGGATTAGAAATGTTCCTAAGTTCAACCATGATTTTTATGGAGTGATAAAATCCATGAATAATTTTTTTGTCCCTTCCACTCCAATTTTTTAGAAGAAACTATTTCATGAAGCTCGTAGTTCTTCATTCTGTATTCATCTTAGAAGTACAAGGAAATATTTGAAAGGGTATTTATTATGGTATGGTATGGAGAGATATATTGTAGAGTATATATATAGGTTCTTGGTATGATATTATTTTAGGTCTATGAGAAATAAATCTAAGTTTACATTACATCCATTACCCATCATATAGTGGAAATGGGAAAACAACACCCTGAATTTTGTCATTGGACTCCCCAAATTATCTAAAGGGAATAATTCCATTTGAGATGTAGTTGATCAACATAAAAAATAAATGAAATTAATTTCCATTAGATATTTTTTAAATGTATATTATCTTTCAATGATATATATTAAATTATTAGAAAGGTTTCAGGGAGTGCCACATTCCATTGTATCTGGTCAAGATCTGAGGTTTACATCAATGTTCTGAAGAATTATGTAGTAGGATTTGTAAAATAAATTGAGTTTTAGTGTGGAATGTCATCCTCATATAGATAGTAAGTCAAATATAGCAATTAAAAATATATAATACATTTTGTGATCATTATATATGTAATTCAATGTTGTTTCATATTAAAAAAATCATATGGTGTAATTATCTAACAACAATAGCTATCACTGCAGCATAGGGATAGATTTTTATGTAATGCTCCATTGTATAAAGTGCATAACTACAATTTTATTTATTGAATTGAAATAAATAAAGCTATTGTGACCAAAACTATATGAAGAAATTATAGATAATGTTAGATCAATTCAGTAACATATAAGGGATGCTCGGAGTTGGAAAAGGAGTTATGATGAAAATAATATGGGATGTTATACCTAACATCACACACCAAAGGACCCTAACACATCATGTATAATTCCTCTCGTGTTACTAGAAAGACAATCATTATAAATGGATTAGTAGTATTAATAATTATGATGATGATAATGATTATGATGATCATGTATAATGCTTGTAATGATTTACTATTTTCCCAGATAAGGTGTCCATAGATTTGATATTTCATTAGTAAAGTGAATAATCAAAAATTAATATAAAAATCTTTTAATGTGTCCATACCATATTCTTTTATTCAATTTAATTTGTTTGATTCAATTAAATTCAAGGAAACCCCACATATATGGTGGGTTTTTCATAAAATCTTGATAAGCCAATGGTAATTAACAATCACAACCATGGGGTGTAACAATTCAAATTAAATAACCTCTGATAAGAAAAAAATGGCCTAAAAGTAGTTTCTATAAGAAGGATAACAGTTTAAATAAAGAAAAAAAATATTTTTAATGAAATATATGGATGGTTTTCCATGTGAGAAAATGATGCATGATTAAAAATGTGAATTTTTGGGATAATTATAGACCTCCAACATTTTGGATGTAGAAGAATACTCATCCAGTATTGGCCTCCAATCTAGGAGAAAATGAATGAAATTAGAGGAATATTTAAATACCTTGAAAATAAGGCATCTTAGGTTGTACAAATTTATCATCCCATACATAAAGATAAAAAATGAAATGAAGGAAAAGGATTGAACAAATTACTGATGCTGATCTAATGTGATATGTGGTGATTGATTTAGACATCGTACTAGGAATGAGGTTAAAATACTAGGAAGATTGGATGAAGTGGATTCATATCTGGGAAGATGTTGTGCGGTTTGGGATAATAAAAAATGAGAAAAAATTATTAAATAACATATGGGAAAATAATATTTTCACAATACTTAAGAGTGCACATGGATTGGCTTTTTTTTTGAACCATGAGGAAACTATGTGCCAACTATTTCATGTCACTATCCAAGAGGCATAAACCCTTACACAATTTTTACTCAGGATTTCAAATTGTGTGCACACTATGAAGATCACTTATGAAGCATTTCTATAATTCGACACATGGACATGCATTCTAACATGAATTGTTTCTCAAATCATGTCCTACACCCATGAGGTAGAATGGTGGTCCACATACTTACTACTAACTATATTCCAATAGTGATCCTCATCTGCTCTCTCAAAAAAAAAAATAGACATCCAGGCTCCAAAAACCCCACCACCAATCTCAAAATCTTTCTAAAGAACTTAAGAATTTTTATATTTATAAAATTAAAGGTTTAAATTGTAAATTAAAGGACCATTAACACATGAGAATAACTTGGATACTATATCTTACAATTATTGATGATGATAAAAATTAAAAAAATATACATCTTGATAATTTTGTTGGAGTTATCATGGAATATGAGAGTAAATTAAAATGAGATACTATATAGGGGAATAAAATAATTTATTATCATTTAAACCTACATATATTAATTTTTATTTCAATGCTACAAATCTTGGAGAGAGTAATAAAAAAATAAAATCTAAATATTCATATGATGTTATGAATATTGAATCTAGTGTAGAATAACATTCTCTATTATTAAGAAGAATGAAGAAGAATATTAGAAATTGGAAATTATGGTATGATCATTGGAATGAAATAAGGTAAAATCATAAGCAAAAGGAATACTTATAAATTTTTAATTATGAATGAAAAAAGCCTTATTTTGTTAGACTTGATTCCACAATATTGAAGAGGAAATATAGAAAGTGAACGAGAACTTATAAAAATATATGGAATAAATCTTTGAACATCATGGTTAGTTTGAGTGCAATTATATAAGGAAAAACATCTAAAAAATAATAAATGGATCTGGTAGTAATAATTATATTATTATTGTATTTTATGAAAATATTCCTAAATACAAGAAATGTAAAATGATAATTATAATAATAGTTAATAACTCTGGTCTTTCCTTTTGTGGTTGAACTCATAGTTTCTCACTTTTTCCATAAAAGTGTTTGAAAATAAAAAATTAAATTTTTAGTCAGTTGTTATTGTTCTAGGAATAATTAACATGACAATGAAAACGAGTAATTATCACATTGAAAATGTAATGGAAATTCCTTACTCTGTTTAGGTCCTCTATATATTTTGATGAAATTATTAAACAATATTTCCTATTAACATATGAAATCATTTGATTATATAGTGATGATATAGACTATCAGGTGTACGTACTCATAAATAGATGATAATTTATCTCATGATTTGTTACAAAAAAAATTAAAATATTTATGAATATTTTAAGAAATTCATTAGTAAGAAATATACATAATTTCCTCTAGTTAGATATTCCAATCTAGTAACACATGTCATAGTACTCAGACTTTATGATTTTTATTAATTCATTTCATGGATAATGAACATAGAGGTATTTCAAAATATCTTGATAATATATGTTCATGTAAAATTATAGTATGTTAGGTTCATCACAACTTATTTTTTATTAATTAATAATATGATGATTTATTTTTACCTTTTATATTTATGGAAGTTTATATCTTTGCCTTTTTATTGAAATTAAAAAATCAAAAATAAAATCCCTGGTGATGGTGTATGCATAACTTCCTATCAATAAGTCAAAAAAAGATGTATCAAGCATAGAAGTTGATTATTTGAGTATTCAACCTATTTGATGAGATATTGATGATATTATGTATATTACCCAGTGAATGTTTTTATCTGTTTTCCAAAATTATTGTATTAATTTTTTTCTTTTCTAAAGCCTTTATGAGATGGTAAATATTGAAATTGGACTTTAGGAGAACCCCCTAATTACACTCAGGAACAAGATTAGTGGGTTTCACACTTAGTTTATATATTGACCTCAATTAAATAGTATGTGAATTTAATTATTATAATAGATATTAATATCTAGTCCAAGGAATAAAATGTATTCATAATTTACTTATTTCACATATGCATTCATTATTTATTTTGAGTTGTATAGTAACAAAATATTTATCTTCATGTCTATAAATAATATAAATATTTATTTATTAATTGAAAGAATAATTTTTATTATTCATGGTTTTTAAAATTTTAGAGAGTAATTGTAGATAAAGTTATCAAGTCTTGTGAAAAATTTATGTTAAAATATGACATAAACAAATATTAATTTAATTATTTAATAATTTGATATTTATATTATTTTTGAGTTTTGTTCAGTGAAGTGAATAATAAAAATAATATTATTATTTACGCATACGGAGTCTTATGGGTTATCATAATAATCATGGGATTATGTGAAATCATGTTTCCTCTAACATATCTCTATAAATACCTTGTTATATCATTTCATATGGTTCGAAATTATTTTACACAACACATCCATTATAGATATTATCTCAATCCTAAAGAGGATATTCTATAAAAATCACTCAAGAACTAAGAGCCTCCATATTAATCCTCTTCTCAAGAAGGAGAAAATAAGAATCGATCCTTCAATATATTTAACTGTGATCATAGGTCATGACACAAGATGATTGATACCACTACACGAGTACTTAGAGTACCATCGAAAATGCTTTTAGATCATCAGAGCACATATAGATCACTATTAGAAGGATTTTCCTTTGGATCCTTTCCAGGAAATGCCGATATAATCGAACAAAAATTTATATGTTCAACAACTTCTTCACTGAAAGAATTTTAAATAATGAAGTAGTTATTATATTATAATTGATCATAAATTTATTTTGAAAAAGAACATCTCTTTTGGTTCTAGCGATCATTATAAATGTTCATTGGGTTTACTTCATTGGTCATAACATTAATCATCAAGTAAACTTCATACTATTCATTGAAACTAAAAAAATATGAGTTGACCGAGGTCTAATATATGCTTCCATGTTATTTGGAATCTTCTAATTGTATTAGTGGGTCACCTTAAAAATCATAATTATCTATTAAACATGGATTTTTTTTACTTTTTATTCTAGTTGAATAATTATTTAAATAAAAAAATTTAGGTTTCCTATTTTTATTCTTCTTCATCATTATCAATCATATAACCAAAATGTAATTATCCAACCCAAACAAAGAGGTCTGATCCATAGATCCACATGGCCTCATGCACATCTCGCACTTAAGAGGCTGTTAACTAGTAGTGGCTATCTAAGTCCAATAGTGGGGAGATTATAACCATGATATCATACCATTGAAAAGAATTATTAATAAATAATATATTAATTAGTGTACCTAAAAAACTAAAAAATCACAACATCAAATTTAATACATATTATATAGTAAATAAACAAAAAATCTCTAAAAGTGGAAAGTCAAACAAGTGTATATAGAGTATGGAAGGAATAAAAATAATAGAAACATTTTCTCGACTGTTTCCTAGAAACAACTATAACTCCAAGAATCTATTTCATAAACTACACTTTATAGGTCTAATACTCTTCACTAGATCCCTAGATGTAAAATCTATAAGTATACCAAGATACCCATGCAGGGTGTGAGGAATAAACCCAATGGGAAACCCCCAACACATCCTTAACATATGCTAAATGAATATATAATAGTGAATTCCATGAAATAGGTAAATTCACAAATAAATATACAGTCACAGATGTGCTGATTTATCATTCACTAACCAAGCCACTATGAACCTTCTTTGGCCCATTTCCAATAAATAATTTAGGGTAATAAAATATATGAACCAACCTCAAGGAAACACTACACTACCCACCCTGACAGTGTTCATTGTCAGTGACACTGTGTACCCCCACCATAATGGAGATAATTATTTGAACACATCATGACCCACCTTATTAATGGCCATTACCATCAAATAATTGTATATCTGACGAGGAATATTTTCTGTATTTGGATAACTCATGAACCCTTGAAATGGGATTCTCCCAATTTGTCCAGTGCCAATAGATCTATTTCATTTATATGGCCCAATTTTGATTCAATACGCATGTCTGTGATCTGACCCATACCCTAAAATGATCCATAGTCCATATCCCTCATCACGTTGACAGACTTCCCCTCCAAGGGGCCATCTTAAAAATATTAAACAACTTGGTCATTGTTAAACCTTATGTATATTTTAATATGTTATTTACAAAACCCAAAATAAATTTCATCACAGGGAATAACATGTCATATCAATAACAAATCTCAAGAGGATACACATAACTATATAATAAAAATAGAATAAGGTTACAAGGACACCTATACACCAACATGAAAACATATAACATGAACAAGTTATTTATATTTAAAAAATTTATGAAAATGTTGTAAAAAAATATTGGAAATTCTAAGTGACTTCTAACATCAAATTTTTTGATATCGATTTTAAGGTTCACCTAATAATCATCACTCAGAACATATATAAATATTCTTCATCCCAATAAATTTACCATGTATTCATAAAACCAATTCTATTAATGTGTTTCAAAAATAAATAAAAAATCACATGGGATAATAGATTCTATGTCATGGATTATTTCCAAATTATATATTTAATAGAAATAATGTGTCGATAATTTCCTAGATAAATTATTAATTCCACATTAACGAATAATTATCTCAGCTCCAAATAATCATAGATTAACTAGAATAATTCTTATTTTAATTTTCTATAATTTGGGTTTATTATTAATTAATGTAATTTCTATCAATTGTTTCCAGAAATAATTGAAAAATATAAAATATAAAACCTAAAATTAAATTATTTTATTTAAATATTAATTGAGTATTAACAACAAATATAGGAATAGATTAGATAGGGTAAGGTTTTTTTACTCCTCAAAATAAGATGATAAACTCATATTTTTAGGAGAAGGTTTCATGAAACAAGAAGAATAGAATTTGTGGGCTACAATTCCTTTAAAATGATCACCCAAAAAATAAGGGAACATAATTTAAATATTTTTGGAATCAAATTTACATATAAATTCATAACATTAAAACCCACAAATTAAATTTATCATCTAATTTATATTTTATTTTTTTAATTATAGTGTGTTTATGTTATTCCATTATATGAATCATAATCTTAAAATGAGTAAAAAAAATTATTCCAATAACTTTATTCTTCTAAAATAGTAAAAAACATGCATATGTTCATGGTGGGAAAGAAGAAATGAAAATTGGATGAAAAACACATTTTCCACAAAAGTTAATTGAATAATAGTAACATGGTTTTAGCCTTAAACATATCATAGCCATTTTTTGGGGTTAAGGATTTACCCTTATTCATCCTACATATACTCTAGGTTACTCAAACCTAACCTTTATCGTTTAGGTGTTAATCTTATATAAAATATAACAAATCCTTATGTAGCATGTGTTTTCCCTTACACATCATTTATGTAATTGATGTTACCCTTAAAAAAGGATGAAAATACCCTTAAACACAATATATAATTTAAAACACAACATAAGTTTATGATGATGCGACTCTTATTTGAGCTTTAGAAAAATTTGTCTAACCTTACACATCTTATAGAAATAGAGAGATACTATTAGATAGTGGAATGAAATTCCCCTAACCCTTACACAAACTCTTATTTTATCTTAACTAAATTATATAATTAGTAAGTTACACTTTCAAAACTGCCAAAAACTTGATTTTGTAAGGGTAAAATAAGTTTTACCGTTATATAGTACCTATTCCACACATAAGGGTAGAAAAACAATAAATACATTAAATTTACACAAAAGGAACTTATAAATTAAAAATGGGGTTATTGAAAATAAAAAACTATGAATGTTACAATTCTACCCCTTAACAACATCTTATCCCAAATAATTATCTCTAGAGTTCTATCTCAAACAACATATGATTTTGAGTTCGAACATCAGATTCTCACCCCGTCATTTCTTTTTATATCCATCCAAGATGTGAGAAGATCTAGATAAGATTTACTATCTTCCATTGAAATTCATTCTCTCTGTATTATATAATTCACACTGAGAACTCCTCATAAGATTCATCTAGATTCAACTCAATGTACTTGTCGTCTATAACATACATAGGATTAATAATTTACATTTGAAGTAGAGAAACAAGGAACACATCATACATTTCATGATAAGGTGGAAGATGGTAAAGATTTTTGACCACTATACCAACTCATTCAGTTATCATGAAAGGTATAACAAAACACAGTTCTAATTTCCCATTATTTTATAAATAATGTTTCCCCAACTAAGGTGACACTTGAATGAAAATATAGTCACCAATATTGAACTCCAAATAGTGTATCATCCCACATGAATATGATTATTTCCCTATCAGAGCATTCATCAACTAGTTACTGATCAAATACAGCCTCTATATGGTCTCATTCACTAGACTAGGCCCATCAATTTTTGGCACACACACATAGTTCCAACATAAAATTTAGTGAAATTAAAATCTATATAGAGCCTAAAAAATCTTCAATCTATATATAATCCTGTTATATTTTGTTTTAAGTTATCTCTACCAAGTGTATATTCTTATAACATGCTCCACCGAAGTCTATCATGCATGCTAAAAGAATATCATCCGGTATGTGAATCTTTGAATCAGACACCACATATCTCTGATGATGGTATGCTATTCTCAACAGCAACATGAACCATAGATAATTCATTAATATCTACCAAAAGAATTATGTAAATATTTCATATATATATTATGCAATTCTCATTATATCTCCAAGAAATCATACGATCTCATAAAAATAAAACATTCATATATCTTCCAATGAGTAAGTAGCTCAGATTATTAAGAAGTGAGAAAAGCTTATCTATCAATCAACAATCATTTAGATTGTTTCATGGATATTTAGGGTCTTCGGTAACCCTGTCACAATGTCCATCCTTATTTCTTACCATATTTAGAAGAGAATTATTTGTTTCTGGAGAAATCCACAAGGATACAAGTGATCAACCTTTACACTATAGTAGGTATGGGATCAGGAAACAAATCTGGTGACATAATTATTCATTCTAGGTCAACATAACTATTGTCTAAGGTTATGGTATATTAATTTTCCACCTGAATGTAGTTCCCATAAAGTGGTATTCAAGTCTCTCAGAAACTCTTCACTGATAGAAGTTGGAAATACAAGTCTAATGTGAACATAGGCCACATCATCTCAATCTAATGAATTCTCATCCTGTAAGTTTCTACCACATCATAGTATACTCAATCTTATATTCCTAATCAGGCATTATTGGGTCCACAAGGGAAGATGTGGTCAATAATAAGGAACAAGATATTCACCCCTAATTATCTGAAGTACCCATTATCTAATCATTCAATATGTGATAGAGATAATATTTTTATAATTAATCAAATGTTTTTAAATTATTTTATCTCATTAAATTAATAAATTTGAGATGATTTACATCATTTTAATATTTTTTGGTGAGTTTTGAGATAAAATATAAAAACTTGTTAATTTTTGAAATTTAACCATTTTCTATTATTTCTTTATTTTGAACATAAATTTCAATATTTTGATCGAAATTGAGTAATTTTTTTGAAGTATTCATTTTTTAATGGGCTAGGATGTCTTCTTTTTTAGGTAGATCCCATTCAAACTCCACAAATCACAATAAAATCAATAATTTTGAAATATTATTAGGAAAAGGAAAAAGGACCCTATCATAATAAATGAGACATATATTTTGTTAGAAACCTCCAAAAAAGAATCTTTAAGCTTGTTTCAAAAGAGGACTCAAAGGTTCATATTCAAATTTAATGTCATGGATAAATGGGATCATTAATCTGGCCTTTTAACGCGTCAAATTGGAGTAGGTGGAACAATATTCTCTGTCTTGAAAAATTAAGCTTCATTAACATGGAAATAATATCCTTTAAACATTTCCAAAAGCATTGAAATTTTGATGTTTGATAGAAAAACTTATTAAGAACATCTTTTAATATGGTAACTTGATTATTTTATACCATATTTTGGGAAGAACACAATAAAACTTCTAGAGGATAGATTCTGGAGGATAAAATTTTCTATCATTTATTTTTTCTCATTTGTTCTTCTAAATTTTGTAACGTATTATTTTGACACTTTATTTATGGATACCCTTCACATGGAGGGGTAAACATTGGTGTGAATGGGGAAGTCATGTTTTTTCCTTTTTTTAATTATTGAGTTCATTCACCTAATGCTCTAAGCTCTTATTCCATATTCTACAATGTTGTGTTAAATTTTCAATAATGGTGTTTACTGTCATGTATGATCATATTTGATTTTATATTATGTTGTTATTAATTATTATTTCAATTACCATTATCTCCATCCACTAGGTTCTGGTTTATATATAATGGAATATACCATCGATTGGTGGTAAAGTAAACAAAAATCCCTTTTATGCGGGGGAGGGGTCGTGGACAGTTTAGATTATTTTGGATAGAAAATACCTGATTTTGAATTTCCTAAGTCAATTAAATGTATTTTATACAACTATATCACACTACGGTAAAATCAGGATTTAGCAGCGATTTTTTTCATTTCGTGGCGGTTCAAACCGCCGCTAAATAGATTGGCAGCGGTTTTGAAAAACTGCCGCAAAATCGTGTGTCGGGAAACTATTCACGACGGTTTTTAAAACCGTCGAAGAACGTTTCGCGGTGGGTTTTTAGCGGCGGTTTAAACCGCCTCTAAATGATCTAGCGGTGTTTTTTTAATTTTGTTTAATTTTTTTAATTTTTTTTTAATTTTTATTTATTTATTTATTTCATATTTATTTTATTTATTTTATTTAATTTATTTATTTCATATTTATTTCGTATTTATTTTATTTATTTTATTTATTTCGTATTTATTTTATTTATTTTGTATCTATTTTATTTATTTCGTATTTATTTTATTTATTTTGTATTACTTTATTTACTTTACTTATCCATGCATGCACATTCTCATGCACATGCCCATGCAATATATTGGTGAGATTTGAACCCCTAACTTCTTGCATATTTTCCAAAGATATTACCACTCTAGCAAGCTCGTCATGTGGTTAATAAACAGAATTTAATATACTTATATATATTAATTGAAAAAACAAATAATACATAAATAATAGATATAAACTCAATAATAATAAATAATAAATAATAAATAGTAATTAATAAATCATAAATAATGAATAATAAATAATAAATAATCAATAATCAATAAACATTAATAAATAATAAATAAATAATAAATAATAAATAATAAATAATAAATAATAAATAATAAATAATAAATAATAAATAATAAATAATAAATAATAAATAATAAATAATAAATAATGAATAATAAATAATAAATAATAAATAATAAATAATAAATAATAAATAATAAATAATAAATAATAAATAATAAATAATAAATAATAAATAAGAAATAAGAAATAAATAAAAATAATAAGAATAATAAATAATAAATAATAAATAAAGATAAATAACAAATAATAAATAATAAATAAATAATAAATAAATAATAAATAATAAATAATAAATAATAAATAAATATAAATAATAAATAATAAATAATAAATAATAAATAATAAATAATAAATAATAAATAAATATAAATAATAAATAATAAAAAAATATAAATAATAAATAATAAATAAATATAAATAATTAATAAATACAAATAATTAATAATTAATAATTAATAATTAATAATATATAATAAATAATAAATAATAAATAATAAATAAATAATAGATATAAATAATATATAATAAATAATAAAATAATCAATAATCAATAATAAATAATAAATAAATAATAAATAATAAATAATAAATAATAAATAATAAATAATAAATACTAAATACATAGGAATAATAAATAATAATTAATAAATAAATATAAATATAAATATAAATAATAAATAATAAATAATAAATAATAAATAATAAAAAATAAATAATAAATAATAAATAAATATAAATAATAAATAATAAATAAATATAAATAATAAATAATAAATAAATATAAATAATAAATAATAAATAAATCTAAATAATAAATAGTAAATAATAAATAATATATAAATATAAATAATAAATAATAAATAATAAATAAATATAAATAATAAATAATAAGTAAATATAAATAATAAATAATAAATAATAAATAATAAATAATAAATAATAAATAATAAATATAAATAATAAATAATAAATAAATATAAATAATAAATAATAAATAAATATAAATAATAAATAATAAATAATAAATAATAAATAAATATAAATAATAAATAAATAATAAATAATAAATAATAAATAAATATAAATAATAAATAATAAATAATAAATAATAAATAAATAATAAATATAAATAATAAATATAAATAATAAATATAAATAATAAATATAAATAATAAATATAAATATTAAATATTAAATAATAAATAACCAGAAACAAATATTATTATTAATAATAATATTTTATTATTAGTAATAAAAAATAAAAAATAAAAAATAAAAAATAATAAATAATAAGTAAATATTAATAATAAATAAACAATAAATAATAAATAATAAATAAATATAAATAATAAATAATAAATAATAAATAAATATAAATAATAAATAATAAATAATAAATAAATATAAATAATAAATAATAAATAATAATTAAATAATAAATATAAATAATAAATATAAATAACAATAAATAATAAATAATAAATAAATAATAAATAATAAATAATAAATAATAAATAACCAGTAACAAATATTAATATTTATAATAATATTTTAATATTTGTAATAGTAAATAATAAATAATAAATAATAAATAATAAATAATAAGTAAATATAAATAATAAATAAATATAAATAATAAATAATAAATAAATATAAATAATAAATAATAAATAATAAATAAATATAAATAATAAATAATAAATAATAAATAATAAATAACCAGTTACAAATAATATATAATAAATAAATTAAAGTATATTATAAATAATAAATAATAAATAATAAAGGAAACACCTGAAAAAGTATGAAAAGACGTGATAAGGGATGAAAAATCATGAAAACGCCTGAAAACGGATAGAGAAGCATATGAAGAATGAGGCATTAGAAAGAATGAGAACACATGAAAACTCATGAAAACTATGGAAAACCCCTTAATAATTCAACATAATCATCATAATAACCCACAAAAAAACATTGATAAAGATAACAAGTCATGGAAACCCAAATAAACAGTAATAAATGGAGCAACCGTTAAAACCCATCAAAACAGTCATAAAGAGACAAAAACATTAGACTCACATTAATAGAGATAACTTATGATCCGAGAGTCTGTTTTAGATCCGCGACCTGTCAAATCAAAGATCCTGAAACGAGCTTCAACCTGAATGGTGAAAGAGTCCGAATGGACAGGCGGATCGGAAGTTACGACTATTTAAAAGAAATCTGACGGGGAACGAGTGCTAGAAACGATGTATTGAAAAACATAACAAACTTTATACCCACTAAAAAGGCCATAACATATGATCCAAGAGTGCATGTGGGCACCAAGACTAGTCAAACTGAAGCTCATAGAACGAGCTATGATCTGGCGGGTGGAGGAGTCTGAACTGACACGCGGATCGAAAGTTAGGTCCATTTGAAGACAAGTTCGACAGGACATCGGTGACAAAAATAGGGTTTTATAGGCCTTTGGAGGGGTTTTTGGAGTCGAAAAACACGACAGAAGCATTCTTGTGTTGAATTAGTGTGTATATCTCTTCGCTGGCTTCGATTTGATATGTGGTAGAGCCCAAACGGACACCCGGAGCGAAAGTTATGGCAGTTTGAAGTTGGAGAACTTTTTTCAACTTTCATACAACTCTAATATCTTCCTCACCTTAGAGCGTCTCACGGTTTTGATTATATTTTCCTCAAGATCTCTTCATGATATTCGATTTGACTGGTCGTGGTGCTCCAACGGACGCCTGGATCAAAAGTTATGGTCATTTTAGTGATTTCAGGGTTTCTCATGTTTTTTTATTGTTTCCTTTCATTTCGTGGTGGTTTTATCGAAACCGCGACTATTTCACGGCGGTTTTTTTAAAAACCGCCACTAATCCTTGAAAAAATAAAAGAAAATAAAAAATAAAAAAAATTTATGGCATTTCGCGGCAGTTTTTGAAAACGCCGTGAAAAAACAACCACTAAACGGTAGCATTCTTGTAGTGTCACACATTTTATGGATCATATTCTAAAATGAGGTTTTGGTAAGGTTTATTCTCACCAATACCATTGACCAAGGTATTGAGAAGAAGTAGTTATGATGTCTCACTTTTATTGACTTAACAAAAAAGGATAAGATAAATTTGAACTAAGATAGAATTAATATTGGAAAATGGCCAATGAAATGATAACCCCTCTCATATAATTATTTTCAGTCGCTTTTTATCAATTTTTTTCAATTTTTTTTTTCTGAATTTCATTCTTTTTTTTGTTTCTTTTTTTCATTTCAAAATAAAGAAATTTCAAAAACACTCATAATAATGGACCATTTCTTATTAAATTAGTATTATATTGGGATACCTACATCCAATAAATATGTTTCTAGCTAGGATTGGAAGGTGAATTGAAGGGGTAGGTTCAAATTATTTTTTTTTGGAGAAATACACTAATTAATGAATATGTTGCACATGCCAAATTGGAGTAGGTGGGAAAATATTCTTCGACTAGAAAAATTCATCTTCATTATTGCACCCATAAATTATTTTATACGTATATAAAAGATTTGAAATTTTTATAGATAAAATCAAACCAATGTGAAAAAACGTTTAAGAAGGAACCTTGCAGTATTTTGGCCATCCATTAGGAAGAATAGAATAAAAATTATGGAGGAAATAATCTCATGGTAATTTTTTTATCTTTTTTTTTATTTTTAGTTTTGTAATGCCTTATTCTATTCCCTTCTTTATGGATACCATTCACATAGAAGGGTAAACTTCTGTATTATTAGTGAATTATAGGTTTTCAATTTTTTTATTCTTGAGTTCTTTCACTGGATGGTTTTAGATCCTTTTCCCTCTTTTGAAAAATTGGTTTCATTTTCAAATAGTTGTTTTAATTATCACATACAATCATATTTGATTTTAGACTCTATTTTTACTATTAATTTGTTCAGTTATCATTATATCCCTTCACCAGGTTTTATTTTTTATACAATGGAATATATTAAGTCTTGTTGGTGAAGTACATGGAGATCTCTAGTATGTGTTATTGGGGTAGTGGACATTCTTGATTATTTGTGATAAACAAGACTATATTGGGAATTACTAAAGTCTATTAGGGATAATATCTATAACTCTATCACACATTGTAAGAAGTATAGAGTAGTTTGATATTTGGGTAATGTTTATTCACAACATTACCATTTGTCCAAGGATGTGTGAGGAAGTGATTATGGAATCTCAATTTTATTGACTTGGTAGAAGAGGATTTAATAAATTGGAACTAGGATATCATTACAATTGGAAAACTGACCCCAAACAGATCAACCTTATTATATAAAAGGTTATAATATTTTTTGTATATTTGTTCACAATATTTTTCTTAATTTCATTCTATAGTTTAGTTTTTTATTTTCCTTTAAATATTAATCAGTTTTAAAAACAATTAATTCCCATCAAATTAATTATTAAAACATGATTGTTGTACACACCACTATGAAGACAACCAAGGTTAACCAAATTAATAAATTTTAATCTTATTAAATAATTGTTTTTTTTCAAACCCCATGAAAGTTACATGTCAATATGTTCATTATGTTATACTAATCCTATGAAATACACTCACCAAGAACCTTTTTATCCTTTGTATTACATCTATAAGAATCCAAAATAGCTTTACCTTTCCTTAGTTCATAATCTATCTCAAATTCAAACCTCTAATAAAACTCTACACAGTACATCAACGTTGGGTTCATGCCCCACTATTTGATTATATAATGGAGGATCCTATGGCCAATTTTAATTATAAATATATCACCAAAGAGATAGTGTTGTAATCACTTTAGAGCGCATATGATAAATAGAAGATCTAAGTCAAGAGTAGTATATTTCCACTTTAAGGGTTGGAACTACAATGACCCATAAGCCACTATATATCCCCTCTACATCAAAATCATTACTTGACCAATTCCTAATGAATTGTATTATATAATATAGATATCCCCTGGTTTGAAATGTATCATCGTTGGAGTTATAATCTACATCCTCTTGAGCTCAAAAAACACCACTTCTAACTGATATGACCACTAGAACATCACTCCATTCTTATTTATTGTAGTCATATGCGATGGTAATCTAGAGAAGTCTTTGATAAAAATTCAGTAATATAATTCCAAGCACTAAAATATCTTGATCTCGAGAACTTTCGAGGGATGTTTCTGAGAAATAAATTCTTCCACATTCTCTAGATCCATGGATATACCATCCTTATACACAACATTACACAATCAAATTACCTCATAAGTCCAAACGTATACTATGAATGATTGGTGTAAAACATTCATTCTTGAAGTGTACTCATTACTATTTCAAAATATCTAACATGATAGTTTGCTACTGATGAGTAGATGAGGATTTCATCAGAAAAAACCATTACAAATTAGTTTAAATATGGGCGGAAAATCTTATTCATTAGAGACATGAATATTCGAAGTGAATTTTTTCAGTCTAAATTACATAACCAAGTACTCTCACATCCCATACCTACTCTGAAATTCCATCCTCTAGGTGTCCTTTTTTATAACTCACAACTAGTGGTAGCCCAGTCTAATATCAATCTTGGAGAACAATAAGGATCCCTATAACTCATCAAAAAGATCATCAATCCAAAAAAATGATATATATTATTTAGATTTACCTAGTTTAGCTTCTCATAATTGATGCAGAGTCAAAGAATACAATCCTTCTTCTTAGAGAATAAGAAAGGTTCACTCCATGGTGACTTACTACGCTTTATGAGGCCCATATTCTATTAGAACTCAAGTTATACATGAATCTTTTATAGATTGTATGGTACCCTAAGAAAGGTAGGAATCAAAATGGGCTACGAACATGACACATGATCTATCTGAAATTCAAATCCTCTATAAGGAGAAGTGAAACCATCTGTAAAGATGTTTATATTGAGATATATTTATCGATGAAAATTTAAGGGGGATTCTAATAATCCTAAAAACCCCAATCCTGCAATATGATCCATGATCATCCCGAGTAAACTCATGTCTAGACTAAATATACCATCTATCACTTTTAATTATCTATTAATCACACAACTCTTTTCCTTCATTGAATTTAAAGACACCCATATTTCATAGAAATAAATATATGCCCGAAATCTGGTCAGCCATTCCATTCCAAGAATAACATTATCATCTAAAGTAACATGATTTTCCACAGATGTCAATAATTAGTGATTTCCATTGGATAATCTTGGAATATA
This sequence comes from Viscum album, assembly GCA_963277665.1. NCBI lineage: Eukaryota > Viridiplantae > Streptophyta > Magnoliopsida > Santalales > Viscaceae > Viscum > Viscum album. Next base: position 198,089,230 of record OY728164.1, read on the forward strand.
TGAATATCGACAACGTTTCATTCCAACAGTGCGTTATGGGAAAATAATTTAGAGGATAACATTACTTTTAAGACACATCCATCCATAACTTCTATAGATATGAAGCATTGGGTAGCCCAAATACTATGAATTTTTTTTGCTAATATTTCCTATAAATCATAGTATCTACTAGGTCAATAATTTCAAAAATTATTGGACTGCATGTAAAGACCCGAAAATTCCCAGTAATTTTTTTTAATTATATGAGAATTTTATGAGTCAGCAAAAATTGATGGCACATGGTTCTGAGGCCTAGTGTTCCCAAAAAGAATTTCTGAACTAATTACATTTAGTAAGCATGTGAGCGGGTTTTTGTAACTTTTGAACTAGTGCTCAGAATTGAAATCTGTGGACACCGTCGAACTCGCAGTGCCGTTATTCGCTTAAAGAGTCATTCACCTCGACTGAAGTAGGTCAAGGGTGAAAGTAAGTTTTAGTGTTTTTTCATGGAAATAAAAATAAAATAAAGAATATCTTTTATTTTATTTTTATAACCTATCTTTTTGAGTTATGGGGTTGGGGGCCACCCGAACTAGAAAACCCCCATTTTGAATACTAGTGGTGGGGACCACCAGAACCCCTCTTTAATGTGGGTAAGTCCCTTGAAATCCTCCCATTTATTTATGTCAACCTAATACAATTATTTGTCCCATTTAATTATGCTAATGCAATATAATTAATTGTGCCATTTAATTATTCCAACTTTAATTGTGCCAACGTAAATTAAATTGATGAACCTATTTTAAAATCTTGGCTCATAACTTCCTTGGGGAAATGGTTGGTGAAAGTGAATATTGGGGAGAACTTTGGAAAAACTCCTTCTCCAATGAATAACTCCTTCTCCAATGAAGAACATACTTCGGAATCATGAATGAGGATGATGCATGAGCCAGACTTTAGAAGAGTTTTTGCGGAAGCAACGATTGTTAGAACCCTCATCGCCTTCACCGACTTCTTATCGCGACACATCCAATGAGAAATCGAGATAGGTATTGTTGTTTGTTTATCCCTTTCCCCATTATTTATGGTCATCATGATTTAATAACATTTATATTCTTCTTGATTCATGAAATAATAAGCCACTTGCTATCATTCTAACGCGGAGGGTGTGGGTCGAACGAACAAGGCTCGATCCCTCTACAACTTTTGTGGGATTTTGATTGTATTGAATCAACGGCGACATCCCAAGATGAGTGAGGGAGTCTATGTAATGAATAATGGGCCACAAGGGCATGCCCGATGACCCAAGGAATGACGCCAGAAGGGCTCAGGAGCGGCGGCCGACACCCTGGCCGGCCGCGACGACGTCGGCGACGCGACCGCACCACCAGAGAATGGTCGCAGACTGTTAGCCACGGCGGAGAAAGGGTGGTGTCCAGTGCATGGAAAGCCTCAAGAAGGGGAGGCAGCAGCATGTGTCCATGCCACTGGGCACGCAGGAGTCATGGCCTTGTGCCGCGGCGACGAATGGAGGGTGGTCGGAAATCTGTCGGCCACCGGTGGTGGCACGGTGCGCGACCACGCCACGAAAGAGGGCTGGTTATCTGGCCAGCCATAGAACACCTAGCGCGGGCCACCCAGCGGGCTTCCCTGTGTGGCCCAGACCCAACGAGCCTCGTCAAGCTGGCCCAGGCCAGGTCCGACCGGGTTGGACTGAACCCAGACCAACTTCGACTCCCTTTCTCTCTTTCGACCATAACTTGAACTACGGGCGTACGTTTGAAAAACTGTCTATGGAACCATAAAACATGGATCAAGAAGGTAATTTTGGTATACCCTACTTTAGTTTTGGATAATGTTGGGATATGACCGATTTGGATCGAACACGAATCCAACCGGGCCCTCGGGACTAAAAGGCTATTAACTTACAAACCGAGCGTCCGATTGACACACCGTATGTTTCATTGAGAACCCTATCACATCACGGTACATTGGTATACTTATTCGTGGGAATTTATGGCAGTTTGAGTATCAACCTTTGGCTTGAGAAGAAGACCCTCCCAAAATCAGGTGAGCTTAGTGCGGGAACCCTATAGCAGACTGTAACATGAGAAAGAGATCCTATGTGGGTCTGTGTTTTGGGATCCTACGTGGGTTTGTGTTCTAGTATCCCTCTTGGATCCACTCTAGGAATCCACGTGGGACTACTCTAGGATTCTACATGGGTTTGTTTTACTAGGATCATATGTGGGTCTAATGATCTAGGATCCTATGTGGGTCTGATGATTTAGGATCCTACGTTGGTCTGCCTCTTAATAGAGTAAGATGATTTTGTAGTTATATCTAATCATCTTTATTACCATACCTATGTTATACCTGGTGTGAACTGAGTCCTTACCTTCATGGTAATACCTTTGTTGTATTAATCTATGTGGTTTACCATTTTAGAACATACTGTTGTGGTGATACCTTTGTACGTATTCTTATGTGCGACATACCTTTGTTGTACTTACCTTCATGGTGAAACCTTTGTGGTATCCATATGTGTGGTGCTACCTTAGTGGTACTTACCCTTGTGGTGTTACCTTCGAGGTATTCTTTTCAATTTGGAACAATTGTACTTTGGATAAGAGTTGGGCCTTGCATGGGCTATGCCCGCACCTTGTTGTGTTAGGTGCAGACGACAGACAACACTGACTGAGGAAGAGAGTACTAGGACCGAAGGTAGCTCAAAGGTGGACCTTAGACGAGGTGTACCGCATAGACGACTGTTCGAGAGTTGTACCCACCCTTCAGGTAGGGTCCTTGGCTGGAGTTCATAGGAGGTGTTTCAGTTTACTTTTACTTTTTATTTTTCTTGTACTTTCCAGTTGGGCTTGTATTTTTCCCCTTTTTCTTAATGCACGCACTCCTTTTACTATACAGTTTACTTGTGTTCGTATCATATTGTGTGCTTGGTTGCATTTGTTTATAGGTTACAATGACTATGCCCTCCCAGTTTTTAGGTAATACGCCTTTCGGTGCTAGCCGCCAGTCCCTGTCCTATGGAAGGTAGGCTCGGGTAGTCACAGCATGGGTGTTGGGGGACGTGTTGTGAAAAATTGGTATCAGAGGAGTCGGTTCTACCGTAGAACATTGGATTCTGATATTTTTTAAATGTAAATAGTGTTAGGTGTAGTGAGTGTGGTTATCAGTTTAGGGAATCTTGTATTGTTGCGACGACCAATGTATCCTTACACCAGGACCCTGACATTGGATTTATGACTCAGTTCATGAAAACACTGATTGCGTGTGTGTTCTGAAAAGTTTTCTTTCTGATCTTTTTGAGTCAGCTCACCTGGTTTAACTTTTGACAGTGGCACACTTGTTTATGTTTTAGGATGCTACCACAAAGACATCCATCCAGGGTTCTGGGTATAGTATGTGAGGATAACTCACTGATCAATGAGGCCTCGGGGTAGGGCCCTTTATAAGTAGAGGTATCAGTGGAGGCACTAGTAGTACCATTAACCATTGGTACACTGATGCCACCAACCCCAGCAGTAGAGGGTTTACACCACCTGAGCGCGTTCCACGAGTTCCAGTGCCAAAGGCCACCCAGGTTTAGTGGTGAGTAGGACCCACAGGTGGCTGAGGATTGACTGGAGGCGGTTGTGAGAGTCTTCTGACTGGTAGGGACAACTGCTGATCTCATGGTGATCCTTCCCACCAGTCTTCTATAGGCAGCAGCAGGCATATTGTTGAGCTTGATTCTCTAGGATCACGATGAGGTGACACTTCTCTGGGCAGAGTTTGAGAGCCTGTTTTGTGCAGTGTTTGTCCCAAAAAACCTTCATGTAGTGTGCATTCAGGAGCTTCTTCATTTGTAGTAGGGTAGCATGACTGTGGATCAGTACTTTGCTAGGTTCACCGACCTCTCACACTACTCCACAGATATGGTGTGGGACCCATTCTTCAGGGCCCAGACCTTCAAGCACGGACTCAGGAGGGAGATCATGGATTTGATGATTTCTCTCAGCATCCCGACATAGGTGGGGGTGTTAGAGTGAACCCTCTTAGTGGATAGTTTTCTTGGTGAGAAGTCTCCAACAGCGACACCCACAAACAGGCATCACATAGCGGAGTCTTCTACAGCTGGCAGTAGAAAGATGTCACAGAGGTCAAAGAGGACCCGACCTATAGCTGGACGACCACAGGATTCAAGGTCAGTTGTGCAGGGCACTGGAGATATAGCAAGTAATGCGAGGAGAAAACAGTGTTACGCATGTGGCGGGTAGGGTCACATGTCTCGTGACTACCCAAAATGCTATATAGATGATCAACATATGGTTGAAGGATCACCTATTCAAAGACAGAGGTTCGACTAAGGATGTATTAAGGGAGACGGTGGATGTGGGAGAGGAGCTCGCCGTGCAGCTGGCGGTGGACGAAAATTCGAGATGTTACCGCCACCACCACCAGGTGGTCCACACCAACCATAAAGAGTAGGTGGACAGGGGACAGCTCAGTTCCAGGCAGCTGAGGCCGATGACCATGGAGCTCTGGAGATGATACGAGGTACAATATGTGTCTACTCCACCATAGCTATAGTACTTATAGACACAGGCTCCAGTCATTATTTTATTTCCACTTCTATCTTTCAGATCTTGGAGATTCCAGTGGAGCCATTGGCTCGATCCTTACAGCAAGATACTTCTACAAGGGAAGATTGGACGAGTACACACTGGTGCCGGAAGTATGAGCTTACTTTAGGAGGAGAGAGATTCGACTGGGATCTCTTAACAGTGGCGTTGAGGCCTTATGACAACATCTTGGGTATGGAATGGTTATCTACAGTCCATGCTCATATTGACTATATTAGGAAAAAGTGTGGTGTATCCGTGAGGATGGGACTGGGTTTTCCTTCATCGTCGAGAATGGAGCCTTGGCAGCATAGGATGGACTTACCCGGAGGAGAGTGCAGCCAATCACTCATCAGTTGGCTAGCATTACCCTCAGATTGGTTGATGTGGAGAGTCTAAGTTATCTTGTAGTGGTGAACCAGTATACAGATGTCTTCCTTGATGATGTTTTGGGTCTACATTCACGCAGAGAGGTGAACTTTTACAATGACTTGTACCCTGGGATGACACAGATATCTACACTAGTTTATCGGATGGCTCCTGCGGAACTTCGTGAGCTGTGGGTACAACTAGAGGACTTGTAGGGGAAAGGATTCTTCCATCATAGTGTTTCTCATTAGGCAGCCCCGATTTTGTTCACCAAGAAGTCGTATGGGAGCCTAAGACTTTGTGTTGACTATCGACGCCTAAACTAGGTGACCATGAATATAAAGTACTCACTCTCAAATATTGATGACCACTTTGATCAGATGAAGGGAGCATGGAGGTTCTAAAAGATAGACCTCAGATCAGGCTATCACTAGATCAGAGTACGAGACGAGGATGTGCAGAAGACTAATTTTAGATGTCGGTACGACCACCAAGAGTTCTTGGTTAAGCCATTCGGCATGACCAACACTCCAGTAGTGTTCATGGGACTCATGAATGGGATCTTCCTACCACAACTTGATCTCTTTGTAGTATTATTCATCAAATACATTCTGATCTACTCATCTACCGAGGAGGAGCAGGCCTATCATTTGCAGATAGTTCTGGAGACACTCAAAGAGAACCATCTTTATGGTAAGCTCTTGAAGTGACTGTTTTGGATCTGAGAGGTTCACATCCTTGGACATGTCATCTCAGAGGCTAGAGTTACGGTGGATACAACAAAGATTATGGCAGTACTTGATTGGGAGCCACCCATGAGTGTGACAGAGGTACAAAGTTTCCTAGTTTTGACTGGATACTACCGGTGGTTTGTTCCAGATTTATCCAGAGTTGCAACACCTTTATCAGCATTGATGAAGAAGGGGAAACCCTTCGTGTATTTGGAGAAATTCAAATGGAGTTTTTAGGATATGAGGAAGAGGATGACTAGTGCCCCCCATCTTGAGGCTTTTGGAGGAGGGCATTGGGTACGAAGTCCACTGCAACGCATCAAGGACCCAGCTTGGATGTGTTCTGATGGAGGAGTGAGAAGTTATCGCATATGGATCTTGACATGTGAGACAACATGAGAAAAACTATGCTACCCATGACCTGGAGTTAGCTACAATTGCCTTTTCCTTGAAGATGTGGCAACATTACTTGATGGGAGAACTTTTTACAGTCTACTCTGATCAAAAGTGTCTCAAGTATATCTTCTCTCAGAAGGACCTGAACCTGAGACTGCAATGTTGGCTTGAGTTCCTCCAAGACTATGACTTTGAGATTGTATATACTCCTGGGAAGGGGAACGTTGTAGAAGATTCACTCAGCAGAAGATTTTTTACATAGCTATTAACTGAGGTGACAGAGCAGTTGGCCACTTTGTAGATATCCTTTGTTGATCGAGATGGAGTATCCTTTCTTCAGTTTCGTATAGTCACTCCCCACTTCTTGAGTGAGTTAGGGAGGCGTAGTGTGGGGAAACTGACGGTGAGTCTCGATGTTCTCAGATATCCATAGGACAAGCACCTGATGGATTTTCTAAAAGTGGGGAGCACATCATCCTATTTAGAGGATGTGACATGGTACATGTGTCGCTTTAGGAGGAAGTGTTGTGGGAGTTCCACACATCCCCTCCAGCGGTACATCTAGGAGTGGAAAAAATGTAACAGGATCTCCAACGATAGCACAGGTGGCCGGGAATGAATAAAGTAGTAGCAGAGTTTGTCTCTCAGTGCCTCACTTGTCAGTAAGTGAAGGCGGAGCATCATGTACCAGCATGCTTAGTGCAGCCTTTAAAGGTTCTAGAGTGTAAGTGGGATGGAATATCCATGGGAATCATTACATGACTTCCACGCACATCCAGGGGTCATTATTCTATTTGTTTGATCATTGACCGACTCACCAAGTTGGCCCACTTCATAACTATCAGAGAACAAGGTTAAATAGAGAGATGGGGATGCCTTTATTTGTAGGAGATTGTGCGACTACATGGAGTACCCTTGATGATTGTCTCTGATCATGATGAAAGTTTCACTTCCAGGATATAGATGGGGTTGCATGAGGCTTTCGGGATGTAGCTTCATTTGAGCACGGCCTTCCATACTTTGACGGATGGCCAGATTGAGCGGACCATTCATACCCTTAGGGACATGCTGCGTGCTTGCGTCCTTGACTTCGGTCATAGTTGGGAGGATCACTTTCCCTTGGTAGAGTTTTCTTAAAACAACATCTATCAGTCCACCATTGGGATGGCACCCTTCGAGGCATTGTACGACCAACCATGCAGATCGCCTTTGTGCTGGACTAACCTAGTGGAGTCAGCACTCATGGGACCGGATATGGTACGAGCTACCCCAAAGAAGGTGAAGATCATCTAGGAGCAGATGAAGACTACACATAGTAGGCATAAGTCTTATGTCTACAGGAGACAGATACCTCTGGAGTTCGAGGATTGTGATCACATATTTCTATAGGTCTCACCTCAACGAGGTTTGTGGAGATTTAGCCAGGGTGACAACTTCTCTCTGAGGTTTATCAGAACTGTTCAGGTCCATAGTAGAGATGGTGATGTGGCTTACTGCTTAGCTCTTAAACCTCAGCTGCACCGGGTGCACGACGCCTTCCACGTATCCCAGCCGAGGAGATACATGCACGACCCTTCACACATCATTGACAGAGGTGAGTTGGACATCGACGATGGGGGGACATTTATGGAGGTTCTAGTGTAGATTGAGGATTGACTGGATTAGGTCCTTCATGGGTTGTCAATACCTTTGGTGTGCATACATTGGCACTACAGGAACCTCCAGGAGATCACATGGGAGAGGGAGTCTCAGATTCGTGCTCAGTTACCCAACTTGTTTTCCTAGTTTTTGTAATGTGGCTTTAGGGGATGAAAATCCCGGAGGTGGGGAGAATTTAAAGACCTGGAAATTACATGTAATTGTTTTTAATTATATGGGGATTTTATGAGTCCGTGAAAATTGACGGCATGTGACTCTGAGGCCTGGTGTGCCCAGAATGAATTTCTGAACTTTTTTATGTACATTCAGTAAGTGTGTGAGTGGGGTTTTTGTAACTTTTAAACCAGTGCTCAGAATTGAAATTTGAGGACACTGTTGAACTTTCAGCGCTGTTATTTTTTTAAAGAGACCTTCACCTCGACAGCAGTAGGTCAAGGGTGAATGTGAATTTTTGATTTTTTTTGTGGAAATAAAAAATATAAAGAACAACTTTTTTTATTTTTATAACCTATCTTTTTGAGTTATGGGGGTGGGGACCACTCAAACTAGAAAACCCCCATTTTGAATTCTAGTGGTGGGGACTACCCGAACACCTATTTAATATGGGGAAGTCCCTTGGAGTCCTCCCATTTATTTGTGTCAACGCAATATAATTAATTGTTATATTTAATCGTTCCAATAAAATACAATTAATTGTGCCATTTAATTATTCCCACTTTTGTTGTGACAATGTAAATTAAATTCATAAAACTATATTAATTTGTTGGCTCCTCATTTCCTTAAGGAAATGGTTGGTAAAATGGAGACTTAGGGAGAACAATGGAGAAACTATTTCTCCAATGAAGAATGTCCTCTCCAAAAAAGAACATACATCAGAATCAAGAAAGAGGATGACACATAAGTTCGACTTCAGAAGCATGCTGCGTAACCAACGATCATTGTCACCCTCATCACCTTCACCGTATTCTTCTTGTGACACCTCCAATGAGCAATAGAGGTAGGGATTGTTGTTTTTTAATCCATTTCCCCATTCTTGAAGTTCATCTTGATTTACAAACATTTATATTCTTCTTGATTCAAGAACAAATAAGCTGCTTGATATCGTTCTAACGTGGAGGGTGTGGGACGAACAAACCTGGCCCGACCTCTGCTTAACCTTTGTGGGATTTTGGTGGTTTTGAATCGATGGAGGAATCCTGAGGTTAGTGCAGGATTCTACAGAAGGAATAACGGGACACTGGGGTGTTCCTGGTGACCCGAGGAATTTCCCCAGAAGGGCTCCGGAGCGGGGGTCAGCACCCCAGGAAGCCGCAACGATGGTAGCGGCACGACCGCACCACCGGAGAAGGGATGTGGCCCATCGGCCACAGTGAAGCAAGGGTGGAGGCCGGCGCATGGCCAGCCATGTGAAGAGGAGGTGGCGACATGTGTCCGCACCATCAGGCATGCAAGATCCATGTTTGTGTGCCGCGATGGTGAAGGGAGGAAACCATCTCACTATCGGTCGTCGGGGTGGCACGACACGCGACCACACCGTAGAAGAGGGTTGGCTGTCTATCCAGCCATGGGATAACCAGTGTAGGCTACCTAGCATAGGCTGAAATAGTGGTCTAGGCTAGGCCAGACCCAGCGGGCCGGGTCGGGCCTGCCCGTGCCAGGTCCGACCGGGTTGGACCGAACCCGAACCAACTTCGACCCCTTTTCACTCTTTCGACCATAACATGAGCTACGTGTGTCCGTTTGAGGAACCATCTATAGAGCCGGAAGCATTGGATTGAGATGGTACTTTTGGTATAACCCACATGAGTTTTTGGATAATGTCGGGGTATGACTAGGTTGGATTGAACATGAATCCAACCAGGCCCTCAGGATTAAAAGGCCAATAACATACACACCGGGCATCCGCTTGACGCACTGTCTATTGCATTGATACCTCTATCATGTGGTGGTCCTTTGGGATACTTCTTTGTGGGAATTCATGGGAGTTATAGTATCGACCTGTGTCTTGAGGTGTGGACCCTCCCAGAATCAAGCGATCATTGTGTGGGAACCATGTACCTGGCTAGAGCATGAGAAAGGGATCCTATGTGGGTCTTTGTTTTGGGATCCTACGCGGGTCTGTGTTTTAGTATCCCTCTTGGATCCACTCTAGAAATCCACATGGGACTACTCGAGGATCCTATATGGGTATTCTGTACTAGGATTCTATGTGGGTCTGATGATCTAGGATTCCACCTTGGTCTGATGATTTAGGATCCTACGTGGGTCTTCCTCTTAACAGAGTAAGATGATTCAGTAGTTACATCTAATCATCTTTACTATTGTACCTATGTTATACCTGGTGTGAGATGAGTCCTTACCTTTGTGGTATTCTTCTATGTGGCGTACCTTTGTGGTACTTACCTTCATGGTGATACCGGTGTGATATTCTTCTGTGTGGCGTACCATTGTGGTACTAAACATAGTGGTGATACCTTCGTTCTATCCTTCTGTGTGGTACTACCTTTGTGGTACTAAACCTTGTGGTGTTACCTTCATTGTATTCTTTCCTGTGTGGAACATTTTTACTTTGGCTAAAAGGTGGGTCTTGTGTTTCCTCATGAATGAGATGGGTATACTTGATAACTTAGGTATATGTATAGGCATATACCCAAGTAGAGTTTTCAGATGTTTTCATTCTTTGTGGTTATTCCTTTGTTGGTTTGGTGAGACCTTTGAGGGCCTCGGGGTCCCTACTGAGTATCGTTATACTCACCCCTGCACGGTCTATGCCTGCACCTTGTTGTGTTTGGTGAAGAAGACGGACAACGCTGACTGAGGACGAGAGTACCAGGACCAGAGGTAGCTCGGAGGTGGACCATAGACGAGGCATACCACAGAGACGACCGCTCTAGATCATGCTTAGCTGAATAATCTTTCATGTCTAGTGGTAGAGAAGAAATATCTTCCCATGTAGGATTATTCCATTCTTTCTTTGAAAGTAGTCCCATAAGACTAAATTTTAGTGATACCTTATGCTATAGAATAAAATACTTCAAAGAATAAAATCAAGTAAGATATATCCAAATTAGTCAATGATATCACACAAAGAATCATCTTGGAGTCTACCCTCAACCCAAGGTATAACCCTCCCTGTTCTAACCATGGTTTCCATCCATAAATGTTAGTTACAGTCATATATATTCAAATACATCATCATTCTTAATTTATAGTTACTAATACAAATATACATATATCATAACAACATATAAATATTTATATCATAAAATATAGAATTCATGTCTATTAGAAACCTATTACATAATTAAATGAATTAAATTAAATAACTAATATGAAGTAGTTTGACCCGTATATATATGGAATCTGATCCTGTTTGCTTGATCATGATGCCTAAATGTACCCAAAATATCCAAAAAATTGTAACAAAAATCCAATACATGGTGACTTAGAGGTTCATTACACATGTGATGGACAATTATAAGGAAACTCACCAACCTAAGCCTTACACAACTACCTCATTTCCACCAATTTATCATTTACCCTAATAATCAAAGAAGAAAATATCCTCTATTACCATTTGGTAATACTCCATCCCAAACTACTTTGGCGAGATTGAGTACCACATGACCTCATGCTCATCTCCATATATAAAAGAGGATACCAACTTCCAGTGAGGGTATAATATTATCATTGGGTAGACTGTACCAAGAATATCACATACTTGTAAAAAAATATAAATAAATAAAATAGTAATAATAGTATATAATGAAACAAAATAATAATCATATGTGGTGGGGTACTGCCATAAAGTAAACAAAAAAATTGGTTCCCAATATGGAAATACAAAGAAGATTATATCATTTAAAAAAGAAATAATAAAAATAGTTTAAATAGTCTGACGTTTCTCATGGCATCAAATCTATCTCCAAGCCTCATCCCCTCAAATACCCATTATATTAGCTTTTCCCTTCACTAAATCCACGGCCATGAAATATATACATGCACAAATATGTCCATGGAAGGATTGAGTAATAAACCTAGTAGTACAAAAATAATGATTCATTTTCAAAATTTCCAAAAATATATAACATTCTATACCATAAAATAAGTAAATTCGGTAATAAACATATTCACACATTTTCCATGTTATCATGTGATAACCATGCCTCCGTGAACCCAAACCCCACCTACATCGACTCATTTCTAGTATGTATATTAGGGTAAGCAAAAAAAAATTCTAACATTAAGCAAACATAGTACGACCCACCCTAATGGTGGTCATCATTAGTGACACCACATGCCACACCCTGACAGTTCTAATTCTCCAGAACATTGCATGCCCTATGTTATGAATGGTTGTTACCCATGAATAATGGTAGGTCCCACCCAAAATTTTCTACAAAATTAGATAACTCATGAACCCCATGAATTTAATTGTTCCACCATGATCCACACTATCATATTCTCATCCCATGCATTGTATACTCCCACATCAAAATCCATGTCCATGATCTAACCCATACCAAAAAAATCCATAGCCCAATTCCCTCATCACATCAATACACTTCCCCTACGAAGTGTATTATATCCAAGGATGAAAAACCTAGTGATCCTTATAGTCAAAGAATGGTTCTATATGTTATGAAACAAAATAATAAATACATGTCATACCAATGAATAATAAGGAATATCAATAACAAATCCCAAGAGGATACACACATCTATATGATCATAATCAAAATAATTCTCATGGAAACTCATACACACAACTGAAAATAGATAACAATAATGGGTTGTTAATAATAAACAATCATGTCAATAAAATATCATAAATAAGGCCAAAAGTGTTAATGGTCCTCCTACATTAATGTTTTTCATTTCAAAAAATGGGTTTTCAATGAATCATCACTCTAAACACATCCATTTGTTTTTCATCTCAAACTTCTCACCAAGGATTCCCAGAACTAATCCTAATATTTTATTTCTAAAATTAGTAAAAAAAATGAAATAATAGGTTCTCTCTCTGGGATAATTAATAAATAATTTAATAAAGCAAAATTATGTATTGAAAATTTATTCATAGAGAAAATTATAACTCCATATATAAAAATAATTTTCTCCCTCTAGAATAATCTCAGATAGACAAGAATAATTCTTATTTCCATTATCTATAATTATATGTTACAATCATATTATGAAATAATTAAAAAAATTAAAAAGGGTTTGGAATGATAATTTAAAAAAATTACAATAAAATAATTCAATGGAAATCATACCCAATATTTATCTTTTGAGAATGCATAACATGTGAATACAGTAGAGAGGGTGTGGTTATTCCATTCTGGGTGATCGAATAAAGAACTCATATTATTCATAGAAGATTTGAAAAAACCAAAAGGGGTATTTTTGGGATCCTTAAACTGAAAATGATCCCCAAAAAAATTAAGGCATCATATTTATGATATTATTATGAAAGAAATCCATGTGTATATTCACAAAATTGAATCCCACAAATTAAATTCATCCTTTAATTTGTAATTTAATATATTTTTTATTGATATGTGTTTACATTATTCCATAATATGAGTCATGAACTTTAAACAATTCCAATAATTAATTACCATTATTTACGGATTTTAAAATAGGAAAAATTGTAACACGATCGATTTGGGGATGAATAAATGAAAAAACTATGAAAAAAGCATTTTCTTCAAAATGGAACTATTTATGGGTTACATGGTTTTACCCTTCTATATATCTTGTCAATAAAGTGAGGGTATGTATTTACCAATACAAAACTAATGAAAATTATGGGTTACCATTATGTAACCCATATAATTTAGATGTTACCCTTATGTGGTGGTGGAACTACACTTACACAACTCCTATTTACCCTTATTGATCCTTTATGAAATTGATGTTTCCCTTATGCATTGAATAACCTACACTTACGTGGGCTATATAATTTCCAACATACCCATAAATAGTTCATAGTATACCCTTACGTTACCTTTATAATGTTTTGTAAACCCTTATGTAAACTATAAATAGACATAAACCTGTACACATGGGATATAAATTTCACTTACCCATATAAATAAGGTAGATTACTCTTAAAAATAGAAATATTTAAAGTTTTACCCATAATAAACTCCCAAAAACCATCCTTCATAAGTGTATAATACTTTTTTACCTTTATATATGATCTATATCACACATAAGGGGAAAATAAACTTGAAAATTACTAACATTGCATGAAAATAACATATAGATAAAAACCAAGGAGACGGTTTTAGAGCATGAAGAACAAATAATGTTATAAAAACTCAGCTTGATAATAGATTAAGAACATAAAAAGAACCCATCTGTGGGTTTCTAGTATTACAAATAGATAATATGGTTTTACACAGTGGGTAACCCAAAGGTACACACTAGGAACCCATGTTCAATGCACTTTGATTAATCTTGATTTTTTTATGCATTGTACATTGAATCAAATGTGTTTTCCTTAAACAAAACATGTTTAATAGGCCATGGTAACTCATGTATTTTCATACTAAGCACTATATAAATCATGTACACATTATGAAATTCATATGTTTTCAAGGAGGAAAAAAGTCAAAGATGCCTTGTATATTTATTAACTGATGCATGTGATTTATATCTGTGAAATATAGAGGCCACACAACATGTTTTACCTATAAAAACGTATTCCAAAAATTGACATGACAAGAATGAACACTCATTCCCTAGGTGTGTGTCATAGAAAAACTATGAATTGATATACATTATGTGTTGAAGGATTATACACACTGTGTATTCTACCACATTACTTGGAGAAGTAAAATTAATTCGTCACTCCATTAAAACTAAAAAATAAAAGTCTGTATTCTATTTATTTATAGTAAATTATGTGGGGTACTTTATTTATATAATTCTTAATTAATTTCCATTTATATTTTTCAATTTCACGCTATGAATGGTTATAAAAAGATGTATATTATACATCCCCCAAAGGAATGAGATTCTTCCTAATTTACATGTTTATGTGTGTCATTTATTGTACATACACATTATTTAATTACATAAAATTAAATGTGTTACTTATATAATTTTAGTGTGATCTACACAGTAAGGACCATATTGGGTAGTCTTAACAGTCACACATCATGATTCATCCATATACACATGATGTACATATCTAATTTCAAATAAAATTAATTATTTAAATTATTTTAAATATATAATAGAATATAAAATTAGGATGATATAGTATTTATATTAGGATAATTGGTTAGCTTAATTAGTTATGATAATTAATTATTTTTTTAATGTTTTATCTCAGTAAGAATGGTTGAAATAAATGCTTGTTTACTAAAGGAATGTTAGTTTCTTTGATGGATGATAATGAGCTTGAATGACCAATGCATTATTTAGATTTTATTTTTTATTATCAAATTAAAAAAAAATCCTAAAAGGAATCCCCTCCTATTATTATGTAAGGATTTACATACCAACAATTTAATTTTTGTAAATATAATAACTAATCTATTTTTTAATATCACATGTATGTGAGAAAATAATTTTTAAGGAAAGAGATAACATGAAACTGCTGGTGGTTTAATATTGTATCATGATGAAATCAACCTAGGTGTTACACATGACATAGGCTGAATAGATTAAATAAATCCAAGACTAAATCAATGTGTTTTCACCAGGATGAATGGGTTTTTTTTCATCTTCTCAATAAACAAACCGGTTGATAAATCTCATTTTCATATTATATATTATATTTTGTCTCATGCATGAATATTTATTTTCTGTATTATTTAACATGCTAACACAAATAATTAAATTTAAAATATAAATGTGTAGAAGGAGTAAAATAGTTATATTATCCATAAATGTTTTATTAACATTTGGTTAATCACCCAAGTAAAACCCACTTAATATTAACATAAAATTTAAAAGGATTAAAAATTATAAATAAAAAATTAACTTTACAAAATTTTATCTAAAACCCAACCTTCCATCATCTATGTTATATTACTGCCATTGATATAGTTTTGGTCTAATTATAGTCATGTGCATATTCAGTCATCATAAAATATTAACAAGAATAATTGTATTGAATTAACCAAGCCTATATTGAGTTCAATTACTATAGTCTATTCAACAACAATTTGGTGGAATGTTTTGAGAAAATACTAGTAAGGATTTATTGATTTGGAAGACTACTCAATATGTTAATGAGTTTAAATCATGTAGTTAGAAAGACAAGATTACCAAAATCCTTCTTATAAATTTTTCAGTTATAGTATGCGATAACAGAAAGGAAATATGTATCATTCCCACTAAAATGTTCTGATGGGAATATATTTCATGTTCAATGATGAGGGGTTCAACATCATGATAAAACAGTGGAATAATAATAATAAAATTAAAATTATTTTATATCACATAATTGTTTATCATGTAAAATACTAATAATAAAATTTATTATTATTGAAGTTAAATAGAATTTGCATCAAATCAATTTATCCATCTAACAAATCATGGTGATAAAAAGTATCTTAATTGGCACAAACTTTTTGAAATGGTATATATTATTTCAAATAGTGTAACTCCATGAATGAAACCTCAACATACTAAAATCCCCAATCATCGAACCACCCACTAATGAGGTGAGTGATAAAGTGTTTTATTTTCATATAATACATTTAAATGAGGTAAAATAATTTCAATGATTTATGCTATCATATTTTCCTAAAGAAAAAATTAATTCTAATAATAACATGTATATCTATATATTTCTCATGAATATCCATGATCTTTATCATTATATATCTTTAAAATAATAACTTGAGATCTCCAAGGCACTCTTTACAACAAAACATAAAGAATGAGTGTCGAATAGAACTCACATAGTCATACTCATTGACTATATTAAACATATTGTGTCCTAGGGTTTATGCTACCTAAATAATTATATATTTATCTAATTATTTTCATATTCCCTCATATATTATCCAACATTATAATTAATTATAATATTAATTACATTGAAATATATCTCCCAAGTCTCCTCACCCTTATTCTCCATGATAAAAATGTTAATCAGCATAGAAATTCATTTTATTATGGCGAATAAGAGTAAATATTAGGAAAATATCTCTAAGGATAACTCAAAATCAAAATATTCTTCGAAACTCAATTGCTTGAATAGGATGATCAAGGGATGATAAAGGTAGTAATTCACCATATATTTTTCATATTGAAAAAGGCCAAATGAATGAAAATTATACTATGAAAAATAATCTATTGGAATCCTTAGATGAGTTCATTATCAAATAATTTCATATATATC
Organism: Viscum album; assembly: GCA_963277665.1. Taxonomy (NCBI): domain Eukaryota; kingdom Viridiplantae; phylum Streptophyta; class Magnoliopsida; order Santalales; family Viscaceae; genus Viscum; species Viscum album. Next base: position 198,106,353 of record OY728164.1, read on the forward strand.
TTTAAATTTGGTATTAAATAAATCTTCTACTGCTTATATTTTTATCCAATTATATGAACCATGTAGATTTAGAAACATTGCATGAGATGAGGTGGGTCTATGAGCTAAAAATGTAGCCAGGATCACTGTAGTAGCTAATGAATCTTTAAAAATCATGTTTGAAGGTGGAATAATCATTGTTTTAATAAATTTTCATTATATAATTTTAATTACAATAAATGTTTATTTCTATTTCCAATTATGATTCATATATATTTATTTTCATATTTTTAAACAAAATGGTGTTGATTTTATAAATATAGTATATTTTATATTAATTCACACATTAATAATGGTCTTTATATGTTTGCATTAAACAGACTATGTAATCAAAAATGATAACAAATAAAATTTTCCGGACCCATATCACATCCACTATGGCATAATTTCATATTTTATAAAAATAAAAATTACTTTAGTAAATTATACCAAGATGGATATTCTGATTCTTTAAAATTAATAAATGGCATATTTCATGATATTTACCAAGGTAAACTGGATAAATAATAATTTAATAGGACATTAGGAAGGTCCACCAAGATTCTTTTATTGGATTATACTAATTTGTGATGACTGTTTGTAGTTTGTGAAAGGGGTGGATACTCATACTTCATAAATATTGTTGATGACATTACATGACATTGATAGGTCTAATTAATATAGTATAAGTTAGATTCTTTTGAAAAAATATAGTAATTTATCAATGAAGTGGAGAATCAACATAAAGGTAAAATAAATAAACTCTTCTATAGAATTGAGCATCTTGACTAATAAGTCATTGAATATTTACATGATTTTTGGATTCTACCACAACCTAATCCCTTTAATACACCACAATGGAGTTCTATAATTCAATTGATGAATAGTACCATACTAAACATGGTATAATAAATAAAGAGTCCTAAAAGTGTTCCATTATAATTTTTTAGATATGAATTTATAAAATAGAACCACATTGTAATCTAAGTGGGAAATAAAGTATAAAATGGTTTTCTATATCATATTTGGGATCGATGTAAGCCCTTATTCTCTCATATATGAGTATGGGGATGTGAAGTAATTTTTTTACGATATCACTTGAAATAAACATGAACCATTAAGATCTATGTGTATCTTTATAGGTTATCTAATGTAAACTAAAGGCTATTACCAATATGACTCTTCAGATGAGATGATTGTGGCTAATAGATATCACATCTTTGATGAGATGTAACACATAACTAAAAGTTATAGTTTGATAAATATTTTATTCAATGAAGTCATGGGTTAAGATAAAAATGAGTTGGAATATGACTAAAATCCTCAAATCCACATGAAATATGATTTTATTCAGTGAAAATTAAAACATTGGAGTTCAATAGATGTTATAGAACCTGAAAGATATGAGTTTCTAGTCACCAGAGATGGTGAATCATCATTTTTTTGATAATAATGATCTTCTAACCTGCAAAGAAGTAGTGTTTGAAAAAAACTTTCAAGTGGAAATGATATAGAAATTATGAAATGGATTATATAAAATAAAATAATGTTTGAATTTGGGTAGATCATTTGGTGGATGTAAATCAAATTATTTGATATTGGTAATTCAAGAAGAATCTAAAGATGGATATACATATTAGTACATATAAATATTGACTAGTTTTAAATGATTTTAAATAGGTTCATGGTATAAACAATAATAAAACCTTTTCTAAAATTAATTTATTGAATCCATTATAATCAAACTTGTCATAGTAGCTTACAATGATACTGATATTTGGTAGATCGATATCAAAATAGCTATTCAAAATAATACCTTTCAAGAAGATTTATATAAGACAAATAAAAATGGTTTGGGACACTCTATATTTTTAATAAGGTATGAATGTTTTATGAATCTATTTATGGATTATTGAAAACATAAAGGTTTTGTAACAATTTTTTTATAAATCCATAATAGAATTTAAATTCATATTGAATGAATTTTATCCTTTTGAATACAAGTGTTTTAATGGGATACCAATTTTTTATTGATAGTATATGTTGTGGACATATTAATGGTTTCAAACATGATACTAATTGTATAAAACATGAATAAAATTTTAACACATGATTCACCCTATATGACATAGGTGAATTTGCATATATTCGTGTGATAATGATCAATCAGGATAGATCTATGAGGATTTTTTAGATATTTTCAAGGAATAAAAACTAACAACACACTAACTAGATTCAATATATAATAAAATAATATGGGATTGATTCCAATGCCACTAGGCATTAATATTTCAAATAAAATATGTTTGAAATAACATGAGGAGAGAAAAATGATGAAAATGATTCTAAATGAATCTATGATAAGGTCAATCATTTATGTTATGCTATGTATTTAGTAAGATTCCACCTATTCCTTATGTATGGTAAACACATATAAATTGTACCTAGGGTATTTCCATTAGGTGGAAGTTAGTACCATCCTTATGTATTTAAGGTATAATATATTTGTATTCCTGGTATATATAATAGATGAGTATCTAGTCATTTAGAGATACACATATATTATTTTCCAAAAAATATGAAATTAAAATCTGGATACATATTCAGTATAAATGGGGTAATGGTGATCTAGAATTACTCAAATCAATTTATAGTCACTAATTATATTATGGAGTCCTGGTATATTAAAACATCTAATGTTGCTGAAGAAGAGATTTTCATGAAAACCATCATCCAAGATCATTACATTCTCCCTGCTATAATGTCCCTATAACACTATAATAAGATAATACTATAATAATGGATCTCAAAAAATATCCATAATCAAATTAGTGTATAAAGTGAATACTCTAAAAATTTTATCTCTTAAGTAATTTTTCATATTGATTTGATGTCAGAGTAATCAATTTTTCTATAGAAGGAATTTTCATAGACCCTTTGACTGAATCCATTTCATTATATAGCAATGAACATGTTGATAGAACCGGTTAAATATAATTTGTTATAAATTATCTATAGTCTAATTTGGTGTCACTTATTTAAATAATTTAATTCATTAAATAATAATAACAATGTTAATATTCACTTGACATGTTCTAAATTCATGGATAAAATATATAAATTTTATATAAATAAATAAACACATATTATTTTTAATTACATAGAATATATCATTCAAAAAAGACCTAGTGAATCGGTTCGAATATCCTACTTAGTATTTATAGAACATGGAATAATAAAAATCATCTAACTTATAAATAAATAACAATTTATATTTTTCACAGTCTTATGAATAAATATTTATTTAATATTCAACTCAAATAAAATAATTACAGAATATGTATGATCGATAAACCCCAATTAAATTTTATATTGTCGATTAGATAATAGTATATATTCTAATAATTTTTATCAAATAGAATTTAATTGAGATCAAAATAAACAATCAGTGTGTGACCCTCTTGGCCTCTACTCGACGGCTTTAGGAATGCTTGCCTAAATACCAATATCAATGTACTGAAAAATGTGAAGGCATCCAAGATGAATAATTTAATGGGTTAATGTCAAAAATTACATATGAATGAAGGATCATATGATTAATAGATTAAATGCAGATATAGTTCTAATGAATAATGTAATTCATCAAATTAAATTAATTTTAAATTTTAGGTTAATAAAGTTATTCTATATTGGTTCTAGTTAACTAGAAAATTTCATCATATTTGATAGTTTTTTTTGACATTTATGATCATTTAAATAAAATAGTATTTTTAAAAATTAAAAAATATGAGTTGGAAATCCCAAAATAAGTGAATTTTCTATATTGGGAAACTTTACATACGACGAATATGTCAGATATGTAACTCTCACGGGAGGATAAAAAAATAATTATGAATAATTATGATTAAGTTATGTAAGATAATTTTAATAATTATAATGTAATCTCAAAACATAATATGTATATTTAGAAGGATTCAATTCAATTAGATATTATATATAGTTTAATATGCATTTTCGATTATATGAATTTTGAGGTAAAAATAAATATTAAATTATTGGTTTTAATAAACTCTTTTTAAACTTTGACTACATTATAATTTTTAATATTTTTATAAAAAAATAATTCCCTAATGAAATTCTAATGTAATTGGTTATTATTATGATAAATTTTATTTCTAGTCATGTAACATTTTACCTAAAATTATTATATTTTTTTAAAATCACTAAGAAAAGGTCAATGGATAATATTTTTTTCATTAAATCATGTTCAATATTCTATTTTCTATAAATATTTTTTTCCAAATGACAATTAGTTTTTCAAAAAAATAGAGTTGGAAAGATATGGGTTCCAAAAATTTTATTTGATAACATTAGAATATCACTAGAATTTTAGGTACTAAAAACATAGTTTTACCATAATTATGAAAATAGGATAAGAAACAATTACTAGAAAAATTATTAAATGGACAGTTCCTATTATTAACACAATAAAAGAGACAATTACAACTTTCAAAACAGAAAATAAATAAATATTAGTTGAGTCTCTTTTGGAGACATTGAATGTGGTGATATTATTTGAATTTTTAATTACCCATTTTGTAGAAAAGAATTAATTTATAATGTTAAATATCATTTAAAACTAGAACGAAACCTTAATAGAATACATTAGAAATGTGATGAGGGTTAAATAGTTAACTACTAGAATGATAATTGTACAGTTAAAAATATTAAAGTAATATTCATCCTATCTATTGATATTTATTAAAATGTTTACACACATGATATAGAAGATCTTAATAATCCCAATTTTCCTTATATATGTTCCGTTATATATTTTATTGGAATTGGAATAGAAACTTAGATCCATGCAACTGTTGGAAAATAAATAAACAGTCTAGAAAAGGTCATGATTGGGATTTAAAAGATATTATTTTTAACTCAACTAGAGTCTATGATTCTTGTCAATAAAGTAAGAAATGCGATCCTATTTCTGAAATTTTTTGTGACGTATCACTTCTATAGAATTAGAATACGGGAATATGAACATATTTTGTCCTATAAAAACTAAAATCATGGCTGTAAAATAGTATTAATATTTCCTTATTGATGATTACACTATATTTATAAGTACCTATTTTCTCACTTGAGAATCCAATTTATTTTTTTTATTTGAAATTTTTTTATATAAATTATAAAAATGATAAATATATAATTTATTGATAATTAATTAGTCTGATCATGGTGGTGATTCAAGAAAAATCATATTTTTATATATTGTTAAGTATAATTTTATTTAAAATAATTTGTTAGCATAAAGAACACATTAGAAAATATAGTATTTAATCAAAGCGATATATTAGTTGAAGAAATTTTAAGGTACATTATGATTAAATATTATATTTCATAAATTATTTGGGTTGAGACTATCAGTACCTCTTTTAATAATACAAATAACATACTTCACTCCTTTTTGAATACATTTATTAAGGAGTTGTGGATTGTAGGAAAATGAAAACTTTCATACCTTAGTGTTTTGGGTGTTATGTAGTCATTTTGGATACTAAATATAGACATCATAAAATTGATAAGAAACCCATTAAATGAAAATTTCTTTGTTATTATTTAACTACTAAAGAATATATAATTTTTTGAAAATAAACCATTATTACTGTGAAAATATTTCATTTTAAATATAGTGAAATTGGTCCTTATGCTGTTCTGAAAACCCTTGAATGTTAATCCACCAGATGATGCTTTTAAAAATATTTATATTCATTTACTATAATTAAAACAACAACCTTAATTATTTAATTCATCCATAGTCAATAAATGGGTTTTTAGTATTATATAATGAAATCAATAAAAGGTAAAAAAATATTTGAGTAATAATTTTTTTATACATAAGATTCAATCAATCATATGGGATCATCCCACTAATAATATTATTTGATATGTGATTCAACTAGTTAAACCATAAAAATTATTAAAAAATGAATTTGGATAATCTAATATTCTTATCCCAATTTGAACCTTTAATACAAATTCATTCTCTGGGTGGTGAATATTAGATAAGATATATACAGTAAGACCTTGATAAATTCAAATAGAATCTTTTTTTGTATTTGGTAAAAAAATTTAAAAAACCAATGATTATAGTCGAATAGATTTTTAGAGTGTAATGTCATGAAAATGGAGTAATCCTATTGAATAAATCAGGGATTATTATGAAGGATTAATATTAAAAATGATTCATTGATTGTCGTAAAAATGTTTTATTGGTTTCTATAATTCACTCTATCTGAACATTACTAGACATCACATCACATTTTTAGTTTAATTAGTTTCAAATTTATGTGAAGTGTAATTTTATTAATTTGTATGTTCAAGAGGATTTTAATATTTAAAATCCCCATATTTTTTAATTTGATTTTTTTATAACATTTATTAAAACAAAAAAAATTAATTCCACACAATTATATAATACCCAAGGGCCTAGTATGATAGGATTACTAGATTATAAAATGAAAATATTTCTCTTAAGGTAAACGATGATTATAATTTTTTATAAATAATTTCTTTTAAAACACTAATATTAAAAAAAAATTGGATGAAATTATTTTTGAAAGAACTCAAAAATCTATTTTTGGTAAATTTTTAGATCATATAAATAGTGATTTTGAAATAAAAATGGTGGTTGAACTCATATTTTTTTCCTCGGTTTTCAAATTCCATAAAACTAGAAGGAAAATTTTAAACTCATCATAAATATATGATATATTAATGAAAAAAATTCTTTTCAATATTTCATGGAGTATTTGTACTCATGTAGGTACCTCAATCAAACTTGATTAGACGAATCTAGGAAACGAATTAATTAGAAACATTATAGAGGCATGATAAGTGGTTTATTATATTTAAAATAAAGTTTACCATATATTTTTTTCAAATCTTTTTTGGTGTGATATTTTAAGATTCTAAAATGAAATAAAATTTGAATATTGTTAAATGAATTTTCTGTTATATAAAATATTTATCAAATTTTTTATGTTTTATTCTACCAAAAATATCTTTATAATCAAAATTTACAAAAATTATGATTTTATACATTATAGTATGTATATAAAGAGTACATAGATAACATTCTATTTTCTATGAGAAGTATTATTTTCATGGATTAGAAAGAATAAAAACTTGGTTTCTTTATTTAAAGATGATGCTAAATATATGTTAGATGGAAGTTGTTTTCATCATTTGTTATGGATATAGAGAACAGTAATGGATTCTGGTTTGAAATTTAATCAAAATCTAGTCTTCTATGATTTCAATATTAAAATTTATTTATCGAAAATCCAAGACATCACTCATATGAAAATTATATAAATGTAATATAGTATTTCCTTTGAGATCACACTCAAAAGTGTTTATTTAATGTGATGTTAACAAAATAAAAAATCCTATTCATGATATCTTTAATAAATTTCTAAATTTTTATTATTTCAATGACATTAAACGGATATTGTGAATAAATAATATAAGAAGTTCCTCGATTCAATTATTGTTATTCTTATCCCAAGACAATAAAAAATACTTATTCAAAATGGAGAAAATTATTAGATTCAAATTTTCTTCCAATTATTTATTGATGTTATTTAAATTTGTGGTTTGAATCATTTTCTCATATTAAATTTACATTCATATGAAATATTTGTAATGGTAGTTACTTATTTTTTTGGACATTATATTCTAAAACTCATTTAGTTACAATTGTTACTATATTTTAGTATTAAGTTATATAAAAAGAATTAATTTTAATATATTCTATATAAAGTAAAAAATATAACACACCATAACATAATAAATTATCATTTGAATTTTCATAGAAACAATAATCCAAGGAAGAATATCATTCAAAGAAATTATAGGATAACATCTAGGAAAAATTTTAATTTTACTTATCTTATTATTTTAATAATTATTTTAATAATAATAATTAACAAATGGTACAAAGGTCCTTCACGTATATTGTTTTTATAATAAGGGAATACATTTTCAAATTATTACATCCCCATCTCTAGTTTCCTGATGTTGGTAGAAACGTTTTTTAAATTGGAATAGATTTTAGGGGTATAATTCAATTGACTAATAAGTTTAGTAGCCTTATAGATCTGCATACTTATTTGATAATCATTTTTAATTGGGGATAAAATATAAATCACAATAATGGAAAACATTCATACAATTTGAACTCATTCAGAAAATTATTATTTATAACCTCAGGGAACAAAATAATATAAGAGAGAGCTCAAAAGTTTAGAAAGGATTATTATTATTAGAATAAATCAGGAATCAATAATTCATAATAAATATGTAAATGTAAATAATTTAAAACATATTCAATTTATACAATAACATGATAAAAAATTACATCGTCGGTTAATACTAATGAAATAATATAATAGATATTTATAATTGAATTATTAATGAATGAAATGATTAATATTGAAATTCATGATCTTATAAATCATGATATCTGTAATGTGAAGTCCTTTCACCAGAATGATTAATACTATAGGTAACATACTAATTACTTTATCAAACTAATTTCTCTTATGATACCTTCTAATGTATCAAGGGGATATATAATATGGGCATCACACATCAGTATATGTAAAACACATTCCTCAAATATTGAATGATTTATTTAATTCATTTATCAATGTTATTTATCAATAAATATTCATACATATTAAATGATACAAATTTATCAATATTTCCCAAGTTAATATAATAACTTATAAAGTAAACAATATATATTAAAATGTGATACATCTTTGGCAATAATCATATCCATGATATAATGAATGTTGATATTTAAGAGAAAGTTATTTTATAATTATAAATTATCAGAATAATGTGTTTGTCTCAAGAGAAAGCTAACAATATCAAAATTAACCATGAAATAAGAGGTGAAAATTAGTTCATTAGGAATATAGTTTTCTATATTTAAAAAATGTACATTATATAAAAACCTATAAGGATATTAAAATATTATAATTAGAAATAATAAAATATTTTTTTAATTCTATTTAGAACATTCTAAATAAGATACAATTTTTAAAATTGGTACATTACTAGGGTTGTTTATTATCATCGTATACATTAAAAACATTTCTTTTTAATTTTTTTAAAAAATAAAAATTTTAAAAAACCAATATTCATTTAAATTTTTTTTTTCAAATGTAACATATAACTTAAAATCTTATTAATAAATTTCTTGATTAAATAATATTACTTTTTTAAAATAATTTTGGAAAACATGGACTTGTAAAAAAATATGATTTAAAGAGAAATAAAATAAGTATTCCTAAGAAAATTTTCATTACTTGATTCAAGTAATAAGGAGAGTAAAATATGGAGTAGAATATATAAAATTATTAAATATATAGTGGATAAAAAATAATTGTGGTTATGAAGGAAAAGTGATAATATTCTTCCCACAAATGTATAATGAATACCAAATGATAGTTAGATTATAAAATAGATTCTATAATTTTTTGTAACATTAAAATTGTCACCCCTTAAAAGAATAAACATGAAAAAAAACTCTAAAAATAAATAATTAATTCTTATTCAAGTTCAGAACAACAATTGAAAAGTATATATACCACATAAAATTAAATATGTCTATATTAAAAAATATGTCTCAATGAAATGGAAATTAAGATGAAATCCCTTACCTCATGATTCCCATTAGTTAGACTATCATTAACCTCCTATATAGTGATTTTAAACATGTTATCAAGTTATAACATAATCATAATTATATTTATAATATCATATTGTTTCCTATCATATCATTTTACCACCCATTCATTAATAATCTTTTTTTATTACCATTGTTTAAAGTGATAACTTCCTTGTTTTCCCATATAAGATATTCCATGAAAGATTCAGTTAATGTGTATATGATATAGTTAAATAATATAAAAGATTATATTAATGTTATAATTTTTATATTTAATAATTGAATAATTTTTAGATTCATTCATCTGTGTTTGACAAGGAAAATGAATCACATCGCTTCATAGAGACGATAGGTTTTACGTACGAACAAGCAATGATATCATTCCATTAATGGGTGAAAGAGCAAGGAAGTAGATGATATATTAATTTTCTGAAATCAACCTCATGTCACATGTATTATGTATTCTCATTTATTCCATCCTTATGACTATCTCTGTGAGTTAGTTATGTAAAAATAATCACATCGGTTTGTGAGGCTGTAGTCTACCATACACATGGGAAATGTTTTTGTTTACCATTTGATATAGAAGGATATGGATGAATATTAATAAAATATAATATGTAAGATAATTTTTTATTTATATTTTATGTGTTAATGTACATTTTATTGTAGTAAAATAAAAAAAAACAATGTTATGATGATTACATTCTCTTATGGAAACCCCTTTAAGATCTATTCTTAAGAATCTTAGGGTTTGAAATGTGGGAATAAAAACACCTATATAATTTTACTAAGGATTTTGTCAATTTATTTTGGTATGTTTTTTGAGATATATGTATTTTTATTTGTTAATAATTGTGGGGAGGATATTACCTTTTATAAGTGGGGAAATGGGATCTTCTTGGAAACCACTTGGAAATCTCCGAAAATAATCCAAAAAGATAAATTCATTCCCATGATAAATGATTCCAAATAACCTTATATTATATATTAGGATAGATAAGGTTTAAATATGACTCTCCAATAATATATTGACATGTGTAATTCGAAAAACTACCATAATATTTTGGATTGACCTCCCAGTAAACTTGTTTTAACCTTAAACGAGTTAATTATTTATTACTATTTTCAGTATTCAATATAAAAAAATTATATTAAAATTAATAAATAATATTAATTATTCATATTCAAAATATATAATCCATTGTAAAAAATTTAATACACATTAGTGGAAAATTTTAAATTAAAAATTAACCCAAAAAATGTGAAAAAAACAGGTCTTCAAGAAATCATTGTTTTAATCATAATATGATATTATATTAACTATATAACTAGTAATATTAATTATATGGATTTAAATTCATATATTAAGATATAAAATATATTAATTTAATTTATATTATTCATAATAAAATATTTTTTTCATAGATTAAAATGGATATATATTATTACATAAAAACATTTTTTGGAAAAATAAAAAGATTTATAAAAATTTCACTTTTCTTCTAAATGTTCTTATCATTATTTCTACTAAATTGAAATTTAATAAATTATAACACATTATTATAAAAGAGTGAATGGTTAAATAGAAAAATTTTGTATATTCAAAAAATGATTATTTCTATGTGAAAATTTGAAAAATTCATTTTATGATTATTTTCCCCAACTAAGCTAAAAAATTATATTCATCCTTTAAAATTAGGATATTTTAATGAGATATTAAAATATTAATTTTTTATAGTTTTAATAAAATAGAATTTTCAATTATTATATTTTACTCTCAAGTGTGAAAATAAGGGGGATAATTTGTTTCATTTATGGGTTAGTACATCTATAAGAATAATGATGTAATTTCAAATAGTTCAAATTAACAAGATGTTAATTATATAAATATAGATTAAAACTACATTAATTCAATTTATCGATTGATTAATTTGTTATTCACAATGGAATTAATTATAAAAAATAAATTTTTAAAAACATTTATGCGAGTTTTAAGGGGAAGAATCATAAAAAATATTAATTTTTAAATGTGGAGAGTTTTCAATTTCATATTATTATATATATTTATTTTAAATAGGTAGGGATTAAGAAAACATTAAGGGGAAAGATTCAATTTTAATCTTCATGAGCATTAATTTTGTAAATCATAAAGGGTATAATATTATAATATTTTATGTTTTCTTATTATTTATGACATTTTGGAGATGATATGTTTTATAAATGGGGAAAATATATTTAATATTTTAGGCTATTACTTTTAAAATATATTTTTGATAATTATAATTTTTATCTATTAAGTTCATAAAGAATGTTAATTTCAGACATAATGAAAATATGTCATTATATACATTATATTTCACTCCAAATTGAACAATTTAATTATGTATCTTATGATTTAAAAAAATGAGAATATTTTTAGATATAGTTTTGAGAAAATATATACATTTAAACTTTGTTATTGAAATCACAATATAAATTTTATGTGATTTTGATATAAATTTAAAATTTTTATTATTGTTTTTTCATTTCAGGATAAAAATATTGGGAACTAAGTTCCATAGAAATATTAATTTCAAAATATTTATAGGAAATGTAGTTGTGAAATATTAATTTAATAAATATATTTATTACTATGATGAGTTCATTGAAAGACAATGAATTTATTTCCTTTGGATTTAAAAAAACTAATGAATGTATATTTCAAATGTTTTAGTTTACAAAATCTTTTTTATAAATTATTCCACAACATAGAGGATCTATATAAGGAATATCTAGAATTATAAACGTTTTTATCATATTTATGTTTTGTAACCACTTTTTTAGATTTAATTTGGATAAGGTACTAGTTTTGTTCATAACTGGTTTTTTATATGATCTTAATTATTTCAGGTTTATCTTTCTAATGTTCAATAAAAATATTCATTTTTTATTCCTATCATTGTGATAATGGTATTATAGGGATAAGAAGATAGAATTTAGTTTGTATGATGTTGTGTGATCAAGATATTCATGTGATAAGAATAAGGATCTTGTTATTTCTAATACCATGTGATTAAGGGATTATGGTATTTTATGAGTGAGGTTTGTAATAAGTCTGATTGAGGGATCTTGGGAATAATAAGAACTATTATACAATTGAAAGAAATATTTCTGGGGATTTTTGGTATAAGGACCCGACCTTAAACATTACTTATTATTGAATTAAATAAATAATTCACATTGATGATATTTTCAGGTTTAGATTTTTACAGAATTATGACATAACTATTACATATCAAAAATTACAAAGTAGACACATCTACTCAGCTTCCATTTTTTTTACAAAAATAAAAAACTGTTGGACAAAAAGTCATGTCTAGTTCCTTGTTTTAGACACCCTGACATTTCCTCGATCCCATCCTTGACCCTATTCAACTATATATCCTTTTAAAATCATTTCAAAAAAACTTGGGATGAGCATAAAAATCTCAGTAAGGGTTATAAAAATACGGGATGAAAACATTAGTCCATGTATACATAATAATCAATGAAATCATACTTTACTCATAAAACATAATCAATTTAACATACCCCATGAAATCATAAGATTTACGAATAACTCATAGAAATCATAAGACATAAAGGTAACTTGAAGAATTCATAGCATTATTATGTAGGGAGTAACCCTCATGGTTACTTTTGGAATACCCATCACAGTATATTCCCTAAATCTCTTCGGAGAAACCTTAGCGTTTAACCCCTTCGCGTTACCCAATGCATTGGAGAGCTATATCGGGCTCACCTGCCCTTAGGTTATCACGGAACCACCCGTATTTATAAAAAATGCCCAAGAACTATAACATAATCATAGCACATAACTTAAGAATAAAGTAAATATAACATTCCCATATTTCAATAACAATATAACATTTTAAGATATTGAAATAATGAATCCATTAAAAAAAACCATTTTCAAAACCATTTAAAACATTTAATAAAGATATTTTTGAATCAAAGTGTCCCATACCACCTTGAATCTTTTAACATTTTAAACCATTAATATCCATATAAATAAATCCTTAAAACCATTTTTAAAACATGTATATTAATAAGAACAAATCATTAAAACATTTAAAGTGATATTTTAGTTAAAGGGTTTTTACCAAAATTAGAGACACTTGAATACAATAATTGAGGAATAACATTTAATCAGAACATTATAATATCATAATAATAAATGGATTCATGGTATAATATTCCAAAGTACAGTATATACACCGTATAAGAGTGAATTGGTGCATAAAAATAATGAAGTCTCAATAGAAATGTAAAATGAGATTAAATCCCTTATAAAGAAGGTATCATTAAATTAAGGATAAATCCATCTCAAAATTCTGTGTGACAAATAAAAATACACCCAATATAAGTAGATATTAAGTGTAAAACAATCAAAGGACATTCAAACATATTCAATGTATGACATATTCAATAACTACATGTTGAACCCAAAGAAATTGAAATTGGGTTAAAAAGTTCCCTTGGTAAAATTCGACAGCCTAACGATGTCACTTTAAAATTCATAAAATTAGTTGATGGGAGATAAAATGGTATCTCATCACTTGGAAATAAAATTTACATCAATAAGGATATATAATAACATATCCCAACATAAAAAGATGTAAATTAAAAGACATAACAAAATAAGTCTTTTTAAAAGAGGAGTGTGAAACGTTCCCTTACCGATTTGGGCAACTTTCGAAACGTACACCCCATTAAAGAAGGGTCATACAATGAAGATGTAACTACCCATAAATGAGAGTATATTATAAAAATATTAATATAATGGGAAGTACATACACCACAAAAAGGAAATAGTGGCCAATGTAGCATTAATCTCACGGGAATAAAAAGTGAGATGAAAATCCCCTTATGAAAATTCAGCAGCCTAACGACGCCACATAAAACTTCTAAAAATGGATTGATGATATAAAATAGGGTATATCATCATATTAACAGAAAATTTACATCACTATGAATATAAAAGAACATCCCCAAACATATGAAATAGGAGATTAAAGTAAGTCACATAAAAAGAGTACTTAAAAATAAAGAGAGAGGTAGGATCCCTTACGAAAATTCGGCAGCCTAACGACGCCACGTAAAAATTATTAAAAGGAATTTATGAGAGTAATAGGGGGTATCTCATAATATTAAAATACAAATTACAGTATGGTTAATATAAAATAACATCCTCCAACATAAGAACATGGAGCATAAATGAAATGACATAAAAGAGGGTACTTAAAAAGAAAGAGAGAGGTCAGATCTCTTAACTCAAGTCCGACTTGTCTTGTTCGTTTCTTTATATTCCTGAATAATAAACTTTGGTCAATTTATAATTTCTTAAGGTACTCATTTAAATATTTTTATTCAGTTAATATCACATATTATAATGTTATAATAATTGGTTAATAATGTGAGTTCATATCAGACGTTTTTGTCGATATTTGGTGCATGAGTCAAAAATGAACTTATTTGAAAATGATTGTCCATGTAATTATAAGTAAATCATCTCCAGAATATAATTAATGATTTAAATATCATATATATCTAATACATATTCATTTTAAATTATTACATAGCATTTTTAGAGAAAAAAGAAATGAAATGCACCGTTCATGGAGACGGTAGGCCGTACATACGCATGAACGCTACTTTCATTTCTTTGACATATTAATGGAATTAAAAATAATTGAGGGAGATATATTTTATAATTAGAGTATAATATATATGTTTTATAGGTCACATAATTTCATTAATTTCATTCTTTATACATTCCATGTATTGCATGAATGAGTCACGTCACTTGAGGGGGCGGTAGTCCACACTTCCTCATATGAAATTATCGCATTTGCACAACATGAAAAGCATAAAGGTATGTTTTAAATATAAAATACAGAAGAATATGGAAAACATAAATACCATATATATCATATATAAAATACAGTTACATCATAATGGCCACCATAAAAGGTGTTAAGAGAAGATTGAACAATCATCATTTCGTGAGGCAGTCATTCGTCATCCACAGAAATAGTATGTTCTTTAACCCTTAGACGGAGGTGTGTGTAAGTTTAGCTCTAATACTTCACATAAAAACATCCTAGTATATTTAAGATACTGTTGTTGTTACAAAAGAAAGTAATAAAAAGAGTTTAGGGGTTTGGAGAAGCAGAATAAAACAAAAGAACATAAGTGAAGACATTACCTTTAAATCAGGTAACTCCACTTGGTTTGAACCAAAAGGGTTTCTTGAAGAGAATTCTTCCAAAGGAGAGGACTCAATGATGAAGAGAGGGATTTGGAGAGATGAAATAGGAAGGGGTTGGCCAATACAAAGGCTTGAAAGGTGTGGGTAATGTGGTAGAGGTGGGGGCCTTTTATAAGAGAAGAGAAGGGCACTCTTGGAAAGTTAAAAAATATTACTTTATTATAAAATGATTTTCGGATTTTTAAGGTCCCAAAAGGATATATTTAGAGGATAAGGTGATAAGGTTTGGAAACCACCCATACAATAGGTTTGTGACAAGTGTAATACTTATATTTCACCCTATATTCTCATTTTATTTTAATCATTCATTTATGAGGTAATCACTGCATCATCACGGTGTCATAAATAAAATAATTTATTTAATGTCTAAAAATTTTAAAAAAAATATCATGATGTAGGAATTATTATTATATTTCTAATGAGTATTTATAGTAAAAAATATGACTTGTATAACCCCATGTAAAAATTGTTTTAGTAAAACAATACATGTTTGTGACATTTTAATTTTAACTTTAAATAAAAAGTTATTAATGTCATTTTCCAACCAAAGTGTCTCCATGGGGTCCCCAAGTTGACCCATGGATTTTATAGGTCGTCCATGACTCATCCAATAAGGGTAGGACATGTTTCAAGGTCATTTCATATTATTATAACATTATCTTTACCTTAAATTGCACTAATTACCTCTAATCGCGATTAATAAAACATAAAATTTACTATTCACCAAAAAATTATTTTAATCTCATTGAACCAAATTTAACTTCTTAATGACAAACATGAATATAGTATTTTTGAAAATCAAATCACAGAAGTGGTAAAGTTTCATTTAAACGAAAAATCAGTTTCTTTAACTACCACTTAGTGGGTTCACTATTAATCAAAAATTGAAGTTTTTTAGAAAAATACCATAAATTCAACCTAAGATATATTTGATATGCTGAATTCAAAAATGATGTCTATTTTAAAAAACTAAAAATATTTAAGTTGGATTAATTAATTTAATAATTCATTCCTGCTGTCAAAACAAATAGCGTGTTTTTAAGAAACAATATCTATTAAAAGATTGACACTAGTTTAAGTCCAATTTCAAAGTGAAATTAATTCCAATGACCACCATTGGATTAAATGGTAAAAATATATTATAGATAAACTTTAATATCATTTAAAAAGATAATCTATCCATATAAATAAATCAGATTAAAAGGAGGTTTTGAATTAAAATGCAACATTTTCATTAAAAAAGATCTTTATCGGAAAAATAACAAAACATTACACAAAGTAAATTTTGATGTCAAGATTATAAAGAAGGATTTTATTTTTTCAAATACAACATATAAAATTGTAAAAAGTATATTTAAAAAGGGTTCTCCATCAAAAGGCGGGTAATCGACCTTTTAATGAATATTAGAAAATTTATGCTTAAAATTGGATTCATTTGCATTTTAAGCCTCTAACATTTATTGGATAAATGTAAAAATATTTAACAAACATATGTAATCATTTTTTAGTTATTAGTGTTCATTCCTGCCATTACAACGGCTAGGCGTTAAATATTATAATATTATTATATTATTAGTGTGCAACGTAAGATTTCAAAGAAACTCGTTGTTGCGTATTGGGTACGCCATCGAGCATAGCATTCCCATTAAAGTAGTATTAAAATTTTATTCAAAAATATTTATAAACATTAGAATGTAATATTATTTATTTACCTTGGATGTTACATCCTTCCCCCCTTTTGGGAATTTCATCCTCGCAATTTCAAAATTGGGCTTGGAAACTTCATTGAAAGTCCCACATCGGAACAAGAGTCAGTAAAACTATCACTTTAAAAGAAAGGGAGAGAAGTACAAAGGTCACCCGAGTTAACCCATAATAGGATTCCATGTATGAAAATATGGATATGGAGGAGAAAAAAAGGGTCATGTTCTAATGGAGAGTGATGGTAAACAGGTCTAGGAGAATGTTAACTACAAGAAAATCACAAACTTGTGATGGGTTAAATCGTATTCGATTCCCCAGAATGAAAAGTTAGTAGACAAAATTTTTTGTTTTAAGTTACTCTTCATTGAGGAATTAATTTTTGAGATTAACTAAATCATAATGAAACATACTTACTTGTCACGTAGACTTTCAAATTTTACTAGATTCCTTAATCAAACTCTTATTTTCTCCAAAAGATGAGTATTTAGGAAGACTTGTTCGCATTAAGAGTACTATAATCAACTTCTTTAGAATCACCTAATCCACAAAAGAGAACTATATATTTTCCTTGTATTTAGATCTCAACCAAAACCAAACCAAAAAGTTTAGTACGAGATCAGATAATACCCAAAAAGGATATTTTTTTTTACAAAATGAAAAACTACTCTTAATTTCCCAAATTTGTCAAACAAAACCCAAAGTTCAACGAAGACCATACAACAAACAACTTTTCCATAAAATTATTCAACGTAAACCAAAATAAGATTGAAACCCAAATATTTGAAGGATTTAATCACATAGTCTCCCAAGGTACAAATTAACATTTATCTCCAAATAACAACAGTTTCTCTTAAAGTCTCATACTGAAAATCAATTAACCTATTCACATATCATCCCTGATAGGTTAATAATTTCCATAGATAACCCAAAATCAACTTACTATTGATTCATAAAATCATCTAACTAAAAAATAATTAGTCAAACTAACCTGGGACTTCACGTTGTCCAGTGGTAGATGATAAATACCAGTTACACTTTGTTTGCGGGTTTGATTCCCATAGCTTTGTCCGACATGATGAGTTGTCACACAGTCTACGTGTTTTCCTTTTTCCAAAACGATATAGTTCATAAAACATTCGCAAAAACGAGGCAAAATCTTCTAAAATAACCATAACATAATTTAACATCAATTTAATCTCAATGTATTTCATATTTCATCATAATGTATAGTAACCCATAATTACCTCAAAAGTAAGGATCATATAAACCCTAATGGTTACCTTTATAATTATTACCTGAACTTCCATGTCGAGTTGGTTCTCTTTACATGATGCATTAGAGAACTCACCAAGGTTCAAGTGGTTGATCATGACTCCTGATAGTTGGTTTAGAATAACCACGAAATTTCTTATTGAATCACCCATTTCATCTAGTATCTTAATCAGAGAACCACCATAGTTTCCTTCAAACCCATTATCACTTTGGTGCCTACTAGATCCATCCATTTAGTAAAACAAAAAAGGTCAGTGTGAGTATATCAACAAAATCATCATGTACTAAAGAGGAATATAAACACTAAGATATAATTATCCAAGTTATCTCAAACTCATTCCATCTTTGATAAATAATAATGACTCTATCTAATATAATTACCATTGTGGTTATACACAACTTTTCACTTAACACTCTAGCCTCTAAATTTATCTAAACCGTCCTTTGATACCAACTATAAGGACCTGACCTTAAACATTACTTATTATTGAATTAAATAAATAATTCACATTGAGGATCTTTTCAGATTTAGATTTTTAGAGACTTAGGACATAACTATTACATCTCAAAGATTACAAAGTAGACACATCTTCTCAGCTTCCATAGTTTTTCACAAAAATAAAAATCTCTTGAACAAAAGAGTCATTTCTAGTTCCTTGTTTTAGATAGCCTGACATTTCCTTGATCCCATCCTTGACCCTATTCAACTTTATGTCCTGTTAGAAACATCTCAAAAAAACTTGGGATGAGCATAAAAAGATCAGTAAAGGTTATAACAATACGGAAAGAAAACATTAGTCCATGTATAAATAATAATCAATGAAATCATACTTTACTCATAAAACATAATCAATTTACCATACCTCCTGAAATCATAAGATTTACGAATAACTCATAGAAATCATAAGACATAATGGTAACATGAGGAATTCATAAAATTATTACGTAGGGAGTAAACCTCATGGTTATGTTTGGAATACCCATCACAGTATATTCCCTAAATCTCTTCAGATAAACCTTAGAATTTTACCCCTTTGCGTTACCCAATGCATTGGAGAGCTATATTGGGCTCACCCACCCTTAGTTTATCACGGAACCACCCGTCTTTATAAATAATGCCCAAGAACCATAACATAATCATATCACTTAACTTAATCATAAAGGAAATATTACATTCCCATATTGTAATAACAATATAACATTTTAAGATATTGAAATAATGAATCCATTCAAAAAAACCATTTTCAAAACCATTTAAAACATTTTATAAAGAGATTTTTGAATCAAAGTGTCCCTTACCACCTTGAAGTTTTTAACATTATAAACCATTAATATCCATATAAATAAATCCTTAAAACCATTTTGAAAACATGGATATTAATAATAACAAATCATTAAAACATTTAAATTGATATTTTAGTTAAAGGGTTTTTACCAAAATTAGAGACACTTGAATACAATAATTGAGGAATAAAATTTAATCAGAACTTTATAATATCGTGAGAATAAATGGATTCATGATATAATATTCCAAAGGACAGTATATACACCATATAAGAGTGAATTGGTGCATAACAACAATTAATTCTCAATAGAAATGTAAAATGAGATGAAATCCCTTATAAAGAAGGTGCCCTTATATTAAGGATAAATCCATCTCAAAATTATGTGTGAAAAATATAAATGCACCAAATATAAGTGGATATTAAGTGTAAAACAATCAAAGTTCATTCACACAAATTAAAAGTATGACATATTTAATAACTACATTTTGAACCCAAAGAAATCGAAATTGGGTTAAAAAGTTCCCTTGGTAAAATTCGACAGCCTAACGACGTCACTTTAAAATTCATAAAATTAGTTGATGAGAGAGAAAATGGTATCTCATCACTTGGAAATAAAATTTACATCAATAAGTATATAGAATAACATATACCAACATAAAAATATGTAAATTAAAATGAATAACAAAATCAGTCTTTTTAAAAGAGGAGTGTGAAAGGTTCCCTTACCGATTTGGGAAACTTTCGAAACGTACACCCCATGAAAGAAGGGTCATACAATGAAGATATAACTACCCATAAATGAGATTATATTATAAATATAGTAAAATAATGGGAAGTACATCCACCACACAAAAGGAAATAGTGGCCAATGTAGCATGAATCTCATGGGAATAAAAAGTGAGATGAAAATCCCCTTATGAAAATTCGGCAGCCTAACAGCGCCACATAAAACATCCAAAAATGGATTGATGAGATAAAATAGGGTCTCTCATAATATTAACATAAAATTTACATCAATAGTAATATATAATAACATCCCCCAACATATTAAAGAGGAGCTTAAAGTATGTCACATAAAAAGAGTACTTAAAAATAAAGAGAGGTAGGATCCCTTACGAAAATTCGGCAGCCTAACGGCGCCACTTAAAAATTATTAAAATGAATTGATGAGAGTAATAGGGGGTATATCATCATATGAAAATACAAATTACAGTATGGTGAATATAAAATAACATCCTCCAACATAAGAAAATAGAGCATAAATGAAATGACATAAAAGAGGGTATTTAAAAAGAAAGAGAGAGCTCGGATCCCTTACCTCAAGTCCTACTTGTCTTGTTCGTTTCTTTATATTCCTAAATAATAAACATTGGTAAATTTATAATTTCTTAAGTTACTCCTTTAAAGATTATTATTCAGTTCATGTCACATATTATAATGTTACAATAATTGGTTAATAATGTGAGTTCATATCAGACATTTTTGTCGATGTTTGGTACATGACTCAAAAATGAACTTGTTTGAAAATGACTGTCCTTGTTGTTATAAGTAAATAATCTTCAGAACAGTATTAATGATTTAAATATCATATATATCTATTAAATATTAATTTTATACTATTCCATAACATTTTGAGATAAAAAAGAAAAGAAATGTACCGTTCATGAAGACGGTAGGCCGTACGTACGCATGAACGCTACATTAATTTCTTTGACATATTAATGGAATTAAAAAAATTGAGAGATATATATATTATAATTACAGTATAATATATATGTTTTATATGTCACATATGTTCATTAATTTCATTCTTTATACATTCCATGTATTGCATGAACGAGTCACATCACTTTAGGCGGCGGTAGTCAACACATCCTCATATGAAATTATCGCATTTGCACAACATGCAAAGCATAAAGGTTTGTTTTAAATATAAAATACAGAAGCATATGGAAAACATAAATAACATATATATCATATATAAAATATATTTTCATCATAATATTCACCATGAAAGGTGTTAAGAGAAGATTAGACAATCATCGTTTCGTGAGGCAGTAATTCTCCATCCACAGAAACAGTATGTTATTTAACCATTAGATGGAGGTGTGTGTAAGTGTAGCTTGAATAATTCACATAAAAACATACTAGTATATTTAATATATTGATTTTGTTACAAAATAAAGGAATAAAAAGAGTTTAGGGGTTTGGAGAAGCAAAATAAAACAAAAGAATACAAGTGAAGACATTACCTTTAAATCGGGTAACTCCTCTTGGTTTGAACCAAAAGGGTTTCTTGAAAAGAATTATTCCAAAGGTGAGGCTTCAATGATGAAGATAGGGATGTTTAGAGATAAAATGGGCAGGTTTTGGAAGATACAAAGTCTTTAGAGGTGTGGGTAAGGTAGTAGAGATGGGGGCTTTTTATAAGAGAAGAGGAGGGGCACTCTTGGAATGTTATAAAAGATTACTTTATTATAAAATGATTTTCGGATTTTAAAGGTCCCAAAAGGATATATTTCTAGGATAAGGTGATAAGGTTTCTAAATACACCCATACAATAGGTTTGTGACAAGTTTAAGACTTATATTTTACACTATCTTCTCATTTTATTTAAATCGTTCATTTTTTAGGTAATCACTGCATGATCACAGTGTCATAAATAAAATAATTTTTTTAATGTCTAAAAATTATCAAACAAATATCACGACGTATGAAATATTTTTATCTTTCTAATGAATATTTATATTCAAAAATATGACTTGTATAACCCCATGTAAAAATTGTTTTAGTAAAATAATACATGTTTGTGACATATTAATTTTAACATTAAATAAAAAGTTATTAATGTCATTTTCCAACCAAAGTGGATCCATGGGGTCCCCAAGTTGACCCATAGATTGTATTGGTCGGCCATGACACATCCAATAAGGGTAGGACATTTTTCAAGGTCATTTAATATTATTATAACATTATCTTTACCTTAAATTACACTAATTTCCTCTAATCGCGATTAATAAAACTTAAAAGTTACTATTCACCAAAAAATTATTTCAATCTAATTGAACCAAATTTTACTTCCTAATGAAAACCATGTATGTCGGATTTTTGAAAATCAAATCACAGAAGTGGTAAAGTTTCATTTAAACGAAAAATCAGTTTCTTTAACTACCACTTAGTGGTTTCACTATTCATAAAAAATTGACGTTTTTCAGAAAAATACCAAAAATTCACCCTAAGCTATATTTGATATTCTGAATTCAAAAAAGATGTATATTTTAAAAAATTAAAAATATATAAGTTGCATTAATTAATTTAATAATTCATTCCCACTGTTAAAACAAATAGCGTGTTTTTGAGAAACAATATCTATTAAAAGATTGACACTAGTTTAAGTCCAATTTCAAAGTGAAATTAATTCCAATGACCACCATTGGATTAAATGGTAAAAATATATTCTAAATACACTTTAATATCAATTAAAAAGATAATATATCCATATAAATAAATCATATTAAATGGAGGTTTGGAATTAAAATGCAACATTTTCACTAAAAATGATCTTTATCAGAAAAATAAAAAAATTTACAGAAAGTAAATTTTGATGTCCAGATTATAAAGAAGGATTTTATTTTTTCAAATACAACATATAAAATTGTCAAAAGTATATTTAAAAATGGTTCTCTATCAAAAGGTGGTTAATCGACCTTTTAAAGAATATTAGAAGATTTATGCTTAAAATTGGATTCATCTGCATTTTAAGCCTCTAACATTTATTGGATAAATGTAAAAATATTTAACAAACATATGTAATCATTTTGAAGTTATTTATGTTCATTCCCACCATTACTACAGCTAGGCGTTAACTATTATAATATTATTATATTATTAGTGTGCAACGTAAGATTTCAAAGAAACTCGTTGTTGCGTATTGGGTACGCCATCGAGCATAGCATTCCTTTTAAAGTAGTATTAACATTTTATTCAAAAATATTGATAAACATTAGAATGTAATATTATTTATTTACCTGGGATGTTACATTTGGTATTGGAAGACATACCTTGTATTAGGTAAAATTATCCTCCTATAACTTTGTATAAAGTGTGACTTTACAACATCATTTAAAGTCATATTTTTATTTATATCCAATACACTATGTTATGTTATTTTCTGTTTTTAATATATTAGGTAATTTTATATATGTGTATTTTTTTAATGTTTTGAAATCCTGAATTTCTATGTTATATAATCTAATGAATTTAGATTTAATTAGATACATGTATTTATGATAAAATTACATCTTAATGTGGATGATGATTTAATATTTTTTGGACTATAATTCATCACCATCATATATTTTTATTTCCTATTATATATCTAAGACCTTAACAATGTACAAAAATGGGACCTCCTTAAATGTAGTTTCAACAAAAGTGTTACGATGACCAATAAATATATTTATTTTTAAGTGAGGAAGTAAATTCACATGATTTTTTTTATAATACATTTTTTAAAACATAAGAATGGATGTCGTGATAGAAATGTTATGCTTGTAACTATAGTAGATACGTAAGATTATTGAATTCACTTTTATTCATATTCCTTAGTGTGATATAATGACTTCCCTAATGGGAATATGGTTATGAGTTAAAAAAATAATAAATTTTTTTAAACTGAGTTAGAAATTCATAAAGGATAAATATTGGTTATTCATATATTTTGTGATGACCTAGAGATTAATGGTTTCTATTTTTATGAGGTTAAGAAATAAAAATAAGAAATTACTCAAGAATATGATTATGTGTTTACAGGGGCTTCAGTAAAGATCCATGATAAAAGGATTTATTCATATAAATTTAATAGTAACTGATGAAACAAAAAATGGTCCATCTATGATTACATACATAATCATCTCAATCAAGAATTGGATTATTCTATGGGTTTTAAATATCATTTGATAAATTAATTAATTTCAAGGTGTGAAAGTTCTATGTTTTCCCCTTGTTTGACTCTTTACAGACCCCAAGTGGCACCCTTGGATAACCATATAGTCGGGTTCTTTCAATAATGATTGTGAAATAATTTTTCAATTATAATATGATATAGTTAATTAATTTTTTCTTAGATATCATAAAAGTTCAATTTATGAATGATTTGGACATAAAAATATGAAATATTGGTGTTGTTTTTTGTTCTGTTATGAGTCCTTATTTGGTTGAGATTGTGTAGCTTATTTGAGGACACATTTTTGAATTTTAGAAAACATTGTGTTCAAAATTATTTTATGAGAAGTTATTGATGATTAGTATGGTTATGGTATAATTTATGTTTATATAAAACCTTGAGACTTACTTTTAAATTTGGGATCCTTTCACTCTTCCTAGGAATTGGTGGTAAATATTACTAAGGCACTGAAGAATGTGTTGAGGGAGACTCAAATTTTAGATGATGATGTTATAAATTTATTAAATTTTTATGGTCGAAAAGTTATATATGTGGATAATTTTGGTCAATTGTGTAATATTATTCACACATAAAAATATTGGGCATGATATATATTATTGGAAGATGGTTTAAGTATATATCATGCATATAACAAGTTCATCTATGAAACTAAATTTTCTTGGAGTAGAATGATGAGTTTGTTAGATTTGTGAAGAAAGATATATATTTTACATATTATGTTCCCAAAATAATTTTTAATAACTATTTTTTACCACCATAGAGATCATTGAATCCATTTATTAGTTAGTGAATGTTTCAAGGTTTGATTATTCTATGATGGAAGATGTTAGAAAAAAGAACTATGGTTTAATTATTTTTCAGGATTTAATATTTTAATGTAAGGAAGATGTAATTTTATAGATTAACACGAAGGGATTTATATATATATATATATATGTATATGTATATGCTCAAAATTTTATTCTTTTTTTAGTGTCATCAAATTTATGAATTTTCATTTGAATTTTAATAAATTGTTTCAGTGGATTGATTGATTTCCAAAATATTGTTTAACTAAAAAAATTTATTCCTGATTAATAATGTAAAAATATCAAATTATCACTAAATAAAGTGGAGGAATGAGAAAAATAATCTTTTTGAGTCTATAATCGGATTTTTACACAAGGGTGGTATTTTTGAAAATTTTAAACATGATCATGTTTATGCATAGTGGTGATAGAATATTTTTAATAAATTTTAATAATATTGAATAATTCATTAGTAAAGATTGACCTACCTTTCCCATTATAAATTCATATTTTAGAGGAGTGGTAGAGATTATGGAGTCTCAACCAAGTAGGTACCTACATGAGGGAGTGAACCTTTAATGGAGATTGGAAATTTCTCTCTGTATGATCATTAAATCAAAAAATTCTTAGATCTTAGGAATTATTTAATCCGGATAATGGATTTGAAACTCACTTGCCTCATTCATCACCTTATTTAATTAATTTTCATATATAATGTTATTATGAGAATAATGATATATAAAAAAATTTAATGGTAATTTTTCCCCAAAATATGTTAAACTTATCTTTATTAATTTTGGATTGAGGTTTGATTTCTAAAAAATTACACTTCCAATTCAGGGTCCCAAAAATAAAATTCATAAATTGGTGTTAACTTATATAGAAAAACATACCTGAGATTTTGCAACAAATCAATAGTTATTAAATTTGGATTTTTTCTTTTAGTGGTATCATATAGAGAAAAAATCATTGAATTTCTAATAATTTTGGGTTATATAAAAATAAAAGAAAAATTACCAAAAAATACATATTTCCTGATGTAGGTATTCACAAGATGAATATGACAATACTTGTTTGATATTAATTAAACAATAGGTTTTAAATTTAAAATGGATGTATTTTACAATAAATTAACCATTATTTTTATAATATTAATCACTTAATGGTTGAATTACACGCAAAAAATTATGATTTTGATTATCAAGGATATGGTAAATCTATTGGGGAGTTAAAAAATTCTAGAAGAATTCATATTATAAAATTCCATTGTGGGCGGTGGATGGTGCTTGGAGTAGCTGGAACCAATGATGAAATTCTATCCATTCTATTAATCCTTGGATTTCCCCGAATAGTCCTAGAATTACATTAGTATTTTGGGTCCATGCTCACACCCTATGAAATTATGAAAATCAGTGTGTGTATTAGATCATTTGATCAGAACGATCCATCCATATCTTGTATTTTGTACACCATGAGGCAAATGATATTGGTGCAGAGTACTCATGATCACCCATCAAAATAATTATTTGGATTATCATGTACCCATATTGGATATTTTGGTGTGTGGATTCATTTTGTTGTATCTAAATAATTAGTTCGATTGAACGACACACCAAATTACCATGTGGGACCATCTTGATTCATGTTGAGCTAGGCTACTAGAAAGATCTAAAAAACTCTTATATTATTGATAATCATCCTATCAAGGAGCATGTTTTTTGTGTTAGATAGGTGTGTGGGGGGTCCATGTAGAACCCCATTAATGGTTTAATCCTTCCTTGTAATTTTAGTGAATGTTTCTTTTCTGAATTTGAATCAAAACCGGAATTGAAATCCTCTCAATTCCCTAAACCCATTAGATCTAGGTTTAGGTCATTTAGAGATCATTTGATGTTTAATTTAATGATTTTATTTTTAAATAACTGAGAAAGTTATTATTATTAAATAATAATAATTGAATAATGTTGGGTATAAATGGGATAAATATTGAATTACTACTAGTAACGAGGTGTCATGTTATTTAGTCAGTTGAACACATGAAAGTGTGAAATGATGGGATGTTTGTCAATTTTTTTTGATTTATCATGGTAGAAAATTATTTTTATTTAATATAAATAATATATATTTATTCCTAATTTAATATATGTATGAACATGATTCACTCACCTGCATAAGTTATATAACCCTTGTTGCTGGTGACTGGTCAATGTTGATGATATAGTGGTGGAGATAAGTGGTTCATAACCATAGAATGATAATTAATAAAACCTATAATGATTTATCATAAATTATACTAACAACACTTATAGTGATTATGATATCATTGAAAATTAATGATTTTTTGATTTCCATAATAAATGTTTTAAATGAATTGGAATATGGTATAGAATAGCATTGGATGATGTGAATTTGTGAAGGTAAAATAGAGTTATCTAAATTTTGAATAAATGTGAATTATTTATGAACTTTAATTAAATTAAAAGGATAAATTTTGAGGATTCAATAATATATGGAAGTGTTTTCATGGAATAAAATTATAGAATTAATTGAATTATATTCAATCATTCATTTATATCAAGGAATAATATTCATAATGATGAAAAATATAGAAAGGAGTTGAGTTGAAATGGTCTGATTTGATTCATAATGTTGTACATCATTAATAGTGAAAAATTGATGACATATCATTATTTATGATTTTTTTCCTATATTTATGAGAAACAACCATTAGAGGATAAGAAGTTCAAAATTAATTCTATGAATAATAGGAAGATAAAGAAGAACATGGATTTTGGATTTTAGTTATGATGAAATTTAAAATTATGATATTGATTTAGATAGCTTGAAATTGATAGGAGAACTTTAAGGAAGTGTTTTTGAGTTACCGCTAATAACATGAACCTGAAATCCAATGAGAAAAGTTTTATAAGATATGTTATGAAGAGGTTATTTTATTAATTATATAATTTTTTTGAAAAAACTATTAGGTATTTTTGATAGTTCATAGTGGGAACATGTGGAATTTGTTATGACATTATTTATGATGTTTTCAATGGGGACCACTTACAATGTGCATTCTCCTGACCACATTCCTAATTTATAATGGTGGCTAGCTTCATCACTTTCATCAATGGTTTCTACTCTCAAATCAAAATGAGATGGGGATGTTGGTTCCTCCATCTATGGATTCCTTCTTGGTTATTATTTCATAGTATTGGCCTCCATCATAGATTTAATTCATGTTTTTGGAACTCATTAATCGTGCCATATTTATATGGATACTAGTTAAAAAACTGATTCTGTCATGATAGGCCATCAAAATTTATTTAGGATAGTTGTCAATTTGGGAATCTCAGGGAATGACTTGACATTGGGCACATTGGTAACAAGTAAATCATCATATGAAATGGAAATCTCATATGAGGAATCTTGGGTGTGGAACTCAAGGAATACAATTTAAATCACGATGTAATTTAATCTATGGAAATATGAATTCTACATATTTTAACCATATGCATCCCATGTGTATAGTATGGGGTAAATATTTTTTCTTTGATTATAAGTTCAATGTATTTAGGAAATGAATATAATTGTGATGTTGAGATGGATTTGGGTATGGTTTAAAATTCTTGTAGAGATGGTTTTGGTTGATAAAAATACCATATTTTGTGGAAATATGTCTCACCTGAGTTTACTAATTGATCATAACTCCATATGGAGGTAGATCCGAGAGGTGCGTCCCTAGGTGGGAACACCTAGATAGTTTTCTAGTGGATCAAAATCCCCAATAAAGGAGGATCTAGGATGTGTGTCCATAAGAGGAAAGATTTCAAAACTATATATTTTTCCAAGGGATCAGAATTATCCCTATAGGTAGATATTGGGGAGGCATCCAAAAAACAGAATAGTTTACTAATGAATCAAAATGCCCATGGAGGCTGATCTAGGTCATTCGTCCCAAGGAGGGAACATGAGGATAGTTTATGAATGGATTAGAATTTTTCATGGTGGAGGATATAAGAGGTGAATCCATAATAGTTATCTCTTGAATAGTTTAACAATTTCAGGATTCAACCTTTGGGAGGAATCCTACATACTCTGTTTAGAAGATAGGGACAGATCTGTATAGTTTAACATAATGAGGTAAGGATTATTGTGACACCAAAAATGAGTACAATGAGTGATGGTGTGGGGAATACACATATAATATTACCTCCATAGTATTTTAATCTCATGGTGGGGGGAATTTTGCATCCCATAATGATCATACATGTGGAATCATGTGCTCATCATGGAGGGAAAAGCTAAAATTTTTAAATCATGTACTGAGGATGTTTTAATGCCATTTAACATTGTAAGATTAGGTTGTGGAGATAAGTAGTTTTTCATAATATTTATTAAACATGGGGGAACTCACTCCTCACCCCAAGCCTTGCGTAACCACCAATCATGCGCCTCTAGGCAATGCATGTCATTGGACTTGTTGTGGATGAGTGGTCATTCAGAAGGCCGATGTTAGGGTCCCTATGCTTAGAAGAAAAAGTGTTTAGGGAGCATTTGATAAGATATAAGATGTATAATTGTGTCCTAATACACACTTGTATTGAAGTGGAAAGATGCCGGAGTGGGTGGAACTAGATTCGTTGGGACTTATAGTGCACCTAAAGTAATATGGGATTTGTATGGGCCCCCCTATAAATCGTCCTTCACATGGGGTGTCAGTAGAAGGGAGGCCCCATTGAGTTTTTTTATAAGAGGGGTTTCATGAAGCCCATGGAATCAAAAATTGGTGTCCCATGGAGATTTAGGTCATCTCAGATTTTGAGGGTATTGTTGTCACTCCCCAATATGGTTAACGTGTGACTTATACGCACGTTATAAAACTGTGTGGAAAGAACGCATCTAGTCCCTGTAAGCGATCAATGCCGAATGGCATGGTTTAATCACAGTTCACCAAATAACATGCTTAACGGCATGCGAGCCGTGCGGTTGCCTAATATCCAAAGTAAATAAATTGATTATTTAAAGGGATATTGAAATAAAATTAAGATAATATTTAATAGAAATTATTTTTTGAAAAAACATGTTTAGTAAGAATAATAATAATATTATTATTATTATTATTACGAATTTTATTATTATTATTCTTATTATTGTTATTATTATTATTAATATTTTTTTTTAATTGAAATTTTTTCAATTATTATAATTGTGATTATAACAATAATTATTATTATTAGTGTAACATTATAAAAAAAAGAAAAAAAATTTGAGAAACCCTAGGGGGTTGTGACCCCCTCCCTCTCCTCCCTCCCCCACCCCCACGGCGTGCGGCTCCTCTCCCCTCCCCTCCTAGTGGCTTGAGGTGCCCTCCGCATTTCCCTCCATTATAGTCTGGTGGCCTCCACCTCTCTGGTGTGACCCCATATGGTGACACCCCTCCCTGCTTGCGTTACCTTCTCCAACACACCCTCTCCCTCTAGAAACCACCCTCACAGAACAATCCATTCTTCCAGCAATCCGAAATCCATCGCCCCTTCTGTATTCCGACCACCCGACTCTCACCAGCCCTCGTCTCTGGTATCCTACAATGGAACTGACTCCCTCAGGTGCATTTTTTTGTCCAAATTTGGTGGTTTTCTTCACTTTTTCCAAAACCCTAGACATTAGGATTATTGTTTGGTCTAGTTTTCCTTAGGTCTAGGGTTTTTGGTTTGTTTTCCAAGGCTTATTCATCCCCCTCCATGAGTTTCATTGCAATTTCATTACTTTGGGGTAAGGATTTCCATCTCTTTTCTCTATGGTGAAAACTATTGGTGCTTGGACATATCTAATGATTTATTTGTAAATGTGTTGCACACCTTTCTTATACAAATAGTTTTCAAATTATATGTTTTTCTCAATAAATATTTGTATGAGGTTCGCACCATGAGGATGCTTAGGGATACCCTTTTATAGTGGTTTTATGTTATCACAATTTTTTAAAAATAACTCTCGAAGTGAATCTTCAATTTTTTTTATATGTGCATGAGTCAATTTTTTTGGATAAATGTCATTTGGGTTTTAAATAGTGAAATTAGATGTTTTATGTGGTGAAAAATATATTTTGAAAGTGTTGTTATCATATTATATGGTGAAAGATGATTTTCTAAATTATATGGTTATGTTTTCATGTATTATTCATTAGGGTACTTCTTTGAAGTATTTTTCAGATTGCGAGAAATGTGAGAAATGTGTTTTCAAAGGAACTTGAGATGCGAATGCATTGATAGTGGGTTTTTACAAAAGGGTTTCATTAATTGATTAATTAATGGTAAATGCATTTGAAAAATGTTTTATGTGTATCTTGGAATGTTTCGTGTGTCACTAGATGATGAAACACGCATGGGTTCACTTGGTGTACACATGAGGGTGTCATTAAAGGAAGGTGCTACTTTAAATTACTGTTTCCTTGAAAACCCATTTTTTTAAATGGTTCATGTTTTCAAAATGTTGTTGGTTCCTCTAGGTTAATTAATTAGAGCTTGGGTGGCCCCTTGGTGGTGTGCACACACACATAGATAGGTACATATATGTGTGTGTGTGTGTATATATATATTTCTTGAACATATTCCCTCATGGAGAATGGAATATGTTCAATGTATTAAGGATATATATATATATATATATATATATATATGAGAATGTATGTGTGTTCTAGTGGGGGAATTCTTCGTTGATTTCTTTAAGAGCTGAAGTGTCTCAGCATGGTTTTCTTCCTTCTTTGAGGTGTGTTTTCCTATGAATTTCTTTTAAAATAAAGAATTATTGGTTTCTTTCATTGCACACCTTTATTTAATGTAAGTTTGAAATTTATGGTTTTTTGAGTAACTTCTTTTTTTGAAATGAAGTAATAGTCACTATGTATCTGAATTTCAGGAAAATGTTTTATTAAATTCTCTTATTATTGTTTTTGGAAATTTCCCTTTGGCCCTTATAAATGTGCATCATATTTAAAGTGGTGAATTGGGTTTCTTAAATAGTTTTCAAAGTGAGTTCCTGGATTCCAAAACGATGTGCACGTGATTCTCTAAGAAATGGTTTGGCATGAGAAAAATTGTGTGAGTCCCAATTATAAATTTTGTAATGCTATTTATGTCAAGAATTATCTATTTGGATGTGGTCCCCTATCTTTAGTTGCATTGTATATTAAGGGGTTCCGCTGTCTAGGAATACACTGTGACCACAATGGTAGAAAGGCAAGGTACATATTCATTGGGGTGACTCTGGTGATGCATGTTGTGTGTATATATATATATATGTGTGTGTGTGTGTTTGTGTGTGTGTCTGTTGATGTGATTTGATGCTATGCTATCATCGGTTGGCTCACCCTTTTTTTACACGTGTTGACATGGGAACCTGACATAATAAGTAAATTTTCTGTGAACAATTTTTGCACTAGTTTAGATTACGCACTAGCTAGTGTCCCATAACAGATAGATGTTTTGTTGTTATGATTGCTATGGGATTGAGATCCTTGACTAGGCCATGTAGGGTGATGGTTAGGTGTTAGGGAGTTATGGGGTCATCGAGTATAGGCAAGACTTCTGGATGAGTCACATGTGTATATGTTCTATACTATTCAAGAGATCTTATGATCTCCCATGTATATTTTCACTTAGTTGTCTATGGAGGATGATTATGGTTCTTTGTTTGGATAGTTATTCACATGCTCTATTTTACATTTCCCTTATTGTGAGTGTAACAGCCCAAGATTTTATGAAAAATATTCTTTTTAATTTTATTATTGTATTGTGTTGTATGATACACCAAAAGGATCTTTCACAACACGCATCCTTGACTTTCCTTCCATTACACGCAATCGCGACCTTCCACGATAGCGTGTGTTGTACGCAACACCAAGTTTCGCTAAACAACGATATGCTATTAAGATATTATTAAAACTAGCCGTTAAGAATAGTAATAACCACTTTTTAAATTTTAGAAATTTTAGCTCTCAAAATGGACTTCATTTTTGGATTCGGAGTATCGAATTTAGCCTAAGGTGAAATTTTGGTACATTTCGGATAACTTCCATATTCTGATGAATAGTGAAAATTACTAAATTATAATTAAAAACAACTTTTTTAATCGAAATAATTAAAAGAGATAAATTATTAATTTGAGTGGTTTTAAAGTATATTTAGAATATATTTGTACAATTTAATACAATGTTGGTCATTGGTTGTAATTTCACATTTAAACCAGACATAATCAAGTGTCAATCTTTTGATATATTTTGTTTCCTAAAAACACGCTATTTATTTTAACAGCGGGATTTAATTATAAAATTAATTAATGCAACTTCTATGTTATGAATTTGTTAAAACAGATTTCATTTTTGAATTCGGAATATGAAATATAGCTTAGGATGAAATTTTGGCATTTTTCTGAAAACCTTCATTTTTTGATGAATAGTGAAACTACTAAGTGGTAGTTAAAAAACTGAATTTTTCATAAAACGTAATTTTACCGCTTCTGTGAATGGAATTTCAAAAATCCGAGAGACACGGTTGATGTCAGTAAGTAAAATGTGGTTCAATGAGATGAAAATAATTTTTGGTGAATAGTAACTTTTTACTTTTATTTACCACGGTTAAAAGTAAATAGGGTAATTAAGGGTAAGAATGATATTAATATTACACTAACACATGTCCTAATTCTATTGGACAAGTGTATCTCGACCAAAAACAACCTTAAGTGTAAAATATTATCATTTAGGCCCACTTGGATTAGATTAGGACATTTATTACTATTTAATTCAAAGAAGAGTTAAAAGAGTTAAAATCAAAGTTTATTCACTAAAACATTTTTAATATGGGGTTATACATAAGATAAATTCGACTATAAATATTCATTAGAAATCTAAAAAGATTTCCTACATAATGATATTTTATTTATAATTTTTAGACTTTAAATAAATTAATTTATTTATGACACAACGATGATTGAGTAATTACCCTTTTAAGGAAATATTAACATAATTGATGTTATAAATACTCAAATGAATGTAATTTGAGACTTTTTATGAATTCCACTAATTTTCTAGGTTACTATGATATATTAGTGTTGATTTAATCAACTTGGTTCGAACATATAATTCTGTTATGACTTTCACAAAAATCATATATCAAATAGTTTCAAAATTGACACAAAATAGTTTTTAAATCAAATATTATATTATTAATTGTTATTTTATTCCTAAAAATCTAAGGTTCAGCCAAATGACTTAGATAAGGATATATATATTAATAATAAACAATTTGGGGTTCGTTTGGCAAGTTATAGTAAGTGTATTAACCATATAGTGAAAGAAAACAAAAAGACACGGTATAAGTTAAATTATTTAACTTAGAGTTAAATCTAATTGATAAGGTTAAAATAATAACCTAAACTTGTCTAAATCCTATTGGTTGACAGGATTTCGACCCATCCCCACTTTAGCTTCGAAATAAGACCCTTTGGAACCATTATAAACTAATTTTTACTTTAATATAAAATAATATTTTGAGATATTCCTAAGGTGCCCCTCTCCTCCCTTATAAAAGGACACCTTCTTCCCCTCCTCCTCACACCAATTTGAGCACTCAAGCTCGGCCAACCCCTGCCAAAATCTCTTCTCCACTTCCCTAGCAACATCCTAGAGGTTCTGGTCTTCCTCAAAGACCAATTTTAGTTCCCTAAGAGGAGGTCTCCAAAAGGCGCTTCAAAGAAGAGGTAATTACCGTTACCAATTCTTTCATCTTTATTTCTTCTTCCACTTCTTCTTCTTAGGATAACATCAGTATCACTCATATACTGATATGTTATTATAAGTATGAAACAACCCTATTTCACCATCTATCTATCCTACGGAAAAAGAAATCACCGCGCGTGCGTACGTACGGAATACCGTCTCCACGCCGTGGTGTAATCTATTTTCCACCACCACCTTACATGGATGGGTATAATGGTGTAAAGAATAACTATACATAGTTATTAAAACATAATATTGATTCTGATATATTGTATAATCCACTCCAATTCAATTCAATATTTATGGAAATGATATCATCGCTCGTGCGTACGTACGGAATACCGTCTCCACGACGCGATGAGATTCATTCTCCATGTTAACCATTTAAGAATGATTATAAAGTATATATAAGAAATAATAATGAAATATATTACATTATAAAGCTACTGGATTTATGTATATATATAT
Source organism: Viscum album (assembly GCA_963277665.1). Taxonomy (NCBI): domain Eukaryota; kingdom Viridiplantae; phylum Streptophyta; class Magnoliopsida; order Santalales; family Viscaceae; genus Viscum; species Viscum album. The sequence continues at coordinate 198,142,688 of OY728164.1, forward strand.
ATATGTATGTCATCTACTTACTTCCATTCAAGACAATAGGGAAAGGAAAACAGCGTTCATGCGTACGTACGGACTACCGTCTCCATGAACGGTGTTTTTCATTTCATTTATCTATCTATTATATATATATATATATACTGAATATATATGATATATAAATCATATTTTATATTCTGGAAGTAAGTAAATCATGATATAAGTAATAATAATGTCAAGAACAACAAGTCAAAACACCTACGATAAAAGAAACGATTTTACCCAAAACGCTTCTTTAACATGGAATTTACAAAAGAACGGGTAATATAATGTCATAAGTGAACCATATATGATATCATAACAATGAATATGATTCTGTAATAAGTCAATGAAATTATTTAAACCATTATACAGGAGCTTCGGACACGTACAAAGCAAATCAGACCTAAGGTTAGGGAAATATCACAATCTCATTTTTATCCGAGATTGTTTATTCGTAAGTATTTACTGGGGTGTATTTTATCATCCACATCCTTGTTTCATAAATATGTAATATTATTTCCATCCAACAACAGTTGTTTAAATCCAATTTTACCCTTTGTTGAGTTTTTAGTAAAAGAAATGAAAGGAATCTTTTGTCGTTTTCCGTACGAGGTACTTTTTGACTTTTCCGACAAAAGAACGAGAAGAATGTTTTTTTTAACTTATACGGCATGAATGGATTTCTAAAACATTATTTCCAAGAATCTTACTTTACAAGTATTCAAGATTATTTTTAATCAACCTCTTTTAGTTTAAAATTGCATGACAAGTTAAGAAAGGAAAAGTGTTTTTGAAGTAGAAAGGATATTTTCCTCAAGAATAAAGTTCAAGTATTTTATCAAAATTATTTTCCATCTAAGATAATAAAAGGGTTCTGTTTTTATCCCTATTATTACATGGATTTGATTATGTTGTGATGGAAATATTTTTATGAATTCCTTTATCTTATATGAATTGTTTTATGATGTCATGTTGTTTAAGAATCCCATTTTTATTACATGGGTTATGCGATGAATTATGATTTATGATTATGTGGCACACATAAGAAAGGATTCATTATAAGATGGGTGGGACCTATATCTCCCTCCAATGCATTGGGTAAAGATTTTATATCTCATGAGATAGACAGGGCTGGAACGGTAGGTTATACCGGTTCAGTGAAACAGGACTGAAACGAGGGTTACTCGATTCAGAAAGGGACTTTGTCCACTAAGATAGTCTTGGCAATTAGTCTTGACTAACAAGAAATGATTCTCTATGATTATGTGTGTATGCCACAAAGTTTCATGTTTTAAGTTATGATTATTGGGATTACTTTTTCACTGCCATGATTTATCCCATGATTATGAAATTATGCTCTCTTTTGCAGGTTATGATTTCCAAAATGTTATGTTCTTATGAATATGATGTGATTGATATTTATTTTGTTTACCCTTACTGAGCATTTGAGCTCACCCTTTTATGTTTTCTTTTCCCCAGGATATAAAGAAAGGTTTTAGGTAAAAAAAAGGAAGATCTTTATGGGAGATTTTGAAGATCTTTCACCACGATTAGAAGATTATAGTCCAAGTTTCCAAAGACACTAAACTATTATGGTCCTTGTGTGTGTGTTTTTGTAATGTACTAAGTATTCCGCAAAAGTAATGTAATGTCAATGTACGTCAAGATACGGGTCTCTATAGATGGTATCAGAGGAAAGGTTTAGTCAACCTTTGGAAACTAGGATGCGAAAATGTTAGTGAGATCCCTAGATATATTTCTAAGGTATGTCTAGGGATGTCTCTAAGGTTAAGTATACGTATAGGTTATAGTCCTAGAATTTCACTAACGATCTTAGAATTTAACCTAAGATGTTAGATATTGAGGGTACTACCCCTTTATTATGTTGTTTTCCCTAGCATGATTTTTTCCTCTCACACTATTCTTTTGGGGTTTTAGACGATGGCTAGAACCCGAAGGAACCGTGTTGATCAATGCAATGGACAATGCAATGATTGTCCCCCTGAGCAACCAAACGATATGGGAGCTGGAATGCAAAATCTTGTAGCCATGATCACACAACTTTCTCAAGCTATGAATCATGCAGGACTTCCAAACGAGCAAAGGAAGGAGCAACATTCTGTTGAATCCTTCATGAGGCAGCGTCCGCCTTCTTTCAGTGGGTCTACTGATCCATTAGTTGCTGAACAATGGATTAGTACTACTGAAAAGATATTTTCAGTCCTTCAATGTTCTGAACATGATAAAGTCATCTTAGCAGTATATCGTTTGGAAGGTGAAGCTGATCAATGGTGGAATCTTATCAAGAATACGAGGCAAAGAGATGAAATTGATTCCATGGAATGGGACGAGTTCAAGAACTTGTTTTTCAGTAAGTACTTCCCTCGTATTCTTCGAACGAAGATGGAGAAGGAGTTTCTTGAACTAAAGCAAAAGGATGATGAATCTGTTGGTATGTACAAAGCGAATTTTACAAGACTTGCAAGGTATGCATCTGGCATTATCATCCAACCTGAAAGTAAAGTTGATCGATTTTTCAGTGGCTTAAAACCAAGTCTTCGAAGGGCATTAGCTATAAGAGACTTCAGTAGCTATGAAGAAATTGTGCGTTGTGCTATCAAGGTAGAAATGGAAGTTGGTGTTACATATCCATCTCATGGTTTTGACAAGAAATGAAAGATGGAGTTCAAGGAGAAATCTCAGAATAATGGTGAAAAGAAGATGAATGTTTCCTTATGCACAAAGTGTGGAAAGAAGCATGGTGGAGATTGTCTTAAAGGGACTAGAAAATGTTTTAAGTGTGGAAAAGAAGGTCATCGAGCAGCTGAGTGTCGAAGTAATGGAAAAATGGATTCTAATGAAGTGAATAAAGCAAACACTGCAGAGAACGCACAACCAACACTTCAATGCTTCAAGTGCAAGGAGATGGGACATTATGCCAATAAATGCCCTAATCCCAGGGTTAGTGATGATCGACATGAGAAACCGCTTAAGGCAAAGGACAAAGGGAAGTCACATGCGATCACTATTGGCAATGTTGAATATGACAACGATGTGGTGGAATGATTAAGTTTTTATGTAATGGGATTCCAAAATATTGTTGTATCATGGAATATTGGAATATTTATGTATTGGTCTAAGGTGGTATTCAAAGTGATTGAGATATTATGCGCATAATTAAGGGAAAACGAGAAAACGAAATGTTTAACAGTATTCATGAGCTCATGATTGATATAAGGACTAAGTGATATCACGGTTTGAGTATATAGAATTTTGAGGATTTTGGTATGTGGAAAGTGTTAACTTTTAACTGCATTCAAGTTTTCACTAAGGTTCAATGGGTATTCAAGAGAGTACAAGATTAAGGCCTTTGAATGTTTGGAATATGTCCAACAAGATATATCTTATGATATATGGGGATCAACGATGGTATTAAATCTCTGGTAATCATTTTCACTATGTTATGAAAGTGGACTGCAGTATTATGGATAAGCCTAAAGAAGTTCTTCTTTTGATATTATTGATAGGATGTTATAGTAATGTAGTTTTAGAAAAAGGACAACCTGCAGGACGGGCGACAGCCCATCGCTTCGGACAAGGCTGTGGGAATCGAACCCACAACCGAAGTGCGACTGGCCTTTATCGCCTACCACTGGCCTACAGGAAGTCCCTGTTTAGTAGAAACTAGTTTTATTATATTAAGAAGTATTATATATGAAGTATAAGTCCATTTTAGGAACCATATGTGATTAATCTCACTATAGATCGACTTATGTATATAATTTTTGCTAACCTTTTGTTTGAGACAGATGGAATGACCCGTCATTCTATCACATGATCTACTAACACTTCACGAATAACAAATTCAACTACATTTATTTAAGAGATGAAGTGGAAATTGTTCTAGGCACGAACAATAGTGAGATTGTACCAAAATAAAGAAAGTATTTATTCCAATTCAAATTTTCAACTTTAGGGAAATGATCTTGAAAACCAAAAATGTTGTCCTAGTGATCTTATACCTGATGAATCAGATGGTACCTTAGATCGTCACAAATTTATGGATTTGTGATTATTGGAATTTCCATAGCCATGTTCTCTACCACTCTCCATCGGAACATGATGGTTAGATTTCTCTTCCATATCCATATTTTCACCTATGTGGAAACCCAGTGATTAGTTTTTTTTGGGTAATCGTTACATTTCATACTTTAGTTTTTAAAGCCATGTTTTGGTATTTCTTTTTACGATGTGGGTTTCTATTAAAGAAACTTTCGAATAGTAAACCATTTATAACCACGACGAATTTCGAGGGCGAAATTCATTTTAAGGGGGGTAGAATGTAACAGCCCAAGATTTTATGAAAAATATTCTTTTTAATTTTATTATTGTATTGTGTTGTATGATACACCAAAAGGATCTTTCACAACACGCATCCTTGACTTTCCTTCCATTACACGCAATCGCGACCTTCCACGATAGTGTGTGTTGTACGCAACACCAAGTTTCGCTAAACAACGATATGCTATTAAGATATTATTAAAACTAGCCTTTAAGAATAGTAATAACCACTTTTTAAATTTTAGAAATTTTATCTCTCAAAATGGACTTCATTTTTGGATTCGGAGTATCGAATTTAGCCTAAGGTGAAATTTTGGTACATTTCGGATAACTTCCATATTCTGATGAATAGTGAAAATTACTAAATTATAATTAAAAACAACTTTTTTAATCGAAATAATTAATAGAGATAAATTATTAATTTGAGTGGTTTTAAAGTATATTTAGAATATATTTTTACAATTTAATACAATGTTGGTCATTGGTTGTAATTTCACATTTAAACCAGACATAATCAAGTGTCAATCTTTTGATATATTTTGTTTCCTAAAAACACGCTATTTATTTTAACAGCGGGATTTAATTATAAAATTAATTAATGCAACTTCTATGTTATGAATTTGTTAAAACAGATTTCATTTTTGAATTCTGAATATGAAATATAGCTTAGGATGAAATTTTGGCATTTTTCTGAAAACCTTCATTTTTTGATGAATAGTGAAACTACTAAGTGGTAGTTAAAAAACAGAATTTTTCATAAAACTTAATTTTACCGCATCTGTGAATGGAATTTCAAAAATCCGAGAGACATGGTTGATGTCAGTAAGTAAAATGTGGTTCAATGAGATGAAAATAATTTTTGGTGAATAGTAACTTTTTACTTTTATTTACCACGGTTAAAAGTAAATAGGGTAATTAAGGGTAAGAATGATATTAATATTACCCTAACACATGTCCTAATTCTATTGGACAAGTGTATATCGACCAAAAACAACCTTAAGTGTAAAATATTATCATTTAGGCCCACTTGGATTAGATTAGGACATTTATTACTATTTAATTCAAAGAAGATTTAAAAGAGTTAAAATCAAAGTTTATTCACTAAAACATTTTTAATATGGGGTTATACATAAGATAAATTCGACTATAAATATTCATTAGAAAGCTAAAAAGATTTCCTACATAATGATATTTTATTTATAATTTTTAGACTTTAAATAAATTAATTTATTTATGACACAACGATGATGCAGTAATTACCCTTTTAAGGAAATATTAACATAATTGATGTTATAAATACTCAAATGAATGTAATTTGAGACTTTTTATGAATTCCACTAATTTTCTAGGTTACTATGATATATTAGTGTTGATTTAATCAACTTGGTTTGAACATATAATTCTGTTATGACTTTCACAAAAATCATATATCAAATAGTGTCAAAATTGACACAAAATAGTTTTTAAATAAAATATTATATTATTAATTGTTATTTTATTCCTAAAAATCTAAGGTTCGGAACAATGACTTAGATAAGGATATATATATTAATAATAAACAATTTGGGGTTCTTTTGGCATGTTATAGTAAGTGTATTAACCATATAGTGAAAGAAAACAAAAAGACACGGTATAAGTTAAATTATTTAACTTAGAGTTAAATCTAATTGATAAGGTTAAAATAAAAACCTAAACTTGTCTAAATCCTATTGGTTGATTGGATTTCGACCCATCCCCACTTTAGCTTCGAAATAAGACACTTTGTAACCATTATAAACCGATTTTTACTTTAATATAAAATAATATTTTGAGATATTCCTAAGGTGCCCCTCTCCTCCCTTATAAAAGGACACCTCCTTCCCCTCCTCCTCACACCAATTTGAGCACTCAAGCTCGGCCAACCCCTGCCAAAATCTCTTCTCCACTTCCCTAGCAACATCCTAGAGGTTCTGGTCTTCCTCAAAGACCAATTTTAGTTCCCTAAGAGGAGGTCTCCAAAAGGCGCTTCAAAGAAGAGGTAATTATCGTTACCAATTCTTTCATCTTTATTTCTTCTTCCACTTCTTCTTCTTAGGATAACATCAGTATCACTCATATACTGATATGTTATTATAAGTATGAAACAACCCTATTTCACCATCTATCTATCCTACAGAAAAAGAAATCACCGCGCGTGCGTACGTACGGAATACCGTCTCCACGCCGTGGTGTAATCTATTTTCCACCACCACCTTACATGGATGGGTATAATGGTGTAATGAATAACTATACATAGTTATTAAAACATCATATTGATTCTGATATATTGTATAATCCACTCCAATTCAATTCAATATTTATGGAAATGATATCATCGCTCGTGCGTACGTACGGAATACCGTCTCCACGAAGCGATGAGATTCATTCTCCATGTTAACCATTTAAGAATGATTATAAAGTATATATAAGAAATAATAATGAAATATATGACATTATAAAGCTACTGGATTTATGTATATATATATATGTATGTCATCTACTTACTTCCATTCAAGACAATAGGGAAAGGAAAACAGCGTTCATGCGTACGTACGGACTACCGTCTCCATGAACGGTGTTTTTCATTTCATTTATCTATCTATTATATATATTTATATATACTGAATATATATGATATATAAATCATATTTTATATTCTGGAAGTAAGTAAATCATGATATAAGTAATAATAATGTCAAGAACAACAAGTCAAAACACCTACGATAAAAGAAACGATTTTACCCAAAACGCTTCTTTAACATGGAATTTACAAAAGAACGGGTAATATAATGTCATAAGTGAACCATATATGATATCATAACAATGAATATGATTCTGTAATAAGTCAATGACATTATTTAAACCATTATACAGGAGCTTCGGACACGTACAAATCAAATCGGACCTAAGGTAAGGGAAATATCACAATCTCATTTTTATCCAAGATTGTTTATTCGTAAGTATTTACTGGGGTGTATTTTATCATCCACATCCTTGTTTCATAAATATGTAATATTATTTCCATCCAACTACAATTGTTTAAATCCAATTTTACCCTTTTTTGAGTTTTTAGTAAATGAAATGAAAGGAATCTTTTGTCGTTTTCCGTACGAGGTACTTTTTGACTTTTCCGACAAAAGAACGAGAAGAATGTTTTTTTTAACTTATACGGCATGAATGGATTTCCAAAACATTATTTCCAAGAAGCTTACTTTACAAGTATTCAATTTTATTTTTAATCAACCTCTTTTAGTTTAAAATTGCATGACATGTTAAGAAAGGAAAAGTGTTTTTGAAGTAGAAAGGATATTTTCCTCAAGAATAAAGTTCAAGTATTTTATCAAAATTATTTTCCATCTAAGATAATAAAAGGGTTCTGTTTTTATCCCTATTATTACATGGATTTGATTATGTTGTGATGGAAATATTTTTATGAATTCCTTTATCTTATATGAATTGTTTTATGATGTCATGTTGTTTAAGAATCCCATTTTTATTACATGGGTTATGCGATGAATTATGATTTATGATTATGTGGAACACATAAGAAAGGATTCATTATAAGATGGGTGGGACCTATATCTCCCTCCAATGAATTGGGTAAAGATTTTATATCTCATGAGATAGACAGGGCTGGAACGGTAGGTTATACCGGTTCAGTGAAACAGGACTGAAATGAGGGTTACTCGATTCAGAAAGAGACTTTGTCCACTAAGATAGTCTTGGCAATTAGTCTTGACTAACAAGAAATGATTCTATATGATTATGTGTGTATGCCACAAAGTTTCATGTTTTAAGTTATGATTATTTGGATTACTTTTTCACTACCATGATTTATCCCATGATTATGAAATTATGCTCTCTTTTGCAGGTTATGATTTCCAAAATGTTATGTTCTTATGAATATGATGTGATTGATATTTATTTTGTTTACCCTTACTGAGCATTTGAGCTCACCCTTTTATGTTTTCTTTTCCCCAGGATATAAAGAAAGGTTTTAGGTAAAATAAAAAGGAAGATCTTTATGGGAGATTTTGAAGATCTTTCACCACGATTAGAAGATTATAGTCCGAGTTTCCAAAGACACTAAACTATTACGGTCCTTGTGTGTGTGTTTTTGTAATGTACTAATTATTCCGCAAAAGTAATGTAATGTCAATGTACTTCAAGATACGGGTCTCTACAGTGAGGTCGTTGACCCTACTTCCTTGTGTGGTGTAACCTATTTTAGAAAGTGATGAGTTGTGTGGAAAATGTTTATGGAAAATAACTTAATTTTTTTCAATTTATTTCTTCCTTTTTAAGTGAAATAAAACTTTCTTTCTATATAAAATGTTAATGTATCTTTCATGAATATGAATATGGTTTTAAATGAAGAATGTAAATGGATCGTTATTTATTTGAAGTAAAATGTGTGAAAACCTAGTTTTGTACAATATATTTCAGACATGAAATTTATGGATATTTTTTAAAGGAAATGCATTTGGGAATAGATTGTTTAGGAACAACTAATAATTTTTAATAATCATGCCTATAGTTTTATCTCTTCTTTTAGATTTGGTGATGCACCTTACTTGGATTCGATCACTATAGTGCGACGTTGGTTGGAGTTCGGTGGTGACCCGTGGGATCACATGAAGGTATGTACAATTTTATTTTATTTTTTATTTTATTTATTTTTATGTTTTCCTTATGCTACTTGTTTTCTTTTTATTGACTGTTTTTATTTATTTTCTTGTCATTAATTTATTGGCCAAATCGTTCTCACTTGTTTAGTTTTGATGTCTAACACTAGTTTCTAGTCCATGGGGATTGGGAACGCCCATCAGGCCATGTCATGGGCCGGCTCAGGTGACTGGTTCAGGGTTGATGTGGGTTGGTTCCTAACAAAATGGTATCTGAGTAGGCCCTTGTTATTTGAGAAGCCCAGTAGATGGAGATTAGAACTATTGGGGCTCAGAAGTTAGGTTAAGAGCCAGTGCCTGATCACCACTGCTCGTGATGAGACCTGAGTTACCCGGGGTAGTCTAGATTTTGAGTCTATGGTATTTGTTTTGGATTGAGGTATGACCATAGAGGTGACTCGGTGTCAATATGTGAGACCACATGGAGTAGTGACCCATGTGGATCACATGTTCCCAGTTCAAGGTCCTCTGGTGTTATTTCTTACTTGGGGCATGTCTCACTACCACATCGCCATGTTTGGTGTAGTCACTAGTTCCTCATTACGATTGTTCATTGATAGATGTGCTTTGTATCGATTTGGTTGGTGTTAGAGTGTTTTAAAAATGAAGGTGGTTTTGAATAGAAAGGGGCTCTTTATCTAATTGTTTTAAAACTGGTAAAAAGAGGATTTTTTCAAATTGTTATGAAACCGGTGGACTGGGTTTTTTAATAAGGAAATGTTTTGATTTGGAAAAATTTTCTAATGTTTGGATTTGGTAATGGAATGGAATGTGTGAAGCATTGTATTCTTTAGGATCTTCTGAATATGTATGGGTGATTTGAGTAGAAAGGGATGAAGGTTTATGCAGTGTTTTATAGGATTCCATGGGTGGGGTTTTGGAATTTAAGACTTGGACATGAATGAAAAGTGATTTCAGGACATGGTTTTTCTTGAAAAATGGGTTTCGGTATTTTGAAAAGTGGATTTTTTTTATTTTTGTATATTTTTAACTCATGAGTCTATCACCCTTGGATTGGGGAGTTTCTTTTCATTATGTTTATGCATGCTCAAGATTCTGAGCCAATTGTCTTAGCTCAGGGTGTTTCTTTTGATTGAGTTTTGGCTTAATGGCAATTTAAATTTTGTTTTTCATGTTCCAAATATTCCACATAGAAATGTCCTCAGATATTGTTAATTAGTCATTCCGAATTGAACCTCTTTGATACCATGAAACCTTCTGCCCTCCCTTTCCCCCCTCCATGTTCTGCTGGCGCTGAAATGGGCCGCTACCCTCTGGGATCGACGGCGGGCATTCCGACGGCAGGAGGTTTTCTGGGTCCCTCTTTCAAGGAGATCCTCTGCAGCGTGCCACCCTCTACAGCCTTCCTTCCTCCTCTAATGGAAAAGCTCAAGAGGGAAGGATCCTCATTCCTTCTATTGCGCTCAACCCCATGTCTCTAGGTTTTGTGGAAGGTTTCCCTATTGTGGACTTGTCGGAGGTGGAGCTTGCAGACTTGGCTTCCTTCCATGATCTTTCTCCGGTCACCCACTTTGGTTTCAACAAACCCTCACTAGATGTGTTTTAGAATTTCGTGGATTCATGGGGTCTTTGTCTTCCAGCTATGGTGTCTAAGCTTTCAAAAGTGGCCTTCTGCATTCACTGCTCTTCCAGGGACGATTTTGTGCATGCCTGGTCCAGGGAGGAGAGGCGATACAGATCTTGGCAGTTTCCTCTGTCACACTGGTCGTGGGATCACCATTACGGCAGGGAGTCCTCGTCTTCGGTGGTCTGGGTGCGCCTACCTGGCCTTCCTCTGCCTCTTCAAAATCCATCGATACTCAAAGCTATCAGTGACTCCTTTGGATCGTTTCTATGCTCGGATGTTGTCTTGTCTTCTCTTTTGTGTACAGGGTGCCCCCATATCTATGTAGATATGGACCTATCCAGAAGTTTTCAACCTTAGGTGTTGGTTCGCGCAGGGAGAAATCTTCAATAGTGGCAACAACTTCTTTTCATCGACTCGCATCGATTATACACTACTTGCGGGCTTCAGGGTCACTCAGCTAATTTCTGCAGGAAGAGGAGATCAGCTCCAGGCCCTTCTGGGGTGGATCCCCATGGTGATCCAACGGTTCTTCACTCTTTGGAAGCACATGCAGAGGTGGAGACTCTTGTTCGTCACGGCTCGCCTCCTCTCCAGTATGGCTCTCCCGCTTCTATTTCTGTAGTGGTTTTGGACGGTGGAGCCGGCTCCCGAACGACGACGCCACCATGTTCGGCTTCTCGGGCTATTCAGAAGACGACCCTCCTGGCCACGCTGGCGCATGTGAAGGGTTTAGTTACCATTGGAACCCTTTTTTCAAATTCAAAAGGTGGGCTCCCCGATCCTACGGCTCTGTCTGAAAAGGATCGTGGCTCAGCGTTAGTGGCTTCAGGCTCTGACCTTTCGGTTTTAGACATCATTTCGTGGTCCCCTTTGTTGCCTGGTTCCCCAAAGGCTATCAGTAGGGTGGCCTCCGACACCAGTATGAAACCCCGTTTGTGGTTCAAGCTGGATCTTCTCTCCATCTCCTTTCCTTCCCCGAGTAAAACCCTTTCTCCGCCTCCTTCTCAGACCTGCGTTTCGTCTCAACTGTCTCCGATGATTCTCCAGCGTTCCCTCCACACCAATCTGGCATCGCCGCCTTCTGCGGTGTTTCAGCTGTCTTTGATTCTGGAAGGGGTGTCAATAGAAGTGGATTCTTAATGAGGATCGCCTCAACGGGCGTTCTTGCTTTCAGTTTTTCAATGGGAGGTGGAAACATGCTTGGCATGGCCGTCATCTTCGGTGCATCTATCCCTGCTTGAATAAAAGGATGGATATTTTAAGAAAAAGATCATCCTACATGAACCGTGTGTTATGTCGGAAGGCAATCAGGGCCCTATCACCCGATCCAAAGTGAAAGAAGTGGCTTTTCGAGATTTGTTTTTTCCACCGGGCACCCCGGGATGCAAAGCCAGGTTTCCCAAGGTATAACCGTATAATTTTGTCCGTGATCATTTGGAATGCGAAAGTCATAAGGGCATAGGCGAAGCACGCTCTCTTATATTCAGAAAATAAGAGGTCCAATTCTTCTATTGTGGTCATTCTTGAACCAAAACAAGATCACAATAAAATTCCTAGCCATTCGACAAAACTTGGATTTCATTCGTTTGTGTATGGATGTCCGAACAACTCTCATATTTGGATCTATTGGAAAAACCCTGTCAAGTTGGAGGTTATCAGCGTTTCTTCACAGTGCATGAATACAAAAATTTCATGTCTGAAGGGCGAAGTGATGTGGTCATTCTTTTACGTGAGCACGAAGGTTCGAAATCGTCTGGAGCTATTGAGTTTTCTCAATTCCTTTCAGCCTAGCTCCCTCCCATGGTTCGTGGGGGGAGACTTTAACTCCATAAGGGATGCAATAGAGAAGAAGGGTGGCGTCTCTACACCCATAGGAGGGATGAAAGACTTCAGAGACTTCATTAGTTCTGCGGGCCTTTCCGACCTTGGATTCAAAGGAATCCGTTTCACCAGGTGCAATAATCGAAGGGGTACTAACCGTATTGGGAGTAGGTTGGACAGGTGTCTTGCGAACCTTCAGGCGCTTGATTTCTTTGGCCTTATGTCAGTTACACACCTACCTCGTTTACTCTCGGACCATGCACCATTGCTGGTGGAGCTTCGCTCTTGCGGAAACCACCATGAAAACCACACTTTTCTGTATTCTAATAGTTGGCATCTGGCGCCGGACTTCTGGTTGACAGTGAGGAAATCGTGGGAACACGGAGAGGACGAGGGTCCTTGGTTTGGGCTAACCAATCGGCTTAAATTCCTCAAGAATGACATTCTTATATGGCTCAGCAATAGGCCAAATGACAACACGGGGGTGGAGCCGATTCAGAAGGATATTGACATGATGGAGGAACAACTGATGGCAGATTGGAATGATGATACTTTTACCTCTCTATGTGACAAACAAGCCTTCCTAGCAGAGAAGCTGGTGGAAATTGAGAGAGACCTCAGACAGAGAGCCTGAGTTAAGTGGCTCAAAGAAGGCGATCACAATAATGGCTTCTTCCATGCCTATATAAAATAGAAAGGAACCATGTGGATCAAGATTCGTCTTGACAACGGTGAGTATAAAAACGATATTAATATTTCCGCGGGTATGGAGCTGAAACACTTCCAAAGTCTACTGGCTAGAGAGACGCAGACAGAGTCTGGGAATTGTGGTATTAGTGCGGTTGTTGAAGATCTTTTAGAGTGTGTTCCAAGGCTAGTGAGGGAATCAGATAACGAGTGGCTTATGGTGATTCCGGAGGAAGATGAGATCAAAAGGACAGTATGTGGCTTGCCAAGAGATAGCACCCCTGGCCCAGATGTCTTTCCAGGAGGTTTTTACATTCATGCATGGGATACTGTTAAATGAGAGGTGGTGGTTGAGGTTCAAGATTTATTTCGGGGGGAACCTTCGGTAAAGGTGCGAGTGCTGCTAGGGTTATTCTCATTCCGAAGATCAAAGAACCCTCGTCTATTGACCAATTCGGACCCATCTACCTATGTAATGTGTCATACTAAATCCTCGTGAGTCTCATTTCTAGAAGAATGGATGGTTTGATTCCTAAATTGATCTCCAAGGAGTAGCACAGGTTTATCAAAGGGCGTAACATACAGGGAGCAGTGGGCATCGCGAGTGAGATGGTGATCGATATCAACCGGCGCTCCATTGGATCCAACGTCATTTTGCAGGATGATATAGACAAAGCCTATGACAATCTTGATTGGTCCTTCATCCTAAGTGTGATGCGTAGACTTGGATTCTTGGAATGGGTCTGCGAACTCTGTTTTCGTTGCTTCTCCTCAACGCGGTTCTCCATCTCTATCAAAGGGAAAAGATTCGGTTTTTTAAAAATGGTTCGGGGAGTTCGCCAGGGTGATCCCTTGTCTCCCATTTTGTTCATCTTGGCACAAGAGGCCCTCTCTAAGAATCATCAGAGGAAAGCGGTGGATGGAAACTTGAAACCATATGTCATACGGAGGGGTAGAGAATCCATTACCCACCTCATGTTTGTGAATGACATACTTATTTTCACCAACGGCAGCCAACGTTCCCTTCTCACTCTTATGGAGGTGCTGTTAAGGTATGGATGCGCCAGCAGGCAATGCATCAAACCATCTGAGAGCCATGTTTATATCTCAACCAAGTGCTCCCCCAGGCGATGTAGAAGTATCCAGAGCACTTTAGGCTGCCAACAAAAGATCTTCCCCGTGAACTACCTAGGAGTTCCCCTCTCCTATGGGTGGATCAAGAGAGCGTTATTTGAGGGGGTCATGGACTGAATGTTGGGATGGATCTACAACTGGAAAACCAGGTTACTTTCTTTCAGAGGTCGGGTTGCTTTAATTAACGATGTTCTCTCTTCGGTTCTGATGCACGTTTTTTCTGCCATTCAACCCCCAAAAGCCATGGTGGAGTGAATGGAGAAGATACTCACGACATTCTTATGGGATGCCAACCAGGAAGGCCGTTGTCACTAGGCTTCTTGGGCGTGGTTGGATAAGCCAACCGAGGAAGGAGGAGTAGGGTTTCGTGATGTTGCAGCTACCATTCAGAGCATGCAGGCCAGCTTGGCGTGGGATATTGTGGTGGGAAATTCTTTGTGGGCAGAGTTCTTCAAAGGACGCTATGGGGACCTGGAGAGATACTTCAGTGAACGCAGGGTGCGACCATCTCACCTGGGCAGGTGCATGATGGGTTTCCTGGAGGAGCTTCGTGATTCGGAAAGGTGGATCATTGGAAGAGGAGATGTTAGTTTCTGGAAAGACAATTGGGGAGGGGAGCAACTATTTTTTCCGGGATTCCCTATTCCAGATATTACCTTCAGGGAAGCTTCAAAGCATCCTGGGTTCATCAATGCGGTTCTCAGTCAAGAACAGAAGAAGCTCTTTGACAGTATTTGTATTAATGGAGATGAGGACCGATATTGCTTCACGGGATCAAGATCGGGCCTGTTCACTTCTCGGGACTACAGGAAATGGAGGAACACAGAATCTCACCATGGGATTGAGCTGGTGAATACCTGATGTGAGGAGATCCCAACCAAGATGAACTTCTTAGTCTGGCGTGTCAAGAACTGTGCCCTCCCGACCAATGATAGTATCCAAAGCAGGGGAATTCATCTGGCATCCCATTGATATTGTTGCATTTCTCCCAAAAGAGAATCAGCCAAACATCTTTTCTTTCCGAGCGATTGGGCGGAAGCTATCTGGAGCATGTTCACCCTGTTGGTTTTCACCAGTTTTGATCACTTCTGTTTCTAGGAGCTCATACCCTCGTGGTTTCTCGGAGGAATGATCTGTCAATCAGATGTCTAGGTGAGAGCTTGTATTCTAGCTGCAACCTGCTGGGTCATATGGGAGGCTAGGAACAAAGAGAGACTGGGTACCTAGAGTTTGATTAACCTGATACAGCTAAAAGCTAGATCACTGATACATGAGTTAGTCTCACTGGCATATTGGACCAACGGTCAGCAGTTGCATCCAACATATTGCACAAATCTCACATCCCACACGGCACTGAAGGGCGATGGATTAAATGGAAATCCCCTTACTGTGTGCTGAGACTTAACGTCGATGCCTCATGCATGCACGACATTATGAGAGGCGGTGGGGTGCTTTGTGATCCAGAAGGTTCAGTCTTGATGGCTTTCAGTGTTACCTTCGGTTTGGGCAATTCGCTGGGGGAGGAGGCCCGAGCCCTTCTTACAGGTCTGAGAACCTGCAAGAGCATCAGATTATATGTGTCATAGGTGGAGTCAGATTCAGAGGTCTGGGTTAACCATGTTTAGGGTAGGTCGAGCGCACCTTGGGATCTTTCTTATATCATCAGGCAGTGTGCCTTGGACACTAATCAAGGGCAATGCATTCAACATAGTTGGAGGGAAAACAATTTTGTTGCGGATGTGCTTGCGAAGATCGGAAGTTTCGGGAACGAGGTGGTAATGTAAAGAAACTTGGGATCTCTTCTTCTCGAGTGTATGCCCTTTGTGTTGAAGGACACCTTAGGGTTACACTACTTTAGGCCCCCCCTAAATTCCTCAGCTGACTTTGTTCCTTGTTGTTCCCTCTTCTTTATTATAATAAAAAAAATCTCATATCCTAGTCATTCTGAATTCTTGTTTTTATCGAGTGTTTCTTGTCTTTCGAGGGATTCGAGGTTCATTAGGGGAAATGAAGCTGTTTCAGGGGAGTAGAGAATGCCTTCAGGTGGTTGGGGACTCCAGAGTATGTTATAGTTCATGGTTTCATGGGATTAGTAGAGGGTCCAACCTTGGACTAGTGTATGTTGATGGATCATAATAATTGGATTTGGGATGATTTGGGAGGTGTAAAAGTTTATCATCATCCAATGGATCATGCCCGAGGAGGTGAAGGAGAAAAGAGGTAAGAGACCACCCGTAGTTAACAAGGCAAGTGGTTTGTGAAGTTCGATGTCGTCCACTTTAAGGAGTCGGTATATGGAGTGCAAGTGCGTGAAAAATTTGGATCCTCTCTTCATTCTTAAGGGTTCCCCATTTTGTGAGCGGGGTGTATGAGAGGAACCTATCTCTACGGAATCCCTTTTTTTATTATCGGCTTCTAGTTCATCAGACTACTTTAGGATGTTCCATTGGCATGGCTGGTTCAGGAATTCCAAGCTACCTTGTCACATCCCTACGAAGTCTTTCCATCATTGTGGCCATTCAGGTCATTGGGAAGAGTTCTATAAGTAGTGTTGTTAGATGAAGGAGTTCTGATCGAGGAATGATAGTTTCTGACCGTGAGGCATAAGATGCTTCGGCCATGAGAGCCCTAGCCTCAGGTTTTAAGGTTATGTTCTCCCACAGTCAGGGTGTGAGAGGTATGTGAGACCTTTTCTTGGTCCTTTATCTTTTGTCTTTGTATAGAGACATTCATGGTTTCCATTTTCTTGTTTTTCTGCTGTTGTAAGTTTGTCTTTTGTGGTGAGATTGAGATGAAATTATTCTTTCATGATTATAGTAGTTATGTTCTTCTAAATGTGACCTCTATAATCATTTGTTTTTTGTATGTGTATTTGGACCTTGTGTGGCTTGGTCCTAGTTTTATTAGTGATTGTTTCGAGATGTGAGTGTTGGGGGTTTTTCTCTTTGGTCGAGAGTTCCAGGTTTCATTGGAGGTGTTGACTCAGTCATACTAAGGGAGTTGGATGTGTTGGGAGTTTTAGAATGGTGTGGGGAATTCATAGTTCTGGCAGTGTTGTTATATGGAGTTCCCACATTAGTCCCTCCTCGAGGAGGTACGTTTGGGTTTTAATGTTTTTGTGCTAGTCTAGTTCTTGTAGTGGGGAGGTCTCTTCCGTGTTCTCCCCTCATTTTAGGTCATGGTTTCTTCATGATCAGTTGTGTGTGACCAATGGAGTGGAAGGTCACATGAGGTTCTTAGACTCTCTCAGTTTTGATCGGCCATGGACTCGAGTTTTGGTTATCCTTTGGCTTGGTTACTTTCTAGGGGAATAAATTTTCAGTGGTGGGAAGAATTTTCACACCCCGACCTGGTTGGTGTGAAACTTTTGCATGAGTTATAAAAATACACGACAACCACGCAGCTTAGCTTTGTAAGTGGTCTATGTCAGATGGCATAGTTCATGCAAAGTTCGCTCTACCTAGAACTTAATGGCATGCAAGCCATGTGGTTACCTGACATCCAAAATATATAAATTGATTAATTAAAAGATAAGTGAAACAAAATTATGATAAAATTTAATAGATATAATTTTTTTTAAATGATCAATATTAATAATAATAATATTATTGTTATTATTTTTAATTTTATTATTATTCTTGTTATTATTATTAATAATATTGTTATTTCAATAGTAATTGAAATTTTTGTAATTATTATAGTTGTTATACTAATAATAATCATTATTATATATTATTGTAATATTATAAGAAAAACAATAAGAAAAAAAGAGAAACCCTAGGGGGTTGCGACCCCCCTCCTTCTCCCCCATGGTGTGTCAGGCCCCTCCCCTCTATTCCTAGTAGTGAAAAGAGCCCTCTGCATTTCCCTCTTCTCCGTTCTTGTGGCCTTCACCTCTCTAGTGTGACCCCATCTCGTCTTGCCCCTCCCTACATGCATGACCTTCTCCAGCACACCCTCTCCCTCCAGCAACCACCCTCGCACGATGAACCCTTATTCCAACTAACATACCTACATCTCCCCTTATATGTTCTAATCACCCAACCATCACTTCCCCTCATCTCTGATGACCTGTAGCGGCAGTGACTCCCTCAAGTGCGTTTTTTTTCATCCAAATTTTGTGGTTTTCGTCACTTTCACCAAACCCTGGATGTTAGGATTAATGTTTTGTCCAGTTTTCCTTAGGTCCACGATTTTCTTTTTGTTTTTAAAGGTTTATTCATCCTCCTCCAGAAGTTTCATCACAATTAGAGTCCTTTGACGTATGCATTTTTGTCTCTTTTCTTTGTGGTGAAAACCGTTGGTGCTAGGACATCTTCAATTATTTCTTTTTAAATGTGTTTGGCACCATGATTATACTCATAGTTATCACATTATGGTATTTTCATGTTATTGTAATTTATTAAAAATGGGTTTCAAAATGATTCTAGTTTTATGTTAAGTGTGTTGGATTTAATGAAAAATTTTGTCTTAATAAAATTTTCTATATGGTTCCCACCTTAATTATTCATATGGATACCCTATTTTAGTGTTTTTATGTTAACATAATTTGATAAAAATAACTCATTAAGTGAATCTTCAATTATTTATATGTGTTCATGTGTCAAATGTTTTTGGTTAAATGTCATTTGGGTTTTAAAAAGTGAAATTAGATGTTTTATGTGGTGCGAAATATATTTCAAAACTATTTTGACATGTGTATACGGTGAAAGAGGATTTTATAAATGATATGGTTATTTTTTCATGTGTTCATGATTTGGTTACTTCATTGAAGATTTTTTAGGATTATTAAAAATGAGTGAAATGTGTTTTCAAAGGCACTTAATATGTGAATGCATTGATAGTGGGTTTTTACAAAGGGGTTTCATGAATTTATTAATTTATGGTAAATGCATTTGAAAAATGGTTTTTATGTGTCTCTTGGAATGTTTGGTGTGTCACTAGATGTTGAAAAAACCATGGGTTCACTAGGTTTCCCTATGAGGGTGTCATCAAAGGAAGTTGGTGCTTCTAATTAGTGTTTCCTTGAAAACTGGTTTTCCTAAATGGTTCATGTTTTCGAAATGATGTTGATTACTCTAGGTTAATTAATTAGAGCTTGGGTGGCTCCTTGGTGGTTTTAACACACATATACATAGGTACGTATGTGAATATGTATATATATATATATATATATATATATTATTTGCACATATCCCCTCATGATTGGGGAATATGTTCAATAGATTAAGGGTATATATATATGTATGACAATGTATGTGTGTGGTAGTGGGGGAATTTTTCTCCAGAAGCTTCAAGAGTCGAAGTGTCTCAGCTTGGTTTGATTCCTTCTTTGAGGTAGGTGTCCCTATGCATTTTCCATTAAATTAAAGAATTATTGGTTTCCTGCATTTAACACCTTTATTTAATATAAGTAATAAATTTATGGTTTTTTGAATAATTTCTTATTATGAAATAAAGTATTACACTCTGTATATTTGAATTTTATGAAATTGTTTATTTAAATGCACTTATTAGTGTTTTTGGAAATTCCCCTTTGGCCCTTATAAATGTGATTCTAATTTAAAGTTGTGAATTGGGTTTCTTAAATGAGTTTCCAAGTGCATTCCTAGTTTCTAAAATGGTGTTTGTGTGATTCCTTAAGAAATTTTTTGGCATTAAAAAATTCATGTGAGGCCCAGTTGGAACTTTTTTGAAGCTAGGTAAGCCAAGAAAACTATCCTGGTTTGTGTTCTCCTCTCGTTAGTTGAGTTGTATATTATGGGGGTCCACTGTGTAGGACTCCTCTGTGATCAAATGGTCTAAAGGCGAGTGACATATTCCTTGGGTTGACTCGGGTGATGCATGTAGTGTATAAATATTTGTGTGTGTGTGTGTGTCTGTGATTTGATGCTCGGTTGGTTCACCCATTTGTTACACGTGTTGACATGGGAACCTGACATAGTAAGTGATTTTTTTGTGAACAATTGTTGCACTAGTTTAGATTATTCACTGGCTAGTGGGCCAGATCAAAGATATGTTTTATTGTTATTATTACTATGGGATTGGGACCCTCGACTAGGCCAGGTATGGAGACAGTCACGAATTAGGGCGTTATGATGTTATTGAGATTACGCATGCCTTCAGGATGAGTCACATGTATAGTATGTTCTAGATTATTCACGAGATCCTAGGTTCTCCAATGTATTTTGGCACTCAGTTATCTATGGAGGATGATTGTGGTGCCTTGTTTGGCTAGTTATTCAAGTGCTCTATTTTTTATTTCTTTATTGTGGTTGTTGGTCCTACTTCCTTGTGTGGGGTAACCTCTTTGAGAAAGTGATGATTTTTGTGGAAAATGTTTAACAAAAATAACTTATAAATGTTTTTTCACTTTATTAATTCCTTTTTAAGTAAAAAAAATTCTTTCTATTTAAAAGTTTAATGTCTATTTCATGAACAAGATAATGGTTTTAAATGAAGAAGGGAAATGGACCATGATTTATTTTAAAGAAAATGTGTAAAAACCTACTTTTGGACAATGTATTTCAAACATGAAATTGGTGGATATTTTTTAAAAGGAAATTAATATGGGAATAGACTATTTGGGCACACATAATGAGTTTTATTACTCATGATACTATTTTATCTTTGTTTTCAGCTTTGGTAATGCACCTTGCTTGGATTTGGTCTCCATATTGTGACGTTGGTTTGAGGTCGGGGGTGACCCATAGGGTCACATAGAGGTATGTACAATTTTATTTTGTTATTTGTTTTCCTTTCGCGGCCAATTTTATTTTTATTCATAGTTTTTATTTATTTTATTTTCATTCATTTATGGGATAAATAGTTCCCACTTTTTTAGTTTTGATGCCAGCTATTAGTTTCCAGTCTATGGGGATCGGGAACGCACCTTATTCCATGTCATCGGTCGGCTTGGGTGTCCGGTTTCAGGTCGAACTGAGTTGGTTTGTGACAATTATGAAGGGGTATTCCTTTCAAAACAGGATGACCCTTCTTTGGAGTGAATTATTGGTTTCTATGGGGAGAGCTTCTTAAAGGCTGAACGCTTTTTGAAGCCTCATGTGCCTCATAGGGTCTCATTCTTCTATGAAAGGTATTGTCCTTTATGAACGGCGTCTCCACTTTGGTGGGATGATCTCAATAATACCAGTAATATGGTTTCATGATGAATGTGTACCTTGGGTGACCCATTTTCACTTCTACATGTGAAGCTCTAGTAAATTTGGAACATGGAGTTATTTTAAAAACTCTAAAGTTATTCATACCCTTCAATTATGGAAACTAGGGGATATTCAAAGGTATGTGTTCTATCAATTATTGGATGCTTTCACGAAGCTTTATTATCTTCATGAGTTGGTGAGGCTTCACTACTCTGAATATTGTTTCGCAGAGATTTTTGAAAACTCTCTACATGGTCACAAATCCCACCATGACTTCATATTGATAATTTTTTAAGGTTACTATAATACCTATACATTATTGAAAAGTATTATCCCAACCTTGGATCTATGGTATCTATTGAAATTTCCACTAATAGTGATCATCACAAAATAGACCCTTAGAAGGATTTATGGTCAATTTGGTCTTGGATTCACCGTAAACTAGTTGTTCCTTTCAAAACCTTTCTTGTGACACATGTATTTTGGAATAAAAATGTCTCATTAGAGTAGGAGACAGTGGGATAATAGTGGGTTAAATTCATAGGAATAATCCCACAAAATTGGGAATTAACACCCTTTTATGAAGCTCATTCACATAGCCCATTCACGATGCATGTTCATGAGGCTTTAGTGAGAAAATAGGTCATGATTTCCCCAAACTTACACCTATAAATAAAATTGGGGGCCTTTAGAGGGACCAAGAGACATTAATTAAGAAAAAAATCATATGCCCTCTTTTCATAAACAACTCCCTTTGTGAGTGCTTTGTGTTTTTGATCCACATGACTCGCAAATATCACCTTCTCTATGATCATACCTTCATGAATAGTTTACTAAAAATAATTTTTAACGAATCAATACTTTGTGAAATGCCCTTTGTTAACATAAACTTTGAGAATCGATCATCGTGAGCTAGGAATTTTGAACCAAATAATGAAAAATACTATTTATTGAATGAAATGGCTACTAAGGGAGTGAATACTTTTTCATCTTATTAGAATGAAATTTATGAGAATATAATGATTGGGGATATCATTCAATAATCCTACAACCATGAAACGCGTATTTAATTTCTAAAAAATGGATAAGAAATAAGTACTCTCTATGATGGTTTCTTCCACTTTATGGCTCTGGAATGAGAGACAATGTGTTCATCCATTTGGAATGTAGAGAAAAAATAGCCTATTAGTCTAGAAGAATGTGGGGTTGTACTAATGGTAGACAATCTCTAGAACTACATCAACAATATCCATTGGGAGAAGATAGAGGTTGAGGAATCCCAACTCAGTATGAGATGATTCACATGGATGTTTTGGTGGGATCCACTCAAGGGGTGGACTGATAACTAGGATCTATGCCAGGGTGGAAATTTAACTTATGAATAGTTCAATGACTATTGGGATTATGATACATTCCGCGAACTCAAGTTCAAGCTGATGTAAGTGGGGATTTATGAAGAGGAATGGGCATCAAAATTTCAAGTATATCTCAACCTATAAAACACACTAGATCTGTTGAGTAGATGGTTTATAAGGACCTACTCCTTCTATCGTCATCATAGGGAGGTCAAAATCAACCTATGTGACTTTCACCAGATTGATGAGATCTGATTCCATGTGGTGATGTATAACAAGTTCCTACTAGTGGAGAATATGTGGTAGGACCAGGAGAGGATTACATCTCTTAAGAGGGTGTTTCTAAAGTTAGTGAATGGTAAAAGAAATAAGAGGCTATAGATTAAGGGAATCCTATTAAATTAATGTATTAGATTATTCTTGAATGAACCAGGGGAAAGGATATCTAGAAGGCCACACACTTTCCCTAGGAAATTCCATAAGGACAAACAACACTCTTATAGGTAGATCGTAGAGGCAATCCAGTGGAATAATTTTGTATAAAACATCAAGAATTAAGATTTAGTGGTCATACTGGATGGGTTTATTGATGTGTTCATTTATAGCTAGATGGTACTAGTGACAGATGGACATATGTGGGTGTGTCCAAAAACCTTCATCATGGTGGGGAAGCTTTAGATGGGGAGTCACATCAACCTATAGGTCTCGTACTATATAATCTACACAAGGTTCTCTACAACATAAACCACGGGATGAATCAACTACATGTTTTTAGGGGCCTCTATTTATTATATATCTTGGTGGCCGCACACATGGGGGGATATGAATACCCAAAACCTATCTCTTCTTCTACTACAAACATTTGACCAATGATTCTGAATTTCATAGGGAGGAAACCACTAATGTTGGACTTAGTAGAGGTGATGGAAAGGGTCAGGATACTAGCATGCTTCATTTTTCAACCATTCACTCTCCCAATGGGGAAAGAGATTGATGGTAGTACATAGAACATAAACTAGATATTTTACCTCCCATCCATCAAAGGAGAGGGAAAAACATCAAGATTCAACCACAACATGATCTATGAGTATTACAATATGCATCAATTCATAATGACATTTAGATTATTGCAGAATCTAACACCAAAGGTGTACATTAACATGATTATGGAGTTCTACCCTTATTTTTTGAGGAATATATGTCACATGTTTAAGCATGATGATGAAAAACATGGAATTTACATCCCCCTCTTACTACTACATATTGGATAATCAATGAAAAAGTGTTATGTTGGGAGAGTGCATAACATGAGATGATGTTGAAGCATCAAACCCCTAAGGAAAATGAAGGAGAGGCCCTACAACTATAGTCAGAAGGGAATGTGGATGTCGGACCATGTCATGGATGTAGGATTAGCTTTATTGGAAGAGATACAATTGTAGCTCCAACACATGTGGAGGCTAGAGGGAGAAGAGTAGCATCAATATCAACACCCTTGGGAAAGCAGTCATAAGAGGAAGGTGAATACTCTCGGGTGATCCTGAGGGTGCACATATAAAGCCAAGGGAAGTGAGAACATTTCATGGATATTCCCAACAATTATATCTTTCCAAATGCTTTAGAGATTTGGGGACTCCACATGCATATCACCACCCATCGAGGTTGATGTAGTATCTCATCATTGATGGGATACTTCTCTCCATCCTGGGTCACACATAGGAAGGATTACAAGCTACTCACTTCGATGTAATGTATTATATGGAATAACTGAAGGATGTGGAATACTATTATGGAACCATGAATCCCTTGATTGACTAGTTAACGATTATTCTAGGCATGTATTCCCCTCTAATTTCTGCTATAGTTCCTGTTGGTTTTGGCATGGATGAGGCAGAAGAATCGGGAGAGTCTAGGAGATGTGAAACCTTCCAAGACATTGTTGGAGATATACATCCTACCAATGATCTGGTAATACTAAGATAATTATGCTCTTTTATCATACCACACTACCCTTAAGCTTATTTCCAAATTCATTCTTCCACTTGTGTTGGAATAAGTGACCATAGAAGTGGGAGAGATCTATGAAAATCCTCAGTCAGAGGGTTAGGGAACCTCATTCCTTGAATGGGTGAGCGTGGTTCCCCTTTCTGACATCACAGCAGCAGGTCTCCAACCATTGATCAATGAAGTTCTTATGGATGAGGTGGAATCTACTAGTGGAATTATTTTTTTGGGGGAATTACCCATGAATCTCTATAAACACCCCATCATGCTATACTATTCACATAAGACACTTCTTCCATGAACCATTGTATCTTATAAATTACCTTTTTATGTTTAAATGACTCATATTTATATATTCCATTAAAACATCACTCAAGGATCAATTTCCCTCAATAAAATTTCAGTTAGTAGTGCTTGATGATGAGGTGGAGAATATCAATGCTATTATCTCGGTGGAAGTGTGTTGGGAGACCATAGTGGTCAAGAATCCCATGGAGGTGCTATTGGAAGGGACTGCTAAGACCATGTCCTAGATAGATGATTTCGAGGTGAGGCCTATGAAAGGGTTTGATGAAGGAGATGCAGTTGACGAGTGGATCATAGAGTCACAATATGAGGTGGATGTTGGTGATAAAGCCACAATAG
Organism: Viscum album; assembly: GCA_963277665.1. NCBI lineage: Eukaryota > Viridiplantae > Streptophyta > Magnoliopsida > Santalales > Viscaceae > Viscum > Viscum album. Next base: position 198,168,147 of record OY728164.1, read on the forward strand.
AGGAGGTGGAAATGATGAAAATATCTAGAGTGGTTGGGGATGTTATGTTTATGTGACTTCTCCAACATTACCACTATTGGATGATGTGTGAGATGAGAGAAATATTTCACCACCGTAAGGGATGGATGAGTTGGCTGGGATAGTCACATCTATCTCTGAGGTGCCAGAAGGGGCACTAGAGACTTCTTCTATAGGTGAGGGGGTTGATGAGGATACATTTCTGTTTTTCATCCCACATAGATTTGAGGATATGACTATAGATAATCCATTCACGGATGTGGTGTAATTCATTCCACTTTATGACACTGCACTACTTAAAGACTTGGAAGACACTAGCTTGGTTTCCGCTGAGGAGAACCGAGTTGTGTGTCATAAGGCGTGGAGGAATGTGAAAAACATCATCATCCGTAACTATATATCAAACCTACCAATTGTGGTAAAATATCTTCATTACTGTCTTTTTATCCTAAGTACTAGTTGGTTGAACTCCATCAACCTTCATGAACTTGATTGAGGAATCCTAGTCATGAAGGAACAAGATGAATAGAATTTTATTGATATTTTCTAGATGAAGAACAAGGTCAAGGGAACCCTAGTGCTTCAAGCAGCTAATAGAGAGATCAAACAAGTATAAGGTATAGCATAGGATCAAAAAATGGTCATTAATATTGAGGCTCATATCATTAATAGTCTAAATGTCTAGTTGGAAGCAACTGAGGCCAAGATGGAAGATGTAAAATCCTTAGTGGCTGAGTATCAGGCCCTAAAGAACCAGGTATGGATCATAGCCAAATAAGTCCACCCCAAATACAATGAAGAGTAAGATGATCTAGAGGAGTGGCTGAGGACCTTGTGGGACACTCATCAAGGGATAAAGATCCCAAAATCCACACTTTTGGGGTTATACTTTAGATAACATTTTCAAAGGAGAGGATCCAATATGCGGATGACCCTCTAAAACTTGGGTTAGTTTGTTTTAAACTTCCTTCATCCATGACTATGTTTATATTGTTTTATTACCATGACTTAATCATATTCCTTATATATGTAATTAAAAATACATATTCTCATATAAGTCATTATCGGTGTGAGAATCAAGGGACATCCATGTGATCTCTCATTTATAAGAGAGTGAAAGGAAATCATCATAGACTCAGGGTCTCATATTTCTGACTAAACACCAGGATTGTTTGTTTTGTGAGGGGATATGAATAGATAATAGGTCTCTATTTATAAAATTATTTATTTCCAGACATGTTCTATTTAATGAATGGGGTAACTCTAGGGGTATTGAGTTCTACATGATCAAATGGGAATAAAGATCACGAATTGTGATGATCAATATTTGGAAGATGATTTTAGTGGTGTGGCGATATGGTATAACTACTGACCATGTTTAAAACACACCATGCACCTCATTTTATATGGGAGAGGGGGAAAATAATAGAGGTTTGACCACTAAACATGTTTGAAATGTGTAAAATGTCTAAAAATTTCATACAAAGTCATTTGGGGTGTTGGCCCCAAATGGTGGGTGAGCTATTTTGGCCAACCACCAATGGGGGGGATTCAGAAATGTAATAGGATGAGGATCAATATATGTGGACACATAATGTGTGTAAATGAAGTTTTGGAATGCTCATATGGATTCTAACATTCCGGTAATTACGCCATCATGATTTTGATCACATTGTTCTAGGTGTATCGGTCTAAGAAAAGGTCAAACTCATCTTCCAGGGGTTTGTTGTCTGGGATATTGGGTGATGTTTGAAGAACATAAACAATATGGTACATCACTAAACCCGATGTAAATGGGATCTCTAGCATAATACTAAGATTATTCATAGTTTTACATTGTTATATGGGGATGATAGACACGTAGTTTAACATCGTACAATGAGGAATATATATCATACAATATAATGTGGTGTGACTAGGAAATGATGTCATTTAGTTTTAAGTGTTTTGGTTTTGAAATTGGATGTACATATTACCACCATATTATGAGGATGAAGTATCAAATTATTTATCATTATGTTTCTTGGACATATTGTGAAGGGATTATGAAATGAGCTTCCCATCATGTCCTCCTTAGGTCAAATGAAATGGGACTCCCATATCCATAAAATCTGTTAATATTATTATTTAACATCATGTGAAAGGGATGGAAATTAACTGACATGAATTAGGCCTACTTGGCCATAGTGGCAGAGGGAATAGGAGGTTATTAAAACTAGAGTACTCCCTATAGCGGGATATAAAAAAGGAAGCATATAAAATCCATCCACAAGAAAAATAATATAGTGAAAATATTTTAAGGTCATGATGCTTGGACTAAAAGAGGTAAATTAGTTTAAAGTCACAATGCTCAGACTAGTGGACAATGTTTAATGTCATAATCCTAGGGACATGTGGTGTGTCTTAAAGGAACATGTACCACATCAAAAGACGATAACCCAATGTGAATGTATGGACCTAGAAGGCCACCTAACATCACACAACACATTCTTGAGATGAGTCACACATTGTTTAAGGTCATTAATATGGGATCATGGTTTATAGTTTAATGTGATAGAGTTTGGACCATGGGATCTTAGTTTAAGGTCATAGATTTTAGAGAATGGGATCTTAATTTAAGGTCATAGTGTTAAGACTAGGGGCATCTCCAATGGATATGTGCAACTCTATGTGATCAAAGGTGGTCGAATGAAACCCAAAAAATTCCTAAGAATACATTTACATATTTTAGATTCATAATTAATTGACTTAGACTCTTAATTTATGTTCATGGAATGTTGAAAATAGGGGCGCTTTTGTATCTAAACCATTCTTGGGAAAGTACCCCTATAGACTCCTAAGCATGCATGATCCATGCTCGATGAAATAAACAATGAGTGTTATGGACATTCCATCACATGAAAGGGATAATACAACATGGGTGAGAAGTGGATGAAAAATATCAAGAGGGAGATCAAGACTCAAAAGTTCTAGATAATGAAATATGAATAACTGATAGAAAGTGAACAACAGTTAACCATGATTGAAATGTTGGTTAAATAACCATGTCAGTTAAAGATGGAGTGATAAAATATAGGATTGACTATTGAATGAATTTAAGACATGGGATCCAATGTTTATGGAATTTTTTTTTGAGGCATTGACCCAGGATAGAATCTGAACCAGTGTGGCATTAGACCATTCCATTAGGGGTCCTACTCATAAAGAGATGATGACAGTTATCCAAATCAGACAGAATGCAAAGTGATAAAATATTAGTGGGAAATTTTCTAAATATTAGTTAATTATAAGTATGGTAATGAGATTAAATACTTAGGAATTAATATGTATCCCATATATATGGGAATCAAGCCAAAAAAATTTCGATAACATGAAATGTTAGGGGAATAATACAAGGAGAGGGTTACCCCCTCAACTAAGGATATTGAACCTTCTCATGTTGAGGCTTACAGACATTATCAGGGTAAAATCAATTCTCATTAAGAGTAATACTAGTTTTATATAGTGTATGATAATCTCTCAGGAAGAGGAATCCCAGTTTTATAGGGTAAAAGGTCATAATTTTAAATCATGCATTGAATACCATAGTCTAGGTATTTTAGATTCATAAAACATAGACTAGGGATTCTGTACTTTTAAAGTCATAGAAATTAGACAATTGGGTGGGAATGGGTATTCTGAGGATTCTTGTGTGGCATAGAAGAGTCAAAAACAAATTTTAATTGAGGGATAAGAGGTCCCTCTACCACAGAAAGCCTGAGAAACCATACCCCAAGTCAACATTAGGTATTTGTGCAAGAGATGATCCCATAATGAATCCATGAAATGGATTAACCTAAGATGACATATCAAGGAATCACTACATATCCTATGAGAAAGCGAATCATGCGATACCAAATTATAGAACATGATGTTGGAAGAATATTTATCTCGGTTGGGGATATCCTCTCAAATGTGGTTACTGAATCTTCCCCTAAAATTATATGAGGAACCCCAAATTTATATAGGATAAGGTCACATTTTAACATCATGCACTAAGGACACGTATGTTCGTCCCATAATTGTCATATGCAGAGTATCATTTTTATATGGAGAAAAATCATATCTCATTAAGTGGAACCATGTTTTTGTATAGAGAAACACCATAGTTTAGAATAATTTCTTGAGTATGTTGTGTACGAGATTATACATTGATTTTACCATTCTTATCTACCTCATATTGAGCTATGTGTACATCTTTTCCCACTAACGTGTCAGGGAAAATGAACAAGGATTATACCTAGAAATGAGGCCCATGGGGGAATTTTGGGGTAATAACAACATAGGTAACAGTGGGTTTGGTAGTGAATCTATAACTGAGACAAGAGATAAAAAATTCTAGGCGTCACTATGTATCCCATGAGGATGGGAATCAATTTTCACTTTGCTCAAAAAACGGGGAGGCATGGGATTGCTAGAACACCAATAGAGAAACAGGCTATGTGCATGTGGGTAGAATGCAAATCAATTTGGGAAAGAATTCTAGGACCATGGATCTTAGTTTGAGGTCAATGTTCATGGACCTATGACAATTAGTTTTACATCATAATTCTTAGACCAAAAAGAGGGGTGAATAGAGGATGTTCACATGGAACAAGAGTTAAACCCCAATGTGCAGGGAGATAAAGGGTCCTTGAATCATGTGAAGTATTCATAAAGCTGATAACACATAGTTTAGGGTTATATGATCTAGCCAATGGAGAACAATTTAATGTAACAATTCTTATACAATGGGAAAATATTTTATAGTCATGATGCTCAGACCAGGGATATTTGGTATCAATGGTGCTTGTGTGGACCAATCATGGTAAGACCCAACAATAAGGGTGCTCGAATACCACATTCACACCTTCAAAAGAACTACTTGCTATTTAGGGTCATGATGATGGGATTGTAATTGGAGAAAATGGTCTAACAGGTTGGTAAATTTTTGGCTGGGACCTTATATGATAGGTCTAGAAATCACAATGTATACCATGAGGATTAGAAGAATTCCACATGTAGTTTTGAAACACTAAATGGTATGAGAATGATGTTGGTAGGGGAAATCCTATCTGGATATTGAATTGAGATACCTCACTATTTTCAGGGGGAATCCCATGTTTGGGACATGAGGTATCTCTCTTGATCATCTCTTTTATAGCATAAGAGGCATCCCAATTCCATAAAGGCTATATAATCTCTTATTAAGAGGTACACCATTTGTAGATGGGTTAATATCATCTCTTATTAAGTGTTATCCTAGTTTTATATGGGGTGTGATTGTATTTTAACATCATGCATAGTGGGCGTCAATCTTTGTAATTTAAATTCTCATAACTATGAATAGATGCTTCAAATAGTTTATGTTTATAATGCATGGACCATATGCGAACACTTTAAAATCATGTTTCATAGACCAAGGGGGGTTCTATTATATTATGGTATTATAAATCCTATCATGAATCATATTTTAAGGTTGTGGAGTTTGGAACTTTACATTCTCACATGAAGTACTTCTTGAGAAACTTGGAGATGGTGGGAGGTATGACACGCTCTTCTCCCATGGTGATCTAAGAGTACACTCCATTGGAATATACCTTATGAATGATTTATGTTAATCCCCACCTGTCATCTAGGTTTGGTGATTTTTTTCTAGGTATCATTAAAATTCTAAGGGATAAGACCTTGTCACCTAAGAGGAATGAGCAGAGGTGACCATTTTTGTTGAACACTCATGCTACCCTATTCTGGTGCCTCTCTAGATTGCACACGACCTTGAGACAAATCTATAAGAGAGATTATATATTATATATATGGAATTATTATATATTTTTATGGAATTTAATCATCTTAGATATCTATTAATAGTTATGGAAACTAGATCTAAATGATAAATACTACTTATGTTCTATATATGAGGGAATACTAGGTCACCTGGGTGTAATTCTAAGTCATCATCCTATTGGACCAGAGGGCATTGGGGAGAATGTTTAACCAAATATTATTGTTATGTCCCACCATCTTCTATAAAATTTTATAGAGTTTATTTTTGAACAACTCAATATATCCATTTTATAAGCATGGTACCGGGATGAATGGTTAGACCAAATATTGTACTTGGTGTATAAATTCTTTAATTCAGTAGCCCAGAAGATGATTCTATTGTCTGTGAGAATAACCTGAGGAACATTGAATCAATGATTGATGTGGTAGATCAATAAATCTATCACATACTATGATTTTAATTCTTTAATGGGATTGGATTCTTCCCCCATAGAGATGATTTATATCATTTTCATAATGAACCTACACTGGCTAACTATGGCTAGTGTGTATAGCCCCACAACATCTATCCCCTATATTGAAAATCTACAAGAATACTTAGGGGTGTGGAGGAGCTCTAACGGTTAAGGTAAAAAGATAAAATTAATTTAACATTCATAAAAACTCTTGGTAAACATGATTTAATCATGGACCATGGTGGACCAAATGTAGTCCAACCATTAAATTTAGTGGGAGAGTTTCAATCCATCCTGGTGTGTGACATAAGAACCAGTATGAACATCCTACATAACCTAGAGAATATTGTATCCATATATGCAAAGGAGGAGAGTTACACCAAACCCACATCTATAGAGATTCTTCTCAAGGATATTCCCACTATAGAGGGTAAACTGTGTAGCAGGCCGATGGATTTTCTCATGCTCAGCTTGATCTGGTGGGGGAATGTCCTGTCGGAGATTCTCAACAAAGGGAGTTTTCCAATCAGGAATTTCCACATCTAAGGCGGAACCTAAGGGTTATATCTTAGAAGCACCAAAATAGACGTGTTTTTAACTATTTCGCGTCTTCATAAATTTAAATGGAAGTGTCAATGACCCTTTTATGTTCCACTGGGATGATTAGGTCATCCACGTCATGTTTTTTGTGAGACACGGTTAGGATTCTAAGGCATCACCTCAACCATTCTCCAACCATGGAACATGAGTCACCTTTAATTTATTAGGGAACTAGTCTAGATAACTAGTATTATATACAAGGAAAACAATATCTATATTTTAGATGCTATATTTACCATTATTCAATTTGATCTTCGGCTTGGAGTATCCATTCAGATAGAAGATGGGGGAATCAATCTTGAGGTCCATTTCAAGACCAGTAATGAGATCCTCATGCAATATCTCATTATTAGTGCATCCTTATAAAAATATGAATGAGTATAGCAAGACAACAAGTTACATAATGATTAATATGGTCCCAAGGACTACTTTTTTATCTTGGAATCATTGACCCTCCTACTAATCGGGCTCTAAGAGGCTCCATTGAAATGAATCATTACAAAATCACAAATGAATCCACTAAAAGGATATACCCATATAAGAAATAAATATCCATGGGTATTTCTTCATGTAAAATATGTGCAGTAAGAAATTTTGAAAACACTTGACCCTTAACAAACTTCTTTGGCATGAACCTAATGTTGAATTACTCGAGGATCACTACCTATTATACATGTCATCCCATCAACAATGAGTGATTGAGAATATAATTTGTTGGGCCTATTAGGGATTCCTTCAATATCTTGTGATACTATAGATAATAAAAAACATTTCTACAGAAAAAAACCATCATAATCTATCTCTTTCAGATAGGAGAGTATCTTGTATCCATGTCAAGGAGCATGTTATTAAGATAGTGAAATCTATTTTCACTACCCTTAGTTTTTTATGTTGGTCAAGAAGAGAACTGAGGGACAATTATAAGGTTGTCACATAGAGGACTAAAGGATTCCATGATACATGTGGAATTAGAACCATGTGATGTAGAAGATATTTCCTTATATTCTCAACCATGTAATGTAACTCCTCATCACAATGGTAAATGGTTCTGTTCTTAATTTTTATCAAAAATGGATTACACTTTCTTGCCAGATTCATAATAAATTGGCATATATATTCTATGTGTCATTGGAGGCCTTTTAACGCTATAATATTTCTTGTTTGAGGAATTTAGATGATCACCATGATCATTCTCAAGTCAATATCTATTCCTATTTGTCTTATAATGTGGCTAATGAACTTCCCAAAGGTAACTCCAAATGCACACATCAAGGAGTTCATCTAAATATTTCGGGAGATGATAATGCCTTATAATTTCCCAATTTATTTGACATGGTCCTAATGCAAGTTATATTTGACCACTATATCATATATTTTTCATTCAACCAACATCCTAAGGATATACATGAGGATGGGGTGCATGGACCAATGAGAGGTTTCTCTTGCATTTTTGAATCTCATGGGAATCATCCGATAGTAGAAGATCACATCCAGTATCCTAAAGGTGGTATCATTCTTATCATTTGGTCCTCTAGATCTGGTTGTAACTAGATTATCAATTCTTGAAGAAGAGGTCTTTGAACCTCGTTGTAGCATCGATCAACAGATTTGTCACTAGAATGGGAATCCCATCCTTCAAATAATGTCAGTTGAGGTCCAGAACATTAATATAGACTTTGATCTGCCATTTTTCTTCTTGAATAGTATTATATTGGATAGCCATCAATGGTATTTGATCACCCTAAATAAGTTTTCTTTAATAATATTTTCATCTTTAGCCTCAACTATAGCACCGTGGGAGGGTTCTTCTTTCTTGGTAGCATTTTGAATCCATGATGACTCAATTGGGAGACTGAGATTGTGAATAATGAACTAATAGTACATCCCTAGAATATTATCCTAACTTTAATAGAATACATAAACTTGGTGTTTTAAGAATTCCACATACTACTAATTCTCCTATGGATACATTTCTACACTGATCAACATTGGTCTAAGATCTTCCTCAGTTAATAGGTTCACCTGATTCAACTCATCCAATGTGGTGGAGGCACCCTCTTCAAATGCATGCGGGGAATAGTCAAAATACTATTTTTCATCAATGATAATGGAATATATGGGTGGTTTTGGTTATTATTTAACGTGAGTAGAGGTTCATTCTTGGGTAGAGAAAAAATCCTCACTTGGGGGCTCCTACTCTAAAAAAATTGTGGCGACGGAAGACATTGATCCAATTCCATCTAGCATGTGACAACAAGTTATATGGTTGATGTCGAATAAATGGGTCTAAGTAAACTTATATTGGGTAAACATTTCTTTTTTGAACATATGATAATTCTAGGTAATGGTGGCCATCTGGAGAACTTCTCAGTATGTCATAGGATTATGAGACTCATGTATCACCCATGCCTATCCAGTGTGGGAGTGTGAGGTAATATATGGGAGATCCTTACTCTTAGGTAAACTAGAGACCCTTTTCTTGGAGACATAAATTCATCCCCATAGGTTTGTTGTTGTGTAATATAGCTGATGAATCAATGGAATGAAGACATCATATAGGCCATCAAATGGACTGGCTATCAGATCATTCGGAGAATTGATTCACTTATCCCCCTTGTTTTGAATCAACGTCCTCTATCTATTATAGTATTCAATATCTAGATATCAGTAATCACCAATGTCAAAAGGGGTTTCACCACCTTGTAGTACCCATAGTCAACCATTTATGGAGTATTTGAGTAATTTGTGACACGAGGAGGGGACTGATGCATGTAAATGATGCCAGGGACTACGCAATAGTTAATTGTAGGAGGCATCCTATGAGGCTACTATAGATTTAGTGCATGATATAAATCCAAAGTGTTGGGTCTTTAAACAAACCATTCCACATTGATTCTCCTCATTCCTATCGTAACTAATAATATTATGTTTAGAGGGAGTCATATTTGTATTGGTCAGTCCCAACTTGTGGATCATCTTGGTAAGAATGAGGATGATATCAGAAGATGTCTCAAATAGGTAGTGGAATATTTTGATTCCATTGAATTGGACTGTAATGTATAATAAGTGTATTTTCCATGACACTAGGGAACCCAAATTTTGTTAAAAATGATATGATGACTTAGAATTCTTCTCACTCGGAATTCTCTACATAGTATGCCCCTATGGAAGATACATATTCTTTGAAATGGAGGGATATTTTTAAAGATTATTTAATGGTCTTATACATTTCTTTAGGAAAAATAGATCATCGATTATTAAAATAATTTTAGGTATTCCAGTGTGGTGATTCAACACATCATACTTCTATGTCAATGGATTTCTTTTCCCACAGGGGGTCGCTCATTGGATAGAGGAACAACAGATTCTAATAGATGAGTAATTAGGGTATGTTTAGTACTGGAAATATCCTACTACTAACTAGAATAATTTCTCAAAATTACTACTAGATAAATCTCAATTGGCTAAGGTCTGTCTTGGTCTAGGAATTATTGTTCAAATTGCGGTCACGGCTGATCTACTCAGTCAACAAACACAGATAGCTTTGGAGGAAATCCAGGTGGAGGGGGATGGAAATACTATCCTTACTGACATATATACATAAACCTTTTCCTAGTATCCTTATCATGTACAGCTTTGATTTATGCACTGGATTGATCTTTCGATTGACTCACATGTCCTCAGTCATTCATTTGATGGTATAATCTAGAGAAACAAGGGGGTTTTCCTAGAATTTATCACTAAAAGTCATCATGAAGCAGTCAACCTTCTTAATAAAATTCATAGAGGCATACTTTTACTCATCATCCATATAATGAGACTGTGAGATAGATTCGACACTGGTGGGGGAATTTTATTTTCCCTACACCATCAGCACTAATTTCTATATGATCTAGGTGGATTAAATATAAATGTAGTGGAAGTATCTAGGGAGGGAGTGACATCAAAAGGAGGTTCAGTCCTTCCTAAGTTATAATGAATGACCCCATGCACATGAGCAACATTCCTGGAAGTCGTCATTCATCATATTTATGCATCCCGCTGCTAGAATCATACTTTCATTCACATAAGACATCATTGTAACTTTCTAAATCAGAAGAGACCAGGGTCATATTTGATATAAAGTCACCCAACATGACTAAGAAATGATCAAATTGATCGTAGATCCAATCATTAAACACATTGAATTCCTTGATTCAGTGATCGAGCATCCTGTGGTATGGGAAGTGATCGAGAAGACCATTGAACCCCTCATCATGGAGCTTCTTGAACTCTAAAATATTTTTAATCCCTATATCTAGGGAACATATCAAATACCTCAAAACCTATGAATCCCTAAAAGTAAATGTATGTTTATTTATATCTAGAAAAGAAAATTAGTGATCCTGCACATGATGAGGGGTTGGAGCCACATTTTTTCATCTAGGTGGAAGTGCATGGTGAGGTAGTGCCTGAGAATAATGTGTTGGGAAATGTGGTGTATGAGATGATTTCGCTAGAAATGGATAATAATTTTGAGGGTCTAGTAACTCTACTATATCAGGGACCTCTTCATGCATAGCGCATGATAGGCTCTGCCATGGCGTCTCTTCTTGCTGATGCGCAATGAGGTAACTCTAGAAACTATTTTATGGCCTACTATATGAAATATTCCAAGTGATAGGACATACTAGAAAAATCCCTAATTCCACCATGACTTTTTTGGGTGATGAGAGTGGGGACTAGATTAGTCTAGACATTCTTCACACACAATGATGAAAGCTTCTCTTGGGTCAACATCATGTCAGGTGTGCACATGAGGCCTTTTAATCAAGATAAAAAATATGAATCACTCATTTGGCCATTGTTTCATAAAAAGAGGTCATAAATACATGAATTCTGTGTGGTGGTGCCAAATGGGTAGAGTAATTTTATACGAAGGTATTCCCAACGAGAAATAGATCCCATGCGAAGTTGGTAGTACCAGACAAATAAAGGTTCTTCAAATGTCTAAAAAACGCCAGAGATTGGTATCCTCCTTCTATTCTGGGATCCCTTTCATATGTACAAATTTTTAAATGATTTTTTCCAGGTGTATTAATGGGTATCTCATCCCATTTAAGGGGGTTAAAAATGGTTTCCAAACATTGGGGGTTCTTGGATGTTTTCCACCCAAGTTGGGTATAAATTTCTATTTGGCAGGATCATCACCCGTTGAATTTTTAGGGCCTCTGGGTGAGTGTAGAGAGAGGCTATATTGTCATATTGGAAAGGATACCTCCCTTAGAGAGGGTATCTGGTAACTAATTCATTGATATGATCATCAGCTCAAGGATCGGGCTCATCAACTCATTGAGAGGCATAACCTGAATCCAGAGGAGGGTAATTACACTTCCCAAGAGGGTCCGATGACTCATACCTTGGTTTCTTACCATAAACACCATCTTATTCTCCTGAAATATAGGAATTTAGAGTAATATTTAATTGGATAATTGGTCCTAGGAGGAATTTGTTTCCCACAGGACGAGAGATGGAACATCCTAGGAAATTTCTATTATCCAGGCACTGATCAATAATGAGATCGACGATGAGCCTCTTATGATATTTGAGCTTCTAGAGTAAGGTAGTTATTATGGGATACATTTCCAATTTTTGAACAATATTATATTGATATGAGTTATATTAATACTCCATTCACTTATCAATATTTTAGTATATAGAAATAAATTCCTCATTACAGGGATGCCTAAGGATGCATGCATGCCTCTATTAACGAGTGAGGACACCTACAGGAAATTCTGTCTGATTTGAAACCATCCCCTAAGGTGAATATTCATTTTCATGTCCTATATTTATGGTCCAATTATATTAATCCTCTATAAGGTTGTGTATTACCATGTTTATTATAACGGTAGTTGGAGGGGATCCTTTATGGTCTATCAAGTGACTCGGCTACTGCAAGATAGGGATGATGTGAAGAAAATAGTGTTGTCCCCAACCATTGATCTATGAATGTGGAGACATATCTTTAACTATATAAATGATAAATTGGAGGACCTTAATATATATATATATTAGAAGGTCTGGCAATATCTGTACGACAAAAGAAACAAATCCAATGGGAGTTCTACCATCTCAACCATTCACTGCTACTAGTAGATGTATTTGAGCTGTTTCTAACTTCTAGGTTGGAAAATTGATGGTTTTAGAGGTGGTGAAATGTCACTAAGATGATTTTGGGGAATCAAATAGACTTCCCATTAGTAATGTACTCTAGGAAGTCAATGTTTGAAGATGTAGGAAGCTGAAACACTACTAGAATCTGGTCAGTGGATAGAGCCTCCCACAAGACCTCTTGTTCAAAGGAGGGACCATGTTTTTAGTTGGACAAATCTATGATTGGTTCAAGATGAGATATGGGTTGCAACACAAATGTATACTAAATATTATTCAGATTTATTGGTAGATGAGTCACTATGCAAGTAAAATGTTATCTGCATGCTAGGACGTCTCTTGAGGGTGGTGCCAACTAGATCATCACATTCATATAAGAAGGGGTCTTAACCACAACATCATGTACGATGGTGTAGGTGCTTATCTATGTATTTTAAAATTTCATAATTTCTCAAGAAATCATTCTATACCCCAACATCTCTCCCACATTTTTATTATAATTAGAGTGGAGGGAAAATATAGGTGATGGGAACAACTCACTATGACCCTCAGAAAGTAGGAAAAAACATTTTCCACATGAAAGTTCTTGTAGAGGAATCTAAGGATCATGTGGATCTATACATTGGGGATAGATAACATCATATATCTATGTCCTTCCATAGACTCTATAAGTTGGGGCGGAGACTCCATAACCATGTTGTTTGTCCCTTCATAATCCGAGAGATCAATGAGGTCCATGACAACATGGCATGTACCATGATTTCACCTTCGATGGAAAGTGTTCTCCCTTATACATTGGGATGATTATTCGGTTCAAGGTACCTCTTTATGGGTGGGTTGTAATTTCAGGAGGACCTCATCTATGGTAATATAGAACATGGGGAGGGCCTATGTGCTGATTATAATTGTAGTAAGGAGGACCTCTGTAATGATTCATTATAATGCAGGGAGAATATCGATATTTATTGGTGAAGGAATGTGGAGGAAGTCCATTCATATTGATAGAAATATTTATGGAACCTCTTTTATGGGAAGTAGGAGTATAAGGAGCACCTCCATACTAGTTTTTTAAAGATACGGGAGGACTTATTCTTGGGTTTGAGAAACAAGGACCTTGATTTGGGATTGTACTCGTATAGACAGGATCTTAGTGATCGTTGATGAAATTGAGGGGAGGGACTCTTCTTTGTTTGGTGGTAGTGTAAGTTGGACCTCCACACTAATTTTACTCATCACAGTTTGGACAAAAATAGTTATAAGTGGTGAAATCGATTGAATGATTGAACCGGGATTTTTGATAAGGACAAAGTGGTCGCTAACCCAATTAGGTGAAGATGAATCCCTATTATCCTATTATAAGGTCCTTACAGGATGCACTAATGGTTTCAGGGTCTAATAGATTCATGGAAGGTTCCCCTTTTCAACCATTATCTTGATCCTGACCCTGATGATGGCATCATGAACATTGGATCTGGGCTGGTAGACTGGAGATCATATCCACCAGCTCCCCCATCTGTGAGGCCTATCAGTTCTATCATTTATGAGGTTTGGTTGGAGCCCTCTATGGTAGTTATTTTGTGGTATTCATCACAGAAATGACTCAAGGGTCCCCCCAATATTTATTGTAGGGGAGTGATGTTGGAACCATGGTCGTTCTTTGCAAGAATTGATGTATGGTTTTTGTTTGTTGTCAATCCTTATTGGATGTTCTGAATGTTTGCATGTAAAGTGATCATATAGTTTAAGAAGAAAATAGTATTGAAGGTGGAATCATTTCCCAGTGTTTGCCAATTTTTTGGGCCTGAAAATCAAAAAATGAAGACATGGGTTGTTGGAAAAAGGGGATACGTACCAAAATGAATTAGTGTGAAAAATAGGTGGCTTGTGCATGGAAAATATTTTGGTGCATGAAATAGTGGAATGAGGGTGTTCTCACATTAGATGTTTCAAGATGAGAAGCTCAAAAATTGGTAAAGGCATGAGGTGCACGCAAAATTTGAGAAGTGCACGAAATATTGGAGAGGTTCACAAAATATTGGCGTGGTGCGCGAAATAAAGGATTGGTATATTTCACGCAAGAAGTGTTTTGAGATCAGAAACTCGAAAATTGGCAAAGGCATGAGGTGCGTGAAATATTGGAGTAGTTCATGAAAAACGAGGGTTCACGGAAGATGTGTTTTTCGTGCTCCAAGTGAATTGCATGCTCAATGAGGGGTTTTCACACATGGGTCAATTTTTGCTTATTAATATGAAGTGACCCCCCTCATTTTGTATGGTTGAAGATTTAGAGAAGATCAAAGTTCTGATGTGCATAAAAGTTGCACATAAAGGGTGTTGCGTGAAAAAGATTAAGTTAAGAGAAAATGATGACGTTGCACAAAAAAATTGGTATTGCACGTAAAAGTTTATGGTGTGTGAAAAAGTAGATTTGTGCATGTAAAAGTTACTGTTTCACAAAAAAGTCAATGTGATGCATAAAAGATGAGGTTTCACATAAAAGTGGAGGCTGTTCATAAAATCGAAGGTTGCACGTAAAGGGATTGGTGTGCGAAATACTTTCTGTGTTAAAATCATGTATTTCCTGCAAAAGTGAAATATTTTTCGAAAAGGATAGGTGTTGTGAGAAATCATCAGTATAACCTATTAACACATTCTGAATATCTTGTTCAGTGGTTTAATTATTTCAAGTGCATCAATTTAGGACATCAATCCAAGTAGTTTCTCATGCTGAATAGATACAAAGACATCAATGAAAATCTATTCAAGATACCTTTAAGTCGATAAATTCTGTTTGACTTCTCTCTAGGTAGTGATCTAGGGGGAGTAGACGGAGGTGATCCAAGGGATACAGTGAGTGTTCCCTGAACCTTTGTAAAGGTAGTATGCCAGGCACATAGTGACTGTGACCAAAACTTTTAATCCATAAATTAGTGAATATTAGTGGATATTGGTACGATCAACACACTATCGGCGTATGCTACTTGGATGTAGACCTTTATGGTGAACCAAGTAAAAGTGTTGTGTAAACTTCATGATTTCATTTATTTGATAGATTTAACCAGTTCCTACAAACATGGGAATAAGATCCAAAACTTTAAAAAGAAAAATTTGACACACCAATTCACCCCTCCCCTCTCAGGGTGTTCCAGGGTCCTTCAAGTGAGTAATTGGAGTGCTCCGTGGAGAGACTTACAAAGAGGTTCATCATCAGAACTAGGGGTGGTTTCCCACTACACGACCCTCTAGGAAAACAGTGTAGTCGAGGCACTAAAACCTCTATATCCTAGAGATCCATGTACCTGGTTTTAATAACCCCATCCTTGTCATACTAGAGCACAAGAGTGTCTATCAAACTCCTCTAGTTGATATTCAAGGGTTATATGGGGTGTGGGTTCTCGGTAGCTGATGTCCTGGAGAGGTCATTTGGAATTGGAGTTGTGTAGGACTTAAATATAATTAGTAATATAATTAATAATATAATTCATAATATAATTAATAAAAAAATTAATGAAAAAAATCAATAAAAAATTATTTAAAATTAAATATATTTGACTCCCCCTTAATAAATTTTAAACCAGTTGTGATAAGTGGTTTAGTGAAAATAACCACTAGTTGATATTCAATATTTTGAAATTCTAAAGATATATTCTTTTTGAGAACATGATCACTTTTAAAATGACACCATACTACATTAATGTTTTTCCTTCCATGGTTCCTGTAAGTGCTGGGTTTGTAGTTTCTATTTGATTGAATCCTGTAAGGCATTTTGATTCAACATTTAGTGGAGGTATGAAAAAATTGATGCCCAATTTCCCAATGTCGTCCAATCATACATGTAATAGAATGATCTAATGTGATGATATCGCAAACCAAGTGTGCCCAATGCTAACTACCCCAATGTACATGCGAGTTTCCTACTGGTCCCACCGTTTTCACGGTGGGACCTAGCACTAAATGTTTTAATCTGAGTATAAGATAATTTGTTGATTCCCCAGACATTACTTGTCCCCATGGTTTAAAGACAACAATTTCATGTTGGGTTCACCATTTTCATGGTGAAACCCAATGCTAGCAACATTTGAGACCTATCCCAAATATGAAGTCCAACATTAATCATACCCATGGATTAAGGAGAATAGTTTCACATTTGGTTAAAAAAATTTATTTTCATAAAAGTTTCTATGATCCATTAATGGGTTATGTTTTCATTTCCCCACATTACTACATTCCAAAGTTGGGAGACTTTAATAACGTACATCGTCCATGTCTACTCCTTCATCAAAATAGGATGACGGTATATTGATCCCTCCTTCAATGGATTCCTCTTTGGATCCCATTTACTTTTATGGGTATCCCTCATAGATTTAATTCATTCTCATGTGACTCATTTTATATTCCATATCTATATGAAATTTGGTTAATTAAACAACTTATGTCTTGATAGGAAAGCAACCTTCATTCAAGAGAGTAGTCATGTGGGGACTCTTTGGGCATGTCTAGACATTGGATCATTGGTCACTTGTAAGTATTCATATGGATATTTCATTTCGTATGAGGAATATTAGTTGCATGGATGAAGGCTTCTCGTGTTGATCATGATTTTATTGATTCTAGGGGAGTAATTTGTCTAGGTATTTTTACCATAGTAATACCAAGTGTATTTCATGGGTTTTTTATTTTAGGTCATATCAAAAGTTCTACGTCATGTGGGGATGGATCTAAACATCCTATTGAGACAGACTGAGGAACTATTTTAACATCTTTTAGAGATAGTTTTGGTTGATTATAATTCCATATTAGATGTGGATCAAAGAGGTGCATCCCTAGGAGGGAATATGTCACAGAAATGTTTTCCAACAGATCAAGGATTCTCTTAGATTTTAATCTATGAGGTGATTAACTAGGAGGGGACACTTTCATAACTTACCAATAATTCATAACTCCCTGTGGAGGTTCATTCGGGAGGTGTATCCCAAGGATGGGAGATGTCACACCAAGATAGTGTACCAATGGATGAGAATTATTTATGAATGTGGATATAGGAGGTGAATATATATGAGGTAGCACTATAATATTTTGATAATGGAACATAATTCTCCATGGAGGGAACACCTGGATAGTTTACCAATGGATCAAAATGCCCCATCGAGGCAGATCCAAGAGGTGAATCCCTTCGAGGGAGCACCTGAATAGTTCACTAATGATAGTACTGAACCTTATAGAGCTATTCTATGTACCATATTTATAATATTCTAATGAAAAACCACATATATCGATAATACATTTTAATTTTCTCTGACCGGATCGATCCATGATTTTTAACATCATGCAGTAAGTACACTCATGCCAGGAAAGAAGAATCCATGAGGGTTTTATGGGGATTACAAATATAATATTTTCTTTACAAGTTTCTAATACCATGGTTGGGGAGATGGGGGGATCCTATAATGATCACACATGTGGAGTCATTTTCTCATCACACATGGTAGGGATACAGTTTTACATCCTGGGTTGAGGATGTTGTCGTACAATTTTTCATCGTACAACTAGGACGTGATGCTAAGGACTTTTGTGTCATATTTCTCATTTGTGGGGGACTAATTACTCACCCCAAGGATTATGTGACCACCAAAAATGCATCTCTGGTTGGGGCATGGTGTTGGAATTGCCATAAAGGATTGGTTAATCAGTAGGCCAATGTTATGGTGCCTATGCAAAGAAGGAAAAGTTGTTAGAGTACATATTCTTAGAAAAAACAAGTAGAATAGTAGTCGAGGATACACTTGGAGTGAATTGGGTGGTCATAGGTTTGAGTGGTACTGGACATGTAGTAACTCTAGGTTTTGTTGGACCTATCCTAGATTGGTATGGGGAGAAACATGCACCAAACCTTTGATATGGGGTGTTTGACAAACGAAGGCACCATGGAGATGCCCAGAAAAGGGGTTTTGCAAAGATTGGGGACTCGTTGAGAGGTGTCCCATGAATAAAAGAGTCCTAAAAATAAATAAGGGGGTTTTAAAGGGTTATTCATTGTGAAATAGGATGACCCTACCTTAGAGTAAAGTCCTCGTTCCTAAGGGGGAGAGCTTCACGAAGGATGAATTCTTTTCAAGGCCTGAAGTTCCTCAAACGAAATTTTTCTTCTATAAATGGCATGTTACTTTGAGAAAATAATCTACAAAATGGGTGGAGAATCTAAAGAATATTGGTGTGATGGTTTCCCAATGAATGGGTACTTTGGAGGATCCATTTTCTCTTTTACTCATGATGCTCAGGGGGTCTCCGAATAAGGGGAAATTTTTAAAAATTAAAAGTTAATTTTCTCCTTAAATGTTATACACTAGGGGTTATTTATAGGGATGGGGGTTTAAAAATTGTTGGAGGTCTCCATGAATATTTATGATCTTTTTGAGTTCTATGGGATTTACAACTCCGAATGTATCTTCACAGAGATTATCGTCAACTCATCGTGTTGTCTAGATGCATTTTACGACTTTTTATTGATGTTTTTTAAAGGATACCATATTCTATTTGTGTGCTTGCAAATGATATTATTGGCCTTGGATCTTCACGAGTTGTGGTTATTCCTGAAGATAGTGAGATTCTCAAAATAAACCCTTATTGATGTTTTTGGGAATTTGGGATCAGAGTCATCACAAACCGATCATGCCTTCCTCAACCTTTCACATAACATGTATTTTTTTAGATTCAATGGACATGTAATAATGATCATGTATAAAGTTTTTCAAAAATAATTGAGGGATTCATGATTTTGTAAGAAGTCATTTTTCTATACTTTGCTTCCATGAGATGTGATGAATCCTGATATAGGTGGGTATTTATAATGATATGGTACAACAATGGATCTATGTGGAACTCACCTTAAGAATTGAGAGAATGTTGGATAACATATAGCTTAACCTCCTATCCAGTTATATGGGTTGATCCCAGTGAATAATTTTATAAGTATATACTTTTACTAACCCATACCTCTAGGTTGATACAGATAAGGTATTCCTATGAGATGGAAGGAAAATTATATTTCCTATAATTTCTTTTTATATGACATTTTCTATGGAGTTGTGTATTTTATCTGATGCTTATACTTTTGTACAACTAATAACTCTAAAGATATATATTTCCATTATTAATACTATGATATATATATATATGTGTGTGTATTTCTTCTAGAATCTCATGATTAGTTCATCATTGGTTAATTATTAGGATGATAATTTATGAGTGTATATGTGATATAATTTCAATTATTATTAAAATAATAATTTTTATTTGATGAGTAAGTTATAATTATCCATAGGTAGGATGATAAGGATTTATCATAGATAGTGCTATGTTTCTGAATGATGTTGGTTTAAATATTATTATCTATAATTTAGTTATTTTTATTCAAAATAGACATTAGATGTTTAATAGTCCGGCTCACTACTTGGGATGACTATAGGAAGTATTTTTATACTCACTCCAATATTCACACTTGTACATTTTTTCTCTTGTATACCTGTATACTACATGATATAGATGATTTATAGTCCTAGATATGATATATATATTATTTATATAGATTGTTAGTAGAGTGGGTATACTATTATGATGACCACTCTCTTATCATTGTGTGGGAACCTCAACACTGTTTACTAGCACCTATCCTATTGGAGAGAGTCATAGGGAGTTCACCTACTTGTATTTTAGGATATTAACATTTAAAATATATTTATGTTAACACATATCATAGCTTGATAATGATTATTAGAAAATATTTTTGTTATATAACTTAATATAAATACAAATTAGTGCTTATTAATGATTTCAAAAAATTAAGATGTAATATTATTTTGGGGGGGGGGGAGAATGAAAAATCCATGATATTAAATGTTTATTATACTTTTTATCCCTTAAATTATATATGTAAACATTAAATTCACTATTTTTATATGATTCTTGGTGATATGAACCTATTATTTTTCATAAATATTATTATTTAGTTATTTTTATTAATAAAGTTGTTTTTATAAAAAAAATATTTCAATTTTAATAGAATAACGAAAATAAATTGATGGTGACATGTGAAGAAAAAAACAGAATTTTTTTCATCATTAAATAACATTATAAATGAAGGATGAATAAATTAAAAAAACTCAACATAATAAAAATTGTATAATAAAAATATGTAAATAATATTACTAAAACATGGATATATATAATTGGTCATGGTCTTTTAAAAATATAACAAAAATTAATTACACTAGGGACAGAAAATAATCAATTATAAATAGTGATTTTTTTTGTTATATAGATAAACATAAGATAAAATTAATTTAATGAATAATGAAATTGATAATTGGTATTTATAGGTTGTTTAAAGATTACATATCCATTGGTAATAATATTTCTGGAAAAGTAACATGACAGTTAGAATTGTAACATTTCTATTAGAATATTATAATGAATATTATGGTTTCAAATGAAGTACGTATAACTAATATTTAGCGTTAAAAAATATTTAAATACAATTAAAAAAACTCAAAAAATAAATAATCAATATCAAATAATATAAGCATAAATATTTATTTTTTGAAAAATATGTTGTACAGTATTAAATAAAGTACTAATTTCAGGGTTGAATTAAATTAGAGAATTAATATTTTTAAAATGTATTTTGGTTAAAATTATTTATTTTTTTGAATAAACTTTTTTAAATTGGATAAGGATTTTTTCTAATTTATATAGACAATGAAATATAAATATGAACAGTAAAATAATTAAAAATGGTATTTTTCATTATAAGATAATGAAATGATTAATTGAATCCTAAATAATGTTATAATGGTTTAGTTTGGAATCAAAAGAGTAAATTCCTATATTTATTCATAATATTAAAAAATATTTATGCTAATGATGAGAGATGGTAATTTAAGAAATATTTTATTCAAACCCCACCCCTTTACTTATGAATACACCCCACCTCCACCCCTTTCTCATCACATAAAAAATCAATAAGTTGAGAAAACATTAAAAAAAATTATTTCCCTAATGAAAATTATCCTTGTGAGGTAATATATTTTCTAATAATAAGGTAATCCCAAGATTAATAATAGTTTCATCAAAAAGTGTCTTAAAAATTTGGAAAAGAAATTTATCCATTTATAACTAGGTTAACTTTATTTTTCATAATTCATTCAAATTATTTTTATAGTATTCAAAAAATACAATTTTAAGATAAAATATAGTTTATGATTCCATATTAATATGTTTTTATCACTATAAATCAATTAAATACATTTCATATTTTATTAAAATAATCATTTTATGATGATTATTTTAAATAGCTTATATAGATGATGTTATGATTTCACTATTACCATCTTACACAAATTCTTTGAATAATGGATTTTAGAAATATATATATATATATTATTTAAGCCATATATGAAATTATTTAATGATAATATTACCATAATAATTATTATACTAAAAAATAAACAACCATGGTCATTTTTACTATAAATACCCAGACCCTAGTATCCTAGAGTCATCGGTTACTTAATTTCATTAACACTAGATACAAGTGATCACATTTAAATGGACCGAATAGTTTAGTAGTATTGGTAATACAGATACATGATTAAATAAAATACTACATTTTAGAATATAAATTGCAACTTATTATTTAATACAAGAACATCATTATTCTTTCTAGAATAACCTTTCATATCATTCACAGTACACCTCATGGAATCATGGGGAAATAAAACATATGAAATATGTGATCTTATATTCTCAGTAAGATAATGCCTAAAAACTTTATCATTTAATAAATAAGGCATAATCAATATGGAAAGGAAAATAATTTAAATCACCTGACATTTGAACAATAACTTGACAATGAAAAATACTATAATAGGAATAAATTAAGATCAAATAATGCCTTATAAATAATCACATGATATTGAAATGTATCCCTTGATATCCTAAATATTAAAATAAGCACATAGACACCAATAAACTATTTGAAAATTATTTCATTCATAATCACTAACACCATAAGGAAATTATTAAGGCCTCATAACATGGCCTCATAAACATACCATTGAGGCCTTATTTCAAGACATATTAAATAAATGGAAAAAGCCTTGGAAAAATACCCTACTTATTTTGTGCAATGAGACCTACTAGTGAATATAGGGTATATATTGTTCCAATCCACAAATTTAAAATGAAAAGTCCAAAGAATTCATCATATGAATAAATAATTCAACTTAATAAACATTCATTACAAATTAATAATAGTTAGTTTTAGAAGATATAGTATATGATATTTCAATATGTTCCCCAAAAAAATTGACTCAAAACCATATAGTGAAATAATAAGGATGATATAATTGTAATATATACATGTAGTGTATAAGTAAAATGATTGTATTTTGTCTTTGATAAAGGTAAATAACATCAAATGATCATTTTAAATATTCTTGATAAAAATAATAGTTTCACATAAAAAAATTAAAAATTAAAAATTTCAAAAATATTAGGAAAATCTTTTTTTAAAAAACAGACATTCAATTAAGTAATGCATACATCAAATCACTATGTGATCATGACTTTGAGGAATTTTTGTCATGCCATAATTGTTAAAAAATTATTTTTTTCACACCTTTGGTAAAAATATTCTTTTTTAGAGAAATACAAGAATAACATTTTTAAATATTATTGTTTAACAGAAAACATAGGTAAAATTTCCATGAAAAATAATAGATGAATATTGAAAAAAATTCCTTAAAACATTTTTTAATACATATATTTGATTGAAAATGTATTTCTAATTGAATATGTAAAAATGAGATCGACATTTCTTAAAAACAATTTCTGAATCATTTTGAGTTCCATAGAGATAAAAATAGAATGTAAAAATAAAAATATAGTATTTTAAATAAGAAAATAAAAATATTTTTTTTATAAAATATATATAATATAATTTCTTCAATTGAAAATCATGTATAAAACCCCATTATTAAAATAGGATTGACACATAATCCCCTTACCACTTTTATAACATTTAAATTGTAAGAATAATTAAAGAATAAGATCAAGAGAAACTATAAATATCCTGAAAATATAAGTATTCGTGATTTAATATACCAAATTTGTAGTATTTACACCTCATAAAATAATATTGGTGTATAACAACCAAACATACCATAGTGAAGTGAAATTGAGACAAAATACTTTTCCTCATGTCAAGTCATTTCATACATGTCATTTAACTCTTGCATAATAAACAAAAGATAATTATTTTCTTTATTATTAAACATTTCACATGTTGAATACCTCATAATAAAACCATTTATTTTATTTATTTTAATGAAATATTTAATTACATAATTATATAAGTCCATGTGAGGTGTTTTGAATTCTTTCACTTCAAAATTTCACAAAGGATTCTGTTTGTTGACCATGATAAAAGAGGTCATTATTCAATAATCTATAGAATAATAATCATGAAATAATATTTTTACATATCAATTATAATTTTAATACCAAACATGAAATATGGTTAAGAAAAATGAATTACATTATAATCATGTAGACGATAGGTCGTACGTACACATGAGGAAAGTTTCCATGTTTCAAAGAACATGAGAGAAATAAGGTAACTATAATTTAAAATTTAAATAATGATGATGATACCATAAATATCATATTTTATCCTTAAATAATTTTATATATACCATCTATGGTACGTGGTGATGAAAAATGAATCACATATCTTCTTGGAGGTGGTAATCCACACACATGGAAGAATGATGTTATCAATTTCAATGGATGGAATGATAAGGAAATATATTATTTTTTACCTTTTCATAATTATATTATGATTCACTGATCTAATTTACATAATATTTAATTTGTGAGACACTTCTATTCTCTATCTATTTTCTACATTCATTAACTATTAAATGGTTATGCTTTCCCCTAGCAATAAAACCCATCCTAGATTTTGGAAAAGAATAGTGTAAGTGGTTTTCAAAGAAAAAATATCATTTTATAGATAATACTAGTGAATTAGATAAATAATAGTTTTACTAAGGTAAAATAACACTCAAAATAGGGCATTTGTATTTGAATCATTCTTCCCCTATCTCCACACCTATTTTAAAACTCCATGTGTATTTGCATTGGATAATTTTCATGCATTAAATGGGTGTTCATAAAGGATAAGAATATATTGGTTGACATTTACATTAATTTTTTATCCCTATCCCATGAATCTGACCTCAAACACATCTTATTATCAATCCATGTATAAGAGTACATCATTTTTCAATGTAAACATAATATAGATTCTAATTTTTACTATTGGGTATTCACCCTGATAATCATATTATTAAATTAAAAGGGATTTTTACCACCTATATTTTAATAGAAGATCATGTTCTCTATCAGTATCTATATTCATAATAAAAATTAACATTATCATCCATGTTATTATTTCTACGAACACATATTGTGGTGGAAATGAGATCTCTATTAAGAATGACCCATCACTTCCTTTTCCTTTCATTATCTTTATATATTTATAAATTTTATTCCAATGAAATCCCTTGTAGATAACCATATATACATATTATGATTGAAGGATGTCCACCAAGATTGTAATCAATAAATTGTAAAAGGAAATTATTGACTAAATCCTATAAATGTTTCCATTAAAGAGTAGACACCCAAGACATAATTATGTCATTTGATGGATATTTACCTAGAAAGTTAGTGAATTTAATTGGATACGTATTTAAATTGTAATGGTTTAATTATATGATTATTGATGGTTTTATATATTTTTAACTTATGTGGAAGATATGAATTAAGAGATATGAAGGGTGTGGGTTGATATCACTCTAATTCATTAGGTAATGATATGGGGTTAACTGGATGGATGTTACTCATATGAGATGATAGAGATATGTTACTCTAATGAGATTAATTTTTTTACCCATTATAGGTTACTCCTAAAATATATGGTAATTATTTGGATCGCTAATTCCACTATGAATTTATTATGTTCTAATAAACTGAAGCATTTTCTTTATACATTCTATTAATTTTTAATGGTTCCTTTGGTCAATATTCATATCACGTGTCTTATGATTATTGATTCTTTTAATATTTAAACTTATGCATACGTTATTATATTATTCATCATGTTACACCAATGATGTTCATTTATTCTACATTTTCATTTTTTCCTTTAATGGGATTTATTTTTCACTATTTTCTTATGTATCCAAATTTCCATAAGAATCCCAACAAAAGGTATACATATAATGGATTTAAATGTGTGGAGAATCATTTTTGAAGTAAACTATAGTGTAACATGTACTAAGTAATAAATATAGCTAGTACCCAAATACATCAAACTTTTTGTTTTTTGGAGTTTGTATAAATTCATGTAATATATGAAAAATTGTGCATGTTTGGCACAAAATTAAGAAGTATGGGTCTGGGGTCTATTTTTTATGATGTATTACCAAATTATGTGTCATGGTTTACTCCCCATCGAGAGATCAATTTATCAATAGTGTTGTACCTATGGACTTCCCAAATATTAATGTTAGTATATTGGACGGTTGTCACAACCTAACCTTTGGGGGGAAGCCTAGCTGGAAAAAGGTTGAGGAAAAACTACCCCAAGCCCACATCTATATGTTAGGTTCTAGTGAGAAGCACCAATATCCAATACTAAAAATATGATTCATTTTCCTATAGTACCTATATGCTTGTTCCAAACTATATTAATGTAGAAGTGCATAGAAATAACAAAATATAGTAAAATCTAGAGTAAAAAACCATGCATGTAATAATAAATAGGGAATTCAAAGGAATATGATATAGTAATCCAGAAAAGGAAAAGGAGAAAATATATACTCTCCCAAAAGAGAATTCCCAACCTGAAAACAAATTTTAAAAAAAAATCTGAGATATTTTAGATCCATATCTCAATGTTAAACTAAAGTACATGGTCTATACACTAAAGCATCCCTATAATCCTCTAATATCACTATTTACATAACCATAATTTTCATAATAAATAACACATGTTGGAAAATTCCATACATTGGCAAGTATATAAATACCTAGTAGGATACCTTGAAAACTGGAGATGTATAAATAGGAGACATAATAAAAGTAGTCAGATCAACCAAAATAAAGAGAGAAGTGAAACTAAACAAACACACACACACACACACATATAAGTTAATGAAAAAACCCAGAAAACATATAAAGGGGATCTCCATATCATAGAAGATCCTAGGATGATGAGTCTACCCAATGTTCAGATAACTTCATCACTAATACCCATCATCTCATGTGTCTATAGATGTAACTATGTAGAAGGCATTGTCCCGATCACTATTACACATAGTTGAGGGGTCAAAATCTATTATTATAGAACCTAGTCTCTAGTGTGTTATTCGGTTCCACTAATTGTGTAGAGAAACTGTTCCCCAGTATGATTGGGATGCCACTCATCATATAGAGAACATTTTCCCTAATGCATTACTGTGGTTCCACTCAGTGGGTAGAGGATTCATCCCCTAGTACAATAGTGTGATTCCACTAATTATATAGAGGGATCATGAAAAATTTCTATGGGGGTTTCCACTTATTAGGTAATGGATCTGCACCCTAGTTTAGTAGGGAGATTCCACTTAGTGAATGGAAGAACCACACCCCAGTTTTGTATGGGAACCACTTAGTAGGTAGAAGATCCACACACCAGTAAAATTGGTGGGTTCCATTCAATATATGGAGGAACCCTCCCTAATAACATTGGAGTATTCCACTTTGTGGGTAGAGGATCCTCTACCTAGAGCCACAAGGTAATTCCACTCAAACCATTGTAAGGAGTATGGGGACTTTCACCCTTATATGATAGGAAATTACAAACCCCGGCCGCACTCTGATGATTTTTCCTGATAACTTCCACATTTCTGCCTCACCTAAACTAATTTAACACTCAAAATATCACACATCATATCTATAAATCCACTGTGAAATAAATAACCATGTTCTATGTGAAAAAACACTTAGGAGAGGATACTTATGGGCCAAAATCCAAGTCTAAACAAAGGTGACATGAGAGGTAGAATATGAAGATGAAAGTGTAAAACATTTATGGGGGTCCAAAGGGAAAGTGACACAATCCTTTTCCTGGCCATGTCCTCAACATCATATGGAGTTCTGGTTATGCAGTACTACATAGTGAGTAAGTGTACAATATGGCATGTCTCAGCCACCCAGTGCCTACCTGTATAATCATGGTCAAGCTCATGGTAGATAAACCTATTCTCTTGACGACTTAAAATGTTCTAGTACTAGATACATCCCATAAAAAACACAGAATGATAGGGTTAGGGTGGCAAATGGTGTGTGTCATCTACCAAGCATGTTTACTCTCCTATGTACCAGGCGTATTCCCTAGCATACATAGTGTGTTGAGCCACATGGGTTCCTAGGTTTGTACCCTCTAAACATGCCTATTAATACATCTAGGTGTCACAAGGTTTTTGGTACATCAAAAATTCATGTGATATATTAATCCTATATAAAACCCTATCTTTTACAGAAACCTAGGTTACACAACGTTTGTTTATTATAGCGTACAACTTGTTTAAAAGAATTTTCCAGAATGCATGGATCTTAAAAATGTTTCTAGATCTAGATATCCAAAACAAATCCTACCTATTGAACACACAAAAATAGTTTTAAATTCCTCCTAAAATGTATTTGAGCCCTCTTTTGGTCAAAAATCCAAATCAGTTGATCCATGAAGGTCTGTCATGTCCCCTACATGCCCCTGACAACTGTAGATCAGTACCAAATAATAGATCCTTGGGATTCATAAACAAAATCCACGATATAACCCAATCCATCCTCAAATCACCAATCCATTAATCCCACATGAATATGATAAAAACCTAATGGTTCAACAGCACTCGAACCCACCAGAATGGTCAAACTACAACCCCATATGCCAACGGTGAATACAGTGAAGAATGGTGGGATAAAATCACAATATTGAATGTGAATTAATTATTTTCTATGAGTTATTGGACAACCATTTCATAATTTGAAATATTTGGGATGAAATAATGAATTGGTATTATAATAATTGAATAGAAAAATTATTCATTCATTAAGGTTCATGTGATGGGTGAAAGAATTTATAGTCAAAAGAAGATTAAATTTATAGATTTGATGATTAAATAAAAGTGGAAAAAACCACAATTGAAGATCCTTACCTTATTATTGGATATATCTTTTCTAAATAATACATTTTCTAGTTAACAATAATATTTGTTATGTCCACTCCCTTTCAATTAACCTCTCTCCAATAACTGGTCATTATCAGATCTTAATATGACAATAAAGAATGGTGTAACCTTCTCTCAACAATAAGTGGTTTATGCAACTGGCCTTAAATATGTTCTATAATAGACTATTTATAGAGGAAAAAGCTTTTGGGAATTAAATAAAATAAATAAATAAATAAATCCAGTTAACATATCCACCAACTATTGCCTTATACAAATCTCCCGTGCTGACCACCTTTAAGTCACATATACGGTAAAATCCATCCTTTTAATTCAACCAAAGTATCATATTTTCAATTTAAAACTATGTTTAAGTGATATTTAATTATTTTTAAAATATTTAATGTGTTTGAAATAAAAATATATTTAATATTTTTTTAAAAATAATTCCATACTCAACTGGCCACCATATTTCGCACCGTCTCTACATCTGACACCAAACTGCATTCCATGATATATTTTAGAGTGAACAAGTCAAAAATAGAGTTTCTACATTATTCCATCCTTCATGATTTCCATCCTTGAAAGAACAAAGTTAATAAAAGGATGGTCATATTGAGCCTACATATGACTCTCCCACCACCAGGAGCTCTCCAGAATGCTATTATCTAGACATAACATATAATCAATGGAATAGTTTTTCAATGAAGGATCTTCTCTTGTCAATATTTAATATCCATTGAGTTTTTCGAAAAGGTGGCTCCACCAATTATGTCCAACTTTTAATGTCTTAGATTTTCTATGTATTATTTTTAAATATTATATATGTTATTTTTGAGACTAGATACTGGGATGATGTGAGATTATAAGGCTCGGGGTGCCGGGAGTAAATGTTTGAAATATATTAAATGTATTAAATAGTACACACACACAATTTTCTTGAAAAAGAAAAATAACTTCTGAATGGGATAAAGGATTTTTAATAAGAGGGAACCAATGATCTTAGAAAAAATATTTACCCTAGGCATGACATAACATTATTCAGTGTGGGTCATTTGTGGGAAAGTCATCATGGGCACAAAAATGAATAAAATTATTGAATAAAATTATTTTATTTTTTCTGGTTGATGTGGCGGCTATGTAGTCGTTAAATAGACTATTTTGTTAGAATCCTATGGATAGCTACATAACCTTGGAACCATTGACTTATTGTTGGAGATAACTTTGGAGAATCCTCTTAGGATAACAATGATGGATCAAAGGTTGATGTAAATTGGTTTGGATGGATATTTACAATGATTAACATGATGTATTGTTATTGATCAATTATAAAACCAAATCTAGGTAGCGAATTTGATTTAAATTTTTTATTCCAAATCATTATTTAAAGGAAAAATGTGAATCTATCAATGAAAAGAACAATTCATGAATCGTTCATATTATGGGATGTGATTAATATTGGGGTTTTTAATGAGATAATATCCTTTCTAATTAAACTTAATCATTTATATTTATTGTGTAAAAGAATTGATATAAACATAACAATTGATCTTGGTCCATTCATCTTGATTGATTTTTGATTTTCTCCCACTATTCATCATTTATCACAGGTGTTATTCATTTCGTATGTGGCTCAACAATTCTAGATTAAATGATTATTGATCACCTATTTATTAGTGTAATGATCTAAAATCGTAGATCTAGGATCATCATGAAATGATGGAGGTGCGATGATTGATACTGAGTGACTTAGACAATGAATGATTCCAAATTCTTCATTCTTTGGTATCCATCATCACTGAATGGAGAATGATCAATAGATCCATTTTTCAAATAGATTAGACACTAGAATCGGTTGTTCAAGAGATGAAGAGGCTTAGATTGGATGATCCTAGGCTACCAGTGTTATTGGAGTAGGATCCTGAGATGAAAAAGTTGCATATGTTAGTGGGTGGAAGAAGGTGGTTTTTTTGAAAAAACCTGAAACCCATAGCTTGTATTACGTGGATACACAGCGTGCATCACCTTTGAACTACTCAGCGTGTACCTAAAGCAATACACATACATGGGGTGGAGTACACTAGATTCCTACACGGCAAGTACTCCCCCATAAGATAAGGCATATACCATGTACATGGTCTACCCCAAGTACTAGTACATGGGTATAGGTTCCCTGTATAAATCTGTGTACTGACACATGGCTATAGTACACTGATGAGACCCCATGTATATGGAAATTATGTGTAACCCCTCTACATATCATGTACTATCATATGCTACAAGGATATGGTTACATTACATGGTCTGTTTACATGGGTAGAACCTGGAGTCATGGGAAACGGTGTGTAACCCCCCTACATGTCGTGTACTCTTTTATACATGGATTAGATCTCTTGTCCTATAAATCATGGACATGTTTTTCAAGGGATTGTTCCCCTTATCCTTTCTCTAAAGGTTGATACGAATCATTTCCTACTCCTAGGAAAACAATCAATTCATTGTTAAATCACAGATAGAGTTGTTAAAATCTACCCAAGAGGCTTGGAGTGGGATCCTCTATTCATCTTCCTTCCCTATATAGGGTTCTCAGGATCGATGTTAGCAATCCTACCAGGAGAAGATCCTCTAACTAGAATATTCATCTATATTGAGTTATTGGAATCATTTAATGGCCCTGGCTATGATCTTCATCTATGTATCATATTCTCTTCATATTAATCACCATTTTCTTTCCCATGATGAGAACCTATGAGCAGTACCTCTTAGGAAGATGTCATCAGTGTTATCAGACTCAATAGTATGTTCTCTCCAATAAATACTTCATTGAATCTTCGATCTATAATCCTAGGCCTTGTATACTATGGTTGTGTTTTACCTAAAGACTATGTTTCAGTAAAAATTGAATCTAAATATTCTTGTTATATGAATTGTATTCATATACATGCGTAGAGATAACTATATTTCCATCAATGTATGCATTGTGGTTTCAGGTTGTCCTACTGAGTATTGTTATAATCACCCTTTCATGGGTTGTTCCTGTACAAGTCATGTATTTTTTATATGATCTACCTTTTGATAGAGGCATAGGTGGAGTAGGACTAGAAGGTGCTTAGTGATATCAGATAGATCGAGGTGTGTCCCTATGGATTTCAGACATGACTCCTAATACATTGACATTCAAGTTGGACTTATATTACATGCTCTTTATGGTGGGATTGTATTTTTACCTTTCAAATTTCATTTACATCCTATAATACATTAGTTTTGAGGTATATATTTTTGTAGGAATTGGTTGTTTAGTTGTTTTTACATTTCATCACTTTGTGTTCTTGGAGATGTGCATGTGTACACGTACTTAGTCAATGCCTTCCATGTTACTGATATGCCTACTCGGTGCTAATCATAAGCCCCTAGCCTATTGGATCCATTCTAGGGAATTCATGACATGGGAACCACTGGGAAGGGTCATGAAAGAGTAGTATCAAAGGCAGATAGGTTCTAATTTAGAATCATTAGTATGTGGTATTGGTTTGGGGCAATAGTGTTAAGTATTTTGAGTTAGGATTTCAGGGTAAGGAACCCAATGTTGTTGCGACGACTCATGTATCTATTAACCAGTGCTCTAGTCACCTGGTTTTCAAATTAGTACGTGAGAAAACTTTTTTCAAGGAAAAAATGGTTCATTCGTCATATAGGAATGGGTTTTGGTCTCCATATCCTTCTTTTGTCAGCTCTCCAGATATACTCATTGTCCATGGAACATCTTGTTTAATTTTAGGACAACTTCGTGAAGTATATTAGCTATGATTTATCATGAAAATTATGGGGATTATCCCCATAGTGAGGGAAATTTGATATAGGTACCAATTCTTGAGATGTTACCTCCATGTTGTGCACTATCCATACCACCTATAGAGTCGCACATGGTACCCACAATACCAATAGATGAGGTGCACTGGATGTGAATGCTTCAGAGTTCCAGAAAAATATACCACTCATAATCCATGGAATTCTGTACCCATAGGTAGTAGAGGACTATAATGTGGTGGTGATATAAGGTTTTTTGTTTATTTAGGGCACCAGTAGATAAGATGGTGGCCCTGTGGTGAGCCTTCTACATGGATTGGTAGGGTGATGGTGGGGTTTAGTTACCCAGTCTTATAATGAGGCAACTCTTTCATGGACATTGTTCGATCATACCTACAGAGAAGTGTTATTTCCTGCTATGCTTAGGGATGTACATATCTAGGAGCTTCCGCAGCTCCATTAGGGAAGCATGATAGTAGCTAAGTATTCATCAAGGTTTATCAACCTTTCTAGGTAATCAATGGATATAGTCCAATATTAGTTATTTTCGGAATTGACCTTCTAGAAAGGTCTTTGTAGGGACATTCAAGAAATTTTTTTCCCTCTATTTATTATAACATATGATGGGGTTCTAGAGAGATCTTTCTTTATTAAATAGATTTATGGTTGAGAAGATAAAACTAATGGTTGTCAATAGAGGGAAAGCAGAAGTAGACACTTCAAAAGAAAGAAGCCGATGCAAGTCTCAGAGACCTGAACATGAAAGATTTTCTGAGATAAGGGCTTAGGATAGAGGATCTTCAGTACAAGGATCATGGGGCAGGTTTGATCAGCCACAAGAGAGGTGTTGCTACTCGTGTGAAGGTGGGGGACATCTCAACTGAGATTGTACGACCCGTCATAGGGTTGATAGAGGGACTGTAAACATGCCGCTAAGGTAGATAAAATTGTTAGAGTAGACATGTATATAGGATATCAGACATGAAATAGGTGTTTGGAGAGAAGTAAGAGGTGGTGGTTAATGCTTTGACATGTTACCACCACCACCCCTTGCTAGTCCACTCCAGGCTTTGAGAGCTAGAGGATAGGGGAGGTGATAGCTGCAGGTAGTCGAAGCATGTGAATCTAGGGCTCTAGGAATGATTCGAGATATCATATGTGTCTATTCTACCATGGTTTTAGTACTGATAGACTCATGTGATATTCATTACTTTCTAACCACATATATTTTTCGATACATAGAGATTCCAGTTGACCCTTTGACTCAAACCTTATACATGGAGACTCCTACTGTAGAATAATCAATGATAACACATTTGTGTCGGTATTGTGAATTAAATATTGGAGGTGAGAGTTTCAGTTGGGATCTCATGGTTATAATGTCTGGGTTTTATGAAGTTATTCTTGGTATGGATTGGTTATCTACAATGCATTCCCATATTGACTATTTTAGATAAAGGGTGTGTTGTGTCTGTAGTGATGGAACTAGGTTCCCCATTATTGGAGAAAATTAAACACATGTAATTCATGATGGAATCATGTATAAGAGGGTTCTACCGACTACTTGTGAGTTGGACATCCTGACCCTTGGTGTTGTGGATGATATGAGTTTCTAGTTTCTTGTAGTTTTAATGGAGTACTAGAAAGTATTCCTCAAAGATGTTTCAGGTTTACATATACATTGATAGATAGACTTATGTATTGATCTACACCCTAGGACAACAATGATATATTCACCAGCATATCGGATAGATCCCTCATATCTTTGCGGGGTGAAGTTTTAGATGAAGGACTTATAGAGGAAATGATTTGTGCGACCTAGTTTTTCACCCTTGGTAATCCTTAGTTCTATTTTCTAGAAAGGAATATGGGAGCATTAGGTTTTGTGAGGACTACCATTTCTTAAATTAGATGACCATGTAAAACAAGTACCCACAGTCTAGGATCTATTAACTCTGTGATCAGTTGAGAGGGGTGTGACGGTCCTTGAATATTTTCCTCATATCAAGTTATCTACAGATGCATGTATGATATCAGTATATACCAAAAAAATTATGTAAAAATAATTCTTCATCAATAATCTATTAAATTTAAAGGTGAGAATTTTATTTTTAGAATTAATCTGTATTTTTTTATTCTTAAATGATATAAGAGAGTTAATTATTTTACTATGCCAATTTGAAGGAATTTTTTGAATTGTGGTAGGCTGATTTTTTTTCGTAGAATTATGAATTGATAAAGGTTTTTTTATTCTACAATATTCATATGAATTCATCATTTTCAACATTTGTAGAATAAGGACAATTAGAGTAATGTATGAAATTATTTTCTTCACTTTTTTCAGTTCTTTTATCCTCTTATTGTTTGAATTTTCATTGTCGGTGTTTCATTTAAGCGATGTTTATACTATACTTGGAAATAGATCAATGTAAAATCAATATTTGGAACAATAGATTGTTACTGTGTGTTTGGATTCAGTATATAAGGATAAAGTGATGTGTGATGAAGACAATGGAGGTTCTAGTGGGTTTCTCATATATTAGAATTTATTTGATGCTACGTGATGATAGATGACAAAAAATATAATGGGTGGAGATAATATGTACACTAGTCATGGATCAGGATAAGTAGACCCTATATTATTATTTTATGGGTGTGATTTGTAGATTGAGTAGAGGAGGATTCAATCTTGGTGGGTACACATGAATAATATGGGAATATGGAAAATCACTATATACATGGTGTGTAGTTTGGAAGAACATAAGATGTTTGGACCCTGTTCTATACTAGATAAGGTATTAGTTAAAATAAAAATATCAAAAATTGTGTGATGTTTTAACACATTGTGTGACCCTTTATCAGGGACCCAACATGTACACCAGGGTACATGTGAATAGACATGTCCATTGTTAATGGGTACGATCAGGATACATGGGAACTAACACAACCAGGGTACACAGGTAAGGCTGGGGTACACGAGCATGTGTTAGATTACATGGGAACAAACACACAGATGGGCATGTCTATGATTGGTGGGACACACCGTGTATTACATATACATGACATTAACCCCTACCAAGGTTGGTTAGAGATCTCTTAATCCTCATTATTGTTTTGAATCAGTACGGGTATGTTCCCATGATCCATCCCTACAAGGGTATAGTGAGTCATCTCATATTGAGCATATGTTGTGGGATTCTTATAATTTGTAAGTTATGGAAAAATTCAGGTATTACTCAACCGGTCTCAGGGTGTGATCATCTATCATTATTCCCTAGGCTGGGTCATGTATTTCATTACATGCATTCCAAGAATTAAATCCCTATCCCAATGGGTTATTCAATATATGTTCTGGAATCCCATATAGGCCCAAGGTTTGATCCCTTAACTATGTATTGAAAACATCCAACTTCTATTGTGTAGTTATTCAAGGCTAAGACACGTGATCTTGGCCTATTGGATGAGAAAAATCAATATTATTTTGACATGAGGAGTGAGTTATCTTTGATGAGAATCACCTTATATCCTTTATTGGACTCTATGGATATAAGTGAGGATGTAAACTTAAATTGAGTATTGATGTATATATGTAGAAAAATGTGTTTTTATTGTATGAATCTTTGAGTGAAT
Source organism: Viscum album (assembly GCA_963277665.1). Classification (NCBI taxonomy): domain Eukaryota; kingdom Viridiplantae; phylum Streptophyta; class Magnoliopsida; order Santalales; family Viscaceae; genus Viscum; species Viscum album. The sequence goes on from OY728164.1 coordinate 198,204,949, forward strand.
CAATTTTTTGATATCAAGTTGACTCTATTTTTTTCATTCTATTTGGTGATTATTGATTTTCCTACAATGGTATGTTTAAAATCACCCATTCATGGGAAATTTTTGTATGGATCATGCATTATCAAGGTAACATGCCTTCTAATTATGTCCTAATTGGACCAAGTGTAGTTGCATATTTGTGGATCAAGACAGGCTATAGTCGATTCCAAGAGTTTCAAAATGATTACAAACCCCTTTTTACTAGTAGTTGAGACTATTTTATAGTGTTTTGGTATTTTATTTAGAACATTCCATCCCTATAATCACATTTTACTCTAATATGGGATTAGTTGTATGAATGAATATTTGATATTAGTTATTTCATTTCTTCCCAAATTATATTAGTGCTTATAGATGTGTTCAAGTATGTAGGTACCCTAGGTTAAGACCTTCCAGGTTTTCTATATGCCTACTAAGAACTATTATTTATCTCCTTACCTATTAAAGGCCAACATGGGGTGTCACAGTCAGCACATTGAAATCTTTATGGGCCTCGATGGGTCAGTTCACGAAACCTCCCAAATGATGAATCATCCAATGATGTTTGGGATCAATGGAACCATAGTGTGTCTTTCTCTAAAGTTCCTTTAACCATGTTTTAGTGGAAATGTTTTGAAATAGATATCTATTATTATTTTTGTCGTAAAAATCATTAAGTAACTTAGTTACTCAAAAACCACATTATTCCCTATAGTTTTAGTCTGAATAACCTACATAAAAGGGCATTGTCGATTAGTTCACAAAAATATCTCTAGTGTCTCATCATATTCGAGAAATTCCCAGATGTTATTTTACAATGACCCTTAGGAGTAAATTTATTAAAAATCATTGAGACTAGTTCACATCATTATTTGGATTATGAGGATGTTTGTAAATGTCCTAGATAATGTGATATTTTTTTAATTTTTTTTTTGGAAAATAATGTTTCAAAAAGGAGGAATGTGGGATAATTTTTCACAAAAAAGAATCTACAAAAACCAGATGACCTACCCTGGGTGAATTTACAATGACATTGACGAGTCATCCTGATCACATGGAGTGTGTATTAGGCGACATACATGCCCTCTTCTAGGGATTTTTGATTCACTGTGTTATAGTTTCCATCATTTTTAGAAGAAGAGAACCAGTGAATTCCCCACATAAATATTTAATCAAATTTTAACAAGGAAGATTAAATTATAGTGTAGAAATTACTTTTACATGAATTATTATCTAGTTCTAGTTTATTGGTAATGTAGGTCAGACATGGGCATTGTTCATTAACACCCCAACTCATATGCATGTTATGTGCACTAGTATCCAGGCTATGCTCCATCATAAGCACGTACTACAGCTATATGAATAGTGTGAGAAACAATATAAGAGAATGAAATAACACCCTATATCAAATATCCCCTAATTTTTATTTTTTATATAATAATGTGATCCTTATGGATTCCCATTATCTAATTACCAATTCCATTCACAATACTTAAGGTAAGTACTTTTTCCATCCCATTTTTTCTAGGATTGAGTAAATTATTATAAGGAATGAAAGATTCATAATGAAATCTGTGAGAAAATTTATTAGGAAAACCCACATAGTAAACCCTAATGGGGAAAATACTTGGGGAAATAATCTTGGAAAATCACCCCAGGATATGCACCAGGGTTGAAAAACCCAATCTACCAAACTACTTTCTCAAATTTTTACTCGATTTTCTTCATGATCTTATTTCCTCCACCTCGGATATTTTTATATATTAATTATTTTACTTATTGATAAAACATTGAACTATTTTTTAGGTACAATATTTCCTATAATATAATTATTCTTTTTGATGATAATATTTCTTCTTGTATCATACACATTGTTCAAGATGTTAAGAAAGGGTATACTAGCCAAAAGAAAATCGAGCGGTCAACTCTTGCACATGACTTATGGTACTACCATGGAGAATATACAATATTTTACATTATACCATTTTATGGAATTATGTTATTGATATATATTTACATATCATGTTGTTTGAAAAACATCCCATCGCATGGTATTTTGAAAAAAAAAGAATTGAAGCATTGGGAACCTTTCCAAAATGGTGTATACATCAGGGATGGGTATATCCCTACATCACTATTTATTTAACCTTCCATGGATAAAATAGATAAGAAAAAGAATGTATTAGAACCCCATCAACAATATTTATCATCTAAAATTCACCATACTTATATTTATTAAGAACATGGACGGAGACAATATTGGGACCAACACCTTGGAAGTGTAATCAACACTCTATGAATGTGGGACTATATTGTTCAAAAATAAATGATGGAATTTGAGATACTTATAAATTTTGAAACTATTTATGAAGTGTTTTTGATTTCTTAGATATGTTTTTATAATAAATGTGACATAAATTCCAGAGTTACTAATACATGAGAGTCTACATACCAACAAATCCCACTAGATGTTTGGTGAATTAGGCATCAACTTATAGGATTCCCAAAACTCTATAAGGGAACGGATCCTTGAATATTGGTAGAATTATTTTCTACAACTATTAACTAAGGATTGAAATTACCTAGGTAAATAACTATACCCATGAACTGATGTCAATTCCTAAATGTGGATATATTTTTTCTACTCAAGTGAATAGGAATATGTGAAATTTCACAAATGGATATCCCTCTATAAAGGAAAATTAGAAGTCCTTTTTATATACTCTCAAGAGATAGATAGAATGTATTATGAGGATTTGAGGTATAAATAAATATATCCCCTCCCAAAATCTCATGGTTGGGTTCTATTTCATGTTGTTAAATGGATACATGCTTCTAATTATGACCCCATAATGGTGTTGGAAAAAACATGATTATGATAACCACTAAGCTATAATAGAGGGAATGTTTTTGTCTAATGGTTCTTGTACTAGTGAATAGTCAGTAGTTATTATTGCATATATATAAATGAAATACCTTTTTTAAAATACAATGAAAATTACATGTACAACGGTACTAGATGGTGCCTTATTTTAATGAATAAGTGCTTTATTGGGATATATAATTATAAAAAATATAGATTTATGAAATTCACCCAATCCTTCTTTTGCATTATTCTTCCATTTTATAAGTCTAATGTAATTATAAAAAATTAGATGCCATATTTACTGTTTAATTTTTTTCCTTTATATGCCACCTCCCATTTGAACAATTTTCAATGATGGAGGTAGCATATATAAGATAAGGTGGTATAAGAAGGCCATGAGGGAGAAAATGTTAGATTTTATTATTAAATGAGAAATTACTTGTGAGACCTACACACCTTACTGATTAACACAAAAAGTGTATTCCTCTAATTCTTGTGAGTGGATCCCTTGTTTAATGTGAGAATGTAGTAGAACCCTTTCGAAGAAAAAATGATTAGGGTGATGATGGGTCAAAAAAACTTCATGTATTTTGATCATGTTACCTCCTAAAAATTCATTCATTGCGATATAAATTGGTTTATAACACTCTTGGATACCATCATAACCTCAGGGGACTCTGCCTATTAGCTTCCATAGGGTCACTAAAATGTTTTCTCAAGATAAAGGGATGTGGGAAATGGGGAACCATTATAAAATACATATTAATTATAAATTGTATGATTCATCAAATCAACCTCTTCCCCATGCTTCTCAACAAGAAAGATTTATGTTGAATCATTATGATACAATGAAAATACTATATAACTAATGATGATAGAGTAATTATATGGTTGAAAATAATAATTCCTTAATGAAACTGATATAAAAGGATCATGATTATTATTTAATACCTACAAGAGGTCCATTTACATCAGTTTAGAATACATATATCCCTTGTCTAGTTACATTTGGAAAATACCACACATGAATAAGAATAAATAAAACTTTTGGATTTCCCTTCATGGTGGAATCTAACTCAACCTACATAAAAACATAAATAAACCATTAAACTTCATCCTTGATACACAACCTATTAAAGTAAACCAATATATTTTTTACTTAGAGATATTGGAATTTTTCACTAAGAAAGAGGTTCTTATGAATAATCAGGTGTGGGATATGGGAAAATAAGGAAATATTGAAGGAGTTATCAACTGATCTTAGGATGAAAAGTGTGATGAATATATAAACCATGAGGATATAAATTAATAGTTATTATTTATAAATATCGTCATTAGAATTCAATCCTCTTATGAAAATCTATATGTAGACCATTTGTATTTCAAAATCTATATGGTTGATGTTCCCATAGCATCTCCCAAATTTACTTTTTGTGGGATAATGATATATTCGATATGATCAGGCACCATCATAGTGGAGGAAATTTTATATGAGGAATGATAGATAAATGTAATTAGGGAATTAAATCCACATGCCCTCTTACTTTATATGGGTCCTCATACTTCAAGAGAGAAACCATGTACTCTTAAAAACCAAATTAGGATTTTTTGAATTGATGAAGTTCAAAAGAATCTCGTTCTAATCAATGAGTGTGGTGACTCTTCAAATTTTCCTCCACCACTTGATTTAGGTATTAATTTATATTGTATTTAAAAATATAATTCCTCTTCTCTAGGCTATAGCCTCATGTGGTTGATCATCAGGATTTCTTAGGGGAACCTCAAGAAAATTTCCTTTATACAAGTATTAATAGATATATGAATATACTGGTTCTAGGATCATCAATAATTCCAAACCAGACCATTCCTATTCTTGGAGGGACAGATTCCTTTCACATCCAAGTCAAGTACATGTGTAACACTTTATGGAAACTTGTTTACCTTGATTCAATCAAAAGGGTCATTGAACTAATTATTGGAAAAATTATAATTTAATATGTATTAAAAGTAGTGTATCCCCTTGCATAGTTGAGTTTGATTAGTTAAACAAAGAGCAATACATTTATCTATCTTTATTTGAACACTCTTATAAATTACCTCCTATTTCTAAACATCTTTCTTAAAGAACATTATCTATAGTTAATACAACTAAATTAATAAAATATTGAGATATTATAACCACCTCACTTCTATGTATATAACACTTAGAAGCCTAATTACTTGTAGTGGTAAACCCACAAGAACTAACTGATGTGGTCCATGAGTGTCCCTCCAGTGATCCACCTTTCCTACCCATCACTACTCAACACAATAAAGAGATAGTCACTATGAAAGTTGATCAAGATTATATGGGCTATCAAGTTGTGTAAAGAGGAGATAATGAAGCCATGTTATAAAATATTGGGACGATGTTTATAATAAAATATCCCACTACCACTAATAAGGAGAAATGTTATTAAGGGATTCTCATATTACTAATTTTAATTGGGTTATGCCAATTTAATATTATGGGGATTCCATAGAGATGGGTGAAAACCCATTTTAAATTTAATTAACCTTGGAACCCTATGAATAATATATACCTCTCATTTCAACTATATTTTTACCACAAAAGTTTAGGTTCCATCCTTAATGGATTCCATTCTCATGCTTAAAATTCTATAGAACCCATAGGCTGGGGATATCTCTATACCCGTGGGCTTAGAAGGGGATGAATTGGTATTTTCCATGAGTGGCCTAGTTATTTAATAAATAAAATTTTCATTGAGTGTCTCTAAAATAGATCAGGATTACCCAAAATTTAATCATATTTCTTGGAATAAGGAATGCAAGAGTTCATGAAGCTAATTTTTACAACTAACATGGATGATCTCAGAAGAAAGTTTCACCAATTTCTTCAATCATTTTTAATATTGGGAAGTCATGGATCATTATTCCAATAAATATATTTTCTATACATTAGATCAAGAATAAGAATATAATATTTTAATTTTTAGGGTGAAATCAATAGTGTTACCTTTTAGACATCAAGACATAGACACCAGTAAGATACCCATTATACAGAGGTGGTTTGATAAAAATTGTGTTTTCATGAAAAGAATGTACTTAAAGTGAGTTTCCTTCTATGGGATATGGGTTAAAACAAATAAATATTAGAAGAATGCCAAAATATTTTATAGGATTCCTAAACAAGGGGTATGAATTTGGAAACCAAGATAGAGAATCTATTCCCTACTATGTAAGCTAAAGCTATGGATCAGTAAGAAATTAAAACTCTTTTTGAAGAAGCATTAAAATCTATTGATGAACACCAAGAATTTTTATTGAGAATTAGGTAATATATAAGTCTAATGTAGAGAGGCACTAAGTTATTCATTCTCTTATTCGTCGTTTTTAGTATTAATGAAAACTATTTTTTTCATAGAAATTATCTATTAATTTATCAATGAACCACTATAATTAACATTACATAATTTATAGCGAGACCCTCAAAGGGAAATATCCCAATACCTTTAATCCACATGAACATTGAATTTGAATTGATTTTTTCAGTCATTATTTTCATCCACTTAATTCAAATAATTTTCCTCCTAGGCGTGTGCCCATAGATAGGTATACGTTTGTGGTCAATCAATGTAACAATATATTTATTCCATTTAAATAATAATATTATTTCCTCCTAGTTTTGTAAAAATAGATTGGTATATCCACGTGTAACATCACTGTAGTTCTGTAGTTGGTCCATTTAGATATGGGGATGATTTCATCCTGGGTGTGTGCCAATGATTGGTATTGGTATGTATACAAATACTGTAACACTTGAGTTGGTACTTTTGGATCTGAAAAAATATTTATTCTAGGAATTTTATTCATTGAAGGTTATAGGAATGTGTAACATAATTCTATCACTCTGTTGGTCCATCCAAATATATAAATTATTTTATCTATTTAATGTGCTCATGTATGGGTATAGGAATGTGTACCATCTCCATAACACCAATATTAGACTATTCAGATATGAATGTGATTTCATCATGGGTATGAGATGATAGATGGGTATAGGCATGTATACCATATTCGTAACACTAATTTTGTCAATTTGGATATGGAGATGATTTCAACCATGATGTGTGCTGATGGATAGGTATAGATATGTGGTCTATCACTGTAACAATTTTGAAGGTCTATTCAGATATGAAAATGGGCGAGTCAACATGATGAGGATAATATAGTGGAATATTTTATTGGGGATTACAATGATCAAGAGGGATTTAGTACCATGATACAATATATTTATGTGGAATTCATGCATTATCTAAACCAATTCAGGTGGGGAACAAATGGATGCTTCATCAATTTTTTAGTCAAGTGATCTTGCGTGTACGGATCAACTTTTTGTACGGGATTATAGGGATCCCTCCAACCCTTTTGTTTCTCTTTATTTTTCAAAATAACTTCATACTAAGACTCATATGGGAGATAATTAGTTGCTTAGGGATTATATTTTACTCAGGCCTCCCTTTTTAAATCTTTAATATGATTTTTTCTGTGTTTTTCCTTTTTTAAGTGCTTAGTTTTGACAAGATCATTCGAGGTTTATGTATTGCAACAACAGACGCCACTTTTCCTAGGATTCCATTTGTGTGTTTTCATTATTTTGAGTGTAACATATCTTTACTCGATCTCTTTATAATATAGAAATATGGTTTAGCATAATTATTGTTTAATGGATATGAAACTTTTACTAATATGTGAGAAACTTTACATAGTAACTTGGGAAATGAAAACCTAAAATTAATGAATAAACCAACATCAAGAATCAAGGGAACTTTAAGGGTATCTGAAATATGTTTTAGGTTATTATCATTAGACCATGGAGATTATATATAAGGTAAAACCTCATTGACCATAATATGAGAGAACTTGTATAAAAAGGGAAAGGTGATAAAATGAAATGAATGAGGGACCGATACTAATATAGACCATCATGAAAAGAGGAATACATAGTTTAAGGACAGGGTATTTTTATGAAATGGTGATGGATTATATCCATTAGAAAGGGTTAATAAAACCCAATGAATGAGAAGTATTTATAATACTAATTTAGATAGCCTCATGGGTGGATACATGTAGTTTATGGTCATGATTCATGGATAGAAATGTGGTATAATATATCTTGTATGGGCAATGAAAAACCCCACAAGAATGAAGAATTGACGATATTATTCATAAACCCATAGTATGGTACGCAATGTTTTAGGTCATGATTCTTGGGATATATTTTCATGTTTTTCATATTCAAAATAAGAGGAAACATAAATATTATAGAATAGGATCACTACGGGAAAAATCACTATTTGCGACGGGAAAATTTCACCGTCGCAAAGAACCAATTATTTGCGACGGGTTTTCGTCTCCCATCGCAAATAGTTTTGCGCGACTTATGCGCCAAACCGCGTGAATATTTTTTGCGACGGGGAGATGTCTCCCGTCAAAAATAGTTTGGTGCGCCTTGCGCGCCAAACCGCGCTGGGATATTTGCGATGGGATCCCGTCGCAAATATCCAATGGTGGTTAATAACTTTTTGCGACAGGATGTCGTCTCGTCACAAAAAGACTGTCGGCAGGAACTATTTGCGACGGGACCCGTCGTAAATAACCTTTTAACTGCCGGGTGTAATTAATGCGGGCAAAGGTAATTGCGGCGGGCACCGTCGAAAATACCACCATTTGCGACGGGAAAACCGTCGCTAATAACCCCGTCGCAACTAATCTAACCTACATATACCCCTATCCGTTTTTCCCAAATCATTCAGATTTTGCTCTCTCCCTCTTTTTTCTTCAGTTTCAAAGAAAAAGTTTCTTTTAGTTGAAATTTTTTATACGAGAGCAATCAGAGGGCATCAATATCTTCAGAATATCAAAGTATAAGGTATTTATATTTTATTTTTTTTATATTTTTTTATTTTATTATGTTAATTTTAATTGTTGTTTATTAGTTGTAATTTAATTAGATTTAAATTGACTTTTATATATATTTATTTTTACTAAGAAATTGATATTGTTAGTGATAATTATAAATATTTAGTCATAATTAATATTAATTAGATATAATTAGATATAATTAGGAATAAATAGATATAATTAGCAATAATAGATATAATTAGCAATAAATAGATATAATTAGCAATAAATAGATATAATTAGCAATAAATAGATATAATTAGAAATAAATAGATATAATTAGCAATAAATAGATATAATTAGAAATAAATAGATATAATTAGCAATAAATAGATATAATTAGCAATAAATAGATATAATTAGGAATAAATAGATATAAATAGGAATAAATAGATATAATTAGAAATAAATAGTTATAATTAGCAATAATTTGATATAATTAGAAATAATTAGAAATAATTAGTAATAATTAGATATAATTAGTAATAATTAGGTATAATTGGTAATATTTAGATATAATTAGTAATATTTAGATATAATTAGTAATAGTTAGATATAATTAGTAATAGTTAGATATAATTAGTAATAGTTAGATATAATTAGTAATAGTTAGATATAATTAGTAATAAATAGTAATAAATAGTAATAGTTAGTAATACTTAGTAATAATTAGTAATACTTAGTAATAGTTAATAATAGTTAGTAATAGTTAGTAATAATTAGTAATACTTAGTAATACGTAGTAATAATTAGTAAAAATTAGTAAAAATTAGTAAAAATTAGTAATAAATAGTAATAAATAGACATAATTAGTAATAAATAGCTATTATTAGTAATAATTAGTAATAAATAGTAATAAATAGATATAATTAGTAATAAATAGATATAATTACTAATAAATAGATACAGTTAGTAATAATTAGTAATAATTAGTAATAATTAGTAATAATTAGTAATAATTAGTAATAATTAGTAATAATTAGTAATAATTAGTAATAATTAGTAATAAATTGTAATAAATAGTAATAAATAGTAATAAATAGTTATAAATAGTAATAAATAGTAATATTTAGTAATACTTAGTAATAATTTGTAATAATTAGTAAAAATTAGTATTAATTAGTCATAAATAGTAATAAATAGTAATAAATAGATATAATTAGTAATTATTAGTAATAAATAGAAATAAATAGATATAATTAGTAATAAATAGATATAATTACTAATAAATAGATATAATTACTAATAATTAGTAATAATTAGAAATAATTAGTAATAATTAGTAAAAATTAGTAAAAATTGGTAATAATTATTAACAATTAGTAATAATTACTAATAATTAATAATAATTAGTAATAATTAGTAAAAATTAGTTAAAATTTGTAATAATTAGTAACAATTAGTAATAATTAGTAATAATTAGAAATAATTAGTAACAATTAGTAATACTTAGTAACAATTAGTAATAATTAGTAACAATTAGTAATAATTAGTAATAATTAGTAATAATTAGTAATAAATAATAATAATTAGGAATAAATAGTAATAAATAGTAATAAATAGTAATAAATAGTAATAAAGAGTAATAAATAGTAATAAACCGTAATAGTTAGTAATAATTATTGATAAATAGTAATAAATAGTAATAATTAGTACTAATTAGTAATAATTAGTAATAATTAGTTATAATTAGTAATAAATAGTAATAAATAGTAATAAATAGTTATAAATAGTAATAAATAGCAATAAATAGTAATAAATAGTAATAATTATTAATAAATAGTAATAAAAAGTAATCATAAGTAATAATTAGTAATAATTAGTAATAATTAGTAATAATTAGTAATAATTGGTAATAATTAGTAATAATTAGTAATAATTAGTAATAATTAGTAATAATTAGCAATAATAGGTAATAATTAGTAATAATTAGCTATAATTAGATATAATTAGCTATAATTAGCTATAATGAGCTGTAGTTAGGTATAATTTACTATAATTTTCTATAATTAGCTATAATTAGCTATAATTAGCTATAATTAGCTATAATTAGATATAATTAGCTATAATTAGCTATATTGAGCTATAATTAGCTATAATTAGGTATAATTAGCTATAATTTTCTTTAATTAGCTATAATTAGCTATAATTAGCTATAATTAGCTATAATTAGGAATAAATAGCTATAAATAGCTATATTTAGTTATAATTAGCAATAATTAGCTATAATTAGCTATAATTATCTATAATTATCTATAATTAGATATGAATAGCTATAAATAGCTATAAATAGCTATAAATAGCTATAAATAGCTATAAATAGCTATAAATATCTATAAATAGCTATAATTATCTATAAATAGCTATAACTAGATATAATTAGGAATAAATAGCTGCAATTAGCTATAAGTAGCTATAATTAGCTATAACTAGCTATAATTAGCTATAACTAGCTATAATTAGATACAACTAGCAATAATTAGCAATAACTAGCAATAGTTAGATATAACTAGAAATAATTAGATATAACTAGAAATAATTAGATATAACTAGCAATAATTAGCAATAACTAGTAATAATAAGCAATAACTAGCAATAATTAGCAATAACTATCAATAAAAAAATTATATTATCAATATTTTAGAAAAAACAATATTAATATTATTAAAATATTAAAAAATTTATAAAATATTAAAATTATCAATAATTGCAACAGGCTTTGATCTATTCTAAACATGTCCAAATCTCAAAGGGTCACCAATTGTCAAGTCATGCGCAATAAAAAGTTTGTGTCATCTATATCCAATGTAAACTCCATAATTGTCCTTGCATGGTTGATTATCTCGCAAGTAGTGTTGCAATAGCACAACCAAAGTCATTCCCTTCTTATATATAAGAATTATCTCACATGAACCTTTACATAGACCATTTTTCCTTGAAATTTTAATGGAAAGATAATGATATCCCATCAAATTTATAAGGAGGAATGATCTTTGTAAAGCGTCATGTGAGATGATTCTTAGAGACGAGAACACCATTACTTTGGTCGTTCTATTGCAACACTACCTGCGAGGTGATCAACCATGCAAGTACAATTATAGAGTTTGCATTGGACATGACCGACAAAAACTTTGTATTGCACATGACTTGACAATTGACGACCCTTTGAGATTTGAAAATGTTAAAAATAGAGCAAGTTCTGTTAAGAATATTGATAATTTTAATATTATATAAATTTTTGATTATTTTAATAATATTAATATTATTTTTTCTTAAATATTGATAATATAAATTTTTATTAGTAATAATTAGTAAACAAAATCTACTTGGATAATGAAGGGAAAAATTTGTAATCATGTCCACAACGATGATTACCAAATATAATTTCATTATTCAAGAAGTTTTAATTTTTCTATGTACTTCTAAGTATTTCTAAATAAGTAATAAATAGTAATAAATCCTAATAAATAGTAATAATTAGTAATAATTATTAATAAATTGTAATAATTAGTAATAAATTGTAATAATTAGTAATAATTAGTAACAATTTGTAACAATTTGTAATACTTAGTAATAATTTGTAATAATTAGCAATAATTAGGAATAATTAGGAATAATTAGAAATAATTAGCAATAATAAGTGTGAGAAAGATGCAATTAAATGAGTCGTCGGGCAAATGAGTAGCCATCAATCCACTAGAAATTGTGTCGCCCTTAATTAATGGTAATTATTAAGTAGTTGTAATTATTTATCTTCTTTTTTAGATAGTTTTTTTATAATTTCAAATTATTCAAAAACAGTGATGATTTTATAATTTATGTAGAAAAATATGGAAAAAGGAAGTCGTCATCAGTCATTATAAGATGATCAAGCTTGGATAAATCAGCGCAGAAATCCCAATGGTTCTAGTTTAAATCATGTATATATTGAGGGTGTTGAAGCTTTCTTAACAATTGCATCATCAAAACTAGAATATGTTTCAGAAGGAAAAATTAAATGTCCTTGTAAAAAATGTGTTCTGAGAACGTTTGAAACATTTGACAAGGTTGGGGGACATCTCTTGCGGTTTGTTTTTCAACTAGATTATGTTTTTTGGTATCAACATGGTGAACTTAGTTCCAGAGAAGATCCTAATAACGTGATTCTGGATCCATCACGGTTTCAAAATTTAGTACATGATACTACAAGTCCATTTGTGCAACAAACTAAAACTCATGATGATATTGATTTAACTCTTGAGTTGGAACCATCCGAATTTTATGAGTTGTCGAGGTCTGTTGAGGATGCATTATATCCTGGTTGCAAGATAAGAAAATTAGAAGCGGTTGAAAATTTTATGGTTATTAAATCAGATAATGCAATGTCAAAAAACTATTTTGATAAGATATTTTCTTTGGTTAAAACACTGTTACCTAAAGGAAATGTGTTTCCTACAAATTAATATGAGAGCAAGAGGGTGATTCATAATCTAGGCCTTAGTTATCGGAAGATTCATGCATGTCCAAATGATTGCATCTTATATTCTGAAAAAAATGAGTCATTGGATAGTTGTCCCACATGTAGAAAATCAAGGTATAAAGAAGTGTCTAGATCGATTCCATTAAAACAATTGAGATATTTCCCCCTTACACCCAGGTTGTAGCATTTATTTATGTTTCAGAACACAGTGTCAATGATGTCATGGAACGAAACCAATATTTCAACTGATAAAAGCATGAATCATCCATCTGATGGTGATTCATGGAAACATTTTCACCATCTGCATCCGTATTTTTCTATAGAAGCCTGAAACGTGCGATTGGGTCTTTCTACTGATGGTTTCTGTCCATTTGGTTCTTTTGGTAGTCAGTATTCATGTTGGCATATCTTTATAAATCTGTACAATTTTTCTCCATGGATGTTGATGAAGGAGCCTTATATATTTTTGAATCTATTAATCCTAGTACATACGAAAAAAATATTGATGTTTATTTAAAACCATTGATTGATGAGTTAAATGCATTGTGGAGTGATGGTGTTAATACATATAATGTTGCTGCGAAACAAAATATCATATTAAAAGCCGCATTGATGTGGATGATTACTGACTTTCTGGCATAAGGCATGTAATCTGGTTGGATTACACATGGTTCGAAATCATGTCCTTACTATATGAAAGAAAACAAAGCCTTTATTCTCGCTAATGGAAAATAACTTTGCTATTTTGATTGTCACTGTAGATTTCATCAAACCGATCATCCTTTTCGGAGGAAAAAATCTCATTTCAGAAAAGGTACAATTGAAAGGGATGAACCTCCAATGATGATATGAGGTACAGAGTTAAAATCAGTTGTATTTTCATTACCCCCATCACATTTGGACTAATAGTAAACCAACATAAAATTCATGGCTTTGGGAAAAAACATAATTGGATAAAACAGAGCATTTTTTGGGATCTTCCGTATTGGTCTAATTTGTTGGTCTGCCACATGTTGGATGTTATGCATATTGAGAAGAACTATTTTGATAATTTATTTCATAAAGTTTTGGATACACCAGGTAAGACCAAAGATACTATAAAGGCACGATTACATCTTTCCCAACTTTACAGGAAACCGGAACTTGAACTATTTGAAAATGTCAGATCACAGAGGCTAATGAAGCAAAAAGAAGCTTATACACTGTCCAAAGAGAGTCACTTATTATTTTTTCAGTGGATTGAATATTTGAGACTTCCAGATGGATATGCTTACAATTTGGGAAGATATTTTAAGAATGGTTATATTACTGGATTAAAAAGTCATTATTGCCATGTTATTATGGAAAGACATATGCAGATTGGATTCATAAGTCTGTTGAATTTTTTGATTTGGGATTCGATAATAGACATATCATTTTTTTCGATACATTTGTGCAACGATAATAGACTACGATGTGCTAAGAAAACTGGAAGAAGATGTTGCTCTAATTATATGTAAACTGGAAAAAATCCTTCCACCATCTTTCTTTGACTCAATGGATCATCTGATATTACATTTTCCACATGAAGCTAAATGTGGAAGTCCAGTACAGTTTCGATGGATGTACACATTCGAGAGATTCAGGCAGAAATTTAAGAAAAAAATACGTAACAAAGCATCAGATGAAGGCTCAATTTCTAAAGCTTATTTGTAAGAGGGAATTTCTTTTTTCTGCTCTCATTATTTTGAATCTCAATATCCCTCAAAACACAATAAATTGGAATGAAATGAGGGGAATGTTAATGATGAAATGGATAATCAATTAACATTTTTTAATCAACCAAATCTTGGTTTAAGTGGAGTTCATGAACAATGAATTTTAGATGATGAACATCACAGAGCTCATACATACGTTTTTCTCAACTGTGATGAAATGACATCATTTTTCTTGTGAGTGATTCTATCACTTATTCTATAATTTATGTTACAGTATTTAAACGTAATTTATTTGATGGTTATATGATAATCATATCAAGAAACAACTTCCACAAAGTACAACAGCTGCTCTTGAAGAATGAAAAATTTTTTTTTCTTAATTATTTCAAAAACTGGTAACATAAATTATTGATGGTTTAATATCAATTCCATTTATTATTTATTATATTGATAATTGTTTTTAAAATTTTTAAGTGTCACAATATGCTGAATAAATTGATAAGTGACTGTGTATATTGAGTAACCCACCATCCAAAATGGTTAAATATTATAATGCATATGTGGTGAATGGTTTTAAATTTCATACACATGCATATGAGGAATAAAAATAACAATGAACAGTGGAGTTTTCTTGAGAGGATCACATCATAGAGAAAATAAAGTTAACTTTTATGGCATTTTGGGTGAAATTATTGAGTTTTGTTATCTATGACAGAATTAAATAACAATGTTTAAATGTAGGTGGTTGGATACTGAGAGAGGCTTGCGTGTTCATCCGACTCATGAAATCATTGATATTAAATATAAAAGTTTTCTTGCAGTAAATGAACCATTTTTACTGGCTCAAAAGGTACATCAAATTTATTATGAAAAGTACTGTGGTACTTCAAGAGACTTGAGCGATTGGTGGAGCATAATAAAAATGAAATCCTGGGAAAATCAGTTTACTGAAAATGAATGTAGTTCCACTGATGTTGAAGGAATTGAAATTTTTCAAGAGACTGCTCAAAATCTATCTTATTCACAAAGAGACATGAATATCGATGATGACACCCAACAATTAAAGATCGATGGTGATGAAGATGTTAATGATGTTACAAATGAATTTGAAATGACAAGAGATGTTGAAACTGAAACTCATATGGATATTGATGATGCTGAAGAGGAAGATGAAGACATTGACATTGACAATTATGGAGAAGAGGATGAAGATGAACATTGACACAGTTAAATTTAGATTATAATCATAACTAATATATATATATATATATTTAATAGTTATTTTCTACTATCTGCTAACAACAATCATTTTGTGTTTTAGATGGACCCTAAGCTAATTCTCGATTTAAATGAGGCTGACCTACCATTGGATGAGGGAGATTTTTGATCATCTGACCCTCAGCCTAATGGTGGTTCAGGGGGTACGTGGAGGGGGCGTGGTCTTGCATGACTGATGATTCCTGACCCTATCCCCGAGCGACGTCCACATCTTGGTTTCGATCCACGGACACAGAGGTATGGTAACCTGTATATTTTAGTTAGATTTCATTTATTTATTTATATATATAATAATTGTTTGATTATTTATTCATTTTTCACAGTTTTACGCATGTAGCTATTGGACAGGGGAGCGTTATCTTGCGCAATTATTTTTCTCAACCATGGATCACATGGGAATAGATTCCCATTGATGTGTGACACGACATGTTCCATCCTTGGCTGGTATTAAATTAATAATAATTATTTTTTAAATTATTTTATTAACAACTTGATATTATAAATTATTTGTAGGGTTTATGGTATCCTATCGATGATAGAATGTGCAACGCTGTCCACGCGGTATGACATGTTTCTATGCGTGACCGTTTCTGTCAGTTTTTACACAATTTGAGAAGGACATCAATTAAGAAATCAGGGGTGACAGAATATGATGAGTCGTGTAGAGCCCACCGAACAGAGTACATTTCATCTTACATTTCGGATGGATTATGTTTACATTGGTTGGGTGGTGGATTTCAGAGGAGATCTTCAATGGGACGACAGAACCGGGGGAGAGATGAGGTGACACATCGAGCTGGTAGCCATACCTTCAGTTCGCATAGAGAGAATCTGGTAAGTATATTTTTAAATATTTTATATAACATTAAACATAAACAGTTTAATTTATAATTCTATAGGCAGTCGAGCATCCCGATATTATGGAGTTCGACGTTTATTGTAGGATGTACAGTGATCCAACCACTGGAGAGATTAGAGGTGATCACCAACATCCGATTGTGATTAGTATTATTTTTTCAGTTGGAAAATGAACTACATATAATATTTTCTCAATTTTAATTTTAAATTGGAATTGAAGGAGTCATATGAGGCTGCAACCTCTCAGACACAGGTTGAGGGTCAGGACGAGATGACTGATCAGACCGGTGCTCACCATTTAGATGAGGCGGCATGGATGCAGGAAACTCAGTATGGCTTTGAGAAGGGTAGAGTAGTTGGTATCAGATCTCATTGGACTCCTGGTACTTATTATGGTACTGTTGTGATGTCGGCATCCAGCTCCAGAGGAGCTCGTGGAGAGGCATCATCTTCTGGCTCACAGTATCAGGAGCAGTTGCGAGTTCAGGCTGATCATATAGAGACTTTGCAGAAGCAGCAAGAAGAGATGTGTCAGCGGCAGCAGCAGTAAGAGCAGCATTACGAGGAGCAGATGCATCGATGGCAGCAGCAGCAACATAAGGAGGAGACACATCAATGGCAGCAGCAACATAACGAGCACATAGATTACATGCAGCATCTGACTCGTAGTTTAGGGGTGGAGTTTCCTCCACCAGCTCTTTCAGTTCGTCCACCTCCTCTAGAAGACGACCCCCAATGATTTTTTTATGTTACAAAAATTTGAATTTAACATTGTAATAGGAATTATTTACATTTTTTGCCTTTTATATCAGTGCAAATATTAAATAATTTAATTTTTAAGATTTTTTTTATTTTTTTATATTTTTTTTGAATATTGAGAATTTTAATATTTTTTATTTTTTATAGTTTTAATAATAGTAATATTATTTTTTCATTTATTTTTATTTTATTAAATATTATTTTTTAAAAAATTAATTTATTATTTGCGATGGGACCGTTTGCGACGGGGTCCTGTCACAAATAGTCTAACTAAATATTTTTAAAAACATATTTGTGACAGGACTACTTGCCCGTCACCAATACTTTGTTGCAACAGGCCCGTCACAGAATGTTATATATATATATATATATGTATATATATTTGGGATGGGACAAGGGCATGTCACAAATAGTTTTTGTGATGGGTCTGTCGTGAAGACATTTATGTATATATAATACATATCATCGGAGGCTTATTTGTGACAGCGATGTTTCCCATCGCAAATAATATTTTTTGTGATGGGCCCATCACAAATAATTGTATTTGCGACAACGTTTTCCGCAATGGGCTATTTGCGATGGGGCCTTATCGATAACACCTATTTGCGACGGGATACCATTGCAAATATTCCGTCGCAATTACAATGAATTTCAGTACTGGATATCTCACTTTTTCTTTGAAAGTTAGAAGGATGCATGAATGTGTAACATAAACTGTATGAAATCCTTTGGAATAATAGTATAATAATTTTTGGAAATTAGAATATATGATATTTTATTTGGGTTATGATAACATAGATTAGGGCATAAGGGATGATTGTTTACCAAACTCGAATGATGATTTCCACTATTTCAATTATGTTGTAACTAGATTAGAGGACCATCCGCTCATGATAAAGAATCCACTAGTTGGTAGGGATAAATATGGAGGCACTAATGATAATTAATAAATAGTGGTTTACCTTGGATATATATGTCCTTTTCAACTATAATGATTATTTTTGGAGATGATTCAATCATTTTTAGGATTGAAGTAGGTTTTTTGAAATAATGATTTCTAATAAAGTTTCATGTTCACTAAAAGTCATGGCACTTTTTATTAAACATAGATTTGGGGTGAAGGGTTATGAAATGAAATAGCTCATTATTTTTCCTGGAGATGTGTGTATGATGAGAAAAACTCAAACATTTATGGAATTTTATTTTTGGACACACATTATTTTTGTCATTATTTTATTTCACTTAACATTTTTCTTATTCCATGAATGGGTTGACCTAACGACTGGGGGCACGACTTTTTCTCAGGTCACCATTACATGATTTTAATTGGACATGTTTTTTTCATTTTTATATAAAATTTATGTTTCATACACTTTTTATAGTTTTATTGGTGTAACACCCCAAGACATTAAGATGTATTTAATTTTAAATACATTCAATATCCTTAATAGCTTTCGGTACACACAACCCATAGTCTAAATGAACCGTAAAATAACATTGCTTTATAACCAAGACGTTAAAATTGATGGAATGAACTGGAATAACATAATTATGAAATATTAAGGTTTTATATATTTATAAATAAATTCATTGGATATAAATTATTTATAAATAAAAAAATAAAAAAAAATGTTTTTTTGAAAAACATTTTTTCTCTAAATTTGGTTTTGTAGCATCTTCCATAGTTAATTTAAAATTAATTAATTTAAATTTTTTAAATTTTATTATAAAAATAAACTTTATTTTTTAAGACATTGTTTAAAAATTATGTTATATTTTTTTATAATTAGATGAAATGATTAATTTTTTTCGATCCAGAGTTAAAAATATATGTTTTTAAAAAAATTCCCTTTCCGTTAATGAATTTTAAAGTTAAATTTTGTTTTAATTTTTTTTTAAAAAAATATTATAATATATTATAATAAATAAAACTTATTTTATTTGGATAAATTAATTTTTTAATTTTTATATTAAAATGTTTAATATTTATGAAAACATTTCTTTGAAAAACCACTTTTTCATCATATATGTATGGTTAATTTTAATTTTAATTCATCCATTTATGTGTGTTGAATATGGAAAAATAGATTAATTATTTTGAATTAGAACAATTAACATTATAAAATAAGTTAATGTAAATTTTTAATTATAATGAATAGTAATTAGTGTAAAAATTAGTTCACTTGGTTAAGGTCAAAATGGGATTACTGGGGGTTAAATTAAAACAAATAAGGGTTTAAATGGACTATAAACTTGTCCATTATTATTGTATGGAAATATTTTTACCACATATCATCCATGGTTTAATAGTAATCCATTTTATATCCTTTTAGAATGTGAAAAATGTAGGTATCTATTTCTCTTTTTAAAAAATAAAAATTTTCCCTCTCCCCCACTTATAAAAGGTCAACCATATCCTCTTCTCTTCACACTATAAAATCATATTATTCAACACATAAATGCTAAAATAAATTTCATACATCCCTCCAAACATTATATATTCCTTTATTTAATAATAACAGTAATCAATAATGGTTTTTGGTATAATACTAATAAGATTATCTTAAGGAGTGGTAAAGTTCCTAACCTTGAATTTTCATTTTACATCTTCTCATAACTCCTTCCAATGATCTCAAACTATGATAAGTAATTATAAATGTATGTCCCATATACATAGATTTTGTTATTGTAATGTAATAACCTATATCCATCACCACTTTTGTCAAATGGGAAACAAAACTGTCAATCATGTATACTGCACACTATTGGCTCTCGCAAATTTATATTGTCTTCCATCACCTTTTTAATGGAAGGATATAATTATATAATTAAAATATTCATATTATATTTATGAAATACTAATAATTTTTTAATAACAATATCACTTATACATTCTTAACAACATATCTATAGCAAAACAATAACTTCGCCCGTGTGGACTACCACCAATACGTAGGGATGTTAAATGTTTTCATTTTATTTTCACATGAATTGTAATAAGGATAAATTTAATGAATATAAATTATATATATGATATAATAATGGTTATATGTTGTATAAATATTTTTTTATTTATTATTATCTAATTTTTGGAAAAATAGAAAGATCTTTCATGCATACCAACGTCCGAAAATATCCATGACATGTGTAACACATTTTCCAATCTATAACATTTATAAATAGTTATAAATACATAAATAATGATTATATGTGATAATTATATCGTTTTTAATAGTTTTTAATTGTTATAACCATGATAAAGGAAAAATTACTAGAATTGAAAAACAATAGCATACAAGAAAAATGTAGAAATTATCACCCAAAACAGCTTTAAAAAAATGAATTACTAATAAATATGTTATAAAATACTATATGTAAATCATATATGGTATAAAATATGTTATTAAATATCTATAAAATATATATATATAATTTATAATTAAAATATAGTTTTTATAGATGTGTACAATGGAAATCGAATGTAACGAGCTCAAATCCAGCAACCCGGAGCCGATGTCTACTTTATTATATGAGAATAAGATACTACAGATAACATCACCAAGGATGAAATATTTTAGTAGTATTTTAGAACCATATATATACATTATAACAATTTTATATTGTGAATAAAAATAAAAATCAAGGTAATGGAAGACATTTAGTATCTTTGAACTCATTCAATAAATTCATCTTCATATCCAACAGAAAAAAAACCAAAATAAGGGAAAAATCAAATTATCTTTTAGGGTTACCTATATCAGATACTATCATAAATCAATAATAATTAATAAATATGGAAAGCTAAATAACATAAATTGAATACCATTTAACTAAAGTCATGAATATCATGATTAGATAAGTCATAATCAATATGTGAAGGTAAATAAAAGAACACAAATGGAACTTAATTAATAAACTAAGAATGAAATAAAACTAGAGATAATATCAATTTGAAAATAACATGTATAATAAAATAAATAAGATTTAAATTAATGAAATTCCTAATCATTTAATGTTATGATTTCAGGTATTATTATACCTATACGGTTGTGAACATTCACAACACAATTTGAAATAATGGGAGAATCTATTAAATTCTAACTTATTGATTCTACTCATGAGACTACTAAGGAATATAGGGTCTATCAATAACTAGGACACACCCATCACTAAATGTTCAAATCATTTCTCATACATCTAAAAATTTATTATACTGATAAATAATGTGCCTTTTCATCAAATTTTCATATAGAGTAAAGTATATAGATTTATTAATAATTCCCCAGTTACTCAATCAAATTTAAATGTAAAAACCATATTGTAAAATATTACATGTTTTAGGAAATAATACTATACATGATTAAAATAATATTTATATTTATTAAAATTAATCAATCATATCAAGGATAGATGATAAGATTCATTCTTCAAGTGTAAATTGAATCTGAAAACAAGGGAGATTGTAAAATAGATTCTTATCACTTCAGTAAATTTTATGTTATAGCCCATGAAATAATATACATTAATTGAGACATTAAAAATAAAAAATAAATAGTTATTCTTGTCAAATATATCAAATGTAAAATAGATAGACAACATAACTGTGAATATGTGAATATTAAAAAATATGTTTGAATAAAATGGATGTTGAGACGAAATCCCTTACCTCATGGTAAAATTAGGTTGAACATACATTAAACTTATATATAATGTTTTTATGAATTTTATTAATTTATAATATTACAATATTAAAATATATAATATCATATATTATGATCTTATAACATTTTACCACCTATTTGTTAATATTATTTCATTATTTTCATTATTCGGATATTAATTGTCTTGTGTTCTTATACGGGGTTTCATGAATGTTATGGTTATTTTTACAATAGTATCTCGATACATATTCTCAAGAATTATAATTATTTTATAAATATGATACATTCTCACTAGATACATTTTAGAAACCATTTTTTATAAATTTCACATATAAATGCATTGCATCACTTTGTGGAGATGGTAAGTTGTATGTATGCTCAAGCGATGAAATTATTTCTTAATAGGTGAATGTGTAAGGATGTGGGTGATATATTAATTTTAAAAAATCAATATAATTTCAAATATATAAAATATATTCCTAAAATTTATCTGTATTACTTTCCAGGCAATATATATTAGGAAAATGAATCACATTACTTTGTGAGGTGGTCATCCGCCGCACTCATGAGAGACATTATCATATTTTAAAAGATATATAAATTAAGAAAGTATATGTGTTATTATTAATAAATAATTATAATAATATCATAAATTTTTTATATATACAATAAATCCATCATTCTATACAATTGTGAGATATGTTGATAGAAAATGAGTAACATCGATTCATGAGGTGGTAGACCACTTTACACACAATCGATGATTTTTTTTCCATTTGATGGGGGTGGGAGGGGAATGCATAACTCTTCTGAAATCAAAATAAAATATTCTAAGAATATTTTTTATACTATTGTAATTATATTATATTTGTTATAAAAAAATTATTTTTCAAAAAGAAGAAAGAAAATGAATGATCCATGTTAATAGAATTACATTTTCTTAGAGAAACCACCTTTAGATCTCATATTAAGAACACCATGGATGGTATATTGGGAAAAATGGTATCTCTATAATATTTTTATGGATGTTTGGGATAAATTTTATTAGTTTTTGGTCGATATAAATGGTCTGATAGGTTAAAATTATTAAAGGGAGTGAGTACCCTTTTATAATTGAGGAGGTGGACACACATGGAATTTTTTAAAAGAATTATGTATATCCTAAATTATTAAATGTCACACGGTACCATAATGGCCCATTATTGAAACTTAGAGGTGATACGTTTGAAATATGGGCATCTAAATGGTTTTGGATAAGTTTTATGTCATTGGAACACTTATCTTCTATGTTTAACGCCCCAAAGAAACCAGTTTTCACCTTAACTGTGGTAATTAATTTTTACTATTTTCAGTATTCCATGAAAAATGAAAATTTCTTATAAAAATACCAAATATTAAAAATAATAATATTATTAGATATTTATTTTAAAATTTAAATTCATCTTGTTAAATAAATTTTTAAAATTATTAATAGTAACTTTTTCCCTATCTGCTCAAAGTGCAATGAAACTGTATTTTAGAAAAAGTACACTTAAAAAGACATTTATTTTTATATTAAATTATTATTATTTTATTTTTAATTAATAGATAATAATGTATTTTATTTTATTTTATACATTTTAAATCATATAATTTTCATAATTTAGTTATTTGTTGATGAATAAGGTATAACGATCACGTTTAAATGATAATATTTTAATAAAGTATTGTGTTTCACTTAAGATCGATGTTGTGCATATTGAAATATAAAAACAATTAAATTTAATATAAAAATATTATATTTTAATTTCTTGGGTTTTTACACTCTACCCTCTTAGAAAAACAGAGTCTTCAATATTTTCTGGATATTGCCTTTTCAAAAAATGGGTTGTTTTTCTTCATATCGTCATTTGGTTCCCATGTTGCATTCTACATTTTGTGATTTCTCCATAGTACCATAACCAATTGGGTTGTACAATTCCACAATATATTATTTATAGTATCATGAATCTATATGGTCTATTAAATGTAAAATAAACTAGGTTCTAATTCAATATATTTTAAGGTTAGAACATGCGATGGGTTTGGAATGTACTTCAATAACATTGACATATTGAACACATTATGTACTTTCAGAAGGAATTGTGTAATTTCCAAACAATAATACACTACTTCAATCCTTTCCAAAATTTCAAAGGGTCAGATATACCTTGGTCATGGCTTTCCCTTCATACCAAACCTCATGACACCCTTCCTTAGAGATACTTTCAAGAAAAAAGTATGTCGCACTTGGAATTCAAAATCCCTCCTCCAAATTTTGACATAACTCACATGCCTAATTTGAGATGATTTTATATAATCATGAATAATATATACCTTTTTTTTATCTCTTCAACATATTTTGTGACTACAAATCTCCTCTCATTAGATTGATCCCAACTTGTGGGAGTATAAAATCTATGTACATATAATTCTTCATATAACTCTATTTGAATCCTTGAACAGAAAATATTATTATAGAAAAAATATAACAAATTTAAATTATGATCCAACATACCTTTAAAGTTATGTAGTAATGACCACAAAATGTATTCCAATTTTTGAATAGTGCCTTGAAATTGTCTATACATTTGAGGATGGTATGAAGTGATCAAATGGAGATCAGTATCAGAAGCCATTTAAGGAATATTATTGAATTTGATGTAAAATAGGGATAACAATCATATACAAAAAAGGAGGTTCTCACTAAATTCTTAAAAAATAATTAAATTAGATCCATATTATGTTATCAAGAGTTAAAACTTCTCATATAGTGTGGAAATGTTTAGATTATATTAGGCGATACACAATAACACATATTAGATCATTCATTATATGATTATTTTGGTGGTCCTATTACAAAGTGGATAGTATTATCATTTCATTTCAACATATAAATAAGGATAGGTTGCATGAATTCACAAGGGTGATATCTATCAGCTTCACTTTTTGAAAATCCAAACATCTAGACACATAATCATCAATTTCCTTACCACATGTTATCCCACTAAAATAGTACCCTCCCATCCTTATACATCTCAGTGCTACAAGGGTGTATAGAGAAATTTGATCTATGATAATCATTCTAAAAATACATTTTTATCTTTGGTATTGATGGGACGCACAATCTCATTCCAAATTGGAGTTTTCCTTGTTTACAAATGAACTATTCAAACATCATATTATTGACAGTTTTAATTTTCTTATGAAACTCTTCATCAATATTTCTAGAACATTTTAAATTTTCTAATAAATTATGTTTTACAATCATTTAAAAACAATTTATTTGTCTCTTCCCTTAATAATTATCATATCCATATTTTCTATATAAATAAAAAAAGTATCCCTCTAAATTTGTATTTGGGTTATTACTCTATGATCCTTCAATATTTATGCCATCATTGTCATATTTCTCATCCATTGGTGGTAGTGTATTGAAAAATTACAATAGTTTAGTAACTCAAGCCACCATAGTTGGATGGTGTTGAGATATATTTGTGAAATTATTTATTAAAGGCTCTTATGGACTATTTATATCTCACGTAATTCTATGTAGAGATAAAGTATTCATATATTTAATGAAAATATTACATCTCTGAACTTCAGATCAGTAGTTGGATAGTTATTTTCGTGAATCTTCAACTACTTTGATGCATATGAAATAAAATTATAATTTTTCATATGGAAGCAAAATGTTACTTTATTGGATTTATCAATATATATAATATAGAATCATCTACTAATGATAGATTCAAAAATAAGAGCATCGAACAACCTCATATTAAATTAATCAATACATTATTCACATTCATATTTCAAAATAAAATTAACCCCGTTGTGAGTAAGCTTGGTTAATAGGTTATCCAACTAGAAAATATTCAGAATTAATTATCTATAGTAATCTTCCAAATCAATGAATCTATGTACCTCTTTTATGTTCATTAGAGTAAGCCATTCCTGAACTGCCTTTGTCTTTGTTGGATCAACAGTGTTGCTATCCTTAGTTTCAAAATAGTGATGGGAAAAAATATTATGAAGCTACATATCACACCTAATAAACATTCCATATAACTCTTTTCTTCATTGAGTCTCAAGAATGATCCAAAAGTAACTCTCACAGTCCATATATCTATTAGTGTACAACAACATATCATCAATGAATACCAAAAAAAATCATCAGTATATTCATTGAATACTCTACCCATTAAATATATAAAAACATATGGAACATTATTTAATCAAAATGGAATTACTATAAAATCATAATTTCTATACCCTATTTAGAATTATATTTTTGGAATTTATTACTTCATTAATGATAATTGATTATACCGAGAACAAAGAAAAATATTTGAAAAATATTGATCATCGTGAACTTGATCTAATAAGTCATTAATGTGAGGTAGAGGATACTTGTTCACTATCATAATGGTATTTATTTAACTATAATAAATTTATATCCACATGGATCCATCTTTATTATTGATGAAGAAATCAAGAGATCCCCATGGTGAAATTATAGGGTGAATAAATCCCGTATCAAACAACTGATTTAGTTGTTTCTTTATCTTCATCAATTTCAGATTAAAAATTCTACAGGGATTCTTTGATATTGGTCTTAAATCAAGGATTAAATCAATAGAAAACTAAACATCATTCTTTGGTGGATGTTTAGTTAATTCACCAGGAAATAAATCAATTTATTTTTATAAAATATGTATATCCTCAAGTTTATGATTAATATATTCGTACATAGATTTTTTATTCTTACATAAAATACTACTCAGAAGAGAAACTGGGGGTGGATTTATACAAGACATAGATGACGATGTCTCCACTCTAAAGATAAGAATATCCCAATATTTATCCTGAATAATTATTTCCTTCTTGGGAAATTAAATATTGTTATTATATTTTAAATAACGGTACACACTAAGGATTTTATATAATTCAACCAAAGTTATGATAAGAAATACCTTAAAGAATAAGGTTTTTTTAATCATAGAATATTAAATATGGCGTCTTTTGGGATATTTCTATTTTCAAATCCTTCATAATGGTTTGTAAAGAAAATGTGAATTATCTTAATCATATCTTCTAAGAGTTAAAAACTAGGTGGAAAGTAAGGTCCATTTTCATGTATTGGGTGACACTCTAGTCAAGCATGACATGCCTTTTTTGGGTTATTACACTTATTTACCTTTTTACTAAAACCATGTCCACTTATCGTGTCGATATAGATATATTATACTAGAAAAAACTACACAATATCTAACTTAACAAAACATTGTAATGCTATTTTATACTTATATTTAATTTCTATCAGAGGGTTAAGTTCAGTTCTCTAGGCTATTCTTAATCTAGTTCCCAAGGTTTCTACTAAACTTACACTAATACCAAATGTAATTAACCCAAGTGTGTTAACCAAGAGTCAGTGTCTACTTTATTACATTGGAATAAAATACAAGGGATCATATCACCATGGATCAAATAGTTCAGTAGTATTAAGTAATTAAATACTTACATGATACCAATTTATATTGGGAACAAAATAATATTCATAATAATTGAAAAAATTCAGAATCCTTTAACTCATTCATTGAATCCATCTTCATATCCTATGGAAAAGAAACAAAATATGGGTGACCTAAAAGACTCAATAAAGGTTACGTAAATTGGAATATATAATGAATTGATAATACAAAAACAATATTGAGTTTTATATAATATAAAAAGCATACTATCAAGTCAATAACTTGACTATAATGATTAGATAAGTCATAATCTATATGGAAAGGTAAATAGATTAATATACATTCCATTAAATAAATAAACTGATAATTAAATTCATATAGAGATTCTATCAATGAGAAATTTGCATGGATAATAATAATAATTGAATTCTAAATGAATAAAATACTTAATTGTTAGATTTCATGATCTAAATAATCATGGTACATCTACTATCAATAAGATTCAAAATACAGTTTAAAACTAGGGGAAAGAATCCAATTTGTTGATAGCTTACTGAATCACCTCATAATACACTGATGTATTCTAGGGTATCTATAGTCAGTCCCCACCCTTCACTATATGTCCTAAAAAATACTCAAATATCAAATAAAGAATTTGATTCATTAATAATGTGCTTTTTCACTAAATATATATAGTGATAAAGAATATGGATTTATTAATTTTTCCCTAGTCAATCAAAAAACATTAAATGTAAAAACATATGTATAAATTTTATATATTTTAGGAAATAATTATATACATGACACAAACAATATGGATATTTAAGTTAATGAATGAATATTATGAAGGATAAATTATAATAGTTCATCGACAAGAGTAAAATCAATCCCAAAGGAATCATAAATTTTAAAATATATTCTTACCACTTTAGTATTTTTTAAATTATACTCTATGAGATAATAAACAATAAATGAAACATGAAAAATATTTAATAAAGAGGTATTAATGTTAAATAAATCACTATCGATGTATTTACGCAACATAAAAGTGAATATGTTCATATTAACAAATACATCAAACTGAAATACAAATTGAGAATAAATCCCTTAAAACACATTAAAATTTTGTTTTACAAGATTTAACATCATGTATAATGGTTTTAAGCATGTTATTAATTTATTCTAGGACCATATTCACATTTATAGTATTATAAATGAAGGACCCCGGAACACCCTAAGGGGGGAGGGGTGAATCATGGTGTCAACTATTTCTTTTTAATGTTAAGGATCTTGTTCCCATGTTGGTAGGAACTTGTTATATATCTCAAACAAATGAGAGTAAGAAGTTGAAACAACAATTTCACATGGTTCACCACAAAGGGCTACATCTAAGGAGCATATGCCGACCGAGTGTTGGTCCTACCGAATTCCACTAATCTTCACTTGTTTATGGATTATAAGAGTTGGTCACAATCACACAGTTCCAGGCATAATAATTTTACAATGGTTCAGGGATAACTCTCTACGTTCTCTGGGTCACTCCCATTGACTCCCCCTAGCTCACTGTCTTTGGTGAAGTCCCACGTTTTTTATAGACGTGAAGGTCTTTTCAATAGATATGAATTGAAGTGTTTTCCTCTCTTCAGCATGAGACTCTACTTTCATCGAAGTATAAAAAGGATGTACATGAAAGAACTAAACCACTAAAACAGATATTTGAAATTTGAAAAAAAAGGTTACACGAAAGATTTCGCACAACACCCACCCTTTCTACGAAATATCTCACTTTTGCAGGCAATAAATGATTTGCGCGTGAAAAATATTTCGCGCCACAACCTCCTTTACATGCAGCCTTAACTTTTATGTGTGGCTTCGACTTTTTCACACAACATCACCTTTTATGCCCATATTTACATGCACCGTCAAATTTTTCGCGCACCTTCCACTTTTACGTGCAACTTCAAATTTTATGTGCAATGTCTGTGTTTTCATGTAGCTTAACCTTTTATGAGAAACTCAAACTTTTTCACGCTACTCAGCCTTTTTTTCACAACCCCATTTACATGAAAATCTTACGGGCATCAGCACTCAGATATTATCTAAGTATTTCGCCGTATGGAATGAGGGAGGTCACCTCTTATTTATAGGCTTCACCGACCCCTGCGTGCAAATCCCATCATGGAGTGAAAAACATCTAATTCTGCGTGCAATACATTTCGCATAGGAACTATTTTCCATGCACATATCCATGTTTTTCATGCAGCCAATGCCTTTTCCATTTTTCGACGTTATGATTTCAAAACCCCTCTTGTGTGAAAAAATATCACTCCACTATTTCGCACCCACACTGTTTTTCATGCACCACACTATTTTTCATGCACCATGCTATTTTTTTCACACACCGCTGTTTTTCGCACACACCTCTCCTATTTCTCGCACCACTTCTTCTTTATACACACCTCCTTTTTCCGACAACCTATGTCATCATTTTCTTATTTTCAGGTCCAAAAAATTGGCAAACTTTAGAGAATAATGCCACCTTAAATACTGTTGTCTGTTTGAACTGTATGATCACTTTACTGGCACAAATTCTGGACATCCATAGAGGATTGACAACAAATACAAACTATACTCCAATTCATTCAAATAACAACCATGGTTCCAACAATAAATGTTCCTCGAATTTCATTTTACCACTCATTTGTTTATATTATTCTATTATTTTATTTTTAGGAGTTAATTTCCTTGTTTCCTCATGCTTGGGTTTTCTTGAATGTTCAAATTATTTTTCATAGGATATAGATCAGGGAGTTTTTTTTTCTAAATCAAACTTATTTTTACTTTATGATATTCTATATTCAATGTTTTATTTCTAATAAACTTATTATTACATCTTGATTGTTCTTCTATGTATCATAGAATGTGATAATGTCCTAAGTGTAGTAATCCCACAAAAAGGTAATAGTAGTTCATTAATATGATGAGAAACCAAAAGATTAATGATAGTATTCTTAAATATGTATTCTATATATAGATTAAATCATTTTAGTGACATAAATTACTCAGAATATTAGGGGTGGAGACTCGTTGGACATTAAGGAACCTTCTTAGGGTGTATACCCTTATTAATATCGATTGTAGGATATTATGAAATGAAGAATATACATAAGGAAATTTAAATTTATATGTTTCATTAGATATTAATATTTTATGAAGTGTTTATTAGTCCTTGTAATTTCATATTATTATTAATGAGTAATAAAAGTTTTGTACTTGGATGTATTGTGAAAAATTGTGATGAGATTTGTTTGCAGTGAGGTTGGATATGTTGGGTGCATCAGGAGTAATATTTTACTATTGAACAATGTGAGAATGAATTTTTACCTATTTTATTTAATGGAATTTTATATCTCAATCTCTTTTATGGAAATGATATAGCATAAATAAATCCATAGTTGTTGTGTTCAAAATAAAATTTCAATTTTAAAAAATTCAGAGAAAGAGTCATTAACCACATTAGTTGATGGAACCAACATGAAACCTTATTTGTGAGAGATATCATGTTAATTGGATTTTATTACATAGTGATCATCCATATGAGTAATTATGTAATTATTGTATTTACTACTTTCTCTATGGGTTCTTTGGCATGTTTTTAGATGCTAAACTTGGACTTTATGCTGCCTCACCTAATGCCACCGAGGAAGAGGGCTATAGGGTTACAAAATAAGTGTATCACTAATCTCAATTAAATAATATATATTATTTATTTATTATTTTAAAATTTCAATAAATATTATTATTTCATTTTGATTTATAAATATTCATGTTTTCAGGATCTCATATAATCCCTCACCACATATTCAAGAGAATATAATGTAAACCAAATATTTAATAAATATTTATTTTCTATCTTGTGGATATAATATTTATTTATTTAGTTTAGAATAATGCAATGATTTTTATTTATTAAATTAATAATATTATTAAATCCAAAAAAAATTATGGAGTGATGGTGGAATGAGTTCTATTGTCCTATGATAAATAATATATATTGAATATTAAGTAAATAAGTAATATTTAATTTTAATTTATAGGTGAGAACATGTCGAGAAATAATAATATTATTATTATTATAGAAATGTGGTTTGGTAGAGATTAAATAAATATTCAAGGTCACTTGAAAAAATATTTTTTATTATCCTATATATATATAAATCAAATTATATTATTTTTAAAGAGATCTAATTCATTTGTTTATTTTTGTGTAAAACGAATGTAGAGAATCCTCTTAAAGCCCTATAGAGATCCTTATACAAGAACAATCCCAAGAATGGACACTGATCTTCCTCCATCTTCAACTCTCTAGTATATAGTGATCAAGGTGAACATTTTCAATGTGGTCTTCATGGCTATAAAATGTGAACAATAAATGTGACAAAATATTTCATGTTCACACTTGGTGATTCCAACAGTGACTTATGGACCATATTTGGATCACCGCTTGAGGTAATCATTTATTTTTTCCAAAAGATTAAATTATTTTACAATTTATCCACTATGAAGTCCATTAATAAATAAATAAATTCATATAAGTTAATTTTTTAATTTTATTAAATTAATTATAAATAATCTTGACTATTCTAAACTATGCTTCTAGTGTTTTATCAGTTGTCTATATTTTGTGAGTCAATTACATTTATCACAATGTTTATCATCTTGTAAATATCATATTGATCATTGATCATGAGAAAATTCAATGTTGGGCATGACCCATCACATTTTTTTCTATTCCTAGAACCATAAAATGGTATCAGAGTGGTTACATAATTATTTATAATTATTTAAAGATCATTGATTGATTTACACATAAGTATTTTTTTCAATTCATATTTAATTTTCATTTAATCAAAATTATGAGATATACTTATTTCCTTTTGTTTATAGAAAATATAATTGAATTAATTAATTTTACTAATAATGTAAATTCGATTAACTCATCAGGAGGTGCCGAGGAATCTGGCAGAATGACATAAGATTACACATCATTTAACCTAGAGGTACTTGTCATGTACTAGTGTTTAATTCACCAATAATTAATTCTGAAATTAATTCAATGCATGTGATTTTATGACATGTGGTGAATTTAATTATACATTGTCAGTTGACAATGATATCATGGAATATATTCAAAAAAAGTACATGTTGTATAACTTCTGCACATGACATTTAGTCCTTTAGTCCCATATGGGTCATGTATCTTCTTAGATGGACTGCCTAATAGGTGACCATGTAATTTGGAGACCACATAACATGTAGCTCATGTACATTCCATATACTCCTATTTATCTATGTAATGATTACATTCCAAGTCTCAAGGTGTGTTCTCCAAATGGAAAGTGAGGAAACATAAATGCAATGTTTCTCTAATTCAAATGTCATGAACTTTCACAAAATGATAGAGAATTAAAAATGATTTATTATACTATGAAACTCTTATCAACATGTACTTGTGTGTGGTCATTAGGTTGATAGGACATGCCATGTGATAAATTTTAATATATATAAATGATTAACTAATTTATGTGTAATGTCTAGATATTATTAACATGTATGTATTGTATTATAGTTATTACTCTATATACATTAAATCATAACACGTGATAGAAAAATCATTAAAACCATGTAATAATTAAATTGATAGTAAACATCATAAAATTATGTGATATATTGTGTTTGACGCATGTTGTAAGAGTAAATAGTATAAAAGTATAATAAATGATGGGTAGTTTAGATGGGTACTCTCTATGATTCTTCCAAGGTAAATTTTTTTACATAGTTTATTTTAAATAAATTTAATTATTTTTTTTAAATTTATTATGGTTTAAAATATCATGGAAATTCAGATGTAAATTGTGATAAAAGAATTGATTAATTAAAGAAGATAATTTATTGATTTGAGAGTGATTTATCTTAAATAAGAATGATTATGAATTTAATGGTAATTTTATAAAATGTTTAAATCATTACATTCATATGGATGATCATTATCCTAGACCATACCATCATATTTGATTGATTTCATTTAATGAATCATTAAATTAAATTACTGGAATTCATTTCATATCGCCTCTTATTATGTAAGGTCAGAAATACCGATGGATTCATTTATGTAAACCCCTTTCCCTCACCTAAATGTGAGTAAAATAATATGTAATGGATAAAACTCCCATGATATTAGAGGTATTCTTGTTTGGAGATGAGTTGAAACCAATTCATCTGAGATACATTGGTGGATATGTGGAAGGTTATAACACAAAATTTAATTGGTTTAATGTTCTTTTACATTGGTTTGACGGATGGTTTATCATCATTGAGATAAACTAACTATAGTGACCTAGTGTTTTAGTAAAAAAATCTTAAATAAAATTTTTTTATATAAAATTATACACATAAAAAAAATATAGAGAAGCGAATGCAGACATTATTTTATTACTAAAGTCTGTTAAATTAATTTCAAATGAAACCAATTAAAATTGAATAAATTAAATTTGAAAAAAATATAAAATATAAAATCTATAATGGGATAATATGGATCTCTCCAACCTACTTGAATCATTAGCCCCACTACAAACACTGTATAAAAGAACCAAATATTAGTAATCTAAGAAATTCTATAGAAAATGGAAATATAAAACCCTAAGAGTAATTGAGTTGAATAATGAATTAAATAATTTATAGGTATTTATAGGAGGCAATGTGACCATAGGAATAGTAATATGACCATTCGGAATAGTATCCTAACTATTCAAAATAGTAACCAAATTGTTTGAATTGTAATTTTACCTCAAAATAAAAAATGTTGATATAAAAAATATTTATAATTATAAATTTAAGTAAATATAACTTTTATAATTTGAATAAAATATGTTTCATTATTAAGAAACTCAAAGAAAATATATGCATATTTTTAATAAATTGTACATTAATGAATTTTCTGAAAACCATTATATTTATATTTAAAATAAAAATTACCAATTTTAGAAGTTTATTTTGATAAATTAAATATAATTTTATAAATAATCTTGTCAAAATTATTCAACGATGTGTTTTTAGGTAATTTACTAAAATACTTCATTTTTTGGTGAATAATAGAAATACTATTTTCCACATAACAGATTGAACCAAAATTACATCATTCAGGATGTAATAATGGAATAATCATTCATTTAACTTCTCGATTAGACATATATATATAATTTAATAAATGGTTTTCTCAATTCTAATAAACTCAATTTTCAAACCAAAAATGAATTTTACAAATCAAAAAGTCAAAAGTGATTCCTTAACATATCAATGTTTTCCCTTCCATTTTCCCTACTAATAAATTAATTAATTAGAATTATAAATGGTATTTAGAGTTTTAAACTCATTATACTATATTAATAAATGATTTTTAATTTCAAAAAATCATTACTATAAGGGTAACAGTTGATGTCATATTTTATTCAATATTTTATATTAAAAATACACCAATCCTAAATTATAAATAACCCCTCTACATCCCCTTAGAGAACCCCAAATCCCTAATTTATAATTATTATCTGTTTCATGGGTTTTTCATTTTGTATGATTGACATGTTCTTCAGGTATTTTAGCTTTCCATATTTTAGTCAATTTCATGGGAAAGGGTTACAGGTTTTTCATGTCTATCAGATATTTGAGGGCTGGTGATCCTCTGTCACCACATGTTTTTATTATGTCCCAAGACTAAATCAGCAGGTTCTTGAAAAGGGAACATCATAGAGGAACCATCTTACCCTTTTGGTGATAGAGGCGTTTTAATGGAATAACTTAGCAACTTTTTATGAACTATAAAATTAATTTTATCAATGTTAAAATTATATCAATACATGGAATTAATAAAATCATGGAGGAATAACTTAAATGGAGTTGGAAATTTCTCAATCATGAGAAAAGTTATGTGTTCAAAGAAAATTCTTGTTTGATGAGTCATGAAAAAATAATTAATGAACTCTTAGGTATTTAAAAGAAATAATATCATATGGAATATCTGGGAGCCCTGATCTTCACTAATGGGATACACATCCATTACTATGATGTGGTGGTTAATACAATTTCAGCATTGATAAACAATTGTAAAAAATGCATATTTTACTTCAGTGTATAGATCAACCTTGTTAAATGTGTCATAAATTCTTTCTTCACTAACGTTCTATTTTTTATTTTTTCTCCAAAAAAATTGGTAAGGATTATAGATAATATCATGACATAATTTATCTAGGATGGACACCTAGCTGGATTGTGTCATTGGGCCTTTTGGTCAATAATACCCAAATTGGGGGATGAAGGATGCATCAACCATTTCAATGTGAAAGCCTCAATGATGTTACTCTAGGAAAATATGTCTTGGGAGGTCATAGAATGGAAATAACAGTACAAAAATTACATTAAGGGGGAGTACGGAGTGTACTTGGAAGAACCAAAAGGGAAAATGTCTAGCATATGATAAATTCTTGATGGCTACCTACCATTTCTCCATAGCCATAATCAGTGGATCATTGGATGTAAGGAGATCAATATAAGGATACATAATTGAGTGAGTACTCCCCTAGGGTTATGTGGAATTTCAAGATCCAAAATTATTTTTTGTCATCCTTCCTTACAACCACACTTAATCTATTCATTCTAGATCAAAACAATGTAAAATATTTAACTATATACAATTGTCCTTGGAACAAGATACCATCATCTTCATTGTATAATCATTTATATCCTTCTTAAAAAAGGTGTATATGAACTCATTACATGGAAACCATATAAATATGAATGAATAGAAGTTACAGGGTGAAAATAAATTCTACAAAACTATTCCATTCTTTTTGAATGTATCTATAATCAAGTGGTCTCGAAGGATGAGGGGATTCTATGTAAGGGGTTAACCATTCATTGAAATGTATTTTTTATCGAAGCTCTAAGGAAGAAATGGTTACTCACCTATTTTTTGAATGTGAGTATCCATATGTCTTACGGAGTGGATTTAGATACCTCATTGGGATTAGGATAATGGTGGGAACTTGTTCAATTTTTCTCATGTTTTGTCTCCCACTCATAGGGATTTACTGTTATGAGTGGAAGCTAAGGGAGATCCTAGTGTCCACTAGTTTCTGGTGCATTTATAATTTTTTAAATATCACCCTCCTTGACATAACAACAAGCTATAGGTTATCCATGAAGACCACTCTGTATGCCTTTCTTTAGACCAAGGTTCTCTCCAGAAAAAAAGAGAGTATGATTTATCCTTGAGATCCTGGGGTCCACTAGTTACTGGTGCATTTGGAATTCTTGAAATATCACCCTTCTTGAAGTATACCTACCATTGCTCCATAGCCATAATCAGTGGATCATTGGAAGTAGGGTGATCAACATAAAGCAATATAATTGAGTGGGTACTCCACTAGGGATACGTGGATTTTCAGGAACTAAAATTATATTTTTTCCATCCTTCCTTACAACCATACTTAATCAATTCATTCTTGATCAAAACAATGTAAAATCTTAAACTATATAAAACTATCCTTGGAACAAGATACCATCATCATTATAGGAAAATCATTTATGTCTTTCTTATAAAAGGTGTATATTGACTCCTTTCATGGAAACCATGAAATATGAATGGAGAGAAGTTACATGGTAAAACAAATTCTAGAAAACTATATCATTATTTTTTAGTGTATCTATAATCAAGAGGTATTGAAGGATGAGGGGATTATAACTTAGGGGTTAACCATGCATTGAAATGTATTTTATATCAATGATCTATGGAGTAAATGGTTACTCATCTATTTTTTGAAGGGGAGTATGCATATGTCATATAGAGTGGATTTGGATACCTGATTGGGATCACGATATTGGTGGGAACTTGTTTATTTTTTATCATGTTCTATCTCCCACTCATAGGGAGTTACTATTATGAGTGGAATATGAGAGGGATCCTAATGGTTCATTTTGAATTCTTGGAATATCACCATCCTTAATGGAATCACAAGCTAGAGGTTATCCATGATGACCAATTCCGGATGCCTTTATGTAGACCTGGGTATTCTCCTGAAAAAAAAAGATTATGATTTATCCTTGAGGATAGAATTGGGTGGAATGTTTTAGTTTATTTCATTTTAGTGGGAGAATATCCAATACATATGGGTTCATTGGAGGCCTTATACCAGCCAATTTAAGCTCAAAAATTATGTATCATGTCACATTGGTCTTATACAGGGAGGAGGTGACATCCAAAAAACCAGGGGTTTAATTTTTCACCTCTAGTAGCTTCTATGGACATTATTACTCTCCTAGATTAGAGGCTAGGGAATTTTTTAATGGTATTGAGGTTTGATTTTCCAATAATATCCAAATTTCCATGATTCAAACATACTCCTTTATTATATTTAACTATATCTAAATAATTATTAGTATACCATAGTCCATCATAGACTATATTTTATGGTGCAAGAGTCTCATCATCTAATTATACATGATTCACATATTTCATGATGGGAACCATGTAGCGGAATACCTTGCTTCAAAGGGTACCCAGGAGAAACCCATTTTTAATTTTTTATCTTAGGATCCCTCCCCCATGATTGTGTTAATTTTATTTGAGCAGATTATATTGGCATTCATTACATTTGGAATCTTCGATCTTGTTGATATTCTTGTCACATTAATAAAAAATCATTACATTCGATGGATTGATGGGAGGGGAATTATGTGAATATATTAATATAGTAATATAATTTTACTTAATTCTGAAATCCAAATGGATCAAAATAGATATAATTAGAATATTGGATGTTGATGGGTCAAAATAATCTCATATAACAAATTTGTACATGTTTAAGGGATGGTTTTACATATATCCTTTAGTTTTAACCCCATGATAACCCATTTAATGATTACCATGACACCAATTTTTCTACTCATTATGGGTCACTAGAGTTACGATAAAGGAAAAATGACCCATTAATAGACCATGGATAATTTCATCAACCTTATACAATAATTTGGAACAATATATGTTTTTTGGAATTTTAATTCACTTTATATAACATTATTTGAACTAAAATATCGTTAATGTCATATTTGATACTCTACATTTAATTTTACATTAAAAATGTGACTATAATGATGTAATTTCAATATAAATATTAATAAAACAAAAAAAATAATTTAATTGTCTAAATAATTTTTGGCACACTATAAATCAGTAAAATAATATTATATTAATAGTTTTTAATGTCATTTCATTGAATTTTTTACTAATTCCACAAGCACCATGTCATCATTGCATAAGAATTACAGGTAACCATTTAATAAATAATAATGATAAATAAAATTCCACAATGATATAAATTATTTAAATTTAATATTAATATTTATTAGAAGACATATCCTCTGTTAAAGGGAAATATTTAAAAAAAAATTAGACCCACTTATTTGAAATATGTAATCAATTTTTCAAAATTCAATTAATATAATAAGAATAATTTAATTTTAAATTAAATTATAAAAATAAGATGAAAATATATTTTCATAAAAATACCCCTTTGAAAGAATATATTGCTTTTATAATATATTCAGTTTTAAAATTCATTTAAAAAATCATAATTTTATGATTTTACATAAAAAATAATTATATTTTAAAACTAACCTATAATATAATTTTACATTATAAGTACATTAAAATAAAATAATGTTTTAAATAAACATGAAACCATTTCACTATTCATTGAAAAATCAAACTATTGAGAAAATTATATAAAATTACCCTAAGATAATATAGAAATTCATATTTACAAAAAAAAATTACTTTGTGAAATAAATTTACAAAATATTCCATAGATTAATTATAATATTTTTTCACAAAAAACTAAAATTTTAAGATAATATATTTTTATAGACAAAATGAATTTTCTAAAAATTGGGGGCTTATCTCCTAAAAATTAATCAATAAAATTTGTTTGATTTGTAATTTTATTAAATTTTTATAAATCATTTTATCCTATTTATACCCTCTACCTCAATGTATATGTTATAATTATCACATTTAAATAATAATATTCTCATATCCATTTAAAATTTTTGTTCTGTATTTTGTATGCTATTGAACATGGTCTTCATTTTAAAATAATTGGATATTAAATTACCAATTTAATAAATTCAATCCACAACATTTGAATTTTTTTATGGAAATAAAGGGATTGGAATTTTTAAATAGTTTTTTTGAAATCCCATAATGAAAAAACATTAATGAATTTTAATCTTGAAAATGGAAAAGAAAATGTAAATTTTATCTCTATTAACACATAACTATGTTTCCAAATTGGATAAAATTGTCTGGAAGTGATAATATATACATGAAAGAGTAGCATAATGTTAAAATAATGATAAATTTTTTTAATATAATTGGTCATCATAATGTGAATGAACCAAATAAAGTTAATGACTACAAAACCATAAAACAATGTGGATTAAAAATAACTATTGACTATTAAAAAATGAAGGTAAAAGGATAAAATTTGAATTTCATGATAATTTTCAAGGATTTAAAAAAACCATTACCATATAGACTAATAATATAAGGAAATATAATTAATTGATATATATAATTTCTTAATTTTATCAATTTCTACCAAATTCTCATCTATTTCACCAAAAAATGACTATTCAAGAAGATTTCTTCTACCCAATTTATTGAAATTAACTACCATCAAATTATATACTTAATCAAAAGAATAAAAATCATTTTTAACTTATCTCTACACATTAAAAAGCCAAAATGGTTAGTAAAAGGTTAGATAAATATTAAAATGAATAAACATTCATATACTAAAAAATTGAACCAAATCATTAATTGTTCAATGTAAACCTTTTCATAAATAACTATCTATAAATTTCATAAAAATTTTCCTGAATAATATTGAAATCCAAATATTTTAATGATTTAATGACATATTATTCCATGAAAAATTTTACTTTTATCTCTAAATAACATCGATCACTATGAAATTATTATATAAAAATGCATAAGGAGTAGTTATATAATCTCCTTGATTTGATAATTATTTCCATAAATAATGATAATTATCACAATTCATAGAAATGATAATTTAACATTTCTTCCTCTAATAAATTCCCATCATATATTTATCACTATACCCAAAAAATGTTCCCAAAAATGTAGTGATCTTATACCGAAAATAATAATATATTAATAACTAAATCACTTCTCAGTCTGACATATATCACTATGATTTAAAATTCATTCCCCACATCAATTTATTATTTATTAATAATTTCATTCTTATTATAACATCAAGTAGGATACTGGAAGGTGAATCACCGTTGTCACCCTTCAGTTGTGGTTTCAATTCACATGGCCTTTCAAGATGCAATGAGTTGTCTCATGAGCCATGGGGAATCATTTTACTAAAACTATAATTCTCTAATTATTTTAAAATTTAAAAAAATAATATGAACATCCTAAAAATTATCATTAATAATTAAATAACTTTTTTTATCCTCAAAACTTTTCTATAAATCTCAACTTTCCACAAAATCTACTATAATAATTTTCTATCACCAAGAACATATTGACTCAAATATTTATTTATCCCTTATAATATTTCTTTAAATGAGGGTATCTAATAATTATAACCTTTTCTCTACACCAAATTTTAAAGTTATTGATTTTATCTAATATATGTTTCCAAATTTTGAAAAAAATATATTCTCGATAATAATACATTAGTGTTTCATGATCCTAAAAATATTTAGAATATATCCAAATATCATTGGTAAACACATCCTTCATCAAAATTCATTATTAAACCTTTAAAAATGATTCTTCATCTTATTCAATGATATTAAATATATCCTTATGATTTGGCAATATCAACACCATCATGATTTATATTTAGATAATAAGAAAATAATTTATACCTTATATCCGAACATCAGGATATTTCCTTATGATTTTAATATCCACATTATTTTACATAATTATTTCTATATATCCATAAAATAAATAGTAACGTATATGGTTCTATTTCCCTAACTGAATGAGATGGATGAGTTGAGATTTTGAAATCAAATAAAAATGAATCATTGATGTATATTAATTTTGGAGAAACGAAAGGGTGTTATATATATCAAATAGTATCTTATGGGTGATTTTGATATTCTAAAATCTTTCAAAAATAATTGATCAATATTTTACCATAATGGTGATGATTAAATAATCTAGAAGGAATTATATGTTTTTGTGAGATCCTTTTCCTTTCATAATGATAAATTTTATTTAATCAATAAATGATAATATCATTTAAACATAAAATTAATTATTATATGTAACAATTAAAATGGTACTTTTAAAGAAAATACCCATTGAAATTTTATAATACATTATCATTCATATCCTTAAAAATACCCATAATAATGTCACTATTATTTACTTTTTTATCCTCATTGTTTATCTTATTCTATTATTCATATATCAAAAAAAATTGTATCAAAAATATTGAAAAATAATCCTTCATGTTATTTTCAAGTGTTACATATACCACAACCTATTAAACTGTCTACAAAAATCACATTAACCACAATAAAATACCATTACATAAAAACACAAAATGGACAGCTATCTTTTTATCAACCATAATCATAAAAACCCAAGAGGATATACATAACTTGTAAGTTAACCTCACATGAAATCACCATATCGTCCAAAGTTTCTCAAACCTTTCTCTAGTACCAACTTAAAGTACCAAAAATTAAAATATTAGTTATTGTTATTTTTTTGTTCTAGAACTCATAAACTTTCATTGTTGGGGATCATTCTAGTTTTCAATTTAATAAAATATTTTCAAATAATTTACATAAACATATCATATATTACAAAGTAGAAACATATAATCAGTATCCATTTTTTCTATAATGTAAAACTTTTACAATAAAAAATGATTTGCTTTTATTAAAAATCATCATTTATTTTGACATTAAACTTTATTTTCCCAAAACCATCAATAAACCCAATAAAAACATTTCAAAAACATTGGATGAGAAAAAAATCATAAAAAGGGAAATAAATTGAATTAAATCTATTAGTCTGGTAAAAAAATGGAAAACCATATAAACATAAGTATATGACATTGTTCTTTGATAACATTAAGTATATAATTTCAATATAAAAAAGACACAATTT
This sequence comes from Viscum album, assembly GCA_963277665.1. NCBI lineage: Eukaryota > Viridiplantae > Streptophyta > Magnoliopsida > Santalales > Viscaceae > Viscum > Viscum album. The sequence goes on from OY728164.1 coordinate 198,248,281, forward strand.
TTTCAGAAATAAAACTTTAAAACTCATTACATGAAATTAGAAACCTGTTTTAATCAATATATTGAATGTATCAAAACCATTTCAAACCCATGTCAGAAATAACTGTAGACTAGTTAAATCTATATGATAAAAAACACCAGTTGACTACATACATATTTCCTTTGGAGATAATGATCATTACAAAATGTATCATAAATCTATAATGTGTATGAAACTATTTATAAACAATATTGTTCTCATCAATTTATCATGATCTATAATTGGAATCAAACCATCATATAATATGTTTCGGGTTCACTCTTTCATCATATATAATATTAAAATAAAATATCTAGAAGGAAAAAATTTATTTCTTCACTTTTTAATGATAAAACCATTTATAAACCCTTTTAAACCTGTATACAATACACTTTCAGATATCAAAATACTCATTTATTTTAAAACCCCATATTCAATACAAAAATCAATAAAATACAAAATGATGGTTTCACTTATTTAAATAATACAAGAACTAGTTTAAAATAATCTGAATATAAAATATTTTTTTTAATATTGGAATTACATATGATGTTGTATATTATAATATATAAAATTCCTTTAATATTTTGTAAAGAAAGTAAAAAATGCGCCATATAAAATACAAAAAAATATTCCATTTGAAATTAATGAAATAATTTCAAATGGGCCATAAAATTTCATTTTTAATTATTATTCTATATTTAAATTCTTTATTAAGATATTTTTATAAATATAGAAATAAAAAGAAAATTAATTAAAATGGATTGTTAATAAATGTTATTTTAAAATAATTTCCTTTACCTCGGTTATGACTTGTCACATGCTTTATTTATCTTCATGAATAATATTATTAGGTTATTTATTTACATTATTCAAAATAGTTTCCAACTTAATTATTCATTTTATTTTATCTAATACTATGTTGCATTCAATAACTTAATCAATCAACAACACATTATATGTTGCGATGATATTTGTTTCATATATCGAAAATAACATTTATTGGGTTGAAATGGCCAAATAGATAATTATTCCATAATCTATAGAATAATATTCATGAAATAAATATCACTTTAAACATAAATTATCATTTTAAAACTATCCATTAAATATGGTTATGAAAAATGAACTTTATTACAATCATGAAGATGATATCTTTTAAGTACACATTAGAAATGTTTCAATCTTTAATAACCATTTTGGAAAGAAGGTAAGTCTTATTTTATCATTAAATAATTATAATTATATCATAAATTTTTTATTATTCATTTAAATATGATTATTTATATTATCCATGTGATTTAGTGATGAAAAAAATTTCACATCACTTTATGGTGGTGGAAATCCACACATACACACGAATAACATTTTCATTATTTTAATGTCATGACCTGAGTGCCACACACCTATGCCCTAAGCCTATCGGTCATATGAACTCAAGCATGCCTCCCTGTACACTTGACGTTTCCGATTGGCAGTGAGGTTATTATATTGATAATGGGGAGAATAAACCCTCTTTATCAAAGTATCACAATAGCAAAAATAAACAAACAATATCCAACTAATATAACTAATAACCAGAACAATGCCAATATCACATGATGAACAAAATAAGAAATACAATATCCAAAACTAAAAAGTAGATATTTCATGACAATATATGTTATGTTTCAATATAAAAAACACAATTAGAAATAAATTCACTAAAAACTCTCATGAAATCCTCGAAGCACATCCTATTCCTAGATCCATGCATCATTCCAACTCAGCAATCTAACATATGGATCTTTCCCTAATCCTATCCTCCAATCATGAAATCTACTCAAGTGTCATTTAGGTATCCCAAGTAGGGTGGGAGTATAACTAAATAGGCCACCACTAATGTTGTATAAAACAACATCTAGTCAATAAAAGTGTATGAAGTTCTATACATAAAAAAATAAGTAATAAAGTAAACAATTAACATTTATTCAATTACACTTTAGTTAACCACATAATACCCATGTTTCTGAGGACATCTCATCTAAATTGATATCTTAATTTCATTTATACCATTCATCATGTAATTTCACATATGAATTCCACTATTACCATTCATCGTTTTAAGTCACATATTAATTTCATTATTATTATTCATCATTTCAAGACACATATGAATGCCATTGTTATCATTCATCATTTCATGTCGCATATGAATTCCATTGATAGAATTCATCATTTATTTTCACATTTGATTGAAATTTTTAACATTAATTATTTCTTTTAACATATGAATTCCATTGTTACCATTAATAATTTTAATCTACATATGAATTCTATTGTTACCATTTATCAAAATTTCACAATTACCATAAAAACCATTAATTAATTCACCAATTAATTAATCCAATTTAACCAAATAATATTCATATCATTTCATTAAAAAATTCAAAGAATAATTAATCACATCAATCCCATTAATTAATTCAACAATTAATCATTCACCTCAATTCCATTAATTAATTCAGTAATTAATTAATCACAAAATTTCCAATAATTAATCCACCAACTAATTAATCACATCAATCGATTATAGAATTGAAACTCTATATCGTAATTAATTAAACAATTAATTAAATCATAATTCACTATTCCAATATCCCCATAATTAATTAAACAATTAATTATTTCGATTTTAAAATCTCAATAACCCTAATTTTATAATCCTTTAATTAATTAATCAGCAATGTTAATTAAATAAATTTCAGAAAAAAATTTCAACCATCCCAATGAAATTATACAATTAAATAATGATATTTGAAATCAATACTTTTGGATTTGAATAATAGACCACCAACATCAATAATGGTGATAAATTCCCACCAATAGTTAAAGACAATTTGAACAGAATATCCCTAAACACATTGAAAAATGTGTTAATGATTCAATTCATAGATCCATAATTTAAATTGATTAGATATAATAAAACCTAGATATAGATCAATTACAAATAGAGGAAAAACCCCCTTTAAGTATGGGAGAAGAATGGGAATGAGACTAAAAACCAAAAAGGATGAGATTTGCTTACCAAATGAGGTGTATAACTTCGATATAGGATCCAAATGATGAATAATTGAGTTAAAAACCCTAAGAATTAATTTGGTAACATCAGAAATCAAGAAAAATCATTAGGGGATTTGTGGAGGTAAATTTGGGGTCAATATGGGGGTTCTTGTATTTTGAAATATAATTTTCAGAATAAATTAAATACTATTCACGATTATCTAGGAAGGGGTGCATAGTTTTCCCAACCGTGTGCCTTAACTATGCACCACTTCAAGGGTGGGTTCATGGTTTCTTCTTTTAGGGAATATAGTTTGAAAAAATGTGCACTATCCATGTATACCCTTTCTGTACAAGGTTGCATAGTTTACAGGGATAGGGTGAACAATTTGGGAAAATCATGCACCAACCTTACAGTACCCGATATCCTTCCAAAATTATCTATTTTCACCCAAATATGCACAAGATACAACTTAAACAATAAGTGATAAAAATAAGGAAATGTAATACCTATAAACAACCACATGAAATCTAATGAAATTTTCTAGTTCTTAAAATCTCCACACGTTATAACAGCTCATCCTTGAGCTGTACTCCAAAGCATCCCTAAGATTATGAGTGAAAAAGACCATTCCTCTAAACTCGCATATTGGATTCTATCTCCCATGAATCCTCTTGAACAGACCTATATTTCAACATTACATAAACTATCATCATGATCTATCCCCACTAAAAATTCACACTGAGATCCAATCCATGTATCTGATGCTCCTCGAAGGAAACAAATATCTCAAGCTCAACATCCTCTACATAGTTCACATGGGGAGGGTTGGGGAGATACCTCCAAAGTTATCATATAAAAAAACAACAGTCATATCTCTGTATTTTTTTAGTAAAGGAAATCAGTATGACACTATCACAATCCTCTATATAACTTCAAATGGTCTTATAAAACTGGGATCTATCTTTCCATACCTATATTTCCTATGGTGACCCAATCTTGAAGAAACTGGAAGGAATACACGATCTCCCTATATAAACACTAGCGATCATAAATATCCATTAGCATGGGACTTATTTCTACTCCGAGTCATAGCCTGAAGTTTTCAAATCATCTGAACCTACTACGACTTCTCCTACATAAGGCTTAGTCTTAATAACTTGGACTCACCTACCTCCATACAATATAAAGGTTATACTAATAGAATACTATAAATAGCCTCATATTTTTCCATCTAAATTATTACATGATAAATATTATTATAGGAAAACCCAAAATGTTCTAGGTGGATCTCCCAATACCCGCCAATGTATAGAACACATGCCCATATAATATCCTCAAGCACCAGTTAACTATTCTTTGACTACCCATATGTCTGTAGGTAGAATAGCGTACTCATAAAAACATGTGTACCTAACACATTCTATAAGCTATAAAAAATCACAATGTAATAAAAAATTCATAATCTGAATCTATAGTCCATGGAACCCCTTGTAGATAGGCTATCTCCTGAACGTACATATCTACCAACCACTCTGCTGGGAAATCCCCCCATAAATGAAAGAAATGCGGTAAATTTTTCAAACTGTCTATAACCACCCAAATATCACCATTCTTTTAAAATATTTCCTTGGTATACCCATAATAAAATACAAAGTAATGTCATCCCACTTCCATTATAGAATGGTAAATTTCTATAAAAATAATCAGGTCCTTGATTCTTGTTCGTGACCTCTTGATAGGTGCATCATTGTTTCCCAAACTATCTTATCTACTTTTTAATTCCTATCCACTCAAAATATCACCATAGGTCACTAGACATCTTGGTCACACCAGGATTCACCTCCCAGTTTGAGGCATGAAATTCAAGCATCAGATCCTCACACATGTCCATAGGCACAATATATGATTCTTGACATAGATGATATCAACCTCATATATGGTCCAATAAAAAGGTAAATCTACAACTTCAAGGATTTATCAAAATGATAAGCATTATAAATCATCATACTGCCTATCTCTAATACAACTCAAAAGATTAGACTCTACTAAAACTAATATGAGAGTCATCTAGTCTTAACTCTCATGAACAAAAATAAGAATTTTATCTATAAAATTCATCATCTTCCACTCAACATAATAATATTGAACTACCTAAGTCTAGTTTTTCTTTCTTAAAGAACCAACAACACTGTTTCACATTATGGGTGTATATTCTATCTGAATGTCCAATGTATACATATACTCAACCCTAATCCACTACCATAGATTCTAATATCACTGCGAAAATGTATACTTCATGCTCTTCTGATCTGTATACATAATAAAATTTTCACCCAATAGATGATGTCATCAACACTTCAAAGAATAAACCACTATAGATAACTCAAGGTTTTGTGTATGGTAGTTACATTCATGTGGCCTCAATTATTGAGACCCATATGCCACAACAAGATCCCCATGCATCAACACTGCTCCATGCCCTATTCATGAAGAATTGAAATACACAGTATAGTTCTCACCTAGATTTGGTAGGGTCAATATCAGGGTGAATATCTAGTTCTTCGTTAACTTCTAAAAGGAAAAATCATTTTATTTGGATTAGTAAAACATTATCCTAATTTGGGTCAAGCCCAAAAGAAGTGATATCAATTGGGAAATGTCCCTGATGAAGCTCTGATAATATCCTTCCAATCCTAGAAAACTACAGATATCAAAAATATTCTTGCGCTACTCCCATGATACAACTACCCTCACCTTTTATAGGCCCACTAACAAACCTTCCTCTAAGATGATATGACCCAATATGTGTACGTCATTAATCCACAACTAACACTTAGATAGCATGGTATATAAATTATTCTCTCTCAGGGTACTCAAGATGATTCAATGATGTTTTTCCTGATCATTATATATCTTGGAGTACACCAAGATTTCATCAATGAACACAATAGTGAACTGATCAATTTATGGATGGAAGATTCTATTCATCAAGTCCATAAACACTATTGGTGAATTCATTAACCCAAAAATCATTACTATGAACTCCTAAAGATTATAACTTCTTCAAAATGTAGTCCTTAGTATATTAGAAGGTAAAACTCTCAACTGATGATACCCAGATGTCAAGTAAATCATTGAGAAAACACAATATCTAATCAAATATTCAAAATGATCATCGATATGTGGAAGATGATACGGGTTATTTAAAGTCAACTGGTTCAAATTTTGATAATCAAAAAATAAACATATATTCTCATCTACCTTCATTGTAAACAAAACTGGAGAACCCCAAGGTGATGTACTCAGATGGATAAATCATTAATCCTCCAACTCCTCCAGTTTATTCTTAATCTCTTGAAACTCTACCAATGCCATTTTTTATGGTTGAATAAAAATGGGACCAACCCGTCTCATGGTCTCATTAGTAAATTACACATCTCTCTTAGGTGGGAGCCCTGATAAGTCTCTAGGAAACACATAATGAAACTTGTCCACTATGGGTTGAAAGACATCATGCTTCCGACATACATCATCTAGTAATAGACTAGAAACTTGGGTGATATGATTCACTACTTGCTGATAAATAAGATGAAAACATCCCACTTTGATATCTAAATTTCCTCAGAGTACATAATTTTCATCCTTTGGAGATGAAAAAGTCACTCTCCTCCAGTAACTGTCAATATTGGATCAGTATTCCAAAAACTAGTCCATACCCTAAATTAGGTAAAAAAAATTGATATATATATATATAATGTATTGATCCCAAAGAAAACTGTACTCCCTAACCTCAAGAGAACACCCACTGCATAAGCAGATGTCTCTTGATCATACCCCCAAAAGAATATTGGTCATTAAAACCCCCTCACAAACCGCACGTCTTTGCTCAAACTATTCAAAAGTTGTGAAGAATTAAAGGAATCATATACACCAGTATAAAATAAGGAACCGAATAATATAGAATCTAAAATTATAATACCAATAATTGTCTATAGTCTTGCCCGACTATTGAATAGTGTATGCTAAATGATATGTAACAGCCCTGACCCTCTTCGATTCGATGTTGTCTGGTCTCTCTGAGATGTAAAAATATGTTGATATTACCCTCATACATTTTTTAGCAACTCCCATACTCTATGTAACAGTGTAATAGTCCATACCCTCTCTAAATGGTCAAGTATAGTCTATATGAACTTAATCCATAACTTTTTCCCCCTCATGTCCACTCACTCTGGTGAAATTTAGAGTGTTTTATAACTTATACTCCCTCATTAGGTATAACATAATTTTCCCAACCCGCCCTAGGGCTCTTTCTATAAACTGCATGAAGCAAGAAATTTTTTCTCAGAACTACTCTCATTCTTCCTCACTCGGCACTATTAGTGCCTTTAGTTCCACTACTAGAGGAACATCTATATCCATTCCCTCTTTTCTTTATCTCAATAAGAGTCTTCATGGAGATATATCACTTTAAACATAAATACATTTCTTAGGACACATAACACCACTTTAACATATTTGGGTAACAGGAAAAACACAATAAGGCATAATAAGGCTTCGTTCTAAATGCCGCCAAACGTTCATAACCAAGGCACTATCACTAACCATAAGAATCCTATATCTATGTCATGGTTTTCAAATAGTAAACTCTTTCTCATTATTTAAGTTCCCCATTAGACACCCATTTATTCTTGTATTGTATAATTATTTTTTCTAAATCCACATTAGGAACCTTTTTCATTTCAATTTCACAAGCAAGGAAAAATATTTCAGGTTCAAAAACTTAACTAGAACCTATTTTCCCATGAAATCCAAAAATGATGCATGACAAAAAATAATCCTAAGTTCCTAAAATGTTTCAATCATACTAAAATATCATGTAATTTTGGTCCATGAGTCAAATATCAGAAAATCTCAACAACAATAATCACATCAGACATCAAGTGTATCACTCAGGGTCAAATAACATCATCTGTAACAACCCACATGAGTAACAAAAATCCCGTACTCGCTACAAGAAATTTAACCTCAAAAATTGTTTAGCTACTCCCATACACTACCTCTTAACTACTCCCTGAGTCATCCTATTTTATTGTCTTTCTTTTAGAAATAGTAAGAAAAAATACAAATAAATAAAACTCTATTGATACCACCTTGTAACATCCCAAACAAGATTCCACACACCGGTTCCTTGATCCAGTTGGTCACATGACCTCAAGTGCACCTCCTTATATTCCAAAGGCTGCTGGCCAATAGTGAGGGACTAATATCGATCATGAGGAGAATACACCCTCTTAATTGAAGTAGTGCAATGGAATAAATACACAAACAATATCCAACAGATATAACCAATAATCAGAACAATACCAACATCACATGTTGGACAAAAAAGGAAATACAATATCCAAAACTAAATAGTAGATATGTCATACCGATGGGTGTCAAGTGTCAAGATGAAAAACCCCATAAATAAAAAATGACACCGAAAAGTCTCAATAGTTCCCAATCCACATATGGTTACCTCATCCTTGATCTATATAAACCCATCCATCTAACATATGGATCTTTCCATTATCATGTCCAATAATCATGAAATCTATTTTGGAACCATTCAAACAACTAGAGTGGGGTGTGAGTATAACTCGGTAGGCCACTACCAACAACATATAAAATAATAACAATTTAATAACAATATAAGCATTTGTATAAGGAATAAAACACAAGAGATAATGTAAAAAGTTTACATTTATTTCTATTTATTTAACAACATAACGCATGGTTTCCCATAGACACTTGATCTCAATAGATATATGACTTCCATTATTACCATTCATCATCTCAATACACTTATTAATGTCATTGTTAGCATTCATTGTTTCAAGTAACAAATGAATTCCATTGTTATCATTCATTATTTCAAGTGAAATATTAATGCCATCATTACCATTAAAAATTTCAAGCCACGTATGAATATCATTATTACCGTTCATCATTTCTTTTCACATATGAATTCCATTATTACCATTCATAGTTTCTCTTCAAATATAAATTCCATTGCTTCCATTAATCATTGAATTATATATATGAATAAAATTATTACCATTTACTACAATTTCACAATTACTGCGACAACTCATTGATTAAATCACTAATTAACTAATCCAATTTAACAAAATCATATTCACACCATTTAATTAATTTATTTAGAAAATATTTAATCACATCAATCTAACTAATTTTATCAATAATTAATTATTCACCTCAATTACATTAATTAATTAACCAATTAATTAATAAAATTAATTCCATTAATTACTTCACTGATTAGTTAATCACATAAATCAATTACATAACCACAACACTGTCCCTTAATTAATTAAAAAGTTAATTAAATTTAAATTAACAATCCCAATATCCCTATAATTAATTCAATTATTAATTATCTCAATTTTATAATCTCAATAACCCCAATTACATAATCCCTTAATTAGTTAATCTACCACATTAACTAATTCAATTTTATAAACATATTTTCTAATCATCTAAATGAAACTAGAAAATTACATAAATGTAATTTAATTCAAGACTTTGGGATTTTAATAATAGACAACCTACATTGAGAATGGTGATGAACTCTCACCAATGGATAAACCCAATTTGAATAGAATATCCCGAAACAGGTCATTTAATAAGATCTTGATTAATTTAAAATATATAAGATATAAAAAAATAGATATAATAAAACCATGATCTAGATACATTATGAAAAAAGGAAAAAATCCATTTAGGGATTGGAGAAGAATAGAAAACCAATAAAATACCAAATGGGATGATATTCACATACTAGTAGGGGTGAAGATATTTGATTTGTGTTTAAAATCAGGAATAATGGAGGTCTTAATCCCTAGTAATTCATTCAGGAACCTCTAATATTGATTGGAATTTTTAGGGGATGAGTGGGGGTTTATTTGGGGATGATATAAGGGTTCAAGTATTTTAAAATCTAATTTTTAGTTTAAATTAAATATAGCTATGGGTTTTCAAGGTAGGTACACAATGTTTTACAAAATATGCACATTAATATTGAACCTCTTCAATGGTGGGTGCACAGTTTCTCATTTCAGGTCACCCGGTTTGACACACCATGCGTGAGCTGTCCAAACCCTCTCTATCCAAGGTTACGTAGTATACTAATTCTAGGGTGTATGGTTTTGTAAAACCATGCACCAACCATGAACTGCCCAATATCATTATAATATTCTATAGTTTTTACCCAAACACACCCAATATATTAACCAAACAAAAATTACTCAAAAAAGTCAAAACAGTGCCTATAAAAAATACCGTGAAATATCTATAAAACGTTTGGTTCATATAATTATTTAGTGAGTGGAAATTTAATAAAGTAAATAATATATTATACTTTAATAATGATAAATATTTTATAAAAATATTCTATATTTTCATTAAATACAAAATTATAACTATCTGGGAGAGACAGTGATGGAAAAAAATAATATCAGTTCATGTGGCAATAGTCTTCATTACACATGAAAGATGGATTCCTTTCCCTTTTGATAGATTTTTTAGATGAATATAGGTTATTAATTTTTCATAATGACACCTAAGTGTATGGTATATGCTAAAACTTTTATATCATCATGGTTAAATATGATTTGAAGGTGTTGGAATAAGATATAAAATAAAAAAATGTTTAAAATGATACATTTTTGTTGGATAACCTCTTAGTATTTACACAAAAATACCTCTTATGATGTTTTAATGATAATAAAATTCTGTTGGGATATGGAGAGGGGTGTAAGGAATGTATTTTTAAAGTAATTTTCTAATCCAAAATGTTTTTGAAGTTTGAATAAAATAAAAGAGGGTTCTTCTTTTTTATAAGATAGGGGAGGTGAACTCTTGAAAATTTATAAAAGAATATATTAATATAACTTAATTTTAATTTCAAAATGACTCTAAACTAATATTTCTAGAAACTAATATTTCTATGGATAAAAATACTCTCAAAAAATAAAATGTGGACATGTTTAGTTAATGGTTTCATCCCTATCTTTTTTAAGCGCCCATTAAACCTATGTAATATTACAATGATAATAATGTTTTTTCATAAATAGGGAACAATATTGTAACTATAAAGGAAATAACGGTCCATTAATGGACTATGGTTGATTTTATACACCATTACCATTTACTTTATAAATGATAAGTTTTTTAGACATTTTAAATCATTTAAATAAACCTTATTTAACTTAAAATATCATTAATTTAATTTTTGACACTATGAATTTAATTTGACATTAATAACATCAATGTCAAAATTGAAATAAAACTTTTTTATGTAGATTAAAAATGATATAATTAAGTAAAGAAAATTGGGACACTATAACTCAATAACATAATATTTTTGTAGATTTTTTGAAATAATTTTAATAATTTTTCAACTGTTACCACAAGAACTCGATCAATGTCTGATTATTTTTTATGGTAATTATTTCATCAAACACATTTATAAATAAATTTCCATGATGAGAAAACAATTTTCCTTTCATATTAATAGTTAAAAATTAAAACTTCCTCAGTTTTATCTCCATTTAAAAAATATAGTGATAGTAAATCCAATGGAATTGCTTTTTTGAAATTTTATTATATAAAATAATATAAAGCTTAAAATCAATTAAAAAAGGAAACAGAAGGCCAAATATTCTACATTTTAATTATTTTTATGAGATACAGTGATCCAATTTAGTGAATATAACTATTATGGTTATTATTCTAGTTATTATCATCTTATTTTTTCCTTAATTACCTAATTTACCCTTTTCCTTGGTAACAAAATTTATTAAAGTTACTATTTTAATGTATAAAAAGGGACCTATTTACCAAATATGCACCCAAATATTCGAAAAATAGATTAAATTTCTATAAATTAAATAAGAAAAATTTTTATAAGTTAATGTAAAATAAAATAGAAATAGTATGATGATGAATGGGTTTCCATAAAAATTCCCTTTTGAAAGAGTAAAATGCTTTTATAGTAAATTCCAGTATAAAATTAATTTAAAATACTAATAGCCATATTATTTTAAATCAAAATTATCTAAATATATTTTATAACTAATCGAAAATATAATATTACTTTCTAAATAACTACAAATAAAACAGTGTTTTCAATATACATCAATAGTTTTCACTATTCATTGAAAAATATGAATTTTCATAAAATTATACAAAATTAACCCTAATATAATATTGAAATGAATATATAAAAAATGAGTTCATTTTTTTAAATAAACTTTCTAATTTTTCCATAAATTAATGATAATATTATTCTCACAAAATCTATAAAAATACATTTTTTTGGAAAAAAATATTTCTAATAAAAAATGAGTTTACTAAAAAAGACTTCTCATCACTTAAGAATTAATCAATAAATTTTAACTGATTAGGACCAATATATATATATATATATATATATATATCTCATAATAAGAATCATCTGATTTGTACTTTCCAATTCAATGACTAGGTTATAACTTTTGTATCTAAATTACAATATTTCATAGTTTTTTTTAGCTCGGTTTTTGGAAATTTTCAGGCTATAAAAAATGTCATTATTTTATAATCATGGGATATTACACATAGTACTCCAATGTATCAACACACCATGCATTTAACAACCTCATTAGTCATCGTGTTCCTCTGATGTTCATTCACCAGGATCCTTATCTAATTTCTCCTTATGATTAAAAGCATTTACAACTCATTACCATTATCTAGTGCATAAGATATCTCAAAGTCGAATGTCTATATAAACTCAAACTAGAGAATAATCCTAACATTGTGGTCACACTATGTGAAGACATAACGATGTCTCTTGTGTTCCATGTACAGAAAATATTATCACATAAGAGATAGTGTCACAATACTTTACATTTTGTACTATGACCACCAACTTTAAGTCATTTGTAGGGATGTTCCTCCCATGGGGTCAGAACTAACATGGCCTAGAAGAAACTAACATCTCCCTCTATATCATAAATTCTCGGAATATAATTCTTTATACATCAAAATATAAATCCTAACCAATCCTAGGCCTAGTAATAATAAACAAAAATGTTTTATTCAGCCACCACTCCATCTTAAGAAATGCTTAATAATATTGGTCTGACCACTAGAACTTAACTCCCTTCATCATTAACATAGTCATGGGTGGTTGAAAATGGGAGAATACATAGATGAGATGTTTTTATTATCCATCTAAACCCATAAATCTTTTGATCTCAAACATGTTTCAAGGGTATGTCCATTACTTCATTGCCTAAACATTCTCTAGGACCAATGATATAAAAGTCTCCAAAACCACATGGCATAGGAATTTTACCCCATGTATCAAAACATTATTCATAAAAACAATGAATTAATGTTTATGTTATTTAATTTCACTTAGTAAAATCCCAATATATATGGAATTATACTATGAGGATGGTTATTTGATATGTCTTTTTTCAATGAACACCATAAAAATGAGTTTAGATATGAGTGGAAGATCAGGTTCATGATAACCTTGAACAAAAAAATGTATTTTTTATTCAAAAAAATCACAATATACTCATATATCCTATAACTTCTTCTAAATTATATATTTGGAATGTGCTCCTCTCAAACCCAATACGGGTGATTGTGTGATCATTAATCAATCTTATAGAACTACCCAGATCCTCATAAATGAAACACAAAGATAATATATCATAACAAAATATTCATATTCGACAATGATCTGTAGATAAAATTTCAAAAATTTATATAGATTACAAGACTACAATATACCATTTTGTGAAAAAAAACAAGTGAATCTCATATGGAAGTACTCATCTAGATAATTACCTTATTATGAAAGTCCTCAAGATGTACCTTGATCTCCATTAACTCTGAAGGATTGAAATGATAAGGTGGTATTGAAATAGGTTATGCAACTAGAATGAGTTCTATCTAAAATTAAGCTCCCATATCAAGGGGAATTCCTACTAAGTCATTGAGAAAGAAATCCTGATATAGATCTACAACTATAGGTTAGACAAGTTAGTGTCCAGTGATCTTTTGTAAGAGATAAGACTATAATTTAGATTGTGATCCTTAAAAGCAAGAATATGTTTGGAAAAAATCTATGTTCTCCCAGTCCACACACTCCATTTATCATATAATTCTCTCCCTTTAGTGAAATACAATATAATAATCTCTAATAGATAATAATGTTAGATCTAAAGATTATCAATATGACTATTCTTAGAATCACCTCTAAGTTTATAATCTCTAGAATGTTAAATTACAATAGATGTTCATAGTTTTCCTTAACATTAGTAAACTCTAAGAATAAATTAATATAGTCCAATTTCATGCCTAGTGATTTATAGATATAATTAAACTGAGAAGAAAACATGACTGGTGTGTCATTCCTAGCAAGAAACTATACTGATATAAATGAATATTACACAATAGTATAAAAAATGAAATAGAAAGCATATATGTGATCATTATCATAAAAATAATAGTATATGTAACCTCACCACTAACATATATATTACAATATGTAGTATCAAATCATTAGGGATCATCTCTATGACCCCAACCCAAAGTCATCATTGTTTGGGAAGTCTACATCCTATAATGTGGTCCCCTAGTTCAAGATTAACCTAATCTCCCAGCACTCATCGGTGAAACCATCAAGTAAAAAACATGAATTATTACCATGAATTCCTCAATGGTGTTACTCCATAGAAAAAATATTTCATGAATTAACATAAAGTATCATTTTCTTATAATTTAATCTCATGTTAGAATCATCTCTCATAGACGACAATAAGGAGGTTAGTTCTGACCTATCTTCCCACCACCTTGCTTCTGAAAATTATATTTACTCTTCCTAATAACAAAGGTGTGTCTCATATTAGTAATAAGAAAATTATTCAGTGATCTTCTATGTCATGGATATAGTCATACAATTGTTTCCTCCTCTACCCCCTCATCAACAGTCATGGCCTTGTAAAGAACATGTGCATTCATCATTTCTTCAACGCACCTAACATGATATCTAATATTTTTGAGAAGGTATGTCCTAACATTCTATGACATCTAAATCTAATTACCATCCAAAAGTGTAGAAGAATAAATTAATAGTTGGAATATATTATAATACAATGTAAAGACCACCGACTATTTCTATAACACCATGAGTTTTTTGGGACATTCTAGCTTCATCATGTCAAAAAATAGTACATGAGAAATAAATCCTTATGGGGAACCCAACTGATACCCTCTCATATTCCCAATTCAGAATCTATATTCCATGATTTCATATAATTTTTAAAATCATATTGTTTTCTAGAATCAATCACCCATCGATGGGAGTCTAGAACAACTCAAAAATGATCTTGATATTATCCATCTAGTCCTCAACATCCTACGAGCCACCAATACCCTAAAAAGATGGATAATAATAGAGATGTAAATCTCATTAATGGTCTTTCCTGGTCCTCTGGATGTTTACACCATGAATAGGGATAATCTAAATGAATCTCAACTGAATGTGATCTACATATCGAATCACTTGTATTATTATAAAAGTATGTTAGGGTATATCATCTTTCACCACTTGTTGTGTAATATGTGCTTCATCCCTAATGGTATCCTCTAGACCTACCTCAGTTGGTGGCCCCCAAAATTATCTCCATGTTTAATTTTTTAAAATTATAGAATAATTTTGTAGACACCTATGTTTTTTATCATGATAGATCCAAAAAAGTCTATAAGATCTCCCAAAGGTTCTCTTAAGAGGTTACCCATAAACCATATGTATATCCCACCTATAACTATCCATGTTTTTCTATACCTTCACATTATTTATAGTTAAATATGTAAACAATATATAACATCAGGATCAGTTCGAACGATTATTTTGAATAGATATATCATAATAGCATGGAAAACAGACATATCACATATCAAAAATTATATTTTTACCCAGAATAGATAAGACAATACATGAATTTAAATAGAGAACAAGTATAATACATATAATAAGTATATATTTGGAATGTGATCCTAAATTCTTTGTCATGATGTATGAACACATGCCAAAACCCATCAAATACTGATAGTAATCCAATTAATGGTAACTCATAGGTTTATTACGTATGAGCTGGCCAAGTATATTGAAAAAACAATGCATGATTCCCATATAGTATATCTCTTTTCTACTACATCTCATGTTAGTCTAAAATAAAATAATAAAAATTTCCTCTATCGTAATTTTTTAATTTCATGACATGAACCACTAGGTTTTGTCTGGAAAGTTACATGACCTCATGTTGACCTCACAATATACAAGAAGATATTGACAACAAGTTAGGGTCTAAACACCCTCAATTGGTAGAAAATACCCTCGCTATTTAATTATCTCTAATAATATAGGAGTAAAAAAATCAATTTTGAAATTATAAAAAAAAAATATCAATTAGAACACATGTCATATAATAGATAGACAAATGGGATTCCAACAATGTAAGTTGGCCTAAAGTATATAATGGATGAATGAAATTAAATGTAGTAGTATTAGTTTTGAGTAGGCTTAGGAATCTCCATATACATTAATCCTAGATGTCCCCATATCCTTATCTTAGGGTCCATTGCCTTCACATTATCCCCATATATGAAATATACACATCCACTGATATTCCCTTATAGGGTGTGTGTAGAAAAATAGTAGGACACCACCAATGTGTCCATAACAACGGTTCAAATAATATATAATAGTGTATTTCATAAAATATGTAAATGCTAAAATAAAAAATAAAACCACTCATGCTTCATTTCATCATGCACTAACCAAGAATCCATGATCCCTAGACCAAACATTATTTAGATCGATGTTAGTAAGGTTATTGATATCAATTAGTACATGTTTCACTTTTAATGAAATGCCACACATCCCACCCTGAATGTGGTCATTATTAAGAACACCATACACCCCACCCTGAATATTATCCTTTTATGATAGTAATTCCCACCTGAAACATTAAACATACATGGATAACACATCATTACTAAATGGAATTTTTCCACTATATCTTGTAGTGGATTAATTATAAATTCCCTTTCATTTTATACTCCCATGTTAATAAACATGACTATGATTTGAACCCTACCATCAAATAAGATATATTTCATATCCATCATCTATCACCATGTTCCCCCTCCAAGGTGATGTTAAACTGAAACTAGGAAATTTATTAACCCTGATACCAGAATCATGGTTCCACAGGCTATGTAACACAATAATAAATATATATCTTAGAAATGATCATTAAGTAATATCATTAACATGTCTAAATTGTATACACACAAATCATGAGGTCAAATATCAATTATGGGTGTGAAGGGCTACTATCAGACCCACAAGAAACATACATCAAGAATAGGGTATCAAGAATAAACCATCAAATTGTCAAAACATCATATATAAGGTAAAATATGGAATGGATCTTTCTACCTCATGTTTGATGTCTTTGTTGAGTTGATTCAAGTGTGTTTCCTCATAAACCACTTTCACACACCAACTGGAACAAGACTGATCACTAATGACTCCTAGAATTGGTGTCTTGTAAAATAATATAATTTCTACAAAATCAAACAAGGAAGAAAAATCCATGGGGCAGAATAGAAAATAAAACATTATTACTTCCAGCAATGGTATAATCTGAGATAGGTTTAAGGGTAATGAAATGGTCACTTTTTGATAGAAACAAGAGGATAATTCACTGATACAATACCACATCGATATTATTTAATTCCACTAATCTCCAATAAGGTCATTGATACCCCAATTATATAGTTACCTAGATATAATACAAAAGGTATTATCATTTAACTAACAATGACATCATTACATGATCAAAGAATAACAATGTGACTAAATTCCCCTAAATAAGGAGACTCATCAATGACATTCATTGAATCACCCAAATATGAATGTACTAGTGAAGAAGGGTGAGCTACTGCATTATATTCATAAATAAGAATACAATATTGGTTGAAATGAGGATTTAATAAAGGTTAATTAACAAGACAACTCATCATTCAAATGGGCTTACAATGTTTCATCTATGAATATAAAAAATAAATAATTGTTATGTAAGGGGGATGATTTGATTAATAAGGGTTAATAATCAGTTAATATTCTCATTAAATACCCCACAAATAAAAAATTTGTGTCTTAATTTTTGTTTTTATTAATATTAATGAATATATAAATCCATTTTGAGTATTTAAAAATGAAACATTCCCATCACCACACCATACACAATGACTGGGACTTGGCCAGGGTGTACTTTGACCTAACCATGAACAAATCTTGAACCTACAATGTATTTCTAGGTAATTGTATGTTTTCCTCGATAACCTTTACCTATATTTCATGGGTTGGGTTGTAAATCCATGGCCAATAAGAACCCTGACTGAGTACCATGTGTTTTGAAATGCTTGAAGAAGCTATTTTGCATGATACTTTTCAATATGACAAGTAATGTTGTTCTACATTCCCATAGTCACATGCTTGGAAGGATTTTTAATATCCCATTAATCATAATGACATTTCTATAATCACCAATGATATAACTATGGATTTGGTGTTTCATTTTATGAAATATAAATAACTAAAAACAAAATTAGAGCTTTTATAATCCACATAAAGCTCCAAATGATCAAATGAAGAATGGATCAACTCAGAAAAAAGAGAGATATTAAGGAAAACATAGTTCTGATAAAATAAATAAATAGTCTATGAATTTTTTTTCTGATACACTTAATCATGAGGTGAAATTAAACCATATTATAGATATATATAATTATATTATATGTGATCAAAAATTCTTATGAGAATCACTAGATAATTTTATTTATAGATGTGACAATTTAATTATCTTTTTAGATGAGGAAATGGGTCATTTATTGATGTGGGAGGAATATTTTATGTACTTTTTTATATTACCATTGGAGTATATCCTTTTTTGATGAATAATTACCTATATCATAGTAGTATTAACTAGTTAATATGAATAAATCTAAGTGTTTTAGAGATAATTTCATAATGCATCTACTGTTAAATCTTTCAGTATTTCAATATATATTTCAGTAGATAGTTTGGGATGAATCTAATAGATGAGATAATTTTATTTCAAGGGAATAATTGATGATTATCTCTGATCTTAATTCACATTTCACTCCCCATTGTAGAAAAGTTTTTAGTAATATTTTGGGAACCAAATACCTTTTAGGTTGTCATTCCATCTTCAGATAAAAAGTTATACATAGAGAAATATGTAGGTTTTTAATAATTTATTAATATATAAAATTAGTTTTTATGGTAGGAGTTTTATTGACCATACATGTTGAGTAGTGTTTTTATAAAACCATATATACCACTATATTATATACATGGAACCATTTTTTCCCTTTTAGGGAGACCATTTAATTCATCCCTTTCCTGGATAGAGATTAGGGATTGATAACTTATGAGTGCCAAATGGGTTTTATTAGTTATTGAAAGGATAAAAAGTTATTTGTGATCATGAAGTCACCCTAGAGTTATCATGAGTTTTATATAGGTGGAATATATTGACCATTATGGTTTGAGTACATGAACCACATATTCTAGAAGGCCTCATAACATAGTAATTTGATTATATTTAGATTGGATTGAATGATATATCTTGGTTCATCAACCCATTCATGATTAAGGAAATTATATGTGAGTTTGATTATCATCCATCATTACACTAATATATTGACCAATATCACAAAAGTTTCCATTTTTTAATTTTTATAATATATGTGCAAGACCCCTAACAAATTATTTACAATAATGTTTTATATTTTAAGGATGGAAATAATTTTAATTAGTACTTGATATCAATCAATGATTAAAAAAGTAATATCCTTTATTATCATATAATTACCCTATTTAATGTTTTATGGTAGAATGGGAATATCTAGAATTTCTAAAGAGAATGGGAGATCTCTATTCAGGATTTATAACCTCTCATATTATAGGAAATTAACTAAATGTGGGTAGGATGTAGTAACTATTATTATTGAAATAATTTCCTTAATGTTTTTTGTATTTTTTATAGTGTTCATAATAATACTTCATTTTTATTTTAACTGAGAACATTTAGAAAATAAATAATATTTAGAGATAATATTTTTTAGAAATTTTCATGAAAAAAATTAATATCCCTTATATGGTGTCCACAATTTAACTTTAAACATCTCAATTGTGTTTGGAATTAATATCATTTATTGAGAGATGAATATGTTTTATTGATAGGATTTGATCCCCATGACCAATAATTTGAAGTATTTATTAAAATAGTAGATTAATCCAAAAAAATATTATTATTATTAATTAACAGTGGTGATATGAACTCGGAATGGATTTAGGGTATTATCAATTATTATTGGGTTTTATAAGTGGATATAATTACAGTACTTAACTAGTAATTCATTAGACAATAAAAATATATTTTAGTCAATTCAATAATTATGGAAATCCATTTTTGTAGATTAGTTCCACCACATAGAATCTCCCTTTATTTTTTATTGGGAATGAATATCCCCTCTCTCATTTATATTAGTGTAAAATAATAACACATTAATTCACCTCTTATCAAATAATAGTGGATTGATCATTATTTAGAACAGATGTTGAATGTTGATAGAGAAGAAATTATTGAATCTTTGGCTTCACACAAACCAATTTTGAAATTATAAATGTTTTCCCTCATAAATAATATAATAAAATATAATACAAAATGAATAACATTCTAAATAATTATATTGATAATAAACCAAATTATTATAAGGAAAATATAATAATATATTATTCCATGATGAAAATTCTCTCCCATGTCACACACATAATTAATGAATCATGAATCATTTTTTTGTGTTTTATTTGTTTTAATAATAATATTTTTAAATAATAACAATGATAATTTTTATATAATTTGAAATTAATTATATCTTTTTATGAAATTATCCTAAATTTTTTTTCCTAAAATAGATTCAGGGGAAATTCAATATCATTATGAATTTATTTTTTCAATTTTAGGATTATTAGATTTCTTTCCCCTTTAGATTCAAAAAAACATGATGCTATTATGATATAAATTTTTTGAATGATTTATAAATTAGATTATCTTATCAAAACTACTTGAATGGTGTATAATTTAATTTCTAATATTTTCTCCCTATATTCAATTTACATTTTTTTGGAATTGTTTTTGGGTAGAGAAACTCTACACTATTCATCATTAGTCATCCTTCTTTTCCTTTAGAGCTACAGGGTGACCTTAAAATTTGAATGGGGTGAGTGGAAATCAGTGGTGTTGAAATTATTTGGACTATGGTATAAAGAGGGAACCTTGGAAAAAGTTTGATTATAGTTTTAATGATTAGTGGTAACAAAACTATTTGTTAGACTAAACGAATATTGAGGTGAAACTTGAGGTCACCCATTGTGGTGGGGTGAGGAGGGAAGGTTGACAAGAGTTCATGAAGGATATAATGTATTTTGGTGTTAACAGTAGGACTAATTTAGTTATTAAAGTAGGATTTATATGATTTTATTGAATACATCGCATGTAGTGATATGGGTCACACACAATGTATTTTATTATCTATGGTGTTATGATATGTAATTTTATAAATATTACATAAAATATAAGATAAATTTATATAAATTTTCCTCTATTATTGAGTTCCTTAATGTGTAAACTGTGTGCATTCCATTCTATTATATTCAACCCATAAGATATTTTATATAGTGAAGATGTTATATATTTTTAATTGAGCTATTAAAAATGTATAATTTGTACATAACAAGTATCCATTAGGACTGATATGACATATATCATTTCTTAATCACATTTTACAAATAGGGAGAAATACTAACATGTTTCTAATGTACACATAAACTATCCCTCATGATTCCACATTCCATGTACCATAACAAGAAACATTATGTATATAATTTACATGTGTGATAAACTATAGTAGCTTGTTACTAGATATTACCAACATATATATGTTATGTACTTCTATATATGTGTCTAGTTATGGGATATTTGTAGTTCTCATTACATATTATCTCACGGGATCATGTTTTTTATTTATGATTCATCTATTTGATGTGTTTTATAATTTTATAACTTGATGGTAAAAAATTCCTAATCATTTGGGGATAGCTTCCAAGGATCCTAAGGAAATATATTTATATTCCATTTTTGATATGACAATGTGATCAATATGGTGGATATAATAGATATAGGGTTGCAAAACCCCTAAAAAGTTACCTTCTATGGGTTATTCATCAACATTAAAATTGTTTTTAGGTAACCAATCCAATATTGAAGTGCGGGTCCTCTAATATGGGGTAGTTAACCACATCCCCTACATCAAATTACATATGATGTTGCTCAATTGGTCAATTAGGTTTAATGCTTCCTTGATTAACATAATATTCAATGAGGTAGGAGTTCCCCATAGTTGATACTAATGGGGGATGATCTGAGAGTTCATGAAGTGTGGTAGTTTTTGTGATTTGGGTTTTATAGTGATATTACTATTAATAGTTTTATGGTATTTGATTTTTTTTGGAACTGAGAGGTGGTGGATGATGACCTACTCATCCTTGCTTAGCAATTTTAATTAAATAAAATCTTATTTTATACTATTGAGTTAACTTTTTTACTTTTTTTTATTTCAACAAATTTCCCATAACTAGACACATATGACATGTGGATGTGAATATGACAAGTGGTTAAAAGGTAAATTTAGGGGACATGGAGTTAAGGAATATTTTATCTTAAGAGAGATATTATAGGATTGTTGAATATTGGGGATAAAATGATATGTAGATCATCTATTTCACATTTATCAATTCTTTATTAACTATAGGTTATTGAAGAATGTATTTTTCACTTATTTGTTAAATTTTTGTTCTTTTACTCAATTGATATATTTTCTTCATCACATGCATGTAATACTATAAATTTTCATTTATATATGGGTTTCATTGTTCTATACATTATCTGAAAGATTTTTGGTTATTTGGGTTTGTAGGATAATGCATCTAATTTTTTTATGCCTTCAAGTGTGTTTATAACTAACCCATGGATTATTATAAGAGGTCATAGGATAGAAATAGTTGGAATAAAACCAATAAATGTGGGTTTTTTGGGGGCCAGGTCATGTCATAGAAGCTAATACATGAAATTTATAAATTTTAGAAAGCCATAATGTGCCAAATTTGAAAGGTTGGTTGATGATTTTTAGGATCCAATGTGATAAGTAGTTGTGGATTTACCATCGAGAAGTTGAATAAAAAATCACTTAGATGAGAAAATAAAAAATCGTTAATGGTGATTATGATGAGTTTTATTGAGTATATATATATTTATAAATGTGATAAGTTTATTCAAAATACAAAAAATGACTTTTAAATCTAATGAGAATTGAAACTTGTGTTTTTTGTAAAGCTGAAACATATATTTTAGTAATTTTTATCTATTATATATAATTTTTATATGAATTTAATTTTATAATAGTTAACTGAATCATGATTTATTAAATAATTATACTTTAATTAGATGTGAAGTCATGAGAGTTATATTTTATGAGTGCATATAGAAAAATAGGGTGATTTTTTATATCATTAAAGTATTTTATAATATTTCCTTAGATAATAATAAATCATTGAGAATTTTTTTATAGATAATTAATTTAGTCCTTATTAGATTTTAATTTATTTTTTATTTTTATAGAATACATCAGTAACCATATTTGAATAACTATAATGATTTATTTGATATATTTTAATGTCTAAAATATTGTAAAGGTTGTGTTAAAAAAACATTAATCTATATATTATTGACCTAAAATTTAAAAAATGTGATGTAATTTTTCTTATTACGGGATGAATAATGTTCAATATGTAACATATAAACAAAATAAATTATCTTAAGGATACATAATAATAAATTTTTATAAATTAGTTTTAGGATTGCCTGAACAGAAGAATATTAGGCCTATGTAAGAATAAATTGAACCATCAACTAGATTTGTAGATTTAAATTCTTGGTTTTAAAGATATGATTTGATTAATTTGGATAATTTAGATGAATATACTAGATATAATGCATTTTTTAGAAAAATATTCCAATGGTCAGATAATATTAATTTATTTTAGTGTATAAATATATTGAGTTCACATTTGTGATTGTCTATGTTATTTCGTATTAACTAGATATTTATAAAGTGAAATATCATAAGAAATGTTTTATTTTTGAATATATTCAATGTCTATTTTGGGGAATGACTTAAATGGAGAACTATATTCATTATTTGAGATGATAAAAAATTGGAATTATGATGAGTTAAATTGAAAAATATTTTTTCATATCATTATTATTGGAACTTGGGTATTTATGAGTTATGATTTTATCGATCTCAATTGAATAACACTAGATAAAACATCATGGGAAATCCAAAATTTGGATATGGATTTTTTAACATGTGATCAGATAAGAAAATAAAATATAAGAAAAGAAGGATAAAAATAGTAGAGTTTTATAATATCCCATTTTTAAAATTATGTAAAATATCAACACTTATATTACCATGATGATTAAAGGCAATTATTTATTATTTTTATATATTTTAATTATCAATTGAATAGTAAAAGTAGATCATGTGGAATCTTATTGTTACAATTCATTGATCATTCTAATGAAAGAAATCATAAACAACATTTAATGATATAAGGGAATATTAGACATTACATTCAATATATTAATGTACAATATATTACTTACCAGTATGTTAACTCTCTTAGAATGATTTAAATATCCATACATTAATTTGGTTTATTTTTGGGAATTTTTAAGAAATTTATAATCCAATTAGAAACCTGGTGTTAAAATGAATGGATCTATATAACATGGAATATCTATCGATAAATATTTAAAGGGGGTTAAATATGATATTCTCCATTCAATTTATGATATAATTTGGTTCTATGTTTTAGATTTAATTGAAAAAAATAATCATTTATATAGTCTCTAATATTATGGGTGAACCTTGTAAAAATATCTTATACAACTATCTTATAATTTTTTTATAGTGTGACTTTTGGAGTAAAAAATGAGGTAAATTTATCTTCATAATTATAGTGGGTCAAATAAATTATTAAATAATAGTCTCTAAAAATATATCCATAACCAATTTTCACCAATTATTATGGATGAATGACATCATTGGGACTAATAAATGGTATCATAGTTGAGTGTTAAAATTATTTTTAATATATATTATTCCATAGTGTTTCATATATTAAATATGGAGTGAACAGTTGAGTAATTTAATGATTTTTAAATGATAGAAAATTTAGAGTTTAACACTATCAAATAAAACATAGAGACTATTAAAACCAACATATTGATGAGTAGGAATATAATAAATTAAACAAATTTGAATAATATCTCATATTTGATAAAAAAATAAGAAGGTTTAACAATAATTGAGGGTAATAAAAGTTAAGAAAAATTATATTATTAATCTTTTTAATTGTTATACTAGGTATAATGTCTTATAATATTATTTGAAATTACATATTTAATCACTTCTTAAGATCATTTAGAAATAATATATACCCCAAAAAATCCAAATTAAGTTATTTTTCAAAAATAAAATATCACCATAAAATATACCAATCAAAATTTTCAGATACAAATTTTTGTTCATCTAGGATCAATAATATATAAAATGCATAGTATTGGATAATGAATAATGAGATTGAGATTTAATGTATTTTAAATTTTCTAGTTTATAATAAACTGTTCAATGTTGTATATGTCTAAGAGAAATATTCATTATCCTATTAGAAAATATAATTTTATGAAGAAGTAGAATATTAAAAAAATTATGATAAATTTTAGTCAATAAAATTCCCGAAATAGAGGATTTATGTGTTAGAATAAATAAAAAATGATTCCATTTTAATCGCGTGGTAAAGACTCACTAGAATAAAATATCAGAACTAGGATAATATCTTAGTGGGAGTGAATTTCTATTAGTATTGTAGTAATAATATAATCGGTTACTATAGTAGGACTAATGTTCATCCCAAATGGGCTTTTGGCCCACAGATATATCCCATTATGAAGTATGTATTTTGTGATATGAAAGGCATTTGGTTAATGGAAGGAATTCATTCCATAGGAAATGAAACCCACAAATTAGTGAATGTAATTCTTACTAAGAGTATCCTAGAGTGTATATATCATATAATAAGTGGCCTCCAATGTAGATCCAATTGAATAAAAGAACTTAAGGAGGGATTTTGCTATCATTCCATTAGTGGGCGCATCTCTGCGCATGGGAACACTAATCTTTTAGCAATTAGAAGGTAATAGTTTTGATGCAGACATGAATATGTACTATAGAGGGGGTGTTCTTGTGTTTTTGAATCTACATATAGTTTTAGGTTCCAATCCCTCTGGATGTTTGGGTCATGAAATTTAGGCTTTGTGCATCTATCCATCCAACCCATGTAATGGTTCTCTCTATAACTAGTTAAAAAGGAAAATATCAAGAAATAAAAATTAATAATATATGGAATTAAAGAAATTATATCCATTGTAATGTAGAATTAATAGTCAGAGATAATATAAATGAGTAAAAATGAACATAATAGTTTCATATGATAAAAATTAATGTCCATTATGATTATAAAGTGTATGTTGAGTATACTAGAATATAAAATTAATAAATAGAGAAACCATTTAAATATGAGAATAATAAAACAAATTTAATGTCCCATGGGGTAGATTTAGTATGGATAATTTTGATTCATTTCAACAGTTTTATTCATAGACTACTAAAGAAACAAATTAATATAATAATATATATAGATAAGAGTACTAATTATAAGATAAAAAATTCTCTTGGAAATAATGTGTTGAAACTATAGTGAGATATACAAGTTATTGATTTCTAGAAAAGAGTGGTAATATTTGATCAAGAAAAATATGTATTTAAAAATTCTATTTACTTGAAATTTGATGATTTTATAGTATGTTATAGAAATATATGTTTTGAGAAAAGTAATGAGGAAACCACGTAAACATCAATTGTGGGCTTGAGTGTGCACATGAATGTTAGATATATTAATGTCTCTAAATTATATTTTTTATTGAAAATTAATTTTTTTAATGATCGTGATTTTCTATGTAAATATATTATGTTTCATTAATTACTATTTTTGTAGTGAAGAGCTTAGGAAAAAATAAATTTATTTTCCATAATATTGGACTTAAATAAAGAAAATTAAGGCAAGAAATATATGAAATAATTTATTCATTCATGGGATATTTTTCATGGATTCAATATATTAAACTTAAAATGCACAATAATATTTTATAAATCATTAATAGATTTTATTTCATAGATTAATTCATTGAAAATTAATTTAAAAGACACTATAAGAGATTTTTCATTTAGAAAAATTATATTATCCACTCTATTATATGTATGTTGTTAAATTTTACTTTCAAAAAACATGAAAAAATAATCATGTTGTTAAAAAATATAATAAAAAATACACTTTTTTATTTTATTTTCTTCCTATTGTATTTTTGTGGATCAACAAAATTGATTATACAAATGTTTTTATAGAATAAAAAGAACAATATAAAATGTGTTCTATAAAATTTATAAAAAATATATTAAATAAGTAAGAAAATAAACTAAAACCTTCTTCATTCATGAATCTAAATAGGATACTTTTATTGGTTTTTTTAAAAACAATTATGTGAATAAATGGATGATCTCACGCCTCCCTTCTCAACTATGGAGGTTCTTTTATATTTGGATTTTCTAGGGTCACTTATTATCTAGGTAAAAATATGGTGGCTTAGTCATTGAATTAATTTATATGGTTTGGTTTGTAATTTAATTAATGAATTTGATCACCTATAAATTTAATGTTCAACTATTCTTATCTCTTTAATAGATTGGAATTCTAGATATGAGTGTATTAGAATTGCTATTAGTATAAGTGGGGATGCTATTGATATAAACAGTATATTTGGTGTTATAAACCAGTTTTATGTAAAATAATTACAATATTATATCAATAGAGAATCCATTTCATTATTATAAGTTCACATTTTCATAATAAAATATAGGCTATCAATAAAAACTAGTAAATTTTAGGAGAAATTCAAGCTTAGTTTATATAGATGAATAATTTTTGAAATTGAAAACTATAATTTATTGGTTTTAGTAAATCCTTTTATATTTTATTTATAAATATATTTAGATACTTGTTCCTAAAATTTATCTATTATTATTTATTTAAATCAAGTATCACTAGGAAGGTATATCAAAAGAAATTTTCCAAAATTATTAAACATAGCTTTTCATGATTATTTTTAATGCATTCCCATATTTATTGATCAATATTTATTTGTAAAATTTTATTTTATTATACATTTTTTAACAATGATAATTGAATGATCAATTGGAGTTTATGAGTGGTGTTGAGGATAATAGGTTTATAATAAATCAATAGTGGAGTATGTTCTATTTGAATCATAACTATTTTTTTTGCACCACAAAACTAATATCAATATGTTATTTCTTTTTTATTTGAATTACATTTTATATTTTTTAACTACTATGCATTTAAAAAAAATTTATCTCTAATATTTTTAGCAGATGTATTTCATTAGTTATGGAAAGTGAGAAGTAATTTCACAAGATCCTTGCTAAACATGTAAAGTGTTGAAGATGAGAGAAAAAAAATCCAATGACTGGTTTTCTAAATTTAGTACTAATAAGTAAATGGACTCTATTGAACATACCTACTATACTCTAGTAGTGATCCACCTAGAGTATAAAAGTAACAACTTACACTCACTAATGGTTTTTCAATACATATTATTAATATTTAGATTATATGTAAGGGTTTTATTTTTTAATATTTCATCTGAATATAATTCATAATTTTAGTATATTTAATCAAGTAGTAATTTTATATCATGTATACCGAGGAATTTAATATTTTAAAATTTTACAAAAATAAGATTCCAATTATCCATAGAAATCATCACTTAATCATCAGAGAAGGTTAACGATAAATTTTTGACTTCCCATCTAACACAATAATTTTAAATAATAATGTGAAATGTTTTTATAATTATTGTATATTTTTTTTAATATCACCCATTTAATGTATTTTATTTTTTTTTTAAAAATATATGTTTTATAGGACACTCTTTTTATCTAGAGATTCTACCTCATGTATTTCTATAATAACTATTTCGTTAAAATATTCTAAAACATTCATGAGAAATTTATATAATATCAATATATTACAAAGAACATAACATCTAGTAAAATAATTATATCCTTATAATTCATTCTAATAAACTATAGGGAATATGTATGAATATTTGTTTGAAAATAAATGACATATATGGATTATGATGCTATTTTTTATTAGTGTATAATATTAGTAAATATTTACATTTCATTATAAGAGTTCAATGAATATTTTATTGTAAATTAAAAATAATATGTAAAGTTTTTATAACTTATGGAGTGTTTTGGAATGATTTGATTTAAATAAATCATTTTTATTTGATATAAAAAATCAATTTCTATTTAAAGATATGAAAATATTTTTAGTATTTTTAAATAATTTGTTTATAATTTTTTTAATGAAATTGAAGTTGATAAGCTTGAATATTTTTAAGGGATGTTGTGTTTAGTATTCTCTACAACTAGAAGTAAATATTGATTAATAAAAAAATTTATTCCTTTTTTGAACTAACAATTTGGAAGTAGAAGCCTATAATGACAAAAATATATATCTTATGGTGATTGATTAAATGGAAGAACACATTTTTTGGTACCTATTTTATTCAAGAAGTTAATGTTTTTAGGAATATTAATTCAAAAAAAAATTACAAACCAATTATTTATTTCAGAGTGAATTTCAAAAACAATAAATTTTAAATTAAAATTGAATGGTTTCATTTTCATTTTATAAAGGTTTTAGACAATGTTCATCATAATAAGACAAAATTTTAATTAGAAGTGATTTTTTGAACCATCTATTGAAATAATAAAAATTATAGTTTAATTGTAGATTAATATATTTTTTGTAAACACCAAATAATGCTAATTATATTAAATTAATAAAAAAATATGTTCCAAAAATAAAAAATTCAATCAATTCTTAAAACATAATATTATGGTTAAATTTATTAATTATTCTATATTTGGTTACAAATTTCATTTTTTTTAATTTAAATTATCCTGATTTTAAACGTAATATTTTCATTCTTAATTTTATATGATTTAATTTTAAAAAATATTAATAATTTTTTATATACACAATAAATGTGGTGATCAGAATATTGTTAATCAATAGACCGTGTGTTGGATCTTTTTGAAAATTATTATATATATGTTTTTTATTTTTATTTTGAAAATTCATATTAATTTAAATATTGATATATTATGATATTGATTATAGTTTATTTCATTTATATGGAACAATTATTTTATAAATAAATTATCAGATATGGGAGTTTTGCAATCTAGAGATGAACAACTATACATTGATGAGTTGATATTTTAGTTTCCCTGAGTTTGGTGATGGTATGAAGCTTACTATTGGGATAAAATGTGTTAGTTTGAATTTAATTGTTGGGATATAATGTGAGATACATGAGGTAGATGATTCCCTCATATCCTAGACTTTAATGGTGACATTTAATGACCCACTCCCCCCAAAGGTTCCCCTCTAAGGACGATAATAAGAGAAGGTAGGGAAAGACACCTAATTACCACCTCAAATAGGCCATGTGATTTAGAAAATCACCATTGGTATGACATAGACACATATTAGACTCACTTCCCTCCAAGATATAATAAGGAGAGAGACAATATATAAAAATACAACAACACTGTATCATGAAAATAGATAGAGAGATCCCATAACATGCTTGTATTTCCAAATAATATGAAAATATTAATAACACTAAAAGTACCAAATGATAAACTCATAAAGGACCACAAATCCTAAAAATCTCATGAACAACCATAATCTCATAATGTCCATCCCAATAACCAACCCTCTCATTCTAACCTTGTAAACTATTTACATATATGTAGTGTAAGCATCAAATGCACTCTAAATAAGATCCTCCATGGATACACTCATGCAATATATAAAGAACGCATGGTAAAGCAAAGTAAAAAACATGTTAAAAAATGGGTTACCTAAATAGGTATTCCATGTTCCCAGCATCATAGTGTTTTTATCTCTTCATATATCAAAAACATGTTACAATAAAATATAATTTCAAAAAATGAAACCCTTATATAACTTCTCCCCATGTTTTCCACTCTACACTTACATTGTACATTCTGATCCATATCTCTCTAAATAGACATTTTCCAAAAGACACCTAGGCTATGCACCATCTCATGAATCTAGTTCATCATATCATATAATAAAATTCCATGCACCATGGGCATGAAGTCATTATATCATCCCATCCCTCATTTCAGGATAGTGACTGAGTGGTTTTTGGGAGCTACCAAAACCCGTATGTTGTGTATTATACCTTAACTCATAAGAACCCATACGAATCATACCTATAATAATCCTTAGATTACTATAATAGAGAAACATTTGACTGAAATAATCCCAATCGATTATAGTCCCCTACACACACATATATGAAAGTTAACCACTATGCATACCAGTACATGATACTATTAGGACATGAGAGAATGACTGTATGGGGTAGATAACCATCCATTCCATACCAACTAGGATATAGGGGAAAGTAATCTCATAGTGTCAGCTGGGTGTCAATCGCCCAACCAACATTGGTGAGGTGTAAAATTTATCAAATAACATACATGATATAATATATCTCAAAACCACATAATAATAATTAAACATTACATAGGCTCATGGTACCTATCATCTCTCATGCACTCGTATTTCGCTGATACAAACTAGATATCATTCAAGTACTCAAGAATTCAGGTATATTAATTTAATCAATTCTTCCCTTATAAAATTTCACTTTACATAAATTAATTCATTAGTCATTAATTATCACTATTCCACTTAACATTTCACTAAAAGCCTTGTGAAGTCTATGCCCTCTAGGAATTCCATGGTTCCATGAGTTTATCAACATCTTCATTCCATTTATTAAATATAAGATTGGGTTAAATCGTTTATTAATCATTATCATTTCATAACACCATGTACATTAAGAGTCATCCTAAACTGTCATAAAAATGATGCATAAACCATGAAAAACTAACAGGCTAAAGAAGTGGGTAAAGTAATGCAGGTTGAAAAGTATCCAAACCATCCAAATATTAAATAATAACAATATCAAGAAATAATCCACCATTTAGTACAACAATGGGGAATCCAAAATTTAACCTATTAAATCAATCCTAATTCTATACCTCAAACCACAATGCATATCACAATGCACCTATCCCTCTATCACAAACTTTAACAGCCACCACAAACCCTATTCGCCCCACCCATAACCCAATGAACCCTCGATCATCATAGGATCACATCATGTCACATAGAAAGGCTTACATAATAGAAAACCCAAGGCTGTAAAGAAACTAGAAAGATATTCAATAGGGAATCTTGGACCAAAAAAACAAGGAATCCTACCTTTACAAGAAAACGAATTTGACCATCCCCAAACATTAATTATTATCAAATACTAGTTTTTTACCATTTTAAATAACTAATTGATTTATCATAGGTTACAAGAACCTGAAACCTAAGAAATCATATATTAGAATATATATTATTTAAATAAGATCTAAAGAATTACATTATGTTATGACAGTTATAAGGAGGAATAAATTCATTAAGATGACACATTATTATTATCAGCAACCATAATTTCCATCTGAATTTTTTTACCCAATTCCATTAAAATAGAGAAGGTAAATATCAATTAAACATCCATCAAGCATCCATTGATTTCCATCAAATTATTATAATAATAAAAATTAATAAATTATACCCTTTAATGATTAAGATAATAACATCTACAAAGTTGCATTATTTACTATTTTCATAAAATTACCCTTATAAACCCATGTATAATAGAAATACTAACAAAAAAATAAAAATAGATAACATGATATCTATTAAAACAAGTGTAAAATGCATATCGCGGTGGATGCACATGTGATTGTTACAACCATAAAATATTTCTATTAATTAATCTAGATTGTTATTTATTATGGTTTATTCCACCATCATTTCAGGAGACAATTAATGAATAATTTATGATTTCACAATAAAATAATAGGAGAATAAATGAATCCCCTTCTTGAATGATTTCAACTTCTAAAATTAGAATGGAATAAAAAATCATATCTCTAATAACCTCTCTTGTAGGGAAACTATATCCCTGCAAGGTCATGATTCTAAAAAACAACAATGTAACCGCTTGAGAGGAATAGAGAACAACCACTATTGTATTTAATGATAAAACTGTAGGAAATAGACTAATCATAGAAGATACTATAAGGAAAAAATAATGAAAAACTTGCCTTGGATCACCATAGATCTATCATTGGAATCCTAGGATAAATCCCCATTGAAAGGGATTAAAAATACACTAATGCTGTATTTATGACTCCACGGGGTTGGGAGAGTATCAATGGTTTTCCTTAAAAATCACGGTTGTAGACCAATTTATAGACACGATGCTCGACCAGGATTTCTAGAATGAATGGGTAATTCAAATCATGAATGGATTGGTTTTTAAGATTCATTGAATAATGAATTGCCTCAATCCAAAACACCTATACCAACTCACCTCATGAACACCATGTTCACATAATGAGTTTTTAGGGTCTAATTCATCCTATCAAATCCTCGACCATTCACATCATGAATAAAATATGCACATCATGAATCACAACTCATCAACATCTCTTACACATGATGTAAATAATGACATCACGACATAGAAATCCCACTCAAGTCATAAACTCCTCAAGGAACTATATTCCAGCTCTAAAATTCAATTGAACGTCCTCTAGGATTACTCTAAGAACAAGGACCTTAGAAACACACAACATAATTTAATAAAGGATTCATGTCATTATATAATATACCACTCAAATAATTCTCATCTTTGATAATTTATACCTACCCTAGAGTTATGGAAACTAAAAAA
This sequence comes from Viscum album, assembly GCA_963277665.1. NCBI lineage: Eukaryota > Viridiplantae > Streptophyta > Magnoliopsida > Santalales > Viscaceae > Viscum > Viscum album. The sequence goes on from OY728164.1 coordinate 198,282,739, forward strand.
ATTCATCAAGATATCCACCATACAATACACCTCTCATGAATATCCCAATCATTAGGGCACTACCACCTCACTTAATGGAAAAAAGTTTACAGCCATTCCACACTAGAAATTTAAATCCAAACAGTATCCCTAGGAAGATACATGTCAAACAACAAATATATCCATAAAATTGGAATCAAGGAAAAGAAAACCATATCATATTCTAGATAAATGAAAAAAACTATAGTTATTTAAAAAAATAGATATAAAAATAAAACATATTTGGATACCTATCATGTATTTTCAACACAAATTCCCAATAACAAACATTTACACCTCCATGCCAAAAAGGACAAGAACTAATGACAAAACACACCCATGTAACACCTTCTCAAGGTGGTCCTATATCTCTAAAGGTCACCCCTCAAATTTGACATCATCGTCCACATAAATATCTCCCCAATCAATGATCTGAGAGTTTTTATAAAGATAATAGAGATGTTGATACACCTAGAAGACATCATGTGTCCTTCACATATTCATTGGAAGTGAAATCTGATACAGAATGTACACAATTTCATCTAACACATTGAAAGGCCCAACAAACTGGGGATAAAAATTAATCATACTTCCAAACCTCCACCAAACATGACTGGGAGTCACCATCAGGAACATAATATCTCTAATGAGTAACTTTAGATGTATGATCATAATATTAGAGTATAACTCTTGATGATTTTAAGATTCCTTTATCAAATATCAAATAAACTCAACAAACTCAGCCATGCATTGTGCTAGTTATGGTCTTATAATTGTTGAATATCCAACCCAAGTCTATCATAACAAATAATGACAAGGTTAACTATTATAATATTTAGATATGGACATACTAATGGTGGAGTGAAAACTATTATTGTAATAAAACTCAAAAAAGGTGTGTGACTCATCCAAGAACCACCTAAATATAAGTTAAATGTGTGAAACATGTCTTCAAGAGTCTAAATATTCTTCAATATCTCATCGGTCATCTATCGATGATACGAAGTTAGATGTTACAATATCCAGCTAATGGAATAATAGGGACCTTTGTATACCAGGTTTGTAAAATGATTATTACAATTATAGATAATCAACCTCAAGACTCTACGAGGTATCACCATATTTTCAAGGTAGTTTCTTGAAATAACCTCCACTAAGATCAACCCCTTTATCATTATATATATGACTGATTTTTTAAAATAGTCCAATATCACCCAAATAACATCATATCTTACCTGATATCAAGTCAAAATGATGAAAAAATTTATCAAAATTTCCTCCCATTTACACTAAGGAACATATAATGTCTTGGGAAAACCACAAAGAACACGATTCTCTATATTCCTTATCCAGAAGACTAAACTTCAAGAATCGCACTCCATAACTTAATTCTTTAATCCGAGCCACAAAAATATCCTCTTACGGAGTTATATGTCTTCATAATAGCTGGATACACTTCTATGGGTGTGTTTTGGAACTCCTATAGAACCACCTCATGCATAATTTAAGGAATTAGAAACACCCCTTAGAAAAACACCTTGTACTTTTATTTCTCAAACTAACTATTAAAGGTATGAACACAAAAACATTGTCTCTCTATACCTCCACCTCAAAGTCCAGTGGATGGGATTCGTCCACTTACTATACTATAGGTGAATACACCATCATCTAAAAAAGTAATCCACTTTGACCAACCTCTCTTATATCAATATATATCACTAAAATATCTTTGATTACTCTCCATAAATCTACAGATTCATGCACCACATCACTGGGTGACATAAAAATCAACATATTAACTACAAAATTAACCATTGAAACTATATATAAAATATCAATTTCATAATACTATAAGATATCCATGAACTACTGTTGTCACAAGTTAAGGTCATGTTGGGAGAGGACATACCTTAGTCTCTTACGATTTTTAAAAACATAAAAATGATCATTGTTATGGTAATGTCTCTAAAACGTTCAAGGATACCACAATTGTAACTAACTTAAGATCATGAGTTTCATAATTATTCTCATGGGGACATAATTATAGGGATCCATAAGAGAAAAAATAATATTTTCTGTATTAGAAGACAACCCAAACCAAGACAAAAATCATCACTAAAAACCCTAAACTAGTCTCCCAATTCATGAAAACAATGAACTTCAACACTAACCAACTTATCCTTTATTTTAATGAAAGATAATCAAAACTAATAATTCTACAATAATGACTTATAATTTCATTCAAACCAATTATATGTTTCACAAACTAAGAAAAAAAAACTAAAAACATCTTATAAAATCCAATAGGGCCTTGGACACTCTAAAACTATATAAATATCATGTGGGATTCCCAAGAAACAACTACATAAATCATCATAGAATCCATAAATACACCATAATGTTACATGGAATCACCCAAGAAAAAACATCATAATCCCATAATAGACACTTTGAAATATTCCCAAATAGTTTATAATGAAAATGAATTCATAAAACTACCAATATATACACACTGAATGATACTCTTTGTATGTGGAGTGTGAAAGGATTTCATCATTAAAAACCACTAAAAATTAATCCAATAACTCTTTGGACACTGCATTCCTGAAACTGATGATCACTGTTGGAGTGTTATTCACACTTAAAGAAATAAAAAAAAATGCAGAAGGTCCATAATGATATCATAATGCATTGTTTGGAATATCATTATCTCTTACATGTATCAGATGATGTCCTAACCACAAATAAATCATAAAGTACCAACCAACACCTTTTAGCTAATTGAATATATCATCAATATGTAAAATTGTGTAGTATTTATTCACTATCATGATTTTTAAATAATGATAATTGATATAAATATTTGGGCTTCCATTTTTCATATTTAAATATAGAACTCGAGAGCCCCATAGTTGAAGGTCTCGTGTGCAGCAGAATCTCATGGGTGGATGTTCCCACATGGCTTTTTGTCATTTCCGATGATCAATCCGGGATCAATACGACAATAAACGCCAGTCTCCATGGATCGAATCATAGAAATAGACAAGGAAAAGGGTCCCGGAACCATAAAGGAAAGATCACCATAGGTAGATTATAATTAATTTAATTAACTGAAAATAGGTACCTTTTATGGCGTTCTTTCTTCATTGATATTTCTGATCATGTTCCAAGGTGATTCATCATTGTATCACAGAAGCCAAGTGTAGACTTCCTCTAGCAGTGATCCACATGTGCACCATGTATCTATGGACATCGCCAAAATAATCTTCGGGTTCTAGTGTAGAGAATCCTTTTCATGTGTTGTCCACCATAGATCACCTTGATCCAATGGTGGTAGATCCCTGTCGGTCATTAGAGTGTTCTTGGAGGATGTAGTTATTTTGGTCTTGATAGAATTATCCATAATTGTTGCAAGCAATTATTCTCTTATGAAAAGAATTGGGGTTATTAGGATATTTATAATCAGGTTTGAGGGAGTTGAGTTATGACAATAAATAAACACATTACGTGTTTTATTTATTTCATTAACTCTTTTGAAAACCCCATGTTGAGTCATTAATTCCTTTACATGCACCCAAACTAATTATAATAAATATCATTTAATAAAATGATACTATTTCCTGAAAATCCCGAGTGAAAAAACTACACGGCGTGTAATCATAAATACACAGCGTGTACTTGTTTTTCATTGAAAACTACATGGTGTGTACATTCAATGTACAAGACATGTATGTCATATTTTCATTTTTTCATTTCCATTCCAAAATGAAAACTACATGGTGTGTACATTCAATAATACACGACGTGTACTTGTTTTTATTTTATTATTCCTCCAACATTAAAATGATTTAGGCTTACTTGAATAATCATTAAAACGTGTATGGGAATAATCTTCATTCTACTTGAGATACTTGGATACACTTAGTTTGTGACCCTCTAGGCCTCTTCCTCATTGGCATTAAGTGGGCTTGCCTAAAGTCCAAGATTACTATCTAGAAACGAGTCAAGGCACCCAAGAGAAAGAAGTTGATGCCACATTGACGTGTCACCTCATATGAAAGATTACAGTGTAATTTAATCCCTTTGTATCAATATCTCATCAATCAGGTTTCATGACAATTTCATAAACCTATATACTTGATCTGTCATTCATTGACATCAAGAAATAAACTCGTCGCGACACCATAGACATGGAATTTTCTCGACAGTTCTATTTCAATCAAAGGGCCCGAGATATTTACTTCCATAAATATGGAAGAGAAAAATCCTTCATAGAATTATATATTAACAAAATTTCATTCGTGACACACCCAACAAACCCTAATTCCCACCAACTATCTTCATAATAGTTTTCGTCTGCAAATCTAAGTGCGCGAGTCATGGCATGATTTAATGATAATATTCTTGTCTAAGGACCATTACACACGCTCGTAGTTAGAAATGTTTGATGACACCAAAACATGCGGAATTGATAATGGTGGGTCTATTCTCATAATCTCCCATCTTGGAGATTACCAAGTGCAAACTCCATGAGAGAGAGTCTCATCTTTTTACGAGTACTCGCACATGACAGTTTGTATACTATGTGTCCTATCATAGTATGTCATCCAACCGTAGAACTTTATTTAAGAATATTGTTATAGAATTTCAAGGTTCTCATCATAGCGGGGATCTGTCATGACCTTATCAATGCAAAAAATATTTCAAGATATTATTATATTATAGTCATTTAGAACAATGAACAATATATAATAAGTTTACATTCATGTAATCAAAGTACAAAAAAGTTGGTTCTCAGGACATCAACCCTTTCGAACTCCCACTTGGACTAGAGCCAACTGCCTATGACTTTTATTCCCCTAGACCTCACATGATGATCATGTTTATTCTGAGTCAAGGCTTTAGTCAAGGGGTCCTCTACATTGTCTTCCATGGGAATACTTCTCACTGCAACTTCACCTCTCTGAGAAAAATCCCTCAAGATATGATACTTTCTAAGTATGTTCATTGTCCGCCGATGTGACATTGGCTCTTTTTTAAGTTTCACTATTGTAGTATTATCACAATAGAGTGTGATAGGATCTTTACTTATAGGTACTACATCCAGATATTTGATGAAGCTTCACATCTATTCTGCTTCTTTAGCTTCCTTAGAAGTTGCGATATACTCAGACTCTACTGTTGAATCTACAACCACACCATGCTTTCAGTTCTTCTAGCTCACTGCACCTACAATCAAATTGAAGATGTATCCAGTTTGTGACTTCATGTCATTTTGATCAGTCTGTAAACTAGCATCTACATGTCCTCTGATGACTAGTTCCTCATTTTATCAATAAAATAGGAACATATCCTTATTACGCCTCAGATATGTAAGGATAGTCGTGACTTCCATCTAATGGAGGTCTCCTGGATCAGCTTGATATCTTCCAACCACAGTTAATGTGTAAGAAACATCTAACCTTATACGTAGCATATCATACATGACTGACCCAATCGCAAATGCATAAGGTATCCTTACCATTTTCATTCTTTCCTCATGTGTCTAAAGACACATTTTATTGGAAAGATGAATGCCATGTGACACTGGCAATAATCCCTTCTTGGAATGTTCCATACTAAATCTTTTCAGTATCTTGTCAATGTATGTACTTTGACTTAGGCCCAGGATTTTCTTATATCTATCATGATGGATCATGATCCCAAGAATATATAGTGCCTCGCCCAAGTCTTACATAGAGAATAGTTTATCCAACCATTCCTTAACTGACTGTTTGACGGGTACTTCGTTTCCAATTAGTAATATGTCATCAACATATACTATTAGGAAAACAACTGCACTTCCACTAAACCTTTTATAGTCACAAGGCTCACATTCTTCCTTAATAAAGACAAATTCTGTTATGGCTTCATCACAACGAATGTTCCATGACCTTGATTCTTTCTTGAATACATAAATGGATATTTGCAACTTTCATACTTTATTGGAATCCTTTGGAGTCACAAACCCTTCATGTTGTGTCATGTAGACATCTTCCTGGAGGTTCCTGTTAAGGAATGATATTTTACATCCATTTTCCAATTTACATAGCCATGGTAAGCAGTAATGGCCAATAATATTCTGATGGATTTCAGCATCACAACTGGTGAAAAGGTTTCATCATAGTCAATTCCTTGATGCTGTCTAAATCCTTTTGCAACCAGTTGTTCCTTATAGGTTCTGACTTGACCCCCCCCCCATGTGCAATTTCTTCTTGTATACCCATTTATTACCAATAGGCTTTACATAAACTGGAGGATCTACCAAAATCCAGACTTGGTTTTGGTACATGGATTCCATTTCAGAATTGATGTCCTATTGCCACTTGGCAGTGTTTGTGCCTTCAACTTCTTCCTTGTAGGTAAAAGGATCATCATTGTCAACCAATAATGATTAACCATCCTTGGTGAAAATAAAACCATATCGTTCTATTTCTCTTACCTCTCTCATGATCCTATGCAGTTCTTGTGTATTTGGAACAGATTTTTCTTCCACGGGGATTTGTGGAATCTATTCTTGTACCAACTCCTATGCATGTTGAGCCTCGACTTCATCAAAGTATATCTCACTCCCACTATATTTTGGTGATGTGATCCCTCTCAAGGAATATGGCATGCCATGTCACTGTAACCTTTTTATTTGAGGGTTTGTATAGGTAATATCTCCTTGTTTCCTTGGGATATCCTATAAAGGTACACTTTGTGCCTCGGGGTGTAAGTTTGTTACCTGATGAGGCCTTAAAAAATTCTTCGCAACCCCACACATGTAAATTTAATAACATGGCTTTGCATCCACTTCATAACTCATATGGAATACCATTTATTGATTTAGTTGGTACTTAGTTTAGTATGTGTGATGTTTTTTGTAATGCATATCCCCAAAAGAATAATGTAAGACTCGCATGACTCATCATTGATCTCACTATGACTAACAAGGTGTGGTTCCTCCTTTTAATTACACCATTACACTAAGGCATATAAGGAGGAGCGAGTTGAGATAGAATCTCAAAATCCCGTAAAAATCAATAATGTCCTGATTAAGATATTCTCCTCCTCTGTCTGAGCGTAGTTTTCTAATCTTCATACCAAGATGGTTCTCAACATCATTCTTGTATTCTTTAAACCGATCAAAGGAATCTAACTTATACCTCATTAAGTAAATATATCCATATCTACTTAAATCATCAATAAAAGTTATGATGTACAATAACCCACCCCTTGATTCAACTGGAAATGGTCCACATACATCTCTATGAACTAATTCTAGAAGCTATTTATCCCTTTCACCTTTCCCACTAAATGGGGATTTGGTCATTTTTCCTTGTAGACACGCATGACATACACCAAGTGGTTTTAGTTATAAAAAATATAAATACCCATCTTAATGTAATTTTTTCAAATGTTTCTCATTGAAATGACTGAGCCAGTGGTCCCAAAGTTGGGTGTGGTATGAATCTTGTGAATTAACTTTGTCATCAATTTCCATTAATTGGTTTGTGTAGTAAAAAACATAAATTCATTTATATAAATGTTCCCTACCAAAACAAATGATATCTTTATAAAAGTAGAAACATTAATTTCCAAATTTGAGGATGAATCCATCAGTATCTAATCTGCATACTGATATAATGATTTTGGTTATAGAGGGTACATAATAACATCTTTTTAAAACCAAGACCATCCCAGTAGGCAATGTGAGGTGGTATTCTCCGATAGCTACAGCAGCGTGTCTGGCTCCGTTGGCTGCTCGCATATCCACCTCACCTCAGTCAATCTTTCTGAATCTACTTAGTTACTGTATTTGGATATAGATGTGAGCACCACAAGAAGTATCTAATACTGAATTAGTAAAAATAGAAAGATTGCATTTGATAACAAACACACCTAAAGCTTCCCCTTGCTTCCTTGGCTAGGTGTAGTTTTTTTCCAGTGGCCCTTAATTACACATGCGAAAAAAATAACCTCCTATTCTCTTGACTCCCTTTTGATATGCATTTTATTGGAAGGCCTTGAAGAATATTTGGTCTTAAATCTCTTCGTCTTCCCTTTCCTTTTATTCACCATAATGATAGAAGGTTTATCACGCTTCATATCATTTTCCACATGGGGAATAAGGATAATAATATCAGATAGATACTTCTCAAAGTTGTTCATGTTGAAATTTACAAAAAGTTAGTGAATCTATGGGGGAGTGATGCAAGAATGAGATCGATACCCAGTTCTTCAGGGGGAGTTTAAACCCTAGAACCTCCAAGCACTCAATGTATCCAATGATATGGACTACAAGAGGCCCAGTTGGGGCACCCTCTCCAAGCATGCTCTGAAATAGATCCTTGGAGATCTTAAACCTTTCCTATCTTTCTCTATCCTGGTATAGACCATGGAGGTGCTCGAGCATGCTATAGGCATCCATGTATTCATGAGACTTCATGAGATCACTAGACATTGATGATAGAATGAAACATTTAATGTCAAGTGGATAGTTAAAATGTTGATCGTAGACCATGAAATTTTGATCACTCACCCCTTGGGAAGGTGAACCATGAAGTGAGGACTCCAGCACGTATAACTTTGGTTCATAGCGTAGGATAACCTAAAGGTGCCTAAACCATTCCTAAAAGTTACTTCCAGTGAAGATATTGTCTTTATCCATAATTAATCTCAGAGAGAATGTGGTTGATGAGCTTGTCATGTTGATTCTACAAATTAAAAGAGCATATTTATCAGTACTTTCTTGATTACATTTTATGAAAAATAATAAATGAATTTGTTAATTCTTTCACTATTTTATCAAGTCTTAATTTCCCTCACCATTGAACTCATAATGTTTAGTTTTTTGACATTCTAGTGGAAAGGATCCATATTCCCCTTCGCATAACCCCAAAAAGGGTTGGTCAAGCTATTTGAAGGTATTTATTTAGGAATGTATTTTCAAACTGTGATCTTACAATTCCATGATCTATTGAGTGGACTCCCCAATCCTGAAATCCCGACTTTGATTTCCTCAATACTTTCCTCCATTTTAAAACAATTCTAGCACGGGCTACTCCTATTAATGTGAAATGTTTATGTCAACCCAAAACATTCATAAGAGCTTCCTTTATAAAAGTAATTGTCCCAACAAGGGTTGGTCAAACACATAGTTTTATTGAGTCTTTACCTTAATCAAGCGATGGAAGGCTTCGTCTGACTTAATATAGTATTTTAGGGATTTCATTCTTTATGCGTAGTTTTTCATTATCGTATTCTTGTTAATATTAAGTGATGCTTTCTTAAGAGATTAAACATGTTCTGATAATGTTTACACATAGTCTGGTTTTTTTATTTTTCCATCTTTTCATGCTTGTTTATTTCATTAATTAAGTGATCACATCAACACATAAATAATAAATAAAATATGCAATCAGACATAAATAAAATAATATGGAATGATCATGAGCTTCTATTGGTTAGATTATCTTGCATTTTGATAAGATAACCCTGACCTAGGGAAAACACTTTGAACCTGATGGTTCATGTTTTTCAACTCCCATCTATCCACCTTTTCATCTTCTTGGGTTGGTTTCTCCTTGGCTTTGGATTTTTGAACCGTCTCCACTAGCTTGGGAGATCCCCCATCACATAGGGTTTACATTAAAAAAACCCATGGGCACAAAGGACCTACATTTTATTGGAAAAAGGCTCACATGACAACGAATTTAAATTAAACAAATTTAAATGAAACCATACACACATACAACGGGTCTTTGGTAAAGATTATGATCATCCATAACATGCAACGCCATTTACGCATATTTATAATTCAAATTCATTTAATCATTCTATTATTTAAGAAAAGTTTCTCTTGAATTCAATTAATTATGATCTTATAATTAATCAATTATTTATCATAAATTCCATTATTAAATTCCATTAGATTCTTCTCATCCATATTCCTTGTGAATGTCCTTGTACTTTTGGAGGAAACCTGGTGAAATTCCATTTCTGGAAAGTACATAGCATGTAATATAGCCTACACACCATGTATTTTTCACCCTTTATCCAAAGTACACACTGGGGATTTGGCATGTTTTCTATACATTGGAAATTTTTGAGTACACGATGTGTAGATTAATCAAACATAGCATGTACTTCCTTTTTATGCGGTTACCATCCAGGAAATCCCATGTATGTAGAACACGACTTATCCTTGTAAATGGTTTCACTTGGGCCATATAGGACTACACCACATGTTGATTCAACATACATGTCATGTATTACTGTTTCCCATGCGCCATTCATTTCTGGTCAACACGGGGTAATAAATACTTAGGTGTACTTAATTCACACGGCGTGGTTTGGAGAACCAGTACCGGTTCGTTGAACCTAAGTACACGATGTGTAGTTTTCACTACACACTGTGTATTCCTGTGTTGTAAAGACAGAAAGAGCGGCTCCTACAGATGAGTTCCTCATTTTTAATTAAACCAAATTTAAAATTAAAGGTTGTTTATGTGATGTGAATCATGAAATGAAGGAGGAAGAACATATCTCATTCATTCAAATTTATAGAATGATTTATCTTGAATTGAATCAAATATGAATTTGTAAATTATCAACAAAAATTAAATAACTATAATCAACATTGTGACTCCCTCTGATACCACTTGAAGGTCCCAGGCGTAGAGAAAGCTCATGGGTGGATGTGCCCACTTTGATTTCCATCATTTGCGCTGATAAATTCGGGATCAATATGATGATAAACGACAGTCTCCACGGATCGAATCATAGAAATAACAATAAAAATGGTCCCAGAACTATAAATGAAAGATCATCACAAGTTGATTATAATTAATTTAATTAATTGACAAGAAGTACCTTTTATGGTGTTCTTTCTTCATTGATATTTCTGATAACATTCTGAGGTGATTCGTCATTACGTTGTAGAAGCTAAATGTAGACTTCTTCTAGCAGTGATCCACATGTGCACCACGTATCTCTAGACGTCGCCAAAGGAATCCCTGGGTGCTAGTGTGGAGAATCAGTTTCTAACGTTTTCTACCTTATATCGCCTTGATCCAATAGAGGTGGATCTCTCTCAGTCTTGAGAGTGTTCGTGGAGGACGGAGTTCTTTCAGTCTTGAGAGAATTCTCCAGAATTTTTGTGCACAACGATTTTCTAAGGAAAAGAATTGGGGTTGTGAGGATATTTATAATCGGGTTTGAGGTTGTACAGTCATGACAATAAATAAATGTGTTACATGTTTTATTTATTTCATTAACTTTTTTTAAAACCCCATGTCGAGTCATTAATTCCTTGACATTCACCCACACTAATTATAATAAATATCATTTAATAAAATGATATTATTTACTCAAAATCCCGACTGTAAAAACTACATGGCGTGTAATCATAAATACATAGATTGTACTTGTTTTTCATTGAAAACTACACAGTGTGTACACTCAATGTACATGACATGTTTATCATGTTTTCATTTATACATTTCCATTAAAAATGAAAACTACATGGCGTGTACATTCAATAATACACGGCATGTACTTGTATTAAAATTAAAAACTACATGGCGTGTAATCATTGATACACGGCGTGTACTTCTTTTTATTTTATTCTTCCTTCAACATTGAAACTATTTAGGCTTCCTTGAATAATCATTAAACGACGTATGAGAATAATCTTTATTCTACTTGAGATACTTGGATACACTTAGTGTGTGACCCTGTAGGCCACTTTCTTGTTGGAATTAAGTGGGCTTGCCTAAAGTCCAAGATTACTGTTTAACAACGGGTCAAGTTACCCTAGAGGAATAAGTTGACGCCACATTGAAGTGTCCCCTCATACGAACACATACTATGTAATTTAATCCCTTTGCCTCAATATCTCCTCAAGAAGGTTTCATGGAATTGTAATAAACCTATATGCTTGATTTGTCTTTCTTTTACTTCCAGAAATAAACTCGTCATGACACCATGGCCATAGAATTTGTTCGACTGTTCTATTTCAATCAAAGGGCCTGAGATATTTTATTCCATAAATATGGAAGGGAAAATCCTTCCTTGACTTATCTATTATCAACATGTCATTCGTGACACACCCAACATACCCTACTTCCCACCAACTATCTTCGTGACAGTTTTCGTCAGCAAATCTAAGTGGGGGAGTCATGACATGAGTTAATGATAATCTTCCAGTCTAAGGACCTTTACACAAGCCTGTAGATAGACATGTCCTATGAAACCAAAACATGTAGAATTGATACTGGCAGGTCTGTTCTAATAATCTCCCATCTTGCAGATTACCATGTGCGAACTCCATGAGAGAGAGTCTTGTCTTCTTACGAGTACTCACACATAAAGGTATGTATACTTTGTGTCCTATCATAGTATGTCATCCAACCGTAGAATATTATTTAAGAATATTGTTATATCATTTCAAGGTTCTCATCATAGCGGGGATCTAACATGACCTTATGAATGCAATAAAAATTGCCGGAAATTATAATATTATAGTCATACAGAACAATGAACAATATATAATAAGTGTACATTCATGTAATCAAAGTACAAAACAGTTGGTTATCTGGACACGAACCCTTACAATAGTGACATGCTCATCTGAAAAAAACCTCGACGTAAAATATCATTAATCTATACTCTCTGCTCTCAAAACTCATAAGGTGTCATGATATTTAGAGCCATCAAGATCAAAGAAGAACATGACTACAGGCATATCAAAATATTGATATCCCATTGATAGGGTAACACCATTTCCTCCTTAAGAAACACATAAGGATACTCTTCAGTAACACTAGGAAACATAGTCTACTGATCATCTAACAAATTCAGCATTATAATGGTAATCAAGGTAGGAAAAGGGTGAAGAAAACAACTTACCCATCCATGGGTCATCCTAAAAAATGAACACTATAATATATCCATCATCATCATGGGTAAAATATATATCATGAATTAATCCATATTATACTACACTGAATTCATCCAGTCTATTTCATGAATGATGTCGTATAGTTGTTTCCATATACATAAAAAGTCTCCCTAAGAGAGGTGCTTCCCTAGAACCATTTCAAAGTCTCTGCATACATAATATATATAATAAAAACCTTTAACTATAGTATTCAATTCCAATTTAACTAGAAGCCTCTCCACCATACTTATTAAATAATGGATTACTGTAGGTGATATGAAAGAGTGTGTATCTCTTAAATCAAACAAGGAATCCACCCAAGTAGAATAAAATAATGTTGTACCTTGAATGATCACTACATCCCCAGGAGTTGGGAACTCTAAAGAAAGAATCATACCATGATATGAGAAATGAAATATATAACATTCAGGGAGAACATGACCACAATTGAACTTTACTCTATGTATAAAAGGATCATCATGGGGTTGTCCTCTTCCGACCTCATCTCCAATATATTAATCCAATGCTTCAAAACCCTAATACTGTAGACATATATCAAACACCCTCAATTGAGGAACCATAATAGTAACACATTATATCTGATGAATTCTAAAAAATGTTTTCCAAAATCAATACATATGACTATAAATGTCCACATTAAAATCATTAATTTGATCCAATGATATAGTCTTAAGATCCACTACCCCTAGAGAAACAAGATGATGATGTCAGTGGCCTACCATAGATATCTAAAATCAATTATCTCTAGGAATCTTTCAAACCCATACCACAACTATACTACACAATAAATGATGATGAATCCAATATTAATATGACCTAGTCTTGTCTAGAATCTTATCAATTTCATCTAATCTCTTTATCTCCTCAAGATAAAACCACAACATAAACTAGGGATTTTTTATTGGATTTTAAAATGAAAAAGGGTCTCGAAATGCCTCTACATATCCTCCAAATCATAAAATATGTGTATATCATAAAGGAGACGATGACAGTTGATTCGTCTGGACTTCTTGGGCCATTTGATGAGAATGATCCCGAAGGTGATGAGTCTCTAGGTGAAGGTGATGGTGTCACTAATGAACTGGAATCCAAAATGAGAACCATATATGCTAAAGAGGATGAATGATGATTCTGCCTACCACTATCATTGCTTTTGTTTTTTGTGATTTTTGTTGGTTGTTATGAGTGGGAACATGTTAAGGAGGGATGCGGTGGGGGTCTGGCTCAATCACTGTTTTGGCGTTGCTTGTTTTGTGTGTGTGGAATGAGGTATTTTATACTGTGGCACTATAGACTATGGTCATTGGGGAAAGGCAACCAGTTCACTTACATGACTACTTCAGAAGAGGTTCAGAGAAGAGATCTTTTGCGGTCCATTGCTATTTGGATTTGGAAGTTCGAGAGGGTATGGAATTTTCCATCGGTACCAGGCCCATGGAATCCTGCACAGGATAGCTTGTTGAACAGAAATGTGATGGTGAATGCTAGTCTTATTGTGTTTGATGCTGGGGAGGAGTTCTCACTGTATTGAATTTGGTTGTTTTTTCCTTGGGATCTTGGATTGTAGGGGCTCTTATTAATGTTTTAACTCGTTGACATCGTTTTGGGTTCCACTAGCCCTTAAGAGAGGGTTTATTCTAATAATAAAATTTATTTTCAGTCAGTCAAGTCCTAGATCTTGGAAATACCATGTGAATGTGTAATTTCCTCCTAGAGACTATCAACCTTCACGATCAAAAAAAGAAACTCTACACAAAACTGGTCTTTAAACATCTTCAAAGAAAATTATATCTCCTATTGATCCCTATGAAAAAAAAGAACAACCAATGTATCTCTACTTCATATAGTATTTTTTTGGCCAAAAAATCACAGTCCTTATTTTGATAATGAATCAAACTAATATCTCTATACACCTCTTTAAACTAATCCTTTATCATTATCTCTGAAACAGATCCTCACAGTTCAACAGTCTCTTTCACTAAAAAATTCATAATGTCCTTCCCTATATTTCAACTTTATCAATCTCTAATATGACAAAATATACTTTAATATTATTATAAACAACTTCATGGTAAAACTGATGGGGATTAAAACCTATATGTAGACCTGAAAAATAGAAAACAATTATGGACTCATAAACCTGCAATATAGAACAATTAAGATTTATTTAGTTATTTTTAGCAAAACATTATTATAGTTTCAACCCATTTCAATAAATAAAATAAGGAAGAAAGATGCATGATCCTTTCCTTGGTCTCTACCTCATAACCGGTATAAATTAAATTTGTCGACTCAGTAAAAATAAAGGTCATTTAATATGATCACAAGGCACCCAAAATACCTATTTCAGAGATGATCAACCTTTTTTACATCACATACTAACTTATGATGTCACAATTTCCATAAAACACATGAATTAATCACTCTATACAACCCTGACATCTATTTTATCCCATGAACATGATTTTATACCACCCTTTCATGACCCCCTACTATAACGCCCTGAAAAAATAAAATAGGAACATTGTATTTAATAGCATACATGACACGTAACACCAAGTGAATAAGGAAACATTATATCCATAGACTTTATAACATATTTAATATTTTAAAAAAAATTAACATATTTAATATCTAGTAATTCACGAAACATTGATTTAGCTTCTATTGATTGGAACAATTAATTTCATTGAAATCTAATGTTACACACAAGACTGAGTTTTAACAAACAAACATATATTATTAAAACATTATTATTTAATATAATAAGAAATAAACTAGATTCTAAATCAGTAGTTATTAATAATATTAACTAAAATATTAAAATGTATGGTTCAAAAAAATATAAAATAAATTCATTGGTTAAAAATTAATTATAAATGGATATAAGAACCAATTGAATAGAAATTGATTATTTTAATAGAAAACTATTTTTGTGATCATAAATCTATTTTATCCTAATAAATTAAATTAACTACAATTTGTGAGTGATATTAATGAAATAAAAATATATTATATATTTAATAAATTTTTTTTTCATCTAATATATTTGATAGTTATAAGATTAAAACAAATCCAACTTCACGCATAAAACACTATATTTTTATTAAGCCACTTTTACACCCTTTTAATGGATTTTCCTTTTTAAATCCATTTTTTTGAAATTTTATAAATCTTATATGTAAAAATAAACTTCATATTTGAAGGACCAAAAAATTATCTTAAGGTGAATTTTTTGTACTTTTATGTGATGTTTTATTTTTTAATAAATAGTGAAAAAAGGGTGAATTTTGATTCAATGCTACTTTTTCATCTAATTTAATTATATGGTTAAATAATACTTTAATTTTTTTAAACTTTAATTAGATATATATATTTTTAAATTATTCAAATTTATGTAAATTGAATAAAATTCTTTTTGAAATTGGATATAAAAAACTTATCAAACTTTTGAATGTTTTTACTTTAAAAACCCGCAATGTCATCCCATATACGAGATTAAATTTAAATTAACTTCTTCCACTAATATGATACGAATTTGAAAAAATATATTCTATATTTGGAATAAAAATAATTTATAATGTCTAATAAGGTTAAATTATTTTTTACCAAAATAATTAGTAAAAGTAATTACAATTAATTATAATGATTAAGGTGAAATTAATCTTAATAAGGGACTAAAACATAATCTTAAGGCCCCAAATGACCTATAAATTTGTCTAAAAACTAGTGTATGGTTATATTTTTATTTTAAAATCCATTTTATAAAAAATTTAAAATTAATGGATCCACTTTCTATGGGAAAACGTGGGTGTAATTATTTTTTGAAACATTACAAGAGTGTCACTCGTCTTCTGTTATAAAAAGGACTCCTCTCCTACCACTTCCCCACACCACACAAGAATTATTGGATCAACCAATATCTAAAAAAATTTCTCAAAACAATATCTCCCCATGACCTATAATCCTCAACTTGGGCGTAAGTCAATCCATGGAAGCCCATTGGTGAAAACCAAAAGGAGTTATTTGACTAAGAGGTAACAAATTTTCAAAAGATATTTAGTTTTATTTCAATTATCTATCCCCTTAAATATTAATATTACATGATTATAAAAAATAGAATAACAAATATTCTAATATGTTTTTATGCTATTTTATATACCAATAGTTATTCACACATCCATCTAATGGGTAACAAACTTACAGTTATTGTGTATGGAGAACTACCACACCACGAAACAATGTTGTTTTCTTTTTTTCATTTACCACCTCTCATGGTGAGAATTATGTTGGGAAATATATATATATATATATATATATATATGTTATATATTATATTAATTATGTATTTATTCTTCTGTAATTGTTTTATAATACATACCATTATACTTTCAAATTTGTGTAAATATGATAACGTTATTTGTGGATGTGTGGACTATCACCTCTTAAACGTTATGTGATTTGTTCAAATAATACATGGAATGCAAAAATATGGTTTTAATTAAACATATGAGGAATAAAAAACATATATATGATATTCATGACATAATTACCTTGCTAGAAATATAATATATATACATATACATATATATATATATATATATCATTTTTTACTACCCTTTCACACACTAAAAATGTGATAATGTCATTCGTGGATGTGTGGAATATTGCCTCCTCGACATGATGTGATTCATTTTGAATAAAAATATTTTAATATATAAGTATATATGATTAAATAATATGGTATTTAATATATAATTATCATTATAAAATGATTAATGTTACTTACCTTCTTTCCATAATGGTGATTTAAAAATGGGAATGTTACTCATGCGTACGTAAGGCCTACCATCTCTATGATTGTAAATTTGGATCATTTTCCATAACTATATTTAATGAATCATTTTAAATTTATAATTTTTTATAAATATTATAATTATTTCATGTTTATTTTTATGGATATGTCATATAATGACTCTTTTTTCCATATATGTCATAGAAATGTTTTTTCGACACATAAACCAAATTGGCCAAACACCCGATGTACAATTAATTGTTTAAGTAGTTGTATAAAACAAGGTAATAAGTGAAATAAAAGTAATTATGACCATTAAAAATATTATTAATGATGTAAATAATTAAAATAATTTTATTATTCAAAATATAAAGTCATACAAGACAAGTTAGGTTTAATGTAATGGATTTCATCTCAATTTACATTCTATTGAGACTTATTTGTTGTTATGAACCTAGTTTATTTTATATGGTGTATATACTTCTCTTTAACATGTTATATCATGAATATATTTATTATCATGATATTATAAGATTCATTTAATGTTATTACATCATGGAGATTATGATACAAATGTTCCAAAGTGGTATGGGACACATTGTAATTTTTAAATATTATTCATCTCAAGAATATTTTTAATTATTATCTTTTCAATCTCACTTCCTTTTTTGGATTTTAACTCTATTGATGTAATTACATTACTATTTTGCACCTAATTTTTTATATATTGTGAAAATACTTCCATGTTTTCATATAATTTCATGATTTATTCATTATTTATGATATTTTGAGTTTCAATTTGAATTATTTCCTCCAAGGTGAATTGAGTTAAAAGTTACAAAGTGGAAAAAACAAATCACAACCCAATTTCTATTCATTAGGTTATATGAATTTCTCTTTGTCATAAATTTTTTATAATAATGTTTATAATGAATTTTCTATCTATTTATTTATTTCCACTCATATGTGTGGATTTACAGTTGATACACATATTGTACTCATTGATTGAATCTCACTCAAACATTATTATCATTTCAAGGGTTTACTTTACAATATCATTTTTTTCATGATTTTTTACACTTGAATTTACATCAGTGGAAATTTTTTGATCATTATCTAGTAAAAAAATTAATTTCATTATCCTCTAGTAATTCATAATCTTTTAAGGTATTAGTACAATTTTCACTCTATTTGGTACTTAAAAAATATTTAGAAAATGTTTAAAAAAACCATCTTCGTATCCCACTTTTGTTGGAGAACCTGTTTTCTTCTAAAAGACAATTTTTATTAAAATGTTTTCAAAAATATTTTTATCATTTTCAAAATGATTTAGTATAGAGATGTTTACCCTTTTTTTCTTTTACCAATGTTTTCAAAGTAATGTCCTTGTTTTCTTTCTAAACAAGGAATGTTTCACACCATTTACCATGTAATAGAAATATTATTTTACCTCATATGGAATGTATGAATTTACCCACCAAAAATATTATTAAGCTCACTTTTCATGTTTAAAAGATTACTTTTTGATGATTTATTTAAAAGTTTTTTCTGAAGAAAATTTTTTCCAAACGTTTTTTCAAAACAAAATCATATTTTCCACATGAGTGTTTTAAAAAAATATTTTTATAGTATTTTGGTAGGTCATTTTACCAAAGGTATCTTATCGGTGTCCCAAATGTTTTTACCCTAATGAGTATAGTACCATTAAGGGTTCAATCCACAGGGAAAAAGAAGTTATTTTTTTCGTCATTATCTTAGTTTGTAATTTTTTATTAGTGAAGTGTATTAAATTTATAGTTGATTTTTTAATGTTTGGATAAAATGGTAATTAGATTTAAATTTCTTTAGAAAATTACTTAACAGATAAAATAAAATACAAGAAATTGGTTTTGATGAAAATATGGTGGAAAATTCATTGGGGTTGTGGATTATTTTAGAGTTTTTTTATTATTAAAAAATGATTATGAGGTTTTATTGTTCATAACAACCCAACACTCTGGGTTTTAATTTGTAACAAGGTTTCCTTGGTTCAGTAAACTTATGTCTTGAGCCGAGGAAACTGACTCCTTGGTCTGGTAGTCAGTGTTTCATAGTTCTTTTTTTGGATTAGTCTATTTTTTATTCGATTAATACTTCTAATGATCATGAAAGTATTCATCATTATTCTTCTTTTGAATCCCTGAAAATTATGCCCTTGGTATGGCTCATAATATTTAGTGATAAAATGAAGTGATTAAAGAAGAATAAGAAGAGGTTAATAGAACAAAAACATTCATAAAAAATAATCAAAATTAAAAATCTTCCATCTTAGAAAACCCCAACACAATGGGTATTTAGTTACACATATAAGAGAAGATAAAAATAGAACCCTCAATACCTGATTTGATCATCATAGAAACTTCGAGGAAAGATTGGATCTTTTATTGAAGGGTATGACGATGAAGTAGTTAAATGATGGTAGCATGATTGTAGATCTTATTTCCATTAGACCATGACCCCCTTCTTCCTCCTTTGAACCGGAGGCCAATTCCTCCATTTATAGAAAATAAAAGTACACGACGTGTGGAAGAAGTACACACCCTGTACTTTTGTCAACACAATTTTTTCATCTTTTTCTCTGTCAATACATGACCTAACACGCCGTCTTTGACTTCGAAAACAATGCGGCCTAGTAGGTTGGTATACATGGTGTGTAGAGCCACTATACATAGCATGTACTCTCTATTATCAATTACCAACTACTTCTATAAGGGAATTCAAGACGTATATAGGATGTATACGACATGTCCACGTCATTCGACCACATGGGTGTGTAGACTTTTTCTCAACCACCGACCACTTCTAGAATACTATACATGGCGTGTAGTTTTAGTACATGGCGTGTACATGCTTCTAGTAACTTGGGAATGTACTTGTCCAAGCCAATCTTTATCTGAGTCTGACTGTACATGGCATGTATATATGTACACGTCTTGTATTTGTAAATTTTGCTCAGTTTTCTCCCAAATTGTGTGTTTTGCTAGAAATCACATGAAAATGAACTAGATCCCCAAAATCAAAGTATTTACCCACTAAGTAGTAGGTATTTTTTAAGAGATGTTTTTATTTCCAATAAGGTATGTGGATGTGTATACGCAAATCAGGTGCATCAAACACCCCAATACATAGTCATTTGATTGCTCTCAATAAAATCTCAACATCTAATTCAAAGAGTCTAAATGTTTAAAAGGAATGAATTCAGTTAATCCAAAAGGTAAATGATACAGTCATAGTAGAAAATTCTAAAAAGGTACAAAACAGTTTCAACTCATAATATATTCTAATCATTCATCATATACAATTCAATTAATTACTTTCATCCTCCTTTAAACGCACGTTTCAAGCATTAAAAAATAATCAAGCCACTTGATGATCTACCTCACCAATAATACACTCAACACTCAAGATATTTTAAATCAATGTTATGATCGATCAATGATATATACACTATATACATAGTTTTGTTAGAAATATTGTTCTCTACTTCAGAAAATCGATTTACAAAAATCATGAGGGCTTTTCAATAAAGATCAGATGTCTCTATGGGTAAGGGTTGGTAGATAAAGATGTGAAAAATAACTATGAGGCTTGAAAAAGGAGGCTAAATTATTTAAATAACAATAAATGATATTCAAAATTAATCTCAGTGTAAAAGCATCTTCAACAAACTCTATCCAATGTTCTCCACACTACTATATCCTTTAGTAAGGTAGGGTTCACAAACCAATAAGTGAGTATAAGGTTCCATTTTTTGTTTTATTTTTTATTACAAAGGGGACCTTTAAATATTCCATAAATAGGGGTTTGGAACCCTTTTCACCCAAAATGATTATGAGGTTCTAACCCATACTTAATTTCATGATGATTCATAGAAATATGCCATTCACCGCCAATTCCTTCTCTTAAGCTCAAGTGAATAATCAAGAAAAATTATTAAAGAATTTTGGTAGGAAGGGAAATAAGCTTGTAATATGGATTCCTATAAAGTTTGTTCACAGTTTCTAGGGGATTTAAAAAGATAATATGTAGGGTAGGTCTCAATATAAAGGGGTTGAAATAATCTAATTCCTCAGTCACATTAATGTAATTAAAAACTTATTCATCTTTTGAAAATAAAACTTGCAAAGTCTGGTAGTTATGTATATCCTAAGAATCTCCCAAGAAAAATGGTTTTAGAAATAATACGATGAATGGTTTTGAATACCTCATAACAGTGGGAAAAAAATAAAGAAATAATCAGGT
Organism: Viscum album; assembly: GCA_963277665.1. Taxonomy (NCBI): domain Eukaryota; kingdom Viridiplantae; phylum Streptophyta; class Magnoliopsida; order Santalales; family Viscaceae; genus Viscum; species Viscum album. The sequence goes on from OY728164.1 coordinate 198,304,818, forward strand.
TGTAACATTCATATAAATGATTATCCTAAACAATGTAATTATCTAAGGATTACAAGATGCAATTTAAATTATATCAGCAATCATTTTAAAACACCTAAGAACCAAAATAAGCACACAACTTTTAAAAATTTCCCACTTTTAGATTTATTATTTAGAAATATGATTAACCAAAATTTCTTCTTGTTTTAAAATATATATTCCGATAATGATATCTCCTAGATGATGGTAAAGGAAAAGACTAAGGTGGTCGAGAAATGCTCCCTCATACTTAATATCGCACATTGTCCACCAAGTTCCATATGAAGGTAGAGATGGGAATGTGTGGACATAATAGTGGACCAGAATGAGGGGATGTAAAAAAAGAATTAAATCAAGAAACAAAATGGAAACAATAGAATATGGGAAAAACAATACTCCCCTCTTTTCTAGATGAAGAAAGACAGGAAGTGGTGGATAAGTATAGCCCAAAGGGTGCCAGAGTACCTGTGATGGTTGTGGAGAGAGAATACTGCAATTATAAAAAACATACATAGGAAAAAGATATCACAAAAATATATATAATGGAAAACATGTGTCCAAAAACCAGCCAGGGGGTCTCCTTAGAAGAGGCATCATCTGTTACAGAAACAGCCAGGATAGAAGGATCAGAAGCTATGGAAACTGGAGGCTTAGAATCTACAGTCGAAAGAGAAGTCGTAGGAGTCGAAGCCACAATAGCTATACTAGGAAGATAAATCTCAGCAGCGATCCCAAATAGGCAGCAGTAGAGGCAGCAGTTTGTCCCATAGTGGAGATGAGAACTAAATCTGTGGCTAGTGTGGTAAATAGTGGTGGAGCTGCAGAATAAAGTCTAGGAGCCTAGGTGGGGGTAGGTGGTTGGGGTAGTGGAATACTATGATGCTGAAGAGGAAGCCCCAACATCTGCTTGAGTCAGTCTTGATGTCAATCGAGAATAACCAAGTGTTGATCCACCATGGCTAGGTGGAGAAAAAAGAGCGATCAACCGAGGGTGTGGAGGTAGGGGAAGTAGATGGAATAGAAGAAAAAAGGTCAGAATAAGGGGGTGGGGTGGGGAAGTCGGAAGGGGTGGGAAGGAGGATCAGGTACATTAGTAGGGGCAGGAGGGTCGACAGGTGGTCGGGGTTGTGCCAGAGTAAGGACGTAATCACCCATACTTCTGGACCAATCTAATGCGAATAAGTATGAGAAAGTCCATCCGCAGGAGGGAACCTAACAATCCATGGGGAAGGGTAGGCTCAAAAACCCTAAGGTGGTGGGAAAGGTGGGTGGTTCAAAACCCCTCATTTAGGTTTCTCTGACATCCAGTAAACATGGCATAGAAATAGAAGGCAGTAAGGTAATGGAGGTCTGGATAGTCCTACATGATGAAAAAGGTGTGGAGCTCCATGTCACAACCATTCACAACCACCATATCCTCATGGTAGGGAAAAAGGATGGCTCTAAAGTACTGATGGGTGAAACGGATGATAGGATCATCAATAAGGGTACTCTTCTAGGAAGTAGGGTGTATCGGTGGTTAGGCCTAGTGATATCCCGCCACATGGTAATGATCTCAGAGCGCTCAGGGCCGGTTGGGGTGGAGATAGGGGGTGGGGTGATGGGATGAGGACAGGAACCACACCCTTGGCCAAACTTGGTCGTTGTAAGGGAGAAGGGTCATCCGCCTAGCCAAAAACAGACCACTAGGACCTCATTGCTAGAGGTCTATAGGTAATAGGGCCCGTCAAACTAGAAAGAAGCAATAAACTCCAAAAAAAAATCTCTGAAAATAGGATTGATGACTTGGAAGATCTTTAGTAATGGTGGGAAACCAAGGATATCCTCCAACTCTCCCCAAACACCCACCTGCTGAGGGATGTTGCTGTCGAGATAAGGGAAGATCAATGGGATTAGGTGGTGAGAGAAATGTCAGACTCTATCATATGCCATGTCTGTGACCAGGAACACCATGCAAGGGTAGGGAACACTGGAAGGGGCCAGCCCAGGTGGTACAGCAGCAGTAGATGGATCTAGGGGAGATGAGACCATAGTAGATGGAGGCTCGATGGATGGGGTGGATGGTGAGTGATCAGATGCGGCTGAGGAGGGCTCAAGTGGTGTGGTAGCTGGTGGGGAAGAAAGGGCGTTGCTCAGACTCTCTGTGTGGGATGCTGGAGGTACGGTGGTACTAGGACCATCATCAGCTGAGGCGGTGAGTGGTGGAAGAATGGACATCAGAGGAGGATGGTACACCAGATAGTATGGAGTTGTTGTCATCACTAGATGGAGTCGGATCCGATGAAAAGTGGCCCTCTCGCCTTTAGTGGTAGATGCGGTCCACTTCCCATGCCAAGGGTCTCTATCTACCATATCCTAAAAAAACAAAGAAAAACAAAACAAATGAAAAAATAAAATAAAAATAAAAATAAGGAAATGTAATAAAACTAAATAATAATAAAAATTTACACGGCATGTAAGTCTAGAGTACACGGCATGCAGTGGAAGTGTGTTTGCATATGGCATTCTCTGGATAGACCCGCCGAGTAAACATGGAAAAGGGTAGGCCACATGGTGTGTACCGAACATACACACCATGTATTTTCAAATTTTGAAGTATTCAATGAGTGCCCATATACAGTAGTACACAACATGTGCTCTTTAAATCATGCCCATGTATCACGGAAGCCGAACAAATGGAAGATTCAAAAATCACCGTGAACACCTATAAAATCTTGAAGTAAATGGTGTATAAGGGAAAATATAGATTAAGGATCAAAATTCAGTAGAAATCCGAAGCCAAAATGCATGGAATCCATGGGTTTGGAATTGGGGAGGTCAAACGGTTTGTAGGAAAATAAACTGGGAGAGGGGGGTACTGCGTGACATGGGCTCAAGTTGGGTGGGGCATGAGTTTTATAGCCATGGTACACAACATGTATCAGTGGCCTACATGTAGTGTACCACATAATTTTGTTTTCTTGTTTTTTAGGATATATATATTTATAATTATTATAGTAATGTATATAATAATTAATATTAATAATTTAAATAAAAGAAATATATATATATATAAATAATTTAAAAATAAAACTATACACATAATGTATCGGGAAATACATGTCGTGTGTTCTAGTATTGGAAAAAGAGAACTACAACCTTTGGTCTGGTGCTTGGGGAGAGATTTGAACTGGCGATCAGCCGTTTTGAATGGAAACCCTCCTCTATTTGAGAAAATGTTGAACTGCTGCTCCTATTTATTATTCAAATATATTTAATTTATAAGTAATATACAACCTAGGAGGAAGGGAATGAACAATTTGTGGGTTTTAATTATACAAAAAGGGATAAAGTAGAAAGATTAGCCGAGTTCGAACTCGAGTCTTTTAGATCCAGGGTTGATACTCTACCAATCTACCAACGTCACCAGCATATATTTCTTTATGTTGAAAACCCTTTCAGTATAGAAATAAAAACATGGCTCACATGAAGTCTATCAAAATACACATCGTGTATTTTTATTAAAAGGACAAATGAAGGAAATTGGGTGGTTGTGAGGATTTGAACCCGGGTCTTTTAGAGCCAGGTTACGACCATGGCCAACCGATCCATCCCCATCACGGGTTTTCATATAATAATATATATATACATATATATATATATATATGAAAAATACCACACATTCCATTTAAGAAAAAATGAAGAGAATAAGGTGGAACCCTGTACCGAATGTAGGTCCGGAGGGATTCAAACTGGTGACAGCTCGTATAAACTCTAGTGACCTTACTATCAGCACCGACATCATCCCTATTTATTATTTAGTTAACCTATATATTTATAATAGTAAGAATATAAATGAAAAGGAATTAGTACACACCATGTTGATACATGGTACACGGTGTGTATCCGCTGGGTTGCCTCCCTGGAAGTGCCTTTGTTTTAGGTCATTGGCTTGATTGACTTACCTATGTGTACCTAAGATGCATGGTGGAAAAAGTTCCCACTGGGTCCTTCATGTGATGGTAAATCTTCATCCACTATTCGTTCACCTTGAACGATTGACCATCCTCTCGAGAAACATCCACCGCCCTATGATGGAATACTCGTATGACCCAGAATGGTCCTGACCATCTTGACTTTAACTTCCCTGGGAATAATCAGAGACAATAGTTAAAAAGAAGTACCTAATCACCATGTTGGAATTTTTTTTGTGAAATCATTCAGTCATGGATTTTTCTTCTCTTCTCCTTGTACAGCTTGGCATTCTCATATGCCTCTAATCATATTTCATCAGTTTCTGACAGTTGGAACTTACATTTCTCTTCAGCTGACTTTAGATCGAAATTTAGGGCCATAACAGCCCAGTAGGATTTGTTCTCCAACTCTACTAGTAGATGGCATGTCTTTCCATAGATGAGGCAGAATGGGGACATCCCCAGTGGTGTTTTGAATGAAGTCTGATATTCCCACAAAGAATCTTCTAGATTCTTAGACCAGTATTTCCTCGAAGTGTTCACTATTTTTTCCAAAATCTTCTTGAGCTCAGAGTTGGAGATCTCCACTAGTCCACTGGTCTAGGGATGATATGGAATTCCCATATTATGCTTCACTCCTTACTTCGACAGTACCCCTTTCATCAATTTGTTGTTGAAGTGGGTCCCTCTATAGTTGATTTTTACAAGGGGAACACCAAACCTGCTGAAAATATGTGTCTTTAAAAATCCCAAAACTACCTTGGTCATGTCGTGTTATGTATCAGCAGTTCCCACCAATTGTGAGATGTAGTCGACGCAGACCAGGATGTAAGTGTTCTCAAAATATGGGGGGAATGGTCCCATTAAATCAATTCCATAGACATCGACGATATCAACCTCCAGGATTGGGTGCTGGGGTATCTTAGAATGACGTCCCACATTACCTATTCTCTGGCATCGATCACAACAGGAAACAAATGCTCAAAATATCTATTCATGGTGAGCCAAAATAAATCTAGAGTCCAAGATCGTTGCTATAGTATGGTTAGGACCATGATGTCCCCCAACTGGCAAGGCATGACAGAATTCTAGGATTCCATGAACTTTAGTTTTTGGGATGCAATGATAGATCACCCCATCTCTACAGGATCAGAACAGAAGAGGATCTTCCCAGAAGTACCTCTTGACATTAGGGATAAATATATTCCTTTGATGGAAGGAGAGGTTGGGGTGAATGACATATATAACCAGAATATTAGAAATATCAGCATACCAAGGTCTAGGTGTTTCATTAACTGAAAAGAGATGCTCATCATGAAAATCCTCCATGTTCTCTCTATCATCCTCCTTCTCCAAATGATGTAGCTCTAGGCGGGAGAGATGATCCAAAATAATTTTTTCACTCCCTTTTTATCTCGGATCTCCAGATAAAATTCTTGTAGGAGGGGTACCCATCGGATCATTCATGGACTCGCATATTTCTTGTTCAGCAGGTACTTTAGTGTTGCATGGTCAGTGTAAACAATAACTGTAGATAGCATTGAGTAAGAACCAAACCTGTCAAATGAGAACACCACATCCAGCATCTCTATTTATGTGGTGGGGTAGTTCATATGTGCCTCGTTGAGAATCCTACTAGCATAATAGGTAGATCAGAATATTTAGTCAATCCACTGGCCTAGACTACTCCTACTATGTAGTCGCTGGCATCGCAGATCACTTCAAATTATTCCTCCTAGTTAGAAGCAACCATTATTGGAACTTCCACCAGGTGTTACTTCAGGTGCTCAAAATATGTGGTGCATGGACCATTGAAATAAAATATGGAATCCTTAGTCAGAAGGTTGGTGATGGTTTGGGATATATTTGAGAAGTTGCGAACAAATTTCCTATAGAAACCAGCATGCCCCAGGAAGCTTCAAATGGATTTGACGAATGTCAGAATAAGAAGTCATGAAATGAATTCTATCTTTTCCTGGCCCACCTCTATCCCATTCATCAAGATTTTTTGGCCAAGGAAAATGCCACTTTGCACCATGAAATGACACTTTTACCAGTTCAAAACTAGGTTACTGTTCTTACAAAATTCCATAACTAGCTTCAGGGGCCGCAAGCAAGTGGTGAATGATTTTCCAAAAATGGAAAAATCATCCATGAATACCTCTAGGATCTATTCTACCATGTCATTGAAGATAACCAACATACAGTGATGGAAGGTGGAAGTGGTGTTGCACATGCCAAAGGGAAACCTTCGGTAAGCAAACGTATCATAGGGGAAAGTAAATGTGTTCTTATCTTGATCCTCTGGAACAATGGAAATCCAATTATAGCTAGAATAGTAATCAAGGAAGTAGTAAAAGTTGTGCCCCACTAGTCTCTCTAGAATCTGATCCATGAAGGTTAGGGAGAAATGATCTTTCCTTGTAGCTTCATTCACCTTCATGTAATACACACAATCTCTCCATCCCGTGATAGTGCATGTGGGGATGATCTCATTCTTATCATTTGAAATTAAAGTGATACCCCCCTTTTGGGTACCACATGTAGGGTATTTACCCATGGACTATCCGAGATAGGATAAATGATGCCTACATCCAAAAACATAATTACCTATTTCTTTAAAAATTGATTTATAGGGGGGGTTCTGGAATCATAGTGGTTGCTAATATTGCTTCATATCTTCTTCAAACAATACCTTGTGGGTGAAAATGGTAGGGCTGATGCCTTTAAAATCTACAACTATTCACATAAAAGCGTGCTTGCGCTATTCCAAAACCTGCAGAAGTGCATCCTCCTACTCCTGTGATAGTGTTGCACTAAGTATGACCGGGTATGTTTGATTGTTTCTCAAATACCCAGACATTAGAGAAGATGGAAGAGGCTTCAGTTTGACTTTAGGTTCCTTTAGAATCGAAGGTACAAGCGGTTTCACCTTTTCCCACTCCAGAATATCGAGTATAACTACACATTTCTTGTAGTGGACACCCCAACCTTCTAGGAATTACAGGTCCTCGGGTGCTTTGATTGGAAGAATTTAAAGAATAACCAAGTCATCTGAGGAAAAATAACATACCAGATCATCCCCGTCTCTGCTCAAGTGTTCACCCATGGTGGTCACTACAAACCAGCCCTCATTCTCTAATAATGATGCATGCTTGACCGCTTTGAGGACATTGTAGGATAATCTATCATCTCCTACCAAGACAATTAACCCCCTATAGTGCACATTGATCAATACCTTCCCAGTATCCAAGAAATCCCTACCCAAAATGAGAGGTGCCTATTGGTCTTCTGCAATGTCTAGGATGATGAAATCTGTCGGGAGGATTAGCCTGCACACCTTGACTAGCACATCCTCTAGTATCCCCTTCAGATATTTGATGGATCGGTCGGAAAGCTGAAGGGATACTCTGGTAGGCTTTAGATTGTGCAACCCTATCTTCTTAAAAAAATATAAGGTGCATGAGGTTGACACTGGCCCCTAAGTCACATAGGGACTTCCCAAACTCACATGGTCCAATAGCGCTTGAAATAGTAAAGATACCTAGATCCTGGAATTTGAGTGGAATCGAATGTTGGAAAACCTCTGACCACTCCATAGTCAGTGAAATGGTGCCTAGATCATCCATATTTATTTTGTTGAAGAGTATCTCCTTCAATAATTTCGCATAAGTGGGCATCTGCATAAGTGCCTCTGCAAATGGAATATTGATGGGATTCTTCTTAAACACACCCATGAATTTTCGGAACTGGTGGTCCAACTTTTTCATTTTCATCCTCACCGGGAAGGGTAAGTTAGGATTAAAGGGTTTGATATCCTCCTTTAATTTTCTATGTGAATCCTCCTTCAATTAGATTTTAGATGAGGAGGGGTATGTATCAATTCCATCACCATCAGTAAGGGGTGTAGGTGCACCTTGCTGTGATGGTTGGTTCTTTTGTAGCTCCCTTCCACTCCGTAGTGTGACGGCATGGGTCTCCTCCATTGGGTTCTTCTCAGTGTTACCCGGTTGTGTACCAGGATTCCTCCATGAGATTTGGTTTGCTAGCTATCCAATTTGGTTCTCCAAGCCTTGAATATAAACCTCCTTATTCTGGAATATGGTCTTAGCAGTAGATAAAAATTTATTCATGAGATCCTCTAACATTGAGGTATTCTTCTATTGAGGTTTTTATGCAGCTGGTGGAGGTGGTGGCTACCACAGATACTGCAGGCGAGGGTTTTGATACCCCTGCTGTTGATAAGAGCCCTCTTGGAAATGTTGTTTCCTCAGGTAATAGTTATGAAATGGATTCTGACCATAGTCGGGTGGTCGTCGAGGTGGAGGATTCTAGTGTTGTTGGCCCCATCCTGTGTTATGTTGATCATGACACACCAGGTTTCAGTACTACTATTACTGTTTTGGCCCTTAGTTTTGGGCAATATAGCTCACCTCACTTGTCAAATGGAGTCCTGTGGGTCTTGGCCATTCTACAATGATGTGGTTATCACCACATTTTTTGTGTTCTGAATGGTTTTCCACATATACTTGGGACGTGCCCTTCAGATTGAGTGCATCGATATTTTTGGACACAACGTCCAACCAGGAAGCTAGCATTTTTGTGCCAGCAATATTATTCATATCTCGTTTTTGTGTGCCCCACTCAGAATTCTACTAGAAGATGTTGGTAGACATGTATTCAAGTAGTTCAAAAAGCACTTCAGGAGACTTCCTCAAAACTATACCCCCAGCAGTAGTATCCACCACAGAATTTGTATTTATCTTCAGTACTCCAAAAAATGTTTGGACCTCCATCCAAATTGGGAGTTTGTGGTGTGGGAATTAGTACAACATCTCCTTTAATCACTCCCATGATTCATACAATGACTTCGAGTCATGCTGCTAGAAGTTGTGTATTTCATTTCGCCGATTCAATGTCTTTGAGGGTGGGAAGTATTTAGATAGGAATGCCTAGGCTAGCTCCTCCCAGGTGAGGATAGATCATTCTAGAAAACCTTTAATCCATTCTTTTTCCTTATCCCTTTGTGATATGGGAAGGAGGGGAAGACAAATGGAGTCCGTGATCACTCTGTGGTAGAGGAACGTGTCAAAAACCTCTAGAAAATTGAAGAGATGGGCATTGGATTCCTTACTAGGTAGGCCGCCAAATTGCATAATATTGTGGATTAGATGCATAATGGAAGGATTTATCTCAAAGTGTTGGGAATGTAATAGTGGATGGATAATGCCTGTGTGAGCTTCGTGAATAGACGGAAGGTTGTACTCCATAATAGTACGGCATGGAGGTGGCTGCTGAGGAGTGGATATGGCATGTATTGTTGTTCCTGAGGGGAAAAGTATGGCCCTTGACCTGGCTGTAAAAATGAAATCCACTCTGTTTGGAACTGTTGCGTTCTATACCCTAGAGTAAGTGGAGCATGCTGGTTCCGGTTGTCATCCAGACCAAATGGCTATCTAGATCCTTGGACAACAGCCGGATTTTTTTCTTCATTATGCTCCATGTGATCGTTTTGGTTGTTCTTGGCCATGAGTCTTTGTCATCTTATCAAGATTGTATGTTCGATTTATAGATTAATGGGGAAATACCCTGATGACTCAGTGTTCTTAGAACGAGTGAGGTAAACACTCATACACTTTTGGCCCTTCATAATACTAAACACAAAAAGCATAAATGAGGAAGAATAAAGATGAATATAAATGATATAAGAAAAGATATATTTTTGGGAATTTTTTATCTTTATATCCACTAAAATTTGATACAAACTTAATTTAAAAAAGGAAAAAAATTAACATTTCATTTCCCAAGAAACGATGCCAAAATTTGGTAGGTCATATTACCAAAGGTATGTTATCGGTGTCCCAAATTATTTTATCCTAATGAGTATAGTACCAGTAAAGGGTTGATCCACAGGGGAAAAGAAGTTATTTTTTTCTTTATTATCTTATTTTGTATTTTTATCTTAGTAAAGTGTACATAATTTAGAAATGATTATTTAATGTTTTGATAAAAATTTATTTGGATTTAAATTTCTTTAGAAAATTACTAAACAAATAAAAGAAAATATGTGAAATTGGTTTAGATGAAAATATGGATGAAAATGTGTTGGGGTTGTGGATTATTTTAGAGGTTTTTTATTAAATAAAATTTCTTATGAGTTTGTGTTGTTCATAATAACCCATCAATCTAGGGATCAATTTGTAAAAAAGTTTCCTTGGTCCGGTAAACTATGTCTAGAGCTAAGGAAACCGACTCCTTGGTCTGTTAGTCAGTGTTTCACAGTTCTTTATTTATCATAGTCCATTTTTTCAGTTGATGAATACTTCTAATGATAATGAACGTATTCAACATTATTCTTCTTTTGAATCCTTGAAAAATATTCCCTTGGTCTGGCTCAGAATTTTTAGTGATAAAATGAACTGATTAAAGAAGAATAAGAAAAGTTTAATAGATCAAACACATTCATAAAAACTAATCAAAATTACAACTCTTTCATCTCTCACAACCCCAATACACTGGGTATTTAGTTACACATTGAATAAATAATAAAAACATAACCTTAGATACCGGATGTGATCATCATAGAAACTTTGAGGAGAGATTGAATATTTGGTAGAATGATATAATGGTGAAGTATATGAATGATGGTAGCACAAAATCATAGATTCTTTCTTTATGACCTTCACCCCCTCTTCCTCCATTTAATATGAGGCCAAGGCTTCTATTTATAGAAAATAAAAGTACACTGTGTGTGGAAAAATTACCCACCGTGTACTTTTGTCAACGCACATTTGTCATCTTTTTCTCCACTGGTAGGTGGCCTAACATGCAATATTTGACTTAGAACACAGTGCCACCTAGTAGGTTGGTATAAACTACATTTAGATCCTCCATACCCATTGTGTACTCCCATTTATAAAACACCAACCAATTTTATTAGGGATGACAATATGTATAGATGATACACACTGCGTGTCCACGTCTGTCAGCCACATGGGCATGTAGAATTCTTCTCAACCACAAACCACTTCTAGAATAATATACACGGTGTGTAGTTTTATTACACAACATGTACATGATTCTAGTAACCTGGGCATGTACTTGTCCTAGATAATACGTGTTTGGGTCTAACTATACACGACGTGTATATATATCCACGCCGTGTAGTTGTAAATTTTTCCTAGTTTTCCCCTGGTTTGTGTTTTTGGCTAGAAATCACCTGAAAATGAACAATATGACCAAAATCAATTTATTTTTCCACTAAGTATTAGGTATTTCCTAAAGGCAAGTTCTTATTTTCAATAAAGTATGTGGAAATGTATACACAAAGCAGGTTCAACGTATTTCAATTCATGATAGAAAAAGCCCCACTATTTTTACTCTACTTGGGATATGTGATATTGATACCATACATATTCTTCCTCTGAATGGTCTAAATTTTATTTGGACAAGGATAGTTATATCAACCCAAGATTGATGAACCTTAATATTATATATTTTTAAATGAATTTTCATTACATTTTTCAAACACATGCCCATGAACCATAATTTTTTAGTGCCTTTGGAAACATGGAATACAATATTCTAAATTATGAAAGATCTTCAACATCTCCCATAAATATCTTCCCTTATAGTACTCCTACTTAACACCATTCTTTATATCATGGGGAAAAGAAAATATGTAAAAGGATTGAGCTTTGATGATTAGAATGGGTACGAAAAGAAAATATCAAATAGAACATCCGAATAAGAATTTAAAAACATGAAAATAACATTTGAAAATCATACCATGTATAACATATATGAAAATATAGAGTTATAGAATTAATATAGTTATTTTTTAGGGCATAAATCATAAATAAATTTTATCCATAAGAAAATAGCATTATCATAAAACATGGATTTATGGAAAAATCATAAAACATCATTTCATATTAGTTAGGTTTCTTTTACAAGTCTATAATATCATACAAAGTGCATTACTAGACTAACTTCACTCTTCATTCCTTCCCAGTATTACTGGACCGGTTTTACTTACCATTCCAACCCTATATTTCTGAACCATATCTACCTATCATTCAAACCCAATATTATTAAACCATGGTCAATTCTCATTGTAGTCCAATCTATCTCATGAAATATAAATCTGTAACCAATTAATTGGATGAAGATATAGGTCCCACTGCTTTCATAATTAAATCACTCTTACATATGCCACAAAAACACAAATCATTCATCATAACATAACCAAATGAATAAAATGGGTTTTTTAAACATCATTTCATAATTAAATAATCCATGTAAAACAAATAGATATCATAAATATAATTCCATACAAACATACTAAAACCATATGAATAATGGGGATAGAAACGTGACCTAATTAAAGAATGTCATATTAGATGGAAAATAATTTTGATAAAACACTTGAAATAAATTCTTTAGGAAAATACCCTATCTTCTTCCAAAATATTTTATTTTTTCAAAAATGACATGAACTTTTAAAATAAAATAATTTCATTGAAAATAACAATTAAAACATGTAATATAATCTTTATGTAAATAATGTGTTATAAAATCGTAAAAATCCATTCATGTCGTATATGTTAAAAACCATTCTCCTCATACTTTTTTCAGAAAATTCAAAAAGTACATCATATCGATAATGAGAGAAATATTATTTCTTAACCATGTTGTAGAAGAAAAAAATGGGAAAAATTGACTTTAAATATACATATGAGAATAGTAAAACATTTTATGAATTCATTTTTTAGAAAAAAAATACATGGATAATAAACCCTTATAAAAAAGTTTTATACATTTACTAAGGAATCCATACTAAAGGTAATAAGTATTTACTAGGGTTTATTTATTATCCATGTCTTTGTTTTCTAAAAAATAAATTCATAAAATGTTTTACTATTCTCACATGTATGTTTAAAGTCAATTTTACCCATTTTTTCTTCTACAAAATGGTTTAGAAATAATATTTATCTCATTATCCATAGGATGTACTTGTTGACTTTTCTGAAAAAAGTATGAGGAGAATGTTTTTTTAACATATACGACATGAATTGATTTTTACGATTTTATAACACATTATTTACATAAAGATTACGTTGCATGTTTTAATTGTTATTTTCAATGAAATTATTTTATTTTAAAAGTTCATTTCATTTTTGAAAAAAGAAAATATTTTGGAAGAAGAAAGGGTATTTTCCTAAAGAATTAATTTCAAGTGTTTTATCAAAATTATTTTTCATCTAAGATGACATTCTATAATATCGTCATGTTTCTATCCCCATTATTCATATGGTTTTAGTATATTTGTATGGAATTATATTTATGATATATATTTGTTTTACATGGATTATTTAATTATGAAATGATGTTTAAAAACCCATTTTATCAATTTGGTTATGTTATGATGACTGATTTGTGTTTTTGTGGCATATGTAAGAGTGATTTCATTTTGATTTGTGTTTTGGTATGGATTCCTTAGTAAATGTATAATACTTTTTTATAAGGGTTTAAATAATGTCATTAACTTATTATATTATTATATTCATTTTTATAATATCATAAGTGATCATATTGTAACATGTTTTTGAATAACATTATTACTCGTTCATCATGTATTAACTAATTTATTTTCTTATGCATGTTTTGTCAAATAAGTTCTTATTAATATTAATAGGATATAGTTATATTCTTTATAGAATTATATTAGTATAATATGTATCATATTTATTCATTATATTCATTTATATAACCATGCTTCAATGAAGAACATGTAGAATTAATCACATCGAATCGTGAAGATGGTAGGTCGTACGTATTTACAAGTGATGATATCAATACCATAATTGTGGAATGGTATGGAAGTGGATGGATTATGTAATGTTTAAGAATAAATATAATGTTATAATAATCATATATACTTATTATTTTCGTCATTATAATCATCCACGTAAGATGGTAGTGAAAAATATATTACACCACAATGTGGAGATAGTAACCAGTATATACACTGGCGTGGTGATTTCATTTTTCATAGGATGAATAGAGGTGGAATATGGTAATTAAATAATTATAATAACATCTTAGTATTAAATTTATATTATATTTAGTAATTTATAATGGAAAAAACTCATCCTAAAGATATAAGAGAAGAAAGAACTTTGAATGAATTGATAAAGGAGATTACATCTTATTCGACATGCTCCCTCTAGATATCCACGTAAAGGTCCTAGAGTTGGTCTTTTGAGAATACCATATCCTCTATAATGTGACTAGGGAATCGGGGAAGGTAAATATTCATGGCTCCAAGTGAAGTGTTGTTTTTTGGGAGGATGTGCCCTTTTATAATTGAGGTGAGAGGCACAATTGGAATCTCAAAAAATATTAATTTATTATAAAATAAAACCACATAAAAAACTTCAAAATGACATATTTTATACGATAATATTATATAATGTTTTAATATCATCAACCAATAATTTTTAGTCATGTTTTTCTATCCATTTAAACCTTATCATTTTAATTTAACACTTTGTTATTGTATTTCATTTTAACTAGGCTAACAAAATTTTCAATTTTAAAAGGGTAAAATATTTACTTATTTGATGTCAATTAGATCATTAATAATGAATTTATAAAATTTTAGATGATATAAAAATTATTATATAATTTTTAAAATTATTTATGTTTTTTAAATAATTTAATAAAAAATTATTTTGACAAAATATCAACAGTGTTATGTTTGACACTATTCAATTCAAGGATTTTTAACAATATCATGATAAGATGTTATCATAAAAATAAATATTTTATTATATCCATATGGGGTCCTTGTAATCTATAAAATTCACTAGACATACTAATTATCCAAAATTAATCTTTTTTTAAATATTTTTAGTAACATTAATTTTATATTTCCATTAATAAAATAATTATATATTAGTTTTTTATATTTATTTAATATATGTATTTGTTGAGTAAAAATTAAAAATAAAATATTATTATGAAGATAAGTCATCTTTATTTCATAATAATATTTATATATTAATATAACTTCTGTAAAATCCTATATTAAAAATTTTATATTTATTAAAACATGAAGGTGAAAAATTTAACATCACTTTAAATAAAATATTATAAGTGTCTTAATATTTTCCATATGGCTCCAAATGGTTATTAACTCAATCCATGGATTATTATAGTCAAGATATAATCTAATAATAATATTTGGTCAATTTTTTTGGTCTTTTAATGGTTATTTTTATTTTAATTAAAATTATTTTATTGACTTTACATCAATTAAATAATTTCCACATCATCATTGTATAAACATTTAAGGTAATTATTTAATCTCTAAATATTATTAATAAATGGCCATAATGTGGATAATTTCCATTAATTTTTGGATACCATTTATTATCAAATATTTATTATGTTTATAACTACAATAAAATTATTATACTTATAATAAATAAGGGGGTGACATTTTGTCACTTTCTTGTCACTTCTTTTTATTTTAATAATATTTATATCATTTTAATTAACCAAAGTCTATTAAATGAGTCAATTACGATCCTTAGGTGTTAAGGGTCAATGTTTACTCATCCAATATGATTTTTGAAGGTGTAATGGTAATTTGATGGTCGTTATTATATTAATTTATTACCTAAATTGTCTGATTTACCTTTAACTGTGGTAAATAAAAATTACCATAGTTACTATTTGTGATATCCATAAAATAAAATTAAACAATTATAATAATTTTGACACAATGATTAAAAATATGGAATATATTTTTAAAAAATTTAAACAAATAAATTTTAGTAATTAAATTAAACTTAATCCCATTGTCGAAATGAAAACAAGTTTTTAAAAGTTAGATCATTGAAAAATTTGAAAAGTTTTTACCTCAAAATTCATGATTAAATTAATTCCAATTACCAAAATTATATTAATATCTAAAAATATATTCTATTTCTACTTTAACACCATTCAATAATATAACTTATTGACTTAATGTATTTCGATGAAAAAAGTGGTTTTCAATTTACATTTAGTATATTTTTACTATTCATCAAAACATAAAAGTCATTAGAAAAAATAAAAAATTCATCCTATGTAAATTTTTATATTATTATTCCAAATAAAATTATTATTATGTTATATTTAATATATAAAAGTTTTAAAAATTTTATTTAATATTGGTGCACCATCAAAAGGTGGAAAAACTATGTTTTTTGAAAAATACTTTTTTTATCCAAAAAATTGAATTTTTTCTTATATTAGGTCTCAAAAAATATAAGGCTAATTTTAAATGATAGATTGAATATATTACATATATATTAAATTACTAAATCCCACCAAGATTGATTTTATTATTTTATAAAATCACTTATTTTCATTGAAATATTTTTTCACAAGAAAGTTAATAATGTTCCTACCCTCCATTATAATGAGTAGGTTATAAGGTAACATAATAATATTTAGTTTTTAACATAAACTGGGACTAGTGTGAAATTATTTCTCTCAAACTAACTTGAAATTATGTGTAACACAAGCCAATCATAGTGTTGCATATATCGCAACATAATTTAGTGTTGCGTATAACATAAGTTTATCATGGTGTATCGTACAACAAAATACATCATTTTTTTTAAATATATATATATATATATTATAAAAATATCCTAGTGTTACATTATACCCCCATTAAATTGAATTTTTCCCATGAAATTCATCTAGGTTATAAAATGATTAATACATGAATGGTTCTTTCATAGAAACCCACATCAGAGAAACGAATAATAAAACTTTATTTTAAAAAAGAATAGTTGGATAATAATAATTTCCCAAAGTAAATAATAACTATACCTAAACATAGGTAAGGATTTTTCATGGATGGAAGAAATAAATAATTTTATGTATTGATAATGATACAGATCACAAGAATGTGGGTGATCCAGATAAAGTTAACAATAAAAAAACATAACCCAAAGAAGAATGAAAGAGTTTATTGATATCATAAAAATAATGATAATAATACACCCTTTTATATAATGATCCCTTTTACTTTTGTTGAAGAATTTCAATGAAAATTTATACTTTCTTGTTTTGGGTACATTCTCACCATTTTTTGTGCCTTGAAAAATTTCCCTATCAGTTATTAATCAAATAATTTAAATTTAATTTTTCATTCCTAAAGCATTAGAAGATCATGTGATTTATAAATAGAATAGTAGGTCATTCCATCTATATTTATAATAGTAAAAAAGTTATAACATGATATCCACTAGGAATAAGTCTACCAATAATGTTGTAATACTAAAACATCAGATGAAGTTCAACTTAAACATTCCATTAATTGAAAACCATACAATCCTTCTAAATGATGAAAATAAAAAACATTAGAATGAGGTTCAATAAATCACATTAAAATTTATCCCTCATATATCATAAGGTATCTCTTGTTAGTCACATTCCAAACTTTTTATCACCTTCATCTTGTATTCTCTTGATTCATGGTCATAACTTGAATTTTCATATATCCTTACTGGAAACATGCATGTTTCATTATTTCAGAAGTTACTAGAGATATTCCTTAAGTTATTAAAAGTTATATACTTCATCCATGATAGCATAACCCTCTTTTCAAAAAAAATCCATAATTAGTTATCAAGAAACTAGAATCATACAATATTTTTATTCAAATCCTACATATCATTATCCAAACATCATTATCTTAACATAAGGGAAATACTAAGGGTTATCTTTCCCTTAATAATTGGTTTTACAAGTATATCACCATACCCATAAGTAAATTTTCTTGATCCATAGAACTATTCAACATGTCCTTTCCAATACTTAATGAAAAAAGTATCCTGAAAACACTTATATATATTTCTAAATTCATGTAAAATTATGTTTGAATACCAAAACATAAAAACCTAAATCATCCAAATTTATTCGTAAATCACTACTCAAGATCCATCATCTTAGAATTTCCTAAAATATGAATCATTTCTTAATGATACTCAACCTCAAACTAACTAAGATTCTAAGGTATAATGTAAAAAATAATTCTATAACATCTCATACCTTTCACATGTCTTTTACAATTTCCTTATCTTTAGTATTATAACCAATACTCATACAACCTTCACGATTCTCTTTATGAGATTTCAAATTTAGAAATTGGTTTTCATAATTCCCATGCTTTCCACACCTGAAACATTCAAGGTTAACTATGTTCAATCTAGTTCTGGGTATTGACTAAGAATAGATATAAAAGTGTGATAAATACATATCTAAAATTAAATAAAAACACCTAAGTAAGTTAAATTAAATATTATATTTTAATATATTATATCTTATGTTTAATCCTAGGATATTTATGATTATCACAAAAACTACAGTATTGTATCATATACTTAGTCTTAATCCTTATTAAATCCCAAGACATATACTTCAAAATATCTCTAGTGATCTCAATAAATTTTTGAAAACCTAGTTTCTAAAGGTTAACTAATCATTTCTTCTTATACCAAATATTACAACCCAGTCATGATGAACATTAATATTACATCTATTTAAATGAGTATTGATTACATTTTACAAATGCATGTCCAAGGACCATAATTATTTATTGAATTTGGAAATTAGGAATACATTTTCATAACTTATGAAATATCTTCATCATATCCCATAATTATCTTCCACTTTATTACTATTACTTAAAACAATTATTTTTATACTAGGGAAAAGAAAACATATAACAAGTATGTGAATAGATTCTCAGTATGGGTATGAAAAGAAAATATAAAACATATAATGAACATAAGAATGTGAAAACATAAACACAACTTTTTAAAATCATACCATGTATAACATATATCAAAATATTGAGTCAAGGAATAAATATTGGTAGTTCATAAGGCATAAATCATTATGGAACAAAATCCATGAGAAAATAACATTTTAATAAAATATAGATTTTTGGATAACACATTATAAAGTAATTTCATGTTAGTAAATGCTCATTTGAAAGAAAAACATGGAAAACAAATTCCACTACTGAACTGAGTTCACTACTCATTCCAGCCCTATATTACGGAATTTGTTTTACTAACCATTCTAGACCTATATTATTGAATTGGATTTACTTGTCTTTCCAACCATATATTACTGAACAAAGATCATTTCCCATTCCAGTCATGTCTATCTAATGAGATAGAAATATTTACCTAGTGCATTGGAGGGAGATATAGGTCCCACCCATCTCATAATGAAATCATTTTTATGTGTTCCCCAAAAACATAAATCATTCATCATTTCATAACTCAAGGAATAAAATGGGTTTCTTAAATATCATTTCATAATAATAGAGTCTATGTAAAACAAATGGATTTCATAAATAGAATTCCATAAAAATAATAATAAACCCATAGTAATAATAGGTGTATAAACATAACTCAATTAAAAAAATTCCATCTTAGATGGGAAATAATTTTGACAAAACACTAGAAATTATTTATTGAGGGAAATATCCTTTATTTTTCAAAAATGTTTTACTTTTTAAAATGAAGATAAATTTTAAAAGAAAATAATATATTTGAAAATAACCTTTAAAACATGTATGGGAAGAATCATGGAAGTATATCATTATGAAATCCTAAAAATCCATTCATTCATTATAAGTTAAAAAATTCATCTTATACATTTTCTAGAAAACACAAAAAGTATATTGTATAGAAAATGAAATAAATATTCCTTCTAAAATATGTAGTAAAAGTACAAAAATTGGTAAAATGACTTTAAATATCCAAATGAGAATAAAAAATATTTTATTAAATACTTTTTTAGAAAACATGTATATGGATGATAAATAAACCCTAGTAAATACTTACTCACAAACAATATCATATAATACTATGACTGTGAAATTATCCCCTACAAATTTATAGTCAGTCAAATAATATGAATTCTAAAATAAAGAATTTATATGAATGTTTAAATACCATAGCATTCATAATATGAATCATAAAATCATTCATGGGAAGCATAAACACCACCCAAAAGAAACAGGTGGTGTATAAGGTATATGTCCAATTAAAATATATGTGAGACAAAATAATCCATTACCTTAGGTCTGGGTTCCTTCAAACATTTATAAAACTCATATATAATGGTTTAAATAATGAAATTAACTTATTCTAGAATCATATTAATTTTTATATCATAAGTGATCATATTATTAACCACTTGTTAATAACATTATTACCCACCCATCGGGTATTAACATCTTTATTTTCGTACACATGATTTCTTAGATAAGTTCTTGTTCATATTCTTAAGATATATTTATAACATTTTCAGCATGATATTAGAATAATATATATCATATTTATTCATTATATGCATTTATAAAACCATGCTTTAATGAATATCATGTAGAGTGAATCTTATCGTATCGTGGAGACGATAGGTCGTATGTAAGTACGAGGGACGATGTAATTACCATAATTGTGGAATTCTACTGAAGTGGATGGTGTATGTAATATTTCAGAATCAATATAATGTTATTATAATTATATATGGTTATTATTTCCAACATTATAACCATATAAGTAATATGGCGGTGAAAAACATATTACACCACTGAGTAGAGACAGTAAGCCATATGTATGTAGGTGTAGTGATTTCGTTTTTCATTGGATGGATAGAAGGTGGAACATTTTTGTTAAATAATTATAATAAAATATCATTATATAATTTATTCTATATTTATTAATTTATAATCAAAACAACTATTTAAGATAAATTAGAGGAGGAACGAAGTTTGTATGGATCAATATAAGAGGTCGCCTCTTCTTCTATATGATTCCTCTAGATCTTCTCTTAATGGTACTAGAGTGGGTCTCTTGAGGTGACCAAAACCTATAAAATGTAACTAGGGAAGTTGATAAGGGAAATTTTCATGGTATAGAAGATATTGAGGGTTTAAGGAAAAGTTAATATATGGGGAAGGATGTGCACTTTTATAATTGATGTGAGGGACACATTTGGAATCATTAAAAATATTAATTTATAATAAAAATAAAACCACATAGAAAACCTCCAAAATGACATTTTTTTGAAGATGAAATGATATAAGGTTGTAATATCTTCAACTAATAAATTTTAGATTAGATTATCTATCCATTTGGACCTTATTATTTTAATTTAACACTTAGTTATTATATTTCATTATAACTAGGGTAACAAATATTTCAATATTAAAAGGGAGAAATATTTACTTAATTGATGTCCATTAGATAATAAATAAACAATTTAGAACATTTTATACTATATAAAAATTATTATATATTTTTCAAAATCTTATATGATTTTCAAATAAAATAATAAAACATTATTTTGACAAAACATCAATACTGTCAATTTTGACAATATTCAATTCTTGGATTTTTTAAAAATATCAAGATAAGATGTTATGTTGAAAAAAATATCATTATATCCCTACGGGGTCAAGGTCATATATAAATTAAATTGGATATACTAATTATCCAAAATTATATTTATTTTCATATTTTTTAAAACAATAATTTTATATTTCCATTAACAAAATAATTACTACATCAATTTTGTGTAATTATTTAATATAATTATATGTTGAATAAAAAATTAAAAATAAAATACTATGAACAAAATAAATCTTATAGAAAACATCATAATATTTATAATATAATATATCTTCAGTAAAATTCTATATTAAAATTGATATATTTATTAAAACATTAATGTGACCTCTTTAACATCACATTCAATAAAATATTAAAAGTGTCATAATATTTCCCATATGGATCCAAATGGTCAAAAACTATACTGTCAGATGATTATGGTCGATATATACTCTACCAATAATATTTGGTCATGTTTTTGATCTTTTAATGGTTATTATCTTTTTAATTAGTATTATTTAAGTTATTTTTCATCAATTAAATAAAATCTGCATCATCATTATAGAATCCATTAGGGTGATTATTTAATCATTAAAAATTATAAAGAAATTAAAATGATGTATATAATTTCACTTTATTTATATAGAATATTATGTATCTTTGTTTTAACATTTTTATTTCTATATAAAAAATATTATTCTTATAATAAATAAGACGGTGACATTTGTAACTTTCACGTCACTTTCTTTTATTTTAATAATATGTATATAATTTTTAAATTAAAAATTAAATTAAATGATTCAATTTAGATACTTAGTTGTTAAGGGTCAATTTTTACTCCTAAAATAGGATTTTTTAAGTTTTTAGGGTAATTTTATTGTCCTCATCGTGTTAATTTGTTATCTAAATTACCTGATTTACCCTTAACTGTATTAAATACAAAATTCAGTAGTTACTATTCATAACATCCAAAAAATAAAATTAACCTGTTAAAATAATTTGGAATCATGGATTCCAAATTCTTAGTCCCATTTTTCAAATTTGAAACACATAATTTTCCGTAATTAATTTAAAATTTATCCCATTGGTGGAATGAAAAAATTGTTTTTAAAAGTTAAAACATTACAAACGATTGAAATGTTTTTACATTAGAATTCATGGAAAAATTAATGCCAATGAATGATATTAAATTAAATGATAAAAATTTATTATATATTTACTTTAAAACCATTCGATAATATAATTTTTCAACAAAACTTATTTCTATGAAAAAAGTTGTTTTTAATTAAAATTTTGTATATTTTTATTATTCATCAAAACATAAATTTTATTAGAAAAATATCAAAAATTCATCGATACAAATTTTTTATATCCCAATTCAAAATAAAATTTTAATTTTGATAAATATAATATATAAAAGTTTCAAAAAATAGATTTAAAATTGGTGTTCCATCAAAGTGTTGTAAAATTGCATTTTTTTACAAATAATTATTTTATCTGAAAAATTGAATTTGTTGTTATATAATATTTATAAAAAATATAACATTAATTTTAAAAGGTATATTATATATATCTAAAATATATTAAATTAATAAAATCCAAAAATGGTGATTTTATTATTTTATAAACACTATTATTTGAATTTGAATAATTTTTTAGAAGAAAGATAATATTGTTCATACCTGCCATTATAATGACTAGGTTATAAGGAAACTTAATAATATTTTTTTGTTTAGTTAAACTAGGTTTTTCATTAAATGAATTATATCAAAAAAAATTTAAATTGTGTGTAACACAATACAAGCGTAGTGTTTCCAATACCATAAGCTATGTCAATGCTGCGTATAGCACAAACTTATCATGGTGTAGCGTAGCACACAAGAAATCAACGAAACCAATAAAATCCATCTCATTAAAATATCATGGTGTTACATTAGTATTCACCTTCCATACCGTGATTTATTTTTTAATCCCCTTGAAATATTCAATTTCATATGATCATTTGACATAGAAATTACCCTAAATATCCATATCATTTTTACTGGATATTATTATTTCATATGTAGTATACCATTTTATATGGTCTTTACGTGGGAATTTATTTTATTATTTGGGGAAATAATCATAAATACATATCTTTTATTCAATGCAGATATTTGATAAGGTATATTGTTAAATAATTAAATTAATTATTCAATATGATGTAATGCTTTGGACTTACAATGATGGGTGGGCATGAAATTTATATTTCCCCTCGATGCATAAATTAGGTCTCATGAGATGAATTAGTTGCAGAGCTCATAATTTTTTAAACTATATGGAATATAGATCTTGAAAGATGTGGTTATCATGTTTCTTATACATTACATCCAATAATTAATCATTTCCATCATATAGATTTCAATTATAATTTTAATTATCCATGATGTTTTCAAATGCTGAAGTCTATAGATTCATTTCATTCTAAGTTTACTGATTAAATAGTATGTGTTTTAATTTATAACCTTTCCATATTTATTATGAATTATCTAGTTATTTGAATGAAAATTGTTGTGAGTTGTTTAACTTTAAATATTGATTTATTCTCATTGATTCATTATTTCTTCTGTTATACATTTCCTTTGCTGAGCGTTTGATCTCACACATATTTTATTTTATTTTCACAGAAATACAAGATGTATTCTAATAAATTTATTCAAGGATATTGTAGATGGAATAAATATATCCTAAAAAGAAAATAATTATGTTGAAATTAGTGTTTAGATTTGTAATACTAGACTCATATATGAATCTAGTTTACCAAGACTACTAAACTCTTTGGTCCTTCGGGATTTGATTCCTAATGTGATGGTAGTATACCCCGACTCTAGGCTCTCTGAGGTGGGGTCTCTATAGATGGTATCAAAATAATTTTAGTAGAATCATTAGGATCTAGTTTATGAAATTTTAGATTTGAGAACATATCCATAATGTTGTATTTTAGGATAACTATAAAAGAACGTCCAAAATTTTATATTAAATAGAGATTATGTGGTTTTTCTAGAAATACATCCATGACTAGATACACAAGTGGATGTGAAATTGGAACAGATGTTCTTAGGAGTAACTGCTCCAACAAGGTGCATCAGGCCTTACTCAGTGTAACCCAATACACAACAACGGGCCTTACTACTCTCCTGGATTGAAACTCCCAGGGGATATGCATAGGATAATTCAGATTTTATTAATAAAACATTGTGAAGTACTTGAATATATAATTTATGTAATGATCAAGAAATTCTCTAGAAAAAACCAATGTGGAAATAAATGGATTAACTACTTATGTGTGGATGATGTATTTAAAACTGTAGTTAAAAGGCTATTTTTTGATTAACTAATTTCATGAATATCTGTCATATTTATTTTAGAAATTATATTAATTTAATTTGATAAAAGGATAAACTATATATCATGTGAAAACCAATAAAGTTTAAAAAGGCCATTGGACTTGAATCCATGATCGAATGATGGTAAGGGTTTCATTGCAATTGCTGACCTGCTCAATAAAGAGTTAACATATCATTGTTTTTTGTTATACAATTTTCTGAATAAATATTATCAATGATCCTCTAGTGTTTATTTTTTATGTTTATATATTATTGTATTGACCAAACTATATTTATAGAATATATAGATGCAAATGTGAATAATTTTCACTCATTTATGGGTCTTGAGATCTATTTAAGGTGTATTTTAGGTCTTCAAGATTAAATGCTAATTTTTTTGAAATCCATGCTTTGAAGTAAGGGATGAATTAGAATTTATTGAAACATAACCAATAGATGGAATTGTTTATATGAAATTAAATTTTATCATGTATGTAAATTTTCTTATATTCTTAAGTTGTAATGGAATTTCTCAACATGAGGAAAATAATATTAATAAAATTTCATCCAAATACCATGATTTTTTTAACTGATGGTCTTCTAAATCATTGCTGATTTATGGATTTGAGGCCCTAAAATTTCCATTGATCATTAACTTGTTTGTGATTGATGACATCAATCACTCCCTATTAATATTTACTATTTTCATCCAAGTGAAAATCTCTACTTTCCAATAATATTATCCTTTTTATAGAACTAGGTATATGTTATTCCTTAAGACCATTGTACTTATCACTCTCTATCTTTTCTATTAGATTTCATACGAACCCTTCTCCTGATTTGGAATTTAAAAATAGAATATATCAGACAATCTATCACTATGATCATGTTTAAATTACGAGTATACAATTTATTTAGAAAAGGTAGAATGTAATGCCATGAAAATCTAATGTGGGAACATTATATTCGATTATAGTTAATGAAACATAACACCAAATGTGTAAGGGAATATAATATCCCATGAATTTAAAATATAGTTACTATGTTAAATAATTTTAATATATTTGATAACTTGAAATCCATGAAACATTGAGTTATAATGAGCCAGACACAATAATAACTTTCCTCGAAATCTTATGTTGCATGCAAGACTGAGTTTTACTAAACAAAAATATATTATTAAAACAATATTATTTAATATAATAAGATACAAACTAGTCATTAAATTAGTGGCTATGAAGTGTATTGGATAACTAATGAAAATATATCATTTAAAAAAATATAAAATAAATTAATCGGGTATAAATTAATTAGAAATTAATATAAGAACCAATTGAATATAAATGAAATATTTTTATATAAAACTATTTCTATCATTAAAAAATTGTGTAATCTTAATAAATTAAGTTAATTAAAATTAGTGAGTGATATTAATGTAATGTATATATAAATATAAATATTATATATTCAATGAAATATTTTGGATATTCATCTAAAATATTTTATAGGATTAAGATAAAAAGAAACACTATTTTGTGCATAAAATACTATTTTTTTATTAGAGCACTTTTACCACATTTTTATGGGGAACCTATTTTAAATCAAAATTTTGTAACATTCATAAAGATTAAATGTAAAAAAACTTAATATATTAATTATAAATATAAAAGTTATACTGGGGTGATAATTTTGTATCTTTTTTTGAAGTTTTCTTTTTTTAGTGAATAGTGAAAATATCGAATTTTAAGTCAAAACTATTTTTTCAAGTAATTTGTACATAAAGATAAATAGTATTTTATTTTGGTTTTATATTTTAATTAGATAAATTTTAATTTGTTAGAAAAATTCAGGTCATTTTAATAAATTTCAGTTTCAAAATGGGGAAAAACTTTTCATAAATTTAAATGTTTTTACATTAAAAACATACATTGTCATCTCATAAGTGGTATTACATTTAAATTAATTTCAGACACTAATGTGATTGGAATTTAAAAAAATGGACTCTATATTTTTTTATCAGCATAATGTATATTTTCTAATAAGTTTAACTTATTTTTTATCAAAAATATTAGTGAATGTAATTAAAATTAATTACAAGGAATATGGTGAAATTAAACTTAATAATAGGCTAAACCTTAATATTAAGGTCCCAAATGACCTAAAACATGTCAAAATACATTTTATTAAAATATTTAGACCATATCCTCCCTTTTATTTAATTTTGACTATAATTGGATCCTCATTAAATGGTTAAAATATGGGTAGAATTCCTTTTCCAAAATTTACAAGAGTGCAACTCCTCCACTATAAAAAGGCCTCCTCTCCTCTGATATCCTCAATCCTCTCAATCCACTATTAATAAACCATGATATGCCAAAATATCTCCTCATAATACCTTACCTAAACCATTAAGCCTCAACTTAGGTAAAAATCAATCCATTGAATCCATTTAGTGCAAACCAAAAGGAGTCACCTTAATAAAAGGTAACATCTTTCCTCAAGATAATTTATTTTAATTCTATTCTCCATGACCAAAACTATAATTGATACATGGTTATATAGAAACAATATTATCCTCAATATAATTATTTTTTTTAATTTATATACCTACACTTACACACACTTCCATCTAATGAGTAATAAACTTATCATCCTTGTGTATGGTGAACTACCGCCCAAAAAACAAAGTAGTTAGTTTTTCATTTACCATCTCTCATGGTGTAAATTATGATGGAATATATATATATATATGTTATATATGAAATTTATTATGTATTTATGCTTTTAAACATTTTTTAGAACACATACCCTTATACTTTCCATTTTCTTTAAATACGATAACATTGTTTGTGGAAGTGTGGACTATCACCTCTAAAAATTGATGTGATTCATTCACAAAATACATGGAATGTATAAAATATAGTTTTAATTTAAAATATGTGACATAGAAAATATCTATTTTATAGTTATTACACAATAAAATGTCTATAAATATAATAATTAATATCATTTTCTTTATTACCCTTTCACAGATATAAAATGTGATATTGTCATTTGTATATGTGTGGACTACCGCCTCCTCGACATGATGTCATTACTTTTACATAAAATTAATTATATATATAATTTTATATGATTAAATAATATTTTATTTATGATATAATTATAATTATGTAAATATTAAAATTACCTACCTTTTTTCCATAATGATCATTTAGAAATGGGAATGTTACTCTCACTTGGTACGGCCTGCCGTCCCAATGATTGTAACAATGGTAAATTTTTCATAACCATATTTAATTATTGGGTTAAAATTTATAATTTAAGTATAAATATGATCATTATTTAATGATCATTATTCAATATATGTTATATGATGTTCCATTTGACCATAGTTGATCTACCAAATTTGATTTGACACATAACCCGAATTTGGTCAAAACACCTGATGTAAACATAATTGTTTAAGTTGTTTTATTCGACATGGTAATAAGTGAAATAAAAGTAACGATAAAAATGAAAAATATGACGAAACAAGAAAATAATTAACTGAATTATATTATTTAGGAATATAAAGAAACATGAGACAAGTCCAAATCAAGGTAAGGTATTTCTTCTCGATTTACATTCCATTAAGACTTATTTGTTGTTATGCACCTAGTTTCTTTTATATGGGGTATATACTACCAATTTCCAAGTTATATCATGAATATTTATTATCAAGATACTTTGAGTATCATTTAATGTTATTCATTCATAGATATTATGATACAAATGTCTCAAATTTGTATGGGACACTTTGAAATGTCTAAATATTATTCTTATCAAGAATGTTTTTGAGGATTATCTTTTTAATATCACTTCATTTTATTATTGTTAACTTTATATTGAAACAATAAATTTATTATTTTGCACTTAATTTATTATATATGGTTCACAAACTTCTAATTTTGTATATAATATCATGATCCATTAATTCTTCATTACATTTTTAGTTTCAATTTGAATTATTTCATATAAGGGGATTTGAGTTAAATGTTACCTAGTGGAAAAGAATTTTATAACTCACATTCTTTTCATTTGGTTATATAACATCCTCATTATCCTTAATATTATATGATTATGTTTAAAATTAATTTAAATATATATTTACGTATTTCTACTCTTATATGTGGATATAAAATTTATGCACATAATATACTCATTTATAGATCCTCACTACCACATTAAAATCTTTCAAGGGTTTACATTAAAATTTAATTTTTTCTGGGATTGTTTATGCTAGAATTTCCATCATATGAAATGCATTAATAATTGTCTAATAGACCCTTTCATTTTCTCCTCATATGTTAATTCATGGAATTTTCAACTATTACTATCATTTTCCTCAACTAAGAACATAAAATGTTTTAGAAAATGTTTTTAAAAAAACATAACATCATTTCTATCTTTAGTTACAGAACCCGTTTTATTATAAAATATGGGATTTATAAAAACAATTATAATTATTTTTATCTATATTAAAATTGATTTTTTAAATTCATTTTAAACTATTTGTCTTTTGCTAATATTTTAAAAGGAATATTCTTACCACTTTCTGAACAAGACAAAATTTCAGCCTTTTTACCATGAAAAAGAAATTATATTTTACCCTATATGGAATGTACGGATTTACCCACTATAAATTATTTGAATATTCCTTTTCATGTTTAAAATTTAACTTTTTTTAAAAATGTTTTTAAATAGTGAATATTAAAAAATGGGTTTTCAAAATGTATTTTAAATGGTATTTTCATTAAGAATGTTTTTAAAATATATGTTTATAGTATTTCAATTCATGAACTACAACAACCATATATTTTTAATGAACATGGGATATGTTGTATTTATACCATCCTTATTCTTGCATTGAATGGTTTGTGATTGATTTAGCCATTAATAGTATTCACATCTGTGATTCCTTTTTTATTCCCCTTGAAATATCCAATTTCCTATGATCATTGCACATTTAAATTTCCGAAAAATATCCATATAGTTTTTCATGGATATTATTATCTCCCAACCATATAATATTTTTTATACGATGTTTACTTTGGAAGTTATTTGATAATTTGGGGAAATATTGATAAATTTATTTCCATTTTTTAATATGGGTATTTGATAAGGCATATTATTTATTAATTAAATTGATTATTTAATATGAGGAATGATTTTGGAATTCAATGAATGGTGGGGCCTATACTTTATATATCCCCTCGATGCATCGATATGTTATGATGAGGAAAATCAGTGGTGAAAATCGAAATTGTATAAATTGTCTTATGGATATATCATAAAAGTGGAGGTTTTTATTTTCCTTAGATACGACTTCCAATAATTAAAAATTTCCTTCATATACATTTAAATTATCATTATTATTATCCATGATGTTTTGATATGATAAAATCTATGGATGAATTTTATTCTCATTTCATTGATTAAATGGAATGTGTTTCCTTATCATACTTTGTCATATTTATTGTGCCATATGGATTTATTTGAATGGATTGTGTTATCCGTTATGTACCTTGACATGTTGATTTATTCTCATTGATTCATTATTTCTTCATCTATACTATACACTTACTGAGAGTTGGAGCTCACCATTATTTTGTTTTCTTTCCGCAGGAGTCTATGAATTATTCTCATAAATATATTAAATGATACACTAGATAGAATAAATTTACCCACAAAAGAAAAAAATTATGTTGTAATTAGTGTTTTCATTTATAATACAAGACCCATATATGCATCTGTTTTACCATGACTACATAAATCGTCAATCCATTAGGATTTGATTCCTCATAATCAAGAAAATGGTAGTGTAGTATATATTAGCTCAGGTCTCTCTAGGGTTGGGTCGCTACAACAACCCCTCAAAGGATATCCTCCTCAAATGTAAATGATTGAAGGTATATAATTATGATTGAATCTCGTCTCTAATAGGACACATATTGGAGATTAGGAAAGATGTTGTAACATACATACAAATGGGTGGCATTACCCTCTATGATTCGTGTTGAAGAGTGATAAAAAATAAACTTCCAAGAACTCATAGTCATAAAAAATATAAGAAATATCACATAACATATAGTGAATTTCATAAAATAGAAACAATTTATGAAAACTACATGTATTTATTGATAAACTCTACATTGCCCAAGAATCTTAAAGAGATCCAAAATAACCATGAACTAGTGCTACCCAAACTATTCATGGCCTTCTCCAGCTAACTAAAAATAGTTTATATATATATTGGTTGAGCATAACATGTTTCTTTAGTGGGATACACCCCAGAGTATCTCATAAAAAGATAGAGAAATCATGATAAAGATTATTAAACAAAAAGGGAGTCTGATTTGATCACCTAAGTAAGTATTCTATGTTCCCAACACCACCATAAATTTTTATAATAAATTATCACATACAAGTGATCATATAGTATAACCTATATAGAGATTACCCAGCTAAAAATTATGCATTAGATTTCCTCTTTTCCCCCAATATCATATGTATTGATCCATCTCTCTCCAAAATTAAGATATCCCATAGACTCTTTGGCTAAGTATCATATCATGAATCCGTTTTATTATATCATATATTCACATAATACAAAACCTATGATTCACATTATCCTCTCGTCTCATTAATGATCTTATGAGACTAACTATGTTATTTCCAGGAAGCACCAAATCCTTCATGTAATTTATGTTACATCAATCTATTACAACTAATTCAATTCATACCTATAATAATGAATAAGATACTATATATAGAGATAAATTTATTTGCAATAAT
Source organism: Viscum album (assembly GCA_963277665.1). Classification (NCBI taxonomy): domain Eukaryota; kingdom Viridiplantae; phylum Streptophyta; class Magnoliopsida; order Santalales; family Viscaceae; genus Viscum; species Viscum album. Next base: position 198,336,465 of record OY728164.1, read on the forward strand.
CAAAATCCATTTAAACCCAGTACACACACACACACACACACACACACATATATATATATATATGGGAAAGGTAGCCACCTAGAATACAATCACAACATATAACCAGGATAAGGGAGTGGTTTCTGAGTAGGTAGTCAACCATCCATTTCTCAACAACCAGTATTTTGGGGAAAACCGCCTCCCAAAATGTAACGACCCAAATATTATTAGAAATACTTCTTTCCAAAATAAATGTGTTTTGTATAATATTATATATTATTATACACATAAATAATATAAATAAGGGAACAAATACATTATTTCATTACTAAATACTATTATGATAATCATTAATGAAACTAATTAAAATTCAAAACATTATAACTATACAAAAATATAAAATAGAAAAGCTAAAATTGGAAAATATGGATCACCCCAATATACTAGAATCATCTACCCACTTAAAACACTTCAGAGATGAATAAAAATATTTGTAAAAAATTTAAAATTATAAAAAATGGAAATACAGAACCTTTAGAGGAACTAAGATGAATATTCGGTGAAATAATGAAGTAGTATTTATAAGAGGTAATGTGACCGTTGTAATAGTAACTTGACCGTTGGTTTAGTAATTTTACCCCAAAATAATAAATTTTTATAAAAATAATTTCTAAAATGAACAATGTAATTAAATGTAAATATTATAATTCCAAAAAAAATTAATACCATGATAAGAAAAGTCATAGAAATTTTAAGCACCATTTTAATAAATTGTGTTTTAAAGTATTTCCAAAAAGTCATAATATTTATATTAAAAATTAACATATCCTATTTTAATTTTTTTTTTGAGAAAATGAATATCATTTTTTAAATCAGAATATATAATTATCTAAGGGTTATTTTATCTAAATTTCTAAAATACTTTAATTTTTAGGTGAACAGTAAAAAGTTATTTTTTTTGCATAACCGACGTATCTCAAATTACTTCATTAAAAATGCAATAATCAAATAATACTTTTAAGAAATTCAGTTTCATCCATGGAAAATTTAATTTCGTAAATGGTTCATTAAAATAATATAAAATGAATTTCTACACCTAAAAATAACTTTCCAATACCTGAAATCAAAATTTCTTTTTTAGAATATAAATTTCTCTTTCTTTCCAATTTCCATTTTTATAAGTTAATTAATTTTAATTATAAATGGGATTTAAATTCTTAAAACCATTATATTATATTATTATATTATTTATTATATAAAAAATGTTCTATTATATGTTTTACCTTTGATATAATATTTTATTCATTTTTTATTATAAAAATACCGCTATATTCAAATATAAATAACCCCTCTATCTTGCATTGGAAAACCACTACTACCCCCATTACAAATCCCAATATATACTTATACCCTCCATATAAATCCCCATAGAATACATTGGGTTATTTTGGAGAAATATAACTCTAATATTCAATGAGTTATTGTGTCGTGCAAGTGAATCTACACCGAGGATTAAGTAAGTTTAGATGAAACTCTCTCACTTATTTATTTCTTCTTACTCTCCTTTTTATTTCCCCCAATCCTTTCCATAAAAAACCATAAAAGAATTAATTATGTAGTTTTTTATCATTATATTAAATATTTTAAACTACTATATGTATCATACTACTATATATAAAAATTTCAGTCTTCTCTTTCTCTCTCTCCTCACAGTGTCCCATAAATGGTTGGTTAACCATCTTTGGAGACATTTCATGTCAACACATATAACCATCACTAGGGATGGATATTATACACTATTTATAATATATAAACATGTAATTATATTAATTATATTCTTCTAGATTTAATTATAAAAACATATAAATTACATTTAGTAAAATTAAAAAATCATTACAAAATAGAATTTTTTTAAGTGAAACATGATGTCAAAAAGCATAAATTTCATTAAAAATATTAGGAAATATAATCCAATTATTATAATTGATAATTATTTTTAAAAATAATGCAATTCACTTCTATATAAATTTTTTAATATATATATGTTCATTATTATGGAGGAGCAAAAGTGAAAAAATAATGCAGGAATAAAGGTAAGGGGATTCTCTAACCCATTACCTTTAGTTTGGTTATTACTTCTCTCATGGTATGAAGGTTTATATTATGTTTTTAAAATTTCCTTTACCTTTTACATTAGGGATATACATGTTCCTACCATGTCAAAATGTTTTCAAATAAAAACCTTTTTTTCAATGTGACTTCATTTTCAAAAACATTATATTTTACTCCTCTTGAAATTATTATTTTTTCTCAATAATAATGACGTATTTTTGTATAATTATGATTTCCCCTATTAATTTGGGAATATAAAAGTTTATTCATTAATTTAATATTTATGAAATAATTATTGAAACCTTTGTCTTTCTTGGGACTGCTTCATGATTTTGATTTATATGTATTCTATGTGGCATGTATGATTTTGTAAATGTTATGATATTAAAGGTAGACCTGGAATTATATAGCCCTCTAATTCATTGGGTAATGTGATGCATTTAATAGGATAATGAGAATTATTTGTTAAAATGAAATTTTATTTTTCACAATTATAATGTTGTGATTATGCACATCTATTATGAATGTTTTTCTAGATTTTTTCTCAACTATGTGTGGTATTTTAACACTAAGACATGATGTTTCATTTTTATTAACTACCATATTCCATGACTTTATCCATTAGTTCCCTCATTATTTTGATGATAATAATATTCTTATGTTATGGTGATTATGATCACTTAAGTTATATTGATTCATGGCCCTTATTCATCCTCTCATTGGGATTTTAGCTCACCCCTTTCATTGATTTATATCCTCTGGTGATTACTCGCACTAAAAATATTGTGAGGTCTACTAAGAATATAGAGAATGAGTAAATAAATAATTTTTATGTTTTGTTATGTAAAATTTATATAGGATCCTACTCTTTCCAATACGTAAAACCATTTGACCTAGGATTAGTAACTCTATTATGTTTTTATCCTTAAAATGATGTAATACAGATATAAGAAATAATAGGGTCACTATATCTAGTTTTAGAGAATAATTTTGTTAATTTGGGAATTAGGATTAGAGAATATTATTGAAAAACCTTAGGATATGACTAAGTATATGTAAAAATTCAAGATAATTGTTTTTAGAAAAATTATAAACACAAGGATCCCATAAGATATGTCATTAGTGTTAATTTCTTAAAATAATAATTTATTCACGATTTTTTAACATAAGTTTGGTTCAAACATTTTCTATTTTAGTTAATGATGGTAAACAGGAGGAATGAGTACCATAACCCATGTGAGGGATAATGACATGATTTTCCAAATGGAATCTCTATCTCCATGGGAGGTGGAATTAAAAAAATTATAATGATTCTTACCTAGCTATATATGGATATGAATAATAACATGAATCATGGGGAACATGCACATTCTCCTAATATGGATCAACTAGCCAATGAGTCCTTTATTCAAAAATGACCATTGATGCTTAGCTGAACTTCAAATCCACTTATCATGTTATAGTGGGTTAACTCAATAGAGATGATCCTTTCAATGATTCCTTGTTTTGATAAGGAGAAGCTGACTCTTATGGTTTATCATTTAGATGGAGAAGCCAATCAAATGTGGGATTTGGTAAAGAAAACCAATTCAAAGGATGAAATAGAATATATAGTGTGGATATTATTTAATAAAATATTTCATACCAAGTACATTCCTCAAACTCTTCCAAAAATGTTAGAAAGATAATTCATAAATTTGAAGAAAAAGGAATGTGAATATATTAAATTTTGAAAGGAAAAATTTATAAGGACAAAAAAATAAGAATATTATTTTTTTACCAAAAATATTATTAAAAATACTGATTCTTTCATGGTTTAAAAACACACCTTATAAAGTATCTAGAAATCCATGATATTGGGAGTTATGAAGAATTGGTTTGATGTATTCTCTATGTAGTGATGGATTTCAGAGAATAGTACCATGGATATGGATATAAGAAGTGAAGAATGATGATTCAATATTATGGGTTAAATGAAAAATTTGAAAAGAGGATACAACTACCCACATTTCAATATTGTGGGAAGAAGCATCATTGGAATTTTCTCGAAGGGGTGTGAAAATTATTCAAGTGTGGGAGAGAAGTCCATAAATCTCAAGAATGTTGAAGATACATGAAGAATCTTGAAAACATGATAGATGAAATCAGGGGACCTCCTATTTTCAAACTAATGGTTCAATGCTTCAACTATTTAGAGAAATTGAAATATGCCAGCCAGTGCACTAAACCTCAAGTCTTTGAGGGTAACCAACATAGAAAAAAACTATTGAAAAAGAACTAAGTGAAATCCTATGACATCACTATAACTGAAGTGAAAAAATAAAATGACGTCATGCAAGGTACACTTTTTATTCACTCAAGAATGGAAAATGTTTTTTATTTTTGTTCTATGAATTCCTTTATATCCTTCAATTTTTATAGTACCATCGAATTGAATCCCCAATACCTTTAAATAGAGATAACTATAAAAACACCTATGCTGTAATCATTAAAACTAAAATATTGTACTCTTATCCTATTGGAGTATTTGGGAATTTTATTCTATATAATCTTGTAATACTTTCCTTGGAATAAATTTTTGTTATACTAGGCACAGATTAGATCTCATTATATAGAGCACACATCAGCTGTATGAAAAATAAAATCTCTTTCCATATTCCAAAATATCTAATTCTCCTCTATGAATAAAAATAAGATCATTAATCTCCTTAAGATAATCCCCCAATGGTGTGGGTTTTGATACCCTATGAAGAAGAATACCATTTTCAAATGGTTGATTCAATGGAAGGTATCAACCATGAAAGAATTCCAATTGTTAGGGAATACACAGATGTATTTCCCTAAGAGTTACTTAAAATTCCACAAATTGTGAGGTGGATTTCTCAATAGTTCTCATACTCATATCTACTACTATATCAGAATTTCCATGAAAGTTATCCTCGATTGAACTGGATGAGTTAAAGGATAGGATATAGGATCAATGGGACAAAGGGTGCATACACTAAAGTGCATCACCCTTGGGTGAACCATTGCTCTTTTTCAAGATGAAGGATGGATCAATAAAGTTGTGTATTTATTACCAGGTGCTCAATATGATCAATATAATGAAAAAGTATCCTCTTATTTGTATTGATGACTTGTTCGATCAACTGTGAGGATCTTAGTACTTCTAAATGGTAGATTTTCGTTATATATGTCATCAAATGAAGGTGGTGAAGGAATATGTTCTGAATAATACCTTCTATATAAGGTATGTGCACAATGATTTCATAGGTATTCCCTTCAATCAAACTAATTCCTATAAAATATTCATAGATTTGATTAATAGATCCATTGGAGACTACCTTGAAAAATTTCTGGCAGTGTTTATCAATAAAATTCTCATTTACACTATGATTAGGGGAGAACAAGAACAGAATATAAATATTGTCCTTTCAATATTAAGGAAGGATAAAATGTATTCTATGTTTATAGAGTGTGACTTCTTGATGTATCATGTCATATTCCTGGGGAAAATGATCATTGTTGATGGAATTTCTATGGACCCTTACAAATAATGGAATTAAAGAACGACCCTGACCCACTATGGTCACAAAAATCCATAGATTTCTTATATTAGTTTGGTATTTTTGAACTTTTGTGGTAAATTTCTCATAATGTTATACCAACTAAATATGTAAACATGAAAAGGGGGAATGTATGTCTTGATGAGACAATGGGAGGAAATCATTAGGAAGCTAAAGAAGTGGCTAATCACCACACCTATACTCACATTAAAAAAAGTGGAAAATGATTGTGATATGCAATGATTCTTCAAAGAAATTATTGGGTCATGTACTCATTTAGAATGATAATGTGATAACCTATGAATCATGAATGTTAAATATTTAAGATAATAACTACATGACGTGTGATCTGGATTTGTTAGTTGTAATCTTCACTCTAAATCTTTTTTGGCACTATCACTATGGTGAAAATTGTAACATATATACCTATCATAAGATTATAATGTATATATTCACACAAAATGTGTTCCACATGTGTCAAAGAATATGGTTAGAGGTAATAAAGGAATTCAATTTCTCTATTCACTACCATCCTAGAAAGGAAAACAAGGTAGCTGATGCCCTTAGTAGAAAAGATCATTCCCCTCTATATATGATGTGGAATGAGAAATACCCTATCTTCATGGAAACGAAAATGATGGATATGTAATTAATAATGGTATGGAATAAATCTTACTTTTACCAAATGATTTCCCAATCATCCAGCCAATAAAAGTTCAAGGAAGAACAAAGGGATGATTTGAAGCTATAAAAGAAGATGGATACAATAAAGGAAGTGATGACACATGAGTTCCATATCAATGATGATGGTGTGATTCGGGTTGGGAAAAGAATTTGTGTGCCTTCATAACCTGAGATAATGAAGGAGATATTGGATAATGCCCATAGATCATCTTTCTACGTCCATCATAGGGGTACCAATATGTATCATGATATCAAGAAATATTTTACTAGGAAAAAATGAAGAAGGGTATTGTGAAGTATATGACATAGTGTTAGGCATGTCATCATGTTAAATTAGGGAAACAGAAGTCCAAATGGATGATGAAACCATTATATATACCCGTGTTGAAATGGGAGAATGTCACTATGGACATAATTACTTTTCTCCTGAAAACATCCAAAGGTACTAATGTGATATGGATTGTGGTGGATCAACTCACCAAGACATCCCACTTTATCGCTATTCGGTAAGTTTTATCACTTGAAAAACCTTACAAATATATGTGAAGGAACTGGTGAGGATAGATGGAATACCACATTTGATCATATCTGGTCATGATCAATAGTTTACTTCTAGATTTTTGAGAATCCTTTAACATTCATAGAGTTCAGAATTGAGTTTCAGGACAACATATCCCCCCTAAATGGATTTCCAATCTGAATATAAAATTCAGTTGCTCTAGACATGTTAAGAGCCTTGAAAAAGAAACTAAAAGAGGGATGTGATCACAATCTCTCATTTTTTGAGTTATCATATGATAATAGCTTCCACTCAATTATTCAAATGGCTTCATAGGAAGCACTATATAGGAAGTGATGTACAAATACAAATTTTTGGTGTTAAGTTGTCAAAAAAAGATATATATACCTGACATTGTGCATGATATGATATATAAGTTTCAATCCACCCAAAAACATTTAAATTTTCTCAGATTTAGAAAATGTATCTTTGATGAAAACCATCAATGGGACATGGATTAAAATTTTGAAGAAAAATTATTCCTTCAAATATCACTATGGAAGATAGTCAAGTGGTTTAGAATGAAATTTAATAATCTTCCAACTTAAATTTGATCCTTTGAAATCATTGATTTCATTTGAGTAGTGTCCTATCAGCTTGTACTTCCACCACGTATGGATCATGTTCATGAGGTGTTCCACGTTTCACTCATGAAAATGCACATACCTGATCACTCGCATGTACTGAACCCATAGGTGGTATAACTAGAGAATAACCTCTCATATGAAGAGAAGCTGGTGAATATCTTGCACTGTAGAGATAAATTTATCGACAACAAGAAAACACACATTATAGATGTGTTTTTTATTATATTATAAAAATTTAGAAAAACAAAATTATAAATAAAGAAAAAATATATTATTTCATTACTAAATACTACTACATTAATCAATAATGAAATTAATTAAAAGTCCAAAACATGACAACTGAAAAAAAAAATATGTAATAGAAAAAAAGTGAAAATATACGTCACCCCAATCTACTAGAATCACATCCCAACTAAAAATAATATAGAGAAGGAAAAACTATTATTAAACAAAGAAGCATTATATAAAATTGAAATATATAACCTTGAGAGGAATTGAGTTCAATATTGATTGAGATAATTAAGTGGTATTTATAGGAGGTAATGTGATTGTTGGAATAGTAACATTACCATTGGAATATTAATTTTACCTTATAATAATAAATTTTGATATAAATAATATCTATTATTAATAATTCATGTAAATAAAAATATTATATATTCAAAAAAACAAATATCATGATCAGAAACTCAAATAAAATATAAGCACCTTTTTAATAAATGTTTTTTAAAGTATTTCGTAAAAGTCATAATTTTTATAATAAAATTCTAAATTTACTATTTTAGAAATTTATTTTGATAAAATTAATATAATATTTTAAATTATAATTTTAAAATTATACAAGGGTTAGTTGTTTGTAATTTTCTGAAATATATCAATTTTTGGGTAAATAATAAAAATACAGTTTATCACATAAACGGTGTATCTCAAATTACATCATTCATGATGTAATAATGAAATAATACTTTCAGGAACTTTAGTTTCTTCCTTGGTATATTAAATTTCATAAATGGTTCATTAAAATAAAATTAACTCAATTTCCAAATCTAAAATGAACTATCAAAAACCTAAAGTCAAAAGTGATTCCTTAAAATATCAATTTATCTTTCTTTCCAATTTCCTTTTTAATTAATTAATGGAATCAAAAAATAAAGGGTATTTAAATAAAAAAATCCTTTTATATTATATCAATATTTTATTTATGATGTAATAAATTAACTATTACAATTTTCCCCTTTGATATGATACTTTATTCAATATTTTATTATAAAAATACCCCTCTCCAAAAGTATAAGTTACATCTCACACTTCCCTTGGAAAAAATCTCCTACAAAAAATTCCATAGCCCAATATCAACAAATATACTTCCACTAAAACCCCTTATAATACTTAGGGACATTCTAGATCAATTCTAATCCAATAATCAAGTAGTTAGAGTGTCATAAAAGAGAGTCTACACTAAGGATTAAGAATGTTTTTATCCACTTATCTCTCTTTTTTATTTATTCTCCCTCTTATTATTATTATTTTCGACAAAACCTTTCATAATAAAACTCAAGAAGAATTAATTAGATAGTATTTTAACATTATAATAATGATATTAACACACTATGTATACCATAATACTATATATATAAATATTAATCTTCTCCTTCACACTCTTCTGACAATATCCCATCAAAGGTTGGTCTACCATATACAGGGAAATTTCCATGTCAACACATTTAACCATCATCAAGGATGGATGTTATAAAATATATAACATATATATACGTTTAAGTATTTTATTTATAATATTATTTAATTAATTATAATAATGTATAAATTACATTTAATATAATATAAAAATCATTAAAAAATGGGAAATTTTAAGTAAATCATTATATCAAAACGCTACATTTCCGTCAACAGAAATTAAGAATTATAATCTAATGTTTAACATTAATTATTATTTTATATAAATGACTATAATTCACTTTTGGATCAATTTTTAAATAAATATGAGTTTACTATTTAGGAGGCGTAAAAGTTACAAAATAAAGATGGAATAAAGGTATGGGCATTCTCAAAACCAATTCCTTTTGTCAGATTATTCTATATTTTATGGTAAGAATGTTCATAATATGTTTTTAAAATATTCTTTTCTTTTTATTTTTTGGATATAAATGTTTCTACCATGTTAGAAGAATCACTAATATTAATAATTTTTAATGTGATTGCAATTTCCAAAACATCTTATTTTACTCTTCATGAAATAGTTATTCTATATTGAGGAATAATGATGTATTATGTCCAATTATGATTTCCAATATTCATTTGGGAACCAAAAAGTTTATTCATGAATGTAGGATTTATGAAATCCTTATAAAACACATTCTCATCCTTGGGATTACTTCATGACTTTGATTGATATAAACTCTATGTGTCATGAATGATTATTTAAATGCTATGATGTAACCGGTGGGCCCAGAATTATATAGCCCTTCAATGCATTGGCTAATGTGATTTAGCTCATCTGATAATGTGAAATGTGGATAAAAATGACTCTATATTTGTTCAAAATGATGATGTTATGACTATTCACATACATTATGTGTGAACATGAATCTATCTTATCTCACAACTATGTTTGATATTTGATGACTAAGACATGAGGTTTCATTTTTACACACTACAACATTCTATAAATTTATCCATTTTTTCCTCATGATATTGATTATAATACTATTCTTATGTTATAATGATGATGATTATTCTCCATAATATTATATTGGTTCAACTCCTTTATTCATCCTCTTGCTGGGTGTTTAGGTCACCTCATTCATTAATTCATATCCTTAGGTGATTACTTATACTAATAATAATGTGAGGGCCACTAAGAAGAAAGAGCAGAATGGATAAAATAATTTTTTATTATGTTAAAGTTATTTAAGAGCCTAATTTTTCCAAGACACTAAACCGTTTGATCCAAGATTTGAAACGATATTATGTTTTTTTATCTTTAAAATTTTGTAATAGTCATGTAAGAAAAAAGAAAGGTTTCTATACATAGTCCACTAGGTTTCAATCACCCTTTCAACATGGATTTTATATAATATAAAATCAGAAAACATATTGGATACAATATAGCTCACATATATGCTATGTTTATTAACCTAGTCTTACGCTCAATTGTAGTTATCTTCTCTCATACACCTGAATTCCACCACTAAGAATAGAAATCCAATAATAACACAATCATTGAATGTTATTAATTTAACTAATTCATTCATTTTAACATTTAATTTTTTTAATAACATTTATTACCTGATAATTTACATTATTTAAATTCACATTTAATAAATAACAATGTGATGTTCATTACCTCTAGAAATAATCCAATAGATGCCCTGGTTCCACATGATAACCAAAATTTACATTCCATCCATGAACTAACACCATGGGTTATAAAACATATTAATGATTGTCATTACATAATTATAGTTAATCCAGGAAACATACTATGTTACAATAGAATAGATTCATACTTTAATCTAAACCAGCATCCTCATGTTGTGGGGAATAGAATGTAGGTAAACAAGAAACCTGAAAACATGGCCTTTAATCGAGAACATTATCAAGAAAGCATCCATATTTCAACAAAATGATATGAAATCAATGTTTTAACCCATTCCATCAATCATGGTTCTATTCCCAACACTATGATGTATATTAACATGCAACCACCCTACCATCACCAACATCAAATGCTTCATCAAACCCGAGCCTCCCAACCCATATCTCACCAAACCATCGACCACCCTAATCTCACATCATGTCACATTGCATGTATCACCTCATAGAAACACATAAGGTAGTAATGATTTACAAAATAGAGTCAATATGTAATCTACACTATAAAAATCCAAGAATCAACCTTTTATATAAAAATATGCTTGCTTAGCCTCAAACATTTTCCTTTATCAAACAATAAGTTCTTTACCATCCTTAATTGATAGATCAACTTATCACATTTTACAACCACATAAAACATAAATCATCTTCTATTAATAGATATAAATTAATAAATCATTATCTACTACATAAATTCCTATGTTAATAACATTATTGAAATATAATTCCCTCACCATGCCTCTTATTTATTATTAAAAACAATAATTTCAATCTTAATGTTGTTTTTTAAATTTTTTTATCATATTAAAGTATAATTTTAGTTAAATATGAATAAAGAATCATTTTATTTCTATCATGTTATAATAATCATTGCATTCAATAAATGTCTAATTAATTCAATATAAAACAACACATCATTTTTACATTCATAGAAATTATAATCAAATTAACATAAACCCAAAATCATAATAAACATTCAAATCAATCCATCAACATAGATATGTAATTATCTAATAAAAGAAGAGGAAAATCATTATCATGGAGTAAAAACATGTGATCACTATAAAAATAAATGATTTCATTTCATTAAATGGTTTCATTATTTGTTAAGGTAAATTCCTCCATCACCCAAAGAGATAAAGTATGATTACATTATGATTATATAAAAATAAAAGGATTAGAATAGAATCCCCAACCTCAATCCTCTCAACATTAGTAAGTGGGAGTAGAATAACAATGCAGATCTTAGATCACCTCTCATATAAGGAAATTGCATCCCTCCAAGGACAGTATTCCACAAATAAAAAATAAATTAACCCCAAGGAAAAAACAGATATCTTCCACCATTATATGAAAAAATATAACTGGAGAAATGAAAAAGATTAGATATTAAACCATAATAAAATGAGGAAAAACCCACCTTAGATCACCACAGTTCAAATAAGAGATGTTAGGGTCAAATCCTTATCAATAAGAATTCAATACAGATCAAAGAAGAAAATATTACCACCATGATTTGGGAGGTAATTGGTTGATTCATGGAGAACCAAGTGTGTGATAAAATTTATTATCACACTAATATATATATAATCACAATGTGAATAGGTGATTCACATTAAGAATGGATCAAATTTTAAAACTCACTAAAAAACATATCACATTGATTCAATACATTTGGTTCATCTCACATCATGAACATCATGTTTGTGCTGAGAGATTTTATAGACAGATTCATTGAATTCAAACCTCATAAATTCCTTCTATGAATATACCAAACATGTTATGAATCACACACCACAATCATCTCTTATAAAAGCTGCAAATAAGAAAATCATTTCAAGAACTACCCGATCACTCCACAAACAATGTTTTACATCATGAAATCCTATTTAAACCAGATTACTACTCCCAAGAACCATTTATCTTACTCTTGGGTTAACATAATCACCACTGTTAAAGGAAAAAATACAACAGAATAAGAAAAATGGAGCTGATCCATTACATAATAATTCACTACTACTATGCATGTGTATTGACTGATGTCGGCATTATTATCAATGTCTACAAAATTCTTCCAACCATTATATATTACATCTGAGAATTAAGAATAAAAGTCATAATTCAAGTTTCAACACAACTTGTAGTTCATATTTATCTTCTATGTTAATTAGTTTATAGAAATTTTTGATTTAAAAGTAGTTATTTATAATTATTTTCACTTATTGATATAGTTTATTTTAACTAACAATTTTTCATGATACTATACAGTATTTTGAAAATTCCCATTATCTATTGTATTATTATTTATATTATCATTTACATTATGACTGATTTTATATTTCATTGGAAATTATATAATTTTTCTATGTATCATTATGTTATTCCTTTTTTGTAATGTTCTAAAAATCAGTATATTGAGTCCCTTGATAGTTCTAACCCCAAATAATCAAGGTTAATTTTGGACTAGAACATTTGGGAACATTATTGATAATGAAGTTGATGGTTAGACAATTAAATGGGCTTCATGACTTATTAATTAGTGTTTTGAGATAATGAATAATAAATGTTAAGTAATGGGATAAAAAATTCCCTCTTGAGCTATAAGACTATGTGATATGAGAAAAGATAATGCGGTCAAATATGTTATCATATGTGATATGTCATATAGTTTTTTTAATACTTGTTAATTATTTCAATTTCAAAATATAGTGACAATTATTTTTAAACACAAGTAAATTATTTTTATTTCATTTGATATTTTAGAAAATATGTTCATTTGAATTAATAATGAGAAGCATTTTATGAATTTTTCAACATGTATCATTAAATGAACCCTTACTAAGAAAATTTTAGAGTGAATATTAGTTATGATTTCATATAATAATTTAATTTTTTAATTATAATATTTATACATTTTTTTATCAGTATTGTTAAATTATGTAATTATTTTTTCAATAATTATTGTCAAATAGAGCTTACATGTTCTTTAGTTTGTTTGTAACCACTAAAAGAAAACATAGTTTTATTTGTTTCCTAAAATAAATATTTTGAAAATAATATGTATATCCTAAACTCATTAATCATGGATTATCGTTCCTGAGAATACCCATTATCTCAAAATAAAAAATTCGACCAATTATAAAATAAATTAGTTCTTACTCATTTCTCCCTAAAAATAAAGTTGATCTGTGATGACTCATATTTTTCATAAATGATTTTAGCCTATTTAATAAAAAAATATTACATTGATATCTTTTGTAGTATGTTTTAAGGAATTGTTTCTCTGAGATGAGTTATATAAAACATGATATATAGAGATCATAATAATAAAAATCATTATCTATTTCCCTTGAATGATCCATTTTATAAATTATTCATAGCTAAAATATTGGAATATTATTTTCTATTGGAATATATCAAAATGACCGGCTAGAAATACATCCTAGTAAGGGGATAAACAAATGGAATCAAATTTAAGTTATCCTCAATGACCAATAATGAGGCATTACCCAAGAGTATTCAATATAAGATAAAATATAGAAATGTGGATACAAAATAAACAAGAGATTTTTATAAGTATATCACGAAGATTCATCAATTTGTTGTTGTAAAACATATTACAGTGTTTGTTCATCAATGTATTATAAAATATTTATACTTATTTCATCCAAGTCATCATACACATACCATCTTAAGAGATTAATTATTTTTTCACTATATTTGAGGTCTTTTAGAGAAAACCCTTTAAATGATCAACTTTATATGTTCCCCATATGTTGTATATCATAAGAAATAGTTCAATCATTTTATCCTATGAGAATAGAATATGGGTACATGGAGGTCCATATCATTGATACATAGTAATATCTATATTATTACCTATAAAAAAAGCATTGTTGGGTATTAAAATTGAAAACATATGCCCCTGAATATCAAGGAATAATTTTGAAAAATTGATGGTATATTTATAAAATTTAGGAATTCGATTAATGAGATAGAGTGATAATATTTTATTAATAGCGTATAACGTAGAAAGTAAATGAATAACAACTATCTCATAGAAACATAATCAACTAGAAATCAAAAGAATTATTAAAAATTAAGTAATTTAATGGATATGATGAATGCAGATGATGACCCTTACCTTAAAATGTAGGCTTTTAATGCTTAATATTAACACATTAGAACCCTAGAAACTCCTTGTATTTACTATAGAGAGAGAAAATGAGAGAAATGTTCTTCCCAATGTATTTATATTGATGAATAATAGATGAATTTGTCAGAAACTGGCATGATGGGGCTCAATTTGCAACTACCCAAACCATGCCTCCCATTAGAAAAGGGAAGGAGACCAATGATGAGTGGGAATATCAAACATGTGGGATGAATTAGCCATATATACATGTATTATGACACATTAAAATCTCAAAGACCATGAAATGGTGTAATATAAAACAACTGATAAAAAAGCATGAATACATATATAATATGATAATAATTATACGACATAAAGTACTAGAAAATATAAAAAGGTTAAAAATAAAAGATCACAAAAATATAGAAAAAATAAAGTAAAAACTACTCAGAAGGAGTGTAATGATATCAAATGAAACAACAGTATATAACTCATTTTGTATGTACCCAACTAAACTCCACCTACTCTTATTCCTCTAAGAACTCTATAAAAAAATTCTTTTGTGTAAGACATGACATGTGGGGGAAGATCCCATGAATTAGTGAGTATAAAAATACTTAGTAGGACACCCTAAAAACATCCAACATAAAGAATAAAGAGTAGTTATCTCATAAAACACAGTTATTTCATTCATGTTATGAGATATAATAATAACTATGTATATCCCAAACATACTCGTAAAAAACACCAAGTCACAAATGGTATTATCCACTTCCTTCCATAGATCCACTTGAGGAATCAAGGTATTTCTCATATCGGATGAACCTCTCCACAAGCTATAATTAAATTTATGACACTCATCCCACATGTCATATATGTCATGTTGGTTAAAATCTCCATGCTATTATACCATTAATGACACAGGTCCCAGGGGTCACGCTCGTGAGGTCTAATAAAGAAGAATCCCAAAGGTAATTGATAGGGTATCCAAGATAGAAACTCCATCTAACTAATACCCCCATTGATAATATTAGATATCAATACAATGATAGGGTTCAATTCTTAAGCCTCATTTGGAGGACACCTGATACTACTAGAATTATCTTTATAGTTAAGGAATCAACACCCATGTGTGGGTTGTTCACACTAATTTCCCAAATTTTACTTGGGGAAATTAAATAAAATGATGATTTAATTAGTCCTCTTAGAGGGATACATGTTACAAGACACTAATGAGTACAAGGATTGATTATTGGGATGATATAACATAATATCCCCCATAAAAGTAGACTGATCCTAGAAAATAAAACTCAACCACACTTCCAGAATCATTAATAAGTTGTACAGGGGACACCAACCTATGAAAAGGACGTGATGATACTCTTAACCGTCATAGGAATGGACCAAGGTAACACACTCAATATATAATGGTCCATGGAATCTCACAAAAAAGCTAAAATATGGATAAAAAGGAATCCAATCTATCTTCAATAGAATATATGACATATCCCTAGTGGAACATAGCATGTCTCACAATGTTTGAAACTACAATTTCCGTACACTCACAATACATGAAATTTTCCACAATACACACTATACCCCTTGAGGTGCATGGCATCTAGATATATCCAAGGAACCTGGAGGTCCATTCTTCGCATGCACATGTTCAGTGGTCCATTCCCATGTCTATTTACAATGATCAACCTATGTAATATGTCATTCCAGAGTGCTCACCTTGTACAGATCATGCGGGGACACATGGCCACCTAGGTGTGTACCCCTTATACACACTGATCCATATTCCATGTGTTACATAGTGTGTGACTTGAAACACATGTTTTGTCATAATACATGGCCACTTTGGTGTGTACCCACTATACATGATTTTCTAGTTGGATAAGGGTCACAAAAAATGTGACTCATGTCACAGGGCATGTGATATTTATCACTACATAGAAACCCCACAACCATACATACGAGACTACACATCAAGTGTGCATATAACTACATGTTGTGTAGTCATGTTTTTTTAGAAAACACACTGGATTCTTCAGGATTCTTCCTCTATTCCTTCAATCCAACCATACCCACCTTGATCTCACACATAGAAGTTAGATCTAGACCATCTGAGTCTTGTCATCACATCCTCACTAGATTTGTACCACCAAATCATTGATGTTGTGCATCCCATCACCTCAAAAATTTGGGACATAAAAACTAATGCTTGAGGAAATGTGATCCACACCTTATCCTTCACCAAATCCATGAGGATATGATTGTATCACCATATATCGAATTTATACACATGTAAATTATCCATTCATCGAAAAATCGAAGACATGATAATTAGTTTCTGGGTAATTGTCAATTAGATGACCAAAATAAATAACAACGATGAACACATATAACTCAGGGAGAACTAAAAAAAATAAGGAACAAAGCTCAGATGTTTCTTGGATTGGCTTAGGCCCATTTCCATTAGATTGGAAAATGAATATCTAATAATAAACAACAATATAATAATTATCCTCTAAATCATAAATAAACAAACTCATACCTTCAAAATTATTGATCTGTGAATCAATCTGTTATTAGATTGACTAATGTTCATTATGGGATAATAAAAATAGTGATAATCAAAAAAAATATCCTACCTTGATTGTAATAAATCACTAATGAATAATGGTCACACATCATTGTTGTTGAAAACATCCCAAAAGTTGTTTTTGTTATTGGTTATCTTAATGGTACTCTGATCATTGACCCATGATCTTGATTCCCACCAATGTTCTTACATGATCTCTTATATTTATCATATTTATTAGCCTAACCCTACAAATTAATCATAAAAAAGTATTTGTAGAGTAAAAATGGGGCCTTTTGTTTCAAAATATTATATAAATTAAGGAAATTAATTAATTTATTTATTTACACCCATGAAATCTTTTAACCAAAAACCCAACCATGACAATGAGTATATCATTCCTAGGGTAAAACCCATGTTTTATACTCAATAGTTGTCTCATATTTATGATCTGAGACTCCATTTAGGAGTTATTTTACTTTTCTAGGAAAATTTCATGTGTGTGATTTTAATACATTTAATATCTTAAAAATATCAATTCTAGGATCACCATGCCTCGAAATGTCATGCGATCTCAACCCATGCCTCTAAAAATATTCCAAAATATATTTCAGTGCCTTATGAAAAAAACCAAGACATTACATTACTCCCCACTTCATGTATTCTCATCATCGAAAATCTAAAACTAAATAAAAAGGTGTGGATATTGAGCTCTCAACTGGATATCCAAATCCCATTATTTCCCTTGAAGAATTATTATGCCATAGAAAATTATTCTATAAAGGAAATCACTTTCCCGTAAAGGTAATTTATCCTACCATTATTGAAAACCATTGGCTCTTGGAGAAATAAAAAAAACCTCTCTCATGACTTGTCATACCCATGTAGATATCAAGAAATTAGTTGTGAACTTACCACCTCAGTTAAGACATGTGTAGAACACCATTAAACCAAAACTAATATGGTAATGAATTTAAATATCACACCACTTCTCTAACCCTTCACGTTAGAATAAAAAAAGGCCCTGAGAAACCTAGAGATGGCCTAAAACCCTGGACAAAAATCCTTAACTCTCCAACTAAATATTAAATATTTATTGGTATATAAATAAATCCTAAAATTTATGGTTATCCCTTATGGTTATCCCTCATCTATCCTAGGATAAACTACACATTACCACTATTTTTAGTACCAAAATTAGGACCCATGTGATATCACCCACTTTTTATGGCCAATATAGCAGTGACCTGTAAGGTCTCTCACACGTGGTTTCGAAAAGTGATACTTTGGTTGTGGAGTGGTAGTCATTATGATACATAAAATCCATTGGTGGTATATGATCCTCTTAGTTATAGATCAAAACTAACATTTAAAACTGAAGCACATTCCCTAGAACCTGAATGGTCCACTTTACCTATCTATATGACTAGCTTAAAACACTATCCTCAATGGAAACTGAGACCCAAAATGATTCCCATATCCTATCACCTATTATTCCATGAAATAAGAATCATATCCTAGAATGATAATCGAGGTAATTTAATAAATACAGAGTACTTCCTCTATAAATAAGTGTCTCGAACTATATTCAAATATCTATTGGTTATCACCAACAGATATGTGAGACAATAAGTGTTTAACTTAAAAAATCACTTCAAACCCTTGGCTTCCCAACTGATTCCAAGAGATCCTGGAACATCCTCACCTCCACCAGATGTACTACTAAAGGAAAACAACCTCCTCAAATACTCCTCTCATAGTATTAGTGGTTTCACTTTCTATCCTTTAAAAATATTGATGATCTCCTCAACATTGGAAAATTCAGATGGAAAATATCTAGTGGATAAAGAAACAATAAATATCACATAATTTATATCCTTGAGTTATACCTCTTTGTATCTATGAAGAATTATTGGTGTAGCAGTTATCCGCTAATGGTAAACCACATCATCCTAAAGCACTCATTCGAATTTCATGTGAGAAATACATAGGGAATCCTAGGTGAACACACTATGCTTTAATGAACCCATTTCCTCTAAACATTCATCAATACAGCTTCAGATTAGAAATCTCAACTTGTGACATCTGTTATGATAATTTGAAAATTTTTAGTGACCCCTAGTGTGTGTCTTTGATGATTCATAATGCAGGGTGAGGAGACAAACCCAACACATACCTAATAAAGACATCCTCATACTCCACTGTCCTTGAATAAAGATAAAATCTCATATAATCCACTACTCTATAGGTATCATTTTCTAACTAAAAAGAAGTCGGTCTTAATCTGTTTTACATGAACTCATTCAAATTTTCCTAGGATGAGTCTTTATAAAATGAGGAAAACTATGTCTTAATAAACATAAAGCACTTATATACTCAATGGTATGGAAAAAAACTCACCATATATGGTTGGAAATAGTCCATACTAAGGAAAAAATTATAGGGTCTCACCACCACAATGAAGAGATTCCACATGAGTCTTTCTCTCCACCTAGAGTTAGGTCACACAATCTACAGAAGTGTGTAGTCACTGATCCCCTCTATAGATTCATCCATTACAAAGGTCAAGAACAAAGGATCCACTAATATCACTATGTCTCAGATATTTCATATTACTAGGTATAAAGGGGATCAAGACTCTAGGGGAATATTGTAACTAGGTATGTGGAGACACATGTTGTACCTCAAACCGTAGTTGAATCCTATGTAAGCCCATAATTCTTAGAAATCATTATTTACCTCTCCCATCTTTTTTCCAAAACCAAGTATTTATCTAACACCTTATCACAATAAAAAAACTCAAACACACAAGTCATATGAACTCATTCACTACACCTTGACTATATCCTCTTTGGGAGGCACTAACTCACCCACATGGATTTTGGACCACATCTCAAGAACATGTCTCAGCGGGGGAATTTTCACTCTTCCATACATGTCTAAATTCATGTAAATAATCAGAAAAATATAACCCTCTAAACATCCAATTTCTCCCTTTAAAATATTTGAAAAAAGGATGAAAAAGGGTTTCTTATACATGTGTCTAACAATGTTATAGAGAATATAGAAGGAACGTACATCATACCTAAAAAACTATTGGAGAATTTACATAAATATTCTTTAGTGATTGTAGTTGTCCAATATTCTTAACACCAGCGTCATGGGCCAAGAGTTACCCTCCTAGTGGTGGTGATGGTAGAATAAAAATTAATCACATGCCACCTCCTACTACTCCCCAAGATCCTACATCACATCTTCCACCCTACAGACCTACTTTCTCTAGTTAATGCCTCTACCTAGGATGTTCAAAAACTATCTCTCCCACTAAAAAATGACATGTAGTAAAATATCATGTGATATTTTCTATCTCATAATTAGTAGAGAAATGTATTAACCTCGTAGAGATTATTTTTATCTAAGGTATCTAGTGAAACCTTCTATTCTGGGATGTTCCTCGTACACTTACTATTAGTGGTTTTTTTACCTTGCATCCTAAGTTATCCCTTCTTCAAATTCATGATGTGTACTCAAAACGTATTCATCATCATCCAACACAATTCAAGTCATAAAAGAATTATTATTACACATTTCATCCACAAAAACCATTGAAGGTGGGTCTACAAACTAAACAATAGGTGAAAGTGACACCTACTGACCATCTTGAAGAATTATTACCTTTTAAATAAGACTCTTTGAGGATATCCAATCACTCATCAGGTCAAAATCTTGTCTCTTATATATATATATATTTTTTTTCTTTCATCATGGAAACATCATATAAGAGAGAAGATTTACCATGGTAAATGTGTATATCTAGTGATTTGACTCAAGAATCTCATGGAAACCACAATAGATTCATAAATGATGTGCGTGAGAATTTTTTCCTAGAAACTTTTTCCTATATATACTAAGTCAATAAGTGGGTTATTAGAGTCCTAGTGAATTTATTTTTTATTCATCACACCAATACATGATCCCTCGATCAAAAATATGAACTCGAAACATTTTAACTTTTTTTCCCTAGTGACCAAACCAAACCTCACATCTAGACAAATGAATCTCCAAAATCATGGTCCAAGGATGGAACCTCTATATGATTCCACTCTTTTTGGACTTGAACCAATGGGTATTGAGCTAAAACTACCAAAATACTACCTCCAATAGGATAAGGTCTTGCTACCATCAATGATTAGTAATATTATATAAATTGTAAGAATAATACTATTGTGAATATACACATGAAAAAATTTCAAATACCATGTATTAATGAAATGTAAAATAAATGATTAAAATTAATGAATGAATATATAATTCCAAATTTAGAGTAAAATATAAAGTACCAGAAAGATTAAAAAGGATCCAAATATAAACCCAACCAAATCTAGAAAAAATAAAGTTTAACCTTATCAGAAGGAGGGGATTACTATCAAATGAAACACCAGTATAAACCTTAGTCTGTCTAGCCAAAAAAAATTACACATGCTCCTAGTCCACCCAAGACACATTAAAATGTTCTATTGTCTTCAAAATTCATTAAATGTGTGGTAATATCCATGTATGAGTGAGTATAATAATACCCATTAAGACACCCTTAAAACACTAAACATATATCATGAAGATTTGTCTGGTCATCAAACAAAATTATGACAATCAAGATAAGAGACATAACAATAACCAATGATATACCATACATACACATAAAAGTCTAAAATTCACAAAATTTCATAACCCATTCGATCCATATATCCTCTTGATGTATCAAAATATTTCTCATCTAGGAGGAAGTGATCCTTGTCTTATACATCCATTAACAACACTCATCCTAGAAATCATGCATGTTAGGGAGGAACCACTCCCTAAGATATACTAACACGGATGACACTCCTCCTAGAGGCCATTCTTGTCAGGTCTGGTCAATAATAATAAATACAAATAATGAGATGGTTCATCCAAGACACAATTCATTTGACTAACACCACATTAGAAAGATTAGATCTCAATACAGAGATAAGGGGTCAATTCCAAGTCCTCACTTGGTAGACACCTAACTATACCTGATTTATCCTACTATATAGGGAATTTAAAACCATCTATGTGATTAAAAACATAATTAAAAAAAACTGCCTTAAGAAAACACGAATGAAATGAGGATCATTCTAGGCCTCATGGAGGGATATGTGGTCCAAGTTGCTGAGGTGTCAATTGTCCAAAGCTTGGTACCATATGTCATACATTTTCCCATCGAAATGAATTAGGATGACTCACACCAGAATATGGTAACTCTCCCGCACATCCCATATCTTCAAGAATATATAGAGGGGTCACCATCCTATGATTATAACGTAATGTTACACTGAACCCTCAAATGAATGAACCAATGGAACATACTCACCATATAATTTTACATGGAAGCTTACAAAAGCTCATAAAAAACTGAATAGAAATAGAACTATAACCTATTATTAAAGGATTACTCACTGTGTATAACAAATCATGGCACTTCATATGTGTCTCACTCACATAGAATAAACTTTTCCACAATATATGTCATGTCCGTTGAGGTAAGGGGCATGTAGATGTCCCACTGGCACTCAGTGTGTTGTTATTCATGTTCTTTTCTACTACTAAGCCATGCACATGTATTTGGTCATGTCTAATTACATGTTTCTAGTCATGTAATCTAACCTTCCCATGTACTTACGAAGTACATGACATGTGGGAAAACATTATCATGACAAAAGGGTACCAACTATACAATCCAATCCATCCAAAACATGTTACCTAAATACTGACATGGAACACATAGTGTGTAACACTACATAGCATCATATGTGCATAATCCCAATACATGAAGATCTGCTTAGCTAAGGATCATAAGGATTCACTGATGGGTCACATGGAATTTGAAACTTATCAATGCATAAAAACCCTAATGCCGCATAGAGTGTAGTATAAAACATGTTCTTATAGTATTAAATGTTGTATAGTTAGCTTTTATACTGAACTAGTGGGACTCTTCACCTATCTTTTTCTTCTCCACTAGTCCCTTTGAACCAACTACAAACTTTCCTATAGAACATGGATCTAGTCCAACTGAATCCTATAGTCACCTTCATTTCAGATTCTGTCCACCATATCCTTACAGTCACACCTCCCATTACCTCTCCACATCATGACATCAAACCCCACAGAAAAGGAACTATGATATGCACCTAATCTATATTAATTAACTTCATGAAATAGTTCCATCACAAAAATCATGAATCTAGACCTATGGAAACGATTTGTTTCACCTAGGATCAAAAGTGCAATGATCAATTTTTTGTGAAGTAATAAAACCTTCAGCCAAAATAAGTGCCAAATATGAATGCATAAAACAAATGGGAGAACCAAAAACAAGAATATGAAGAATGAAACCCAACCATTGTTTGGATTTTACTCAATTAGTTGCCGCTTGAATGAAAAATGAATATCCAGTAATACAAAATCATAAAATAATTATCCCTCAAATCCTAGATAAAAAAACCTATACCCAAAAAAACCTCAATCCATGAAATAATAAATTAATAGATTGATTTATGTTTATCATGGGACTAGAAAATATTGAAAAATTCATGAAAAAAATGTCCTACCTAGATTTTGATCAATCAATAGTGAAGAAAGATCACTAATTATTTTCATTTTTTAGATTTTCAGGCAACATTCTCATTTTCTTCAATTACGATACATTGAGAACTGATACACGATCCTGATGCCCACCAATTTTCCTTCATGATATCCTCTCAATTATGATGGTTATTAGACTAAACATGAGAATTGGTCATAACATTGTATCTGTAGAGGAAAAACCAGGTTTCTGCATCAACATAATAAACAAATTATATAAATTAATTTGTTTCTCTATTTCTACCCATGATGAATTCTAACCAAATTACCAAATCTGAAAAAAGATTATTTCACACCTAGGGAAAACCCTGAATTCTAAACTCAATGGTGGTATCATATTCTTGTTGGGATACTTCATTTGGTAGTTCATCCACTTTTTTAGGAATAATATGTGTTCATTATATTAATATAATTAACAACTTTAAAAGTTGGGTATACTCAAATCTCAACTAGGTATCCCACTACAATGACCCCCCCCCCAACCATGATGATTTCTTATGCTATAAAAAAACATTCACCCAAAGAAACCACTTTCCCATTAAGGTTATTTCTTATCCAATTCCTCAATTACACATCTCATTGAAAAGGAAACTCCACTCTTACGGCCCATCTTACACAAGTAGATATCGTGCAATAAGGTGTAAACATATGACCACAAAAGTGACATGAGGAGAACCACATTCAACCAAACCTACTTTCTTCACAAGTTTACGTGGTAAAATCCCTCTCTAACTGAAAATAGTAGTAAGAGAAAGATTGGCCATATTAACCTCTGAGATATCCTACCAACCTTTAGAAATATAGAAAACTTTTGAACTCTAATGGACTTCATCATTGGTCTGTAAAGTACTCTTGAAATTTCTCAGTAGTCCCCATATACCCCTGGGTGAACTGCACCCTTATAACCATCATTTACATGAAAACTAGGACCCATATGATTTCACCAACTAGATCCAACCATTATAACAGTGACCTATAATCTCTCTAATACATGGCCTCAAACAGGCGCTACACCAATGGTTGAGTGGTAGTTACTAATAAATTAAAACTCCACTGAAGGTATATGATCCACTTAGTTATAAATAAAAACCAAAAAGAGAACCCAAAGAATGTTCACCAGAATATGAATGATCAACCTTACTAGGCTAGCTGACTAGGGTAAAACATTTTTCTCAAATGTGACTGAGTGCCAAAAGGATTCCTACATCTTATCAGTAAGCATTCCATGAAAAAAACAACATAGTATTCAAATGTCATTTAAGTAATTCAAAAAATTATGGACTGCCTCTAGAATGATCAAGTGTCCCAAACTCTCTACAAATATCTATTGGACATCACAAAAAATAGGTGAGATGAAAAGAGTTTAATAGGAAGACTTGTTGTAACTCCCTTTGATTCTCAATCAATTCTATGATATCCTAGTAAAAATCACCTCCACTAGATATGCCACTAAGGGAAAACAAACACTTTAACAACTCCTCTTATAGTGTGAATAGTGTCACAAGTATATCCTTGAACAAGGATAAGAATCTCCCCACCTTTTGAAAATTCATCAGGAATATTTCTAGTCGATATCTAGTCATACAATATCTCACAATCGATATCCCTGAGTTGTACCTCACTCGATCTCTCAAGTAGTGGGGGTTAATAACTATTTACATGAGGTAAATGATACCATCCTCAAGAACTCATTATACTTTCAAGAGAACAAAAATGGTATTCCTAGGTGAACTCACTAGGTATTAAAAAACCATATTCATAAAAAAACTCCCAACTACACCTTCATCTAATAATTCTCAACGATTTCATATGATGTGATATAAAAAATAAGTTTTAATCCCTGCTTCTAGTAATTAGAGAATCTTAACTATCAGTGGGGATTTAAACCCTGAACAACCCTAGAAAGGACATCCTCATACTCCACCACTAGTACTAAAAATAATTATCATAGAATCCACTACTCCAGAGGTATCACTTTCCAACTGATAAGATGTCGGTCATATCCTCATTCACATGAGCTCATCCTATTCTTCCTAGGATCACTCATTACCAAAGGAGGAATACATCATCCCAAAAAAAATCACTACTACAATCAATTATAGAAAACAAGAATGTATGGTAGGACACCATTCCCTTCTGAGTAAATCATCATAGGGTCTCAAAACCACTTTATATAGATTCCACAAAAAGCTCTCACTCCACCTAGAGTTAGGTGACACTATCAGTAGAAGCGTGTAATTAGTTATACTCAAT
The DNA here is from genome assembly GCA_963277665.1 of Viscum album. NCBI lineage: Eukaryota > Viridiplantae > Streptophyta > Magnoliopsida > Santalales > Viscaceae > Viscum > Viscum album. The sequence continues at coordinate 198,362,983 of OY728164.1, forward strand.
GTATAGGCCTAAAACACAAGGGTATAGGAAAAATTATCCAATGGTATCACTATGTCTCAAATAGGAGATATTATTAGGGAAAAAGGGACTCACGAATCTAGTTGAAAACTGTAATAGGGTCCGTGGATACACACCTCTTAGGTCGAACTACACATGAAACCTCTAAGAGATCCTATATCTTAGAACTTATTCCTTACCCTTACTATATTTTTAACACAACCAAGGATTTATCTAATATAATATAACAATAAAAAATTTCAAAAAACACTAAGCATGGGAACTCATCCACCACACCTCGTATCCATCCTATTTGGGTGGCACTGACTCGCTCGCACAATCATTGGATCATGTCTCTCAAATACATCACTGTTGGATAATTTTTCCACTCCATTTCATGACCAATTTCACATAAAACATCCCCAAAATATGATTATATTGTCTCCCTACATATTATTTTAATGGTATAAAACACGAAAAGAAAAATGTTTGGCGTATTCCTTTTTATAAAATTACTACAAAAAGTAGAAGGAATACATATCGTACCTTGAAACACACTAGGATCCTCTGAATAAAATCAACTAATGAATTTAGTTAACCAAGATTATTACCATGTACTTCTTGATCAGGGAGTGGTCTACAAGGGGCTGTTTCTGGTAGCATCAAACCAAAGTGTCGTCCACCTCCTCCTACTTCCCCATCTCCTCCATCACATCTCCACCCTAGGGACCTCCTTGATCCTACGAGTGCCTCTTCCTAGGATACCCATTGGCTATCTATCTAATTGTAGCATGATGGGTAGGAAAATATCACATCATTTTTCCTCTCACATCATAATAAAATAAATGTATCATCTTTAAAGAATGGATCTATCCTTGAGGTCTCTAAAGATGCCTCATGTTTCATGACTTGTATCTTACACCTATTATCAGAAGGTCATACTGACCCTACATCCTTGGAAATCCATACCTAAGAAGATAATTATATACTCTAGAACTATTCTTATCATCACCCAACACCATATGATCCAACAATGACTCGGTTTGATACGTTACATCCACCTAAACCATAGAAGGTGGGTCTCTGAATTAATCAATAGGTGAAAAAATAACCTGCTGACCATCCTGAAGAATGACTGCCGCGTGAATAAGACCCTTAAGGGATTCCTCATCACTCATTGGTTCCAAAATTCAAATAAATTATTGAATCATTGATGATTGTGATCATGGAAACATCTTTTGAGAGAAAATATGTATCCCATTCAATGATTATATATGGAAATATGACTTAATAAGGACATGGAAACAACAACCCATTCCTATTTGATCGATGTACCAAATTTTTACCTTCGACTAGTTCCAACATGTACTGAGTCAACAACAAGGTAACAAGAGTCTTGGTGATTGGATTTATCTTCCCCTAAAACAACACTAGAACCCTAGTCCTAAATGATTAGCTTGGAATATTTTAACATTGATTCTTTAGTGACCAAACAAAACCTCAAATCTAGAAAAATGAAACTCCAAACTCTGATCTAATGATGGAACGTACCTCTCATACCACTCTTTCAGGACCCAACCCAATGGGGATAAAGTTGAAACAACCCCAATATATCCTTCAATAGGCCAGGATCTAGTGACCTCCACTGAGTAGAAATGTCAAACACATGGGAGTCATTATCCTAATTTACATGTACACACACACACATCCATGCCCACACAATGATCAAATTTAAAATAACTAATATCTATGAGTTCATAATAATATAATCCCACAATCTTAGTATGATATAATGTTCTTAAAATCATAAAAAGGTGAAAAATACAAGCCCACAAAAAATTGGAAGAATAAATTCTGACTTACTTAGAAGGAGGGTACTGCTATCAAATACAACATAGGTATAACCCACTATTGGTATATCCTTAACTAAACTCCACCTGCTCCAATTCATCTAAGAACTTTTTAAGAATTTACCTCTTCTATATAAGACATGACATGTACAAGAAGATCCCATAAATATGTGAGTATTAGAAAACCCATTAGTATACACTAAAAAAACCAAACATAAAGCCTCAAGAGTAGTTAGATCATCAAACACAGGTATTTCAATCATTATACGAGATATAAAGACAACTAAGGATATCCCAGATATACTCATGAAATACTATGAGTCATAATGGGGTAGAAACACTTCCTTCCATTGATCTACTTGAGGTATCAATGTAATACATATCTGAGAGGAACTACTCCCTGAGCTATACGTACAATAATATAAATCATCCCATAGGTTATTCTTATCTGAGAGGAGCATATCCTTAAGTTATAGTTCAAGTGTCGAAACTCATCCTAGTGGACACATAAATATGGTCTAGTCAATAATAACAATTAATGAAACTTAGATGGTTGATCTAAGATACACACTCCAACAGACTAATAATCCTTCAGAATGATCAAATATTGATACACATATTGGGGTTCAATTCACATGGATCACTAGTGGAAACATGACCCTAATGGAATTAATTTCTTTAATAGTGGATCAATGTTTGTGTATGTGTTTTCCCCAAAATTCCCAAAACTATACCAATGGAAACTATGATGTAAATAAGGATCACTATAATCCTATCATATTGATATATGATATAATATAATGAGGGTTATGTGTTCTGATGCTCGAGACTATATGTTTTACTATCCCCCATCGAGTTGGATTGAGATGACTCACTCCAGAATAAGGTATCTCTCAAAAACATCCATGATCATTAAGAAGCTATAGAGGGGTCACCAATATTTGATGAAGATTTCATCCTACACTGAACTCTCATAGAAATGGACCAAGGGACCACACTCAAACAATATTTTTCAATAAAAACTCACAGTATCTCATATTGAATATTAACCGAGGAGAAAAAGGACTATAAACTATCCCCAACATAATGCATGGCTCGTCCCTAGGGGTACATGGGATGTATCACAATTCCTATCATTTTCTATGTCTCACTATAACATGGAATTAATTTTTCCATAATACATAATGAGTCCCCGTTAGATACACGACATGTAAATGTCACCTTGGAACTTGGTGTGTCATTCTTCTCTACGTTGGTCCATACCCATGTACATGTCCAGGTATGGGTACATGACTCTACATCTATTATTCTTCCTACCCATTTACTTCCCATGTACATAGAATATGGATCCACATGGCCAACTAGTAACCTACCTCATATACACATCATGTTGCCTTTCATCTGTTACAAAGTGTGTGACATGGAACACATGTTGTGTAACAGTGAAAGGACTTTTAGTCATGTACCTCCTATACAATCTGACCTAGTTTACAAATGGTCACATAGTGTATGAAACATGTCACATGACATGTGATACTTATCACTACATGGAAACCATAGTTCCACATAGAAAGGATTACAGGACACATGTTCATAGGGATACATGATGTGTAGTCAAATTTCCCACAAAACCCACAAGATTATTTATTCTTCTTCTTCTTCGCCTCTAATACCTTCAAACTTACTATGATTTCCCCCCATAGAACATGGATCTATTACAACTATGTAATACTGTCACCTCTCACGACATTTCAACCACCAAATCATCTATGTCATGCATCCCATTTACTTTCCTCGTTGGGATGTGAAAACCCATGCCTGAGAAACTACAACATGCACCCGGTCCATTTTTATTTCCTTTAATACATGATTTCATCACTAGATATTGAATATTTACCGATGTAAATAGTCTATTTCATTGATTATAGAACATGAAATGATCAGTTTCTATGTAATCATTGAACCTCAGGCTAAAATAAATTCCAATGATGAAAACCTAGAATGGGGTTAAATAAGCATAAAACAAAAGATGAGGAATGAGCCTAAATTGTTTTTAAAATTTTCCTCAATATGTTTCCCCTAAAATGATGAATGAATATCCAAAAATTTATAAAATAATATTAATTATCCCTCAAATCTTGAATAAACAACCCATACCCAAAAATGATTGATTTTTGAATCAATATATTAGTCAATTGATTCACATACATTGAGGGACAAAAAATAGAGATATATCGACAAAAGACATCCAACCTTGATTTTCATCAATCACTAATGAATAATGACCATGAATCATTGTTTTTTATGAGATCCAAAAGTTTCATTGTCGTTGGATATCCTTATGGTACTCTAATCATCAATCCATGATCCAAAATCCCACCAACATTCCAACACACTCTCATATCAACTATTAGGGTAATGAGGATATCCCTGAAAATTGGTCATAATAACAAAATTATAAAAGAAAACCTACATCACCATGTCACCATAAATAAATTACTAATTTTTTTAATTATTTTTACCTAAGACACTGTTTAACCAAAAATCCAGTTAAAAAATATTATATCATTCCATGGATAAAAAAATCATTATGAACTCAATTGTGGTCTCAGATTTTTGATCTATGACTCGGTAAGGGTTTTATTACACTTTTTGGGAAAAGTATGTGCCTATGATATTAATAATTTAATATCTTGAAAATATCAATTTATGGTTACCATGACTCAAAATCTCGTGTTGTCTAAAAATATATCCCCAAAAATATTCTTAGAAATATTCCAAAGAATTGAATAGAAAAAACAGAGACATTATAGAATTAGTTGGTATTTAATGAAAATTTTATGGTTTTTTTATTAATTTATAAGCATTTTCCATGTCCATACTGCTTATAAAAAGGTAAAACCATTCTCCTTCCCTTAGTATTAGCCTATGTTTTCATACATGTTCGGAGATATTATTACTATTTTATTATTTAAGATATAAAGTCATTAACATGTTTTTTTTGGAGTTGGAAGAAACACTAGTATAAATAGGACCTATGTAAAAGGTTTTTGCCAAACCGTTGGTAAAGGTTACTAATTTGGACTTATACCAACAGTTTGGGGAAAACTGTTGGTATAGGTTACTTATATGGACCTATACGAATGGTTTTGGCCAAACCGTTCTATAGGTAACTAATTTGGACCTATACCAACGGTTTGGCCAAAACTGTTGGTATAAGTCACTTTTAGGGACCTATACCAACGTTTTTATTCAAAAACCGTTGGTACAGGTCTAATATAGTGACCCTAAACCAATCATTTTGGCCAAACCATTGGTATAGGGTGGACTTATACCAACAGTTTGGTAAAAAAACATTGGTATAACTTAAAAAATCAAAGCACGTATACCAACAGTTCTCAAAACCATTGGTATATGTGCAAAAATTATTTTATGGAATCTTTCGTTAAATAACATTTAATTAATCAAAATTTAAAATAATTATGAATATACAGACATATATATATATATATGAAATTATGTTTCCAAAATTCATGTTAGATTAGTGGTTATGTCGTTGGATTATAAATGAGAGGTGCTGGTATCAAAACCAAGAAAGGTTTATTTTTTTGTATTACCTTTACAAACGATTTTATGAAACCGTTGGTATAGGTTTATACCAACAGTTTTCCCAGAACCATTGGTATAGACCTATTCCCAAAACAAAACATCCAACGGTTCTCCAAAAAGTTTTTATAGGCTATAAGAATGGTTTCGAGACCAATATCAATGGTTCTAAACCATTGGAATAAGGTATTTTTCTATTAGTGGAATTCATATTCAGAATGATATTTTTAAGAATATTGACATAAAAATAGACTGTAGAATATTCTTTTTAGTTGAGGAAAATTTATATTATTACTTTTAAATGAATTATATTAATGAGAATGAACGTTTTTAGTCTTTTAATACTTTATATTACATAATACATCATTTTTAATAAAATATTTTTAATAATAGATCTTGTATCTATGAATATTTTTTTCTACTTGTTAACCAAAATTACATCTATCTGTTAATGTTATGAAATATATTTCATTATCTCATTTTCACATTTTTATTTTTAAAATGATATTGATTTTATCAAATTAATTTTTTAAATTTGAGAAATTTATCTTTCAGAAAAAATACTAATATATTTAAAAATTCCAATTTCTATCACGTAATAAACAATATAACCCTTAAAAATACAATATATAAATATATAAAATTAATTTCATTTTTTATTTAATAAATTAATTGGGTAAATCATTTTCTTATATGAAATTTTATTTTATGTATTTGAATTTCAGAAAAAAATCTATTTTAAATAAAATTTTACCTACTTAACTTCTTAAAATATAATGATGCTTTTTTTTAAAAAATAATTTATTATATTTATCACCTAATTATATCCATTTTATATCTTAAGGGTGATAAAGTATGTAAAAATGTAGGATAATTTTCACCACTATCTCATTTTCAAAAAAAATTATAAACCTTAATACAACTTAATGCCATAATATGTAATCATTTATCATACCATAATAATCCGTAATAGTATGATGTATGATAGTTATAATTTCATGGAACGGTTTTGCAAACATTAATTTCATGTATTGATCTACATAATTGATCATATCTCAAAGAAAATTATTCTCAAACCAATCTTATTGAAAAAAACATTGGATTCTTCATTAGTAAACCTCAATAATGATACCTATTACCCTTAATATAATATATTAGCTTTATGAGGAATTATCATCCCCTCCAATTATTTGTTAATTATATCTCTTTATTACCCTTAATATATGATCACTCTAATTTTCTCATTATAGAAACTAAGTAAAAATTGTTATAAAGATTTATTTTCATTATGAAAAATAGTCCGGATGTGAAGAAATTATATATTAATAATATTTCAAATATACAGTAACAATCACATCCTAACGATCTCATTATACATTAAAAACTATATATTTTACACCAATCCCATTATCCTTCATTCACTACATCAAAAAAATGTTATATACTTCCATTTATATTGCCTATCATATTCATAATTATTTTTTTTATTTTTACCAATTTTTATGGTAAAGAGTGATCTTTAAGGAAGAATTTGGTCTTATGGATATTACCCTTATGTGTACATTATTCATTGGTTTTTATCTCCATGTTCTCTTCTTATATGTTTTCATTAATATTATTATTTGATGTGTAATGTCACAATAAAAAATAAGAGGCTTTTTATTTTCTTCCATTATAAAATATATTAAAATAATCCTTATTAAAGATTAGTTCCTTTTAGTAAAAATGAAACTAATTGTAGCCTTGTTACATGGTCTCTCCACTTTCCTAACAAAATAATAACTATTTATATTCTATGTTATATATTAACAATTTTATGAGACTAGAACATGATAAAAATAATTAATTAAATATTTTATATCAACAATTATTACTTATTACAAATAGTCACAAATTAACGAGAACTGAATGTTTATTATCTCAAGAGATTTACAATAGATATTGCTTATTTAACTATACTTGTGAACATTTGTTCATCATAGTACAACTCTAATACCCATTCTAGAAATATATTAAAAATTATCATCTCAAAAATAAGAGAAATTAAATTATAAGAATGGGTTGAGATCAGATGAATAGTAAAGGAAACATAAGAGATTAGTGGGGATGGTCACATGTGAGAAAAAATAATCTCATGGGCATGAGATAAAAAATCAAAATCCATGATTTAAACTTTATCAAAACATACCTTTATAATAAATGGATTATAATAAATTATCCATCATAACATGATTATATATAAACAAATAATCATTTTTAAAAACATAAGAATATAAATTAAAACATTGTGGATTAGGAATCAATTCAAATTTTCTTTTTTGGATCAGGATTCATTACCAATTTCCCCAAGTGGATCAATCTCACAACCATTTTCCCATTACATAAATAGATATAAATCATCACCCAATCAATTATCAGGATATATATATGTCCCAACCATAACTAGACAAAAAAACATACATATGTGTTCCACAATATCTTAAAAATAGTCACTTTTCTATCATCACTTAATGAAGACAATCAAGATATATGGGTTTAAAGAAAACATTATTAGATTATTTCAAAACTCCACCTATGGAAAATAGGTGTATGGTATTATAAGTACATGCCCATTACCAAAATATATGGAAAATCAAATGATGTTGACATATTTTTAAAACATAGTTCATAAGAGTATTAAAAATTAGAGGGGAAAAAAGAAATATACATTAAGTTTTTTATTACCTATGATAGAATGATTATAAAATAAGTGAATAAAAAACTCATTATAATTGCATGGTAGTTTGGAAAGAATGTTTCATAAAGATTTTTTTTTTGTATCAATAAAATCATAGTAGTTTAGAAAATTATTAAAAAAACAATCATGTTACATTTTGTAAAAAGATTTGTGTTTTTGGAAGTTGATCAGACCAAAAATGTTAAAATTTGATTCCATTTAAAATGTGTGTTATTTTATTTGAAAATGACTATAGAAAATCATATAATTAGATAAAATAACATTCATGTATAAATAATGTGGACATAAAAATTTCCTAGATGGATTATCATTCATTACTAATTCTGACATGAAAATGAGATTAGAATGAAAACCGACGACTTTGGATACCCCGGAATTATAATCTGTTAAAATATATAACTTGGTATTTATAAATAATATATTTATTCTTTGTAAAATAATGATAAAAATACATCAATTAGTTTTATATACAACCCATAAAAGAGTATAACTTATGGATATGGAATATGTCTCAAAGAATTAATATTGGGATGTGAAACACCTTATAGTAATTCTCGGAATCTAGGAAATCATTTGAAACTACTATTTAATAAAAATAACTATTATAATAACATATTAATGAAAATTATTCATATATAAAACTCTATATGAACCTCCTTTATTTTAATTTTTTAATAATATATTAGTTAGTTATAGTTTATATTCATGATTATATGTTGTTGTTTCAGTTGTTCATTTTGTAAAAGCTTCATAAGGGTGATGTCGATTCATGTTTATAGATTAAAATTTCGTCACTATTAGATTATTAAAGTGATTATAATAAAATTTTAAATATTATATATATTTTTACTCTCACACAACAATAGTTTTATTCAAAATTCATAAAAATACAACACATAACAAGTTTATTTTCGGTAATTTTTGAAGAATAATTCTTAATATAGTAATAATGAGTTGAAAATTGATATAACCATTATTGAATCAGAAAAAAGATATGTTTAGATTTAATTTCCAATAATACATGTATTTATGCCTCAGTATTCATCTATGAAATAAATTTAAAACATTTTTCGTCTAGGGAGTTAATCAAGCCTTAACAAGATCAAGTTATAATCTTTTAGAATGGCCCGAAGGCCTTCATTTTATTTAATTATTTTGATAATCCACCTTTTAAGGGGTGAGGTGGAACCCTTACAAGGCCTTATGGCTTAGAGGCAATTACATGACCCGTATGTCTTAGAGGAAATCACCCAGACAAGACAACTTAGAACTGCTCCTCCCTAGGATATGTCATCATATCAGCACTCCACCTACACAAGGTTAGTCAGATAGCTATCCTCTGCAAAGCTGTACAGGATCGGTACCTATGGCAAAGACATACACTCTCATTCTTCCAATTCTGGTTTTCTCTGCTCTAGTGGATTTTCCTGCCCTAAATCCTCCTCTAAATCCTCGTCCCTTGTAGTCTAACCAGTACATTTTCATTTCATGTGCCCTGAAGGCCTTGGGGTGGCCCTAAGGCCTTAAGGTGGCCCGAAGGCCTTGGGTGGCCCAAAATCTTTACAGGACCCAATGACCAAACCGGTGGCCCAAAGGCCCAGATGGATGAATAGTTCCGGCTGCTACAGTACCGAATAATGCATGTTACAGTGTTGTTATATTACCTGCTATAGTACCTTCTACATTACCTGCAACAATACTGCTATAGTACCCTAGAAATCCTCTACCCAGATTTGATCTCGGGTCTCTTGGATGCACCATTCGATTCCTCACTGATTGGGATAAGGCTCTTGTGCATAGGGTGATTATGGATATGAAAATGAATCATTTGGAATAATATCACTATAATATAATAACAATGATATTATTTATATTCTATTAGTTTTTTAAAATTTATTTTAATTGATTAGGACACATAATGAATTAATATAATAGAAAAATCAAATACGTCACTTTCATGGAGGTTGTAGTTCACATATATGCTTGATGATGTTTTTTCCATTATAAAAGGTAAAGGTTAATTAATTACTATTATGTCATCATAATGAAATTATATTATATTAATAATAATTTTTTAATATATTATAATGTATAAAATATATATTTATGATGTTTATTTAGAAACAAAATAATTAAAATACAAAGGCATTAATTATGAATTTTTACCTTAGTGCATTGAAAACTACTTTTATATAAAGGTTTTCGTTTTTGAAGGGTAATTATTTTATGATAATATGACCAAAAAATATATGAATTAATCTTAGGGAGATATTTAAAAATATTTTTGATTGATATATGTGTCTTTTTGTTTGTCGATAATTGGGGTGGTGAAGGATCCTTTTATAAGTAGAGGCAACTGCAATTTTGTAAAAACCAATAGTAATATCAACATCCATGGGAAAAATTGCTCCGATGAAAGATTATAATAGATAATTGTAAATTTAATGATTATAAATCCCCAAATTATACATTTTTATATATTTTTAACATGTGTTTATGTGTTTTTATCTTATATTATTAAATTTTACTATTTTAGTTTTTACCATGGTAATAAATTTTATCCAACATTATTTAATTTTAGTAATATAAATTAAAATTGGGATATTTATAAAATTTATACATACAGTTTCCATATATTTTAATCATTTTAGTAAATAAAATTTATTTTTTTATGAAAAATTAATTTGAACATCCGTACATGTAATGAGTAAAAACCCCATTTTTAGAAAAAGCATATTTTTATGAATGAAAAATATGATTATGATAAGATTATCAATTTTTTGGTTTTGATGTATTTAATTGATGTATAAAAAACCAAATTATATTTATATAACATTAAATTAAATATAAAACCATATTTAAAATTTTTAAAATACAATTAAAATTGATTGACTAAAACTAATGTTTATCAGAAAAATATATAAAAAATTTAAAAATTATAAAAAATGAATTTTTATAATCAACACATTATTTTTAAATTCCAAATTTTACAAAAAATAAATTATAGAGCATAACAACTGTTGTACATGTTTTTATTTCATAATTAGTTCCTTTATAGATTCTACAGTTTTAGTAAAGACTTTTTTTTACTATTAATTAAAAAATAAATTATTTCAAAAGAATCCTATATATAAATATTATGAAAATTTTGATATTTGGAATGAAAAATTTATATATTTTTTATTAAATTAATGTTCTTAAATTGGGAAGAATTGATATATATATATATAGATATATGATAACACACATGGGGATAACATATGCATTTTTTTTTAAAAAAATACACGTATATTAATATACCTATTTGCATAGATTTGAAAAGGAAATTAATTCTATTCTGACATGATAATTTAAGAGATACAATATAAAAATAATATTTAATAATTTAATTTTTAGAAAAATATCATATTTTTGTTTTAGATTCATATTACATGTAAGACAATGTCACAACATGGTATGATTGTAAGGAAGAAGTGTTTAATATAATCATGAGTTGTTACATTTTACCATTTATTATATGAATTTCATCATCAAAATATTAATAACATCAAGAGAAAAAGTGAGACTTATTTTGTCTCTTTGCATCCTTATGTTCCTGGATAGCTTATTACAACTTTTTATTTGAGGACAAAACATTGACTAGATGAGTGATATTATCTGAAAACATTTTATATCGATAATCATTAATATCCACAGGTTGAAAAACTTCCAAGATCATTTCATTTGAAGGTTGATGTATTTACTTAATCTAAATTGATAATTGAAAAATGCCATGTTTTTGGTAGAGGACAAGAGAGACTGAGAATCTATAAGATAATTCCTCAACATGATCAAGGATTATATTGTGGACAATTTACCTAACAAACTAACATTCCTTTCTCACAAAATTTTAAGAACCTCTTACATGTCGTTAAAATTAGGAACACATTTTAAAAAACATCAAAATCAATATTTTTTTGATATTATCCACATAAATATTCTGTTGAAATTGATCTTCTTTATTGTGTCGTTTAATGGTTCAAACCTCAACAATTTCAATGACAAGGTAAGGACCAATATATTTCCCATGTCCAACATCATCCCAACATATTGGGTTCAAATATTTCTCCTCAAAAAGAGCCTCATATAGTTCTATCTAACTTACATAATGAAATATATTATTATATCAGAATCCTACTAGGGTAAGGAGTTGATCCCAATATCCTTAGAAATCAATTTAGAAATGATCCTAACATATCCTCAAATATATAAATGTTTCTTAAATATATCTCATCTATATGAGGATAATAAGAGTTCATAAAACATATTTATGTCTCCAATTATCACTATATATTTCTAAAACCTATAGGTAGGCCTCAAATATTAGTCATACATATTAGAGTGTTGAAACCATGCAGTATTACCACATCATTTGTATATATCATAGTGATTTTTTCATGCAAAAAATCTTCATTGACACTAATAAAATGTTCTAAATTGTTAATGTGATCAACTATAACCCAAAAGTGGTTATCAAATTTATAATAATTAGGTATTAATATAATTAAATCCATGGTGATTTTGATCTGATTTCTATACTGGTATGGGAAATTATTGCATCATACAATTAGAATACTATAATGTAGCTTTATCATTCTACCATACCATGTATCTAGATATGTACTCAAAATTTTCTTTCAACATTTTATCCCACAAGTTTTTTATTTATATATCTATTATAACAACCCAGTCTTAAAGTACATAGACATTACATCATTGTTATGGAATACTTGAAGCATTACTGAAATGAGCATCCAATGAATATATTAGTTTAGTGCCTTTGAAAAAATAGAAATTTAAACACTGCAACATGAGTGAAATAAATTATATCCTAATAGGATTTCCAATAATAGATCCCCAATTTGAAATATCATTCATAAAATATATCATCATAACCTAGAGAAGGAAGAATAAAAAGGGGTATCAAATGCTCAGTAAGTGTAAACATGGGAGATATGTAAGAATAATCATGAACCTAATGTTATGACAACATGAGCATAAAATTATAATATCATACCCTAAATATAATAAAAACTAAGTAGGGAATAAAGGTTAGTAGTTCATAAGGCATGAATCATAAGAAAATCATGATCAAGATCCATGAAATCATAACATAGAAGTAATATATGGAATTGTGGAATACTTATAAACATATAATATTACACCCTACATGTCAAGATGCATTGATATAAATTATCATGATACATCATGGGGAAAACACCTACTGGTTGGGGCACACCAAAATACCCATTTTTAGTCCTTTACTTACCATATATTGTGTTCCCTGGCCTTCCTATAATGTATCGAGTTTCCACATCTTCCCATATTGGATCAAGTTTCCCTATCTTTCCATAGGCATATGGACTACACCTACTGAGTGGGACACACAATTATCCCTAGTCTCATCATGATCCTAATTAGAGATCATGTTTCCTTATCTTCACATATTAGATCAAGTCTATCGACATGATTCCAATCATTAACTCATGAGATATAAATCATTACCCAGTGCATTGGAGGGAGATATAGGTCCCACTCGTCACATAAAAAAATAATTCATACATGTTTCAAAATATACTAGAAATTTTATCATGTCATAAACCATAAAAAAAACATAGGTTTCATAAAATCATATCATATCCCATGAAATGACATAGGTATCATAAAAATTTAGTTATATCATAACCAATGGAAAATATATAGGTTCCATAATAATTTCATCCTAGAATAACCTATAAAAGGAAGTGGGTTTCATAATAATTAATCATGGTATAACCCATTAAATAGAAATGGTTTTCATAAGAATATATCCCATGGAAGAGGAATGAGTTTTGTTGGCATATAACTTGTGAATGTGAAATGGGTTTTCATAAACATGATGCCATAAAAACCATTCAAGGAAAAAATATGATTGAAACCATTGTATAATTTCACAGAAAGTAATTAGTAACACAAATGTACTTCATATTACATGTAAAATAGTTTTGAAATATCATTTAAATACAATTATTTAGGAATATATCATTTCTTCTATGAAAAAATATGTTTAAAACATAAAATATTTTGAACCCCATTTTCTTTGAAAATAATTTTAAAAAATATAATGAAATATTGAAATAATTTTTAAAACAATTTTCCTTGAAAACTTATAAAGGTTTTATTTTATATCATTGAAATCCATCAATATGAAATCATCCTTTTGAAAACAAATAATGGAATCATTGAAAATCATTTAAAACATTTTTTAGCATAAAATAATTTTTCAGAAACATTTTTCTTTGTTAATATTTTTAAAATAAAAAAAATTCTAGAATATTATGGGAAAAAATTATTTAAAACATAATCATCTAAACATATGGATTAAGCATCAAGAAAATCATGGTCATGATGGTAGGCAAAAATGTTAATATTGAACATTCATTTTTAACCTTAAAAATTCAGACAAGCGCCATGATCAGAAATTGAAAAGTAGAATGATTTTAAAAACATTTTTTAAAAATTAAATACAATGGTAAAAATTTCTTTTAAATATTATAGTATTATAGTAAAACTATATTTGAAACACGTTTTATAAAACAGAATTTTAAAAGAACGCTGATTTCTAAACAAAAAGAAAAATATATTAATGTTTTCATAAAAACATATCATTAATTATGTTATGTAACAAATATTGTAAAAATGGTACCATTAATTGGATATAACATTCATATTTAGAGGTTATGAAATTTTATTATAGATCTTTTTAGTTGGATAAAATTTTGTCATAAGTAGAAGCATAATCCTAAACAATCTCAATAAACAATGAGATTGAAGCAATAAATAGTTACCTCTTTGGTAAAATTAAGTAATAATGGATATAATAACATTAAATAAACCATAAAATCTCATTTAAATGAATTTATTTAAGATATAACATGTCAAAGGTAGTACATACACCACATAGAAAAACATTGGTACATAACATGGCATGTGTCTCAATGAAGGCAATTTGAGACAAAATTAATTTACTGATTTTGTAACTTTTCAAACATAAACCGCATGAATGAAAGATCATAAAATGGATATTTAAATACCCATATGTCTTTGTATATTAATCATAGAAAATTTACATGGTTAGTATATACACCAAACAAATGAAATTATTAGTGAATTATCAATGTATCTCATAGAAATAAAAATTTATATGAAACTCATTTACCATAAGTCTTAACTTTCTTCGCACATGTTCAAACCTCAAATATAATAAATATAAGTCTATTTTATATATATTAAGGAACCATATTATTATATCTAATACCATATATTATTTTTTATGACTTTATATTTCCCATTTATTAACAACTCTGTATTAATGTTATGTTTCAGGTAATATCTGTTATATTTTTAGTATTTGTTTCAACTTTTAATTCTTGATCCTCTAACATAGATCATGATTTACATATTTAAATAATTTAAAACAAGGTATAAAAATCATATATATTCATTTTATATATATTTATAATAATCTATATAGGATGGAAGTATGAAATATAAAACACCGTTCATGGAGACAGTCGGTCGTACGTATGCATGATTGATGTTTCCATTTTATTTTTATATTGAAAGAGAGAAAGTAAATGACATATATATGTGTATATATATATTATTGTAGAATTATTATTTCATATATTTCATATATTTTCACTAAATGAATCTTTAATATATTCGATTTAAGGTGTGAATGAATCACATCACTTTGATGAGGAGGTAGTCCATTGTTCCCCAAATGAAATTATAGATCCTACACAAAATGGAATGAATGAAGGTAATTATATATAATAACTAAAATAATAATAAATAAATAATAAATATAATATATAATATATAAAAGTATAGATTTCATCATATTTTCTACCATGATAGGCGGTGAAAGAAAAAAGAACAATATCGTTTGGCGAGGTAGCTCTTCAATGCACACGAGAGCGGTAAGTTTGTTTCCCATTAGATAGAAGTGTATGTATGTTAAGGAATAAAAAATAGAATAAAAATATATCAGTATATATCTGATATTTTTTATTATATAACCTTGTAATAATATTAATTTAGGTGGTTTAGAATGAAAATATTACTAAAGATCTTGAGAAAGGATGTTACCTCTTATTTGGGTAACTTCTTTTGGTTTGCACTAAAGGGATTACATGCATGGATTTATGCCTCGGGTGAGATTAATAGGTTGACAGGAGAGATTTTAAGGATTTATTATAGAATATTATGGTCCAGAAAAAGTTTCTTGAGAGGTTTGAGGAAGTGTGATGGGCGATTTCCTTTCTATAGTGGAGGAGGAGTGACATTCGGGTAAATCTTTGGAAATGGTATTCTGCCCATGTTTTTCCCACAATTAGTGGATACAATAATAGACCAAAGTAGATTTAAGAGATAATAGGGTTTAAATGAATCTATCCAATGGATTTTTTAAAGGTTTGTATATTATTTTGGCTCTTAAGTTTATAGTTTAGTCCCTTGTTAAACAAAATTTTCTCTTAATTATTGTAATTAATTTTAATTATATTAACTATTATTTTTAGTCAAAAAAAATTCAACATATTAAAAATTAAAAATTATTTTCATTCCAAATATTGAACCCATTTTTCTAAATTTCAATTAAATTAGTGGTGCAAATAAATTTCAAATTTGTCTCACGGATGGGATGATAATGTTGGGGTTTAAAGTAAAAGTGTTCAAACTTTTGCAACATTTTTATATATAATTTCAAAGTGAAATTGATAAAATTACATAAATAGGATTAAATTATGTATAATTTTTCTAATTATTCTTTAAAACTAATTATAAACATAAATTTTAATTATATTTATATTAGAGAAAAAAGATGTTTCAAATTAAAATTCAATATCTTTTCTCTATTTATTAAGAAATGAAACTTCACATAAAATTTCAAAAAATTCACCATATCCTAAATTTTATGTTTATAATTAAAGAATAAAGTTTATTTTTACATATAATATTTATAAAAGTCCAAAAATTTATATTTTAAATATGTTATCAATTAAATGGTTGTAAAAATAATTTCATAAAAGTTTGGTTTTTAGTTGCAATATTTGGTTTTTTATTATCTTATGATGATCAAATATATCTGATGAATATATAAAGAAATTACTGGATATATAAAATATATATTTTATTAACATCATTAAGCAATAGTAATTAGTTTAATTTATTATTATAAAATTCCATTGCGAGGACAAATTGTTTTTATAAAAATATTTCCATTTTATTAAATTGGTTCTTATATTCAATTGTAATTAATTTGTAAACAATGAATTCAAACATGTATCTTAATTATTTAGTAAATAATATTAATAACTTACAACATAATAGCCAAGTTATATATTATTATATTAAATTATAATATTTTTAAAAATATTTTATAGTTCAGTAAAACTCAATCATGCGTGTTACGCAAGCCATCGAGGAAAATCAGTCTTGTTTGTAATTTAATCTAAATTTAGTGTTCTATGTAGAGAAAGATAAACATTATGGTGCATGTTGTTCATAATAAAAATGGGTTTTCCAATAATTTCAGATGAACATATCACTTTAAAAAAAAATTAGTGTTTTGTGAAAAGATAAAAATAAAATTGATTAAACTAATTCACAAAATAATAATTCTCAAAATCTTTGAGTGTAACATTCTATCCCCCATTAGAAATAAATTTTCCCTAAAAATTCATATATTTCATAAAAGCATTAATAATTAAAATTTCCATTCATATAAACCCACATAGTAAACATTAATACTAAAAATTTATTTAAAAATGAAAAGGTTGAAACATAATAGTTAACCAAAGTAACATATAACAATGTTTCCACATAGCTGATCATAGGTGATGAGTGAAACAATGAACATGAAAGAGAAATATAACTATCATTTTATGATGGAGAGTGATAGGGAACAGGGTTTTGAGAAATTTAACAATCAGAAAGCCATAAATCTATAATGACCTAAGGGGCCATTTGGTTCATTGGAAATAGTAGTACTAGGATAAATTGTTTTTTTTCAAGATAATTTTTTATAAATATGAAGTATTTTCATCAGAAGATTTACACACTTGATTCTACACAATCTGACCATTTGTTTTGTCTTGATCAATCCCCCCCCCCACCTCTTTCTTCATAGAGGAAGGTGAATTTTTCATTCCTACAACACTTACAGATCATGATATTAATGATAAGCCATCCCATCTATCATTAGATTCCATAAACAAAATTTTTCTAGAATAGGTTATCCAATATTCATAAATACTCATGTGTTGAGATAATACTTTAATATCACAAAATTTATCCAAATTTCAACATAAAATTTTATTAAATGGTTAACCTTATAACTGTTTTGGAAGATGAAAATCCTGAAATTAAAAATAAGGTTAGGAAATAAAATTATTATTAATCCCCCATATATAATAAAGTATCTCTTGGTTTTGTCATAAAAACATGTAAATAACATTGTCATGTATTCACTTGAAATATTTTAATTACATGAATTACAACAATTCCGTTTTGAAAACATGAATTTTTCCTTATTCTAAATTATATTTTCTCTATTACTTAAATACAAAAATGTTTTAAACATCATACATGATAGAATAACCACTTTGAAAAAAGTATTTAATTAGTTCCAAGGTAATCAGTACCATAAAAATTACTTATTCAAATAAAACCTGTCATTATCTAATCAAAATTATCTTGACAAAAGGAATATATTAAGGGTTATCATCACAAAGTCAAAATTTCACCATACCTTTAAATCACATTTCCATTCCATCGAAAACAATCAACATAATCTTGTAAATCCTTAGGGAAAAACATAAACTAAACAATCCATGTATATTTCACCATTTATAGAACATAATTATTTAATATAAATATATAAAAACATCGATTCTTTCATGTCATTCATATTCCATAATAAGGATACCTCATCCAATTACTTAATAATTTTTTCCTTTCACATTTCATCTGTAGTCTCATAGGCACTCTACCTACTGGGCATGATACACAACCATTTATAGTCATATTTCTTTACTTAAAAGGGATCTTGTTTCCCCATCTTCCTATAGTGGATCTGGTTTCCCCATATTCCTATATTGGATCAGGTTTCCCTAAAATACCATATTAGATTGAGTTTTCCCCATCTTCCCATCTTCATGGGGAATACATCTACTAGGAAGGACACACCACTATCCCCCATTCGTAGTCCTTTCCTTATAAGGGATTAGGTTTCCCCAAATTTCCATGGTAGATCAAGCCCATTGAATTGATTCTCATCATTATATCAAGATATATAAATCATCACCCAATGCATTGAAGTGACATATAGG
The DNA here is from genome assembly GCA_963277665.1 of Viscum album. NCBI lineage: Eukaryota > Viridiplantae > Streptophyta > Magnoliopsida > Santalales > Viscaceae > Viscum > Viscum album. The sequence goes on from OY728164.1 coordinate 198,382,587, forward strand.
TCCCACCCATCACATAATTAATTCAAACATACATGTGCGACAAAATGATGAAAAATGAATCATATCATGACCTATAAAATGATATGGGTTTCATAAACATCATATTATAAATCAGGATATGAAATATGTATGATAAATATCTAGTCATGTCATAAACTATGGAAAATATATAGGTTTCAATATCATTTTACCCTAGAATGTATTGTGAAAGTTAGTGAGTTTCATATCCATTCTCCATTTTATAAATCATTGATGAGAAACAGGCTTCATATGAATATAACCTATGGAAGGGTAACAAGTTTCATTAAAATATAACCTTTGAAAGAGAAATAGGTTTACATAAACACCATTCTGTCAAAACATAAACCATTAAAAGAAATAATAAGAATGGAATAGTTTGATAAATTACCGTAAAGGCATGATTAAAATCAATAGATTTCATCTTATATGGAAAAAAATAGTTAAATATCTTTTTGAAAAATATTTTGAAGAAAATATCTTTTATTCTCTAAAAAATAATTTTTAAAACATAAAATCTTCTAGAAATTGTTTTATTTGGAAATACGTGGAAAACATATAAATGATGCTTGAAATCATTTTGATAACCTTTTTTCCATGAAAAAAATATAAATGAATATTTGAGATCATTGAATTCCATTTCATTTAAAACATCCTTTGGAAAACATATAAAGGAAGCTTTAAAATCATTCAAAACAATTTTTACACATATTTTTTTCATTGATTTTTTTTAAAATAATAATATTTTTTGAATATTTGGGAAATATTTAATTTAATAAATAACCTTGTAAACAAAAAAATTAATCATCATGGAAAATATGGTCATGATGGCCGGACAGACCGTTTGTAAATGCTGAATATTCCTTTTGCACCTTAAAAGTTCAGAAAGGGGCTTCGATCAGAAAATGACAAGATGATTCCTTTTAAACATTTTTTTAAAGAGGTAATACATGTGTAAAAATTTCTTTCAAACATCATTTAATAATAGTAAAAAAATGAAAACTTTTTTTAAGTAAACACATTTTTGAAAGAACATATATTTCTAATTGAAAGGAGAGATAAATTCATATATTCCTAAAAACATATTCTTAATTATCATAAGTAAAAATGAGTGGGTAAATGGTTTTGATAGATGGATACAACTTGTATATCCATAGGGAAGAAAAATTCAGGTTAGTTATTGTGAGTTGGATCATAATATTTCATCAATAGAAGAATAATAAAAAACAATATCAATAAACTATGATATTGAAGATATAAACATTTAACTATTTATTAACTTTAAATCATAATAGATAGAATTATGTTAACCCTACTTTTTATTTCACTTTAATGAATGATTTATTATATAATAATACACTTAATAAAACCAATTTTACCTAGAAGTATTGTGCCTTTGGTAATTATGTACAATACATAACAACATAAAACATGGAATATAACAACTTTATTGAAAAATCTTTTAACATACTCAGAATACTCTTTCGAACTTCAAATTTCATGAAAAAATCTTGGTACATACAAAATAAAGGTGTGATCTATAAATCCTATTAAGGTAATAAACTTGGAATACTAGAAAAATGTTAGAAAATATTCATATTAATGAGAAATAAAAATAAAATGTATAATAATGCATGATATAACATGATAATCCTAACATGGAAAATATGTATACAACTTAAAACAGTAAATTAGAAACATAGTTCAATGATGGAAATGCCAAGAAAACATATTGGAACAATTCCCATAAACTAATAAGGTTCACTCCCTAACCCAATGTGACATATCATGGTACTAAACATTACCCAATTCATTAGAGCATTTTCTGGGCACACCCATCGTATTCATTTCATTCTCATGCTTAGGTGTGCCACACAGATCATACAACATGAATATTTTCATCATCATAATTTATTCCAAGATCAAGAAATATGGAATACATACAAGTAATTATAAAATGAAAACGTATATTTTGATAAAATAGAATACCTTTTTATTGAAAAATGTGTATGGTATTCACTACATAAGTGTTTTGGCATAGAAAATCATGATGAAATTTCATTAGTATAATAATGTTACATAAAATTTTATAAAAAGGGTTGATGATAGATAAAGGGTTATCTCGTCATTTTTATATCAACTGGATAGTAATTGGGATATTTAATAAAATATCTCATCATATGTAAATTAAAATAAAAGACCAAAGTTAAAGAAGATAGTGGAATAAGGTGGAGTAAGGAAAAGATCTCTTATGCAATTTCGACATGGTAATAAGTGTAAATAAAGGATCATGGGAGGATTAATGGGAGAGTAGAGGTCTATATCATCATTTTTACACTAAATTTATTGTAATGTGAATATATAAGAACCTATCCCAACCAAAGAAAATAGAATTTAATAGACATAACATAATAGGATTTCTTGAATGGAAATGGGAAGAGGGGAGTTCCTTATAGAATTGTACCATATTAATAGCTTGGGTGAAGGTACAAATGAGGTATAATAAATAATAAATCATTAAAATCACATCCTTTGGAATGTAGGTTATATTTAAAAATAAAAGATATCATAAAAAATTACAACTAATAAGACTAATTCCAATGTATCTGGTTAAATTGAAAGAAGAAAATAAAGGTCTCTTACTTGAGTGTGTGACTCCAAAGGCATGGGATAATATTCTTGAGAGATTGGGGGATTCTTGGGAGGACTCTAGAGAGTGGAGGTACTGTGGGATTAAATTGGAAATTAGTGGATTTATTTATTATTTTTGTTTCAGACTCTACATAATAAAATGACCAAAACAACAAAAAATACCCTAATTTTTCCCTATAGTTTCTACGAAATGGGATTGGTTTAAATTATTTTATAAGGGAAATGTTCTTACTTAAAAAAATAATTCTCTTTCTTATGTGGGGGTGAGTCATACTCTTAATGAAATGGTTTTAAAACCTCAAAATATATTATAAGATTTGGAGGATCCATAATGGATTTTCATAATAAATAAAATAAAAATAAAATAATTTTTTTAATAGTGAAGAATTTATTTTTTCTTTTATCCCATTTATAGTAATTATTAAAACACTTTTGGATCATTATGATGTCATAATACAAAAATTATATTTATACATTTCTTAACTCTGACCCAGAAATTAAAATATCTATGAAAATTATGAAATAATACCCATTTAATAATTTTGACATTAAATTTTAAAAAATATATATTCCTTTTTACATAAATAATTATATAAATTTTGAATTTTTTCTTTTAAAATAAAATGATCATTTATTAAGAAATGGTGGGGTTTTTAAAATAACAGTTTTCAAACCCTTAAAAAATTATATTTTAAATCATAAAAATAATATTATCATTTATATATGATAATTTTTTTTAATAATATCAAAATATTATTTATTTTAAATATACATTTATTTATAAATTCATTAATTTAATTTTAATAATAACTAAAAAACACAATTTGTTCTTCAATGAATCAAAATAAAAATCATTTATAAAGTAACAATAATGGGATCAAAATATATTCATTAATCTATAAAAAATAAAATACATACTTATATATATAAGGTCATAATACAAATCCCATATACACCATCAAACACACAAAGAGTAAGGTGTCTGATGGTTGAACTTTAATGGCTCAATTCGACGAACATTTTTTGGGTCATGATATCGATGAGCTTGAACTTCTCCCATAAACGATTTCGATCATGCTTTTGTTATTTAAAATAAGCTTGGGATTGGTCAATGGAAAATCCTAGAAATTATATATTCCTCACAAGATTAGATAAATGGGCTTCATAGGGTACAATATTACTAGTTAAGGCCATCACTACCTTTGACTATTTCTATTTGATTAATTGAAACCATATATTTATACTATTAATGTGATCATTGTTCAATGATTATATTGTCAACAATAATGATTCATAACGGTATTTTAAATCTAATCAGATATAATAAAATAAATGCATCTATTTTCCAAAACCATATTTCTTGATGACACATTTAAATTTATCAATAGTGGTAATTTTATGTATAACATTTAATTTCATTACAATCATCCCCCCTTAAGAAATTTTTCCCTTTATTTTTTCATTTACCATAGTAAAATATATGAGGGTAAAATTACTTCATCACCAACTCTGGTCCCCATGTTTCTTCTTAAAACTTTTGATTTCTCCACAACACTTTGGCAAGGTGCATTGTCTTATTTTGTAGAATTTTTTCTCAATGGTATAAGATCTTCACCGACTACTCTCCCAAGGAAAGATAATTCCCCAATGGTTCCACCTCTAAATTAAGTACATGTGAGGGGTCTGGTATGTACTTCATCAATAGTTATACATAGATTACATCATGTTCTTGAGAGAGGTTTTTTGGGAGTTCTAGTCAATAAGCCACCTCTCTAAAGTGATCAAGGATCTCAAAAGGGTCGGTGTACCTTTGAATAAGAGTTCCCTTGTTCCCAAATCTCCTCATGTTCATCCAAATAGATTTTCATAAGACTACCATGTATCCAATATCAAAATCTATGTCTCATTGATGATTTTCAGAATATATCTTCTATTGATTTTGAGAATCCTCGATGTGTTGCTGAATGGTATTAACCTTCTCCACCATTTACATGACCATTTTAGAACCAAAAAGTTTTCATTCAAAAACTTCATCCCACCATTCCAATGTTATAGACATATTCCCATAAAGGGATTCATAGGGGGTAATTAGATGTTTGAGTGGAATCTATTGTTGTAAGAGATCTCGACAAAAGGAAGATGTTAGTCCCATATTTCATTGAATTCAATTGGGAATTCACTTAATATGGCTTCATGTTTCTATATATTATACACATATTGGCCATTAGTTTGAGGGTGGTAAGCCGTAATAAAGATTGTCTCATTGTTTATATCATGTTAGAGACTTTTCCATATATTGGATTAGAATCTTAGATCTATATCGGATACCATTGATAGTGGTACTTCATGAAACTTTTCTATTTCTCTAATGAATATTCATGCAATTTGATCCGGTGAGAAGTACTCTCATGTTGTGATAAATTGATCTGAATTTGTTAGATGATCCACAACAACCCATATAACATTATTTCCCCTAGATGTATTCAAAATTCCTATGATAAAGTTCATGTTTATGTTCTCACATTTCCATGTTGGTATAGGTAATTATTTTATCATCCCCTCAAAAATATTCCTTTCATCCTTCAATTATTAGAATACTTAGCACATTTTTTATATTCAATTATGTCTTTATTTATATTTTCTGAAAAAAGTGATCATGGATATCTTGGTAAATATTTTTTCTTCCTAGGAGAATTGATATATTGGAACTATGTGCATCATCCAATAGTTCTTTTTTTAACCCACGATTCGATGGAACAAATAGTCTTGACCCAAATCTCACAATTCCTTTTTCATTAATTTTAAACTCTGATAAATTCACCTTTCTCATTGATTATACCTTCTTTTGTATTTACACATCATTTATTTGATCATCATGTAACCTCTTTAGAATATATATTTGAATAACCATTTATAAATGGATTGATGACATTCCTTCCATTATGATACCCATGTACATCCTTTTAATATCTTAGATGATCGAATCCCTTTAAATTATCACTAACGATATAATTTTTGGATCCATTCTACAAATACCATCCTCCAATTTATTCGATTTAACATGGTGGTAATAGATTGAAATGTAATAGTCCCTGATCATCACTGACCATATTTATTGATGCATATTGCCCTGTTTCCATGTGAATATATTCTTGAGACTTTTTTGATCCATATATATTTTACACTTATCCCCAAAGAGATAATTCCACCATATTTTCAATGAAAATATCCTATCATAAAATTCTATATCATTCATGGGATATTTTTTCTCTTGAATTTTAAAATGCCTTTAAGAACAGGCAACAAATTTATCATTCTACATTAACAAATAACCCAATTACTTATTTGAAGCATCACTGAATACTATAAAGTGTTATCCACTTTTGGGTAGTGTTATCATAAGTGAGGATATTATCCTCATATTTAACTCCATGTTTTTTGTCTTCAAAATCGTCATTCCCTTAAAACATGACTCCGTTTTGAGTTATCATTGTAATAGGGTTTGAAAATCACAAGATATTTCTCATAAAATTGTGGTAATACCCTACTAACCAAAGGATTCTATGGATATCTATCATAGATTTTGGCCTCAACCATTCATTAAACAACTTTTTATTTTAATGGTCTACAGATATCTCATTTATTGTGATGATATACTCAATGAAAGAGACTTCCTTCAACCAGAACTCATATATTCTATACAAATCATAAAGCTTCTCATTTTATATGATCTTTGTCATAGTGATTAGATGATAATCTAGATCCTCCTTTCTTTTAGAGTATTTTATAATATCATCTATAAAGACTATGAGAAATTTTTCAATGTAATCTCCAAATACTCTATTAATTAAGTCTATAAATATTGATGGAGAATTCATGAGTTTTAATGGAATCACTATGAACTCATAGTGCCCATACATAGTACAAAAATCATTCATGGGGATATCTTAATTTTTCATCCTTGATAATATCCTAACCTAAAATCCCATTTGGAGATGTATTGCACTTCACATAGCACATCAACAAGTCATCAATATGTGGTAGATGATACATGTTTATTATCATGATCTAGTTGAGCTCATGATAATCAATGCAAAGGCGCATTGACCCATCCTTATTCTTGACAAAGAGGACTAGTTCGCCCCATGGTGAATCACTTGGTCATATGAAACCTTTATCCATATTCTCTTATAGTTGTTTATTCATCTCCCCATGTACCACAACAACCATTCTATACAGAGTCTTGGATAACGTAAACACCCCAGGCATAAGGTTGATTTAAAATTCAACATCTCGTCTAGGAGGAAGACTAGGAAATTCATTGAGAAATACCTGATTTATTTCCCACACAATAGACATGCCTTAAGGGATTGTTCTTTCATTATAATCAATCATTTGGTATAGATAAACTTTCTCATAGGGAATAATATCCTTGATAGATATGATAGTTATAAAGATAATTAATCACCATCTTTTTGCTTGTATAGAATTGGGGGTTGATTCAAAATAGGTAGTGTGATTTATTCTCATGGAAATTTATGTTGGAACTATATAGGTAAATCCAATCCATGCTCATAATTTGATCAAATTCTTCCAAAATAAAAATTACATGGTTTGATGGAAATTTCATCCTGTAACTGTTGATAGGGGATGAGTTATATACATGGGATACAATAATTTCCCCATATTCCATTTTCATCGACAGATCTACATTCATGATTTTTGATGTGGTTTCAATAATTAAACTAAACTTTAATGATATATTGTAATGGTTATAACCATAATACAAAAGTAAATTCTCTACTATTGATTTAATTACTAGTGTACCTATCACCACTTCATTTTCGGCATACACCATTATGGTTGTGATAAAAAAAAGACCACCCATGATACCTTGGAGTTTTTGTGTTGTCTCTGAAAACATTTATCTTAGGGAATTGGTTTTTAAGGTTACATGGTTCCTTAAAGTCGAAGAAATGACCAATGCACTAAGGGAGGACTGAAGAATTATTTTCCACCAATGCATTAGTGGTTTTCTCCTATCAATAATTTCCAACTTGGTGTCCTTCCTTCCCAGACCTAATGCATTTTTCATTCCCTTTATGAAATATTTGGGGTTATCTTCCCAATCCTTTGACAAATGGTATGTTTACATTTCTTGCCACCAATAGATTCCTCCATCGAACCACCAAAATTGAATTCCACTTTAAACATTATATCCCTTTGATACCCATTATATTAAATAATCGTTATTTTATCTTTGGGGGAACATCGTACAATTTCCTCATAGCTATCAGTTAATGGATTGAGAGGGATTTTCATAAACTAGTTATTATCCCCCCAAATAAGTTGTTACCCATTCATTTGGTGGTAAAAAAAAATTTGGAGCCATAACATCCATGCCTTGGGATGTTTTCCTTGTAATCTCAGACAAATATGTCTTCATTTTTATTGTGGGTGAGGAAATACCATTCTATTTTAAGCCGGATAGTGTGAGTAAAATATTTATCGCATTTTTTTCTCAAAATTACTTTCACACCATCAATTTGATCTCTTCCTCAGGCTTTATATTTCTAATCAATTTCCAACAACAATTATCTTCTCACTCTATATCTTAAACAACTAGTAGAACATTCTCTTAATTAGAACATTGAAGGATAGAGAATATATTTTCAATGGATTTGATCAATTGTTCCAAGATTAAGGTATCAGCTAATCCATTTAAAGTAGGAGGAATTTGTCACATAAATCTCTCAATCGATGATTATTCTCTATTATGGGGATTTTGATATTCCTCTGGATCTAGGATTCTATTTACAACCTAAGATAGCTGGGAGTGTATCATGAAAATTTTTATGATTCCTAATCCCATCACATTTGGCATCTCATTGTGGTAGTCATCACATTGTCCATTGAATTGATTGTTTACCTGATTCCTCCTAATTCAATCCATTATCTAGAATAAAGGGAAAATTAGGGGTGATTCTATTAAACTATTAAACACATAATGGAGAATCCAATAACATTATGGGACAACTTATAAATGACATTAATTTCCTTAACATATGAATTTCTAGGATTCAATCTATTTTATCCAAGATCTACTTCCGAACATATATTACTATGAGAAATTTTTTATTCCCTTAATAATGGTTCATAATTATATTATGAAATTACCAATTCTTATCCTCTATGAGTGTCAAACCAAATGCTTAGTGAGGTCCATTTTCATGTACTTGGATACCCTAAGTCTAGCTTGGAACACCTTGTCAGAGTTGTCACTCTTAGGTACATCTATTCCAAATCCACATTCACTTATAGTATCCAGACTAGGATGTATTTTTTTGACAAACCATGTACTCTATACTAACCAAAATTTTGATATTTTTTATACTTATTCTAATCCCTAAGGCATTATCTAGATTTCTCTAGTCCTAATCCAAATAATATCTAAACATTTCTTTTGATATACACTTTGACAACCTAGTTCTTTATTTCAAATTAATACATGATTTATCACATAAGACTACACTTAATACAACCTGGATTATTGATAATTATAGTATATGTGGGAAATATGTGTACTATATAACAACATAAAATAGGTAATATAACATCTTTATTGAAAACGTTTTTAACAAGATCAAAATAATTCTTCAAATATAAAACTATATGGGATAACATGGGGGCATACATAATAAAGGGGTTAGTTATAAATTCCAATAAGGGAATAAACATTGGATAAGTGATAAATGTTATAAAATAGTCTTATCATGGAGGAATAAAATTTACTATAATAATAAGGCATGATATTTCATTATAATCATAACATGATAAATATATAAACAATATAAAACATTGAATCATAAACATAGTTCAAGGATAAACCTGATAATAAATCACTATGAAAAAATTACCATAAATGAATTAGGTTCAATACCTATTCCAATATTATTTATCATGTTACAAAACATTAAGCAATTCATTGGAGTACTATCTTGGAAGAGTCATCATATTCATTTCATTATCATGCTTAAGTGTGCCACATAGATCATACCGCATGGATTTGTTCATCATCCACATTTATTACACCGTCAATAATATGGAATACATACATGTAAGTCCACAATTAAAAATCATTGTTCATAACATTTAGTACTTTTGATATAAAAATGGGTATGGTATTCCCTACATAATTGTTTTGGAATGAAAAAATGAAGTGAAATATCAACAGTATAACAACGTTACATAAAAATTGATAAGAACGATTGATGAGAGTTAAATGGGTCTCTTATAATTTGGAAATCACATAGACAGTAAGGGTTATATGAAATAAAATATCCCATAATAATGAAATGATAATAAAATACATAAGGTAAATAATATAATTGAATAAAGAGGATAAAAGAAAATATCTCTTAGGAAATTTCAGAATGGTAACGAGTGTACATATAGGATCATGGGAGAATTGATGAGAGAGAAAAGGTAATATTACCATTTACACATTAAATAGAAATTAATAAGAATATGGAGGAACATATCCTAAAAAAGAAATGGAATATAATTTACATAACATAAAATGAGTTCTTGAATGGAATGGAGAAGAGAGAAATATAATGCAGAATTTTAGGATACTAACATCTTAGGTGAAGGAAAAAGTGGGGGAGAATTAAAGATACAAAATTCAAATAACATCTATTTGATATTATGGATGACGTCGATGATGGCATTATTCTATTGAAAGGTGAAGATGATGTTGGCTTCTCTGGGTGACATCAGATGGTTTCTATCGACAGTTGTGTTCTTTTCTTTCAATTGTGGTTTCAGGTGATGTTATACGGTGAAGATAATGGTTCTCTTGGTGGTGACAGGGTCGGAGCTGACGATTCTGGTTGTGGTTCTCGGTGTCAATGATAGTGTTTCTGGTGGATTCGATGGAATATTCTCAATGAAATATTTGGTATCTGTTTCGAAATGGTTTAGTTTCCAAGGTGTGATGTGAATTAGATGCTGGGGATTTTTTTATGGTTTTGCATTGGTTTTTTTCTATATAATTGGTGAAGTTTGTTGTTTTGTTTTTGTTTTTGTTTTTGCGATCATCTAGTATGCATTATTGACGATGGTGGATAATAGTCTGGTGTTTCAGTGAGGAGGTGGTCTTGTTGGTGCCGATGAGTTATGTGATATTGATGGAGAGAAGTTTTGATGATCAGTAGTAGGTGATGGAATCGAGGCGAATAGAGGTGTTTTGGGACCGAGGAGTCACTTTTCATGCCTGGCAGGGTCTGAATTTTGAAATTTGAAATAGTTGTGCGTGTTTTTACAATTTTAATTTTATATTTTGATCATTGTAATTCGGTTGTTTTGTATCTGGTTAATCGAGTTGTATGGGTCCCTCACTACCCTTTAAAGTGGTTATTCTGAAATTCAAAAAAATAATAATATTTTTGATATTATGGGATTTTAATAAATAACATTCATTATAAAAAAATTCAATTGTGAAGACAAATTCCAAAGAAGGTGCTTGAATTGAAAGAATTAATGGAAGGTCCCTTACTAGAGTGTGTGAATCCAATGGCTTGAGAGCGTCTTTTTGAGAGATTAGGGGAGACCCGAGGGAACTATATTAAGTAGAGGGATTATTTTTGACCCATTTCAATGAGTTTTACTGAATATAAATGGAATATTTTTTGGGTTTATATAGGAAATGATGGCGATTTATTTATTATGTTTGTTTTGGAAACTGTATAATAAAATAAACAAAATAACCAACCATCCCAAGGTTACTGAAAAATGGCAGTGATTGACATTATTTAGTAAGGGAAAGGGACTAAATTAATTAAATAATCATCTTTCTTATGTGGAGGTGATTCATACTCTTAAAGAAATGATTTTTAAACCTTAAAATATATTATAAGATTTGGGGGATTCATAATGGAATTACAAATTAAGTCAAATAAACATTAAATCACTTTATTTTAAAGGTAAATAATTTATTTATTTTCTATTATCACATTTCTTTTTGTTATTACATCACTTTTGGGTCATTATGATGTCATAATATAGAAATTATATTAATTTAGTATTTAATTTTTACCTAAAAATTCAACAATCTAAGAAAATTATGAAAAATTAACCATTTGGATAATTTCAAAATTATAATTCAAAAAGAAATATTCATTTTTTATAAATAATTTTAATACTATTTTAATTTTAACTTTAAAAATAAAAATGATATTTTTTAAGAAATACTGGGTTTTTTTACAATAACAGTTTTCAAACCCTTATAAAAATTATTTTTGAAATCATAAATATTATTTATTTATTTACATATTATTAAAATTAATTTATAATATTAAAATATTATTTATTTAAACATCCATAAATTTATTAATTCATTAACTGAATTTGAATACGAAAAAAATACAATTTTGGATTTATTTAATCAAAATAAAAATCATTTATAAAGTAACACTAATTAGATGTAAATATATCCATTAATCAATACAAAATTATATAAATACTCATATTTCTAGGGTATTTATACATGTCCATATAATAAACTATAAATCACCCTATGTGTAAGGTGCGCGATGGTGGGACATTCTTGGGGTGGTTTGGCAAACATGTTTTGGGTCATGATATCAATGAGCTTGAACATATCTAGATAATGGTATTTCCTATTCATTAGTTGTTGGATCTCAAAATTGGATTGGTCAATATCAATGTACAAAAATTATATCTCCCTCATAAGATTCAATAAATGGGATTTATAGAGTATAATCATACTGGTTAAATTCATCACTTCCTTTATCTATGTCAATTTGATTTGTTAAAACCCTATATTGATATAATTCGCGTGATCACTATTCAATGGATATATTTTCAATGGTAATGATTCTTAATGGTATTTTACATCCAAGAGGATATAATAAAACAAAATATGTGCAGTTATTTTTTTATAACATTATTTCATGACGAGGCATTTTAATAAATTAAAAAGGGGAATTTTATGTAAAATAGTTTGGTTTGTTACAAGAATAACATTACATGAAGAATAAAATATCATTAAATAAATTATATTCATGATATAACATTACAGATTTCCATATATAAACCTCTTACAACAATATAGGTGCGTAATAGGGCATGTGTCTCAAAGAAGGAAAATTGTGAGAAAATTTCTTTACCGATTTGGTAACTTTTGAAATGTAACACCCATAAATTAAATATCATAAAAATGGATATGTAGATACTAATAAATTTATATATAAATTTCATATAATACATCCATCTTAATTATACACACTAATAAAATGAAGTGGGTGGTGAATAAGCCATGTATCTCAAGGAAATAAAAAGTGAGATGAAACTCCCTTACCTTACGTCTTGACATTATTCACCGATGTTAAAACCTCTTATATAATTAATATAAGTTTATTATAAATATATTATATTAAAATATTATTATATCTAATACCATATATTATTTTGTTATGACTTTATATTAACCATTTATTTATAACTCAATGTTAATATTACGTTTCAGGTAATATATGCTTTATTTTTTGTATATGTTTTGAATGTTATTATTGGTTCTATTACTGAAATCATGATTTACTTATTTAAAGATTTTAAATAATGTTTTAAATATAGTATATATTCTTTATATATGTATTTATAATAATATATATAGGATATATGTAGGAACTGGAATACACCGTTCTTCCAGGCAGTAGACCATACGTATGCATGAACGTTGTTTCTATTTTATGGTTGTACTGAAAAAAAATCTTTTAAATTAAATATAAGTATATATATATATTATAATTATAGTATAATTATTATTTCATATATATAATATTAAATCGCTAAATTTATCCTTAATACTTTCCATGCATGGTTTGAATGAATCACGTCGCTTTGAGGAGGTAGTAGTCCACACTCCCTCATATAAAATTATCGTACTTTCAAATAATAGAAAGAAACAAGGTATGTGTTATATAATAATTACATAAGCATAAATACATCATAAATATCATATATAATATAAAAAAATATAGTGTTTATCATAATTCCCAACCATGAGAGGCGGTAAAGGTAAACTGAGCTACCTCGTTTCCTGAGGTGGCAGTTCACCGTTCACAAAAATTGTAAGTTACTTACCCATTAGACAGAAGTGTGTGTAAGTGAAGGTCTAAACCTTAAAAATAACAATATATCAGAATATCTATGATACTATTTTATTATAAAATCATAGAATAAGAATAATTTATGTGGTGGATATTAAAAATAAAACTAAAGTGCTTGAGGAAGGATGTTACCTCTAATTTGGGTAAATCCATTTGGTTTTTAATAAAAAGGCTTACTTGGATGTATTTGTACTGAATGTTAGGGTTATAGGAATATGGGTTGGATTTTTAGGAGGAATTTAAGTAGATATTGGTTGAGAAAAACTGGTTTAGCGATGTGATGAAGTGGGATGGGTGACTGGCTTTTTATAGTAGAGGATGAGTGACATTCTTGTAAATTATTGAAAAGGGAATTCCACCCATGTTTTTTTTATGAAAAGTGAATCCAATAATGGGTGCGCATATGTGATCATTAAGTGCAAATAAGATAGATATGTAAGAATAAAATTGAGAATATGAATATGAGAATGTGGTCATAACATTATAATATCATACCCTGCATTTCATAAACAATAATCATGGCATAAAGGATATCACTTCAAACGGTATGCATCATTAGGAAATCATGATCATATTCCATGAAATCATAAAATATGATTAAGACATGAAATTTCTGAATACACACAGACGTGTAATATCATTCCCTATTTGTCAAGACACATTGGTAGAACTTGTTAGGGAACTTCATGGGGACCACACCAACTGGGGGGGACACACCACCATCCCCTGTCGTAGTATTTTCCATATAAGGGATCGGGTTTCCCCATCTTCCCATAGTGGATCATGTTTCCCCATATTCTCATAGTGGATTGGATTTACCCATTTTCCCATCTTCATGGGGACAACCCATACTTGGTGAGACACACCACCATACCTTGTCGCAGTCCTTTCCTTGAAAGGGAATGGGTTTCCACGTATTCATATTGTCTATCAAGCCCGCATACATGATTCCCATCATTATCTCATGAGATATACTTCTTTACCCAATTCATTCAAGAGAGATATAGTTCGTACCCGTCACATAATAAAATCATAACTACATGTTCCACAATATAGTAAAATCAATATTATATCATTACCCATAAAAATATTTTTGTTTCATAAACATCATGTCGTAACCCATGAAATGAAATGGGTATCATGAACATTTAATCATATCATAACCTAAGTAACATATATATTATTCATAATAATTTCATCCTATAATATCCTGCGAAAGGAATTGGGTTTCATAATCATTTATCATGGTATAACCCATTGAGGTGAAATGGGATTCAAAAGAATATAAACTATGGGAGAGGAATAATTTTATAAATATATATCCTGTGAAAGAAAAATGGGTTTTCATAAACATAATTCTATCAAAAATACAACATTCAGAGAAAGAATATGAATGGAACCATTGGATAATTTCCCATAAGGCATGAGTAGCATTAATGGATTATATCATTGATGAAAATAATTTTGAAATATCTTTTATAAACATTTCTTAATAAAAATATACATTCTTCTTTGAAAAAGGTTTTTTCAAACATAAAACCTTATGAAAACCATTTTCTTCAAAAATACATCAAAAATATATAATGATGTCTTGAAATCATATTGAAAACCTTTTTCCTTGAAAATATATAGAATAAGCACTGATAACATTGAAATAATTTTTTAAACAATATTTTGAAAACATATAACAAAATATTTGAAAATAATTTAAAACATTATTTTAACAGAACATAATTTTTGAAAACCATTTTTCAATGAAAAAACATTTTAAAATAAACAAATTTCAATAATATTATAAAAATTCATAAAATATATCCTTTTAATATTTAAAAGTGAGCATCAAGGATATGATAGTCATGATGGTGGGTAGGACCGTACATGTCAAAAATTCCTTTTTCACCTTAAAAGATAAAAAAGTGCATTGATCAGAAAAAAGAAAAGAATATTCATTTAAAATAATTTTTTAAAAAGAAATAAATTTGTAAAAATGACCTTTAAACAAAATATTGTAATATTAAAACATTTTTTAATTCTTATTTAGATAACATGGTTTGGAAAGAACACTTATTTTTGGCTGAGAGGATAAATAAAGTAAGATTTTAATAAAACCCTTTTTTGTTATTATCTAAAGTACCAATGACTGGAAACATGGTACCATTACATTGATATAACATGAATCTACAAATAGAAACAAAATTAATGATATTTAATGAGATTTTGATCCTAATATTTCATCAATAGAAGCCTAATAAAAAATCTCGATAAACGAAGGTATTAAAGCTATAAAATGTTAACTCTTTTTTAACATTAAATCATAATGGATTGAACAACATTACATGAATGATAAAATATCATTAAAATATTTATGTTCATGACATAATATTTCAAAAGTCATTATATATGCCCCATAAAAAATATATCTTCATAACAAGGAATGTGTATTAGAGAAGGAAAATAGAGACATAATTACATTACCAATTATATATATTTTGAAATATAACCCCAAGAAAGAGAGATCATAAAATAGATATGTAAATATACGAAACATTAATTACAATAATCATAGAATACATCCATGGGTGTTATACTCACCAAAAAATGAAACGAATGGTGAATATGTTATGTATCTCCTAGAAATAAAAAGTGAGATTAAACTCTCTTACTTAAAGTCTTGACATAATTCACACACATTAAAACATCCTGTATAAAAAATTTAATTTTATTATTCATATATTAAAGAAACATATTATTATATCTAATATAATATAGGATTTTTTTTATTGTAACATCCTGGATCTGGGTGCCTCCCAATGGTTCCTCGTACCCGGTTTGTAACATGACCTCAAGTGAAATTCCCTAAATAGCAGTGGCTACCTACTAGTAAAGAGGGCCAAGGTCTAATCATGGGGAAACTATGCCCTGATTGGTATAGTATACACATCATAATATATAAATAAACAAAAGAATTAAATAGCGGAAGGATTATTATAATAAAATAAATGGAGCACACACACACACAGATATATATATAATGCATGTCACATGTGTCTAAGAAAGTAGCTAAAATAGGTCCCAAATATGGAAATACAGTAAAATCCAATAAAAATGAATATTATGAAAAATCCAATAGCATCTCAAGCCTGATCTTGGTCCCATGCTCTCCATCTCCAACAGTAATCAAGTACCTAATGAAGAAGGGCACATTCCCTTATCTATACCTGCAATAACATAATATTTTTGGTCCCAAAAGCATGACCCAAATAGGTATTGAGATTAATCATAGTAGAAAATCAGTAAAAGATCTATGCCTAACTGTTAGTTAACATATATAGAAAGTAATATGAAAGAATGAAGCTATAAACTAGGAAGTGATCAAAAGTAAAAAATCCAACAGTTTTCAATTACATTCATTTAACATTTGATATTTATATGTTTAATTATTTATCTATAGTATATAACCAAATATCTATATTTCTCATGCAATGTACTAAAACAGACATCTCATTGAACCGTCTAAACAATCAAGTAAGACCGATTCCAAGCTTGTGATTTGGCTTTTCAGACACGACCCAATATTTTAACTATTCACAAATGACCCTCTAGATATTCTCTCACAATATAAACCCTTTGGTCCCACGTATCATTAATTAAATAAATAACAACTCTTTGGGAAATCTCTCACGGTCTAACCCCTTTGGTCCAACACAACATCAATTAAATAAATAATGACCCTCTTGGAAAACACTCATGGTCTAACCCCTTTGGTCTAACATAGAATCAATTAAATAAATAACAACCCAATGGGAAATCTCTCATGGTATAAACCCCTTGGTCCAACATAGAATCAATTAAATAAATACTGACCCTCTGGGAAATCTCCCATGGTCTAACACCTTTGGTCAAAGTTCTACACCAAGGCTCTCATGGTCCTGTGTAAATAATCTGGAAGTCCCCTTAGCCTTCATACTCTAAGGATCTCATGGTCCATTGGAAAACATAATATGTATAAGTTGTCTGGAATCCCCCTTAGAATTCATGGTCCAAGGCTCTCATGGTCCATTGAAAAAATAATGGGCCTATTATATCAAAGTATCTAATGTAATCTAAAACTACTACAATGATAATCATTCAAAATTCATATCAACTGAATTTCATATAATCAATAAAACTATATCCAAATAAAACAAGGAATGGGAATTAAGGTACGCCTCCTAGATATCCTAGACCGAAAAACTATAAACAAATAAACAAGGGAACAACACACCCATGTAGTGTCCCTTAGACAAGGTATCTGACATTACACTTAAGAAAAAACCCTTTATTGATCAAAAAAAACATATCAGGTAATAACAGGGTTAAATTTTAATTCATGAAATACCCATAGTGTGGGAATGTGGCACTTTTAGAATATATAATCCAAAGAAAAAAAATGAAAGGCACAAACCACATACCATGATGTTGTACAATCGATATACTTGAACATCGTCCCTTGAATCTCCCTAGATCAGCGTAGATCTAAAAAAATGTGAAAAAAATTTCCAACCCTGAATAACTCACAAGAGATGATGAATCAGGATATAAAGATAAAGAGGGTTTGAGAACTCACTGATGGGATTCCAATGCAAGCGATGGTGTTTTGATCAGATATTGGATGGGAATTAGGAGATCAGACGTCGTTCATTATTCTGTAGTGCTCCTATAAAAAACATGGGAAGAAGAAGGTGTTTCTGTCCATGATATGCGAACCCAATTCGATATATCAAATAAAATTAAAAGTACATGAATTTTTCTTTAAAACTATAAGCTATGTATTAGCCTCAACCATCTTCTGACTTAATAAGGTCTACCAGGTCACCACACGTCCATGTACTTGGCCTTTACATAATAAAAACAATGTTGCATGCAGAAAGAAAAGTACTCAATCTATACTCAGAAGTACATAAGTGTACCTAAAAACCCCTCTTTTCATCCTTTATCCTCAAAACAACACTAAAAAAAGATCCATACCTAAAAAGATGATCTAGGTTCTTACTAAAATTTCCCCTTAAAAGAAATTGGTCATTTAATTTTTCTTCCAAGGTTGGTGAAGAATAATTTGTGAACAACTCCATCCATTGTGATCGTACATCAGTCACCCTCTCCCAAGTCTCGTCCTAAACTCCCCCATGCTTCCTTAACACCCATACTAGAAGAATAGACCGGCCACATAAATCCTTCATGTTGTGATCCACAATCCGAATAGATTGATCCCCTAAGGATGCATCCACCTACAACTCAACCTCCTTTTGTTGAAAAACATGAGATGAGTTTTAAATGTAATTCCATAGCTGAGAAAAATGAAAGACGTCGTTCATAGTCCAATACCTATGAGGTAACTGTAACCGATAGGAAATTGGCCCGTCTCTCTCCAAAACCTCAAATGGCCCGATGTATCTCGGTGAAAGCTTCCCTTGTCTCCTCGTCATATTGTGTCCCAATATCGTTGTGACAATCAGGAAAACCTGAACTCTGACCTCGAACTCCATAGGTCATCTCTATCGATCATCATAATATTTCTTGTGAGACTGTACAACAGTCATCCTCTTCCAAATTAACTCCACCTACATAGTAGTCTCTTGGAAAAGACGAGGTCCTAGAATAACTACCTCTCCTTCCTCTAAGAAAACATAGGGGTTATCAGCATGGCCTCCCATACAAATCCTTATAAAGTGCCCTATGAATTGTTTCCTGAAAACTATTATTGTAGGTAAACTCCATAAGGGGCATGTGTCTCTCCAAAGAGCTCCTGAAATCTTGGACGCATGCTTAAAGCATGTCATCCGAACCCGAATTGTGAGATCTGAATAGCAATCTGTCTGGGAATGGTATGTTGTACTTAGAAGTATATGTGTACATAAATCCCTATATAGTCCCTTCTAAATAGTGGAGGTAAACCGGGCATCCTTGTTTTAAATGATAGAGTTCAGCCCCATTCAAACGTATTATCTCATGGATGTACAATTTTCCAAGCTCATCAACACTGAAGGTTTCCCTGATCGTCATGAAATGTGAATCCTTCACGTGTTTGTAAACAAAAACCCATACAACATCATTTTATCAAGTTTACCTTGGTAAACATTTCACAAAATCCATTATAACATCATTCCACTTCCACTCGAGAATGGGTAACTACTTTAATAGCACAGTCGGTCACTGATGCTTCTCCTTCACCTACTGACTAGTGGAACATCTCATAAAAAACCATCTACATCTCTCTTCATACCAGGATGCCAATAAAAAAGATGCAAATCTTGATACATCTTGGTGACACTAGGATGAACTTCCCATATTGAGCCATCAAAAACTCACAATAGCTCCTCACATATGTCTATTGGCACCCATACGTGCCTATGAAAATGCAAAACCACATCCTATCCTACGGTCTACCTATGAGTAGGGTCCTTACCTGACACACTCTCTCGTAGGACTAGGACTTCGTAATCTGATATCTACCTCATTCACACTCGATTGAGTAGAGTAGAGGTAATAATTACAGAAGAAAGAAACACCTACCCCTGTCTGTAATGTACCTCCAAATGAATCTCATAGAATATAGCCATAATATGTCACTCACTACTAACCTCCTGAACTTCCTATATCTGAGTTCTCCTAATCAATGCATTATCCACTATGTTGCTTTTCCCAAGTGTATAGGAAACATCAATGTTAAAACATTAAAGGCACTAAACCCACCTTCACTGTCTCAAATTTAGATCTCATTGAGTAAAGATATACTTTTGGATTTTGTGGTATGTCTATACCACAAAACACTCTCCTAACAAGTAATGTCTCCAATAGCACAAGGCATGCACAACTATGGAAAACCTGAAATCGTGCATCGGGTAGTTCCTATCATTTGTCCTGAACTATCGGGACCTGTATGCAATGACTCCTTCCCACTGCATAAGTATTACTCTTATCCTGATACCTGATGTGTCACAATAAATGGTGTAACTCTTACCTGGTTCCAGTAAAATCAGTATCAGTTCTAATGTTAATCACCCTTTTATCTTCTAAAAGTCATAATCGTAGGAATCTATCCATGAGTACTTTTCACCCTTCATAGTTAGGCCCTTCATTGGTGCTACTAAGTGTGTAAAGTACTAAATAAGGCATATGTAGTAACCGTAATGCCCAAGAAAACTCTGTATTTCAAAGACATTATTTGTCTACTCCGAGGAAACTACCACTCTCAACTTCTCTGGGTCTACTAATAATTCTTTTCTCTTAGATGACATGACCCAGGAAATTAATCTGGTTTATCCAAAAGTGGCACTTTTCTAGATTAAAATATTACTGATTCTCTCTCAGTGAACTCAATATGATCTCAAGATGGATGGAACAGTCATGTTGAGTGTCTTAGTACCCCAATATATCATCCACGAAGACTACAATAAAATAAACTAAGTAAGGATGGAACACTCGGTTCATCAATTCCATGAAAATTGTTGGTGCATCACTCGTGGAAATCCCATATATACCAATTCTTCATTCCCAATGGTATGAAAAATCATTGGGATAAGTAGCCTATAACAATAGTTATAGGAAACCATGGGTATAAGCCCAAATAAGGTGTATTTTCCCAATAGTGTGAGAAAACTGTTGGGATAGGCATGTTTGGTGTAAAAATGTCCCAGTGGTTAAAAACCCATTGGAATATACCCTCTATCCCAATAGTTATTAAAAAAATGTTAGGATAGAAAATCCCCAAATTTGAGTAGTGCCCTTCCTCCATCCAACCGATCGCGCTCCTCCATCTAGAATAGATTTTTCCCTAAAGAGAGCTCTCCCTCCAACTAAGAGTACATCCCATGCGGCAACCCTAATTCCTGAGCACACTTACACCAGAACCGATCTATCCAGGCTTCCAACCGTTCTTCCCAGCCTGCGAACTACCATTGATTCGTGTAATTTTTATTCTTCCAATTAAAACTAGTACATTATAATTACCTATATTTATTTTAGTTTTATCAGTCGATTTTACATTAGTCTTCTTTGTTTTATCCACTATTTATTATGATCCACTTATGAAATCAACCCATATATCATTTTAGTTAGTGTTTTTCTTATAATTTAACTTTATAAAATAACATTGATTGATATTGAAGAGGTCAATATTATCATGAGTTATTTAATCCTTATATTATTTTAAATTTATGGTTTATTGACATGATTTGATTGGTTCGACATAAATACAGCAATAGAATTTTTTTATACTTGAGGAACGACAAGAAACTCTTTAATTATGAATCTAACCCTAAATTTTGTCTTTGAAATATCACACTATTACTTTAAGATGATGATACCCTCACTATAATTCATTCAATGAAGTGGCGCTTCCACCTAACCTACTATAGTGGGTTTAAAGGCCTCTCGTGTTCACTATTCAAATAAGGAAGAATAATAAACCTTTCATCCTTACTCAAACATAGTGAAGAATAAGAATAATTCACCAGTGAAACACATTTCATTCATCAACAAGGAGAGACACTAAATATGCATGCCTATTAAAAAAAGAGGTCACCTTGCATGTTTTATTACATGAAGGAAGAAAAAAAGTTTCATATAGTATTTATATTCCATACATATTGAGTTAAAACATTGAAAAACATCAACCATTTAGAGAAAAAAATCTATGAATAAGTTTTAGGGCTATTGAATTTTATATACTAGTCAATGAACACAAAATTTTAATTATAATACATGATATGTTCTAATGATTACATGAGATTACATGAATGTCACATGTAACACTATTTCATGAAGAAACATTGAGAATCAGACTCTAAAATTTAAAATCTCATGTTTGTTGATAAATTTAAATGTCCCATGAAGAATTTGTGAACAATTTGATATATTACAATCATTATTTTGATTGAATATGAACCCTGATATTTCCTATATACTACAAATTTATATTATTGTGACTAAAGAAGAAGCAATATCATTTTTGTTGGTACATATGAGATACAACCCATTGATTTCTACATTTATGATATCACTTGTGATTGATTTAGTTAAAGGTATTTGATCATAGTTCATTGGTGTATATTGAAGAATACTTCAGCTACACTATTGACCACTTTATGAGGGGAAATTCAATATCCTATAATTTTATACATCTAAAAAAATTTCTTCATTATTGAAGGTTGGTTTTAGGGAAAAAAATTTAAGTCCATTCCATTAATTGTATATTTATTGATAATAAAATTAAATATGGGGGGGGGGATGGGGATAAAAAACGTCATACTCTAAGGACATAATCATACACTCTATAGGTGAACCGTGTAAAAAATCCTGGTGTGATTTGTCTTCACTATTTTATGTTCTTTATTTCAAAATATAGTTGAAGAATAAAATAAAACTATTTATTGAATAAGTGATGCAGGTAAATAAAGGGATAAAGGTTTAATGTGATAAAAATTCAACCCACAATGATTCTCTTCCCACCCCATGCAGTCCCCCACCCCCATACACACCCCAACCCCCTAGACACCCCTTGGACAGACCCCCACCCCACCTACAGACCCCCTAGCAACAATCCACCATAGAAAACCCCCTGCAGACCCCCACCCCCCCATCAACCCCCCCCGGATAGCCCATACCCACCCCCTGTACACCACCCACCCACCCTGGACAGACCCCATGCCATGTAAACCCCCCCTACGGAACCCCACCCCCCTGGACAGCCCCCAACCCCATGTAGACCCCCTCCCCTTGGACATCCCCCACCCCACTTCACACCCTCAACCCCCTTGATAACCCCCCCCCCCACCACCACCACTGGACCCCCCCCCCCCATCACACATCCCTACCAACTGGAATACCCCCTGCCAACCCCAACCCCATAGAAATCCACCCCCTAAAGACCCCCACCTCTCTATGGAAAGCCTCCCCCCCACTAGACAGACCCCCACCCCCACCCCCTGGACAACCCCCACCTCCCTAAACACCCCACCACTGGACACCGCCCCCACCCCTGCATACTCACACCCCCTTGCACACCCCCACCCCTAGGACATGGCCCCCCTGGACACCCCCACCACCATGGATAGCCCCCCACCCCTCTAGGCAGCACCCTCCCTATAAAGTCTTCCACACCTCCCCTAGACAAACCCCCTAAAGACCCCCACCACCCTAGAAATACCTCGTACCCCCAATAGACCCCCACCCCCTTGATAGCCCCCCCCCCCCCCCACCTCCTCCTAGATAGCCCCCCATGTAGACCCCCGCCCCCCTACACACCCCACCCCCTTGGACATCCCCCCACCCAAATACACACCCCACCCCATGGACACCCCTCACCTCGTGGACAGACCTCCACCACTAGAGACCCCCCTTCACACATATTAGTATGAATCGAAGCTTGAACATAATAAGATTATCCAAAATCTCACTTTAACACAAATTTGATACCACAGTCACTGTAATTGTCCAACAGAACACACCATAATGTCCTAAAATGATTCCCCATGAAGAATCATGGATCTCCCCACCATAGTAATAATTATATGGGATAAGATTCTATAAATCCTATAGAATTACCATTCTTATTTAGTTCTATAGCACATTATCAATGAAAGACACCTCTGAATTTTCAATACCCAAACCTCATTCCTAGATTTAAGCTAAACCAATGAATCCCTACAAACAAATGAATCTTGAATAAAATGAAATTCCTTGAAAGGAACTAGATTATTATTACACATCATAGTCATACATGATAGGTTGAGAAAGATGCAGTTACAACCCACATCATTTAGGTTTATAAAAAATAGTATTTAGTTCACTTCCCATGTCTGCACATCATATAGAGGATATGGATGGATGAGATAGAGCCCATAATCATAGGTAGATTATTGGTCAATCTCTATAACTAAATACCTTTTAAAATATGAACTTAGGTATGTATGTGTTATATAGCATTCAATTATTAATGTATTGAATTTTGAATTGAATACACTATATAAAAAATATCTCATGTGGTATAGTTCTTCCTCAAATATATGAATAATCGAGAAAAACATGATTATTATACTTCAGTGTCTCCTGAATGTAAAATATCTATCTTTCATTGATATATGATGTAACACCCCAAGCTTCCACAGTATGATTATATTTTAATAATATAGCAGCATGTGTTGTATGCAACTTCGAGTTCTAACACACACCACAACCAATCAAACTAGCCGTTATGAATAGTAATACCCACTTTTTGAAATTTTATACATTTTCACTTTCAAAATGG
The DNA here is from genome assembly GCA_963277665.1 of Viscum album. Taxonomy (NCBI): domain Eukaryota; kingdom Viridiplantae; phylum Streptophyta; class Magnoliopsida; order Santalales; family Viscaceae; genus Viscum; species Viscum album. The sequence continues at coordinate 198,407,736 of OY728164.1, forward strand.
AATTCATTTTTGGATTCATAATATCAATATTATCGTGCGGTTAAATTTTGGTACTTTTCAGCTAACTTTCATATTTTGATGAATAGTGAAAATCACTAAACATCAATTAAAAACCACTTTTTTAATCAAAATAATTAATAGTGATAAATTATGAATTTGAGTGATTTTATAGTATAATTAGATTATATTTTTACCTTTAATCCAATTTTGGTCATTGAACATAATTTCACATTTAAACTGGACATAAGCAAGTGTCAGTATTTTGATAGTTATTATCACTTAAAAACACGCTTTTTGTTTTAACAACGAGAATTAATTTTAAATTAATTTCTACAACTTCTATGTTTTGAATTTAGAAAATGTATTTCATATTTAGAATCAGGAGGTTCAAATTGTGTAAATAGGTAACTTTTATTTTTATTAATTTTGAATAATTACTTCGGTAAATATTTTATTTACATGGGTTAAAGGTTAAATCTGGTAAATAAGGGTAAATAAATAATATAATAATAATAATAATAATAAATTGACCTAAAACGTGTCCTAACCCTATTGGTTGATAAAGTTCCGACCATGGGCATCTTTGGGTCGATTTTGGGACCCCTTGGATCCACTTGTGAGTGACAATGACACTTTTTATTAATTAAGTTAAAGTAAATATAAAAATAACACAAGCATATATTTTTTAGAAAAACAATTTTTACATAGGGTTATATATGTTATATTTTCTACTATAAATATTAATTAGAAAGATAATATTATTTCTTAAATAATGGTATTTTATTTATAATTTTAGGACACTGAATAATTAAATTTATTTATGACACAATAATGATGCAGTATTTTCCTTATTAGTGAAAGAACCAAATAATTAGTATTATAAATGTTAAAATAAATATAATATGAATGTTTTGATGACATCCACGAATTTTATTTGTTAATATGACATGTTAGGATTTCTTAAATGAATTTGTTTCTAATTAATAAATTTTTTAAGACTTTAACAAAAATCAATTATTAAATAGTAATAAAATTGACATAAATGAGTTTCTAAAACAAATATTATATTATTAATTGATATTCTATTCCTAAAAATCTATAGTTTGGCCATATGACTTATATAATGATAATTGTCTCATTAATGGACCACTTGGGGGTATCTTGGATGTATATAGTATGTTTATTAACTATATAATATAAAAATACAATGAGCCATGGAAAATGTCAAACTAATTAACTAAGAGTAAAAATTAAAAGATAAGGTTAAAAAAGTGACCCAAGCCTATATAAAACCAATTTTTTGAGTTTTTTTGACCCATCCCCACCTTAGCCTCTAAATAAATCAGTTTGGAGCCATTATAAACCGAATATGAATTTATTATAAAATAATATTTCTAGATTTTCCTAAGGTGCCCCACACCCCTCTTATAAAAGGGCACATCCCCTTCCCTCTAATTCACACCTTCAAATCCATTTTTCTCATCCAAAATGTGCCAAAATATTCTATAAACATCCCTCAATTCAACATAGAGGCTTTAGTTTCATCATAAATCCAACCTAAGGATCCCTTTTGATCAAATGAAATGGAAGAACCCGAAGAAGAGGTAATGTTTTCACCACCCTCTTTCAAGTTCCTTTCATCTTCAACTTCTTATTTCTTTGTTATTTCCATTATAAAATAATAACTCCAGTATCTTATATATACTATAATGTTATTATAAATATGGTACAACCATATTCAGTATTATATCCATCCTTGGAATGACATATCACTGTATGTGCGTACGTACGACTTACCGTCTCCACGTTGTGGTGTAATTGTTATTCAAAACATTATTATTTGAATGGGTATGATAATGATGTGTAATTGATGTTAATAATAAATATAACATGATAATGATCCTTTACATATGATATTCCATACAATTATTGTAACACCCGAGACTTTTATGTTATATAAATCATCAAAGGAATCTTTTTCTACACAACACTTTCTTGGCTTGTTTTACACGAAATCGCGACCTTCCTCGATAGTTTGCGTCGTACGCAATACCGAGTTTCACTAAACAACGACATGCTATTAAAATATTATTAAAACTAGCCGTTATGAATAGTAATAACCACTTTTTGGAATTTTATAAATTTTATATTTCAAAATGGACTTCATTTTTGGATTCGGAATATCGAAATTAGCCTAGGGTGAAATTTTGGTATTTTTTTGAAAACTTTCAATTTTTGATGAATAGTGAAACCACTAAGTGGTAGGTTAAAAACTGAATTTTGCATAAAACATAATTTTACCACTTCTGTGAATGGAATTTCGAAAATCCGACAGACACGGTTGATATCAGTAAGTAAAATGTGGTTCAATGAGATAAAAATAATTTTTTGGTGAATAGTAACTTTTTACTTTTTTTACCGCGGTTAATAGTAAATAGGGTAACTAAGGGTAAATATGATATTACTATTACCCTAAAACATGTCCTAATTCTATTGGATAAGTGTAATTCGACCAAAAACAACCTTATTAATATAATCTGACCATTTAGGTCCACTTGGATTAGATTATGACATTTAATATTATTTTATTTAATGAATAGTTAAAATAGTTAAAATCAAAGTTTAATAACTAAAACATTTTTAATATGGGGTTATACATAAGATAAATTCGACTATAAATATTCATTAGAAAGATAAAAAGCTTTCCTACATAATGATATTTTATTTATAATATTTAGACTTTAAATAAATTAATTTCATTATGACACAACGATGATGCAGTAATTACCCTTTTAAGAAAATGTTAACATAATTGATGTAATAAATGCTCAAATAAATGTAATTTGAGACTTTTTATGAATTCCACTAATTTTTTAGGTTACTATGATATATTAGGGTTGATTTAATCAACTTCTTTTGAACATATAATTCTTTTATGACTTTCACAAAAATCATATATCAAATAGTGTCAAAATTGACACAAAATAGTTTTTAAATCAAATGTTATATTATTAATTGTTATTTTATTCCTAAAAATCTAAGGTTCTGCCAAATTACTTAGATAAGGATATATATATTAATAATAAACAACTTGGGGTTCGTTTGGCATGTTATAGTAAGTTTATTAACTATATAGTGTATGAAAACAAAAAAGTCACGGTAAAAGTAAAATTATTTAACTTAGAGTTAAATCTAATTGATAAGGTTAAAATAATAACCTAAACTTCTCTAAATCCTATTGGTTGATAGTATTTTGAACCATCTCCACTTTAACTTCGAATTAATACCCTTTTGAACCATTATAAACCGATTTTGACTTTAATATAAAATAATATTTTGAGATATTCCTAAGGTGCCCCTCTCCTCCCTTATAAAAGGGCACCTCCTCCCCCTCCTCCTCACACCAATTTGAGAACTCAAGCTCGGCCAACCCCTGCCAAAATCCCTTCTCCACTTCCCTAGAATAATCCTAGAGGTCCTGGTCTTCTTCAAAGACCAATCTTAGTTCCCTAAGTGGAGGATTCAAAGAGGCGTTTCAAAGAAGAGGTAATATCCATTACCGATCTTTTCAATTTCTTTCTTCTTCAAACTTCTTCTTCTTTAGTTGTTTCATGATAAAGTAAAAACATCAGTATTACTTACATACTTATATGTTATTATAAATATGAAACAACCCTAATTCACCTTCTATCCATCCTACGGAAAAATGAAATCACCGCGCGTGCGTACGTACGGAATACCGTCTCCACGCCGTGGTGTAATCTATTTTCCACCATAACCTTACAAGGATGGGTATAATGGTGTAATGAGTAACTATATATGATTATTATAAAGTGATATTGATACTGAAATAGCATAAATACACTTAAATACAATTCCACGATCATGGGAACAATATCATCGCTCGTGCGTACGTACGGAATACCGTCTCCACGATGTGATGCGACTCGTTCTACATGATCATCATTACATAGTAATTATATATATTAATTGAATGAATAAATATGATATATGTTACACTAATACCATTATGGATATAAGGTATATATAACCTTAAAAGAAGAATAAGAATTTATTCGGCAAAACACGCATAAGAACAAAAGGCAATAAAGACCCGAGTAACAAGTAACAATGAAATATTACTAATAAGAAGATAAGAATATGACCATATATGATATCATATCAATATGTATGATTCTGGAATAAGTCAATAACATTATTTAAACCATTATACAGGATCTTCGGACACGTACAAAGCAAATCGGACCTAAGGTAAGGGAAAATATCACAATCTCATTTTTATCCGAGATTGTTTATACTTTGGTATTTACTGGGTTGTATTTTATCATCCACATCCATGTTCCCTCAATATGTAATATTGTATTCATCCACTTACAATAGTTTAAATCCAATTTTACCCTTCGGTGAGTTTTTAGTAAAGAATATGAAAGGAATCTTTTGTCGTTTTTTCGTACGAGGTACTTTTTTGACTTTTCTGACAAAAGTACGAAGAATGTTTTTTTAACTTATACGAAAATAATGGATTTTTAAAACATTATTTTCAAGAATCTTCCTTTAAATGTTTTCAAGTTTATTTTTAATCAACTTCTTTTAGTTTAAAATTGTACGACATGTTAAGAAAGGAAAAGTATCTTTGAAGTAGAAAGGATATTTTCCTCAAGAATGGAGTTCAAATGTTTTATCAAAATTATTTTCCATCTAATATAATATAGGGTTCTGTTTTTATCCCTATTATTACATTGATTTGATTATGTTTTGAAGAAATTATTTTTATGAAGTCATTTACCGTATATGATTTGTTTTATGATGTCATGATGTTTCAAGAATTCCATTTTTGTTACATGTGTTATGCGATGATGTATGATTTATGATTATGTGGCACACATAAGGAAGGAATCATTATAAGATGGGTGGGACCTATATCTCCCTCCAATGCATTGGGTAAAGATTTATATCTCATGAGATAGACATGGCTGGAACGAAAGGTTATTTCGGTTCAGTGATACAGGACTGAAACAAGGAGTGAACTCGGTTCAGAAATGGACTTTGTCCGCTAAGATAGTCTTGGCAATGAGTCATAACTAACAAGAAATGATTTTCGGTGATTATGTGTGCATGCCAAAAAGTTTCAAGTTTTATTTTATGATTATGGGGATCTCATTCCATGTTAAGATATTATGATCTCTTTTGCAGGTTATGATTTTCAAGAAGATATGATATGATTTTTATTTCCTTTATTTTCCCTTGCTGAGCATTTGAGCTCACCCTTTTTTGTATGTTTTCTTTTCCCCGGGTCAGGAAGATGGATATTAAGTAGAATATGCTAAAAGGGACCCTAGATATGATGAAATAAATGGTAGACAATGTAGAAGATTTATGAACCAGTTGTTTATGTTTCCCAGTTTCTAAAGACACTATACCTATACGGTCCTTTGTGGTTTTGTCATATGTTTTAATAAGTGTGCTTCAATTTTGAAGTATTAACAATGTATGTAAAGTATGGGTCGTTATAGTTGGTATCAGAGGAAAGGTATAGTCAACCTTTGGAAACTAGGATGTGAAAGCCTTAGTAAGAACCCTAAGGATAAGTCTAAGCATAGAACACAATCTTAGTGTTATAGAAATGGCCATGAATAACCTAGGATAAGACCTTAAGCATGAAAATTTTATTCTTGAATTATGTGGTTTTCCTATTATAATTAGTGTTGCTCACACTATTCTTCTTGGTTTTAGTCAATGGCTGGAACCCGAAGGAACCGTGTTAATGCGGAATGCGATGGGCAATGCAATGATTGTCCCCCTGAGCAACCAAACGATATGGGAGCTGGAATGCAAAATCTTGTAGCCATGCTCACACAACTTTCTCAAGCTATGAATCATGCAGGACTTCCAAACGGGCAAAGGAAGGAGCAATATTCTGTTGAATCCTTCATTAGGCAGCGTCCACCTTCTTTCAGCGGGTCTACTGATCCATTAGTTGCTGAACAATGGATTAGTACTACTGAAAAGATATTTCCAGTTCTTCAATGTTATGAACATGATAAAGTCATCCTAGCAGTGTATCGTTTGGAAGGAGATGCTGATCAATGGTGGAATCTTATTAAGAATACGAGGCAAAGGGATGAAATTGAGTCCATGGAATGGGACGAGTTCAAGAACTTATTTTTCAATAAGTACTTCCCTCGTATTCTCCGAACAAAGATGGAGAAAGAGTTTCTTGAACTAAAGCAAAAGGATGATGAATCTATTGGTACCTAGGAAGCAAATTTTACAAGACTTGCAAGGTACGCTTCTGGTATTATTATCCAACCTGAGAGTAAGATCGATCGATTCTTTAGTGGCTTAAAACCATGTTTTCGAAGGGCGTTATCCATAAGAGACTTCAATAGCTACGAGGAAATCGTTCGATGTTCTCTCAAAGTCGAGATGGAGATTGGAGTAACCCATCAGTCATATGGGTTTGATAAGAAGAGGAAAATGGAATTCAAAGGAAAATCTAAATAGCACACTGAAAAGAAGATGAGCTTTCCCTTATGCTCAAAGTGTGGAAACAAACATGGAGGGAGTTGTCTTAAAGGGACAAGTAAATGTTTCAAATGTGGAAAGGAAGGTCATCAGGCATTTGAATGCCGCGATAATGGGAAGAAGATGTCTAATGATGCAAACAAAGGAAGGGATACACAGAATGAACCTACTACACTTCAATGTTTCAAGTGCAAGGAGATGGGGCATTATGCCAATCAATGCCCAAATCCAAGGGTTGATGATGATGGTCGACGTCAACAAACTCATAAGGCTAAAGACAAAGGAATGTCGCATGTAATTTCTATCAGCGATGTGGAGTGCGATAACGATGTGGTGAAAGGTACACTTACCATCCACTCTAAAGTAGCAAATGTTATATTTGATTCTGGATCCACCCACTCTTTTATTTCTGAAGAATTTTCTAAGGGTATCACAGTATTACCTCAACAATTAGATGTTGAGTTAGTTGTGACAACACCTAATGGCACATCAATCACATCAAAAGTTTATAATTCTTCTCTGATCGAAGTTTGTGGGAAAGTGCTTCCTGCAAATCTGGTGATCCTTCCTTTAGTGGATTTCGATGTGATTCCTGGCATGGATTGGCTTTCATTATACGGAGCTCATATCAATTTCCAAAGAAGGGAAGTCACATTTCATATTCCAGATCAATCTATGATCGTCTATCAATGCAAGGATGAACATAACTTTCCAGTGGAAATTTCTTCCATTTTATGGGTATTGATTCCACTAAATGAAGGTTATTTATCTCAAATGGTTGGTGAGAAACTTGCGATTAAGAATATTCCCATCATACGGGAGTTTGATGATGTCTTTCCGGAGTAATTACCGGGTCTTCCACCAAATCGTAAAGTTGAGTTTTCAGTAGAACTCGTACCGGGTGCTTTGCCTATTTCAAAGACACCTTATAGAATGGACCCAATTGAGTTGTAGGAATTGAAGAAACAACTCCAAGAGAATATTGATGAGGGATTCATACGCCCTAGTGCGTCACCTTGGGGAGAACCTATTCTATTTGTTAATAAGAAAGATGGATCAATGAGACTCTGCATTGATTATCGAGAACTTAACAAGATCAATATCAAGAACAAATATCCTCTCCCACACATTGATGACTTATTTGATCAACTACGCGGAGCTCAATACTTTTCCAAGATTGATCTTCGTTCAGGGTATCATCAATTAAGGGTCAAAAGGGAGGATATACCAAAGACGGCTTTCCATACAAGGTCTGGACACTATGAATTTATAGTGATTCCATTTGGTCTTACTAATGCCCCTGCTATCTTCATGGATATAATGAATAGAGTCTTTAGAGACTATCTTGATCAATTTGTGGTAGTCTTTATAGACGATATTCTTGTTTATTCAAAGAGCAAGGAAGAACATGAAGATCACTTGAGAATTATATTAAAGACCCTGATAAAGGAGAAGCTTTATGCCAAATTTACCAAGTGTGAATTTTGGCTTCAAAAAGTTGCATTTTTGGGTCACATAATCTCAAAAGAGGGGATATCTATGGATCCAGGAAAAACAGAGGTTATCGAAAGATGGTCAATACCAACAACAGTAACTAAGATCTGAAGTTTTCTTGGTTTGGCTGGATATTATCGACGTTTTGTATAAGATTTTTCACGATTATCTAATCCACTCACCAAGTTGACTCGGAAAGGAGTTAAGTTTGTTTGGACAGAGGAATGTGAAGAGAATTTCAAGGAGTTGAAAAGAAGGTTATCCAGTGCACCTGTGCTCACACTGCCTTGTAGTGGAGAAAGGTTTGTGATCTACAGTGATGCATCCAAGAAGGGATTGGGGTGTGTTCTTATGCAAAATGATATGGTGATATCTTATGACTCACGACAGTTGAAAATCCATGAGCAAAATTACCCAACACATGATTTGGAGTTAGCTGCGGTAATATTTGCATTAAAGATTTGGAGGCATTACCTTTATGGTGAAAGGTGTGATATTTATACTGATCATAAAAGTTTAAAGTATATTTTCACACAAAAGGAGATGAATATGCGTCAAAGAAGATGGTTGGAGCTGATTAACGATTATGACTGCTCAATCCATTACCACCCTGGGAAAGCAAACAAGGTGGCAGATGCATTAAGTCGACAAGACCATGCCAGTTTATCAATGATGAGGATAAAAAAAGATCCAATATTTATGGATTTACAAAGAATGGATCTTGGAATTATAATAGGGGAAAAATATTATCTTTCTCAAATGAATGTTCAACCATCTATACATGTGAAGATTAAAGAGGCGCAAAAAGAAGATATCGAGTTACAAAAGAAGGTGAGAAATGTTCCTGAATTCAACCTTGATTGTGATGGGATAATAAAGTTCAGGAATCGGGTTTGTGTTCCTCCCATCCCCGAATTAAAGAAGGAACTGCTGGATGAAGCTCATAGTTCTTCATTCTCTATTCATCCTGTTAGCACGAAGATGTATAGGGACCTGAAAGAGTACTTCTGGTGGGATGGCATGAAAAGAGATGTTGCTGAATATGTCTCTCGATACTTGGTTTGTCAACAAGTTAAAGCTGAGAGACATAAGTCTAAGGGGGTGTTACAACCATTACCCATACTCGAATGGAAATGGGAAAACATCACTATGGACTTTGTCACAGGACTTCCCAAAACATCCAAAGGCAATAATGCTATCTGGGTCATAGTTGATCGTCTTACAAAGTCTGCACACTTCATTTCTATTAGAGAGGATTTCTCCTTGGATCATCTTGCTAGGATATATGTAAAGGAAGTGGTAAGATTGCATGGAGTACCACTTTCTATTATATCTGATCGGGATCCGAGATTTACCTCGAAGTTCTGGCCAAGTCTTCAGCATACTATGGATACAGAGTTGAGTTTCAGCACTGCTTATCATCCTCAGACAGACGGTCAGTCTGAGAGAACAATTCAAACCCTAGAAGATATGTTGATAGCTTGCTCTATGGATTTCAAAGGAGGTTGGGATCAACACCTACCTTTTGTGGAATTTTCTTATAATAATAGCTTTCACTCCAGTATTCAGATGGCTCCTTATGAAGCTCTCTATGGAAATAAATGCAGGACTCCAACTTCCTGGGATGAAATTGGGGAAAGAAAGCTATTAGGACCTGATCTCATTGATGAAATGGATGAAAAGGTCAGATCTATTCAACAACACATAAGAGCAGCTCAGAGTCGACAGAAATGTTATGCCGACAACCGAAGAAAAGACCTAGAGTTTGAAGTGGGTGATAAAGTGTTCTTACGAATATCTCCCTGGGAGAGGGTTATGAGATTTCGAAAGAAGGGGAAGTTGAGCCCTAGATATATCGGTCCTTTCGAAATACTGGATCGTGTTGGGAAGGTAGCTTACCGATTGGCACTGCCACCGAATCTCTCTAAAGTTCACGATGTGTTCCATGTATCTCTCCTCAGAAAGTACATACCTCATCCTTCACATGTACTCAGCTCAGAAGTTGTACCGTTGGAGCAAGATCTTTCTTATGAAGAACAGCCGACAGAGATTCTGGATCTTAGCGAAAAAGTCCAAAGAAACAAGACCACTTGCTTGGTGAAAGTTTTATGGAGGAACCACCAATTAGAAGAAGCTACTTGGGAGTTTGAGGATATGATGAGGGAAAGGTATCCTCATCTGTTTGTTACAAAGTGACGAATTTCGAGGGCGAAATTCATTTTAAGGGGGGTAGAATGTAACACCCAAGACTTTTATGTTATATAAATCATCAAAGGAATCTTTTTCTACAGAACACTTTTTTGGCTTGTTTTACACGAAATCGTGACCTTCCTCGATAGCTTGTGTCGTACGCAATACCGAGTTTCACTAAACAACGATATTCTATTAAAATATTATTAAAACTAGCCGTTATGAATAGTAATAACCACTTTTCGAAATTTTATAAATTTTATTTTTCAAAATGGACTTCAATTTTTGGATTCGGAATATCGAAATTAGCCTAGGGTGAAATTTTGGTATTTTTCTGAAAACTTTCAATATTTGATGAATAGTGAAACCACTAAGTGGTAGGTTAAAAACTGAATTTTGCATAAAACGTAATTTTACCGCTTCTGTGAATGGAATTTCGAAAATCCGACAGACACAGTTGATATCAGTAAGTAAAATGTGGTTCAATGAGATAAAAATAATTTTTTGGTGAATAGTAACTTTTTACTTTTTTTACCGCGGTTAATAGTAAATAGGGTAACTAAGGGTAAATATGATATTACTATTACCCTAACACATGTCCTAATTCTATTGGATAAGTGTAATTCGACCAAAAACAACCTTATTAATATAATATGACCATTTAGGTCCACTTGGATTAGATTATGACATTTAATATTATTTTATTTAATGAATAGTTAAAATAGTTAAAATCAAAGTTTAATAACTAAAACATTTTTAATATGGGGTTATACATAAGATAAATTCTACTATAAATATTCATTATAAAGATAAAAAGATTTCCTACATAATGATATTTTATTTATAATATTTAGACTTTAAATAAATTAATTTATTTATGACACAACGATGATGCAGTAATTACCCTTTTAAGAAAATGTTAACATAATTGATGTTATAAATGCTCAAATAAATGTAATTTGAAACTTTTTATGAATTCCACTAATTTTATAGGTTACTATGATATATTATGGTTGATTTAATCAACATGGTTTGAACATATAATTCTGTTATGACTTTCAAAAAAATCATATATCAAATAGTGTCAAAATTGACACAAAATAGTTTTTAAATAAAATATTATATTATTAATTGTTATTTTATTCCTAAAAATCTAATGTTCGGCCAAATGACTTATATAAGGATATATATATTAATAATAAACAACTTGGGGTTCGTTTGTCATGTTATAGTAAGTTTATTAACTATATAGTGTAAGAAAACAAAAAAGTCACGGTAAAAGTAAAATTATTTAACTTAGAGTTAAATCTAATTTATAAGGTTAAAATAATAACCTAAACTTGTCTAAATCCTATTGGTTGATAGGATTTCGAACCATACCCACTTTAATATCGAAATAATACCCTTTGGAACCATTATAAACCGATTTTGACATTAATATAAAATAATATTTTGAGATATTCCTAAGGTGCCCCTCTCCTCCCTTATAAAAGGGAACCTCCTCCCCCTCCTCCTCACACCAATTTGAGCACTCAAGCTCGGCCAAACCCTGCCAAAATCCCTTCTCCACTTCCCTATAATAATCCTAGAGCTCCTGGTCTTCTTCAAAGACCAATCTTAGTTCCCTAAGTGGAGGATTCAAAGAGGCGTTTCAAAGAAGAGGTAATATCCATTACCGATCTTTTCAATTTCTTTCTTCTTAAAACTTCTTCTTCTTTAGTTGTTTCATGATAAAGTAATAACATCAGTATTAATTACATACTGATTTGTTATTATAAATATGAAACAACCCTAATTCACCTTCTATCCATCCTACGGAAAAATGAAATCACCGCGCGTGCGTACGTACGGAATACCGTATCCACGCCGTGGTGTAATCTATTTTCCACCATCACCTAAAAAGGATGGGTATAATGGTGTAATGAGTAACTATATATGATTATTATAAAGTGATATTGATACTGAAATAGTATAAATACACTTAAATACAATTCCACGATCATGGGAACAATATCATCGCTCGTGCGTACGTACGGAATACCGTCTCCACGATGTGATGCGACTCGTTCTACATGATCATCATTAAATAGTAATTATATAAATGAATTGAATGAATAAATATGATATATTTTACACTAATACCATTATGAATATAAGGTATCTATAACCTTAAAAGAAGAATAAGAATTTATTCGGCAAAACATGCATAAGAACAAAAGGCAATAAAGACCCGAGTAACAAGTAACAATGAAATATTACTAATAAGAAGCTAAGAATATGACCATATATGATATCATATCAATATGTATGATTCTGGAATAAGTCCATAACATTATTTAAACCATTATACAGGAGCTTCGGAGACGTACAAAGCAAATTGGACCTAAGGTAAGGGAAAATATCACAACCTCATTTTTATCCGAGATTGTTTATACTTTGGTATTTACTGGGGTGTATTTTACCATCCACATCCATGTTCCCTCAATATGTAATATTTTTTCCATCCACTTACAATAGTTTAAATCCAATTTTACCCTTCGGTGAGTTTTTAGTAAATAATATGAAAGGAATCTTTTGTCGTTTTTTCGTACGAGGTACTTTTTTGACTTTTCTGACAAAATTACAAAGAATGTTTTTTTATCTTATACGGCAAGAATGGATTTTTAAAACATTATTTCCAAGAAACTTCACTTACAAGTTTTCAAGTTTATTTTTAATCAACTTATTTTAGTTTAAAATTGTATGACATGTTATGAAAGGAAAAGTATTTTTGAAGTAGAAAGGATATTTTCCTCAAGAATGGAGTTCAAATGTTTTATCAAAATTATTTTCCATCTAAGATAATATAGGGTTCTGTTTTTATCCCTATTATTACATTGATTTGATTATGTTTTGAGGAAATTATTTTTATGAAGTCATTTACCTTATATGATTTGTTTTATGATGTCATGATATTTCAAGAATTCCATTTTTGTTACATGTGTTATGCGATGATGTATGATTTATGAATATGTGGAACGCATAAGAAAGGATTCATTATAAGATGGGTGGGACCTATATATCCCTAAAATGCAATGGATAAAGATTTATATCTCATGAGATAGACATGGCTGGAACGGAAGGTTATTTCGGGTCAGTGATACAGGACTGAAACGAGGAGTGAACTCGGTTCAGAAATGGACTTTGTCCCTTAAGATAGTCTTGGAAATGAGTCACGACTAACAAGAAATGATTTTTCATGATTATGTGTGAATACCACAAAGTTTCATGTTTTCTGTTATGATTATGGGTATCTCATTCCATGTTAAGATATTATGATCTCTTTTGCAGGTTATGATTTTCAAGAAGATATGATATGATTTTTATTTCCTTTATTTTCCCTTGCTGAGCATTTGAGCTCACCCTTTTTTGTATGTTTTATTTTCCCCAGGTCAGGAAGATGGATATTAAGTAGAATATGCTAAAAGGGACCCTAGATATGATGAAATAAATGGGAGACACTGTAGAAGATTTATGAACCAGTTGTTTATGTTTCCCGGTTTCTAAAGACACTATACATATACGGTCCTTTGTGGTTTTTTCATATGTTGTAATAAGTGTGATTCAATTTTGAAGTATTGACAATGTATGTAAAGTATGGGTCGTTATAATTATATATTATTTTAACATCAAAATAATGATATTGTCGCCCGTGCGTACGTACGGACTACAGTCTCCACGAACGCGATGAGATTCATTCCCCATCGTACCCATTCAAGTATAATTCTCATTTGATGATTAAAAATAATGTTTAAGGACTTGATATCATTTTTTATATTAATAAGATACAACCTATCCATAACAAACATGACTTATGTAACAAAACATATAAAAGAAAATGAGTAAGTTAACACCCGAAATGACGATAATACTATGATATTATTAACAAAGCAATATTAAAATATCTTATATGATATAATATTAATGTATATGATTCTTGAATAATTTAATAACAATTATTTCATAATTATACAAGAGGTTAACCTACCATCAACCAAGGAAAAGTACAAGGTAAGGGTTTATTTCACAATCTCTTCATTATCCGAGGTTGTTTATACATAATTATCTACTGAGGCCTCATTATCATCCACATACATGTTTCTTAAAAATGTATTTCAAAACATTATTAATATTTTATAGATTATGGGTTAAAGTCATTTATACCCTTGTTTTAATTTTTATTAGATGTTTATAAAAGGAATCTTTTCAACGTTTTCCAAACAAGGTCCATTTTAACCTTTTCGACAGAATTAAGGTACGAATGTCTATTTTAAATTATAAGGTGGGTGCGTCTATTTTCCGCCATTATAAAATCATCAAAACTTCCCTTACAAGCTTATAAGAATATTTTCAAAGTAAATGTTTTCTTTTATAATTATGTGACTTTTAAATGATTTCAAGAAAAGATATATTTCTCTCAAATAGTTTTGATTTCATCTATGTCAACATCCTTTGATGGATTTTAAGATTATTTGAAGTTGATTTATTATGATACAAAACATTCATATTGTATTGAAGGGTTTGTGATATTTTTGACTTTGGATGTGTTATTTTTCTAACATTCATGGTTTATGGAGAAAGTATTGACATTTCATATACCTGTTTTAATACGAATTTTTATGTTATGTTTAAACCTGTTCATATGAGGAATGCATTGGACTTAGTAAGTGACGGGTGGATCCCACTATAGCTCCTCGATGCATCGGTAGGTCTCATGAGACAAAATAGTGTCTTGGAATGAGGCCTTGACAAAATATTATTTGTAGTCTTGGCACAAGGCCTTGACTATGTGGTTATGATAGTCTGGCATTATGCATTCCATCATTATGAAAGTGGTTATTGATATTACATGTGATTATTTGACTAGTAGAATATCCATGTGAATAAGTAAATGGAATTATTTCATTTTATTTCTGCCATATTATGTTGAAGTTCAAATTTAAAAGGCTTTTGTTTTAGTTATACATTGCCTTAAATGTTTATTCTTATTTATAAAAATTTCCTCTATATTGTTATCCTTACTGGGCATTTGAGCTCACCCATTTCTATGTTTTATTTTTTCCAAGATGTGAGGAAGTATATTATGAATGGCCTAAAGGGATAGTATAAGGGGATATGAGTGTGGATACAAGATGTTGTTGTAGATTTAACTTTATTATGTAATGTAAACTTTATTAATGTATCTAGTGATTCCAAGGCTACTAAACTAGCCGGTGTTTCAAGATTTGATCTTTTTTTATCATGCCAATGTTATGTAATAATGCACCAAATCTGGGTAACTGGGGTCGGGGTGTCACATATGATGTCTTGATATTTCATAATTATCACTCAATTTATGCATGTTCTTTCAAAATCCACTACTTTCATCTTTTTAAACATTCATAATAAATTGGCACAAAATATCACATGAGTAAAATATTCCATATTCAAAATATGTATTCTCTATGATCTTCGGTAGCAGGTAATATTTTATATTTTAAATCATCAAAAATATTCTCAATTTATTCTTCCTTGAATCTTGTTTTTTAATTCTAATTAAATTTACCCAAAGAATTAGGTGTTTCTTTTATTAATCCTAAAAATACACTTCATTAAACACATTCAAAATCACCATGTACATGGAATAATGCTTCTTTTCCCCATGAAACCTTCATCTTATGACATCAAACTCCTCTTAGTTCAATTTAATCTTTCGTGGATCAGGATCTACATGTATTACATTAATGTTTCAATCCCTGAGGAACATTTTAACATCAATTTTAGACTATATTTTCCATTTATTCAGAATAGAAATTATGAATATCACTCATATAATCTTCTAAAATATGAAATTTCTTCGATCTAATATTTACTCATAACTCCGGAATAATTATCCTCTATAAGTGTACATGATCTTTTACACTCTAATATAGTTTTTCAATGATATTAAAAAACATCCTCGATTATTTTGTTGGTCATAAAACACTCTCCGTATATTAGTTGATCATGTTATTACATAGTTCATTCAATACTTGAGAATAATGTGATTCTTCTCCTTCAAAGGCTAATGGATTCGAAATATCTCCATCTATTTTCAACAATATGTATATGAATCTAAAAATAATCCCATAGATTATATATGTTCTCTCGATATTCACAATTTTCTTTCTATTATATTTATAATTGAAGTCAATATACTGTATTTATATTAATTTATTGTATTTTTTTAAAAATATAGTATATTTTTTGTCTTTTATATTATGATTCTCATATAGACTATTGTTTTGGTTAAGGTTTTATATAAAGTGAACAATTATCATTTACATAAATATAATTTTGATTAAACATCAATCTTATTGAATTTCTTTTGAGGAAAGGAAATATAATTTTTTTAAAGAATTGGATGATGTTGGTTTTATGAAACCGATCAGATCTCAAACAGTTTTAAAAAGAAATTGGAGAGCATTTTAGATATTGAATTTCAAAATTCTTCAGATAGTTGTCACATACACTACCCATGTTACAATTCTGTTGGAAGACCATGGTTGAGCTGTGAAGAAGTCAGCTGCCACATAACCAAATATGGTTTTGATGAAAACTACTATGTGTAGTATTATAATGGGGAGAAAACAAATTATCAAAATGTTGATGATCCAAATGAATGTACTGGATTGGAGAAATTTTTATATGACTAGTTTCCATTTATTCATCATCATGAAAAAGAAAGGATTCCAACCCAAGAATACTTCGATATGAGAATACATGATGTATCTAATGAAAATGATGATGTTGTCCAGGTGAAAAATTGAATGATACTTCCATGACTCCAATATATTGACAATGTGGAAAAATGAAAAATCTAGAATTTTTAATCTGATTGTTTCATGGGAAAATAATGTATGAAATTTCTAATATTTCCATTGATTACATTCTTACCTTCTTAAAGGCCTTACTTCCAGATGATGCATATTTTCCCTCAAATCACTATATGGCATCAAAGTTAGTTGAGGAACATGGATTTTCAAGAAGAAAAATTAATGCTTTCCTGAAATATTGTAGTCTATTCTAGGAGGAAACTGCTGAATGAAATGATTGTATAAAATTTGTCACATCCCGCTGGAAGCCAAAAGCTAATGGAACACCATCCTGTGTTCCATAGAAAGTAATCTGGCACTTTTCATTTATCCAGAAACTCCATAATCGTTTTATGTCAGATGAAATATCAATAAAAATTCAATGGAATGATACTGAGAGAAAGAAGATTAATGATGATTTGGTTCACCCTACAGATGGATTTTCATCGTAGAGATTTGATGCTTGATATCCTAATTTTTTAGCTGGCATGCATAATATGAGGCTGGTACTTTTTTTTGACGTTTTTAATCTGTTTGGTAAGATACTAACTTCACACAACACATGTCTAGTTTTTATTCACATTTATAAACTTACACCATGGTTGTGTATGAAAAAACCATTCAATTTCAGGAGAATACTCATATCTTCCACTTCTGATCCCGACAATGATATATACATATACATGAAACCTTTAATAAATGAGTTGAAACTTCTTTGGGATGTGGGTGTGCACACATAGGATACATGTCTGAAAGATATATTTCATATGTGTGGTGAGCTTATGTGGACGATCAATGATTTTCCTACTTTTGCAATGATTTCTGGATGGAGCGTGAAGGGAAAACAATCATGTCCTATTTGTATAATGAATAAACAATCCAGATGACTGAAACTACTTTGTAGTTTCAGTTTTATGGGAAATTAATGATTATTTACAATAGACCATCCATATATAAATAATCATCAAATATTTAACAATACCATGGAGGTTGATGATCCACCTCATCATATGTGTGGAAATGATGTGATTAATAAATTTAAATATTTCAGTACTTCATTCGAGACGGGTCAAAGAAAATCTGTAAAGAGAATTAATGTTTCTACTGAAACTTGTTACAAATGGATGAAGATGAGTATCTTATTTGATTTTTCATATTGGTCAACCAATTTTTTACGTCATTGCTTATATGTAATGAAAATTGAAAAGATTATTTTAGAAATGTTTCTTTCAATTCTTCTAAATGATAATGGAAAGACAAAAGATGATTTATGATCTCGGTGTGAATTAGTGGGTTTAGGCATCAGACCAGAATTGTATCCTTTGTGTATCAGTGGAAATAAGTGGAATGTACCAATGGAATCTTATTTGATGATAGCTACCAAAAAATAAATTTCTATAATTACTAGACACTATTAATGTTCATGATGGATATTCAATAAACATTTATAAATAGGTCAATAAAAGAGAGTTGAAGCTAAAATATTTGAAGACTCGTGATTATCATGTCCTTCTACATGAGTTGATTCCAATAGAAATTCGTCATCTTTTTTACAATAATGTTTGGGTGGATGTTATTCAATTGGTCCATTTTATTATAGATCTTTTTGATAAGATGTTTTCAAGTCATTCTTGCAAAAATGGTGGTAGATTCCCCATTAAATTTGTGTTAGTTAGAGAAAATATTTCCTCCGTTATTTTTCACTTGCATGCTACACCTGACTATCAATATTACAACTGGAATAATTCTCAAATGACTTATTTATTTTCATTGGATGTATCCAACTGAAATAAATATTTACAATTTAATGTCTTATGTTTAAAACAGGATTCATCCTGAAGGTACTATCGTGAACAGTTACTTGTCTTAATAATGTATGGATTTCTGCTCTATGTATTTGTATTATATAACTACATGAATGAATAGACACATGAGAAATAAAGAAGGAAATTATGAGAAAATTGAACCCAGTTTTCCATGACATCCTCAAATAAGAGTAAATAATGGATTATATACATTAATGACATTAAGTCTTGAAGAGCAGGAGATGGCAGATCGCATAGTTTTGTTCAACTATTATTTGTTCGATGACAACAAAAAATAAGTAAATGGAATATTTATATCTTGTATATCTATTAAACTATTCATATTTTTACCTTTTGGGAACATAAATAAATGATAAGTAGAAAGAATCGTTCTTTATCTTTGAGAAGGAGAGATAATTTTCTTAGAATATATATTTCTACTTGGTTAAAATTGAAGGTAAAAATATTATAGTTTAAAATAATTAAATCAATATTTTATTAGGTTTAATATTCATTTATATTTTAGGTATTGAGTTTTCTTAAATACTCTATCTCTGAATAAATAATAGCTTTGGCTTTTGGTCCTAATACTACTGTTCGTGACTGTAAATCAATTGTTATCAATGGATATAGATTTATTATCACTTAATGAGAAATGAACATGAGAACACAACATTATGGTGTTAGGGTAACTGCCATAATAGAATGTTATGATAATGCATTAGATAGTAGATCATGATTTGAAAATGTAGGTTATTATGGAGTCATTGAAAAAATAATAATATTGGATTATTACTCTCATGGATGAGTCACTATGAAGAAATGCTAGTTGTTTGATTATATGAAGAGGTAGGGAGCATTTATTAAAGATTTTGGATTTCAAGTAATGGATATGACTCAAACTATTGTTACTATTGATCCATATGCATTGGAATCAAAGGAGAAACATGGTTTTTATATCAAGGATCATCTTTAACCTGAATTTGGTGTCATTATTGAAGTAATTCCAAGATGTATTTTGGATAATGGTGATGATGGAATTGACACCATCCCTACTACCATTGGAATGGATCCCTTTATTACTTTTGATGACTCCAATAGCTCAATTTTCAGATTTTATTGTGAAAATGAACTTGTGATGGGAAATATATAGAACCATCCATCCATGTTCTGAATTCTTTTTGTTTAGCTCAACATAGGTTGTTAAGATTGGTAATTTTCAAATAGATTTAATATTGACAAAAAATATGTTTTATAAAAACATACCTTTATGTGAATTTTCAAAATTGGTTGTAGTTTTATTTTAATTGGATTTTTTAATTTGGAATTAAAATGTATTCAAACTTACGAAACCAAAATTTCTAACTTGTTGAACATTTAAAGGTTTTATTGAACATGGTTGCTTAACCCTAGAACACATAAGTCCACCTATCCCCTCTCTTATATTTTTTTAGGTTACACATTAGTTGTAATTTTCTAATTACTTCCATATTTTTTTTTCAAATATGGGAAATGATAACGATTAAAGAGATGCAAAAATAAATGATAGCAGAAAAATACATTCACATGACTGAGATGGGTGTTCTTTTACTAGTGCATGTTGTGAGTATTTTATTTCAAATATATATATATTTAAATAATGTGATTAAATTTTTTTTATTTTTTTTTAGTATCCACCACTTTGTCAACAGTTATTTGACGTGGAGCCTAGTAGTGGTCACATTTCTCTGGTTGGTGGTATGAGTGAGGGTGGTACGAGAGATAGGCGATCTAGTTAGTGTACCTAATTAGACCATTCCCCTCCCACTAGCATACCATCTATCCCACATTCTGATCCGGATGTGTCATTAGGGAAACATAGGATATTTAGGCCTCCCTTTTTTTTACCACCCTTTTCATCTGAGCCTCTTAACCCATCATTACCATATCCGATGATGATTCCCACTCCTCATCCATATCTGGCATTTGGCCAGCCATCCATTCCTTCATGTTTTACTTCTACTTCCTTATCTCTAAGCTTCTATTTTCCATATTCTTTAAATATTTCTCTACCATATTCTTTTCCTGTGGAGAAAACACTAGGTCCCACTCCACCTATATTGGGTGTTCCTTCAGTTATTGTGGATCCAGCAGTGCCCACTGATCAGACTGTAGTATGTATATTTATATAACCATAAAAAATTATATCATAATTTATTTTCATTATAACATGTATTGATATAATTTTTTTTATTTCATAATAGATATATATACTGGTAGGAGTCAGGGTTGTGGGAATACACACATGCATGAGGTGTTGAACCACTTCACGTAGTAGATGGTATACTACAATGAAGATAATCAAATGGTAGAAAAAATAAGGTAGCAATGTTAGATTTTTTTGAAGACGCTTTCCAAATACTCCGAAATCATTCCAGTCATCCTGATCTAATAGAGGCGGTGGTCGAACGATGTCAAGGATATTTCTTGGGAACAAATATGGGTAAAAAACTAGGCTGGATTTAATTTTATATAATATTTTTTTATTTATATAAATTAATATTTTTGAGTCATCTTTGGTTTAATTTTTTCTGAAAATCAGGGTGTACAATAAACACATCTATAGGAATTGGGTGAGCTTTGGAGAGGATATATACATGAGTTTTATATTAGATAGTGTTCTAGAGTTTTCATAGAGTTATACATGGTACCTGTCATGGATGATTGCCCGATAGAATAGTATTGGCAAATGATTACTCATTGGATGACTACAAAGTTTAATGTATTAATCATATCTCATATTTTTTAATAAAAAATTTCATTATTTTAATTAATAATAAAATTTTTATTATTGAATTTTATTTATGAATCATCTAGAAAATACCAACAAAACATTGATGCTAAAAAATATCTTCACACCTTGGGGCGTACTACGATGTCAGATCATGATAAGAAGCAGGTATGCCTGTTTATAATTTTTTTAGTACATTTACTTTCTATTTCATCCATATTTTTTTTATTTCTAAAGTTTTGGTCATCTTCAAGTACCAGTTTTACTTCCACTAATTTGGAAAAGGTTAAGGAACATGCAGAATAGGATAAAAATGGTCCATATAGGTGGAAGAACGAGCTGAAATTGAAAACACTGAATTCATGAAGTTGATGCAAGTTTAATGTCCATCACTTCCACCAAAGACCAGTGCGGTAGATTTTGATGCATATATGTCATCAATGCATTCATTATATAGTGCATCGTGTGGTAGTTTGTGTGGTGGACCAGACGATGTGGTTCCTAGTGATAATGATGAGGATGAAGAGGAAGTGGTTGAGCATGAGGATGATGATAAGGACAAGGGGGAGGAGGAGGCCGATGTGAAGGATGGGGGAGAGGAGTTGGGTGAGAAGAAGGTTGGGGATGTGGACCAGGATGAGGATGAGGTTGGGGATGGGGATGAGGTTGGGGATGGTGATGGGGACAGAGATGAGGACGAGGATGAGGATGATAATGGTGGTGATGATAGTGATGGTGATGAGGGATAGATTGATCTGTTACATTTTTTTACTGATATTACTAGGATTTTATGTTTTATGATTTGATGTGACTAATATTACTGAGATTTGATGTTTGATGACTAGATGTGATTGAATATCTATTATATCTTTTTACTCTATTTATTTTGGCTTTTTCATTTTGTTTCGATGGAATTTTGATTCAAGTATCTCCCCTGATTCAAGTCTCTCCTTTGGTTAGCATTATTTTAGTGATTATATTTTTTTGTTTTATCATATGTTGGGGAATTACAAGAAATAGTTATATTAGGATTGTAATTTTATAGTTTATGAGTTCTTTATGGTCTGTAGGGGGTGGGGAGATGTTCAGCGGTGGGGGTGTGCAGGGGGTGGGGGTTGTCCAAGGGGGTGGGGGTGTAGATGGGGTGGGGTTTCTAGGGGTGGGGATGTGCAGTGGGGTGGGGGGTTGTCCAGGGGTTGGGTGGTGTGTAGGGGGTGGGGGATACAGGGGGTGGGGGTCTGCAGCGGTTGGGGGCTATCCGGGGGGTGGGGGTGTGCAGGGGGGTCTATAGGGGGGCTATCTAGGGGGGTCTATATGGTGGATGTGAAGGGAGGTGGGAGGGGTGTGATATATAGGTGGGGAGGGGGTGTTTAGGTGGGGGTGGATGGGGTGTACAGGTGGGGAGGGGGGTGTGGGCTATCCAGGGGGTGGGGTGTGCAGGTGTGGAGTGGGGGGTGTTGGCTGTCCCGGGGGTGTTCAGGTAGGGGGAGGGGGCTGCACGGTTAGGGGATGTGGGAGGGGGCTACATTGGATATTTTCAATCTCCTATATTCATTTATTCCAAATTCTAAAACATATACATGTTCCCCACACATTTAAAATACTTATGATATCGGGTTGATTCCTTTCATGGATATCCTCAATTACCAAACCCACCCACTCAACACTATCTTAATATGTTCTTACAGATCACTGGGCTCTCAAAACTAGTCCCTTGGGTCCAACCTCACAAAATCAAATTCTCATGTGAGGATATCCTACCCCTATTCTAAAATGCATGACATCTAATATGCTAAGGAAAACTACTTTACCTAAGTCACACAAGCCCATTGATACACACCCATTATCATCATCTCAAAGTTCAAAGAAACATGATCTATGGTTTAAAACTTATACATGCTTAAACTCAACCACCCTACCTACTCTTAGGTTAGTTATAAACTAATATGAGTCATGAGAGACTATGACCTAAGAAGATATCTCACAGCTTCTATAGTTGTATCTCAACAAAAATATAGTAGGTGACATCCCACTGTCTAGAACATCTTGTATCCATGGGAGAGGTATGTTCAATAGATTCCTTTTACTGAGGTATGTTCTTTTTTCCAAGTCACTACACATGCTATCACCCCCTCAATTGTAATAAAAAATGTGAATTTGTTATTATTTTTTAAAATTCTGTATTTGGTTTGGTAGAGTTTTTGGATATGTTTGTATATGGTATTGTAGAGTTTTTTCATATGGTTTTGGTTTGTGAAATGTATGAAATGTTGGATACTGGTGTATGAAATATTAGGGGCTTCTATATATTAGTTTTTGTGTTCATGTTTATGTGTGAAATGTTGGAGCTACTGTGGAGAGCTGTTGTGAATCTACAAATCTAGGTGAATGTTATACCAATGGTTTATAACCCCTGGTATAATACTGAAAGAGAATAATTTTTCAAATAGTTATGTATAACCATTGCATAAACTATATACCGAGGGTTACTAAACCGTTGTTATATCCTTGTAAATGTACTAAATACCAACATTTGTAAGTAACCATTGGAAAAACTCTATGTCAATGGTTCAAAAACCATGGGTATTACATTGTTTCCTTTATAAACCCATAGTTTTAAACTGTTGGTAACTATATATCCCAATGGTTTTAAGAAACCATTGGGAAACTATAATTTTTATACCCTATACCAATGGTTATTTATAAACCATTGTTATATGTGTATCCCCATGACACACTACCCAACAATTTGGAAAACTATTGGGATATTGTATACCAATGGTTTACCCCCCCCCCCCCATGCCAATGGTTTGTAACTGTTGGTATATCTTAAATTTCAAGTAGTGAGTTCGTGAGACCAAACAACATAACCAAATACTCATAGAGACCATGCCTACTTTGAGAGGCTGTAAGAGGTATATATGATGTTCTAAAGCACAACAGATGATAATCATATTTCAATTCTATCATTGAGAACACCTGAGATCCTCAAAGATGATCAAAGAGATCATTAATCATCAAGAAGGGATATCAATTCTTTCCCATCAACTAGTTCAGCTTCCGATAATACACCAAAAGCGTAAGGGTACTATTTTTCTTCTTCACAAAAAGGATAGGTGAACCCCAATGAGACGTACTAGGTCAGATAAAACCCTTTTCCTACAACTCCTATAACTAATTCTTGAGCTCCTTCAATTATATTATATCCATCCTATAAAGAGGAGTGGACACTAGTACCACTCCTGGCATAAGATCAATAAAGAGATCCACCTCTCACTCTGAAGGTAAACTTGAAAATTCATCTGGGAAGACATATATGAAATTATCCATCAATAGAGGAAAGTCCATATGTGAATTTCAATGGTCATCAAGATATAAACTAGAAATATAGGCTATGATTCCTCCCAAACCAGGATGCAGAGATCTAACTCTTCTCTCCAAGACATCTAATTCTCATTTGTGTAGAAAATATCTTCCCTCTGGTGATGTGAAACTCACCCTGTGATGATAACAACCAGTAAAGGCCTTAATGGATACCAACTAGTCTATTCAAAATATGACATAGAAGCTTGTTATATCAAAGAAATATATGTCCCATAAGAAGTGAAACACATTAACCTCTATAGTTCACTACTTTATCTGACATAAACTATCCTTCCTAATCCCCAATAGAGTGTCTAGTGTCATAGCATCATCAAAATTAATGATACAGAGCCCAAGGCTCTCCATAATAGAAATATATATAAAACTATGGGAAGCCCCCATATCAAAAAGTGTAGAAGATAAAAATAAGGCCACTAGAATCATCCCTATAATAGTATATGATCTGGGATCATACTCTAGTTGGGTATGTTCCATCACAAAAGTCTAACCACAATTGCAGCCTTATGACCCTGCCTGGATAACCTGAGATGATCCACCCTACTTTCATTGAGAACCTATCATCTGGCTACCATGACCATGACCACCTCCTTTTCTTAAATGAATAGATGAACTCTAGTTCCCTAACTGATGAGGAACTACTAGCCCTACTTCAGAATTTGGAGTCATAACAGATCCCCTAGCACTAGATACCAGTGAGAACATCCTAAAAAATGCTGACAATGACCCATCTTTCTGCAAGATCGACATTCAATTGGGTCTTTCGTGCACTATGGTCTCAAGTGACCACTCTTCCTGCACTAGTAGTATCTCACCTAAGTACCTAAAGATACATCCTTTCTACTGAAATCACTGCACGAAGGCTCCTGGTTCGGATTCCTTCTATCAAGCGAAGGATTACTTGCCCTATATGTTAAACATTCCCTGCTCACCGCTCCAAACTCTCTCAGATCGCACTTAGTAATCATCAGCTACATTACTATAGCATTCACTAAAGTCAAACTAAAATAATTTTCATGTAATTAGATGGCATACCTAAGACTATCCAAAAATCACATATCCAGTGATAACTTGTCACCCCCCAGAACTAGTGAGAAGTGCTAAATCTCTGTAAAGGGAGAAGATTAATTCATCGCATAAAGATCATCCTGCTCCAAATGCATGAACTCACAAGATCGGTCTTCCCTCAATGTCTTGGGGTGGATGTAATAATATAAGGTCCACTAAACCTCTTCCCAAACCATATCCCAAGTTTTCCCACCTATAAAACCACATCCCATTATCTCATGGAAGAATCATGTAGCACGTAAGTTGCAAGATTAATCCTCCTACATTGGGATTCTCTAGATTCTCTAAGATATAAAAAATGGCCTATAACCATGAATCTACCACATGTAGTCCACCATCCCTTGAAAAGGTGGGAGGATGATGCTATTGGAACAACCGTGTCAACTCTTCCATTTTTAGGGTAGGATGTGGTGCTTCTTGAAAGGCCTACATCATCCTCATGAAGCCTTCACAGAAATGAGCCTCAGCATCTGAGTTCAGTATAACATCTAGTGTCGGGAAAGGCATGACAGGAGGATCTACTGGTTTTCCTTAATCTACCATTTCCAATTTTTGATCATCGCCCTATACTTGTCATAAAACCGGAGGATGTCTTGGTGGAATGACATTGCAAGGTCATGAACACTCCTCAGTACAAGATTAATGGAACTGCAACTTAGAATTTCATAAATGGAATAGGTGAAGGAAAATATTCATGTGTTCAAAATAGGGTTACATGGTGAGTAAAAAAACTACATAGTGTGTTCCCATAACCCTTAACATGGGCATGTATATCTGACAACTTGGTCATGTAACACCCCATACACACGGTGTATTCCTCCTAAGACACAACTTGTACTTTAATATTCTCTCAACCAAGGTACATATACATGGATATAACTACATGGTTCTACTAGTAAAACACCACACGATGTGCACACTCCAGACACGATGTGTAGACAAAAAGTTCCATCCACCTATGTGGTTAGTCACACGGCTGGATACAAGATCGATTACAACATGGTGTGTACTCCCAGTACATGGAGTGTTCTACCAAAAATTTACCAACCCTATGTCTCTCCTCACATAGTCAATCACATGGTAAACAACTACACTGTGAGTATATATGGTACAAGGTTTGTACACAAAAAATCAACTCTTCCAGAACAGAAGAACACATGGCGTGTGTTCATAACTTCACACGCCATGTTTTTTGGGTTTTCTAGATTGTAATCCTCTAAAACTTCTCTAGAACCCCCAAATCATTAAATTTGGCAATGACATTCCACGTTCTAATCCATGAGATCCCATACTCCCCATGAATCAATGATTGTCATCCTTATTCATATCTTATCTTAATATAACTCATTTAATGTTAGAAAATAATCCTCCAAATTATAATTCGAGAGGGCCTATAACACCTTAGGGATGAAAGTTCAGAATCCACACAAAAAAATTACATATACCAATACCCTATAAAAATAATAGTTATTTAAATCATGAAATATATCAGAACAACATGCATATCTAGCAAGACATCTATAAATATAGCATGAAATCAGTAATGATCTCTAAATGGCATGGAAAGAATGCATGGAATGTGATTTACAACAAGTGCCTATATGATGCATGAGATAGCATACCCTCAACTCATCGTCTTTCAAAAAGAATAAAACCACAATGATATCAATACTAAAAGCCCAAAACAAGTGTGTTATCCAATAGTTAAATCCAATGAACTGGAATAGTTCAAAATCAAAATATTACAATTCAATTCAAGGTAATTTGAATTTTATCTATACACGGGGTAGCTTCTCTTGGCCACAACTAAATACCAAACTCCATTTACTTACTATCTCATTCTAATCATGCTAAATAATAAGACAAAACTGAAAAGAAAACTCCTCTGATACCACTTTGTAACATCTCGGATCTGAGTGCCACCCAACGGTGCCCTGTACCCGATTGGTCACATGACCTCAAGTGCATTTTCCCAAATTCTAGAGGATACCAACTAGCTGCGAGCTCTAAGGTCTGATATTGGGGAAACTATGCCCCCATTAATAGAGTAAATACATCATAACTTATATATAAAATACATAATTAAACATAGTAATATTGATATAAATAAAACTACAGGAGAATATATATATATATATATATATATATTCATGTCACATGTGCCTAATAAACTATCCAAACTAGTACCAGAGCAAGAAAGAAAATACAATCCAATACAAAATAAATGTAATAAACTCCAACATCATCACAATCCCAAGCTTGGTCCCATGCTCTCCAGATCCAACAATAATCAAGTACCTGATAAAGAAGGGTGCTTACGCTTATTTATACCTATAATAATATAATATGTTTGGGTCTAAAAGCGTGGACCAAATAGGGTGTGAGATTAATCTGAGTAGGAAACCAACAAAATATATATTCCTAACTATTATTTAGTATATACATAGTAGGTAATATGAAATAATAAAGCAATAAACTAGGAAGTACTAAAAATTAAATTGTCCTACAATTTTCATTTACATTCATTTATCATATATTATTCATCTGTTGAATTATTTAACCATGGGATCTAACCGAATCCATGTATTACACATGAAAAGTAAGAAAATAGACGTCTCATAAGACCATCTAAATAATCAAGTATAACTTAATCTAATCATGTGCTTTGTCTTGGAAGACACACTACAATGTTTCATATATTCACAAATGAAACACTATGAATTATCTCAAAGTCTAACCCCTTTGGTACCATATATAATAAATTATATAAATAACGGCCCTCTAGTAAATCTCTCATGGTATAACCCATTTTCTCCAACACAACATCAATTAAATAAATAATAACCCTCTAGGAAATCTCTCACGGTCAAACCCCTTTGGTTGAACATAGAATCAATTAAAAAAATAATGACCCTTTTGGAAAGCTTTCATGGTATAACCCCTTTTGTCCAAAATATCATAAATTCAATAAATAACGACCCTTAGGGAAACCTCTCACAGTCTATCCCCTTTGGTCAAAGTTCTACACCAAGGCTCTGATGGTCTTGTTTAAATAATATATAAGTCCCCATAGCCTTTCGGGTCCCAGAATTTCATGGTCCATTGGAAAACATAATATGTATATGTAATATAGAATCACCCTTAGTCTTCCTAGTCCAATCCTCTCATGTTCCATTGGAAAAATAGTGTGCATATTATATAAAATCAGATCATGTAATCTGAAACAACTACATGGATAAAAATTCACAATGCATATCACATGCATTTCATATAATCAATCAAACTCCATCCAAATCCCTAAATGTATGTAAAGCAAGGTAAAACTCATAGGAAACCTAGACTAAAATCTATAAACAAACAAACAAGGGAACAACACACTCATTGGGTGTCCCTTAGACAACTTATCAAACCTTGATAAAAAACAACGACCTTTTATCAATCAAACAACCATATCAGGTAATAATAGGGTTAAATTCCAATTACAGTGATACCCAAAACATGGGATTTCATAACTTATAGAATATATAATCCAAACACAACCAATGAAATACACAAACCACTTACCTTAATGTCATGAAATTGATATACTCAAATTTCGACCCTTGGATCGGCCTAGATCGTCATAGATCTACAAAAATGTGAAAAAATCCCATCCTTGAATAACTCACAAGAGAGGATGAATCGGGAAGAAATGATCAATAAGGTTTGAGAACTCACCAGTGGGATTCAAATGAAACTAATGGTGTGTCGATCAGAACTCATCTGGAGAATTGGGAGATTAAACTTCATTCGTCATTATAGAGCGCACTTCTACGAAACATGTGAATAAGAATGTGTTTCTAAAAATGAAACTGACCCTACTCTAATATATCAAATACAAAGAAAAATACAAGGAGTTTTCATTAAAACTACACACCGTGTATTATCCTCAACTAGCCCAGACTCAATCTGGTCTGTTAGGTCACCACACGACCATGTACTCAGCCTTTATGTAGTCAAAATGTGGTTATACGCTGCAATCTAGGTACACAATTTATACTCGGAAGTACACAACACATACTTAGAAAATATTAATTTCTTCATTTTTCCTAAAAACAAACCAAAAACAAGATCCATAATATAAAATAATATTCTATTTCTTACAATCAGGACATTATATTACCCATTTATTAATAATTCCATGTTGTGGTTAAATTTCGGTTAATATCCACTTTATTTCTTGAATATGTTTTAACTTTTTATTCATGTTCTTCTTAGTTAGATACATATTTAATTATTTAAAAAATATAAAAAATGGAATAAATATTATATATATTAATTATATATTTACTTATAAGAATATATATATGATAGAATAATGAAATGGAAGACATCGTTCATGGAGATGGTAGGTTGTATGTACACAGGAAAGTTGTTTTTGTTTTATTATCTTATTGAAAGAAAGTAACTAAATGGAATATATGTGTATATATATTATAATTCCAATAGAATTATTATTTCATATATATAATATATTATTACCAAATGAATCCCTAATAAATCCCTTCTAAAGTTTGAACGAATCACATCGCTTTGAGGATGTGATGATCCACACTTCCCCAAATGAAATTATCATACTTACACAAAATGGAAAGCATTAAGGTATGTGTTATATAATAATTACAGAAGAATATATACATTATAATATCATATATACCATATAAAATATAGTATCCATCATAATTCCTAAACACGAGAGATGGTAATGGAAAAAATGAACAACATCGTTTCGTGAGGTGTTAGTTTTTCGTACTCAATAGTTGTAAGTTAGTTACCTATTTGAAAGACGAGTGTGTAAGTATACGTGTAAACCTTTTAAAAATCACATATAATTATATTGAGAATATTTTTGTTATTATATAATCATGTAATATGAATAATTCTGGTGATGGATAATGAAAATAAAACTAAAGAGCTTGTTGAAGGATGCTACGTCTTATTCGGATAACTCCTTTTGGTTTGCACTAATGGGATACTTTGGGGAGAAGTATACACAAGTTGAGGATACTAGGATTAGTGAAGGTATATTTAGAATATATTTGGGAAGATAATGTTTGTTAAAAATTGGCTTTATAGGTTTCAATAAGTGGTAGGAGTGTGTGTCATTTTAAAATGGAGGAGTGGAATTCTTGTAAATTTTTGGAAAGGGAATTCCACCCATGTTTTCCCTATGAAAATTGGATCCAATAATGGTCCCAATTCAATGAAATATATGCTATGGTTGAAATATGTCCATAAAATGGATTTTTTATTGGTGTATAATAAATTCTAGGAACTTATGTTTAAGGTTTAGACCCTTATTAAACAAATGTTTTCTTAATTATTGCAATTAATTTTAATTACATTAACTAATATTTTTGGTAAAGTACTAAGTTGACCATATTATATGTAATTAATTATTTTTATTCAAAATATTGAATCAATTTTTCTCAATTTTAATAAAAATTGGTAGAAATTAATTTAAAATTAAATCCACTGATGGGATGACAATACAGGTTTTTGAAGTAAAAATGATCAAAAGTTTCCCAAGTTTTTATATCAAATTTATAATTGAAAATGTTCTAAATGTCTTAAATTGGATTAATTTATGTATAATTGATATAATTATACTTTAAAACCAACAAAAATATTATTTAAACATATATATTAACTAGGAAAAAAAATATGTTTCGAATTTAAATTCAAAATTTTTCACTATTCATCAAAAAATAAAACTTCAAAGAAAAATACCAAAACTTCACCCTAACATTATTTTTTTTTGTTTTTATTAAAATAATTAAGTTCATTTGGACATAAAAAATTTATAATTTTTCCAAAATATATATTTAAAATAGTTTTTTTATTAAAAGGCTGTAAACCTGATTTTCTAAAATATAGGTTTTTACATCTAATATTTGGTTTGTTCCTATATTATGCCTATAAAATATTTAAAATGAATAAAAAAATACTTCATTGAATATTTATAATTTATATTTAATTAATTTAATTGACCAAAAGTAAATAATTTAATTTCATAAAATTCATTTGTGATCATAATGGTAGTTTTAAAAAAACATTCTATTTATATACAATTTGTTTTTATATTCATTTCTATTTAAATTTTAACTAATGAATGAAACCATATAATTTAATAAAATAGTTAATACTATTCATGAATATAAACCTAATTACTATGTTATATCTTATTACTTAAAATAATAATGTTTTTAAAAATATATTATTGTTTAGTGAATCCCAGTCTTGCATTTTAGACAAACCATTGAGGAAAATCAGTATGCCATGTAACATTATATAATATTGGTATTATATGTAGATCAAAATAAAAATTATGTTATGCTTTGTGAATTATTAACATGTTGTTGCATATAAATTTGAATAAACAAATTTCATTAAAAAAACTCAGTGTTGTGTGAAATGAAAAATATCAAAAATATTATATTAATTTTAAAAATATTAATTCACAAAATCTTGGGGTTTTACATCTATAACTATTAATTCTTTATAGATGAATATAAAATTATAAACTATGCGAATCAACTACATCTTCCCTATTTTTTTTGTTTCTATGGTAAACATATTAGTGTTCAAAACCATATAACTCCATCTTTACCAGAGTTGAACTCCAAAATATTGGATGCCTTTTTCTATAGCTAAACATCATATTTTTCTAGATTAATTGATCATATCATGAATGGATCATTGAGGAGTTATTCAATATAAGAGTAATTATTTTATTAAATTTATTAATAATAAAAAACTAAATTCTTAATTTAGTGTAGTGTTTCATGTGGAGTAATCTATCAAAAAATAATATTTATTTTTAAACATCTATTTCAAAATCTCATGTCATTATAGGATTCATAATGAACTAGATAAATATGAACCAAAGGTTATGAATTTACTTGATTATAATGAATGAATTATCTCCAAAGTAATAAATTATTTTTCCCCTTCTCTTATAACTTGAAGATTCATCATCTGTAAATCAATGAGTAATGACTCTTTTTATATCCCCCTTAGGGATAGAGTAACATGAAATTTTCTTTATAGAGCACCACACAACTTTCTTTCTTTATCATATTGTAATATATTGACCATTCATAACATTTATTAATTCCAACCATCACTTTTAGTAAATCCTCAACTCATTCTTTCTAAATATTATAACGATATGAAATTTTCGATCATTTTCAAAATTAATACTATTGTTCTATAGATTTTTCCACATGAAAAATAGTTCAAAATAAATTCATAATGTATTTATTATCTACTAAATACCAAATTAATAAGTCCTCAGTTAAATAATAAATTGTAAAAAATTAGAAATTCAGATAAAATAATATCAAGAACACATAATGGTGAACACAATATTTATTTACTAAGCAATTTTTCAATATATAAATTGTTTTAGTAAAAAATATAAATCCACTTAATTATAAATAAATTTATGTAATATTGATATTATATTTTGGTTCATAAAAAAATTTAAAAGTGTGGTTATTTTATATTTTTAGTAAAACATGAGTTACGTGCGTAAAAACTAGTTACCTTGATAAAAAATAAAAATAGAAGAATAAATTTTTAGAAAAATATTATACATGAATGTAAATATTTTTCTAAGACATTATTGTCCCTTGATCTCCCAAAACTAAATTATTCATCCCTTTTTAAATCATTTACTAATGAATTGTTTCATCCGAGTACTAAAAAATAATGGGTGTTATCAAAATCATTAGGTTCATCACATAAACAAAGAGAGACTTCATCTATGAAAACCCTGCTTTTATTACAAACTTAAACATGATTTATTACATAATCTATTCAGATGATAAAACATGGATGATGCAGAGGTCTAGTGTCTTTGGGGATTATGATCATTACATAACAACTTAAAACATGGAATACAACATCTTTATTGAAAACATCCTTTACATGACCACTACATTCCCTCATACGTAGCATTGCATGGGATAATCTGAGGACATGCATAAGAAAAAGGGTGAGCTATAAAGCCCAGTAAGGGAATAAACATGGAATATATGAGGAGTACAATACATGTTATACAATAGGCATAACAATAGAGGACAAGATAAACATGAACATAAGGGCATGATAAAGCATTATAATCATGACATGGAAATGTGGCAACAACACTTAACAGGGAATTAGCATGATCCAAGGCTCATTGCACATGGACCATGAGTAAATCCTCATTCCACATGAAGCACGAGTAAACCCTTTTTTAACTTGAATTAGCATGATTCAACACTAATTTCACATGACGTTTCATGATACTATACTTTACCCAATTCATTGGAGCACTATAAGGGCGCACCCTTCTTAAACATTTCATTTCTCGCATAAGTGTGTCACATGGATCATAAAACATGGATTCATAAAACAAAATCATTTATTCCACAAAAAAGAAATATGAAATTCATACATGAAACTTAATAATAAATATGTAAATGTGCATAAAAGGTGAATACCCTTGATGGAGAAATGAGCATGGTATTCACTGCACAATGGCATTGGCTAAGAAAATTGGTGCGATTTCGGCAGCGTAACGACGTGACATAAAAATTCATAAAAATGTTTGATGAGAGAGAAAGAGGTTTCTCATTATATTTAAATGAATTGAAAAGTAAGGAGGTCATAAATATACATGTACTAACAATTGTAATGGAATTTAGATTCATGATACAAAATTATTACTTGAATGTAAATGAAGAGAGAGAAGTTCCTTTCGGAATTTCGGCATAGTAATGGGTGTACATAGGAGGCATTTAATGAGAGATAAAGGGGTATCCAATCATTAAAACATAAATAGGGAAGTATAAGGGAGGTGTGAAAGAATACCCCAACATTCATAATTGAAATTAAAAGGGAAAAACAACTTAAAGAAAATTGGACAAAAATGAGAAAGGAAGAAAAAAACCCTTACTTGGAAGTGTGCTTCCAAAGGATTGAGAGAGGCTTGAGAGAGGATTCTTGGGATATTGGGGCACCTTGGGAGGATTC
This sequence comes from Viscum album, assembly GCA_963277665.1. Lineage (NCBI taxonomy): Eukaryota > Viridiplantae > Streptophyta > Magnoliopsida > Santalales > Viscaceae > Viscum > Viscum album. The sequence goes on from OY728164.1 coordinate 198,442,922, forward strand.
TAGAGAGAGTAGGTAAGAGGTTGGACGAACTCCAAAGTCCTTGAGTAAGGAGGAAGTGGGATCCTGGGTGGGTTTATATAGGAAACGTGAGTGAATTCTTTATTATTTAAGTTTGGGACCCCTTACATTAAACTAATCCAAACCACAAATCAAATCATTGTTTTTGCCCATGGTTTTTGGAAAAGGGGAGAGTAAAACAATATTTTATAACTCCAAAGTCCGAACTTCTTAAAATAATGGGGTTTCTTATGTGGAGGTGAGTCACACTCCCATGGAAAATAATTTAAAAAGACAAGATGTTTAATAAGTCTTGAGGGGTCCATTAATGCTTTGAAAAGTAAGTCAAAAAAACACAAAATCACATTATTTTAATGGAAAAACCTATATTGGCCTAAAATAAAGATTATAGTATTTTATTACATCACTATTGGGTAATTATGATGTCATAAAACACATTATATATTTAAACGGTATTTAATTTTAACCAAAAAATTTCACTATCTCAGAAAATTATGAAAAATTCACCGTTGGATAATTTTGATGTCCTGATTCCAAAAATAACATTTATTTATCTAAAAAATTTTCTAAATATTTTAATTTTCACTTTTTAAAATAAAAATTACATTTATTGAAAATTCACGGGTTTTGACAAAAATGGCTTTCAAATCATAATAAAAATTACAATTGCATTCATAAAATTATAAGATCATTTATATTTAATAAAAATTAATTTAATAATAGTAATAATATTTTATTAAAATATTATTAAATTAAAAAATCCCGTAATTTAATAAAATATAATTCTTAATTAAATAATAACTAAAAACACTATTTGTACTTTAAAACTATTTACAATGTATCAATAATTACAAGAATGTATATTCATTATTATATACAAAAATAATGTAAATGAATATAGTACGAGAGATTTCTTACATAACCCATTAAAACAGTCACATAAGACCTAAGGGTAAGGTGTGCAATGGTGACAGACTCTTGGGGTGGCTCGGATAACATCTCTCGAGTGGTAATCTCTATCAACTTCCACTTTTCCCGTAGACAGTCCTATTAGAGATTGACATGATAAAGCTCAGCTTGGGTTTGGTCAAGAGTGAAGCCGAAGGATGCCATCTCTTTTCTGAGCTCCGAAAAATGGGTTTCTTATGGCGCAATTCTACTAGATGAGGCCATCGCTTCTTTTGTCTGAGTAAATTGGGTTTGTTAAAGACTTGTATTTATACTAATCATGTGATCACTATTCAATGACTATAAAATAAATGGTCACAATTCTTAACATAAAACAAAAGAAGTTGAAATTTTATATAAAAGTTTTACATAAATAGACATTTAATTAGATCAAGTGGGATTTCCATTAATGAAACTTTGGGTCGTTACAATATTCCCCCCTTAAGAAATTTCTCCCTAAAAATTTCCTTTTCCCACACTAAAACAGATGTGGGTAACTTAGCTTCATCATTTCCTCTGATTCCCAATTCGCTTCTTCAAACATGTGGTTTTGCCACAAAACCTTGACGAGGGGCATTGTCTTATTTAGTAGAACTTTTTCTCTACAATCTAAAATCTTAATTGGTTTCTCCTCATAAGAAAGATCATCCTCCAACTATACCACCTCAGAAGAGAGTACATGTGAAGGGTCCAGTATGTACTTTCTTAAGAGGGGTACATGAAAGACATCATGTACTTTGGCCATGGTAGGTGGAAGTGCTAGTCGATAGGCCACAGCCCCGACACGATCAAGAATCTCAAAGGGGCCGATGTACCTTGGACATAACTTCCATTTCATTCCAAACCTCATTACCTTCTTCCATGGAGATATTCATAGAAAAACTATGTCTACAACTTCAAACTGAAGGTCTCATCGACGATTATCTGTATAACTCTTCTACCGACTCTGGGCTGCCTTGATATGCTGCTGAATTGTTTTCACCTTCTCCAGCATTTCCTCGACCATATTCGGTCCAAGAAGCTTACGTTCACCGACCTCATCCCAACATGCTATTGTTTTTCAACTTTTCCCATACAGGGCTTCATAAGGTGCCATTTGGATGCTCGAGTGGAAACTTTTATTATAAAATAACTCAACCAGAAAAAGATGTTGACCCCATCCTCCTTTAAAGTCCATTAAGCACGCTCTCAACATGTCCTCAAGTGTTTGGATAGTCCGCTCAGATTGTCCATCGGTTTGAGGATGATAGGCCGTACTGAAGTTCAGTTCTATATTGAGAGCATGTTGGTGACTCTTACAAAACATAGAGTTGAATCTTGGATCTCGGTCAGACACAATAAATATTGGCACTCCATGCAGCCTTTCTACTTCCCTGATATATATTTGTGCAAGTTGATCCAATGAAAAATCCTCCCAAATAGAAATGTAGTGTGAAGTCTTTATAAGATGATCCACCACAACCTAGTTTGCATTTTTTCCTTTGGATGTCCTCAGAAGTCCGGTGACAAAGTCCATGGTAATGTTCTCCCATTTCCATTCTTGTATGGGCAATGATTGCATCATCCCCTTAGACTTCTACCTCTCTGCCTTCACTTGCTGGCACACTAGGCACTTTGATGTATATTTAGAAATCTCCGATTTCATATTATCCCACCGAAAGTTTTCTTGGAGATCTCGATACATCTTTGTGCTCCCTGGGTGAATAGAGAAATTTGAACTGTGTGCATCATCCAAAAGTTCCTTCTTCAGCTCCAAACTTTATGGAACAGAAAGTATTTTCCCAAATCGCACAATTCCTTCTTCGTTAACATTAAAATATGAGGATTTCCATTTTTTGATATCTTCTACTTTTTATTTAATTCCCACATCATCCTTTTGAGAATCCTTTAACCTTTCCAAAAGAGATGGTTGAGAAATCATTTGTGAAAGGATTGATGATGTTCCATTCTTTATGATTCCCATGTCCATCTTCATCAAGTCTAAGAAGATTGGATCCTTCTCAATTCTCATCATTGAGAGAATCGTTGGGTCATTTCTACTTATGGCATCTTCCACCTTGTTTTTTTCCAAGTGTGGTAATGTATTGAATAGTCATAATCCTTAATGAGCTCTATCCATCTTCTCTAGCGCATATTAGGCTCTTTATGTGTGAATATCTATTTAAGACTCTTGTGGTCACTATATATCTCACATTTCTCCCCATAGAGATAATGCCGCCAGATTTTCATGGCAAAGATCACCACCGCCAACTCCAGATCATGCATTGGATTGTTTCTCTCATGGATTTTCAACTTCCTTGAGGCATAGGATATCACTTTATCATTCTGCATTAGCACACAGCCTAATCCCTTCTTCGAAGCATCACTGAATACCACAAAAATTTCCCCAATTGTGGGTAAAGTGAGAACAGGCGCAGTGATAAGCCTCATTTTCAGCTCCTTGAAGCATCTTTCTCATTCATCACTCCCAGAAAACTTTACTCCCTTTCGAGTTATCTTGGTAAGAGGGATGGAAAATCATGAGAAATTTCTAACAAATCATCGATAATATCCAGCTAACCCCAAGAAGCTACGGATATCCGTTACCAATGTTGGCCTCAACCATCCCTCAATTGCATCTGTTTTAGAGGGATCCACAGATATCCCATTACTTGTGATGATATGGCCCAAGAATGAGACCTCCTTAAACAAGAACACACACGTGTTGTACTTTTCATAGATCTTCTCCTTGCGCAAAGTCTCTAGTACAGTTCTTAAATATTTTTCATGATCCTCCTTGGTTTTGGAGTATATTAGAATATAATCTATAAAGACTACCACAAACATGTCGAGGTAATCTCTGAAGTCTCTATTCATCGAGTCCATGAATATTTTAGGAGCATTAGTGAGTTTAAAAGGCATTACTATGAATTCCTAGTGCCCGTATCCTGTAAGAAAAGTAGTCTTGGGGACATCTTCCTTCTTCACCCGTACTTGATAATATCCCAATTGTAAATCTACCTTGGATAAGTATTGTGCTCCACACAACTGATCGAACAAGTCATCGATCCGTGGCAGAGGATACTTGTTCTTTGTCATGATTTTGTTAAGTTCATGAAAATCGATGCAAATCCGCATTGACACATCCTTCTTCTTGACGAAGAGGATTGGAGCACCCCATGGTGAAGCACTTGGGCGTATAAACACTTTATCCAGTTTCTCCTATAGTTGTTTTTTCAGCTCTTCAAGCTCCACGATAGCCATTATATATAGAGTCTTGGATATTGGTAGCTCCCCTGGTATAAGTTCAATTAAGAATTCAAAATCTCTTCTAGGAGGAAGACCAGGCAGTTCCTCAGGAAACACTTCATCAAATTCCCTCACAATAGGCATTTCTTCAAGGATGGTTTCTTCCTTAGACTCAATCATCTGATCCAGGTACGCGTGCTCATAGGGCAGTAATATCCATACAGGAGATGATGGAGCTAAAATAGATTCATCTTCCTCCTTACACTTGTAAAGAAATGGGGGTCGATTCTCCATATGGAGTGTGATTTCCCTCTCCCAACAATTTATGTTGGCCATATATAAGGAAAGCCAATCCATGCCAAGAATTGCATTAAATTCCACCAAAGGGAGAATGATGAGGTTCGCTAGAAAATTCAATCCACAGATTATAACAGGGGAGGAATTATATTCATGGGATGCAATGATTGCCCCATTTTCCGTACTCACTGACATCTTCACTTCCATGATTTTTGGTGATGATGGGATTGTTCTACTAAACTTTCGAGATATAAAAGAATGCGTAAAACCTGAATCAAAAAGTGTTTTCTCTATTCTTGAATTAATAACTAGTGTACCTTTCAACACTTCGTTGTCGAGGTTCACTTCCGCAGAAGTGATGGAAAAATCTCTTCCTTGCTGCCTTATAGGTTGTTGGTTGCCTCCGAAAACCCTTGGATTAGGGAACTGATTTGAAAAATGCCCCGGTTCTTTGTAGTTGTAGCAATGAACAATGCGTTGAGGTTTTAACGGAGAATTCCTCTCATCTGTCACAGCCTGGGTATTTCATGCTGACAGTTAACAGCTAGGTGCCCTTCTCTTCCACACCTAAAGCATTTCCTCATCCCCTTGAGGAAATTTATAGGGTGCTTCATTCCACAATTTTGGAAAGTGGGGTGCTGGATCTTCTTAACACCATTGGATTTATCCATCAGACTGCTAGCATTGAATTCCACCTTATGCTTCTTGTCCCCATGATACCCCTGTGATTCCCTGATCTCCATTTCGACCTTGAGGGAAAATCTGACAATTTCCTCATAGCTGTCAAAGTCACGGATCGCTAATGCTTTCCGTAGGCTAGGCTTCATCCCACCAAAGAAGCGGTCAACCTTCCATTTGGGGGTAACAACAAATCCGGAAGCATATCGTGCAATTCTTGTGTAGTTTACCTCATACACTCCAATAGATTCTTCTTCTTTTTTCTTGGGGGAAAGGAAGTCCCTTTCCATCGTAACCTGGAAGGTGTGCAGAAAATATTTATCGAAAAACATCTTCTGAAAATCCTTCCATTCCAACACCTCGATCTCCTCCTCAGGCTTCGTATTTTTGATCAACGTCCACCATTGATCAGCTTCATCCTCCATACAATAAGCCACCAGGAGAATCTTCTCTTGTTCAGAACATTTAAGGATGGTGAAGATCTTTTCAATGGAGTTGATCCATTGTTCAGTGATGGTGGGATCAGATGATCCACTAAAAGAATGAGGCCTTTGTCTCATGAAGCTCTCGATAGCGACTTGTTCCTCAATAGGGGGGTTTGGAAGTTCTTCTTGACCCATGTTTCTATTCATATCTTGAGTTAGCTGAGAGAGAAGCATGACAAAGTTCACGATTCTCACTCCCATTGGATTGGGCATCTCATTAGTACAGTCATCACACTGATCTTCACATCGGCTGTTAGCCCGAGTCCTCCTATTAAAGTCCATTTTCTTGAATAAAAGGAAAATTATGGGGTAACACATAAAGGGAAATCCAAAGACAAAAGTTGATGACTTATAAATAAACTTTTATTTCCTTAACTCTTGAGTCTATAGGCATAAATCTAGGATTTTCATGATCTACTTTCTAACATATATTCTAAGGGGTATTTTTTTAATTCCATTAATAAGGGTCCATACTAAGCTTGAAAATTTATCAAAATGTATCCCCCAGGAGTGTCGTAACCAAGAGTGCAGCAAGGCCTATTTTCGTGCACCAGTTTTTGTTCGAGTCTATCTCCAAGAGGTGTTTTTGGGTTTTACCCCTAGGAAACATATGTGCCAAAGCCGCCTCTACCTGCTCGTATCCACACAGGGATGTATTTTTTTGATAAATCACTAACTCAGTACTTACCAAAACTTAGGGATGTTCTTGTTATACTTAGTCTTGTATATAAGGCTTTACTATGGTTTTATAATCCTAATCCCTAAAATAACTAAACCTATTCTCTGATACCAACTATGACAACCCTACTTTTATTACAAACTTAAACATGATTTATTACATAAACTATTCACTTGATACAACATGGATGATTGAGAGGTCTAGTGTCTTTGGGTCTTCAGATCATTACATAACAACTAAAAACATAAAATACAACATCTTTATTGAAAACTTCCTTTACATGACCTCTACATTCCCTATTACTTAGCATTGCATGGGATAACCTGAGGACATGCATAAGAAAAGGGGTGATCTATAAATCCCAGTAAGGGAATAAACATGGAATACATGAGGATTACAATACATTTTATACAATAGGAATATCAATATAGCACAAGAGAAACATGAACATAAGGGCATGATAAAGCATGATAATCATAACATGGAAATGTGGAAACACCACTTAACATGGAATTAGCATGATCCAAGTCTCATTGCACATGGAGCATGAGTAAATCCTCATTTCACATGAAGCACGAGTAAACACTTATTGCACTTGAATTAGAACGATTCAACACTCATTGCACATGATGTATCATGATACTATACTTTACCCAATGCATTGAAGCACTATAAGGGTGCACCCTTCTTAAACATTTCATTTCATGCATAAGTGTGCCACGTTGATCAAAAAACATGGATTCATAAAACATAATAATTTGTTCCCTGAAAAAGGAATGTGTAATTCATACATGAAACTTTATAATCAATAAGTAAATGTGTATAAAGTTGAATACCCTTGATGGAAAAATGGGTATGGTATTCACTACACAATGGCATTGGCTTAGAAAATCGGTGCGATTTCTGGAGTGTAACGGCGTGACATAAGAATTCATAAAAACGATTGATGAGAGAGAAAGGGGTTCCTCATCAAATTTACATGTAATGGAAAGTAAGTAGGTCATATAGGTACATGTCCCAACAATTTTAATGGAATTTAGATTCATGATAAAAAATTATTTCTTGAAAGTAAATGAGGAGAGAGAAGTTCCTTTCGGAATTTCGGCATAGTAACGGGTGTACATGGGAGGCATTTAATGAGAGAGAAAGGGGTATCCCACCATTAAAACATAAATAGGGAAGTATGAGGGATGTTTGAAACCATACCCCAACATTCATAATTGAAAATTAAAAGGGCTGAACAACTTAAAGGAAATTGGAAAAAAATGGGAAAGGAAGAAAAAAACCTTACTTGGAAGTGTGCTTCCAAAGGCTTGAGAGAGGCTTGAGAGAGGCTTCTTGAGAGCTTGGGGCACCTTTGGAGGACTATAGAGAGAGTAGGGTAGAGTTTGGATGAACTCAAAAGGCTTTGAGTGAGGAGGAAGTGGGAGCTTGGGTGGGTTTATATAGGAAAGGTGAGTGAATTCTTTACTATTTAGGTTTGGGACCCCTTACATTAAACTAATCCAATCCACAAATCAGATCATGTTTTTCGCCCATGGTTTTTGGAAAGGGGGAGAGGAAAACAATATTTTATAAGGAAAAATTCCAAACTTCTTAAAATAATGGGTTTTCTTATGTGGAGGTGAGTCACACTCCCATGGAAAATAATTTAAAAAGACAAGATGTTTAATAAGTCTTTAGGGGTCCATTAAGGATTTGAAAAGTAAGTCAAAAAAACCCAAAATCACATTATTTTAATGGTAAAACTTATATTGGCCGAACATAAAGATTATAGTATTTTATTACATCACTATTGGGTCATTATGATGTCATAAAACACATTATATATTTAAACGGTATTTAATTTTTACCCAAAATTTGACTATCTCAAAAAATTATGAAAAATTCACCGTTGGATAATTCCGACATCCTGATTCCATAAATAACGTTTATTTTATCTAAAAAAATTTCTATGTATTTTAATTTTCACTTTTTGAAATAAAAACAACATTTATTGAAAATTCACGGGTTTTGACAAAAATGGATTTCAAACCTTAATAAAAATTACAATTTCATTACTAAAATTATAAGATCATTTATATTTAATAAAAATTAATTCAATAATAATAATAATATTTTATTAAAATATTATTTAATTCAAAAATCCCTTAATTTAATAAAATATAATTCTTAATTAAATAATAACTAAAAACACTATTTGTACTTTAAAACTACTTACAATGTGTCAATAATGCCAAGAATGTATATTCATTATTATATACAAAAATAAGGTAAATGAACATAGAACTATAGATTTATTACATAACCCCATAAAACAGCCGCATAAGACCTAAGGGTAAGGTGTGCAATGGTGACAGACTCTTGGGGTGTCTTAGATAACATCTCTTGAGTGGTAATCTATATCAACTTCCACTTTTCCCATAGATGGTCCCGTTCGAGCTTGACATGATGAAGCTCAGATTGGGATTGGTCGAGAGAAAATCCCAAGGATGCCACCTCTTTTTCGAGATCCGAAAAATGGGCTTTGTATGAAGCAATTCTACTGGATGAGGCCATCGCTTCTTTTGTCTGAGTAAATTGGGTTTGTTAAAGACTTATATTTATAATAATCATGTGATCACTGTTCAACGAATATAAAATTAACAGTCACAATTCATAACATTAAACCTAAGAAGTTTGAATTTTATATAAACATTTTACATAATGTGACATTTAATTAGATCAAGAGGGATTTCCATTAATGAAACTTTGGGTCGTTACATCCACCCTTTCATACCACAAAATTTCTATAAACATTTTTTAATGAACTCTACTATTTTTCACCAATAGATAACTTTTCCATTTTCATAATCCTATAGTCTCTATTAGTTATAATAACCCCTTCATTTTGAAGGATTCATTTAAGAGATTATTCTAGTTTCCAATGTGAGTATTTTTTAATCCTTATCTTGTTCTTATTATTATTTCCCTTCCAATACTAACCAAAAAAGGTTCTATGATGAGATAAGTATCATGAGTATATTTTGGTATTATTATATTAATAATAATACCCTTATTTATTCAATTCCATACACATATAAAAATAAAATAATATTTGTTCATGTGTTGTGCGGACTACTACCTCTATGAAGGGACGTCTTCCATTTTTCACCAACACCTCTATTAACTATTTATAATGATATAATTTATATTGAAATGTGAATTATATATTATAATTATAATTATTATGAGAAAAATTATAATCCCACTACATTTTCTCTCATTCTCTTGGATGTGAAAACGGTAGTCGTGTGTTGTGTAGACTACCACCTACACAAAGTAACATATCTATTTTTTTATTTATTTTCATTATATTTAATCAAAATATATTATATTATTCAATAAATTAAAAATATTTTAATAATTTCATTATGATTATATAGTAATGATATTATTCCAATAAAACCAATTTCATAAAAATTATTATCCATTTATTATGGTATATCCTTGTTTGGGTTAGTCTAACCACCTAATTGAACAATGCTATAAAACATTATCACTGATGACTATTGATACTTAAATAAAAATATTATTATAATTTAATAATAAAATAATGGTTATTTTATGTTTTTAATGGTTATATTTGGTATATGTATTATAATTAAAATATCTTCATCCTCCAAAAAAAATACCAAGATAAGCTGAAACTAATTCCATTTTTCATAAAATATTCTAATTAACTTATAGAACGTTATAAGAGATTTATAAATTAATATATGTAATCAATTAGATTGAATTATATGATCTAGTAATTATTATATCAGTATCAAATAATGGACACCAAAATCATCATTACAAAAAATTTGATAAATAACTAAAGTTACTAACACCCGATGGTAACAATAAGTCATAACAAACAAATATATTAATAATAAATGATTATAAATGAATTATATAAATTTTTATGTATATTAATTATTTTATGAAATATATTATTAAGATATTTTTTTAGAAAAGATCATATAGTGTGTTCGACTATGTAGAAATACAATGTTTGGGTTTCTGGTCTCAATTTTTGATCCCTTGAGACATACATCATATTATAAACCAAGGATTATTTAGACTAGTGTATTTAATGATACATTAATATTTTGTTTCATTACCATCTCAATTTTCATGGTATATTTTTTTGTTTTAAATAATTTATTTCGAGTGGTTTTCATGAAGATGTTTCTTATGTAGTAAGAGGATTATTGACTCAATTTCAAATACATTGGGTTGTAGATATTATTATATGAATATAAATTTAAAAAATTCTTTAATATATCCATTCACTACTTTTAAATGATATTAAGTCTTATTTTTTTGAGATATTACTTCCCATTATAAAAAATCACCTCTTTGATTAAATATTTTATAAAATAAAAGTATATTGTTGGTACGAATTACTCCAATTCATGTCAATAATAATTTCTCTTTCTTTCATATTTTCATTCTCACAATTTACATCATATCTTTTTATAAACTCAAATACTGATTAATCCATTTCATTCTTTTAAATCACATCACTATTTTTTAAAGTAAAATTTTATTTCACTAACTATGATTAGGGTTTTAAAAATAAGTGTTTTAAAATATTAAAAGTATTAAAATCTGATGGATGTATATTGTATCTTCCACTCACTATTTTTTATATAAATCCTCTACAAATTTCTTAGTAATCGATTGGTTTTGATTTATCTAATAATTCTTTTCATACTATATCTCAAATTTTTTCTTCAAATATTTTTAAGAAAATGAATTTATAAAAGGAACTGGTGACATCAACACATAGATATTTTATATACAAATAATAAAAGTTACTTATTTACACATTTTTTTACAAAAATATATTTACCATAATTTTCAATATTATTTTTAATGTCATTAATTTCATTAAAAAGAAAAATTATTTTACTACAATTTTATGAATTTTATTGAAAAGGTTTTGTATGGGAAAAATCTATTATTCATTAGGCTTGTTAAAGTAAAATTATAATATTATTTTAAAATTATTCTTTATATACTAGTTTTTATTAACAAATTTTTTAATAAATGAGTATCATTAAATATCTATTAGAGAAATGATTTATTACTTCCTTACTATTGTCAATTCATCTTTAGTGTATGTCCATAATTATTCTAAAAATGATTTACCTTTGTGAATATCTTATTTTTGATTTAATTTATTGTTAGGTATTCTATAAGATTCAATACATCAATTGATTAGATAAATTATAAAATTTACTATATATACATTTTTTTTATATGGTGATTGATTGATTGATTCTTAAAAAGAAATATATTTTATTAATTTATTAGGGAAATATGGATAATCTGTATAATTTTTATTTCAATATATATTTAATAATTATGAAGGAATATTGTATATATATCATATAGATTATTCAATATTTAAAATGATTAATGTATTCGAAATAATTCACTACTGTGGGGGCATAGTCTAGTTTTCCCCTTGATTAATCAATATATATCAATAGGTAATCAAGAATTGGTAAAAAAATTAATCCCAAATAGAAACAAAAAATTTATTAAAAACAGGTCCTTAACGGTATGGTCATGATGTATAAGATCGTGTTTCCTACGATTAAGGCCTATAAATAGCTCAAAGAAATTATGCATTTCATTATTTAGGAACTTTTTATTATTATCCATGTTATATTTTAATTTTAATTATTATCCATAGATATATTACTATTTTAGTTTCATTTTGGTATTATATTATTATTAGTTATAAATTCATTCCATATTTGTTATTCTTTTTATATACTTAGTTATGATATTTGATTGATATCACTTACTATTACCCTAGCTATGAATTTTTGAAGACCCTTATTATGTTTATATTTACATAGGTTCTGGTTAAATGCATTACACGTGATTCACTAACAAAATATATTTTTTGGAGATCATTTGGGGAAATTTTAGAACATATTATAGATTAATTATTTTCTTGTATAACATAAAAACACTATTTGATTAGAAACGCGTTAAAATTGTTAGTTAAAAGTATTTCTTTACTCTCTAAATCTCATAGACCAAATTTTATTTCAAATTTATATGACTCAATATTTTTTGGGGATACTTTAATATTTTTAGTTAAAAATTGGGTCTCCTTGGTTTATTTTAGTATCATTATGTAATAAAGATATTTAAATCATTAGATCTAGTTGTGGGAGTCTATGGAGTCAGAGTTTGAATCTAATGATGGATTAGATAAAGTTAAAGATTATGATGATAATTTAATATAATTATTGGAGATATATGATAAGGTTTATCAATATTTAAAATGTATAGATGAAGCATTCGGTTAATTTAAGTAATATTTTATATTTTAGTGATTTAGATAAGAGAAAATTTGTAAAAAACGTGGGGAAAATCTACTAGATAAGTCTATGTATAAGATTATTTCATGATATTGTAGTAAATTAAATATTTAATGGTTATTTGAGCAATGAAATCCCAAGATTGATACCGCATGTGTATATTGGTTCTTGAAAAGATGTACCTATTAGAAATAAAACTGAAATTTGAATATTGTGTTTTATCTAGAATTACACATAGTGGATTCCAATGTATCCTAAATGCACACCAAGGTTGACACACCCATGGGATATGATATGGTTAATTCACATTATCTTTAATAAAGCATTACAATAGATTTGATTGTAATGTTAACTAATTATGTTAGATAAACTAATAGGAAAATGACCATGGGTAATAAAGGATAAAACAAAGAACAACATATGTTGAACTAAAAGTGACACATGGTAAAATAGTTTTGTCATAGAGGATTAGTTATTTAGATTCATGTATTAATTTTCATATTTAGGATAAGTTCTCAAACACTTTGTTTTTAGAATATGGGTGAAATAGAATTATAAAAATAAAGATGATAATTATATGGAAATAGTAACCAGAACATCTTATAAAAAAAGTGCATAATTAGATTTTATGAATTTTTTGTATATTCTATTTATAAAAGAGAAGGTTAGTTTCTTAGTATTATCTTTGGTAGTGCAATTGACATAATAATAATAATTAAAATATTTAGACTCTTAGTTAAATTAATTATTTAGTGATATTTATCATTTTAATTTTGATGTATTATAAATTTTATGTGGATTATTTGAAACAATAAAGGTTTTTTCATCATATGTTTTTATTTAATGGAGAAAAAAGATATAATAAATTTTATTAATAAGATTAAAAATTTATTAAATGACATGGTTATATTTTATTGCATAACTATTGAGGAAAAATTTATTAAAGGATGGATAAGGGTTTGGTATAAATTAATAACTTATTTTGTAGAAGGTTAGTTAGATACTATCAAAAACACTGGAATTTCTTGGTAATTTTGTAAAAAAAATAAACCATGAAATTTTTGTTGATTATTATCTCATTTTTTTGGAATATCAGGTATATTTACCAATTTGTTACCTTATAAACTACTAATTAATACCATTTTAGGGTTAAATATTGTGATAATTTCTTAAATAATATATTTTTCAATTTTTTTATTCCTTTTATATTAATTTTTTTGGGAAGTATATATTTTTTGAGACCTTATAAATTCACTATATACATACATGAGTAAATGATAGTATAAATGTCTAATATTTTTTAGGGAAGATAATTAACTTGATATAGCCTGATAAAGAAATTTATAATTTATATAATAAGTTATATCCCACATTATAATTACGTTATGAATCCCCTCACATCATTTCGTAAGTGAGTGACTATTAAAAATATTTAGGCACGATTTATTTAAGCGGTAAAAAACTAATGACCTATTGTTTTTTTGATAAATAAATAATATTAGTTGATAACTATCTTAACATGCCACACCAAACAAAATAAATTAATGAAATATTTATTAATATTAAAAATAAAATTAATATAACCTCTAGTAAATTAAACTATTAAATTAAATTAGAAATTCTTATAAAGTAATATTAAGAACACATAATGGTGAATATAAAATTTTGATAAAAAATTGTAATTCTATATATAAAATTTCTTTATTAAAAAGTTTATTAGTTCATAATTAAATATTTATTTAAATGTAATTGATATTAAATTTAGGTTTACATCAACCAAATCTAATTGTTGGTGTTATTTTATAATTTTATTTAAAAAAATCACATGGGTAAAAAATAGTTACCCTGGAAAAAAATTGAAAAAGATAAAATTTAAGGCCAAATGACTTTTTTCACTTTTAATAATTATATATTAATACTTTGTTGACTCTTTCTCAGAACAATATCACCCCAAACTCTATTATTTATCAACTTTGGAAAAATTGACCCTTGAATAGTGACATTTCAATATTAAAAATAAAGGGAGTTCATAAAAGTTGTCCTTTGTTCTCGTATAAAAGGAGTAATTCCAAAACATAATACCAAACCATTTCCATTTATTTTATTCATGAATATATAAATATTTACACCTAAAACAATCTTATCTCATGTTCATAAGACGCATCTCTCAAAATTTTTTTCATAATCCTTTCAATTACGAGGGTACATTTAAGAGAATGTTCAAGGTAAAAAAGTGAGTATTACTTAATCCATTTCATTTTCTTCTTATAATTTTTATTTAAAAATATTCTAACTATAAATTTATATTAACCTAAATAACATTATTATAATGAAGTTTTATTCTATTAATTTAAAAACCCTTATTTATTCCTTTCCATTAAAATATAAAAATAAAATAATGTTAGACGACTTCTATTTTTCCCCATCGTCGTTGTTAACTATTCATAAGGATTTTATTGATGAATAAATTTGAAATATATATATTATATTTAATATTTAAATATAAAAATTATATTCCACCTTCATTACCTATACATTTTTAGTAAGTGAAAATGATAATCGTGTGTTTTACATATTACCACCTCTACGAAGAAACATATCTCATTTATCATCCCATTTTATTACAATTTTCTTAAAAATAGTTCAAATATAATTCAAAAATATAATATATATACATAACGAAATTATACTTCTATAATAATGGTATTGTGATAAAATAAACAACTTTCATAAATAAAATTATCCATAATTATAGTACATTCAATATTAGGTTAGTCTAAACACAACCTTAAACATTTATATAAAACACTATCATGTATGACTATGGGAATTTAAGTAATAATATTTTTAAAATTTAGTATGAAAACAATAATTTTTTAATGATTTTGAAATTTTTATTTAAATTATTTATCTTATTATTAAAATACCATATTTTATTGCCAAATTTAACTAAATGAGTAAACACTAATTCTATTTTCATGAAAAAACTAAAACTATTATGGAATGGAGTATGATATTTATAAGTAAATATATGTTATACATTATAATAATTTATATTATCAATGAATTATATTATATTTATCAAATAATGGGTATGTGAACCGACATCATAATGGATTCCCAAAATAATTAACATTATTAACACCCAAGGAGATAAATATGCAATTTCTATCTCATATATTTAAAATAAAAGATCAAAAATAAATTATATAAAAGGTAATGTATTAAAATTAGGTTGTTAAAAAATTTATAATATTTTTTATACATGATCCTCTAGTGAATTTGACTATTTTGGTGCAAAAGGAATGGTTTCTAGTCTCACTTTTTAATCACTTAGGACATGCATCTTATTATACAAAAATAACTATTAATAATGGTGTATATATTTTTTATTTAATATTTTTTTATATTGATCCACTCTTTATTAATCTTATTTTATGTTTGATTTATTTACCATATCATTAATTAAATTCTCATTTGAATGTTTCTGATGTAATGGGTTTCATTGACCTAATTCGCAATACATTGGGTCATAGTCATTCGTCGATGAATATACATTACAAGAATTATATAATCCTGAAATTTATTTATATTAAATTTAATTACATCTTGTTATTCGTGTAAATTATTTCTTATCATCAATAAAAGAATATTTGATAAAATATTTTATAAAATATAAGCATTATATTAGTAAAAATGAATCTTATTCCAAAGAACTAATATTTTGTTCCTTTCACATAATTTATTTCCTAGAATTTTTATAAAATATTTTTAAGAACTAGAATATGAATTAATTTATGTGATCCTCTAAATTCTTATCAGCATTTTCCAAATCAATTTTTTATTGTCCAATTTATGATGAGTATTTTCAGAAAACAAAAATGTGTGAAAATATTATGTGGTATTAAATATTATAGATATAATTATTTTTTACAAAATAATAGTTTCACTATACAATCATTATGAATTTTAAAGGCTCAATTATCCGAGATTTTATAAAAATTAAATGTGTTAATATATCAAAACATTTCTCTTTCAATCATTTTTTGAATATGCTTCGTCAAATTAAAGTAGTGACTTAGAAAAATAATTTTTTATAAATATAACAAAATAAATATCATTTTATAGACTTTTAATAAGATAATATTCCCAAAAATTGAAAATAGTCTCTCTAATGATTCATTTATTCTTAACTTATATTATTTTACCATTAATCTATGATTTTTATTTTATAATGGTTTCTGGGAAAGAGAGTAATATTTATGATTTTCTTCAAAGTAAAATTCTACAATCATTCTAAATATATTCCTCCACTACATGTTGGTTATTTATATGTTTTTTCATAAAGGAGAAGTATTACATTTATATTAGAAAAATATTGCATCAATTCCTTTATAATTCCTGAACAAATTTAGTATATAGTAATAATTTTTCCTCCAATGAATTTCCTTTGTGAATAAATGTTTCATGATTCTATAACTGAAGAGTGTTCAAATAGTTTTCATGAATATATTTATTAGGGAAAATATTGAAAAAACAAAATACACATTTCTCTATACACTATTAGACTGATTAATTATTAAATAGTAATATATTACACTTATTTAATGGGAAAAATATACCAGTAAGTATACCTGTTATTTTAATAAAGTTTTTTATTTCTTACTAGAGAATGTTTTTTATGTATTTTGTAGTTTTTATATCTTTTAATATGGTGAATGAATTATTTTTAATAGCTAGTTATGGTCCCTTGTATATAAAATATCTCATTGAATTTATGGGTCACATAAGAAGGGTAATTTGGGAAATGCATACCTAGAAAAAACACATTGACTTGACTCATGGGATTGATTTTAATATCATGATGTCTAAGATCATGATTTCCTTTATTAGTCCACATAATTATCTATATAACACTTCTTGTTTCTTCATTATGGAACCATTTATTATCATTTATGTCTTCCTTTAATTTCCATTATTATCCACAGATATATTATTCTTTTAGTTCTATTCTATTATGTTATTTTTTTGGGATTATATACCAATAATATTATTTATACTCATATTATGATCAGTTGCAATCTTTGATTACGATAACTTATGTTTTCCATTATATGGAACATCGGATAACAATTCCCATGTTTTCATTTCCACATGATCTAAATAAATTCATAACACATTATATGTAAAATAGAATAGATTCTATGAATAATTGGGGTATATTTTGAAGACTTATTATGGATTAAGTACTTTATTATATAGTAGAACAAATTTACATTTTACGGGAAAGGTATGTGATTTATTTTTTAGAAGTTTTTCATAACCCTTCAATATTTTAAACCAAAAATTACAATTATTTTTATCGAAAAAAAAATTATTATTGTTAGTTTAAGTATTTATGGTTAAAATTGGGTGGTTTTGATTCATTTCAAAGCATGTATATAATGATGTTTTTTATGACCACTGAATCTGGGAGTATAGTTCTATGGATTTACAATTGCATATATTTATTTATAAATATATATATCAATATCTTGTTATTTTTATATATAAAAAACTATTAAAAATAAAGAAAATTATTCCAAATACATAATTCGAATATCATTATAACAATTGCCAAATCATGTGACTGGTAATTTTGGTCATTAGTAATTAATTTTCACGAGCCACAAGTAATTACCTTAATATTCTAGATGAGGATGATACTTGATAACTTTTTAAAGAATCACTGGATAATAAAAACCATTACCCATTACTGGGTAATGTATATACAATTGTAGTGACCAGCCTCTTTTTTAGTTCCCTAAACTATCCCTCACATTTTTCCATTGAAACAAAGAAAATATTGTCCCCTATTAACTAAGTTAATCAACTTGATATAGATGATAAATTTATGTAAAAACAAAAATAATATCTTTCTAACCAAAAATCATTGATCCTAGCTATAGTGGATAGTTAGGTCCATTTCATGATAACTTTCATAATTTATGGATATAATTAATTTCTTTTCCTATGATTTCATGTATGAAGAATAAAATTTTCTTCATTATAAATATATAATTGATAAATTTAACAAAAATGTTCTCAATTATTAAGGTATTCAACACAATCTTTAAATAATATCCACTCCCTTTTTCTTTGAATATAAAATAATGTAGTCTATAATTATAACCATAAAATGATCACACTATACATTAAAGGGTATTTTCATTTGATCCATGATGATAATGAAATAATTCCTAGGACTAATTGGATTCAATATAAATTCTTATTTCCCATAAAACATAAGAAAAGATGTAAATACCTCGACCATATTTTCCCAGATTTTGTGGTTACATTATTACATTGAAATATAATAAAATGAATAAAATCATGAAGGAATATATAGTTTAGTAGTGTTAATAAACTAGATACATACTTAAATCTCACATTCAAATTGAAAACATAAAATACAACATAGTATTTTATCGAGCCCTTGATTATTTCCAACAGCATAACCCTATATATGAATCTTAATAAACACCTCGGTATCCTAGAGAAATAATCATAATAAAGGGATGAGATCAAATTCTCAATATGGGAATTTTTATAGTAGAAGCTATCATGAATAAATAATAATAATTAATGTGGAAAGGTAAATAATTAAAACACATGGAATTCAATGAATTAATTGAGCATATTACAGAAGAAAAGAATAATGATTAAATAATACCATATAAATAATTACATAACCATGAAACATAACCATTACTATTCTAAACAATTGAATAATAACATGGAACATTGATATAAAATATCATATCGAAGGAATTCATAATTTCTTACAGAAAAAAATATACTGTCAAGACCTTTCACACGATAGTTTAACAATATGGTAAAATCTTTATTTTATTTATAAAATTATTTTTTCTCATGATAGCCACTGATTCATCAAGGGTATATGGAATTTGGGCCCTTCCCATCACATAATGAGTATAATTAATTCCTCATATGAAATTAGTGAAAAATAATCGACATAAGAATTTTAATTGCAATAGAAAATATAAAATTTTAGTACTTGCCCCAATCATTAAACATGATAATAAACCAAACAATGTAATATGATGAATTGTAATGAAATTTTACTTCTGTAAAAAAGATCATAAACTATCCAAATAAATAGTATATATGGTATCCAAAAAACATATACTCATGGGATTATAAGTATAATAAGATTTGAAGTAATTGATGAAGATATATACCATAAAATTTCCATTAAAAACATTATTGATAAAAATATACTTTTAATTTTGAAAAATAAACTTTTAAACATAAAAGTTCGTGAAACATTTTTGAAATAAATTTCCTTTATAATATTTATGGAAACTTATAAAATATTTTTTAAAGTATTGAGTGTTCTTTAAGGAATAAAATTCAATTCATGTTGTGCATGTAAAAACAATTATTCCTCTTATATTTTTGGTAAAATCCAAATAATAATTAAAACATGGTTAAAACTATCTTCAAAACAAAATTTGGATTTTTTTTAAAAAAAAATTGAAAACATGTCTATAAAACTTGGTTTTGGAAGAAAAGGGATTTTTTAACAAAGTGTGAATGGATGTTGTATTTTGATAAGAAAAATTTCAAAATAATTTCACGTAAAAAATAGAGTAAAATTGTACTTTTAATTGAAAATTTCAATAATTAACATATTATAATTCAATTATTTAGTTTCTTCAGTGATAGATCTTAATATTTCATCATTTAAAATTTATTCATAAGTAATCTTCATAAAAGATTAGGTTATAAAATAAACTACTAATACTTAAATAACATATGAACCATAACCATACTGAAATAAATCACATAAAATTAAACATAAAATACCAGAAATATAAAGTTATTCAATATGTAACATATAAAAGGGGCATTATATACACCCCAAAAAATAACTAGGTGGTAAATATGGCATATATCACTTGGATGTAGAAGTGAGACGAGAAACCCTTACCTCAGATCTAATATAGTTGATATGTGTCCATACCTTTTATATAATAAATATACATATATTTAAAATTTATAAATAACAATTAACATATATTTTATAGCATATATTATTTACTTATTGTCTTTTTTGAACCGTTTATTAACAATTTCATTGTTAAAATAATTGTTTCATGTGATAATTTATTCTTTTTTCTTGTAAGTTTTGTTTCAAAAAATTTGACCCATTTACATTGACCATGGTTTCATAATCTATATAATTTAAAACATGATATAAAAAATATTTATTCATTATATATATATTTATAGTAATTCATAAATTTTAATTATATAAACTCCATTACTCCATTTGTGGAGAAAGTATGTCATACAAACACATGAACATTGTTTCTATTTTATCAATGGATGAAATTAAAAGAAAATAAATATTATTTGACATTAAACAAATAATTATTTTTCTATATATATATCATTATTATTAATAAATTCTACACTTATTACCTTCCATGTAAAAATAAAATAACAAACAATTCTCTTCGCCACGTTTAGATGGTAGTCCACATGTATACACACGAGACTTTATTATTTTCTAATGGATTAGAAGGTAAGTATTTATATGTGATATTATAGTTCCATAATTATGGTTAGTTCATAAATACCGCATTTATTAATTAAAATTATCCTTACTATATTCCATGTAAAGAGTATATCAAAAATGAATCACATCTCTTCACGAGGAGGTATTCTACCATATATATGAGCAACATTATCTTATACTTGATAGAATGGAAAGTAAGAATTTATGTTAGATATCATAATTACAAAATCTTATTTAAATAATAAATATATTATAGATGATATAAATCTATAATTATATATTTTTTTGAAAGGTGGGGATGAAAAATTAATTACATTGGTTCCCAATGCAGTAGTCTGTCGTATAAACGATCAATGGTTTTCTTCCAATTTGATGGAAGTGGAGATAGATATTTTTTATTCTATTAACATTGTAATATATCATTATATAAGTGATATTGGTGTTATTATATTATAATATTTTATGATTATTTGAAAGTGGTGTAAAATTAAATAAAATAAATATGCGTGTTCAATAATTTTAATTATTATTCAATGAGTCTCATTAGGTTTATAACAAATTCATTTTTAGAATTTTTTTTGAATCAAAATATAATATAAAAAACAAAAAATTCTAGATTCAATACTAAAAAAATGCTTTTTTATTTCATTAATAAAATATAACTAAAAAATAAAAAATCGATCACATAACTAAGGATCTTTTCGGTCTAGGTTTTTGAAGATTAGGAACATTCCTTATATAATATCAACGTTTAAAATAATTTTCAAATAAATAATTCTATTTGCATTCACATATAACATTATTTAAACAATTCACCTTTGATTCTTATAACAACCCTATGAAAAATCATTTTAAAAACATGCGGTGAACATTTGCTTTCCCGGTAAGGGGTTTTAGAACCAATGAAAATTAATTTTATGATTATATATTTAAAAAATATTGTAAATAATTTTTTTATAAAATATAAAATAACTTATTTAGTAATTACACTTAAAAATATAATTCTATGACTTTCAAATCGTATAACTAATTCAAAAAACAGTAATTTCAAAAAAAAAATCTTTAAAATAATATTTTGATTTCTCCTTTAAAAATCCTTTTCAAATAGTGATTTTTATGGATTAAAATGTTATTTAAAAGACCATAAGAAATAAACGAGTCCAATAGTAGAATCACTATAAGAAATAATTCATGTTGAGGTGGGGTGACCAACCCGTTCCTCATCAACTCAATTTATACTCAAGTGCTATGTTTTATTTTGGGAAAAAATAATCAGATATCCCGCTCTCATTTATAATCAAGAAGACCCATTCAAAAATTACATAATGTATAATAAAAGATTAAAATTCATTTATATCTATTAATTTTTAATAAAATATATTTTTTCAAAATGTTATAAAACCCATCTAAGGGAAATCCATGCATTCAAATAAATCTAAGTATTAGAAACAATTATTTTAAATACCTTGATAGTTAAATTTATAATCAATGGTTGGTAAATACGTGTGTAATGTTTTGAAATAAATAGTTCATGGCTATACCTATATTTAGATGAAACATACATAAATTTTAATACATCTCACACACAATATGATAGCTTAAATATTAGATAACTTCTATTAATATCTTTAAAATATCCCTCAAAGAGGATAAATTATAGTAATAATATTCATCAATATAATTTTTAAGTAATATTATAATTTTATAAATGGTAATATAGAAAAATAATGGTTTTAAATAAAAATAAATTTGATAGATATAACATCTTTATATAAAAGAACATATTCGCCTTGGAAAAATTATCCCTTTATATAATAAGAGTTTTGAAATTGATCACTCTTATAGACAAATTTTTAAAATAAATAAATAAATGTTTTCATTTAAAATATTTCTCATATATATATATATATTAAAAATTCACACTTACAAAAATGTAAATTTGGAAAAGAGTTCCTTACCACGGGATTTGAACCACTTAGATTTTAGAGGTTTTAAAAAGAAAAAAAATTCTTTTTGATAGTGTTTTTCTCAAAATGAACATAAAAGAAGTATTTTTAAATAATTGTTTCACTTAACTAAAAATTTCTTGGAATAAGTTTTCCTCTTCCATAGAATATAAAACTATTTCTCTCAACTCTTAATATATTCTCCCATTTTTGGACACAGTCTCTATTCTCTATCGTTCTCACCCAAACTAGGCACCCAAACTAATGGAAGAACTACCTTATATTGAATTTTAATTTTATTATATATATATATATATATTATAATATTATATCAATGATTATATAAATAAATATATAATATACACATTTATTGTTGGCCATAAACTACCTTTAGAGAACCAAATCAATGAGAGATTTCTATATTCAAAACATTTGTTTTACAGTTATGGATTGATAAGAAATCTATGAACATTAAGCTATATGGATTACACACACATATATATATTATTCACATAATTTCCACCCTTTATGTAAATCTGAGGAGAAAATATAATCTGCAAATCCAATGTAAATTTTAGTTGATCTCATGGTATTGATTGCAATTGTTATAGGCGTGATCGGATAAAGCATTAACTATATTAGATTATCATGGATTTAAATCATAATATTATATTATGTTACATAATTTATTTTCTAAATTGAATTCTAATAACGTGATGACATTATATACTATTCTTTCACGTTGAGCTGCTCCATATGTATGTGTTGGGGATGAAGGGAGAGGCGAGAAGAGAGAAAATGTAACACCATGAGATTTTAAATGAGGAACATTGTGTTTGATATAATGTATGAAATAAAAAGAAATATTATAAGATAATATAACATCATGAGACTTTATTATATATTTATTTTCAAATAAACTATATTTCTTTGACAGCATGCAATGCATACAACACCTAGTTTGAACAATTCAATATACTCTATTAAAATATTATTATTTAAACATGACCATTATAACCTAGCCATTATGATTCTGTGTTTGAATGGTAACAAAAAAATTGTGAAATTTTTAGGTTATAAACATGTATAAAATAAATTCAATTGTTATGTAATTATTATAACTAGAATAAAGTTTATTTGAATGATAAGGAAATATTTTCTGAAATACTATATTTTTTGGACTCAAAGATTACTCATGCATTATGAACATAATTTAATATTATTTTTCTACAAATTTTAGAAACTTTTCTTGAAAAAATAAATATATTTTATTTAAATATCTATTTAAAAATTATATTAGGGTGAATTTTTGGGCTCTTTCTAAAAAGTTTCATTTTTTAATAAAAAGGTAAAATTTATAAATTTTAATTTAAAACTGACTTATTGTTAAAAAAAATTTATTCAATACTATATATTAAATTTGTTTTAAAGTATATTTAGTAAATACTTATATCTATTAATCCAATTATTTTCATTTTAATCAATTTTATAAAATATTTTGATACAAAAACAATGTAAACTTTTTAACATTTTATATTTGAAAACTCGCTTTCTCATTGTGTTTGTGGGATTAATTTTAAATTAAAATTTTGAACTTTTTGAATGGAATTTTGAAAAACAGATTATTTATTTTTAATCAGAACAAGTTCTATTACATATTAATTTAAATATAATTTTTGACCAAAATTAATAGTTAATAGATGAAAAATTAATTACTATGGTTAATGTTATATATGGGGGTTAAAGTAAAATGATCAGGTTTAAAATAACATAAAAACAAGTATAAAACTTATTTTATAGAAATATTTAAACCATATAATGTTTATGTCTCTATAATTCTCTATTTTGGTCCCATTTTCATGTAAAAAACTTGGGCACAATTATTTTATTAAAAACAATTCAAACGTTCCCTCACCTCACATATAAATGGACACCCCCTACCCTCTCATCCTCACACCTTGAAACCCTATTTATTTGGAAATTATATGATAAAATAATTTCATAAATTCCAAACCCTTATCTTAGAATACTTTTTTTCATTAAACATCTCTAAGAATACATTATGTGTAATCCTAAATAGGTGGTTTGAGAAGAGGTAAAATTTATAACTATTCCTTTTTATTTTATTTCTTATTCCACATTAGAAAAATAAAATTTACATAGGATTATATTAAAAAAAACTAATATCTACCTTGTAGTTATAATTTATTATATTAATGTGCTGAGATATATCCCTCTCATATTCCCTCAACTAGGAAAGATCAAGTCACTTATGCATACGATGGACTACCTCCTCACAAAATGATGTGACACATTTTCCATCAAGACCTCTCACGGTTGGGTATGATGATGAATGTAAATTATATATATGATATTTATAAAATAATTATACCTATGGTGTAATAATATCATATAATTCATTTTTATGTCTATTTTTAGTCCATATAATAACATCGATCATATGTATGGCGAACTGCTACATCACGAAGTGATGTAAATCATTTTTTACTAAATATTTACATAGAAGGTAATAAGAATACATTTAATAAATATAGTTGATAAAAATGATGAAATTATGATATTATGGACATGTTATTCTTCTTTAAATATAATATATATTATTTTATTTCTTATAATGAAAAATTATAATGTAGTTCGTGTACGTGTGGACAATTTCATTCATGAAGGGATTGGCTCTATTTTTATCACCACACTACATAGATGATATATATAATTAAATTTAATGAAATAATCTCTTATTAATGATATTTTTACTATCATGGAAACATAAAATATTAATTACATTCTTTCAATAATGATTATTGAAAAATTTAAGCGTCACACATGTGTTTGTATGGCATAACATCTCTATGATTGTAACATTGTTAAGTTTTTACGACCAAATTTCATGATTGGTTTTGTAATTATAATTGATGTATATATATGATAATTATTTAGTTATTATTTTTCACATTTTATTCAAATAATTTATTGTTTGACTATATTCAACCTACCAAATACATTTTAAACACAAAAGAAAAATATCATTGAAACATCTAATGTATAAATAATTGATTAAGTAATCATTTATAATAGGGTGATAATTGAAAATAAAGGAATAATAAAAATGAAATGGTTATAAATAATGTATATAATAAAAAAAGTAAATTATTTAGGTTTAGAAAAAATTAATGTGATAATTCGAACTCAAGGTAAGGGCTTATCATCTCAATTTTACTTCCTTAATACATAGACCATATTCACCACTTATTTATCTTGTGTGATATATATACTTCATATTTTTTATGATATATCATGAATTAATTTATCTTCATGGTATTAAATTTTTCATTTAAATTTATTTCTTTCAAGGATATTATGATTCAAATGTTACAAAAATGGCAGGGGTTTATTTCACAATGTCATTATTATTCCTGATTTTTGTGTTTATGTCTCCCTTGGAAAACCCATTTCATAGTCCTATCCTAAAATCAATATATTTTTGTATCCTATGGTTATTTATGAAAATTTTAAATTATTATTACCAATTTCTGTAACTTTGGTTATTAAAATAATTAATAAAATGTTTTTAAGAAAACCAAATTTATTTCTCTCATCAGTCGAAACCACTTTTTCTCTCGAAACCATGTTTTAAAAAATATTTTATAATTCTCATATTGATTAATTAAATTAATTTTAACCCATTTTGGACTTTTAAAAAAATTATTAGAAAGAAATATTCTTGTTGGTTTTAAAATGAATCACTTTTCTAAGCATTTTATAGTGAAAAAGGAATATTCTATTTAAGTTATATGAAATTTATGAAATCACCTACCATCGTGATCATAGTTTTTTAAGATTACTTTTAATTTTACAAGGTTATTTTTATATAAATTGGTTTCCCTATTATTCTTGAAATTAATTTTTTTTAAATATATATTCAAATAAATGGGGTTTGATAGTATATTATTAATGTTATTATTTTAAAATAAAAAGGGTTATTTTCAATGAAAGGTTATTTTCATAAGGTATTCTTATAAGTGATGTATAAAAACAATTTTCCATCTAATAAGACATTAATTGATGTTACTTATGCTTTAATATGTATTTTATCCAATGATATCATCCTTATTATTTTAACAAATGGTTTCTAATTTGTTTGACTGGGGGTGTACTAAATTGATATCATTCCTTTTACTCCAGATGGTTAATGATTATTTTTATTCATTTGGTAAAGTATTTAAATTTTATATTAAATTTTAAATAATAATTTTTATTTGAATTATGTTTCACCCCTTTCATATGAGAAATACATTGCACTTAGTATGTGATGGTCGGGGAACACTATAGCCATTCGATGCATCGGTATGTCTCATGAGACAAACTAGATTTGTTTTTGGCTAAGGATTTAACCCTTTATATATATATATATATTGGAAAAATTCCTTGAATGTATTTTTATATCATGGAAAAAAGAATAAACAATATGTTTTAGATGTCCTTAATTATATATTCTATTGTCATGAATTCTATTATTAATATTCCATGTGATTATTTAATAAGTTTGAATATACATGGTTTTGTTTTAAACATAATGTGATTATTAATATGTAATTATTTCAATATCATTTATTCCTACCATATTATACTCATGTTATTGATTAAATGGAATGTGATTAAGTTATTTATGTTTACATATTTATTATTCCGTATTTATTCATTGTTTGTATTGTACTCTTACTCGTACTAAGAATCTGAGCTCAATTATTTCTTATATTTGTTTCCACAGGATACTAGGAATTTATTTTTAATTGATTAAAAGGGATAATATTAGTGTAATAATGGGGTTCTAAATGAAAATAATTTTTTTATTTTATGTTTAATATGTAATGTTAATTTCATGTGCGTATCAAGTTTACTATGACTTCTAAACTATTTTATACTTCAAGATGTGACTCCTTATATCTTATAATAATTTAATTATGTAGATACCATCTTAGGTGTCCTGGGGTTAGGGTCACTATTTTTTGTATCAAAGTATGGTTTAATATAAACCTTATGGATTAGGTTTAGAACAACATTTATTTGTAAAAATTATAATATGATTGACATTGAGGATATGTATAGAAGAACATTTTAATGTATTGGGAAGGAATATATTATTTATTTTTTCATAGAAATAAATCCATTTTATGTTAATAAAAGTGAACATTGTCATGGAAAAGATGTAC
The DNA here is from genome assembly GCA_963277665.1 of Viscum album. Taxonomy (NCBI): domain Eukaryota; kingdom Viridiplantae; phylum Streptophyta; class Magnoliopsida; order Santalales; family Viscaceae; genus Viscum; species Viscum album. The sequence continues at coordinate 198,471,384 of OY728164.1, forward strand.
TTAAGTGTGATAACTCTGAAAAGGGCACATTGGGCTTGACCTTGTCACCATTTGGTACACAAAAACAGGTCTCACTACACACCTAATTTGGAACTCATAAGTGATATTCTTTCCTTAATTCAAATCATATTTTAAATCTATTATAAATAATTTAAAACTAATTTTATCATTTGAAAATAGTCTCAAAAAATCCCATTTTATGATAATGAGTGTAACGACCCGAAATTTTTAAATAAATTTTGTTTCCAAATTTTATGTGTTATTGTTATACTCAACAAAAATGTTTTATTTGATAAACATGATTATAATTAAAATGAGATCGGTGGGTTTTGACTATTATTTAACCATCGGTCAATATGACCGCTGTGAACAAAATGTTTTGATTATTGTCTCTAAATATAAGTAATCTTGGTTAATTATTACAGACAGAAGATTCGATGGCCTCACCTAGTAGTCTTGGACCGATCGAAGCCCATCTAACAGAGCTTGGGAAGGAGGTAGCACCACTGGGCTTTGCTCTAGATCAAATCCAAGCCGAACTTCATCATGTGAAGCTGGAACGGAATCGCCTTCGTGAGAAGTTCAAACTGATAGAAATTACTACTCGGGCAATGTTGACTGAGCCGCCCCAAGCTTCTATCACCCTAGCACACCTTACTCTTAGGTCCTATGCTGGTATTATAAGGGGTTATGTAATGAGACCGTAACTACCTTGCGTAATCCTTGTTTTAAATAAAAATTGGGATTTCTTCTTATGATGAAGTTTATGAATTTTGAAATGACCGGATAAATATAGTATGCATATTTTTGATGAATTTTAGAAAAAGGATATTTTAAATATGTGTATGTAAACCCTAAATAATTAAAAATGTGTAATGATTTTCCAAAAATGGTCTTTTGCAATTATGTTTAGTACTAAATTTAGAGTCTAATAAGATCAACTTGATTTTTGATGAATAGTAAATTATGAATAGTGATTTTATGATTAGGATTAGTAATATGACCAAATGGATTAGTAATCTCACTTAAAGAATGTTTTACAATAATCTAGGCACCTTGATTAAGTAATGTGATTCAATAAAATAGTTAAATAACGGTTTCATTAATTATTATTCAAGTATTAGTTTTTTCGGGTGAATAGTGTTTTTTAATTAAAAATTTAATTAAAAATAATTAGAAAATTATTTTTATAAAAATGACTTTATTTTTGAACTCAGTGCATCGATATTATGTTATGGTAATTTTTGGGGTTTTTTATGAAAAAAATGAATTTTCGAGGAATAGTGTTTTTATTTAAAAATTAAATTAAAAATATTTAGAAAATTATTTTTCTAAAATGGATTTCATTTTTGAAATCAGAGCATTGATATTTGGTTAATGTGAAATTTTGGGATTTTTTTGAGAAAGTTGAATTTTCAGTGAATAGTAAAAATACAGTTTTAGGGTTTCGGTATGTTTAATGACATCATAACGGTGTCATGATGATGTCATGAGATCTTTTGAGGGTTGGCCGGCCAAGGGTGATGAATTATTGTTTTGGGGGCCCCATGTGGCCTAACTCCATGATAAATGACAAGGGAGAGCACATGGGTTTGAGAAAAGCACATGTGAGGTGTCCCTTGGCCATTAATGCCTTGTCCCCTCACTTTCCCTATAAATACCAAGCCCTCCTCTCATCCATTCGACTCCCCACTCATTCCCAACGAATTTCTGGTCTCATTACCTCCAAAGGAGTCCTCCCAAGGTTCCCCCAAGCCCTCAAGGTCCCAACCTTTGAGGTTTAAGAGTTACATTTTAAGGTAAGGGATCCGACCTCTCTCTTTCTTTTCAAGTAATCTCTTTTATGTCTTTTCTTTTATACTCCATGTTCTTATGTTGGAGGATGTTCTTTTATATTCATCCTAATTCCTATTTCATGTTCATATGATGAGAGACCCCCCCTGCTCTCATCAATTCGTTTTAAGAATGTTTAAGTGGCGTCGTTAGGCTGCCGAATTTTTAAGGGATTCTTTCACCTTCCTCGTTTTCAAGTTCTATTTTCATTCAAGTCTTTCATGTTCCTTTTTATTATGTTGGGGTATGATCTCTAAATTATCATACTGATATTTTATGATCATATGATGAGAGACCCCATTTGATCTCTTCAATTCAGTATTTTGAAGTTTTAAGTGGCGTCGTTAGGCTGTCGAATTTTTAAGTGGTTCTTCACCCTTCTCGTTTTGAAGTTCTACTTTCATGTCAATTATTTCAAGTTCCTTTTTGTTATATTGGGGTATTATCTCTATATATATCATACTGGACTCTTATGTTCATATGATGAGAGACCCCATTTGATCTCTTCAAATCAGTATTTTGATGTTTTAAGTGGCGCCGTTAGGCTGCCGAATTTTTAAGTGGTTCTTCACCCTTCTCGTTTTGAAGTTCTACTTTCATGTCAATTCTTTCAAGTTCCTTTTTGTTATGTTGGGGAATTATCTCTATATCTATCATACTTAACTCTTATGTTCACATTATGAGAGATCCTATTTGATCTTTTTAAATCATTTTTTTTGATGTTTAAGTAACGTTGTTAGGCTGCCGAACTTTCATAAGAGAAATCTATTTTTTTCTTCCTTCCATGTTTTTAATTTCAAATGGTATGTCCTTGAAATTTCATTACCATGATCATGTATCCTTCTTATTCTGTCCATGTACTATTTTATGGGCCATTTATGAATGTTTGACCCATTTTACCTCTCTTTTAATGTCTTCTAAAACCTCAGAACATTGTCGTTATGCTGCATAATTTCTGTCTCAAAATGTCTATCTCTTTTTCTAAAGTCCTTTTATTTTATTAAGTGAATACTCAAAGCTCTTTCTTATAAATGGGTATTCACATATATACCAAAATGTTCTATTTTAAATTCTGGGATTTACATACATGAGACCCACATTCCTTTTCTGTGGGTTTTAAAGTGATATAAAGATCATGTCTTTAAAGCAGTTTTTAAAAAGTTATGATTATGAAATGAAACCCATTTCCTTTATGCTATATGGGTTATTTATGAAATGTTTGATGATGATATATGTGGATCACATGATAATAAAGGCAAATTTAAGGGTGCGCCCTGATAGCGCTCCAATGAATTGGGTAATGATGTAACCACTAGAGATTACAATTTTCACGATACCTTGGTGAATAACCTTGGTAATTTTAAAATGACACCTTGGGGATGGACCTTGGTGATATGTTAATGATTGTCTATGTTAAATGATGTAGACACATCTTCAAGTTATGAAAAAGTTTTATTTTTGTTATGATATGCCTCATGATTTCATTTTCATGCATTAAAGTTCTTTTCATGACTTTATTGATGTATCTCAAGTTCATATGTAAAATGTTTCACTTGTTTCCCTTGCTGGGCCTTCTGCTCACCCTTCCTTTTGATGTATGTCCCCAGGTTATGAGATGCAGTAATGAGCCTAGGGTGAACATGAGGAGAAGCCTTTCAAGTGTTTAACAAGAATGTTTTTTTTTGTTTCATGTTTTATGTTCCTTGTTTCCAAGACACTAAACCTTAAAGATCCTCAGTTCCGTGTAATGGAATGAAAAGTTATGTTATAAAAAGACGGGATGCTATAGTTGGTATCAAAGGATAGTTTAGTTATTTGTGGAAATTAGGATATGAAAACTCTAGGAGGAACCCTATAGAAAAGTTTAATATAGGAAATCTTCCTGGTATTTTGGTGAGTATTGAGTAAGGGGTTGCCAAGCAAATACATCCCTGTCTAGATACGAGCAGGTAGAGGTGGCTCTGGCACAGATGTACATAGGGGTAAAACCCGAAAACACCGCTTTGAGCTAGTATCGAACGGGAACTGGTACACGACAACGGGCCTTGCTTCACTCTTGGTTACGACACTCCCGGGGGATATGCTTTGGTAAATTCAAAAGCTTGGTATGAACCATTGTTAAAGGAACAAAGATAAAATAAAATTAAGGTTCACATAAGAATATATGATCATTCATAACCTAGATGGGAACCTAGGAGATCACAAGTTAGGGTATACCTTTCATATACAAGTTATCCTTATATGCTTTCAGTTCCTTTTCATGATTATTAGCTAAGTACTTAAGCCCCTAATTTGGCTTTCTCTTCTTAGTTAATGGTGGGAAATGGAAGAACATGTTCCGAAAACCAATGTGATAGGAAATGCGACGATTTTCGTATTAATATGACAGGGATGATTAGGGGATTAAAATATGATTATTATTTTGGAAGACGTTCATTATTTTGGGAACCATATTTGATCGAGGTAAATAGATTACTACGGTATTTTCATTGAGGAGTAAGGTTGACTTATATTTTGAAGAATCGATGAATTTAAGGTGAACTTATAGTAATTTAGGTTACTTATGGGAATGACTAACCTATCTTGGGTAAAATATGTTTAGGTTAGCTACTTTTTTTATAAGATGTTAGGAGTGGTTGATGTTGTCTGGAGATGAACAATGAAGTTGTTTTGGAAGACTATGTTATCAAATCCTTATTGTATTTGGGTTTCAATCTTAGTTTGGTTTGTTTTGAGGAATTTTAAGGACCGTTATTTATGGAATAGTCTATGATGAACTTTGGGTAGTACCATGGAACTTTGATGATTTAAAAGTAGTTTCCATTCCTATGAGATTCTTTCTTTTTGAAGAGTTGTTTTACCTTAACCTTTCTGTTTTTGGGATAATGTTTAAAGATAGAAGAAATAGATAGTTAATCTTTTGTAGATTATGTGATTCTATAGAAGATGATTCTTGTGCTTTTATGAGACCAAGTGTTTTTGAATTCTCATCATTTGGAGAAAATATTAGTGTTGGTAGGGACTTGTTAAAGGATGAAACTCTACTTGAAGGTAGGTATATTTTCTTATGTTTTTGTTCTATGTAGTAAATGAAATCCTCAAAATTATGAAAAGAAACGTAAAACAAAAATGTTGTTGGTTTACGTTTCCTACTAGGTAATCAAAGACCGTTTACACACATCATAAGTTTGGGATTTTCTCATGGTTAACTTTCTCATAATCATGTTCTCTATCACTCTCCCTCAGAACTTGACCCTTTGTTTTCTCCTCCATGTCCATGTTTTCCTACATGGAACCCTAGTGTGGGTTAACTCGGGTGACCTTTGTACTTCCCTTTATTTATTTTAAAGTAATAGTTTTACTGACTCCTTTTCCGATGTGGGACTTTCAATGAAATTTCAAAACCCAATTTTAAAATTGCGAGGACGCAATTTCTTAAGGGGGGAAGATTGTAACGACCCGAAATTTTTAAATAAATTTTGTTTCCTAATTTTATGTGTTATTGTTATACTCAACAAAAATGTTTTATTTGATAAACATGATTATAATTAAAATGAGATCAGTGGTTTTTGACTATTATATAACCATCGGTCAATATGACCGCTGTGAACAAAATGTTTTGATTATTGTCACTAAATAAAAGTAATCTTGGTTAATTATTATAGAAAGAAGATTCGATGGCGTCACCTAGTAGTCTTGGACCGATCGAAGCCCATATAACAGAGCTTGGGAAGGAGGTAGCACCACTGGGCTTTGCTCTGGATCAAATCCAAGCCGAACATCATCATGTGAAGCTGGAACGGAATCGCCTTCGTGAGAAGTTCAAACTGATAGAAATTACTACTCGGGCAATGTTGACTGAGCCGCCCCAAGCTTCTATCACCCTAGCACACCTTACTCTTAGGTCCTATGCTGGTATTATAAGGGGTTATGTAACGAGACCGTAACTACCTTGTGTAATCCTTGTTTTAAATAAAAATTGGGATTTCTTCTTATGATGAAGTTTATGAATTTTGAAATGACCGGATAAATATAGTATGCATATTTTTGATGAATTTTAGAAAAATGATATTTTAAATATGTTTATGTAAACCCTAAATAATTAAAAATGTGTAATGATTTTCAAAAAATGGTCTTCTGCAATTATGTTCAGTACTAAATTTAGAGTCTAATAAGATCAACTTGATTTTTGATGAATAGTAAATTATGAATAGTGATTTTATGATTAGGATTAGTAATATGACCAAATGGATTAGTAATCTCACTTAAATAAAGTTTTAAAATAATCTAGGCACCTTGATTAAGTAATGTGATTCAATAAAATAGTTAAATAACGGTTTCATTAATTATTATTCAAGTATTAGTTTTTTCGGGTGAATAGTGTTTTTTTAATTAAAAATTTAATTAAAAATAATTAGAAAATTATTTTTATAAAAATGACTTTATTTTTGAACTCAGTGCATCGATATTATGTTATGGTAATTTTTGGGGTTTTTTCTGAAAAAAATGAATTTTCGATGAATAGTGTTTTTATTTAAAAATTAAATTAAAAATATTTAGAAAATTATTTTTCTAAAATGGATTTCATTTTTGAAATCAGAGCATTGATATTTGGTTAATGTGAAATTTTGGGATTTTTCTGAGAAAGTTGAATTTTCAGTGAATAGTAAAAATACAGTTTTAGAGTTTCGGTATGTTTAATGACATCATAACGGTGTCATGATGATTTCATGAGATCTTTTGAGGGTTGGCCGGCCAAGGGTGATGAATTATTGTTTTGGGGGCCCCATGTGGCCTAACTCCATGATAAATGACAAAGGAGAGCACATGGGTTTGAGAAAACCACATGTGAGGTGTCCCTTGGCCATTAATGCCTTGTCCCCTCACTTTCCCTATAAATACCAAGCCCTCCTCTCATCCTTTCGACTCCCCACTCATTCACAACGAATTTCTGGTCTCATTACCTCCCAAGTAGTCCTCCCAAGGTGCCCCCAAGCCCTCAAGGTCCCAACCTTTGAGGTTTAAGAGTTACATTTTAAGGTAAGGGATCTGACCTCTCTCTTTCTTTTCAAGTAATCTCTTTTATGTCTTTTCTTTTATACTCCATGTTCTTATGTTAGAGGATGTTATTTTATATTCATCCTACTTACTATTTCATGTTCATATGATGATAGAACCCCCCCTCCCTTTCTCTCATCAATTCGTTTTAAGAATGTTTAAGTGGCGCCGTTAGGCTGCCGAATTTTTAAGGGATTCTTTCACCTTCCTCGTTTTCAAGTTCTATTTTCATTCAAGTCTTTCATGTTCCTTTTTATTATGTTGGGGTATGATATCTAAATTATCATACTGATCTTTTATGATCATATGATGAGAGACCCCATTTGATCGCTTCAATTCAGTATTTTGAAGTTTTAAGTGGCGCCGTTAGGCTGCCGAATTTTTAAGTGGTTCTTCACCCTTCTCGTTTTGTTGTTCTACTTTCATGTCAATTATTTCAAGTTCCTTTTTGTTATATTGGGGTATTTTCTCTATATATATCATACTGGACTCTTATTTTCATATGATGAGAGACCCCATTTGATCTCTTCAATTCAGTATTTTGATGTTTTAAGTGGCGTCGTTAGGCTGCCGAATTTTTAAGTGGTTCTTCAGCCTTCTCGTTTTGAAGTTCTACTTTCATGTCAATTCTTTCAAGTTCCTTTTTGTTATGTTGGAGAATTATCTCTATATCTATCATACTTAACTCTTATGTTCACATGATGAGAGATCCTATTTGATCTTTTTAAATCATTTTTTCTGATGTTTAAGTAACGCCGTTAGGCTGCCGAACTTTCATAAGAGAAATCTATTTTTTTTTCTTCCATCCATGTTTTTCATTTCAAATGGTATGTCCTTGAAATTTCATTACCATGATCATGTATCCTTCTTATTCTGTCCATGTACTATTTTATGGGTCATTTATGAATGTTTGACCCATTTTACCTCTCTTTTAATGTCTTCTATAACCTCGGAACATTGCCGTTATGCTGCAGAATTTCTGTCTCAAAATGTCTATCTCTTTTTCTAAAGTCCTTTTATTTTATTAAGTGAATACTCAAAGCTCTTTCTTATAAAGGGGTATTCACATATATACCAAAATGTTCTATTTTAAATTCTGGGATTTACATACATGAGACCCACCTTCCTTTTCTGTGGGTTTTAAAGTGATATAAAGATCATGTCTTTAAAGCAGTTTTTAAAAAGTTATGATTATGAAATGAAACCCATTTCCTTTATGCTATATGGGTTATTTATGAAATGTTTGATGATGATATATGTGGCTCACATGATAACAAAGGCAAATTTAAGGGTGCGCCCTGATAGCGCTCCAATGCATTGGGTAATGATGTAACCACTAGAAATTACAATTTTCACGATACCTTGGTGAATAACCTTGGTAATTTTAAAATGACACCTTGGGGATGGACATTGGTGATATGTTCATGATTGTCTATGTTAAATGATTTATCCACATCTTCAAGTTATGAAAAAGTTTTATTTTTATTATGATATGCCTCATGATTTCATTTTCATGCATTAAAGTTCTTTTCATGACTTTATTGACGTATCTCAAGTTCATATGTAAAATGTTTCACTTGTTTCCCTTGCTGGGCCTTCTGCTCACCCTTCCTTTTGATGTATGTCCCCAGGTTATGAGATGCATTTATGAGCCTAGGGTGAACATGAGGATAATCCTTTCAAGTGTTTAACAAGAATGTTTTTTTTTGTTTCATGTTTTATGTTCCTTGTTTCCAAGACACTAAACCTTAAAGATCCTCAGTTCCGTGTAATGGAATGAAAAGTTATGTTATAAAAATAAGGGATGCTATAATGAGATTATCTATGCATATGTTTCCAAATTAGGTTAATTGTTTCACTAGTTTATGGATTATAAATTATATTTCATAATGTTATAATCTGATATAGTGTATATCATTATTCAGAAATGGAGTCAAATAAAAGTAATGTAAACATTACCAATGAAATTATCCATATAGGGATATCCATCCAGGACAAGATAATGAAGCTATTGTTAGAAATATAGATAGAAGTGGTCAAATTATAACCATATTGGTGCAGATGACTCTGATTATGAGTAATAACCCTTTATGTATGCAGTTTCCTACTGATCTACCACATAGTGTAATGATATTAGACCACTTAATGCATCTTAAACCTATATAATTCATTTCAAATACAAATCCATTTTTAACTGAGAAATTGATAAGTTCCATAGAGAAGATATTTATATCTCTATAAATTAGTGAAAGGAAGAAAACTATAATGGTAGTTTATCATCTCTCTAGAGATGCAGTTATATGGTGGTAAATAATTCAAAAAACTAAGTTTGAGGATTATATAGAAATCTGGAAGTGTAAGGATTTCAATTTACTCTTCACAAAAAAATCTTGATCCTAATATAGAAAGAAGAGGATAGTATTTTTATGTTTAAATTTGACTTTATTAGTTTTTTAGGGAATGTTGTGGACTACGTATGTAATCCAGAGAGAAGGATTGATCATTTAATTGATGATATTAAGCCAATACATCAAAGGAAAATATTCTCCCAAAAATTCTAACCATTCAAGGAAATAGAATCATGTACTATTAATACATAGAAATAATTCTCCAAGTCTTATGGAACCAAAGGTGTGTAAGAGAATAATAGTATATCAAAGAAAAAAATAGATTTAGGGGATAAGGGAAAGATGTATTTTCTAAAAGGTGATACTTGGGGATGGAAAATCCTTGGTACATGCATATATGGAAAAAGATTTTTCTTCATGTGTTGCTAAAAAAACACCATGCATGTCATTTTAAGGGAATGAAATAATATTCCAATGCGTAATTTATCCACTATAATGGGATGGGTCATTATTAAAATTAATTTCTAAAGATTCAAGGAAACATAGCTCAAAATAAGATAAGGGGTCGAGGTCAAGAAAAATTTATTACTACAGATGAGTTTAAATGATTAATATTATTGTTTTTGAATTCAAGAATTATTTCATTTGTGTATTTTATAAATGATATCATACTCATAAGAATTATGATATGTTTAAGGATTGTACTGTGATACCTTTTCACTATGGATTTTAAATCATATGTTAAATGGTATAGATGTCTAATAAAAAAGAATCAATGTAGGTTTAATTTATTGGAAAACTAAATATTGTGGTAAATAAAACCTTATTATGTTAGTAATGTTGGTATAATTATTTTGGAATAAAAATATTATTTATATAGATAATGTAAATTGGATAATACTTACTACCTCATAACTGATAAATGATTTTTTGATAAAGTTTTTAAATCTATAACTGATGGAGTTGAAATCATTTTTGGATTTATGTTAGATATCTAATCATATATGTTTTTCAAGTAATAGGTAATAATGCTTGTTTTTAATATGGTTTTATGTTAATTAAGGATATTACCATGTTTCAAGAGAATACATGATGAAGGTATTCACATGTTTAGTATGCAATGATTAGGTGATAAATTTTTGAGTATCAAGGATAATTTGATTTTGGACATTTAGTGACCTTATTTTTAATGTTTTGGATCTTAATATTTTCATAGGGCTATAAAGTTATATATTTAAGTAATGGTTTAAGTTGAAATTTTCAAGAGGTTTTAGAGATTAATGTATTATTTCACTATATAAAGATCTTTATATTATATAAACATTGGTAACCACTTTTCTATAATAATTGATAGAGATTAAAGGAATGACTTATCATGGTAATTTGGATCTTACATTAATTTAAAATAAAAAATTTCTGCTTCAGGCATAATTGTTTTTTGGATATTCATCTCTTGGATTAAGGGATGAAATGGAAATTAATCAAATCATAACCTAAGGTTGAAATTATTCTTATAAAATATAAAACTATTATATATAATAATTTATATTCATATATTTTATTGTAATTCCTCAACTCCAGAAAAAAGGATATTGTAACAAAATTTTATCATCATACTTTCATTTTTTTTATGAATTGATGGCCTTTTAAATCATTACAGATTTATACTTTTTAAGTCATTACCATTCCATTGAACATTTACTTTATTTTGGTCAATGACCTCTACCACTTTCTATATTTATATATTCTTTTCATCCATTTTTATATCTTCACATGTCACCTATGTTCCCCAGTATAAAAACTGATTTATGTGTTATTCTTTATGAAAATTTTAATTACTTTTATTATTTATTGATTTGAATTTTTATTATCCCCATTTACGATATGTGTTTTCAATAATAGTATTTTCAAATTTCAAACCATCGATAATCGATATCAATATTAAATTGTGAGGACATGATTTATTTATAGAGGGTAGAATGTAAAACCCTAAGATTTTAAAAGAGGAATATCATGTTTGATATAATTTGTGAAATGGGAAACCAATATTGGAATAAAATATAAAACAATTATATGTTGTGATGTATTCATTTTTAAATAGATTATATCACTTTGACAGCTTGAAATACACGTAACACCAGGTTTGAATGAAACATGATACCCTTATAAAATATTTTTATTTAAACATGAAAACTATAACATCGCAATTAATATTTTGGATATGAATAATAATAACTAATTTGTGAAAATATTATGTTTTATACTTTTATAAAATAAACTCAATTGTTATCTATTGATTATAAATAAAATAATAATAATTGGAAATAAAAACAAATATTTTCTCAAAAACTCCATTTTTCTGAAAGGAGGATTAGTCATGCATTGTAAAGATAATTGAAAATTGATTTTACTCACATTTAGAAAATGTATATTTAAAAAATAAACTCCATTTATGAAATCATAATATCAAAATTATGTTATTGTTATTTTTGGGGATTTTTTAGAAAACAATTCATTTTATTTATTAATAGTAAAAAATATTGTATTTTAATTGAGATAAGAATTTTCAAAATTAGTTATAACATTAGATAATATTTTAAATTTATTTTAAAGTAAAATTAATTCAAAATTATATTTAATAATAAAATTTAAATCATTGGAATAAATTTTAATTTTAATTTTTTTATAAAAATATGGATTTTTTTAGTATTTTGTCTTTGAAAACTGGTTTTCTCATCGTGTCTATGGGAATACTTATAAATTAAAATTTTCTATTTCATTAAATGGATTTTTAAAAATAGATTCCATATTTAGAATAATAAAAATATATATTACTTAATAAGGTCTACTTAATATTTAACCAAAATCAATAGTGAAAATAGTAAAAAATAATTATCATAGTTAAGGAAAAATGGATTTACCACAGGCGTTAAACAAACAATATAAGGGTGAAAATGAAATAAAAACATGTATAAAACCATTTTTTATCCATATTGAGACCTTATCATCACAACTACAAAATTAGGATAGTCCACTATTTGACACCATGGAAATATTCCCTAAAACCATGGTTGTAGCCTATAGCCACGATTTGGATAAATTGTGGGAATTTTTTCCATTGGAAAATGGTCTCAATACAACCTCCCTTTAAATCATTAAAATAATACATATATTTCAATAGATTGTACCATAGAAACATCTTGATATAATGGTTAAATTGTGGCTATTAAATCTTACTTCCAATGTATAAACCATGCTAGTAGACCATTTATTGCAACAATTTAATCCATGGCAATAACCAGAGATAGCCATTGTTAAACCATGGCTATTAAATCCTACTAACCTGGTTTAAACTGTGTTATAAATCTATATATTATTTTGTTTTAAACAGTCGAAATTAATATATATTTCACTAGTTATATAATGGATATTAAATAATACTTACATAGTTTAAACTATGGTAGTAGGCCATCTAGTTCCATGATTTAAATCATGGAAATATGGTACCCACATTCCAACACACCCACCCCTTATAGAATACCAAATACACAACCTTCCACCACCTGCAACATCAAATTTACACAATTTTTTTAAAAACATATAAAAAAATATAATACATATTAATTTATCATTTTATAAAAAAAGTTATAAATATATAATTACAAAATCTATGAATAATGTATATCAACAATGTACTATGAATCCTCATAATCTTTGTCATATCTATCAACACTATCAACATGTGTGTGAATACCACATGCATCTTATCCATCATCATCAATAAACCAATCATCATTTTCCTTTCCAAAAGAATCACCATCATCACCACTAGCATCGTCACCATCCCCATAAATTGAGTAAAAATTTGATAAGCATCCATCAACTATTTCTCACCCTATGGTAAAAGGGAAGAACATACAGTTTAAAGTAAATAGAAATTGCAGACATTCATGTAGAAAAATAAAAATATTTGTATCAATTTAACTACTTCCCAGTACCAAGTATAGATAATCCAAAGGTAGAAAAACATAAACTCCATTACCCAAATGCACCACTTCACAAAAAAATTATCAAAAAATAACTAGGGAGACATCATTTAATATGTAAAAAATATGAAATGATTTTTTAAAATAAAATTTTAATCATTTAACTTTGATAGTGGGATATTTATTTAATTATTTATTTTTATGGAATTTAAGTTGGAATATATTCTATTGATGGGCCTATCATAGTGGGAGAAGAATTAATTGTTGGATCTATACTATCCCACCGAGGTTATTGGATAAAATTAAGTTTGAGAGTGAATTTATGAGAATTATTCTAACACTATACATTTTCTATAAATTTAAATAGGTAGGATGATTCATTTTCATCGTCTCAAGATTGATCTTAAGAAATCCATGCATAGTGAATTAGATTTAAAATCAATGGATATCAAATAATATCTATGTTTTTGTTTAGGATTATAGGTGTTATGTGGTTATATTCAATCCTTTCACTAGTTTTTGTGAGTGTTCAGACCACCATTCATTGCACGTGTGTCTATTCTTATATTGATGGAATCTAATTTATGAGAACTCCTACTGGAGGCATAGAGTTGTTCTAAATTTAGGTTAAATGAGTGACTTTTTCACTACAATAGATATGTTTTAGAGAATTTTGTTTATTAAAATGGTTAGCGATAATATATAGTTCTTCTCCCTAATGAACGAGGAACTTGGTCACATGGGGGATGGACTCATTCAAGATGGATACACACATAAAGAGTTGTGTCTACTAAAATGGTATCTAATAGTCCATTTCAGATTTATGGTTGAGGATGAATACTAAACTGGGTCATGTAGATCTATTAGTATTAATTGGGGATTTTTTTATCATGAGATGTCAATACTAGTGTTATTTGTGGGGGCCAGTTTTATAGATTTTAGGCCAACTATTTCGTGTTTAGGTTCCCCTCACTCCATAATTTTATGTTCTTATAATGAAAATTTTGGTTGTCTTTGAAGTGGTGTGTGGATAGTCTTGTGCAAGATATATTTTTTAATTTGGTTCATCAGTGATCATTGGTCGTGTGTAGGATGAAATGTAGAATATGGTGGGTTGTAGAAAATTTTAATTTAGAGAAAAGAAATTCATTTTAGAGCATTCTAGAATTAAATATTAAAAACAAATTCCTTGAAACACCACCACAATCTAAGGAATAATCCTTTATACTAACTATAACCTATAGTAGATGTAATAAAATATAAATCTTTTATTGAGGGGAGACTTCTTCTCATTCAAATTAATTTTTTTTCTCTTCTTCTATCTAAAGAACTCGTATCATAATGTCTTTTTGAGAACTATTGTATGCATGAATCATGCCTAATTTTTTAGAGATAAATCATGGTTCTTCGTGTGTGTGAAAGATCTTACATCATCTATCAGTTGTTTTATTTGAAACACAACCAATCAATTTAAATTTCTATTTAGGTGTTATTTTATCAAAAGTAGAATACAATATCTATTGATGTAATTTATTTTTATTTCTTACTAAACATTAGAAGTAAATTCTATAATGACCATGATTTTTTCGATTTACTCAACGTTTTGATAATTAAATCTCAATTTCAAATAATTTTATCATAATTCATTACGTTTTACACATTTTAACAATTCGGTGGGTTTATTTTTTTTAAATGCTTAACTGTTTTATTTTCTTTATATAATATGAATTATTGATTTTCTGTGAAATATATTAGTAAATTCATTATTACCATGTTTGGTTCTATTAGTAATACCATTGTTTAATAAAACCAATTATGTTTTATTCTAAGAATAAATGTTCCTAATTTTTTCATACAATATTGGATATAGGGAGTCTGAATATAGAAACATGTCTCTTATGTTATATATTTCGTAATCATTTAATACTATTAAATAAAACTTTATTTATGAATTATTTTACATGTATAGTCTTTCAAAAATATTTATAAAGTTAAAAATTATTTTCCCTCATGTAAATGCGTGGGATTTGATGTATTTTTTTATATTTCCAAATAATTTGTTGATTAAGAATTACAAAAAATTAATATAATACAATTTTCATGTATAATTTAACCATGGTATATTTTATAACTAGTAATAAAACATTTGTAAAATTAGTTATTAAAAAATTAAATTAATATAGAGGATCAAAATTAAAGAAAAAAATTTAATTTTTTTTGTAAAACTTTTAAAAAACTTCTTTGATTGAAAGTACGGAATCCAAATCATACAATGTCAGCATAGAAGTAGGATAATCCTATTTGAGGTGAATCATAATTGTAAAATTCAATAAATACATTTACATTATAAAAAAAGTAAAAATGGAAATTGTAAACAAAACATAATATTATTTGACAAATGCTTTGAGTTTTCATAAAATGATAGATAATTCACTTAATAAATTGTTCATATTAGTACAATAAATACTTTTTATTTTCATTGAAAATGATGTAAGGATGAAAATATTTATAATAACTAATGAATTGTAAGGTTAATATAAAATTTAAATGGGTTTTAAAATTTATAATGATAGGAAACCCCTACAATCTATAAAATTTGTATCCTTATAGATTGTTTGGATTCAGATTGTATTGTTATAAAAAATAAATTTTATCATTCAAAAATTGAAAATGTATTAGAAGAATTTACTGAATTTATATAAATGGAGGGTTATATGTCAAGAATTCAACATTGATTAATTAATATTCATGAAAATCCAATGCAGTATCAATCATAAATAATATTTTTAAGGAATATACTCAGTGAATGTAGAATTTTATAGTTTCATTATATAATGTATAAATAATAGTGTAAAACATTTTTTATAGTACCTTTATATTTACATTTGATCTTTCATACTATAAAATATTCAATATGTCATTTGAAATGAAAAAAAACATTGAAGTACTATTAATAAAAGTGGTATAATTACTTCATTTTCTTATACAAGAGTATCATCTATAAAAGAAGTCGCTTGAATTTATTTTTTTAGAGGGAAGATGTCTATTGTGGACATTGAAATCTAAAATCTCAATAGTCATGAGTGGTGTTTTATGTTTCAATGCAATGAGCTCAGCAAGAAAACAAAATTCATTATTATCCATCAATGTATATTTATTTATTATTAATCTTAATAAAAAGTATAGAAATTATATAAAGAAAAATACTAATAAGTTAACTGAATAAGACAATTTCTTAGAATATATATAAATTTTAGTACGAATTGGTATAATTGTTTCACAAATAGGACAACAAACACTGATCTAGTATCATCACTGACCAACAGTTGCAGTCGATATCTACAATAATATATAATTAATTTGGAATAACTTATAGAATATAATAAGTAATATTTTCATGTTCTCATGGAAATTTTTCATAATGAAATACATTACAGAGCTCTTAAATCAATTCATAAAAAATAATAGTTATATAAAAACCAGTTTTCTTCCAAAGACATGTTCTATAGTATTCAAACATCATATTTATGTTACTAAAAAAATATAGAATATTATAAAATAAAATTCATTTTTATATAAGATTTTAGTTTAAAGAACACATAAGTATTTGAATGAATACATGAAAAAGACTACTAAATCAAACTTAAAGGTGGACTGTACCAAATTATGGATTTCCAATACAGCTGTAATGGGTTCCTATAACAAATTGTGTCCAAGGAATGGAACTTGTACACATGGTTTATAGTGAAAGAAATGATACTTGTATTAATATTTTATTGTAAATGAAATTCTAGAATTTATTATATATAAAATGGGGAGATTATGTTAAATGAAATTATAAACAATTGTAAGGATAAAAATTGAAAGCATATATTGAAAAATAAAATCAAATTAATGTAATTAAAATAAAAACTAATATAGGTATAAAATAATTTTTAAGATTATGAATATTAAAAATAATAATTCATAATGAAAATTTATAGTTTTATAATAAATTCAATATTCCAAAATCCACTTCCCATTTAAAATATTTAATATATACTATCTAGAAGCATGAACTGCTTCATGGTAAAAATTCAAAGTTTCCAAACAAAGGATAGTATTTACATTATATAAGGAATATTAGATAGGAATGTAAGATTGTGGTAGATTTTTTATATCTCTTAGAAATTAAAATATTGTGGGAAGGATAAATATTTGAAACTATACTATCTGAATTCTAAAAAAAATTATTAGCGACTTTGAGAATAAAATGAGGTTAATTTATATAGTGCTTGTTAAAACTGAAAGGAAAAATACTCAGAATCTATTGGAAAAAAAGTTATTTTCATATAATAAACTATAATTATATTATAAATATATTAAAATTTAAAATAAATTTACAACATATTATAGTTTATAATAATAATTATTGCATTCTAATAAGAAAAATTCAAATATAACTATTTTGTGAATAATTAATTTTGATTCATATATCAAATCCAATGAAATATATAATTTTACACCTAAATGAATACTATTTAAAAGAAATTAGATTAAAACTATATATTATAGTGTTATTTATTAATATAAAATAGTGTTTAATACTTTTAATATTGTACATAAATTTGTAGTATGAAATTTCATAGTAGTACTGGAAGATATCTCTCATAATGACTAATGATTCCAACTTATTTAAAAAAAAATAGTGTATATTATTTGAATATTTCATATCAATTATAGGTTGAAAGTTTATATTAATTTAAAGTGAAATTTTTTTATTTTTTTCTAAAATTATAGAGTAAAATATAAATTTTTTATGACAGATAGCCAAGCAGATCATCGATCATTAGATATAGTAAATTACTTAATAGTTTGTAATTATTAATATTTATCATATTGAATATATATAATTAATGATATAAGTACATACAATAAAATTGAATATAATATATATATTTATATAGATATATCATAGTATGAAAATAAGTACAAAAATGTAAATATTTCAAATGGAATTATAACAATACACATTCTCAGTTCATTGTGTATTAAAGTTTCTCCTAGAATATTCTTTTTAATGCTAAAATAAATGAATCCAAAAATAAATTATGGAAAATGAACATAAATTTAAAATTATAAAATAACCAAATCATCAAGGGATTCTTTGAAAAACTCATTGCAGACTCGTTCCTCATGTTATGTGCCAGAACCATTGTCAAATATCTTAACTCTAGTAATCATAAAAAAAATTTCTACAATACAGTATCAACAACATGACTTCATAATTTGAATAACTTAATTCATAAATTCATAGAAATTTTTTTTATATGATGATTTTTTAATCATCCTAGATATACTTATAGGGCAATACAGACTCCTGAGGATGAAGTGGATTTTTTTTAAAAAAACATAGAGAAAAATAAGTATTAAACTTCAAAAATGTAATAAGTTGTTTGATATATTTATTTATATAAGAAATAAATTTTATATAAAATCAAGGATTGTTTTACAGATATAAATTATTCGTATGTTAAACATTTTTTATATAAAAATAAAAAAATAATTACATTTTTAAATTATTCATATTGTATAATTCATAAATCCATCACCACTTTGCCCTAAAAAATCAGCAACCATAAAATAAGAAATAAACATTTTGTCATGTATTATAAATATAACATGTGTTGGTAGTCCATGTAAATTAACACCCAAAAAACCTTGTATTAAGTCACTTATGTAGACTTTACTAGTAATCATAATGTATAGGAAAACCTAATGTGTTAAATTAAATTAAAAAACTATATCATTACATTTCAAGAACATACCATCCATCATTCATTCTCATTATCAATAAAATAATTCCCTCATTATTCCCCTACGACTACAAATAGCATAAAAACATGGGATTGAAAATGAAAAAAATATAGTATGTATAACAGCTGCAAGAAATTTCAATATATGATTCGAAATGAAAACAATTACAACCCAAGTGATTCATATGTTGCTATAAACAGAAAAACATCAGTTTGAAAATTTTGGAATCATTACATACTTAATAAGTGAAAAAATGACTATGAAGACATGTGTAATATGAACCACATGTTTTAGTGAGAAAAATAGATTTTATCTCTTCATAATTTCTCAATACTGGAATTCATGATTAGTGGGCCCCCAAGTCACTTTCAAAAGCAAGTTGCATTTTTGTTTATAATTTAATTATCCCCTCTATGTTTCGATATGATTTCCACATATATAAATTGCCAAGGGAACTCTATAAGAGGCTTAAAAAGTACATTCCTCATTTTTTTCTAAAACATAATGTACCCATAATGTACCCATATTGGAGGCTTAAAAAGTACATTCCTCATTTTTTTTCTTTATTCATGCTAAAAATTATTAATTAAAATAATATTTATAGCATCACTTTTAAGTGATAAATGTGTAGAAATTCCCAATTTCAAATAAGAAGAACAATTTTACTAATACGATTGTGGGACATCTTCGATAAATTAAATCTAATATCTTAATTAATAAAACAAATATTTAATGAAATATATAAATCTCTAAGTACCCATTTAAGGGTAGTAAATACAAATTTTCATGTATGTAAATAAGGATTAACAAGATCTTTAATACCACCCTATCATGTATAAATTGTTTTGAAGCTCATGTGGAGATACTTAGAAATTGGAATTATAAAACGGATAAATAATTTATGTCAATCCATACTAAAACCCATATTATAGAGTGTTTCATGTAAATCACAACAATTATTAGAAGATATTTTGAAATTGTAAATCAACTAGATGGTGTTTATGAGATTTTTTGGATGGAAAACCTAATAAAACATTACGAATAAAATCATATACACTAGGAAAAGTATTAAGGAAAGTCAGTCCATATGAACATCATGAGAATATATTTTTGGAATTAAAACACATAGAAATTATAGATTTTGGGATGTCATTCATTAAAGAGAAATATTGAAAAATAAACATTTAATTTCCATATTTGGAATAAATTGCTCATGGGGAAGAAAATGAAGCAAAAGGATATGAAACTCAATAATTGAAGCAATAACTAAGAAATAAATTTTAAAAAGTATTAAAGTATCACAAACAAAGGATAAGATATTGGAATGAGGAGGAAATATTAAAATGGTATGTATTATTTGAGATCCATGTTTATATACTTCATGTAGATTAAATGTAAATTGAAGAGAATGCATTAAATTGGTATGAAAATTTATAGCAAAAACGTAGAAAAAAATAGATTTTAATAATTGGAAAATAAAACCCAAACAATTGGAAGATACAAGGAGACTCATTACTATCAAGAGGTAAAAACCCAAAGGTTCACATAACATTATTTTCTACATGAAATGAATGCAAAAAATATAAAATTTACAATTATTTGAAATATGGTTGTCTTAGGAAGATTTTAAATTAGAAAGTGGATATATTGAAGATCAAATATACATAATTTTAGAGTATATATATGAGTAAATAATCTAGATAGAAATAAGATAACTAGAGTCAATCAAAAGAAAAAAAATAGATTCCAAAAATTCTAAAGCAAAAATGTCAATAATGATTATGAGTTTTAGTGAATTAAAACTATTACTCCTATAATTTAGTATATCCTATGAGTAAATGTAAATATCTTAATGAGAATTTTTATTAATGGTGAACTAGGTGAATTGACATTATGGAATTTATTATGAATATTCCATGTTAAATGGATCCTTTTTTAAGAAAAGGATAGTAATGTTTAAAATTTCTAATAAATATATTATTCTGTCCACATAACATACCTAATAGAATATGAAGAACATGGTTGACATGTTAAAAATAAATTAATCTGATCAGTAACATGGAGTGAATCTCAATCACTAAATCTTACCAACTAATATCTCTATAAGAAATAAAATTATAACATTAATACATATAACATGATTAAATTTCATAAATTATTTACATATTAATATCATATTGATTTTTTCATACAAAACTATCCATATATTTCATTTTATTAATGTTGGTATATTGTAAATTGAATTTCAGTACAAGAAACTACAATATAATGAAACACATATTCATAATATTAAAAATGTTATACTAGAGTATATGATTATGAGTATGTATTTCATTATTTCTATAAGAATAATCATAAGAATAAGAACTATAAATTTTAAAATTTATACATATTATATTTTGTTTTTAGAATAAGAAATAATGTGAACTCATAAAATGAAAATGTGCGTTATTTATGATTCAATATATGCATTAGTTTAATAATGACCATAAACATTAGTATATGTATGTAAATAATAATGTTTCTATATAATAACAAACCATTAAAATGAATTTTTTTTATATACTATTATATTTTAATATTTAATTTATATTGTAGTATTTGAAATTCTGTATATAATATAGTATTTTTCTAAACATGCATATAAACATAATCATAGGCATTCAGAGTGTTAATTTGATAATGTGATTTTATTGTATTAAGTGTTTAAGAATATGAAATAATATATGTACTATCAACCAAAAGTTTTTGTATTTCACTAATTGTAAAATTATTAACATGAGTATATCCATATGCATAAGCATATGTATGTATGTATTTAATATTTGTATAACAATGATCATAATAAAATGGAGAAGTTCTTTATTCGCTATATATATTACAATATTATAGTATTTTTATATTATAATTTTATTATAAGTGGAAACACAGTAAAAATTTATATCTTTTGATATCCATTGTGATAAATATGTTATAGTATTTTTAAAATTTTGAATCTTTTAGTATTTTTGTTTGGAGCATATGAAGAATAAATTTAAGAATGAAGAAATTGTTTTATGATAGTATTTGAATAAGAATAATCATATATATAAAGATATATATTTGTTAGTATTTATGTATTACAGTCTTATATTTCATAATTTTAGAATCGGTATGTATTGAGAGTTTTTTATATTACAATTATCATATTGTTTTTATGATTCGTATCATTATAATTTTTTACCTTTTCTTACCATTTTTCTATTTAATCCCGATAGATATTGAAGGTTGATAAAATTTATATTCATGTATGTGAATGTAGAATAAATTATATAGAACGGAATCCAACATAAGAGAATGTATACAGTTTTCATAGATGTAGCTTCATAAAATATGTAAGATTATTGAAACATACATTACATATATTGATTTAAACATGTTATGAACAATTTTATAAATAAATTGATGAAATATAAATCCCAAGTGTATACCATAGGGGTTTAATCATGCTATATAACTAAACTCATAAATTCTAAAACTACACTATTGTAACATGATGTTCCAATAGTGTTATACGACTAGTAATAATTAGAAGGTAGCATAAAACTAATTAGTATGGTCAGATATAAGATAAATAAATAAAACAATATGATTATAAATAACAATACATCCTAGAAGTATTTTAAATATTTCTATAATTAAATTATAAGACCTTGAATTTTAGAAATAAAAAAATACATATGTCTTCATATAAATTTCATGGTGGTGGTATAATATATTTTAATCTAAAATTTACATTGATAATAAATTTTTTTTCACTTTGAAATATTCAATTCATGATGGAAGCTAAACTGATAAGTATTTTTTATTATATAGAATAGAAATAAAATAATGTGTTGTATGTGAGTCAATATAATAATGAAATATAAAAAAATTAGTTTACCTAAAGAAAACATTTGTCCTGATTTAGTGATCAGATTTTTGAAAACCACATTACATGTATGTAAAAAAACTAATATTCTTCTTCTATGATATATGACCATTATTTTCACATGAAATATACAAAAACAAACAAAATAGTAATAAATCATAAATATTTTTGTGTAAAATAATTCTGGTTCCTAGAAATAGTTGTACCAATTAATGCATATACATGTTAATGAAATTTAAGATTTAATATAGACTACGATAAAATGTGTTATTTAGATGGTTATATAAATAGTCATATAAGCCTCAATTTTAATACAATATATAATTTATATTAATTTCAATATAAACCATGATATAAAAATAAATATAACACGCATTTTCAGATCATTATAAAGAATAAAAATGAAAATTGTATTTTTTTCCCATGAAACATCAAGTATATTAATATAAACTACAATATAATTGACACGTGTATGATGTAGTTAATGATAATGTTGAAAAATAATGTATATTAAGTGGTTTAAATTTAATTCATAATGATTATAAACATGAAATTCGTGTAGAAATTTCTTGTATATAAAAAACAAAGACTCCATGTTTATTAAATAAATGAACCTACCAATATATTCATTGTAAAGAAATTTATACATGGGAGTACTAAATAATTATAATTAAAGTTATTTATACATGTGTAGAAACTTAAAAGTTAATTTAATTGAATTTTTATTGTATATTCAATGAAACACAGTATACTTCAAGATATGAAAAATATGAAATATGCAATAAGCAATATGTTCATACAAAACATCATGTTGGAAATAAACGAAAACATATTAATATATTAATATTATAAATTATTAAATTTAAAGTGCATTATCAATGTATTGTAAATTTGGATAAATAATATATTAAATTAGAATCATAAACCAATCATGGTGAGGAAAGACTGAGACCCATGAGGGTTAGGGTTAATTGATATTATAGTAAAAGAAAAAATAAATCAGTTGAACATTCCAGGGTAAGGAAGATCCAAATTTGAGATAGAATGTACATCCTGATTTTAAAATATAGTCAAACAAGTGATAAAGGTAATAGGAATAATTATGTTTTTAATAATGAAGATTTTTTGAAAAAGTGGAATAATAAATTAGTGAGAAAAAAATGGAAGTAATATACGAGCGATTTAACACATACCAGGACATCGATTTCTGGAGAAAAAAAATTGATCCTATGATAAGGTATTGGAATATCATATAAGAAATCTAAGGTGTTATAATCCAAATTTTTTATTGAGATATTGAATATTATAGGTACACTAATCCCTAGTTGAATAAGGTATTAGAATCTTGATTTTGGTGAGTCGTAGGTTCGTGGGAGGTTGGGTGGCCACATCGAAGCTATATGAGAGCCATGTTAGAGGAGGAAGATTATGGGGAGGGGGAGACCTCATTGGAGCTTCTTCATAAGATATGTAGGGATACCATCTTAGAAAATATGTGTGATTTCTATTTTGGAGTGACATCTAAAGTGGAGTATTATTATAAGTCAATCTACAGAGGCAGGGAAGCATTGTCTTGGGGTATATGTGGGGAGGTGAGCTGGCTATATCTGATCCCCATCATAGGTAGAGGATCATAGAGAGAATATATATAGATTATATGAATAAATATTCAGTATAATATAAGGTGTTGTGATTAATCATGATGGTAAAGGGTGGAGGGCTTGATCATGATGGGATGAAGGCATATGTATTGTCACAGTTTCAAATAAACAGTGGTAAAAGACTACCTATTTTCATGGTTATGATAAAATATGGATATAAGTGTGTGGAAATGTGGTGTTTTTATAGTCTTTCAGGTATAAGTAACATTAATGATCTATTTTTTACCCTTTTTTCATATTAAAAATGTGGTTACGCCTTTTTATTTTCAAATATTACAAGTGTTCCACTCATCTAACCTATAAATGGTCACCCCCTCTACTCTCTTCCATACACATTGAAAACAATTTAGTTCAACCATAAACTTCCCAAATAACTATAAAATTTTGATCCCTAGACCCTATATTAATTTTAGTGGATATAATTTCATTCTAGGTGTACTTTAGGTATAATAATAAAGTGTTTTTCCGAGAAGAGGCAAAATTCCAAACTATGCATGGTTGTTTTATTTCTTCTTCCATATCCTTCAAATATTATTCATTTATTATTATATAATGAAACAAAAAATATAACTTATACTGATATATTATTTTTTTAAGGTAAATACCTATATCCACATCATACTCCCTTAAATGTAAAATCATAATGTTACTTGTGTACGACGAACTGCCTCCTCACGAACCGATGTGACACATTTTTAATCAACACTAATCACAGTTGTGTAAAATCAGGGATCTAAAATATATATATGATATTTATAAAATAATTATACATCTGGATTCATTATATCATATATACATTTTTTCCTTTTTCCCTAGGGGATATAATAATTTCACTTGTTTGTACGGCATACTACCGCATCGCGAAGCAATGTGATTCATTTTTCACTAACTCTTTCCATTGAAGGTAATAAGGATATATTCACTGAATATATGTGATATTAATGAAATATTTATGATTTTAATGAAATATTTATTATTATTAAAAGATAATATATATTATTTTTATTCTCATATTGAAAATGACAATGTCGTCCATGTACATTTGAATTACTGCCTTCACGGAGAAATGTGACTTTCTTTTCATCACCAACTCAAATGGATGATACATATAAGTATACGGGATGAAATTATTTTTTTATACATGATATTATTATAATTTTGGAAAGAATAAATATTAGAAACCTTTTTTCTAGAATGATGAATTAAAAATGTAAGCATTACTCATGAGTACGTACAAACTACCATCTCTGTGACTGTAACATGGTTCAGTTTTGATTACCATCATTCATAATTGGTTTTACAAGATTAATTGATATATAAATATGATAATTATGAAATTATTATTATTTATATGTTTAAATAATTAACTTTTTGACCATTGTAAAGCTACCAATGTGATTTTTGACACATAAGAAAAATATCATCAAAACAAATCAAGTGAAAATAATTTATTAAGTAGATATATATAATTGGGTAATAAGTAAAATAAATAAGAAATAATAAAGTTGAAATTTATTACTAATAAAGTAAATAATTAACATAATTTTATCATTAATGAATATAAGGAACATACATGATGATCTGGAATCAAAGTAATTGTTTCTTATCTGAATTTTACTTTAGTGAGACATACACCATATTTGAAAATTATTTCTTTTATGTGGTGTATATACTTAACATATTTTATCTTATTTCATGAATTAATTTATATTAATGGTAATTAATGTTTCATTTAATGTAATTTCATTCAATGGTCTTATGATCTAATGTTACTAAAATTGTGAGGGTTTATTTCACAATCTAAACATTATTTGGGATTAATTTTTTAATTCTCCATTGGTAGAATTATTTGATATTTCAATCCAAAAATAAATCTATTTTCTTATCTTCTAGTTATTTATGGAACTTTTAAACTATTAGGGCCATTTATCCTCTCTCTATTAAATAAAATTATTATGAAAATATTTTTAAGAAAAAAAATCATCATTTCTCAAAATGATTTATTATAGAAATTTTTAAACATGGTTGTATTTTTACAAAATTATTTCAATTGAATATTCATGCTTTTTTCTGAACAAGTAACCTTTCTAATTATTTAACAGTGTAAAAGGAATGTTCATTTTATCTTATATGAAATATACATAATTTCCAACCACCACGACCCATTATTTTTTGAATATTACTTTTCATGATTATAATTTTTTTGAGAAACAATATGCTCCCTATTATTCTAGAAATTATTTATTTAAAAATAGATTATCAAGGAAAATGATTTTATAATATTTTATGAATTTTCATGTTTTAAAAGAAAAATGGGTATTTTTAATGAAATGTTATTTTACTTAATAAATGTTAAAAGTGAACATTAAAAATAATATTTCATCTAAGAAGACATTATTTGATGTTACTTATGCTTTAATGGGGACATACTCCAACGATAACATCATTATTATTTCTGATGATAGTTTACGAATAGTTTGACTTGGTATGTACTCTATTGATAAAAGTCATTTTACTCTAGATGGTTTATTATTTGGTTTATTGATTGGGGAAAGTATTTATATGTTGTATTCTAGTTTAAATTTGAATTTTTATGTACAGTACGTTTCACCCCTACAATATGAGGACTAAATTTGACTATGTAAGTGATGGGTATGGCCTGATATAGCCCATCAATTTCATAGTAAGTGTCATGAGGAAAACCAAATTGGGTTTGGGTGGAGGCCTTACCCGTTTATATAGATATCTTGGAACAAGGCCTTAGTGGTATTAAGATGTCATAGAAAAAGACCTAAATGGTATGTTTTAGATGTATATAATTATTTAGTCCATTATTATGAATTATTTTATTGACATTCCATGTTATTATTCTATAAATTAGAATACCCCTCGTAAAATTTTGAATCTAATGTTAGTATTTATATTTCAGTATTTTATCATCATTTATTCCTTCTAAATTATTCTCAAGTTATTGATTAATTGAAATGTGTTACAATTATTTTCTTATACCTTTTGAATCATCCTTATTTATTTGTAGATTCCACTGTACACTTACTCTTACTGAACATTTCAGGTCTCCCCTTTCTAAGTTTTTATTTTCCACAAGATACTATGTTCTATTTTGTTATTCATTTCAAGGGATATTATAAGGGGAATAATGAAGTTGTTTATTAAATTATATTGTGTATTTTATGTTTAAAATGTAATGTGAAAGTTAATTATGTATCCAGTTTACTAATACTACTTGACTATTCGATCCTTTGGGATTCTATTTGTTGTATCATATTCCATTGTAAAAAAGTAATCATCGGCTTTAAGCTACTGGGTTCGGGGTATCTATAAGAACAACATCATTTGGTTTTTGGTTGGATTATTTTTGAGGATGAAGACGATAATTGAACAGTTTTAATAGTCAACATTATATGGATAACACTGCCCATGTTATAAGAAGAAGTTTTACTACGACTGAATAGTAACCCATGTATGTTGTCCCACATCGAACATCAAATTGTTCAGTGAATTATTAAATATTTTATTTATTCCACTGATCATTCAAGGAGGAAGTGGGGTTGGAACCGATAAAACATCATATATTCCCCCACTGAAGCCATGAAATGTATTCCACTGGGGATCCATGCATGCCAATGGGTGTATAATGTGGTTACTATGCCTGATGATCTTGTGGGATTATGAATTCCCCAATGCTTAATGGTTCCTCCCTGCCACCATGTAGAATAGTAGGGGTCTATCTCTCCACATGGATAACCCAATAGGGTCCCCATATGTTTTTTGGGGTCCCTTGGTTACCGTAGTGGTTGGAAACTTTTATTATTAAAATTTAATTTAAAATTACTTTTTTAGAAAATTTATAAAAAAACTATATTAAGTAAAATTATTTAAATTTCCTATAATATTAGTATACTTATTTCTCTATATTCTTAATTTTTTTCAACATTTGAATTATTACGTATATGTTTTTAATATTAATTACTAATACTAGAGAAATAATATTATATTTACCCCTAAACTAAGGATTATAATTATTTATTTTTAACTTAATTCTTGAAAATAACATTTTATAGAAAAGTAACAATATTATAGTAATTTTGATAACCATAAATAAATTCAATTTTAAATAACATGTAAAGACGTGTGTTTATTTATAAAAAATATTTTTTAAACAAAAATATTTATGATAATAATATTTTTCTATATAATTGTATTAATAAAATAATTTTTTTTATAAAATAATGTATATTTAAAATCAAATCATTTTACACATTAAGAGAAAACATTACTTAGATTTTTTAATTCTCAGGTTGACTAAAAATTATTATATTTAAATTTTTTAAAATAAAATATTATTGGATTAAAAGTTAATATTTTATAATTTTAATATTTTTACTTAACCAAAGAAAGTAGTGAATAAATACAAATCATTTAGTTTTATAAAATATTTTATTAATGAATTTATTGGTTATATTAAGTAATTAAACAATCTATTTAGAAAACATTAATTTAGAAGATGAGTATTCTAAAATTCTTGGGATGTTTCATTATTTCACCCCACCTAAATGAATTACATCCTCATAATTGTTTCACCATACTATTATAAATTATGAATTACAATCTTTATAATTCATAACAAGTAGTATTTTATAATTTTTTACCTGTAAGAATCTAAAACATTAAATGATACATATGACTCCTAAAATATACTCAAATGAAAACTTCCTAATATCCCAATTCATCAAACTCATTGTTTTGAAACCAATCTAACATCCTGAACCCAGACATTTAGATTCAGTACTAAAAAAAATTGTTTATTTCTGTTTTTATAAAAGATAACTGAAAAATATATAATCCTACACACAAAATGAAGATCTTTTGCAACCTAGGTTTTGGATTATAAGGGAAATTCCTTTAATAATATCATAGTTAAAAAATAATATAAAATAACTAATTAAATTTACCTATTGTAATTCCATAATTTAAACCATTCACTTTTGATTCTTCTAAGGACCCTATGAAAAATCATTTTAAAAACATTGGATGAGAATAAAATTTCCCAGTAAGGGGTTTTAAAACTAGTGAAAATTACTTTTAGAAATACTTATTTAAATATATTCTAATAAATTTACATAAAATATATAATATTTTATATTGTAAATACTATTCAATATGTAATTCGAGGGTTTTCAAATTTATAGAAATACTACACAAAAAATTGAATTTAAAAAAACACTTTAAAAAGAGTTTGATTTTTCTTTTAAAAATCTATTGAAAATAATTATATTTATGGGTTGAAATGATATTTGGATGACTAAAAGAAATCCATCAGTCAACTAGAAGTATCCTAATTAGGAAAAAGTCCCATTGAGAATGTTTCCTCATCCCTTTCTACATTAACTCATTTGATAATTTGGTTATGTGTTTTATTTAAGAAAACCTTTTTTATCTAGTATAGCATTCTCATTTATAATCAATTAAATCCTTTCAAGACATAAAAAATGAATTTCAATGAGTAAAATACTTTTATATCTACTATGATTTTAAAAAAATATAATTTTAAAGTAATATTTTAAAACTCATCTAGAAGAAATCCATACTTTTAAAGAAATAAAAAATATAAAAAATAATTCCATTAAATACATTGATAATTAAAATTCAAAAAAAATAATTACAAATATGAATGTCAATTTTTAACATACATAGTGCATGATCATACCTATATGCATATGAAACATCCATATATTTTAAAATACTATTTACTCATTAAATGATTTAATTCATATTAATAAACATCTTTCAATATCCATTAAATGTCCCTTAAAGATAATGAATAATAACAATAATCTTACTTCATATAATTTTGAAAGAAGATTTTAATTTTATAAATGGAAATTGAAATAGCCTGGTTCATCCATGAGGTATATATCCTTTTCATTCCATTAATTTTTCTATTTATATATCTAAATACGACCTTATGTGAATTACATTTTAGGTTGTAGATGTTGTAATGGTTTACGGGGCTAGTTTGGAGGCCACAACCCAGCTTATGGGGTGAAATATGCTTTCTGCCTGGTTACTAGAAACCATGCGGGTAAGACCACACAATTAGATAAAACCATGCAAGAATGGATAGGGAGAAGGTAAATCCCACACAATTTGAAACCCATGTAATTTGAGGAACACTCCAATGCGAGAATGTTTTCAATTTTTAAAGTGAATCGTTTCATGATTTGGGCAGGGTTCTTCAAACCGTGCATAAAAATTGTGTGAGGTGACACTCCTTATAGCTAAGAATGCATAATTTTCATGCAGTTTTCCCACTATGTGTTTGAACTGTGTGACCCTATATTTTTGATGAATTTATGAAACTACCTTTAATTAATTAAATATCTAAACTAATTCTCTCATTCTTCTTCATCACAGAAATCTCATCATCGGTAGCTCCTCCTTGATGACTATTCTTAGAATTTAAGGATATCCTCTATATGGACATGGATTAAAATTCAGTTCATCTTTTTGTATCTTTCTTAATAAGGTCTCAATTCCTTTTATGTCATTCATCATTTGTTTTGGTATTGGATGCACTATTTTGGTAAAAGCTCATATTCCATATTATAGGTTCTTTGTTTGTTCTTTGATTTTCTCCCGATCAAAGTCAAATCGAGAGCTGATAGTGGATGATCTATATACTAAGAACCTATAGTAAGTGGTCTCATTTTTTCCTTCCAAGTAGTTGTGTTTATATATATGTCATTATGAAATGCACCCAATTATGAAAGATGCTCCCTTAAAATGGACTTTGATCCAAGAATTGAATTGATAGGTGTAACCTAAGTAATTAATGAAACCCATTGATAATTTATAGAGGTTATGAACTTTTAATTGGAACCACCCATTTGGTTATGTTCTTTAGTTAATTGTACTACCATGGGTGGTTATTTAATTTGGATACCTTTGAGGTGTACCTTTTTTACCCATTCCAAGGGTTATTCAATAATTAATTGTCAAATGATGAATTGAATTGAATTTCAATTTAGATTATAATATATAGTGTATATTTAATTTATTAAATAAAAGGGAATGTAGTCTATATACATATAATATATCAATTTACTTCTTGATGAATCATGAATTACATCTTATAATGAATTATCCATGTGAGTCATATAATGGATAAGCATTCTATGATTATGCCATGACATAAGTCACCTTTTGAGATGGGTTTGAATTGAAATGAATAGGTGATGACCTTGATATAATAAAATGACTTTGATTAAATTTTATTGAATGTATTTATTCTTATTTACCTTGGATGAAACATGGGTTCATGTATGAATACCATTAACAGACTCATTTGGATTCTATATTTCTTATGCATGAATGACACTTGGACTCCTTGTATGGATTTCATATTAAGTCCTAATGGGAGATGACTGTTATATGTGGAGTGATACTTGGACTCCTTATGGATTTATAAAGATTGACTCATAGGGTAGTTGATCATATACAATATGGGTGATACCTAGGCTCCCTCAGCTGACCGCCAAGGATGGACATGAGTGGAAATGTTTTTACAAAAAACCTAGAGAGATACTCATATTCCAATGCGGAATTTCTAGAATGGGATTGTATAGTTCTTGGTTCTTTCTACAGATGAAGCAATTCCATGATTCAAAATTATTAATTTCATGGACATGCTTAGGTTCTAAACTGAACAATTATTGAAATGATTTATATGATGCCTCTTGCAAGGAAAATCACTATCTTAGATTAGGTTAGAGTATTATACCTTAGACATGGAATTTTTAGAAATAATTTGATCATATAACTATAGGAGATGATGGGATATGTTTTGGGTCTTGAAAATAATTATTTTCATGAGTTGGTTATTAAATGAGAACCCAAGATTTATAATATTTTTACTTTCATTACTTTCATTACATATTCTATTATTGCCTGAAAACTTATATTAGTATATATTCACTAATTGGATGGCACTAGACCATGGGTGGTTTCCTACTAGGATTTATTCTCACACCATGTTTGGGATGACTTTAGTTACTTGAATAGACTATATGATTGCAGGTATGGATAAGGGAAAGAACCCTGTTATGGGTTCTTGATTTCTACTTGGGAATAGAGGATCTTGGGACTGAATTGAGGATCATGATATTGGCCTGATACTTTTTAGAATTTATACATTTGTTCCTAAAATTTTATTGTACTGTTATATACCTATTTCGATGATTTTTAGATGAATATGACACGTATCATCATTTTGAATATGAAATTACTTCTAGCATTGTTATATATTCTTGATGTTTATCTATTATTTGATTGTTATATTGCTGCCACTATTGACTACTATTTTCATTCCACTATGTTACCATCTGGTAAGAGGTAATAGTCACCCCATAGGCATAACCTAGGCCCCCACTCCTAGTCAATAGCCTCTGGCATATGTGGGGATGTGTTTGAGGTCATATGGCCAACCGGGTTTGGCGAACCTTTCAGGGGAATCTGGGGCCGAGACATTACATTGTGGTATCAGAGGATTGATTTTATTTTCTATTTAACTATATATAGACAATAGAAATGAGTAATAAGGGAAATGAATTTGGAAATGACTTGTGCCTAGGTTTAGCTAACCCGCATACAGGAAAAATCTAAATTTAGTCAAATTAAACAAATATTTTTTATATTTTTAGTATTACAGTTTATTTGATTCAATTTTTGGGTGATTCTCTTGAATTTTGATGTTATTGTTGATATAATTGTTGGTTCTATTTTATTGGAACCAGATGAGATGAGGGGATTCCATCTCATGCATCATTTTAGGCACTTTATAGGAATCACATACAATGAATTCTTCCATTCCACATATGATGCATTACCGGTTGCATGATGTTATTATAGCGGACGAGATATATATATATATATATATATATATATATATATATATATACCTTTTGTTGTGATAATTATTCTATAATTTCTTATGGGGTGAAGTAGGTGGATGTCATATTTTATTTCATAAGGAGTATAGGCACTTATAGATCATAATTTAGTGAACAATTTGGTTCAACCATTTTAAATGGATTATGATAAAATTAAATTGAATATGAGAATAAAAAGAAAAATTCAAATTTTATAAAGTAGGTAATTTGACCCAAACCTTAACATAGTAGTGGGATTTGGTAGTATATGTTGATTCTATATGATATGTATGATGCCTAGAACTGGCCCAAGGAATAGGCAGAGTGTTGTGTTTCTTATATAGGATGGCTAGAACCTATACTATTTAAATATATGTGGTTTTTATATCTGATCATTGATAATTTCATTTTTTATGAGTTCATTTGGATGTATAGATGCATTCCCCAATGAAGACCTCTAGTCACGCACCAAGAGGGTGGGGAAACCACACTTCATAGGTGGTAGGCCATGGGATACCAGTGGATCCTCCAATTTTGATAGTTGAGGAAACAAAGATAGTACTGGACATAGGATATGAGGAATAATACCATGAGGGTTTAATTCACTTTATGAAGACCAATTAGGGAGCATCGCGACCTACCCCGACTATGGCAGATTTGACGTGTTAGTTATAGGAAAAACATACACCCACATTTTCAAGGGATTGAGGACCATAGGTTATGGAGTCATGGAAAGAGGCATTGCTATCTATATTTGAGAATATAAAGACCCCTAATGAGAGGATGGTAGATATCACTATGTATATTCTGTGTGATTTTTCTATATGGTGGTGGAATTTCATTACTGAGAGGGGTTTTCATTATGATATTTCACAGAGATACTTTTATATATACTTCTATGATTACCTCTATCCTGAGTCATTGAGGGACAAAAGAGACCAATATTACATGCCCCCAGAGTAGGGCATGTTATTAGTTATTGATTACTCATCCCATTTTACTGATCTCCAACTCTTTGAACATATTCTGATAGATGATGAGTTATCTAAATCCCTATGATTCAAGGATGGTCTCAGGTATGAAATTTGATTGTAGATGAATGTCTTTTGGATGAATACCATTTCTAAAATAGTGAATTTGGAACTTATCAAATAATGTAACCTGATAGAGTTTGGGGTGAGAGTCAAGACTTTTTAACACCTTGATTTTGTACTAAATTAACTGGTATTAGGAATCATTTTCTAGATATTACATGGAGTAATATTAGTACACTGATCATATATCCAGGTATCTAGGTGATATTCCACCAATGTGGTAGACTAGGACATACTATACCTCAGTTCACGAGGGACCCATTTGAGTGTCGATGCTATAGAAAGATGGATAATCTATATAACTTTTCCATAATTTTTCCACTAACATGTAGTGAGAGAGGGTCTTCACTGACTCCACTTTAATGATCTTGTTCAACAGCTTCTTGTTAGGTGAGGAGATGGAGTATAGCTGGTCGATTAGGTCGAGGTGGTGGTCATGGTCGTGGTAGATAGAACCCAGTTGTGTAGCATCAATAGAGTGGATCGGCTTAGGGTATCCAGACTGCATAATAGGGATGCAGATCATGCCACATATAAGTAATGCAACTAACCCTTGAGGAGCAGGATCCCATAGCTTCTATAGTTCAAGTAACTACTCTAAAAGCCTATATTTCAACATCTTATATTTTTGATACATGTGCTTCTGATAGCATTATATGATTACCCATTGTGGATATACTTGGGATCATTATTCAATGTTATTATATAGATATGATGCTTGAAACTTCATTGGGGATTATAAAATAGGATGTACACCAATGTATGGAGTTCCCCCTTGAGATTGGTGGGTGTATCTTTGTGTTGAATCTATTTTCCTTTGAGTTAACAGGTTTTGAGATCATTCATAAGATGGGCTGGTTGGTTTCCTTTCCTAATTTCATTGACTCTTATTTCTAAATGGTGACTTTCACATCACTATAGGTTAGATAGTTCATTCAAAAGGTTGAATGGGATGTCTAGGTGAGCCAAGATGGACCCAAGCATTGTGGGATGGGTTGGATGATAGCCTAGATTATGAGCTTATATCTGGATTATTAAGACACAGGTTATATATATTTCCCACCACTGATTGATCATTTTAGGGATGTCTTCCCAAAAATATTTTCTGAATTATCTCTAGAGAGAGTGTTAGAGTGATCTATCTATCTAGATCCAGTAGCTATACTGGTATCTATTCCTCCTTATAGGATAGGTACTATTGATTTGTAGGATCTCACGTGGAAGATAGCATATTTAAAGGTTAAGGGATTTATCCAACCTAGTACTCCTCTACTGGGTTCTCCGATCCTTTTATGAAAATTGAAAATGGTACCCTTGGGCTATGATTAGATTACTAGAAATTGAACCATTTGGAGATTAAGAACCATTATCCTCTTCCCTGGATAGATGATCTCTTCAACCAGCTCTGTGGAGGTTGGGTGTTCTTAAAATATTTATTTGAGATTTTCGTATCATCAGGGGTGTGTTAGACCATCAGACATACCTCGTATAGCTTTTCATAGAAGATGTATTATATATTTTTATTGGGATATGCTATTGGATATCACAAATATTCTAGTAGTATTCATGGCACTGATGAAAAAATTTCTCCCATTCCCATCTAGATTCGTTTTTGGTGGTTTCTAGGATGATATCCGGGTGTATTCTCATAATCTAACCAACCATTACAAACATCTTAATATCAATTTGAATACAATTAGAGAGACTCATATATATGTTAAATTCACAAATTCCCACTTCTGGGTGGATCAAATTCACTTCCCAAGTCACATTATCTTGGATATAAGAGTGACAGTTGACCTAGAGGAGGTGATAGTTTTAGTTTCTAGGGAGAACCCCAAGAACTTATATTAAGTATGTAGCTTCCTAGGGATACCTAGTTATAATAAGAATTTCAAATAGGTCTTCTCATTCATAGTATCATTGTGGATGAGATTTACTAAGAATGGTGTTATGTTTTTATGGTCAAATATGTGTGATATGGCTCTATGGGAGCTGAAAGGGTGATTCAATTCTATGATGATACTGATTTTTACAGATCCATGCAGGAGTTACAATGTGTACTATGATGCATCAGGTATTTTTCTAGGGTAAGTATTCTACGGGGGGGTAGAGTTGTATCATATTTGTCTTGGAAGTTGAGGCCACATGAGAGGAATTACTTAACACATGATCTTGTGTAAGATGCAGTTTTTACGCATTTCACTATTGGATATATTAGAAAATTGGAGACAGTTTTGTGGTGTACATGGACTAAAAATCCTCAAGTACATATTTATATAGTGTGATCTGAATTATTGGGATTGACGTTGGGTTGAATAAATATAGTATTTTGACATAGAGCTTTCCTACATAATTGGTTCGGGAAATGTAGTGGGTGATACACTAAGACGGAGTACTAATATATAGAAAGTGCATCAGGCCAGTAGTGAGGGGTAGCATATGATATTATAATCTGAGATGCACTTGGAGGTTCAAGATAGTCTAGGACAAACTTTTCTATCATTATTCGTTGTTACCTCTACCCTTCTGGATAGAGTGATGATGGGTGGAATTTGAATTGTTATACATTTGAGGTTTGACTTTTTACCCCTTACCGAGGGATGTTGAATAATGAATTGTCAAATGATGAAATGAATTGAAATGAAATTTAAATTGTAATATGAATTTTAAATTGAATTGATTAAATAAAAGGGAATGGAATCCAAGTCCTAAGAATAGTTCCATATATTGCTTGATTAAGAATGAATTAATTCTTATAATGAAATTCCCATGTGAGATAAATAGAGGCTAAGAATTCTAAGACTTTCCCATGACTTGAGTCACTATTTGGGGTAACTTTTGAATGAAATGAATAGGTTCCAACCGTGATATAATTAAATTACACTGATTAAATTTTATTAAATTCATGTATGCTTATAATCCTTGGGTGACACATGGGTTCATATACGAATTTCATAAACAAACACAATTGGATTATACATTGATTATGATTGAGTGAAACTTGGAATCCTTATATGGATTACCATGGACAGAATCATGGGGGTGACTATTATATGTTGTGTGATACATGATATCCTTATAGATTTAGAATGAAATACTGAAATGAAAGTTGATCATATATGCCATGGGTGATACATGTTCTCCCTCAGTTGACCACCATGGACAAACTTGAGTGGCAATGTTTTTACACCATAGCTAGAGGGATACCATGATTACAATGGGGAATGCATGGGATGGGATTCTAATGTGCTTGTATCATGCTACACCTAGAAAGATACCTATATTTCACATTAGGATTTCTAACGATGGGCTCAGGATCTGAACTTAATAATTATTGAAATGATTTATATGATTTGTTTCCCAAGCCAAATAATAATCTTGGATTAGATTAGAGTCCTATTTCATATTGATATTTGGTTTAGGAATCACTTTAGCATATCACTCTAGGGGATTCTGGGCTACATTCCAGGTCTCGAGAATTATAAATTTCATGAGTTGGTTATTAAATGAGAACCCAATAATTATTGGGTGTTTACTTTTAGTACTTAATTTACATATTCTATTCCTACCTGCACATTATAATTGTTATATATTCACTGACTAGATAGAACTAAACCTTTGGTTCTTTCCTACTGGGATTTCAACTCCCACCATGTTCGGACCACCTTTGGGTACCTAAACAGACTCTATGATAGCAGGTATAGATAAGTGAAAGTTCCCTCACACAGGTTCCTGATTGTTACTTGGGAGAATAGGAGGATACGACCGTGTGGAGGCTCACGATTCTGGATGGATACTTTTTTTACTTTTATTATTTTTCTTCCAAGTATTTTAATGTACATTTATGGACCTATTTTTACTTCTTATTAGAGTCATATGACATGTATTCTAGCACTGTTATCTATTTATATTGTTTATCTATTGCCTAATTGTTATATTTCTTCCACTATTGATGGTTATTGCTATTATGTTGTGTTATACTATATTAAGTGGGCATATTATCTCCATAGACACACCCTAGGCCCTCGTATCAAGTCATAAACCTCTAGAATTTGAATATATATACATGAATCATTATTAAAAACTAGGATTAGGGAACCTTTCAGTGGCATTCGGGTCCGAAATATTTCATAAATTTAAGAAAAATAATATTTATAATGAAATTTAAATTGGAAAATAATCACTAAATTACAATAAATAATATATGAATTTTTGAAAAATAATCCCATATAAAAAAGGGTTTTTGAAATAGATCATTGATATAGATTAAATTCATTAAATAATTAAATAAATATTTGAAATTAAATTATTTTATTCAAATATATATATATATATATATATATATATATATCTTCTTATAATTCTCCCTTATATAAATATAAAATTAATAAATGATCCCATACTAATAGATTTCAAAATCATAGATATTTTATGTTTCAATAAAATCTTAAATTTACTTTTGGAATTATTTTTTAAAAAATTAACATGAAAGAAGAATTTTGAGAAAAAAATTCCATTAACTTGAAATTTGTAAAATAATTATTCTTTTTCGATGGAAGATAAGACCCTTTCTCTCTCATATTCTTTTATTCTCCCATTTTTGGTCTCTCTATCTCGTATATATCTTTCCCACCAAATACCATGTGTGAAAACTAAATGAAGAACTAACTTTAATCTAATTTTTATTTTACTATGCATATAAAATTATAATTTTTTATCATTGTTTATATATATATATATATATATACATGTTTATATTTGGCCATATATATCAAATAAGGAACCTGATCGAGAGAGATCTCGATTTTCAATGAATGTGGTTCATGCTTATGGATTTTCAATAGGGTTGTGAACATATAGTTATATGGATTTAATATATATATATATATATATATATATATTATACACATCATTGCCTCCATAAAATTTGACCTAAGGAGAAGAAAACACTTTGAAAATACAATATAAAACTATAGATGATCATAATTTATTAAAGGTAATTTTCATAAGTCTGATCAAAATATTATTGAATAATTGTAGATAATGTTGGAATAAAATTAAAATGTTATATTCATATACAAATTTAATTTTATAAATTGACTTTGAAGAATGTGATGAATTAATTTTTAAACTTTCCACACCGAGTTGGGCCATGGGTACTTGTCCTTTATGAAGACATCAGAAAGATGTGATGATATAAATACTTTTAGGTTTGGAAGGATTGGGTATGAGGTTATTAAAAATAGTAAAATGATTTGAATGGATAATATCCAATGGAACGAATGAAAAATTTTATAAGCATAATTTTTAATACGGGTGAACAATAATTCATGTATGTCATCCCACATCAATATTTTGATTATTCGGTGAACATTTAATAATTTATGTCATGACGCTTAACTGTCGACCCAAAAGTGGTGCGGTTACATGAAACACATCACACACACCCTCACACAGGTCATGAATCATGGTCCACTAGACATCCATGTGTGCCTTGAGGTGCACTATTTGGGAATTATTCTTGATTGTCTTGGGGGCTTATACAGAGCTCAATGGTCAATGGTCCCTCCTTACCGCATTGCACACTAGCTAGGGTCAACCTATGCATGTGGTTGAAATAATAGGGTACGATATACGTTTTGACAGGTCCTTAGGTTATCCAAACAGTTAACTATTTTTTTTACAAATAGATAATTTTAAATTACATATTTATAAAATTCCAAAAATACACACTACGTTACAAAAAAATTATTTTTCATTCATCTAATAATAGTATGCTTCTTTATCTATATGTTTAACTTTTATTTCAACTTTTATATTAATAATTATATATAATTATTATTAATTACTAATATTATTTTCTACTACTAGTGAGATAATATTATATTTTCCTCTAAACTAAAGCTTATATTTATTAATTTGTAACTTATTTCATTAAAATAATAGTTTATTTAAAAGTAATAATTTTATAACAATTTTGATAACCATAAATAAATGTAATTTCAAATAATTAATTAAAATTTATATTTATTTATTGATATTATGTTTTAAAAAAATATTAGTATATATATAAATCTATATCCATGTACAAATTATATAAAAAAATATTTAGTAAATTTACATATATTATTACTAGATTACTTATCAATATAGCCTAAAACTATTCCTTTACATATAAAGTTACTTTAAAATAATAAAATTTATTTTACATATTCTTTTATTAATAAAATATCTAATTTTATAAAATATTTTATCTTTAAAATCTAAATTTTTAAACATTTATAGATACATAATTTATCTAGTTTAATTATAATGTTTTCTAAAAAATTATTATATTTAAATTTTTTAAAATAAAATAATATTTATTTAAATTTTAATATTTTATAACATCAATATTTTAGTATAAACAAAGCTTATTTTTTATTAAAATATAATTTACTTTCCCAAAATATTATATTAAAACATTTTTTAGTGATTATAAATTATAAAACAATTTATTTACAAAAAAATATTTAATTGAAGAATAGTGTTAAATCCCTTTGAAATTACACACTATGGTATAGGGAGGAATTTGAGGAAGATATTTGGGTAGGTCTTGGATTAACCAAAGTGTTAGGGATGTTAGATTATGGGTGGATATGGGTGGGCTTTTCGAATTGGGGGAGAGGAAACACATGGATTATTCAAGAATATAGAGTGATACCCGCATTTTTCTCATGAAGGAGGACTCCAAAATTGGTCATTATCAACATTTAGATGTGATACGGTCTAAATATGGATATATAATTAGTTTTTGATAAGTTTTATGTCATTTTTAACCCTTATATTTTTAGTTTAACCCTGGGAAAACCCATTTTTACCTTGAATATGTTAATTAATATTAACCATTTTTAATATTAAACATCGTAAAAAATTAATTTTACCTTATTATATAGTATAATTTATTTTTATTCCAAAAACGGAAACAATTATTTATAATTCAATTTAAATAATTGGTAGAATCTAATTTAAAATCAATGTGTATGCGTCGAGAAAACGGTTTTCACAAAATAT
The DNA here is from genome assembly GCA_963277665.1 of Viscum album. Classification (NCBI taxonomy): domain Eukaryota; kingdom Viridiplantae; phylum Streptophyta; class Magnoliopsida; order Santalales; family Viscaceae; genus Viscum; species Viscum album. The sequence goes on from OY728164.1 coordinate 198,513,074, forward strand.
ATTTTTCATGGAATACATGTTCTGATATTAAATGTATGAATAGAAAAAATCATCATATGAATTTAAATATTATAATTTATATTTATTATATATAAATTTATTCTAAATTATTACTCATTATGTGTTATTTTTATTACTTAAAATGTGTAAACATTATGCACTTTAAAAAAATCTTAAAATGTGTGTTTATTCCCAAAAATAGACATAAAATAAAGTCTAATATAAATATGATTCAAATGTAATAAATTGTATTTAACATAACTAAATTATTTTTATGTTATTTCAAATAAAATTCAAATCATAATGGGACTTTAAAACTACTTAGTTCTATGTAAAGAATTGATAGTTTAACAAAAAAATCTGGTTTTTAACTATTCACTAATAAATAAATATTTTCAAAAAATTCACTCTATATTACCCTATGTAAATTAGGATTTCATTATTTAAAAAATTTAGTTCATTTTTTAAGATAAATATACTAATGGTGTTAAAATGAATTTCAAATTAGGTTTACAATGTGTGATTAATCCTAAAACACCCTGTTACATTTTTGTAATGTGTGTTATAACTTTTATTTTGGTTTTATATTATTATTGGTTCTATAATTCTAATAAGGAATTTGGATAAAAAATTTAATTGTGATTTTAGGGATCTTTTTTTCAATTTTCAGCATAAAATATACCATTTTTTCTATTGACTGGGAAATTACACGATGTGTAATGGGAATACATGATGTGTAATTGATATCAAATAAAACCCTGGAATTGGATACAATGTGTGAGAATTTTACATGTCCTGTGAAGTTTAAACTTCATGTAATTAAAGAATATTAGGTTTTTAATAGAAAGAGATGGTATTTTCAACGTATGTGGTATGTAGGGTTTACATGATGTGTAGTGAGGTTACACACCATGTAAATTCCCAAGGATTGGTTTGAACAATGTTTTTTTGATGAAATTATCATTTCATTTATAAATTCCTCCTTTATCTTGTTCTAGAGGCGCTTCCTATGCAATTTTGGGTGACACCCTACCATATTGTTCTCTTCAGTCAGTGGTTGATCACTATTGTGGTTAGATTACATCTCTATAAGAATGTAATCCTTCTTGTTATTATTTTAATTTGGTTGTGGATGTGGTTTGAATTATAATTTGTTATGGGATATTGTTTTATATCTATCCATTTTATTTTCATTGTGTTATATTCCTTTTAGAGGTCGTTCTCTTGGTTTCCAGTCACTTTTTTCGAAATAATCTTGTTTTCTACCATGTTGAGGTAGGAGTTTCTATAAAATGGGATAATATGATGAATTTCCTTTTTATTGACAAAATCCTTTGGGTTGTGCATTTATTATAAGTGATAAATTGTTCCAAAATTATTTATTTAAAAAAACATTATGTAAAATGTTTTTTTATTTGAAAATGGATTTTATTTATTTGGAAATGGGTTTTCATACTCTAATGTGGATTTGATTGGCCTTGAAAATATTTGAGGAAATTGTGATCATGGTTTTGAAAATGTCTTAGACAACCATGGGTGTGTCAGGATATGGGCACGGGTAGCCTTAGTGTGTGTTTCACCCATATGAAGTAATTTTTTGTGATATTTATTTGAATTAATCGATATCGATTAGATCCAATGTATGCTTGTTTAGGCTTGTGAGTGACTAATAAGCAGTGTCCTAAGAAGCTAAATCCCATATGTGTTGTTCTTTTTAATTATTATTTTTTATCACCTCATTTTTTATATATCATGGATTTGTTCACATATATTATTTATAAATGTGGTTGTATCACATAGATTCACATGATGGGTTGATTCATGGATATGTGTTTACCTACTTACCAATTGTTGAATGGATATTGATTTCTATTTTTATTACTTATATTTTTTATATTTATGGATTGAGAATAAGAAATTATTATTGAGTCCCAAGTAAGAAAAATGTGGAATGATATATAAATGGTCTTTATTTATGGAAATTCCTCATAAAAATATATTTTTCTAATATAGTTATTTGATTCATTCTAAATGTTATACCTTTTATAGAAATGGTGGTGGTATCCAACTTATAATTTGATCACACCCTACTTTTTCTGTTAGTTATTTGTATATGTTGTATTTTAGGATTCAGGTAATTGAAAAAGTATCATGTAGTATTATTTCTTCTCTAATTATTGTTGTTTTAGTTTAGGTTGGTCTTTATGGGAATTTTGGTTAAATTAGGTCTTGACATACCTTTGGGATTATCTTGTTTTGGATTAGATTTTATGACTTTTGGGTTCTTTTATTGTATCCACTTCATAATCATGTTATTGTATTATTTTTATGATATTTGGGATAGGTATCTATTTCACATGATTTATACATATCATTTGACAGGCTGGTTCAAGTTCCATGTCTAGTTGAATCGGTTTGGTTCATTGGAATGTGGTATCAAAGGGTATGATAATCCGGAAGTGTGTTAGAACACACTAACATTGGTTTTTTTCTTGGGTATATTAGAGTTAGGACTGTCAGAATTCAGATAGTAGGTGGGGAAAACGGGCCCACCTAGCTCACATCCATGCCTGAGATTGAGTAACCATGCGTTTCTAAGGAATTTTACCAAGTTTTATTCTTGGAGTTTGAGTTCATTTGAATGAACTATATAGGATGTTTGTTTAAATTACCATTTCATTTTTTAATTAAGGTTTTCTTGGTCTGTTTAAATACCTAATAGTTTAAATATTTGTTATCAATACGTGAATTTGGTCCTATAATTTTGGAATTTACTCATGAATTTTTTGTCTTCTCTTTAACAATGCCTCTAAAAAGATCTCTTCTAAATATGAGAGTGGAAGCTGTGAAATAGGTTTCACAAAAGAGACCACCAGTGGAACCTATATTAGTAGAAGATGTTACCTGGACTATTCAGACTCTTGGTCAAGTGGGTTTTGAGAACCCAAGATGTGTAGTGCATCCTGGATCATAATTTACTAAGTAGCATCCACCTATCATTCTTGGAGATAAAGTACCCTAGGAATGTGAAGAGTGACATGAGTGGATAGATAGAATATTCAACTTCTTGAAGCCTCCTGAATACTCTAAGGTGGGTTTTTTAACATGTATTCTAAATGTACTAGGAATAAAATAGTGGGACTCTATTGAGAATGTTATGTTTCATGAGGATCTTACATGGGCTACCTTTAAGAAAATATTTAATCATTAGTTCTCTCCAGATACATTGGGTGGGGAATATGCCCAAGATTTTTTAACCTTACATCATGGGGAGGATACCATTCTAGAGTATTCTACCCATTTTTCTGAGTTGGTGCATCTTGCAATAAAGCCTGTCACTAATGAGTACCTGAAGTCTCATAGTATTTAGTCGGTATTGAGGATTGATATTCGGTTGTTGTTGATACAAATTTACCTTACAACCTTTTCAGTTTTATTTGATGAGGCATATTTATTTGAGGCATATATATTTGGTAAGATATGTTTGGGTGGAGCTATAGTTGGTTTAGGGGTTAGTCAAGGTGTGTCTGCTGGCCAAAAAAGGAAGTGCCAGAGTGGTCAGTTTTCTTCAATACATGTTTTAGGGTCTCTGATAGAGAAGCATTAGGTTGTCTACTACTGGTGTGGAAGGTGAGGTCATACCAATACTAAATATGTAAAGGCTCCTAAGACATTTCATTTTTGTCGAATATCTGGACTTATACATTGTTTTTTTAAATGATATCTTAGGTATGTTTGGAAGGATCCACTTTCACTAATGGATTACATGTTCATGTTGATGGTTCCAAGGGTGGGGTTCTAATCCTCAGGCTAAGAGATATTCTCAAATGGAAGATTCTAGATGAATTTTTGTAGAGAAGTAAGTTCTAGAGGAATCTTATATAAGTCCAATGATAGTTAGACGTACGTTGTTTATTTCATATTCTATGGTGTAATATTTTTTTGATATAGGTGCCACTTATTATTTTATGGCATAAAATCTCAATGAAATGTTGGGGGTTTTGTTCGGAACATATGATTTTATTGTTGGATCTTTACACGGCTCTGAGAATGAGTTCTGAATATGGTTTTAGATGTCCCATGTGTCGGGTGATGATATCTAACTTTGAGGTGGAGTGGGACTTTCGAGTTCTTGACATTAACATCTTCAACTTTATTATTATAATGGGTTGGATGAAAAGTGTTAAGGCCTAGATAGAATATTATCATCATCAAGTTTTTTTCTTATAAACCAATGGAGTCACTAATGTTTTCTAGGGTGAGTTGGAACCCAGATCGAGAAGGGTAGGGCATGTTGTTCTATCTTCTAGGGTACTCTTGTTCTAGTTTTCATATATGTTTCTTGATGAAGTTGAACCTTGATGGGGTGTTCAACATTATATGTTTGTGTGTGGATACCCTAATGACTTTCCAAATGATTTTTATAGTTTACCACCATCGATAGAGGTCAGGTTTACTATTGAACTACTCCCTCATATGATGCTTGTTTCTATTCCATCTTACTATACGACACCTACTGAGTTGGTAGAACATAATTTTTAGCTTAAGGGCCTAGATACTAAATTATTTATTCATCTAATTGTTTCACCATGGGTTCATCATGTCCTATTTTATAATAAGTAAAAAAAAGATCCTTAGGCATTTTATTGACTATCAGACTTTAAATCAGGTGATCATTAAAAATAAATAACCTTTTCCAAAGATTGATGATATCTTTGATCATTTTAGAGTGGATCACTAGTTTTCTAATATTGACATATGGTCAGGGTATCAAAAATATATATTTTGAGAATATTATATAACTAAGATAGTCTTTAAGAGCCAATATAGGCATTTAGAGTTTTGTTTTATGACATTTTTTCATTCAAATTATCTTATGATTTTCATGTTTTTGATGAACCAAATATTTAATTAGTTCTTGGAATCTCTTTTTTTATGTTAATGGGTGATATTTTGGTGTGATTTTAGTCATAGGATGAATATATGGACCATTTTTATATCATTCTTCAAACCTTGAAATTACATCATCTCCATGGTAAGCTTTCTAAGTGTGTGTTTTGGATCTTAGAGGTGATTTTTCTAGTGCATGTGATATTTAAGATGAGAAAATAATTATATATTATGAATTTATAGGAATTTATTTGTTTGGAGAATCGAAAAAATGAATTTGATATCCAAAGATTCTTGGGTTTTTCTTGTTACTTTAGATGGTTTGTTCATAACCTCTCCGTTATCACATCTTTGATGAAGTATTTAACATGTATGGGTGTAAATTTATAATGGAATGAAATTTTTAAATTTTTTTGAAGAGTTGAAGGTGTGGTTAACATCATTACCAGTTTTGATTCTTCTAAAATTGGGATCGTGTTATGATGTTTGTTGTAATACTTCTAGGCTGGTTTTTAGGATTTGTCTTGATACAGGGAAAAGAGTTTAAATATTATGGCCTTCTCCAGTTATTACCTACTAAGAAGAAAAACTAACCCATGAGATTGAGATGGTAGATATTATTCATGTACTCAAAATGTGGCTTCACTGTCTATTTAGGGAGATTTTTATGGAATATTCTGATTATAAGAGCCACGAATATATTTTTACTCCTAGAGATCTGAATTTTTGAATGAGATGATGGGTATATTATCTTAAAACTTTTTATTTTAATATTTATTATACCAATAAGAAATGGAATGAGTTTACCGATGCGTTGAGAAAAAAAAGTTGACACAAGCCATGAAGGAATCAGTTGAGGAGTGGCCTCTGATGAGTTTTTTGCAGAGATGACCTTGGACATGGAAGAGGTTGGTGGAGAGGTGTTCGTTTCTTCAATGAAATATGACTCATATTTTGATGAGAAATTTTATATCGATCAGATGACATACATTGAGTTCCAACACTTTAGTGAAATCATTTATGGTGGGGAGTCCCCAGCTTAGTGGTCTCGGTTTCCCAGTGGAGCAGTGTGCTTCCATAGTAGGTTGTTTGTTCAGTTTTCCATGAGATTAGAGTTTCTAGAGAGTGGAAACTATTATTTTTTGTTCATAAACCATGGGTATACCATGATTTATCATGAATTGTTCCACTGATATTGGTTCAAGGGATGAGGTGGATGATAGCCAATTTTGATTTGTAGTGCCTCACTTGTCCTAGAATTAATGCAAAACGCCATTTAATTGTGGGGGTTTTGTAACCCTTATTCATTATAGTATAAAAGTTGGATTTCATTTCAATTTATTTTAATATTGGTTTCCATGTAATTTTAGTGTATGAATGTTATTGTGGTAATAATTGATTATCTCATGAAATCTGGTAATTTCCTACTTATCAAGGCGACAAATAAAGTGGAACATCTTGGGAACTTGCATTTCTAAGAGATTGTGTGACTTCATGGGGTTACATGTACATTTTTTTTATTGGTATATGAAGTTCACATATAGGTATTAGAATGGTTTTCAGAATGTCATGGTTTCTCTCATTAAATTAAACACAGCTTATAATTCACATATTGATAGAGATATAGAGAGGGCTATCCAATTTCTAGAGGATATGCTCCAAGATTGTGTGCTAAATTTTAGATAATCTTGGGGAAATCATTTTCATTTGGTTTAGGATGCCTATAATAATATTTATTGGGATTAGATAATCAAAGCACCCTTAGAGTCTTTGTATGGGAGGCCAGGTAGATCTCCCTTGTACTGGGAAGGGTTAAGAGAGCAGTTCTTGGTTGAGCCAAGTGTTTTTCAGAAGATGACAGAGATGGTGTTGTTGATCCACATGCATTTTATCATAGAAAAAAGTCATCATAAATCATATATAGACCATTGGTATTGTCCAGAAGTGTTTAGGGTTAGTGATCAGGTATTTCTCAATGTTTCACTTCACTTACGACATTATCATCTAGCTAATAAGGGTATGTTGGAACCATTGTTTGTGGGTCCCTTTTAGATCAATAGAAGATTAGGTAGGGTGGCCTATCAGTTGATATTTTACTTTTTTACAACTATCCACAACATGTTTCATGATACCTAGTTGAGTATTTACGTACCAAATCCTTCCAATGTGATTATATGGGAGGCTTTTAATCATCATCGTTATACCACTTTGGTTGAGCAAGAAATTCAGATTAATGATATACATGATAAGTTTTTGCAAGGTAAAATGACCCACCTAGTTTGAAATCCATGGTAGTTAGCACATGATATCCCTGAGATGTGGGAGTGGGATTCATTGATGAGGTAGCAGTGGCCTTCTCTTTTTTATGATTTGTGATCTTGAGGTCTTTAGAGGGGAATATATCCTTTTTTTTGGGGAGATTGTAACACCCTATTTTCTTTTTAATAGGTATATTTTAACATATATTTTTTTCTTATTTATTTGGTCGAATAATACCGATAAAGAATTAGGAGGATTCCTATAATGGTGGAGTCATGGATTTATTGTAATTTATAGCATAAAACCGACATTTTGGGTTGATCACTAAGAAATTTCATGATTAGTTTTGGGAATACAAGACATTTAATGGATTACAAAAAAAACCCATGAATTGGATACACAACATGATAATTTTACATGACGTGTATAGTTTACACGTCATGTAATGATAAAATATAATTTTTTAATAAAATGTGATATGTTTTTTAGTGTATATGGGATTCAAGGGTTACATGATGTGTAATTAGGTTATACTCCATGTACATTTTTATGGTTGGTTTTAACCAATAATTTTAGGTGAAATTATCATTTCATTGACACAGGATTCCCTGCTCCCAATCTAGAGGCTCTTCTAAGGCAGTTTTGGGTGATTCCCTCCCATTCAGATCCCTTTGTTTGGTGATTTATCATCATTATGGTTAGATTGATTCTCTATGGGTATGTAATACTTCTAGTTCTTATTTTTTTTTTGTGGTTTTAGTTATGGTTGTAGTTATGGTTTGTATATGTGTTTATCAATGGATTGTGGTTTCTCTTAGTCCTTTTCAGTTCTGTGGTGTGCCTTGCCTTTCAGAGGCCCTTCTATTGGTTTTTGGTCACAGTGATCGAAAAAATCCTGGTTTTGATAGTGTCGATATTGTTTTTCTATACTATGGATTAATTTAAATAATTTCATGTTGTTCGTCATAAAATCCATTGGCTTTTTCATTGATAGGAAGTGAAAAATTATTTTAAATAATTTCTTGGAAAATAAATTTTTTTCAAGAAGGGTATTTTCTTTAATAATTGATTTTCTTGATTTGGAAAAGGGTTTTCAAACACCGAATCCAGTCATCTTTTCATTAAAATTATTTATTAAATGATGGTAATGGTTTTGAAAATGTATTGGACAATTTCATATAAGGAAACTTTGGTGTATCAGTATAGAGACATGAGTATCCTTAGTGTGTGTTGTACCACTAGGAGGTAACTTTTTAGGATATTGACTAGCCAGACTCGATATCTATTGGATCCAATGTATGCATGTTTAGTATTGTGATTTTCTAGTATAAAGTGCCCCATTGGCTAAATCCCATATGTGAGTTGCTTTGTCATTATGATTATTTTTTCATGATTGTTTTTATCTCATAGATTGTTTCTCACAAATTTTTTTATATTACGTTGTATCACATAGATTTACATGATATGTTGATTCATATATATGTGTTTACCCAATTAACTCTTGATTCATGGATATTATTTCCTATATTTATCTCTTATACTTTTTAAATTTTTTGGATTTGGTAATATGAAAGGATTATTGAAAACCAAAAAAAAAAGAAAAAGGGAAAATGATTTATAAATGGTTTGGATTAATAGAAATGATTGGTAAATATATTTTATTTTAAAATATTTAGTTGTTTCATTTTTAATATTAGACTATTTCTACAGACTATAGTGGTATCCTAATAGGTTTTTTCTCTCACCGGATTTTTTTACATTGGGAATTTATATGTAATATTGCAGGACTCAGGTAAAGGGATAAACACCTTAATGTATGATAGATTCTCTTATTGATGTTGCTTTCAATTCAAGTTGGTCTGTAGGTGATTGTTGCTCACGTGGGGACTTAACATACATTCTAGTTTACCCTATTTTTTATTGGATTGTATGTATTTTATAGGTTTTCCCTTATTTTTTCATTGTACTCTGGTTTTTGTCTTATTTTTGTTGTATTAAATATTGCTTTCTATTCTCCAATTTTCCCATATCATGTGATGATCCAATCCAGGTGGATTATCTAGTTGACCCAAGTTGGTTCATTACAAATCTTTTTTTGGAAAAATATTATATTTTAGAAAAACCTTCCAAATGGTTCCTAATTTATTTAAAATAAATCGATAACCATTGAATTTATTTTTTACATGTTTGAAAAAATTTAATTTTCCTAATCTGGTGAGTCCTATTCATACCTGCATACATAATAACAAAGTTATAATGGTCATTTTTAATGAAAAATATTTTAATAAACTATCATGTTTAATTTAATCCTGGTATTGTTTGTATCATAATATATTTAAGACATTGAATTTATTTACAAATAAATATATCAGAAAGTCTCATGGTGTAACATTCTCTAATAATCTTGTTTGTAATGCCACGACCTAAGAAGCCTAGAGCTGCTGCATTATTTTAATACATTGGCATGATTACAAGGAATCATGTCCTGAATGACTAATTAGTTTAGCAGTCTTGGAAAATATATTACATACATGAACTTTACATTAAAATTTCTGATATAAAATACAACATAGATAATCCATTGAAAATTAAATTATTCTGATAGCATAAACCTTTATATAAATCACAATACACTTCTTTGAATCCTTTGAAAAAAAAAATAAAGGGGTGAGCTCAGAAGCTCAGTAAGGGTAAATACTTTAGCAGAATCTATAAACTTTTAAGGTAAGATGTGTAATAAAAACAACATCATTTTTAATCATAATATTGAACATAATATGGAAAAAACAAATCAAACACTACCATATAAACATCACATAGAAATTATACCAGTTGAATAATCGCATGTAGTAACTAATTTTATAATGAGGTAATGCCTAATGTCGGATATCATTACCACATAGTCAAGGCCTTCTGCCAATACTACAAATTATATTTTTTCAAGACCTTGTGATAGGACACTAGTTTGTCTTATAAGACCTACTGATGCATCAAGGAGCTATATCAGGCTCCGGTTTTCACTTTCTAAGTCCAATTCATTCCTCATATTAAGAGGTTGAAACATAACATAACCATTCGTATTAAAACTAGCATAGGAAAAGTTAATACTTTAACCATAAACCATGAATGGTATAAAAATAGAAAATCCACAGTCAAACATATAATAACTAATTAAATACAATATGGAATATGGTAGTATAGTAAATCAACCTCAATCAAGAATAATATCCAATAAAGTATGTTGACATAGTTGAAAATAATCAATAAAACACTTTGAGAGAAATACACCTTTTCATGAAATCATTTAAAAGTCTCACAATTTATAAAGGAAACCATTTAAAATATATTTTTGAATCAACATGACTCGTACCACTTTTAATATTTTGATATAAATTAACACATTAAAACAATCATTTCTATGTAAATAAATCCTTAAAATCATTTTGAAAACCTGGACATTAATAAAAGGATTTAGAAAAATAAATCTTTAAAACATTTAAAATGATGATCTAGTTAAAGAGTCCCTTTCATAAAACATAAAATATTAATTTTTAAAACATTTTAATGAAACATGGACATATATGATAAATATTTCCGATTAGATACTTTCATATAAACTATCTCGGATAATAATGAGATTGAGGAAATAACCCTTACCTTGTACTTTCCTTTAGTCGAGGGTATTTTTAACCTCTTGTATAATGACCATAGTATGTTATTAAATTATATCAAAACCATATAAATATTTATGATATCATAAATGATTCATTTATAGATTTATACTACCCATTTAATAATAATTTCCATGTTAAATTAACATTTCAGGTAATAATTGATTTCTTTATTGTACGTGTTTTAACGTGTTATTCTTGATTGTATAACTTATATAATGATTTAAATACATCCAGAATAAAAAACATGATTTATATATCATATATATTTAGAATATAAATATTTATAATAGATAGAAATATGAAATGGAATACACCATTTATGGAGACAATAGGTCCTACGTACGCATAAACGTTGTTTCCATTTTCATATCATCTTGAAGGGATGTAAGTAAAAGAGATATATGTAAATACAGACACACACACACATAGATATTTATATATATATTCAGTAGAATTATTATTTCATACTTATTAATAATATACATTTTTATAATCATTGTTGAATGGTGAATGTGGAAATGAATCTCATCGTGTCGTGAAGACGGTAAGCCGTACATACGCATGAGTGGCGATATCATTCTATTCATGGAGAAATCATATATAATTGGATGGTATATTATATGTACAGAATCATTAACATGTTATATTTATTATTTACATAAGTAATACTCATTATTAGACTCATCCAAATAATGATGTGTTGATTAAAAAACTACACCACAATGTGGAGACGGTAAGTCGTACGTATGCACGTATGATGACTTTGTTATTCATAGGATGGATAGAAAAATGAATATGGTTGTAACATATTTATATTAACATAATAGTATTTATAAGCTGCTAGATTTATTATTTTTCTATGGAAACAACAAAGAAAGAGGAAGTAGAAGAAGAAGATAACATTGAAAGAGGTGATGAAATTATTACCTCTTCTTCAAGTGCTTCTTTTTGATTTGATCAAAAGGGATACATAGGATGGCCTTCTGATAAGATGAAGGACTATAGGATGAATTTAGGGTTGTTGGGAGTATAATTGATCAGTGTTTCACTGAGCCAAATGGATTTGGAGGTGTGAAATTAAGAGAAGGTGAAGATCTCTTTTATAAGAGAGGTGAGGGGCGCCTTAAGAAAAACTTGAAATATTATTTTATTATAAAATCATTTTCGGTTTATAATGGATTAAAGTGGATTTATTTAGAGGATAAGGTGGGGATTGGTCTAAATACTCTCACCCAATAGGTTTTAGATAAGTTTAGGTCACCATATTAACCATATATTTTAGATTTAACTCTTAGTTAAATAGGTTAACTTTTAACATGTATCCATGTATTATTATAATAAATGGTTTATAAACATACTATAAAAGTCCAATAAAACTCCAACATGTTAATTAATGACATATCTATCATTATATAAGTCTTTTGGCTGACCCTTATATTTTTATAAAAATTATTTCATTTAATAATATAGTATTTTTTTAAATTTATTTATGTCAATTTTGACACTATTTAGTATTTAGTTTTTTTAAGTCATAAAAAACTTATTCATTCAAAAAAAATTCATTTAATCAACCCTAAATTTTTATATTAACCTATAAATTTTTTGGAATTCATCATAAGTCTCAATTTACATTTATTTTAATATTTATAATATCAATTATTTTAATCTTGCGTTAAAATGGTAATTACTACATCCTCATTGTGTTATAAATAAATTTAAATATTTAATATCTAAAAATTATAAATAAAATACCATGATATAGGAAATATTTTTGATTTCTAATGACTATTTTTATTCTAAATTATCTTATGTATAACTCAATATTAAAATTGTTTTATTTATTAAAATTTGAAATTAACACTTTTAACTCTTCTTTAAATAAAATAATAATAAATGTCCTAATATAATCCCAATAGATCAAAAAGGATCATATTTTATTCCTAAGGTTTATTTTGGTCGAAATGAACTTATACAATAGAATTAGGACATGTGTTAGGATAATTATAATATCATTTTTACCTTTAATTGCCCTATTTACTTTTAACCATGGTAAATAAAATTCAAAAGTTACAATTCACCAAAAATTAATTTCATCCTATTGAACAAAATTTTACTTAATAATGTCAACTGTGTCTCTAAGATTTTTGAAATTCAATTCATTGAAGAAGTAATATTATATTTTATGCAAATTTGCAATTGTGCCTAGAAGGTTGGTAAAAGAGGTTAAAAGTTCAATAAAATTTTGTATATCTAATCTTATTATAAAATTACTCCAATAAATTAAATTGGAATAATATAGGTATTATGTATCTATTTTTACTTTAAAATAAATTTAAATAAAAAATAATTATTATTTAAATAATAGTCAGTTTTAATAATAACGTAGTATTTTTCAATATTCATAAAAAATTGAACGTTTTCAGAAAAATACCAAAAATTTACCCTAAGATAATTTTGATATTCCAAATCCAAAAATTATTTATATTTTGAAAAATTTAAAAAAATATGAGTTTCATTAATTAATTTAAAATTAATTCCAATTGTCAAAACCAAAGAGTGGGCTTTTAAAAATTAAAAACTATCCAAAGATTGACATGTGTTTATGTACAATTTAAATGTGAAAGTACTTATATTGAACTAAATTATATTAAATGAAAAAAATATAATCTATTTATACTTTAAAACCAATCAAATTCATATTTCAACACTATGAATTATTTTGATTAAAAAAGTTGTTTTCAATTAAAATTTAGTATTTTTCACTATTCATCAAAATATGAAAGTTATCAAAAAAATAACAAACATTTATCCAAACTAAATTTTTATGTCTTGATTCTAAAGAAGAAATTTATTTTGTCAAATCTAATATATAAATGTTTCCAATATTATATTTAAAATGGGTTCTCCAATAAAATGTGGTAAAATTTCATTTTCAGAAAAATACTTCCTTTATATGAAAAATTAAATTTGTTCTTATATTATGTCTAAGAAACACATAATATAGATGTTAAAATTATATGTAATATAAAAATTTCAAAATTCAGTTAATAGTAGTCAAAACCATTTTTCAACGGCTAGTTTGGTAAGACGTGGTGTGCTCGAACTCAGTGTTGTGTGTAACACAAACTATTGAATTACATTAAATAGATAACGTACTATGAAATCATGGGGTGTTACATTCTTTCCTCCTTTAATAAATTGTTTCCTCGAAATTTGAAATTTTTCTTCAAAAATAAAAGTTTAAAAATAGAAAATACCATTGTGGAAAACCCACGTTAGAAATAAGGTAAATAAGATTTAGTCGTAATAAAAGGGAAATGGAAAGGGAAATGAAAATGTCACCACCAAATTATGATATCGAATAGAAGAACATTGGTGTAAATTAGAAACACATAATTGGTGAAAAACATAAATATTTATATTGAGTGGTTGAGGTCATCATTCAAAAAAAGTAAACAATAAATGGAATATTGAGGGCCTCATAGCCATAAATCTATGAGGATTTAAATATCATCTATTCAACAAAACATAATGTATTCGGATAACACATTTTTGGGTTTAAGATCCCTTCCCTAAAGTTTAATAATTAATTTCATCATATAATAAAAGAAAAAAATACTTGACAAGTAGAGTTCCATCCTTCAACTAACTTCTACAAAATACTCATCTTTTACTCCAAAATATAATAGAATTCTAAAATATTCTATTTATCCAAATCATATTAGGTTAAAAAAAAATTTATAATTCATATATTAGATCATTTAAAAAATTACATTATACAGATCGAGACATCACGTAGTCTAGTGTTAGGTGATTTACACTTATCGCCCATTAGTTGTGGGTTCATGTTTCGCAACCTTGTCGGACGTGTCAGGTTATTGCTTGACCTTCGTGTTGTCCTTTTTATAAAAAATCAAAAAATAATCTTCAAAATTGTTTTAATATTAAACCATAGAATCGAATGTACAACTTAATCCATTCCAACCGTTAGACTTATCCAAAATACTTTTTTCCAAACACATAGTCCAAAAATTTATAAGGAAGTTGAACATAACATAATGAATATCTTCTTTTTTCACATAATAATATGTGAGTACCTTCATCATGTATTCTATTAAAACATGGTAACACCCTAAATTACAATTAAACCTTATTTATTAAATCCATTCCCCCTTATTCCTTATAAAATACTAGATATATTCCTTATATCCAAAAATTTTGAATACTCCAACAATGATGGAATAAACAAACCATTAATCAGTTCCAAGGTAGTAAAGAATATCTAATATAATTTATCCAAATTAACCATCTCTTATTCAAAAATAACTACCATAGTATTAGGACCATATTAAGGTTTATCTCTCCTTCATCCATGTATTTTCCAAAAAGTTTAACTTTCTATTGAGTCACTTTTCTTAGTACCATATAATATCAAATCCTAAATGAAATAGTATTGTAGTACAATCCTTATTTATTTCTATAATTAATATATCCCGTACATCTTTGATACAACACTCAAATGACGTAATATAAGAACACAAATTATTCATCTTCATCTGCAGTAGTATCATAACTTGATTATTATCAAATAGCATCATTTGGGGTATACTTTGATGATTAGGACATTGATTTTCATAGTGTCCCAACTCCTTTTATATGAAGCATTGTACATTTGAAACCTTTTTCTTTCCCTTGTAATCACATACTTGGTGTCCTTTTCTCCACACTTATAACAAACTCCCATTCCCTTCAAGAATTTACCAAAGTGATTCTTTCCATAGTTATCACATATGGGAAAATATTTCCTTCCCTTCTTCAATTTATCCATATCTCTCTCTGCCATCCTTTTATTCTCTGGATTCGCTTCAAATCCATAAGACTCATAGAATTATTTACTTATCTTAATAACACATGATACTATTTCCTCATATGATGAGAATACATGGGATAATATATCCCTTTTAAATGTTGTCTTCGGACCATTAATGATATGATCTTTCTAACTCTTCGGAACTTGCGTATTGATGGAGTTCTCATTCCTTCTACTCGGAACCATTACTAAACAATGGCATACACTTGGTTAGTATATGAATCACAATGCATAATTCCAAACATGCAAAATACCTAACAAAAATTCAAAATTTTATGCATATAATCCATAATAAAAAAATGTTTTCATTGAGAAAATATTTACCCTTAAATCCTTCAAATGGTTTTTAAAGAAAATGTGAATTATACTAACTATATCCCCTAGGAGTGTCGTAACCAAGAGTGCAGCAAAGCTCATTATTGTGTACCGGGATACCTCGGGTCAAACCCAAAACTGCTTGTTGGAGTTTTCACTCCTAGGTACTTCTGTTCCAGAACCGCCTCTACCTGCACTTATCTAGACAGGGATGCATTTCTTGTAAAATTCACAAAATATCTACATTACATAAATTCTAGAAAGTTCTTCTATACTAATCCTAAAATTTAATCTTAGGGCAATGTTCTCTAATCAGTGTTTTTCTAAATATAGTTTCAAAGGTTTTTGCTAAACTTCCTCTGATACCAACTGTAATGCCCCAACCCTAGAAGCCCAAATCGAGTGCATTATTTTAATACATAGGAATTATTATAAGGAATCAGGTCTCGAAGGACCGATCAGTTTAGCAGTCTTGGAAAATAGATTACATACTTGAACATTACATTAAAATTTCTAACATAAAATTTAACATCGATAATCCTTTGATAATTCCATTATTCTTCTAACTTAATCCTTCATGTAAATCATAGTACACTTCTTGGCATCCTGGTAAAATAAAACATAAGAAAGGGGTGAACTCAGATGCTCAGTAAGGGTAAATAATTTATCGGAAGCTACAAACTTTTAAGGAAAGATGAGTAATAAAAAAATCCTTTTTAAACATAATATTGAACACAATATGGAAAAAATAAATCAAACATTACCATATTAAAATACACGTGGATATTCTTTTAGTCAAATAATCACATGTAGTAACTATATTCATAATGAGGGAATGCCTAATGTCAGACATCATTACCACATAGTCAAGGCATCATTCCAAGACTACAAATAAGATTTTCTCAAGGCCTTGTTCCAAGACACTATTTTGTCTCATTGGACCTACAGATGCATCGAGGAGCTACAATGGGATCCACCCATCACTTACTAAGTTCAATGCATTCCTCATATGAAAAGGTTGAAACATAACATAAACATTTGTATTAAAACTAGTATAATAAATGTTAATATGTTAACCATAAACCGTGATTGGTATAAAAATAGCCCATCCACAGTCAAACATATCATAACTCATTCAATAAAATATGGGTGATTCTATTATAGTAAATAAACCTCAATTAAGAATAATATAGAATAAATGATGTTGATATAGTTGAAAATAATCAATAAAACTCATTGAGAGACATACCCCTTTTCAAGAAATCATTTAAAAGTCTAAAAATTTATAGAGGAATTCATTTAAAATAAATTTTATAATCAAAGTGTCCCATACCACATTGAATATTTTGAAAGAAATTAACACTTTAAAATAATCATGTCAACATAAATAAATCCTTAAAATAATTTTGAAAACATGGACATTAATTAAAAGATTTAGAAAAACAAATCTTTAAAAATATTTAAAATTATGATCTAGTTAAAGAGTCCCTTCCGTAAAATGTAAAATATTTCTTTTTAAAACATTTAAATGAATCATGGACATATATGATAAATATTTCCCAGTATATACTTACATATATACAATCTCGGATAATAATGAGATTGAGGAAATAACTCTTACCCTGTACTTTCCTTTAGTCAAGGGTATGTCTAACCTCCTGTATAATGACCATAGTTTGTTATTAAATTATACCATAACCATATTAATATTTATTATATCATAAATGATTCATTAATAAATTTATACTACCCATTTATTAATAATTTCCATGTTAAATTAATATTTCGGGTAATAATCGCTTTCATTATCTTATGTGTTTTAAGATGTTATTCATGATTATATCACATAGATCATGATTTAAATACTTCCAGAATATAAATCAGGATTTACATATCATATGTATTTATAATATAAATATTTATAATAGATATAAATACGTAATGGAAAACACCGTTGTTGGAGACAGTAAGTCGTATGTACGCATAAATGTTGTTTCCATTTTCATATCGTATTGAAGGAAAGTAAGTGAATGAGATATATGTACATACATACATGTGTATATATATATATATCCAATATCATTATTATGTCATATATTATATAATTATTAAATGTATATATATTTTTACAATCATCATTGATAGTGAACGTGGAAATGAATCACATCGTGTCGTGGAGACGGTAAGCCGTACGTATGCATGAGTGACGATATCATTCTATTGATGGTGAAATAGTATATAATAAGATGTTATATTATATATACATAATAATTAACATTTTATATTTATTATTTAAAAAATATATACTCATTATTATACTCATCTAAATAATGAAGTGGTGAAAAACAAACTACACCACAAAGTGGAGACTATAGGTCGTACGTACGCACGTATGGAGACTTTGTTATTAATAGGATTGATAGAATAATTAATATTGTTTTAAAATATTTATAATATAACCATAGTATGTAGAAGATAATGGATTTATTATTTTGGTATGGAAACAACAATGAAATAAGAATTGGAAGAATAATATAACATTGAAAGAGGTGATGAAATTATTAACTCTTCTTCAGAAGCTTCCTTTTGATTTGATAAAAAGAGCTCCTTAAGATGGCTTTCTGATAAAATTAAGGCCTCTAGGATTAATTGAGGGTAGTTGGGAGGATATTCAAGTAGGTTTTTTCTGAGACAAAAGTACTTGGAGGTGTGAAATTAAGATAAGGTGTAGTGCCCTTTTATAAGAGAGGTGAGGGGCTTTTTAAGAAAAGATTGAAATATTGTTTTATTATAAATTTATTTTTGGTTTCAAATCGCTCAAAATGAATTTATTTCAAGGATAAGGTGGGTATGTGTCGAAATCATCTAAATAAATAGGTTTTAGACAAGTTTAGTTTACTATATTAACCTTATATTTTAGATTTAACTCTTAGTTAAATAGTTTAACTTGTAATATGTCTACTTGTATTGTTATAATAAATGGTTAATAAACATGTTTTGAAAATCCAAGATAACCCCAAGTGGTTCATTATTGACATATCTATCATTATATATTTATTTTTTGCAAAACATAGATTTTTAGGAATATTATATCATTTAATAATATAGTATTTTTTTTAAATTTCATTTATGTCAATTTAGGCACTATTTTGTATTTGGTTTTTTTTGAAAGTCATACCAATTTTATTTTTAAAAAAAATCATTTAATCATCTCTAAAATGTCATATTAACCGTTAAAATTATTTTAATGTATCATAAGTCTAAATTTACATTTATTTTAATATTTATAATATCAATTATTTTTAATATTTCATTAATATGGTAATTAATACATCATCATCATGTCTAAAAAATTAATTATTTAATGTCTAAAAATTATAAATAAAATACCATGATATTTTAAATATTTTTTATCTCTCTAATTAATATTCATAGTCTAAATTATCTTATCTATAACCCTATATTAAAAAAAATTATTTATTAAAATTTGAATTTTACATTTTTAACTCTTCTTTAAATAAAATAATAATAAATGATATAATCTAATATGAGTGGATTAAAATGGATCATATATTATTTCTAAGGTTTATTATGGTCGAAATAAACTAATACAATTGAATTAGGAAATGTTTTGGGGTAATTATAATATCGTTTTTACCTTTAAATACCCTATTTACTATTAACCATGGTAAATAAAATTAAAAAGATACTATTCACCTAAAATTATTTTCATTCTATTAAACCACATTTTAATTACTGATGTAAACCATGTCTCTCATATTTTTTAAATTGAATTCACAGAAGCTGTAAAATTATGTTTTATGCAAATTTGCAAATGTGCCTAGAATGTGGGTTTAAGGCGTTAACAGTTCAATAAAATTATATATATAATCTTATTATAAAATAACTCCAATTAATAAAATTGGAATAATATAGGTATTATATATCTATTTTTTTAAATAATTTTAAAAAAAAATTGTTATTGTTATTTAAATAAAAGTCGGTTTTAAACAATAACGTAGTGTTTTTCACTATTCAACAAAAATTGAATGTTTTCAAAAAAATACAAAAAACCCCCCCTAAGATAATTTTGATATTATGAATCCAAAAATTATTTCTATTCTACCAAATTCAAAAAATATGATTTTCATTAATTAATTTAATATTAAATCCTATTGTCAAAACCAAAAGGCGGGTTTTAAAAAGTAAAAACTATTAAAAGATTGACATGTGTTTATGTCCAATTTAAATGTGAAATTACTTATAATGACCTAAATTATTTTAAATTAAAAAAATATAATCTAATTATACTTTAAAACCACTCATGTTCATAATTTAACACCATGAATTATGTTGATTAAAATGTTTTTTTCAAATATAATTTAGTATTTTCACTATTCATCAAAATATGAAAGTTATCAGAATAATACCAAAAATTTATCCAAACTAAATTTTTATGTCCCGATTCTAAATAAGAATTTTTTTTCAAACTGAATATATAAAACTGTCAAATATTGTATTTAAAAAGGGTTCGCCATTAAAAGGCGGTAAAATTTCATTTTCTGAAAAATACTTCTTTATCTGAAAAATTGAATTTGTCCTTATATTATGTCTAAGAAACACATAATATGGATGTTAAAATTATATGGAATATATAAAATTTAAAATTATGTTAATAATATTCATAACCGCTTTTGAACGGCTAGTTTGATAAGTCGTGGTGCGCTCGAACTCGGTGTTGTATATAACGCAAACTATTGAATTACTTTAAGGAGATAACTTACTATGGAATACTGGGGTGTTATATTGGTGTTGTTGGTCATATATGTTATCGAACATGTTTTTTCTATTTTAAATTACTGAGGTTTTACATCCCCCCCCCCCCTCGTGAATAAATTATGTCCTTACAATTTAATCTTGATCACTCTAACTAAGGGTTTGACATTTGAAAATACCTTTGTTGAAAAAATACATCATAAAAAGTATTAATAAAACATCCACTATATAAGAATGAAAATAATGTATAAATTTCATCAATTATAACACAATACTATGTTTCCATGTAGGAGAACATTGGTGGGAAATGAAAACATGGACATGGAAGAGAATAATAACACCCAATGATTAATAGAGATTGATGAAAAACATGGTCATGAAAAAATTAAACATCACAAAACCATATATTATGAGTTAAAAACTATCGATTCAAGAAAAATGATAGTAAATGGACAACATGGTGTCTCATGATTTTTTCCCTAATGTTGAGTAATTACATTAACATTATTATAGGGAATGTAGGAAAAAATGCTTACAATTTCAGCCTTTTGTTGTGCATTGATCAATTTTCTCTACATTTCTTACACAGTGAAACGAATAACCATGATGAATTTTTTTTATAACTTTATGTAATAAAATTATCTTATAATGTTTCATAAGATCCATAAAATAGTATAACATTATTCCTCTTGTATTTACTAAAACCAAAATGGTTTTCACATGTTATCAAAAATAATACATTATTCTATAATTTCTTAATATTATCTCCCAAAATTCATCTTAATCTATTTAATGAATTCTTAACCATAAGACTCATCCAAAAACATTAACCAAATTCAATGTCTAATAATTTATATGGAAGGTCACTAAGTCAACATTATATTACCCATTTCAAATAATGCAGCTCTTATTGTCACATTCCAAGTATGTGAATTCCCTGAACTCCATAATACATTAATGAAAACAAACATGATTCAAAAAAATTCATTGTTTTGTTAATATATTCCACAAGTCAATTCATGTATTAAAATCTAAAAAAGATGACAAACACCATAACAAATATCCAATTTAAATGTCACCAATACTATACCAAAAAAATGACTTTATCATTATTATATCAACATAAACCACATTTTATGGGTTATCTTCTCTCAATCATGTATTTTCAAAAAAGCTCAAAGCTATTGAATTACTTTTCCTTGTCATTGGTAACATTAAACATATTCTTTCAAAACCTTAATTAAATATTATTTTGGTAAAACCCATATACAATTAATAATTCTTATAATATTAATATCATTGATAACAATATCCTATAATGTAATTATTGAATCCAAATACAAGCACATTAACCATTACACTTAATATATAGTAGTAGGATAATATTAAACTTGATCCCTTAGCTTATTTTGAGGTATATTACCTTAATGTTTTGTGAATTAATACATGTAGTTACTTATATATTTATGGTTATGGAATAGAAAATTAGAATATTCTTTATTTCCCTTTCTTTCATGAAAATGGTTTCATTTCTCTATAAAATTATAGGAAAATTTCACTCCCACCATTCAAGTACAAGGGTTTTTTATTCCATAATTATCACAAATGGGAAAGCCTTCATTCCATTCATCCCATTGTCTATTTTTTCTGTCGATGTTTTCTTCTCATGCTTACCATTGAAGCCATAATACTTATATAATTATTTCTATTTCTTGATATCACATGATACATAATCTTTATGTGATGAGAAAAATAATTTCCACCCTCCCAGCCCAGAAAACAACTGCTACCTCCACCACTGCATGTTAACTTTGGGAACCTCCTGGAATCCTTTGTTCAAAATTCATATCAATAATTTACCACATAGGAGATAGAGTTGTAAAACCAGTGAGAAACTTTGAGAAACTTGAATATTCAAATGGGTCAGATCTCAAAAAACTTATCTAAAATATTACTATGTAATCTACCTGGTAACACTTATACATACCCATGAGAGGAATCTAAGGATGTAGCATTGAGTAGTAGAAAATTGTTAGATTTCCAACCACCAAAGGAAACAGGTACACAAGAAGAGCCCAATCAACAATAGAAAAAAGTATAGGAATCCATTCCCACAACACCACATGACGCAATACCAACTGAGAAGGAGCAATACATGGAAAAATATAATGAACCCATTTATATATCCCCACCTGCATAAAATCCACATTTTCTCATTCTGAAAAGAGTGAGGTACGATAGTTCGGAGGCTCAGTACAAAATGTTCCTCAAAATGTTCAAATAATTGCATATCAATATTCTTTTTTGCTGAATCAATCTCCCAAATGCCTATTTATGAAACATTTATCAAACACTTGCTATCAAATAAGAGAAAGACAGAAGAGATGGTAGTCATCTCATTAAATAAAGAATTCTCAGATTTTCGACATAAAAAACTCCCACTAAATATTATAGATCCTGGAAGCTTTTCAATCCTTTTTACGATAGGAGAATGAAAATTTACAAGAGAACATTGTGATCTTTGAGCCAAAATTAACATAATATCGATGAGTGTTTGACAAAAGTTAAGAATCCAAGATCTCAAGGCAATAAGGGTAGTATTGAAGTTATTCGATCATTCAGTTAAGTACCTAAGTTGTATTCTTGAAGATGGTCTCATTAAAGTTGGAAAATTCATTTTCTCAGCAAAATTTCTTGTTTTGGATATGAAAGAGGAATGAGATTTACTGATCATTCTCAGAAGAACCTTCTTGGTGATAGGAAAGTCCTTGATTTATGTTAATCAAGGGTGTATCATCTTCAGAGTCAGAGAAGAACACATAGTGTTTAACATGATAAAGGTTGCACAACATTCAGATGATACAGTGTATTGTAATTCCATCTCTCTCACTCAGCGAGTAGAGGAGTACACAGCTATTGAGGAATAGAACGATGATTCAAGTTCATAAATGGAAGAATAATACAAATTCTAGGAAGTCATTTTTTATTAAGACACTCACTAGAGACATTGTGCCACCATTTATCCCATCGATATTTTATCCACCCATGTTGGACTTGAAACCTTTACTCGGTTTGTTGAAGTATTCATACTTAGGAAATTCATTTTCATTACAAAACATTATCAATGACGATCTATCCCAGTATCATAAAAAAAACTGAATTATTTCCTAAAAATATACAGGAAATAAATTGCATGGGGAGTGGCAGATATTAAGGGAGTTAATCCTTCAGAGTGAACCCATCAAATTTTTGTGGAAGATGACTCAAAACTGAAAAGACAACTTCCGAGGCGACTCACGTCACCAATGATGAAGGTTGTCAAGAAAGAAGTACTGAATCTTAGGTATTCTATAATACATTTTCCTATCTCACATATTGAATGGGTGAGTCCCCTCTAAGCCATTCCCAAAATGGAGGACTCACTAGAGAAATGACAGCTGATAATGAACTCATTCTAATACATACCATCACTAAATGGAGAGTTTGTGTAGATTAAAGATGTTTGAATTTAGAAACAAGGAAAGATCATTTTTATTTACTTTTTCTGGGTCAAATTCTAGAGAGACTCACAGGGAAGGATTTCTATTGTTTCTTGTATGGCTATTCAGGATACAATAAAATACTATTCGACCCTGTTGACTGGCCCAAAACCACATTCACCATCCCATTGGGTACCTTTACATATAGATTCATGTCATTAGGTATGTTAAATGAACCAGTAAAATTCCAAATATTCATGACCCAAATCTTTCATGATATGGTAAAGAATTTCTCAAAATATTCATGGACAATTTCTTAGTCTATGGGAGAGAATTTGATGTCTATCTAAGAAATCTAGAATTGGTTCTCCAACGCTGTGATGAGATAATATTAGTACTAAATTGGAAAAAATATCACTTCATGGTACATGGAAATATTGTACTAGGTCATAATATTTCCAATTAAGGCATTGCTATTGATCTGGAAAAGATGAAAGTTATTAGATATCTACCTAAACCATCAACTGTTAAAGGGATCAGAAGATTCCTTGGGCATGTTGGGTTCTACAGATTCCTCATAAAAGATTTTTCTAAAGTCCCATGTCCACTAACAAACTTGTTATAAAAATTTATTTCTTTCTAATTCAATGAGGACTTTCGATAATATTTTGAAACACAAAAAAATAGTTCGATTGAAACTCTATATATCATTACACTAAACTGGGAAAAATATTTTGGACTTATGCATGATTCCAGTGGCCTAACTGTAGGAGTTGTGCTCATAAAAATCATTTAAAACACCTTTTTTCCAATTTATTATTCCAGACATACATTAAATGAAGCCTGGGTCAATTATACGCCTACGGAGAAGGAGATCCTACCCGTCATATATTCTTCTAAAAGGTTCTGTTCATTCCTTATTCCATCCGAAGTCATTTTCCATACAAATTATGCCACCCTTAAATACCCTATGAATACGAAAGGTGAAAACCCATGATTGATACACATGAATATTTTTCTAAATGAGTTTGATATCGTAATTGAGGACACCAAAAGAACATACAATTTCATTACAGACCACCTCTCTCAATTACCCCTAACCAACAGTAAATAAGTTATCCAAACTGATATTGAAGTTTATTTTTCAAATGAGACATTATTTAGGGTCAATACCCATCCCTGGTTCTCATATATGGCCAAATATCTTACCATAGGATATATCTATCATGACCTCTCATACCAGCAATGCCTGAAGTTTCTGTCGGATGCCAAACACTACTTTTGGGATGAACCATTGCTATTAAAGAGTGGTGTCGATAGCCTTTTAAGATGCTACATCGTAGGGGAAGAGATACATAATTTCATCAAAATGTGCCACACATCACAAATAGGAATGCATCATGGAACTGAGTGCACAGTTTCAAAGATCCTATAAAGTGGATTTTTTCATCCCTCTTTGCATCATGATGCTAGGGGATTCTACCACTGATGTGATAAATGTCAAATAATAGGAACATTAGAAAAATAAAAGAGATTCCAAAAAACCCCATTCTAAAATTTTATGTTTTTGATATCTAGGGTATTGACTTTATGGGACCATTTCCAATGTCACATGGTAGGATTTACATTTTAGTTGTAGTAGACTATGTCTCAAAATGGGTTTAAGTCGAAGCCACAACACATGAAACAACAAAGGTAGTCATGAATTATATTTAAAATATTGTGTTTACACATTTTTTATTTCCATGATTACTCATAAGTGATCTCTAAACACATTTCTCAAATCAGGCGGTGTGAAAAATTCTTGAAAAATATGGCATTCAATTTAATAAAGGGACACCCCATCACCTAAAAACAAGTGGGAAAGTTGAATTATCAAATAGGGAGGTGAAAAAAATAATATATAAAATATTAAACACCATAATAAGTGATTGGATCCTGAATATGCAAGATTCATTATGGGTATATAGAACTGCAAACAAAACACTCATAGGCACCACCCCATTTAGACGGGTTTAAGGTAAACGATTTCATCTTTTAGTGGAGCTAGAACATCATTTATTCTAAGAAATTGAAAATATGAATCTAGATGTATAAAATAATGGAGAAGAATGGTTATTACAATTAAACATATTGGAGGAAATAAGGATTTTTTATCATGAAAACTTGAGGATTTACAGGGAAAAAATGAAAAAATGGCATGACCAATGAATTACAAGAAGTACCTTCATCCCATGGAATGGGGTTTTGTTGTTCAATTCAAGATTAAGACTATTTATAGGAATGAAAAAGTAAATATGTTCTGGTCCTTTTTAGGTTTTCCAAGATTTTCCTTATGGAAAACTTTAAATTAATCAAGATGGAGGACCACCATTCAAGGTGAATGGGAAAAGGTTGAAACTATTTCAAGAGCCACTTCATGAAGGTTGTGTCATCAGCCTCAATTCCCACTAATATTTGAAGGATTAAAGCTAATGACTATAAATGAAGTGCATATTGGTAGGTAACCTAGGTTATAAATGTTTTAGATAAGTTTTATTTGGATTTTTTTTCAAGAATCTCATGTATAATAGAGGATGAGGTGTCAAAGGAACATAAAAAATGGACCACAAACTTTGGTACACGTTATGTACATTGTGTTCACAACGTGTCTTTTCTTCACCTGAAATTCCAAATTTTCTTCCCCATACATGATGTGACTAACATTTACATGTCGTTTACAGGGTCAATTCATCTTTTAAAAAATCGTAGGTCTCAACCCGCATGTCATGACACGCACCCCTTTTCCCCTAATCCCTCATCTCCCCCGACTCCCCCTCTCCCATTGCACCAAAACCAACCTCCCACCCCCTCCTCCACTCTCAAAACCCACACACCCCCTTCCCTCTTCCCTTGTTGTCCCCCCTAATGAATTTTATCTCACACGCTCTCAAAAATATTTATTTGTGATTTTACTAAGTGCAGCACAATGGCTGACTTAAGTCATTTTCTCAAGGAGGTATTTAATTAAACAACTATTAATAGGATTGAAGAAAACAAAAAAGGAAATAAGTGAAGGCAAATGAAACACAATATGGGGGGTTTGGTTTTGTGACTTTTAGACATTAGACTAAACAAGAAAATGAGAACCAACAATCAAAGAGACAATTTCTTTAGAAACACTTATATGAAAAGACGTAGTCAATATAATATGCCCCCTTCAACATTAATTTATCCTTATCCCATAGGATTATAATTCATTCAATTTTAATCCCCTGACCTTTTTAACCCTGTAACCCTACAAAAATTAACCTGACCAAAAATATTGAAAAAATGAGCCTTCGGTCAACTTTGGGGTCTTCCAATCACAACACCCTACCTTGATTGTGATCTAAAAGACAAATCATGGTCAATGGTCAATTATTTTAGTTTATACTCCATAGATTAAATAATCAATTGAGTTGGGGATGATACTTGAACCCTACAATTATATCCCAATTGGATTAGATTCTTCAATTGATGTTTCACTCATACGGTTTACACAAGCTTGACCATGCGATCAAGTGCAAGTCGATTGAGTAACATAGAAATTAAAACTCAATTAATTGATCACAATTTATGAAGTATAGTATGCTTATTGATTCAAAATAAATAAATTAAGGTAGTATGGATTAGATCAACTACGAAATAAAATCACTCTTCCATGGGCAGAGTTGTCATCGTGGAGATGTTTTGTATAAGCAATGGATTGAAAGGGGAATACCCAGTATCATATCCAATATTATATTACATCCCAAGAATAAAAATAAGATGATTAAAGTTGAAAAACATAGAAGATTTATTGAAGAAAATTCATGTTACAAGATTATGAACAAAAAAACAATGTCGAGATGGGAGCAGAGGGCCTTTTTTGGAAGATATGTTTTCACAAGGCATTACTTCGTAAAAGTGTTTTTAGGGGTTAACAAGAGCCACCCTTTAGTTAAACCCTTCCCAAATCCTCAAAATAACCTCCCAATTAGTAAAAACATACTTTAAATAGGTTTGGGGATGGCTGGGGTTTCAAAACATTTTTAAATGTGAAAGGGAAATTCAGAAAAATTGTTTAATCAAAATTTCATGGCATTGACTACTTCCAAAATGCTTGAATTAGCTGGTATTCTAGTAGTATTATATGTTAATAATCATTTCCTTGAGCTTCCCTCAAAATATGGACTCAATACAAGACCATATGAAGAAGATACGGCTTAAATGGTGAAGTGATTTTCAATCTGGATAGTTCAGTCCAACTTTGTCTTCATGGACCATTTACTACGCTCAAATACATGGTACAACTACCATGCACTGAATATAATTTTTATTGAATTATGTCAGGAATAATTTTACAAAATTTTAAGTCAAAATATTTTACAGAACAATATTTATTTCCAAAATACTACATTAAATTTTAAAAAGGTAAAACTGGAATTTCAATCGAGTTTTCAAATGACTGATCTAATCCCAAATATTCTATAAATTAACATATTTAGAACAATGTGAGGAAATTATTTCATTTGTTATAAATAAAATATTCAGCAAAATAGTGTTTTATTAACTCCCCACACTTACCCTTTTCCACTCCTGGGAAAAACTTCCTAACAAGTAAACATTAATATCAAATCAGAACAAATTTTAAAACACATATCCTTGTGATCCAAAAATTACACACCACGAAACAAAATATATCATTCCTCATAAAAAAAGAATTATTTTAATTATATATTTATATAATTCAATATTTTTCCACTCCATTTTTCCCCCATGCACAAAACACTTGCCTCACTTGAATTTTCACTAATCACACAAATGTCAATATTTTCAGCAATGTCTTTCTCATCCAACTCATACAAGGATCACCATAGGATTGATAAATTCCTACATCACCACCCAATGTGAGTATAGGAAATATGTCTATCATGATGAATTTTTAGGGATGTTATATGGATTTCAGTGGGTAGTATTTAGATGTGAAAAATTATGAGGCTGAATGGGGAGAGCTTGACACTTTTTGAAGAAAAATTGCATTAATCTAATTGTCACTCATGTATGGTCTTCTCCTCAATCCTATTTGTATCAATTCAGCACCATCTTCATGAAAACTCATGTAAAATTTACACCATTCATCATTTCAGAAAAAAAATATCAATCATCTCAAACATAGTTTTTCATGAAAGCTTCAGATAGGCATAGCTTTATTTCTTCATCAAAAGCTCCAGAAAGGCGTAACTTCTTTTATCATGAAAGCTCCAGAAAAGGAAAAAATTTCAATATAATTATTTTCTTTAGTATAAAACACATCTCTTAAGAATTAAATTTCCCACCCAAAGTATCACAAAATGTGTAAGTACAACACAAGACATCTTCTCCCACACTTAAGTTCAACTAGATTATGCAATTTCACTTCAAGAGTTCATTGGATAGGGAAAAATGGATTGTAATGTGGCTAACCTAATAGGATATTCATGGTTTCAAAAGGATACAATGATTAAATGTTCTAGGTAGTCTATTATAAAAAGGATTTGTTAAAATAGGGGCTTTAATACAAAAAAATTCCTTAATAATTTAAAACACAAGAATTTAAAACACTCATGTTTTGACCAGAATAAATAAAATTCTATTTAAATCTAGCATGGCTAGGTTCTCTCAGAAAATGAGGTAAATATAAATAATATGAAAATAATGTGTTAGAATCCTCATAGGAAAGTGATTTAAAATATAAAGACAGTGATATGTGGCATGGGATTCTAAATTTAGAGTACTTTTCATGAAATTACAAAATATTTTAACTTTAAACAAATTTATTTTCAACATTAATTTAATCTTGGTTTCATGGGATAAATTTTTTCACTTATTTCTATGAATTTAAAAATAGTGATGAGAATCATTTCAGATCAACAGTTTGAAAAACACACACTAAAATGAAAAATAAACACACAAAATTTAAAAAACACACAATTTTTCTTTTGAAAACAAGAAAAAAAATGAAATTACTAAACTAAAAGGTTTCTTCCCCCACACTTAAAATATTTCATTTTCCTCAATATTAACCCATGAGATGATATGCACACCTGAAATTCATAATTTTATATATGAAAAATAATATAAAAGTGAAAGGGTTAGGAACATCCTGATATGCTTATGTGATTGTGGGGTCTAGTAGAGTGATGAAATCCACTGCATCAGTAATAAGTCCCTCAATGTATTTCTTCAAACATTTTTAAACCTCCTTCTTGTGTCCTCTAGTGTGATCTCCAATGAACCTTAATAAAAAACATTAGTCACAACATAATGACCTAACCACCTAGAACACAACTTACTAGGCATCATCTTCAGTCATGAACTATAGAGAAAGACTTTATCTCCAACATGAAACTCTCCTTTATTGATTATTTTTACATGAGATGCTTTTCATATTTCCTTGTAGAGAATTCAGTTCTCATATGAAGACAATAAAATCTCCTCAAGAACATTAATTTTCATCTTCCTTTGAATTCCATCTTTACCCAAATCCATGATTCATTTCTTTATATCCCAATAATTCTGATGCTCAACTTCCATGGGGAGATGACAAACATTCCCAAAAACAATATGAAATGGGGAAATACCAATGGGTGACTTGTATGTTGTCCTATAATCCCAAATCACATCATTCAATTGCTTTCTCCATTATTTTATATTCAGCTACACGATTTTCTCCAAAAAAAATTTCAACTCCCTATTTGAAACCACATCTTGGACATTTGTTTGAAGGTGGTATGGTGTTGATTTTTTTTGTGTCACCCCATACATCTGAAGTAAGCAAACCAAATTTAGATTAAAAAAGTGTGTCCCTAGGTCACTAATAAAGTCTTCTAGTACTCCAAACCTACAAAAACATTTGTGCTTTTACAAAGTCCACAACAACATGAGAATCATCAGTCGGGGTGTCCTTAGCCTCCACCCATTTTCTCACATAATCAACAGCAACCAAAATATAAAGGAAACCAAATGAACTAGGAAAAGGACCAATAAAATCAATGCCCCATACATCAAGAATATCATAGAATAGTATGGGTTGTTGGGGCATCTCATGTCTCCTAGAAATGTTACCAATGTGTTGGAAATGTGAGCAAGACTTACAAAACACATGAGCATCATGGAATAAACTAGGTCAATACAATCCAAAGTACAAAACATTCCTAGTTTCCTGTTGGGGTCCAAAGTTTCCACCACAATAAAGTGTATGACAGAATTATAGAATAGACTCAAACTCATGATCAAGAACACACCTCCTAATAACTTGATCACTACACTTGTGCCATATGTAGGGATCATCCCAAACAAAAAATATAGACTCATTCTTTAACTTTTGGACCTGTTGTTTTTTTAAATTTTTAATAATTTCATATGCAGCAAGGTAGTTAACTAAATTATCACAACAAGGATTCGTACTTGAGATGGAATAAAGATGCTCATTGGGGAAAGTGTCCCAAAGTGGTACCTTGTCCAAGGTGTTATCCTCTAGTGTGTGAGTAAGCCTAATCATGTGGTCCACCACTAGGTTTTCTAACCCCTTCTAGTATTTTATCTCAATATCAAATTCTTAAAGAAGAAGCATCCATCAGATTAACCTGGGCTTTGCATTTGGCTTCTTCAAGATGTACCTTAGAGCTTCATGGTCTGTAAAAACAACTACTTTAGAGCCCAATAAATATGAATGAAATTTATCTAAAGAGAATATGACAGCAAGAAACTCCTTTTCCATGGTTTTATAGTTTGATTAGATGAATCTAGTTTCCTTGATGCATAGGAAATCACATGTGAATGTCCCTCCACCCTCTGAAATAAGACATCTCCAACTGAAAAGTTGGATGCACCACCCATAAGATCAAAAGGAATCTCCCACTGTGGGGGATGTATGATCAGTGGATTTGTTATACACTTCTTTATCTTATCAATGGAAGTCCAACAATAATAATCAAACACAAAATCACAATCCTATTGAAGTAATCGTGAAATAGGAAGAGCAATCTTACTAAAATCTTTGATGAAGTGCCAATAAAATCTCGCATGCCCTAGGAAGGATCCAACATCACGCACACATGAAGGATATGGTAAGGATGAAATGATATCTACCTTAGATATATCAACCTCAATCCCATGTTTTGACACTACATGACCTAAGACAATGCCCTTCTCTACCACGAAGTGATACTTTTCAATGTTCAGGACCAGATTTAACTCGATACAATGATTCAACACCATTTCCAAACTACATAGACATTCATCAAATGGGGATTCATACACTGTAAATTCACCCATAAATACATCCATAAAGGCCTCAATAAAATAATAAAAAAATAATCACAATGCATCTCTGGAAGGTACCTGGGGTGTTGCAATGTCTAAATGTCATCCTTTAGTATGAAAAAATAAAGAATGGACAAGTGAATTTTGTCTTCTCCTGATCCTATGGAGAAATATAAACTTAAAAATATCCAGAAAATCCATCCAAGAAAAAATAATTTGTCATCCCAGCTACTCTCTCAAGCATTTGATCATTAAATGGGAAGGTAAAATAGTCCTTGTGGGTGGACTAATTTAGTTTCAGATAATAAATACACACATGCCACTTGTTATGTACCCTCATTGGAACTAACTCATATTTCCAATTTTGAACAACTGTAACACCAATTTTCTTTGGCACAACCTGAATAGGACTTATCCACTGAGAATCTGAAATGGGAAAGATTATACCTACTTTGAGAAATTTTTCAACTTCTTTTTTAACAACTTCCAAAAGAGTTGGATTCGGTCTTCATTGTGGATACCTAACCAGTTTATCCCCATCCTCCAAAAGAATCTAATTCATGAAAATGGAGGGGCTAATAGCTGATATGTCAGCCAAGGTCCACCTGATTTCTTTAATGTTATCCCTCAAAAGATTCAAAAGTTTTTCTTCATGTTCAAACGATATATTGTTAGCAATGATAACAAGTAATTTATCACCAATTAACAAGTATGAGTATTTGATATTAGGTGTTAATGGCTTGAGTTCCAATGTAGGGGGTGATGTATGGATGGATAAATTGATGGAACTGAAATATGTGCCCAATGAACATCAGTATACGAATATACATCATCAAAATTAGAGAATAAACCACCAAATCCATCCACATAATTCACATCCTTGTCATAATCATATTGAACATGATCAAAATCATAATATTATTCCATATCAAAATAAAATCTAAGAGAGTATTGTGAATTAGAAATAGGTGTGTAAGTACTCAAAGATATCAAAATAGAACCAATACTCATAATCTCAATAATCATAGGACAATCAAAATCTATGGGGTTTATACCTGGTGGTTCAAAATGTGAGCTAGAGAATGTTGAATGGTTTTTTGAGGGGTATTTAT
The DNA here is from genome assembly GCA_963277665.1 of Viscum album. Classification (NCBI taxonomy): domain Eukaryota; kingdom Viridiplantae; phylum Streptophyta; class Magnoliopsida; order Santalales; family Viscaceae; genus Viscum; species Viscum album. The sequence continues at coordinate 198,546,756 of OY728164.1, forward strand.
TAGAATACAGAACATTAAATATCACAACTTCATCACTAAACTCAATTGAAAGTGTACCCTCATTAAAATTTATGACTGTTTTTTTGCTATTTTGAGGAAGGGTCTACCTAAGATAATTGGAGCATGAGAACTTACCTGATCATCCTCCATGTTAAGGATGTATAAATTTGCTGGAAATATCATGTCTCTTACCCGGACAAGTACATCCTCAAGGACTCCTACTGGATAAGTTGTAGATCTATTTTTCAACTTCACCACTACTCTCGTCATCTTCAATTCACCAAACTGTAAAGAAGAGAATATTGAGTAAGGCATCACATTTATGGAAGCTATCATATCAAAAAGAGCATCAGAAAAGTGTAACTCCTCTATGGTGAAAGGGATGGTGAATGTCCTCGGATCCTTTCACTTTGTTGGAATTTCAACTATTGGTGTGATGAGTGCTGACACATTCCTTTCGAGATTGATCTTCTACTTTCCCTTGTTCCCTTTCTATTGGTACAAATTTCTTTTAAGAATTTGGCAAACCTTGGGATTTTCTTGATTCCTTCATGTATAGGGATATTGATCTCCACATGCATAAATGTATCCAAAACATCGTTTTTCATTCCCTATTCAACCATATTTTTGGTTTGAATATCTCTATTTGGAAAATTAAGGGTTTTAGGAAGAACATAATTAATCTTTTTCTTACCATTATCTTTCTCCTCGGGGTTCTCATTAGCTGGTTTTCAATGGGGCTTCTCTAGAGTTGAGGTGAATCCCGGTGGAATGATAGGTGTTGATGTATTAGTTTTTTTCTTCCCACTTATCAATGTGATGAAACTAACATTCCCCTTCAAATTTAAAGTATGTTGGGAAGGAAGATTCCCAGAGTTCATACTTACCAGTTTATGGAGGGCAGTTGCAATCTGGCATATTTGAGTCTTCAACTCCCACATCTTTGAACCATGACTCTTCATCTCATTCGATTGATTAATAAAAATTTGTTTCAAATTATCATCAATATTAGAATCTACCTTGGGTGGGGGATTCCCTTGTTTCTAGTTTTTTGATGCTTGGGATTAAAATCTTCTTTGGGGTCGTTGGAAACCCTATTTGTAGGGGGGCTTCTGGAAGTTTTGTTGAAATGGGGGCCTTTATTGTTGTCTAGAGTCATATCTCATGTCTGATTGATCCTTCCACCCTTATTTGTATGTTGGCGCAAATGAATAAAACATATTTTGGGTGTATATCTGTTTTTTCTGCTAATATGGTCTACCTAGGAATACTATTGTGCAAACCTTTATCTCTTGTAATTGTGGGCAAGAGTCAGTTGGGTAGCTAGTATCAGTGCAAATTCCACAAGGCATTGAAGGAGAAGGTTGGGATTTAATCTGTTCTAAATTAATATTCCTCACCATAGTGATCAATTCTTCAAACATAGTATCAATTAAATGACTTTCAATAGAATAAGGACTTACATGATGTGCTCCTCTAACATGTGGTGTACCTCGATCCCCAAATTCTTGGGAGTTTTGGGCCATTTTTTCAATAAATGTATGTAAATATACGGGTGTCTTTTCAACCAATTATCCACTAGCCACAGCATCCACCATGATTCTCTCTATAGGTTTGAGTCCTTCATAGAAGATTGGATGGGGAATTTTTTACTGATTTAGTGATTTGGGCAGCTTTCACACAACTTCTTGAATCACTCCCATTACTCATACATTCACTCCCCTTGGTCTTGCTTGATCCCTGAGATCTCCTTTTGGATGGATGTGGTCCTTCATGCTAGAAAAAAATCTCTATAAGATAATACATTTCAAATCATTCCAAAATGTAATATCTTCAGGTTGTAAATAATACATTCAATCCTTAGAAGTCCCATCAAGTGAGAATGGGAATGCTCGGAGTTTTATTTAATCTTTATAAACATTTCTCAGTTTCATTATTGAATATACCACATTACATTCTTTTGAATATTTATTTGGATGCTCACATGATAATCCATGAAACATTGGAAGAAGATGAATTAACCTAGATTTCAGATCAAAATTTGATTTATGATTTGGGTATTCAATGCATGTAGGTTGATAATTAATATCAGGTGCAACCAACTCTCAAATAATCCTATTTAGTTCATTGTTGTTATTTTCATCCATTTTATCTCTTTTGATATTTGTTTTTGAAGAGTTTCCGATTTCAAAATTCTTAGACTGGAGGAATTCCCCCATTGGTTAAATGTCGACACTTCCCGTAAACTGAGATTTTCTGATTCGAGCCCTAAGGTTGCGCTCAATCTCGAGGTCTAGATCACGGAGATCCTTAAGATGGAATCGTTTCATAAATAATAGAAAATAGAGAAACGAAAAGAATTGGACACCAATATCATTAAATGATGTTTCAATTGATGGTCTAAAAAAGTGGGTAAGAAATAACTGAAAAGAAAAGGGAGGAGAAGAAGAGAAATAAAATAAAAAACAAGAATAAATAACTTACCTAAAATTGGTTGAATAAAATACTTTCCTCCATGGAAATGGATCCAATTTTATTTACATTATCTCACATGCTCTCAAAAAATATTTATTTTTTATTTTACTATGTACAACACAATGGCTCACCTAGGTCGTTCTATGAAGGAGGAGGTGAATTAAACAACTATTAATAGGCTTTAATAAAAAAAGAAATAAGTTAAGACAAATGAAACCCAAGATGGGGGGGTTTGGTTTTGTGACTTTCAGACAATACACTAAACAAGAAAATGAGAAGCAACAATCAAAGAGACAATTTATTTAGAAACACTTATATGAGAGGACGTATTCAATCTAATATTCCCCCATTCATCATTCATTTATCCTTATCCTATATGATTATAATTCATTCAATTATAATCCATTAACCTTGTCAACCCCCACACCCTACTGAAATTAACATGGAAAAAAATATTGAAAAAATGAGCCTTCAGTCAACTTCGGGACTTCCAATCGCAGCACCTTGCCTTGATTGTGATCCAAAAGAAAAATTATGGCCAATGGTCTACTAGTTCAATATATTCTCCATATATTTCAGAATAAATTGTGTTGTGGATGAGACTTGAACCCTAAAATTCTATCCTAATTTGATTTGATTTTGTGATTGATGTTTCACTCATACGGTTTACACAATACCAACCACGTGGTCAAGGGAATTTCAATTCAGTAATATAGAAATTAAAACTAAATTAATTGATCACAATTTATGAATTACAGTATTTTTATGGATTTAAAATAAATAGATGAAGGGGTTAGGGATTATATCAACTACGAAAGAAATCACTCTTCCAACTGTAGAGTTGTCATCATGGAGACATTTTTCATAAGCAATGGATTGAAGGGGTAACCCCCAATATAATCTCCACTATTATATTCGATCAAATGAAGAAAAATAAGAATATGAGAAGAGAAAAACATAGAATATTTATTGAAGAAAATTCATGTTACAATCATAAGAACAAAGAAAAACAAAATGGAGGTGGGAGATGAGAGCCTTTTTTGGAAGAGATGTTTGCACAAGGAATTACTTCTTCCAAGAGTTGTGAGGGATTCCCAAGATCCACCCTTTAGGACACACCTTTCCAATTCTTCGACCAGCCCTCATAAATAGTTAAAACATGTTTTAAATAGAGTTGGGGAGGTCTAGGGTTTCAAAACATTTTTAAATGTGAAAGGGAAATTTGGACAAATTGTTTAATAATAATTTCATCGCATAATTGACCTCTAAAACCCATGAATTAGCTAGAAATATAGATGGAATATTTGTTACTAATCATGTCCCAGAGCTTCCCTCAAAATTTGGTCTCAATCCAAGTTCAGATGAAGATTATAGGGCCCAAATGGTGAAGTGATGTCCAATCTGGATAATTCATTCCAACTTTGTCTGCATGGCCTTTTTACTCTATTCAAATGCATGATCCAGCTCCAATTTCCGAAATTTAATTTGTATCCCATTAAGTCAGGAGTACATTTACAAAATTTTATGTCCAAATAATTTACATAACAATATTTATACCCTAAATACTAAAGTCAAGTTTAAAAGGGTAAAACTGTAATTTCAATGGAATTTTCAAATGAATGATCTAATCCCAAATATTTTATAAGTTAACATATTGAGAAAAATGAGAGGAAATTATTTCATTTATTACCAATAAAATATGCAACAAAATATTGTTTAATTAGCCCCCACCATCTCCTCTTCCATAGCCATCCAACCAAACTGAATATTCCCCCCTCTCCTCTAGCGCATAACTTGCACCATCCATGTGCCCCACCCTCCTATATCCATGGCACGTACCAAGTGACCCTAGCCTATGAACGAATCCTCTACTTCCTTCTCAAACACCAAGAGATAGCAACCAAATTCTATGAACCCCTTCACTAAAACTAATTCTTAGGACTACACCTCCTCTCTATCCACCGATAAGAACCTTCATTTGTACCAAGTGCTTCGCTTCAGCAACCCACAACATCTGGTAAGTCTTCTTCACCTACAGGAATATCCGATGTGAACCAACAAAAAATTGTACTTGAAAATTCTTCCAAAGTTGAACGTTGTTGGTGATGTCATGAACCTCTTAGAAACATTACATATCAACATCATTATAGCAGTATGGGATGAGACATGCCAGGAGTTATTCCTTGAGTTTTTGGCCCAGTTGGAGATCGTCATTGACTGCCTATGTATCAGGTTTGGAAGCAGACCTCACAAACATGGTTTTGTTGAATTCATAGTCGGGTTTAGTATCTACACCAAGCAGTTCATTATCTCTGATGTTTACAACACCCTACAAACATGGCCACCGCATGAGATTGCACCAAACCTATGGCCCATCATCGCCTATAACCCCCACTTGAATCACAACCCTCGACTCATGAAGTCAAGTCATCTATGGGGCCTGGATTTGCATATATTTCAATGATTTTTGGAACAATGATGGTTTGCATGAGGATATACCCATAGCAGTGTCACTCAGATGGATTTCCTAATTCTAGGAGCTTTTATGGGTGGGCCCTCAATCAATATGGCTGCCCAGTTTTTTTCATACTTCAATGCCCTGATTTAGAATAAGAGGGGCACACTCATGGGTGAATATTTTATCACCCACCTAGACAAGTACCTGGGCATCTTTGATTCATCTATACACCTCACTTCCATTGGACCCATCGAGATGATTGATCTTGTTATTCTCCACAAGATGAAAATTCTCATGAGAGAGGACGACATATATTTTAGGTCACCAGGAATCCAAGAGGTCACACCTCAGGAGAATCCAACTGGAGCAGTGGAAGCAGAACCATCCCAACCTTATCATATAGCCACAGCTACTACATCCATACCCACCACAACCTCAACATCAACCCCTTCAACCTTACCACCATCATCCTTTCTCACCCTCCCTGAGTTATAGGCTGATATCTAGTTATTTTGTAGAATTTTTTCAAAATATCAACCCACCTTCATCTCCCATTCATTGAACACCATACATTTACCCTTCCTTCATCTCCCACCCCAGACGGACCTTCATCCTCTACTATTTCCCCACCCCCTTTTTACCAACCGAACCTCCATACATATCTCAACAACCCAACCACCAAGCAGTTGTTCTTGGAGCAATAGTCCTGGAGGGGAAATGGAGTTTCCATTGAGCCCATCCCCGAGGTACAACTCATTGTTCCAACTGCCATACCCACATCCCTAGTACAGATTGTTATGTAACCACCCACCACCCCAGCCCATCTTTCTACCTCCACTAACACACCACCCACCACCATTGCACCTCTATCCTCTACTACTACTACATCTACTAATGCAGATATGCTCGACCTATCGACTAAGACATCAGGTAGTGGGATGACGCTCGAGGAGATTTTTGGCATGGATCTCTAATATGATTTTGATCTATATTTTTGGATTTCTCATACTCTTTCCACGTATTTAGATCGGTTTTTGTTTTCTTCATTATGTTTCCAAAATCTATACAAACTTTGGCTATATATATATTCATGGGATTTTATTTTTACATTACTTTTTTGATTATATTTCCTTATATTTTATTATTATCTTTAGCATGTCAAGCTCCTCAGAATCATCTTCGATCCTTGATGGTCCAGTCCCGCTAGCAGTCTTAGAAAAAAAGGGTACTCGAGAACGTCATTGACATTTCCTAATAGATTCTTGAGCTATAACTCAAAATTCACCACCACCACCAGCCTCCATGACCAATGATTCCATTCTTAACACACCACATTCATGATAATGTGGATGTGGGTGAAATGATTAACCCACTATAGCAACCACACAATCTTGAGGACACAGCCTCTAGAAATTGTAAGATGTAATGAGGAAACTAAGCCTATAGACCATCTGACAACAATCTCCATCCACAAATCTAGCTGACTATGTTTAGTTATTTCTTTATGGGAGGCAACCCATAGTTCCTCTCTTTTTTTCTAGTGCTGGATTTTATTTTCTTAAACTTTGATAGGTACTTTGGATTATCATTTTAGAGAAACTCAAACACCCCCCATGGAATTACAATTGTACTAGGGAGCTCTTTATTCCCTCTTATTTTAATATATTCCAATATTCCATTTCCAATTATTTAAAATTAACTTAAATTCCTTTCACACAATCATGATATTGATAGTGGGGAAACTATCTCTTACTAAGTGGGGGGGTCTTCTCACAGTTTCATTGATGATACCCTGTAATTTTTTATTGTTATCACTTGTCTATGAGACATTTTTTAAAATTTTAATAATTCTTTACACCTAAAAATCATTATTCCCTTGTAATTAACGATACATTTAAGTGGAAAAGAGTTGAAGACCATTTTTCACTCTTTCAATGACTTGTTTATAATTATTTTTGAGTTTAGAGAATTAATTCAAATTCCAAATATTGGAAATTTTTATTAATTGAATTGTAACTTGGGATTCATTCCCTTTGTAATTTACAGTTTTTATTTGATTCTAACTACCTGAGAGGACTCTAAGAATTAAATTTTATACTCTTATCTGATCATATTTCTTAAGAGATAATTGGGGCTTGTAAACTGACTAGAAATTTCACTGAGATCTTATCAAAACGATGAATCAACAAGTTTGGATTCAAAATCATTGATTCATTCTTTGATATCCACTTTACCTAATACCCACAAGACATATATCCTTTATTTAGACTATATTTTCCATGAATGAAATGTAAGGATGTAGCTATTTAAATCCCATTTCTTTTCCTACCCTACTCCTTATAAATTTATTAAGGTTACTTTTGAACAAGTGTGGTGGCGTCATTCAGACATCATGGATGCTACAACTTTTATATATGTAAGGTGAACTAAAATAACTATGAGGCTATTATCCATATCCATTTTTTTCTTTTCTTTCATATTCTATTCCTTTTAAAAATAAAAATAAAAATTTGATTTTTGTTGTGTACTAGGAAGGTAAAAAATTACCATTTTCCAAACTGATGAATCCCTCAAAGGATCATATGTGGTTTGGTGAGGGATGTTATATATATCCTAGGCATGAATTTTGAAAAATAAAAATGCAAAAGAAAAGGGAAAGGAACAGAATCATTTTTTTATACATTCATACCACATATATGATCCAACTTTAGCTACTAGAGTATAGGTTTGGCTTTCTAGGTGGAGGAAAATTATCAAACTTATCTAGATACCCATGCATTTTAATTTAGATATTACCCTCCTTTTAATCATGATTTTCAAATTTTAACTATCTACCTTCAGCATCAGAGTCATCATAACCTTATTGCTAAATTCGAAAAGATTAATTTTATACTTGTCTTTACACTATGGAGATGATAGAACCAATGCAAGAATATGGTTAGGAACATGTAATCAAGGTATTATCATACCTTTACATACATATTTAACCTGAGTGATGAGATAAAATCATGGTGAGGTAAATTTAAATTAGGTATAGATCTTAAGGAATAGTTAAATGGTTGTAATTAAAATAATAGAGTTTGTTTTTAAAAAAACTAGATTATGAGGCATGATTGATTTTTTAATGCAGGTTTATTTCAGTAACTTGACCTTTATCTTTATATCATCCCCAATCCAGGAGCCACAAAATTGGTGCCCCGAGCCGGGTAGTTACATGACCTCAAGTGAACATCCTCGTATGCTAGAAGTTGTCGACTATCAATGAGGGTCTAATAAGTCACATGGGGAGACTATACCCTCACTACCATAGTAATCCATGGAAGATAATAACTTAAATAATGGAAAAAATAGAATAATCAATCAACTGCATAATTATCCAATTCCCAAAACTGGTAACAACCATATACAAAAGTAAATATGTCATTCCATGCTACAATGTCAAGTGAACAAAACCCCAAAAGAAGGAAAACTGTAGGATCCCCAAAATTTTCCATACTCCAAGTTTGGAACCTCACCCAACATGTCCCATGTCCAACTCAACTCCCTAGCATATGGCCCTTACCCTTGTCCTGACCTATAAGCATGTAATCTACTCAGGTACCCAATGACGGCCCGATCAGGGTGTGAGTATAACTCAGTAGTCCACCACCAATGGTGTCTAAAAAATATCCAGCAAAGGTAGATAGTTCATGCAAGTGATAAATGATGATAATTAAGGATACACTGTTCATTGGTCCATTCTAAATTATCACTAGTAGAAATACGGGTTTTCGCATCGGCGTAATAATGTCGGTTTTTTAAAACCCGATGCGAATAGTATGTGTGGGGAATTAATGGTGTCGGTTCTGCAGAAAACCGACGCCAATAATATTAGTTAACATATTTTCCGCGTCGGTTATTATAATAACCGACGCGGAAAATAATTTAAAAAAATTTTCCGAGTCGGTTTTCAAAAAAACCGACGCGAAAGTTTTTATTTTTATTTTCGGCGTCGGTTTTGAGGAAAACCGACGCCGAAAATCGACGGCGAAAAAACACATTCGGCGTCGGTTTTCCTAAAAACCGACGCGGAAGATAGTTTTTAAAAAAACATTCGACGCCGGTTTTTCTAAAAACCGATGCCATAAGTTAAAACTTCCTCGTCGGTTTTCCTAAAAACCGACGCCGAAATGTTTTTTTTAAATTTTCGGCATCGGTTTTCCTTAAAACCGACGCGAAAATTCTTATAAAATTATTTGGGGTCTGAAACCCTCATTTTGTTCTACCGTCGAAATCGAGCTCCGCTGTCCCGAAACCCTCTTTTTTTCCATCGTCTAAATCAAGCTCCGCTGTGGCCCTTCGGACATCGGACTACCTTGGAACCTAATTTGCGATCTCGGCTGAAACCCTTATTTTGTTCGATCGTCGAAATCAAGCTCCGCGCCTGCACTTCGGACTCCCGACGACCTTCGAACTTGATTTGTGATCTTGGACGGACATTTTTGAAGGTTTTTTTCGTTTGCACGATTTCTGGTAAGCTTTCTTCCTCTTTCTCTATTGCTATCACACCATTTTTGAACTTGAAATGTATAAGTGGGTCAATACATAGAAATGGTTGAATATTATTTGGATGTGCCACTAGATTGGATAGTTTATAACAGAAAACTGGTTATTGACTATGGATTTGCACTATATACTGGTATTTGATTCCAAACTGAGTGCCTCCACGGATTTCCTCTAGATATATTTAAGAGATTCCATTTATTATCTATCTGTATGTTCTATTTATTTATACTTCTTATTGTTCATTATCCCTTCAAGTTTATATCATATTATTTGTTTCATTTACATTCATTATATTCACTATTTGATCATCTAGTAATAAATTATATTTTTGGTTTTGTTTTTAAAATGAATTTTTATTGTGAAACCATTTTTGAAAAGAAAGGATGCATGTGTGATTTTTAAAAAAGGGAATTTGTGGAAATATCTGTTTTGTATTTTAGAATAATTAAAATCCTACTTTATATATGTATTTTAACCTTTTTTGGACTTTTTTGGAAAGGAAATGCATTGAATAGGGTGTGATAACTTACTGAGCTATTTATGATCACATCATACTTGTTCCAAACAACATTGGTTGACCTAATATATTTTGTAGTTTATTATTTATAGTTAAATATTCCATTAGAGCATGTTGGCGTTGTGTTTGGTGGTGACAAAGAGGTCACATGGAGATCACGATTTCATAGTGTATCATATGTTTTTTTTCGTTTTTTTATTTTGAAGTTTTTGTATTTGGATTAGTTATGTATTAATTGTTGTTTATTATTGTTAGTTCTACCGTGTATTCAGTTTAGATATTGATCTTGGTAGTTTTTTGGGATAAATCATTCTTTTTTTATTCTTTTGATTTCCTATAGTAGTTTCCAGCTTTGGGGGATCAAGAATGCCCTTCAGGCCATATCCCAGACTGTGCTGGGTTTCTGGTTAGATGGCATCTCATCTTGGTTCTTGAAAAACCATAAAAAAATCATTTCCAGTAATAATAGTTCTCTAGACCTTCCCAAACTCACAATTGATGACATTTATGTAGGTGATTCATTTATAAAAGGGAATATTGGCAAGAAAAAAATAATCTAGAAAAAGTAAAATCATTGATGTTACTCAAGATAGTTTATGGTGTTGTTTTTGGGCCGATGACACCTAAATCCCTTGATAGAATATGTATTATGTATTATATTTTCAATAATAAAATAATATAGATTGGATTATGGTGATTATCCACTGAAATGTGGAATTGAAATGCATTGATCTGTTAGATATGGATGAGGAGAAGTGTCTTAGTATCAATATAAAGATATACTAAAATGATAATGACATATAATTTACAAAAAATATGTGGGAGAATAGAAAAAAATCATGGGAAACCACATCAAGTGTCAGTGGTGAGGGATCATAAACTGATGCCATGAGTCATATTACCAATGAACTCAAGCATGCGTCCCAATATAATTGAGGCTCCTAAGCATCATTATAGGTTTATAAACATATAATGTGGAGACTATACCCACTATTCGGAGTAAAACCATATTATAAATAACCTTAGGAGATAAATAAACCAAATGAGCCAGTATGAATGATACACTTATTTGGATGTCTTATATTTTACCATGTGAACCAACTGCAAAATGTCAATTTTGACCAAAATTTAAATATTGAGGAATTTCATCTTTGTATTTGACTCTTTCATTTATTATGTTCACAAAAATAAGAAGTATTTTATTAACATACTCTTCATCATGTTCAATAATATCCTCAAAATAATCAAAGAACCAATCATTAATTTATTTTATTTGAAACTACATCATTGATTGAAATGACATATCATTTTCTTTCTTGATCTTATTTTTTAAATTTTGATACTTTATAATTTTTTATGAAATTAGAATGTCGTTAACACACATGTATATAATATGAAAATAAACTGTTTACTCTATTTGTAAACTTGTTTCATATCTCATGTATTTTATCTGATTATCAATAGTTTTTATGGAATATGTTTTTGTTTAAAATTTATCTGATAGATATTTAAATGTTTCTATGTTTTAATATATTCAGCAATTATATTGTGGTATCAGGTATTAATGGATCATAATTGGATTTATCTACGAAGAACTACTAGTGAATATTAAAGAGGAGTTGACAATTTTTTGGAATTTGCTAAACGGCATAATCAAAATATTGATTTGATTTTCTGTCCATGTGTGAAGTGTGTAAATATGAGAATGTTAAACTTCAGAGAAATCAAGGATCATCTCATTTGTTATGGTTTTAGCCTTAATTGTACACGTTGGATCTTGCATGGTGAAAGAACTGAAAATTCAACATCCAATGTTGATGACGATATTCATAATGAGGCAGAGGATCGTATTGAAGAATTAATTCATGATTTAGGTGTTGGAACCATCGAAAAAACACCAACTATTGAACGATTGTATGGAGATTCTGAGAAACCATTATTCCTAGGTTGCAGTAAATATACAGTTTTATCAGCAGTTTTGAGATTAGTTAACTTAAAATCAAAAAATGGGTGGAGTGATAAAAGTTTCTCCAGTTTACTTGAGCTTTTAAAAGAGCTTCTTCCAGATGGCAATGGGCTTCCATATTCCAATTATGAGGCGAAGAAAATATTATGCCCAATAGGATTGGGGTATAAAAAGATACATGCTTTCCCCAATGATTGTGTACTGTATAGGAAAGAAAATGAACATTTATCAAGTTGTCCTACATGTGGAACATCGCGCTATAAGATGGATGAGAAAGTCAACTCAGATTCATTTTCAGGTGATGTCATGTAACGTTATGAAAAATCAATTTTTTTACTTTCCAATGATATCATCCAATATTTTTTTCAAACAATTCTGATAATTCAATTCTGATTTATTTTTAGGTACCAAAATCAAAACTCCATCTAAAGCAATTTGGTACCTTCCAATTATTCCTCGTTTGAAGCGTCTATTTGCAAATTCAAATGATGCAAAAAGGTTAAGATGGCATTTAGATGAGCGCATTTCTGATGGTAACTTACGTCACCCTGCCGATTCACCACAGTGGAAGAGTTTTGATAAAAAATTTCATGATTTTGGAAGTGAAGTTAGAAATCTCAGAATGGGATTGTGTACTGATGGAATGAATCCATATCGGAGCCTCAATAGCCAACATAGTTCATGGCCTGTTTTGATGGTACTTTACAACTTGTCCCCATATCTATGTATGAAGAAAAAATATGTTATGATGAGCTTGATGATTTCTGGACCAAAACAACCGGTAATGATATTGATGTGTATCTTACACCATTGATTGAGGATTTAAAACTGCTATGGGAGAAAGGTGTTACAGTTTTCGATGCATACAAGAAAGAGTATTTTATTTTGCGTTCTATGATAATGTTCACTATAAACGACTTTCTTGCATATGGAAACTTATCTGGATATAGTGTTAAGGGACATAAAGCATGTCCAATTTGTGAAGAACAAACTTCATATTATCAATTGCAGAATGGAAGAAAGACAGTGTACATGGGACATCGAAGATTTTTGCGAATTGATCATCCTTATCGTAGATTGAGAAAATCATTTAACGGTTTACAAGAATACAACCTCCCCCCTCAACCATTGTCAGCTGAAGAATATTATGACAGAGTGAAAGATATTGATTCAACATTTGGAAAGAGAAAAAGTTCTGGTTGACAAAAACATATCTGGAAGAAGCAGTCTATTTTTTTCGAACTACCTTATTGGAGATTTTTAGAGATAAAACATAACATTGATGTTATGCATGTTGAGAAAAACATATGTGATAGTTTGATTGGAACTTTTTTAGACATAAAAGGAAAGACAAAAGATGGATTACATTCTAGATTGGACTTGATATTAATGCGAATACGTTTGGAGTTAGCTCCCGCTGTGAAAGGAAAAAAGAACATATTTACCTCCGGCTTGTCACACATTAAGCAAGATTGAAAAGATGAATTTTTGTCAGTGTCTTCATGGTATTAAAGTACCCAGCAGTTTTTCTTCAAATGTGAATAATTTTGTGTCATTGAAGGATTGTAAATTAATAGGTATGAAATCACATGATTGCCATGTGTTAATGCAACAAATTCTACTAGTAGCAGTGCGTGGTATATTACCGAAAGCTGTTAGGAAGACAATCATCAGGTTACGTAATTTCTTTAAATCCATTTATAGCAAATTCGTTGATCCAAATTTGTTAGATTTGTTGGAGAATGAAGAAACTCATATTCTTTGTCAACTAGAAATGTATTTCCCACCCACATTTTTTGATATAATGGTTCATCTATTGGTTCATTTGGTGCGTGAGATAAGAATGTGTGGGCCTGTTTATTTAAGATGGATGTATCCTTTTGAAAGATATATGAAAATTTTGAAAGGATATGTTAAAAATACTTATCGACCAGAGGCCTCTATTGTTCAAAAATATGTATCAGAAGAGGTTATTGAGTTCTGTACTGATTATTTGAATGAGGTGGAGCATATTGGTCTCCCTCTATCTCGACATATGACAGTTGACAGAGAAGCTAGAGGGGTTCTAGGCTTAAAGGTAAAGTTCATTCCACGTGATGAAGTGATGCAAGCACATTTATACATTTTGAACAACACAGATGAGGTTCAACCATATATATCCTCACATATTGCTGAATTAAAGTTACGATATCAGAAAAGAAATGAAAAGTGGTTGATGATTGAGCATAAGAAGACATTTGTTTCATGGTTTAAAGAGAAAGTCACCCCAGATATATCTGTATCAGAAACATTGAAGTGGTTATCAGGGGGACCATCTTTTAATGTGATCACTTGGTATGGTTTTGATATCAATGGCTACACATTTTACACAAAAAACCTGGATGACAAGAGTACCGTTCAGAATAGTGGTGTGATGGTATTCGCTGAAGCAGTGCATTTTTCGAGTGCCAAAGATAAAAACCCAATTTCTGCATCAACATCATATTTTGGAGTTATTGAAGACGTATGGGAAATTGATTATATTAAATTTCGAGTCACTATTTTTAAGTGCAATTGGGTTGATAGTAATAGTGGCGTGAAACATGATGAATATGGGTTTAAACTGGTTGATTTGAAAAGATTTAATCACAATGAGGAACCATTTATCTTGGCGACACATGCAAAACAAGTATTTTATGTCATTGATCTGTCGAATGATCAGTGGTCAGTTGTTTTGCAAGGGAAAAGATATCATTTGGGTGATGATGATGATTCTGATGATGCTAGTGATTTACATGATCCTTATTCATCTATTATGAAATTTTCAGATGATTACAATGAATATAAGACAGACATAGTGCATGCAGTACGTATCGATCATGATGAAGGGACGTGGGAAAACACTGAATTAGTCTCCTAATTTTTCTGGTAAATATTTATATTTTGTGTCTATTTTTAAAACTTACAAATGCATGCCTCTATTTTTACATATTTATTTTTCATTTCCTTGTTTCTAATTATTCAGTTTTCTAATGATATGCAGGTACCCAAAATTTCATTACACTTTCTAGTAGCAATGTCAAATACAGATATAGAGGAGCAGTTACCGAGGTATATCTATTTTGACATATTATTAAATATTCAGTAATATACATATTTAATGAAATAAAACAGTTAATTTATAAAAAAAATTGCAGGACTACTGATGCATCCTCGGCGGAGGAGACTTCTCCAGTTACTACTCAAAAATCAAGTTCTCTAGTTGGTAAACGTGGTATTACACGTTTACCAAAACTATCACTCGCTCGTGATGATAAAAAATCACACATCTGTTTTGATGATAATAATAATGCAGTTGGCCCAAATGCAGTTCATTTTGTCAGTTATATAGCGATGCAGAGCCGTTGCAGGATTAGTATTTTATATCCTGATTGGAAGTCAGTGGACAGGACGGCGAAGCAACAGCTTTGGGAGGCCGTGACGGTAAAATATCTTTATTTATTTATTTTATCTCATTTTTTTAATATTATATAGTTTAAATGACATATTTAATTTTTTCAATTACAGATGACATTCAATTTTGAGGAAACCAAAGAAATTAGGAAAAGACATCTCTCTTTAGCGGCGGTTCGATGGAGAGATTTTAAAAACAAACTGAAGAAAGATTATGTTTTTGGAAAGAGAAGGTTTGAAAGCCCATGTCTTAAGTATCCATATATAGATGAAGAAACATGGAAGCGATTTGTTGACAGTCGCCAGGAAGAGAAATTTCAGGTATTGTAATTGTTTTATATTTTAAAATTTATGCTATATTTTCCTTATTACTTATGTGTTTATTTTTATGTAACAGGCCTCTAGAAGATCTCATCAGGAGATCCAGTTGAAAAACGTATACCCTCATACTTTATCACGTGGAGGATACTCGTATTTGGAGCAGAAAATTATTGAAGAAAAATTTGAAGCATTAAGAGCTCGATCAAGTAGTGGTTCAGAAGAGGTCCAGTATGGTCCTCCATCTCCTCCCACTCGCCATGAGAAATGGAAATGAGCAAGAAGAAGAAAAAATGAACAATATCTTGCAGACGAAGCTCATCATGTGGCTGATAGAATTGTAAGTAAATATTAATTCTTTGTTAAGAATTTTCCTTTTTTATAATTTATAAACACTAATATAAATTTTTTATTTTTCATTTCAGGATGAACATCAGGAGAAAGAGACACATGGCTCTTTTATCCCCGAGGGTAGGATGGATATCCTAGCCACTGCTTTGGGAAAGGATGAACACCCTGGCCGTGTTAGAGGATATCAGGCGGGTGTTAGTATTCGGAAGGTTTTTGGTAAGAGTAAGCAACCAAGAGACCCGGAAATCGAATCCTTAAAAGAAGAGCTGCAGGATATGAAACGGTCTATGGGTGATCAAATTCAAGCAGCAGTACAGAAGGCTTTATTAGAACACTTGGCAAGACAGTCACAGTCTGCTCATCCTTCCGAGGTATATAATTTACTGTTAACAATTTTTCTTTTCTATAAATTATAAACACTGATATAACTTTTTCATTTTTCAACATTCTCAGCCTACTCACTCAGACTATCCTGCCTCATATGCTTACCCAACACCGTCTGGGCAGCCTTCCGAGGTATATTATTTAATGTCATCAATTTTTCTATTTTATAAATTATAAACACTGATATAACTTTTTCATTTTTCAACATTCTCAGCCAACTCACCCGGACTACCCTGCCCCATCTGCTTACCCTGCCCCGTCTGCGCAACCATTTGAGGTATATTATTCTATTTAATTTTAAATCAATTTTTTTATGTTATAAATTTTAAACACTAATATACCCTTTTCATTTTTCTGACTTCTCAGCCTGCTCACCCTGACTACCCTGCCCCACCTACTAACTTTGAGCCTCCACCTCCTCCATCGGATCAAACCTTATATTGTGAGTTGTTTGCGGGAGACCCACATGTACATATTTTTGCTTTAGGACAAGTGTATTTTTTGGGGGACTCGGTACATCATCAGCCTATGCAGATGGGTCAGGTTAGAGTATCATTACTTGTTATTATAGATCCTACTGCTCTACTACCATTTCCTACAGCGGAGATCACCAGTGTTAGGGAATGTATGGGCCATTTTTTACTTTGGCCATGTAACACCCCAAGCTTCTACGGTACGCTTCTCTTTGAATAATGTGATAGCGGGTGTTGTACGCAACACCGAGTTCTAACACACCATAACTAATCAAACTAGCCGTTATGAATAGTAACACCTACTTTTTGAAATTATATATATTTTATATTTGAAAATGGACTTCATTTTTGGATTCGGAATATCGAATTTAGCCTAAGGTGAAATTTTGGTACATTTCGGATAACTTTCATATTTTGATGAATAGTGAAAATTACTAAATTTTAATTAAAAACAACTTTTTTAATCAAAATAATTAATAGTGATAAATTATGAATTTGAGTGGTTTTAAAGTATATTTAGAACATATTTTTACCATTTAATATAATTTTGGTCATTGGACATAATTTTACAATTAAACCGAACATAAACAAGTGTCAATCTTTTGATAGTTATTATCTCTTAAAAACACGCTTTTTGTTTTGACAGCGGGAATTAATTTTAAATTAATTTCTGCCACTTCTGTGTTTTGAATTTAGGAAAATGGATTCCATATTTGGAATCAGGATTTTAAAATTGTGTAACTAGGTAACTTTTATTTTTAGACATTTTGAATAATTACTGCGGTAAATATTTTATTTACCATGGTTAAGGGTAAATCCGGTAAATAAGGGTTAAATAAATAATATTATAATAATACTAAATTACCCTAAAACATGTCTTAACCCTATTTGTTGATACATGGTAGACCATGGGAATCTTTGGGTCTATTTTGGGACCCCATGGATCCACTTGTAAGTGATAATGACACTTTATTTTAATTTAGTTAAAATGAATACAAAAATGACACAAGCATATATCTTTTAGAACAAAAATTGTTACATAGGGTTATATATGTTGGATTTTAGATTATAAATATTCATTAGAAAGAAAAAAATATTTCCTACATAAGGATATTTTATTTATAATTTTTAGACATTAAATAATTTATTTTATTTATGACACAATGATGATTCAGTAATTACTATAATAGTGAAAAATTAAAATAATTGATATTATAAATACCCAAATAAATATAATATGAAACTTTTAATGAATTAAACTAATTTTCTAGGATAATATGATATATTAGAATTTATTTAATTGACTTTTTTCGAAGTAATCAATCTGTTATGAGTTTCACAAAAATCAACTATTGAATAGTGTCAAAATTGACATAAAAGAGTTCTTAAACAAATATTATATTATTAATTGATATTAAATTCCTAAAAATCTAAGGTTCGGCCAAGAGACTTATATAATGATAGGTTCATCATTAATGTACCACTTGGGGGTCGCTTGGATGTATATAGTAAGTTTATTAACCATATTATATAAAAATACAAAGAGACATTGTAAAAGTGAAACTAATTAACTTAGAGTTAATACTTAAAGATAAGGTTAATATAAGTACCCAAACCTGTCTAAATTCTATTGGTTGAGTGATTTTCGACCTATAACCACCTTAACCTTTGAATAATCAACTTTTGAGCCTTTATAAACCGAATATGAATTTATTATAAATTAATATTTCTAGCTTTTCCAAAGGTGCCCCTCACCCCTCTTATAAAAGGGCACTCCTCCTTCTCATTTCTTCACACCTTCAAAGCCTTTTGGTTCGGCCAAACTCTGCCCAAATACTCTCCCAACATCCCTCGCTACAACCTAGAGGCCTTATTTTGATCAGAAAGCCAACCTAAGGAGCCCTTTTGATCAAATCAAAAGGAAGAACCCGAAGAAGAGGTAATGATTTCACCACCCTTCTCCAAGTTCATTTCTTCTTCCACTTCTTCTTCCTTTGTTCTTACCATTATAAAATAATAACTCCAGTATCTCACATATACTGTGATGTTATTATGAATATGGTACAATCATATTCAGTATTCTATCCACCCTTTGAATAACATGTCACCATACGTGCGTACGTACGGCTTACCGTCTCCACGTCGTGGTGTAATTGTTATTCAATATAATATTATTTGGATGGGTATAATAATGATGTGTAACTCATGTAAATAATAAATATAACATGTTAATGATTCTGTATATATGATATACCATCCATTTATATATTATTTTAATATCAAAAGAATGATATTGTCGCTCGTGCGTACGTACGAACTACCGTCTCCACGAACGCGATGAGATTCATTCTCCATCGTATCCATTCAAGTATAATTATCATTTGATGATTTAAAAATGATGTTTAAGGACTGGATATCATTCTGGATATGAATCAGATACAACAACCATGGCTTATGTAACAAAACATATAAAATAGAATGAGTAAGTTAACTCCAGAAACGACGATAATTCTAAGATATTATTAACAAATCAATGTTAAAAGATAATATATGATATCATATTAATATATATGATTCTTGTATAATTTAATAACAACTATTTCACCATTATACAGGAGGTTAACCTACCCCAACCAAGGAAAAGTACAAGGTAAGGGTTATTTCACAATCTCTTCATTATCCGAGGTTGTTTATATGTAATAATCTACTGGGATCTCTTTATCATCCACATCCATGTTTCTTAAAAATGTATTTCAAAACATTTTTACTATTTACTAGAATATGAGTTAAATTCATTTATACCCTTGTTTGACTTTTTATAAGAGGTTTATAAGGGAATCTTTCCGTCGTTTTCCAAACAAGGTGCTTTTTAACCTTTTCGACAGAATTAAGATAAGAATGTTTTTTTTAACTTATACGGTGGGTGCGGTTATTTTCCGCCGTTATAAAATCGTCAAAGCTTCCCTTACAATCTTATAAGAATATTTTCAAGAAAATGTTTTATTTTATATGGCTCTTAAATGATTTCAAAAATAGAAAGAGATATTTCTTTAAAAAGAATTTTGATTTCATCTATGTCAACATCCTTTGATGGATTTTACGCTTATTTGAAGTTGATTTATTATGATACAAAACTTCTATATTGTATTGAAGGTTTTGTGATATGTTTGACTGTGGATGTGCTATTTTTATACCATTCATAGTTTATGGTGAAAGTATTGACATTTTGTATGCTAGTTTTAATACGAATGTTTATGTTATGTTTAAACCTTTTCATATGGGAATGCATTGGACTTAATATGTGACGGGTGGAGCCCGCTATAGCTCCTCGATGCATCGGTAGGTCTCATGAGACAAACTACTGTCTTGGCACAAGGCCTTGACAAAATCTTATTTGTAGTCTTGGCACGAGGCCTTGGCTATGTGGTTATGATAGTCTGGCATTATGCATTCCAACATTATGAAAGTGGTTATTGATTTTTGCATGTGATTATTCGATTAGTAGAATATCCATGTGAATAATTAAATGGCATTATTTCATTTTATTTATGCCATACCATGTTGAAAGTTCATGTTTAAAAGGCTTTTGTTTTAGTTATACATTGCCTTAAATGTTTATTCTTATTGATGAAAGTTTCCGCTATATTGTTATCCTTACTGGGCATTTGAGCTCACCCCTTTTCTATGTTTTATTTTTCCCAGGAAGTGAAGATGTAAGTTATGAATGACCTGCAGGGATATTATGAGGGGATTATAGTGTGGACTGTGGAAACATTATGTTGTTGTAGTAGTTTTTCATTTTATGATGTAATGTAAAACTTATGAATATATCTAGTGTTTCCAAGGCTACTAAACCAATCGGTCTTTCGAAATTTGATCTTTCTTGTGATCATGCCAATGTTATGTAATAATGCACCGACTCTATGCAACTAGGGTCGGGGCGTTACAGTTGGTATCAGAGGAATTTTAGTACAAACCTTGGAAGCTAGATTTAGATAAACTCTGATTAGAGCACGTATACCTAAGATGAACTTTGAGGATTACTATAGAAGAACTTCCTAGAATTTTGGTATTGTAGAGATTTTGTGAGTTTTCCGAGCAATACATCCCTGTCTGGATACGAGCAGGTTGAGGCGGCTCTGGCACAGAAGTACCTAGGGGTAAAACCCGAAAACACCGCTTTGAGCTAGACTCGAACGGGAACTGGTGCACGACAACGGGCCTTGCTGCACTCTTGGTTACGACACTCCCGGGGGATATGCTTAGGATAACTCTCATTATCTTTAAAAATCATTTTGAAGGGATTATGAGTATATACATCCTCAAAGAAAACATTCTTATGATTATGGATTATATCCATAAATAGTTTAATTTATGTTAAGTGTTTTATAAGTATGGGATTATGTATTTTGATTCATAAAATGATCTAGTTTATGCCATTGTTTAGAAATGGCGCCTAGTGGAAGAAATGGAAACCGTATCAATGCACGCACTCCATGTAGGGATTTCCCTCCTGCTCAAGATAATTATAGTGGGGATGGTGATGCAACTGGTGCTGATCAGCTAATCACCATACTGGGACAACTTACTCAGGTTATGAATAATACCCTTACCCGTATGGAGCACCCTGATCCGCAGCGTGGAGGATCAATGTTAGATCGATTCATGAGGAAACAACCACCAACGTTCAATGGGAATACAAATCCCTTAGTAGCTGAGCAATGGATATTTTCCCTAGAGAAAATATTTCTGGCTTTGGGGAGCAGTGAATGGGAAAAAGTTATCATGGCAGTTTACCGCCTCACTGGAGATGCTGATCAATGGTGGTCATTGATTCAAAACATGAAGGAAGATGATGAAGTATCAAATATGGAATGGAGGGAGTTCAAGGATCTGTTTTTAGAAAAATACTTCCCTCGCGACCATCGAACAGATATGGAAAGGCAATTTCTGAGTCTGAGACAGAAGGAGGATGAGAATGTCACAAAGTATGAGGCTAACTTTACAAGGTTACCAAGGTATGCTGGAGATTATATTCGCAACCCAAGAAGTAAGATTGATCGTATCTTTGATGGGTTAAAACCATTTCCCCGTCGAGCATTAGTCTCACAATCCTTTTCATCGTACGAAGACATTGTCTCATGTGCTATCAAGACCGAAAAGGAATTCTCTAAGTCTTATGACTTTAAAGCAAAGCAAGAGAAGAAGAGACCTGCTGATCAATCTGGGAATGGAAATAAGGGGAAGAAGGGAACGTTTGAATATCCATCTTGTGGTAAATGCGGGAAGAAACATCCTGGTACTTGCTTGAAGGGAATGGGAGTCTGTTACAAGTGTGGTGAAAAAGGCCACCAAGCTCATGATTGCAAGGGGAAGAAGGAAGCTACCAAAGTTCAGTGCTATAATTGCAGGGAGATGGGGCATTATGCAAATTCATGTCCTAAGCATCAGGAGAACTTACCTCAGAAAAGGCCAAGGGATCAAGGCCAGGCTTATGCTATCACTACTGCTGAGGTAGAAGCTCCGAAAGACGTGGTGGCAGGTAATTTAATGGCTTCCTCAAGTTTAGCAAATGCATTATTTGATTCTGGATCATCGCATTGTTTCATATCTTCCCAGTTTGCTATGAAAATTAGATATTTCCAATTTGATTTAATAAGGGAGCTGTCAGTCAAAACTCCTAAGGGAAGTATCGTTGCAACAAAGTTTTGTGAATCAGTCCCCATTAGAGCACATAAATTTTCTTTATCTGCTGATCTCATCATCATACCTATGATTGAGTTTGATATAATCCTCGGTATGGACTGGCTTTTGGACTATGATGCGAAGATTTATTGTAAGAAGAAAGAGGTTACGATTCTTGATGATAATGATAAGGAACACCTTATTTTTAGAGCATAATCATCACCACCTAATTCTTATTTAGATCCACCCTCAATAGCTCAACTAAATTCAATTATTGGGGAGGAAGAGAATGAAATAACTGCAGGTGAGGAAAGGAATGTTCAAATAGAGGATGTACCTGTTGTGAAAGAATTTGTAGATGTATTTCCAGAAGATTTACCTGGACATCCTCCAGAACGAGAAGTTGAGTTTTCCATTGATTTGATTCCTGGATCAAGGCCTATATCGAAGACCCCTTATAGAATGGCCACTGTAGAGTTAGTCGAACTAAAGAAACAACTAGAGGAATTGAGTAATAAGGGATTTATTCGCCCTAGTGTTTCTCCATGGGGAGCCCCTGTTCTTTTTGTTAAAAAGAAAGATGGATCTATGAGGTTATGTATCGACTACAGGGAGATCAATGCTATAACTATAAAGAACAAGTATCCCCTACCTCGTATTGATGATTTATTTGACCAACTGCATGGAGCTCAATATTTTTCAAAGATTGACCTTCGATCTGGATACCATCAGTTGTGTGTGAAGAAGGAAGACATTCCGAAAACAGCATTTCGAACCAGGTACGGGCATTACGAGTTTACTGAAATGCCGTTTGGATTGACTAATGCACCCTCTGTATTCATGGATCTAATGAATAGAGTTTTCAAGGAGTATCTCGATGAATTTGTGGTGGTATTTATTGATGATATCTTGGTATACTCCAAAACCTACGAAGATCATGAAAATCACTTGCGCATTATCTTGAAGACTCTGAGGAGGCATGAATTATATGGGAAGTTTAGCAAGTGTGAATTCTGGCATCAGGAGATTTCTTTTCTTGGCCATATTGTCTCTAAAGATGGAATCTCTGTTGATCCTTCTAAGACCAAGGCAATCCAAGAATGGCCAGTACCTACGAGTATAACTGAGGTACGTAGTTTTATTGGTTTGGCAGGTTATTATCGACGTTTCGTCCAGAATTTTTCCCGATTGGCTAACCCATTAACGAAGCTCACACGTAAAGGGGTTAAATTTGTTTGGACAAAAGAGTGTGAAGAATGTTTCGAAGAACTGAAGAGAAGATTAGTCAATGCTCTTATATTGACTCTACCATCGGGGAATGATGGGTTCGTTATTTATAGTGATGCATCGAAGAAAGGACTTGGCTATGTCCTTATGCAGAATGATAGAGTTATTGCCTATGCATCACGACAGTTGAAAATTCATGAACAAAACTATCCTACTCATGATCTCGAGTTAGCAGCAGTGGTCTTTGCTTTGAAGATATGGAGGCACTACCTCTATGGTGAAAAATGTGAGATTTATACTGATCACAAGAGTTTGAAGTATATTTTCTCACAAAAAGAACTCAACATGAGGCAAAGGAGATGGCTTTAATTACTCAAGGATTATGATTGTACGATACACTACCACCCAGGGAAGGCAAACAAGGTGGCAGATGCTTTGAGTAGAAAAGACCATGGAGTTTTGAACAATATGAGAATTGAAAGGGATCCAATTTTCATGGATCTAGTGAAGATGGACATGGGAATAACCAGGGAAGGTGAAACATCAATGCTTTTTCAAATGGTTGCCAAACCATCTTTACTAGAAAGGATTAAGAGTTCTCAGACCGATGATGAAGAATTCCAAAAGAAGATTAAAGTTGTGAATGATGGGAGATTGAGAGACTTTGTGTATGAAGATGGAATTTTGAAATTCGGGAAGAGACTTTGTGTTCCCAATATACCTGATCTAAAAAGGGAATTGTTGGATGATTCTCATAGTTCCAATTTCTCTATACACCCTGGGAGCACCAAAATGTATAGAGATTTGAAGGAACATTTTTGGTGGGACAACATGAAGAGGGAGATTGCTGATTTTGTGTCAAGATGTATGGTTTGTCAACAAGTGAAAGCTGGAAGGCAACAGCCTGGAGGAGTCATGCAACCTCTTCCCATACCGGAGTGGAAATGGGACAATGTTACGATGGACTTTGTCATGGGGCTACCAAAGACTCCTAGAAGGAACGATGCAATATGGGTTATTGTTGATCGTCTTACCAAGACAGCACATTTTCTTGCTATAAGAGAAGATCTACCCCTGGAACGTCTAGCAAGACTATACATTAATGAAGTTGTGAGACTTCATGGAGTACCCCTATCGATTGTTTCTGATCGTGATCCCCGTTTTACTTCAAGATTCTGGAAAAGTCTTCAGAAATCCCTGGATACAGAACTTCATTTGAGAACTGCTTACCACCCTCAGACAGACGGACAATCAGAACGGACTATTCAAACCTTAGAAGACATGTTGAGATCTTTCTCACTTGACTTTCAAGGTATGTGGGATCAATATTTACCTCTGGTAGAATTTTCCTATAACAATAGCTTCCATTCGAGTATTCAGATGGCACCATATGAAGCGTTATACGGAAAGAGATGTCATACACCAACCTGTTGGGATGATGTTGGTGAAAGAAAACTTGTAGGCCCAGAACTGGTGGAGGAAACGGTGGAAAAGGTGAAAGTAATCCAAAATCACATCAAAGCAGCTCAAAGTAGGCAGAAGAGATATGCCGATAATCGAAGGAAGGATTTGGAATTTCAAGTCGGTGATCATGTTTTCCTGAAGGTATCTCCGTGGAAGGGAGTCATACATTTTGGTAAGAAAGGTAAATTGAGTCCCAGGTACATCGGACCTTTCGAAATTCTAGAACGAATTGGGGTTGTAGCTTACCGATTGGCAATGCCGCCAAGTCTCTCCAAAGTTCATGATGTGTTCCACGTATCTCTATTGAGGAAATACATGCCTGATCCGATGCATGTACTCACCTATGAGGAATTAGAACTGGAACCTGATCTGTCTTATTGCGAAGAGCCTGTCAAGATTCTTGATACGAGAGAACAAGTGCTGAGAAACCGGACGACGCGTCTGGTAAAAGTTTTGTGGAGAAACCATAAGATGGAAGAGGCAACGTGGGAACCCGAGGAACTTATGATGAAGAACCACCCGAGTATTTTTATGCAGTAATACCCTAGAAATTGCGAGGATGCAATTATTTGAAGGTGGGGAGAATGTAACACCCCAAGCTTCTACGGTACGCTTCTCTTTGAATAATGTGATAGCGTGTGTTGTACGCAACACCGAGTTCTAACACACCATAACTAATCAAACTAGCCGTTATGAATAGTAACACCTACTTTTTGAAATTATATATATTTTATATTTGAAAATGGACTTCATTTTTGGATTCAGAATATCAAATTTAGCCTAAGGTGAAATTTTGGTACATTTCTGATAACTTTCATATTTTGATGAATAGTGAAAATTACTAAATTTTAATTAAAAACAACTTTTTTAATCAAAATAATTAATAGTGATAAATTATGAATTTGAGTGGTTTTAAAGTATATTTAGAATATATTTTTACCATTTAATATAATGTTGGTCATTGGACATAATTTTACAATTATACCGAACATAAACAAGTGTCAATCTTTTGATAGTTATTATCTCTTAAAAACACGCTTTTTGTTTTGACAGCGGGAATTAATTTTAAATTAATTTCTGCCACTTCTGTATTTTGAATTTAGGAAAATGGATTCCATATTTGGAATCAGGATTTTCAAATTGTGTAAATAGGTAACTTTTATTTTTACACATTTTGAATAATTACTGCGGTAAATATTTTATTTACCATGGTTAAGGGTAAATCCGGTAAATAAGGGTTAAAAAAATAATATTATAATAATATTAATTACCCTAAAACGTGTCTTAACCCTATTGGTTGATACATGGTCGACAATGGGAATCTTTGGGTCTATTTTGGGACCCCATGGATCCACTTGTAAGTGATAATGACACTTTATTTTAATTTAGTTAAAATGAATACAAAAATGACACAAGCATATATCTTTTAGAACAACAATTGTTACATAGGGTTATATATGTTGGATTTTAGATTATAAATATTCATTAGAAAGATAAAACGATTTCCTACATAATGATATTTTATTTATAATTTTTAGACATTAAATAATTTATTTTATTTATGACACAATGATGATGCAGTAATTACTATAATAGTGAAAAATTAAAATAATTGATATTATAAATACCCAAATAAATATAAAATGAAACTTTTAATGAATTAAACTAATTTTCTAGGATAATATGATATATTAGGATTGATTTAATTGACTTTGTTAGAAGTAATCAATCTGTTATGAGTTTCACAAAAATCAACTATTGAATAGTATCAAAATTTACATAAAAGAGTTCTTAAACAAATATTATATTATTAATTGATATTAAATTCCTAAAAATCTAAGGATCGGCCAAGAGACTTATATCATGATATTTTCATCATTAATGTACCACTTGGGGGTCTCTTGGATGTATATAGTAAGTTTATTAACCATATTATATAAAAATACAAAGAGACATTGTAAAAGTGAAACTAATTAACTTAGAGTTAATACTTAATGATAAGGTTAATATAAGTACCCAAACCTGTCTAAATTCTATTGGTTGAGTGATTTTAGACCTATACCCACCTTAACATTTGAATAATAAACTTTGGAGCCTTTATAAACCGAATATGAATTTATTATAAATTAATATTTCTAGCTTTTCCAATGGTGCCCCTCACCCCTCTTATAAAAGGGCACTCCTCCTTCTCATTTCTTCACACCTTCAAAGCCTTTTGGTTCGGCCAAACTCTGCCCAAATACTCTCCCAACATCCCTCACTACAAGCTAGAGGCCTTAGTTTGATCAGAAAGCCAACCTAAGGAGCCATTTTTATCAAATCAAAAGGAAGAACCCGAAGAAGAGGTAATGATTTCACCACCCTTCTCCAAGTTCATTTCTTCTTCCACTTCTTCTTCCTTTGTTCTTACCATTCTAAAATAATAACTCCAGTATCTCACATATACTGTGATTTTATTATAAATATGGTACAATCATATTCAGTATTCTATCCACCCTTTGAATAACATGTCACCATACGTGCGTACGTACGGCTTACCGTCTCCACGTCGTGGTGTAATTGTTATTCAATATAATATTATTTGGATGGGTATAATAACGATGTGTAACTCATGTAAATAATAAATATAACATGTTAATGATTCTGTATATATGATATACCATCCATTTATATATTATTTTAATATCAAAAGAATGATATTGTCGCTCGTGCGTACGTACGGACTACCGTCTCCACGAACGCGATGAGATTCATTCTCCATCATATCCATTCAAGTATAATTATCATTTGATGATTTAAAAATGATGTTTAAGGACTGGATATCATTCTGGATATGAATAAGATACAAAAACCATGGCTTATGTAACAAAACATATAAAAGAGAATGAGTAAGTTAACTCCCGAAACGACGATAATTCTAAGATATTATTAACAAATCAATGTTAAAAGATCATATATGATATCATATTAATATATATGATTATTGTATAATTTAATAACTACTATTTCACCATTATACAGGAGGTTAACCTACCCCAACCAAGGAAAAGTACAAGGTAAGTGTTATTTCACAATCTCTTCATTATCCGAGGTTGTTTATATGTAATAATCTACTGGGATCTCTTTATCATCCACATCCATGTTTCTTAAAAATGTATTTCAAAACATTTTTAATATTTACTAGAATATGAGTTAAAGTCATTTATACCCTTGTTTGACTTTTTATAAGAGGTTTATAAGGGAATCTTTCCGTCATTTTCAAA
Source organism: Viscum album (assembly GCA_963277665.1). Lineage (NCBI taxonomy): Eukaryota > Viridiplantae > Streptophyta > Magnoliopsida > Santalales > Viscaceae > Viscum > Viscum album. The sequence goes on from OY728164.1 coordinate 198,575,314, forward strand.
ACAAGGTGCTTTTTAACCTTTTCGACAGAATTAAGATAAGAATGTTTTTTTTAACTTATACGGTGGGTGCGGTTATTTTCCGCCGTTATAAAATCGTCAAAGCTTCCCTTACAAGCTTATAAGAATATTTTCAAGAAAATGTTTTATTTTATATGGCTCTTAAATGATTTCAAAAATAGAAAGAGATATTTCTTTAAAAAGAATTTTGATTTCATCTATGTCAACATCCTTTGATGGATTTTACGCTTATTTGAAGTTGATTTATTATGATACAAAACTTCTATATTGTATTGAAGGTTTTGTGATATGTTTGACTGTGGATGTGCTATTTTTATACCATTCATATTTTATGGTGAAAGTATTGACATTTTGTATGCTAGTTTTAATACGAATGTTTATGTTATGTTTAAACCTTTTCATATGGGAATGCATTGGACTTAATATGTGACGGGTGGAGCCCGCTATAGCTCCTCGATGCATCGGTAGGTCTCATGAGACAAACTACTGTCTTGGCACAAGGCCTTGACAAAATATTATTTGTAGTCTTGGCACGAGGCCTTGGCTATGTGGTTATGATAGTCTGGAATTATGCATTCCAACATTATGAAAGTGGTTATTGATTTTTGCATGTGATTATTCGATTAGTAGAATATCCATGTGAATAATTAAATGGCATTATTTCATTTTATTTATGCCATACCATGTTCAAAGTTCATATTTAAAAGGCTTTTGTTTTAGTTATACATTGCCTTAAATGTTTATTCTTATTGATGAAAGTTTCCTCTATATTGTTATCCTTACTGGGCATTTGAGCTCACCCCTTTTCTATGTTTTATTTTTTCCAGGAAGTGAAGATGTAAGTTATGAATGACCTGCAGGGATATTATGAGGGGATTATAGAGTGGACTGTGGAAACATTATGTTGTTGTAGTAGTTTTTCATTTTATGATGTAATGTAAAACTTATGAATATATCTTGTGTTTCCAAGGCTACTAAACCAATCGGTCTTTCGAGATTTGATCTTTCTTGTGATCATGCCAATGTTATGTAATAATGCACCGACTCTAGGCAACTAGGGTCGGGGCGTTACAGGCCAACTGCACTTCTTCGTTATATTTCACATGTGGTATGAGTTTTTTTAAATGGTAATTTGAAATGATTCCAAATTTCTTATAATGTTTTCTGACATTTAACTTATATAGGAATATCTGAAAGCAAAAGAAACTGTACAAATGCAGCAAAATGTTCAGAAACAGTCGGCTGTAGATACTTCTGATATTCCTTCTGAGTTGAAAAGATTATCTCAGTGCTCTTCTTCCTTGAATTTTATCTATGAGTTTCGGATGACGTCCGATATATGTGGAAGAAATTATAAATTGAGAATATTGAAAGAAGATATCATAAATTTAGTTAATTTTGAAGAGATCGGGATGAATGTGGTGTAGTTGTTTTCCATGTAAGTAAATTGACGTTTGAATTGCTATTTCTTTAATAAAATATTGTTATGTCATTGACGAACTATATTTTCCTTTTAAATTAGGTATCTATACAGGATTCTTTTACAAAATGAAACTACAAGCATTTACAGCTTTATAGATCCAGAGTACATTTCCTTGGAAGTCAAACATGTGAAAAATGATGAAAGAGTTCAATATATATCCGAGAGATTATCACAAACAGAGATTCAGTGCCGGTTTTTTCCATTTCTTGATAAGTAAGAATATCAACATAATTTTGAACTCATGAACATTATAATGTCATTAATTGTGAACATTTTGTATTATAGGGGGCATTGGATGTTAGGTGTATTTTTCCCAAATGAATGCACCTTATATTGGTTTTTCTCTTTATTAGGAAAAGTGCGTAAACTGTTTTCCAAATTATTAAACAGGTAAGTTGTTTTTTTATTTTTAGAAGTTTGTTATGTTTAATTTTAATCGTTTACACATGTTTTATTAGTTCTTATATAAAAAAATGTAGTTCATGGAAACATTTTACAAAGGAAAAGAAACCAACGAAAATCAAATATGTGGAAGTACAGGTAATTAGTTTTTATATTTTTGTTATATATTGGGTTTCATTATTAGTTAAATGTTTTATAACTGCAGTGTCATCATCAAAATGGACATGTTGAATGTGGTTATTATATTCTACGATTTATGTACGAGATAATCACAACTGGGGAAACTACTGATTTTCATAAGGTTAGTTGTATTAATTTTTTATATATTTTCATCCACTTTCTTATATTTATTAATTTCATATCATTCAATATTATTGTAGGTATTCAATGATTCACAGTCATATTCTCAATCTGATATGATCCATATTCAATCTACCTTTGCAGACTATTTGTTAAGTCTGATTAAGATTTGAGGTATGTATATACTAATATTTATAAATAATAATATATATGGGTTTAAAAAACTAACTCTTATGATATATTAGGTGTTTGAACCTACTAAAAATCAAATGAATGCTTCAACAATAACAAACAATGAGCATGTCATATATTTCAGGTACGTGTATTTTAATTCTGCTTTACTGAGTTTTCTCAAGTGCCTCTGCAAAAACTGTTTTATTGAATCTACTAATAATCAAATGAATCCTTCAACAATAACCAACAATAAGCATGTAGTATATTTCAGGTACGTGTATTTTAATTCAGAATTAGTTATTATATTTCTTTTCATTGTTATTTCTTAAAATCATTTGTCTGTACAGTGACAGATCTGGAGGGTGGTACTTGGATCATGAACATAGAGATTCGTATAGCGAAATAACATTCACAAACACTAAAAATTGTCTCCCTTTCATGCACATCAATATCTTATAGGCCTTTTTATTTTTTATGCAAATAATTATCGGAAAATGATTGCCGAGAAGCATATCACATAATACCTGAAACAACGCTTAGTGGGTTTGCACAAAGATAAAATAGAAGGCGTCAATTTTTAAGGTATGTTTCTTTATGTCTCTTCAATCTTCATTTGATTTCAATTTTCTAACCTATTTTTTGCACTCAAACTTATTTCTCTGTTATTCCATAACTTAAACATATAACAATAGTGAATGGGTAATGCACGTCTATACAGAGAAAATATAAAAACCTGAGGTTGGGGGTGGTGGGGATTCTATGGTGAAAAGACACCCCCAACATCTTCAGTGGGGGAGGTGAGGAAGAGGTTGCATTGGCTGAGTGTTCCTGGAATTTTTATCAGGAGTCGTAACATTTCATTTTGGTAATTTACATTGTGAAAAAATGAATGATTCAAATAAATTACACATTTTCATTTAATGTTTATTCATTGCATTAATATCTTGGATTGATTTTTTCACGCACATCTCCTTAGTTTCATTACTGTTTTGACAGGATTGGTGCTATCTATGGGAGGAAACTTACAATGATTGATACTGAGTATGGTTAGATTAAGAAAATGCACCATGTAGGTACGTGTATTTTAATTCTTCTTTACTTTGAGTTTTCTCAAGTACTTCTGTTAAAGCTATTTAATTGTTTTTGTATACTTCGTTTTTTTTTCAGGGTTCCGATTTTTTTGGAGGAGAAAATATATGTATTTTATTTAAAAAAAATTATTTACGGCGTCGGTTATTTTAAAAACCGACACCGAATATTTAAAAAAAAAAATTATTTACGGCATCGGTTTTTTTAAAAACCGACGCCGAAAATCCTGTGTAAATTAGTTTCGGCGTCGGTTTTTAGAAAAACCGACACGGAAAAACGATATTTCGGCGTCAGTTTTATTTAAAACCGACGCCGAAAACCTAGTCGACTCTATTTTCCGCGTCGGTTTTTTAATGAACTGACGTGGAAAATAATCTCTAAATGTAGCTTCGGCGTCGGTTTTATAAAAAACCGACGCCGAAGCTCATAAGCGAATTATTTTTCGCGTCGGTTTCTATGAACCGACGTGAAAACTGTATTTTTAACGTCGCCTATAAAGACGTCGGTTTATAACCGACGTTAAAAATTAAAAAAACTGACGCTAAAAAGTGTTTTTGCACTAGTGTATGTTCATTTAATTTATACTACCATTGAATCTGGGTTCACTACTTAGTTATTCCATGATTTAATCTACCTTTTTGATATTCACAATGGATTAGGAATATTCAATGTTCTCAAGAATATGGGAATACAATCAAGACCTATCTCACTAAGAATCGCATTATAACAATCTCATAATCCTCACATCGAAGCCTCAGTTAGGGTGAAATGCAACCATTATGGGAATTGAACATTGTCCCCTTCCCTAACCCATGCATTTAGGTGTGGAGCTAGAACCTCAGTCCAACTCAACCCGGGGGCATAGAACCTCAATTTGAAACCCCACTAAACCAAGACATGTGCACATGCTTATTTATCATTCACCAAAATCATTTATATGACAACAATAATAGCCAATATCATTTACAACATCACAACAATATCAATAAATTCGAAGTTAACATTTTACCTCAATCTGTTATCACAGTAATTATTCATATTACTTAACCCCTTTAACCCCATTCCCATTTTCCATGCGTATATCTCTAAACATATTCAAGTAATAAGCTAATCCCCAAGAATTTTCCTATTAATCCACTTAACCCTTTTTTAATGCCAACCAAACTACCTCTTAGGCCATTACCCCACCTAAGTGTATTACTAAACACTAGTTACACTTCCTAAAAGCATATTAACATATTCATTATGTTCTCTATGTTCTCTCGCAAAGGCTTTACACTTACTTAGATAAACTCTAGGTTAGGGGAATATCGGCACACCCCACGACTAGACTTAATTTGGTTGAGTCATCCACCTTGCGTCACATGGGGATCAAGAGGGGTTCAATTAAAAATTTAGACACCCACTGCATCACATAATGTCAAAGGCACTAAGAAATCATCAAAATAGTGTAGAAATAAAAACCCTACATGCACAAATCTATATAGAAACCAAGGGATATAGATTGTAGACCACCTACATTGAATCTGTTGGCAAACACATCCATAATTGAATCCTTAAATCTTGATTCAACCCAACCTTGAATCCTCAATATAAATATCATAAAAAAGGTTTGAGATATTTGGATGGAGATGGGGAAGAAATAGAAACCCTAAACCAAAAATAAAATCAAGAGGGATATTAGTCCTATACAGATGTTCAATATGCAACTGATGGCACTTCAAACGACCCTAAGATTAGAGAGATTAATCATCAGAATCTATTATAGATTTTGGGGTGTCACTAGTGCTAGAGGAGGAAGAATGGGAAGAAATCCTGAGTTGTTATATGAAATACAATAATAGATTTTTTGTAATTTTTTAGAAGTTTCCTGGCCGAATGGTTTACCCGCATAGTTTTCAAAAATGTGCAGAAAACGGGCAGAGGCTACTACCCACACACCCTCTCTCTCGCATGATTTTCCATACCATGCACAAACCATGCAGATTTTCATTGGATTCATTGTCTCCCCTTGCATGGTTTTCCAAACTATGCACTGACCATGAAGACTTCCTGGAATGTCATTTATCCCCATTTTTCATGTCCCAACCCCCTAGAAAACCCCCGATCCTTCACAAGGACATGTGAAAACACTTAATTAACCAAAAAATGGGACTAATACTAAAACATAAATAATAACATATCTTACAGAGACATTCAGGATCATACAAACTCCCCAACTTATTATGGCTCATCCCCGAGTTGCTCTTCGTGAGAATCATTGAGTTCCCAAAGAAAAGAGATCGGGCCAATGGGCCTACATATTTGATTTTCCCTCCAATGTTTCTTCTTGAACGTTTACATGCTTCCATGGAACATGAACCAAGGGCAAAAACTTTACCAGAAATTGTTTTTCACTATGATACTCAATATGAACTAGGTGCTCCTCAGAGGACGCACCAGCCTCAAGCTCGACATCCTCATCGTTTATCACATGAGATGGATCAGTTTGATACAGTCAGAGTTGTGAAACATGTAAAACATCATTCATCCCAGTATACCATTTTGGAAGAGACAATCAGTATTCCATTAGTTCAATCCTCTTCACAATCTCAAATGGCCCCACATATCTATGTGCCAGCTTTCCCTGCTTCCGAATTTGATGGTGAACCAACCTTGGAAACACCCAAAGAAGCACACTATATTCCACCATTAACTCAATAGTTATACGATGTAACACCCCAAGCTTCCACGATATTCTTCTCTTTGAATAACACAGTAGTGTGTGTTGTACGCAACTTCGAGTTCTAATGCACACCACAAAAAATCAAACTAGCCGTTATGAATAGTAATACCCACTTTTTGAAATCTTAAAAATTTTATCTTTGAAAATGGACTTCATTTTTTGATTTTTAATATCAAAATTATCTTAGGGTGAATTTTTGGTATTTTTCTGAAAACATTCAATTTCTGATGAATAGTGAAAAACACTAAGTTATAGTTTAAAACCGAATTTTTATTTAAATAATTATTTATTTTATTTAAATTTAATTAAGTTCAAAATAGATACATAATATCTATATAAGCTCAATGTAATTCATTGGAGTTAGTTTAGAATAATTTTAGATATATAAAAATTTTATTGAACTTTTCACCGTCTTTTACCCACCTCCTAGAAGAATTTGTAAATTCACATAAAAATTAATTTTACCACTATTTTGAGTGGAATTTAGAAAATAAGATAGACGGTTAATATTAAGGAGTAAAATTTGGTTCAATAAGATAAAAATAATTTTTGTTGAATAGTAACTTTTTACTTTTATTTACCACAGTTAAAAGAAATAGGGTAATTAAGAGTAAAAATGATATTAATATTACCCTAACACATGTCATAATTATATTGGACAAGTGTATCTCGACCAAAAAAACCTTAGGAATAAACTATTAACATTTAGATCCACTGGGATTATATTAGTACTTTATTATTATTTAATTCAAGGAAGAGTTAAAAGAGTTAAATCAAATTTTTATAACTAAAACCTTTTTAATATAGGGTTTTACATATGATAAATTATATTATAAATATTTATTAGAAATATAAAAATATTTCCTATATAATGGTATTTTATTTATAATTTTAAGACATTATATAATTTAATTTATTTATGACACAATGGTGATGCAGTAATTACCTAATTAATGAAATATTAAAATGATTGATATTATAAATATCAAAATAAATGTAATTTGAGACTTTTTATGAATTACACTAATTTCTATGTCAATATGACATATTAATAATTTTTATTTAAATTTTTTTTTGAAATAATAATGCTGTTATGAAATTATCAAAAACAAAATACCAAATAGTGTCAAAATTGACATAAAAGAGATTTTAAAACAAATATTATATTATAAATTGATATTAAATTCATAAAAATAGAAGGTTCGGCCAAGAGACTTATATAATGATAGGTTTATCATTAAGGAACGACTTGGGGTTCTCTTGGATGTATATGGAATGTTTATTAACCATAGAATATAAAAATACAAATAGACATTGTAAATGTCAAACTATTTAACTAAGAGTTAAATATAAATGATAAGGTTAATATAGTGACCCAAACCTATATCAAATCAATTTTTTGAAAGGATTTCGACCCATACCCACCTTAACCATTAAATAATTCACTTTGGATCCATTAGAAACCGAATATTAATTTATTATAAAATAATATTTCTAACTTTTCCAAAGGTGCTCCTCACCCCTCTTATAAAAGGACACTCCCCATTCTCTCTTATTCACACCTTCAAAGCCTTTTGTCTCGGCCAAAACCTACCCAAATATTCTCTCAACTATCCTCCATTAATCATAGAGGCTTTAGTTTGATCATAAATCCAACATATGGATCCATTTTGATCAAATCAAAAGGAAGAACCCGAAGAAGAGGTAATGTTTTCACCACCCTCTTTCAAGTTCCTTTCTTCTTCAACTTCTTCTTTCTTTGTTATTTCCATTCTAAAATAATAAACCCAGTATATTATATATACTGTGATGTTATTATAAATATTTTACAACCATATTTAGTATTCTATCCATCCTTTTAATGACATGTCATCATACGTGCGTACGTACGGCCTACCGTCTCCACGTCGTGGTGTCATTATTATTCAATACATTATTATTTTTATTGGTATAATAATGATGTGTAATTAATGTAAATAATAAATATAACATGATAATTATTCTGTATATATGATATACAATCCAATTATATATTATTTTAATATCAAAAGAATGATATTGTCGCTCGTGCGTACGTACGGATTACCGTCTCCACGAATGCGATGAGATTCATTCCCCATAATATCCATTCAAGACTAAATTTTATTTGATGATTAAAAATAATTTTTAGAGACATGATATAATTATGGATATGAATAATATACATCCCATCCATAAAAAATATGGCTCACATAACAAAGAATATAATGTAAAATGAATCCGTTAACACCTGAAACGATGATAATACTAAGATATTATTAACAAATTAATGTTAAAAGATCATATATGATATCATATTAATGTATATTATTCTTGTATAATTTAATAAAAATTATTTCACCATTATACAAGAGGTTAACCTACCCTCAACCAAGGAAAAGTACAATGTAATAGTTTATTTCACAATCTCTTCATTATTTTAGGTTGTTTATACGTAATTATCTACTAGGACCTCTTTATCTTCTACATCCATGTTTCTTAAAAATTTATTTAAAATAATTATTACTATTTTACAGACTATGGGTTAAAATCATTTATACCCTTGTTGAATTTTTATAAGAAGTTTATAAAGGAATCATTCTGTCTTTTTCCAAACAAGGTCATTTTTATCCTTTTCGATAGAATTAAGGTAAGAATTTCCTTTTAAACTTATACGTCGGGTGAGGCGATTTTCTGCCATTATAAAATCTTAGAAGCTTCCCTTACAAGCTTATAAAGATATTTTCAAAGTAAATGTTTTATTTTATAATTATGTGACTTTTAAATGATTTCAAAAAAGAGATATTTCTCTCAAATAGTTTTGATTTCATCTATGTCAACATCCTTTGATGGATTTTAAGCTTATTTGAAGACGATTTATTTTGATAAAAAACTTCCAAATTGAATTTATGGTTTTGTGATATGTTTGACTATGGATGTGTTATTTTTATACCATTCATGGTTTATGGAGAAAGTATAGACATTTCGTATGCTAGTTTTAATAAGAATGTTTATGTTATGTTTAAACCTGTTCATATGAGGAATGCATTGGACTTATTAAGTGACGGGTGGAGCCCGATATAGCTCCTCGATGCAATGGTAGGTCTCATGAGACAAACTAGTGTCTTGTAACAAGGGCTTGACAAAATCTTATTTGTAGTCTTGGCATAAGGCCTAGACTATATGGTTATGATAGTCTGGCATTATGCATTCCATCATTATGAAAGTGGTTATTGATATTACATGTGGTTATTCTCCTAGTAAAATATCCATGTGAATAAGTAAATGGAATTATTTAATTTCATTTCTAGAATATTATGCTGAGGTTCAATTTTAAAAGCTTTTGTTTTAGTTATACATTGCCTTAAATGTTTATTCTTATTTATGAAAGTTTCCGCTATATTGTTATTCTTACTAGGCATCTGAGCTCACCCCTTTATATGTTTTATTTTTCCCAGGATGTGAAGAAGTATGTTATGAATGACTTGTAGGGATAGTATGAGGTGATATGAGTGTGGACTATGGATACTATATTGTTGTAGTTTTCATTTTATAATGTATTGTAAACTTTATGAATGTATCTAGTGATTCCAAGCCTACTAAACTAATCGGTCTTTCGAGACTTGATCTTTTGTGATCATGACAATGTTATGTAATAATGAACCGACTCTGGGTAACTGGGGTCAAGGCATTATAGTTGGTATCATAGTAATTTTAGTACAAACCTTGGAAACTAGATTTAGATAAACTCTGATTAGAGACCATAGACCTAAAATGGACTTTGAGGATTAGTGTAGAAGAACTTCCTAGATTTTTGGTATTGTAGAGATTTTGTGAGTTTTCTGAGCAATACATCCCTGTCTAGATATAAGAAGGTAGAGGCGGCTCTGGAACAGATGTACCTAAGGATAAAACCCAAAAACACCACTTTGAGCTAGACTCAAACGGGAACTGGTGCACAACAACGGGCCTTGCTTCACTCTTGGTTACGACACTCCTGGGGGATATGCTTAGGATAATTCTCATTTTCTTTACAAATAATTATGAAGGGTTTTTGAGTATATACTTCCTCAAAGAAATCATTTTTTTGGTTATGGATTATATCCATAAGCTGTTCAATTTATGTTAAGTGTTTTACAAGTTTAGATTTATGTATTGCGATTCATAAGCTAATATACTATATGCCATTATTTAGAAATGGAGCCTAGTGGAAAAAATGGAAACTGTATCAATGCACGCACTCCATGTAGGGATTTCTCTCCTGCTCAAGATAATTATAGTGGAGCTGGTGATGCAACTAGTGCTAATCATCTAATCATCGTACTGGGACCACTCACTCAGGTTATGAATAATAAACTTACCCATATGGATCACCCTGATCCGCAGCATGGAGGATCAATGTTAGACTGCTTCATGAGGAAACAACCACCAACATTAAATGAGAGTACAAATCCCTTAGTACCTAAGCAATGGATAAATTCCTTAGAGAAAATATTTCATGCCATGGGGAGTAGTGAAAGGGAAAAAGTTATCATGGCAGTTTACAACCTCACTGGAGATGCTGACCAATGGTGGTCATTGATTCAAAAAACAAAGGAAGATGATGAAGTACCAAATATGGAATGGATGGAGTTCAAAGATCTTTTCTTAGAAAAATACTTTCCATATGACCATCGAGAAGATATGGAAAGGAAATTTCTGAGTCTGAGACAAAAGGATGATGAGAATGTCACAAAGTATCAGGATAACTTTACAAGGTTAGAACGGTATGATAGATATTATATATGTAACCCAAGAAGTATGATAGATCATTTCTCTAATGGGTTAAAACCATTTCATAGTCAAGAATTAGTCTCATAATCCTTCTCATCGTATGAAGATATTGTATCATGTGTTATCAAGATAGAAAAATAATTTTCTAAGTCCTATGACTTTAAAGCAAAGCAAGAGAAGAAGAGATCTGGTGATCACTGTGGAAATGGAAATAAGGGGAAGAAGGGAAAAGTTGAATATCAATCCTGTAGTAAATGTGGGAAGAAACACCCTGGTAATTTCTTGAAAGGCATGGGAGTCTGTTACAAGTGTGGTGAAAAAGTCCACAAAGCTCATGATTGCAAAGGGAAGAAAGAAGCTACCGATATTCAGTGCTACAATTGCAAAGAGATGGGACATTATGAAAATGAATGTCCTAAGAGTCAGGGAAACGTATCTCAGAAAAGGCCAAGGGATCAAGTCCAAGCTTATGCTATCACTAATGCTGAGGTATAAGCTCTGAAAGATGTGGTGGTAGGTAATTTAATGGTTTCCTCAAGTTTATCCAATGCTTTATTGGATTCTATATCATCACATTGTTTTATATCTTCCCAGTTTTCTCAGAAAACTAGATATCTCCAATTTTATTTAACAAGGGAGTTGTCAGTTAAAACTCCTAAGGGAAGTATCATTTCTACAAAGTTATGTGGATCCGTTCCCATTAGGTAACATAAATGTTCTTTATCTGCTGATCTCATCATCATACCTATGATTGAGTTTGATATAATCCTTGGTATGAATTGGCTTTCAGACCATGATGCGAAGATTTATTGTAATAAGAAGTAGGTTACAATTTTTTATGATGATGATAAAGAGTACATTATATTTAGATCAGAATCATCACCACCTGATTCTTACCTAGATCCACCCCCATTAGCTCAACTAAATTCAATTATTGGGGAAGAAGAGAATGAAATAACTATGGGTAAGGAAAGGAATGTTCAAATAGAGGATGTACCTATTGTGAGAGAATATTTTGATGTGTTTCCAAGAAGATTTACCTGGACATCCTCCAGAATGAGAAATTGATTTTTCCATTGATTTAATTCCTAGATCAAGGCCCATATCGAAGACCCCTTATAGAATGGACACTATAGAATTAGTGTAACTAAAGAAACAACTAGAGGAATTGAGTAATAAGGGATTTAATCTCCCTAGTGTTTCTCCATGGGGAAACCCTATTTTTTTGTTAAAAAGAAAGATGGATCTATGAGGTTGTGCATTGACTACATGGAGATCAATGCTATAACAATAAAGAACAACTATCACATACCTTTCATTGATGATTTATTTGACCAACTGCATGGAGCTCAATAATTTTCAAAGATTGAACTTTGATCTGGATATCATCAGTTGTGTGTGAAGAAAGAAGACATTCCGAAGACATCATTTCGAACCAGGTGCGGGCATTATGAGTTTACAGTAATGCCTTTTGGGCTGCCTAATGCACCCTCTATTTTCATGGATCTAATGAACAGTGTTTTCAAGTAATATTTCAATGATTTTGTGGTGGTATTTATTGATGATATCTTGGTATATTCCAAAATCTATTAAGACCATGAAAATCACTTTCACATTATCCTAAAGACTCTTAGAAGACATGAATTATATGGGAAGTTTAGCAAGTTTGAATTCTGGATTCAGGAGATCTCTTTTCTTGGCCATATTGTCTCCAAATATGGAATCTCTGTTGATCCTTCTAAGACCAAGGCAATCAAAGAATGTCCATCAACAATGAGTATAACTAAGGTACGCAGTTTGATTGGTTTAGCTGGTTATTATCAGCGTTTCATCCAGAATTTTTCCCGATTGGCTAACCCAATAACGAAGCTCACACGTAAAGGGGTTAAATTTGTTTGGAAAAAAGAGTGTGATGAATGTTTTGAAGAACTGAAGAGAAGATTAGTCAATGCTCTTGTATTTACTCTACCATCAGGGAATGATGGGTTCATTATTTATAGTGATGCATCGAAGAAAGGAATTGGTTGTGTCCTTATGCAGAATGATAGGGTTATTGCCTATGCATCACGAAAGCTGAAAATTCATGAGAAAAACTATCATACTCATGATCTTTAGTTATCTGTTGTAATCTTTTCTTTGAAGATATGGATACATTATCTCTATGGTAAAAAATTTGAGATTTATACTGATCAAAAGAGTTTGAAATATATTTTCTCACAGAAAGAACTCAATATGAGGAAAAAGAGATGGCTTGAACTACTCAAGTATTATGATTGCATGATACACTACCACCTGGGGAAGGAAAATAAGGTGGAAGATGCTTTGATTAGAAAGGATCATTGAGTTTTGAACAAGATGAGAGTTGAAAAGTATCCTATATCCATGGATCTAGTAAAGTTGGATATGGGAATAACTATGGAAGGTGAAACATCAATGCTTTTTCAAATGGTTTACAATAATCTTTACTAGAAAGGATAAAGAGTTCTCAGACCGGTGATGAAGAATTTCAAAAGAAGAATAAAGCTGTAAATGATGGGAGATTGAGTAACTTTGTGTATGAAGATGGAATTTTGAAGTTTGGGAAGAGACTTTCTGTTCCCAATATACCTGATCTAAAAAGATAATTTTTGGATGATGCTCATAGTTCCAATTTCTCTATACACCCTGGGAGCACCAAAATGTATAGGTATTTGAAGGGAAATGTTTTTTTGGGACAACATGAAGAGGGAGATTGCTTATTTTGTGTCAATATGTATGGTTTTTCAACAAGTGAAAGATGGAAGACAATAGCTTGGAGGAGTCCTGCAACCTCTTCCCATACCTGAGTGGAAATGGGATAATATCACGATGGATGTTGTAATGGGACTGCCATAAGACTCCTAGAAGGAACGATGCAATATGGGTCATTGTTGATCATCTTACCAAGTCAGCACATTTTCTTTCTATAAGTGAATATTTACCACTTGAATGTCTATCAAGACTATATATTAATGAAGTTGTGAGACATCACGGAGTACCCCTATTGATTTTTTCTGATCGTGATCCCCGTTTTACTTCAAGATTCTGGAAGAGTCTTCAGAAGGCCTTGGATACTGAACTTTGTTTGAGCACTGCCTACCACCCTAAAAAATATGGACAATCAGAACAGACTATTCAAACCTTAGAAGACATGTTGAGATCTTTCTCACTTGACTTTCAGGGTATGTGGGATCAATATTTACCCCTGGTGGAATGTTCCTATAACAATAGCTTCCATTCATGTATTTGAATGGGAACATATGAAGCATTATATAGAAAGAGATGTCACACACCAACCTATTGAGATGATGTTGGGGAAAGAAAACATGTAAGCCCAAAACTAGTGGAGGAAACGATTTAAAAGGTAAAGGTAATCCAAAAACACATCAAAACAGCTCAAAGTAGGTAGAAGATCTATGCTGAAAACCGAAGGAAGGATTTGGAATTTTAGGAAGGAGATCAAGTTTTCTTGAAGTTATCTCCATGGAAGGGAGTTATACGTTTTGGTAAGAAAGTTAAATTGAGTCCCAAGTACATCGGACCTTTTGAAATTCTAGAACGAATTGGGGCTGTAGCTTATCTTTTGGCAATGCCACCAAATCTCTCCAAAGTTTACGATGTGTTCCACGTATCACAGTTGAGAAAATATATGCCCGACCCAACACATGTACTCACCTATGAGGAATTAGAACTGGAACCCAATCCATCTTACTGCGAAGAGCCTTTCATAGTTCTTGATACGAGAGAACAAGTGCTGAGACACCAGATGACTCATCTGGTAAAAGTTCTATGGAGAAACCATACAATGGAAGAGGAAACGTGGGAACCCGAGGAATTTATGATGAAGAACCACCCAAGTATTTTCATGTGGTAGTATTCTAGAAATTTCGACGATGAAATTATTTTAAGGAGGAGATAATGTAACACACCAAGCTTCCACGGTACGCTTCTCTTTGAATAATACAGTAGCGTGTGTTGTACGGAAATTCGAGTTCTAACACACACCACAACCAATCAAACTAGCCATTATGAATAGTAATACCCACTTTTTGAAATTTTATAAATTTTATCTTTAAAAATGGACTTCATTTTATGATTCAGAATATCGAAATTAGCTTAGGGTGAATTTTTGGTATTTTTCTGAAAACATTCAATTTCTGATGAATGGTGAAAAAACACTAAGTTATAGTTTAAAACCAAATTTTTATTTAAATAATTATTTATTTTATTTAAATTTAATTAAGATAAAAATAGATACATAATATCTATATAAGATAAATGTAATTCATTGGAGTTAGTTTAGAATAATTTTAGATATATAAAAATTTTATTGAACTTTTCACCGTCTTTTACCCACCTCCTAGAAGAATTAGAAAATTCACATAAAAATTAATTTTTCCACTACTGTGAGTGAAATTTAGAAAATCTGGGATACATGGTTAATATCAAGGATTAAAATTTTGTTTAATAAGATAAAAATAATTTTTGGTGAATAGTAACTTTTTACTTTTATTTACAACGGTTAAAAGTAAATAGGGTAATTAAGGGTAAAAATGATATTAATATTACCCTAACACATGTCCTAATTCTATTGGAAAAGTTTATCTCGACCAAAAACAACCTTAGGAATAAAATATTATCATTTAGGTCCACTTGTATTAGATTAAGACATTTATTATTATTTAATTCAAGGAAGAGTTAAAAGAGTTAAAATCATATTTTTGTAACTAAAACATTTTTAATATAGGGTTATACATAAGATAAATTTTATTATTAATATTAATTGTAATGATAAGAAGATTTCCTAAATAATCATATTTTATTTATAAATTTTAGACATTAAATAAGTTAATTTATTGATGACACAATGATGATGCAGTAATTACCAAATTAATGAAATATTAAAGTAATTGATATTATAAATATCAAAATAAATAAAATTTTAGACTTTTTATGAATTCCACTAATTTTATAGGTTAATATGACATATTATTATTTGTTATATAAACATTTTTTGATGTAATAATACTGTTATGAAATTATCAAAAACAAAATACCAAATAGTGTCAAAATTGACATAAAAGAGTTTTTTAAAAAAAATATTATATTATAAATTGATATTCAGTTCCTAAAAATATATGGTTCGGAAAAGATAATTATATAATGATATTTGTATAATTAATGAACCACTTTTGGTTCTATTGGATGTATATGGTACGTTTATTAACCATATAATATAAAAATACAAAAAGACATGGTAAATGTCGTTCTATTTAACTAAGAGTTAAATATAAATGATAAGGTTAATATAGTGTCCCAAACCTATCTAAAATATATTGGTTGAAAGGATTTTGCCTCATCCCTAACTTAAACTTTAAATAATCCACTTTTGAGCCATTATAAATGGAATATGAAATTATTATAAAATAATATTTCTAGATTTTCCAAAGGTGCCCCTCACCCCTCTTATAAAAAAGAACTCCCCCTTCTCTCTAATTCACAACTTCAAAGCCTTTTGGCTCGGACAAAACCAGACCAAATATTCTCTCAACTATACTCCCTTAATCCTAGAGGCTTTATTTTGATCAGAAATCCAACCTATGGATCCCTTTTGATCAAATCAAAAGGAAGAACCCAAAGAATAGGTAATGTTTTCACCGCCATCTTTCAAGTTCCTTTCTTCTTCAACTTCTTCTTTATTTGTTATTTCCATTATAAAATAATAACTCCAGTATCTTATATATATTTTGATGTTATTATAAATATGGTACAACCATATTCAGTATTCTACCCATCCTTTTAATGACATGTCACCATATATGCGTACGTATGACCTAATGTCTCCAAGTCGTGGTGTAATTGTTATTCAGTACATTATTATTCGGATTGGTATAATAATGATGTGTAATTCATGTAAATAATAAATATAACATGATAATTATTCTTTATATTTGATATACCATCCATTTATATATTATTTTAATATAAAAAGAATGATATTGTCGCTCGTGCGTACGTACGGATTACCGTCTCCATGAACGCGATGAGATTCATTCCCCATCGTATCCATTCAAGAATAAACTTCATTTGATGATTAAAAAAAATTTAGAGACAAGATATCATTCTATATATGAATAATATACATCCCATCCATAACAAATATGGCTCACATAATAAAGAATATAAAGGAAAACGAATATGTTAACACCCGAAACGATGATAATACCAAGATATTATTAACAAATCAATGTTAAAAGATCATATATGATATCATATTAATGTATATGATTCTTGTATAATTTAATAACAATTATTTAACCATTATACAGGAGGTTAACCTACCCTAAACCAAGGAAAAGTACAAGGTAATGGTTTATATCACAATCTCTTCATTATCCGAGGTTCTTTATACGTAATTATCTACTGGGACCTCTTTATCTTCCACATCCATGTTTCTTAAAAATGTATTTCATATCATTCTTAATATTTTACATACTATGGGTTAAATTCATTTATAACCTTGTTTACTTTTTATAAGAAGTTTATAAAGGAATCTTTTGGTCATTTTCCAAACGAGGTCCTTTTTAACCTTTTTGAAAAAATTAAGGTAAGAATGTCCTTTTTAACTTATACGGTGGGTGCGACTATTTTCCACAGTTATAAAATATTCGAAGCTTCCCTTACAAGCTTATAAGGATATTTTCAAATTAAATGTTTTATTTTATAATTATGTGACTTTTAAATGATTTCAAAAAAGAGATATTTCTCTCAAATAGTTTTGATTTCATCTATGTAAACATCCTTTGATGGATTTTAAGCTTATTTGAAGATGATTTATTATGATACAAAACATCCACATTGTATTGAAGATTTTTTGATATGTTTGAATGTGGATGTGTTATTTTTATACCATTCATCGTTTTTGGAGAACATATTGACATTTCGTATGCTAGTTTTAATACGAATGTTTATGTTATATTTAAACCTGTTCATATGAGGAATGAATTGGACTTATTAAGTGACGGGTGGAGACCTCTATAGCTCCTCGATGCATTGGTAGGTATCATAAGACAAACTAGTGTCTTGGCACAAGGCCTTGACAAAATCTTATTTTTAGTCTTGGCACAAGACCTTGACTATGTGGTTATGATAGTCTGGAATTATTCATTCCATCATTATGAAAGTGGTTATTGATATTGCATGTGATTATTCGTCTAGTAGAATATCCATGTGAATAAGTAAATGAAATTATTTTATTTTATTTCTTCCATATTATGTTGAAGTTCAATTTAAAAGGCTTTTGTTTTAGTTAAACATTGACTTAAATGTTTATGCTTATTTATGAAAGTTTCCTCTATATTGTTATCCTTACTCGGAATCTGAGCTCACCCCTTTCTATGTTCTATTTTTCCCAGGATGTGAAGAAGTATTTTATGAATGACCTACAGGGATAGTATGAGGGGATATGAGTGTGGAATATGGAGACTATGTTGTTTTAGTTTTCATTTTATGATGTAATGTAACCTTTATGAATGTATCTACTGATTCCAAGGCAAATAAACTAATCGGTCTTTCGAGACTTGATCTTTTGTGATCATGACAATGTTATGTAATAATGCATCGACTATGGGTAACTGGGGTTGGGTTGTTACATATGATGTTGATCTGTATATGAATTCTACCTACTATGAGATGTTTACGAATTCATTTGAATCAAATGAACCTTCTTAGACATCTCCTAAGCAAGACTCAGTCTTAACAGATCTGAATCTCCAGCCTCTAACCAGCATAATAGAGATCTACACGGTCTCCCATAAAGTGTATCAAAAGGTTCCATCTGAACTGTATCCTAAAAGATATTTCTAGTAGAAAACTGAAAAAATGACAAGTGATTTTTCCATGAACCACTGAAATCTATAATGCATTCCCTCAACATGTCTTCTAATAACTAAATTATATGCTCTGACTTCCTGTCAGTATAAAGGTTGTTGGACATACTTAAAAACACTTGGGGTACCAAGTGCCTTATCTAGTCCCTTCTATAATATTGAGTTGAAACATGGATCACGATCCAAAACTATGGTTCTCAGCACGCAATCCAATTGCATTATTTCCCAGACATAAAAATCTCCCAATTGTTCGACTATATAGGTCTCCTAAATTGACAAGAAATGGGTCACTTTGGTCAATCGATCTACCACCACCCAAATTGCATCATTATTCCAAGGTTTCCATAGAAGACCCACCATGAATTCCATCGTAAACTCATTCCACTTCCACTCAGGAATAGGTAATGACTATAACAACCCATCTAGATGTTGATGTTAAACCTTCACCGGCTGATAGGTACGACATCATTCCACAAAACGCGCAAATTCTTTCTTCATTCTCAGCCACCAAAACTACCTACAAATATCACGATACATATTAGACTAGCCCAGATTAACTTATCACTTTTATGCGTAGAACTCGCACATCAAATCCCCCCATACATATTCCTACACCACAACATGGCCATGAACATAAGAAACTCCATCAGCACCAAAATTACAACCAGAAGGTGACTCCCCACCATTAAGGCTTTACATCACATCCAAACACTCTGGATCCATAAACTGACTCTCTTTAACTCAGCCCAGAAGCATAAAATAAACTAATATTGGTGCATGGGTCATCTTCTTGTGTCCATCTTGTACCTCCAAATTCATCTTACCAAATAAGGCCATCATCTTCCACTCTGAATTGGATTCTTGAACTACTTGATTCTGAGCCTTTTAGCTCAAAGAATCAGAAAAACTATTCCCTTTCCCTGGTGTATAGAACAACTCAAAATCAATCTACTGTAGGTACTCGACCCATAATCTCTATCGAATATTTAAATACCACTAAGAGAAGATGTATTTGAGACTTTTATAGTCTATGAATTCCATGAAAGGTTCTCCCAACAAGTAGTTCCTCCAACACATCATGGAATAAACCACATTATCTTGCTCAAGGTCGTAAGTAGGATAATTCGTTTCATGTGGTCTCAACTGCCTCAACCCATGAGCTACAACCCGATCATCTTGCATCAACACTTCCCCAATTCTAAAACCAGACACATCGTAGAACAAGGTGTACTTCCTACCTGGTTAGGTAAGATCAAAATTGGTGCAGTAGTCAACTAAACAAACCAAAAAAACTTTTAATATTAAAGATATTCTTGGGCTACTACCAAGTCACCAATGCTTGCACATTTTTTGGATCCACTGACACACCTGAATCAGAAATTATGTGTCCCAAAAAGTGCACCTCATCTATCCAAAACTAAAATGTTTGATAGATTAGCGTAAATCCTATTCCCTATTAGTGTACTAGAGGTGATGTCAATATGTTTGTCCTGATCTTCTTATGTTCAGGAGTACAAAAAAAATTATCAATGAAGTCAACTACAAACTAATCCAAATATGGGTGGAATATCCAGTTCATCAAGGCCATGAACACTACTGGTGCATTGGTCAAACCAAACAACATTACTAGAAATTCAAACAACCCATACCATCATCAGAAATTTTTTCAGCATATATCAGAAGATCTCACCCTCAACTGATGGTATCATGATCTTAAATTGATATTAGAAAACACTAAGGCACCTATGAGATGATCAAACAAGTCATCGATTCTAGGAAGAGGGTATACGTTCTTAACTTTCATCTGGTTCAGCTTCCTATAATTGACACATATCCATAATGATCCACCATCCTTCTTAGAAAACAATACTAGAGATCCCCGAGGTGATTTACTAGGACATATAAACCCCTTTCTCTCCAATTACTCTAACTGAACCTTCAATTCTTAGAGATTTTTTGGCACTATTTGGTTAGGTGGAATAGAAACTGGCTCTGCTCTTAGAAACAATTCAATCGTGAACTCAAAATCTCTCTCATGTGGTAACCCCAAGATGTTCTCAAGAAACATATCATAAAACTGGTCCACTACAAAAGGGAATATTGGATGTCCTTTCTTCCCATCATCTAATATAAGGCATGCCACTTGGGTTGTGAGTTCCCCCAACTAATAGCGTAACATACCTACGTAGCCCGCTCAAGAATCCCACACACCAAGATGTACATTAGTGCTTCCTTTGAGAGATGTGAATGTTACCTGATGTCAGTAATAGTTGATATGGGCTTTATATAACACCCACTAGTCCATTCCAAATATTAGTTCAAAACCATACATCTCTTGGATAGACAGATCCCACAAATAATTATACCCACCAACCTCTATATCATAACCCTTACATTGCCTGATGTCCTCAACTCTCACCCCTAGTAGATAATTAAGCGACATTACCTCACATGAAGTTTCTATGGGCAGGCCCAACACAACTACAAACTAAGAATAAATAAAGGAATTTATATCACATTAATCAAATAAATAACTAGCAAGCGTGGATGCTACAAGAATCGTACCTCGAACAGTAGACGGTCCTTCCTCTCTACCCTTAGGTGTATCCTGAACAGTATGGAGATGACCTGCCCCTTTAACCTAGGCTCCATCCTGAGTGACTTTCTTTGTACTACTCTATTGGTAAGGATGATCTCTCCCTAAAGTTCTACTTCCAGAGCCTAGGCCAGTAAAACCCTTGGATCTCCAACTGCCATCCTAATATAGGGTAACCAGACCCTTTCCTACACTCAGAATCTGTCTCTGACCTCCATCATTCCCTGATTTTCATGGCTTCCTGCATAACCTCTACACATGGCCTAATCTACTGCACACTTGGCACTCAACTAGTGGGCAGGGAAACTGTTCATGTTTGTGTCCTGGATTGCCACACTGATAACAAAATTCATGGTCACCAACTTGAGAATTTATCCCCCTCTTTTAATTGATATATGTGCTTCCACCCTACTAAATGGTTCCAAAGTGGTGCTTCCTAGTATCAAAATCCACACCACTTGCTCACCCAGATGACAACACAAGTTCACTACCTGAATCTCCCATCAGGTTCCCCTCTGAGATAAGGTCTTGATAAACCAATTAAGTACACCTTTTCTAAAAAAATATATACACCTAATATCTAATCTTGTGTCTCAGCCAATCCTAGAAGCATTTCTCCACAACTGCTTCATCTCTTGTAAATGTTAGAATGAAGTATCTCAGGTAGGTGAAATGACTAGCATAGTCCATCATCGACTGTGTCCCCTGATTCAACCTCATAAAATCCATATCCTCCTCTTACCTCTAGGTTTCTAGGTAGTAGTGATCAAAAAACTTCTCCTGAAAATCCTCCCACATCATCCCTTTGTCCTTATTTATTTGGACCATGATGTGCCACTAATGTTTTGACCCCTCATCATATAAGACTCTAACTTGAAACGATTCTCTAGAGGTCTCTCTAGATGGTGCAAAATAGTTTGGATGTACTCTATCAAGAACTATAATGATTATGGCCCACCCAATCCAATAAATGTCAGAGGGTGTTGTAGCAGAAACTCTCTGGTCAGATCAATCATACTCGGTGAAACCCGCCCTAGGTCTCATTCCATCATATTCATAAAACAAGAAAAGTTATCATAGAATATCTCTTCCCTATCTCCTCGGATCAACATGTTCTCCTGCTCTAGTACTAGAGATGGGTTCTCCTCAATGTCCTCATTTCACTCATCCAGCACACATCTACAAGGTGGCATTTCTCTATAATTCCAAACATGAGATTTAGAATGAAATTATAACACTTTTACGAAAGGATAAAATATATAGGTCATCTCATCACCTTCCACCAAACTAGTTTGCATACACTACCTAAAATATCCCACTCACAACCGTATCACTTCCCTTTTCCATCTATTCTAAGGACATGGCTAATGAGGTATCTAATTCACATGGTCACGAGCGTTATCTTTTACCCTATTCTAAATAGTTTCCCTATTCCAATTTACTCTTACCACATGTTAATCCACCTTTTCTTATTTATTAAGAACCATTTTATAATTAATACTTACCATTTTTACTTTCCTTTTTTCCCATTCATATTATCCCCTTAGTCACAATTTCATTACCTTTAAGAAAACATATTCATCCTAACCATTACATATCACACACCCATATCATGTGTGTGCCCATCATGATGCATGTCACATTCCAACATTGGTTTCTAGAATTAAGCATGAATGCACAACCTCATACCTTTTCGGTCATGAGATAAATATCACAAAATTGTCAATTCACACAACAAGTTCATCACCCAATGGTGAAATTTCATTAAATGTTACAACACGCAACAAGAATAACAATCCCCTGCCAGGGTGACCTGTGTTTTCCCCCATACATGGTTTAGATACTCCACAGCACGAGCTCATTACCAAGGCCCGAAAAAGTCCTAATATCTTGTCTACCATCCAAAAATTGTAATAAATAAAAAAGATCCTCCTCTGATACCACTTTATAATGTCCTCGACCTGGGATCCACTAAACCAGTGCCCCAATCGAGGTAGTTATGTGACCTCAAGCGCACCACCACATGTGCTAGTGGTTATCGACTAGCAGTGAAGGTCTAATAGGTAACATGGAGAGACTATACCCTCATTACCAGAGTAATCCACAGCAGATAATAACTTAAATATTTGAAAAAGAGAGAACAATCAATAACCTGCATAATTAACCAATTCCCAAAACTGGGTAAACCATATAAAATAGTAAATATTTCATTCAATGATACAGTATCAAGTGGAAAAAACCCCAAATGAAATAAAATAGCAGGATCCCCAAAATGGTCATTACTCCAAGTCTGGAACCTCACCAAACATGTCCCATGTCCAACTCAACTCCCTAGAATAGGTCCCTTTCCCTTGTCATGACCTGCAACCATGAAATCTTCTCAGGCACCCAACGATAGACCGAGCAGGGTGTGAGTATAACTCAGTAGGCCACCACATACAATGTCTACAAAATATCTAGAAAAGTTCGATAGTGCATGCAATTTATAAATGATGACAAGTAAGGATAACCAGTTCATTGGGTCATTCTAGACCATGTTCATTTAATTTATACTACCATTGAATCAGGGTTCACTAATTAGGAATTTCATGATTTAATCTACCATTTATTGTGCTCAATGGATTAGGCATATTCAATGTTCTCAAGAATTTGGGAATACAATCAATACCTGTCTCACTAGTCATCACATTATAACAATCCCATAATCTTCACCTTGAAGCCTCAGTCAGGGTTGAATGCCACAGTTATGGGAATAGAACTCTGTCCATTTCCCTAACCCATCCATTTAGAGGTGGAGGTAGAACCTCATTCCAACTCAACCCATGGGTGTAGAACCTCAATTCGACACCCCAATTAACCAAGACATGTGAACATTCTTATTTATCATTCTCCAAAATCATCCATATCCTAACATAAATAGCCAATTTCATTTACAATGTCACAAAACTATAATTAATGGGAAGTTAAAATTTTTCAACAATCCATTAACACATTTACTTTTCATATTACATAACCACTTTATCCCCATTCCCATTTTCCATGCCTATCTCTCTAATCATATTCAAGAAATAAGTTAATCCCCTTGAATTTTCTCATTAATCCATTTAACCCTTTTTCCATGCCAACCAAACAACCTCTTATGCCATTAACCCACCTAAGTGTATTAATAAACACCAATTAAACTTCCTTCAATAATATTAACATATTCATCAAGGGCTATATGTACACACACAAAGGCTTTATGCTTACTTAGCTAAACTCTAGCTTTGGAGAATATCGGCACACCCCACGGGTGGCCCTAATTTGGTTGAGTCATCCTCATTGCATCCCATAAGGATCAAGAAGGGATTAATTAACCATTTAGACACAAACTTCATCACATCATGTTAGACTCACCAATAACTCAACAAAAGAGGGCAGGAATAAAAACCCTACATGCACAAATCTACATAGAAACCAAGGGATATAGCTTCTAGACCACCTACCTTGAATCTGTTGGAGAACACACCCTCAATTGAAGCCTTTTATTTCAATTAAACCCAAACATGAATCCTAAACCTAAATATCTACGAAAAAGAAGGGGTTTAGAGCTTCATATGGAGATGGGGAAGAAATAAAAACCATAAAGCAAAATAGAAATGAGAGAGGGAGATTAGACTTACCCGGCTCTTTAATCTATAACTGACGGCACTCCAAACATCCCGAAGATGAGGGAGATTGATCCTTGTATAATTTGGGAGACTTTGGGTGTCATTAGGGATTGAGGAGGAAGGAAGGGGAGGAATTATGAGTTGGTATAAGAAATCCTATATTGGATTTTTTGTAATTTTTCAAAAGTTTCATGGCCACACGGTTTACCCACACTGTTTTTAAAACTGTGTGTAAACTATGTAAAGGCTACTACCTGCACACCCTCTCTCACACAAAGTTTTCCAGACCATTCGCAAACCAGGAAGATTTCTACTTCCAGCATGGTATCCCCTCACACGGTTTTCCAAATCATGCATAAACCGTGAAGACTACCCAGAAAGTCCCTTTTCCCATTTTTCATTTCCTAAACCCCTGGAGCACCCCCAATCCTTGATAAGGACTTGGGAAAACACATAATTAACCACAAAGGGGGGCTAAAAATGAAACACAAATAAGAACATATCTTACAGAGACATTTGGGATCTTATATTCTATTTTCACCTAATTTTAATTGCATAGACATAATTAATATTTCATTCTTTACACATTTCTTATCTTTTGTGAAATAATTATTGAAACATTCTTACTTGAGGACAAGAAATCATTCAATTATGGGGGGATTTGATAAGACTAATTTATATATACATTTTGGTATTAATTGTTTTATAGTTTTTCATTAAATTACTCTATAATGCACATAGTATGTGTCTAATTATTATAAATAAATGCCTCACAATATTCCAATGAAGATAGTAATAAAAGGTGTAAAAATGGACAAGTACATGTCATGATCCACTAGTACACGTCATGTACCTAAAGATCATAGCCTGCCCCAAGTCGTGTAGCCAATCTGTGACCTTTACATGAAGCCTGAAAGAAAAAGACACTACACATCATGTACATCTAGATTATGTTGTGATTCCAATCAAACCAGATAGAGAGAAATCCAAAAGGATTCCATGAAGAAGACAGCTGAATGTGAGTACACATTGTGACCACCCAGGACAGAACTTGTACCTGGTTGAACCTCACAAATTCTCAAGAGACCCATGTTCCATGCTATAGATCCAAATTCTAAAAAAATGACACGGATTGAGGCTACACGGTGTGTACTTCAGGTATACATCAGGAAAATTTCTTCCAATTTATGCAATAGAGGAGCAGAGCATTTCACTCATTTCTAGACATTCTTCTCTTCTTCTTTTAATATCATTTCTGATTTATTTCTCCCTTTCCCCTTTCAAACTCTAAAATTCTTTATGATTTTATATTTTTTAAATCCAAGAGTCGTGGAGCTTCCATTCTTCAACAACTTTCCAATTTCATTTCCTTATTTTGATTCAATTCCAATTTCCTTCTCAAGTAAGTATTTTATTTATAATTGTGATTTTCTTAGTGCAGGTTTTATTTCCTAAACCATTTCATGATCACAATTCCATTAATCAACCTATCATGAATGTTGTGTTTCATTTACTTAATTGTATCCTACCCCACAATGAGTAGTTAAATTACAAAGCAGTAGGGATCAAGTTTGATGTATATGCATGATTAAATAAATATTTATTTCTAGACATGGAAACCCTAATGGAATTTGTATTCAGGATCAATCTTAATAGTTCGTCCCATTTGTGTGAACCTCCCTAACCATGGTACATTCAGGCAATCGACCCTATCTTGAATGGAGTAAACTCGGCTACAAACACTGTCCTAGGACACTTTCTTCCTTTGAATACAAATGTATTTCACCTAGTCTATTAACTATCTCCCAACCATGGAATAGTTACTTCCTATTTAGGGCTAGGTGACTAGACCAAGGTCAACTAGAGAAAACTGTTTTCTTAATAGACTAAGTCAAAATACCTAGACAAAATTAGAACTAAAGACCATTCTTCACTCAGACGCTCGACATGATCTCGAACCCTCGTTAATTAATTAAATTCATCCCAAAATAGAACTTGGATCAAACTCCCAAATAGAGAATTCTAGAAAGGAATCCCTTACAGGTTTACAAACCAGATTTCCCTAAAATAAATTGGTAGTCTCCCAGTGGATCAGACCCCGTACTGCCAATATAATATATATTTGTAGTTAGTGAACGTTTTTGACCGTTAATAAATTCTAAATTTGATACAATCCAGAGGAATTAACGACACCATTTCACAGGTGCATCAGTACCCACTAATGTTAATAGACCATTTATTGAATACGTTAGAGGTTTGTATTCTTAATTTATAACTTTAATTGATTACTTGAGTATATATGTATATGTCTACATGATGAGGTAATAGTAATTTTTTTTTAAATTATAATAATTCAAGAATGAAGTATGTATTAAACTTGTAAAGAAGATAAAGAAGATTTAATTGGATCAAGGTGGTGAATATCTTAACAATGAGTTTATCTAATTTCTATGGGATTTTTGGATCAGTTCTTAACTAACTCCACCTTACACACCATAATGGAATGGTGTTGGTGAAAAGAGTAACTATACCTTGTTAGAAATGGTAAGGTCGATGATGATTCATGTAGATCGTACATTTTTTTTGGGGATATTAATTGTAAACTCGGACATATATATTAATCTGAGTAACAAATGTAGAGGGAAATGTAATTCCCTTAGATTCACAGAGTATAAATAAACATGTTTTTTATACACATGTGTTGGTCGAAGTTATTATCTCAATATGGGGATAATTGAGTATTCAATAAAAATTTCTCTTCCAAAATGGATTAATATTAAATCCCTAATTAATTTAAAATATCTTATTTAATAAATATAGAAGATCATTATAAGTTCTAATATTCCATAATATTTCTTAAATATTGACTTGTTCTAAAGTAAGAAATATAAAATATTACTTATTCATTTGAAATAAATTTACATAATGAAAATATTATAAAAATACGAATAAAGGTTAACTATAAAATATTTATTTTTTTTGGTTAAAATAGTTTCAGTTTTGAAAGCGGAAATAAAGTATAAAAAACATACAGTGGAAATTTGAAACAAGTGGTTTAGTCTCAAGATGATATTTACTTCTCTCCACTTTGTGATCATCTTCCACTAAGAATTTTATATAAGATAAAAAAGTTTATAAAAAACAAGGATTAGGTTTTAAAACTTTTTTTGTACTTTCTAGGTCACACACAACCTCTTACACTGTTACCCGTAAGAGTATATACAAAAAAGTCTCTTAGGGACCTCTACCATAGTTATATATAGAAGTAAGAATGTAAGAAGAGTTATGATAAGATACAAAGTATCTTCTAGTTCATCACATGGGATAGTGTCTATGATAAAATAGAGTAGCACAGACACTTCTCGAAATGTAATAATAAAGAAGAAAAAATGAAAAATCTAAAAGTGTAGGAATATAAATTCCCAGTCTGTTGCAATGAGGCTCATGACTCCATGATTTTATTCATAGTAAATATCGAGTCGTGTTCTCTTGTAATATTCATAAGAATATAGTGTCAGAAACTCTTATGTTCTTGACTATAGGAGATCAGCAGATGTGTTTGAGCTTTTGTCTCCCTCAGTTTCATAATTTCATGACGTAACAGTTCAGATACTCATCTATATGAGGGTTATGTAAGGGTAACCTCTCAGATTTCTATCATTCTACTTCACATGTCTCTATTTTACATGGGATTTTCATCCTTTATTAACCTCCTAAGTATGAAGAATATCCACAAGCATCCAAATAACTTTCCTCCGCATACGATATTTCTGACATCGTTTGTAGTGAATTTTGTCGATTATTTAAGAGGAAATTATTAAAATATATATTGTAATTAACTTAAATAAAATATCCGTTAGAAAATATTTAAATTGAAATATTATGTTTATGAATAGTGGTGGTGTCTTAAGATCTAGTGGTGGCTCAAAATAGTAGTGACTTGTTCTGGTGGCTTAATATTGAAGGTGTATTATATATAACTAAAAATTTTGTTGGTGGTGTATTAGCTGGCAGTAGGTTATCCTTCGGGAGGTATGTCAAGATGGCAGAGAGTCATACATTTCTAATTTTATAATCTAGTAGTGTTTTTTATGATGGTGTCTCAAACATAGCAAGCTTTTGTCAGTGATTCATGGAAAATAGTGACTCATACGTGATGGTGTCTTGGATTTTTTCAATTTTCCTCTTCAGTGGTACAAAATTCTAATGGTGAGATAACCTGGGTGTGGTTCCTTGGATGGAAGTGAGTCTAGTTGATGGTGTCTTAACCTCAAAGGCGAATTTTCCATGGTCAATTTCATTACCAATCACTAATTATTATATACTTATGAAAAAACATGAAGTTATTTAATATCATTAGAATCATGATTTTGTGATTATTAAAACAAGGAGGTCAAAAATATCCACCTTTTGATGATCATGACTCATGGCATAAAAGGTATCAAAAATTAAATGCTTGATATCAATGGTAAGATAAAAATACAAATCATGACTTATTATTAGTAGCATTTGAAGATGGTACTAAAGATTAAAACTGAGAAAAAGAATGGTAATAGTCAAGTAAAAAAGATAAAAATAAAGGTTAAAAACAAATAGTATCAAAGGTAACATATAAACATCACAGTAAAAGCAGGAAAGGCCATAGGTTTCTCCCCCTTTTAAGATTATCAAAAAGGTATAACATAAGAATAATTAAAAAAATATATGCAAAAAAGAATAAATATGAATAGAATAATAATAATCAACAAAGGAATTCAGAGAAGTATTTAACAATAATTTATTGCAAAAAATAATGTTCTATCAAGACAAAAAGTCTACTCCAACAGTATGCTCAATATTAGGCAGAAATATCCATTTTTTCCATAACTTTGGCTCTCTCTTGATCTAAAGTAGTAGGATCTGAAGGAGCTGTAGGAAAACTATAGGGAACACCAATGGGTATCCCAGATATGGCTTGGGGGGGATGATCCTCTACGATAATAACTGGCCTGATATTCCTTATAGATTGTGCAAGGGGAACAAGAAAGGTTTAGAACTATGAAGGCAAAGGTGAATAAGGATATTTGGTAATTTTTGGTCAGAAATATAGATATGAAGTAATAGTAATGGCTTCCTGAGCAACAACTATAGTGTTGTGAACAAGAATAAATGAACTCATTATATTGATAAAATCTATAATGATCTATCCACATCCTTCCATTTCACCAAAGAAGTATCCTTTTTCCTCTATAATCTAATTGAGCACTAGGGTCATCTCCTTCAACAGGAAAACATTCTCCTTGAATGCCTTATTAACTGGTAGCATTCTAAAATTTTCTATTGTGAACTTCAAATTAGAATTAATATCATTGTTAGTACAAATCTAAGAGAGACAATATCTTCCGGCCTTAGTTATTTTATCTCTTTTAGATTTCATATCATGACTATATTAGGTAATCAACATAAGAGCACGATCGCTATTATATATTATTTTGGTCAAGGTTTCATGGGTATGAAAAAAATACAAGAAGCACTGTCTGGCACATTTCTCAATTCTTCTCCAATAGTAGATCTGATCACTTTAACATCAAACATTGGAGGATGGAGATCAATTGATTTAGAGGCCACTGAGGTAATATTTTCAACTCATTTAAGTAGATCATCCATACTAGCTGCAAATTCAGATTACATTACTTAATGAAAAGACTTCCTAGATTCCATCCCCTAATTTTTCTCTTATTTTCAATTTTAACCTATTGGATGTGATGCATCATCTTTAGTTAAATATGTAAAATTATAAAATCAAATAGTTATATTGCATCATTCCCACTATGTTTTGTCAAGATTGAATCTTTATATTTCAAACACTTATAGAAATCCAAAAATAAATTTTTACCGAAAATAATCTAATCCACTCCTTATGACTACTTAAAATTGAATAGTAGGAGGAGATAGAGAAGTCGGTTTAGGTGAAGGATCTCTAACTGGGGAAAATTTTTCAAACAAACCATCAAAGTAAAATTTAGTTATCATATATACCTTAGTAACTCCTTCATTTTGAACCTCAGTTCCACCATCCTTTGGTGTATACTTACTAAATTTATCCCATTCATCAAACATAGGATCAATCCGTTAGTATGAAACTACAACAATAATAGGTGCAGTGGAAGGAGGTACCGCAATAGAAATCTGGGTAATAGGAGATGTCTCAACACACTGGGCACTAGCAGTCTCTTTACTAACTAGCACTTATTCCATCTGTATATCATATCTCCAAACACTTATGTGTTGTACAATAATTTTATGGCTAACAATGGGTTCAAATTAAGTATGGTAGTAAACTGATGGCTCATCAGTAGGAAAAACACCAAACTTTTCATCAGTGCCTTGATCATAAGAATGTATCTTGTTTTTATATTTCCCAACCACATGTTGTTGTATAATAGAAATAACACACATATGTTTAACCATGGTAGAATCAGAATTTGTATGATCATTATGAATAGAACGTAAATCATTTCCATAAACATGCTTATCCTTTTGAAGTAATTACATATATTGGAATCCCCTCGTGAATAATTTCATCTTTTTCTTTATGCTCTGGTTCTACTTCTTTAAGGAAATTTGGTTTCCCGGCTGATTTATTAGGTGAAGAAAGAAACTCTAGAGGCATCTCTACATCTATCCTTCTTATTCTTCCATTTGATCCATTAGGGTCATATTTTTCATCATTATCATCATCACTTCCATTCCCATTTTCATTTTTATCCTCTTTTTCATCATCCTCATTATTATTCTCTTTATCATCAGATTTTTTACTAATTTTAAATTGATCCTCACCAGAAAATTCTATTTTCTCTTTATCGCATTTAACAAATTTTTCACTTTTTGGAAGTCTTCTAGGTAGAATTGGAGCTCTATATGTAATTAGTAGTGAATGAGATGACAATTCTCAGTCACTACCTTTATCAACATATGGTTATTTTGCAACTTATTCTTTGGTTACATTCTCTTCTTCCTCATCAAAGTATTCTAAAACCTCATCAAGATCTATATCAAGATCAACAACATCACTCGATCTCGTAGGATGATCCACCAGGTTAAACTCATTATACATATCACTATCTGAAACCCATTATCTTTTTCTATAGATCCATCTAAAATTCATTCTAGAATAGATAGATTTTGAAATTATGAAACAACCATATTCTATAAAACACTCCACGTTCTCTGTTGCAAGGAATTTAGTCTTTATCATGGGAGAAATCAACTTTTGATAGATCAATAAATTATATCTTGCAGTTGGATTTATCTTATCACAAATATGAACCATGATATATCTACATAAATATATTTTGTGTCCTTTTTCCCTCAAATACATTAGATACATATCTTGATACGATAACTTGGAAAAGTCACCATTCCTTGGACATAACAAGTGTTTTATGAACCTAGACAAAAACATACATTCTTCATCCTTCTCTAAAGGAAACCGGTCTTCTGGTCATCCCATATTCTGTTAGTTTGACTAAAGCCTCTTCACAAATAAACAAATCAATATTTTCAGGAATAATTCCATGATAATCATCATAAAATCTTTCATGTGGTGCCTTAAGGCACTCAACCCAGTACTTAGATGAAAATACCACTTTTCATCCATTGACCCTTGATCTCATCTAGTGCTATTCTTTTTCATCAAAATAAATCTATACATTCTAATAAAACATATGTACTAAACTAGTATTGAGATTTATATCATTTGAATTGAACTAGTATACCCATCCTTGGCTCCGTATGACTGGAGACACAACAGACTTAGTTAAAAGTAGCCATTTTTCTTCCACATCTTTTTTAGCTACTACAACACTTCTTGTATGCTCCATGTTAATAAGTGAAATTGGATTCAGAACACTCGGTTAAATTTTATTCTTCTTAGATGATTGTGACTCTCCTAAAGAAAACATGTAAGGGATCTTCATCCTTGGAATGCAGATCAGTTTTTCATACTAGTTAGAAGGCTATTAAGAAAAGTAATAGGTTCGAAGGTTTTTATAAGAGAGCTCGTGTAGGGATCAAGATTATTTCGATGGGCTCAACATATGTCAGAAATAGACAAAGATTCATTCTTATCATTTGGGATTTTAGTTATTCTAAAATTGACAGCAAATTAATACTTGAAATAAATTTTAGAATCTGAGAAAATATAAGTATCATGTTACAGAGATTAGCATAAACCAGGATAAAATAAACAGGTTGGATTAGAAATATTAGAAGCATAGAAAGTTAGATGATTTCATGAATCAAATTATGGGGAAAGCCTATGGTGTGTCAAACATAATGGTGAGACAATCCAACATTGTGTCACCCAACAGTGTGTCACCCAGTGGTTTTTCACCCAAAAGTGTGTTACCCAATGGTGTGTCAACCCAAAAATTAAACTTAATAAAAATTGATCATTCATAATTAATGTTTGATATAGTTATTCTATTATAATTTAATGGTTTAGTAAAAATATTGGCTAACTGATTTTCTATACCAATAAAATCAATAGTGATATCACCTTTTTGAAAATGGTCACTCAAAAATTGATGTATTATAACAATTTTATTTTTCATAGAGTGATACAAAAGATTATTATGAATTTTAATAGCACTATTGTTATCAATGTTTGTGGAGATATGTCAAAAT
This sequence comes from Viscum album, assembly GCA_963277665.1. Lineage (NCBI taxonomy): Eukaryota > Viridiplantae > Streptophyta > Magnoliopsida > Santalales > Viscaceae > Viscum > Viscum album. Next base: position 198,609,116 of record OY728164.1, read on the forward strand.
ATATATCCATAGTCTAGTAAAGTGAGTTTCTTTGAAAAAATATGTGTACAAAAACTACTAGCAGCTATGTATTTAGATTTAGTAGTATACAATGAAACTAAATTTTTTTCCTTACTACACCATGAAACTAGAGACTTGCCTAAAAAGTCACATGTTCTATAGGTTATTTCTCTATCTAACATTCATTCACCAAAATCAGCATTAGAATAACGCACTGGATCAATTTATTTTCCTCTATGGTAAAACATTCCTACATTGGTTGTATACATGAGTTATTTAAAATTAATTTTGAAAGAAACTATGTGTGAGTCTTTAGTATTTCATTGAAATAGAGAACACATACACACAATAAAAATTATATTATACTGGCTAACTGTAAAATATTAAATACTTCCAATCATGCCTATGTGACTGGTTTCATCAACTGGTTTTCCAACTTCATCAAGATCCTATTTCTAGGTGGTACTCATAGGAGTGTCATTAATCTTAGTGTTATCCCATTTAAAATGTTTTAAAAGAACTTTTATAAATTTTCATTTCTTAAAAGTAATTCCTTATTTATTTTAAAAATTTATAAATCTAAGAAAGAATTTTATTTCACCCATTAAAAATATTTCAAATTAATTTTGCATCATTTTAGAAAAATCATTTCAAAGATAATTTCTAGAAGATCCAAAAATAATATCATCATCATATATTTTTACTAATAAAACATCTTTTGAAATTCATTTTATTAAAAGATTAGTCTTAGCTATATTTTTTTAAAATACTTTTTAAATAATAATGTTTCTAAGCCTATATTACCAAGCTTTAGGATCTTGTTTTAAACCATATAGATCTTTTGTTAATTTGAAAACATAATTCTGAAAATGGGGATTTAGAATACTAAGGATTTTATCAAAAAAAACATCCTCAATTATAAAACCATTCAATAATGTACTCTTAATAACCATTTGATAAAGATTCAAATCTAAATGTGCTGCATAAGCTATCAGGAATCTAATGGATTCATGTCTGGCTACATGTGAAAAATTTTCCTCATAGTCTATCTCTTCTTATTAAATACAACCTTGTGCAACAAGTCAACCCTTGTTCTTAACTATAGTATCTGACTCATCAACCTTGTTTTGAAACACCCATTTAGTGCCAATAGTCATGGTGACCTTTGCTCTATCTACATGTTCTAATACTTTGTTTCTTTCAAAATTGATTCAATTATTCTTGCATGTCTAGTACCCATAATTCATCATTAAAAAGAATAATTTCTTTTTTTAGTTTCAAGATGAGATAAGAATGATTGATGTTCAAACTTATTTCTAAGAGAAAATATAGTTTGAGTTTCTCTATTTAGATCTTAGACAACAAAATCTAAGGGTTAGTACTTAAGAGTTATAATAGTTCTAGAGAAAAATGGACTTATTAATTCTAGTTTTATAGATCCAGGTTTAGGAAGTTCTACAATTATTCAAAATTGGATAGTTTCTATAACTTTTGACAATATAATATAAAGGTTTAGAATCTAAATTTAGAAAAGACAAATCATACTCAAGGATCATTGGGGAGGTCATAGGATCAGGTGAATCAGTCTCATCAAATTTTATATGAACTAATTCTTCCACTATTTGGGTTCTCTTATTAAAAACTCCATAGCCTTTTCAGGAGATTAAAGAACCAAGGAAAATTCCCTCATCACTTTTGGAGTAATGTTTTTATAAATTATCATCAAATTTTAGAATAAAGACATTGAAACCAATAATTATAAAGTAATTAACCTTAAAAATCCTATTTCTTTCATATTTAATAAAGTGTCTTCTTAAGGATTGTTATGATATAGACTCTATTTATGATGTACCAGGCTATTTTGAGAGATTCTAACCAAAAATAAATAGGTAGGTCATACTCATTCCACATGGTTCGGGTATCCCTTGTAAATTTATATTTCTCCTTTCAAAAACTCCATTCTTCTATGGGATCCTATTAGAAGAGAAGTTATTAGTGTAACCATTATGTGAAAAAATATATTCAAATTTTTTATTTTCAAACTCACTACCATGGTCACTTCTTAAGGCCTTAATTTTATTTCCACTATGATTTTATAAATACTTATCCTACATCATAAAGTAAGATAAATCTTCACTTTTTTGAGTTATAAATTATACCAAAGTATACCAAGCGTAATAATCTATAATAACATAGACATAGTGATTCCCATTTAAGCTAGAAACTATAAATGGTCCAAATAACTCCATATGAACTAAATTAATAGGTTGAGACGTTCAAAATGTATTATTTACTATAATAGAAACTTTGTGTTGTTTCACTTTTTTATAGGGGTTATATACATTATCAGTTGCAAACTCAATATTATATAGATCCCTAACTAATAATTTCTTAGAAATATTTCTAAGTGAGTTAATGTTGCAATATACTAGTCTCTTATTAAAAATAAAATATTCCTTGTGAAATGTATTTAAACATGAAACAACTTGAGAAACTAAAAAATTTAAATCAATAGCATATAAATTATCATTTCTCAAAGTAGAAAAAATTAATACATTTTTAGAATAAAAAACAATTCAAGAATCATTCTCGAATATTACATAAAATAAATAATCACATAATTAATAAATACTAATTTGGTTATAATTTAAACCATCAACAGATAAATCATTTGAAATTAAAATTCAATTGTGGTTTCTAATTTGGCCAAGGAAAATGAATTTTCCTTTTTCAATATCACCAAAGGTGACATAATAACCATAAACCTTAAAAAATCTCTTAAATAATGAATAATATCCTATCATATTTCATGAAAAACTATTTTCCAAGTACCATTGACTTCTATAGGAGGTCTTTAAACAATTTTCCAATAAAGAAAAATTTATACTAGAAATTATTTTTCTACCCAGATTTTTTTGGGTCCAAAAATTTTAGTAATCAAAAAACTGGGAAATCATAATTTTTTACTGGGTTTTCCCTAAATAGATTTAAGGATTTTAGAAATAAAAACTCTACTATGTCCTTTATAATAATTGATTGTAGAATAACTCTCTGGTCTTGATTTAGGAACATAAGTACTCTTTGTTATTTTCCTCTATCTTGGTTGATATTCAATTCAAGTTACATACTTTGGTGATACTTGGTTACCTAAAATTTGAGTAATATTTTCTCTACAATTTTTTTAAAAAAATTATGTCTTTCTTTAATTTATAATTTTAATGTTTGATTTAAGTATTCTCTTTGAGTATTTGATCATTTTTCTCTTTTTCAGTAGACAATTCATATTTACTACTAGCAGTCAAATGATGTTATCTTTTTAGTCTTTTATACTTATCTTTAATCTCATTATTGGAATCTTCTATCATGTTACAATATTAAAATAATTTTTCATGGGATATATTAGAATCATCATTTTTTTGTTGTCAGAACCATTATAATTATGCTCATATGACACAACAGATTTAGTAGGTAAATTAGAAAAAGTAGGTACCTTAGAAATGTTTCTCATGAACCACATTTTTTATCGATATAACTTTCTTCAAGTGAATAATATACATCACTAGTGCTATCTTAAGAAGCCCACAAGGTGTATTTCATGTATTTATTGTATCTTCTATCATTTTCATCATATTTCTTCTTATATTTGATCATTTTTATCTTTTTCAGTAGACAGTTCATATTTACTACTAGCAGTCAAATGATGTTATCTTTTTAGAGTTTTATACTTATCCTTAATCTCATTAAAGGAATCTTCTATCATGTTACAATATTAAAATAATTTTTCATGGGATATATTAGCATCATCATTTTATTATTGTCAGAATCATTAGAATTACGCTCATATGACACAATAGATTCAATAGGTAAATTAGAAAAATTAGGTACCTTAGAAATGTTTGTCATGAACCACATATTTTATCGATATATCTATCTTCGAGTGAATAATATACATCACTAGTTCTATCTTCAGAACCACACTAGGTGGATTTCATATATTTATTATATCTTCTATCATTTTCATCATATTTCTTCTTGTATTTTCTCTTTGGATAGAATTATTTTATATATCCTTTCCTCTTACATTCATAGCAGACAACCTCCTTTAGATCATCATAAATCTTCCATATTTTCTTCCATGTTCCATTGTAGTCATATTTTCTTTTGTAGTTTTGTTTTCTAAAAAACATTTTCTTATTTTAAAACTTATTAAACATTATAGCTATATGAACCATCTCCTCATCACTATCTTGTAGAGATTCACTATCACATGGATTGGAGACTTGAAATTTGCCTTTTCCTTTTATATGTACTCTTGTTTAGATGCAATAGTCTGTAAGGCTACTGATATTCTTTTATGTTATTCATCATCTTCTTCATTTACATTTAAATCTTCTTCATACTTATTAATATTTCCAATCACCTCCTTTAATAGTAGCTTGTTAACATCAAATAATTATCTGATGGCGATAGATGTGCCTCCCCATATTTTAGGTATATATCTCAACAATTTCATAATTTTTTCCCTGTCAGATATTGGATTTCCAAGTGAGATCATGGTATTACCAATTTCATTGAACTGAAGGTACATGTCAGTAATTTATTCATCAGGATTTATTTTAATGTTATCATATTTAATAGTATATATTTTAATTCTTTTCTTCTTAATATTATAATTTTCCTGATGTGATGCAGAAAAAGTATCCCAAATATCATAATATGTTTTTATTGAAGAAAATCTATTAAACTCTTCATATATTTGGGAACGGTATAGGGAATTCATGTACTCAAAATTATTATTGTAAGATAAATTTCTTGTATCATCTAAAGTACTTATAGAAGTATTAGGTATAACATATTCATCTTCTATAGAAGAAAAAATATCAAAACCCATGCTTTCTATATGCATTCTCATATTAATTTTCCATTGAGCATAGTATTTACCATTAAATAAAGGAGGTATGTTTATAGCAGAACCTTCTTATTGATAATCCATTTAAAGAATAAAATTTTGAAATAAAAAAAATAATATCTTTAAAAAAAATTAAAATAAAAAAAATTATTTTGAAGAGTTTAATACTAAATAAAACAAAACTTTGAAACCAAATGTTGGTTGGAATGAGTATCTCAAAAGGGGGGTCAAATGAGTACTCAATAAAAATTTCTGTTTCAAAATGGATTAATTTGAAATCCCCTAATTAATTTAAAATGTCATAGTTAGTTTATAGAGTATATCTTTATAAGTTATAATCTTTCAAAAGTTTTTTCAAATATTTATTAGTTCTTGTGTAATCGATATAAAATATTACTTAGTCATTTGAAATCAATTTACTTAATTAAAATCTTATAAAAACACTAATAAACTATCAATGTATTAGTTTTTGTTTAGTTAAAATAGTTTCAATTTTAAAAGAGAAACTAATGTAAACAAAAATATACATTAAAAAATTTTATATAAGTGGTTAAATATAAATCTTTGACTGTGTCCTCTCCACTTGGTGATCACCCTCCAGGAAATAGTTTATATAATATAAACAAGTTGATCCACCACTAGGATTAGGATTTACAATAGTTTACAAATTCTCTAGTTCATACATGGAATCTTCCACTATTGTCCATGTGAATATAAAAAAATGTCTCTCAGGGAACTCTACCACAATTATACATTAGATTATAAATGTAATAAGAGTTAATAGAATATATCATGTGTATTCTAGTTCAAGACAGGAGACAGTGTGCATGTGATAAAATAGAGTATCACACGCACTTCTCAAAATATAAGAATAAATAAACTATAATGAGAAATATAAAATTGTGGGGATATAAATTTTCAGTATATTTAAATGAAGTACATGACTCTTTTATTTTATTCACATTAAGGATCTATTTGGGTTCTCTTGTAGTATTCAAAAAAACAGAGTGTCGCATACTCTTATATTCTTGATAGGAGGAGTGCATAAGATGTGTTTGAGATTTTGGATTCCTGGGTTAAGTGATTTCATGATGTAATAGATCATCTATTCACCTATATGGTGTTCAATAAGTGTGATATATCATATTTTTATTAGTATACTTTACACATTTCTATTTCATGAGGGAGTCTACTTCCATTCTTAACAACAACATAAAGAATAATATACAAATGCAATCAGATATCATAATTCAACATACAACATGCATGACATCCATTTAAATTAATTCTTTTGATCATTTAAGAGAAAATAATTAAAATAAAAATTTTCATTAACATAAATAATATATCTATTATAAAATATTTAAATCAGATAATTAAGATTATAAATAGTGGCAGTGTCTTAGGATATGGCAGTGGCTCAAACTAGCATAGACGTGTTCTAGTGGAATGACACTGATCGTGTCATATACATAACAAAAATTTATATTGGTATTATATCATCTCGCAGTAGGTCATGCTTCTAGCGGTGACTCCTCTGATAGTATGTCAAGCTCACAGTGAGTCATACTTTACCAGTTTTACACTATGACAATGTGTTGTCAGACGGTGTCTTGGACTTAGTGGTATTCCCATATTAGTTTTGAGTCATGAAAAATAGTGAATAATATATGACAATATATTAGACTTCTTTAATTTTCCTGTTTAGTGGTACGACATCTATATGGTGAGATAACTAGGGACTGAGTCCTTATCTATCAGTGAGTATGGTTGATGGTGACTTAACCACATGGATGACTTATCCTTGTTCAATTTCATCACCTATATTAGATAATAAAATACTTATATAAAATCATGAAATTCATTAATATTAATATAATCATGATTTTTTATCCTTAAAATAATGAGGTCAATAAACTATATGGAGTTTTAAGGAATTTTTAAGACCTTTTTAGGGAAAAAATATCACCTTGGGAAAAAATTGTACATTATTGGGTATCTTATGGGAAAAAGGGATACATCCTATTAAACCCCTCAAAAAATAATGTTATTGTCACTAAAAAAATTTCTTCCATGAGAGGGAGAGAATCCTCCAAAAGGATAGTGGGAGAAATATTGACTTTGATGAATTTGATACTCAAGTTACAACAGAGTTGGTTTAGGAATAGATTATACAATTCCACGTAGAAGATGAAGTTCCTAAAACACAAGTACTACATAGGATCAGTAGAGAGGTACAAGAACCATAGAGATATGGTTTCCTAGTCACTAAATATAGAGACTCTTTATTTCTTGACAATAATGAACTCATCTCCTAAAAAGAGGTGGTATATTGATCAGAAAATGAAATATAGAAAGAATTCATAAATTCTGAAATGAATCCCATGTATCCAAACCAATTTTAGGTTATATTCGATCTTCCAGTTGATGTAAATCATTTTTTGTGAAAATGGGTATTCAAGAGAAAATTGGACATGAAATGTAAAGTAAATAAGTATAAAGAAAGGATGTTGGATAAAGATTTTAAATTGCATCAAGGGGTTGAATATGACGAACCATTATTAATAGTTTACTTGTATAAATCCATCAGAATTATACTTTCTAGTGAATCTTACCATGACTATAAAATGAGGATAATGGATTTCAAAATATATTTTCTTAATGGGAACCTATAAGACGATTTATATATGACAAAACAAGATGGGTTTTTTACTCTAGGTGATTCCAAAGGGATATTAATGCTATTGAGGTCTATTATGTATTTAAGAAAGAATCTAGTTCATGTAACAATAGATTTGATGAAGCTATAAAATATTTTTGTTTCATTAATAATGAATGTGATCCATGTGTTTATAATAAGTTTTGTAAGAATATGGTGTTTATACTAAGAGTAAATTCTGATGACATATTGTAAATGATATACTAGTCTTGTATACTATTAAGGACTAGTTAAAAAATGTTTTTCCATGATGTAAATTGGTTAATTATACTATATTCTAGAGATTAAGATAATTCATGATAGATCTAAGAGGCTACTTGTATTAACTCATGTTTCATACATTGACTGGATACTATAGAGATTTAGTTTGGAATAATCTAATAGGGTATTGGTTGAACTGTCACATGGTGTACATATTTCTAAAAAAATGTTTCCCTATACACAATAGGAGAAATAGATATTTAGTATGATCCCATATTCTTCAGAGAGAGGATTAATCAATTATTTCATGTTATGTGTCAGACTTGATGTTTTCTACACATTGATCGTGATGGGAACATCTCATGTTCATCTAAGAGAATAACATTTCATTGTTGTTAAGTGTATCCTTATTTATCATAGAAGAACTAAGGGTATTTTCCTATTTTACAGAGGAGATGTGGAGCTAGTCATCAGTTTTTATACTAATTCTAATTTTAGATACACCAAATGGTCTGAATTTGCAGTCAGGATATGTTTTTTATCTCAATAGAGGAGATGTAAGATGGAAAATTTCAGATTAACTAGTTTTTAATGATTTTATAGTGGATTTTGAGTATATTGAGGCTTTTTAATTATCCAAATAAATAATTTTCATATGAAACTTTTTCTATAATCTGGATGTGGTACCTAAAAGTAAAAAACATATCACATTGTATCATGATAATACTACAGTGGTGACTCTTTCAAAATATCCAAGGTCACACCAATAGAAAATGAACATACATTTAATGTATCACCTATTTGGTGATATTCATTATAAGGTTTAAGTTGTATTAATAATAGTTTTTAATGAATAAAATTGGTAAAATATTCTAAATGAATGCCTCTCTCAATAGAAGCAGGAGTATTATTTTAGATATAGATGACTAAGAGTTGTTAGCAATTGGCTCCAGTGTAAGTTATAGTCTGTTGGATTTGGTTCCCATGAACCATCTTTTTTGTACTTTATGATAACTTATATTCATTTTTTTAATATTAATAAAATCATTATCACATTATTATTTTTCTTCTACATAACATAATAGGTGATAATGTACTAAGAGTAGTTATCCCACTAAAAGTTCATAGCAGTTCCCCAATATGATGGGAACCCAGAAGTTCCACAATCATATTCTTAAATATATGTTATACTACTCGATAAAATAATTTAAGGGACTTAAATGTTATATGCTCTCATGGGTGGAGACTCATAGAACTTTAAGGAACCATTTCATGGTTTACTCCCCTGGTAATATCCCGTGTAGGATATTATGAGAATGATACCTACCATTAGGAAATTTGTATTTATATGTTTCATTTGATTTTTTTATCTATTTACGTGTTAATTTATCCTTATAATTTAATATTATTACTAATGAGTATTATAAATTGTTTACATTGATGTATTAATGAAATCTGTGATGGTATATGTTTGTGGTGAGGTAAGATGTGTTGGGTGAGTCAAGAGTAATATTTCATTAATGAATAATATGAGAAAGTATTTTCCCCTTATGTTATTTCATATAAGTTTTTATCTCATCACCTTTGATAGAAATGATATATCCTAAATAAATCTATTATACTGGTGTTCTATAGGAAAGTATTATTTCTAAAAATTCCAAGATGGAGACATTGATCACATAGGATAATGGAACAAACATGTATCTGTATTAATTATATGTATCTCAAAAATAGGATTATATTACACAATAAGCGTTTGTATGCGGTTTTATTTCATTGTGACATTAAATTCCTTCTCTATGAGTTCCTTTTCATGTTTCTAGATGGTAACCTTATACTTTTTTCTGGTTTGCCTATTACCACCGAGAAAGTGGCATAGAGCATCACACACTCTGTACATCCAGATCCTCAGTTAAATAATAATTATTATTATTATTTTTAAAGTTGAATAAATCTTATTTCCACACATTGTTTAATAATTATTCATGATTAATTGATCACATATATTTTGTCATGATTTATTCGAGAAAATATTTTGTAGAAAAAATATTTATTAAATAATTATTTTCCATTTAGTGAATATAATATTTATTTATTTATTAGTGAATAATGTTAAAATATTTATTTATTAAATACATTTTCATCAATCAATATCTAACAAATATTATTGACTAATTTATGAATGATTTTAATGTTCTGGTAAGAAATAATATATATTGAATATTATTTTCATAAATAATGTTTAATTTAATTTGTGAGTCATGAAAACGTTAAACAATAATATTATTATTATTATAATTATTATTATACACGTGGGGTTTTTCAATTATAATGATAAATAATAAGGACACATTTTTTATTATAACTTTCTAACCATAACGATATATAAACTCAGTTATATTATTTCTATAGAAGAGCTAATTCATTTCTGTTATGTAGAACATGATCCAGAGAGAATCCTCTCAAAACCCTAGAGAGATTCCTCTCCCAGAACGGTCTCAATAATAGAGGGTGATCCTCCTCCCCCAATACTCTCATGTCTATAGAGATCAAAGATAACCCTTCATTGAAGCGATTCTTGAGACGATTAATGGTAAATGATGAAAGTGTTAGGATCTTCTATTCTAGTACCTGGAGATTCCTATAGAAATGTTTGGAAGTCTTTTGAACATGTTTGTATTTCCACTAGATGGAATCTATTTTTGATTCTTCCAACACAACGTTTGTATGATGTAGATACATTTTCAAATCCATAAATGAATAAATAATTCCTTGCTGGTTAATTATTTAATTTATTAAATTAATTATAAATAATATGTAATGGTCCTATACTTTGGTTCCAAAATTTTTTCTCATTAATATTAATTTAATAAATTCTATTGATCATGGAATTTATCATCATCTAAATATCAAATTAATAAATGATTATGAAAAAAATAGGAGTTGTGCATGCTCGATCTAGTGCTTCTGTTGTACCCAGAACCTTCTCTAGGGTCTTCTCAATGATTGATTTGAGACTAGGTTACCATCAAGTGTGAGTTAAGAATACTGATATAACACATATGGTATTCATAATTAATTATAGACTTTATGAGTATTCTTTTTTGTTATATCAAATGAATGCACCTTCAATTTTTATAGTTTTAATGGACAATTTTTTCTACCCATATTTGATTCCTTTTTTGTTTTTTGTGGATGGAATTTTAGAGAACTTTTAGACACGACGTGGTTTTCCAAACACCATGAAATCCTTTTTAGTGCACTAAGAGATCATAATATATATTAAAATATCACTAAATTACATTTTTGGATTGAGAAAGATCACTTCTTGGGTAAAATTACATTACAATTAAGGGTATATGTGGATATAGAGAAGGTGAGAGATCATTTCTCTTAGAAATACCCTAAGAAATTTTTACATATGATATTTCTTCAGAAAATATGGTTACTATATCTGTTTAATTTAGAATATTTCCCAAATTACAAAACCACTTATGGGCTTGACCAATAATAGTGTAATGTTTACATGGTAGGAAGATTATGAGATGGATTTTCTATAATTCAAAGTATAATTGTCTTCAATGTTAATCCTAATTTTACCTTAGCCTAAAAGATGCTATAAAATTTACTTTCATGTATTATGTGTGAGCCTAGGAATTATTTTGATGCAAGGGGGTGAATCTTGGTGTATGGGTCTCACCAGTTGACTCATCATGAATGTAATTATATAATACTTGACCATCGGTTAAAAGTTTTTGTTCATACCTTATGTTGCTAGATATGTTGCTTGCTGTGAGAATGGTTTATGGAATAGACTAATAATAAAATCCTCAAATACATATTTTATCAGCAAAAATTAAACATTTTGTGATGATAATTAGTTGAATAGAAATCATTATTTTACATTGAGATTGCTTACCTTCCATGAAAGGGAAATGCAGTTCCTTATGATCTGATTCAGAAGACTCAATCTCAAGCTGTTTGGGAAGTATGTAGAAAATGGAAGTTTATAGAGATTCTTTCTAGAATGCACCTATAATTTTAGGAATGTCAATAGTGTCCTTTTATTATATCCTTGGTATTTCCCTCATCACTTATGGATCATTTAAATAGGAGAAAACGTTTAGATATCATAGGCTTAGTCCTGAGTAAAGTGTCATAGAAGAGGACACAACACCCGGTTGGATTTTTTATGGGGATGAGATCCTTCGTATTAATGGGTGTGTATGGGTTCCTATAGAAATTATAAAATATAATATGTGAAAATATCATGATTCTAAATGGGAATCACATCTCAAAAATACCAAGATGTATCAATATATTCACTACCAGTATTGGTGGCCTAGGATGAAAAAGGAAATTATAGGTTTTGTTACTTGATGATCCACCTATAAATATGTGAATGTAGAACACCATCATATTGTTTGACAATTAAAGACATTACCCATCCCAGAGTGTAAATGTGATGACTTCACAATGGATTTCATGATAGGATACCAAATTCACCATGATATAATGATGTTATATGGGTAATTGTGGATAGAATGATGTTTTCTTCCCACTTCTTGTTATATCTGAGAGTCCTTAGAGGATGATACTGGGAGGATATATGGATAATAAATCATATGATTACATGGCATTCAACATACCCTTATATAAAATAGGGATTCTCAGTTCACTTCTTAGTTCTGGAAGGGGTTTCATGTGAATCTTTACTCTTAAGTACTTCTAAGTATAGCTTTCCACCATCAAATAAATAGTTTGTTCAAGCATACTATACAAATTATAGAGGAAATTATATGTCCATATATCACTAATTTTGGAGGTTTTAGGGGGAAACTCTTAACAATTGTAGAGTTTTATTATAACAACAATTTCTAATATTCTATCTGGATTTATCCTTATGAATAACTCCATGATAAGAATTTCCATTCATCTTTTTGTTGGTTAGAAAAAGTGGATGTATTACTAGTAATACCTCATATCATTGATAAGACATTGAAGTAGGAGGAGTTAATAAAAAAAATTTATGGCTAAATTTCAGTTCAGGAAGAAGTCATAAATCAATTTCCATCACTAACCTCTAGATTTTGAGATGGGGGTCATTTATTCTCACGAGACTCACCAATATTGGTATATTGAAATATTTTGAGATAATAGAGTTTGGTTCCAAGATATTTTTGGTCTTTAGATATTTTAGGGAGGGTCTGGAAGGTTTCCTATTGGAAATATATTCTTTAGAGGTATCACTCCATGTATGACATATTTTACATCTCTAAACTTCATCATTATCATTTATACGTTTCTCATGAATTTGATTTTGAGGTAGATGAGTTGGTGACTGATTATTCATTTGATAGGTATATCTTTCATGGTGTTTGTAACACCCCAATCTTCCACGATACACTTCTCTTTGAATAATACAGTAGTATGTGTTGTATGAAACTTCGAGTTCTAATACACCACAACCAATCAAACTAGCTGTTATGAATAGTAATACCCACTTTTTAAAATTTTATAAATTTTATCATTCAAAATGGAATTTATTTTTGGATTTGGAATATCGAAATTATCTTAGGGTGAATTTTTGGTATTTTTCTGAAAACTTTCAATTTTTGATGAATAGTGAAAAACACTGAGTTATATTTTAAAACTGAATTTTTATTTAAATAAATATTTATTTTATTTAAATTTATTTTAGGTCAAAATTGATACATAATACCTATATACATTCAATTTAATTCATTGGCGTCAGTTTATAATAATTTTAGATATATAAAAATTTTATTGAACTTTTCACCGTCTTTTAGCCATCTCATAGGAGAATTTGCAAATTCACATAAAACATAATTTTACTGCTTCTGTGAGTGGAATTTCAAAAATCCGAGACACACGGTTGATATCAGCAAGAAAAAAGTGGTTCAATAAGATGAAAATAATTTTTTGGTGAATAGTAACTTTTTACTTTTATTTACCATGGTTAAAAGTAAATAGTTTAATTAAGGGTAAAAATGATACTATTCATAACCTAACACATGTACTAATTCTATTGGGTAACTGTAATTCGACCCAAAACAACCTTAGTAATAAAATATGAACCTCTTTGGTCAACTTGGATTAGATTAGGACATTTATTAATATTTAACTCAAAGAAGAGTTAAAAGAGGTAAAACTAAAGTTTAATAAATAAAACATTTTTAATATTGGGTTATAAATAAGGTCAATTCGATTATAAATATTCATTAGAAATCTAAAACGATTTCATACATAATATTATTTTATTTATAATTTTTAGACATTAAATAATTTAATTTATTTATGACATAATGGGGATGCAGTAATTACCTAATTAATAAAATGTTAAAATAATTGATATTATAAATATACAAATAAATGTAATTTGAGAATTTTTATTAATTACACTAATTTTCTAGGTTAATATGACATATTAGGGTTGTTTAGAAGAATTTTTTTGGAAGTAATAATGCTGTTATAAATTTAGAAAAAACAAAATACCAAATAGTGTCAAAATTGACATAAAAGAGTTTTTAAAACAAATATTATATTATTAATTGATATTCTATTACTAAAAATCTAAGGCTCATAAAAAATACTTATATAATAATATATATGACATTAATGTACCAATTGGGGTTCTATTAGAATTTTATAGTACTTTTATTAACTATATAATATAAAAATACAAAGAGACATGATAAATGTCAAACTATTTAACTAAGAGTTAAATATAAAAGTTAAGGTTAATATAGTCACCTAAACCTTTATAAAACCTATTGGTTGAGTGTTTTTCTTCCAATACCCACCTTAGACTTTAAATAATCCATTTTGGATCCATTATAAACCGAAAATGATTTTATTATAAAATAATATTTCTAGCTTTTCCTAAGGTGCCCCTCACCCCTCTTATAAAAGGGCACTCCCCCTTCTCTCTAATTCACAACTTCAAATCCATTTGGCTTGGCCAAAATCTGCCCAAATACCCTCTCAATTTTCTTCCCTTCATTCTAGAGGTCTCCTTTTAGTAATAAAGAGAACCTAAGGATCCATTTTGATCAAATAAAAATGAAGAACCCGAAGAAGAGGTAAATATTTCATCACTTCTTTCAAGTTCCTTTCTTTTTCCACTTCCTTTTTCTTTGTTGTTTCCAGTATAACATAATAAATCCAGTATCTTCTATATACTGTGATGTTATTATAATTATGGTACAACCAAATTAATTATTATATCTATCCTTTGAATGACATTTCATCATACATGCGTATGTACGGCTTACCGTCTCCACGTCGTGGTGTAATTGTTATTCAATACATTATTATTTAGATGGGTATAATAATGAAGTGTAATTTAGGTAAATAATAAATATAACATGATAATGTTCTGTATATATGATATACCATCAAATTATATATTATTTTAATATCAAAATGAATGATATTGTTGCTCATGCATACGTACGGATTACCATCTCCACAAACACGATGAGATTCATTCCCCATCGTATCCATTCAAGACTAATTTTTATTAGATGATTGAAAATAATGTTTAAAGATTTTATATAATTCTGGATATGAATAATATTCATCCCATACATAAAAAATATGACTCACATAAGAAAGAATATAAAGGAAAATTAATCCATTAACTCTCGAAACGACGATAATACTAAGATATTATTAACAAAGCAATGTTAAAAGATTATATATGATATCATAATAATGTATATGATTATTTTATAATTTAAAAACAATTATTTCACTATTATAAAGAAGGTTAACCTACCCTCTACCAAGGAATAGTACAAGGGAAGGGTTAATATCACAATCTCTTTATTATCCGAGGTTGTTTTTAAGTAAGTATCTTCTGGGACCTCATTATCATCCACAACCATGTTTCTTAAAAATGTAATTCAAAACATTATTAATATTTTATAGACTATGGGTTAAATTAATTTACACCCTTGTTTTACTTTTTATAAGATGTTTATAAAGGAATCTTTCCATCATTTTCCAAATAAGGTCCTTTTTAACCTTTTCGACCGAATTAAGGTATGAATGTTTTTTTAACTTATACGATGGGTGCGGCTATTTTCCACTATTATAAAATCATAGAAACTTCCCTTATAAGATTATAATAATATTTTCAAATTAAATTTTTTTCTTTTATAATTATGTGAATTTTAAATGATTTAAAAAAAGAGATATTTCTCTCAAATAGTTTTTATTTCATCTATGTCGACATCCATTGATGGATTTTAAGCTTATTTGAAGTTGATTTATTATGATACAAAACTTCCATATTATATTGAAGGTTTTGTGATATGTTTGACTGTGGATGTGTTATTTTTATACCATTCATGGTTTATGGAGAAAGTATTGACATTTTGTATTCTAGTTTTAATACGAATGTTTATGTTATGTTTAAACTTGTTCATATGAGGAATGAATTGGACTTAGTAAGTGACGGGTGGAGCCTGCTGTAGCTCCTCGATGCATTGGTTGATCTAATGAGACAAAATAGTGTCTTGGAACGTGGACTTAACAAAATATTATTTGTAGTCTTGTTACAAGGCCTTGACTATGTGGTTATGATAGTCTGGCATTATGTATTCCTTCATTATGAAACTGGTTATTGATATTGCATGTGATCATTCGACTAATAGAATGTCCATACGAATATGTAAATGGAATTATTTCATTTTATTTTTTCCATATTATTCTGAATTTTATGTTTAAAAATGATTTTGTTTTAGTTATACATTGCCTTAAATGTTTATGCTTATTTATAAAAGTTTCCGCTATATTGTTATCCTTACTGAGCATCTGACCTCACCCCTTTCTATGTTTTATTTTTCCCAGGATGTGAAGAAGTATTTTATGACTGATCTGTAGGGATAGTCTGAGGGGATATGAGTGTGAACTATGGAGACAATTTTGTTGTAGTTTTTCACTTTATCATGTAATGTAAGACTTTTGAATGTATCTAGTGTTTCCAAGGCTACTAAACTAATCGGTCTTTCGAGACATGATCTTTTGTGATCATGCCAATGTAATGTAATAATGCACCGACTCTGGGTAACTAGGGTCGGGGCGCTATAGTTAGAATCATAGTAAGTTTAGTACAAACCTTGGATGCCGGATTTAGATAATATATGATTAGAGAACATATCCCTAAGATAGGTTTTGCGGATTAGTATAGAAAAACTTCCTAGAATTTTGGTATTTTAAAGAGTTTGTGAGTTTTCTGAGTAATACATCCATGTCTAGATACAAGCAGGTAGAGGAAACTCTAGTACAGATGTACCTCGGGGTAAAACCCAAAAACACCTCTTTGAGCTGGACTCGAACGAGAACTGGTGCACGACAACGGGTCTTTTTGCACCTTGGTTACGACACTCCTGGGGGATATGCATATGATAATTCTCATTTTATTTACAAAACATTATGAAGGGTTTATGAGTATATACTTCCTCAAAAAAACCATTTTTTATGATTATAGATTATATCCATAATCTATTCAATTTATTTTAAGTGTTTTAGAAGTTTGGAATTATGTATTTTGATTCACAAACTAATATAGTTTATGCCATTGTTTAGAAATGGTGCCTAGTGGAAGGAATGAAAACCATATCAATTTACACACTCCATGTAGGGATTTACCTCCTTCTCAAGATAATTATAGTGGAGCTGGTGATACAACTGGTGCTGATCAGCTTATCACCATACTGGGACAACTCACTCAGGTTATGAATAATTACCTTACCTGTATGGAGCACCCTGATCCACAACGTGGAGGATCAATGTTAGATCGCTTTATGAGGAAACAACCACCAACATTCAATGGGAGTAAAAATCCATTAGTATATGAGAAATGGATAAATTTCTTAGTGAAAATATTTCATGCCTTGGGGAGTAGTGAAAGGGAAATAGTTATCATGGCAGTTTACCGCCTCACTGGAGATGCTGATCAATGGTGGTCATTGATTAAAAACACAAAGGTAGATGATGAAGTATAAAATATGTAATAGAGGGTGTTGAAAGATATTTTCATAGAAAAATACTTTCCTCTTGACCATCAAGCAGATATGGAAAGACAATTTTTGAGTCTGAGGTAAAAGCAGGATGAGAATGTCGCAAAGTATGAGGATAACTTTACAAGGTTAACAAGGCATGCTGTAGATTATATATGTAACCCAAGAAGTAAGATTGGTCCTTTATTTAATCTCTTAAAACTGTTTCTCCATTGAGCATTAGTATCACAATCCTTCTCATCGTACGAAGATATTATCTCATGTGCTATTAAGATAGGAAAATAATTCTCTAAGTCTTATGACTTTAAAGAAAAGCAAGAGAAGAAGAGATCTACTAATCACTATGGAAATGGAAATAATATCAATAAGGGAAAAGTTTAATATACATCCTGTAGTAAATGTGGGAAGAAACACCCTGGTACTTTCTTGAAAGGAATTGGAGTCTGTTACAAGTGTGGTGAAAAAGGCCACCAAGCTCGTGATTGAAAGGGGAAGAAAGAAGGTACAGATGTTCAATGCTACAATTTTAGGGAGATGGGACATTATGAAAATGAATTTCATAAGCGTCTGGGGAACTTACCTCAGAAATGGCCAAGGGATCAAGGCCAAGCTTATGCTTTCACTACTACTAAGGTATAAGCTTCAAAAGATGTTGTGGCAGGTAATTTAATGGTTTCCTCAAGTTTAGAAAATGATTTATTTGATTTTGGATCATATCATTGTTTCATATATACCCAATTTTCTAAGAAAATTAGATATTTCCAATTTGATTTAATAAGGGTGTTGTCAGTTAAAACTCCTAAGGGAAGTATCATCGCAACAAAGTTTTGTAAATCTGTTCCCATTAGTGCATATCAATGTTCTTTATCTGCTAATCTCATCATCATACCCATGATTGAATTTGATATAATCCTCAGTATGGATTGGATTTAAAACCATGATGACAATATTTATTGTAAGAAGAAGGAGGTTATGATTTTTGATGATGATGATAAATAACACCTTATCTTTAGAGCAGAATCGTCACCACCTGATTCTTATCTAGATCCACCCCCAGTAGCTCAGCTAAAATCAGTTATTGGGGAGGAATAGAATGAAATAACTATGGGTGAGGAAAGTAATTTTCAAATAGAGGATGTACCAATTTTGATAGAATATTTAGATGTGTTTCCAAAATATTTACCTGGATATCCTCAAGAATGAGAAAATGAGTTTTCCATTAACTTAATTCCTGGTTCATGGCCCATATCGAAGACCCCTTATAGAATGGAAACTGTGGAATTAGTGGAACTAAAGAAACAACTAGAGGAATTGAGTAATAAGGTGTTTATTCACCCTAGTGTTTCTCCATGGGGATCCCTTTTCCTTTTTGTTAAGAAGAAAGATGGATCTATGAGGTTATGTATCAACTAAATGGAAATCAATGCTATAACAATAAAGAACAAGTATCCCCTACCTCGCATTGATGATTTATTTGACCAACTACCTAGAGCTAAATTCTTTTCAAATATTGACCTTCGATCTAGATACCATAAGTTGTGTGTGAAGAAGGAAGACATTCTGAAGATAGCATTTCGAACCAGGTACTGGTATTACGAGTTTACAGTAATGCCTTTTGGATTGACTAATCCACCCTCTGTCTTCATAGATCTAATGAACAAAGTTTTCAAGGAATATCTCGGTGATTTTGTAGTGGAATTTATTGATGATATCTTGGTATACTCTAAAAGCTATGAAGATCATGAAAATAACTTGCGCAATATCCTGAAGACTCTTAGAAGACATGAATTATATGGGATTTTTATTAAGTGTGAATTATGGCTTCAGGAGATTTATTTTCATGGCCATATTGCCTCTAAGGATGGAATTTCCATTGATCCTTCAAAGACCAAGGAAATCCATGAATGGACAGCACCGAAAAGTATAACTGAGGTACATCGTTTTATTGGTTTAGCAGGTTATTATCAACATTTAGCCCAGAATTTTGCCTGGTTGGAAAACCCATTAACAAAGCTCACACATAAAGGGGTTAATTTTTTTGGAAAAAATATTGAGAAGAATGTTTCGAAGAACTGAAGATAATATTAGTCAATGCTCCTATATTGACTATACCATTGGGTAATGATGGGTTTTTTATTTATAGTGACGCTTAAAAGAAAGGACTTGGTTGTGTCCTTATGCAGAATGATAGAGTTATTTCCTATTCATCACGACAACTAAATATTCATTAGTAAAAATATCCTACTCATGATCTTGAGTTAGCTATTGTAATCCTTGATTTGAAGATATGGAGACATTATATCTATGGTGAAAATGTGAGATATATACCGATCACAAGAGTTTGAAGTATATTTTCTCAAAGAAAGAACTCAACATGAGGAAAAGGCGATGGCTTGAACTAATAAAGGATTATGATTCCACAATACACTACCGCCCGGGGAAGGAAAATAAGGTGGTAAATGATTTGAGAAGAAAGGATCATGGAGTTTTGAACAAGATGAGATTTGAAAAGGATCCTATATTCATGGATCTAGTAATAATAGATATAGGAATAACCATGGAAGGTGAAACATCAATTCTTTTTGAAATGTTTGCCAAACCATCTTCACCTGAAAGGATAAAAATTTATCAAGCTTATGATGAGGAGTTTCAAAAGAAGATTAAAGCTTTGAATGATGGGAGATTGAGTGAATTCTTATATGAAGATGGAATTTTGAAATTTGGGAAGTGACATTGTGTTCCCGATATACCTAATCTAAAAAGGGAATTGTTGGATGATGCTCATAGATCCAATTTCTCTATACACCCTGGTAGCACTAAGATGTATAGATATTTGAAGGAACATTTTTTGTGGGACAAGAAGAAGAGGGAGATTTCTAATTTTGTGTCAAGATGTATGGTTTGTAAACAAGTGAAAGCTATAATGCAATATCCCGGAGGAGTATTGCAACCTCTTCCCATACCTGAGTGGAAATGGGATAATATCATGATGGACTTTGTCATGGGACTACCAAAGACTCCTAGATGGAACGATGAAATATGGGTCATTGTTGATCATCTTACCAAGTCAGCACATTTTCTTTCTATAAGAGAAGATTTACCACTTGAACATCTAGCAAGACTATATATTAATAAAGTAGTGAGACTTCATGGAGTACCTCTATCGATTGTTTCTGATCATGATCCACGTTTTACTTCAAAATTCTGGAAAATTCTTCAGAAATCCCTGGATACTGAACTTCGTTTGAGCACTACCTACCACCCCCAAACTGATGGACAATCCAAACAAACTATTCAAACCTTAGAAGACATGTTGACATCCTTCTCAATTGACTTTTAGGGTATGTGGGATCACTATTTACCTTTGGTAGAATTCTCCTATAATAATTGCTTACATTCAAGTATTCAGATGGCACCATAGGAAGAATTATATGGAAAGAGATGTCGTACAACAACTTGTTGGGATGATGTTGGTGAAAGAAAACTTGTAGGCCTAGAACTTGTTGATGAAACGATAGAAAAGTTAAATGTAATCCAAACTGATGTCAAAGTAGCTCAAAGTAGACAAAAGAACTATGTTGATAACCGAAGGAAGGATTTGGAATTTCAGGTAGGAGATCATGTTTTCTTGAATGTATCTCCAGGGAAGGGAGTAATACATTTCTGTAAGAAAGGTAAGTTGAGTCCCAGGAACATAGGAACTTTCGAAATTCTATAACTAAATGGGGTTGAAGCTTATAATTTGGAAATGCTGCCAAATCTCTCCAAAGTTCACGATGTGTTCCATGTATCACTATTGAGAAAATACATGCCTGACCCAACCCATGTACTCACCTATGAGGCATTAGAACTAGAACCTGGTCTTTCTTATTGCAAAGTGCATATTAAGGTTCATGGTACAAGAGAACAAGTGTTGAGAAACCAGACGACTCATCTGGTAAAATTTCTATGGAGAAACCATTAGATGGAAGAGGCAACGTGGGAACCTGAGGAACTTATGATGAAGAACCACACAAGTCTTTTAATACAGTAGTATTCTAGAAATTTTGAGGACAAAATTATTTTAAGGATATGAGAATGTAACACCCCAAGCTTCCACGGTACTCTTCTCTTTGAATAATACAGTAGCGTGTGTTGTACGCAACTTCGAGTTCTAACACACTACAACCAATCAAACTAGCTGTTATGAATAGTAATACCAACTTTTTAAAATTTTATAAATTTTATCACTCAAAATTGACTTCATTTTTGGATTCGGAATATCGAAATTAGCTTAGGGTGAAGTTTGGGTATTTTTCTGAAAACTTTAAATTTTTTTTGAATAGTGAAAAACACTAAGTTATAGTTTAAAACCGAATATTTATATAAATAATAATTTATTTTTTTTAATTTTATTTTTGGTCAAAATATATACAGAATACCTATATAAGTTCAATTTAATTCATTGTATTCAGTTTATAATAATTTTAGATATATAAAAATTTTATTGAACTTTTCACCGTCTTTTACCCATCTCCTAGGAGAATTTGCAAGTTCACATAAAACATAATTTTAATGCTTCTGTGAGTGGAATTTCAAAAATCCGAGACACATGGTTGATATCATTAAGAAAAATTTGGTTCAATAAGATGAAAATAATTTTCAGTGAATAGTAACTTTTTACTTTTATTTACCACGGTTAAAAGTAAATAGGGTAATTAAGGGTAAAAATGATATTATTCTTAGCCTAAAACAAGTCTTAATTCTATTGGTTAAGTGTAATTCGACCCAATAAAACCTTAGGAATAAAATATTAACCTCTTTGGTCCATTTGGATTAGATTAGGACATTTATTATTATTTAATAAAAGAAGAGTTAAAAGAGTTAAAACCAAAGATTAATAACTAAAAAATTTTTAATATAGGTTTAAACATAAGATAAATTTGATTATAAATATTAATTATAATTATAAAAATATTTCCTACGTAATGGTATTTTATTTATAATTTTAGGACTTTAAATAATTTAATTTATTTATGACACAATGTTGATGCAGTAATTACCTAATTAATGAAATATTAAAATAATCGATATTATAAATATCAAAATAAATGTAATTTGAGAATTTTTATGAATTAAAATAATTTTCTAGGTTAATATGACATATTATGGTTGGTTAGATGAATTATTTTAGAAGTAATAATGCTGTTATGAATTTAACAAAAACAAAATACCAAATTGTGTCAAAATTGACATAAAAGAGTTTTTAAAACAAATATTATATTATTAATTGATATTATATTCCTAAAAATCTAAGTTTCATCCAAAAGACTTATATAATAATATATATGACATTAATAAACCAATTGGGGTTCGATTGAAATTTTATATTAAGTTTATTAACCATAAAATTTAAAAATACAAAGAGACATGATAAATGTCAAACTATTTATCTAATAGTTAAATCTAAAAGTTAAGGTTAATATGGTGACCTAAACCTGTCCAAAACCTATTATTTGAGTGGTTTTCAACCCATTACCACCTTATTCTTTAGATAATCCATTTTCTAGCCATTATAAACCGAAAATGATTTTATTATAAAATAATATTTCTAGCTTTTCATAAGGTGCCCCTCACCCCTCTTATAAAAGGGCACTCCCCCTTCTCTCTAATTCACAACATTAAATCCATTTGGATCAGACAACCTCTACCCAAATACCATCTCAACTGTCCTACCTTCATCATATAGGCCTTACTTTCGTATGAAACCCAACCTAAGGATCCCTTTTGATCAAATCAAAATGAAGAACCCGAAGAAGAGGTAAATATTTCAACACCACTTTCAAGTTCCTTTCTTATTAAACTTTTTTTTCTTTGTTGTTTCCATTATAAAATAATAAATCCAGTTTCTTATATATGATGTGATGTTATTATAAATATGGTGCAACCAAATTCACTATTTTATCCATCCTTTGAATGACATGTCACCATACGTGTGTACGTATGGCTTACCATCTCCTCGTCATGGGGTAATTGTTATTCAACACATTATTATTTGGATGGGTATAATAATGATGCATAATTTATGTAAATAATAAATATAACATGATACTGAATCTGTATATATGATATTCCATCCAATTATATATTATTTTAATATCAAAAGAATGATATTGTCGCTCGTCCATACGTACGGATTACCGTCTCCACGAACGCGATGAGATTCATTCCCCATCGTATCAATTCAAGACTAATTTTCATTAGACAATTAAAAATAATTTTTAAATACTTGATATCATTCTTGATATTAATAATATACATCTCATCCATAACAAATATGACTCACATAACAAATAATATAAAGGAAAATAAATTCATTAACACCCGAAACGATGATAATACTAAGATATTATAAACAAAGAAATGTTAAAAGATCATATATGATATCATATTAATGTATATGATTATTTTATAATTTATTAAAAATTATTTCACCATTATAAATAATGATAACCTACCCTCGACAAAGGAAAAGTACAAGTTATGGGCTAATTTCACAATCTCTTTATTATCCGAGGTTTTTTTACGTAAGTATCTACTGGGACCTCTTTATCATCCACATCCATGTTTCTTAAAAATGTATTTCAAAACATTCTTAATATTTGATAGAATATGGGTTAAAGTTATTTATTACCCTGCTTGATTTTTTATAAGATATTTATGAAGGACTCTTTCCATCATTTTCCAAACAAGGTCCTTTTTAACCTTTTCGACAGAATTATGGTAAGAATATTTTTTTAACTTATATGGTGGGTGCGGCCACTTTCTACCATTATAAAATCATCTAAGCTTCACTTTAAATCTTATAAGAATATTTTCAAAGTAAATGTTTTCTTTTATAATTATGTGACTTCTAAATGATTTCAAAAAGAGATATATTTCTCTCAAATAGTTTGGATTTCATCTATGTCAACATCTTTTGATGGATTTTAAGCTAATTTGAAGTTGATTTATTAGGATTAAAAACATCCATACTATATTGAAGGTTTTGTGATATGTTTGACTGTGGATGTGTTATTTTTATACCATTCTTGATTTATGTAGAAAGTATTGACATTTTCTATGCTAGTTTTAGTACGAATGTTTGTGTTATGTTTAAACCTATTCATATGAGGAATGCATTGGACTTAGTAAGTGACGAGTGGAGCCTGCTATAGCTCCTTGATGCATCAGTAGGTCTAATGAGACAAACTAGTGTCTTAGCACAAGGCCTTGACAAAATATTATTTGTAGTCTTGGAAAAAGGCCTTGAATATGTGGTTATGATAGTCTGGAATTATGCATTCGATCATTATGAAAGTGGTTATTGATATTTCATGTGATTATTCGACTTGTAGAATATCCATGCGAATAAATAAATTGAATTATATCATTTTATTTTTTCCATATTATGCTGAAGTTCAAGTTTAAAAATGATTTTGTTTTATTTATACATTGCCTTAAATGTTTATGCTTATTTATGAAAGTTTCCACTATATTGTTATCCTTACTAAGAATCTGAGCTCACCACTTTCTATGTTTTATTTTTCCTAGGATGTCAAGAAGTATTTTATAATTGACCTGCAGGAACAGTCTAAGGAGATATGAGTGAGGACTATGGAGACTATGTTGTTGTATTTTCTCACTTTATCAAGTAATGTAAGACTTATGAATATATCTAGTGTTTCCAAGGATACTAAACTAATTGGTCTTTCGAGACTTGATCTTTTGTGATCATACCGATGTTATGTAATAATGCACTGACTTTGGGTAATTCGGGTCGGGGAATTATAGTATTGATCACAATATGAATTCTATTTAAGGAATTATAGTTCTCCTAGTATGGGTTTTATGTTTACACATCCATGTACAATATTATCCCTAGGAGAGATAGGTTGATATACATGCTCATTCCTCATAGTTATTCTTGGATATAGCTCAACCACCCTCATAAGGGAAACTCAGGGATAAGTTTTTATAAGGAGGGGAGGTTTTTAGTTCTTTGTTTTTCATAGAGGTTTTTACCCTTTAAATTTAATTCTAAACATCTCATTTTATCAAATTGTATGTACATAAAGTGGTGATGGAATTTTTGGGAGGGTTTAGTCTTGGTTCGGGTCTAGTGTTCTTGTTTTTTGAGAAATGGGATGAGATGAACTGTTATCACATAGTTATTACTTACCATGCACCTCAACCGTGCATCCATGTAAGGGTGAAGATTAATTTTTCAAACAATGAAAAAGAGTTTCAATGACGTTAGAACACATATAATTTATTTCAGATTTAATTTATATAGTTTTTACATGTTTTGTCAAAATTTTCACATGAACCTTGTGAGGGGTGTCCACTTGGACAATGGATATCACATGGTTGTTGAAAAGTCATCCCAACTAGGTGACCAAACCATGACCCCTTTTCAAATTGGTAAATTAAAATTGTCATCCCTCCATCCTTTAACCCTTTATTATCCCTTTCCCCTCATCATTCTCATGGAATCTCAACCATAGTAAGATATCATTTTCCATGTTTCTAGGATTTGATAGATCTATTATATTCAACCTCCAATTCGAATGTCATTCATCATGTTAGTCCCCATAGGTATGTATAATAATTCCCATACATACATTATAACTTTTATATTCTACCTTCAGCATTTTTTATGTGACCTAATATAACATATTTTCAGAGTGTTTTCCTAGTTTTATATTTTCTCGCATTCCGTCCCAGTTATATGGTTAATAATGGATGAGGTTCAACTACCATGTTAAGTTAGGTGGTATACTACTTTTACATAAAAGTATAAGTTTTTATAAATTAATACATTGTTATGAATATAGAACTATCCTTTAATTTCCCCTAAAATTCATATTCCTTTAAATTTTTTATAAAATTAGTTCTAAAAGTTTTATAATACCATTTAACACAATCAAAGTTTGTTGATCAAAACATTAACCACCCATTATGGTGCATATAATTAATTGGACTTGACAATCATGATTTCATTGTATCCAAAACACAACTCAGCTGTGATTGGATTTCTACTTGTAAATGGAATGGATAAGATGAATTAAATGAAATGTGATATGGATTGTGTACTTTACTTGTCCATTTTATCACTTGTTTTTCAGATGATTAAATGAATAAATTGAATTGTGAAATGGTATGGATTTTTTCAGGGCCCTGTTGGTTTCTTTTAAATGGAATGGTCTAATATAATTAATTGGGTTCAAAAAAGGAATGTATACCTTTATGGACCCTTGATCATTTACATATTAGGATTGATTATGGTTATAAACTTGTATCACTATATTAGTGTGGCTTGCCTTGAGTAAGACTTAGAGTCATTATATAAAATTCCTTGTGTGGAATCCTATGAATCTAGATGATTCATTGATGTGATTTTTAAGTGGCCCACCATAATTAGACTCGATCAATGTCTTAGATATGTAAATAACTTGGTATGACACTAACTATTCACCTAAAAACAATAATAATTAAAATTCCTTGTATTATCTCCTTGGATTCATCATGATGTCCTTAGACATGGAACAACTTGGATTATCTCCTTGGGATCCAATTAAGTCTATATTGAGTTTACCTTGGACAAGTTACTTGGAATATATTAGGATTACTTGGCCATGGGCCTTGGGTTCCTGACTTAATAAAGATCTTATACTCTTTTATAAATAGCGTATACTAAATCTTATGATAATTACCTAGTCCAATATCATCATACATTTTCCCCCATTTTTATATTAATCAATATTATCGATTATACTCTAGAAACGGATTTTAATAGAGTAACTTCATAAAACATTTCCTTACTTATATATTTCACATTCTTAAAGATTATATTTATATACTAGATTAGTTTTAGACAATGTTGGTTTTTTCTTTACAAGTTTTACTCACACCCTATTTGGGATACTGTTTAGTACCAATGAAGACATTATGGATGCATTTAGGGATAAAGGGAAGATCACATCTATGGATTATTGATTTCATTTTTGGATGGGAAATTGGGAGTAGATAAAGGAGGCATTGCTTGTAATGATTTGTAGATAGTTATTTTGGTTTTTTGGTTTTCTTTTTGTATATTTTTTAATATTGTATACCTTTTTCCTGTATTATTATTTATATTTCAATTTAATATCATGAAATAATCATTTATATATGACACTGTTTCATTTTATTTTTTTCTATTATTATTGGATAGTTTAATACCTATACTTCCTAGTTAGATATTTACATTGGTTCATAATTATTTACCTTAGGATTCAATATAAACGAGTTATAGTCTCTAGACCATACCACCATAGACTATCACTACTAGTCAATAGCCTTTGGTATAGGGGGAGGTACAATTGAGGCCATGTGGCCAACTAGGTTTGGTTACTTATGAGTGAACCAAGTCTAGTATATAATTTTTTTTATTATATATTCTTTTCCACTATATTTCAATTTGGGATTGGTAGACAGAAGACTAGGATATATTGAAAATTGGTAAAAATTCATGCCTAGGAGTAACTAGCCCATGTTTTTGGGGAAACAAAAGCCTTCAAAGATAGGGCATGTTGCTCTGGATTTTTTTTATTACAATTTCACTACTTTCACTTTAGGGTGATACATTTTTTATCTTATTTATTTTTACCCTTGGGTTAGTATGGAATGAAAATATTTCCTCATACATCACAAGAGGAATTTTGATATTTGACTAACAAACATATTCCATGCCAATAATATCTCATTTCCTAATTTAATATTTCTTACTGGTTATGTATTTATTTTTTTTATAAATGAATTTTACTGTTTCTTGTAAGAAAATGTCAAAACCATTGTTATATAAAGTTTCAACATCAACCTAAATGGTGGTTTCCCATATATATTGATTTTGGAGCATTATATGACTTATTTTAATATGGTTGAGTTATGGAATCTTGGTTTCTCATGCTGGAACTATTGTTTTTTGGGAATTAAATGTATACCAATTGCAATTTATATTTTTATGCAAATATAAATTGGGAATAGTGATACCTAAAATTGAGCTATCATATATGGTCTTATTATATTTTAAGACCAGATGTAAAACACTAGTTATAATTACATGGAGATCCAATTATAACTTATAAATCATTGGTATTTATATCTTATGAATGGAAATACATCTAACAGAAGAATTATGTGTAAACCTCCTAAATTAAAACCATTTAACGAATTGGTTTCTATTAAATAGGGGTTCCAATTGAAACGTAAAGTGTGTTTTAACCTATAAATTATAATTCACACCCCATATGATAGAACTATAGCAACCCTAGACTTTTTCAAAGTACATTACATGATTTTAAGCATAATTATACATCATAAATCAAGCCATGGATCGTGAAGTCTAGTGTATTTGATGACTTGATTCATAAAATTGAAAACATGGGAGTAAAAAACACTTCTTTATTTACTATTTTTAAATCTCTCATAACTTCATTTGAGACCATACATCTAAAAAAGGTAACCTATGCATCACATGAAGAAATGGATGAGATAAAATCCCGGTAAGTTAAAAAATGTAGTAATAAAACATTAACACATGGTTTAGAAGGCATGGAATAATTAAAATAAAAGGAATGAAAAACATGGTATCATAACACATAAACATGGGATCATATAAACATGTATTAATAGTAATGTGGTAGAAAAATAAATCATGAACTTGTTATTATTCAGTTATCTATTCACATAAAGGAGAAGAATTTAGGGTTGACCACAAAGACTGTTTCACAGGGTAGCACGATTCAAGGCTAACCGCCAAGATCATTGCAAATAACGTCTCACGAGACTAAACATCAAACAATTAATTGGAGCGATATCTGGGAACACCCATCTTAACATGTTCATGAATATTATTTCCACATATAAAATCATACATAAACAATCATAAACGTAAGGGAACCCATGGAATGAAATGGGTATCATAATCCTGTCATAAATCCTAATAAATGGGAGTATAATAAAAGTGTCTAGGAAAGAAAGGAATTAGAACATACAAAGACATTAAGATGGTAAAATATAAATATATCATGGTAAGTGATGTCAAACTTAAGTGACAACATGTGAAAAAAGTATTTATTAATATTTAGCATTGAAAAAATTTAGTGTGGTTTTATGGAAAACAATAACAAGCATTTAAAATAGAAAAGAAAAAAATATTTTGTAAAAAACCAGAAGTTATCCAAGAAGGTTTTAATAATAAAAACACTAGTTTTATAAAATCAATGGTGTCTTAAAATATATGGTAGATTGCACTTGAAATTGGGTACGAATTTGGGAATTTCCCTTCAAACAGGTTTTCTTATCAGGATTTATTATGGAGGGAATAATTTAAAAACATGTATATCCCAAAAATATAATGATTAATGGATCTTGATAAATGATTTTGGAGAGTATAAAAATCATTTATAATATGTACGTAAAAATATATATAACTTCATTTGGGTAGAAATTAAGATAGAGCAACCTGAAGGAATAAAAGAGGTTCATGTTGAATCCCTTACGGAATATTAGCAGGGTATTAGGTGTACATAGGAGGGATTAATGAGAGAGAAAAAGGGTTTATAATCTTTTATAATTAATGAGGGAAGTATAGGGAAGGTGATAAATAATACCCCAAAATTATTAGTTATGCATAAAATAACATAACATAGAGGAGATTCTTGAATAAATTTGAGAAAGAGAGTAACCCTTACCTTAAGCCTGATGGTGTTCTTCGCTTGATCTCAAAACTAGAATAATAAAATTCGATTGATTAATTTATAATCCCAGAACCTTCACTAAATTTTATTGATTTAATAAAACCATATTAAGTTCATTCATTTCCTTTTTGATGAGTTAAGAGCTTCAATTTCATTGTTTGAGAGCATTTGCTTCATTGGTTTTAATGATCAGATAACTTATATTCATGTTCAGAGAAACATGAACAATTAAAATGGTTTTCCTCAATTTAAGTTATATGAAATAAGTTAACACCTAGAATATTAAATGGTTATAAAATTTATTTGGTTATTTGGAGTGAAGGTGAATCATTATATAAAATATTAATGATAAACTTATGGATTAATTTGGCGATTTTGCTCACAATTAACTTGTTTTGTATTATTATTTTACATCATGTGTGAAAAAGGATTCAATAACATCATATAAGATAAAATAAATGTTCATCAAAATGGTTTCACAATAACTGAATATGGTAATATACATTGATAACCCATCGTCCTTGAAAGTGATAAATTAACACATCTCAGATAGTGTTTTCATTTTTTTTCTTATAAAAGGAGGGGAAAAGAGATATGATAATTAATTATCACATTAGCATAATTTTTTTAGTAAATATATGTTACAGGAGTTTTCATACCTTTTGGATGAGAATAGGTTAGGAAATAAAAGAGAACAAAGGAACATGAAAATAACATAAAAGAGGAATTTACCTCTTGATGTAATGTTCCTTGAGAGCCTCTAAAGGAAGAGGATTTGGTCTTTTGAGGAGAACAAGGGATGATAGACATGGGGGAGGAGTTTGGGGAGATATTTGGGTAGAATTTAGGGATGTCACAGGGCTTTAGAGGTGTGAAGAGAAGAGGGGAGTGTTGGTGGTTCTTATAGTGGAGGGGATGAGAGCTTTCTTAATATTTTAATCATTAGTTTATTATTTTTTCATAAGACAAGAATTAGTGATGATTATAGGACCAAAAATAGTAATAATTTCCTATTAATTCAAACTAAGGTTTCTTAAATCATCCATGATTATAGTAATAGTCCATTTAACTTATAATGTATATATATGGTAAATTACAGTATTTCACTATTCATCAAAAACTCAAGTACTTTAGAAAAATCCCAAAAAATCACCCTAACCATTTTTAACATGTAGAATAAAAAAATGCAATCCATTTTCCAAACATAATATTCTAGGTATGATTAATTTAATTTTTAATTAAAATCATAATTTATTTGAAAATGTAGATTTTTAAATTATGACTGATTTTATAATGCTTTCAAAAATTACATCTGGTCTTATAAAATTATTATAAAACCAAATGATATAAAATTTTTAATTTATGAACACCTTTTAAGAAAATAAATTTTCTTTTAAATTAATTAATTTTATTTAATTATTTAGGAATTACGAAAATACTAATACTTTTACTATGGTCATATTATCACTTATAAGATGCCAAAATTTTCTTTATACATTCACAAGTGAGGTTACTATTATTTTGGATGATTTACTATTCATAAGGGTCATATTACTATTCATAAGGGTGAAATTATTATTCATAAGGGTTTTTAACTATTCACCAACAAATAATTTTTATTATCGGACTCCAAAAATCTTACTGATCACACCCGTGTATGTCATATTTCTAAAATTAAAATCACATGAGTGACAATATTATGTTTAAATGTCGCATAGTACATAGTAGTTCATTGTGTTTTGATTTCATGTGATTATATAACATAATTTTGAGAAGGAAATTTCTATTGATAAAACATTGGGTCATTACATTATTCCCCCTTATGAAATTTCACCCTAAAAATTTTGTTTTACATTCTAATCATTAAATAGGTGAAGGTACTTTTCCTTTATTGCATACTCCAGTTCCCATGTTGCCTCTTCGTACTTATGGTTCCACCATAGTACATTGACCAGTTCAGTTGTCTTGTTACATAGAAATTTATATCAACAATCTAATATCTTCATTAGATACTCCTTGTAAGAAAGATCATTCTCTAACTGTACCACCTCTGAATAGAGTACATGTGAAGGGTCTGGTATGTGATTCTTTAAGATGGATACATGAATGAAATCATGAACTTTGGACATGGTAGGTGGAATTTCTAGTCAATAGGCCACATCCTTGACATGATCAAGAATCTTGAAGGGGCATATGTAACTGGGACTTAACTTTCCTTTCTTCCCAAACCTCATGAACTTCTTCCATGGTGATATGCATAGAAATACCATGTCTCTGACTTTGAACTCAAGGTCTTGTCAAAGACTATATGCATAAATCTTTTGTCGACATTGGGATACCTTGATGTTCTGATGAATATTTTTCACATTATCTACCATTTCATTGACCATTTCAAGTCCTAGAAGCTCACTCTCACCACCATCATCCCAACACATTAGTGTTCTACACCTTTTCTCATAAAGGGATTTGTATGGTTCTATTCAGATGCTCGAGTGGAAACTATTGTTGTAGGAGAATTCGAACAGTGGAAACTGTTATTCCCATACTATATTCAATTCTATAGAACACACTCTCAACATATCTTTACTATTATTAATAGTTCACTTAGATTGGCCATTAGTTTGAGGATGATAGTACATAATGAAATTCAGTCCAGTTCTTATAGAATTTTGGACACTTTTCTATAACTTAAGGAGAATCTCATATCTCTATCAGATACAATAGATATTGTTACTCCATGAAACCTTACCACATCTTTGATATATATCTGTGAAATTTGATCCAATGATAATTCCTTTTGAATTATGATAAAGTGAGTTGTCTTTGTAAGAAGATCCTCAATGACCCATATAGCATTGTTTCCTCTGGATATCCTTGTAAGTCTAGTGAAAAGTTCAATGGTATTGTTCTCACACTTCCATGATGGTATGGGTAATTTTTACATCATCCCCTTAGACTTTGGTCTTTAAACCTCCACTTGTTGACATGTCAGGCACTTTGATGTATACTCAGTAATCTCCTTCTTCATATTGTCCCACCAAAAGTTTTCATCGAGATCTCAATACAACATTGTGATACCTGGGTGAATATATAAGGTTGAGCTATATTCATCATTAAAAAGCTACTTATTTATATCTAGATCTCATGGTACACATAATCGTGACCCAAATCAAACAACTCCTTCCTCGTCAATCATGAACTAAGAGGATTTCACATTTTTAATGTCTTTAACCCTTTTCTGAATTTCTACATCTTTTCTTTGATCATCCTTTATTTTCTCCATGAGGGATGTTTTATTAATCATTTGATAAAGTATTGATGATGTTTCTACATTAATGATTCACATCTTCATCCTCTTAAAGTATAAAAACATTGGATCCTTTTCAATTCTCATCATTGTTAAGGATGCAAGGTCATTTCAACTTAGAGCATATTACACCTTGTTTTCCATACCAGAATGGTAGTGGATTGAGAAATAATAATCCTTGATGAGATATAACCATATTATTTGGTTCATATTAATATCTTTTTTGTGTAAATATATATTTGGGACTCTTTTTATCAGTATATATCTCACACTTCTCCCCATAGAGATAATGCTGTATGATTTTCAATGCAAAGATCACAAAAACTAACTTCAGATCATGTGTAGGATAGTTTTTCTCATGGATTTTTAGATACCTTGAGTTGTAGGCTATCATTTTATCATTTTTCATTAGAACGCATCCTAATCCCTTCTTTGAAGCATCATTGTACCCCACAAAGAGTTCTCCACTTATTGGGAGTGTGAATACCAGTGCGGTGATTTGCCTCATTTTCAACTCCTTAAAATAGTATTCATAGTCCTAAGTCAAGAAAACATTTACTCCCTTCCATGTCATCTTGGTCATTGGGTTTGCAAATTGTGATAAGATATTCATAAATCGTCGAAAATACTCAGCTAAACCTAGAAAGCTACATATCTTCGTTACAGATGTAGTCTTGGGCCACCCTTCAATCACCTTTATCTTAAAAGGGTCCACAGATATCCCTTTTCTGGTGATATCATGCCCCAAGAATTATAATTCCCCCATCTAGAACTCATATTTATTACACTTTGTATGCATATTATCCCATTACAAAGTCTTTAAAAAAGTATTAAAATGCTCCTCATGTTCCTCCTTTCTCTTGGAATATATCACAATACCATTGATAAAGACTACCTTAAATTTTTTGAGGAAATCTCTAAATAATCTATTAATTAAATCCGTGAAATATTCTAAATAATTAATGAGTTATAATGGCACCACTATGAAATCATAGTGTCCATAACTCAATCTAAAGGATTTTTTGGGAATATCTTCCTTCCTCATATTTAATTTGTGATATCCTGGCTAAAGCTCCACCTTAGAGAAATAACTATCCTCCTGAAATTGATCAAACAATTCACATATCTGTGGAAGTGGATACTTGTTATTTATCATTATTTTATTGAGCTCACGATAATCAATGCATAGGCACATTGATCTATCCTTCTTCTTGAATAATAGGAATGTCACACCCCATGGTGTAGCACTCGGGCATTCAAAACCCTTCTCTAGATTCTCATGTATATACTTATTCATCTCCTCCAGCTCTATGGTGTCCATTCTATAATGTGTCTTTAATATAGGAAGAGATCAAGGAATATGTTCAATTGAGAACTCAACCTCTTGATCAGGAGGAAAACTGGGAAACTCTTTATGGAATACATCAGTGTAACCCCCTTATGATGGGAATGTCTTCAAGCGTGACTCTCTTTTTTGTCTCAATAATTTTAGCTAGATATGATTACTCATAACGAATTAATATCCACACTTGAGAAAATTATTTTAAAGCATATTCATCTTCCTCCTTACCCTTGTAAATAATTGGAAGATGCATCAGGGTGTGAAGAGTGATCTCCCTTTCCAAATAATTGAGGTTGGATTTGTATAATGATAGCCAATCCATGACCAAGATATTGTAAAACTAAACTAAAGATATTATGAAAATATTTATGAGGAGGTTCAAACCACAAATGATAACTGGGGATGTGTTATAAACCATATAGGTAATAATTTCCCCGTTCTGTGTTCTCATAAATAACTTATCGTCCAAATTTTTATGTGGTGTTTGAATAGTTCTACTTAACTTTCAGGATGTGAAAAGAATGTATAGAACCGTAATCAAATAGTATGTTTCCTATTCTTGACTGAATAACTTGCGTACCTTTCACCACATCATTTTCTGGATCCACCTTAGTAGTAGTGATATCATAATTCCTTCCTTGTGGTCTTGGAGGTTGTTTTGAATTGCCTCTGACAACCCTCGGCTTAGGGAAATTGGTCACATAATTCCCATGCTCCTTGAAGTTGTAACACTAGACTACAGGTTGAGTATTGATCTAAACCTTCTTTTATTCTTCCACGTTAGTGGGATTTTAATATCTCTTCACTATTTTTTAGATATATTTCCCAACTTTCCACATTTGAATAAATTTCTATTTCCATTTAGAAAGTTCCCATGATTCTTCCTCCCATAATTTTTACATTTGGGATGATTGGGATTCTTTCCATCATGGAATTTATTTGCAGAACCACCCACATTAGATTCCATTTTCCTCATTTTGGATTTTGTCCCATGATACCACTAATATTATCCAATCTTCATTTCAACCTTAAGGGCACAACATAAAATCTCCTCATTATTGTCGAAGTCTCAAATCACCAACACTTTTCTTAGACATGTCATGAGTCCTCTAAAGAAGACATCCACCTTGCTTTCAATGTTCATGACAATTCCAAAGTCATACCTTTCAAGCCTTGTAAATTTTTCTTCATATACCCTGATTGACTCATCTTCCTTTTGCTTGAATCTGAGGAACTCTCTTTCTATCATGAGATGGAGGGTTCGGGAAAAATATATATTAAAAAACATTCAATTGAATTACTCCAAATCCATAGAATCAATTTCATCTAGGGGATTCATATTCTTGATTAGTTTCCACCACTGATTAGTTTCCCCCAAAAAATTATAGACCACTAGTAAGAATTTCTCTTCTCCTGAGCACTGGAGGACAGAGAATATCTTTTCAATTGATTTAATCTACTGTTCCACGATGAGGG
The DNA here is from genome assembly GCA_963277665.1 of Viscum album. Lineage (NCBI taxonomy): Eukaryota > Viridiplantae > Streptophyta > Magnoliopsida > Santalales > Viscaceae > Viscum > Viscum album. The sequence continues at coordinate 198,645,880 of OY728164.1, forward strand.
TATCAGAAGATCCACTAAATAAGGGAGGCCTTTTCTGAATTAAGGATTCAACAACAACATTCCCTTTTCTTGGAGGAGGAGGGTGTTCCACCTAATTCAAGTTGTTATTCATAACTTGAGACAGCTCAGCAGTTACTATCATGATGTTTTGAGCACCCATACCCATCATATCTGAAATATTGTTAGGGAAATATTCACATTTCCTATCATATTTATTGTTGGTCTATGTTCTTCTATTTCCCTCCATTAACTAAGAAAAAAATGTAAAATTAGAGAACATTGATACTTAGAAATTGGGCATAAAAATAAAATTTTAACATAATTGGATAAACTTATTAAGGAGAAGTATATCCTAAATTGTGATTCCCTATGTTTCAATCTTGGTTATCCTTGTTCTATTTCTTAACTTATATACTTATGGAATTTTTTTCATTCCATTAGTAATGGTTTGTACCAAGATCATGAATTTAACAAGCATATCCCAAATATTTTCAAACCAAGAGTGCATCAAGGCTCGTTGTAATGCACTTGTTCCCATTTGAGTTCATCTGAAAGCGGTGTTTTGGGTTTTACCCCTAGATACATCTATGACAGAGCCACCTCTACCAATTTGTATCTGGAAAAAGATTTATTTGTTTGATAAACCACATACTCTATTCTTACCAAAATTTATGGGTTTTTTCTTATACTAAGTCTTGTCCTTAAGGTTATTACTAAATTTCTATATTACTAATCTTCTAAAATAACAAAACCTTCCTATGATACCACCTATAGTGACCCTAACCTTTTACACATAACATTATATGATTTTAATCATAATTAGAAATCAAAAAACAAGCCAAGGATCTTGAAGACTAGTGTCTTTGAAGACTGTGAACATAAAATTTAAATCATGGGACTAAAAAACCTTCTATATTTAATCTTCATAAAGGGCTCCTAACTTCCATTGAGCCCTTAAAATTGCAAAGGGTACCATGGGGATCACATGAATAATGGGTTGATCTAAAATCCCAGTAAGGGAAAAAACATAGTAATAAAAAATTAACACATTGGATAGAATCCATGGCATAACCAAAATAAAAGGCATAGAACACATGGAATCATAACACATAAACATGGGATAATATAAACATGAATTCATAGTAATGTGATTGCAACATAAATCATGAATTTAGCACAAATCAAGGCCTGTTTCACATTGTGGAGCAAAATTTAAGGTTAACCAACAAGACCATTGCACATGGTAGCACAAGTCAAGGCTAACTGCCAAGACCTTTGCACATAACATCTCATGAGAATAAAATTCACCCAATTCATTGGAGCACTATCTGGTCACCCCCATATGAACATGGTCATAAATATTTTTTCCACATATATAATCATATATAAACAATCATAAACATAAGGACACCCGTGGAAAGAAATGGGTATCATAATCATATCATAAAGCATAATGGATGGGGGTATCATAAAAGTGTCATTGAAAGAATGAAATTATAACATACATTAAAATTTATAAGGTAAAATAGACATATATCATGATAAGTTATGTCAAAAAGAAGTGACAACATATAAAAAGAGTATCTAATAGTTTTTAGCATTAAAACATTTTGTTGCGGTTTTAAGGAAAACACTAACAAGCATTTAAATTAGAAAAGGGAACAGTATTTTGTAAAAAACCAGAAGTTATCCAAGAAGGTATTCAAAATAAAAACACTAGTTTTATAAAAACAATGTTTCATTAAAACAAATGATATAGTTCACTTGAAATTGGGTACGTATTTGGGAAGTTCCCTTAAAACTATTTTCTTATCGGGGTGTAATGAGGAGGGAATCATTTAAAAACGTCTATATCCTTGAATGATAATGATGAATGGACATTGATACATGATTTTAGAGAGTTTAAACATCATTTATAAGATGTACATAAAAATAATAGATAACTTCATTTGGGTAGAAAGAAAGATAGAGAAACCTAAAGGAATAAAGGTGGTTCTGGTAGAATCCCTTATGGAATATTGGCATGGTATTAGGTGTACATAAGAGAGATTAATAAGAGAGAAAATGGTTTAATAATATTTTATACATCATAAGATAATTATAGGGATGGTGAAAAATCATACCCCAACATTATGAATTACGCATAAAAGGAAATAACATAGAGGAGATTCTTAAATAAATCTGACAAAGATGGGATCACTTAACTTAATCTCGATGGTGTTTTTCACATGATCTTAATGACTTGAATAATAAAATTAAGTTAATTAATTAATAATTAAATAACCTCCACAACATTTCATTGATTTATTATAACCTTATTAAGTTCATTGATGTATTTTTGATGAGTTAAGAGGTTAAATTTCATTGTTTGGGAGCGTTTTCTTCCTTAGTTTTAATGACTGGATCATTTATATTCTTGTTTAGATAAACATGTACGATGAAAATGGTTGTCCATAATAGAATTTATATGAAATTAGTGAATATAACGAATATTAAATGGTTCTAAAATTCATTTTATTAATTGGAGTGAAGTTGAATCATTATATAAAACATTAATGATAAACTTTTGGTTTAATTTGGTGATTTTATCACAATTAAATTTTTTTGTATGATTATTTTTAACCATGTGAAAAAAAGGATTCTAGAACATAACATAAGAAAAAATATATTTTTAATAGTCTTGTTCGGCGATAAAAATGGTTTCATGACAAGAACAAAATATGTTAATAAAATTGATAACTCTCCATCCGTGAATGTGATAAATTAACACTTCTCGGATGGTGTTTTCATTTATTTCGTATAAAAGGAGGGGAAAGGATATATGATAATGAATTATACCATTAGTATAACAAAATTATAGTTCATGTATGGTACTATAGTTTTCATACCATTTGGATGAGGGGAGTATAAGAAATAAAATAGAACAAAGGAACATGAAAAGAAATTGAAAGAAAAGAAAAAAGGAATTTACCTCTTATTTTAATCTTCTTTGAGAGCCTCTTAAGGAGAGATTATTTACTCTTTTGAGGGTAAGAAGTGATGATGGTCATGGGGGAGGATCTTTTGGAGATATTTGGGCAGAATTTTTTGAAGGAATAGGTATTGATAAAAGTGAAGAGAAAAGGGGGTGTGGGTGGTTTTTATAGTGGAGGGGGGGGTTTAAATATTTTAATCATTAGTTTATTATTTTTCCATAAGACAATAAATAGTGATGATTAAATGACACAAAATTGTAATAAGTGTGTGTGAATTTGAACTAAATTTTCTTACATCATCCATGATGCTAGGAATAGTCCATTCAGCTTATAATGTATATATACAGTAAATTACCGTATTTCACTATTCATCAAAATCCAGGTATTTTATAAAATTCCCAAAAAAATCACCTAAACCATTTCTGGATGTTTAGAGTCCAAAAATTAAATCCATTATTCAAAAATAATTTTATAAGTACTATATATATAATTTTAAATTAAAATCCTAATTTACTTGAAAAGTACAGATTTTAAAACTATGACTGATTTCATAATGCTTTCTAAAATTACATAAGGTCTTATAAAATTATCTTAAAACCATAAGACACAAAATTGTTAATTTATGAACATATTTTTTAAAAATAATTTTTTTTTAAAATTAATTATTTAATTTTGATTGATTATTTTTGACTTACAAAAATTCCAACACTTTTACCAAGGTCATATTATCACTTATAGGCTGCCTAAATTTTATTTACAAATTCATGGATGAGGTTACTATTAATTTGGGTGATTTACTATTCATAAGGGTAACCTTACTATTCACAAGGTTTAGTTACTATTCACTAAAAATTAAAATTGTCTTATAGGACCCTAAATATCTTACTGATCGCCACTGTGTATGTAAGAATTTTGAAATTCAAATCACATAAGTGACAATATTATGCATAAAGGTCACATAGTACATAGTGGTTCATTGTGTAGTGATTTCATGTGATTGTATAACATACTTATAAGAAGGGAATTTACATTGATAAAACATTGGGTCGTTACAATAACCCTTATGATTAAATCTTAATCACACCCATGGCTTGAACACAGTAGTGGGTAGTTGGGTTAGCATTTTTTTTGGGATAACATGGATTTATACTTTCTTGGTTCCCTATATGTATCCTATTTTCCTTATATCTTGTTTTGAGGTGTGTTCTTATCATTATAGATATATGACCCCATGATGGCCTCGGGTCGAGGGTTAGGAAGTCAGTGATCACCATGATCCTAAGGTGGTGGGACTTGAACCACCTGTAGTGTCTCATGCGGATCCTTATATAGTACCAATGATTATACAAATACTATGAACTGATTATCAACTCAAAGAGGGTTTTCTACACCTAGTGGAGTCCATGGAGGGAGAACAATGACATGAACATTTAATGATGGATTTTAATTCATATTTCCAGTATAATTACCCTCCAACCATTTCAGGAGAAGGTGATCCCTGTGATGAAAAGCCATGGTTAGAGTCTGTACTCTTGATCCATGAACATCCAGAGATTCCTTAATAAAGGAGGGTAAATCTTACAGATTATATGATTCATGGATCTTCCAAAAAATTATTGTATGTTCGTATACAGGTAGATCAACCTCAAGGTATTTTCTAAAGGGATTAAAAGACTATTTTCTATGATTACCTTTTTCTGGAGACATCGAGAATTGATTTATCTTCAGAGGTCAGGCATCTAGATAGGGGTGTTATGTTCATCATGGATTTCTCACATTGTTTCATAGTGCTTCATCACTTAATACCCACTCTTATTGGTTATGATATATCCAAGGTGAGATGGTTCAAGAATGGTCTCAGGTATACCATAGAATCTCTGTTGAATGTATTATGATTGATTACCATCATTAAAATAATAAACTGGGGCCTTTTCTCAGAGTGAAATGAGATAGAATATGAAGATATAGGGAATAGTGATTTAGATTCTAGGATAGGTAGTACATCATCCAGTGGTAGGAAGTTCCAATTCAAGATTTATTATAATGTAAGTGGTAGTCTAAGTGTATGCACTAGTAGTTATTTGGAATTCCATTAGTGTGGAAAGAAGGGCTATAAAATCCTTATTTTATCATATACCTAGTAGAGTGTTGATTATGTGGTGGAATGGGACATCTCCGTAGATTTTGTAGGACCTTTCCATTGGATTCCATTGGGGGAGGATCTGCACTAGCTTCAAATTTTGGAGCGGGATAAGTGGAACCACGTCAAGAAGGAAACTAGAGTACCACCAACATATCAGGATAAGTTGGTGGTTATGGTCAATGAGTCCAGTCACATGATATGATACACTAGCAGAGTAGACATAATCAAGGTGGTTAGGTTGCAGCTCAAGGCCATGAATCTATCCATTTATTTTTAGTACATACTATACCCAAGGAGTTATGTGTAAATATGTCTACATTATAAGGTATGATATTAGTAGTATCAACTTTAGTATAATCTTTGTTTGATATAGGAACTCCACACTTTTATATCTATGACATTAATGGAACATCCTGGTAACAAGCTCATTTACTTTTTTGGTGTAATTTCTCATGATACTCTATTGGGTATACAGTCAAAAAAATTTAATGTAAAGAGTATCCCCTAGAGATTAGTTGTTTTAATTTATTATAGAATCATTTTGTTATTGAGATGATTGTATTTGACATAATTCTTGGAATGGACTGATTAGTGCCTTATCATAACATATCAATTGTTATCATTAAAGGGTGTATTTTATATCACCTAAGATTAGTAGATATATTTCCAAAGTAGAATGGGTGTCTAAGAAGGTCAATCTGGACCTGAGCATCATGGGTTGGGAAAAGTGTCAGGCCATATTTCTAGTATTTTTCTTAATGATCGAGGAGTATGAAAGACTACCTTTCCTCTAGTAGAAGACCATTTCTGGGAGATATTTCCAAAGTTATTTTCTAGTCTACCTATTGAGAGAGAGGTGGAATTCACCATATAACTTATTATAGGAGAGGAACCGATGTATATATCATCGTATAGGATGGATCCTACTGAACTTATGGAACTCAAGTGGTAGTTGGGGAATTTGGAAGCTAAATAGTTTATACAACATAGTACTTATCTATGGGGTTCTCTTGTGATTTCTTCTAAGAATTTGGATGCTACCCTAAGCATGTATGTTGATTACCAGTAACTGAATCATCATTCCATTAAAAACTGGTACCCAATTCCTCATATGGATGATATCTTCAACTAGATCTAAAGATATAGGGTCTTATCACAGATTTATTTGAGATCGAGTTACCATTATGAGTGATTTAGGCCTTTAGATATACCACATGTGGAACTTTGAAGAAGGTATGGACTTTATGAGTATTTTTTATACTTCTTGTTATAATTAATGTGTTTACAATTTTTAATGCCTTAATTAATAGTTTTTTTTAAATGTATCTTGATTCATTTGTGGTAGTTTTTGAGGGTAAAATCATAGTGTGCTATCAAACCTGAAATGATCATTCCTAGAACCTTGACATCATTTTGAGTACACTATGATATCATAGGCTCTATTTTAAGATCAATAAATTTCACTTATAGATTAAAAAAGTTCATTTATTAGGTCACATTATATCAGAATCAGGTGTATAAATGGATCTAGAGAAGGTGGTATTATTGTTTCCTGGGAACATCCTGTGAACATTTTTTATACAAAGTTTCTTGGGGATATCCAGTTACTATTTGAATTTCACTTAGAAATTTTTAGGCTTTTGAGTACCACTTATAGGCCTGACCAATAATGGTTTCAAGATTACATGGTCTGGATCATGTGAATGTGATTTTTAGTAATTAAAAAGAAGACTTACCTTATCACTGATCATGATTTTACTTGAGCCTACAAGAGAATATACTATTAATTGTGATGTATTAGGAATTTATCTATGAGTTGTTTTGATGCACGGGGAATGATTCATGGCCTACATGTCTCACCAGTTCAGACCTCAAAAAATTAATTACATAATTCATGACCTCAAGGTAGAAGTTTATGTTCATGACTTACATTTTTGAAGACATTTCTTGATGGGAGAATGGTTTTTTTAAAACACATACCATAAAATAATGAAGTACATATTCTATCGACATGAATTAAATTACGAGTAGTATATATGGGTTGAATACCCACTATCCTTCAACTTTTAGATTTTTTATATACTAGGTAAGGTAAATGCAGCTGTTGATGCTCTAATATAGAAGACTCAGACACAATATTTTTAGAAAACTCTTCATGAATGAAATTGAATGCTCTTTTTTCTAAAATTTACTTGGAATTTTAGGAGTGTGATGAGAATCCTTTTATTATGACCTTTGATTTGACCCCATCGTTTCTTAATCAATTAAAGAGTAAGTAAGATTAAGATATAGAAAACTTAGTTCTAAGGGAAATTCTTATATGTGACAACCCACCCCTTGGTGGGGTTTTAGATGGGGATGGAATCCTTCATATCCATGGGAGTGTCTGGGTTTTTGAAAAAATGTGAGAGTAGGTGATGTGAGAATACCATTCTTCTAAGTGGGTAGTACATCCTAAAATTATTAATATGTATCATGATATGTTCTGTCAGCATTGGAGAACTATGATGAAAAAATAAATTCCATATTTTATTACCTAGTGTTCCACCTATAAGTAAGTGAAGGTGGACCACTAGTGGCCCACTATCCGATTATAGTTATTTCCCATACTAGATTGGAAATGGTATGGTGTCACCATTTCTTTGATGAAAGGATTACCAAAGTCACCTCAAGGTAGTGATGTTGTATGGTAAATTTTTTATAGTCTAACGAAGGTATCCTTCATCTTGACTATTTGAGAGATCTTATTAGTGGATAACCTTAAGAGGATATATGTTTGAGATATCATACACCTTCATGGTGTTTCATTTACCCTTTTATTTTACAAGGATGTTTGGTACATATTTCTAGAATGTTTTACAGAGGAATACTTTCTCATGGGTACTTCTAATTATATATTACCAGTCTCATACTAATAGTTATTCTGACCCTACTATACATGTTCTAGAGGAAATTTAATGGGAATGCCTCCTTGGTTTTGTAAGTAATTGGGAGAAACACTTAAATCTTATAGATTTTTTTTATAATAACTTTTTCCAAGTGACTATATATATGGTTCTTTACAAGGAACACTATCGTTGTCCTTGTCATTCAAATTTGTGGTTATTAGGGGCAGGGGAGGTAATTCTTCTAGGACCTTGTCTCATTTAGGAGACAGTAGAGAAGGTACAGTTGATCGAGATAAGTATGGATATAGCTACATCTAGGAATAATTCATATGTTGATCACTTTCACCAACCACTAGAGTTTGATTTGGGGGTCGAGTCTTCTTATGAGTCTCTCCTCGATTGGTATATCGATGAATTTAGATATAAGGTAAGATGATACCTAGATTTTTCAGGCCCTTTTAGATTTTAGAGAGAGTGGATCTGGTAGCTGATCAGAGAGATCTTCCTCATGGGTATTAGTTCATTCATGAAGTCTTCTACATATCTCATCGTTTAAGTTATTATTCTAATCCATCTGAGGTTTTTTCTGGGGTAGTTGGGTTAGAGGTTGAAACTTTTTGAGGAGTATCTCATTCTAATTTTTGATAATAGAACAATGATAATATGGGGTAAGAAAGTTTTTTGGTCAGGTGTGATCGAATCATAGATGCATATATGTTGATATTAATGAGAGAGGGGTCAATATAGAAGCTTAGTATAAAGAGTTATTATTGGATGTTTCTTAACCAACTTCAAGAGAGAAACTTAGGGACAAGCTATTATAAGGAGGAGAGTTTGTAAGATCTTGGTTTTTTTGTAGAAATATAAATCCTTTAATTTTATTTATAATCACTTTTTTTATCTATGTGGAAGTTCATAAAGGGGTTATAGAGGTTTTGGAAGTGTTTAGGATTTTTTAGGGACTATAGATAAAGTTTTTTGATAAATAGGTTGAGGCGTATGATTTGAACATGTTCAGTACTAACCATTCCTCTCAAGAAAATGTCCTTGAAAGGGTTAGGCATGGTTTACCAAACTATATGAAATATAACACACATACATGAAATCCCAAAAACATAGTTCAAACATAATTTTCATTATTATTCAAACTATTCGCATGAAATTTGTGAGGGGTGTCTACTTGTACAGTTGTTATTTCATGGTTAGTGCACAGTTATCCAAACCATATGAGAAAATAGTGCTCCCATATTAAAAGTGTTAACTTACCATTTTTTCACTCCATCCTTTACCATTTATTCTCCCTTTCTACTTCTCATTCACACAGTAGATCCACTATATGGTGTTCTCCTCTTCCCTCTTCCTAGGATTTGAGAAATATCTTCCATCTGACCTTTTATTCAAATTTCATTCATTATGTTAGATCCCACTCAGTATGTGTAAGAATACTCTTTCTTTCTTTCTCATTTTTATTTTCCATGTTCATTGTTATTTCCATTTAACCTAATATTACCTTTTTAAGTTGTTTGTTTTGTTTCCCATTTTCTCTCATTCTATTACATTTATAAGGTTGATACTGGATAAGGGGTCTAATATTGGGTTAAGGTAGGCTATAGAGAATCCGACCTAGATACCATGTCAAATGGAAAATAGACCTGAATTTCCATAGACCCAAAGGGAATTCCCAATTCCCACAGCCCATCAAATAGCAATTAGGTATCAAAAAATAACTACAGGGAACAATTTCTCCCAACATGATGTAACTAAATGGAATAAATATATATAAAACATAGTGAAAACTTATATGAGATACATATATTCCATAACTAAAAGAATACACTAAGAATTATACAACTCAAAAATTATACAAACATCCTGAAGTACTAGTCCAATCATAAAATGGAAACTAAAACTGGAAATAAACTACTCCATGTGATAATGTGGGAAACTCCCACCATCTCATCACTCGTTACACAGACACAGCTGACATAAAACCTAACTACCTCATTAAAGATCCTTTCCTTTCCATATATTGAACGATATACAATGGTTTATGCACTGCCAAAGGGGTTTGTAGGGTGTGATCTAACAGACTTAGTAGGTTTCCACCCCGGTGTACGATAAAACGTATCTATACAACAATCAAAACGTGATCAAATTTAAATAAAATAAGTCATGATAAATAGTTAAACAATTATTATATCCAAATCATGGAAAAACATTTAATTTTTCCTTTTCCCACATTTCTAATATAATCCATGTAAAAATATTTTCAAATAATTTCACATAAATGAAATCAAATGAAATCATGTATAACATATTATATCATATCTATGTTTTCAAAAGGTAAAAAAAATTAAATGTTAAAGAATAAGTGACCTCATGACAAGGATCACTATATGTCTAGCTAAAAAACTACTCATACAATAACAAACTACTAATTCAAATTCAAGTCCATAGAACATAGGCCTAAGGATCATAAAAATTCCTAATGATTGAATCCCTTAAAAATCCATATACATTCCCTCAAAAAATGTGTCTTTGGAATAGAGTAAAACCCCATGAGTGACCTCCTCCCATAATAAATGGATGATGGACCTAAGAAAAACCTTCCACCTAAGAACCCTAGGCTCCCATGTGATCTATTTTCCAACCCATTTCATCGTACCATGCTTTGAAAACATTTCTAGAAATAAATTTTACAATTCTTTGAAAATACCTTTTTTAAAATAAGATAAAACCCTTATTTTATCAAAAATTCACTTCCAAACACACACAAATCAATCAATAATTCATTCCATTTAATTTATAAAACAATTTATAAAACCATCAAAGTTAAGTTCATCAAATATAGTCAAGAGAAAGAACTTTATTCCTTTAACATAGGTCACACATGCCCGTAAAGATATCCACAAACTAGAAAGAACACAAGAACCATAAATGAGGATCTAGAATCAATCCATACTCTCAAAATTGATTTGATTTATAGAAATAGTCAATGGGGAGAACATGTCATAATATGCCTCAATGAACACCCATGTCACACTAGAACCGAAACATGTGTTATCCTATAGAAGAATATATCATGTAGGGTCTATAAGAAAACAAGAATAATCAACACAAAAGATCAGCATATATATAAACACAATGCAACTGTTCAACCATGATCGAAGGTAGTGAAGAAGAAGAAAGGATTAATCACCTAGAGAAGTTCTACAACAACAATGATGGTCAATCCCTAAATGAGAATATTCAAAAGGATATAAGGACTCCAAATCACATGGGAGATCTCCTAGTTTTAGAGGGAGTAGGGCTACAGCTGAATAAAAAATTAATAACTCATACAACACCTTAAAACAATAACTAGTGATATTTTCCTGATGCAAAACCCGTTTTCATGTCGTGTAATCTAAGAAAATCAGAGACACCAAAAAAACCAATCACCTTTGATTAAAAACCCATTTAACCATTATGTGGAATATAACATATATTCAAAAAATTTAATCTTAATTCCATGTATTGGTTCATGAAATATTCTAGATAACCAATACAGGGTGTGTAAAACCTTTACACGGTGTGTATTTCTCTGGATGACCTTGAAAATCCCAATTTTTCTAAAAACCACAAGACAACTTCAGTGTTCTCCTAACTTGACGAGAACCCTAAAAATACTTCAACACATATATACACATACTCAATTAATTCAAAAAAACATAGATCCAAAAACTTTATGTCATTTTCCCCATAAAATTTTCTTTATCCTCAAAAGTCCAAAAAATGCACCCAAATAAAAAGTTAAATGACAAAAGAGAAAAAAAACCTAAAAGTGAGTAACATGATGTTACAAAATTCCCATCATATGACCTTACATACTTGGGTATTAATGTGGAAGAATGATTTCTAGAAAATAGGTGAGGCCACTACAACCTCATCAACGAATCGTGCTCCTAAGTCTCATTAGAGTCTGATATATGACGCCATAACACTCTGGCCAAAAAAATCCTTCACTTGAGATTCAATGATATCCACTAGATACTCCAAAACAAAAATTTATGGCTATAAATCAATCTGTTCCCATATTAGAACATGAGAGGCACCGGGATGGTATTTCCTAAGCTATGATATGTGGAAAACATCATGATTTACAATCAACAAAACCAAAAATTATAACTGATAAGGAACCTTTTCAATTTTCTCAATGACCCCAAATGGTCCAACATATTTCAGAGCCAACATTACCCATTTTCCAAGACAATGATGATCCAATAGATGAGAAAAACTCAAGAAAATTTTGTCACCTATGGGAAACTCCAAAGGATGGCACTTCTGATCCTCATAATATTTCTGCTGTCATATAGCTATAATTTGATGTTGATGAATATCTTGAATCCTACTAAAATATCCTAAATATTACTCAATCCCACCCAAGAGGCCTCTCCTACATATTCCCAACCATGTGGTGATCTATATAGGTGACCATACAAAGCCTCAAAGGGATCTGTTCTGGTTGAAAAATAATAATTTCTATTATAAGAAAATTGTACTAGTCCCAGATATCTATCCCATGATCCACCAAAATCCAATACACAAGAATAGATAATATCCTGTAGTGTCTAAATATCATGATTCATATAACTGTATATCTGAGGATGATAAGTTGTACTTAACTTAAACTAATTCACCTTCACCTCAATGAGACTCCTCTAGATCCTCAATGTAATATTGGGATCCCTATCTGAAATAATAGCATAAGAAACCCCATGTAACTTCATGATATTATATACATACAACTTACCCAAATCCTCAAATTTAGTGGCATCCTTTATTATAATAAAATCAGCTGATCCTGTCATGAAATCAATCAACATCCCTGTAGCATACCTCCCTCAGGGAGTCCATAGTAGTCTAACAAAAAAAATCTGGGCACACCTCATCCTGTTTCCAAACCAACATAGGAAGAGGGTGGAGAAAACAAAAAAGGGGTCAAATGCTCATCCTTTATTTGTTGTCATGTGTAACATTTGGACAGAGAATCAGTGATGTAACACTTTATGTCTGGCCACCATAATCACTATATCATGTCTTAATACATATTAATAGTGCCAGTTTGAATGGATCATGAAGAACTATTATAATTAAGTAAAACTAAAATCCTCACAGATGATGGGATGAAAAATTGATCTCAAAAATATATAATACCCTCTAAAGGGAGAGGCCATCTAGAAATGGTATACCCACTATATAGGGTTTCTTAAATTATTCAAAACTCTTCATTCTATTTATAAATATATTGAATAGAATCAAGAATATATTATGATAAATTAACACTAGTCAAAACCATACCTAAAATATCCTCTAAATAATCTAAGTGAAACTATGTGAAGATTCCCATAAGATTCTACTCTTTCTTCGATTCTGAAAAATCCTATGATGGTACATTCTTACTAAGAGAATATACAACAACATTCCCCTTCCTTGGGGTATAGGTGATGTCAAATCCAAACATATAATGGTATTCCACCTACCACCTCTATGTGAGATTTATGTATTTCAACAAAAATAAATAGTTTATACACTTTTTCTAATAAAATATTGTGATCCTCTCCACAAAATGATAGCTCTTACCACAATTAAACACATGCATAACCACAAAAACATCTAAAAAATGAGTGGAATAATTTTTCTCAAATAGTCTAAGCTAATGAGAGCCATAGGATACCACATGATCATCCTATAAAAGCATGTAATTCATCCTAGTGATAAATGAATCATACAAAACCACATACCCCTTACTAGGATCAGGTAAGATCAAAATATGATCTTGTGTCAGAATTTTTTTCATCTCATCAAAAGAATACTGACACTTTATATCATATATACATCTCATCCCTTTCCTGGTAATATCATTCAAATTTGATGCCAACTTTTAGAAATATTTGATTAACTGTCAATAATATCCAAAAAGACCATGGAATATCTGAATCTCAAAGATGTTATGTGGTTATTCCCATGATAATTAATCCTTTACATACTTAGGACCGACTAATAATCCATGGAATGAAATCATGTTCCCTGAGAACATCACTTCTTGGATCCATAAATTACATTTTGAAAGTATTTCATGAAAAATCATGAATCCTTAAGATATCCAAGACCTAACCCAAAGGGAGCTCATGCTCATTCATGGATCATGAATAAATCGAAATACCATCAATAAACACTAACAAAAAAATTGAGATACTCATAGAATATCATATTCATCAAATCTGTAAAAATTATAGGATAATTAGTCAAAAAAATGGAATCAAAAGTTATTTTTAATGTTCATATCATCTCCTGAAAACAATCTTTGTTATATTAGATTCCTGAAATCTGATATGATGATAACTCAACCAAAGATCAATCTTCAAAAACCAATTTCACCCCTTGAAAAGATTAAGAAAATCATCCACACAAGGAAATGGATACTTATTCTTAATTTTTACCAAGTTAAACTTTGGATAGTCCACATACAATCAGAGTCAACCATCTGAATTCATCGAAAATAGCATAGAGTTTTCCCAAAGTGAATATTTAGGGAGAAAAAAACTTTCAATTTGGTCATCCAACTAAATATTGATATCTTTTTAGCTCTGATAGTTCTATTCAAAAAAAGTTATTGAAATTAGTTTCATACATCGTACATGTTCAACCATAAACATTACCTCCATCTTTGACGGAATGTTTGAGAAATAATTTAGGAAAAATGAAGAATGTCCTAAACAATAGTTGGGAGGTAAAAAACAGAAGAAACATCATTGGTCTCAACTGTTATATTAGGAAAAAAAAACTTATGAGCTCTGGTAGGTAACGTCCTACATGACCAAACCTCAAATCCCACTCTTTTTAAAATACCCATGATCTCCCATCGGCTATAATAAATGACACACATAGATGATAATAATCATATTGATCATGATGAAAACCAACCAATTCATCCTAATTATAACATAAATTTTTTCTAGATCAAGAATGATAAAATCCCATACTAACTATACATCATCTATTGATAGAGAAGAAGGACTCTAAAACCCCTGTTATTTCCTCTTACCGAGAGGTGTTTCTAACTCCATAAAAAAGTACCTTAGATCTATTATAATTTTAAGCATATAAACAAAATTGAAAGATATAAATGAGTGGGAATGATCAGTATCAAATAAACAAAAATCTACTAAATATGAAATAAAAATGGCACATCTCACTAGCACTGTACCAATTTCTTCCTCTGTCAGAAACTCATCTACTATATAATGGTGATTCACTCGTGATTCCTATGGCTGGATCCCTATAGTCATAGAAGAATCTGACTAGAACATAGTGTCCTTTGGAGCAGACTATCTCTGACTATATCGATGAATAGGCATAGTCTGATATAAACACTATAGATGACCATAACATCCAAAATTATTACACATATTCATATTTGTTGTATAAGAATATCATATATATCAGACCACTCCACACTAATAGAATGTTAGGGGAACATTACTGGTTTTATGGAAAAGTTTAGAAGCGCCATGTCATTGAGAAAAACCTCCACCACTCTTGTGATAATATTTTCAATTCCTATGTTTAAATTGTGTTCCACTAAAGCTTCCACTAGGTAGAATATTAGGGTTAGAATATCAAACCCTATCTACCATATTCATTTCATCCATCATAACCTTGTTTACCATATCTACATAGGTTGAAGGAATTATCATGAATTCATGTGATCTGATATCCGGTCACAATCCTTGAAGGTACTTCTGATCTTTCATTGGTTCATTCTTTACAACTTTTAGAGAAAAACAAACCATCTCAACAAACTAGTTGGAATACACTAACAATGAATTATCTCACTCTAGTAAAGAGAGTAACTCCAGATATTTCTCCATTATCATCAAATCTGTATCAAAATTTTAAAATAATATGGTCTTGAAATACTTCCAATACAAGCCCATGTGAACATGTTCTTATACCATGGAATTCAACCATTTCATGTTGGGACCCTCAAGTCTGAATGATGCTCACATAACCATGATACTCTTAGGTGTATTGAAAATGTCAAAGATCTTATCAATCTTGTCCAACCAATTCCCCACCTCTTGAGGTTCATTAATACCCATAAAGGATGGTGGAACCTAAAGCTTGAACTCCCATTATTGATCCCTTTCTTCTCCAGAACTTTGTTGTTCCATAACAACATCATTTTGGACCTGAAGTATATTTTAGATGATAGCATGAACTTCCCACAAGATAACCTCAATAATATTTTAATCTATTGGAGGACTCACTTGTGGGTAATCCGCTACACCCTTTTGAGGAACCATTGAGAACATCTCTAAGTCATATTATTTCATACTAAAATAAAAGGAGTGATTATATAATAGAATAATATAAATTTAAACAATAAAATCATAAGAAAAATATGATATTAAGACCAATAATTCAAAATAGGATACACACTTCCCAACATCCCATTGTAACTTGAGTCTCTTTGTGACATGTGCTAGCCAGGCACTACCCATAACCTACCTCTCAAATCTCTAAAATCATATCTCTAGTCTACCAAATATCCCAAGAAATAAAATCTTAAGGATAGACCACCAATAATACCAAAATATGAAGAACCTGACCTACATACACTCTCAAACAGAAACATGACCCAAATTTCCATAGACCTCAAGGGTGTTATCGATCCTCACGGGCGGGCAACTAGGACCCGAACATCAAGAAAAAAAACCAGAGGGAATGATTTCTCCAACCTGAACCAACAACAGGGAATAAATACATATATATATATATCTCTCTCTCTAAAATATTGACACAAGAAAAGAGATGTATATATTCCATAATGGATATAAGACAATGGAAATGATACTACTCTAGAATTGTCAGAACATCCCAATGTACAAGTCTAATCATCAAAAGGATAACTAAAATAGGAAACCAACTACTCCATGTGATAACAAGAGAAAATCACACCATCTAACCACCAAATACCTAGACTCCGTTGATATAAAACATCACCACCTCACTATGGAACCTTTCCTTTACCTATATCAAAATACATATAACGTTCTACGGACTACTGAATGGGTGTTCAGGGTGTTATCTAACAGGCTCAGTAGGTTCCCACCCGGGTGTTCCATAACAAGTATATGTAAAATAACCTAAACATGATCAACATTAACAGAAACAAGGCATTGTAAATAGCTAAACATTGTTTATATAAAAATCATATAAAAAGATTTAATTTTATAGTTTTTCATATTTTCAATACGATCTATGTTGAAACATTTTCAAATAATTTCAAATTTATCAAATTAGAGAAAATCATGTATTGCATATCATGTCAAATCCATGGTAGTGAAATATAAAATAGTAAAATATAAATCATAGGTAACATCACACTAAAGATCAATATATGTCTAGCTAACAGAATACCTGTACCACAATCAAGGACAACTGCACAGTCAAGTCCTAAGAACACAGGCATAAGGTGAAGAGAAACACCCCATGAGTGAATCCCCTAACAATGTCAATATCAATTCCTTATAAAAACATGCCTAGGGAATAGAGTAACACCTCATTAGTGACCCCCCAGATAATACATAGATTTGATTCCTGAGTTAAACCTTCCACCTAAGTACTAAGGCTTCCCATGTGCTCTATTTTCCAAACCATTTCATCAAAATTGTGCTTTGAAAACCGTTTTAGAAATCCATTTCATAATTCTTTGAAAATACATTTTTCTTTTATCAAAACTAGGTAAAAACCATATTTTATCAAAAACCCATTTCCACACACACAAATAAAACAATAAATCTTACCATTTCATTTATTAAAAAAACATCAAACATGAGAAATGCATTCCATCCAATATAGGCTATAGATGGAACCACATATATATTACTTGGGAGGAACATGCCCATAATGGTATCCACTGACCTAAAAGAACACAACTATGGGAATAGAGGACTCAAAATCAATTCACATGTCTCATAATCAATTCAGTTTGTCAAAATGGATAAAAAAGGGAAAATATCCCAATATAACTCAATGAACACAAATTCCACACCACAACCTACACAAGGGTTATCTTTCAGAGTAATATATCATGATATATATTGAAATAAACAATAATAATCTAGATGATGGATCAATGGATATAAATATATGAAACATAATGCAGATACTATGATTGAAAGAAATGAAGAGGCATAATAGATTACTCGCTTGAAGATATGAACCACAATTTCAATGAAGATCAATCACTAAATGAAATGATTCATAATGACTGGGGTCCTCCAAAATCTCCTGGGAGAGCTATTATGTTGAAAGGGAATAGGGTTTCAGTTGAACAAAAAAAATCACTTGTATAGAGCCCTAAAACCACAACTCATGAGATTTACATGGAATGAAACCCCGTTTTACATCGTTTAATAAAAAAATGCTCAAACATGATGAAAACCCAACACGTGTTTTTTAAAAATCATTATTTCATCATTACATGACATGTAATGTACATTCATGGCATGTAATCTTCACACCTTGTAACAGTTCACATAATATACCTTGTTACCAATACACTTCTTATAATCACTTTACATGGAATTTATTTCTATTGTAGACCATAAAAATTCTAGTTTCTTTCAAAAACCCTAAACCAACTCTAAAATTATTCAAACTCAAGGAGTACCCTATAAAGACGTTAATAAATTTTTACCCATAATATATTAATTCAATCAAACATACATCCCCAAACATTAGGTTATTTTTTCCCATCAAATGATATCTATACTGGGAGTCCCAAAACACACTGAAATAAAAATGGAAACAATAAAATATAATATTAATGCCTGAAAGCAGGTAACAGGATATTACATATGTGGTCAACTAGTTTTCCCTAAAAATTCATGTGTTTATTAATTGCGTCTGTGTGTTGTATACCATAATTTCCATGTGTTTCTCTTAATATTCATATTCCTTTCAATTTTTACACGATAATTATTCTAAAAGATCTATGAGACCGTTGAACATCTTTGATGTTTGTTGACCTAAAATTATACCACCCCTTAGGGTGTGTCTAATTAATTAACCTTGACTACCATTCTTATTTTGTATCCAAAATACCTCTCTGGTGAGATTATATTGATACTTATACAAGGAATTAATAAAATGAATTAAATAAAATTTGATATGTATATTGAACTTCACTTTTCCATTTTATCACTTATAAGTGAGATGACTAAATGAATAAATTGAATTGTGAAATAGTATGGATTTTTTCCATGGACATCTTGATTACTTGTAAATGGAATGGGTTAATATAATTAATTGAGTAGATAAATGAAATATATACCTACATATCCATTTGATCATTTACATATTATACATGATTGTAGTTGTGAACTTGAATCACTATAAAGGTGTGGATTTTCATGAGTAAGACTTGGATTCCTGATAAAGAATTCTTTGATTGAACTTATAGGACACCAAATGATACATTTATGCAACTAAAAAGTGAAACAATATACATAGACATGATCAATGTCTTAGATACATGAATACCTGAATATAACACTAAAGATTCACTAATAAACTCGAGAAATTAGAAATACTTGGATTATCTCCTTGGATTCGCCTTGATGTCCTCAAATATGGATGACCTTGGATAATCTCCTAGGGATTCAATTAGGCCTATACCATGTTTACCATGGATGAGTTCATTAGAATATATAAGGATACATTGTCCCTAAACCTTTGATTCGAGGACTACTCATGGTATTATAATCTTGGATATCCAGAGTATACGAAGGCTGAAGATATTTAACTAGTTCAATTTAATCGTATGATTTTTCCCATTTATATACTGATCACTATCACAAATTATACTCTTGGATTTAATTGTATTAGATTCTCATCTTAAATCTTTTTCTTGTTTATATATTAAACATTATTTCATCTTATATACATACACTATATTTTTTTATACACTGTTGGTGGTGGTCAACTGTGTTTTACTCACACCTTGTTTGGGCCACCATTAGGTATTCTAACGGAAGGGACTCTTAATATTAACGTGGATGTGCCTCTACTGAAGGTTGGGATTGTTTCCCTCAGCCTCCTGGCCTGAAATCATCTAGGGAAAATCCTTGCTGCAAAGTATGAACCGCATCAGGTTTTCTGGGAACCTGCAGTTGCGGATGCCATGGCCATCCTTGTCGGTATGTTTCTCGCCTTGGAATGTGGATGGAGTGATATCATTGTTGAATCTGACTACCTTACAATTATCGAGGCTATTAACCACAACGATGGTGGGCTCCAGTATAAGGCCCCAACCTTAAACCTTACTTAATCTTGAGTTATTACAAGATTACACCTTGAGGATCTTTTCAGGTTTAGAGTTTTAGAGAATTAGATCATAAAAAATGCATTACATTCCACATTTAAACAAAGTGGTTACAGAAAAGATAGTATTCATTTTTCCCATCAATGGAAACATATTTAAAATAAAACATGGTTTCTTTATTGACACTTCCTTGACACTATCATCATATCATGTACCTTTCCCTTGACCTGTGAAAAACATTCCAAAAAACTTGGGATGAGCATAAAAAGCTCAGTAAGGGATATAAAAATATGGAAAGGAACAATGGGTACATATATACAAAAGAATGAAATCATACTTCACCCATAAAACATAATCACTTTAACATACCTCATAAAATCATGAATGAATCATATAAATCATAAGACATAAAGGTAACTTGAGGCATTCATAACATTCTTACGTAGGGAGTAACCCTCTTGGTTACGTTTGGAATAACCATCACTGTATATTCCCTAAATCTCTTCGGAGAGACCTTAACGTTTCACTCCTTTGCGTTACCCAATGCATTGGAGATCTATATCGGGCTCACCCGCCCTTAGTTTATCATGGAACCACCCGTCTTCATAATAATTCCAAAGAACCTCAACACAATCGTATCACATAAAACATGCATAAAGGAAACATAACATTTCCACCTTTCAATCACAAGATATCAATACAACACATTGATATAAAAACATTATGAAAACCATTTTCAATACCAAAATAAAAGAAAAGTAAAACATGGTATTTATTTTTCTTTTAAAAAGAAGGTATGGCGTGTAGAGGAAGACGAAACTCAAATAATGGTCAAGGGGGTGGAGAATTCGTTGTTGCCGCATACATACGAAAAAAACATTCCCTTTTGTCGTTTAGTAAATGCTTCATACAAAAATGATTCCTTTTGAATAAAAATAAAAGTCAAAGGGGTTTATACACCGTATAAAAGAAGGTTTTGTATAAAACAAAATATGCCTCAATGAAAGGAGATTGAGACGAAGTCCCATACCTCGGGTCCGACTTGACTCGGTCATTATTTAATCTCCTGAATAATAAAAAAGAGTTAATTTATACTTTTTTGAGAACCTTTTTCAAGTTCATTATTCCTTTTATATCGCTTATTGTCATGTCATGAACACTATGTAATTATTTAAGTTAATAACGGTCATTTTAACGATCATTGGTACTTGAGTCAAAAATAAACCCTTTATAATTAGAAGTTGTTCATGTATCCATTATATCAAGAATGGTATTAATTATGTAGATATCATATATATCATATATATCCAGTATATACATGCATTTATGATATTACATAATCATTTAGAGGTAAGAAATGAAATGCACCGTTCATGGAGACGGTAAGTCGTACGTACGCATGAACGCTACTTTCATTTCTATTTCGTATTTTTATAGAATGGAATCATAATGATATAAAGGTATATTATAATTCCAGTGTAATATATAATATCATAACTCCATCCTTTATACGTCCAACATATGGTATTAACGAATCAAATCACTTTGAGGGGGCGGTAGTCCACACTTCCTTAAATGAAGATATCGCGTTTACCCATAATGGAAACCATAAAGGTATGCCCAAAATGAAAAATACATAAGCTTAAGGAAAACATAAAAATATTTTATATCACATATAAATATAGTGTCATCTTAATGGCCACCTTTGAAGGTGTTAAATGAATGTTGAATAATCTTCGTTTTGGGAGGCATAAATTCACCATCCACGGAAACAGTATGTTCTTTAACCATTAGATGTAGGTGTGTGTAAGTGTAGCTCGAATACTTATTATAAAAACATCCTAGTATATTGAAGATACTGGATTTGTTACAAAATAAATGAATAAAAAGAGTTTAGGGGGTTGGAGAAGCAAAATAAAACAAAAGGACTCAAGTGAAGACATTACCTTAAAATCGGGTAACTCCCTTTGGTTTGAGCTTAAAGGCTTCCTTGGGAAGACTTCTGCCCAAAGTGAGGCTTCAAAGAGTAAGAGAGGGAAGTGTAGAGACAAAATTGGCAGGGGTTGGCTGAGCCAAAGGCTTTGGAAGTGTGGGTAAGGAGGTAGAGGTGGGGGCCTTTTATAAGAGGAGAGGAGGGGCACTCTTGGAAAGTAAAGAAATGTTACTTTATTTTAAAATGAGTTTCGGATTCAAAAGGTCCCACATTGACATAATTAGAGGGTAAGGTGATAAGGGTTCAAAATATACCCATCCAATAGGTTTTGTACATGTGTAGGTCATTTATTTTACATTATCGTTTCATTTTATTTAAATCCTTTATTAATGAGGTAATCGCTGCATCATCATGATGCCATAAATAATTTAATTTATTTAAAGTCTAAAAATTATAAAAAAAAATACTATGATGTATGAAATCTTTTTATCTTTCCAATGACTATTTATAATCAAAAATATGACTTGTATAACCCCATATAACAATTTTTTTAGTAAAACATCTCATGTTTGTGTCATTTTTACTTTTACATTAAATAAAAAGTTATTTTTGTCATTTCCCAACCAAAGTGGCTCCATGGGGTCCCCAAGTTGACCCATGGATTGTCTTGGTCGTCCATGACACATCCAATGAGGGTAGGACATGTGTCAAGCTCATTTCATATTATTAAAACATCATTCTTACCTTAAACTACACTAATTACCTCTAATCGCGATTAAAAACTTAATAAGTTACTATTCACCAAAAAATTATTTTAATCCCATTGAACCACATTTTACTTCTTAATGACAACCATGTATGTCAGATTTTTGAAAATCAAATCACAGAAGTGACAAAGTTTCATTTAAACGAAAAATCAGTTTCTTTAACTGCCACTTAGTGGTTTCACTATTCATCAAAAATTGATGTTTTTTAGAAAAATGCCAAAACTTCACCCCAAGCTATATTTGATATTCTGAATTCAAAAATGATGTCTATTTTACAAAATTCAAATCATATAAGTCACATTAATTAATTTAAAAATTAATTCCCGCTGTCATGACAAATAGCGTGTTTTTATGGAATAATAAGTATCAAAAGATTGACACTAGTTTAAGTCCAATTTCAAAATGAAATTGATTCCAACGACCACTATTGGATTAAATGGTAAAAATATATTCTAATTTTACTTTAAAACCAATTCAAAAGATAATCTAATCATATAAATAAATTATATTAAAAAGAAGTTTTGAATTAAATTACAACATTTTTCACTATTCATTAAAAATGAACTTTATCGGAAAAATACCAAAAATTCACACACAGTAAATTTTGATGTCCCAATCATAAAGAATAAGTTTATTTTGACAAACATAGCTTATAAAATTGTCAAAAGATAGATTTAAAAAATGGTTTTCCATTAAAAGGAAGTAAAACAATCTTTAAAAAAATATTAGTGTATTCCATGCTTAAGATTGGATTTATTTTCCTTTTAAGCCTCTAAAACACTATCTAATTCATTAATAGACATAGATAAAAATATATATTATTCATTACTTACTTGGGATGTTACATCCTTCCCCCCTTTAGAAAATTGCGTCCCCACAATTTATTTACTTATCGAATAAATGGGGGTACTTATCCCTCATTGCATTTTCAGATTCCCATGTTTCCTCTTCCATCATGTGGTTTTTCCACAAAACCTTTACCTAATTAATCACCTTATTTCGTAACACTTGCTCCCTGTGGTCAAGAATCTGGACTGGTTGTTCCTCATAAGATAGGTTCTCTTCCAGGTGAACTACCACTGGACTCAAAACATGAGATGGATCTGGCATATACTTTCTCAACATCGAAACGTGAAAAACATTGTGTACCTAAGATAAATTCGGAGGTAAAGCCACCCAATATGCAACTGATCCAACTCTCACCATAATTTCATATGGTCCAATGAACCTTGGACCCATCTTTCCTTTCTTACCAAATTGCATCACACTTTTCCATGGTGAGACTTTGAGAAAAACATGATCACCTACCTCAAAAGATAGATCCTTCCTCCTGTTGTCTGTATAACTCTTCTGCCTGCTCTGAGCTGTTCTCATGTGTTTCTGAATCAGCTGAACTTTTTCTGCCAAATCTTCTACCAATTATGGTCCCATCAACTTCCTTTCACCCACTTTATCCCAGAAATCTGGAGTTTGACACTGCTTCCCATATAACGCCTCAAAGGGTGCCATCTGTATGCTGAAATGAAAACTGTTATTGTATGAAAACTCAACCAAAGAAAGATGTTGGTCCCAACTTCCCTGATAATCCATCGAACTAGCTCGTAGCATATCCTCCAAGGTCTGAATTGTTCGTTCTGACCGCCCATCTGATTGAGGATGAAATGTTGTACTAAAATTTAATTCATTACCCAAGGACTTCTAAAGGCCCTTCTAAAAGTTAGAAGTAAACCTTGGATCACGATCAGATACAATGGAGAGAGGAAATCCATGTAACCTGACTATCTCTTTAAGATACAAATGGTAAAGTTGATCTAGAGAGAAAGTATCTCATATAGTAAGGAAATGAGTAGATTTAGTCAAGCGATCAACAATAACCCAGATTGCATTATTACCTCGAGGGGTCTTCGGTAATCCCACAACGAAGTCCATGGATATATTCTCCCATTTCCACTCTGGAATTGGTAAAGGATGAAGCATCCCTTTCGGTAACTGCGGCTCTTCTTTAACCTGTTGACATGTCAAACACTTCACAGTAAAATCAGCAATATCTCTTTTTATTCCATCCCAGCAGTAATACTCCCGCAGATCTCTGTACATCTTAGTACTGCCAGGATGAACTGAAAATGGAGAACTATGAGCTTCACATAACAACTCTCTCTTCAACTGTGAATCACAAGGCACTCACAATCTCTTCCCAAATCTCAAAACACAATCACTATCAATGTTGAATTCAGGTAACTTACCCTTCTGAACCAGCTCTACCTTTTTCTGCAACTCACTGTCTTGCTTCTGTGCTTGCTTGATTCTGTCTGATAGAGATGATCTCACTGATACCTGAAACAAAACAGAATAACTTCCTGCACCAACAACTTCTATTCCAAATTTCATCAAATCAAAGACCAAAGGATCACGTTCCAAATGAAACATTGTTAATGAAGCATTACTTTTTCGACTCAAAGCATCAGCCACTTTATTTGCTTTTCCTGGATGGTAATGAATTGTACAATCATAATCCTTGATTAATTCCAGCCATCTCCTATGTCTCATGTTTAACTCTTTCTGAGTGAATATATACTTTAAACTTTTGTGATCAGTATATATTTCACACTTTACTCCATACAAATGATGCCTCCAAATTTTTAAAGCGAAAACAACAGTAGATAATTCTAAATCATGTGTAGGGTAATTTACCTCATGAGTTTTCAACTGTCGTGAAGCATAAGAAATTACCTGATCATTATGAATTAGGACACAACCAAGTCCTTTCAATGAAGCATCACTGTAAATAACAGACTCACCATTCCTGGAAGGAAGTGCCAAAACTAGAGCATTCACCAATCTTCTTTTCAACTCCTGAAAACAATCATCACATTCTTTTGTCCAGATAAACTTAACACCCTTCCGAGTTAGCTTAGTCATTGGACTAGATAACTGTGAAAAATTTCTAACAAACCTTCGGTAATAGCCTGCCATACCAAGGAAACTACGAATCTCTGTTACATTTGTGGGTCTTGGCCATTCTTCAACAAGCTTTATTTTTGCAGGATCAACAGTTATCCCATCTTTAGAAACAATGTGAACAAGGAAAGAAATTTGTTGCAACCAAAACTCACACTTTCTGAATTTCCCATACAATTTCTTTTCTTTTAAGGTTTTCAAAATAACCCCTAAATGTCTTTCATGCTCCTCTTTAATTTTAGAAAACACCAAAATATCATCAATGAAAACCACCATAATTTATTCAAGAACTCGTGGAAAATTCTATTCATTAAGTCCATGAATACAACAGGTGCATTGGTTATCCCAAAAGTCATTACTACAAATTCATAATGGACATATCTTGTACGAAACGCAGTCTTCAGAACGTCTGCTTCCTTTACCTTCAGCTGATGGTACCCCGATCTCAGGTCAATCTTTGAAAAAAACTGAGCTCCCTGGATCTGATCAAACAAATCATCGATATGAGGCAAAAGATATTTGTTCTTAACAGTGATGTTATTCAAGGATCTATAATCAATGCAAAGTCTCATATAACCATCTTTCTTTTTAACAAATAAAACAGGAGCACCCCATGGTGACGTGCTAGATCGAATGAAACCTTTCTCTAATAAATCTTGAAATTGATCCTTCAACTCTAAAAGTTCAATTTGAGCCATTCGATAAGTGGGTTTTGAAATTGGCTTAGCATCAGGAACTATGTCAACAGTAAACTCAACTTCCCGATCTAGTATTATTCCAGGAAACTCGTCAGGAAAAACATCAGGATACTCATTTACCACTGGCACATCATTAATCTGAATAGTTCCTTTATTTTCAAAAATGTGTGCAAGGTAACATTCATTTCCATCTTTTATAAGTATCTCGTCCTCTTGATAAGTTATCAACAGTAAGGGTTCATTCTTGTACACAAACTGAAAGTCTTTCTGAAAAGAAACTTCTTTAGCTCTACAGTCAATCTTAGCATGGTAAATAGATATCCAATCCATACCCAGGATAACATCAAACTCTACTATAGGTAGAAAAATAAGGTTTGCAAGTAGGTTCTTTCCATAGATAAGGATAGGAAGATTCTTATAAATTCTTTTTGCCTCAACATTTCCCCCAGGTGTTTTTACCAAAATTTCAGGAGTCATTTCTTGAGATGGTATTCCCATTTTACTAGAAACGTTTTCAGAGATGAAAGAATGTGTAGACCCTGAATCAAACAACACACTGGCATAATCTGAAAAAACAAACAAAGTACCTGATACAACTTCATTTGAATGCCCGACATCTGCTGAAGTAGTTGCAAAGGATTTCACCACCCCTTTCTCATTGTAGTCTAACTGCTTCCCATCACTTGAGCTCTTTGTCGAACACTCATTTTCATAGTGACCCATCTCATTGCACTTGAAACATTTCACTAACTGTAAATCAAAATTGGACTTACCATCACCTTGATCTTTTTCAGTGAAATCATGAGCCTTATGTCCCATCCTACCACATCGGTAGCACTTTCCAGAATTCAGAAGACATTCCCCAACATGCCTTTTACCACATTTATCACAAACTGGAAACTTATTTTTCTTACCATCAGACTTTTTTGAAGAATTCTTTCCTTTCTCTTGCCACCTCGGTCTCTTCTCCTGTTGGTTTTTATAGAACACTTGGTCATCGACAAACTCCATTTCCACCTTCTCAGCACATCGAACAAGCTTTTCATAACTTTTAAACTCACGAGAAGCTAATGCCCTTTGATATTTTGGCTTTAATCCTGAGTAAAAACGATTGATTTTACTATCAAGGTCTCGGATAAAATTTGGAGCATACCTTGCCAATCGAGTGAACCTTTCTTCATAGGTAGCCACTGAGTCTTCCTCTTGCCTCAATTCCAAGAACTATATTTCTATCCTAAGTCGAACAGCCTTAGGAAAATACTTCTCAAGAAACATACCTTTAAATTCATCCCAGTTGAGAGCATCAATCTCATCAGCATCCTTGATATTTTTAACCATCGTCCACCACTGATCTACTTCACCCTCCAAATGGTAAATAGCAAGACTAACCTTTTGATTTTCTGAACACCCCATGACATCGAAAATCTTCTCCAGTGCTTTAATCCACCCTTCAGCTAACACAGGGTCAGATGATCCTCTGAATGATGGGGGATGTTGCCTCATGAAATGTTCGACCACTAACATGTTCCTCTGTGGTTGATCTGGCTGATCTCATGCATGGATACCACCACCATTTATCGCTTGAGTCAACTGCACCATTACTGCAAAAAAATGTTCAGTTCCAATTCTGACCATCTCAGGATGCTGATTCGGAAGGTTATTTCCTTCTGTATTCCTTCCTAGCACTGCTTCCATGTTTCCTCTGCGGAAAACCCTTCTGAAAAAACATGTCTTAGATGAAGAAACATGTAATCTTCAAATGCTATATCATTTCAAAAAAAATATTTTTGAATATTTATTTAATAGAATTATAACTCCTAAAGTAATCTAAACTGACCTTTGATACCAACTATAAGGCCCCGTCCTTAAACCTTACTTAATCTTGAGTTATTACAAGATTACACCATGAGGATCTTTTTAGGTTTAGTGTTTTAGAGAATTAGATCATAAAACATGCATTACATTCCACATTTAAACAAAGTGGTTACATAAAATATAGTATTCATTTTTCCCATCAATGGAAACATATTTAAAATAAAACATGGTTTCTTTCTTGACACTTACTTGACACTATAATCATATCATGTACCTTTCCCTTGACCTGTGAAAAACATTTCAATAAACTGGGGATGAGCATAAAAATCTCAGTAAAGGATATAAAAATATAAAAAGGAAACATGGGTACATATATACATAATAATGAAATCATACTTTACCCATAAAACATAATCACTTTAACATACCTCATAAAATCATGAATGAATCATAGAAATCATAAGACATAAAGGTAACTTGAGGCATTCATAACATTCTTATGTAGGGAGTAACCCTCTTGGTTACATTTGGAATACCCATCACAGTATATTCCCTAAATCTCTTTGGAGAAACCTTATCGTTTCACTCCTTCAGGTTACCCAATGCATTGGAGAGCTATATCGGGCTCACCCGCCCTTAGTTTATCACGGAACCACCCGTCTTCATAATAATTCCCAAGAACCTCAACATAATCATATCACATAAAACATGCATAAAGGAAACATAACATTTACACCTTTCAATCACAAGATATCAATACAACACATTGATATAAAAACATTATGAAAACCATTTTCAATACCAAAATAAAAGAAAAGTAAAACATGGTATTTATTTTTCTTTTAAAAAGAAGGCATGGCTTATAGAGGAAGCCGAAACTCAAATAATGGTCACGGCGGCGGAGAAGTCGTTGTCGCCGCATACGTATGACAAAAACATTCCCTTTTGTCGTTTAGTAAACGCTTCATATAAAAATAATTCCTTTTGAATAAACGTAAAAGTCAAAGGGGTTTATACACTGTATAAAAGAAGGTTTTGTATAAAACAAAATATGCCTCAATGAAAGGAGATTGAGACGAAGTCCCATACCTCGGGTCCGACATGAATCGGTCGTTCTTTAATCTCCTGAATAATAAACTTGGGATAATTTCTACTTGTTTGAGAAACTTTTTCAAGTTCATTATTCCTTTTATATCACTTATTTCCATGTCATGAACAGTATGCAATTATTTAAGTTAATAACGGTCGTTTTATCGATCATTGGTACTTGAGTCAAAAATAAACCCTTTATAATTACAAGTTGTTCATGTATCCATTATATCCAGAATGGTATTCATGATGTAGATAACATATATATCATATATATTCAGTATATACATGCATTTATAATATTACATAATCATTTAGAGGTAAAAAATGAAATGCACCGTTCATGGAGACGGTAAGCCGTACGTACGCATGAACGCTACTTTCATTTCTATTTCTTATTTTTATAGAATGGAATAATAATGATATAAAGGTATATTATAATTCTAGTTTAATATATAATATCATAACTCCATTCTTTATACGTCCCACGTATGGTATTAATGAATCTAATCACTTTGAGGGGGCGGTAGTCCGCACTTCCTTAAATGAAGATATCGCGTTTACCCATAATGGAAACCATAAAGGTATGCCCAAAATGAAAAATACAGAATCTTAAGGAAAACATAAACATATTATATATCATATATAAATATAGTGTCATCTTAATGGCCACCTTTTAAGGTGTTAAAATAATGTTGAACAATCATTGTTTCGGGAGGCATAAATTCACCATCCACGGAAACAGTATGTTCTTTAACTATTAAGTGTAGGTGTGTGTAATTTTAGCTCTAATCCTTCTTATAAAAACATCCTAGTATATTTCATATACTGTAGTAGTTACAAAATAAATGAATAAAAAGAGTTTAGGGGGTTGGAGAAGCAAAATAAGACAAAAGGACTCAAGTGAAGACATTACCTTAAAATCGGGTAACTCCCTTTGGTTTGAGCTCAAAGGCTTCCTTGGGAAGACTTATTCCAAAAGTGAGGCTTCAAGGAGTAATCGAGGGAAGTGTAGAGACAAAATTGGCAGGGGTTGGCTGAGCCAAAGGCTTTGGAAGTGTGGGTAAGGAGGTAGAGGTGGGGGCCTTTTATAAGAGGAGAGGAGGGGCACTCTTGGAAAGTAAAGAAATGTTACTTTATTTTAAAATGAGTTTCGGATTCAAAAGGTCCCACATTGACATAATTAGAGGGTAAGGTGATAAGGGTTCAAAATATACCCATCCAATAGGTTTTGTACATGTGTAGGTCATTTATTTTACATTATCGTTTCATTTTATTTAAATCCTTTATTAATGAGGTAATCGCTGCATCATCATGATGTCATAAATAATTTAATTTATTTAAAGTCTAAAAATTATAAAAAAAAATACTATGATGTATGAAATCTTTTTATCTTTCCAATGACTATTTATAATCAAAAATATGACTTGTATAACCCCATATAACAATTTTTTTAGTAAAACATCTCATGTTTGTGTCATTTTTACTTTTACATTAAACAAAAAGTTATTTATGTCATTTCCCAACCAAAGTGGCTCCATGGGGTCCCCAAGTTGACCCATGTATTGTCTTGGTCGTCCATGACACATACAATGACGGTAGGACATGTGTCACGCTCATCTCATATTATTAAAACATCATTCTTACCTTAAACTACACTAATTACCTCTAATCGCGATTAAAAACTTATTAAGTTACTATTCACCAAAAAAATTATTTTAATTCCATTGAACCACAATTTACTTCTTAATTACAACCATGTATGTTGGATTTTTGAAAATCAAATCACAGAAGTGAAAAAGTTTCATTTAAACGAAAAATTAGTTTCTTTAACTACCACTTAGTGGTTTCATTATTCATCAAAAATTGAAGTTTTTCATAAAATACCAAAACTTAACCCCAAGCTATATTTGATATTCTGAATTCAAAAATGATGTCTATTTTACAAAATTCAAATCATATAATTCACATTAATTAATTTAAAAATTATTTCCCGCTGTCATGACAAATAGCGTGTTTTTATGGAACAATATGTATCAAAAGATTGACACTAGTTTAAGTCCAATTTCAAAATGAAATTGATTCCAATGATCACTATTGGATTAAATGGTAAACATATATTCTAATTTCACTTTGAAACCAATTCAAAAGATAATCTAATCATATAAATAAATTATATTAAAAAGAAGTTTTGAATTAAAATACAACATTTTTCACTATTCATTAAAAATGAACTTTATCGGAAAAATACCAAAAATTCACACAAAGTAAATTTTGATGTCCCAATCATAAAGAATAATTTTATTTTTACAAACATATCTTATAAAATTGTCAAAAGATAGATTTAAAAAATGGTTTTCTATTAAAAGGAATTAAAAAAATCTTTTAAAAAATATTAGTGTATTCCATGCTTAAGATTGGATTTATTTTCCTTTTAAACCTCTAAAACACTATCTAATTCATTAATAGACATAGATAAAAATATATATTATTCATTACATACTTGGGATGTTACATCCTGTCATTTGGCATCATCATCAGGAGAATTCTCTCACTTTGTCATCACTTCTCTTTATGCACCTTCTCCTTTACCAAAAGGGAAGGGAACATCGTGGCCCATCATCTAGAAGCCACTGTCCCATTCGACTCTAACCACCTCTGGTTGGACAATTTCCCTTCATGGATTTACAAATGTACTTATGCTGATTTTAGTCATTAATGTTTCATGTTTTAATAAAAAAAACTAGCTTCATGGATATAGGTAGGGATAAAGGGAAGCACCTAACTATGGGTGATTATTTATTTTTAAGATGGGGTTTTGGGATAAGATGACTAAGTCAATGCTTGGGATTTTATATATATATCTATTTTTGTGTTTTTGGTTTCCTTTTTATATTTAGTGTACTATTTTATGCTTGCTTCCATTACTTCCTATTTATATTTATGTTTCAACTCATGATATCGTCATCTAAATATGATATTGTATCAATTTATGTATTTCTATTATTATTAGATGGTTTATTTGCTATTATTTCTTATTTTTTATTTTTTCTATTTCATTGTTATTTATAGTTTTGATATACTCTGATAAGTATGGTATATCCTCTCCACCATACCACTATAAACCCTAAATGTTAGTCGGAAGCCTCTAACATACAGGGAGGTTCACTTGAGGCCATGTGGAATTCGTGTTTCAGTTACTTTTGAGTGAACCATGCCTTTGATTTCATAGAATTAAACTTCCCCATCCTTGATCCTGAGTCTGTTTAAGGTTTCAAATGACACTTCCTATTTTTTTCTTGAACATAGGTGATTTCTTTATTTCAATTTTGAGGAGAGTATTATGTAACTCCTCAAGAGATAATCATTCCTTCTCTTAAAAGTATGAAATATTTAGACCAAACATGTTCGGAAAAGTCCTTATTAAATTGTTGAAAATGTTTGAATCTTCCAAAGTATCACTAAATCCCCTAAAATTATTGACTATATAATTTAATATAGTGAATTAGTCATCAATTTTGTCTTTATTTATCATTTTCAAATCCTAAAACTTTTCTTTTAAATTTTTTAGATTGGATTCTTTAATTTTGACCATTATTTCAAATATATTCATAATCTTACCCCGTATCACCATATATATCTTGAGTCTAATTACTTTTCTATAAACATTATCAAGCATGGATGAAATAGTGGTATTTTTAGCCTATCCATGTACATTTAATTTTCTATTATCTATAAATTTCATGGTATAATCTCTCCAAATAGGTATAAGTCCAACTATAATAGCATCACTTATTTCTAAGAATAATAATAGAAGATCGTGGATTATCCTATTCTTCCTTCCATGAACTTTATTCCCCTAGAATATGGGAACAATAAAACTATTTATAGAATTATGATTCTCAATTTTCATCATTGATGGGATTAGATATCAAATTAAACATTGTTTTATTTAATACCAATTTAAGTGACCAGTTCAATTAAAGTACCAATGAAAAGTGGGTATGAATCAGTGGTAATGTTTTTATAGTATTTTTTAAATAATTAGCCTTTGAATTTTTAAGGTCTTAACATACTCACTTTAACAAACCCCTCAATTTTTATTTTGTTGTAATATAAAATTTACATCAAACAAGTGTTTTTTATACTATTTGATCTCAGTGTAGGTACCCACTTTTTACTAGATTCAAGAAGAGTTATGAGACCTATATTATCACAATATTTTTCAAGTGATTACAAGAGAGGATTAGTGTTCTTCCTTCAATATTTTATGGCTATCTATGCTTTTATGAGACAACAACATAATACATCCTTGAATAGTTATGGAGATATGGAAACTATAGGGTAATTGTTTATATTGGAACCATCAACCTTCCTTTTTCTAATTCTAAATGTGAATAATATATTAAGGGAATTTTAATTTATCTCTATATCAATGAATAATCTCTTCTTCCACATGCTCGGTTACTGATTAACAGAAAAATATAAACATAGAAACATAAAATCCATCACTCCTTCTTAATATTTATAAACACTCAATTTAATTATGAGATCATGAGAGAAAAAACAATTATTCTTCCATTTCAAATGAAGTCTTCCAGATGATCAAAAATTGATCTTTTTTCCTAAATGTAGATGAAATTATTTTCCCCATAATTGATTGAACTTATCTTCCCTTATCTCTTCGATATGACAGTTTACATTTGTTACATAGTACCAGCTTCTAAATTATATATATCCCTAATTTTATATATTTTAATAATTTTATATTCAAATATTTAGGTGAATAATTTTCCCATTTGAAAAATGGAAACACACTGTGAATTTTATAACTTCGATCTTTTAGTAAACCACATCTGAAAAAACCTCCAGGTTAATTGTGATAGGGAATTTAAAATATTTTCATTTGAAATTCACATAACTATCACTCCATGATATTATCATGTAACCTTAAATAATTACTTTATTTAATCATCGCTAGAAAAACAACATATTATACTCTATGTTTATAAGTCCATCGAAGAATCATCAGATTTGGGTGTCCCGGGAAATTTGGATAACTAGTATCCCTTTCGAACTTAGAAAATAAGTCTTTTGAAATTTCAACGAGTCTTAAAAAATATTGTAAATTATTAAAAAACTCAAAGTCTTACAAAATCTTCTAAAGTATTATGAAAGCTCATATTCTTATGAAATATTCTAAAGTAGTATATATTTTTCAAAAGTTTTCTTTATTTTTAAAAAAATTATTAAATCATACAAGTTATTATTTAATATGAAAAAGTATTATTAAATTTTCCATGATTATTATACAATAATAAAAATTATTAAATTATCTCCATGAGTCATATAATAATAAACAGATGAATCTTACACACTCATGCCTTTGGAAACTTCAATCTCTTTGAAGAGACTAATGAAATTCTCAAAAGTATTATGAAATTTAAAAATATTTTTTAAGAAAAGTTATTACATTTGAAAAATTATCACTATGATTTACAAACCTCTAAATTTTATATATTATGGACCTTTCTTATAACTTTGGTATCATTCATATCCAATAATCAAATTATATTAAGAAAATTTAGTATAATGAAAAAACATTCTTAAACACCTTCTAATGATTTATTCTAATTCATGAAAATAAAATGAAATATTATTCAAAAACACCATTGGATTTTTCAATTATAATCTAGGTTTATCTATTAAAAAAACTATCATAGTTATACATACCAAAATGATTATGAAATTTAATACATAAAATACTTTGAATAATAATGATAAAGGAAAATAGAAAACCTTGTTTTGTTTAAGTTGTAGTTAAATAATCAAAAAGGTAATGTCCATGGATTCTAGATATGATATATTATTCACACATTATAGGATACTTAATATTACTAAAGGGTGTTCAAAAGATAAAGGAATTATCAGGGTCTTTTGGAAATGATGGGTCACATAAAATCAAAGGATTTGGATTGATAGTGGCTGAAAAGATAAGCTTAATACCAATAACACTTTATATGTTGATGGGTTGTAACATAATTTATTAAGTATATATCTTCCATTTGATGAAGGAAATGAATTTTTGTTCTGTAAATATGGGTTCTTAATGAAGAGGTCAAATGATAGATGTGTATTGATAAGAGGGAAATAAACTAGGGGGAAAATTTTTAGGTAGGTGATATAGAAAATTCATAATACCTATAATTAAAGAAGGAAAACAAATTGACATCGAAGTCGCAGCCATCTTGTAAAAAAGACCATGAGAAAAATAAATCCAAGAGACAATGTTCATGATGTACCTATATAGAACAGAAATAAAAAATAGATGTGATCTATCTTTCAAAATAGTAATATTATTAATTCTCCATGCAATAAATTGTATAATCATTAATCTTAACTGATGCATCTCATTTATTATAAAATTTATGTTCTTTTGATGAAGAAAATTAAAAATGTATATAATTGACATGTTTCATAAATAGAAGACTTTTCTCATATTAGATGCACTACTTTCATCAAGAATAAGATAGAGGCTATAAAAATGTTCATGATTTTGGGAACAAATGATGAGAAGGAATGTGGTTTTTCATTGAAGAAAATATGGATAGATGATGGTTCTAAATATACAAGTGGAATATTTTAAAGATTATCATGAGAGGCATAGTATTTACCATGAACTCAGTGAAACATGCACACTAAAACAAAATGGTGTTAATAAATAGAATAATAGAATTTTTTTATAGATAGCTCTTAATAGGTTGATTGATCATAATACTTAAATATATTATTAGAAATAATAAATTTCTAAAATAATTCATATTAAAAACCATTGTTTGTATTTAAAATATCATATATTCTAAATTAGGGGATTTATTATAAGAATCCTCTAATTTTGAAATATATAAGGGTTTTTGGATGAACATATATTATCAAATTAAAAGGTGAAAATCATGGGAAGGCTGAGCAGAGAGTATTTGATGGTATCTTCCAATGTTATCCTCTAAATATAATAGAATACCATTGTTTCAATACAGTGATAGGAATAATTTTAGATACAACTAATTTAAAGGTACTTTAATATTAAAATAACTTAATCACACATCATGTATAATGTTTCATACGTGAATATGAAGTAGTTTTTCTTAGAAGTGGGATGATGTTTCTAAAATTAATGAGAATTCATAAGAATTTCATGTGTTAGATGAGGATTTAGAAATTTAAAGTGATGAATAAAAAATTTTATTATCTCATCCAATGTTATTAAATTATGTGGATGTCTAAAATATCATTCCTTAAAAATTAAAATAAGTTAAAACTAGAATAACTTTCAGGACTTCAACACATAACTCATAATTTTCTCAATTTTAACCAAGAGATGTGAAATATGTTTTAGAGCATCAAGATTGGGTTGATGATGTAAATGATGAGTTAGATCAAATAAATACGAATGAAACATGGTATTTATTACCAAATCCAATATATAATAATATTATTGGACAAATCTTGGTTTTCCGTAACAGGTTAATTTAAAGAGGATATGTTGTAATAAATAAGGCAAGACATGTGTTAAAAGGGTATTCGTAACACCCTAACTCCAGTAACCCAAATCCAAAGGATATATTAGTAAATTAGTAAAAGATCTTTGAGATATCATCTTAAAGTAATGAATATTTTAATATTATTTAGAGGTTAAATACATAAACAATTTTCATATTGCATTTTAAAACATGAAATACAACTTGAAATTTTATTGTGAACTTTATTATTTCTTTTAGTATAACCCTAAAATCAATAATAGTTCCCTTCTTGATATCTTAGAGAAAGGAAAACATAATAAAGGGTGACATTAGATTCTTGTTAAGGTAAATCATACAACATAAGATAACCTATAATAAATAAAGTATACATATTATGTAATATATAAACAATAATCAAATGTATCAAATAACTACAATCATAACGGGGAATATATCCATGAATGACATGAAAACATAAATAATCACATGTATGGAAATATCTAGTTTCAAAATGATATAATTAATAATTTCAAACATTATTATCTTACTAAAAAAGCCTCATTCCAAGATATATTACATAAATAGGTTATCATGACCTACCCCATAGGGGTCCATGCCACAACTCCCTAAGCCCACCTCTAATAGTCCATGGGCTGGTGAATAACACTGAGTATGCATATAACTAACATGGGAGGCATTTTTGTAGTACCTGTACGCACACACACATATCCAAGCCCACAAATGATCAAATGTAAAAACACTAAGAAAAAAAATTCATTCAAACCGCTATAACCTACAACCTGAGTATAAAAATGAATGTTTTGGAAAGTAAACAGGGGTAGAATACAACCCCGCCCAAAAAGAAGGTCTGTAAACAAGTTCCTAAAACTCATTCGTAGAAAACCCTACTTGAAGGCAAGATACTGGGGCTACACTATGAAGTTTTAGAAACACCATGGTCTATCTGACATCACAAGGCTCTGTCCAATCCTGGACCACCCCAAACTCTATCGAAAGGTCGCTTGTATGCACAAGACATGACATGTGGAAGTAAATCCTGTGTATGGGTGAGTATAATAATACTCAGTAGGACACCCTAAAATCACAAACATTATATAAAGGAAGGTACTGTTATCTCTACACAAGTATATATCTACATCATATAAAAATAATATCTAGATATACTCAAAACATACCACACAGCCTAGGGTAAGTCACAACCACCACATACCACCACTAGGGATTCAGATCAACGATTCTAAAAATCACTCATCCGGGAGAACACACTCCTGAGCTTGATAGAAATTATGATGTTTGTCTGATAAGTAATATTCATAGGAAATCATCATGAGAGATATATGTTGAAATATATGAAGATATATGATACTTCAGATGAGGATCATAGTCAATGTCATGGGTTGATACCAACAGCCCTATCCGGATTGACCCGCTAAGTAGAGGATTGATGCCTGATGAAGTTTCCCATGCCAATACTGATGAATCTACCTAGGGCACAAAAAATGAATCGAAGATCCACTCTGTGCCTTTCATGGGATTACAACAACTCTATCATGGAATTTTTGTTGAAGGGATCATACTCCTGTGAGTAGGAAAAAAATACCAAAAAACTATTAGGTAAATGATAAAGGGAATAAAACCTAATGAAATCCATTCAATATATGTTAGAAGAGGGAATCAATTCACATAGAAAAGAGAGGTTACACGGTGAGTAGTAGTCACACTCATTGTACCCCTTGACCATTGGTACTACCCATGTAAATAGTTCATGTCAATTGAAATATATCCAATTTAAAACCCACCATTGGTATCGTAAGTATTTTCTTGCTGTAAGGGTACCAACATCATTGATGTCTCATTAATTAGACAGACGGTTTGAAAGTTATGATATTTTTTGTGAAAAGGGTCTGAACAAGGCCTGGTCTATGTCCAACCCAACCTGGTTTGGCTGACCCAACCCAGTCTAGCCCAGTACACAATCACACAAGACCACAACCCATTGGTCCACCATTCCCAGCCCGCTGGGCCACTTGGCACGTCCCTATTCCTCTGATTTGGACTACACGCACCCGTGCTGGCTATCCCCTACATGTCGTCCACCCCAAACACAACACCACTGGTCCCATGGTTCTATGTCACATCCCACACAGTAGTCCTACCACTTCCACTCACCCTACACACTCCCCCAAACCTTGTCCTTGTTATCATCGTGGGCTCCCATGCGGCCCCTCCATGTCACGTTCCTCCTCCACTAGTGGCTTTTCGTCCACATGGACCGCGCTGCCGCTCACCTAGACTGACTGGATCTTCCACCACTATGTGTCTCTACATGCACCATCATGTGACCTAATCCTATAAAAAATGTTTCATGCCATTGTCTTCACACCTTCACTGCATTGTCACAATGTCGTATCTTCAATCTCATATCGTTGTGCTGTGAAACAAAAGCATAATGATCATTTGTTTCAAACCCATGAAGAAAGAAAAAAATGTGAAGAACATTGGTGGATAAAAGAACATGGAAAAAAATAAGGAACAAACCTCATTCATTTCTCATTCTGTCCTCAATCCAGTCTGTAAGATTGATCACAATAGAAAATCAAATCTCTAAACAAATCAACCCTGATAATAAATCTCGTAAATATAATACCAACCCACAATACACACGACCTATGAATCAATCCATGTATTGATTGATTCATGTTATTTTTAGGAATAATGAACAAGGATGAAGTCAAATTAAAACTCATTCCCTGACTCATGTTGGAACAGTCATTAACAGAGAGAGAAGTTATGTCGTCGTAGTTCGTCCATCCCTGATCCACCAAATTTGAGGTCGTGTTGATCTGTTGATCTTATATCCAAGTTCCATTTTTCATTCAACAAATGGATACTACATAGGTTCTATCTCTAGTTTATTAAAAGAATCACAAGGTTATTTTTATAACCATATAATCTTGAAAATCCCTTAAAAAAGGAAATAGTTGCGTCGAATAAAAATATTTCTATTAAAATATTTTTATTCCTGTTATGTCCAAAAACTATTTTTCATAGTCAACCAATACATTCCAATGTTAGGTCATGCCTAGGGTAAAATTTCTGCTTTGAATACAATGGTACTCTTATATTTCGGATCTGGGAACCCATTTAGAAGTTATTCCACTTTTTTAGTAAAACCACTCATGCATTCTATTTAAAGGTTAATATTTTATAAACATTTATTTCAGGCACAATGGTTCTAAAAATCACACACAATCTTCATGCCTAGTCTTGAAATAATTCTATATAATATTTAAAATAACAAATAGGAAAATATAGGACATTACATTCTCCCCATCATAGCGATTCACATCCCTAAAAATCTAAAAACAAGGCTGCTCAAAAAGATGTGGGTACTGTGCATGAATCTGAGCCTCCCGCTCCAAAAGGATATCTTGGAGATTTCTGTGCTTCCACTAAAAATGCACAAAGGGATTCTCTTTCCCATGAAGGATCATCTCCTACCAGTCCTCAATCTCTACCAGGTACTCATAAAAAGGCTCTCCATCCTCAATGTCCAGCTCCCCTTTGTCAGTGACGTGCGATGGGGAATGCACGTACCGCCTTAGCTACGACATGTAGAAGAAATCGTGTACCCGAAGCAATTTTGGGGGTAGATTGAAGAGGTATGTCACCTCTAAAACTATACATTGTTCCTGAAAAGGTCTGATGAACCTCAGAGATGAAATTTTTCCCTGGCCAAATCTTTGTAACCCACGTTGAGATGAGACCTGATAGAACACAAGGTTTTCCTCCTAAAACTGTAGAGGCCTGCATCTCTTTTTGGAATGTGAATTCTACTAGATCTTGGAAGTCTTCATGCACTCTTGGATGATCTTAACCTTCTCTGTAGTATCTCACACTAACTCTGGGCCCATGAGTGTTGACTCTCCTATGTCAATCTAGAAAATAAATGACCTCTAGGGTCACCTGTATAGAGTCTCGAATGGTTCCATACCAATGGTGGAGTGGTAGATATCGTTGTATGAAAACTCCACTAGTGGTAGGTGATCCTCCCAACTACGACTGAATTCCAAGATGCATTCCCACAACATGTCCTCCAGAACCTGAATATTCCTCTCTGTCTGGCCATCCATATGGGGATGAAATGTCATGATCAAGTGTAACTAAGTCCCAAACACCTCTTATAATCCCTTCCACAACCAGGATGTGAAATAAACATCATGATTTGAAAAAATCTCTGATGTCAGTTCATGGAGACAAACTATCTTCTTCATGTAGAGGCACCCCAAGCTCTCTATAAAACTATGCTCCCAAAAAGGTAAGGTGTGGGCCAACTTGGTGAGTCAGTCAACAATCAATCTGATTGTATTGTGTCCCTAGGACATGCATGGTAAACCCATCATGAATTCCATAGATATCTCATCCCACTTCAACTATAGAACCTCAAGGGATTGAGCTAATCTTGCTGGAACCTGGTGCTCAGCCTTCACCTGCTGGCATGTAAGGCATCAAGAAACAAACTCTACCAATTCCTTCTTCATACCAAACCACCAAAACTAATGTCATAAGTCCCAGTACATATATTTTACAACATGATGTACCACCAAAGGGGATGGGTG
Organism: Viscum album; assembly: GCA_963277665.1. Taxonomy (NCBI): domain Eukaryota; kingdom Viridiplantae; phylum Streptophyta; class Magnoliopsida; order Santalales; family Viscaceae; genus Viscum; species Viscum album. Next base: position 198,687,679 of record OY728164.1, read on the forward strand.
AAACTCCCTCAAAACCACATCTCGCAACACCACTGGTATAATTTTCCATCTTATGAATATAACGGAATGCTCCCCACCTTTAGAATATCCATCAAGAGCATTCCGTATAGATAACTGAGCACATAAATTCTCATATTTGGTATCCCTAAGAGGTGCCTCCCTAACTCACTATAAGAGTGTAGGTGTAATGACCATCAGCTACATGTAATTGTTCCCTTCTCTATCAATGAGTGATAAGTACAACAAGTCCAACTACTTTAACACCTCATCCCACAACTATGAACTCGATATCCTACTGAGAGAGTCTTCCACTACATTCCCCTTAACAGGATTATAGATGATATCAAAGTTGTAATCTTGTAATAACTTTATACACCAGCTCTATATTCTGTTCAGATCCTTTTAAGAGAAGATATACTTGAGACTCTTATGATCAGAGTTGATGAGAAACTACTCGCCCATTAGGTTGTCTTGTCACATCTTCAACACGAATACTACCACTAATAACTCAATATCATGGGTCGCATAGTTCTACTCATGTGGTATCAAATGGTATGGAATATAGGCAATCACTACTTTCCTATGAGTCAGAACACAACCCAAACTAGTTCCAGATGAATCAAAGAACACTATGTACTCAACACCATACTATTATAATCTAATGAAATAAGATCTCATCAAACTCTTCCTCAACTACTGAAAATCAGGTTGGAACTTCTCTATCCACACTAAAGTCTTTCCATTAAGGTCAAATTTTTCATAGGTGCTGATATCCTAGATAATTCATGGATGAATCTCTGGTAATATCTAGTAAGACCGTAGAAGCTTTGCACCTCCATTACGATCCTAGGTGGCTCCCATTCTAACAATACCTCAACCTTGTATGGGTCCACTATTAGTCCATCTACTGAGATAACATGTCCTAGAAAGGTGATCTCCTGAATCCAAAACTTCTACCTAAAGAGTTTCCAATAAAACTAATGCTCTCGGTCTACGTCCAAAACCCTCCTTAAGTGTCTCATGTGCTCCTCCTCAGATGCTCAGTACAATAGGATACCATCGATTAAGACTACTAGAAACCATATAAGTAGGGTTGGAAGATATGGTTCCTGAGTCCCATGAACATTGATGGTCATACATCATGCCAAAAGGAAGCAAAAAGTGCTCATAATGACTACAGAGGTATCTTCCTGCTTCTTCCTCTGTCTCTACCTTGGTGGTCCATCCACTATAACCCTATTAGCAGCTCGGTGGGTTGGAAAATCTCAAGCGAGATGTCCCCTATCGTCACATGAGTACCACCGCCTATCTCTAGGATGACATGATCCACCCATTGATCCCTAAACTGTGGATCCTATGTCCTGGGACCTCCTCCTGAATCATCTCTCACATTTGAATCCCTAATTTTTGACATTAGCTACCTGATGTTGAGGTCTCTACACCTACCCGTCCTCTATTGACTATCACTGTTTGCCTTTACTCGACCTGGAAGCTATCTACCACCAAGGCCAGCACAATCACCCCAGTATAAGTATGAATTCTCATAGTTACAATATTGGCTTGGATGTCTCTATGCACACCTCACTATAAGTTCCAAGCCTAGAATAATTAACACCTAACCATATCCATCGAGTAACTGGAAAGGTTGGGGAACCTTGATGAATAATCTACTACTATCATACAACCCTACTATAGCTAAGGAAGCTTCTGTATATGAACAAATCTTAACATAAATGGTGATAAATCCTCCCTAAAGAAGAGCTTGAACCCCGTCAATGAGAGAGTCTCCTCATCATGAGTCTGAATAGATAGACTCCACCATCACCCTGTTGAGCCCTGCAGGAGGCTCACTTCCAATACCACCATCTGATCTATGGGTATCCTGACTAAAAAAAACTCAGTTCACTGCCTCAAGATAGTCCTTAGCTGTCTGAGGGTCAGGATCCCCTAAAAACCTCAGGGTTCTCTATCTTTGAAACTCATAATGTGTGATAATCCTATGCTCCTCATCTGCTAGTATTGCAGGTACCACAGATTTCTCCATAGGTGGAGGTACAGATAGTGCACCACCTTTAGGTAACATATGGGAAACCAGTCCATATACTAAATCATATTCACTAAGGGGGTCATTATCTTGATTGTGCTTCTAAATTCTAGCCAGTATGTGTCTTATAGGAATCTTGTAAGGAAACAAGATGTACCATGGTAAATGAGTATATCTAAATAACTGACACAAGAAGGACATGGAAAGCCGAATACATTCCTATATGATTCATGTACCATTATTTTCCTTGTAACTAGTGTTCTCATATACTGAGTCAAAAAGTAGGTTATCAGAGTCATGTGGTATGGATACATAGATCACTACACAATCACTGGAGTCTCTATCCTAAAAGCTATACTTGAAATACTAAACACTATCTCCACAAACCAATCTCAAAAACTCTCAATCCTAAGGTAGAATCGACCACCTATGATGAAACAATGTCAAAACCTATCCTAGGGGATCCCATGCCATTACTCCCCAATATCACCTCCAATAGGCTAGGGGCTAGTGACTAGCACCATGTAGCAATATCAAAAACAGGGGAGGCATTGCCTTAGTACTTGTATGCATGCACGATCTCTATGCACAAAAAAACTGAAATGTGAAAAAAAAAATTAAGTAAACAATGAATGAAGACTGCTATAACCCACAACCAAAGTACAACAATGAAAGTTACATAATGTAAATAGCTCTAGATTACAAGACCAACCAAAAATAAATTTGGTAAATAGGTTCCTGAAACTCACCCACAGAAAACCCTACCTGAATGAAAGGTAATGGGGTGACTATTGGAAGTTATAGGAAAACCACGGTCTATATGATCTCACAAGGCTTTTTCTAGTCCTATTCCACCCTGGTATCTATTGAAAGGTCGCTTGTCTACACAAGACATGACATGTGAGGGAAAAGCCCATATTGGGTTAAGTATTAGAATACTCAGTAGGACACCCTGAAACCAAAAAATAGTACACAAAGGAGGGTACTATAATCTATACACAAGCATATGTCTACAACATATAACATGAATATCTATATATACACAAAACATACAACATAGCCTTGGGTTAGTCACAACCACCGCATACCGACACTAGGGATTCAGCTTGAAGATTACCTGAAGCACTCATCTGGGAGAACACACTCCTGATTCTGATATCAATGATGATGCTTGTATAATAATTATTGGTCATCAGAAACCATCATGAGAGAGATACACTAAAATATCTGAAAAGATATGATACATAATATGAGGATCATAGCAAGGGCCATGAGGTGATACCAAAAACTCTATCTGTATTAACCTTCTAAGTAGAGGATCAACACTTGGTGAAGTTGGTCATGTAAATACTGAAGACTCTACCTAGGGAATGAAGAAGGAAAAAAGGATCCTCTTGAGTCCTCTTAGGGGATTCCAAAAACTCTATCCTAGAAATCCTGCTGAAGGGATCATACTTCTTTGAGTAAGTAACGATACATACAAATATTTAGGGAAATATTAAAGGGAACGAACCCTAACAAAAATCATCCAAGATATGGTGGGTGATGAAGTCAATTGACCTAGAAAAGAGAGGGTGCATGGTGAGTAGTAGTAACACTCGATGTACCCCATGACCTTGTGTACTCCCTATGTAAATATCCAATATCAATGGAAATATTTTCAAGTTAAAGATCAATATTGGTATCATAAGGGCCTTATTATTTCAAGGGACCCAACACCACTAAAAAATCATCAATCAGACACAAAATTTTAAATATATGTTCATTTTAGTGAAAGGGTTTGACTTGGTTCCGGTCATGGTCTGATCCAACCTACTGAACCCAACCCTACCCGCCATCCAACCCGACCTGCCGTCTAACCCAACCCAGTCTAGTCGGCCTATCCTGATTTGGCCCAACCCATTGGTTTGTCTTTCCTAGACCATTGGGATGCCTGGTGCAACCCGGTTATTTTGCTCTGGCTCGTACACACATTGGCCGACTGTCCGCCACACGCAGTCTGCACCAACTACATGCCCCCTGTTCTCTTGGTGTTGTTCCTCATCCCATGTGGCTGGCCCATTGCATCTTAATGACCCACATGCTCTGTCTTACTGAGACCTCTCTACCACCATAGGTTCTTACACGACCTTTCCCATGGCTCACTGTCCTCCTGGACCGCACCTCCGCTTGGCTAGACTGACCATAGCCATAGCCTCGTCCGCCATGGTGTGCCACATAATGCACCATCATGTGAACCATACAAGTCCAAAATTCATCACGCTATTATTGTCGTACCTTTGTTTCATCATCATGAGTTCAAATCTTTAATCTCATATTGTTCACCAGGAAATGAAGGCACAATGATCGTTTGTTTAAAAACACAAAGAATGCTAAGAATGTGAATAACATCATGGGAGGAAAGAACAGGGAACAACCCAAGTAATTAACCCCATTCATTTTTCATTCTTGTATCAATCCATTCCTTATGAATGATCAAAAAAGGAAATCAAATCTCTAAACAAATCAACACCGATAATAAATCCTTTAAATATAATCCCAACCTATAATACACACGACCCATGAATCAATTCGTTCATTGATTGATTCATGTTCATCATGGGAATAATGAATGGGGAAGATATAAATTTAAAAAAAATTCCCTACCTCAAGTTTGAAATATCGTTGATGGAGAGTGAAGTTGCGCCATCATCATTCATTGATCCTTGATCCAACGAATTTGAGGTTGCGATGATCCGTTGATCTTCGATCCATTTTCTCTTGTACATTCATTAGATGGATCCTCTATAGGTTCTCTCTCTCCAACATCTCGAAGTAATTATATGGTTATTGTGTTACCCTTGAATCTTGATAAGCCTAAAAAATGGAAATCAGTATGCCGAATAAAAATATTTTTATTAAAATATTTTTATTCCAGTTATTTCAAAAAACTACTTTTCACATTCAACCCATTCCAAAAAATGTACGGTCATGCCTAGGGTAAAATTGGTACTTTGAATGAAACGGTTCTCTCGGATTTTTGATCTGAGCCCCCATTTAGAATTTATTACACTTTATCATAAAAAATTCCCATTGATGCTATTCTAATATTTTTCAAACTTTTATTCCATGAACACTGGTCCTCAGTGTCACATGTTGTATCCACACATGTTCTCAAAATAATCTCATATAATATTTAAAATAATAGATGGAGAATCTTGGACATTACATAGGTAAGACGTATTCCAAATAACCAAACTACATTGTCACATGAGACCAACCAATACATAGAGAGGATACAAAGGACCCTAACCATCACTTAATTAGTTTAATACATTAATTATATGAAATAAATGAATAAAACTTAAATACATAAACAACATAATCATTCATATTAAAAAAAATTAGCACATGAAACATTAATAAATTTCTCATTAAATCACTAGATAAACATGATTATAATGCATCCATAAAAATATTGTTGATGGTATAAATATATTATATCACCATTAAATCATAAGGTTCAAAAAAGGATGTTGAAATTGATGAAAATAATTTTAAAAGATCACTAGAACATTTCTTCAGAATAATACCCTTTTCATTTTCAAATCACCTATTTAAAATCAAAAAAAAATATAGAATATTTGGGAAAAAATTATTTGAAAATGACCATAGAATCATGTAAATTAAGCTTCAATGTAAATAGTAGTATTGGTGGTGTTAAAAAATTTATATTAAATGTTAATAAAATTATGTTTAAACCTTTGGTAAAAATCCACTCATTCAGAAAATGAAAATAAGATTACTTTTAAAACCTTTTATAGAAATTAAAATATGGGTAAAAATTAATTTAGTAAATCGTTTTATAATATTAAAATTTTCTTTAAAACACTTGAAATAAATAAATTTTCATAGAAGAAAAATATTCCCTACTGAATAGAAAAAAAGTCAAATTTCCATAAAAATATTCTTTTAGAATAATGAGTACTTTGAAAGTGTAAAATGAAAGGAAACAATAAAAATTTATATAAATAACCAAATTATAAATATATTATAATATTTTATTGATATATGTCGTATAATTTCATCATCCTAAATTAAAGCAAAAACAATATTGTTAAAATGTGAGATTGTAACATAAAACTCTTACCTTGGGTCTGACATGATACACAAGTGATTTCAACCTCATATATAATAAATTTAAATTTATTATAAATATATAATAAAATAAAATTAAGACCTATAATACCCAACATGTTTTAAATATAACAAATTATCAAATATTCATTAATAATATTTTATGATTATCAATATTTTGGGTGTTAAATGCTTTATTTTTCATGTATGTTTCGATTTGATGGTTATGGTCCTTCAATATTGATCATGGTTCCATCACCTCTAAAATGTTAATAATGATATGAATAGAATATATATTTATTATAAACATATTAATAATAATTAATAAAATTTATAGATAGAAAAAATGAATTACACTGATTATGTAAATTATATTATGTACGTACACATGAATACTGCTCACATTTCTTAAAAAAAGAAAAAATAAATAAATAATGTTTTATCATTAAAGAATATTAATTATATTATAAATATTATGTATATTTAATAAATAAATCATTATATCTATCAATTTTATCTGGTGATGGAAAATTAATAATATCACTACATGGACATGGTAGTCCATGCAAATGCACGAGCGATACTTTAATTTTCTATTTGATTAAAAAGATGTGGAAAATGTTTGTCCCATAATAAATACAAAATTTAATTATTTTTATGTTACTAGATTAATTATTTTATTAAGGATATAATATATTTATAGTAAGTATAAAAAGAAATAAACTTTAAATTAGTCTGGTAAGATGATTACCTCTTCTTCAAGAGACCTCATTTGTCTTACACATTATGCCTTATTAAGATAGTCTTAGGGTTAGAAAAGAAGGTAAATAATTCATTAAATGAATATACAAAGGATTTGGGGTAGATATTGGATGATATAGATGGATAGATTTTTGTGAATAAGGTTGTATAAGAGGCTCCCTTTTATAAGTGAGGGGAGGGACACACATAGAATTACATAAAATATTTAAATAATATAAAGTCATTTTCATGAAAAAGTGGCACCAAATGTATACTAATTTGAATTTAAGATAATATAAGGTATAAATATCTTTAAAAATTAAAATTTATATAATTTTCATTTTCATTTTTACCCTTATCTTTTACTTTATCCTCTAGGTAAATCCTTTTAACCTTAACGATGGTAACAAATTTTTACTAGTTTTACTATTTATTATGGAAAAATATTATGTTCAATTTTTTTACTAAGATTAATTATGATGATTAAAAATATATAATCCATTTTATAAGATTAAATTTCTATAATTGGTAATAATTACTTTTAACAGTTTTTCATAATATGCCACAAATCCCATTTTTAGAAAAATATTTGTTTTGATAATAAAAACCATTTTTCAGAAATATCAAATATAATGTTAATTATAATATAATTAATTATTTTAAATAAAATAATATGTATTTTAATTTCAAAAATAATAAAAAACTAAATTATCCTTGTAAATACTTGATTAAGATAGAAGATCAAAAAAATCTTTTATTTGAACAAAAACATTTATTAGATTTCTAAAATGCTAAGCATATATATATAACTTAAATATTATATTTTTATAATAATTACATTAATTAGTAAATCTATATTTTTTATATAATTTTTTCATAAAATTTTATATCATTTTTATATCATTTTAATGTCATAAAAAGTATTGTTTTTGTAAAATTGGTATTTTCACTATTCTCCCAAAAAAACTATTTCAAAAAATTTTAAAAAATCCCCCTATAATAATTTTGATATTATAAAATCTAGAATTAAATTAATTTAATGAAACTAAATTTATATAATCTGGTAATTTATGCTTTAATATTATTCTTTAATAAATATATATGCATTATCCTATCATTTATTTAGTAAGAAAAGCTTGCTATAATTGAATCTCTGGTGTTACATTCTTCTACCCTTTAAAAGTATCATCCTAAAAAATTATATAATATCATATCATTAACATGTGTACATAGTTATTTATCATGACATATTTAGGTTACCATGTTTCATATTCTATTTTATGATTTCCCCAAATTACCTTTACCAATCAAGTCATCTGATCCTCCCACACTTGTTCTATAATGTCAAGAATTAGGATAGGCTCTTTATATGTAGACAAATTTGGTTCTAGTTATATTTCCTCAATATTGATAACTTTCATTGGTTTTGGCATGTACTTCCTCATTAATGAGACATGTAACACATCATGATCTTTAGAGAGGCTAGCTGGGATTTCCAAACGATAATCCACAAATCTAATTATTTAGAGAATTTCAAATGGCCTGATATTCCTAGGACTTAGTTTCCATTTATTTTTAAAATTATAACACCATTCTATGAATATACCATTAAGAAAACATGATCTCCCAATTTAAATTATAAATACATCATTGATATATTGAAATAAATTTTTTATCTAATTTTAGATGAATTAATATGATTATGAATTTTTTTTACTTTTGTTGTTTTCTCTTCAATGAGATCTAGCCATAAAAACTACCTTTCACCAAATTTTTTCCATAAAGTTGGAGTATAACACCTAATTATGTAAAATTATTCACACAGTTCTATTTTAATGATTTAATATAATATATTATTATATGAAAATACCACCAATGATATATATTAATCTTTCATACCTTAAAATTTAATTGAGTTGGACCTAAAAACCTCATCAAATGTATAAATAGTCCATTTAGAATTCCCATAAGTTTGAGGTTAATTGGTATTTATCAAATGTATCTTGGTGTCAATGAACTTTTTAAAGAATCTTTTATAATTTCAATGTAAACTATGTATCATGATTGGATACAATGAAAAGATATACACCATGAAGTTTCAGAAATTCATTAATATAGAGTCATGTGAGAAACTTAAGAGTTAGATATTACCTTATAGAGATTAAATGTGAATACCTGGATAGGTGATGAATAATAACTCATATGGAATCATTATTCCTAGGATTATTTGGAAATTTGGTGACAAATTCCATAGTAATATAAACCCATTTAAATATAGAAATAGATAGATGTTTTATTATTCCTTTAGTATATTTTATTTTATCCTTTAACTATTGAAAGACCAAGAATCTTGATTCATAACATGAAATTTCCCATTTTATATTATCCCTCCAAATATTTTCCTCTAAATACCATAATAGTTCAGTGCTACCTGGATGTGTTGATAAATTTGAGCTATAATATTTATCTACTAATTCTATTTTTGGATGAGGCATGGATATAACTCATAAACTCATTCTAAATATCAATATACATTCTTAATATATGAAGTCTACAAAAATACCATCATTCACTAATACTATTTTCTTTTAAATATTATTATTACCATGCTAGGAAGTTTTTATTTTCTCTATAAGGATGGTTTTTTTAATAATTTTGAATATATGTGATTTTTCCCTTCCATAATGATTCTCATATCAAACTTTTATAAATAAATTAATATATGATCTTTTTAGATCCTAATTTTTTTCTAAACTCCATGGTATTTACATCTCATTCCATTAGACACCTAATTTGCATTCCTATGATGGTGGCGAATTGATAAATCATACTCCATGAATAGTTCTAACCATGTCATTTGCTTCATGTTGATATATTTCATTGAGAAGATGCATTTAAATCTTTTTTATCTATATATATTTTATATCTTGCACTAAAAATATAATTCCACCTTATCTTTAATGTAATGATTATAACATCCAACTAAATATAAAGGATAGGATAATTCTTGTTCATGAATATTTAAATACCTTTAGGATTGGGAATCAACTATATAATTCTGTATAAGGAAACCACAGACTTATTTCTTTGATGCAACACTATATACCATAAATCCATACCGCACTAATAGTAAATTAAATATTGGTGCATTGAACATTATTCTCTTAAATTCTTCAAAACTATATTTGCATTCATTTGACGATATAAACTTAACTACATTATATATCAATTTATTTAATAGCTTATATACTCGAGTAAAATTTTGAAAGAATTCATAAATTGTAACCTACTAATCCAAGGAAAATACTTACCTGAATTATATTTGTTTTCATCTTCCATTACATCCCTTCCTTTCACTTTTAAGAATCAATATATATTACGTATTTAAACGCAGCATGACCATGAAAATAAACATCCTAAATCTAGAATTCACATTTACTAAATTTTCTATAAAACGATTTTTCTATAATATTATTAATATCAATTAAAAAATTACTATTAGGATCATTCTGTCATTTAGAGTATACTAAGATATCATTGATAAATGTCACCATGAATTATCAAGATAATCCTTGAATACTTTTTCCGTCACATACATAGAAACTGATAGTGCATTGGTCAATCCAAAGGGAATTAATATAAGTTAATAATTTCAATATTGTGTAGAAAGTACCATATTTGGAATATATTACTTCTTTAATTATAGTTTATTATTCCAAAAATTTTGATCAATCTTTGAAAAATATTTAGATCCTTGTGTTTGATCAAACACTTCAACAATACAGGGAAAATGATACTTATTAATTGTAATAATGGCATTGATTTCTATGGAATATATGGAAAAAATCATAAACCCATCTTTCTTATTAACAAAAAGAATCAGGGCTTCCCGTGGTAAAACACTAGGTCATATAAATCTATTTTCAAAAAAAATGTTGTCATTTATTTAGTTACCCTAATTCTAATATCGTTATCCAATAAATATTCATAGATATCGGTTTTTCATCAGAGATGAGATCAATGCAAAAATCAATTTCATTCTTAGGTGGATGTTTAGGTTTTTGTTTAAGAAACAAATAAATTTATTCTTAAAATATAGTTACACACTCTATTATAAGGATACATTTCTCATTTATAGGTTGGGTCAAAACATCTCTAAGAATTTTATTATGTATACATAATAGAGGTGAATCCAGACATGATTCAAAGGATTTATTCTCTCCACATAAGATAAGTGATTCCATTTCTCCATAAAAATTATAATATTATTCTCTCAGTATCAATTTTTCATATTATAATTTGAAATCAAATCCATACCAAGGATTAAATCAAATTTGACCATAGGTATAAGAAAATGTTTTCAAATAAGGTATGTATATATGTCATGATAGGAAAAAACTAACATATCCTTATTACAATAATATTTCCACTACGACTTTTTATTTAAAAATCCCTTATTAAGGTTCTAGGGAAATGTCTTAATTTCATTGAAAACATAGAATATATAAAAGGGTTCAAATATCCAAAATCAAATAAATATTTAGCTAAATTTGAGATTGTAATAAAAATTCCGAACACTACATCTTCATGAACTTCTACATTAGATTTAGTGATCACATAATCTTAGCTTTGATCCCTTAGACTTTTAAAAGGAAAAATCCCTTGATGGTTGGGTAGTTTATTCAAATAGTTCCCTATCTTCTTATAGTTGAAGCACTTGACATTGGTTGATTCTTTATTTCTCTTTAAATAAAAATCATGAAGGCCTTTTAACAACACCTGAAGAAAACTCTCATTCCCAACAGGATTATTCCATGGTGTTTCTTTATAAAGTTATTACAATTTAGAAATTACACCCTTCCCTTCTTCACTTTTATCATATTTGTTTTTTAGATTTCACATATAGATTCTTGTTTTCTTATTTTCCATGTAAATCATAAGACTTGTTGAATTATTTCTCTATCATCATGGATCTTGATATTGTATCCACATATAATAAAAATGATTGAGAGAATAATTCCCTTCAAAGGCTAGTATTTTCCCATAAAATAAGATATCAATCATAATTCTTGAATTACACACATAATCTATAGAATGGGTTTATAACCTTTTAAATTTATATTTATATTCGGAAGCATTTTCCCATTTATTTTTCTTCAGATTGAGGAATTTTCCATCCATATCAACATATTTCCCATGAAGGAAATATTTTTTAATGAATACCTCTTTGAATTTATTCTACTCCATAATATTTATTTTCTATAACTCCTTAATGTTCTAGATCTATTACCACAATTGATCAGAATCCCACTTAAAACCATGTACTTCCCTGATACCTTTCTCTCTTTTACTACTTACTAAAGTGAGAAATATCTTCTATGGGGACTTGATTCTTTTTTCAGCTACTAGTGGATTATTATTCTCATTTAATGATAGATATAGATGTCACATGAAACGGAACAACATTTTTTCACCATATTAGGTATTAGAAAGTTTCTCTATATAACCAGTTTATTAATCATTACCTAAGTCAGGTGCCACAATATAGTTATAATTTGTTTAGTTCTAGGTCTAGACTCATATCTAATTTCATTTTATTTTCTAGTATGTAAATCCCTATATAGATGTTATTCATTTATATTTTTTTCATTCCTTCCCCCATGATTCATTTATAAATAATGGAATATACTGTATTATTACATAACATTATGAATTTTAATTTATATTATATAATTATAAATTTGGTATGACACTTAATAGAAATTGAAAACTACTTCATAGATAATCTCAAGATCATAAGCTTGGAATCTTTTGGAATATATTTAAATCATAAAAATATTTTCAAATCATTCATAATATTTTTTAAAGAGAATGTGAATCAACTAAATAATATCCCCAAATAGTGTCTATCCATGTGTGTATTCTTAGTCCAACTCATTCTGGACTATGTGAATATTTATTGGATACTTAAACAAACACTTTCAGGGTGTTTACCCATTGGTGGGTCTATTCCACAACCGAATACACATTCCAATATCTATACATGGATGTAATTCCTATAAAACTATAAAATATTTTCCTCACCAAAACATTATGTCATCAAATCAATGTTTTCCTAAATATATATTTAAATAATTATGTTAATGTTACTTCAAAACCAATTATAACACCCCAGATCTAGTAACTCAATGCTGGTAGTTATCTTACTAAATTTTCCCTAGATACAATACATCACATCCCAAAGTGTTAAAAAGTTGAAAATTCTTGAATGACTAGATACATAAATTATTCTAACATTAAATTTGAAAACATAAAATAGAACATAAAATTAAAGTGAGAATGTTTTTATTTTTTCTAGTATATCCCAAAAATAAACTATAGACATCTTATTGATATCATGGACAAATTAAAAGATAATAAATGGTGATATTAGATTCTAAGTAAAAGAAAGAATATAAGAGAAGGTATCATATAATAAAAAAAGCATGAATAATATGACAGATATTAACAATAATAAAATTTAACAAATATATAATATCATAAAAGAGGGAATATAACTATGAGTGACATAATAACACAAATAATCACATGGATAACAAAAAATAGTTTCCTAATGATAGAATTTATAATTTTAGACAACATAATATTAGCATCAATGCCTTATGCCAAGTATCTTATATACATTGTTAATGTGTACCACACAAACTCAAACTAACTTTCATTAGGGGAACTATCAACACATTAAGGGGTGATAAAGAGCACCACCAGTCACTTACTATATCCAATTCATTCATTATATGTAATAAATGAATAAAAATTCAATACATATTTTTTATAATAATTCTTATTGGAAAACTATAATTCTAAATGTTAATATTTCCACAATAAATCACTAATTAACATTGAACATATGTAATTAAGAGTAATATGGTGTATGAAATCATTGTATTATATCCCTATTAAATTATAATATTGATAAAATGTTTTTTACAAAGATGAAAATAATTTTAAAAGATCACAATAATATTTATGGAGGAAAATTATCACGACCCAACCCTAGTCGGGCTCGAGCCGCAACTACCCCAAGCCCGCCTCCATATCCCAGGGGCTGGCGACCAGTGCCGAAGGCACAATAACTTGGGGAGGCCTTTGCCTAAGTACCTATACACACACACGCAACACACTCAGTGAAAAAGTGCAGAGTAAAAGAGAAATTACAAGTAAATAAAATGGAAACTGCTATAAATAAACTTCAAGTGCATTGACCTATAACAGTACAAAGCAAGTGCTGAAAGTAACTAAAAAAGAAAAGGGGTAAAACAAGTACGCAACTAGAAAAGTGCCGCAAACCGGCAACAGGTAAAAAAAAGGAAAACAGCTGGAAGGGTCCCCCACCTAGAACCCGACTCCGACCACCGCACGTGGTCCACACTCCTGAACTCCTAAGCTCCACTAAAGTCACGACCAACTTGTCTATCATCTGTAAGGTCACACCAAGTGTAGGCAAAGCCCAAGTAGGGGTGAGTATAAAAATACTCAGTAGGATACCCCGAAGGCTCTAGGGAGCAACAAAGGAGGTACCAAAGGGTGAGCAGTAGAGCGAATAGGGAAAAGTAAAGGAGTACAACTGAAAGTGTAGTAAAGAGTACAGCAAAGGGTACAGCTCAACCCAACAATAGGAAAGAAGGTAGACTCGTCCAGACACAAGGAGCTAGAAATGGTGAAAAGATGACCTTCCTGTCAAGTCTTCACTACCTATAGCGGAAGATTAGACTCATCCAACCACGAGAAGCTAGACACGAAAATCACGTGGCATACCCCACGTGTCTTCGCCTCTCCTGGAAGGAGAGTAACCAAACCCAAGAAGTGGGTACTGTAACAAGGTATATACAAATACATGTGCTCAATAAGAAGCCCGAACAAGATTGTAAGGGGATCTCCATCCCGTAGATCATCCCAAGAAAGTGAGTCACCAATAGTCCCAGAAGTAAACACCATCGATGCTCAGCATCCCGCACGTCTGCCCCGAACTACAAGTCAAGGTCTCAATCACCGCAGCTCGACACTATCCGCTTTGGGCGGCATTGACTCGCCCGCACGACTTTAGTTAGCTTCACAAGGATGCATCTTGGTGGGGAAAGCGCCCCTCGTAATTCAGAGTTCCGGGTTAAGTCAAACCACCCCTCTTCACTGCCCCGCAGTCGAGAGGTCTCCTCAATGTCAAAGTCGTTCCATCACCAATCCGTACAACCAAGGGTCCCGCTCCAGTGACCACAGAGGAATGCCACAGACTAGCCTAGTAGAAAGGTCTGAGTCTGGAATGTCAATGAGTGACCCACTGCCCAGCCCTACTGGAGGGTAAAACAAAATAACATATCAGATGACCCACTGCCCACCCCTACTGGAGGGTAAAACATAATAAGATATCGGGTGACCCACTGCCTAGCCTTACTGGTGGGTAAAACATAATACATCATCAGGTGACCCACTACCTAGCCTAGCTGGAGGGTTGACCTATAAGAAGTCGACGAGTGACCCACTACCTAGCCCTGCTGGAGGGTAAACCCTGAACAAGAAGACAGGCGACCCACTGCCCAGCCCTGCTGGAGGGTAGACCCTCAAGAGTCGTCGGGTGACGAACTGCCTAGTCTCTGTTAGAGGGTAAACCCTGAACAAATCGACAGGCGACCCACTGCCCAGCCCTGCTGAAGGGTAGACCTGAAACAAGACGACGGGCGACCCACTACCTAGCCCTGTTAAAGGGTAGACCTTCAAGTGTCGTCGGGTGACCCACTGCCTAGTCTCTGCTAGAGGGCAAACCCTGAGAATTCGATGAGTAACCCACTGCCCAGTCCCGCTGGAGGGTAAACCCAAAACTGCTCTGGCCATCCCTACTGGATGATACAACACTGGCCAAATGAATGCAGAGTGGGTATCGAGCAACCATCCGACTCGGAAAAAAGACCAGGGGAAACCTCTCAACCTAGCGGACCTAAAACATCGAGCATAGAGCCAGGGGAAAAACTCAACCCCACTAGTCAACAAACAAGAACCGAGGGACCCTCTACGTCGTGACAGGTCAAAGGTATGCAAAGAAGAACACGGCACGCACCTGGGGCCCACACGACGTGTCGCCCCAAGTTAACCCCAACCAAGTGCACAAACGTTCTTGGGTACAACATCAACATGTACCTCCTAGTGTTCCTGTAAACTCCCAGAGTATGCCACATTCCATCCCAAAGTCTATTGTGCACACGGCACCCAACGTCAACTCGAAGGCGTAACGTAACAACTCCAACCTGACACCTCAACGGCTGAGGCATAGTCAACCACATCTCTTTAAAAACCAACCTCACTCTCCTAGGAGTGCACGCGATCACACCCCAAAGGTCAACTACAAACACAGTAGAAGAACCGCCACCGGGGTACCTTTCATATTTCCACATTTAATAAGATCGCGCAAGGGGATCCGCATAGCCAAACAGATCATACCGTTGTAATCCTCACAGAAAAAACATGCGAGTTAGACTACTTACTCATCTGAAATGGATATCCGACGGAAAAGTCACCAACACCGCCTCATGCACGAACGGCGTCCCGTGATCCCGAGCCTCGGCCCCGAAAACAGTCGGGCACGTCGCACCATTGTGATCCCCTCAGAAATACACGTAAAAAGCACTACTCACAGGAGTGCAACGGATATCTGGAGAAAAAGGTGCATTCTGGTGCACCACACACGAGCGGTGCTTCGTGGGACCCGCAACCCGGTCCCGAAACACAATAAACGGATCACACCATTGCGATCCTCTCGAGAAAGTACAAAAGTTTGGCTAACCACTCATCTGAATCAGACACCTGGTGAGGGAGTTGGAATTCACCGTCAACTCCCAAAAGGGCCCACGTGGGGCCCGCACCTCCGTTCATAATTAAAGTTGGCGGATTGCGCCATTACAATTCCCTCAGAAAAACACCAATAATCGACTACTTGCACGCCCCAAACAGATGTCTGGTGAGAAAGGTGCCAAACGCTGCTCGCAGCTCAAAGGACGGGTCGTGGGGCCCACGCCTCAACTCTGGTCTCAATGACAGAAATTGTCTTGGAAAACTCCTCCTCGGTGTTAGGGTCGCAACGACAATGATGGCGAGAAAAACGAACTCCAAACGTGTCCGCGCTGCCCAAAACAAAAATCCCCAGGATAGCGTCAATCCCCTCGATGTGTGTGTCGTGCCACCGAAGCCCCCGTCTCGGGAACTATTATTTCCTCAGACCATCTCAATAATACCAACTTGTTGTTAGGTCTGCGCTGCCGTAGACGGCGCTCAAAATGGACCCCCGTACCTCGAAATGCGGGCGTCCAAATATTTTAAAGGTGGGGGGGGAACCCCTTGGGCCGGCCCGGCCCAGTCCGGCCGGTCCGCCCAGCTCGAGCCGACCCACTCCGGTCGGCCCACTGGGACCGCGGCCCCGCCGCCTGGGCCCGGCCCAGCCGGACCCATGGCCCGCCATCTCCCATGGGACTCGCGCTGCACGCGTGTTGCTCCATCGACCGGTCAGCTGGCCGGTCGCGTCCATGCAGAGACCCGCCAACGGCGTGTCTCGGTCTCCCCGCGGGGTCGCAGCGCGGCCCCGGTTTTCCCCCCTCGCTGGCGCCCTGCCGGCGAGCCCGAGCCACCCCACACCGGCGAGGTGCCGCCCGGCCGACCGAAGGGTCAGCCTCCTCCACCGCCACCGAGCCTTCCACCTGCCGGAGCCACCGCCTGGAGCCGCTCCGCCGCCGGAGCTCGCCGGAAACCGGCCTTGTGGCCGGAAAACTTCATAGGACCACCAGAAAAAATATGGTGGTCGAAAATTCGATCCGGATAGCATTACAGAAAGATCATAACAGAATCTACGCAACTATTGTCTTGGATCGAAGATCGGGCAGCATATCGACAATGAAAATTAAGACGAACATAGTGCGGGAAATAAAACGAAACAAAAACGACTCATACCTCGCTGGGCTTCGCTCGGAACTTCGCGTCGATCTGCTGGCATTACCGCACCTCACCAGAGTCGCCTCGCCAGACCGCCTCGCTAGAGAGGCCTCACAAGAGATGGAGGACAAGGGAATCTTGGGGGAGAAGGAGAAGAAGAAGAGGGGAGGGGATGCGTTTAAGTAGAAAATACTTAAACGCCCGCCCGATAGCCCAGAAACCGAAATTTTGGTGGGGTCTGGATTAAGGTTCCCCTAGGCTAAAAACCATGCTCAGAGCACAAAGTAAGTCTCTGAATTTTAATCTGAGGCCCCGTTCAAAAGTTGCAACAACCGCACCCAAGGATGCCAAATTACAAAAATGCCCCTAGGGCCATTTTTCACAGACGGGTCGCGCCCTCAAAAATTACACCCCTCCTAGGGTAAACGGCACCCTCCGAACTTAATGGTGCCCTTGGTTTCCCAATCTGAGCCACCATTTAAGAGATACTTGAGTTTAACCATTAAATGCATAAATTAATTATTTAATTTATCCGTTTAAAGTTCCGAAAGTGAGCGAGGAGTCCAAAAATCCCGCGCCGACAAGTTTTATGTCATTCCAAGAATAAACACCCCATTCTGGATCCATCCGTACACTCAGATGTCTGATCCGGATAACTGTTTAGCAGTTATCCCATATATTTTGTGTTCATAGTGTGAACGCACTGCAAATTTAATTTCAGGCACACCAGGGCTCGAAATCGCACACCGTCTGAGGTCGCTGCTCTAGAATAATATCAATATTATTCCAAATTCCTTTGTAGCCAAAAACAGGGTTCTTAAATCATTCCCTCCTTCTATATTTTCATCCCCAAAAAGCAAAACCAGGGAATAACTCACGGTACTAAGCCCACACCTGGCTCTCCCGTACCCAGAAGAACTCTCGCACAACTCTGCACCACCGCACATAGACCAAAGGATTTGATCTATTCATGTGAGGTCTGCCCTCGCCGATGATGTGCATAGGAGCACGCACACTTCTTCTCGGGTGACTCACATGGGAGACGTCGTGCACCCACTCCAGACTTTGGGGTTAGGGCAAGGTGGTAGGGAACCTCGCCATCCCTTCGCACGGTCTCAAATGGCCCAAAGGCTCTCAGGGGTAGCTCACATCCCCGAAAAAACCTCTACGTCGCATGTCATGACTGGAATCACCACCCGCACCTAGAACAAGCCTGGTGATTCCCTCCTTCAGAAAATCCATATGGTGAAACACCCAAGGATATCTGGTCACGCAAGATTTTACCGTCGATGTCTCACAACCAAGCCTCTCTTACACGCTCAGAAAGCGATGGAGTCGACACCATAGACTAAATAAAAAGGTCATACACTTTTTTTCATACCAACACAGGGTTACACTGATGCCCCACGCCACCCTGGTAACACCTCAAGCAAGGAGTAGGGAGGAATGAATTCCACACACATAGTCTATCAATTATACTACAAGAAGTAGAAGAGATGTAGAGCGTACCTCTTATCACCTCATGCTCTGCAGGATCGTAGACATCCAAAGCTCTCGGCTATCCGCAGTCCCAACTGTCAGCTCTTGGAGCCTGTCGTGGACCGCCTAGTGGTGATGGGAAGATCTCGTAAAGTCGTCCCCCACTACCAACTCCTCCCGCTTCTTTGCTAGCACCACCTCTCTGGGTAATACTCTGATCATGGCGCTGCCTCTGTCGTGGTGGTGCACGTGCTGACTACTCGAAGCTCTTTGCATTCCTGGTCGGGTAGTCCTGTGCCATGTGACCTCGCTCATCGCAAGCATAGCACTGACTCTCTCCAGGCTACAATGGTGACCTCCGGTGCCACTTTGGTGTAAGACCACGCCCCTAAGTCCGGTTATCGGAAAGCCACCTATGTCGAGGTCCTGTTTGCCGACGCCCACTAGCTGTGGCAGACGTCTCGTCTCCAACGTGCATGTTGCCACCACCAACTCTACAACGTGACAAGAAGCTCTCTGTCACCAGCGCCTGCTCTAGCACCCCGACATATTTGGAAATGCCCAAGGGTACTATGATAGCATGAATCTCTCGACGGAGACCCTGATCAAACTTCTGTGGTCGGATGTTGTCATCATGGAACAAGTCCGGGTAAAATCATGCACAATCTACGAAACTAGCCGCGTACTCGGCCACTATCATCCCTCCCTACTGAAACTACAGGAGCTCTTGAATCTGAAAGGAGTTCAAGAAGGAGGGAAAAACTCCTCACGGAACAACAACTGAATGTCGCCCCATGAAAGCGTCGAATCATCAAGAAACTGAGTCACCAGACTCCACCAACACCGAGCTGCTCCATAAAAAAGGTTGGCTGCCAAATCCACTCTCTAATCTGCCAGCGTCTGCATAAGCCTGAAAAGGATAACCACTGTCTCTAGCCAAACCTCTACTACCTATGGGTCTAGCTCATGACTGAACCTCAGCGGTCTCTGCCACTGGAACTCATGGAGCACGCTCAACCTGCGTTCAAGCTCATCCTGCTCTGCTGAAGCTCTCTGCTACTCAATAGGTGGGGGTGCTACTACCGACCCACCCGAAGAAAGGGGCTCACATGATGGGTCCTGGACTATGGCCTCGTAGCTCACAGGGTCGTCGTCACGAACCAAAACAGGTAACCTGGCTGGTTGCCTTCGCGGAGAAATCTTGAATATTATCAAGGAGTGTCACGATCAAATGAGCATATATGTATATACCAATAACATAAATGATGGGGATCTGACTCAAGAAGGATAGTCAAAGACTCAATCCTATGTGATGCACAAACCAATTTTCCTTGCAACAAGTGTCTCAGCATGCCAAGTCGACAAGCGGGTTATCAAGGTCCTGGTGAATGAATACGTCAGTCACCGCACCATCACTGGACTCCCTGGTCTGAGAACCGCTCTCGAGACACGTTAACACTGTTGCCCTAAATCCCAACCAGTTCCTTTTATTTTAGGGACGTCCGAACAACATCCCAAGGAACGGACCACCTTTGATACTGCTTTCTCATGACCCAACCCTACCCAGGCTCGAGCCGCAACTACCCCAAGCCCACCTCCTTAGGACCGGGGTTGGCGACCAGCACCGAAGGCACAATAACTCAGGGAGGCCTTTTCCTAAGTACATGTACACACACACGCAGCACACTCAATGTAAAAGTGCAGAGTAAAAGAGAAAAGACAAGTAAAGTAAAAGTTCAACTGCTATAAATAAACCATGAGTGAATCGACCTCTAACAGTACAAAGCAAGTGCTGAAAGTAACTGAAAAAGAAAAGGGGAAAAACATGCACCTAACCAGAAATGTGCCACAACCCAGCAACAGGTAAACAAAAAGGAAAACAGCTGGAAGGGTCCCCCACCTGGAACCTGACTCCGACCACCGCACGTGGTCCATGCTCCTGAACTCCTAAGCTCCACTGAAGTCACGACCAACCTGTCCGTCGTCTGTAAGGGCGCACCAACTGCGGGAAAATCCCAAGCAGGGGTGCGTATAAAAATACTCAGTAGGATACCCTGAAGCCTTGAGGGAGCAAAAAAGGAGGTACCGAAGGGTGAGCAGTAGAGAGAATAGGGAAAAGTAAAGGAGTACAACCGAAAGTGCAGTAAATAGTGCAACAAAGAGTCCATCTCAACCCAACAAGAGGAAAGAAGGTAGATTCGTCCAGACACATGGAGCTAGAAATGGTGAGAAGATGAACTTCTCGTCGAGTCTTCGCTACCTATAGCAGGAGAGTAGACTCGTCCAACCATGAGAAGCTAGACACGGAAAGCACATGGCATACCCCACACGTCTTTTCCTCTCCTGGAAGGAGAGTAACCAAATCCAAGAAGTGGGTACTGGAACAAGGTATTTACAATTACATATGCTCAATAAGAAGCCCGAACAAGATTTTAAGGGGATCTCCATCCCGTAGCTCAGCCCAAGAAAGTGAGTCTCCAACAGTCCCAGAAGAAAACACAATTGATGCCCAGCATCCCACACGTCTGCCCCGAAATACAAGTTAAGGGCTCAATCACCGCACCTCGACACTATCCTCTTTGGACGGCACTGACTCGCCCGCATGGTTTTAGGTCGCGTCAGAAGGACGCGCCTGGGTGGGGAAAGCGCCCCTCGTACTTGAGAGTTCCGGGTTAAGTCAAACCACACCTCATAATTACCCCGCAGTCGAGAGGTCTCCTCAAAGTCAAAGTCATTCCATCACTGACCCGTACACCAAGGGTCCCTCTCCGATGATCATGGAGGAAAGCCACAGACTAGCCTAGTAGAAAGGTCTGAGTCTGGAATGTCAACGAGTGACCCACTGCCCAGCCCTGCTGGAGGGTAAAACATAATAAGATATCGGGTGACCCACTGTCTAGCCCTGCTCGAGGGTAAATCATAATAAGATATTGGGTGACCCACTGCCCAGCCCTGCTGGAGGGTAAAACATAATACATAATCAGCTGACCCACTGCCCAGCCCTTCTGGAGCGTTGACCTGGAATAAGCTGTCAGGCGACCCACTGCCCAGCCTAGCTGGAGGGTAGACCTAGAAGAAGTTGACGGGTGACCCACTGCCCAGCCTTGCTGGAGGGTTAACCCGAAACAAGACGACAGACGACCCACTGCCCAGCCCTGCTGGAGGGTAGACCCTCAAGAGTCGTCGGGTGACCCACTGCCTAGTCTCTGCTAGAGGGTAAACCCTGAACAAGTCGATGGGCAACCCAATGCCCAACCCTGCTAGAGGGTAGACCTAAAACAAGACAATAGGCGACCCACTGCCCAGCCCTACTGAAGGGTAGACCCCCAAGAGTTGTCGGGTGACCCACTGCCTAGTCCCTATTAGAGGGTAAACCCTGAGAAGTCGATGAGTAACCCATTTCCCAGCCCTGCTGGAGGGTAAACTCAGAACTGCTCTGGCCATCTCTACTGGATGATACAACACTAGCCAACCGAACGCAGAGTGGGTATCGCGCAACCATCCGACTCCGGAACAAGACCAGGGGAAACCGCTCAACCCTGCTGACCTAAAACAGCGAGCACAGAGCCGGGGGAAAAACTCAACCCCACTGGTCAACAAACGAGCACTGAGGGACCCTGTACATCACGAGAGGTCAAAGTTATGCAAAGCAGAACACAACACGCACATGGGTCCCACACGATGTGTGGCCCCAAGTTAACCCCAACCAAGTGCACAAATGTTCTTGGGTACAACATCCACATGTACCTCCCAGCGTTCCCGTATACTCCCAGAGTATTCAACGTTCCATCCCAAAGGCTATCGTGCACACGGTACCCAACGTCAATGTGAAGGCGTAACGTAACAACTCCAACCTGCCACCACAACGACTAAGGCACAGTCAACCACATCTCTTTGAACACCAACCTCACTCTCCTAGGAGTGCACACAATCACACACCAAAGGTCCGCTACAAACACGGTAGAAGAACCACCACTGGGGTACCTTTCATATTTCCACATTTAATAAGATCGTGCAAGAGGCTTCGCATAGCCAAACGGATCTTACCATTGTAATCCTCATAGAAAAACACGCGAGTTAGACTACTTACTCACCTCAAACGGATATCCGACGGAAAAGTCACTAACACCGCCTCATGCTCGAATGGCATACCGTGATCCCGAGCCTCAGTCCTGAAAACTGTCGGGCACGTCGCACCATTGCGATCCACTCAAAAAGACACGTCAAAAGCACTAATCACAGGAGTGCAATAGATATCCATAGAAAAAGGTTCATTATGTCGCACCGCACACGAGCAGTGCTTCATAGCACCCGCAACCCGGTCCCGAAACACAATGAACGGATCACACTATTCTGATCCTCTCGAGAAAGTACACAAGTTTGGCTAACCACTAGTCTGAATCGAACACCTGGTGAGGGAGTTGGAATTCACCGTCAACTCCCAAAACATCCCACGTGGGGCCCGCACCTCCGTGCAGAATTAAAGAGGACGGATTGCACCATTGCAATGACCTCGGAAAAACACCCAGTATCGACTGCTCGCATGCCCCAAACGTACGTCCGGTGAGAAAGGTGCCAAATGTTGCTCGCAGCTCAAAGGATGGGTCGTGGGAAACACGCTTCAACTCCGGTCTCAATGCCTGAAACCACCCTGGAAAACTCCGCCTTGGCGGCAGGGTCGCAACGCCACTGACGGCGTGCAAAACGGACTCTGGACGTGTCCGCGCCGCCCAAAATAAGAATCCCCTTGATAACGTCAATCCCCTCGACGTATGTGTCGCCCCACCGAAGCCCCCGTCTCGGGAACTATAATAGCCCAAGACCATATTAAAAAGACCGACTGGTTGTTAGGTCTGCGCTGCCGTAGACGGCGTTCAAAATGGATGCTCGTAGCTCGAAATGCGGGCGTCCAAATATTTTAAAGGGGGGGGACCCCATTGGGCCGGACCGGCCCGATCCGGCTGGTCCGCCCCGCTCCGGCCGGCCCGCTCCGGCCCGCCCGCTAGGACCGCAGCCCAGATGCCTGGGGCTGGCCCAGCCGGACCTGTGGGCCGCCGCACAGTGGCCCGCTGTCTCCCGCGGGACCCCTGCTGCGCGCGGGTCGCTCCATCGACCGGCCTGCTGGCTGGTTGCAGCCACGCGGAGACCTGCCAACGGCGGGTCTCGGTCTCCCAGCTGGGTCGCAGCGTGACCCCGGTTGTCCCCCCTCGTCGACGCCCTCGGCTGGCGCACTGCCGGCGGGCCCGAGCCGCCCCGCACCAGCGAGGTGTCGCCCGGCCGACCGAAGGGTCGGCCTCCTCCGCTGCCACCGAGCCCGCAGCCTGCCGGGGCCACCGCCTGGAGCCACTCTGCCGTCGGAGCTTGCCGGAAACCGGCCTAGTTCCCGGAAAACGTCAGAGGACTATCGGGAATGATCTGGTGGTCAAAAATTTGATCCGGATAGCAATCCAGAAATCTCAGAACAGGATCTACATAACTATGGGCTTGGATCGAAGATCGGGCAGCAAATCGACAATACAAATTAGGACAAACATGGTGCGGGAAATAAAACAAAACAAAACCGACTCCTACCTCGCTGGGCTTTTCCCGTAGCTTCGCGTCGATCCACCGGCATTACCGCACCTCGCCGGAGTCGCCTCATCGGACTGCCTCGCTAGAGCGGCCTCACCGGATATGGAGGAGTGGGGAAGCTTGGGGGGAGAAGGAGAAGAAGAAGACGGGAGGGGGTGCGTTTAAGTAGAAAATACTTAAATGCCCGCTAGATAGCCCCGAACCTGAAATTTCGGCGAGTCAGTATTAAGGCTCCCGTAGGCTAAAAACCACGCTCCGAGCGCAACGGGGGTCTCATAATTTTAATCAGAGGCCCTGTTCAAAAGTTGTAATAACTGCACCTGAGGCCGCCAAATTAAGAAAACGCCCCTAGGGTCATTTTTCACAGACGGGCCGCGCCCGCAAAACTTACACCCCCTTAGGGTAAACGGCATGCTCCGATCTCAACGGTTCCCTCAGTTTCCAAATCCGAGCCACCGTTGAAGAGATACTTGAGTTTAACCATTAAACACATAAATTAATTATTTAATTTATCCGTTTAACGTTCCGGAAGTGAGCGAGGGGTCCAAACGTCCCCTGCTGACAAGTTATATATCGTTCATAGGGTAAGCACCCCATTCTGGACCCATCCGTACACTCGGATCTCTGATCTGGATCACCGTTTAGGATTTATCCCATTTATTTGGCATTCTCAGTGTGAACGCACTTAAAATTTAATTCCGGACATACAGGGGCTCGGAATCACACGCCGTTTGAGGTCACTGCTCTGGAAAAATATCAAGAATATTTCAATTTCCTTTGTAGCCAAAAACAGGGTTCATAAAAAAATAACCTTTTCATTTTAAAATCACTTAAATAAAATCTAAAAAATTTCTGAATACTAGGAAAATAAATTTCTTTTAATGTTACTATGGAACATTGTAAATGAATATTCAAGGAATAGAATATTTATGATCATTGTAAAAGTCATTGATATGGTAAATGTCAAAACAATGATTTTTTTACACCTTTCATAAAAAGTTCATCACAAGAAAAATAAAAATACGATTCCATTTAAAATGTCGTATTGAAAGTCAAAAAGTTATTTAAATGAATTAAATAAATAATTTAATAATGATAAAATATTTCTTGAAAACACAAAAATGAAAATATGGACATTGAAGGAAATGATTCCCAACCGAATATAAATAAAAAATTGGTTTTCTTTAAAAAACTACTTTAAAATTTTGAGTACATAGAGAGAATATATTTTAACTAGACTAATGTTTTCCCTTTATTTATGTCCCTTACTGGTATTTTTATGTTAATTCTATGTTTTTAAATGCTTTTCATAAGGTAAAGGATGATTTGGGATGAGGATGAGGATAAGATGAGAATTATAATTATATTTCCCAAAAATAAAACATGATTTATTTTAAAAGGGTTTCCTTTGGTAGAAAAAAATGGATACTGATTGTAAGATTCCTCTTGTAATGTATGAATCTACTTTGTAATAGTTTCTCATAATTATCAAAAACTCTAAACCAAAATTATCTTTGGTAGATAAAGTGATTTATATTTTTAAAATAACTATAACAGTTACTATTTAAGGTCAGGTCCTAATAGTTGGTATCAGAATAAGGTTTAGACAACTTTAAAGATTATGATGTTTCCATTTAAGGTTTACTTAAGATCTATAGATATCATCATGGGGTTACATGTTTAATGATGACTATAAGTTCAAAGTCTTATACACCCATTTTTTGGTTTAAATTTATGGATTTCTAGGATATTAATGATAGTTTTTTGAAATTATATTTAGAAAGGTAATCGATTTAGTTTTTAAGGATTTGAAAAGTATTATAGGGTTTTTATGCATATTATCTTTAAAAATAATATTTTCATTTTAACATGTAATATTACATTTAATTTTTTAATTATATTTATTCTATATATTAAGGATTGTTTATCAAGATGGATGGAAAGTGACATTTCAAAACCTCATTATCCCTTTTAGATGATTTGATTACCACTATTATTGAAAAACATTGTTAAAATGATTTTGAAATATTTTAGAGTATTCAAATTACATGCAATAAACTATTTGAGTTATCTAACACCTTTTATTTTCTCCAAAAATATAATGGGTGATGGTATCTTTTTCATTTTATTTAAAATTCACAACTTTACCATCCCTCTTGAAAAGTGGAATTCCAAAAAGGACATGAGAAGTTACCCTCTAGAATTTTTTCATCATGTCAGAAGACAAATTGGAAATCAAAGAAATCATGATGTTTAGATTGAAGGTATGATTTATTTTCTAATTTAAAATTATTGAATATTTTTGAGTTAATATTTTTGAATCATAACGATATCATTTATATCATTTATTATAGGAATGAAGTATTAAGGAATAAGATGATGAAGCTTGATTAATTGTTTAATAATGAATTTTGATGAAGGATGTGGTTATGTATTTATTATTCAAATTTATAATAAAGTTGTATAATGGGAATCATGGATTTACTATGTACTTTTCAATAGTATGTTTTTATAAAAAATATGGAAACATATGATTGATGAAATCGATAACTTTGAAAAGTGGAGAAAATGTGATAATTTTTTGGAGACATTTAAAGATTTTTTATTAAAGTTTGAGTTCCATGTAACCCTTAAGTTTTTTATATTTAAAATTTTATTTTAGGAAAAATGATTTTTCTTTTAGTGGAAATATGTTTAAAGATATTGACAACATTTCTAATCTTTATGATCTTTGAATTTGGGGGAATTATGTGTTCTTACTTTTTTGGAAGAAAAATGAAAGCTATTAGATAACATTTAATGATAAATATATTATATTTATTTTGAGGATATTTTTAACATCTCTATAATTTTATAAGGATTTTATTAATATAGTATTATAAATGTACAACCCCTAAGATGGGGGATAACTCATCTTGTCCAGATAGTCCATGGGGATTGAACCCACAACTGAAGGGTAAAAAGGGTATATTACCTACCACTAGCCTACGCGATATATTAGTTATTATGAAAATTAGTTTTTAAAAATTTCTAATAGATAAATCTTAAGTTCATTTTGGGATGATGTTTTTTATCATATTGAAAACCCTGGGATTAGAAATTCATTTGGGGATTAAGTGATTAATGTTATTTTATAAGAAATTCCCTATTTTGGGAACCTTATATGATTAAGGTAAATAGAATAATATAGGATTTTATTTTATAAATAAATGATGAATTATATTTTTGATTAACATATCGTTTAAAGTTATTTGGGTAATTTGTTGAAATTATTATGTGAATAGTGAAATTACATTTTAGTATGAGATTTTAAGATTGTTTGATATTATTTGAATATGAATATTAAATTTATATTCAAAGATTTAGTGATCAAATACTTCTGATTTTTGGTTTTCAAATTTTAGTCTATATTATTTCTCTAATTTTAAGGATATTTTTTTATTGATTGATTTATGTTGAACTTTGGGTTTTTACAATTGAATTTTGGATAATAAAATAATTTTTCATCCTATAAAGATTTATTATTTTTCTAAAATTAAATTATCGTGTACTAACCATTTTGGTTTTGGTTAATTAAAAAATGTTAGGGATATATAGTTATATTTTATGAATTTTTTGATCCGTATAATTTTATTCTAATGCTTTAGGTTTGAAAATCATCTTTAATACTCATAGTTTGGAGAAAATATGAGATTACGGTGGAAATAAATTAAAGAATAAAATTATACTTATAAATTAGATATGTTTCAGTATTTTATTAGTATATATAGAAAAATAATTCCCTAATTTTAGGAAAATTGTTTTTAACAAAATATTTTATACGATTACTTTTCAAACCTATAAATAAATGACCATTTAATCCATCATAGAATATAGTTTTATGAGGTTTAACTTTCTCATGACCATATTCTCTATCACCCTCTATCATTCTGTGAGCGTTATATTTTCTATTCAATGTATATGTTTTCTACATGGAAATAAATTATGTTTTATCTTGTGTGACCTTCGTACATTCATTTTTCTCCTTTTAAAAGAAAGCCTTATTGATAATTTTTATGATGTTGAATTTCAACAAGGTATTTTGAAAAGTAAAACCCATGGTATTTTGGTCCCAAGTTAAAATTCAAAGGAATAAATTTATTAAAGGGGGGAATTTAAAATCATAAGATTTTAAAATGAAACACTATGTTCAATATCATGCATGATATGTCACATCGAACTTAAAAAAATGACTAAATAATATTATTTGAATGTGTTAGTTGTTACCTAGACACTATAATGGTGGTAATTAATTAGTTTAACTAAATAATGAAAATATAGTATAAATATGCTTATAAACATAATTCATTTATTACAAATTAACTTGAAATTAAAATAAAACCATTTAAATATAATGTAAATGTTTATATGAAAAATATATATGTATGTACCAAAAGAATTTTATATTAATAAATTAAATTAATCAGTATTAGAGAATGATATTAATTAAATTTATATAATATATATAAGAAATTAAATATTTTTTAATTTAACCAATATATTTTATAGGCTTAAAATAAGTATGAATCCAATTTTAAGCATAAAAACTATTTTTTTTTTCAAAAAGATAATTTTGTCCCTTTTTAATGATTTATATGATTTAAAACTAAATTTTGACACTTTTATAAAAAAAATTTGAAAAAAAATATAAAAAAATAATAATATCAAATTTATATTAGGTTTATTTTTTTTATTTTCCTGATAATATACATTTTTTAATGAATGGTTGAAAATACTGTATTTAATTGAAAAATGACTATTCATATAAATAACTTATAATGATAAAATATATTTTTAATTAGTTATAAAGTATAATTACTTCAATTATACATCATTCAATCCAATTTTAGTAATTTTAATCATTTTCATAGTGAAATTGGATATAAAAACATTTTTTATTTTTAACTTTTTCACTTTAAAAATTTGCTTTCCTATTGCGTCTGTGGGATTAATTTTAAATATAATTTTTTCAATTTTTTGAATTTAATTTGATATAATAATTCCATATTTGGAATAAAAATTTACAAATTATTTTTTTAGTTTAATTTAATTTTTAATCATAAAATATTTACCGTGATAAAAAAATTATCACATTAAAGGAAAAACAATGAAATAGGTTAAAGTTAAAAGATAAAGGCCTAAAATACCATAAAACCACAACATTTAATTGGTTTATTAGGTATTTATATACCCTAAATTGACTTTAAAACATTAATTCTCAAGAAAAATCTTGGAAAATTAATTCCCCATCAATGTGATTGGATTTAATTAAAAATAATCAGTATTTAATCAATTAAAACCACTCGTCCTCAAGTATAAATACCACCCTTCACCACTCCATTTATCCCCACAATCCATGGAGCCCTTGAAATATATTCCAAAACATCTACTACTCATAATCTCCACATCCAACATCTACTGTTATCACCCAAAGTCCAAATACAAGGCCCTTAAGGGGTTCCTTAAGGCGGTAATATTCAAGAGGTAATTTTCTCAAAGCACCTCTATTATTTTCTATTCTTAATATATTTTTCCCTTACTTAATTCATCCATAATGGAATCATAACTACAAAATCATGTATATACTGGAGTTTTCTGTATCAAATGTAATATCCCATATCCATTTTACTTCTCATCTCTTCTTAGTCAAACAAACAAAACCATTATCCAAATTGTGGTGTTTTACTATATCCATTAATAATGTTTTTTATTTTTCCATTACCTCCTTAATGGACGGTCATAAGTATTATTATGGTTAAATAATATTTTAATAGTTATATTATAACCAATTTAATTTTTTATAACTAACATATAAATATAATATAAAATTAAAAAAGTAATTCGTGAGCTTCAGAAAAATCACCAAAATTAACTAAACATTTATCATTAACGTTTTATCAATTGAATCATCCCCAAAAAATAAAAAATTTGATATACGGTGCCATTTATACTTATTTAATTTAATTAAAACTATTTAATTCCACTTATGTGGTTGTAATACCATTTTAAAAGAACATCCCAAATTATACACAAATGAACTAATTATGAAACCATGGAAGGATCACACATGAAACCAATACAATTATAAAATATTATTAACGAATGGTTTATAATATATCATAAAAATATCATATAAGGTATTATAGATATTAATATTTTTATTTAATGAGTTAATAAATTTATTTAAACCATTATACATGAGTTTAGAGTTTTCACCACTAAAGAGAAGCGTAGGGTAAGGGGTTTCCTAACTTAGTTTTCATTCATTGGGTTATACATCTACTTCCTTAATTTTATTATAAAAATATTATGTGTGGAATAAATTTTTGTTGATTTATATTTTATTTACACTTATCTTTTTTTGTATATAGTTTTTTTTGACATAATCAACCCAAGTATTAATTTTCACCTTAATGATACAAACTTTGTAAGGGTTTTCTCATCTTGCATTTTTACTTCTATAAGATATATTCTTTATTCCCCGGCAATTTTCTTTTTTTGGTGTATATATTTCCCTTTTATATATAATATCATGAATCTCATTATCTTAATGGTATTAAATGTTTCATTTCATAATGATTACTTTGATGGTGCATGTAGTTTGACTCATTACAAATTTTAAGGGAATCTTAACCCAATTTCCATTCTTTGGGTTAAACTTCTACTTCTTGATTTTGTAACGATAATATTAATTATAAAATGAATTTTGAATATATTATATTGTATTTTATCTTTTTTAATTTGAATATAAAGATAATATACATATTTATTTATTTTATATAAACTCACTTCACTGATATGATATTTATAAGTGAATTTCTTTTAAAATTTACTATTTTAAAGTTACCCTTTAAAATCACATTTTATTCCATGTCCATGTTTTTTAATATTATTTAAAAAAAATTACTATTCTACTATGATTTTTGAATGTAATTTCTATTCATTTTTTACTTTTTAAAAAATATTTTGAATGTATTATTTTTTTTCATTTTTTGAAATATGTTCTTTGTGAATTTTCTAAAAAAAATATAGAAGAAATTTTTTTAACTTACATGGAATAGGAAGATTTTTCTACTATATAAATCCTTAATTATTTAAATATTACATTTAATGTTTATATGGTTATTTTGAAATAAATATTTTTTATTTTATAATTGTGAAGGTTTTCTAAAAATATGTGATTTACAAATAAAAGAGTTATTTTTCTTAAGAATATTTTTTAATAAAAGTGTACATATTTATGATTATTTTATATTTCTTGGATAGTTTTTATAAATATGGTTGGTTGCGTGATAAACTAATTATGTTTGTTACGTGATAAACCAATTATGGTTGGTTTCATGATAAACCAATAATGGTTGGTTCCATGATAAACCAATGATATGTGATTCTGTAATAAACCATGGGTGTGTGGTTATGTTATATCATTCAATGAATTGGGTATTTTAGAGTAGGAGGAAGGCTATATTGCTAATTCCATTTAAAAGAGAGAGATATAAAATTATTTCTTAAGTTACCAAATTTTATTTTATATGCTTGAAAATGATTTTTTCATTAAAATAAATTGATTTTCAACAGGTATGATATTGATCTTTTTGAAAAGATTATTCCTTTTTGAAATAGAATAGGTATGTTTTTATGAAAAAAAATTATGGATTTTCACTAGACAAACATTTTCCATTTAGTTATGTCCCTTAGTGATATTTTTATACTCATCCAATGTTTTCAAATATTTTTCATAGGGAAATGATGATTAGGAATTGGGATAAGGATTAGTTCAGAATTTTTAAGATAAGTCATGAAAATAAAACATGTTTTATTTTAAAAGGGTTTAATTTAGTGTAAAAATATATATACATAGTATAAGAGTCCAATTTTATTGTATGGGTTTACATTGTAATAGTTTTTAGTAATTCTCTAAAACTCTAAACCAACATGATATTTGGGAAAATAAAGTTATTTATTATTTTAAAATAACTATATTATGTATTATTTATGGTAAATTCCTTACAAATAGAGTAACCACTAAACGTGGAACATGTTAACCAAGTATTAGCCTCTCATCATTTCTTGATTCTTCAAAAAAGACTGACCAAGAAAATGAATACATTACATGTCATTAATTTATCTGATAATTACATCACATTTCACTTATCTATGTAGTTTCACACAATAATTTGAAACAACTAAGTATGGCCATGAATTTACTCACAATAATTCAATGAAGTGAAAATGTCCTTAAATTTTCATACACATGGAAAAATCCCATATTGGTTGAACTAAAACTAATAACATGATTATCAACATACCCAAAAATCCCGAATTAACTATGTTTATATGTTTCATTACATAATTATGGTATAAAAGTATTAATATTATCATGTTACGTATCTTAATAACCTCATGTAATAAGTGTTTTTAATAAGTATACACCCCTAATTATATCGATGAACGTGTGACATTCAATGAGATAAACTTTATTGGATCAATACAACTAATAATTCTCTACTTATTAGCTCAAGAATATATTCTTTATATATTATATACAACCCTTTATATGGGATAGAAAAATATATTCAAGATAACCTCTACATATCATCACAACCAATAATACGTTATGACGATCATTGGTAAGGGACAACCCAATGTTTATACATTGAGGGAATATTTATTATTCTGTTGTTTGTATAATGTAAAGTTACAGCAAAATTAAATGAATTATAATTATATATTTCCTTTATTATAATTACATGATAGGTTTACAACCATTAAAACCAATCTATTAAAAGATTCTACATATATTACATGTTGTTATTAAAAAAACTGACATTACATTCATATATAATTCATGTAACATTCCTATGTGACCATATGGTAAATTACTCCCACTAACCTCTTAGTGAGTGAAATTTACAAAGAAATATACTTTAAAAAATAGAGAAACATAGGAATACTATTCTTTAAGTTCAAATATTTAAACATATATTCAAACTTCTTCACTTCATAACATCAAATGTTATAATGATTTCTTCTCTTTTCTACTCAGAACTCTATCTATGTAAAACATCATAATCCTTGGAACCCATTCCATCAAGGTTTTTCCTTTAAAAATTTTATAAATAATGTAACTATATATATTATCACTCTACTATAACATCCTAAACACTTTTAGGATAAAGTGACATACACATCATTATGGTAACAAATGAAATTATTTATATTTATTTTTAGCTCCATACCCTAAACTCTTTTAGGACACCAATTGAAACACTTTTTGGGGTGGCTAGTATAATCCATTATGGAATTATGAGGTTCAATTGTTATGGTGACTAAATATAACTCTTTAAATGTTTATTTAATATCACATTTCCAAAAATTCATTACAATATTAATTGAAGAAGGACGTAAACTTAAACTACAAAAATATTTAATTTTTTAATTAAGAATATATCTAATATCATATATACTCTAACTAGCCTCTTAAACATCATATTCTCTATGAAATATCTTTCTAAGACTCAACATAAACTACTTTGTGTTTTAGGAAATAAAATTTATTTACTTTTAGAAGAAATGTTTAATAGATAAAGAATTGTTTCAATATATCATTTGGAATTCTATGTGTTTAGATAACTTTCTTGAAAAAAAACAATTTATTTATTCAAATATACCGCTACATAGGGGGGTCACATTCCATCATATTTTTAAAAATAGATATATAAAAAATTTTATCCATATCCTCTTCTAAAAATATGTTACAAAATACAAAATATCACAAACCTGCTGTATCCAATTAATCTCCTCATTTTGTTCATAATAACTCTTTTATAACACCCCCTAGCATTTAAGCGATGTGAGAAGAAGATACACTAACTTTACTTAGATTCATCTAATCTTTGACACATTCCATTATAATTAAATTTTTGATGCATAAATTGTTTACTTCATCACATAAATGCAAAATATAAGCTCTTTTAAATTGTTCCTATGATTATGAACTCTAGTATATCTACAACACCTTTAAAAAAATAGTCATTATCACATACCCTTCAAAAAATTACAATCAATTTCTATAACATTAATACATGACTTGCATAATCCATGAAGTTCCCAAACCCCTTTAGGTATTATAGATTATCTCATGATATGAAATAATTAATCCTTCATGATAATCACCTCAAGTTTAAAATAACCATAACTGGAAACTTGATAAAATATTATTAGACTTTATAATGTTATCTCTTCAAATTTTTAATGTTTACCTCCTTGTGTTGTCTATAATAAACCAGAACTTAAACATAATTTTCCAAGCAAATCTATTCTCAAAAAATTATAATATCATGTAAACATTAATTAAATTCATTCATCTTGTTAGAACATTCTATATATGAAAATAGAATTAATTCCTTAACCTGAATAATCTATATGTGAATTATTCAGACTTTCCATAGTCTCTAGTGCCTTTGAAACCATAAATGAATCATTCTATGATTCTATAATCATCTGAGAATTATTGTTGAACAATTTCAAAAAATGGTTTTTTGGGAAGAAACTATTATAACACATAGAATATTTATATTACTCAAGATCATTTCCTAAGATACAAGTCCAAATATTTTCTTACTTTAAGCTTCTAATTTCAAGGATTAATTATAAATTTTAGTTTTATGTTGCTGATTCGTTTATCTACAACAGCGAAAAGTATCACATGCATATCATTATTTTTTATCTTCTCATTATGGATGATTAATTATAGTACTACCACTAAAATTTATAACCCTATATATCATATCCATTTAGTTATCCAAGATCCATATTTAACTAATAAATGAACTCGTTATGTCATAAAACTCATTACATTAGTTATTTAGGGAGGAAATTTTCTCAATCACAACATTTTTTATTCTTATATACTTGAGAGAATATCTATTTATCCAAATCCATCATATGGATTCACTCAACACAATTCCTATGATATCTCAACCCTTGGGGTTTCCTAGCTAAGTGTAACCTACATAAAGAACAATAAACAATATAACCAAATACAATATAGTGGGACCCATATTTTGAATGAAACTACCTAACAAGACAATCTAGATTCACTTGTTATTTTCATTCCATACACAAGATAATCTATGGACACTTAGTCTTGGCATTAAAATACCCAATTAGATGATCATAGTCTTGAAAAATGTTTCTTTTCAAGGAATCTCACACTTAGAATTTTGGAGGTTTCTTTTAAATTATCTCCAATTTTATATAAATTCTATGAATATTAAATTCATGATTATTAAATCTTATTTAATCATTTTCTTTTCATTTTTTATTCCCTATTGTATATGAATTATTTTTATGATTTAATATTGTATTCCCTATTAAAACCCCTAAATTAATGTGTTCATGCCACATTAATGTGTAACTCCTTACACTACCCCCAAGTTTCTATTATTCACCTAAAAAAAGAAGTCAAGTAAATTCATACATAAATAAATTAATAATATATATAAGTTATATGAATGATTCATATAAATTTATAGAATTATATGAGATTGGAAATCTCTAGATGAGTATTTATGGAGTTACAGATAGCTAACTCTGTTAACTTTAATAACCATGGTAAGCCTCTAGGAAAGTAAGTAGTCTTACCCTATGTCCCTATACCTGAGGATACTTTACTCAAGATTGAATTCAATTCATGAAAACTCTAAAATCTAATATTCACAAACTATTCCCAATAACTATTATCATATTCATAACCAAATTTACAAATCATGTTCAAGGTAACTGTAAACTAAATTTTATGATATCAAACCTAGCATGATATTCAATGCTTTGTCCTAGAATAAATTAATCATATAATTGGTTTATAAAAATCATTCATATTTCATAAAAAATAACTAAACATGAATACCAAATAAACTTGACAAATAAATAAACAATGTTTTTTATTTTTCAAAATATTACACATTTTTAAACTATTCATGACTAAATTATAATTTTAAAAATTTTATAAATTATAAATAATATAAACATTTTATATTTATTCCAATATAAACCCCTAAATATTTTATACTATATTGAATTGATATGATATTTCATGAATTATAGAAATTTTATAATTAAATATCTATTATATAAACATTTTATATAATCTAAATATCATATATATTTTAATTTTATAAACACTTTATAAATCGAATCTTATTATTTATAAATAAAACTTTTATTTATATATTATAATCCTTACCATTTAATTTTTCAAATGATATTTTTAAATATTAACCTTTAATCTAGAGAAAAAAAATTTCATAAACATTTATTTAATTAATTATAATTAATTTATAATTAATTTATTTATTTATAATATCATTATAAATTAAAATATTCCAAAATAACTATTATTATTTTTTATAAAACTTTTATGAACTATAAAAAATTAATATATATATATATATATAATTATTAAAAAAATGTTTACCCTTAAGAAAAACCCATATTCTTTAGAAACGTGATCTCCTTCTACCCTTACATAGATAGTGTAGTGACCTCGACCCAACAACCCAGATCTTGTGCCTTACTTTATTATATTATAATGAGATACAAGGAATCACATATCTAAGGACCGAATTGTTTAGTAGTCTTGGTAACCTAGATACAAACATGATACACATATTGAATTTGATAACACAAATTAATAAAATATTTTGTTTTTTCAAATAAATTTCTTATCACTACCATATCCTTGGTTATCAAGAATAATACACTTCATGGATTCCTAATGAATGGAACAAAATAAGTGTGTGCTCGTATTCTCTGTTAGGGTTAAGTAATATGAAATATATAATTAATAAATAAAGATAATCAAAATAGAAAGGTAAAAAACTAAACTCCAATGGAATTCAGGTAATTATACTATCATGATAAAATAATGAATAATGAATATGGAAAGTTAAATAATTGAACACACATGTCATTTAATCAATAAAGTGAGAATGAAATTCTTCAAGAGATAATATCATTTTTAAAATCTCATAGATAATAATGACTAAATTATTAATGAAGGAATTGATTAATTATTATAAATCATGTCCCAAGAAAATTATTCCTCAACTATAAATAAATTTCACAAGATGGTTTAAAACTACTGGGTACAAAATCGTCTTGTTTGGATAACATATTTAAAACTTCAGGGTACAAACTCATCTAGTTTGGTAAACAGATTTATCTCATGAAACATGTTGATGAATTGAGGGGATATCTATAACCCAAACCCACACATATCTATATTTCCAAAATAAAATCTCATATATAAAATAATCAATTTAATTCATGAATAATTTATGTCATCATCAAATATCTGTATTGATTAAAAGATACGGATTTATCAATATTTACTTAATTAATCAAATAACATTCAAAGTAAACACCATATATAAAAATAGTATATGGTTTAGGAAATATTCAAATACATCATGTGATAAAATAGAAATTTAATATAAATTTAATTTATAATGAAAATTGAATGCAATAAAGTGATTGTTTCAAGATAAAGTAAACAATTGCACAAGAAAGTGAGATTTTACAATAACTATTACCACTTGAAAATTTAAATTCAAATACACTTTGATGAATGGATTAAAATTTAAACTTAAAATACCATGAATTACTATTTTATAATTATATTAAATTTCAAATTTGAGTTATATACACCACATAATAGTTAATTTGTGCATAATAACAAATAAGTCTCAATTGAATGTAAATTTAGACAAAATCCATTTCCTCATGATTCCTTTTGGTTTAACGTTATTTAACCTCGTGTATAGTGGTATTAAACATGTTATTAAATTATAATAAAACCATATTAACATTTATAACATCATATATGATCTTTTTATAACATATTACCACCCATTCATTAAAAATCATTCATTATTTTCACTATTTCATGTGTTAATTTATTTGTTTTCACAGGGGTGTGTTGTCATGAAATATTTTCTTCTTACTAATATTATATATTTTCATAATATAAAGAATAATTATAAGGGAATAATTATCATATTTATAAATTAATTATATTTTTATACTAGTCATAAATGATGGTTTGTATAAATTAAGTACAATACGAACAAGGAGACAGTAGGTTGTGCGTACTCATGAGTAATGTTTCCATTTTACAATAATCATTATTGAAATGTGGTAAGTAATATTGAATAATTAAAAAATTATAATTATGTAATAAATATCATAGTATTTCTTTAAATATATATATATATATTGTCTATGTGGTGTGGTGATGATAAAAGCATCATATCTCTCCGTGAAAGTGGTAGTCCATGTGTACATAAATGATGTTATCATCTTTATGTGAGTGAAAAGGTAAGAAATAAAATAATAGATTATATTTGAATAATTATTAATATCTCACCAATATTATAATTATATCGTATATATCGTATATATTCATTAACATTATCCTTATTACCTTCCATGTAAATCGTTATTGAAAAATGAATTATATCACTTCACGAGGTGGTTATCCACCGTACACACAAGAAACATTATCGTCTCTTCATATAGAATTAAAATTTAAAGTTTATATATGATATAATGACTCTAGTAATATAATTCTATAATAAATATCATATTTTTTTTATATACATCATAATAACCCACTGAGAGAGTTGGAAATGGGAAAAATTAATTACATCAATTCGTGGGGTGGTAGTTCACCATACACACAAATAATGATTTCATAACTCATTTGATGGAATTTTAGAATATTGTTGGTCATTAACCTAAAAAAAACATATCAATTTATTGGAGACACTAATTTTATTATATCAACATGTTTTAATGAGATTTTAAGGAGGTTTATGACGAAAAAAAATTAAAAAACTCAATTAAGAATGTTACCTCTTCCATGAGTATCCTCCCTAGCTTTGCACCAAATCATTCCTAGGATATATTTATGAAAAAAATAAGGATTATAGGATTATTTATAGACTTTGGGAAGTATTTTTTTATATTTTTTATGAACCAAAAGGGATTATGGTGTGAAAAATAGATGATAGTGTGTGTCCTTTTATAAGTGACGTGAGTGGCACACTTGTAATTTTTGAGAAGAAAAAGGTATACCCATGTTTTTTACAAGACAAAAGGGTCAAAATAGAGTATTATTTATCCCTATACATTATAGGTTATAAATATGGTCATAATATAGATTTTATAAACGTTTTTAGGTTATTTTAACTCTTTCCTTTTTATTTATCCTCCAGTAAATCCATTTCTACCCTAACAGCAATAAATAATTTTTTCTATTTTCACTATTAATTTTGGTAAAAATTTAATTTGAAATAATTATATAATATAAATTAGGATTATTTTAAATATTGAATACTTTTTTAAAAATTCCATTCATAGAAGAACAAAATTTTAATTTAAAATTAATACTCCATACGTGACGAGAAAGCGGGTTTCTAAAGAGAAAATGTGCAAATGTTTATAATGTTTTTATATCAATATTCAATAGTAAAATGATTAACATGAATAAAATTTGATTAGTATTTATATATATATATAATTTTACAAATTTAACTTTAAAACTAATTTAAAATATAATTTAATGTTATAAATAATTTAAATAAAAGGTAGTTTTCAATTAAAATTCAGTAATGTTCACTATTCCGCAAATAATGAAACATTTCACAAAAATACAAAAAATTAACCCAAAAGAAACATTGATATGATTATTTTAAAAATAAATTTAATTTATTCTAATAATATTTATCAATTTTTTAAATTATTAATTATACTTCTTAAGTGTGACTTAACCGTCTTTTTGAAAAAATATTTTATTTTAGAAAACATTTATTTTTCTTTTAAGTGATTATTATTTTATTTATAATAAATATATATAAAATTTAATATTGTAATATATATATATATATATCATAATTTATTTATTTCTATCCATACCCGCTAATTTAATGGATAGGTTCTAATATTTAAGTTGAAATAATATTAAATATAGTATCGTG
The DNA here is from genome assembly GCA_963277665.1 of Viscum album. Lineage (NCBI taxonomy): Eukaryota > Viridiplantae > Streptophyta > Magnoliopsida > Santalales > Viscaceae > Viscum > Viscum album. Next base: position 198,728,683 of record OY728164.1, read on the forward strand.
TTTTGTTTAAACTCAGTGTTGGGTGAACTGAAATATATCAGAGTAATTTAATTTATTTAAAAATAAATACATTATAAAGACTCAAGATGTTATATTATCTTATTTTATTGGTGTTGTGTGTTATATATTCTATCTAATAGGATGTTCCTATTTTAAAATATTGAGGTGTTATATTATACCCCCTTAAATTAATTCTGTCCTCACAATATAATACTGATTTCATTAATCAGGGGCTTGAAATTTGAAAATTCCTTTTATGAAAACCCACATCATAAAAAGAGTTTATAAATCATCTATTTAATAATAGATATAAGGAATTACAAAGGTTATATAGAATAAAACATACTCGGTTTCCAAACTGGATAATATAGGTGTAAAATGAAAACATGGTAATAAAAGAGAAAACTAAAACCCAAGTACTAATAGAGGTCGAAATAGAACTTGATTAGGGGTAATTTAGTGACCATAATTCCATAAACCATATCTATGAATAATGTCACCGATATCCTCAAAAATGATTATAATATGACTACATTTTTTTATCAATATCTTTTTTCGAGAGTTGAGGAATTATTTCAATATCCAAGAATATAAGGAAATATACATACATGATATATTTTATTTTATAAGCATAATTCCATACTTTGGTTTTGATTATATCAATTTAAACTTCATCTCTTACTCTAAGAAGTGAATAACTAAAAAAGACTTTTTTATGCTTGGAGCACTGAAATTAATTTTTAATAGATCGTAAGATCTATTAAATAACAACAAGATATTACTTATATCTATAATAAAACTAGAGTGGTTATCAAAAGTTATTTAATAACACCCAAAGATAAACTTAATACCTTCTATAAATTGGTGACCTTAAGTATTATACAAAATATATATCACCATGTTTATAAGGAAGGTCACTAAATGGACATTATATTCCCATTAAAATATAAAGTGGATTTTAATGTCACATTCTAATATGTGAATACTTTGGTCACCATAAATCCTTAATAAATACATGAATACTTCCAAAAATTATCATGTTTTTGAATATATTCTATAGATCCAAATATGTAGTAAACTCTAAAAAAGATAATATAAACCATCAAATCTCTAAACAATTTCATGATCACAAATTCTATCACATAAACATTTCATTTTCATTATTATCTCAAGATATAACACATATTAGGGGTTATCTTCCATTAATAATGTGCTTTAAAAAAAGTTTAACTCACCACTGAATAACTTTTTTTGGTTCCATTTAACACATGATTTCAAATACTTTATGAAATAGTACTATATTATAATCCTTATACTTTTCCTGATTATTATAATTGGAAGGTCATCAATAAATACTCTTATAAAATATTTATTGGATTAAAATAAAAAATCATAGTAATAATTCCACATCAGTTGTATCAATAGAATAAGCTTGAACTTGAACCCTTTGCTTCATCTGAGTTATATTTCCTTGATCTCTAAGGAATTCATTTGTGTAGTTCTTGATCTCCTTATAGTGGAAGAATTATTTGTTGTAACTTTGTTTCATTACCTTAAAATCATGAGAATGGTGGTATTTCTCTCCATACTTGTCGAAAACTCCAATTCCATTCTAGAAAGTAAAAGGGTGTTTCTTTCCATAATTATCACATGTGGGGAAATCCTTCAAGTATTTATTCCCATTCTCTTTCTTTTTTCAAATACATACTCTTATTTAAATGATTCCATATGAATCCTTAACATGTAGAGAATTATTTCTCTTTTTTGTTTTCACATAAAACTATTTCATCGTATGAAGAATTTTTTTGACTGATCGACACCCTTTGGAGATTTTTCTTAATCCCTTTAAAGAAATGGTAAGTCTTGCACTCTGTATTGTGTAGATAATCCGTAGCATGCCTATATGGACTTGTAAAGTTAAATTCATAATCTGTATCACTTTCTTCTTACTTTTTATTTAATCTAATTAAATTTTTATTCATCTTGGTTTTTTAATATTTAGGGAAATATTTGTCAAATAATTTCTCCATAAAATATTCTCATTCCACGAGTTCTATTTTCACTTCCTTCTTAGTGTTCTAGATCAATGACCACAATAAATCGGTATCACCTTTGATATACTATATTGAAAGTGAAAAATTTTCCTTTACACATCCTAAGGAAATAATTTCCCATTCTAGAGACTTAATACATTTGTTTTTATACCATAGTATTAGTAGTTACACTAAATTATGAGGGATTCAATCATAAAATGTGACCCAATATAGAAGAATATTTTTTGGTATAGGTTGATCAATATGAGCAAGGTTATTTTTCATAACATGATTAATATTCCCCAATAGAGCCATAATTTTCTTAGTTCCAGTACTAGATGTATTAGCTTCCTCATGCTAGAAATATCTATATTGGATAAGAGTATTAATACCCTTATTCCTTCTAGGTTCTATTTTTAAACAATGGAATATAATTTATCAGCTCATAATATTATGAATTTTAAATCATAATGTATAATTCTAAATATTGTGTAACACTTAGTATAAATTTAAAAATTTATGCATCATAAAATTAGTTTCTTTGGGGATATCTTTATATTCAAATCCTTTATAATGGTTTATAAGTAAAATGTGAATTATCTTAAGAATATTCCCTAAGAGTGTCGAAATTTGGGTGTATCAAGACCTGTTTTCACGCACCAAGTGAAAATGGTGTCAATATTAATATGACCTTTTCAGATTTATTACCCCTAGGTACCTCTGTTCCAGAACCAAATCCACTTGTAGTATCCATACATGGATGTATTTCTAGGAAAACCCACAGAACCTCTTGTTTTAAAAAACTTTTTATGTTCTTCTATACTCATCCTCAAAGCATATCATAGGGTTATGTTCCCTAATCTAGGTTTTCATTAATCCAATTCCCATGGTTTCTTCTAAACTTTATATCTTACCAACTATAGAGATCCTGACCCCAATAACTCGGATCTAGCATCTTGCTTTATTACATTGGCATGAGATACAAAAAATAAAATCCCGATGTACTGAATAGTTTAGTGGTCTTGGAAAAATATATACATAAATGATTCACATATTAAATTTTAAAAAAAATTAAAATGTAAGTTTTTAAAAGAATAAAATTATTCCATATAGAATAACCTTTATTATCAAACATAGTACACTTCATTGATTCCTAATAAAGGAAACAAAATAAAGGTGAGCTCAGATGATCAGTAATGGTTAAGTATAGTGGAAGATATCATAAACTAATAAGAATAATCAAAAAGAAAAGTTAAATAATTGAACACGCATTCCATTCATGTAACATGAATATCAAAATTAGATAATGCATAATAAATATGTAAATTTAAATAAATGAACACACATTATATTTCATCAATTAAATAATAATTAAATTCATCAATATATAATATCATTTTAAAAATAGAATCGATTGTAATAACTAGATTTTTAATGAAGGAAATGTATACTTATTTTGTGTCATGTCTTATTTTAATGATACCTATAACATCAGGCCCTTTACAAAAAAACTATTGTGTACAAAATAATATGGTTGGCTAACTGATTTAAAACTACTCATTACAAACTCAACCATTTTGGCAAAATGATTTGTCCCATGAGTCTTGTTTATGCATCGATGGGATATCTCTAACTAGAACCCACCATATATAGATGTCTAAATAAATCTTCAAATATCAAATAATTCATTTAATTCATGAATAAATGTGCATTATCATCAAATATTTGTATTGTATAAAGGATACAGATTTACCAATATGTCCCCAGTTAATAAAATAACATTCAAAGTAAAAACCATATGTAAAAATGGTATATGTTTTAGGAAATAATAATATCCATAATCAAATAAAATGAATATTTAATTTAAATTTAATTCCTAATGAAAAATTATAACAATAAATTTATCCTTTCAGTACAAAGTTAATAATCACAAAAATAAATTGAGATTGTACAATAACTTTTACCGCTTGGTAATTTTTAAGTAAAATATTCTTAGATGAAGTGATTCAAATTGAAACATAAAATAAAATAAATTATGATCTAATAATTATATTACAAGTCAAAGAGACTATATATACACCACATAAATGTGAATTAATTTCTAATAACAAATAAGACTCAATAGAATATAAATTGAGACAAAATCCCTTTCCACACGCTTCCTTTTGGTTGAACACGATTAAAACTCTAATAAATGGGTTTTAAACTTGTTATTATTTTATAATATTTACATATTTATATTTATATTATCATATATGATCCTTTTATAACATCTCATCACCCTTTTGTTAATAATATTTCATTATTTTCATTATTTTGGGTGTTAATTACCATATTTTCTCATGTGTGTTTTGGAATAAAAGATATGGTTCATGTACATGTTATATAGTTCCATGATATCAAGAATAATAATCATTAAATAATTATAATATTGATACATAAATTATATTTTTAATAAAAATCAAGAAATATGGTTTTGAGAAATTAAGTATGTAATGGTCATGAAGACTATAAGTTGTATGTATGCATAAGTAACATTTCCATTTTTCAATGATCATTATGGAATGGTAGTAAGTAATATTTCATATTTATAGAATTATAGTAATATCATAAATTATATATTATTTCTTTAAATACACACATATATATATCATCCATGTGGTGTGGTGATGAAAATAGAGTCGCATTGCTTCGTGAAGATGGTAGTTTACACCTACAGGAATGATGTTATCATTTTTCAGTGATTGAAAATGTAAGTAAAATAATGATATATATTATTTAAATAAAGATAAATATTTAGTTAAAATAATTATTACATCCCTTATATCAAATATATTCATTAATATTGTATTTATTACCTTCCATATAAAGTGTTATTGAAAAACATATCGCATTCCTTCGAAAGGAGGTAGTCTACCATACACCTGAGTGACATTATTGTGTATTCATATAGAATAGAAATTAAAAAGTTATATATGATATAATTACTCCATAGGTATAATTAAATCATAAATATCATATATATTCATTCTACCCATCATCATACACAACACTGTGAGGTGGAAATGGCGAAATGAATGACATGAGCTCTCGAGGCGGTAGTCCACCGTACACATGAATAATGATTTCATAAATCATTTGATGGAAGTGGATATGTTTTTAAGTAATTACCTAATCATGAAAACATATTAGTATATTAAATATATTTATTTTATTATATAATAATGGTATAATAATAATTTAAGTATGTGGAAGAAGAAATAAAATATAAATGCTCATTGAAGAATGTTACCTCTTATTTGGGTATCCTCTTATGGTTTTCATCATATCCTTATTAGGATGGATTTGTACCCAAAATAAAGATTCTAGTATGATATAATGGAATTTTCTCTGTTATTTGGGTAATTTTTTTCTGAACAAAAAGTCTTTGAAGTTGTGAAGAAGAGAGGAGAGGGGGTGGCCTTTTATACGTGACGTTAGTGGCACACTTGTAATGTTTTGGAAGAAAAGTATTCCCACGTATTCCACATGATACAAGGGTCAAAAATAGATTTTTCTAAATAATTATAAATTATAGGGTGTAAATATGACCATACAAAATATTTTAGATAATTTTTAGGTCATTTTAACCCTTATCTTTTTAGTTTAACCCCTTGGTAAATCCATGTTTACATTAACCACAGTAAATAATTTTTACTATTTTCACTATTAATTCTGGAAAAAAAAATATTTTAAACTCATTAGATAATATAAAATATTCAAATTAAAAAAATGGAATAAATTTTTTAAAATTCCATTAATATAAGTGGAAAATTTTAATTTAAAATTAATGTCACAAATAGGATGAGAATGTAGGGTTTTAAAGATAAAATATTTAAAATTTTACAAAGTTTTTATATGAAACTTAAATATAAAAATGATTAAAATGACATAAATTTGATTAATAGATATATAATTTAACTAATATTACATTAAAACCAATCAAAAAAATAATTTAACATTATAAATAATTTAAATGAAAGGAAGGTTTTCAATTAAAATTCAGTATTTTTCACACTTCATCAAAAACTGGAACTTTTAAGAAAAACCCAAAAACATTACCATAAGATATTTTTTAAATGTTTATTTAAAAATTTAATTTAATTTTATTAAATAAATTTTCTAAAATTGTTAAATTTTAAATTATTTTCACATATCTTGACTAATCCATTTTTTAGAAAAAAAATTATGTTTTTCCAAAAACATTATTTTTCTTTTAAATTATTCTTATATTATTTATAATAAATAGATAAAAAATATACTTGTAAAAACTATATATATTTATCATAATTTATTTATTCATATTCATACCCAATAATTTATTGGCTAGGTTATAATGGTCATGTTTAAATAATATTTTAATAGTGCATTTTGTTTCGTTTAAACTAGGTACTGCGTACATTTTAAGCTATCAAAGAGACTAAATTTTTTTTAAAAATATACATCATAAACTATCAAGGTTTTATATTCTCTTATAATATTTGTTTTAATATTCATTCATGCTATCAAACATGATGTTGTTATTTTAAAATATGTGTTTGTAACATTCTACCTTCTAAATAAATTGAGGCCTCACAATTTAATCTTGATTTCATTAATCAATGGTTTGACTTTTGAAAATAAATTTGTTAAAACCCCACATCATAAAAATAGTTAATAAATCGTCATATTAATAAGAGATAAATGGAATTAAAAAAAGTTCATATTGAATACACATTCTAGGTTTCCAAATAGGACAACATGGATGGGAAGTGAAAACATAGACATAGAAGAGAAAATAAACACCCAAATACTGATAGAGAGTGATAGAGAACATGGTTAGGAGAAATATAATGACCACAAGTCCACAAAATAGGGGTGTGAAAAAGTTCATTGATATCATATAAAATGATGATAATAGGACAACAATTTTATTTCAATATCTTTTTCCTAATGTTGAAGAATTTTTCCACTCCCTAAGAATATAAGGAAATGTACATACTATATATATGTATAATTTATTAGAACAATTCCATAATCTGGTTGTTCTTTAATAAATTTATACTCCGTCTCTCACTCCAGAAAATGAATATACATAAATCAGTTTTTATGCTAGGATCATTGAAATTAACTTTTAACATATTGTAAGATCCATAAAATGGGAATAATATATTCTTCCTATATTTACTAAAACAAAAACTTTTAACAAAATTTATCCAGTAACACCAAAATCTTTACTCAATACCTTCCATAAATAGTTGACCTTATAGACAGTCAAAAATATGTATGACCAAATTTAGAAGTATGGTCACTAAATCAACATTATATTCCCCAAAAAATATAAAGTAGATATTAATGTCACATTACAAATATGTGAATACATTTATCACCATACAACCTTAATGAAAAAAAATTCTTTCTTCCAAAAATAAAATCTCACATTATCAAATATATTCCTTATATACAAACATTTATTAAACTCTATCAAAGATAACATAAACCATAAAATCACTAACCAATTTTATCATAATTAATACTATTCCATAAACATATCATGGTAAATACTATATAAACATATAACACATATTAATGGTTATATTAACTTAATAATTTTCCTTAAAAAAGTTAAACTTTCCAATGAATCACTTTTCTCGGTACCTTTCAACACAAGATTTCAAATCCTTTATAAAATAGTATTATAGTAAAATAATTATATGTTTCATGATTATTATAATGAGAATATAATCAATAAAATAATTTTAAAACATATTTCTTGGATCCAAATACCTAGGCACATTAATCAGTACACTTCGATTGTGTCAATATCATATACTTGACCTTGATCCCTTTACTTCTTTTGAGGTATATGCTATTGATTATTTAGAAATTCATTTGCACAGTTCTTAATCTCCTTAAAGTGGAATAATTTCAAATTGGAAATTTTCTTGTTTCCCTATGAATCATGAACATGGTGGACTTTATCTCTACACCTGTAATAGACTCTCATTCCCTTTAAGAAAGTACCAGGGTGTCTTTTTCCACAATTATCACCGGTGTAAAAAATTTTCTTCCCTTCTTCCCTTTATCTTCCTTTTTCCCTACTGTCCTCTTCTTCTTATTATTCCCTCTGAAACCATATTAATTAGATAATTATTTCTCTATCTTTTTATCACATAAAACTATTTCATCATATGATGAAAATGTTTGAGAGATAAGTTCCCTTTATAGACTTAGATTAATCCCTTTAATTAAATGATAAATATTTCACTCTATGTTATAAATGTAATCTATAATAGACCTAGATAACCCTGTAACATTAGATTCAAACTAAATAACACTTTATTATTCATTTTTCTATAAGTAGAGTAAATTTATCTTCATCTTAGATCTTTGATCACGAGGGAAATTGTTTTTAAAGAATGTCCCCTTAAAATATTTTCATTATATTAGTTTTAATTTATATCTCTTATTAGTATTCAAGATCAACAACCACCATTGATCATCATTTCCTTTAAGATAATATAATATAATTTTAACTATTTCCTTTTCACCATATCTGAATTCCACCAATATATTTTCCAAATACTTAATTCATTTTTTGGATACCATTATATTAGTTTCCCCAACAAAATGATGGGGAATTTTGTTGCATAATGAGATTCAACATTGGAGATTCTTACTTTGGAACATGTTGTTATATCCTAGAAAGGTTATTTTTCATTACTTGATTAAGATTCCCTAATATAACCATAATTTTCATAGTTCAAATACTAGGTTTATTATATTTCTTAGCAATGAAATATCTTAATTATCCATGAATATTGACACCCTTCCTTCTTTCGGGTTACATTTCTAAATAATGGAATACACTAGATTTTCTCATTGAATTGTGAATTTTAAATCATAATGTATGGTTGTAATTATGCTATAATAGTTATCATAAATTAAAAAAAATATTCATCATAAAATTGGTTTTTTTGGAGATATATTTATTTTCAAATCCTTCATAATGGTTTGTTAGGAAAATTTGAATTATCTTAAGAATATCTCTTGGGAATGCCAAACTAGGTGTGCGGTATGGCCTGTTGTAATGAACGAGCCTATGATTGGTTTAAAAAAATGTTTCCTTTTCAAAGTTATTACCCCCTATATACCACTATGCTAAAACTATGTTCACTTTTAGTATCCAATTAGGGATGTATTTCTATTAATCACTTCCTTACCAAAACATTAGATTTTTCTTCTATACTCATCCTCAAAGTCTATCATAGGGTTATTTTTTCTAATCAGTGTTTTTATTAATCTAGTTTCCAAGGTTTCTACTAAAAATTTTCTAATTCCAATTATAGAATCCCAAACCCTAATAACCAAAATCCGGTGTCTTGCTTTATTACATTTCCATGAGATATACATAATCACATCATGAAGGAACAAATAGTTTTGTAGTCTTGGAAAAATAAATACATACATGATTCAAGTTTATATTTTAAAATAATAGTAATAATTTTTTTCAGGATTAACATTATTCCCTCTAGCATATCATTTCTTATCAAATATAGTAAACTTCATTTATTCTTGAGAAAGGAAACAAAATAAGGGTAAACTTAGATTCACAGTAAGGGTTAAGTACAGTGGAAGCTATCATGAATAAATAAGAATAATAAAAATGGTAAGGTAAATAAGTAAATATAAATTTTATTTATGTAACTTGACTATTATGATAAGGTGAGGGATAATCATAATGTTAAGGTAAATAATTGAGAAAACATTCCATTTAATCAATAAACTGAGAATGAAATGCATCTAGAGATCATATCATCATGAAAATATCATCGAAAATAATAACTAAATTATTAATGAAGGTAATGATTAATTATTGAATGTAATTTCTCAGTCACATGATACCTCTACCACTAAAACCTTTCACAATTCATTTTAAATCTACTGGGTACAAACTCATTTTGTTTTTCAAACTGATTTAAAACTACTAGGTACAAAATCATTTAGTTTTCCCAATTAATTTGTCTCATGAGACTTGTTGACGCATCAAAGGGACATATATAACCAAACACCACATATATCTTTATGTTTTAAGTAATCCTCAAATATCAAATAATCAATTTAATTCATGAAAAATGTTCCTTACCATTAAAAATCTATATTGAGTAAAAGATAGGGATTTATCAATATTTCCCCAATTAATCAAATAATTTTTAAATTACAAACCATATTTAAAAACGGAATATAATTTAGGAAATAATCATATCTATCATAAAAAAATATGGATATTTACAAGAAATATAATTTTTGAAGAAAATTTATTATAATAAAGTGATTGTTTTAAGTGAAAGTTAACAATCATAAAAGAAAGTGATATGGTACAATATCCTTTACCACTTATTAATTTTCAAGTCAAATCCCCTTGGATGAAATGTGTCATAACCTGTCCTAGTGGGGCCCGTGCCGTGACTCCCCATGCTCGCCTCCAATAGGCTAGGGGATGGTGACTACCACCGAGTAGTCATATCACTAACATGGGAGGCATTGCCTAAGTACCTGTACACATGCACACATCTCCAAGCCCACAAATTTTGAAATGTAAAACACTAAGACAAAAAATTCATGCATACAACTAAAACCCTACCAACAGAGTACGACGAAAGGTCTAGTACTACAAGTAAACCGGGCCAGAATACAAGCCCACAAATAAACAAATAAACAAGAGTCTGAAAACTAAAATGTCCAACCTGTAAGCACAAAAGGTACTGGGATTGCTGCCCATAGTCGTAGGAACACCTCGGCCTGTAGGGAACTCATAAATCTCGGTCATGTTTTGGTCCTCCTCAGACTCTGTCAAAAGGCTGCTCGTCTGCACAAGACACCAGGCGTGCGGGCAAAGCCCATGCAGGGGTGAGTATAACAATACTCAGTAGAGGACCCCAAAAACCACAAAGCAGTAAACAAAGTAAAGTTACAGTAGTCTATGCACAGTATATGTCTACATAATATATAGAACAAAGCAGATATACTCAAAACCTAGACCCGTAGTCAAGGGACAAGTCACCCAACCACATACCCCCATTAGGGATTCAGATCGAAGATTCTGAGATGCACTCGTTCCGGGAGAACACACTCCACGAGTCATATAGCTCTAATGACATCTGTCCGAGAAGTGTTTTTCATCGGGAACCATCACGAGAGGTAGTTGTACTCATTACGGGAGACACACTCTTGAGTGGGATGGTTACAATAGAAGAGAAGCACTCATTATGGTAGACACACTCCTGAGTGGTAAAGATCACGATACACAGATGAGGATCGCTGCCAGGGCCATGGCGGATACCGCGACTCATCCGGATCCACCAGTTAGGTGATACACCATCTAGGTAGAGGATCAACACCTGGTAGAGTTGGTCACGTTGATTCCTGACTCTACCTAGGGTCAAGAATGGATAGAGGATCTTGGCCTAGGCCTCTCGGAGGGATGCCGACTCAATCATAGAAAGTCTGGATTAAGGGATCATACTCCTATAGAAGGAAACGTTGCATGACCTTCAGGGGAATGAGAAGAAGGGGCACTAACCCAAGAGAAAGATGTCCAGGATATGGTGAACAAGAGGGTTATGCAGTATCCCAAAAAGTACATGGCGTGTAGAAAAGATACACGTCGTGTTGTCTGACCCCAGGGACTGCCTGTGTACAACAGCTCGTGTCATAGGCTGGTAGTGTAGAAAAACTGAGTACATGGCATATAGTACGATGTACACGCCATGTCCGAGTGACTGGAGTTGGCCCCGTGTATGCTGACCATGTGCCCGTACACAGTCATCAACCCGTGTAATCCAACCTGTGTAATCGGCACACAAGGTGACCCGTGTTGCTGGCCTCTCCTGGCCATGTGATGGAGTACACGGTCGTGTACTCCATCCCATGTCTATGTACCCCCTGGGTACACGCCGAGTCCCGCATAGCTGCTCCTGTCATGTTTTACACGCCGTGTCGCTTGAAGACGTGTAGACTATCCCGTGTCCGTGTATTTCCAAAATACATGCCGAGCTTCGGGGAAAGTTCAACACACCATATGACCAAGGTCACACACTGTGTGACACCTCTCTGACCCCTGAAACCCTATCTGTCTTCTGTACTACACGACGTGTTCTTCGGAAGTACATGTCGTGTGTTCTGGAAATTTCCAAAAACGAAGCTCATCGTTGATGCCACTTGTGATGATCCATCCGTCGATCCGGTTGCCAGATCGCCACAAAAACTTCAGGTTTTGGTTGCCCCATCACCACGAAGCCTCTTCTAGTGTTCTCAGACCTCCAATCGGCTCCGGAAATGTGCTTTGATCTTCCCACACGAAGAACGCTCGAAGAACACCCTTTCTCGATCCGGTCCGATTTTTCGTCCGCCATCGTCGCCGCACCTCCACAAGGTCATTGCGGTGTCGAACCTTCGATTTGGGATCATTGCGTCGTGGAACGGATGCGCAACGATCCGTTGCTCGTCGCCCTTCGAAGAACGCGAAGAAAAGAATGGGGGAGGAAATCCAATAAACAAAATTGAGGAATGAACCTCCACCATCATTTTTCACGGCGTTGATCTGCTCCCGTTAATAGGTTTAAACGGATAGGAGATCAACATAAATAAAATAATGGATTATGTCCCCAAAATCATCCCAATGAAAACCCTCCTGCAAAAACATAAGAATCTGCAGATCAAATTTTTCGTGGTTGATCCGCGTTCGTCGTTTAAACTCAAAGACGGGGAAATGAAATTGAAATAACAAACCCATACCATTTGAAAGGATCGATTGTTGACGATGGTTCCACAATGCTGTTGTCGTAAATATCCTTCAACGTCATCGGCACAGTGATTCCCCGTCTTGATCTGTCGTTGTTTGTCACCGAGAAATTTCTCCAATGCCCTACGGATTCTGCAGAGGTTCCTCCCAAACGTCGCCAATGATCAACGGTGCTTAACCCATTAAAAATGGAAACATGTTGTCATTTAATTATGTGACAACATTAATGATGCCAACTTTTCATCATTAATTTTGGAAACAGATGTCCAATCACTGCGTTGTAGCAGACGTTTCCATAAAATAAAATAAACATTTAGAAAATTTATTTTATTTTTATTTTACTAAAATGTCTGAAATTTAACTTTATCCCTCAACCCATGTCAGTAAAGGTTAGACCCGTTCTTAGGTAAAGTCGTCGTCCCGGATACAACAGTGCACTCATATTTTTAATCCGGGCATCTGTTTTGAAACTACCACAACTACGCACAAGCACCGACTCACTTAACTTAAAAAGTTCAAACCACCATTCTTGGTTCACTGGACATCATAATGATGTGCCGTCTTCGTGCCCAGTCTCGAAATAATTCCATATAATATTTAAAATAATAAATGGAAAAATCAAATACGTTGAATTCTCCCCACCTTAGGGCTTTGCATCCCCGGAAAGCCAAAACAAGGGCTACTCAAAATGATGTGGGTACTGGGCACGAATCTGGGCCTCCTGCTCCCATGTGCTCTCCTGAAGATTCCCGTGCTGCCACCAGACGCACACTAAGTGAATCGATCACCCATAAAGGATCCTCTCCTTCCGATCCTTGATCTCCACTGGGTACTTAGAAAATGTTGCTCCATTCTCGATGTCCATCTCACCCCAGTCGGTGACATGCGACGGATCGTGCACATACCTCCTCAGCTGCGACACGTGGAAGACATCATGTACCCGATAAAATTGTGGCGGTAATGCTAGGTGGTATGCCACATCGCCAACTCTGCATAGTATCTGGAAGGGCCCGATGAACCTCGGAGATAACTTGCTGCCTCGGCCAAATATTTGTAACCCTCATCGAGGTGAGACCCGAAGAATGACATGGTCTCCCTCTTCGAACTTCAGAGGTCTCAGTCGTCTGTCAGCATAGGACTTCTAACATCTCTGTGTAGTCTTCATCTACTTTTGGATGATCTACACCTTCTCTATGGTATCTTTCACTAACTATGGACCCATGAGTGCTGACTCTTCGAGGTCAGTCCAGCAAAGCGGTGACCGGAAGGATCTCCCGTACAAGGCCTTGAATGGTGTCATACCAATGGTGTAGTGGTAGCTATTGTTGTATGAAAACTCCACCAGTGGTAGGTGGTCCTCCCAGCTGTGACCAAAGTCCAAGATAAAAGATCTCAACATCTCCTCTAGAACCTGAATGGCCCTCTCCATCTGACCATCAGTCTAGGGATGAAATGTTGTGCTCAAGCGTAGCTGGGTCCCAAAATCCTCCTGTAATCCCTTCCACAATTGGGACATGAAGCAGGAATCTCGATCTGAAACTATAGTCGAGGGGATTCCATGAAGCCGAACTATCCCCTGCACGTAGAGGCGTCCCAAGATCTCTATGGAATTCTGATCCCTGATAGCTAAGAATTGGGCCGACTTGGTGAGTCGGACAATGATCACCCAGATGGAATCATGCCCCTTGGACGTTTGTGGTAATACTGTCACAAAATCCATCGACATTATATCCCACTTCCACTCTGGAACTTCCTGGGGGTGAGCTAATATCACTGGAACCTGGTGCTCAGCCTTCACTTACTGGCATGTGAGGCATTGAGAAACGAACTCTGCTACTTCATTCTTCATGCCTGACCACCAGAACTATCTTCAGAGATCCTAGTACATCTTTGCCACTCTAGGATGTACCATCAAAGGGGATGTATGAAATTCCCTTAATACCTCCTCCGGGAATGCCATTGGTACAACAGTGCATCCTCTGAAAAGAAGTACTTGCTCCCCACCTTGTGAATATCCATCAGAAGAATGTCCTATAGATAACTGAGCATGTAAATCCTCACAGTCAACATCCCCAAGTTGTTCTTCCCTAACTCGCTGTAAGAGTGTATGGGTGACAACCATCGACTATAGATAAGTTGTATCCTCTCCATCCACAAAGGATAATAGTAATGTGGCTAACTACTGTGTCGCCTCACTCAACAGCTGTGAGCTCGACCTTCTTCTAAGAGAATCTTCCACCTTGTTCCCCTTTCCAAAAGTATAGATGATCTCAAAATCATAGTCCTGGAGGAACTCTAGCCATCATATCTGCCGCAGATTTAGATCTTTTTGTGAAAATATGTACTTGAGGCTCTTTTGGTTAGCGTAGATGATAAACCCCTCACCCATGAGGTTGTGTCGCCACATCTTCAATACGAACACTACCGCTGCCAACTCGAGATCATGGGTTTCATAGTTCTACTCATGTGGCCTAAGCTGGTGCAAAACATAAGCAATCACTGCATGCCACTACATCAGGACACAGCTGAGCCTGGTCCCTGATGTGTCACAGAAAACTACGTACTCGACACCCTCCTCTGGCAATCTCAAGACTGGGGTGCTTTTCAAACTCTGCCTCAACCGCTCGAAAGCCTGCTGGCACTTCTCAATCCACCCAAAGGGTGGCCCCTTCTTGGTCAAGGATATCATAGGTGATGATATTCGGGAGAAATCAGGAATGAATCTCCGGTAATATCCTACAAACCCGAGGAAGATCCGCACCTCCGTCACGCTCTGAGGTGGCTCCCATGCTAACACAGCCTCCACCTTGGCTGGGTCCACAACTACTCCATCTTCTGAGATGAAATGACCCAGAAATTGGACCTCCTGAATCCAGAACTGGCACTTTGAGATCTTCCCATAAAGCTGGTGCTCCCGAAGTACGTCCAGAACCATCCACAGGTGTCTGTTGTGCTCCTCCTCTGACGCCGAGTACACGAGGATGTCGTCGATGAAGACCACTATGAACCGGTCCAAGTATGGTTGGAAGATCCGGTTCATCCATCCCATGAACACTGCGGGGGAGTACGTCATGCCAAAAGGCATCACCAAGTACTCATAGTGACCGTAGCGGCATCTGAAATCCATCTTCGGTATGTCCTCATCTCGTACTCGTATCTGGTGATAGCCTGATCGAAGGTCAACCTTCGAGAACCACTATGCCCCTCTCAGCTGATCGAAGAGGTCATTGATTCTCAGCAGTGGATACTTGATCTTCACTATCACCTGGTTCAGGCGCCGGTAATCCACGCACAACCTCAGACTTCTGTCTGACTTCTTGGAAAACAAGACTGGGGCCGCCCAGGCTGAAACGCTGGGTCTCACGAAACCCTTGCTCTACAAATCCTCCAACTTCACCCTCTGCTCGTGAAGCTCTTTGGGAGCCATCCGATATGCCGATGAGGAAATCGGTGTCGTCCTGGGGTGTAAGTTGATGCAGAAGTCGATTTCCCAGTGGGGAGGTAGTCCTAGAACATCTTTGGGAAAGACGTCCTCATACTCTACCACCACTACTGGGAACTGAGAGAACACAACATCTACTTCTCTGAGGGTAAGGCAAGCCAACTCATTAGTGATCGGTTGCACCCTCCTACGCATGAGCCCATTTTGTGCTGCCTGGGTTTCCTTTTCTCTGATGAAGGAAAACCTTGTTCCATCATGGTGGACACACCGCACTCTTCTCTTAAAATAGTCAATCTGGGCATGGACCGAAGATAACCAATCCATACTGAGAATGACATCGTAAGGTCTCAACGCTACCACCAAGAGGTTCCAACCGAAACTCTCACTTCCAAGGGTAAGATCACACTGTCTGCAAAGGTGTGTGATCGTCATGTCTCCTCCCGTAGGTGTCTCCAAGCGTAAGGATAGAGTCAACGGTTTTACCGGAATCTCGAGGTTTTGTACAAGAAAAGTGGCTATAAGGGAATGACTGGAACCTGGGTCTATGAGTACAGAAACTAAGGTATAAAAGATGCAGATAGTACCTCAAATCATCCCTGGAGCCCCTCGATCGTATGCCTCGACCGCATGCAGCTGTCCCCGCCTTTGTCCCTCAGCTCCCTGAGCCTGGTACAGACCTCCTGGGGGTGGTGGTGGAAATAAGTTGAAGCATCTACCACCACCCGCAGCTCTCCCTGCTCCTCTTCCACGTCCGCCACCTGGCGGGTCTGCCTGGTCTATTCTCTACCTCCGCCTTGGTGGTCTATACACTACTTCCCTGTCACCAGCTCGACGGGTCGGGCAATCTCTAACAAGATGTCCCCTACCATCGCATGCGTAGTATCGCTTCTCCCTAGGCTGACTGGATCCATTATGAGAGCCCTGGATTGTCGATCCCCTATCCTGGGTCCTCCTCTGACGTCTCTCATGTCTTGATCCCTGCGTCTGATACCGGATCCCTGCCACTGAGGTCTCTACACCGGTCTGCCTACTGCTGACTGCCGGCGGCTGTCTCTGCTCCGCCAAGAATCTTTCGACCACCAAAGCTCGCTCAAGCACTTCAGCATAAGTCGATATTCATAGAGGCACAGCACTGGCTTGGATGTCTCGTCATAGACCTCGCTCAAAGGTCTGAGCTCTAAAGTACTAATCCCTGAACATATCCATCAAGTACCTGGAGAGGTTGGTGAACCTCGATGAATAGTCAACTACTATCATACTTCCCTGATGGAGCTGAAGAAGCTCCTGGATGCGCACAGATCTCAACGTAACCGGAGAGAACTCCTCCCTAAATAGTCGCTCAAACTCCGTCCATGAAAGAGTCTCCTCATCGTGAGTCTGTGTGGTCAGACTCCACCATCATCCCACTGAACCCTAAAGAAGGCTCTCTCCTAGGATCACCATCTGGTCTGCTGGTGTCCTCACTAGATGGAAAACTCTGGTCACCGCCTCAAACCAGTCCTCAGCCGCCTGAGGGTCGGGCTAGCCTAGGAACCTGAGGGGTCTCTGTCTCTGAAACTCATGGAGCATGCTAATCCTGCGCTCCTCATCGATCGGTGCTGCAGGTACCACTGCCTGCTCCACTGGTGGGGGCATAGCAGGTGCACCACTCGGTGGAAACACCTGGGAAACGGGTCCCTGTATCGAAGCCTCTTCACTGAGGGGGCCATCCTCGTGATCGTGCTACTGAATCCTTGAGGGTATGTGTCGCGGAGGAATCATGTAAGGAAACAAGATGTACCATGGTCAAAGAGTATATCTAGATAGTTGACACAAAGGACATGGAAACCACAAACCATTCCTATATGATGAATGTACCTTTTTATTTCCCCGCAACCAGTGTTTTCATGTACCGAGTCGGAAAGCAGGTTATCAGAGCACTGGTGTATGGATGCGTCGGCCACCGCACCAACACTGGAATTTCTGTCCTAAAAGCCGAACTCGAAACACTTAAACACTGTTTCCCCAAACCAAAATCACAGACTCTTGGTCCTAAGATAGAACCGACCACCTATGATACCACTTTGTCACGACCCGTCCCAGTGGGGCCTGCGTCGTGACTCCCCAAGCCCGCCTCCAATAGGCCAGGGGCTGGTAACTAGCACCGAGTAAGCATATCACTAACATGGGAGGCATTGCCTAAGTACCTGTACACATGCACACATCTCCAAGCCCATAAATGATGAAATATAAAACACTAAGGAACAAAATGCATGCATACCACTAAACCCCAACCAACAGAGTATGACGAAAGTTAGAGTACTAAAAGTAAACGGGGACAGAATACAGGCCCACCAAAAACAAACAAACAAGAGTCTAAAAATTTTAAAGTCCAACCTGTAAGCACAAAAGGTACTGGGAATATTACTCTTAGCCATAGGAACACCTCAGCCTATAGGGAACTCAGAAAGATCAGTCATGTCCTGGTCCACCCTGGACTCTATCAAAAGGCTGCTCGTCTGCACAATACACCAGGCATCCGAGCAAAGCCCGTGTAGGGGTGAGTATAACAATACTCAGTAGAGGACCCCAAAAACCACAAAACAGTAAACAAAGTAAAGGTACAGTCAGCTATGCACAATATATTTCTACAGAACATATAGAAAAAACCAGATATACTCAAAACCTAGACCCGTAGTCAAGGGAAAAGTCACCCAATAGCATACCGCTATTAGGGATTCATATCGAAGATTCAGAGATGCACTTGTTCTGGGAGAACACACTCCACGAGTCTTATAGCTCTAATGACGTCTGTACGAGAAGTGTTGTTCATCGGGAACTGTTACGAGAGGTAGCTGCACTCATTACGGGAAACAAACTCCTGGGTGGGATGTTTATGATAGAAGAGAAGTACTCATTACGGGAGACACACTCTTGGGTGGGAAAAATCACGATACACAGATGAGGATAATTTCCAGGGCCATGGTCGATACCGCGACTCATTCGGATCCACCAGTTAGGTGATACACCATCTAGGTAGAGGATAAACTCCCGGTAGAGTTGGTCACGTTGATGCATGACTCTACCTAGGGTCAGGAATGGATACAGGATCTCGCTCCGGGCCTCTCGGAGGGATGCAGACTCAATCACAGAAAGTCTGGCTGAAGGGATCATACTCTTGTATAAGGAAACGATGCCTGACCTTCAGGGGAATGAGAATAAGGGGCACTAACCCAAGCGAAATATGTCCAGGATATGGTGAACAAGAGGGATATGTCGTTTCCCAAAAAGTACACGGTGTGTAGAAAAGATACACGTCGTGTTGTCTGACCCCGGGTACTACCCGTGTACAACGGCCCATGTCATAGGTTGGTTGTGTAGAAAAAATGAGTACATAGTGTGTAGTACAATGTACACGCTGTGTACGAGTGACTGGGGTTGGCCCCGTGTACGCTGGCCATGTGCTCGTACACGTTCATCAACCCGCGTACTCCAACCCGTGTAATCGGCACACGGGGTGACCCGCACTGTTGGCCTCGCCTGGCCGTGTGATGGAGTACACGGTCGTGTACTCCATCCCGTGTTCATGTACCCCCTGGGTACACACCCAGTCCCACGTAGACGCTCCTGTCATGTTGTACACGCCATGTCGCCTGAAGCCGTGTAGATTATCCCATGTCCGCGTATTTCAAAAATACACACCAAGATTTGGGGAAAGTTCAACACATAGTGTGACCAAGGTCACACTCCGTGTGACACCTCTCTGACCCCCGAAACCCTAGCCACTTCTAGTACTACACGGCGTGTTCTTTGGAATTACATGTTGGGTGTTTTGGAAATTTCCAGAAACGAACCTCTTCGCCGGCGCCTCTGGTGATGATCTATTCGTCAATCCGGTCGCCTGATCACCATGAAAACTTTAGGTTTTGGTCTCCCTATCACGAGGAATCCACTTACGGTGTTCTCAGACCTCTGATCAGCTCCAAAAATGTACTTTGATCTTCCCACATGAAGAACGCTCGAAGAACACCCTTTCCCGATCTGGTCCGATTCGTCATCCGCCATCGTCCCCGCACCTCCACAAGGTCGTTGAAGTGTCGAACCTTTGATTTGGGATCGTTTCATCATGGAATGGATGCGCAATGATCCATTTCTCATCGCCCCATGAAGAACGCGAAGAAAAGAATGGGGGAAGAAATCCAATAAACAAAATTGAGGAACGAACCTCCGCCATCATTTTTCATGGCGTTGATCTGCTCCCGTTAATAGGTTTAAACGGAGGAGAGATCTACATAAATAAAATCATGGATCATTTCCCAAAAATCATCCCAAAGAAAGCCCTCCCGCAATAATGTACAAATCTGTGGATCAACTTGTTTGTGGTTGATCCGTGTTCGTTGTTTAAACTCAAATACGGGGAAAAGAAATTGAAATAATAAACCCCTACCTTTCTAAAGGATAGATAATTGACGAAGGTTCCACGCTGTGGTTGTCGTCGAGAACCTTCAACGTCATCGGCGCATCGATTCGCAGCCTCAATCTGTCATTGTTTGTTGCCGAGAGAATTCTCCAAAGCCCCGCGGATTCTGCAGAGGTTCCTCCCAAATGTCGTCAATGATCAATAATGCTTAACCCATTAAAAAGGGAAACATGATGGAATTTAATTACGTGGCAGCATTAATGACGCAAAATTTCTGTCATTAATTTAGGAAACATACATCCCGTCACTGCGCTGCAGCAGATGTTTCCATAAAATAAAATAAACATTTAGAAAATATATTTTATTTTTATTTTACTAAAACGTCAGAAATTTATCTTTCTCCCTCAATCCGCGCCGATTGAGGTTAGACCCGTTCTTAGGTAAAGTCGTCGTCCCGGACTCAATGGTGCACTCAGATTTTTAATTTGGGCATCCATTTGGAAACTGCCACAACCGCGCACAAGTGCCGACTCACTTAACATAAAAAGTTCAAACCACCATTTTGGGTTCACTAGACCTCGGAATGATGTGTCGTCTTCACGTCTGGTCTCGAAATAATACCAAATAATATTTAAAATAATAAACAAAAAAATCCGAGACATTACAAAATGATTCAAAGTGAAACATAAAATATCATAAAGTATGATTGATTCATAATATTGAATTTCAAGGCTTAATTATATACACCACATAAAAGTTACTTTGTTCATAAAAACAAATATGTCTCAATGGAATGTAAATTGAGATTAAATACCTTAAATTTAACTTAATTTTGTTTCAACATGATTTAATCTCTTTTATAGTGGTTTTCAATTTGTTTTAAATTTATAATAGAACCTTATTAATATTTATAACACCATGTATGATCGTTTTATAACATCTTGTCACCCATTCTTTAATAACCTTTCATTATTTTCCTTTCTTCGATTGTTAATTGCATTCTTTTCTCATGTGTTTATTTTCATGAAAGCAATTATTCTTGAACATATTATAAAGTTAAATAATCTTCAGAATAATAATAATAATAATAATATATTTATAATATTTATAAATCAATTATACTTTTAAAAAAATCATGAATTATGGTTTTGAAAAATTAATTATGTTATGATCATGGAGACAATAAATCATACATATGACTGAGAAACATTTACATTTTTCAACAATCATTATGGAAAGGTGGTAATTAATATTTATCCTTTAAATAATGATAATGATATCATAAATTCCATATTATTTCTTTAAATATACATATATATATATCATCCATGTAAGGACCATGATCCAGGATGTCCAACCCTTTGTGAGTTTCTATGGCCAGGGGAGCTCAGAGGGGGCTTGAAATAAGTCTGGAGGGGTTTGGCTGCAAAATTCTAGAATGAGGGTGAATACACCACGTGTAAAGAATACATGTTGTGTAAGTGTAGTTCAAAACTTTCATAGTGACGATTCCTGGAATGTAGAATTTTATGGAAAAATAATAAAAATGTGATGCATTTTTCATTGATTTATGACCCCCGACATTTACACAAAGTGTACATGGTTTACATGTCATGTTAATCTTCAATGCAGTGATTTTATAAATGTTTCCATCCAATTAGGTTTTACAAACCCTACCACTTCTCTCTATTATTGGAGACTAGTGGATCCCTTTTAGGAATTTTAGATATTCCTTCTACATGTATCAATCCTTGGGATTCCATCATCAATCTGTAGTGATCTTTGGTGATTTTTGTTGATCTAAGGTGTGTGATTCCTTCAATTTCTAGTGGTTTCTCCCAGTTCGGTCTCGTATACCCCCCATATGTTATATACATGATATGAAGTTTTCTCTTCCATGTTTATAATGGGGTTTCTCTTAGTTTTTATATAGGTGTGTTTTTTCCATGGCATCCTCGGATAGATGCAGTTCTTACAGGAGAGGTGATGGGAGATCCTCAACATGGTCTTTTCTTATGTGAATAATGCTAACATCTTTTAAGGTAGGGGATTAGTTGATTTTCTTATTTTATTTACGTTCAATCGTATATTTATCGTGCTTTACCCCATTGTATGGAAATGAAATTAACATAATAATTATTCAATCATATTAAAGAATTTATAGCGATCACATGTTTCTAATGTTATTACATTCTACTATGATAGCAGTTTACTCATGATTTGATAGGTATTGTGATATATATTACATTCTTTGTTATCATGTTTTTTATTATGTGGATTACCATGTTGTTCTTTATGGAAATTAGTAAAGAACATAAAGCTATAATTAATTGATAATGAAATGGCTTATGGATAATTAAAGAACATGAATTGTTTGAAATCTGATGGTTAATGTAACTTTATAATAATTAAATTGATTAAATGTGAATGTTTAATTAAAAATAATAAATAATAAGAATCATTTTTATGGTTTTTGATATTATAAATGCATGATAATAAGTATGGTTGGATTTTAAGCACATACTTTGCCTTTAGTAGCTTATTATAGCTTGATGTCTTAGGTTCCCCATAGTTGGATCCTCTTAATAAATTAATACGTTAATCCAATATAAAATAATAACTAGTTGTGTAATAAATATAACATCATTTATGGGGGATTTACTTTCCTATTTTCATGAGAATTATGAATGTCTTATTTTGATGCCCTAGTTCCCATGTTGCTTTATTGCTTGTTCCTACTAATTCTGTGATGTTATCTAGATAAAAGAATTGGGATATGAGTGTGGTATGGTTGGTCCTGGAGGGATGATGTGTGATATGGATTGGGAAATATCATATGTAATGTGATCCTGGTATGGATGATCCTAGAGTGTTTTCAGGATGTATGGGTAGGGAGTTCTGTTGTGATGTGGTGGAAAATGACACTTGTGATGGAGGGATGCATTGGTATATGCATGAGGGTGTCGGGGATTGAACTAGAGGTGATGGAATGGATTTATTTCAGGCATACCCATTGATGAGATTTTGAGTGCTGGTATACTCACTTATATCTGTTTAATGGCCAATGGCCAAGTTTCTTGTTTTATCTGTAGTCTTTTCCCCAGTACTTGAGGCAACTAGACATTCTTGGGTGCATGTTTTTTCATGATTATAGATTGGGATGTTTTTCTTATATTACCTATATATGGAATGATTCTAATAATTATTTAAATAAATTTTTAACCCATGGGGTTGGTTCATTCTGGAAATAAATTGCTTACAATATGTTGATCTTTATAAAAGATGGACTTAGTTTTGATTATTTATAGAGGGAAAGAGAATTCATCTAATAATTAATGTAATGAAATGTAATAAAATTTGGAATAATGTAATTGGTAATTAATGGGTAATTAATTAATTAATGTGAATAAATTGTTTAAAATTGAAATAATTAATTAATATATCTAATTTATATGATTATGTGCTTATAGGAAATTTGTTCTTAGTATTGGAAGTTAGGAGTCCAAGTGATGTTATTTTCAATTGAGTATAAGAATATATTATTCCCTTAATGTGGTTGTGAGCTATATTATATCATGAATATTTTGTGATCTCATATACAACACTACCAATGTTGGTTAGGGAAACTGGCACACAGTGGGCTTTGGGAGGGTGTTTTCCCCAACATCTTAATGGGAGGATTGATGGCAGACTACACCCTCTGGTCCTGCTCTCTTGTCTTGGTAGTTACTTTCTCTGGTATTTATAGTTTTTTTCCCACATATGTGTGTATAGGGATGTGATATATTATGGTCATTTCACACACATGTATTACTGGATATAGTATCTAAAGTATTATTATAGGTATTGTAACAACCCAAAATTCAATCAATTAAATTTTTGTTCTTATTTTTATTTTATATAGTATGAATATTATAAAACCACATATATAACACAATAAAATCCTAATAAGTGAAGAATAAAAGAAATCATAGGTATTTCCATATGATAAGGAACATATACAAATGAAATAGTAACTTTCCCTTTGAAATAGTAATATTACACTTATGAATAGTAAATTGGCCTAATGAATAGTAAACCCAACCATGAAAGTATAAATAAAATTTCGTAATCTCATAAGTGAAAGTATGATATAATTATATCATCTTAAAAGTAAGTGAATATTTTTAAAAAAAAATATTTAAGTGTTGGTATTTTTATAAGTCAAATATATTTAATTACAATTTTATAATTAATAAAATTATTTAAAAGAAAAATTAATTTTCATAAAATGGATTCATATATGAATATATTTTTTATTATGATTTTAGGATAATTTTATGTGACCTTAGTTAATTTTTTAAAGTGTTGTAAAATTAGTTTTAAATTTAAAATCTATATTTTTCATGTAAATAGTTATTTTATTTACAAATTAAATTACACATATTTAGAAAATTATTTTGATAAAATTGAGTATATTTTTTAATTTTAAACATTGATAAACTTTTAGTGTGAATTGTTTTGTATTTTTCTAAAATACATGAATTTTTAGTGAATAGTAAAATACAGTACTTTACAGAATAAATACATTATAACCTAAATACACTATTCCTAGAGTCATGGATGATGTAAGCACCCTATGTTCAAAATAATTAAAAATTATTACTATATTTAGGTTTAATAATCAACACTATGTGTTTTCTTGAGAAAAATAATAAATTAATGAATAGAATAATGAGAAATTAACCCTATCCTCCACCATAAAAACCACCATCACCCCCTCTTCTCTTCACTCCTTTAAGCATTAAATCTTGTCAAATTTATGCCCAAATCCTCTTACCTAGTCTCTCCCTACATCTGGGAGCACTTTTTCTTGCCAAAAAAAACAAAACCCTTCCCTTAAATAGGTTCTCAAGGAGGATTATCCAAGAGGGAATATCCTCTTTCATTTTCTTTTGGTTTCTTTTCATGTTATTTCTTTTATTATTCTCTCCTCACCTCCTCTATCCAAATGATCATGATAAATTAAGTATCATTTATATACTATAATCACATCATTTTAATTGAAGATCCATCATCAATATCTTTACTCTCTCTCTCTCTCTCTCTTATTTTAAAAATGAAATCATCATCTGGTAGGTGCTGATATACAACCATTGTGGACGACGAACTTTTGTTCTTCAATTTCTTTTTCAATGATGGTCATGATACCATTTTTATGGTTAAACCAGACTGTAATATATGTATTATAACCTATTTAATGTGATTAAACTAGTATATATACATAATAATAATTCCTAAAACAAAATGAGTTTGTTTTGATCAAAAAACTGCCATAATAATGTAAATGATTATCACTAAATGTATTATATAATGATTCATACCATATAACTAAATGATATATATAACCAATTAAATTTTTTTATTTTCTTTAATATCATATAAATTCAATTATATATAATTATACCCTTTCCACATGATGTTCCAAACTCATATACAAGTATACCAATCGTAAAAACCAAGGAAACAAACGCTCACAAGAAATACAATTGTATCTTATAACTCATCAAAAAGTTCTTAAATGAACTTAATAAAATTATAATAAATCAAATTCATGTATATAATTTCTTTAATTAATTAATTAATGGATTTAATTTAATTATCCAATATATTAAGGTCAAGTGCATAACTCATTTGGACATAATGTAAGGGTTTTCTTCCCGAACCTTCATTTTCATTTGGGTTGTGCTTTCTTCCCCTATAAACTAATATAATTATTAAATTATTTTATATAATTCTTATATGATTTTGTTATATATTAAAAAACCATGTTTTCTGATCATTTTGTCTTTTGTTTGTGAAAAATACATGTTTTAAAAGTGTCCCCTTATCAATTTATGATGATAATCAAGATTGATTAAAGGGAACTTATCGATTTCATTCCTATTTTCAAGTGGAATATATAATATATTTTAATCCACTATTATTTGTCTAAACCCATTTATTTTATCATGTAATAACTATCTTAGCTCATTTATTGTTTTATGAAAAAAATACATTATTATTTGTATAAAACCATTTATTTTATCATGTATAATCTATTACTATTTGTATAAAACAATTTATTTTATAATGTAAAAACTATCTTAGTTCATTTATTATTTTATAAAATCGAAATAACACTTCTTTTCAATGTAAAAGAGTATTTCTCTCAAAATTACTCAATGATTTTATAAAAGTATTTTCATCTCTTTCAACACACTTTTTGATTCTTATGTTTAATTGGGATTAATATTTTATGATATCATGTACCATGTTTTATTAAATGTTTTATGATCAGTTTTATGGTGTATGTGCTATCTTGATATCATTCACCATACTACTAAGAATTGTTAATAATCATGTCTACAGATTAGTGAAATTTATGTACATTTCATAGTTATAAGATATTTATGTGTAACCTAATTCATATGAGGAATGAATTAGACATAGAAAGTTAAGGGTGGTGCCCACTATATCCCCTCGATTCATCGACATGTCAAATGAGACCAAACAGAGTTCGGTTTTGGCCAAGGCCTTACCCTCGTATTTTTTAGATGTCTTGGTCAGGGCCATGACAATATGTTTCATATGTCCAAAACTATTCATTCTCTAATTCTGGTATTAGTAATTGATAAACCATATGATTATTTTACTAGTATAATATCAATAGTTATGTTTCATTCTATTATGATCATTTATAAGGCCTTGTTTAATCATCTTTCATTCATACCATATTATGCACAAGAATATTTTTAAATGCATGTGTTTTCAGTTGTTCACTTTTCCATGTGTTTATTTTTATGATAACTTAAATTGTATTACATACCGTTACTGAGCATCTAAGATCACCTATTTCTTATGTTTTATTTTCCCCATGGTTTGAATATTAATATTATGAATGACTTTAAGGGATAATCTAGGATTCATAGATGTTTCCAATGGTATTGTTATTATTTATATCATTTCATGTCGTAATGTTGAGATTATATTTGTATATTATTTTTAAAAACTACTCAACTATTCATTCCTTCAGGTGGTAACTTTATTATAATCATTCCAATATATTAATATAAGGTAGAATCTTTTGGAAACTTGGTCTGGGTGTTACAGTTTCTATTAGAGGATATTTAGTAGAAATCTTGTAAACTAGATTTAGAAAAGGTATATTAGGTAAATCCCCCCTATGATGGACTTTTGAGGATAAGTAAATATGAACATACTATATTTTTTTAAGGTATAGATTATGTGTACATTTCTAAAAAATAAATCCATATCTTAATACTAAAAGTTCATGTTGTTTTGGAATAGTTGAACCTAGGAGTAATAACTTTGACAAGGTGTTCTGGGCTTGAATCGAGGTAAACCGGTATATGACAACAGGCCTTACTACACATCTAGTTTGACACTCTTGGGGGTATGCTTAGATAATTCGCATTTTATTTATAAACTATTATGAAGGATTTAAATGTAATTATGTTCTCTAAGTAACCATGATTATGATTATGAGATTAGACGTGAATAAATTTTAATTTTATGTTAAGTGTTTTTCTTGTTTGGAATTATACATTATGATTCATAACCTAATTTAGTTTATGAAAATATTAATAAATGGTGCCTAGTGTAAGGAATGGAAACTACATGAATGAGCATATCTCATATAGGGATTTCCCACCTATTCAAGATAATGATGTTGGTTCTACAGTTGTGACTGGTGCTAAGCACCTTATAACTATAATGAGATAGATGACTCTGGTTATGAAAAATAAACTTACCCATATGGAACATCCTAATCCACAACATTGAGGAGAAATGGTATATGTATTTATGCGACTATATTTTCCTTCATTAAATGGGTCTATGAACCCATTTGTAGTGGTGCATTACATAAGTTCATTAGAGAAGATATTTCTAACTTTGGGATGTAATGAATATAAGAACATTATCATGGTAGTTTATCATCTATCGATAGATGAAAATCAGTAGTGGTTATTAATTAAAAACATGAATAAGGAGGAAGAAATAAAATAAATGGAATAAAGGAACTTTAAGGAAATTTTATTAGAGAAATACTTTCCTTGAGAACTGTGAGAATATATGGAGAGTTAATTCTTGATTTTGAAACAAAGAGGATGAAAACTTTTAGAAGTATGAATCCAATTTTACAAGTTTATCAAGGAATTATGCAGAATATATACGTAATCCAAGGACCAAGATTTATCAATTCTTTGATGGTTTAAAACCATTCCTCCGAAGGGCACTGTTCTCCCAAAAATTCTCGTCATACTAAGATATAGTCTCATGTTCTATCAAGACAAAGAAATATTTATCTAAGTCATATGATTTTAAGGGAATGAAAGAGAATAAGAGGGTGGAAGTGGAAAGAATGGATAAAAAGAAAGAATAAAAAGTGGAGTTTTCCAAAATATGATACATGTGGAAAGAATCACCCCATATCCTTCTTAAAAGGAAATAGATTCTAATACAAATGTGGAGAAAGAGGCCACCAATCATGAGATTGTAAGGTAAATAAATAATCAACCAATGTTTAATGCTACAATTGTATATAGATGGTATATTACACCAATTATTGTCTTGAGAATCAAGGATACATTCCCCAGAGAATTACAGTGGAGTAAGTCAAAGATTATTCAATTACAACTACTACAGTTGAAGTTCCTAATGATGCGTTGGTAGGTACATTAATTGTTTCCTCAAACATAACCAATGATTTATTTGATTATGGATCATCACATTCTTTTATATCTTCCTAGTTTTCCAAAAAAAATAGACATTTATAATTTGAATTAATAAAGGAGTTATTAGTCAAAACTCTTAAGGGAAGTATCATTGCAACAAATATGTGTTAATCTGTCCCCCTTATGACACAAAAACATGCTTTAGTTTCTGACCTTATCATCATACCCATAATTGACTTTGACATAATTCTTAGTATGAACATTATTTCATGTTATGATGTGAAAGTATATTACAAGAATATGGATGATTCAATTTTTTAGAATGATATAGAATCCATTATCTGTATAGAAGAAACCTCATCATTTGATTCTTATCTAGATCCAACCCTAATATCTATACTGAATTCAATTCTTTGGGAGGAAGATAAAATAATATCTATGGGTGAGGGAAAAAATATTTAAATTGGGTATGTTTATATTTATCAATAATGAGTTGATGTATTCCCATATGATTTATCAGGAAATCATTTTGAGATGGAAATTGATTTTTATATTGATTTACTTCTTGGTGTAAAGACTATATCTATGTCATCCCGCCTTCCTATTACATAACTTTTTATTGCATTTTACAAATAGAGGATCTTGAAAGTCTAGTGTCTTGGAAATTAGGAACCTAATACATGAAAGCAAAATAAAACATTCTTCTAATCTACTTATAAGGATTCATCATAGGTTCATCCTAAGTACAATTATTGTATCTTATAACCTAGAGACATACATCAAAGGAAAGGGTGAGCAGAAGGCCCAGTAAGGAAAGTAAGGGAATCAGTTTACTTGTGATATCAATAAGAACTTGATAAAAACATAATGACGTGAGAAATTGAAGTATGTACATATAATAACAAAATGAAATTGAAACATAATTTGCATATTTGGATACAAAATTTCATTTATACATTCATGAACATATCACCAAGGTTCAACCCTGAGGTGTCATAAAATTTACCTAGGTTATTCAGTAAGGTATCGTGAAACTTGTCATCTATAGAGACAAATTCTTTACCCAATGAATTGGAGAGATATCAGGGCGCATAATTAATATGTATTTACTTTAATGTGAGCCACATATATCATAATAAAACATTTCATGAATAACCCATATAAAATAAAGGAAATGGGTTTCATTTCAAAATCATGACGTTTTAAAAAGTACTTAAAAATAAGATCATTATGTCATTTATAACCCACGGAAAGGGAGTGAGGGTTATATGTATGTAAACTCTAGAATATAATATATCATTTTTATGTATTTATTAACACCAATTGTAACAAAATTATGTTGGTTATTCACAGAAATAAAACAAGATAATTTCTTGAGAAAGAGATAGCAATTTGAGATGAACATTCTGCAGCATAACGACTATATAACTTGTTTTTAGAAAACAATTAAAAGATAGGATACAAGGTTCACCCACTCATAAATAAATTATTATAAAATATAGGTATATAATAAAAAGGAATAATATCATTGTATGGTTATTTGAAGGAAATACCATATGAAAATGAAACTTGAAGGAAGAGAGAATATGCGATTTCTTTTATGAAAATTAGGCAGCCTAACGGCGTCACATAACAATTCAGAAAATAAATTGATGAGAGATTAAAGGGTCTCTCATAATTTGGACATGAAATGGACAGTAATAATTATATTGAAAAACATACCCCCATATAATAAAATGGAAACGAAAAGACATAACATAAAGGAAGTCATGACTTAATAAGAGGTGGGTGAAAGGATCCCTTACCTTGAAGAGTAACTTCGAAAGCATGAAGGTCGGGACCTTGGGAGGCTTGAGGGAACCGTGAGAGGATTCTAGAGAAATGAGGGAAGAGTTTGGATGAACTTAAAAGACTTTTAGTGAAGAGGATGTGGGATCTTGGGTGGGTTTATATAGGAAAGGAGAGGAAATTGTTTATTATTTAGGTTTGGGACACCTCACATTAAACTAAACAAAACGACAAACCAGACCATGAGTTTTTTCCATGGTTTCTTCCAAAGGGGAGTGTAAAACAATATTTTATAAGTTAAATGAAATAACTTCTTAAAAATAATAGTGTTGATTATGTGGAGGTGAGTCACACTCTCAAGGAAAACAATTTAAAAAGACAAAATGTTATATAAGTCTTGGAGGCTCCACTAAAGCTTTGAAAAATAAATAAAACAAAACCAAAATCACATTATTATAATGTTAAAACATTTATTGGCCGAAAATATAGTTTATAGTAATTTATTACATCCCCATTGGGTCATTATGATGTCATAAAACACATTATATATTTATACGGTATTTAATTTTTACCCAAAAATTTGACTATCTCATAAATTTATGAAAAATTAACCATTGGATAATTTTGACATCCTAATTCTGGAAATGATATTCATTTTATCTAAAAAAATTTCTAAACATTTTAATTTTCACTTTTAAAATAAAAACCTACATTTATCAAAAAATCATGGGTTTTGACAAAAATGGCTTTCAAACTTTAATAAAAATTACAATTGCATTCATAAAATTATATGATAATTTATATTTAATAAAAATTAATTTAATAATAATAATATTTTATTAAAAAAATATTTTATTAAAATAATATTTAATTAAAAAAATATATTAATTTGTCAAAATAAATTTCTTAGCTGAATATTTAACTAAAAATACTATTTGTGTTTTAAAAACTATTTACAAAGAAACAATAATAAAATGAAATTACATTCATTATTATATACCAAAATAATGTACATAATCATAGTACTAGGGTCTTGTTACATAAACCCTTAAAACACCTGCATAAGACCTTAGGGTAAGGTTTGTGATGGTGACAGACTCTTGGGGTGGCTCGGATAACATTGCTCGAGTGGTAATCTCTATCAACTTACACTTCTCTCGTAGGTGGTTCCACTCTAGCTTAACATATCCAAGCTCAGATTAGGCATGGTCAAGATAGAATCCCTAAGATGCAACCTCATTTCCGAGATCTATTAAATGGGCTTCATACGGGGAAAGTCTACTAAATGAGGCCATCGCTTCCCTTGTCTGAGTAAAAAGAATTTATTAAGGCCTTATATTTATACTAATCACGTGATCACTATTCAATGTCTATATTAGAAATGGTCACAATTCTTAATGGTATTTTAAATCCAAAAACATAAAACAAAAGAAGTGCATATGTTGTATAAATATTTCACATATATAATTAGATCAAGAGGGATTTTTATTAACAAATGTTTGGGTCATTACAATCTTCACCCCTTTAGAAATTTCATCCCCGAAATTTTAAATCATACCATAAAAAGAGAAAAGTTGTGGGTACTTCTGCCTCATAGACTCCTCCAGTTCCCACATGGTTTCTTCTCATTTTTGGTTCCTGCACAACAACTTAACAAGGTTGGTAGTCTTGTTGAATAGAACCTTGTCTCTACGATCCAAGATCTCCACCGACTGCACCTCATAAGAGAGGTCATGTTCCAGTTGTATCACCTTTGGGTTTAGTACATCTGAAGGGTTAGGTATGTACTTCCTCATGAGGGATACGTGGAAAACATCCTGAACTTGTGCAATATTTGGAGGAAGTGCAAGCCGATAGGCCACTAATCCCACGCGATCAAGGATTTCATAGGGACCAATGTACCTAGGGAAGAGAATTCCTTTCTTCCCAAACCTCATGACTCTCTTCCAAGGTGAAATATGAATAAAGACTTTGTCACCAACATCAAACTCCAAGTCCCATCGACAGTTTTTCGTGTAGCTCTTTTTCCGACTCTGAGAAGCCTTAATGTGTTGTTGGATGGCGTGGAATTTTTCTATCATCTCTTGTATAAGATCAGGCCCAAGAAGCTTTCCCTCACTAGCTTAATCCCAAAAAGTATGAGTTCTACATTGCTTACCATATATATATTCCTAGGGTTCCATTTTAATACTCGAGTGGAAGTTGTTGTTGTAAGAGAACTCTAATAAAGGGAGACGTTGATCCCATCCACATTTAAATTCCATTGAGCATGTTCTCTTCATGTCCTTGAGTGTTTGAATAGTACTTTCATATTGGCCATCAGTTTGGAGGTGATAGACCATACTGAAATTCAATTCAGTGCTTAGATCATGTTGAAGACTTATCCAAAAGTTTGATGTGAACCTTGGATGACAATCAGATACAATAGAAAGTGGAGCTCCATACAGCCTTACCACTTCCTTCACATAAATCCTTGAAAGTTGATCAAGAGAGAAGACTTCCCGAATGGAGATAAAATGGGCATTCTTGGTTAGATGGTCCACAACAACCCATATCATGTTGTTTCCTTTGGAAGTTCTTGGGAGACCAGTGACAAAGTCCATAGTGATATTATCCCACTTCCATGCTGGTATGGGTAGTTGTTGCAATACCCCTTTAGTTGTCGCTATGCCTTTTCTTGCTGACATACCAGGCACCTTGAAGTGTAGTCAGCAATCTCTCTTTTCATATTATCCCACAAATAATGATCATGAAGTTCCATACACAATTTTGTGCTCCCAGGATGTATAGAGAAATTAGAGCAATGAGCTTCATCAATCAACCCTTTCTTTATTTTCAGAAGAGATGGAACACATAGTCTTGTATGAAATTTCTGTACACCTTCTTGATCAATATTGATCTCGGGAAACTTCCCATCCTTCACAGCCTCAAACTTCTACTTTAACAAAGGATATTCATTCTGAGATTTCTTGATCTTCTCTAGTAATGACGGTTGAGAAATCATTTGGATTAGGGTTGATTATGTTCCTTGCCTTATAATTCACATGTCCAACTTTACTAGGTCATTGATCAAATAATTTTTTTTAATCCTCATCATGGAAAGAACAATTGGGTCTTTCTTTCTTAATGCTTCAGTAAATTTGTTTGGTCTTTCCGGATGATACTGAATTGAACAATCATAGCCTTTAAGAAGTTTCAACCATCTCCTTTGTCTCGTGTTCAATTCTTTTTGTGTGAAAATATACTTCAAACATAGATGGTCTATGTATATATATTAAATTTCTCCCCATAAAGATAGTTCCTATGTATCTTCATTGAAAAAACGGCTGCATATAGCTCTAGATCATGCGTAGGATAGTTCTGTTAATGAGTTTTCAACTGTCGAGATGCACAAGCAATGACTTCTTCATTATTCATGAGAGCACACCCAATCCCTTTTATAGATGCATCACTAAAAATAACGAATCCTTCTCCACTTGATGGCAGAGTTAACACGGGTGGAGTAACCAATATCTTCTTCGTCTCTTGGAAACTTTCCTCACACTCATTTGTCAAGATGAACTTTACCCCTTTTTGAGTTAACTTGGTTAATGGTTTAGAAAGTTGTGAAAAGTTTTTCACAAACCTCCTATAATATCCCTCTAAACCAAGGAAACTATGAATCTCAATTATTATTGTAGGCTAAGGCCACTCCTCTACAAATTTTTTCTTTACAGGGTCAATTGTGATTCCTTCATTGGTAACATTGTTCCCTAAGAAACCAAATTATTGTAACCAGAAATTGTATTTCCTGAACATTCCAAAAATACTCTCCTTCCATAGAGTTTTAAAAATAACTCTTAGAAGATCTTCATGCTCCTTGCGAATTTTTGAATATATCATAATATCATCAATAAAAACTACTACAAAGTTATCAAGGTAGCCCTTAATGACTCTGTTAATAAAATACATAAAAATTGCAGGTGCATTAGTCAGTCTGAATGTCATAACGACATACTCAAAATGCCCATATCTTGGTCGGAAGGCAGTTTTTGGAATAACTTCTTTCTTCACCCTCAATTGATGATAACCAAAACAAAGAATAGTCTTAGAGAAGAATTTATCCCCATGAAGTTGGTTGAATAAGTCATCAATTCTTGGAAGAGGTTATTTGTTCTTTAATGTAATCCCATTCAGTTCTCTATAACGAATTCATAGCCGTATCAATCCATCCTTCTTTTTCACAAAGAGAACTTGTGCTACCAATGGAGACACACTCGATCAGATAAACCCCTTCTCCAAAAGATCTTGGAGTTGTTTCTTTAATTCCTCAAAATCCACATTTTCTATACTATACATAGTCTTTGATATCGGATGAGATCCAGGTATGAGCTCAATGGAGAACTCTACCTCTCTTTCGGGGGGAGGCCCGGGTAACTTCTCAGGAAATAAATCAACATATTCCAGGACAATGGAGACATTGTATATCCTTAAACTCTCATCTCCTTTTTCTTCTTCACCGATCAACTCCATAAAAAAGCATATAGGGGGTACTTCTAGGCAAGAATCTGGTTGAGATATCTCTCCTTAGAAGATAACTGTAGGTTTTCCATTCAAGACTACAAATATTTCCTTACTTCTTCATTTGATCTTAGCATTATAATTTGAGAGCCAGTCCATCCCTATTATAATGTCGAATTCTAGCATGGGAATTACTACTAGATTTGCGATAAGATTTTTCCCAGCAAATTAAGTACTTGAGTTTCTAAACAATGATGATGCTTGGATAATACCATTAGGAGTCTTGACTGATAACTCTACTTTTAGCGAATCGGGGGTTGATTCTAAATTCTTTGCAAACACAGAGTAAATAAAGGAATGAGTAGAACCAGAATCAAACAAAGTACTTGATAGATTTGAGATAAAAATAAGAGTACCTACTATACATCATTAGGAGCTTCAACTTCATCTGTTGGGATAGAAAAATCATGACCTTGCTCCCTTGTCCTTTGCTGAGGCTGATGGTGGTTCCCCTCCACAGCCCTCAGATTTGGACAGTTATTGGAAAAGTGAACATATTGTCCACACATAAAGCACTATACATCAAGTAGGGCCTACACCATCTTCCCCTTTTCTTTATCATTTGGAAGTTGATTTTTTTACCTCACTATGACAATTCCTTGCAATATGGTCATCTCTTCCACACTTGTAGCATTTCCTGCTCCCAAGCAGGCAGTTCCCTGAATGCTTCTTCCCACATTTATTACACATAGGAAGTTGCACTTGCTTGCCTCCTCTTCATTGATCAAAGGTCCTACCTATGCTAGGATCCATATATCTATTCTCTTAATTTGATTTATGAAACCACTGCATCTCACCAAACTCCAGCTCGACTTTCATCGCACTCTGCACGATCTCCTCATAGCTATTATAGTCTTGGTTAGCTAGATTCTTCCATAGATGAGGTCTCAGTATGCCAAATAATATATCAACCTTTCCATTTGGATCCATGACAAAGCTAGTGGTGTAATATGAAATCCTTTTTAAGTTCATCTCATAGCATCCCACAGATTCATTCTCCTTCTGCTTCAGATCTAGAATCTCATTCTACATTCTTGTTCTCATTGATCCAGGGAAATACTTGTTGAATAATATCCTTAGGAACTCTTCCCACTTCATAGCTTCAAATTACACTCTTGGACTTGTGTTTTTAATCAGTTCCCAGCACAGATCAGCTTCTAATTCTAAGTGATAGACAACCAGGGTAACCTTCTCTTGTTCCGAACAGCAGAGCACAGAAAAGATATTCACGATAGAGCTGATCTGCTGTTAGGAAATCAATTGGTCAGTCGATCCACTAATGGTTGGTGATCTTTGATGTATAAAGGATTCAATATAAATTTGTTCCCTTCACGGTGATATTGGTCTCTCATCTTGATTCAAGTTATTTCCCATAACTTGAGTCAGTTGTTTCATCATTCCCATGAATGTTTCCATTCTGGCTTCCATCGGAGGGTCGTCAGCGCATGGTCCATTGTAGTCACCATTTGCACGGTTCCTTATATTTCTCACTATTTTCTAAAAGAATAAAACATTAGTGAGAAACTTATTTCATTTAAAAATCATTTAACTATTAAGGATTTTATGTCTTAAAACATCATGCTTAAACAATTACATTTCTCTATAATTCCTTCATAATGATTCGTAAAAAACATGTGATTAACCAAACATATCCCATGGGAGTGTCGTAACCAAGAGTTTAGAAAGGACAATTTTGGGGCACTAGTTCCCATGCGAGACTAGTTCAAAGTGGTGTTTTTAGGTTTTACCCATATGTACGTTTGTGCCAGAGCCGCCTCTACCTCCCCATATCCTGATAAGGATGTATTTGTTTGATAAACCACTTACTCATTACTCACAAAAATACAAGGAAGTTTTCTCATATTTAAAATTTCCACTAGGGTTATTCATAAAGTTTTCATAGCCTAATTTCCATAAATAAATAAACTATACTTTGATTCCAACTATGGAATCTCTCCTTTCTATTACATAACTTTTCATTACATTTTACAAATAGATGATCTTTAAAGTCTAGTGTCTTGGAAATCAGGAACATAATACATGAAAGAAAAATAAAAAATTCTTTTAATCCACTTGTAAGGATTCATCATAGGTTCATCCTATGTAAAATTACTGAATCTTATAACCTAGAGACATACATCAAAGGAAAGGGTGAGAAGAAGGCCCAATAAGGAAAGCAAGGGAATTATTTTACTTGTGATATCAATAAGAACTTGATAAAAAAATAAAGACATGAGAAATGAATGTATAAGAATATCATAATGAAAAGAACATGAAAAATAACTTGAATACGTGGCTACAATATTTCGTTTATACATTCATGAACAAATCACCAAGGTTCAACCACAAAGTGTCATAAAAATTAACAAGGTTATTCACCAAGGTATTGTGAAACTTGTCATCTCTAGAGATAAATTCTTTACCCAATGCATTGGAGCGCTATCATAGCACACCCTTAATATGTCTTTACATTAATGTGAGCCACATATATCATAATCAAACATTTCACTAATAACCCATAGAAAATAAATGAAATGGGTTTCATTTCAAAATCCTGACGTTTTAAAAAGTACTTACAAATAAGATAATTATGTCATTTATAACCCCTGGAAAGGGAGTGAGGGTTATATGTATGTAAAATACATAATCAAATATATCATTTTTTATATTTATTAACACTCATAGAAACGAAATAGGACTGGGTATTCCCATAAATAAAACAAGATAAATTCTTGAGAGAAGAGAGAGTGATTTGAGACGAAAATTATGCAGCATAACGGCTATATAACTTGGTTTTAGAAAACAATAAAAAGAGATGGGACAAGTTTAACCCACTCATAAATAACTAATTATATATTAGGGTTAAAGAATAAAAATAAATAATATCATTGTATGGTTATTTGGAGGAAATACCATATGAAGATTAAACTTGAAGGAAGAGAGAATATGCGATTTCTTTTACAAAAATTAGGCAGCCTAACAGTGTCACTTAACAATTCAGAAAATGAATTGATGAGAGAATAAAGGGTCTATCATCATTTGTACATGAAATGGAATATAATAATGATATATAATAACATTCCCTTATAAAATAAAATGGAAACTAGAAGACATAACATAAAGGAATTCATGACTTAAAAAGTGGTGGGTGAAAGGATCCCTTACCTTGAAGAGTAACTTTGGAAGCTTGAAGGTCAGGACCTTGGGAGGATTGAGGGAACCTTGGGAGTATTATAGAGAGAGGATGGAAGATTTTGGAAGAACTTCAAAGGCTTTCAGTGAATAGGAAGTGGAAGCTGGGGTGAATTTATATAGGAAATGAGAAGAAATTGTTTATTATTTAGGCTTGGGGCACCTCACATTAAACTAAACTAAACCACAAACCAGCCCATAATTTTTTCCCATGGTTTCTTCACAAGTGGTGTGTAATACAATATTTTATATGTTAAATGGTTGAAATTATTAAAATAATAGGGTTTCTTATGTGGAGTTGAGTCACACTCTCAAGGAAAACAATGTAAAAAGACAAAATGTTATATAAGTCTTTGAGGGTCCACTAAAGCTTTGAAAAATAAATCAAAAAAATCCAAAATAACATTATTTTAATGGTAAAACATATATTTTCCGAACATATAGTTTATATTATTTTATTACATCACTATTGGGTCATTATGATGTCATGAAACCCAATATATATTTATACGGTATTTAATTTTTACCCAAAAATTTGACTATCTCAGAAATTTATGAAAAATTCAGCGTTGGATAATTTCGACTTCCTCATTCCAGAAATAATATTCATTTTATCTAAATAATTTTCTAAATATATTATTTTTCACTTTAAAATAAAAACCTACATTTATAAAAAAAATTCATGGGTTTTGACAAAAATGGCTTTCAAACCATAATAAAAATTACAACTGCATTCATAAAATTATAAAATCATTTATATTTAATAAAAATTAATTTAATAATAATAATAATATTTTATTAAAATGGTATTTAATAAAAAAATCCATTAAATCATTAAAATAGATTTCTTAGTTGAATGTTTTACTAAAAACTATTTGTACTTTAAAAACTATTTACAAAGTAACAATAATAAAATGAAAGTACATTTATTGTTATATTAAAAAATAATGTACATAATCATAGTACTAGGGTCTTGTTATATAACCCCTTAAAACATCCACATAAGACCTTAGGGTAAGGTACGCGATGGTGACAGACTCTTGGGGTGGCTCGGATAACATTGCTCGAGTGGTAATCTCTATTAACTTTCAATTCTCCCGTAGGTGGTTCTGCTTGAGCTTAATGTATTAAAGCTCGGCTTGGGCTTGGTCAAGACCAAATCCCAAAGATAAAACCTCCTTTTTTTAGATCTATTAAATGGGCTTAATACGGGGAAAGTCTACTGGATGTGTCCATCGCTTCCCTTGTCTGAGTAAAAATAATTTGTTACGGTGCTATATTTATACTAATCATGTGATCACTGTTCAACGACTATATTATAAATGGTCACAATTCTTAATGGTATTTTAAAATCCAAAAACATACAACAAAATAAGTGAATATGTTTAAACATTTCACATATTTAATTATATGAAGAGGGATATTCATTAACAAATGTTTGGGTCATTACAATATCAAAGACCCCATATAGAATGCCCATAGTGGGATTAGTTGAGCATAAGAAACAACTATATGAAATTAGTGATAAGGGATTTATCCTCCCTAGTGTTTCTCTATGTGGAGATCTTGTTATTTTTGTTAATAAGGAATATGGATCTATTAGGTTGTGCATTGACTACATGGAGATCAATTCTATTAAGATAAAAAACAAGTATCTTCTTCCTCAAATTCATGATTTATTTGATCAAATTCACAAAACCCAATATTTTTTAAGGATTGAACTTCTATCTGGATATCATCATTTGCATGTGAGTGAGAAAGATATTCCAAAGACAGAATTTCAAAAAAGGTGTGGAAATTATGAGTTTACATTAATTCCATTTGGACTGAAAAACTCTCCCTCTATTTTCATGGATCAAATGAATGGAGTTTGGAATTAATATCTTTAGGATTTTTTTGTGGAATTTATTGATGATATATTTCTATAATCCAAAATCTTTGAAGAAAATGAGAATCACTTGCACATTATTCTGAACACTCTAAGAAGAATAGAGTTATATAGGAAGTTTTTGAAGTGTTAATTTTAGATTCAAACAGTATCTTTTCATTACCATATTGTCTCTAAGGATGGAATCATACTGTATCTTGAAAAGACAAATGTAATTCAAGAATGACCTACACCAATGAACATAATAGAGGTACATAGTTAATTTTTTCTTTAGTAGGTTATTATTGTCATTTTGTTCATAACTTCACCCGATTACCAAACTCATTGACCAAGCTTACTCTTAAAGTGGTTAAGTTTATATAGACAAAATAATGTGAATTTTTTTTTGAAGAGTTGAAGAAGAGGTATGTGAATTCTCCAATCATGACTCTACCATTGGAAAATAGTTAATTTGTGATTTATAGTTATTCTTCAAAGAAATGACTCTGATGTGTCCTTATGTAGAATGATAGAGTTATTTCATATGCATTAAGGCAGTTTGAAAATTCATGAATATAACTATCCAACTCATGATCTTGAGTTATTAGTTTTTATCTTTGATCTAAAGATATGGAAACATTATCTATATATTGAATGATGTGAGATATATAATGATCACAAGATCTTGAAATATATCTTCTCATAGAAATAAATAAACATGAGGAAAAGGTGATGGCCTGAGCAACTAAAGGATTATTATTGTTCCATACACTACCATCTAGGGAAGGAAAATAAGGTGGCAGATGCATTGAGTAGGAAAGATCACAGAGTCCTAGAAAAAATGGGGATTGACAAAGATCCTATATACATAGATCTAACAGGGATGGATATAGTAATTATCAAAGAAGTTGAAGCATCATTACCCTATCAATTAGTTTCCCAACCATCTTTATCTGAAAGGGAAAAAAATTCTTAGACTAATAACAATAATCTTCAAAAGAAAATTAATTTTGTGAATGATGGGAACCTGGAATAATTCATGTATGAAGATGGAGTTCTAAAATTTGGGAGGAGTCTATGTGTTCCTTATATACCCAATATAAAAAGAGAGTTATTGGATGATTACCATAGAATAAATTTCTCAATACACCCTAGTACCACTAAGATGTATAGTGATTTGAAATAACATTTCTGGTGGGAGAACATGAAGCGTGAAATTGCTGATTATGTATCAAAATGTTTATTATGTCAACATGTGAAGGCTAAAAGACAATATCCTATAGGGGTCATGAAACGTATACCTATTCCTATATGGTAATGCGATGACATCACCATTGATTTTATCACTAGATTACCAAAAACTACAAGAATAAATGATGCAATATGGGTAATTATTGATCAACTTTCCAAATCTATACATTTTCTCACAATAAGGGATGATTTTTCATTGGGGAACCTTGCATGGATCTATATAAATGAAATTTTAACACTTCATGGAGAACCTCTCCAAATTTTTTCTGATCGTGATCCACAATTTACATCAAAATTCTAGGAAAGTCTCCAAAAAGCTTTGGATACTGAGATTAATTTGAGTACTACTTATCATCCTCAAACTGATGGGTAGTCATAAAGGACTATCCAAACTTTAGAAGACATGTTGAGATCATGCTCACTTAATTTTCAAGGTATGTGGGATCATTATTACCTTTGGAATAGTTTTACTATATCAATAGTTTCCATTATAGTATTCAAATGGCACCATGTGAAACATTGATCAGAAAGAGATGTCGTACACCAAAACGTTGGGGTGAAGATGGTGAAAGAAATCGTGTAGGCCTAGAGATTTTGGAGGAAACAATAGAAAAGGTAAATACAATTAAAATCCATATCAAAGAAGATCAAAATAGGAAAAAGAGTTATGTCAATAATTAAAAGAAGGATTTGTAATTTCAACTAGGAGATCACATTTTCTTAAAAGTATCTATATGGAAGGGTGTTATAAGATTTAGAAAAAAATAGAAATTGATCCCCATGTATATTGATCCTTTTGAAATTATGGAGAGAGTATGATCTATGGATTATTGTTTGTTGATTCTAACTAACCTTTATAAAGTACACAATGTGTTCCACATCTCACTGTTGAGAAAGTACATGCCATACCCAACACATGTACTCACTTCTGAATGTAT
Organism: Viscum album; assembly: GCA_963277665.1. NCBI lineage: Eukaryota > Viridiplantae > Streptophyta > Magnoliopsida > Santalales > Viscaceae > Viscum > Viscum album. The sequence continues at coordinate 198,771,692 of OY728164.1, forward strand.
CAAATTAGAACCTAACTTATCTTATTGAAAAGATATTATTTGGATTCTAGACACTAAAGAACAGGTGTTGAAGAATCAGATGACTTATCTAGTAAAGGTACTTAGGAAAAATCATATAATCATAGATGCAATGTGGAATCCTGAGGATCATATGATGAAGAACTACCAAAATCTTTTTTTGAGGTGATATTTTTGAAATTTTGAGGATGAAATTTTTTAGGAGGGGAGAATGAAACATCCCAAAATTAAATCAATGAAATTTCTTTTATTATGATTATTTTATATAGTATGAATCATATAAAACCTCATAGATAACATAATAAAATCTTTGTAAATGAAGAATAAAATAAATAACAGGTATTTCCAAATGATAAGGAACCTATACTAATTAAATTGTAACATTCTCTTAAGTATAGTAAAATTACCATTATGAATATTAAATCATCCTAATGAATAGTAAACTCACCCATGAATGTATAAATAAAATTTATGCATCTCATAAGTGAAATTATGATATAATTATATTACATTAAAAGTAAGTGGATATTTAGACAATATATTTAAGTGTTGATATTTTTATAAGTCATAGATATATAATTACAATTTTATAGTTAATAAAATTATATAAAATAAAATTAATTTTAATAAAATGGATTAAAAATTCAATTTTTTGTCTTCTGATTTTGGGATAATTTTATGAGACCTTAGTTAATTTTTGAAAGTGTTGTAAAATTAGTTTTAAATTTAAAATCAGTATTTCATAAGAAAATATAGATTTTATTTAAAAATTAAATTTCTAATATTTAGAAAACTATTTTCATAAAATGGAGTCCATTTTTTAATTCTAGGTGTTGAAAAATGGTTAGGGTGATTTTTTTGGGATTTTCCAAAAATACTTGAGTTTTTAGTGATTGGTAAAATACAATATGCTATCATATAAATATATTATATTATAAATATATTATTCATTAAGTCATGGATGATGTAATTAACCTTGGTTAGAACTAAAATGCACTTATGAATTTATTTATTCACAATAATCAACATTATTAGTTTTCTTGAGAAAAATAATAAATAATTAATAGAATAATGAGAAATTGCCCCTCTCCTCCACTATAACCCCCCCCCCCCCCCCCGCTTTTCTCTTCAATATTCTAAGAAATGAAGCTTGTAAAATTTCTAACCAAATCCTACTAACTAGTATCTACCCCCGTCCATGATATTTTTTTCTTTCCAAAAGGCTAAAACCACTTCCCTTATGTAGTTTCTCGTGGAGGATTATTCAAGATGTAAAATCTTCTTCCTTTTCCTTTTGGTTTCATTTCAAGTTCTTTCTTTTAATATTATTTACTCACCTACTCGGCCCAAATGATCATGATAACTCTAATATAATTTATATACTGTAATTATATCATGTTAATTTAATAACCTTCATCAATATCTTTACTCTCTATCACTCTATTTTATTTTAAAAACAAAATCATTGTTCGGTAGGTGCTGATTTACAACCTTCGTTAATGATGAACTTTTGTTCTTCAATTTATTCTTCAAATATGTTCATGATACAATTTTTATGGTTACACCATAATATAATATATGTATTATAACATATTTAATGTTCTTAAATCAGTATATACATGTAATTCTAATTCATAAACCAAAATGAGTTCGTTTTGATAAATAACCATCGTAATAATTCTAATGATTATCACTAACTGTATTATCTAATGAATCATCTTCATACAATACAAATTAATGATATATATCAATTTAAACTTTTATATGTTCATTAATATATTATAAATTCAATTCTAGTGAATTATAATCTTTCTACATGAAGTTTCATACTCATATACAAGTATACCAATTGTGAAAACCAAGGAAGAAAAAGCTTCAAAGAAATAAGATTATATCTTATAACTCATAAAGTGGCCTTAAATGAACTTAATAAAAATATAATAAACAAAATACAATTATATAATATCTTGAATTAATTAATTAATTAATATATTTATTTTTATTATCTAGGACGTGAAGGTCATGTGCAGAACTCATTTGGACATAAGGTAAGGGTTTTCTTCTCAAACCTCCATTTTCATTCAGGTGGTCCTTTATTCCTGTACAATCCAATATAATTATTAATTTATTTTTTATAATTCTTTAAAATTCTTGGTATATATTCCAAAATTATTTATTCTGATCATTTCATCTTTTGTTTGTGAAAAAATCATGTTTTAAAAGAGTCCCCATCTAAATTCTTCACGATAAGCAAGCCCGATTAACAGAAACTTCCCGATTTCTTACCTATTTTCAAGTAGAATTTATAATATTTTTTAAGCAACCAATATTTTTATAAATAAAATATTTTATCATGGAAATACTATCTTAGTTCATTTCTAGATTTCTACAAATATTTTTCCTAAATAACACTTTTTTCAAAATAATAAATTATTTCTCTCAAAATTACTCAATGATCTTATAAGAGTATTTTCATCTATTTCAAACCACTTATTGATTATTATGTTTAATTGGGATTAATATTTTATGATATCATCTTCCATTTATTTATTAAATGGTTTATGTTCAGTTTGACTTTGGATGTTCTATCTTAATAACATTCACCATACTACTTAGAATGGTTAATAATTATGTTTAGAGATTATGGAAAGTTATTTACATTTTCATATGTATGTGATTTTTATTTTTAACCACATTCATATGATTAATGAATTGGACTTATAAATAGTTAGGCGGGGGCCAATATATCCCCTTGATTCATTAGCAGGTCTCATGAGACAAAACAGAATTGGGTTTTGGCTAAGGATTTCCCTAGTATTCTCAAACGTATTGGTTGAGGCCTTGACAATATGTTTCAGATGTCCAACATTATTCATTCCCTTATTATGGTATAAGTAATTGATAAACAATGTTATTATTAGACTAGTATAATATCAATGGTTATGTTTCATTCTTCTATGATCATTTATATGGCCTCATTTACTTAGCTTTCATTCCTTCCATATTATGATCAATTATATTTTAAAAGGCATGTGTTTTTAGTTGTTCACCATGCCTCGTGTTTTTTATGATAACTTAAATTTTATTACTTACCCTTAATGGGAATCTAATCTCACCCCTTTCTTATGTTTTATTTTACCCATATTTTGATGATGAATATTACGAATGAATTTCCGGGATAATCTATGGGTCATAGATGTTTCCAAAATAATTGTTATTATGTAGTTAATTTCATGTTGTAATTTTGAACTTATGTTTGTATCTTGTTTTAAAAAATTACTAAAATATTTATTACTTTAGGAAAAAACATTCTTATAATCATAAAAATGTAATAATATAAGGCACCGGCTCTAGGAAACTGGGGTCTGGTCCTTAAAGGTATGATGTGTATAGGTTGTGATTTCTTGAGGTACTTACATAGTGTATGAACTGTAATGGCTTGAGGTATAATTCCTGATGTTTGATATATGTCATATAGGCTTTGGTGGATTCCAAAAAATACTTGGTTACTTTATATAGAAATGTGGATGAGATGGTGTGAATATATGATGCATGAGGTGCATTTTTTGACACATTTCCCGTGTATTTTCTTGTTGTCTTACTTTTGGAGAGTGATGGCTCATGAAATAAGATGTTGGGGTGAAGTAATAAACCAGTGGGGAAGTGGGATAGGGGTACCCATGATGTTTTAATATAATATTACACGATATCCTATATGTGTCACATGGTGAGAGTTATCCATGGGTAGGTTGGTAATTTAGTATACCTATTTAGGTTATGAGTTAGTTTCACAGCTGTCTAATATGATTTAGCAACAATTCTTTATCTTTTCCAAGAAAGGATCTGAGGATGATCCTACTAATTATACTATTATACTCACCCTATGTATATATAATTTTTTAGGTCATATGGAGTAGTTTGGTGATTAGGCTAGAGATTACTAGATCATGGTTTAGTAGAAGTTGCTTGGGCTTCATGGTCATTGTTGTCTTTACTGTTTTTGGGTACTTATAGTTTTCCTTTTTATTGTTTAGTACTGTATGGAAATTCATGTTTGAAAATGGATTATATATGTATATATATTTATATGTTTGATTATATGTTGTTTTTTTATCCTTTTTATCTACCTCGTATACATGTTTCTCTTAGAGGGTAATGCCTCTCACATGCATGTTTACTATACAATCGGTACTAGTCGCCAACCCGAGCCCTACAAGAGGAGGGACTTAGGCAGTCACCATATCTCTCCTGCATTAAGGTATCTTTATGGGGAGGGGTTTTGGTTATATTCGTATCAATGGTTCAGGTTTAGGGATATGATGGAATTTGGAGTTAAGCATAGGTGAGGTTGCATGGGTTGTTAGGGTAATAGTGGCAGCTAAGTTTAGTAAGTGATGTGAACATGGGAGACCAGCTAAGACATGGATATTTAGGGCCCCTAGTGATCTAATACACAAACCTTTAATTTTATTGATCCAATAAAAAAATTGATATTGGTTACAAGGTAGAAACCTATGAAACGATCATGCATCATTCTTCTTTATGCTTGTGTTTGAAATGGTTGGACCTTGGGATAGGTTAAAACCATAAATAAGATAAAATAATTAATGTAAAATATTCCTTATTATAGTTTAGGGAGCTATAATCGTTTTTTCCTTTTTCTTGCATGGGTCCAAGTCGACATCTTCATTAGGTTTGGACCGAAGATGTTAAGAAGGATGTGCTAGAAGATCTCTACAGAGTATGGGCCGGTGATGAAGAAACTTAGAGGAGGAAACTCTAAGAGTTTTAGCACCAGTGTCTGTAGAATTATTAGGGGTCCAATTTAGATGCAGTTATAGAAGATTTGTTGGAGGAGTTTGAGATAAATTTCAGTTTGATCTATTTTTAGAAGGAGCACTTGGTTTTGTTGGTTGTGATGATAGTATGTTTAGAAGTGAGGTAGTGGTGGTTCTTTTTCCTTAGATATTGCGAGGAGTCGGTAGTCTCATGGGAAAGGTTCTGAGACCAGTTCAGAGTAGAGTTAATTACTTCTACCATGAAGGAGGCTAGTCTCCAGGAACTACTTACCCTTTTATAGGGGATCTCCAGTGTGAATGAGTTTGGGCTATGTTTCAGGACCCTTCTACGATATGATGTAGACCTATTTCTAGATGAGGAGGTCATGGTAAAGAATTTTGGGGAGTTATTACTTTTAGAAAACTGACACCATATCAACCCATTTATGATTAATATGTATCTCGAGGTATTTTTGAGAGAATATATTATTGAGAGAACATTGGATAGAACTATTTCATCATGATATGGGATTCATAATGATTCATCATGAATCTTAGCTGCATTTTAGGATTCTTAGTTGAAAGTACAGAAGTGTTTTTATTCAATCAAGGGTAGGTCTCAACCATTGACATCTTGTTTCTATAGGAATGGTGGCACTAAGACTTATTCCAATATATTAGAAGAATTTTTTCTTATGGTGGTTTAAGTCCTAAATAGAGATAGTTCTCTGAATTTTTTATAAGTCGGTGTATGTTGGGTGTTCCGCTTCAGGCTCCTCTGTATTGGAAATATCAGACGAGGACGAATTAGTAGGGTGCTCTAGTTTGGGATTAGAAGATAGGATATGGGATAGGTAGAGGACAACCCCAAAATGCTCCTCATCCTCAAATAGAAGAGTATGTCAATAGAGGTGGATTTCAGTAGGTTTATAGTGGTCATGGAGTATGTTGTGTTTAGCTTCAGGCTTTAGCATTACCAGTGTTGGGAAAGATAGATATCATTCGTGGTACCCTTTAATTGTTTTATACTTGGTTTTAGGATATTTTAGATTCATGAGTGATACAATACTTTATATCACATACCATTTTCCATTCTTCATGGTTTGATGTATAGAATCTTTTAGTTCCCTTGGAATTGACTACACCAGTTAGAGGTTGAGCTGAATTGTTTGAAGTAAGTAGAGACTGTGAGTTAGGGCTTGTGCATCACCTATGTTGGGGATATTTCCTATGTTTATGGATACATCCATATGACAATATCTTCCACATGGATTTTATATATTCTTTTTAGGTTGTCTTGGATTGATTCGGGAGGTAGGTAGTGTTCCATGACACTCATAGAGATCCAACAGTATTTGTTGTAGATCAAGACCCTCAAATGGGTCATAGGCATGTTTCTTCCTTGTTATATTTTATGGTTGAGTTGATTATGAGCCCATAAGATGTTTATCAGTTATTCTTTCTGACGGTTTTGGAATATTACCCTAATTTCTTTCCATATATGGTTGTAGAGTTACCCCCTCAGTGGGAGATAGAGTTTGGGATAGAGCTACAACCAAGCATGAATCATATCTCAATGTCTCTATATAGGATGGAACCTTCTAAGTAGTGATAGCTATGAGTGTATCTTGATGATCTATTTTAGTGTGGTTTTGTTCTGCTGAGTATTTCACCTTGAGGTGTGATAATTTTTTGTAAAGAAAGATGATAGTATTTTCATGATTATATCTTTTATCATTGCTTGAACCTAGTAATAGTGAAGAACCACTATCCTCTTCCAAATATTGGTGATTTATTTGATAATCTTAAAGGATCAAGTAGGCTCTCAAAGATTGATATGCGGTCTGTATATCATCATATTTTGGTGTAGGAAGAGGATATTCAAAATACATTTTTCCATTGTCGTCATCGTCATTATGATTTTTTTGTAATATTGATCGATTTGATGAATGCTTCAGCTATGTTCATGGGGCATATGAGAACAATTTTCAGAGAGTTCCTAGATAAGTTTATAGTGGTTTTCATCAATGACAACCTTATGTACTCCAAATACAAGGAGGATAATATGAATGATATTTTGGGAGATATTTTTCACTCGAATTTTATTTGGAAGTATTCAAAGTGTGTGTTCAGGGGTTGTGATGTTCGTTTCATGGTATATGTTGTATCCTAATAGGGAGTGGCTATGAATCCTTTAGAGATAGAGGTGATTGTGTCTTGGGAATCCCCCAATATAGTGGAATAGGTGAGGTGTTTCCTTGGTCTTATAGGCTATTATAGGAGGATCATAGCCAATTTCTCTTAGTTTGTAACTCCTCTAACATACTTTACTCAGAAGGAGTAGGAATTCTGGTAGACTAACCTATTTCATATAGCTTTTGAGTACCTGAAGGATAATTTGGTTAGTGCTCCAACCATTTGTTTTCCAGTAGAGATTGTTATGTTTGTGGTTTTCTAGGACAATTTACATATTGTCTTAGGATTGATTATGATGAAGATAATATTAGTTGTTTCTTAAAAGTCTTATAATATACTTTCCATGAGCATAACTATTCCACCCATGATCTTTAGTTATTAGAAAATCTGTTTTAGTTGATGTTTTGGTGACATTACCTCATCAGTGAGCATTTTTATGCTTTCATTGGCCATAAGAACCTGAGGTGTGTCTTATCTCAACATTAATGGAACTTTCATCAATGTCGGTGGATATAATTCTTAAAGGATTAAATTTTTTTAAATGTCATATATGCCTGGAAAGGGAAATTTTGTATCTGACACATTGAGAAAGAATTCGCATAATGATATCATGTGTGAATCTGGAAAATTCCTAGAGGGTGATGGAATAACTCTTAGTGATGAATCTTGATATGGGAGAGGTTGGATTTGGAGGTTGTCATTTCAAAATGAAATTTCATTCATCCATAGTGCATTAGGTGGAAGAGTCCCAGTTTTGGGATTCCTAGGTGGAGGTTTGGAGAGACCATGTTGTTTTTTGTGATGCCCCTGATGGTTGGTCTAAGGATTGATAGCATCAAGTGTTGTTCTGAGGAAGGATTTTCATTCCTTCAGTGATGTGTGAAATGATTCTCCATGAGTTCCATAGTTCTCCTTTGATAGTAAATCCCAGAATTAAAAATATATTCCAATACTTCAGAGTTAATTTTTGGTGTTCTAGGTTAAATAATGTAATTACAGTTTTTTTTCATGATGTTTGATCTTCCATAAGGTGAAGTTTGATCACCATGTTCTTGGTGGGTTTCCCCTACCATTATATGTTCCCCAATGGATGTGGGAGGACATCCAGATATACTTCTACACTATTTTACCCCAAGATCAGGGAGGCTATGATGTTGTATGGATGATACTGGATTTTTTGATGAAATCATCCCAATTATTAGTGATCAGAGAGTCGAGGTAGTGGAGGTTTTTTTAGGCATTATCTGGAGGAGGTGGTGTGGCTCTTTGAGGTCCCGAGGATGATCATCTCTGATTGAGATCCTCATTATACCTCCAGTGTATGAAGAGGTATCTATCATTATTTTGGTTATTAGTTATTACTTATAAATTATTTTCATCTGTATATTGAAGGTCATACATAGTAGACTATCCAGACTCTTGAAGAAATATTGTGCTCTTGTGTCCTAGGTTTTGGAGGTTCTTGGATGATTAACATACCCTTGATTTATTTTCATTATAATAATAGTTTCATCTCAACCATTGGTATGTTTGAAAATTTTTACAGAAAAGCTTTATGTTCTTAGTTTTACTAGCTTGGGGTCAGATAGGTAGTAACTCTTAGGTATGAACTGATAAAAAATACAAAATAGAAGGTTTAGGTAATTCACAGGAGGATGAAAGTAGTGAAGGATCATCAGAAATATTATTTCGGACATAGGTGGAGACCTCTGGAGTTCTAAATTGGAGATCAAATGTTCTTAAAGGTGACTCCTCATCATGGGAATCAAAGGTTTGGTCATGGGAGTAAGCTTTATCCCTGGTTTTTGGGCCTTTCAAGGTGTTATCTCATGTTTGAGTCATAGCGTATTAGTTATATCTTACCCTATAGATGATCCAGATACACGATGTTTTTCTCATGTCATAACTCCTTCGTTATCTTCATGATGAATCTATTTTCATCTATTTTGGTGAGATTGATGTTTACAATTATGTGGCCTTCAAGGAGCGGCCTATGGAGATCTAAGACAACCAGGAGAAGGTGTTGTGCGAGAATTATATTCCCTTGGTACTTGTATTGTGGAGGCATGGTGGCATAGAGGAGAGTACCTAGAAAAATTTAATTTCATATGTTCACTCGGTACCATTAGTTATTTCATGTTTATATCATCCCTTGTAATGTTATTCTCTTGTGAATGTTGACCTTCTAGTTTTTATATGGGTTTCTCTTGTTGATTGTTGTGGATTTATAGTTATTTGAGAGGTATCTCCAATGGGAAATTTTTTATGATCTAGTTTTTTTCATGGTTTTTTGCTTGTTCCTCTGATGAGGTAGTTTATCTCCTATGGTGGTGAGATATTTGAGAGTTATCTCACAGGGTAGAAATTTCAAAAGCCCCTATTAATTTCCTCTCTAGGTTGGTTTTGTATTCATGAGGAAGAGAATTATTTGAGAGGTATATAAGGTAGGGTCATTGATCTTTGAGATCCAACCCATTGTGGCTTTCCAAGGCAATGGGGATCTTGTAAGATGCTTGAAATAAGTTTTCAGGGGTTTGGATGGAAAATGATGGAACCAGAGTGAATAGATGTCATGTAATTATAGTTAACGGCTTGTGTAGGGATGGTTCATGACATGTATAATTTTGGAGTTAAATAATAAAAAGGCAACATGTTTTACAGAAATTGATAACCCTGGAATTTACTTGATGTGTAAATGATTTACACACTATGTAAATATCTTATTCAGTGCTTTTATAAACATTTCCAACCACTAAAGTTTTACAAACCATAAAAATGTTCCTAATTTCAGGTGACCAACATCTCCCTTCTATGTTTTATAGAGATTCTATTGATGGGAATCAATCCTTGGGATTCCTTCATTAGTCTGTAGTGATTTTTGTTGATTCAAGGTGCATTATTCTTTTGTTTTCTACCATTTTATTCTGTTTTGGCCCCATTTCCCCCAATATATTCTTAAAATTCTATGAATTTTTCTCTCTAATTTTTCTAATGGGGTTTATATTTTTTTTTGGTGTAGTTTTTCTATAGAGTCATCAGATGGATACCGTTCTTACAAGAGAGGTGATCATGGATCCGCAATGGGATTCATTCTCATGTGAAGAACATTGACAGAATTTGAGGTATAGGATTTTTTATTCAATTATTTTATTTACAAATAATCATAAATTGACCATGATTAATCCCATTGGATGGAAATTAAATTAACCTATCAATTATTGAACTATATTAAAGGATTAGAAGTAATAACATTTTTCGACATTGTTGCTTTATACTTTGATAGTGGTTTACCTCATGGTTTTTAAGATAGTTTGATATCTATTCCATGTCTTTTTATCATTTTTGTTTATGTTGTGGATTATCATGTTGTTATTTATGGAAATTGGTAAATAATTTTAATACTTAATAAATTGATAATTAATTATCTTAAGGATGATTAAAGGAGAGGCATAATCTGGTGGTTAATTTAGTTTTTGTGGTAATTAAATTGATGCAATTTGCATGTTTAGTTGGAATTGATAAGTAATATGAAGCATTTTTATGCTTGTTGATAATTATAAAGGAACGATAATAAGAATGGTTTAATTCTAATAGAATTTTTTTCCTTTAGTATCTTATTATAGCTTGATGTATTAGGTGTCCTATAGTTGGAAATTGTTAATAAATGAATTGATTAATCAAATATGGGATAAGATCCTATTTTGGGATAAATATAATGTCTTCTATTGGGGCTTGAGTTTCCCACTTTCATGAGAATGCTAAATTCCATATTTTAAGGGCCCATTTTACCTATTTCTTTCATGTTTGTTCCTATTTTATTGTGATGTCCTTAGGATATGATCCTTGTGATATAAGTCTGGTATGGATGATAATGGAGGTCTGATGTGAGATATAGGGAGCAGAGACTCATATGTGATGTGATCCTGGTATGGTTGAGCCTAGAGGGATTTCGTGATGTGTTGTCTTAGAGGCCCTCAGTGATGTGAAGATAGATAATTCTTGTGATGGAAGAATTCATTGGTATATTCCATAGAGTTTCATGGATGGCACTTGAGATGATGTCATGGGTTTAAAATAGTATTACCCAACAATTATATACTAAGAGATAGTATTCTTTCTTGAATATATTCAATGGCCAATTTTCATGTTTCTTGTTTTATCTTCATTCTTTTCCCCACAGATTGAGGAGTATGGAGGTTCTTGTTTTCATGTTTTATCTTTTTCATAGCTTAATATGGGTTTCCTAGAGTACCTATATGTGTAATGATTCTAATAATGATTTAAATGAATTTTCAACACGTTAGGTTTTTTGGTTCTGGAATGATACCACTTAAAGGATGTTGATCTCGATAAACCATGGGCTTGGTTTGGATTGTGCATGGAGGGAATGAACTTTAATTTGGTAATTAATTTAGTGTAATTTAATATAGAGACCCTATCCTTTTACATAAAGTATTACATGATTTAAATCATCACATTACATGCCAATGATCGTAAAGCCTTGTGTCTTAGAAGACTAGGTACATAAAACTAAAAACATGGGACTAAATAAAACATTTCTTTATGTAATATTAATAAATACCTCATAACTTCCATTGTGCTCAAACATATTTCATAAGATAACCTAGGGATAACATGAACTAAGGGATGAGCTAAAAATCCTTTTAAGGGAATAATCATAAGAACAAAGCTTTAGCACATTAGTTAGAAGGCAATACATGATGATATAAAAAGGCATGGAACATACTGAATCAATACACATAAACATGGGGCAATATAAGCATGTATTCATAGTAATTTTTCATCAACTTAAAACATGACTTTATCATAATTCAAGGCTCGTTGAACATAGAGGATCATAAGTCAGGATTAGCCACCAAGACCATTGCACATGGTACCACGAGTCAAAGCTAACAGCCAAGACAATTCCATACAACATCTCATGATACTCAACAATACCCAATGAATTGGAGAACTATCTAGGTTCACCCATCATAACTTGTTCATGAATATTCATTACACATGTACAATAATACATAACCAATCATACATAAACATAAGGGTACCCATGTAAAGAAATTGGTATCATAATCATGTCATAAATCATAATAAATGGGCGTATCATACAAGTGTCCATGAAAGAAAGGAATTAAAACATACATGGACAAACATAAGTTAAATTGGTCCTATAACATGGTAATTTATTTCAAACAGAATTGAAAACATGTAAGAAGTGTATTTAATAAATTTTAGCATTAAAACATTTGACTGTGGTGTTAAGGAAAATACTAAAGAGAATATAAAATAGAAAAGGGAATAATATTTTATATAAAACCAGAATTGAACCAAGAATGTTTTAATAATATAAATTTTGATTTTATAAAAAAATTATCTTAAAACATATAATATATTACACTTGAAATTGGGTAAGAATTCTAGAAGTTCCCTTAAACAGGTATTCTTATCGGGAAGTATTGAAGAGGGAACCACCTAAAAACATGTATATACCTAAAATAGAATAATGAATGGAACTTGATACATGATTTTGGATCATGTAAAAATAATTTAGAAAATATAAAAAGAATAATAGATAACTTTATATGGGTAAAAATAATGATAGAGCATCCTGAAGGAATAATAGAGGTTTGGGTAAAATCCTTTTCTGTAAGTCTGATGGTGACCTTCACTTGATCTTAATGTCATAGATAACCAAATTAAAATCACAAATTAATATTTAAAGAAAATTTTATTTATTTAATTGATTTATTATAACCTTATTAAGTCTATTCATTACCTTTTGGATCGGTTAAGTGGTTCAATTTCGTTGTTTGTTTTGTTGGTTTTCATGATTGGTTTACTTATATACATGTAAGGATAAACATGTAAGATGAGAATGGTTGTCTATAATTGTAGTTAAATGTTATCAGTGAACATATAATAGATTACTCGGTAATAAAATTCATTTTTTTATTTACAGTTATGATGAATCATTATGTAAAACATTAATGATAACTATTTTGGTTAATTGGTAGATTTTTTTTATCACATTGAACACATTTTTCTTTATAAATTAATATCAGGTGCACAAAAGATTTCTGAACCTTATATTAGACATAACACATATATAATATTTTTTTTCAACCATAAAAATTGTTTTATGACCATAATTGAATTCGGTAATATAAATTGAAAACTCATCATCCTTGAATGTGAGAAATTAACACATCTTGGATGGTGTTTTCATTTCCAGTATAAAAGGAGGGGAAAAGAGATATGATGATGAATTATTCCATTATAATAACACAATTATAGTAAATTTAAGGTAATTTAGTTATCATAACATTTTTATGAAATGATTTGAGGAAAGAAAAATAAAATAATGTAACCAGAAAAAAAAATAAAAGAAATTAAAAGAGGAATTTACCTCTTTAATTTATATTCCTTGAGAACCGCTTTAGGAGAGTTGATTTTATCCTTTGAAGATAAAAAGGGATATTGGACGTGGTATATGATCTTATAGAAATATTTGAGTTGAATCTATACATGTAACAAGGATTGAGAGGAGTGAAGAGATGAGGCAAAGAGGGGTGGTATTTATAGTGGAGGAGAGGAGGGATTTCCCATTATTTTAATCATTAGTTTAATATTTTTTTCTCAAGAATATGAATAGTTTGTATTCTTGTAACAAAAAATGGTAAATAGAGCATTTTATTTCTAACCAATGGCCATTTACATCATCCATGACTCAAGCAAGATGCATAACTTCATTTATTTATCATTTATTGTAAATTAACATATTTTACAATTCACCAAAAATTCAAGTATTTTAGAAAAATCACAATAAATCACCCCAATAATTTTTCAACATGTAGAATTCAAAAATGAACTCCATTTTTTAAAAATAACTTTCTAAATATGATAAATTTAATTTTTAATTAAAACCATAATTTTCTTGAAAACATATAAATTTTAAAATTAAAAATGTTTTTATAACACATTGAAAAATTAATTAAGGTATTATAAAATTATCTTACGATCATAAGAAATCAAAATAATAATTTATGAATTCATTTTATGAACATAAATTTTCCTTTAATTTATTAAATTAATCCTAGAATTGTAATTAAATATACAATACTTACAAAAGTACTGACACTTTATTAATAATTTTTAAAAATATTATTTACTTATATTATGATATAATTATATCATATTTTCACTTATATGATGGATAAATTTTATTTATAACTTTATTAGTGAGTTTTCAAATCAATTTTCATTTTACTAATAATAAGAGTCGCATTACAATTCCAAAGGTCAAGCGACTATTTCATCGGTGTACGTTCCGTAACTTCTAGAGATACCTTTCATTCTGCTCATTATTTATTTATAAAGTTTGTTTTTTGTTCTATATGTAATATTATATGATTATACTATAATACAAAATTATAAGAAGGTAATTCCCTTGATAAAACATTGGGTCATTATATTCTTCCCCCTTTAGAAATTTCACCCTCGAAATTTTGTTTTATATTTTAAGTTGTAAATAGGTGGAGGTACTTTTCCTTCATTACTTCATCCAGTTCTCATGCTTCCTCTTCTTGCTTATGATTCCACCATAGTACTTTGACTAGGTGAGTAGTCTTGTTACGTAGAACATTATATCCATGATCCAATATCTTCACTAGATGCTCCTTGTAAGAAATATCACTCTCCAACTGCACCACCTATGAAGATAGTACATGTGAAGGATCTGGTATATACTTCCTTAAGAGGGATACATAGAAGACATCATGTACTTTATATATGGTTGGTAGATGTACTAGTCGATAGTCCACAACTCCAATATGATCAAGAATCTTGAAGGGGAAAATGTACCTAGGTCTTAGCTTTCTTTTCTTCACAAACCTCATGAGCTTCTTCTTTGGATATATGTGGAGGAATACAATGTCTCTAACTTTGAACTCAAGGTCCCATTGACAATTGTCTTGATAAATTTTCTGTAAACTATGGGCTGCATTAATGTGCAGCTTAATGGTTTTAACCCTTTCCACCATTTTTTCGACCATTTGAGGTTCTAGTAGCTTATGCTCACCAAATTCATCCCAACACGGTGGTGTTCAACACCTTTTCCCATAAAGGGATTCATATGGTTCCATTCGGATTCTTGAGTGTAAACTATTTTTGTAAGAGAATTTGACCAGTGAAATATGTTGGTCTTATCCTCATTTAAAGTCCATATAACACGTTCTCAACATGTCTTCTAGTGTTAAAATATTTTACTCAAATTGTCCATCAATGTGAGTATGATAGGTTGTACTAAATTTTAATTTAGTGCTTAGATCATGTTGGAGACTTTCCCAGAACTTCAAGGTGAATCTCATATCTCTATCAGATACAATATATTCTGGTGCTCCATGAATCCTTAAAACCTATTTGATATATATCTATATAATTTGATCCAATGAGAAGTCCTATCAAATTGAGATATAGTGAGTCGTCTTTGTAAGACGATCCACAATGACCCATAGAGCATTTTTTTCCTCAAGATGTCCTTGGAAGTCCAATGAAAAAGTCCATGGGGATTCTCTCCAACTTCCATGTTAGTATGGGTAGTGGTTGCATCATCACCTTATAATAATTTCTTTCATCCTTCACTTGTTGACATACTATGAATTTGTTTTGTATATTGAACAATATTCTTCTTCATATTTTCACAAAAAAAGTTCTGTCGGATACCTCAATACATCTTTGTGCTCCTAGGGTTAATAGAGAAGTTTGAGCAATGTGCATCATTAAAAAACTCCTTATTTATCTCTATATGGGATTTTACATATAATCATGACCCAAATCTCACAACTATTTCCTCATCAATATTGAACTCAGAGGATTTCTCATTTCTAATAGCTTCCACCCTTTTCAAAATTTCAACATCATTTCATTGATAATCCTTTATCTTCTCTAGGAGGTATGGTTCAGAAATAATTTGATAAAGGATTGATGATGTTCCTCATTTAATGATCCCCATGTCTATCTTATGAAAATCTAAGAAGATTGGATCCTTTTAAATTCTCATAATTAATAAAGATGTAGGATCCTTTGTACTTAGGGCATCTACCACCTTATTAGCCTTACCGGGATAGTATTGGATTGATAAGTCGTAATCCTTGATGATCTCTAACCATATTATTAGATAATAATAAGCTCTTTCTATGTGAATATATATTTGAGACTCTTGGGATCAGTATAAATCTCTCTCTTCTCCCCATAGAGATAATGTCGCAATATTTTCAATGCAAAGATCATAGCCGCCAACTCTATATCATACGTGGGATAGTTTTGATTATGGATTGTTAGCTACCTAGATGTGTATACTATCAGTTTATCATTTTTCATCAGCACACAACATAATCCCTTATTTTAAGCATCATTGTACACTGCATAAAGTTCGGTACTTATTGGGAGTGTGAGTATTGGTGCAGTGATAAGCCTCTTTTTCAGCTCCTTAAATATTTACTCACATTCTTGAGTCCATAAAAACTTCACTCCCTTCCATTTCAAATTTTTCATTGAGTTTGAAAATCATTTAAATTTCTTCAAAAATCATTAATAATACCCATCTAGACCTAGAAAACTACAAATCTCTATTAAGATGTTGTCCCAGGACACTCTTTAATTTCCTTTGTCTTGGAAGGGTCCAAAGATATCCCTTTTCTAGTGATAACATTCCCCATGAATGATACTTTATATATCCATAACTCACATTTATTGTACTTATCATAAAGTTTATCCCTTTGAAAAGTCATCAGCACAATATTCAAATACTCTTCATGTTCCTCCTTACTCTTAGAGTATATCAGAATATCATCGATAAAGACAACTAGAAATTTTTCCAAGTAATCTCTAAATACTCTATTCATTAAATCCAAGAATATTTCCCGATCATTATTAAGTATGAAAGGAATAACTATGAAATCATAGTTTCCATACCTCATTCGAAATGTAGTCTTGGGAATATCTTCCTTCCTCGCCTTTAATTGGTGATATCCTAACCGAAGGTCCGCCTTAGGGAAATAACAGGCCCCATGAAGCTAATCAAACAATCCATCTATCTGTGGAAGGGGATAATTTTTATTTATCATTATTTTGTTGAGATCATGATAATAAATAAAGAGGTGCATTGATCCATCCTTCTTCTTAACTAAGAGGACTTGTGTACCCCATGGTAAAGCACTCAGGCATATAAAACCCTTCTCCAGATTCTCCTATAACTGCTTCTTCAGCTCTTTCATCTCTATAGTGGCCATTCTATAAGGTGACTTTGATATAGGTAGAGATATAAGAATAAGTTCAATTGAGAGCTCAACCTCTCAATCAGGAGGAAGAAAAAGATATTCTTCGACAAATACATCAGTATAGTCCCTTACAATGGGCATTTCATCAAGCATGATTCTCTCCTTTTTATCAATCATTTGAGTTAGATATACTTTCTCATAATTCTTTAATATTCACAATTTATATAATGATTCAAAAAAAGATTCATCTTTCACCTTACACTTTTAATGAATTAGAGGATGCTTCGGGATGTGAATAGTGATCGACCTTCCCTGATAGTTGATGTTGGATATATATAAACATAGCCAATCCATGCCCAAAATAACATTGAACACCAGTAAAGTAAGTATTAAGAGATTTAATGGGAGTTTTGGACCACAAAAGTTAACTAGTTAGGAGTTATATACTTTGGATGCAATGATTTCACCATTCACTATTCACACAGATAACACAACCTCTAAATTTTGAGGTGTTGTTTGAATAGTTCTACTAAACCTTCAAGATATGAAAGAATGCATAGAAACAGAATCCAATAGTTCATTCTCTATTCTTGAATGAATAAATAGAATTCTTGCCACCACATCATTATCTAAATCCACCTCAACAGTAGTGACATAATAAGCCCTTCCTTGTTTCCTTGGAGGTTGTTGTTGATTTCCTCTGACAACCCTTGGCTTAAGTAAATTGTTTTCATAATGACCATGCTCCTTGTAGTTGTAAAACTAAACTATTGTCTGAGCATTGATTTTAACCTTCCTTTCATATTCCACATTAGTGGTATTCTTCATATACCTTGGGTATTTATTATCAAGATTTCCCATTCTTTCATATTTGAATCAATTCCTAGTCCCCTTTAGACAGTTCCCATGATTCTTATTCTCACACTTTTGAAACATGGGATGTTCTATATTCTTTCAATAATGGAATTTATTTTCTAAACCACCCATATTAGACCCCATTTTCTGATTTTCTTCACCAATCCGATGAGACCATTGAGAGTATCCAATCTCGATTTAAACCTTAAGGGCACAACGAAAAATATCT
This sequence comes from Viscum album, assembly GCA_963277665.1. Classification (NCBI taxonomy): domain Eukaryota; kingdom Viridiplantae; phylum Streptophyta; class Magnoliopsida; order Santalales; family Viscaceae; genus Viscum; species Viscum album. The sequence goes on from OY728164.1 coordinate 198,790,063, forward strand.
TCATAACTGTCGAAGCCATTAATCACCAATACTTTTCATTGAATTGGCTTTAGTCTTCTAAAAAAGTGATCCACCTTTCTTTTAGTGTTCATGCCAAATCTGGAGGCATATATTGTGATTCTTTTTATATTTGATTCATATTCCCTGATATAATCATCTTCCTTATGCTTAAGTCTGAGGAAATATCTTTCCATATTGAGATGGAGGGTTTGGAGAAAATATTTATTGAAAAACATTTTATTTAATTCCTCCCAATCCATGGAATCATTTTCTTCTTAGGAATTCATATTCTTGATCAATTTCTACCACTGACCAGCTTCCCCATCAAAACGATAGATATCCAACATGAATTTCTCTACTTCAAATCACTAGAGGACAGATAATATCCTTTCGATGGAGCAAATACACTCTTCTGTGAGTATGGGATTAGAAAATCCACTAAACATGGGAGGCCTTTTCCAAATGAAGGTTTTTATAGAAACTTTCTCTTTACATAGTGGGGGAGGGTGTTCAATGTGATTTAATTTATTATTCATAACTTGAGCTAGAAGAGAAATTATTTTCATAAGGTTTTGAGAACTCGTTCCCATATATCAATCATATCATTAGGGAAATCATCACATTTTCGGTCACATTGATTGTTGACATGTGTTATTCTATTTCCCACCATTAGATAAAAAAATAAAATAAAATTGTGGTGTTTTAATACTTAGATATTAAGAATAAAAAGGAAACTTTAAACATAAGAAGATAAACTCTTAAAGGAAAATTATATTCTAAATTGTGATTCCCTAGGGTTCAATGTAGGTTATCCTTCATCTGTTACTTAATATATATTCTTATGGGATCTTTTTTTCCTTATTAATGGTTTGTACTAAACTTATTAATTTACCAAAGCATATCCCCCGGTAGTGTCAAACCATGAGTGTAGTAAGGCCCATTTTGGTGCATTAGTTCCCATTCGAGTCTATCTCAAAGTGATGTTTTTGGGTTTTACCCATAGATACATTTGTGGAAAATCCACATACACGTGTTCTTTTCTAGAAATGGATGTATTTTCTTGATAAACCACTTACTCTATACTTACCAAAATTTAGGGATGTTTTCTTATACTTAGTCTCATCCATAAGGTTCTTACTAAAGTGCTTTATTCTTAATATCCAAAAATAACTAGACCATACTCTGATACTAACTATAGAGACCCTATCATTTTACATAAATCATTACATGATTTAAAGAATCATATTATAATCCAAAGATCGTAAATTCTAGTGTTTTGGAAGACAATGTATATAAAACTGAAAACATGGGACTAAATAAAACATTTATTTATTTAATCTTTATAAATATATCCTAAATTCCATTGTGGTCATACATCTTTCTAGGATAACCTGGGGATTAAATTAACAAAGGGATGAACTAAAAATTCAAGTATGGGAATAAACAGAATAACTATGCTTTAGCACATTATTTTGAAGGCATGACATAATTATATAAAAAGACATGGAATATATGGAATAATTATATATAAACATGGGATCATATAAACATGTATTAATAGTAATGTGGAAGAAACATAAAACATTACTTTATCATAATTCAAGTCTTGTTGCAGGTATATGAGCATACGTCGAGGTTAGCCACCAAGATCATTTCACATAGTAGCACGAGTCAAGGCTAACCGCCAAGACTATTGCACATAACATCTCATGAGACTCAACATTACCCAATGAAATGGAGAGCTATCTAGGAACACCCATTATAACATGTTCATGAATATGACTTCTACATTTAGAATCATACATAACCAATCATACATAAACATAAGTGTACCCATGGAAAGAAATGGGTATCATAATCATGTCATAAACTATGATAAATGGGTGTATCAAACAAGTTTCCATGAAAGAAATTAATTAAAAAATATTTGGAAATTAATAAGGTAAAATATTCAAATAACATGGTAAGTGATTTCAAATAAAAGTGACAACATATAAGAATAATGTTTAAGAAATTTTAGCATTGAAACATTTTAGTGCGGTTTTGAGGAAAATACTAAAGAGCATATAAAATAGAAAAGGGAATAATATTTTATATAAAACTAGAAGTGAACCAATAATTTTTTCATTATAGAATGTATGGTTTTATAAAGATAATGTTATTTTAAAACAAAGGATAGAGTGCACTTGAAATTGGGTAAGAATACAGGAATTTCCCTTAAATAGGTTTTCTTATCTAGATGTTTAGAGGAGGGAACCATTTTAAAAACATGTATATCCATAAAAGAGAATAATTAATATAACATGATACAAGAGTTTGGAGAATTTAAACATAATTTAAAATATGTACATAAAAATAACAGATTACTTCATTTGAATAAAGAGAAATATAGAGAAACTCGAAAGAATAATGGAGGTTCGGGTAGAATCCCTTACCTTAAGTCTAACGGTGTCCTTCACTTGATCTTAATGTCCTAGATAACCAAATTATATTAATAAATTAATATTTACATAACCTATTTATTATTTAATTTATTTATTATAACCTTATTAAGTTCATTCATGACCTTTTTGATGGGTTAAGAGTTTCAATTTCATTGTTTGTTTCATTGGTTTTTAGGATTGGTTTACATATATACATTTAATGATAAAAATGTAATATGAGAATGGTTTTCTAGAAATGGAGTTATATGTTATTATTGAACATCAATTATATTAATTGGTTATAAAATTAATTTGGTTATTTTTAGTGAAGATGAATCATTATATTAAACCTTAATGATAAATATTTTGGTTAATTGGCGGTTTTTGGTCACATCAAACACATTTTTCTTTATAAATTAATATAATGTGAAAAAAATATTAAAAAACCTTAAATTTTACATAGAACATATATTATAGTCTGGTTCAACCCTAAAATTTTGTTTATGACCAGAATTGAAGATGGTAATAGTAATTGAAAACTAGTGGTCCTTGAATGTGAGAAATTAACACATCTCGGGTGGTGTTTTCATTTATAGTATAAAATGAGGGGAAAGGAGAGATGATGATGAATTATTCCATTATCATAAAACAATTATAGTACATTTAAGTTACTTTAGTTATCATTACATTTGGATGAAAGGATATGAGGAAAGAAAAATATAAGAATGGAACTTGAAAAAAAATAAAACAAATGAAAAGTGGAATTTACCTCTTGAATTTATCTTCCTTGAGAACCTCCTTAGGGGAGAGGATTTGGTCTTTTGAAGATACCAAGGTATTATTGTCACGACCCGCCCTCGGGGTCCGTGCCGTGACTACCCCAAGCCCGCCTTCCATAGGCCAGGGGCTGGCGACTAGCACCAAGGCGTAAATCCCGGTAAAAAGGGAAGGCATTGCCTTTGAAAAGTAGACACACACCACAGAGTAAACAAGCGGAAAGTAAACACTAAACAAAGCAGAGTACGACTGGAAGTGCGGAAAGGTAAATGGGCCATAATACAACCCAAACTGAAAGTAAAGTACAACTCGAAAGGGAAAACAGCAACTGAAAAGTAAAAGCCGCTACACCGAGCTGTCCACTGGAAATCCCACCTGAAGGGTGGGTACAGATAGCTCCTCTGCTCCACGGGTCCCGCCGTCCGCTCCGTGCACGTCCCGCCCAGTGGTCCACCTCCGGGTACCGTCCCGCTCTGCAAGCCTCAGCTAAGGTCAACGCTGTCCGTCGTCTGCAACCAACACAACGTAGTGCGGGCGAAGCCCGTGCAGGGGTGAGTATAAGCTACTCAGTAGGGACCCCGAGACCCCTGAAGGTCTCTCAAATCCACAAAGGATAAACCACGAAGAAAAGTACAATCACGAAGTAACAACCGACACTTCTTAGGTATATGCCCATACATACACCTAAGTCATCAATTAAAATACGCTCCAACCTCCGAGCCCAAGTACAACTCAGTCCACGCAGGAAAGTATACGTATTCCACATAGGAAAGAAAAACATAATCCACACAGGATTGCACAACACAATCCACACAGGAAAGCAACAGGATTCAGCTCACACAGGTATACTTCTTCAAGGACAATAAAGATGATCACTGATCCATCTAAGTCATCGGACCCACGAAGGATCGATAGGTAACTAACCCCCGCAAAGACCCACACAGGATCGGGCCCACACAGGACCTGTAGGCGCTGGTTCACACAGGACCGCTGAGCGCAGAGACCCACACAGGATCGGGCCCACACAGGACCTGTAGCACTGATCCACGTAGGATCGCTGAGTGCTGAAGTCGTCGTTGTCGAATCCACACAGGATCTCTGTACTGTCATCGTCGCAGTCACAGTAGCAGTAGTAGTCGTAACAGTAGAACAGTCGCAGCCAGCACTAGGGTTCCCGCACATAGCAAGCTCGTTCGGAGGGTCCGCTCCACGAGCCGAGAGGCTGATACATCAACTGTCACGAAGACCAGATTTGATGTATCCAAAAGTTCCGTATCGTCAACAGGAACTCAACGCAACAGACGGCGCGTCGATCGGACACCCGGTCTGAGAGTTATTGGCATTTTCGTCTCCGGGGCCCGGTTGGTTTTTAAGGCAAAACCAACCCGACCGTACTCCACCGGCGTCCAAACCTTGGGCGGAGTATGCCAAAAGATTCGTCTCACTAAGAGGGACTCAACACAGCTGACGGCACGTCAATCGGACGTCCGTAGCTCAAGATATGAGCGTTTCCGCTCCGAAGGCCCGGTTGGTTTCGTGAACGAACCAACTCGGCCGAACTCAAAGTAAACCGAAACCTTGAGTGCGATATACCGAAACGACCGTCTCGATCCAAGGATCGCGTTGCCGCAGACGGTTCGTCATTCGGAGGTCCGAGGCTCAAGATATGGCCCAAAAACCGATTCTGGTTCGAAACGGGGGGTCCGGGTCCGGGCCGACCCGGCCCGACACCCCCCCTGGGGCGGCGCGGCGGGCCGCGGCGGCAAGGCGGCGCGGCGGGCCGCGGAGGCATGGCGGCTGGCGCCGCACGTGGTCGGCACGCGGGGGGCAAGCCCCCGCTGATTTGGGAAGCGGCGCGGCCTTTGTGCCGCGCCTTTGCAACAAAACGGCCCTCGCACGTGGGGGCCGGCTGGAAACAAAACGGGGGGCCGGCTTCCCCCCTCTCTTCAAAGAACCGCCCCACTCATAATGAGGGGGGTTTTGTGTGTTGGCCGGGGGAATTAATTCCTCCGGTTTAATGCCTTCCGGCCGGCCAGCTGGCCGGCCGGTTTTCTCCAACGGGACCGGAAATTCCGGTCCCCCCTTCGGCTTCCGACGCCGGCGGCCCAGCCGCCGGTCTTCTCTTCCCGCCGCGGCCCGGAACCGGCCGCGGTCTCCTCGTCCCGCCGCGGCCCGGAACCGGCCGCGGTGTTCGTCATCCGGCGCGGTGCGACGGCACCGCGCCCCTTCCCGTGCCTTGATTCCTTTCAACGTGGCGCGACGGCGTCGCGTTCTTGAAGATTCTTCCTCGGCGTGGCGCGACGGCGCCGCGTAAAAATATTTGCACGATCATCCGCGTGGTGCGACGGCACCACGCCACTTGCTTCCACCCGCAAGAATAAACAAGAACGATGGAGGGGGTTCGGCCGTGTTCGTGCGGTCCGGCCCCCTCACGTTAAAATAATAACGCGACTTTAAATAATTCAAAGCCACACGTTAGACTTGCTAAAATTCACGATCAAGAATAAAATAGTTAAACCAAAAAGAAAAACAACAACCCCTACCTCGGGTATAATGTTCGAAGATTGTGAACGTTCCGCGAAAGACGACGTCGTGGAGGTCGGGCGTCGCGGTAGTCGTTCGTCAAATTCGATGACGAAGGGATGCGTTCTAAGAGACACGTCGTTGGCGAAACTTGTACGCCGACGAAGGTTGTCCGAGGAAGAAGTGGCGTCCCCTTCGTTGACACGGTAAACGAAGAATGGAGGTGCGGCGTTCTTCGTTGGAGCTTGAGCGTTCTTCGTCAAGATGAACGTTCTTCGAGTTCTTCGTCAGAGTTGAAGAAGAAGAAGAGCTCTCCACCTCTCAAGAAGACAAACAAATAACCCAAAATAAAATAAGACAACAACTTATTTTATTATTACATAACACAATATAATTTCAAAAGTTTGAAATTCAAAAGGATTAACTCCCATAATTAAATAAGTAACTCAAGTCAATAAATGAGGCGTTAAGGGAGTTGGGAGAATTTGAAAGGATTAGGGGTTCGTGTGGGCCCCACCACACTTAATCCTCCCAAGGGAGGTTAAGTGGGTGTGGGTCCCATTTCCAACCCCCTTTGGTAGGTTTTATCAAGTTATAATAAAATTTGTTCTACACAAATTTTATTTAACTCAAACTAAAAACCCCAAAATTAACTTTCAACCCGCAACAAACGCAACTCCCGAAAATGTCTCTTTAAGCGAATATCGGCGCTGCGAGTTCATCAGTGCCCTCGGATTTCAATTCCGAGCACCGGATCAAAAGTTAGGAATTCCCGCTCGTTCGTTCACTGAACGTACCCGAGCCAAACTTCGGAAATTAATTCCGGGCACTCCGGGCCTCGGAATCAGGTGTCGTCTGAAACCGCGCTCTTGTAAAATTATAAAGAAAATTAAGAAAAAAATTTCCTTGAATTTTACGGGTCTTTACATTACTCCCACCTCAGGGCTTTACGTCCCCGTAAAGATACATCAAAAACTAGGGAAACAAATGAGGGTACTGAGCACGCATCTGAGCCTCCCGCTCCCATGTGCTCTCCTGGAGATTCCCGTGCTGCCATCTGATGCGCACAAGAGGAATCGATCGCCCACACAGGACCCACTCCTGTCGATCCTCTATCTCCACCGGGACCTCCGTAAAAGTCGCCCCATCGTCAACGTCAAGCTCCCCATGATCAATGATGTGCGTCGGGTCGTGCACGTATCTCCTCAGCTGGGATACGTGGAAAACGTCGTGCAACCGGTGCAACTGAGGTGGTAGAGCCAGGCGATAAGCCACCTCGCCAACCCTGCTGAGGACCTGGAAGGGTCCGATGAAGCGCGGAGATAACTTGCCGCCTCGGCCAAATCTCCGAATACCACGTCGAGGTGAGACCCGCAAGAAGACGTGGTCGCCATCCTCGAACTCCAGTGGCCTCTGCCTCCTGTCAGCGTATGACTTCTGCCGGCTCTGAGCTGTCCTCATCTGCTCCTGGATGACCTGGACCTTCTCTGTCGTGGCCTGGACCATCTCCGGTCCCACCAGTGCTGACTCCCTAGGGTCTGTCCAGCACAAAGGAGATCTACATGGTCGGCCGTACAACGCCTCGTACGGTGCCATCCCGATGGTGGAGTGGTAGCTGTTGTTGTATGCGAACTCCACCAAGGGTAGGTGGTCCTCCCAGCTACGACCAAAGTCGAGGACACATGCTCGGAGCATGTCCTCGAGAGTCTGAATGGTCCTCTCCGTCTGACCATCCGTCTGAGGGTGAAAAGCTGTGTTAAGACGTAGCTGCGTCCCGAACGCCTCCTGCAACCCCTTCCAAAGCCGGGAAGTAAAGCGGGAATCTCGATCGGAGATGATAGATGATGGCACTCCGTGGAGCCACACAATCTCCTAAACGTAGAGACGTCCCAAGCTCTCTACTGAGCCATGCTCTCTGATGGGTAAGAAGTGTGCCGACTTGGTGAGTCGGTCAACAATCACCCAGATGGAGTCGTGACCTCTGGAAGTGCGTGGAAGTCCAGTCACGAAGTCCATAGATATGTCATCCCACTTCCACTCCGGAACCTCCAAGGGCTGTACCAAGCCCGCTGGTACCTGATTCTCTGCCTTCACCTGCTGGCATGTAAGGCATCGAGAAGCGAACTCTGCTACTGCCTTCTTCATGCCCGGCCACCAGTGTTGTCGTCTGAGGTCCTGGTACATCTTTGCCACTCCAGGATGTACCGCCAAAGGAGAAGTGTGAAACTCCCTCAGCACTTCCTCTCGCAAAGTGACTGGTACCATGATACGTCCTCTGAAAAGGATGTTGTTCTCTGCTCCAAGGGAGAAACCATCAGGTGCCTGTCCCGAGGATATCTGTGCACGCCGTGTCTCACAGTCAGCGTCCTCACGCCGTGCCTCCTTCACCCGCTGTAGTAGTGGAGGAGTGACTGTGAGAGACTGAAGAAAGGCTGCTCCATCTCTATCCACGAAGGATATCTACAAAGAGGCTAGCTGCTCCGTCGCCTCCTCAAGTAGCTGAATGCCCGTCCTCCTGCTGAGGGCATCGGCTACTACGTTCCCCTTCCCAGGAGTATAGACTATCTCAAAGTGATAGTCCTGGAGGAACTCGAGCCATCGTCGCTGTCTCAGGTTCAGGTCCTTCTGTGAGAAGATATACCTGAGACTCTGATGATCGGAAAAGACTGTAAAGCGCTCGCCCATCAGATAGTGTCGCCATGTCTTCAGAGCGAAGACCACTGCTGCTAACTCCAGGTCATGGGTAGCGTAGTTCTGCTCATGCGGCCTCAACTGACGTGATCCATAGGCGATCACGGCCCGCTCCTGCATCAGAACACATCCGAGTCCGGTCCCTGATGCATCGCAGTAGACTACGTACCCTACTCCCTCCTCAGGCAACCTCAAGATAGGTGCGCTAGTCAATCTCTGCCTCAGCTCCTGGAAGCTCTGCTGACATCTGTCTGTCCATACGAAGGGTTTCCCCTTCTTCGTCAAAGCTCTGAGTGATTCCGCAACTCTAGAGAAGTCTGGCACGAATCTCCGATAGTATCCAGCTAGTCCCAAGAAACTTCGAACCTCAGTCACGCTCCTGGGTGGCTCCCAAGCTAACACAGCCTCAATCTTCGCGGGATCCACTGCAACTCCCGCCTCAGAGATAACGTGTCCCAAAAAGTGGACCTCACGTATCCAGAACTGGCACTTCGAGAGCTTACCATAAAGCTGGTGCTCTCGGAGTGTGTCAAGAACAACTCGCAAGTGATAGGCGTGCTCCTCCTCTGTCGTAGAGTAAATCAGAATGTCGTCGATGAAGACCATGACAAACCGATCGAGGTATGGCTAAAAGATCCTGTTCATGAGAGCCATGAACACTGCTGGGGCATTGGTTACACCGAAAGGCATAACCAAGAACTCATAGTGGCCATACCGACATCTGAAGGCCGTCTTCTGCACATCCTCGTCTCTGACTCTGAGCTGATGATAGCCTGACCTGAGGTCTATCTTCGAGAACCACCGTGCTCCCTTGAGCTGATCAAAGAGGTCATCAATCCTCGGTAGCGGATACTTGTTCCTCACTGTCACCTGGTTCAGGCGACGATAGTCAACACAAAGTCGCAAGCTCCTGTCCGCCTTCTTGGCGAACAATATCGGGGAAGCCCAGGGTGAAACACTGGGTCGGATGAATCCCTTGCCCTGCAAGTCCTCCAACTGTACCCGTATCTCTCGAAGCTCGGCGGGGGCCATCCGATATGCTGGAGTGGAATCGGGGTTGTCCCGGGGTACAAGTCAATATAAAAGTCTACCTCTCTGCGAGGAGGTAGCCCTGGAACGTCATCAGGAAAAACGTCCGCAAACTGATCCACCACTGCAGGAAAACCAGGACTCTGCACGTCAACTGCTCCAAGGATGAGGCTAGCCAACTGATGAGTGATGGGTTGTCCTCTCCTCCGCGGAAGTCCATCCTGTGCTGCAAAGGCTCCCTTCTCGCCGGTGAAGGTGAACCTGCTCCCGTCGGTGCGTACACATCGCACCTTGCGCCTAAAACAGTCAATCTGTGCATGGACCGTAGATAGCCAATCCATGCCCAAGATGACGTCGTAAGGCCTAGACGCTGCTACAAGAAGATCCCAGCCGAAGCTCTCGCCTCCTAGAGTGAGCTCACACTGCCGGCACCAGTGCGTAATCGTCGAGTCTACTCCCGTAGGAGTCTCTAGCCGTAAGGATCGAGCCAACGGCTCTGTCGGAATCTCCGAGCTCCGAACAAGGGCAGCGGCTATGAAAGAATGACTCGCTCCTGTGTCTATAAGAACTGCAGCAAGGGTGGAATAGACACAGATAGTACCTCGAATCATCTCGGGTGCGCCGTGGTCATAGGCCTCTGCTGCCTGGAGCTGTGCCTGTCGCTGCCCGCCAGCTCCCTGTGGTCGGGGTGGACCTCCTGGTGGTGGTGGTGGCAGAGCCTCAAAGCGTCGCCCTCCATCGGCTGCTCGTCCAGCTCCTCTGCCTCGTCCGCCTCCTCCCTGCGGACCGCCACGGTCGACCCTCTGCCTCTGCCTCGGTGGTCCATCAACTGACTGCTGCTCCTCGGCACGGCGGGTCGGGCAGTCGCGAGCCATGTGGCCCTGCCCGCCGCACGAGTAGCACTGTCTGCCTCTTGTAAGACTGGCTCCGCGCTGTGTGCCCCGCACTACTGAGCCAGTGCCCTGAGAACGTCTGCCCGAAGGTCTGGTATGTCTGGACCCCTGAGTCATCCGTCGACTGCCTGCTGCAGATGACTCTGCCACGTGCCGCCCTGCGGTGGGTCGCTGTGCTGGTGTAGACTCAGCAAGGAAGCTCTCGATCAGAAGGGCCCGCTCCAGTACTCCTGTCTGAGTCGGTATGCTGAGGGAGATCAGCGATGCCCTGATCTCGTGTCTCAAACCCTGCTCGAAGGTCCGGGCCCGGAAGAATGGGTCCCGTACCATGTCGGTCGAGTAGCGCGAGAGATCGGTAAATCTCGCCGAGTACTGAGCGACCGTCATGCTGCCCTGCCGCAGCTGTAGAAGCTCCTAGATACGCACCGCACGAAGGGTGGCTGGGACGAACTCCGAGCGGAAGAGGCTCTCAAAGTCCGTCCAAAGTAGGGATGCCTCATCGTGCACCTGGAGCATCAAGCTCCACCATCGTCCTGCTGCTGCGTGTAGTAGGCTCGCAGCGAGGATCACCATGAGGTCTGCTGGTGTCCTCACTAGCCTAAACACTCGAACCACTGCCTCCAGCCAGTCCTCTGCTGCCTGGGGATCCGTCTCCCCGCGAAACCTGGGCGGTCGCTGGCGCTGAAACTCATGCAGTGCGCTGAGGTGAAGTGCATCGTCAGCAGCTGCTGCTGGAAGCATCGGGGGATCGGCGGGTAAAGCTACCGCCGGTGCCACTACTGGAAAAGGGCCCTGCACCGAGGCCTCGTCGCTCGGTGGGCTGTCGTCACACTCGACTCTCGGAACCCTAGCTGGCTGCCGTCGTGGGGCCATCCTGAAAAGGAAACAGGTGCGCCACGGTCAGAACAGTATACCTGGTGAGCTGATATAAGTAATCACAAAGAAAACTTTGAAACACACACGCAATCAATGTTTTCGTGCATTAAGTCGGAAATCAGAAGTCAGGGTCCTGGTGTACGGATACGTCGGCCGCCGCACCAACACTGGACTCCCTGGACTGATATCCACACTCAATACGCTAAACATTATTGCTTCACATAGAAAAGATCAGAGTTCACGGTAGAACCGAACTCCTCTGATACCAATTTGTCACGACCCGCCCTCGGGGTCCGTGCCGTGACTACCCCAAGCCCGCCTTCCATAGGCCAGGGGCTGGCGACTAGCACCAAGGCGTAAATCCCGGTAAAAAGGGAAGGCATTGCCTTTGAAAAGTAAACACACACCACAGAGTAAACAAGCGGAAAGTAAACACTAAACAAAGCAGAGTACGACTGGAAGTGCGGAAAGGTAAATGGGCCAGAATACAACCCAAACTAAAAGTAAAGTACAACTCGAAAGGGAAAACAACAACTGAAAAGTAAAAGCCGCTACACCGAGCTGTCCACTGGAAATCCCACCTGAAGGGTGGGTACAGATAGCTCCTCTGCTCCACGGGTCCCGCCGTCCGCTCCGTGCACGTCCCGCCCAGTGGTCCACCTCCGGGTACCGTCCCGCTCTGCAAGCCTCAGCTAAGGTCAACGTTGTCCGTCGTCTGCAACCAACACAACGTAGTGCGGGCGAAGCCCGTGCAGGGGTGAGTATAAGCTACTCAGTAGGGACCCCGAGACCCCTGAAGGTCTCTCAAATCCACAAAGGATAAACCACGAAGAAAAGTACAATCACGAAGTAACAACCGACACTGCTTAGGTATATGCACATACATACACCTAAGTCATCAATTAAAATACGCTCCAACCTCCGAGCCCAAGTACAACTCAGTCCACGCAGGAAAGTATACGTATTCCACATAGGAAAGCAAAACATAATCCACACAGGATTGCACAACACAATCCACACAGGAAAGCAACAGGATTAAGCTCACACAGGTATACTTCTTCAAGGACGATAAAGATGATCACTGATCCATCTAAGTCGTCGGACCCACGAAGGATCGATAGGTAACTAACCCCCGCAAAGACTCACACAGGATCGGGCCCACACAGGACCTGTAGGCGCTGGTTCACACAGGACCACTGAGCGCAGAGACCCACACAGGATCGGGCCCACACAGGACCTGTAGCACTGATCCACGTAGGATCGCTGAGTGCTGAAGTCGTCGTTGTCGAATCCACACAGGATCTCTGTACTGTCGTCGTCGCAGTCACAGTAGCAGTAGTAGTCGTAGCAGTAGAACAGTCGCAGCCAGCACTAGGGTTCCCGCACATAGCAAGCTCGTTCGGAGGGTCCGCTCCACGAGCCGAGAGGCTGATACATCAACTGTCACGAAGACCAGATTTGATGTATCCAAAAGTTCCGTATCGTCAACAGGAACTCAACGCAACAGACGGCGCGTCGATCGGACACCCGGTCTGAGAGTTATTGGCATTTTCGTCTCCGGGGCCCGGTTGGTTTTTAAGGCAAAACCAACCCGACCGTACTCCACCTGCGTCCAAACCTCGGGCGGAGTATGCCAAAAGATTCGTCTCACTAAGAGGGACTCAACACAGCTGACGGCACGTCAATCGGACGTCCGTAGCTCAAGATATGAGTGTTTCCGCTCCGAAGGCCCGGTTGGTTTCGTGAACGAACCAACTCGGCCGAACTCAAAGTAAACCGAAACCTTGAGTGCGATATACCGAAACGACCACCTCGATCCAAGGATCGCGTTGCCGCAGACGGTTCGTCATTCGGAGGTCCGAGGCTCAAGATATGGCCCAAAAACCGATTCTGGTTCGAAACGGGGGGTCCGGGTCCGGGCCGACCCGGCCCGACCCCCCCCCCCCCTGGGGCGGCGCGGCGGCGGGCGGCGGCGGCGCGGCGGGCCGCGGCGGCTCGGCGGCTGGCGCCGCACGTGGTCGGCACGCGGGGGGGCAAGCCACCGCTGATTTGGGAAGCGGCGCGGCCTTTGTGCCGCGCCTTTGCAACAAAACGTCCCCCGCTCGTGGGGGCCGGCTGGAAACAAACCGGGGGGCCGGCTGCCCCCCTCTCTTCAAAGAACCGCCCCCCTCATAATGAGGGGGGTTTTGTGTGTTGGCCGGGGGAATTAATTCCCCCGGTTTAAGGCCTTCCGGCCGGCCAGCTGGCCGGCCGGTTTTCTCCAACGGGACCGGAATTTCCGGTCCCCCCTTCGGCTTCCGACGCCGGCGGCCCGGCTTCCGGTCTTCTCTTCCCGCCGCGGCCCGGAACCGGCCGCGGTCTCCTCGTCCCGCCGCGGCCCGGAACCGGCCGCGGTGTTCGTCATCCGGCGCGGTGCGACGGCACCGCGCCCCTTCCCGTGCCTTGATTCCTTTCAACGCGGCGCGACGGCGTCGCGTTCTTGAAGATTCTTCCTCGGCGTGGCACGACGGCGCCGCGTAAAAATATTTGCACGATCATCCGCATGGTGCGACGACACCACACCACTTGCTTCCACCCGCAAGAATAAACAAGAACGATGGAGGGGGTTCGGCCGTGTTCGTGCGGTCCGGCCCCCTCACGTTAAAATAATAACGCGACTTTAAATAATTCAAAGCCACACGTTAGACTTGCTAAAATTCACGATCAAGAATAAAATAGTTAAACCAAAAAGAAAAACAACAACCCCTACCTCGGGTATAAGGTTCGAAGATTGTGAACGTTCCGCGGAAGACGACGTCGTGGAGGTCGGGCGTCGCGGTAGCCGTTCGTCAAATTCGATGACGAAGGGATGCGTTCGAAGAGACACGTCGTTGGCGAAACTTGTACGCCGACGAAGGTTGTCCGAGGAAGAAGTGGCGTCCCCTTCGTTGACACGGTAAACGAAGAATGGAGGTGTGGCGTTCTTCGTCGGAGCTTGAGCGTTCTTCGTCAAGATGAACGTTCTTCGAGTTCTTCGTCAGAGTTGAAGAAGAAGAAGAGCTCTCCACCTCTCAAGAAGACAAACAAATAACCCAAAATAAAATAAGACAACAACTTATTTTATTATTACATAACACAATAGAATTTCAAAAGTTTGAAATTCAAAAGGATTAACTCCCATAATTAAATAAGTAACTCAAGTCAATAAATGAGGCGTTAAGGGAGTTGGGAGAATTTGAAAGGATTAGGGGTTCGTGTGGGCCCCACCACACTTAATCCTCCCAAGGGAGGTTAAGTGGGTGTGGGTCCCACTTCCAACCCCCTTTGGTAGGTTTTATCAAGTTATAATAAAATTTGTTCTACACAAATTTTATTTAACTCAAACTAAAAACCCCAAAATTAACTTTCAACCCGCAACAAACGCAACTCCCGAAAAGGTCTCTTTAAGCGAATATCGGCGCTGCGAGTTCATCGGTGCCCTCGGATTTCAATTCCGAGCACCGGATCAAAAGTTAGGAATTCCCACTCGTTCGTTCACTGAACGTACCCGAGCCAAACTTCGGAAATTAATTCCGGGCACTCAGGGCCTCGGAATCAGGTGCCGTCTGAAACCGCGCTCTTGTAAAATTATAAAGAAAATTAAGAAAAAAATTTCCTTGAATTTTACGGGTCTTTACAATTATAGATGTGGGATAGAGTCTTAGGGAGATATTTGAGTATAATATAGACAAATAACAAGGCTTGAGAGAAGTTAATAGAAGAGGTAAAGAGGGGTGATATTTATAGTAGAGGAGAGGTGGGGTTTCCTAATATTTTAATCATTAGTTTAATATTTTTTATCCAGACTATGAATAGTCATTATTATTGTGACAAAAAATAGTAAAGATATCATGTTAGTTCTAACCAATGCTTATTTACATCATCCATGTCTTAATAATGATACAGAAATTCATTTATTTAGCATTTATTGTAAATTATCGTATTTTACTGTTTAGAAAAATTCAATTATTTTAGAAAAATCGTAAAAATTCACCCCATTCATTTTTTGAAGTGTATAATTCAAAAATGAACTCTATTCTTCAAAAATAATTTTATAAATATGAGAAATTTAATTTTTAATTAAAATTATAATTTACTTAAAAAATATAAATTTTAAAATTAAAACTTATTTTCTAACACATTAAAAAATTAATTAAGGTCTCATGAAATTTTCATATTTTCATAAGACATAAAAACAAAAAATTATGAATTAATTTTATGAAAATAAATTTTTTTAATTTAATAATTTGATCATAATATTTTAAATAAATATAAAAGGCTTATAAAAAACCAGCACTTTATTAATCGTTTTTAGAAAACTTATTTACTTATTCTAGGATATAATTATATCGTATAGTCACTTATATGATGGATAAATTTTATTTATACTTTCATTGGTGAAGTTACTATTCAATAGGCTGGTTTACTAATCATAAGGGTTACATTACTATTCCAAAGGTTACTCTACTATTTCATCGGTATACGTTCATTAAATTCTAGAGATATCTTTTGTTACACTCATTTTTTATTTATAATGTTTGTATTATGTTCTATATGTAATCATATATGATTATACTATAAGAAAAAATTATAAGAAGGGATTTAATAAAACATTCGTTTGTCACATATAATGAAATGTGGAGGAATTATAATGGTTAATTATTGGATGATGAATTAATTAATGGAAAGAAATGTTTTAAAAATGAAAGAATTGATTAAATTATGCCTTTTATATGCTTTTGTTCTTATAGGATATCTAGTTTTAGCATTGAAAGTTAGGATCCTGAGAGACGTTAGCTTTAGTTGATTCTAAGATTAGATTATTCCCATAGTGTGGTTGTAAGCTATATTATATCATTTATATTTTATGATTTCATATGCTACCCCACCCATGTTGATTAGGGTAACTAAAACCCAATGGATACTGTGATGGTTTTTTTCTAACATCTTGATGGGAGGATGGATAGCTGACTTCCCCCTCTAGACCCACTATCTTCTCTTGGTAGTTTCTTATACTGGTTTTCACATTGGTTTGTTTCCCATATATGTGTATAAAGGGATATGATAGATTGTGGTTATTTCCCAAACATGTATTACCAGATATAGTATCCAAAGGATTATTATATGTATGGCGTGTGTAGTTTATGATGGATTGAGGTACTTACTCGGTGTATAGGTTGTAATAACTTGGGGTATAATAACCGATGTTTGATATATGTCATACTGGTTTTGGTGGATTCTATAAAACTACTTGGTTAATATATATGGATATCTTGATGGGATCATGTGGATATGTTATGCACAATGTGCATTTTATGATGCTTTTCCTGGGTGTTTTTGGGTAGGATTACGTTTTTAGAGAGATGGTTCAAGAGGTACAATGTTGGGGAAGAGTTGAAAACCAGTTGGGAAGAGGGAGATGGGTACCATTGATGTTTTATTATTATATTATATTCTATATCATATGTGTTACTTCTTGAGAGATAGCCATGATGAGGTTGGGAATATATTATACCTATTTAGGTGACGAGTTAGTTTCAATGTTATTCACTACAATTTAACATGATTTATTTATCTTCTACATGAGAGGACCCAAAAAGGATCCTACTGAGTTTATTTTTATTCTCTCCCTATGTATATATAAACTATTTTTTATATCAGCTAGATCAGGTTGGTGATCAGTTTGGATGTTACTAACTCGAGGTATAGTAGGATCTATTTGGGCTTTATGGTTGCTGTTGTATTTACTATTTTTGGGTACTTATAGTTTTCCTTTCAGTTTTTTAGTATTATATGACATTGCATGTTTTCACTTCGGTTTTCTTTATATATATATATATTGAGTATGTTTTTGTTTCTATATCCTTCTTATCACTTCATCTACATGTTTCTCTTAGAGGGTAATGCCTTCCATATACAGGTTTATTATACCCTCGATGCTAGTCGGCAACCCGAGTCATGATATAGGAGGGACTTGGGAAGTCACCATCTCTCTTCACTCATTGAGATATCATTTTGGGTAGGGTTTTGTGACAATCCATGTGTTTTGGTGATGAAAAGGGAGTCACATCGCTTCCTGTATGTGGTAGTTCACACGTACACAAAAGATGTTATCATCTTTCAGCAAGTTAATAGGTAATAAATAAAATGATATCTAATCTTTAAAAAATGATAAATAGGTCGTTAATATTATAATTATATCATTTATATCACATATATTCATTAAATATATCTTTATTACCTTCCATGTAAAGTGTTATTGAGAAAAGAACCACATCTCTTTGTGAGGCGGTAGTCTACCAGACACATGAGTGAAGTTACTGTATCTACATACAAAATGGAAATTTAAAAAGTATATATGATATAATGACTTAATAGGTATAATTATGATATAAATATAATATATTTATTCTTTATATACATCATCATACCCAACCATTAGATGTGGAAATGTAAAAATGAATGACATCAGTTCGCGAGACATTAGTTTCTCATACACACAAATGATGATTTAATAACCCATTTGATGGAAGTGGAGATGTTTGTAGTTCATTAATTATATATAATATAAAAATATTATTATATTAGTATTTTTTAATAATAATTTATGTGGTTTTAGAAATAAATAAAATAAAAATGCTCATTGAAGAACGTTACCCCTTCATCATGTATCCTCCTTAGGTTTTCACCAAATCCTTACTAGTTTGGATTTATAATAAAAATAAAACTAATAGGATGATATTATGTAAGGTTGGAAGTTTTTTGGGTTGGTATTTTATATATTAAAATGGTTTTCATTTTTGAATAATACAGGATAGGGGATGGCCTTTTATAAGTGAGGTGAGTGGCACACTTGTAATTTTTGAGAAGAAAAAGTTGCACCCACGTTTTTCCCATGAAAACAATGTCAAAAATGGATTATTATCTAGAATTAGACATTATAGTGTATAATTATGGCCATACAATAGATTTCAAATACTTTTTTGGGTTGTTTTAACTTTTATCATTTTAGTTTATCCCCTTGGTAAATAAATTTGTACCTTAACTGTAGTAAATAATTTTTTTTGTTTTCACTATTAATTTTGGTCAAAATTAAGTTAAACTTATTAGATAATATAAATTATGATAATTATAAATATATAATTTATTTTTCAAATTTTAATTCACAGAAGTGGAAAATTTTAATTTGAAATTGATCTCAGAGACGTGATGAGAATGTAGGTTTTTAAAGAGAAAATGTTCAGAAGTTTGCAAAATTTTTATATGAGCATTCAATATGAAATTTTTTCAAATTATATAAATTATATTAATAGATATATAATTTAACGAATTATACTTCAAAAAACCTAAAATATAATTTAATATTACAAATAATTTAAACAAATATGCAGTTTTCAATTAAAATGCAGTGCATTTCACTATTTATTAAAAAATGAAACATTTCAGAAAAATCAAAATACATTATCCCAAACAAATTTTGATATGATTATTTAAAAAATTAAGTTAATTTTATCAATTATATTTTCTAAAAGACATTTTTCGTCGGATTAGAGTACTCAAAACGGGGTGAATTGATTATCTATTCAAAATTTCTGTTGCAAAGTACTCCTAAAAAGTTTCCCCAAAAAAGTTAACAACAACCTATTTAATCAAGGTTATACTGTTATGAAATTTTTCCTGTTTAAATAACTTCTCCAAAGATTTATTAATTATCAGTAATAATATTATGGGTTATTAACATTACTTTTAAAGATATTCTAATAAGGCATTACAATTATAACTTCTTTCCATAATTAACAATCAAAGTAAATTTAGTGATTTCTAGATTAAATAGTAAAACAGAGAAAACTGAATTAAACAGCACATCGGATATAAAACAAATGGTTCAGTCTCAAGTCGAGACCTAATCCACTCTACTTGTTGATAACCTACCACCAAGTAGTTTATATAGATAAAATTGATTCACACCCTAGATCAGGGTTAACAATAGTACACACGACTGTCTAGGTCACACGACCTCTTCCACAGTTCATCATGGGTAAAAAATATTATGAAACCCAGGGAACGCTTCCACACTTATCTATGGGCATACACAAGTGTAAAAAAGGTTTTTTATAAAGGATATCTTGTATCCCTCAGTTTAGTGTAGGATACAGAGTGTGTTTTTATACAGATACACACACTACTCTAAATCTAATAAAAAGATACACAACAGAGCAGAAATGATGAGATGAGGTTAGAAGTGCTCTGACTGGTTTTCTATTCATCTCTGGACTTCTATGATGAAGCATATATAGAAATCGAATCCTCATGTGGAAAATAGAGTATCGCATGTCAGCTAGATCTGGTGTGTGTTCTTCGTGGTGTTGATAGTGCGAATATGTACTTGACTCTAGGATTCAAGTATGCTTTGTGTGTTCTTCAAGAATGTTTAGTTGCATGTGTTGGTTCTTCTCTCAGGTAACATCATGTGTTCTTCTTGGTATTACACTCTATGTATCTATTATTTCTGGGCCAGTCATCTCTTTTATTCTAGGACTACATGTGTTGGAGCCGATAGTATGTATGTATTATGCACCTCGTACCTCATAATGTTAGGTGACAAGTCTACAAATAAACATTAATTATGTCAATGCATTTAAAATCTTCAAATATGATCGTTATAGATTAAATTGAAAAACGAAAAAACAAATTAAGAAATAGTGTCACGGTTTTTTAGGACACGATTTCTCTATGAAGCGGTGTCTCGTGGTCATGGTGACACATGGTCACAGTGTCTCATGGTCACAGTGTCTGGTTCTCAATGTTTGGTTCATGGTGTATGGTTTTTGGTGTCTAGTTTGCGGTGTCTGGTTCGTAGTGTCTAGTCACGATGTCTGGTTCACAGTGTCTGGTCAAGGTGTCACGGTGTCTGGATGATTATGGTGTATGGATGGTTACATCGTTTGAAGGGTATGGTGTCTAGACATGGTGTCTAGTTCCTTATCCAGAGAAACATAACTGGTGGCAGACTCATGGTGTCTCATACTTAGCCAAAAATCTGTATTCGGACTTAGGAAGTGATATTCATAGAATTAATTAGACTTAATCATTAATTAATGAAATAAATATGAAGTAAATCAAATATAGTGTATAGTAATCAGACTAAATGTATAGTAATTAAGATCTTGGATTTCTTTACATAAATCATAAGGATATTAATCATCTGTATATGATTTGAGACAGATTACAGGATTACCAGGCATTACAGAATATATATGATTTGTGATCATTAAAACATGATTAATACATGAGGAAGCATAAGGATACTAATCATCTGTATATATGATGTGAGATAGACTACAAATAATTAACAAGTTTTATAGACTGAATAATATTTGTGATCATTAAAACATGATTAACACATGAGGATTCCAAAAATCTCCCCGCTTTTGATGATCACAAATCATGTGAATTTATAGTGGATATTTATCTAATGTACATATAAACTACATATTTTTCTATTATGTCTTTAGTTTGTATATTTATCCCCCTTTTGGGATTAACAAAATGAGTGAATAGAAAATAGACAATAAAAGTGAACAATGCATTAGATAAAAAGAGTTTCAGTAAAAAGAGTAAAACAAATGTAACAATATCCCTATAAAAAGATAGTAGTCACTATGCTTTATCATTGGATGGTCTTCTCCTTGCCCTTGAAAACAACATCATAAGAAGAGGCCATAGGAGCAGAGGTTGAAGTGGAAGAAGGGAGTGAACTCGTTGACAGGGAAGGTAAAGGATGACCTTCAAATATATAAGGGGCCAATGTAGGGGTAGTAGAAGACCAAGGAAACTGTTGATCAAGGATAACATGTATGATCTGACTCATAGCCTGAGAGACACACAGAGATGTAGAGGCAAGGGAAGGAGAGGAGAATGTAGGCAAACCCGATCTTAGGGGTGCAACTGTAGGAGACACAATGGCAGTATTTGTACATGAATATAAGGCCACATAAGCTTGATAAAGTCATAAATGTTCTCTCCACCATACCACATTGATTTTTCAAAGTCATCCTTGTTATCCATGAACTTTTATAATAGACGAGTGAACTCTGTGAGCTTTTGGACTTGAGTCTTGAAGGCTTGAGTTATAGGAAAATCCTCAGATTCTTCACAAGGAATATAAAATGATTGGTCATTTCATTTTTAGAGAAGATCCAGTTGAAGTAGAATTCCACTTTCTTGGTAATTTCTTACTAATCATCATTATCAATCTTGGAAGGGATTCTCAGCGAATCAAGAACTCTGTCACTATTATTGATAACTTTGGATAGATATTCTTTATTAAAACCATTAATCGCAACCTAAAGTTATTCTTTGACCACTGTTCGAGACAGATCTCTGCCTAAAAAATGTTGAGAAGATTTTCAAGAGGCATTAGAAGCAGTGACAGTCGAGGTAAGATATTTCAGTTGATTGAGCACTTTCTGAAGGCACCCCTTATACTCATCAGTTAACATGTTAAGTCCAATAACAAGTTTATGCATCTCTTAAACAATCTGTTTGTTTCTTTAAGGTACTTTTTTAGCTAAGGAGGTTAGGTGAGGTTGAATCCGTGAGGCCACTACCTATGGGGTTTGAGTATCAAAATTCTAAACAGGATGAGAAATAGGGTCTGATCATGAGGTTATAACTCGTTGCATTTATTCAACCGTACCTCTTAAATTCTTTACTTCATCACTAAGTAATTTGTTCCCAACTATGACTTCTAGAATCTCATGAAGCATTTTTTGTTTAATCTTCCATATGCATTTTACAATAATAAGGAAGAGTCTCTTTCACTTAAATTGGTTACCAGTGCAGGTTGATTATTCATGAGCTTTTCAATACCAGCCTAAAGGGTAGCTCCAAATTCTTTCAGATCATACTTATTCACCAAGTGTGAAGGATCTTATGAAGGCTCAGATATTGAAGCTGAGACAGGCTTAGGTTCTTTGGCATAAATAACATCAGGAGAAGATGTCATTTTCAACTAAATCATAGAAGTCAGATCAAGACCTTTGAATGAGACTTCATGTGAATCATTCACATAGAAATAACTGGGGAATTTATACCATGTGTCCACTGAGCTTGGATCAATTGGATTTGGCAATTCAACATATTCCAGAATTGTGTGATACTCCCCCTCAATAGGTGCATCTTTTTCAATATTAAGAGATTTAGATCCCAGATCTATTTTCATGATGTCATCCCTGATTTCCTCAACCATTTCCTTTTGATCCAATTGAATGGATTTCTCCATTCTCTCTTCAGCAGAATGAATGAATTTAGGAACAACTTGTTCCTCTATAAGTTCCTCAAGTTCATCTTCTTGAAAAACAGGGAGATCTTCTTCTATATTTTCTTCTACATCATCCTTTTTGGTTACCTTAGCAACATATTCTTCCTCTACATTTTCCTCACCAGTAGTTTCTTGCACAAGAGATGTATTTTCTTCTATATGTTTTTCTATAACTTCCTTTTCTCTTTCAATAGCAACAGAATCTTCTTCAATAGTGGGTTGTTCTTCCAAATCAATAACCTTTTCATGAACATGTATTTGCTTCTCAATTATGACATGAGGAGTTGGTGTATTGTCTTCCTCATCAAGAATAGTTTCTCTCAAAGGTACAGTATCCTATCCTTCTTCTTCCTCATCAAAACATTCAACAAGTTCTTCTAGATCCAATCCAAGATCATACATACCTTTAGGTCTTGAAGGGTGTTCTGCTGGATTAAACTTTTCAAAGACTCTATCATTATCTTCCACCCATGCCTTTTTCCATGGATTAAAATTTATTTTCATCCTCATTACTATAAATTTTGACAAAAAAACTCATAATCCTTGATAACTTATTCATTCTATCCAGCCACACCTTTGGAATTAAGCATAGCCGAAATAAGCCACGAATTGAATAGGGAGGTTGACTTGGAGGTGGTCTTGATCAATTCACACATATAGTGTATAATATACTTGAAAATATTTATCTTATGTCCATTTTTATGAGATGTATCAAAAATACATCCTGATATTTGAGTACAGTGAAATCACCTTTTTGGGGCTAATCAAATTCTGAATAAACCTGAACAAAGTCTAGATTCTCCATCTAGCTCGGTAGCGATTTCTCTTCTCTTGGTTCCATTTCTAGTTAAACTCTTCAAAGTATCTTACAAAACAAAGAATTCACTTGGAGGTGGAGGACCTCTTTGGTATTCCTCATAAATACCTTCATGAGGTATCCTAAGGCATGTGGTCCATAACCTCAAAAAAACATGCATCTCTGGCCATTTATCCAACTTCTTAAAACATAAACATCTTCAGAATCAAAAGAAAATTGTATAAATTGATAAAATTGTGTATCTAGCTTCGGGTAGATAGGAATATCCTCCTTATTAAACCAATCTAGCTAACCTTACTATGTTAGCACTTTCAACGCCAAATACTTACTCATAAGAAGCCACTTAGGGCATATATCTTTCTTAGGTACTACTATTATGTTCACTAAGTTTGGATTCAGATGACCCTCGGGTGCTAACTTCGGCACTATCTTTAACTTCTTCTTGTAAATTCATTTTTCAAGAGTTGATGATGATGGAAGTTTCAACCTAGGCATTCAATGAAGGTTATAGTGAGATATGGGTTGAATAGGGGTTACGATTTGAGAGAGGAGAATAAATATCAAGTGAAGAATGAGTGAAACTTCTTTTATTTTATCATTTAGGAATACCAATCATCACAGAAAAACACAGGAAAGTGAAAGGGTAATATAATTAATTACTATGATACAGATTCTAATTTATAAATAAAATAATAAGGCATCTTTACGATGAGAGAGTAACTGACTCTCATGGTGAGAGAGTAACAGGAATTCATGGTGAGACTGTAATCAATTTTCACAGTGGAACCATAACAGTGTGATTTCTAGACTATATGAACATATTTTTAGAGATAGTAAGTGTTAAACAGTAACCAAGAAATAGTAACTGTGAGACTATAAACAAGAAACAGTAAGATCTAAAACAGTAGGATATGAAATGGTAAGATAAGAAACAGTAAAATAAGAAATAGTATGATAACTACTTAAGGTTTATCATTCCCAATTCACGTGTGATATAATTTTTTCTTTCAGAATTTAATAGTTTGGTGAATATATCAGCAAGAAGATAGTCAGTTCCAATGAATTTCAAATTGATATCACCTTTTTGATAATGATCTCTCAAAAAGTGATGTCTTACGTCAATATGTTTTGTCCTAGAGTGTGAAACAAGATTTTTCCAGATGTTAATAACACTTATATTGTCACAATTTATAGGTACATGCCTGAAATAATATCCATAATATATTAATGTGTGTTTCATCCACAAAATGTTTGCACAATAACTACCAGTAGATATGTATTTAGCTTCTGTAATAAATAATACCACAACATTTTGTTTCTTACTACACCATGATACTAGTGACTTCCCTAAAAGTGACATGTTCTAGAGGTGATTTTTCTATCTAACTTACGACCACTGAAGTTAGTGTCAGAATAGCTAACTAATTCAAATGATTTTCCTCTAAAGATAGAACAATCCTAGATTGGGTGTATACTTGAGATATTTGAAAATTCTCTTAACAATAATTAAATGAGATTCCTTAGGATTTTCTTGAAAATGAGAACACATACACACACTAAGCATAATATTAGTTCAGCTAGCAGTTAAGTAGAGTATGCTTCTAATCATTCCTCTGTAAGTGGTTTGATCAACAAATTTCCCATCTTCATCAAGATCCAACTTACAAGTGGTACTCATTGGAGTGTCACTACTTTTAGTGATATCCAATACAATGCTTTTTATAAGGTCTCTAGTATATTTAATTTGATTTAAAATAATACCATCATTATTTTAAATGATTTAAAATCCAAGAAAGAATCATAGTTCACCCATTAAACTCATTTCAAATTCATTTTGCATCATTTTAGAAAAATAAATACATAAAGATTTTCTTGAAGATCCAAAGATAATGTCATCTATATAAATTTGAACTACCAAAAAATCATTGGAAATTAATTTTATAAAAAGGGTAGGATCAGTTATTCCTTTTTTAAAACCTTTGGAAATAATAAAGGTACTTAGTATATCATACCAAGATCTTAGAGCTTTTTTTGAACCATATAATTATTTTGATAATTTAAAAATATGATTTGGAAAATGAGGGTTTGTAAAACCAGGGGGTTGCTCAACAAATACATCCTTAGCTATATAACCATTTAGGAATGCACTCTTAAAATCCATTTGATATAGTTTGAAATTCATATGTGCAACATAAATAAATAGAATTCTGATGGCTTAAAGTCTAGATACTGGTGTAAAGGTATCTTCATATTCAATTCCATCTTCTTGATTATATCCTTATGCAACCAATCTAGCCTTGTTTATAAATATGTTACCATATTCATCTACCTTATTTCTAAACACCCACTTAGTGCCTATGGTGAATGTGTCTTTTGGTCTTTATAAAATTTTCCAAACTTTGATCATTTCAAACTGATTAAGTTCTTCTTGCATAGACATCACCCAAAATTCATCATTGATAGCATCATTAATGTTTTTAGGTTCAAGTTGTGAGAAGAAGACTTGATGTTCAACCTGATTTCTAAGATAATATCTAGCTTGAGTTCTATTGTCTAAGTCTCCTAAAAAAGTATCTAAGGGATGGTTCTTAAGAGTTCTAATAGCTCTAGAAAAGTAAGGACTAGTAATTTTAGTTTCATCAACAGGTTCTGGATCATTGTGACTTGTGTCTAAGGAATTTCCAGAGTTCGAAGTTTTCACAGATTCTTTCACATGATGTTTTGAGTATTTTTAATTAATTTCTAGATTTGATACATCATTCCCTTGGTTCTCTAGAGTAGTCTTAGGATCATGTGGATCTGTTTCAACAAATTTAATATGAACAGATTCTTCCATAAATGTAGTTCTTTTATTAAACAGTCTATAGGATTTACTAGAGATTGAATATCCTAAAAATATTCGTTAATCACTCTTGGATAAAAATTTGTCAAGATTTTTCTTAGTATTAAGGATATAGACGCTGCAATAAAAAAAATTGAAGTATTTAACTTGGGGTTTTTCTATTGTTCCATAACTCATAAGGAGTCCTTTTAAGAATAGGTCTAATCAATACTCTATAGATTATGTAACATGTTGTGTTTATAGCTTTATCCCAAAAAAAACATGTAGGTCATACTCACTAAGTATGGTTCTAGAAATCCCTTTTAGGGTTTTATTTCATCTTTCTATAACTCTATTTTATTAAGGTGTTCTAGGGGAAGAGAAATTGTGACTAGCCATTTTGTGAGAAAAAGGATTCAAACTCTTGGTTTTCAAACTCACAGCCATGATCACTTCTCAAGGTCTTAATTCTAATTCCACTAAAATTTTCTACAGACTGGGAGTATTTAATGAAGTAAGAATATGATTCATTTTTGTGATCTAAAAAGTATACCCAAGTGTAACGAGAAAAAATCATCTACTTGAACATAAACATATTGCTTTCCATTTAAACTAGAAACTTTATATGGTCCAAACAAATCTATTTAAACTGGTTCAAGAGGTTGAGAATTTTACACTTATTTCTTTGGTTTGAAGGAAATTTTGTGTTTCTTTACTTTTTTACAGGGATTACACACTTTACAATTCGGAAACTCAAGTTTGGGTGGCTCTTTGACTAAGACTTTTCTTGTTTTCTTTCTAAGGAAGTGAATATTACAGTTTCCTAGTATCTTATGCCAATTTCCAAGACTATTTATGAAATACACTTAGACATGAATCATTTTTAGAAGCTAAATAATCTAAGTTAATAGAATAAACATTTTCATTTCTTAATGTAGAGAACACTAATTCATATTTATAATTAAAAACATTGCAAGAATCACGTTCAAATTTTACATGAAATCCATCATCACATAATTTTGAAATACTAAGCAGATTATATATCAATCCATCAAAAAAAATTAATTTGGAAATTAAAACTAAGTACGAGTTTCCGACTTTTTAAAGGAAATTATTTTTCCTTTGGCATTGTCACCAAAGGGG
Source organism: Viscum album (assembly GCA_963277665.1). Lineage (NCBI taxonomy): Eukaryota > Viridiplantae > Streptophyta > Magnoliopsida > Santalales > Viscaceae > Viscum > Viscum album. The sequence goes on from OY728164.1 coordinate 198,817,397, forward strand.
ACATGTCCTCCATTAATTTTTATTAGGTTCTTGACGAATGAGTAGTCTCTTATCATGTGTCTTGAACACACACTGTCCAAGTACCATAAACTTTTACATGAACTCTTTAATAAGCTTTCCTACAAAATGATCAAGTAAAAACAGATTTTGGTACCTATACTTGTTTGGGTCCAGTAAAATTAGTGATAAGTGATTTGGGAACCCATATCTGCCTCATAGGTTTCCTATAATCATTATGTAAAGTATTTGAAAAATAAACTTTATTTGGTCCATAAAAACATGAAACAATAGAGAATGTATCATAACATGAACTAGTTGATTTGATTCCAGAATTGGGAGTAAAGATGTATGCCCTAGATTTAGAAACAAATTTTGTTATTACAAAATGTATTTTACCAGGTTGAATCCAATGCTAGTAGTATATTTAGGGGCAATTGGTTTACCTAGAATTAGAGTAAGGGTATTTTTCCCATTGTTAAATGTTTCTAAGTCTTTTTTTAACTATTTATTAGACATTTTTAATTCATTATTCTCCTTGATCAGTTGAGAATTTTGTCTCTTTTTCAGTTTTCAGTTCATATTTAACATTCACAATAAGAGAATGTTGTTTCTTTAAAGATTTATATTTACCTTTTAGTTCATTGTATGTTTCTTCAAACATATTGCAGTATTCAAGCATTTCTTCATCAGACATATTTTCAGGGTCACTCTCATCTCCAAAATAGTCTGAATTATGTACAGGGGAGTCCAATATTACCTCCTATGTGTTTGTCATAAAACACATATTGGATTTGTTAGCCTTTTCATCATGTCAAGATTCTGAGTCAAATAAACTGTCCTTATAAGAACTCTAGATTGCTTTCATTTCCTTTTTATACATTTTTTCTTTGTCCTCATATTTCTTTTTGTACTTGAGATTTGGACAGTCAGCCTTGATATGTCCTTTTTGCTTACATTCATAGCAGAAAATCTCATCAAACTTGTCACTTCTTTTTAATTCCTTCTTCCACCTTCCATTTTGATCATATTTTCCCTTGAAGTTAGGCATTATAAAAATATTATTCTTCTTGTAAAATATATTGAATCTTCCAGCTAATTGATCCATCACCTCATCACTATTAGGTGATGACAGTTCACTACTGGAACACTCTATAGAAGCTTCCAATTTCCCTTTGTCTTTGTGTTTAGAGGTGGTGGTTTTGAATGCAACTGATTTTTGTTTGGGTTCATCCTCCTCCACTTTTTTGACTTTCAGTTCCTCTTCATACATTATTAGTTTTCCAATGAGTTCTTTTATAGGTAGCTTACTTATGTCACATGATTATATAATAGAGATAGAGGTTCCTCTCCATCCGTTAGGTAGACATATCAGAATTCTCAAGATCCGTTCTTTGGTAGTGACATCTAGTCCAAGAGAAATCATTGTGTTGACAATTTCGTTGAACATGAGATACATGTTAAAAATAGGCTCATCAGGTTTCATTTTAATGTTATCATTTTAGATAGTATAATTATTAAGTCCCATCTCTTTCATACTAGAAGTTACTTCATGTGAAATAGGCAAGGTATCCCAAATTTCATGGGCATTTTTACACGTACAAATTCTATTAAATTCCTCATCTCCTAAGGAGAATTATAAAAAATTCATAGATTTTCAATTATTGTTGTAGTCAGTTTTGGAAGGTTCATCCCAAGTAATTCTATCAGTAGCAGAAATATTATATTCATCTATAATTGAAGGCCAGATTTCAAAGCTCATACTTTCAAAATGCATTTTTATTTTGATTTTCCATTGATTATAATTGGTTCCATTAAAAATGGTGGTTTGTTTATTGCAGCACCTTCCAATAAATTATCCATAATAATGAAATAACTTCAAATAGCTATAAATTTAGAATTGACAGTATTTTATATACCTTTAAAGTATAACTACAATCACAGTTGAATAAGGTTAAAAACAGAGTCTTAATAAGATTAACAAACAACCCTTTGATACCAAATTTTGGTTAGAGTCGAGTAATCAAGAGGGAGGTGAGTTGAGTATCTATTCAAAATTTCTATTGAAAATTACTCCTAAAAGGTTTCCCTAAAAAATTTAACTATAGCCCAGTTAATCAAGTTTATACTGTTATGAAAGTTTGAATGTTTAAATAACTTCTTACAAGATTGATTAATTTTTAGAAATCTTAATATGGGTTATTAACATTACTTTTGAAGATATTATAATAAGGAAATACAATTATAACTTCTTTCCATGATTAACTATCAAATTAAATTTACCGATTTCTGGATTAAATAGTAAAATAAAGAAAACTAAATTAAACAGCACGGTGGATATAAAACAAGTTGTTCAGTCTCAAGCTGAGACCTAATCCACTCCACTTGGTGATCACCTACCACCAAGATGTTTATGTAGATAAACTTGATCTACACCATGGATCGGGGATAACAACAGTACACAAGACTTCCCAGGTCGCACGACCTCTTCCATAGTTCTTCATGGGTACAAACTACAAGGACATATAGGGACCTCTTCCACACTTATCTGTGGGTACACACAAGTATAAAAAAGATGTTTGGGAAAGGATATCTTGTATCCTTTAGTTTAGTGTAGGATACATAGTGTGTTTTTATATAGATACCAACACTAATCAAAAGATAATAAAAAGATACACAACATGGAAAAAATTATGAGATAAGGTTAGAAGTGCTCTGAGTGGTTGTCTATTCAGCTCTGGACTTCTAAGATAAAGCAGATGTAGAAATCGAGTCCTCGTGTGAAAAGCAGAGTATCACAAGTCAGCTAGATATGGCATGTGTTCATCATGTTGGTGACATTGTGAGGATGTCCTCAACTCTGGGATTTGAGTATGCTTCATGTGTTCTTTAGGAATGTTGAGTCGCATGTGTCTGTTCTTTTCTCAAGTAATCTCATGTGTTCTTCTTGGTATTACACTCTTTGTATATATTATTTCTAGGCCACTCTTCTCTTTTATTCTTGGACTACATCTATTGGAGCCGACATAATGCATGTATTCTACACCTCGTAGCTTTTACTGTCAGGTGACATGCCTACAAAGAAACATTAATTATATCAATGTATTTAAAATATTCAAATATAATTGTTATATGTTAAATTGAAAAAAATGATTAATAAACGGTGTCACAGTTTGTCAGGAAATGGTGTCTCTATGAAGAGGTGTCTCACGGTCACGGTGTCTCATGGTCATGGTGTCTCTTGGTCATAGTTTCTGGTCACAATGTATGGTTCATGGTGTCTGGTTCATGGTGTCTGGTTCCCAGTGTCTAGTTCACGGTGTCTGGTTCACAGTGTCTGGTTCACGATGTCTGGTTCACAGTGTCTAGTCACAGTGTCCGGTTCATGGTGTCTGGTCAGGGTGTCACATTATCTGAAGGGTCACGATGTCTGGATGATTATGGTGTATGGATGGTTATAGTGTCTAAAGGGTATGGTGTCTACACACAGTGTCTGGTTCCTTATCCAAAGAAACATAACCGGTGGCAGACTCACGATGTCCTAGACTTAGCCAAAAATATGTATTCAGACATAAGCAATGATATTCATAGAATGGATTAGACTTAATCACTTATAAAATAAATCACTATAAAGTAAATCAAATATAGTATATAGTAATCAGACTGAATGTATAGTAATTAAGATCTTGGATAGCTTTACATAAAGCATAAGGATACTAATCATCTGTATGTGATTTGAGACAGATTATAGGATTACCTGGATTTATAGAATATATATGATTTGTGATCATTAAAACATGATTAAGACATGAGGAAGTATAAGAGTGTCATTTTTGGACATTGATGAGCCCGTAAGGGGCGCTTTTTCGTTAGGGTTTCCCCTTCGCCGCCTCTCCTCGCTCTGCCTCGGATCTGCTTCGAATCACCTTCTTGTCGCTCCTTCTCGGCACCATCGTGTCGGTGATCTCAGAGATGGAGTTGTCTTAGAGGATGCGGCCGGCGTGATACTTTCGCTGGGTAGGGTATCATCTGGCGGCGCGGTGAATCCGGCGGTCGTTTTTCCATCTTCTCCTGGCAGTGGGTCGGCGCGTGATTCTGTGTCGGCTGGTAGCGTACGCGGTGGTTCGAGGTGTTCTTCGGGTAAGTAGGTGAAGGTGGCGATGGGATCTCGTTCTGGTTTTCGACAAGGTCTTGCGGTTGTCTTCGGGATTCTGTGATTTGTTGTTGTCTTTCAATTTTTTGGTTCTGGTTTTGCTGTTCGTGATGGATTATGGTGCTTGAATGCGAGTTTTTCTTGATTTGTTTTATGCGGATGCTTTTGCTGGGCTGCCAAGGTGTTCTGGTTTTGGTCCGGTGACATCGTCGGTGTTGCAGTGGCTGTTTGGACGAGTTTCTTCAGGAATTGTTCATGGCTTTGGGGAATCTGGGTGAATGAGAATTTGAAGCCGCAATGGAACCGGCGGTGTCTTTGGTTTCGGTGGTGGTTTGATTTCCGACAGTCCTGCTGTTTTTTTGGTGATTTTCCGGTATGACGATGAGTTGTGCTGAGGGTTCCTCCCTCATTGAAATCAGTGGCGGTGTTGTTGCGTTGTTGAAGGCTTGACGGCGCTGGTTGAGGGTTTTCGTCGACGTCTTTGGCTGCGGCGGTGATGAAAGATGCAGGGGTATGGCTCGAGGTGACGTTCTGCCCGAGACGCCTCGATTTGTTTTCGGGAAGATCTCTGGAATGAAGTCGCGGTTGCAGTAATTGCAGTGAAGATATGCTGTTGAAATCTGGAATTTTTGATGTTTTTGTTTGATGAAGATGATGAACTGCTGGTTGAAGTGTTGAATCAGCAGTATGGGTATTTGGTTTTGGGTGTAATGGTTTGGTTTGTAATTGGCTATGTTTGGTGGGGACTTCTCATTGGGTTTGGGCAAGATGTTGGCCCTCATACATCTCCTTATTTACTGCACTTTTTATTTCTTTTAATAAATGGTCAGAGGTTATTCCTCTGACTGAACTTTCCTGGTATAAGGATACTAATCATCTGTATATATGATGTGAGATAGACTACACATAAATAACAAGTTTTATAGACTGAATGGTATTTTTTATCATTAAAACAAGATTAACACATGAGGAGTCCCACATTCATAAATTTTAAATTGTGTGAGTGAATCACAACTAAAACATATTTTATAAAAAATACAGTTTTTTGGAAACATTTTTTTATTTTAAAATATTCTTATTTTATTTCTAATGAATAGATAAAAATGTAGATGTGTAAACAATAAATATTTTCCATAATTTATTTAGTTCCATTCATACCTAATAATTTAATTTCTTGTTTATAATGTTTGAGTTTAAATAATATTTTAATAAAGCATTACATTTCATTTAAACCTGTTGTTGTGTGCATTACAAGCTATAAAAAATTGAATTTGTATAAAAATAAATATATCAGAAAGTATCATGGTGTTATATTCTCTTATAATATTATATTATTTTATACACTCTATCAAACATAATTTTACCCTTTTAAAATATTAGGGTGTTATAGACAGTTTATGTAAACATAAAAAAGTTTTACCCTTACACTATGCATATAGTTTTTGGGAACACAGATCTTACATTTTTGTGAAATCCTTCACATAAATTTATGTCCCTTATTTCATGTATGTACCAACCTTTCATGTAAGGGTAAGATTTAGGTTACCTTTTCATAACCCCTTGTTTAAATGTATGTACTTTACATGACACCCCTTTTTTAAGGGTATTACCATTACACAACCCGTCTGTATAAAGGTAAAAATGAGGTTACCCTTCTGTATACCTTCTATGTAAGGTTATATTTTAAGGGTAAATTTATATCTACCTTTACGTAACTATCTCAGGTAAGAGTATATCCTTTATTCAGCCTACCTGCATAAGGGTAAAAAATTATTACCCTTCTACATCTCACATATGGGTTGGAAACCTAGACATGTTATTACTAAAACATATTACTTTATTTTTCTTGGAAACCCAAGGATAAAAACTTATTTAATTATTCCAGAATCTACCTCTGATACCATTGATGGGTTTCATAATATTATTTAATAATCATTAATAGTGGAAAACAACCCAAAACATAGGAGATATATCATCAAGAAATTAACGTGTAAATAATATGAAAAACAAAGTACCTAGAAAACATGTGTTGTTGTAGTTTTCAACTACTTTCCATGGAGAGTGTATGAATAAAATCATGAGGAGTAGTGAATAAAAGTACCCTATATCTGAGGGAGTACATCGTCTAATGGATACACAGTTGTATTGTGAGGATGCTCAAAAATTGAAGGGGTTATAGTACCTTCTCGAATGAGATAAATGGATTTTTGGGAGGGTTATAGTTTAGTATAGGCTTATAAAAATTTCACTACTCACACACACCTAACAAGAAAATATATTATCCTAATTTATAGCAAAATCTTGATGCTCCCTCTTCATAATGCATCATATGCATTTCTGTCTATTGGGTATAATTCACTGAATATTTTCAATGAAATTAATGTAAAGTATTTAATGCATTCATAATGGATTGTAACTGACGTATAAAATATTCTAGAGAAATGAATGATATATATATCATATATATATATATGCATCACATTCATGAAAAATATATGAACCATATCCATTTATTAAATGTACATTGTATATATAATATCATATTATATATATATATAGAATCACATAAAGTTTTATATATATCTCAAGAATATATATTTTCTTTCATGTCCAATAATAATTTCTTCATCTAAAATGTAATTATAAACAATATTTATAAAAAGTGAGATTGTAACATAAAACCCTTACCTCGGGTCTAACTTGCTTCGTAAGTTCTTTTAAACTTTAATATAATTAATTTTAATTTATTATATTTATATAATAAAAAATATATTCATACCTATCATACAATACATTGTTTACTTATAACATCTAATTATTAGTTCATTAACAATCATTTATTATTATCATCATTCTTGGTGTTAAACACATCATTTTTCATATGTGTTTCGATTGGGTAGTTATGGTATTTACATATTTATCATTTTTTCATCACGTATAGAATTATAATAATGATATAAATTTCATATATATTCATTATATACATGTTTATAATTTCTTATAAAAGGAAGAAATAGAAAAATGAATTACACCGCTTATGGTGACAGTAGTCCGTATGTAGGCATGAATATTGTTTTCATTTTCTAATGAAAAGAAGGAACTAAAGATATATAATATTTCATCATAATAGAATAAAATTTATATAATATATTTTATATAAATTCATTATATCCAACATTATATCCTTTTTTGTGATGGATTTATGGAAAATTAATCATAGTGCTATGTGGAAGCTATTGACCATACGAACACACAAGCGATACATTTTTCTTATTTTATAGAAAGGAGGAGGAAAATAGTTTTCCCATAAAAATTATAACATATTAGTATTTTTTTAATATATTAATTTTTTTTTAATGGATATAACATATTTAAATGACATAAAAGAAGGAATAATGTTTTAGTGATTTGGGTAAGACAATTACAACTTCTTTAACATACCTCATTTGGCTTACACCTTAAGCCTTATTAATATGGAATTTGGGTGAGAATAGAAGCTCAAGAATAAATTAAAGTATCATATCAAGATTTTTTATAGGTTTTGGATGATCTAAAAGTAATACTGTTTTTAAATACTCATGTATAATATGTTCCCTTTTATAAGTGATGGGTGGGACACACCTAGAATTACAAAAAATATTTAAATAATATAAAGTCTTTTTCTTGTGCAAGTGGAACCAAATATAATTACCCTACCATTTTAAACATTTTATTATATTATTTTTAAACATAAATACCCATTAATACAACAAAATGATTGTAAAGGCCTTATGTCTTCGAAATACTGGGTTCATGATACATCAAAGTGAGGCTAAAGATAAAACTTCTTATTTTATTCTCCATAATATGATACTAAATTATTCTTAACTACTAACATACATGGGATAAACTATAGAATAACTAGAAAAATTGGTTTTTCTAAAAATACCAGAAGGGAATAAATATGATAATGAATCATAACATATGAGTCAAATGTATACCATGATATCATAAAAGGGAAGTCGTGTGAATAATCACATTAAAAAATATCATAAAGAACATGGTATCATAAGATCATGGAATTATAGTAAATTTGGAAGGAACATAAGTCATACAATAAACATAATTAAATGATAAATGACAATAAAACATCACAAGGTGTACAAAGACCCATAATGTATTACGTTTACTGACTAATCTTATACATGAAGTCACATGAGACTAAATATTTACCCAATAAATTGGAGAGATATCACTTGGAATTCCTTTAAACATATTCATGATTTATAAATAACACATAAAGTAAATCAATCAAATGTCATAACATAATAATTACCCATAAAAAAATAGAATTAGTTGCATAATATTTCTTAATATCATATTTTAAGGAAATTTTATAACGAAGTCATTTTAGAAATAATCATTATACATGTATTACCCAGTCAAAAGAAGAGATAATAACTAGGTATATATGTGATAAAAATATATACCTAATTTATAAGCAATATATAACATCAAAGTGTGTTTTCATTAATGAAAATACTTTTAAAAATATTAAAAACATATTTAGGAGAATATCCTTTCATATTGAGTAAAATAAAAGCATGTCATCTTAGATGGAATATGATTTTGAAGGACCACTTTGAACATTTCATGAGGTAAATATCCTTTCCATTATAAAAATACTTATTTAAAATTTATAGATTTCTAAAATATTAAAAAAAAAATTAAAACAACCTTTGAAACATAAAAAGGAATCTTTAAAATAGTGTGTGATAATGATGGTGGAAGAGTTACACACATTCTGAATACATTACAAAGAAAAAAGATTCCTCTCACATTTTAGTAAGAAAATTCAAAAAGTACCTTATTCATAAAAAATGGAATATTACTTTTAAATTTTTTTAAATCTTATTAAGGTAAAAAAATAATTTAAAAATTTATATTAAAACATTATTGAAAACAATTTTAGAAAACATGGATTTAGAAGAAAACGTTTTTTTGAACAAAGAGTGAAATAAATTCAAATATTCTTAAAAATGCTTTCTGAATAATTTTAAGTAAAAAAGAGAGTAAATTAGTATTATTAATCAAAAACCACATGAATAACAAGGGGATAAGAAAATTAAAGTGGTTTAGTATGCAATATTTAAATAATTTCCTTCAATGGAAATTGAATCATATGTAATCTCGGTTAAAATGAGATTGAAGGATAAACCCTTGCTACTGTGGTAAATTATTAATCATAAGTATATTAATTATAACGTAAAATCTTGTTATATAGGAAGTATTATTGATTTATTATTTAAAGGGACATTATGTACACCATTAAAAATAAATTATGTATATAAAAGAACATGGGTCTCAAAGAATGAAGTTTGAGATGAAATCCTTATAAAGTTAATATCATTGATGTGAGAGGTAATAAATGGGGTGATTTTTCAAAAAATATTTATATAGAAAAAAATAGAAGTAAAACATAAATAAAAAATGTGACGAAATAGATATATAGCCCAATGAATGAAATTTGAGTTAAAAAACCCCTTACTTTGTGTATACCTTTAGTTTAGTGCTCCTAAACCTCATATATAATGGATTAAAACATTTTATTAACTTATACAAGAAGAATATAAATATTTATAATATCATAAATTATCATTTTATAACATCTCTTTACCTCTTTTTAATAATCTTACATTATCACTTTTGTTTCAAGTGTTAATTTCTTTATTTTATCATGCATCTTTCATCATGAAAGTTTCAAATATTGAAGATAGTTTATAGTAACATCATATATATAATGATATTAATTTTATAAATATAAAAAAAATCATTAGATAAATATATAAAATCATTATTTAATTTTGAACATGAAAAATCAATCACATTGTTTCATGGAGACAGTGGGTTGTACGTACGCGCGAGCAACATTATCATTTTCTTAATAGGTGAAAGGGTAAGAAATTTGATTGTTTATTGATTTTATATAATCAATATCATTTCATATATATATAATATATTTACTAAATTTATCCTTTTTTACCTTCCACGCAAAAATTTTGGTGAAAAAATCACATTGCTTCACGAGGCATTAGTTTTCCATACACCCAAATGATGTGGTCGTTAATTTAGTGGATGGTAAGGTAAAAAATTATATGATATAGTTAATTTAAATAACTTTAATTAATTAATATTATATATAAAGATCAATTTAATCCATATTACCATCTATGTGAAAAACAAATTACATCGCTTCATGTGGCGGTACTCTACCGTACACTCGAGTGACGTTATCTTCTACCCTAAAAAATGTTAAGTAACAAGGTACATATGATATTATAATTACATAGGTATAATAATATCATAAATATCATATAAAAACATTAAATACATCATTATATCCATCCATGATAAGGGGTGATGAAACCCAAAATAAGATAAAATAATTACAATGAAATAATTTGGATAAATAAATATATAATTTTAATAATTTTATTTTTAAAAATAAATTAAAATAAAATAGTTAAGCAAAATTCAATAAATGAAAATAAATATTTTAATAAAAATCAAAATTTTTTATTATTTATAATAAAATTAAACATTTCAGAAAATTCCCAAAAATTCACCCTAAGATAATTTTGATATTATTATTTGAAAAATTAAATTCATTTTTTCAAATACATTCTCAAAAACTGGTAAAACAGTTGATTTTAAATTATGTGTGAAATGAATTATTAGGATTCATTTTTAAAAAAATACAGGTTTTGAGAAAATGTTTCTTTTTATTTTAAATGATTATTATTTTATTTATGATAAATGTTCCATCATTTAATTTACTTTATAATTGTGTAAACCATATAATTTTAATAATATAGTTAGTCCTATTCATACCCACCAACTTAATTTCTAGGTTATAACGTCTATGTTTAAATAAAAAAATTTTAATTGAGTATTGTGTTTTGTTTAAACCTGGTGTTGCTTGCATCACAAGCTATCGAAGAGAATTAATTTATTTGAAATAAGTATATCATAAAATATATGGGTGTTTAATTATCTTATAATATTGGTTTTTCATTTCATATACACTATTGAACATGATTTTCCTCTTTTAAAATCTCATGGTGTTACATTCGGCCCCCTTAAATAAAATTTTCCTTCACAATTTAAACATGATCTCAAAAATCAATGTTTTGAAAATTTATTTTTGGAAAAACCCGCATCGTAAAAAGCGTTCATAAAACATTATATTAAAAATGGAAATGAAAATATTAAATTCATCACAAAAATAGTTTTCCACATAGAAGAACATTGGTGAAAATTAAAGATATGAACATGAAATAAAAGAGTAAATAATTATATATTGATAGATAAATTGATCATGATAAAGTGAATGATCAATGGAAAGTTAAGGACATAAAAAACATAAATATATGATGATTTAAAAGAACATTTGATTCATAGGATATAAAGTTAATGTGATAACATTTTTATTTCATAATCTACTTCCTAAAGTTGAGGAGTTATTTTACTATTAAGAATATAAGGAAATATACTTAGCAAATATATTACAATTTAATGAGAAAAATTAAATCTATTGGTTATACTTAGATCAATTTCAACATTATCTATTACTTTAAGAAATGAATATCCTTAAAATGAATTTTTTATTCCTATGTCACAAAAATTAACTTTTAATGGATCATAAGATCTAAAAATGATTAATAATCTATTTATTCTATATTTATTAAAACCAAAATGGTTCTAAAAAAAATTAGATAATATCCAAAATTAATATTAATCTATTAATAACAAAAATTTAAAAATGAAACCAATGGTTTAATATAGATCATTACTTAAATAAATGGCCATATGTCCCAAATAACCTCAATAACCTCAACATAAATGAATTTTTTAACTTCAAAGGTTATATCATTCCCCCTCTACCTTAGCTCTAAAAAAATAAAATTCTTTATAAATAATTCTTTATGTTAAACCAAAAGGTTATATATACTTCAACCCAATAAAAAGTCTCCTGAAATATCATTAGTCGCACCAAAATCAAATGAATTGTTCCTATAATATGTTTCCCAAAATAAAATTAATATGTAACCCTCAAACCATATAACTAAAAACAATGTTATACTAACTTGTACACACCCTTATCGCCCTTAAATTTTGGGATCAATCCATACAGACTTTCCAGATGTTATGAGATTTAGCCTAGATTATGGGTTTTCCTTTTTATAAAACTATGGAAAAACTTATTTTATGATCAAATTCATAATTTTCCATGATCATGTAATGTTCTCAAGAATATTTTGATAATATTACAAAATAACACTACTCATAAATTCACTTTTTTTAATAACTAAGGTTCTCTATACATCTCATTAATTTCCAATAAATCAACTAATTACCTTAACATCAATCTCATGTCCATGACTATCTTTTCCACAATTTTTTGTTTTTCTAAAACAGTATCACCTTACCATTATATCCCCTTTCTAGGTCATTAGTATCATTCAACATATTATTTCAAATCTTTAATGAAAGACTTGTGTAGAAAAATCCTGATATATATATATATCATGATTCAAAAAATTCATTACTTCCAGTACAGAAAACATTCCAATAATTACACTTTATTCTTAACCCATTAACTAGGCTGCATCATCTTATTACTTAATACCTCCTTACTTTCATATGTCATATACAATATTTTCATCATCAAATATAGAACCTTTACTCATATAACCTTTTTGGTCATGTTCTTGATATTTCTCCATAGGATATATATTTACATAAATCACCTTATTTACACATTTAAAACATTCATCCGTCGATGATGCCTTAGAGAAATCATTGTTCTCATCCATTGCATCAACTAAAATTTTCATTTTTCATGAAAATTACTTACATTTTTTCCTTATTCTCTACATATAAAACATCTTCTTATTACTTTCAGACATTCCCTTCAGTTATTCTTCCCAAAATCTAAATATACTAGAAACTGAATACTTTTTCTTCCATTGTCTCTACCACTATAATACTCATCGCAATATATCATTCTCCTATTTGATGAGTCTGAGAATTAGTTAAGCTGAAACTTGTTAACTATATATTGTAATAACTAATTATTCATAATCTTATTTTCCTTTACTCTAATCATTATCCAATTTTTTTCTCATCAAAACATTTTCTATAATATCAAACATTAACCCAGTTTCTTCTGGTTCCCTCCATTGACTAATACCACAAAGCATGGTAGATAAAATAATAATCATAGTACGAAAGCACATAAACATGAAAAATAAATTATAGCATTTCTAAATAATGATACCTTATTTTAAATCTAGGACACTTTTGGATTATCCTAGTTAATTCATATTCATCATCTATTCAAATATTTTATGGTTATTTGTAAAGAGTTTGAGAATTTCCAATGAATATCCCCCCAGTAGTGTCAAACCAGGAGCATAGTAAGGCCTATTTTCATATACCAGGTAACTCTAGATTCAATCCCCACATGCATGTTTTGGATTTATTAATCCTCGGTACTTCTATTCAATGACCATTATCACTTATAGTATCTATATAGGGATGTAAGTTCTCAAAAACCACTCCCTATAAACTTCACCAAAATTACATGATATTTTCTTATGCATAGACTTATCCTTATAATTGCCTTTATACTTATACTTAGACGTATCCCTTATGATCATACTAAGGTTTTATTATCATATTTTCCAAAGGTTTACTAAACCTATCATCTAATTCCATCTATGACTACCCTATCCTTTTAAAAATATTATTTCATAATTTCTAAACATAAATATCCATTAATACAACACAAGGATCATAAAGGACCAGTTTATTTAGAATAATTGGTTCACAATATATCAAAGTTACACTTAAAATAAATCATTTAATTTTATTCCCTATTAAAAGATCTTAAATCCTTTCATGCTCCTAAACTGCATGGGATAACCTCGAGAATACATAAAAAAGCGCGATTTAAAACTCATTAAGGGAATAAACATGATAAAGAAACATAACATGTGAGTCAAAGGTATAAAATTATATCATAAAATATATGTAATGGTAATAATCACTTGGAAATATATCATAAATACTATGTTATCATAAGATCATGAAAACATAGGAAATATTCTAATAACATAAGACATAACATAAACACAAGTCAAGGATAACTTCTAAGACAACATCGCATGTTTGATAGAGTCTCATAATAGATTAGTTTGACTCCCTAATCTCATACATGGTTTCTAATGAGACTAAATATTTACCCAATGAATTGGAGTGCTATCTAGGCGCCCCCATCATTACATGTTCATGGTCTATATCTGATAAATAAAGGAAATAAATCACTAGGAATAACATAATAATTACCCATGGAAATAAAATGGGTTGTATAATATTTATTCATATCATAATTTAATGAAATATTATAATGAAGAAATTTGAAAATTGATCATAAGTCATGTAATACCAAATCAAATGAAGGGATAAAAACTTCATATTTATGTGAGAAACATATATACATAAGTTAGAATCAATGAATAGAATAAAAGGATGTTTTCATTAATGACAATAAATTTAAAAAGATTAAAAATATTCTTGGGTAAAATAATCTTTTTACATTGAGTAACATCAATGTTTGTTAAATTAAATGGAAAATGACTTCGAAAGATAAAATTGAACATTTCATGAGGATAATAACCTTTACATTTTGAAAAAAAAATATTTAAAATCAGAAACATTCTCAAATATTAAAAAAATTATGAAAATAAACTTTGAAAATGAAAAATTAATCTTTAAAAAATTTATTGGTCATGATGGAAGAAGAGTTAGTTAATTAATAATACATTAAAAAAATATTCCTTTCACATTTTTGTAAGATAAGTAAAAAACGTACCTTGTTTGTAAATAAACTGGATGATTACTCTTAAAAAATTAAATATAAAATTAAGTGTAAAAAATAATTTAAAAACTATATTAAAACATTCTTGAAATTTTTTTTAAAAAACATGGATTTGTAATAAAAAGGATTTTCTACTGAGGAGAGAAATAAAGTTTGATTTTCTTAAAAATATTTTGTCAATAATTTTAATTACAAGGAGAAGAAAATGGTACTACTACTTGAAAAAATAATTATTAACTAGAGGATAAGAAAATTAAAGTGTTTTATTATACAATAGTAAAATAATTTCCTTCAATGTAAATTCAAGAATATGTGATATTAATTAAAATGAGAATGAAACACAAACCCTTACCACTTTGGTAACTTGTGAATAATAACTTCCCATTAATGAAGTAGATGAATTATAAATAAAAATATAATGATGTAAGAAGTGTTAATGATATATTATGTAAAGGGTAATCATATATATCGGTCAAAATAAATTAGGTTCATAAATGAACATGTGTCTCATAGAATTAAGTTTCACAAGAAACCCTTACAAAGTTCTTATCATTGGTATGAGAGTTAATAAAATTGGTGATTATATTTAACAAATTTTGATCCATGTGAGTAAAATTGGAAATTGAACATAAGGCAATAAAAATTCATTTCACACATAATCCTCACATAATACAATCAATGATTTAGATGTATAACCCAATGAATGAAAATTGAGTTAAGAAACCCCTTACCTCACACTTCCCTTTGGTTGATTGATATTTAACCTCTTGTGTAATGGTTTTAAGAATTTTATTAAATTATAACATAATCATATTATTTTTTATATTATCATATATGATCCTTTTATAACATCTTAGTATCCATTAGTTACTAACCTTATATTATCACTATTGTTTCGAGTGTTAATTGCCTTGTTTTCTCATGTAGGTTTTGTCTTGAAAGTTTCAGATCTTCAAAATATGTTATAGTTAAATAATATACAGAATTATATTAATTTTACAAATATAATTTTTTTCATTATATACATATTTAGAATCATTATTTAATTTTTAACATAGATAATGAATCTCTTAACTTCGTAGAGATAGTTGGCCGTATATACACACGAGTGATGTTATCATTTCCTTACAGGTGAAAGGGAAAGGAAGTGGATTGTGTATTAATTTTTAATAATAAATATAATTTAATATATATCACATATATTAATTAAATTTATCCTTTTTACATTCCATTTAAAGCGTTAATGAAAAACAAATTGCATCGCTTCGCGAGTCGGTAGCCGGTTGTCCACACAAACAACATTATCATGTATAAATGGAAGGTAAGGTAAGAAATTATATTATATATTTATTTTTAATAATTATTATTATTTCATTAATATCATATATAAATATAAAATTAAATATTATTACCATTCATGTAAATCATAAGTGACAAACGAATCACATCGCTTCATTAGGTAGTAGTGTGTCGTACAGATGATCAACATTATCATATTCCCTATAGAATCGAAAGTAAGAAGGTATATATGGTATTATAATTAAGTAGGTATAATTATATCCTAAATATAATACATATAAATATTAAATACACCATTATATCCATCAATGGGAGGTTATTATAGAAAACAAATCACGTTGGTTCATGAGGAGGTACTATGTTGTACACACGATCAACGGTTTTGTTTCCCATTTGAGGGAGGAGGAGACAATTTTAAGTCATGACCTTAACATAAAAAAAAATAAGTATATTTAATATAATTTGTTTATTATATTATCATATTTTAATAAAATTTTAAGGTGGTGGAATGAGATATAAAATAAAATGCTCAGTTTAGGATGAAACCCCTTCTTTGGACAAATTCTTTTAATTTGCACCAAAATCCTTCTAAGGTTGTCTTTATGACCAAACCATGGATTATAGGATAAGATGAGGAAATTATTGAAGTGATTAATTAATATATTTTCAATCACAATTTTTTTATAAGTATGTATAGTAGAGAAGATGGGATTCCCTTTTATAAGTGGGAGAGAGGACACACATGGAATTTTTGAAAAACAAAGAATTCCACACACATTTTTCTCATTAAAAAGGCCCTAGAATGAACATTATTCAAATATAGGAATATATAATGTCTACATATGACCATAAAATTGTAATTAAATAATTTTAGGATCATTTTAAACCCTTATATTTTTATTTTAACCCCCAGTAAACCCATTTTTTCCCACAATCACATTAAATAATTTTTACTATTTTCACTATTAATTGTGGTCAAAATTTTAGTTCAAATTTTAAGATAATAAAGATTATAATGATTCCAAATATTGAATAAATTTTTTTCCAAATTCTACTAACATAAGTGACATAATGTAATTTAAAATTAAACCTATAGTCATGTTGAAACATCAGTTTTCGAAAAGAAAAACTTTTAAAAGTTTAATAAGTTTTTAAATCAAAATTAAATATGATATTGATAATGATGAAATAATTTTTATAAATAAATATTTAATATAAATAATTATACTTTTAATTACATATGAAAATAAAATGGGTCTTGTAAATTCATTAAACAAAAATACAATTTTTAATAAAAAATGGTATTTTAACTATTCATCAAAAAATGAAACATTTTAGGAAAATAAAAAAAATAACCCCTAATATATTTTAGATGTGATGATTTAAAAAAGTAATTTTATTTTTTAAAATAATTTTTATAAAAGCAGAAAATTTTATTTTTAAATTATATGTGTAAAGCCTGACTAAACTACCTTTTTGAAAATAATTACTTTTCAGAAAACATTTATTTCTCTGTTAAATGATTATTATATTATTTAAAATAAATATATAATAGTTTATTTAATTTTATAGTTTTGTAATCCATATAGGTTTCATAATATAGTTAGTTATATTCACACTTTAAAACTTAACGGATGGTTTCAAATGGCCAGGTTTAAAAAATAAAATTTTAATATAGTATCACGTTTCATTTAACCCTAGTGTTTAAAATATTTGAAATATGTATAAGAGAATTAATTTATTTAAAAAAATTATATAATAAATTATTAGGGTATTAAATTCTCTTATATTATTTGTGTTGTGTGTATTATATTCTATTAAACCTGATGTTTCTCTTTTAAAATCTCAAGGTGTTACACAAAATTTCAAATAATTTTAATGTAATATAAGATAAGGTTAAAATATCTATAATAAATTTTATTTAGAAATGTTTATGCGGAATTTTAACCCATATCTATTAGATTAACTCCCCCACCCATCTTAGTAAACCCTTTTAACCTTACCCGTGGTAAAAAATATATGTTTTTACTATTCAATCTAACCAAAAATAATTGAACTTATTAACTAATATTATTTATTATAATTCCTAATATGTAACCCATTTTTATAAGATTCATTGTCCAAAAGTGGAAAATATTAATTTTAATGTATTTTCACAAAATAAAATGAAAACCATTTTTAGAAAAAATTCTTTTTAAGAATAAATGATTTTACAACATAATCAAGTATAAATATTGATTCCAAAAGAATTAATTATATAAAATAAAAAATAAATTTATTTTTATTTAAAAACAAAAAAAACATAAATGAACATTGTAAATACTTTATTAAAAGATAATAATTATAGATATTTTTTGAACCAAAACATTACAAAGATTTTCAAAAATATTATGCATATATTTTGAAGTTAACATTATATTTTTATATCTAATAAATTTATTTATAAATTTAAATTTATTTTAAGAATTATATATCATAAAATTTTATGTGATTCTTATGTCATTATAATCTATTAAAGTTACATTTGTTTCAAAATTGGTATTTTTTACTATTTATCAAAAATCAACTACATTTGAAAAAATTAAAAAATTCACCCAAATATAATTTAGATATTATGAATTCAAAAATAAAATTAATTATATAAAATTATATTTATAAAATTTAGTAATTTATTATTTAATCACATATTAAATAAATATATGTATATTATGTTGTTGTTTCTTTAGAAATAAAAGAGTACTTATTATAATTTAAGCTTGGTTGTTAAAATATTTATAGGTGTAAGGAATTGATTTTGATGAGACTTTTTCATTGATCTCTAAGATTTATATAATTAGTATATTTATTTTTATTGTGGTAAAAATTTAATACTAGATATTCCAAATGGATTTCAATTCAACATTTAAAAATGGATATTTCTAAGAGGAGGTGCACATTGAGAAACCTAATGATATTTGGTATAAGGCCCTAGCCTTAAAGATTTCCTAATCTTGAGATAAGTCCATCATTTCAATTTCATTCACATTGAAGATCTCTTCAAGTTTATATTTTTAGATAATTAGTCATTTATTATTACATATCATCCCATAATCATATAAGCGGATACTCTCAAAATAATATCCATTTTTTCACCAAAGAAAATCCTTTTAAAAACAAAACATGATTTCTTTTCTCGATAAAAATATTCTTGACTTCTTCCTTTCTCTTACACATCCTTATACCCAGTGAATTTTTTTAAAGACATGGTATGATCATAAAAACTCAGTAAAGGATACCCGAAGAAGGAAAACAATTATCCTTAATAAAACATGAAAACTGTGAATATATTATCATATAGTAATACTTTTCACATTTATGAAGTAGTAAATATTCTTCACCAAATATAATCTATTTTCTTAACCTTTTTAACCAAAATATTACCATAAAATCCATATAAAGAAAACATAACATATAAAAGGTAACTTGGGACATAATCATACTTAAATTGAATAACCATACAGTTGAATTCTGTACAAATCATTCTTAAAAATGGAATAGTCATACCACTAACTTCCATACCTAATGCATTGGAGGTTATAATGTAACCACTCATCCTTGGTTTATCACAGAACCAACCATATTTTTTTTATCACATAACCACATGTTAAATGTCCAAGTACCATTATATAATCATAAAACATAAACAATTTCAATTATCGACATTTCACTCGTAAATTTTCATTTTCCACCACAAAAAAAATTAAGATATCAAATTAGTCAATCCACTTTAAAAATAATTTTCAATACCAGAACACCCAAAAAGGTAATAAAGGATTTTTTTCCTTTTAAAAAAATAAATTCTTATAGGGGAATCCAAATATCAAATAACGCTTACAATGGTGGAGGAAACGTTGTCACCACATACAATAAAAACCTGTTTTATCATTTAGTTAAATGCTTCATTGATAAAAATATTCCATTTCAAAACTATAGAATGAAAATAAAAGTCAATGGGATGATTATATTCTCTATAAATGTAAGAGGTTTATATTATTAAAATATGTCTCAATAAAATGATATTAAGACGAAGTCCCTTACCATGAGTCTAAATCGTCGTGTATAATCATTAAATTCTTGAATAATAAAACTAGGTTAATTTATACTTTTTTTAGAACCTTTTTCAAGTTTATTATTCCTTTTATATGAATTTTTACCATGTTATAAAAATTACATAAGTATTTAAGTTCATAACAAATGTTTTGTTGATATTTGGTACTTGAGTAAAAAATGAACTTGTTTTGATGTGAATTTTCCATGATGTAAAAAGTACATCATCTCTAAAATAATATTCATGATTTAAATATAATATATATCTATTATATATGTATTTATAATAATCCATAATATTTGGAGAAAAAAATTAAATGAACCATTCATGGATATGATCGGACGTACGTATGCAAGAATGCTACTTTCATTTCTTTATCACATTAAAATAATAAGAATTAAATAATAATTATTGTATTATATTAATTTCATATATGTATCATAGTTTCAATAAAACAATCCTTTATAAATTCCATGTATAGTGGGAACGATTCATATCGCTTTGAGGGGGCATTATTCCACACTTCCTCAAACGAAATTATCGTATAACAACACTATGGAAAATATGGAGGTATGTTTAATATAACATATCTAGAATATGAAATAGGTTATAATATACTTATTAAAATATTATTTTACCTTAATAATGGTTTTAAGACCATCCATGAAGGTGGTAAAAGAAAAAAGAACAAAAACATTATTCATGGAGGCGACTAACTGACATAACTTGGACAACAATTTGTTTATTTGAATAAGAGGTGTTAAGAAAATAAATGGATATGATATATTGCTTTATAAATATTAAAATAATGTATATAAATTATTATTTAGTAATAAATAATTTTGGGATGAAGGATGTGATGATAAAGTAAAAAAATAAATAAATTAAGATAGGTACTTTAAGAAAATTACCTATTGAATATCCCCTCCTTAAAAGACACTTGAGGACCTTGGATTTGGTCTTTTGGTGAGACAAGTAGCACTTAGACATGGGAAGTGTGATGAGTAGAGGTTTGGTCAGATATTTGAGGATTTATAAGGCTTTTTGGGTCAAAATAGGGTGGTGTAGATGTTGTATTTATACTTTCAGAGAGGTGGTTTCAAGTGATTAATTTATTAAGTATTTTATATTAAAATCCAACCATATAGAGGTGGAATTAATTTACATGAAATTTAATTTTAATTAATGTTTTATAGTTTTTATAGGTTTGAGAAACATCTCCACCAACCATTAAATTTTTTATTTTATAGGTATGTTAATCTTTTAACTTTTTACTTTAACCCTTGTTAAAATTTCACATTTACTATGGTAAATAATTTTTTTTACCATGGTAACCTTTTTATACCTAAAAAATAAATTGACCTTACAACCTAATTTGGACCTTCATATTAAAAATATATAATCCATTTTATCAAATTTAATCCGTATAATTGCTAAAATTTTATTTAGAATTAATTCCTTAAACATAACTAAAAATAGGTTTTTATAGTGAAACGTTCAAAAGTTTGAAAATTTATCCAACTTGAAATTGATTACTGTAACACCCTGACCCCAATTACCCAGAGTCGGTGCATTATTACATAACATTGGAATTATCACAACAGACCAAGTCTCAAAAGACCGATTAGTTTCGTAGCCTTGGAATCCCTAGATACATTAATAAAGTTTACATTACTTCATAAAATGAAAACTACAACAACATAGTCTCCATAGTCCACACTAATATCCCCTCATAATATCCCTATAGGTCATTCATAAAATACTTCTTCAAATCCTAGGAAAAATAAAACATAGAAAGGGTTGAGCTCAGATGCCCAGTAAGGATAACAATATAGCGGAAACTTTTATAAATAAGAAAAACATTTAAGGCAATGTATAACTAAAACAAAAGCCTTTTAAACTTGAACTTCAGAATAATATGGAAGAAATAAAATGAAATAATTCCATTTACTTATTCACATTGATATTCTGCTAGTTGAATAATCACATGCAATATAAATAACCACTTTCATGATGTTGGAATACATAATGCCAGACTACCATAACCACATACTCACGGCCTTGTGCCAAGACTAAAAATAAGATTTTGTCAAGGCCTTGTTCCAAGACACTAGTTTGAATCATGAGACCTACTGATGCATCGAGGAGTTATAGAGGTCTCCACTCGTTACTTATTAAGTCCAATGCATTCTTCATATGAACAGGTTTAAACATAACATAAACATTCGTATTAAAACTAGTATACGAAATGTCCATACTTTATCTATAAACCATGAATGGTATAAAAATAACACATCCACAGTCAAACATATCACAAAACCTTCAATACAATATGGAAGTTTTGTATCATAATAAATAAACTTCAAATAAGCTTAAAATCCATCAAAGGATGTTGACATAGATGAAATCAAAACTATTTGAGAGAAATATCTATTTTTTTGAAATCATTTAAAAGTCACATAATTATAAAAGAAAATATTTAATTTAAAAATATTCTTATAATATTTTAAGGTAAGATTCTATGATTTTATAACAGTATAAAATAGCTTCACCCGCCGTATAAGTTAGAAAAGACATTCTTACATTAATTCTGTCGAAAATGTTAAAAATGACCTTGTTTGGAAAACGACAGAAAGATTCATTTATAAATTTATTATAAAAAGTCAACAAGGGTATAAATTACTTTAACCCATAGTTTTTAAAATAGTAATAATGATTTTAAATATATTTTTAAGAAACATGGATGTGGATGATAAAGTTGTCCCAGTAGATAATTACGTATAAACAACCTCAGATAATGAAGAGATTGTGAAATAAACCCTTACCTTATACTTTTCCTTTGAAGATGGTAAGTTAACCTTATTTATAATGGTGAAATGATTGTTATTAAATTATAAAAGAATAATATACATTAATATGATATCATATATGATCTTTTAACATTGCTTTGTTAATAATGTCTTAGTATTATCATCGTTTCGGGTGTTAACTTACTCATTTTCTTTTATATGTTTTGTTACATAAGTCATGTTTGTTAAGGATAGGTTGTATCTTATTCATATACAGAATGATACCAAGTTCTTAAACATTATTTTTAATCATCAAATTAGAATTATACTTGCATGGATATGATGGGGAATGAATCTCATCGTGTTCGTGGAGATAGTAGTCTGTACGTACGCACGTATGGTGACATGTCATTCAAAGGATGGATAGAATATTGAATATGGTTGTACCATATTTATAATAACATCACAGTATATAAAAGATACTTTATTTATTATTTTATAATGGAAATAACAAATAAAGAAGAACTTGAAGAAGAAATAAACTTGAAATAGGGTGGTGAAAACATTACCTCTTCTCCGTGTTCTTCCTTTGGATTTGATCAAAAGGGCTCCTTATGTTGGCTTTCTAACTAAATGAAGGAATCTAGGATGAATCTAAGGAAGTTTATAGAATAATTGGGCAGGTTTGTTCCAAACCAAATGGCTTTTATGGTATGAATAATTGGTTAGAAGTGGTGTCCTTTTATAAGGGGGAGGAGGGGCTCTTTAGGAAAAACTTAAAGTATTACTTTATAATAAATTAATATTCGGTTTCTAATGGATCCAAAGTGAATTATTCAAATTATAATGTGGGGATAGGTTTAAAAAAACTTAATTAATAGGTTTTAGAGATGTTTTGGTCACATTATTAACCTTATCTTTTAGTTTTAACTCTTAGTTAATTAGTTTGACACTTACCATGTTACATTGTATTTTTATATTATATAGTCAATAAAAACACTTTAAACTTATAAGAGACCACAAAGTGATACATTAATAATAAACTTATCATTATATAAGTCCTCTGGTCTAATATTAGATTTTTAGGAATAGAATATCAATTAATAATATAATATTTGTTTTAAAAACTCATTTTTGTCAATTTTGACACTATTCAATAATTGATTTTTGTTAAAGTCTTGAAAACACTATTAAATAAAAAAAAATTAATTTAATCAATACTAACATGTCATATTAACCAAAAAAATTAGTGTATGTCATCAAAACTTTTAAATTATATTTATTTTAACATTTATAATACCAATTATTTGATTCTTTCATTAATAAGGAAAATACTGCTTCTTTATTGTGTCACAAATAAATTTAAATATTCAATGTATAAAAATTATATATAAAATACCATTATGTAGGAAATATTTTTATCTTTCTAATGAATATTTATAGTCGAAAATATAACATATATAACCCTATGTAAAAATTGTTTTTCTAAACGATATATGCTTATGTCATTTTTGTATTTACTTTAACTTTATTAATATAAAGTGTCATTATCACTTACAAGTGGATCCATGGGATCCCAAAATCGACCCCAAGATGCCCATCGTTGTAAATGTATCAACCAATAGGTCTATAACACATTTTAGGGTAATTTAATATTATTATTATATTATTGTTTTACCCTTATTTACCGGATTTACCTTTTAACCGTGGTAAATAAAATATTTACCGAAGTAATTATTCAAAATGTCTAAAAATAAGAGTTACCTATTTACAAAATTTGGGCATCCTGATTCCAAATATGGAATCCATTTTTCCAAATTCAAAACACAGAAGTCGAAAAAATTAATTTAAAATTAAGTCCCGCTGTCAAAACAAAAAGCGTGTTTTTATGAAACAATAACTATCAAAAGATTGACACTTGTTTATGTCCGGTTTAAATGTGAAATTATGTCCAATGAACAACATTGGATTAAATGGTAAAAATATATTCTAAATATAATTTAAAACCACTCAAATTTATAATTTATCACTATTAATTATTTCGGTTAAAAAAGTTGTTTTTAATTAAAATTTAGTAATTTTCACTATTAATCAAAATATGAAAGTTATCAGAAAAGTACCAAAAATTCACCCTAAGCTAATTTTGATATTATGATTCTAAAAATGAATTCAATTTTGAAAGATAAAATTTATAAAATTTTAAAAAGTGGTTATTACTATTCATAACGGCTAGTTTGATTGGTTGTGGTTTGTGTTAAAACTCGAAGTTGCATACAACACATGCTATTGTATTATTAAAAGAGAAGTGTACCATAGAAGCATGGGGTGTAACATTCTATCCTCCTTTAAATAATTTCGTCCTCAAAATTTCTAGAATACTACCGCATGAAAAGATTCGGGTGGTTCTTCATCATAAGTTCCTCGGGTTCCCACGTGGCCTCTTCCATCTTATTGTTTCTCCATAGAAATTTTACTAGACAAGTCATCTAGTTTCTCAACACTTGTTCTCCCATATCAAGAATCTTGATAGGCTCTTCGCAATAAGACAGATCGGGTTCCAATTCTAATTCCTCGTAAGTGAGTACATGCGGTGGGTCAGACATGTATTTTCTCAACAGTGATACGTGGAACACATCGTGAACTTTGGAGAGACTTAGCGGCATTGCCAAACGGTATGCTACAACCCCAATTCGTTCTAGAATTTCGAAAGGTCCTATGTACCTGGGTCTCAATTTACCTTTCTTACCGAAACGTATAACTCCCTTCCATGGAGATACCTTCAAGAAAACATGATCTCCTACCTGAAATTCCAAATCCTTCATTCGGTTTTCAACATAGCTCTTTTGCCTACTTTGATCTGCTTTGATGTGGTTTTGGATTACCTTTACCTTTTCCATCATTTCCTCCACCAGTTTTGGGCCTATGAGTTTTATTTCCCAACATCATCCCAAAAGGTTGGTGTGCAACATCTCTTTCCATATAACGCTTCATACGGTGCCATCTGAATACTTGAATGGAAGATATTTTTATAGGAAAATTATACCAGAGGTAAATATTAATCCCACATACCCTGAAAGTCAAGTGGGCCGGATCTCAACATGTATTCTAAGGTTTGAATAGTCTATTCTGAATTTCCATCTATTTGAGGGTGGTAGGCAATGCTCAAATGAAGTTCAGTATCCAAGGCCTTCTGAAGACTCTTCCATAATCATGAAGTAAAACGGGGATCACGATAAAAAACAATCGATAGGGGTACTCCATGAAGTCTCACAACTTCATTAATATATAGCCTTTCAAGACGTTCAAGTGGTAAATCTTCCCTTATAGAAAGAAAATGTGCTGACTTGGTAAGACGATCAACAATGACCCATATTGCATCATTCCTTCTAGAAGTCTTTGGTAGTCCCATGACAAATTCCATCATGATATTATCCCATTTCCACTCAGGCATGGGAAGAGGTTGCATGACTCCTACAGGATGTTGCCTTTCAGCTTTCACTTGTCGACAAATCATATATCTTGACAAAAAATCAGCAATCTCCCTCTTCATGTTGTCCCACCAAAAATCTTCCTTCAAATCTCTATACATTTTGGTGCTCCCAGGGTGTATAGAGAAATTGGAACTATGAGAATCATCGAACAATTCTCTTTTTAGATCAGGTATAATGGGAATACAAAGTCTCTTCCCAAACTTCAAAATTCCATCTTCATACACAAAGTCACTCAATCTCCCATCATTCACAGCTTTAATCTTCTTTTGAAACTCTTCATCACCGGTTTGAGAACTCTTTATCCTTTCTAGTAAAGATTGTTTGGCAACCATTTGAAAAATAATTGATGTTTCACCTTCCATGGTTATTCCCATATCCATCTTTACTAGATCCATATATATAGGATCCCTTTAAACTCTCATCTTATTCAAAACTCCATGATCCTTTCTACTCAAATCATATGATACCTTATTTTCCTTCCCCGGGTGGTAGTGTATCGTGCATTCATAATATTTGAGTAGTTCAAGGCATCACATTTTCCTCATGTTGAGTTCTTTCTGTGAGAAAATATATTTCAAACTCTTGTGATCAGTATAAATCTCACATTTTTCACCATAGAGATAATGTCTCCATATCTTCAAAGAAAAGATTATAGCTGCTAACTCAAGATCATGAGTAGGATAGTTTTGCTCATGAATTTTCATTTGTCATGATGCATAGGCAATAACTCTATCATTCTATATAAGGACACAACCAAGTCCATTATTTGAATAATCATTATAAATAACGAACTCATCATTCCCCGATGGTAGAGTCAATATAGGAGCATTGACTAATCTTCTCTTCAGTTCTTCAAAACATTATTCACAATCTTTTTTCCAAAAAAAATTAACCCCTTTACGTGTGAGCTTCATTAATGGGTTAGCCAATCAGGCAAAATTCTGGATGAAACGTCGATAATAACCTGTTAAACCAATGAAACTGTGTACCTCGGTTATACTCGTCGGTGCTGTCCATTCTTGGATTGCCTTGGTCTTAGAAAGATCAACATAGATTCCATCTTTGGAGACAATATGGCCAAGAAAAGAAATCTCCTGAAGCCAGAATTCACACTTGTTAAACTTCCCATATAATTCATTTCTTCTAAGAGTCTTCAGGATAATGCACAAGTTATTTTCATGATCTTCGTATCTTTTGGAATATACCAAGATATAATTAATAAATAACACTACAAAATCAACTAGATATTCCTTGAAAACTTGGTTCATTAGATCCATGAAAACAGAGGGTGCATTAGTCAACCCAAAAGGCATTATTGTAAACTCGTAATGCTTGTACCTGGTTTGAAATACTGTCTTCGGAATGTCTTCCTTCTTCACACACAACTGATGGTATCCAGATCGAAGTTCGATCTATGAAAAGTATCCAGCTCCATGCAGTTGGTCAAATAAATCATCAATGCGAGGTTGGGGATACTTGTTCTTTATTATTATAGCATTGATCTCCCTGTAGTCAATGCACAACCTCATAGATCCATCTTTCTTTTTAACAAAAAGAATAGGGGCTCCCCATGGAGAAACACTAGGGAGAATAAATAACTTATTACTCAATTCCTCTAGTTTTTTATTTAGTTCCACTAATTCCATAGTGGCCATTCTATAAGGGGTCTTTGATATGGGCCTTGATCAAGGAATTAAATCAATGGAAAACTAAATTTCTCGTTCTGGAGGATGTCCAAGTAAATATTCTGGAAACACATCACCATATTCTCTCTCAATAGGTACATCCTCTATTTGAACATTCCTTTCCTCACCCACATTAATTTCATTCTCTTCCTCCCCAATAATTGAATTAATTTGAGCTACTGTGGGTGGATCTAGGTAAGAATCAGGTGGTGAAGATTCTTCTCTAAAGATAAGGTGTTCTTTATCATCATCATCAAAAATTGTAACATCCTTCTTCTACAATAAATATTTGCATCATGGTCCGAAATCCACTCCATACCGAGGATTATATCAAATTCAACCATGGGTATGACGATGAGATCAGCAGATGAAGAACATTTATATGCCCAAATGGGAACAGATCCACAAAACATTGTAGCAATGGTACTTCCCCTAGGAGTTTTAACTGACAAATCCCTTGCTAAATCAAATTGAAAGTATCTAATTTTCTTAGAAAACTGGGAAGATAAGAAACAATGTGATGATCCAGAATCAAATAAAGCATTGGCTAAACTTGAGGAAACCATTAAATTACCTACCACCATGTCTTTTGGGGCTTCAACCTCAGAAGTAGTGATAGCATAAGCTTGTCCTTGATCCCTTGGCCTTTTCTGTGGTAAGTTCCCCTGATGCTTAGGACATTTATTTTCATAATGTCCCATCTCCCTACAATTGTAGCACTAAACATTGGTAGATTCTTTCTTCCTTTTACAATCACGAGCTTGGTGGCCTTTTTCACCACACTTGTAATAGACACACATTCCCTTCAAGAAAGTACTGGGGTGTTTCTTCCCACATTTACTAGAGGATTGATATTCAACATTTCCATTATTCCCCTTATTTCCATTTCTAGAGTGATCAGCAGATCTCTTCTTCTCTTTCTTTGCTTTAAAGTCGTATGACTTAGAGAATTCTTTTTTTGTCTTGATAGCACATGAGACAATGTCTTCATACAACGAGAAGGATTGTGAGACTAATGCTCGATGAAGAAATTGTTTTAAACCATCAGCGAAATGATCAATCTTATTTCTTGGGTTACGTATATAATCTCCAGCATACCTTTCTATCCTTGTAATGTTATCCATATACTTTGTGACATTCTCATCCTCCTTCTATCTCAGACTCAAAAATTGCCTTTCCATATCTGCTCGATGGTCACGAGGAGAGTATTTTAATAATAAAATATCTTTGAACTCTTTCAATTCTATATTTGATACTTCATCATCTTCCTTCATGTTTTGAATCAATGACTACCATTGATCAGCATCTCCAGTGAGGCGGTAAACTGCCATGATAAAATTTTCCCTTTCACTACTCCCCAAGGCAAGGAATATTTTCTCTAAGGAATTTATCCATTGCTCACCAACTAGTGGATTTGTACTCCCATTGAATGTTGGTGGTTTTTTCCTCATGAAAAAATCTAACATTGATCTTCCACGCTGCGGATCAATGTGCTCCATATGGGTAAGGTTATTATTCATAACCTGAGTGAGTTGTCCCAGTACAGTGATTAGCTGATCATCACCAATTGCATCACCAGCTCCACTATAATTATCTTGAGCAGAAGGAAATCCCTACATGGAGTGCATGCATTGATATGGTTTCCATTTCTTCCACTAAGCATCATTTATAAACAATGGAATAAACAAGATCAGTTTATGAATCAAAATACATAATTCCATACTTGTGAAACACTTAACATAAATTGAACTATTTATGGATATAATCCATAATCATAAAAATGTTTTCTTTGAGAAATTATATACTCATAAACCCTTTATAATGGTTTGTAATGAAAATTATAATTATCCTAAGCATATCCCCTGGGAGTGTTGTAAACAACAGTGCAACAAGCCCCGTTGTCGTGCACCAGTTCCCGTTCAAGTCTAGCTCAAAGCGGTGTTTTTGGGTTTTACCCCTAGGTACATCTGGGCCTGAGCTGCCTCTACCTGCTCGTATCTAGATAGGGATTTATTTCTTGGAGAACTCACAAAATCTCTACAATACTAAAATTCTAGGATGTTCTTCTATATTAATCCTCAAATCCCCTCTTAGGTCTATGTGCTCTAATCAGAGTTTATATAAATATAGCTCCCAAGTTTTGTACTAAACTTCCTATAATATAAACTATAATTCCCTAACCCCAGTTACCCAGATTCAGTGCATTATTACATAACATTAGCATGATCACAAAAGATCAAGTCTTGAAAGACCGATTAGTTTAGTAGCCTTTGAATCACTAGATACATTCATAAAGTTTACATTACATCATAAAATGAAAACTACAACAACATAGTCTCCATAGTGCACACTCATATCCCCTCATACAATCCCTGCAGGTGATTCATAAAATAATTCTTCACATCCTGGGAAAAATAAAACATAGAAAGGTGTGAGCTCAGATGCCCAGTAAGGATAACAATATAGCGGATACTTTCATAAATAAGTATAAACATTTAAGTCAATGTATAACTAAAACAAAAGCCTTTTAAACATGAACATAAGCATAATATGGTAGAAATAAAATTAAATAATTTCATTTACTTATTCACATGGACAATCTACTAGTCTAGTAATTACATGCAATATCAATAACCACTTTCATAATGTTGGAATGCATAATGTCGGACTATCATAACCACATTTTCAAGGCCTTGTGCCAAGAATACAAATAAGATTTTGTCAAGGCCTTGTTCCAAGACACTAGTTTTTCTCATGAGACCTATTGATGCATCGAGTAGCTATAGCGGGCTCCACCCGTCACTTATTAAGTCTAATGCATTCCTCATATGAACAGGTTTTAACATAACATAAACATTCGTAATAAAACTAGCATATGAAATGCCAAAACATTCTCTATAAACCATGAATTGCATAAAAATAACACATCCATAGTCAAACATATCACAAAACCTTCAATACAATATGGAAGTTTTGTATCATAATAAATCAACTTCAAATAAGCTTAAAATCCATCAAAGGATGTTGACATAGATGAAACCAAAACTATTTTAGAGAAATATCTCTTTTTTGAAATCATTTAAAAGTCACATAATTATAAAAGAAAACATTTACTTTAAAAGTATTCTTATAAGATTTTAAGGGAATATTTGAATATTTTATAACGGTGAAAAATAGATACACCCGCCGTATAAGTTAAAAAAGACATTCTTACCTTAATTATGTCGCAAAGGTTAAAAAGGACCTTGTTTAGAAAATGACAGAAAGATTCCTTTATAAATTTCTTATAAGAAGTCCACAAGGGTATAAATGAATTTAACCCTAATTCTATAAAATAGTAAGAATGATTTGAAATAAATATTTAAGAAACATGTATGTGTATGATAAAGAGGTCCCAGTAGATAATTACATATAAACCACCTCAGATAATGAAGAGATTGTGAAATAAACCCTCACCTTGTACTTTTCCTTTGAAGAGGGTAGGTTAACCTCCTGTATAATGGTGAATTGATTGTTATTAAATTATACAAGAATAATATACATTACTATGATATCATATATGATCTTTTAACATTGCTTTGTTAATAATATCTTAGTATTATTATCGTTTCGGGTGTTAACTTACTCATTTTATTTGATATGTTTTGTTACATAATTCGTGTTTGTTATGGATAGGTTGTATATTATTCATATACAGAATGATATCAAGTCCTTAAACATTATTTTTAATCATCAAATGAGAATTATACTTGATTGGATACGATGGGGAATGAATCTCATCAGGTTCGTGGAGACGGTAGTCCGTACGTACGCACATATAGTGAGATGTCATTCAAATGATGGATAGAATACTGAATATGGTTGTCACATATTTATAATAACATCACAGTATATAGAAGATACTGGAGTTATTATTTTAGATTATAAATAACAAAGAAAGAAGAAGTTGAAGAATAAAATGAACTTGAAAGAGGGTGGTGAAAACATTACCTCTTCTTCGGGTTCTTCCTTTTGATTTGATCAAAAGGGCTACTTAGGTTCACATTCTGACTAACGGAAGGCATCTAGAATTAATTGAGGTAAGTTGAGAGAATAATTGTGTAGGTTTTAGCTGAACCAAAAGGCTTTGAGGGTTTGAAGAATTGGTTAGAAGTGGTGTCCTTTTATAAGGGGGAGAAGGGGCTCTTTAGGAAAAACTTAAAGTATAACTTTATAATAAATTAATATTCTATTTATAATGGCTCCAAAGTAGATTATTCAAATTATAAGGTGGGTATAGGTCACAAAAACTCAACAAATAGGTTTTAGACAAGTTTGGGTCACATTATTAACCTTATCTTTTAGTTTTAACTCTTAGTTAATTAGTTTGACACTTACCATGTCACTTTGTATTTTTATATTATATAATTAATAAACTTACTATAAACTTCCAAGATACCCCCAAGTGGTCCATTAATAATAAACCCATAATTATATAAGTAATTTTGCCGAATATTAGCTTTTTAGGAATATAATATTAATTAATAATATAATATTTTTTTTAAAAACTCATTTATGTCAATTTTGACACTATTCAATAATTGATTTTTGTTAAAGTCTTGAAAAAATTATTAATTCAAACCAAATTCATTTAAGCAATAAAAAAATGTCATATTTAACAATAAAATTCGTGGATGTCATCAAAACATTCAAATTATATTTATTTTAATATTTATAATACCAATTATTTGATTCTTTCATTATTAAGGAAAATATTGCATCACTATTGTGTCATAAAACAATTTATTTATTCAATGTATAAAAAATATAAATAAAATACAATTATGTAGGAAATATTTTTTTATTTATAATGAATATTTATAGTAAAAAATATAACATATATAACCCTATGTAAAAATTATTTTTCTAAGCTTATGTCATTTTTGTATTTACTTTAACTTTATTAATATAAAGTGTCATTATCACTTACAAGTGCATCCATGGGGTCCCAAAATCGACCCAAATAGGACCATGGTCGGACATGTATCAAAAAATACGGATATAAAACGTTTTAGGGTAATTTAATATTATTATTATATTATTTTTTTACCCTTTTTTACCAGATTAACCCTTTAACCATGGTAAATAAAATATTTACCAAAATAATTATTCAAAATGTCTAAAAATAAGAGTTAACAATTTACACAATTTGGGAATAATGATTCCAAAATTTGAATCCATTTTTACAAATTCTAAACACACAAGTGGCAGAAATTAATTTAAAATTAATTCTCGTTGTCAAAATGAAAAAGTGTGTTTTTAAGAAACAATAACTATCAAAAGATTGACACTTGTTTATGTCCGGTTTAAATGTGAAATTATTTCCAATGACCAACATTGGATTAAATGGTAAAAATATATTCTAAATATACTTTAAACTCACTAAATTTCATAATTTTTCACTATTAATTATTTCGATTAAAAAAGTTGTTTTTAAATAAAATTTAGTAATTTTCACTATTCATCAAAATATGAAAGTTATTAGAAAAGTACCAAAAATTAACCCTAACCTAATTTCGATATTCCGAATCCAAAAATGAATTCCATTTTGAAATATAAAATATTTAAAATTTTAAAAAGTGGGTATTGGTATTCATAACGGCTAGTTTTATTGGTTGTGGTGTGTGTCAGAACTCGAAGTTGCGTACAACACACGCTATTGTATTATTCAAAGAGAAGTGTACCGTAGAAGCTTGGGGTGTTACAATTAAAATGACCTATATTGTATTAAATTATAAATAATAGTTTAATTAAACTATAAAAACAAATTAAAAGAATAATCTTACAATATAAACAAATTAGATGAAAAATCAGTTTTGAATTAAAATGCAGTATTTTTCATTATTCATTAAAATATGAAAGTTATCAAAAAATACCAAAACAAATTATCCAAACTAAATTTTGATGTCCTTATTCTAAATAAGAAGTTTATTATGTCAAATATAACTTATAAAATTATCAAAAACTAGATTTAAAAAGGGTTCTCCATCTAAAGGTGGTAAAACTACTATTTAAAAATATTAGAGTATTTAATGATTAAAATTGGATTTATTCTCATTTTAAGCCTCAAAAATTTATTTGATAAATGTAAAAAATTTAACA
This sequence comes from Viscum album, assembly GCA_963277665.1. Taxonomy (NCBI): domain Eukaryota; kingdom Viridiplantae; phylum Streptophyta; class Magnoliopsida; order Santalales; family Viscaceae; genus Viscum; species Viscum album. Next base: position 198,851,960 of record OY728164.1, read on the forward strand.
AACATGTGTAATCATATTGTAATTGGACTTATTTATTCCCACCAATACAATATCCAGTCTTTAACTACCATTTAAAATAATAATAATAATAATAATAATAATGTATTAGTTTTCGGTATAACTCAGTATTGTGTGCAACATAAGATTTTGGAGAAACCTGTTGTTGTGTGTTGAGTACACTAATGGAAAAATCACCCCCTTTAATATTAAATTAATATTGTGTTTATAAATATTAATAGATATGAAAATGTATTATTCTATAAATACATAGAATATTACATCCTTCCCCCTTTTGGAAATTGTGTCATGCAATTTTATTTACTTATCAAATAAGTGGGGGGTATTTATCCCTTATATAATTTTTGGATTCCCATGATTTCTCTTCAACCATATGTTTTTTCCACAAAAACTTTACCTAATGAATCACCTTATTCCATAACTCTTTCTCTCTATGGTTAAGAATCTGTACTGGATGTTCCTCAAAAGAAATATTCTCTTCCAACTGAATTACCTCTAGACTCAAAACATGATATAGATCCAGAATATACTTGATTAACATTTAAAAATGAAAAAATTGTTTTCATAGAATAAACTCAGAGGTAAAGACACTTTGTAGCTATATGATACATTGTTATCTAGGATTTCATAAGGTTCAATGAACCTCAAACTCAACTTACCTTTCTTACCAAAACACATCACACTTTCCCATGGTGAATTTCTTATAAAGACATGATCACCTAACTCCAAAGAAATATACTTACTCTAGTTATCTGCATAAATTTTCTACCTACTCTGAGTAGTCCTCATATGCTTCTAAATCAACTGAACTTTTTCTGTCATCTCTTCTACCAATTCTAGTACCATCAACATCCTTTCGCCTACTTTATCTAAAAAAATTGGAGTTCAACACTGCTTTCCATATAATTATTCCAATAGTTCCCTCTGTATATAAGAATGAAAAATATTATTATAAGAAAACTCAACCAAAGAGATATGTTGATCTCAAATTCCCTGGTAATGAATCAAACAAGCACGTAGCATATCCTCTATCATTTGAATTGTTCATTATTACTTCCCATTTGATTAAGGATGAAAATATGTATAGAAATTTAATTCAATAACAAATGACTTATGAATTCCCTTCCAAAAGTTATAAATGAACCTGGTATCATGATCAGATACAATAGAGATGGGAACACCATGTATCATTACTATCTTTTTAATAAACAGTTGATAATGTTGATCTAGATACAGAGTATCTTGAATTAGAATAAAATGAACATATTTAGTCAATTGATCAATAATAACCCAAATTTCATTATTACCTCGAGATGTATTTGGTAATCCTGCAACTAATTCCATGGATATATTTTTCCACTTCCACTCTGTAACTGGAAAAGGCTGAAGAATCGCCTTTGGAAAATGTCTTTCTGATTTCACCTATTGACAAGTCAAACATTTCATGGTAAATTCAGCAATATCTCTTTCCATTCCATCCCACCAGTAATACTCTTGAGGGTCTCTATACATCTTAGTTCTTCCCTGATGAACTGAAAACGCAGAACTATGAGCTTCACATAACAACTTTTTTTCATCTATGAATTACGGGGCACACATAATCTCTTCCCAAATCTAAATCACAATCTTTATTAATGTTAAATTCAGGAAACATACACTTCTGAACCAATTATACCTTTTTTGAAACTCATTTTATTCTTCATGTGATTTCTTAATTCTATCTGATAGAGATGATTGCACTGACACCTAAAACAAAACAGATTTATTTTCTGCACTAACAACTTCCAAGACAAAATTTATCAAATAATTAACAAAATTATCTCATTATAAATGTAGAATGGTTAATTTAGAATTACTTTTTCAACTCAAAGAATCATCCACTTTATTTTATTTTCTTGGATGATAATGAATTGTGAAATCATAATACTTGATTAATTTTAGTATTCTCCTCAATCTCATATTCAATTATTTATGAGTGAATATATACTTCAATATTTATGTGATCAGTATATTTTTCACACCTTACGCCATACAAATGATTCCTCCAAATTTTTAATGCAAAGAAAATAGCAGCTAATTCTAAATCATGTGTAGGGTAATTTAACTCATGATGTTTCAACTGATGTGATGCATTAGCAATTACCTGATCATTTTCCATTAGGACACAACCAAGTCCTTTCAATGAAGCATCACTATAGATAACAAATTCACCATTCCATGAAGGCATAGCTAAAACTGGTGCCTTTACCAATCTTCTTTTTAGTTCTTGAAAACATTCATAGAATTTTTCTGTTCAGATGAAATTAACTCTTTTATTTGTTAACTTATTTTGTGGTCAGATAATCGATAAAATTTTTCAACAAACCGTCGGTAATAGCTCACTAATCCAAGAAAACTATGAATCTATGTGATATTAGTAAGACTTGGCCACTCTTCAAAAACCTTTTTTAGATGGGTCAATAGTTATACCATCTTTAAAAAGAATATGTCCATGGAATGAAATTTTTTGCAACCAAAATTCTCTCTTAATAAACTTTCCATATAGTTTATTATTTTTTATGTTTTTCAAAAAAATACTTAAGTGACTTTTATATTCCTTCTAACATTTAGAATATACCAAAATATCACCTATAAAAACCACTAAAAACTGATCCAAAAACTTATGAAAGACTCCATTCATGAGATTCATAAATATAGAAGGTGCATTAGATAACCTAAATGAAATAAATACAAACTCATAATGCCCATATCTCATTCGGAACACTGTCTTTAGAATTTCATCCTCCTTGACCTTCAGTTGATGGTACCTGGATCTCAAATCCATAGTTGAAAAATATAAAGATGCCTAGAGATGATCAAATAAATCATAGATATGAGGAAAACACTACTGGAAATACAATATTTCCCAGCGGTTCACAACCATTGGGAAAGCCCCTCTAACCGTTGGTATATGATATACCAACGGTTCTGATAACCGTAGGGAAGTAAGCCATTGGGAAAGGTTTTCCCAACGGTTTACTGGATACCGTTGGCATAGACTCACAAAAGCCACCCTATCCCAACGGTTCTGCCCAAACCGTTGGAATAGTTTTTCCCAACGGTTTGGGAGAACCGTTGGGAAATACAAATATCCCTTAACTATCCCAACGGTTCTGGAAAACCGTTGGGATAGTTTTCCCAACGGTTCTCCCCAAACAATTGGGATATCCCCATGGATGAACACTTTCCCAACGGTTTAGAACCGTTGGGAAAAGAGATATTTACCAATGGTTCAATGAACCGTTGGTAAAAACATCTTTAGGATTATATGACAACGGTTTTGAACTGTTGGCATACCCTAGGCTGTGCAAATTGCAGCAGCCTGCAATTTGCACAGCCCCTGTCCATCAGGCCCCTCTCCATCAGGCCTCATTAGGCCTCATTTTGACCTCATTTTCAATCCAATTATTATACCTGCAATAAAATAAAACATACATATAAAATTACGAAACTATACACATCCATAATTAAATTAGAATTCATAACGTAATTATAAAGGTACATAATTCATATAGAATTAAATTTAAAATTTAGATGACAATTATATGTGGAATCCGAAATTCAATTCATAATTTGATCGGTTTTTTCTATACCATATATTTTTACCTCAAATGATGTCCATTTTAAACAAAATACATACACCTGAAGTGATACTGGCCACAAATATGGGTGAGTGATTTCTGAAGTGGTTGAGCAGACGGCACCTCAATCGGACGTGTCGTGTGCCCGCGGTGACCGAGAACGCAGTTCTGGTGTCATAAACGGCCAAAACTGGCGTCAAAGGGTCAAATTCATAGAGGACGACCTCGGATTGACCTGAAACCACCTTGAAACATTATAATTATTATTCGTGACGTGTACGCGCAGACGGCACATCAATCGGACATGCGGTGTGCGTGGTACGACTCAATATGCGCTTTTTAAGTGTTGGGTGCGCTTCCGAAAGGCGTGTGGGGTGGTACAAACCGGCCAAACGACGTCGGATTGGCCTGAAATCAGACCAAAATAACGGGTGAGTGAATTGTGAATTGGTCGGGTAGACGACACGCCAATCGGAGGTGCCGTGTGCCCGTGGTGACCGAGAACGCACTTCTGGTGCCATAAACGGCCAAAACGGGCCTCAAACTGTCAAATTCAGAGCGTATGAAATCGGATTGACCTGAAACCACCGTTAAACATTCTAATTATTATTCGTGACGTGGACGCGCAGACGCCGCATCAATCGGACATGCGGTTTGTGCGGTACGGCTCAATATGCGTGTTTTAAGTGATACACGCGCTTCAAAAACGCGCGTGAGGGGGGTCCAAATGGGCCGAACGAAGTCGGAATGGCCTGAAATCAGACTACAAATACGGGTGAGTGATTTGTGAAGTCTTCAAATAGACGACATGTCAATCGGATGTGCCGTGTGCCCGCGGTGACCGAGAACGCAGTTCTGGTGTCACAAACGGCCAAAACGGCCGTCAAATGGTCAAATTCATAGCGGACGACCTCGGATTGACCTGAAACCACCTTCCAATATTCTAATTTTTATTCGTGATGTGTACGCGTAGACGGAACGTCAATCGGACGTGCGGTTTGCGCGGTACGGCTCAATATTCGTGTTTTAAGTGATGCGCGCGTTTCATAAACGCGCGTGGGGGGGGGGGTCCAAACGGGCTGAACGAAGTCAGAATGGCCTGAAATCAAATGACAAATACGAGTGAGTTATTTCTGAAGTGGTCGAGCAGATGGCACGTCAATCGGACGTGCCATGTGCCCGCGATGATCGACAACGCAGTTCTGGTGTCATAAACGGCCAAAACGGGCGTCAAATGGTCAAATTCATAGCGGACGACCTTTGATTGAGCTGAAACCACCGTGAAACATTCTAATTATTATTCGTGACGTGTATGCGTAGACGTCACGTCAATCGGACGTGCGGTTTGCGCGGTACGGCTCAATATTCGTGTTTTAAGTGATGTGTGTGCTTCGTAAACGCGCGTGAGGGGGGTCTAAACGGGCCGAACGAAGTTGGAATGGCCTGAAATCAGACGAAAAATACGGGTGACTGATTTCTGAAGTGTTTGAGCAGACGGCATGTCAATCGTACGTGTTGTGTGCTCGTGGTGACCGACAACGCAGTTCTGGTGTCATAAACGGCCAAAACGGGCGTCCAACGGTCAAATTCAAAGCGGACGACCTCGGATTGCGCTGAAACCACCGTGAAACATTCTAATTATTATTCTTGATTGTACGCGCAGACGGCACGTCAATCAGGCGTGCGGTTTGTGCGGTACGGCTCAATATTCGTGTTTTAAGTGATGTGCGCGCTTCGTAAACGCGCGTGAGGGGGGTCCAAACGGGCCGAACGAAGTCGGAATGGCTTGAAATCAGACGAAAAATACGGGTGAGTGATTTCTGAATTGGTCGAGTAGACGTCACATCAATCGGACGTGTCGTGTGCCCGCGGTGACCGACAACGCAGTTCTGGTGTCATAAACGGCAAAAACGGGCGTCCAACGGTCAAATTCATAGCGGACGACCTCATATTGAGCTGAAACCACCTTAAAACATTTTAATTATTATTAGTGACGTGTACGCGTAGACGGCACGTCAATCGGACATGCGGTTAGCGCGGTACGGCTCAATATTCGTGTTTTAAGTGATGTGCGCGCTTTGTAAACGCGCGTGAGGGGGGTCCAAACGGGCCGAACGAAGTCAGAATGGCCTGAAATCAGACGACAAATACGGGTGAGTGATTTCTGAAGTGGTCGAGCAGACGGCATGTCAATCGGACGTGCCGTGTGCCCGTGGTGACCGACAACGCAGTTCTGGTGTCATAAACGGCCAAAACGGGCGTCCAACGGTCAAATTCATAGTATACGACCTCGGATTGAGCTGAAACCACCGTGAAACATTCTAATTATTATTCGTGATGTGTACGCGCAGACGGCACATCAATCGGACGTGCGGTTTGCGCGGTACGGCTCAATATTCGTGCTTTAAGTGATGCGCGCGCTTCGTAAACGCGCGTGAGGGGGGTCCAAACGTTCCGAACGAAGTCGGAATGGCCTGAAATCAGACGACAAATAAGTGTGAGTGATTTCTGAAGTGGTCGAGCAGACGTAACCTCAATCGGACGTGCCCTATGCCCGCGGTGACCAAGAACGCAGTTCTGGTGTCATAAACGACCAAAACGGGCGTCAAACGGTCAAATTCATAGCGAACGACCTCAAATTCACCTGAAACCACCGTTCAACATTCTAATTATTATTCGTGATGTGTATGCGCAGACAACACGTCAATCGGACGTGCGGTGTGCGCAGTACGGCTCAATATGCGTGTTCTAAGTGATGCACGCGCTACGTAAACGCGCGTGAGGGGGGTCCAAATGGGCCGAACGAAGTCGGAATAGCCTGAAATCAGACGACAAATACGGGTGAGTGATTTCTAAAGTGGTCGAGCAGACGGCACCTCAATCGGACGTACCGTGTTCTCGGTGACCGACAACACAGTTCTGGAGTCATAAACGGCCAAAACGGGCGTCCAACTGTCAAATTCATAGCGGACGACCTCAGATTGAGATGAAACCACCGTTCAACATTTTAATTATTATTCGTGACGTGTACGCGTAGACGTCACGTCAATCGGACGTGCAGTTTGCGCGGTACGGCTCAATATTCGTGTTTTATGTGATGTGCGCGCTTCGTAAACGTGCGTGAGGGGGGTCCAAACGGGCCAAACGAAGTCGGAATGGCCTGAAATCAGATGAAAAATACAGGTGAGTGATTTCTGAAGTGGTCGAGCAGACGGCACGTCAATCGGACGTGCCGTGTGCCCGCGGTGACCGACAACGCAGTTCTGGTGTCATAAACAGCCAAAACGGGCGTCCAACGGTCAAATTCATAGCGGACGACCTCGTATTGAGCTGAAACCACCATGCAACATTCTAATTATTATTCGTGACGTGTACGCGTAGACGGCACGTCAATCGGACATGCAGTTTGCGCGGTACGGCTCAATATTCGTGTTTTAAGTGATGCGCGCGCTTCGTAAACGCGCGTGAGGGGGGTCCAAACGGGCCGAATGAAGTCCGAATGGCCTGAAATCAGAAGAAAAATACGGGTGAGTGATTTCTGAAGTGGTTGAGCAGAAGGCATGTCAATCGGACGTGTCGTGTGCCCGTGGTGACCGACAACGCAGTTCTAGTGTCATAAACGGCCAAAACGGGCATCCAATGGTCAAATTCATAGCGGATGACCTCGGATTGAGCTGAAACCACAGTGCAACATTCTAATTATTATTCGTGACGTGTACGCGTAGACATAACGTCAATCAGACGTGCGGTTTGCGCGGTACGACTCAATATTCGTGTTTTAAGTGATATGCGCGCTTCGTAAACGCGCGTGAGGGGGGTCCAAATGGGCCGAACGAAGTCGGAATGACCTGAAATCAGACAACAAATACGGTTGAGTGATTTCCAAAGTGGTCGAGCAGACGGCACGTCAATCGGACGTGTCGTGTGCCTGCGGTGACCGACAACGCAATTCTGGTGTCATAAATGGCCAAAACGGGCGTCCAACGGTCAAATTCATAGCAGATGACCTCGGATTGAGATGAAACCACCGTGAAACATTCTAATTATTATTCGTTACGTGTACGCGTAGACGACACGTCAATCAGACGTGCGGTTTGCACGGTACGACTCAATATTCGTGTTTTAAGTGATGTGCGCGCTTCGTAAACGCGCGTGAGTGGGGTCCAAATGGGCCGAACGAAGTCGGAATGGCCTGAAATCAGACGAAAAATACGGGTGAGTGATTTCTGAAGTGTTCGAGCAAACATCACATCAATCGGACGTGTCATGTGCCCGCGGTGACCGAGAACGCAGTTTTGGTGTCATAAACGACCAAAACGGGCATCAAACGGTCAAATTCATAACGGACGACCTCGGATTTGAGCTGAAACCACTGTGCAACATTCTAATTATTATTTGTGACGTGTACGCGTAGACGGAATGTCAATCAGATGTTCGGTTTTGCGCGGTACAGCTCAATATTCATGTTTTAAGTGATGTGCGCGCTTCGTAAACGCGCGTGAGGGGTGGTCCAAGGAGGAAGCGGGGGGGGCAATTCGGGGGGCTATCCGGGGAGTGTCTGGGGGTTGTCCGGGGGTCCAGGGAGGGAGGGTGGGGGGGGTTGTTCGGGGGGGCTGTCCGGGGGGCTGTCCGGGGTCCAGGGAGGAGGGGGCTGTTCGGGGGGCTGTCTAGGGGCTGTCCGGGGGGGTGTTCGGAGGGTTTTCCGGGGGGTGTCTGGGGGGTGTACGGGGGGATTTCCGGGGGGTGTTCGGGGGGTTGTTCGGGTACAAGGAGGTGGTGTGGGGGGCTGTCTGGGGGGGCTATCCGGGGGTTGTTCAGGGGGCTGTCTGGGGGGTGTTCGGGGGGGTGTCCAGGGTCCAAGGAGGAGGGTGGGGGGGGGGGGCTGTTCGGGGGGGCTATCTGGGGAGTGTCCGGGGGGTTGTTCGGGGTCCAGGGAGGAGGGTGGGGGGGCTGTTCGGGGGGGCTATCCGGGGGCTTTCTAGCATCCAGGGAGGAGGGGGCTGTCCAGGGGCTGTCCGGGGGTGTTTGGAGGGTTTGTCCGGGGGCTGTTCGGGGGCTGTTCGGGGGGCTGCCCGGGGGGTGTTCGGGGGGCTGTCCAGGGGGTGTTCGGGGGGTGTCCGGGGTCCAAGGAGGAGGGTGGGGGGGGGGGGGGCTGTCCGGGGGGTTGTCCGGGGTCCAGGGAGGAGGGTGGGGGGGTGTTCGGGGGGCTATCCGGGGGGCTGTCCGGGGTCCAGGGAGGAGGGGGGGCTGTTCGGGGGGCTGTCCAGGGGCTGTCCGGGGGGTGTTTGGAGGGTTGTCCGGGGGTTGTCTGGGGGCTGTTCGGGGGCTGTCCGGGGGTGTTCGGGGGTTGTCCGGGGTACAAGGAGGTGGCGTGGGGGGGGGGGGGGGCTGTTCGGGGGGGCTGTCCGGGGTCCAGGGAGGAGGGGGGCTGTTCGGGGGGCTGTCTAGGGGCTGTCCGGGGGGTGTTCGGAGGGTTGTCCGGTGTGGTGTCCGGGGGGTGTTCGAGGGGCTATCCGGGGGGTGTTCGGGGGTTGTCCGGGGTACAAGGAGGTGGGTGGGGGGGCTGTCCGGGGGGCTGTCCGGGGGTTGTTCAGGGGGCTATCGGGGGGGTGTTCGAGGTCCAAGGAGGAGGGGTGGGGGGGGGGGGCTGTTCGGGGGGCTGTCCGGGGAGTGTCCGGGGGGTTTGTCCGGGGTCCAGGGAGGATGGTGGGGGGCTGTTCGGGGGCTGTCCCGGGGGTTGTCTCGGGGCTATCTGGGGGGCTGTTCGGGGTCCAGGGAGGAGGGGGCGTGTTTGGGGGTCAGGAGGAGGGTGTATGGGTCTGTGCGGGGGGGTGTGCGGGGGGTGTTTGGGGGGTTGTCCGGTTGTCCATGGAGGAGAGGTGGGGGGCTGTGCGGGGGGCTGTCCAGGGGGTGTTTGGGGGGTTGTTCGGGGTCCAGGGAGGAGGGTGGGGGGCTGTCCGGGGTCCAGGAAGGAGGGGGTTCCCAAACACACAACCACTAAAAGACAACAACATCCATAAAAACAAATAATATATAAAAATAACTCAACTCCATATTATACTACGAGTCTAGATAAAACCAACAACTAGAATAGTTAAATATCAAATCTCAGTAATATTAGTCAAAAATGAAATGGATCAATTTGTCCCACATCACCCTCACCATCATCACTATCATCACCATCACCATCACCATCACCATCACCATCACCATCACCATCACCATCACCATCACCATCATCATCACCCTCATCCTCGTCCCCATCATCATCCTCATCCCCATCATCGTCCTCGCCCTCCTCAGTGACCTCCTCGCCCTCTCCCTCCTCCTCGCCATCATCATTGTCAAGCTGAACATCGTCCTGAGCAGCACTAGAACTGTCACCTGGTGCACCATATATAGAATGTATCGACGATATATACTCATCAAAAGCTGGGCTGGCCTCTGCTGGAAGTTTTGGACATAGAACTTCAATAAATTTCATAAATGCATTGTTTTCCCTAGCAGACTATTCTTCCATCTCTGTGGCCCTTTTCTCAGCATGTTCTGCCTGTGCCCTAACTTGCTGCAGCTCGATGGCACTACAGCTCATACATGAGGAGGGCCAATACCTCGTCGGGGCTATCCTAGGTCGGCAGCGTACTCTGCCAGGATGCTCCTCTCCTAACACCTGATGTAAGTGATCTCTAGGCCCAAAATTGTCCAGTTCTTGGGCATCGAGGGCCTCTAAAGCAACCTGTTACAAATATAAATATATTATTAAGTTACAAAATAGATATTAAAATATAAAATCAATAGATTAAAACCTACAATCTGCTGATGAGTCGCTTCGTTGACGACACTTCCATCCTTTTTCCGTCTACTCGAGAAAAATAGTTTTGCTCGAGGCACACGTCCTTCAATATTCTGTATTTTCCTCTACAATGATATTGAAAACTAAAGTTATATGAAAACTTTAACAAACGATTAAATAATTGAGAAAAAAAAAGAAAATTTAAGTCGTAAAGAAAACTTAGAAAAAATTGTCATACCTGCTTCCTCTCATGATCTGGCATCGTCGTACGTCCTAGTGTGTGGAGATATTTTTTTGCATCAATGTTTTTTTATTTTTTCTAGATGATTCCTAAATAAAATTCAATAATGAAAAGGATAATATTAATGCGAGACATGAAAGTTATAATTTAAATACCTCAAATTTAATTCATACCTTAAGCTGGGTACTCGTCCAATGAGTAATCATTTGACGATATTGCTCTATAGGACAGTCATCCACAACTGGAACCGCCTCTAACTCAGTGCCAACTCTATCACGCCAGCCAAGATACAACTCATGCTTGTAGGCTCTCCAAAGCTCGCCTAAATCCTTTAGACGTTCCGCTCGAGCACCCTCACCATCGGGAAAATTAAATCGAAGCTGACATCAAAATATTAATTCATATAAATACAAAAATAATTCATGTCATTAAATACAATAGATTTTTTTACCCATATCTCTGCCCAAGCTCTATCCTTGACTTCATATGGCAAATGTCTCCATGACAGTGGGCTGACGGGAATGATGTCGGAGTATTTGGCAAGCGTCGCCAAAAAACTCCGACATTGCTGCCCGGATTTCTCAACCATTTGGTTGTCTTCATTATAATCTACCATAACATGTGTGTGGCGATTCCACACTGAACGCATGCGTGTACGCCCCCGCCCCCGCCTCCTATCATTAGCTGTATCTGTCATTAAAGAAAAAACAAATATTTTATCAAAACATGTTATAATGAAAATAAATATTTTTATACAATTTTGTTAGGGTTTTATACATATACCTGCGCCAGTCTGATCGTTGAGCGCCGCCGGATCCACAGAAACTGATGGAACACCCTGTGCTGGAACAGGAGTCGAGGACGAAGGAATATGGAAGCTCGGAGAGACAGAAATAGAAGGAAAAGAAGATGGGACAGCAGTATGACCAGATTCTGACTGGGGAGTGGGAATCATCATGGGATGTGAAAATGATGGGGCAGAAGATGCAGACGGTAGCGAAAACATGGGAGGCCTAAATATCCCGTGTGTCCCTAACGGAACACCGGGATCAGAATGTGGTAAGGATAACATGTCAGTGGGAAGGGCATGGTCTAGTCAGGCACACGCAGCTGATCATCGACCTCTGGTACGAACCCCCCTCGTACCACCGGCCTGAGTACTAGGACCAGTACTAGTCTCCTCGTCAAATAACTGTCGACGTAAAGGTGGATCCTACAAAAATGCTTACAACAAAATTAATCACATGACATTATATATTCTTTAAATATATATATTTTAAATAAAGTACACACAACAGGTACTAATGGTGGAACTCCCAAATCCGTCATTCGACGATTGTTGTCCATCATTTTTTCCCTTCGTCCCTCTTCAATAGGCTGCATTTCTTGATTTTGAAAACAAATATGTAATTAATTAGAAAAAGTAAACTAAAGTGTAACCCAAAAAAATAAATATATGAGGGAATAAGGGGATTCATTGATAATTTATCTATCAATTGTTTTATAAGAGCTTGAATGGATTTAATAAATCATACAAGTTGTAATGTTTACCAAGTTAAAAATATTGTTTGACTAGGTTTGAATACAGTTCAATTCCAAATTAGAAAATGCAATTCAAATAAAATTGCAACGAATAAACATTGAAAATTCACATAACGGTCAAGTCAGCCAAAATATATTTTTTATCAATACTAAATCAATTTGAATAGTACCAACCTTAACAACCCAACTCGAGGTAAACCAAAATAATTGAGAACATGGATGAATGATTCTATATATTTTCAACGACAACTTTAGGTTCACAATCAACTCTGACAATTAATCTGTTGGAGTCATCAAAAGAAATAAATGCATTGGTTCCAATGACATTAGGGAAAGTGTCAATTTCATCATCACCATCATAAAAAATATGTCTTGGAATTACTTCAACTATGACACAAAATTCAGGTCGAAGTTGGTCTTTGACATAAAAAAATTGTTTATCCATTGATTCCAACACATATGGTTCTTCAGTAGCAAGAGTGCGAGTCATATTAATTACTCGAAATCCACAATCATCAATAAATGTGCCTTGTCTCGTCATCGAATCAAACCAATGGAATTTCAACATTGTGACTCGTCCATGAGAGTAATAATCCAATATTATTATTTTCTCGATGACTCCATAATAACCCACATTTTCAAATCACGGTCTACTATCTGATGCACTAGCATAACAATCTGTTGTGGCAGTAACCATAACACCATCATTTTGTGTTCTCATATTCTTTGCTCGTTTAGTGACAATAAATTTGTACCCATTGATAACAATTGATTTACAGTCACGAACCATGGTATTAGGACCAAAAGCCAAAGCTCTTATTTCCTTAGAGACAGAGTCAGCAGACAAACTCAATACCTGCAATATAAATGATTGTTAAACTTAATTAAATATTGATTTAATTATTTTAAATAGTAATATTTTTACCTTCAATTTTAACCAAGAAGAAAACTCTTTGCTATGCAAAGCCTCCCTCCTTCTCAAAGATAAAGAACGATGATTTCTATTTATCATTGTTTTATGTTCCCTGTAGATAAAAAATATGAATAGTTTAACAGATATATATGTAAGATATACATAATCAATTTAGTTACCTGATATAGTCATCGAACAAATCACAGTTGAACAAAACTGTGCGATGTGCCATCTCCCGCTCTTCATGGCTTAATGTCTTCAATGTATATGATCCAGGAATTCCTCCTGTTTGATGAAGTGATGGAAAACTGGGTTCAATTTTCTCATACTGTTCTTATTCATTTCTCATTGGTCTATTCAATCTTGTAGTAAGATCGGACAAATACATCGAGCATAAATCCATACATTCTTGGGCCAGGTAACCATTCACGATAGAACCTTCAGGATGATTTCTGTTTCGGACATAAGACTTTAATGTGAACATATTTATTTCAGTTGGATACATCCAACAAAAAGAAACAGGTCCTCCAAGAAGTATTTCATTTGGAATATGGATAGTCAGATGCAGCATGCATGTGAAAAATGATGGAGGAAATATTTTCTCCAACTCACACAAAATTAATGGGGCATCTGTCAAAATTTTTTGCAAGAAAGACTTGGACAACTTCTTAGCACAAAGATATCTAAACAAATTTCACAACCGAATTAACAGTCACCCTTACATTATTGGACAAAAGATGACGGATTGATATTGGAAGCAACTCATGCAGTAGAACGTGATAATCATGAGTCTTCAAATATTTTAGCTTCAACTCTTTTCTGTTGACCCGTTTAGATATGTTTCTTGAATACCCATCAGGAACTCTAATAGTCTCTAATTCTTCCAGAAATTGTTTTTTTCATAGGTGTCATCACATAAGAAGCACATGGAAGTTGCCATTTATTTTCACTAATACGCACAGGATGCAATTCTGGTCTGATGCCCCAATCCACCAAGTCACGCCGAGATCGTAAATCATCTTTTGTTTTCCCCTTGATATTTAGAAGAACTGAAAGCAACGTTTCGCATATATTCTTTTCAATATGCATTACGTCTAACCAATGACGTAACAAATTGGTTGACCAATAAGGAAAATCAAAAAAGATACTCCTCTTCCTCCAATTGTAACAGGTTTCAATGGAAACATTCTTTCTCTTTCCAGATTTTATTTGACCCTTCCTGAACGAAAAACTGCAATCTTTCAATTCATTAAGCACATCAGTTCCAGACATACGCTGAGGTGGATCATCGGTCTCTATGGTATTATCAAATCTTCGACGATTCAATCTATATGGATGATCCTTTGGTAAGAATCGTCAATGTCCCATAAAACTGAAAATACAACGATGTTTCAGTCTTCTGGATCGTGTATTCTTCATACAAAATGGACATGACAGTTTTCCCTTCATGCTCTATCCAGACATCATTGCATAAGCTGGAAAATCATTGATCGTCCACATAAGCGCAGCACGCATCTGAAATATGTCTTTCGAATATGCATCGTATGTGCGCACACCCACATCCCAATGAAGTTTCAATTCTTTTATTAAAGGTTGCATGTATACATCAATATCATTGCCAGGATCAGAAGGACCAGATATGAGTGTACTCGTGAAAGTGAAAGGTTTTTTCATACACAACCATGGGGGAAGATTATAAATGTGTATAAAAACTGGCGATGTGCTGTGCGAAGTAAGCATCTGCCCAAACGGATTAAAATATTCGCATGAAAGACCCAGCCTCACATTACGCACGTCAACTGCAAAATCAGGATGTCGAGCATCACATCTCTTCCATGCAAATCCATCTGCAGGATGAACCAACTCATCATTAGTCTTCTTTCTCTCGGTATCATGCCATCTCATTTTTATTGATATGTCATCAGACATAAAAAGATTCTAGAGTCTGGGGATCAATGGAAAGTGCCACATTACTTTCTGTGGAACGCGGGATGGTGTTCCATCAGATTTTGACTTCCAGCGGGATGTGCCACATTTTATACAATCATTTCATTCAGCAGTTTCCTCCCAAAATAAACTGCAATCTTTCGGGCAAGCATGAATTTTGTTTCATGAAAATCCAAGTTCCTCAACTAACTTCCATGCCATATAGTGGTTTGAGGGAATATCTGCATCATCTGGAAGTAAATCCTTCAAGAGGGTAAGAATGTAATCGATTGCTATATTAGAAATCCCATACATAGTTTTCCCATGAAATAATCGGATTAAAAATTCCAGCTTTTTCATTTTATCACATTGTCGATATACTGGAGTCGTGGCAGCATCATTCAATTTTTTCACCCTATAAATATCATCATTTTCAATAGATGCATCAGCTGTCCTCATATCGAAGTCTTCTTGAGTCGAAATCCTTTCTTTTTCATGATGACGAATAAACGGAAACCGATCATCTAACAAATTCTCTATTCCAGTCCTTTCATTTCGATCATCACCAATTTGAGATTTCGTTTTCTCCCCATTGTGATACCACACAAAGTAGTTTGCTTGAAACCCATTTTTGGTTATGTGGTAGCTGACTTCTTCACGGCTCAAACAAGGTCTACCAACACAATTGGAACATGGGCAGTGTATGCGACCACTATCTGAAGCATTGTGAAATGAAAAATCTATAAAGCTCTCCAAATTGTTTTGAAAATCGTCTGAGATCCGATCGGTTTCATACATCCAACTTCTGTCCATTCTATAAAAAGAATTTATATAATTCATTTTGTCATAAACAATTCAATAGGAATTAACTTTAATAGAAAATACATTTAAGTAAATGATAAAGGAAGAAAATAATCAAGGTATCAACTACACATGTGAAAAAAACATACAAATGTGTTATTGAAAAAATGTAAAACCAACAAGAACTTAATGTGTTATATCACATAACATCATGCCTCATCCCATAACCATATTAGTAGGGTATCATGAACATGAATAACATCAACCTTGTGCCATCCTCCTACCCTACATGACCCCAACCACATGCCACATCTTATTATAGCCTTATCACGTCACACCTCACCGGAAAACACTAGGGAAATCATAGTACATCTCACCTGAAGACACATGGACAATCACATCGCATCTTGCCTAAAAACACACGGTCAATCACTTTTGAAGGAAGAGTAGGGAAGACATGGTAGCTATCAAAACATATAACCACCATCAAAGATATTATAAAAAATACCCATAACTCAAAACCTCTGATCATTGGTAAGTTTATCCAAATCTGGTTGGGAATGTGTAGAAATAACATAAAAATACATGATATATAGATAGCACAAAATACTAAACCTATGGGTTCACATTAACTACATAATCACACACTTCACTACTACCATAAAACACATAAAACACACCACCACCACACAAGACGCATAGCATTTCTCACTTTCATTTATTAGCCACATCATTCACACTTACATTGTCCATTCATTTAATGTTAAATTAATTAAATCCATTTACCACACATCATACACCACAAATTCATCACACAACACCTCCACACGACACAACACCACCACACATCATCACTATCATACAACTTCACATGTCACCTTCATGCCCACTAACCATCACATTACAACCCCACATATCACAAAGCCCAACTGGTCACCTCAATCCCCATAAAACACCCTGCAACATATAATGAAACAGAACAAAAAACCTCTCATAGAGGCAACATACCCCAACTTCCACAATGTATTTATTCAAGATCTTTTATTACATTACCCCTTTATTTATCATGGGCATTATAACACAACTGATATTCCAGGGGAAACTAATTAATTAACAAAATATTCATTCATTTCCCTATTTTTCACGGTGAAATCACATCAAAATCCTAACTTAAAACAAAAATATTAGATCAATAACAATAAAAACAAGGTACCATATATGTATAAAGAATAAAATACCTGATTTGAGATGATTCAGCTGGGTTTTCACCTATTCGGATGGGGAGTTCAAGATTAGTAGAGAGTTGGAGCTGGATTGATAAATTAAAACTAAAATATGAGATCAATAACAATAAAAATAAGGTAGAATATGTGTATAAAGGAAAAAATACCTGATTTCAGATGATTTTTCACCTCTTCAGATGTTCGGATGGGGGGAGTTCGCGAGAGGAGGGAGAGCAACCCTGCTGGATCATAAATTTAGGGTTCTGTCCGAATGGGGGGAGAGCAGCCCCACGGCTGTATTTGGGGGAATTCTTTCCCAATGGTTTTTAAAAACCATTGGGAAAGAGAGGTGTTAAGGGACTTTTCCCAACGGTTCTAGTGAACCGTTGGGTAAAGTGTATCTAAGACACCCCTTTACCAACGGTTTGGGGAAACCATTGGCAAAGGGGTGGCCTTTCCCAACGGTTTGCTGAAACCTTTGTGAAAGCCTTCCCTGGACATTCCTTTGCCAACAGTTGTGTATAACCGTTGGTAAATATGTCCTAATCCCTTCAACCCCAACGGTTTAGGCCAACCGTTGGTAAACACCCATTGGGAAAAATCCTATTTCCAGTAGTGAAAGGATATTTTTTCATAATAGTGATGTTATTCAAGGATCTGTAATCAATACAAAGTCACATAAAACCATATTTCTTTTTCACAAATAAAACTAAAGCACCTCATAGTGAAGTGCTAGGTCAAATGAATCCTTTATTAAGAAATTCTTGTAACTATTTTTTTAATTCCACCAATTCTACTTGAGCTATTCAATAAGGTGTTTTAGAAATAGACTTAGCATAAGGAACTAAATCAATGGTAAATTTAACCTCCCGATCAGAAACAATACTAATAAATTCACCATGAAAAAAATTTATGAATTCATTCACTACTAGAATGCCACTAATCAAATTTTTTTCCTTATTTTCAATAACATGATATAGATAACTTTTATTGTTATCTTCAATAAATCTCTAAACTTTTTGGTATGTTATCAAAGGTATTAAATCATTGAATAAAACTTTTTGTCTTTATAATCTATTTTAACATGATAAACTGAGAGCTAATCCATACCCAAAATGAAATCAAATTCCACTATAGGAAGTTCAAAAAGATTCATAGGAAAGACTATCCCACTAATGATAATATGAATATTCTCATAAATCTTGGTTTATTTAATACTTCCACGTGGAGTTTTTACCAAAATCTATGTATCAAATTCATGAAGTGTTATTTCCAATTTACCTGAAAAACCCTCAAAAATGAAAGAATGTGAAGATCCGGAGTCAAATAGAGTATTGGCATATTTTGAAAAAACCTGTAACATACCTATCACCACTTAATTTGATCATCTCGCATCAACTGTAGTAGTATAAAATAAATTTCACATTCTCTTAGACTTTTGATATTTCTAGTTTCCACACTAGGTAATTAACTTTGGACATACATTGGTATAATATACTAACTCATTGCAAAAAAATACTAACTCATTGAAAATATAACATCTTAATTTTTTTCATTTATTTCCTGATCATATTCCTTATAGTTATGAGAAATATGACTAGTCTTACCACATCATAATCACTTCCTAGACTTTGAGTGAAATTCTTCACGATGCTTTTTACCAGACTTCTCACAGGTTTGGAATTTTACTTTTCTTACCTATAGGCTTCTTTGAAGAATTCTTTCCCAATGGCTACCAACTGTAACACTTATTTTATTTCCTCTCATAGAACACATAATCATAAAACTCCATTTCTACCTTCTCATCACATTGTACACGTTTCTCATAGCTTTTTAACTCATGAGAATCTAATGACCTTTGATATTTTGGATTTAATACTGAGTAAAACCGATTTATCATACTATCAATATCCAAGATAAAATTTGGGACGTACCTTGACAAAAGGGTGAAATTTTCTTCATATGCAGTCATAGAATCTTCCTCCTTTTGTCTCAATTCCATGATTTTTTTCCATCCTAATTTAAACATCCTTAGGAAAATATTTCTCAAGAAATATATTCTTAAATTTATCCCATTACATGGCATCAATATCTTTACTTCCTCTGATATTTTTACTCATTGACCACCACTGATCGAATTCACCTTCAAAATGATAAACATAAAGACTTACCTTTTGATTTTATGAAAACCCCGTTACATAGACAATATTTTCCGGTGCCTTAATACACCCTTAAGATTTTACAAGGTCAAATGATCCTTTGAATGATGGGGGAAGTTTCTTCATGAAATACCCAACTACTGATATATACTTTTGTGGTTGATCTGGTTGATTTCATGCATGGACACCACCACCATTTATTGTCTCATTCAACTAATCCATCACTACAAAAAACTATTCAGTCCTGATTCTAACCATCTTAGGATGTTGATTTGGAAAGTTTTTTTCTATGTATGCCTTACTAGAATATCTTTCATGCTTCCTCTATGGAAAACCATTCTGAACAGACATATCTTAGATAAAGAAACGTAATAATCTAAAAATTCTATATCATTTAAATTTTACCACAAAGTAGAAATATTGTATGGATATTTTATTAACAATATTGTAACTCTTAAAGTTATCTAAACTGACCTTTTATACCAACTATAAGGCATCGGCCTTAAACATTACTTAATCTTGAGTTAAGTCAATAATTTTACTTTCATTCACATTGAGGATATTTTTAGGTTTTGAGTTTTATGGAATTAGGCCTTTATTATTCGATATCATCCCATAATCATACAAGAGGTCCTATCAAAATAGTATCCATTTTTTCCACCAAAGGAAACCCTTTTAAAAATAAAACATGATTTATTTTCTTGATAAAAATATTCTTGACTTCATCCTTTCTTTTACTCATACTTATACACTATGAAAACATTTAAAAAAAACTTTGGATCATCATAAAAAGCTTAGTAAGGGTTATACAAAGAAGGAAAATTGTTAGCCTTACTAAAACATAAAAATAAAGAATACATTATCATAAAGTAATAATTTTCACCTTTATGAAGTAGTAAATATTCTTTACTAAATATGAGATCATTTATTACCCTGTGTAACCAAAATATTACCATAAAACCCATATAAATCACACATAACATATAAAAGGTAACTTAGAAAATAATCATACTTAAATGAAATGACAATATAGTCGAATTTCGCACATATCATTCTTACAAATAGAATAGTCATATAGACCACTTATATACCCAATGCATTTGAGGTTATAATGTAACCACCCATCCTTGGTTTATCACATAACCACATGTCTCTATTTTTTCACATAACCACCCATCAAATTTCTATGTTCTATTATATAATTATAAAACATAAATGACTAAAATTATCAACATTTCACCCATAAAATTTCATTTGCAATCACAAGAAATCATTTCAAGATATAAAAATAGTCAATCCACTTTCAAAACCATTTTCATTAACAAAACACCCAAAATGGGAATAAGGGATTTATTTTCATTTTATAAACATTAAGGCTTATATATGAATTCAAATATCAAATAACATTTACAAAGACATAGGAGTCGTTATCGCCGCATATGTTAAAAACATTCCTTTTTTTCATTTATTAAAATGATTCATAGAAAGATAATATTCCCACAGAAAACCATTGAATGAAATTAAAATTCAAATGGATTATTATGTACAGTATAAAATTAGTAGGTGTATATTATCAAAATATGCCTCAATGAAAGGATACTAAGAAGAAGTCCCTTACCTTGAGTCTGACTCGTTACGTACAATCGTTATGTTCCTGAATAATAAACATAAATTAATTTTTACTTTATTGAGAACATTTTTCATGTTTATTATTCCATTTATATGACTTGTTTCCATTTTATAAATATTAAATAATTATTTAAGTTTATATTGGATGTTTTGTCGATATTCGGTACTTGAGTCTAAACTCAAATTGTTTTGATGTAAATTGTTCATGTAGTCAAAATTCAATAATATCTAGAATAATATTAATGATTCAAATATCATATATCTCTAGTATATATGTATTTAAAATAATCCATAATATTTGGAGATAATAAATGAAATGCACCATTTATAGAGATGGTAGGTCGTACATACACATGAACGCTACATTAATTTATTTATCATATTAAAATAATAAGAATTAAATTATAATTCCAGTATTATATTAATTTTATATATGTATCATTGGTTAAATAAATCCATCCTTTATACATTCCATGTATAGTGGGAATGAGTCATATCTCTTTGAGGGAGGGGTATTCCACACTTCCTCAAACGAAATTATCATATAACAACAATATGGAAAGAATGAAGGAATGTTTAATATAACATACCCAGAATATTAATTAGGTTATAATTTACATATTAAAATATTATTTTACTAGAATAATGGATTTAATACCATAAATTAAGGTGATAAATGAAAAAAAAGAACAAAAACATT
Organism: Viscum album; assembly: GCA_963277665.1. NCBI lineage: Eukaryota > Viridiplantae > Streptophyta > Magnoliopsida > Santalales > Viscaceae > Viscum > Viscum album. The sequence goes on from OY728164.1 coordinate 198,873,525, forward strand.
ATTCATAGAGGTGATTAACCGACATAACTTGGACAACAATTTCGTTTGTTTGAATAAGCGGAGGTGAGAAAAGAAATGGATATGAGATATTCCATTAGAAACATATCACTATAGTATATAAATTACTTTTTAGTAATCTTTCATTGATTGATGAAGGAGGTGAGGAGAAAGTAGAAAAATAAACAAATTAAGAGAGGTAATTTGAGAAAATTACCTCTTGAATATCCCCTCGTTAAAAGATACTTGAGGACCTTTAATTTAGTCTTTTGGTGAGACCATCATCACTTGTACGTGGTTATATAGAGGATGAGAGGTTTGGGTAGAGATATTAGGAGATAAAAGTCTTTTTTTCTCGATATAGGGTGGTAGAGAGGTGGTATTTATAATTGAGGAGAGGTGGGTTGTAGTGATTAGTTTATTGATTATTTTATATTAAAACCCAAACATATAGATATGGAATTAATTTCCACGAATTTGGATAATAATTATAGTTGAATAGGATGTTTTGGGTCGATCCAAAACTCAAAAAACCATTAAATTCTATATTTTTTAAGTATGTTAATCTTTTAAATTTTAACTTTAACCCTTGTCAAATTTCACTTTTACTACGGTAAATAATTTTTTAACCATTGTAAAAATTTTATACCTAAAAAATAAATTGAACTTAAAAACAAAATTTTAACTTATTATTACAAATATGGAATCCATTTTATCAAATTAAATTCATAAAATATTGAAATTTTTATTTAAAATTAATTCCACAAACAATACTAAAAACAGTTTTTTAATGTGAAACTTTTAAAAGTAAGAAATGTTTTATATCTATTTTCAACTTTAAATTGATTCCAACGACCTAAATTAGATTAAATGATAAAAAAATATTTTAATTAAACTCTAAAGACAAATTAAAATGATAATATAACTATATAAATAAATTAGATGAAAAAGAAGTTTTGAGATAAAATGCATTATTTTCACTATTCATTAAAACATGAACATTATCAGAAAAATACCAAAAAATATCCAAACTAAATTTTGATTTAAAACTATATAATTTTATGCTTATTATTTCAAATATAACTTATAAATTTTTCAAAAACAAAATTTAAAAAGGGTTCTCCATCTAAAGGTGGTAAAACCACCTTTTTAAAAATATTAGAGTATTCAATCCTTAAAATTGAATTTATTCCCATTTTAAGACTCTAAAATTTATTGAATAAATGTAAGAAATTTTAAAAACATGTGTAATCATATTTTAGTCAATTATATTCATTCCCACCAATAAAATAGATAGACTTTAACTACCATGTAAAATAATATTATTATTATTGTATTATTTTTCAGTATAACTCAATATTGTGTGTAACATAAGATTTCAGAGAAACTCATTATTGTGCGTCATATATGCTATCGAACAAAGAATCCCATTTAACATAAAATTTATAACTTATTCATAAAAATTAATGGATATGAAAAATGTATTATTCTATAAATGACTGGGATGTTACATATGGTTTGGTGAAGATAAAGGATATGTTTATAAGTTAAATAATGATATTTTTCTGTTAAAACAATCCCCATGAGAATGATATTGCAAAACATACACTTTATTAAAGTCACTAAAATTCAACAGAGGTGTAGTGGAAAATAATCTCTACATAAAAGTAGATGAATATGCATTATTTATTATTATTTTATATGTTTATGATATAATTTTGGTGGAAATAAAAAAGGTGTATGTGAAGAATTTTATTTGGAAATGAAGAATTTTTTTGTTATTTCCATTATTGGAGAGTTAAGATATTATTTTATCCAAAAAAATTCTTAATAAGAAGATCATATATTTTTCTCTAAAGAGAATTATTCATAATAACTTCTAGAGAATTATGTAATTAAGGATTATAAGCCGGTTTCTACTCCATTTTTTATTAGAAAAAAAATTTTAAATGAGACAAAAGGGAAAGGAGGTATATTCAAGATAGTTTCATAATATTATTGGAATATTTCTTTATTTAAAATATTCAATGATAGATGTATTATAAAAAACTATGCTTCTCATACATGGATATTTCATTTTTTTATGAACATTCATTACATTACAAAAAAACACATGAGGATCAAAAAGGTATAGTTCTTTTTAAAACTTGAGAATATAAACAAATGGTTTGTAAGAGTTATACATTATCTGTAACTTAGTTTTTAATAAATTACACTCTTCTTAGATGCATCACATGTAATACCTATCATCATAACTTGGGGAAAATAAACATAAGCAAGTATGATATTAGATGCCCAGTAAGGGTAAACAAGGGAAGTACATAAACATAACATGATCATAAGGATATGAGAACATGATCATAACATGTCAAAACCATACCATTCATAACAAAATTATTGATTCATGGAAAAAATATTGTCATTTCATAACATAAATCCTAAGGAAATCCAAGCACATGATTCATGAGATCATAAAATTGACATAAGATGTATAATTTTTTAATACATTTAAAAAAAGAATGTCATTTTTGTAGTAGTCAAGGCTCATTTTCAAGTATATCATAGTGGAATGGGTTCACCTCCAAGACTATCATACAAGTCAAGGTTCACTCCCAATACTATCATAGTGGATAGATTCCATTATTGAACTGGGTTTAATCCATATTCTAGTAATTTTTATCTCATAAGATGTCAATATTTACCCAATACATTAGAGGGAGATATATGTCACACCCATAACATAATTAAAATCATGAATATGTGTACCAAAATGTCATAAAAAATTCATCATATTAGAACTCATTACAAGAAATGGGTTTCATAAACATTTCATCATAGAATAACCTATAAAAAAGAAACAGGTTTCATGATAATTTCATTATTTAATCATAGCATAACCCATAGAAAAATAAGAGGGTTTCAAAATCATCTTATAATTGTATAAAATGTGGATGATAAATGGGTTTCATAAACATATTTTTATTATCAGTTTAAACCATTCATATAATGGTATCCTTGGATTATATCCCTCGTAAAGAATAAGTAAAATCAAATGATTTTATCTTTGGTGGTTTTTTTGAAAGATCACTCTGAACATTTATTGAGGAATGTAACCTTTCTAATTTGAAAAATAAAAATTAAAACTTAAAACATTTTCAAACTAATTTTAATTTAGAAGAGATTTTGAAACACATAATAGAATATTTAAAAATAATTTATGAAATTAATTGAGGAAAATATCATTTCTACTTTGAAAAATACTTTTTAAAACATAAATTAATTTCAAAATTATTTTATTTGAAAAATAAAATTGGAAAACTATAATGAAATATTTAAAAATCATTTAATAAATTTCTGGAGGTAAATATCCTCTCTACTTGTAAAAATAATTTTCAAAATATAAAAAATTATCAAAATCCTTTTCTTTGAAAATAACCAAGGAAACTTATAAATCATTAAAAATAATTTAAAACATATATTATGGAACATATCATTTCAACTTTGAAAACACTTTTTAAAACTAAAAACATTTTAAAAAACCTTGTGATAATTTTAAAAAAATTAAAACATTTTTGAAAAACATGGATATGGAAGTAAAAGGGTTTTCAACTGAAGAGAGAAATAAAAATTATTTTCATTAAAAATAATATTTCGGTCTCCTTAATTATTTAAAATAGAAAAATGGAAGAAAACAATTTATTCTAAATAAATAACTATATTATAATAAAACAAATGATTTAATTGAGATATAGATCATAAAATTCCATCATTAGAAGCGTAATCATAAAAAAAATCCTAATAAACAATGAGATTGTAAAACCCTTACCACTTTGGTAACATTTAATCATAAACGTGATGAAAAAATATCATTAAATGAAAATTAAAATATCATTAGAATAAATAAATTCATGAAATTATATGTCAAATGGTCTGTATATACCCCTCATAAAATAAAATCATTGCATAAAATAAAATATGTCCCAAAGATGAAAAATTAAGACTAGAATTCCTTACCACTTTGAAAACATTCAAATCATAATCCTTGTCAAAGAATAAAATTAAATTATTCATTAAATATCATGAAAATAATTATATTCATGATATAACATGTAAAAGGGGTAATATATACACCACAAAAAAGAAACAAGTGGAAATATAGAGTATGTCTCCCTTAAATTAAAGAGAAACTAGAAATATGTTACCATAAGTATCGATGCAAGATCCCATCTTTTTTTAGGTACAACCATATTTTATTTTTTTGATTGAAACGTGGGGGTAGAGTATTGTTTAGATACAAAGATCCTTTTTTGGTGGATAATGACATAATGTTTGGGGATGTATTCTTGTTTGAATTAATAGAGTCTAAGTATAAATGGGTTAATTGTTAACACAAGTTCTTACTAAGTTAAGAAGATTTAGAAGGGGTTCAGGTTGTTTAAATGGGAAATTTGTTGAAACCCATCTTCAAAAAATTTACACATCATATATTTGTTTGATTTTTTTAATGAAATAATCTGAGGCGAATTATTTTTTCGGTGTTTTCCAATAAAAATATTTACACAATGTGTAACCACATTACACATCATGTAATTCCCCAACCTTATATTTTAAACATGTTTTGAGGATTAATTTAATTTTAATTCACTAAAAATCCTCTCTTCTCAACCTAGGGTGAACCTCTAAGTGATTTTGGAGTTCCAAATTCTCTTCTGGACATCCCATTTATGTGATAAATCCCTTGTAATCCTTTTTTGTTAGGTTCTTCCCTTCACTCCTTTATTCTTCCAACCATTGCGGTGTAATCTGTTTACCTATTTTATTTTTGTTTTTGATATTGATTGTTTTTATCTAGGAACCAATTTTATATCATTTATACCTTCTTCTTCATGGGAATTCTTCATTTGAAGCATTTTTGGATCGTGAATTAAAGGTAGAGGGTCTAAATATTAGCCCTATGGTTTGATAACTTCAATGTTTATGAAATATTGTGATAGAAACAACACATAATGAACCTAATTCAATTAAATAAATGAAATTGGTTATTCCTTGAAGTCCTTTTGTTTCAATTGGCTTCTGACCAGGCTTATGGATGACCGTTGGATGAGTGAACCTTGAAATCAATTGAATTAGATAATGGATCAAAGTGTGTTTAGCATGAAATGGAACCTTAGGTGATGGATTGGTATAAAATCCATAAGTTGTGACTTATTACTTTTTATATAAATATTAATCAATTGTAATTTAATTTCAAAGTGGTATATAAAAGATAAATAGTTATTATCATAATTAACCATTTATATTTATGATGTGATATTTTGATATCCATGTTGTATGACGGGACTTGTGTTATAATCTAAAATTCTTATATATCAAGATCAGCCCTGGAACTTTTACACTTATATGTTGTAATACTGATATGGAGAGGGATCTTCCATTTCTCATGTTGTAATTTTTATAGAGTGAGATATGCCCAGTTCTATGTTGTAATGCTTATAGATCTTTGACCTGAATGTTGTAATGCTTATAGAGATTTGGTTCATATTATTGTGGCTATACCATGGTTATATGGAAGTGGTTGGGACGGTCGTAAGACATGATCATAGATATTTAATCATGGTTCCAAAGAAAGTTATTTTACCTAGGTTATTTGGTTTTGTTTCACATGGTTATAATACATGCACAAAAAAATTATGACATGGAGCCAAAGAAGGATGTTATTGTATTTTTATTAATTTATTAATTCATTAATATACTTTTTTATCACATTATCTAATACACTTCTCATTATACTATTTATTTTATACATAGCTAGTTTGACCTATTGAGTTATACATACACCATATTCGGGCCACAATTTGTTACCAGAGTAGATCATGTGGTTGTAGGTTTAGACAAGGGAAAAGGACCCTACAGTTGAGTACATTCTTGTTTGATGGGATAGAGTTTAGAGGTGGGATTGACATGGGGTTTGGGTCCAGGGAAGTTTAATTCATTATTTGATTCTTCTAGTATTGTAATTGTATTGTTTCTATCATGACATTTAGTAACACTCCAGCACATCATTACAACATTCCTTATTATTCATAAGATTATTCAGTTGGATTTATCTGTTTTCTTATGTTATGTTTATAATTTGATTTATTTTATTTATAATATCAAATTATTATTATATTACACTTCATACCAAGGGTTATATGGCATTCCACCTTTTTATTATATAAATTTTCATTACATTTTACAAACAAAGGATCTTTAAAGTCTAATGTCTTGAAAAAAAGTACATAATACATAAAAACATATAAAATTATTTTAATACTTTTGAAAGGATTCTTGAAAGGTTAATCCTAAATAAAATTATGTATCTCATAATTTGGGGACATACATCAAATTAAATGGTGAGCATAAGTCCTATTAAGGGAAAACATGCAAAACAATTTACATGTGAACTTGAGTGAATACAATAAGAACATAAGAAAATATCATAATGGCAGGAGAAGAGAAAAATCATGATAATAATAACCTAAATAATATCTAGAAATTTTTTATAAAACATTTAATTTATATATTCATAATCATATCACCACATTCTATCCCCAAGGAGTCATAAAAATTTCCAACGTTATTCACCTAGGTATTATAAAACTTTTCATCTCTAGTGATTAATTTCATTACCCAATTAATTGGAGCACTATCAGGGCCCACCCTTAATATTTATTTATTTTCAAATAATCCACATAGGTAATAATAAAAAATTTCCTAAATAACCTAGATATAATAAAATAAAATGGTTTAATATCAAAATCATGATGTTTTAAAAAGTGATTAAAATGTGATCATTATGCCATTCATAACCCATGGAAAGGGAATAAGGGTTTTATGTTTCTTAAATTCAATAATAAAATAAATAATTTTTATGAATTGATGAATACCCCTAGAAATGAAATAGTTTTGGGTATTCACATAATGAAAATAAGGGAATTTCTTAAGAAAAAAAGAGAGATTTTGAGATGAAAATTCTACAGCATAACGGCTATGCAACATGGTTTTAGAAAACATTAAAAATAGATGGGACATGGGTTAAATATTCATAAAAGAATAATTATATATTATAGGTATATAATAAAATTTAAATAATAACATTTTATGGAAACGTGAAAGACATACCACATAGAAGAGAGCTTGAATGGAAAAAAGATGTTGAGAATTCCCTTACCTTGAAGAGTAGCTTCTAAAACTCTATAATAAGGACCTTAAAGGATTGGGGACACAGGGGGAGGAAGTTTTGGGAGGTAAAACTATCATATATTATAGTTTAATGAATTTTTAATGAAAAAAACGAAGTAATGGATTAGTATTTATAGTAAAAAAGAGGGAGTTTTTTATTAATTCTCAAGGACACCTCATCGTTGGTATTTGCAAGACCATGGGCTTTCCTTTGGTATTTGCCCATGGTTTTGGCCACTTGAGACACCAAATATAATTTTTTAATCCAAATGAGTCGAAAATCATTTCAAATTACATTTAATCATTATAATGTCATCAAACACACTGAAAACTCAAAAACTTTATTTTTACTATTCACTAAAAAACAAAACATTTTATAAAAATATCATAAATTTAAACAAACCTAATATAGATGTTTAGAATTCAAAAATTAACTTCATTTTCTAAAAATAATTTTCGAAATATGAGAAATTTTATTTTTAATTAAAATCACTATTTACCAAAAAAATATTAATACTTAACTAATAATTTCTAAAACAATTATTTACTTATGCTATTACATCACATAACCATTCAAGATGCTTAAATTATATGTATAATTACTTAAGTGATTTTAATATTCCATTGTTCATATTAATATTCATAAGGGTAATATTACTATTCATAACTTACTATTCACCAAAAAATAAGTTGATCTAATCATACTCTAAATTTCTTACTGACCACAACCGTATATGTCCATTTTTTGAAAATAACTTCCCATTATTATTTATTTAAAGTATAAAAAATATTTTAAAATACTCTTTTTTTAATATTCATCAATAATATGAAACTTCTTAGAAAAAAACTAAAAATTCATTCTATATTTATTTTGACATTTAAAATTCAAAAATGATGTTTATTTTACAATAATAAAAAATAAAAATCTTATTTATTCAAAATGACTACAAAAATTAATTAATGAATCATTACATATCCCATTAAAACACCTTCATATGACCTAAGAGTAAGGTGTGCAATGGTGATAGAATCTTGGGGTGGCTTAGACAACATTTCCCAAGTGGTGATTTCTATCAAGTTGAACTTCACTCATAGGTGATTACATTCAAGCTTAACATGTTAAAGATCGGATTGGGTTTGGTCAAGAGAAAATACTATTGATATTACCTCCTAACCAAGCTTTGAAAGATGGGATTTTTATTGCCCATGTCTACAGTATGTAGCCATCGACTCTTCTTTCTGAATTAATTATCCATTATTATTTCTATTTTAAACAAAAATTATAACATTAAAAATTATTATTGCTTCCAACGGTCATATTGACCAATGGTCATATAATTGTCAATACCCTATGGTCACATTTCATTTATACTTATATATTTTTTATTGATTATGACATAGTAAGATATACATTTTCATGAAATAATATATTATTCAAAATTTAGGGTCGTTACATTATTCCCCCCTTAAGAAATGTTTTCCTGGAAATTTCAACTCAAGCCCTTAGAAGAAACAATTTGTGGGTAATTCTACCTCATAGAGTCCTATGGTTCGCATATGGCTTCTTCATATTTTTGGTTCCTCCATAACACTTTAATAAAGTGAATAGTCTTGTTTCATAGAACCTTTTCTCTATGATCCAAGATCTCCACTGGATACTCCTCATAAGAGAGTTCATTATCTAGTTATACTACCTCTGGATTTAGTACATGTGAAAGTTTAGGTATGTACTTCCTCAAGAGGGATACATGGAAGACATCCTAAACTTTTTCTAGATTTGGAGGAAGTGCAAGCCGATAGGACACTACTCCAAGACAATCAGGGATTTCATAGGGACCAATATACCTAGGGATGACATTCTTTTTTATTCCAAACCTCATGTCTCTCTTCCAAGGTGAAATTCAAATAAAGACTTTTTCATCAACATCAAACTCCAAGTCTCTTCAACGGTTGGTGGCATAGTTCTTTTGCTGACTCTGGGCAGCTTTAATGTGTTTCTGGATGGCATGAACCTTTTATATCATCTCTTGCACAAGATCAGGACCAATAACCTTTTCTCACCAACTTCATCCCAATAAGTAGGATTTCTACATCACTTTCCATATATAGCATTATAGGGTTACATTTGAATTCTCGAGTAGAAACTATTATTGTAAGAGAACTAAACTAATGGGAGATGTTGATCCCATCAACCATTAAATTCCATTAATCATGCTCTCAGCATGTCCTCAAGTGTTTGAATAGTCCTTTTATACTTTTCATCAGTTTGGGGGTGATAGGCCATTCTAAAATTAAATTTAGTACACAAATCATGTTGAATACTTATCCAAAATTTTCATGTGAACCTTGCATCATGATTAGATACGATAGAAAGTGGAACTCCATGCCGCCTTACCACTTCCTTTACATAAATCCTGGAAATCTGATCAAGAGATAAATCATCTTGAATAGAGATAAAATGGGCATTCTTGGTGAGACGGTCCACTTTAACCAATATCACTTTGTTTCCTTTGAAAGTTCTCAGGATACCAGTGACAAAGTTCATACTGGTATTTTCCCACTTCCATGCTAGTATGGGTAGTGGTTTTAATACGCCTTTAATAAATTTTCACTCTTCCATCACTTGATGGAATACCAGGAACCTTGTAGAACAGTCAGCAATCTCCCTTTTCATATTATCCCACCAATAATGATCACAAAGGTACCTATACATTTTCGTACTTCTAGGATGTATAGAGAAAGTGGAGCTATGATATTCATCCATCAGCTCCTTCTTTATTTCCAGAATATATGGAACACGTAGTATTGTATGAAATTTCAGTACACATTATTGATCGATATTGAACACAGGAAACTTCCCATCCTTCACAGCCTCAAACTTCTTCTATAAAAAAGGATACACTTTTTTATCTTTCTTGATATTCTCTAGTAATGATGGTTGAGAAATAATTTGGGATATGTTTGATGATGTACCTTCTCTTACAATTCTCATGTCCAATTTCCCTAGGTCTTTAATCAAGGGATCCCCTTGGAACCTCATCAGAGATAGAACAATAGGGTCTTTCCTACATAATGCATCAGTGACTTTGTTTTCTCTTCCTGGATGATAATGAATTGAATGATCATAGTCTTTAATAAGTTTCAACCATCTCCTCTATCTCATTTTCAATTACTTTTGTGTGAAAATATAATTCAAATTTTCATGGTCTGTGTATATATCACACTTATCCCCATAAATATAGTTCCTCTATATCATTAGATAAAAAAACAACCATAGCCTGATCTAGATCATACATAGTATAGTTCTTCTCATGAGTCTTCAACTGTCGAGATGCATAAGAGATCACCATTTCATTTTTCATGAGGACGCACCCAATCCTTTTCAGAGATGCATCGCTAAAAATATCAAATCCTTCTCTACTTGATGGAAAATTTAACATTGTTATAGTAACCAATCTCTTCTTTATCTCTTAGAAACTGTACTCATGCTACTTTTTCTAGTGAAACTTAACCCCTTTTTAAGTTAACTTTTTTAGTGAATTATAAAGTCATGAATTTTTTTCACAAACCTCCTTTAATATTCTACTAATCCATGGAAACTATGAATCATAGTTATTTTTGTAGGCTAAGGAAACTCATATACAGTCATTATTTTTGTAGGTTTAACTATTATTCCTTCATTGGTTACAATTTTCCCTAAGAAATAAACTTTTTATAACCAAAACTCACACTTTATGAACTTTCTTAAAAGCATTTCCTTCCATAGAGTTTAAAAAATAACATATATATGATCCTCATGATCCTCACGATGTTTAGAATATATCAAAATATCATCTATAAAAACTATCACAAAATTATCAAGGTATCCCTTAAAGACTCTATTAATCAAATCCATAAAAATATCATGTACATTATTTAGTCTGAAGGATATAACAACAAACTCATAATGCTCATATCTTGATCGGAAGGTAGTTTATGGAATATCATCTTTCTTCACCCTCAATTGATGATAACCAGATTGAAGATCAATCTTGGAGAAGAATTTATCCCCACAAAGTTAGTAAAATAATTCATCAATTCTTAGAAGAGGGTAACTGTTCTTCATTGTGATCTTGTTCAGTTCTCTATAATCAATGCATAGCCGCATTGATCCATCATTCTTTTTCACAAAGAGAACAATGCACCCCAAAGAGGCACACTCTGTCAGATAACCCCCTTCCCCAAAAGATCTTAGGGTCATTTCTTTAATTCCTAAAACTCCACATTTTCCATCCTATATGGGTTCTTTTATATCGGAGGAGATTCAGGTACAATTTCAATGGATAACTCTACCTCTCTTTCTGGAAAAGGTCCGGGTAACTCCTCTGGAAATATGTCAATGTATTCTTGGACAATGGGGACATTTTATATATTTATAATCTCATTTCCTTCTTCTTATTAATTGATCAAATCCATAAAGAATTCAATATTATTTGCTTCTAGACAAAGATCAGGTTGAGATATCTCTCTTTGGAAGATATTTGTAGGTCATTCAATGAATACTACAGAGATTTCCTTACTTCTACATTTGATATTAGCATTATGCCTTGAGAGCCATTCCATCCCTAGTATAATGTCTAATTCCAATAGGGGAATGACTACTAGTTTTGCGATAATATTGTTCTCACTAAAGTAAATACTTGAGTTTATAAATAGTGATTATGCTTGGATAATCCCACCTAGAGTCTTAACTGATATCTCTACTTTTAGATATTCAGCAGTTGATTATAAATTCATTGCAAACTTGGAGGAAATAAAGGAATGTGTAGAACTAGAATAAAAAAATTACATTCTATATTTCAGAGAACAACAAGAGTACCTACCACCATTCCATTTGGATCTTCAACATCAGTTGTCATTATAGAAAAATCAAGATCTTTCTACCTTTTCCATTGCTGAGGTTGATGGTGATTCCCCTCCACTACCCTCGGATTTGGAGAGTGATTGGAAAAGTTCCCAAGTTGTCCACACTTGATGCATTGGAATTTAGGTAGGGCCTACACCATCTTCCCTTTGTCGTTAGTTTTGGGAAGTTGAGCCTTCACATCACTACAAAAATTAATAGTGATATGATCATATCTTCTACACTTGTAGTACTTCCTCTCCCAAGCAAGCAGTTACCCAAATGCTTCTTCCCGCACTTATTAGACATGGGAAATTGAACTTTCTTTCTTCCTCTTCCCTAATCAAAGATCCTCCCAAAGTAATTCTCCATTTATCTCTTCTTGTCATTGGATTTATGAGACCACTATGTCTCGCTGAACTCCAACTCGACTTTCATAGAACTCCATATGATCTTCTCATAGCTATCATAGTACTAGTTGGAAAGATTCATTTGTAGATGAGGTCTTAGTCTACCAAAGAATCTATCAACCTTCCTATTAGGATTTATGAAAAAGATTGACGTGTAATAGGAAATTCTTATGAAGTTCATCTCATAGCTTCCAACGGGTTCATTCTCCTTCTGCTTCATCTCGAGAAACTCCTTCTCCATTTTTTTCTCATTGAATGAGGAAAATAATTATTGACGAAGATCCCTCTAACCTCTTTCCACTCCATATCTTTAACCTCCAATCTTGGCCTAATGTTTTTAATTAGTCACCACCATTGATCATCTTCTCCCTCTAGGCAGTAAAAAGCCAGGGTGACCTTCTCTTGTTCTGAACAGTGGATCATATAAAGATATTTTCAATATAACTGATCCACTATTCAAAAATCAATGGGTCGGTAGATCCACTGAAGTTTGGTGGTAATTGATGCATAAAGCAATCAACAAAAATGTGTTCCCTTCATGTTGAAATTGGTCTCTCGGTTTGATTAAAGTTATTTCTCATAACTTGAGTCAGTTGGTTCATCATTCTCCTGAAAGTTTCCATTCTGGCTTCCATCGAAGGTTAATCAACACATGGTTCATTGTAGTCACCATTTTCATGGTTTCTCCAATTACCTGTCATTTTCTAAGAGAATAAAACCTCAGTAAGAATCATATTTCATTTATGAATCTTTTATTTGTAAAGGATTTTTATGTCATAAAACATCATGCTTAAACATATTATTCTTTAACAATAATTAAATTTCTCTATAAATCATTCATAATGATTCACAAAATGCCTATTATTAACCAAAAATATCCCATAGGAATGTCAAACCAGGATTGAAGCAAGGCTCATTATTGTACACAAGTTCCCGTTCAAGTCTAACTCAAAGTGGTGTTTTGGGTTTTACCACTAGATACATCTTTTCTAGAGCCACATCCACTTCTACGTATCCAGATAGGGATTTATTTGTTCAGAAACCACTAAATTAAAATTTCACCAAAATACAAAGAAATTTCCTTATATTTAAACTTTATATAGGGTTCTTCTTGAGGTTTTCATATCCTACTTTTTATAAATAACTAAACTATCCATTGAGACCAACTATGGCATCCTACATTTTTATTTCATAAAATTTAATTATATTTTACCAACATAGGATCTTTAAAGTCTAGTGTCTTTGACAAAAGGTACATAATACATGAAAACATATATCATTATTTTAATCCTCTTGAAAGTCTAATTGAAATTTTCATCCTAAGTACAATTAGTGCATCTCATAACCTGGGAACATACATCAAAAGAAAGGGTGAGCATACACTACTAGAATAATGAATTATTGAAACGAGTAATTTGTGACGGGGTCCTGTCGAAAATAAACCGTCATGGAAAACGGTGTTTCAAATAATAGTTTTTGCGATGGTCTATCATAAAAACTTATTTTTTGCAACGGGCCAGCAACCGGCTGCAAAAACAAATTATTCATTGTTTTTTAGAAACTATTTGTGACAGGTCGCTGGCTCGTCATAAATATTCTCCATCTTTTTTTATTTTTTGTGACAAACAGTCATGTTTAGTAATCACAATGATCCTTCATAACTAGTCCTTGAAATATAAAAAAAATAAAACCTTTTGTGGGGATCTGTCGCAAATAGTTAAAAAAATAAAAAAAATTACACAATAAAAAATTATATTAATAATAAAATAATATTAATATAAATAAAATCATAATATTAATATTAATATAATATTATTATTAATATTAATGAAATAATAATATTAGTAATATAATAAAAACTGGAGTATTCACAAAAGTATAAAAATATATTAGTTAATAAAATAATAAATATAATTAAAAAATTAAATTAATAAAAACTGTAATTTTTTATATAATATAAAACATAAAAAATTTAAAACATTAAACAGTTAATATTACAAAATAAAAAAATTCAAATGTTTCATCATAAAATAAAAGTACATCACTGATCAGGGGGAGGGTCTTTTGGAGGAGCCGAAGGAGATGGTGGGGGGAACTCCATCCCTAAACAGCGAGTCAGACACCGCATGTACTCTATCTGCTCCTGCTTATGCTCCCACCACCATTGATGCATCTCATCCTGCATCTTTTTCTGCTACTGCTGTTGGAGAAACTCATCTTGCTTCCACTATTGCATCTCCTCCTTCTCCCTATACATGGTCTCTATAAGCTCACTCTGAGCTCGTAGATGCTCCTGATACTATGCATGAGATGATGATGACTCTCCATGAGATCCTCTCGAGCTGGATACTAACATCACATAGTTTCCATAAAATCTCCATGGGTCACTCGAGAGATGATACCAACAACTCAGCCTTTCTCAAATCTATACTGGGTTGCCTACATCCATGCTACCTCGTCAAATCGGGGGGCACTGGTCTAACCATTGGTCTCAGCCTGACTCTCAACAGCTGTCTGAAACATTGTTTCCTCATATGAATCCTTCAATTGCAATTTGAAATTAAAATAGTTATAATACTATTTGTAGTTAAATTTAATACTCAAAAAAATTATACTTACCACAATTTGATGCTGAAAATCCTCTCTAATCTCCCCAATGGAAAGATCACTGTACATACTCCTATAAACATTGTACTCCATAATATATGGATATGTGACTAACTATATGAATATAAAATAAGTCATTTACTTTTAGAGTTAATTACAATATTTAAAAAAAATTACTTACCATATGTTCTCTATGCGTACTAAACATATGACTAATATCTCAATGTGTCACCTCCTATCTCCCCCGATTTTTCCAACCAACTGGTGATCTACTCTGAACCCATCTAATAAACCAGTGTGTACATAATCCATCCCAAAACTAAGAGGAAATATAATCAGGTTGGTGGACGTGGCATGTATCATAAAACTCCAAGAGTCCTTATTTCTCCATTTCTTTTCTTTTCAAATTGTGAAAAAATTGAGTGCAACCCGTACACATAGCTCACTACCATGCCTTCCAAATAGGATCACACATTCTCTCTTAAAAGGGATACCATAAACCATGAAAATAATTTATTATATCAAGTTATTAATTAAATTAATTTTAGAATAAATATTATTTATTTATGTACCATCCAATGCTCAAACATGCACTACTGAACATTGATGGGAACCTAATCCCGTGACACCCATACATTAGAAAAATAATTTCAAAATATATTGCTCCACTATACAACCTCTATATGCCTAAAGCTGTGAAAAAATATTTAATCAAACAATTTAAATTTAAATAAATTAATGAAAACTAACTAAAATTAACAGGTAAACATACTTCTGCATGCGTGGATCAAACCCAATATGTGCACATTTCTCGGGTATAAGGTTGAGAATCATCAGTTGGGCAAGACCACACCCCCTCTAGGTGACCCCTGAACTGCCAACTGTCTGAGGGTTGGTTGATCCAACCTCTTACTCTTCCAAAGGTAGATTTTCCCTCCAGCAACATACGAAACAGATCATCATCCACCTGAAACATGAAATCATTGTTGTTGGAAAACAATTGAAAAATAAATATTATCTATATATGAATATGATTATAACCAAAATTTAATTGTGTCAATGTTCATCTTCATCCTCATCTTTATAGCAGTTGATATCAATGTATTTATCTTCTGCCTCTGCATTATCAATTTCCATATTAGTTTCAGTTTTATCATCTATTGTCATTTCAAATTCAGTTGTAACATCCTTAACATCATCATAACTATCGGCCCTCAACTGTGGGGTGTCATCAATGATATTCATGTCTCTTCATGTAAAAGTTGGATTCAGAGAAGTCTCTTTAAAATTTTCAATTCCTTTCACTTCAATGGAACCACATTCACTTTTAGTAAATTGATTCTCTTGAGATTTAATTTTTATTATGCTTCACCAATCTCTCAAATCCCTTGAGGTAGCATAGTAATTTACATAATAAATCTTATGTGCCTAATGAGATAATAAAAATGGTTCATTTAATGCAAGAATACTTTTATATTTAATATCAATGATTTCATGGATTGGATGAACATACTTTAGTTTCCAACCACTTAAATTTAAATATCATTAGGTAATATTGTCCCAGATAACACACTTCAATGATTTCTTCCAACATGCTGTAAAAGTTAACTCCAGTTTATCTATGATGATATCCACTCAATAAAACAACACTATTCAATTTTTTCTTTGATTCCCCATATTCAAGTGTATGAAATTGATAAACATTCACCACATATGCATTATGAGATTTAAACATTTTGTATGATGGGTTACTCAATACAGATAATAAATTATAAATTTTAGCACCAGGTTGAGATACCTGAAAATTTATAAAACAATTTTCATCATAACAAGTATTAAATTATTTTTTATGTAAAATAAAAAATAATTCACATTACCATTTTTGAAACCAGTAGGAACTTTTTTGACGACTTTCTTCAAGAGCAGCTTCTGTAATTTGTGGAAACTATTTCTTGATATGATTATCATATAACCTACAAATAAAATAAGATTAATTTACTATTATAAAATTATAGAATAAGTGATAGGATCACTCACAGTATGAATGATTTCACTTCTTCACAATTTAGCATAATATATATATGATCTCTGTTATGTTCATCATCTGAAATCCATCATTCATGAACTCCATTGAAGCCATGTTCAGGCTGATTGAAAAATAGTAATTGATATCTCAAGTCATCATCAACATTTCCATCATTATAGACAATGTGGTTCTATTTTGAAGGATACTCATATTGAAAGTAATGAGAGAAGAAAAAAGAAATTTCCTCTTGAAAATAAACTTCTACAATGGAGCCTTCAACTGATGCTTTGTTATGTACTTTTTTTTCAGTTTCTGCATGTATCTCTCAAATAGGTACATCTATCGGAACAACATTAGAACTCCACAATTTTTTTATTTAGAAAATGTAGTATCAAATGTTCCATTGAATCAAACAAACATGGCAGGAAGATTTTTTACAATTTACATAAAATTAAAATGAGTTCTTATTTTAGTTTTCTTACAAAATCGTAGTTTTTTTCAACGCACAAATGTCTTGAAAAAAATATGATATGTTTTTAGTGAATCCCAAACCATTATATTTAACAAACCTATTAATCAAATTGGAGAAATATTTTTATTAAAACATTACAATCATGATTTTTTAATCTGATAATATGACTATTTCTAACACATCTTCCCAAATTAGAATCATAGCCATCTGGAAGTCTCAAATTTGAAATCCACTGAAAAAATAATAAATGAATCTCTTTGTACAATGTATAAGAAAATTTTGGATTCATTAACTTTTATGATTTTTCATTTTCAAACAGTTCAAGTTCTGGTTGCTTGCAATTTTGGTCAATATCTAATCATTCTTTCACATTTTCTTTGGTTTTATCTGGTGTATCAAAAACTGTATGAAATAAATTATCAAAATAGTTCTTCTCAATATGAATCACATCTAACATGTAAAAACTAACAAATCATACCAATATGGAAAATCCTACAAAATGATTTGTTTTATCCAATTGTGTTGTTTTCTAAACCCTTCAATTTTTTTGTTTATTGTTGGTCCAAATGTGATGGGAGGTAATGAAGAGATGATTTATTTTAACTCTGTACCCCAGATCATTGTTGGAGTCTCATATTTTTCAATTATTCTTTTTCTAAAATGATATTTTTTTTCTTTGAAAAGGATGATCGGCTGGAAAAAATATGTGATGACAGTTGAAAAAACAAGGTTTTTTTTCTATTGATGAGCATAAGTGCTTTGTTGTCTCTCATAGAGTATGGACATGATTTTGGACCATGTGTACTCAATCCAAGTAACATTCCATGTGATGGAAATTCACTAATTGTCCACATCAATGTATCTTTCAGTAGGAAGTTTTATTTCACAGCAACATCATATGTATTGGCATCATTACTATATAATGAATTTAACTCATCAATTAATAGATTCAAATAAACATTGATATTATATTTTTCATGACTTGGAATTAATAAGGTCAAAAATATATATGGCTCTTTCATAAAAATCCATAGAGGTAAATTATAGAGTTATAAAGGCAGGTCAACATGAATACTAACTATCGTAAGTACCAAACGGACAGAAACCTTCAATAGAAAGACCTAATTAAACGTTTTGGGATTCTAAAGCAAAAGACGGATGAATTTGGCCAAAAAATTTCCATGATTCACTATCAGAGGGATGATTTAAGATTTTACTATTTGAAATGTTGGTTTTTTTCCATGACATCAATGATGCTGTGTTTTTAGATAGAAATAATTGTTGTAATCTTGGTTTGAGTGGGAAATATCTCAATTGTTTTATAGGAACAAATCCATACTTCCTGGTAGATATTCTTTATACCTTGATTGTCCATATGTAGGAAAACTATCCAAAAAATAATTTTCACAATAATATAATATACAGTCATTTGAACATGCATTAATCTTCTGATAACCATGAATCAGATTAAGAACCAACCTCTTTCTCTCATATAAATTTGAAGGAAAAAAATTTCCTTCATATAGTAGTGTTTTTAAAAAAGATAATATTTGATCAAAACAACTATTTGAAATTACTTTGTCTGATTTAATGGCCATAAATTTATCAATTTCTTCAAACTTTCTTATCTTGCAACCAGGATATAAGGCTTCCTTAGCGGACCTTGACAACTCATATAAATGAGATGGTTCTAACTCAGGAGGTAAATCAATATCATCCTGGATTTTAGTTTGTTGAACATATGGACATGCCACATCATGTAATAAATTTTTAAACATTGTAGGATCTAGAACCAAATTATAAAAACTTCTCTGAGACTACGTTCACCATGTTGATACCAAAAAACATAATATGGTTGAAAACCAAAACACAGTAAATTACTTCCAATGATGTCAACTATGTCATACGTCCTCAGAGCACATTTTTTACAAGGACACTTAATTTTCCCTTCTAAATAATTTTTTTGATGATGTAAATGATAAGAAAGATAGAAAACCCTCAATATATACAGGATTTAAATGAGAACTATTTGTATTCTTATGTTGAGTTATCCAATCATGGTCATCTAATAATGCCTATTTTTGACTTCCTTGTTCCATATTTTTCTAAAAAATATGAAATAATTAGTTATTTTTTATAATTAGATATAAGATAAACACTATCCAAAAAAATAAGACAATTAAATTCTCTCTTCTAGAAATTTATTAAAAAATTCCTTTATTTTATATTTATTTATACTATTTTTTAAGCTTTTATACTAATCTACACTCATTTATAAAAATTTATACTAATTACCACAAATTACCATTTATTATAATTAATCTCAGGTACTTTATACTAATTATTGTTAATTACTGATGGCATAATTTCCAACGAATTGGCGGAATCTCTTTTTCCCGATGACACATCCCCCTTCAACTTTCTGCAACTAAAAGAACTATGAAAATTCTTCTCCGATATACAGATATCTATTTTCATATGCACAAGGATGGATAGCAGGTAGGCCTCACCACACTTCTATCCATGCTCCCATGCATACAAAAATGAATATTTTATGTCATAGCAAACTATTCAGAGTGATTTCAATCACAAAATGTTGCAAGGAGATGAGTCATTGGGAAAAAGAGCCTCTTTTGTCTGAAGTCTCACCTCCTTGAAACTTTTTCTAACTTAAATCACTATGAAAAATCTTCTCCGATGTATGTTTGAGAAGGTTTTTCTTATTGATTATAGTGGAAGAAATTTTCAAGGAGCCGAGGTGTCAATCAAAAGGAATGCCGCCAATCTGCTAAAAATTGTATAAGTTTATCAATGTATTCTAATTTATTATAAATTATTCCGATTTATTCCTAATTATTCCAATTTATTACTAATTATACCAATTTATTAATAATTATTCTAATTTATTACTAATTATTACTAGTTATTATTAATTATTATAATTTATTTATAATTATTACTAATTATAACTAATTATTACTAATTATTATGAATTACCACAAACTGTTACTATTTATTTCTAATTGTTACAATTTATTTCTAATTATAAATAATTATTACTATTTATCACTATTTATCACTATTTTTTACTATTTTTTACTATTATTTACTACTTATTACTATTTATTTCTATTTATTACTATTTATTACTATTTATTACTATTTATTACTATTTATTAATAATTATTACTATTTATTACTATTTATTACTAATTATTACTAATTATTTCTAATTATTACTAATTATTACTATTTATTAATATTTATTACTACTTATAACTAATTATTACTAATTATTTCTAATTACTACTAATTATTTCTAATTATTGCTAATTATTCCAAATTGTTCCAAATTATTCGTAATTATTAATAATTATTCTTAATTTTTACTAATTATTAATATTTATTACTATTTATTACTATTTATTAATAATTATTACTATTTATTATTATTTATTACAATTTATTATTTTTTATTACTATTTATAACTGATTATTACTATTTATTCCTATTTATTACTATTTATTGCTAATTATTGCTAATTATTGCAAATTATTGCTAATTATTGAAAATTATTGAAAATTATTGCAAATTATTCCTATTTGTTACTATTTAATACTATTTATTACTAATTATTACTAATTATTACTATTTATTACTAATTATTACTATTTATTACTATTTATTACTATTTATTACTATTTATTATTAATTATTACCAATTATTACCAATTATTACTAATTATTACTAATTATTACTAATCATTAATAATTATTACTATTTATTACTATTTATTACTATTTATTGTTATTTATTGCTATTTATTGCTATTTATTATTATTTATTACTATTTATTATAATTTATTTCAATTTATTAAAAAAATTATAATTTTTTATAATTTTTTACAATTTATTAATATTTATACAAATTTTTACTAATTATTACAATTTATCAAATTGTATGTCAATTTAATACATTTTATTACTAATTATTTCTAATTATTACGATTTATTACTAATTATTACAATTTATTTCTAATTATTTCTAATTATTTCTATTTATTTCTAATTATTACTATTTATTAATATTTATTACTATTTATTACTATTTGTTACTATTTGTTGCTAATTGTTACCAATTACTACTAATTATTTCTAATTATTACTAATTATTACTAATTATTACCAATTACTACTAATTACTACTAATTATTACTAATTATTACTAATTATTACTAATTATTACTAATTATTACTAATTATTTCTAATTATTACTAATTATTACTATTTGTTACTATTTATTACTATTTATTACTATTCGTTGCTATTTATTATTATTTATTACTATTTGTTACTAATTATTAATAATTATTTCTAATTATTGCTAATTATTACTAATTATTGCTAATTATTACTAATTATTGATAATTATTACTAATTATTGCTAATTATTCCTAATTATTATTAATTATTCTTAATTATTCCTAATTATTCCTAATTATTAATATTTATTTCAATTTATTTCAACTTATTACAATTTATTACAATTTATTACAATTTATTAATAATTATTACAATTTATTTCTAATTGTTAAAAGTTATTACTAATTATTACTAGTTCTTAATAAATATTAAAATTTATTACTAATTATTAATAATTATTAAAATTTATTACTAATTATTAATAATTATTAAAATTTATTACTAATTTTTACAATTTATTTTAATTATTAATGTTAATTTATAATTATCAAAATTTATAACTAATTATTACTAATTATTACTATTTATTACTAATTATTACAATTTATTGCTAATTAACACTTTGAGATAACTATTAATGAAATTAAATTCTAAAAAACAAATATTTAATTCTAATTTAATTAATTTTATTCTAATTAAGAAAAAATTATAAATAATTTAAAATAAAATAAATTAACTGAACAATAAAAAAAATAGATAAATACCTTTAAAACTGAAGCTTTTGGAGTATTAAAGTCGCAAATAATAGTATGACTAGAAATTTTAAACTATGCAAAATATTTGAAAAAAATCTGTAGAGATAGGGAGAGAAGTTGAGTAAAGAGTGAAATGAGAGAAAACGAGCGAGGGTATATATAGGTTAGAGTATTTGCGATGGGTGGCCCGTCGCAAATACCTCTACCCGCATTTATTACAGTGGGCCGTTAAAAAAGTATTTTTGACGGGCCCCGTTGCAAATACCTCCTGCCAGAAAAGTATTTGCGACAGGGGAGGTATCTCATCACAAATATCCTTACTAGCGGTTTGGTGGGAAAAGAGCGCTAAACCTTTTGCGACTGGCTGTAAAACCCTGACGCAAATAAGGGTTATTTGCAATGGGGTAATCAGCCCATCGCAAATATCTATTTTCCCATAGTGATAAGGCCAGGTAAGGGAAGACAGGGAAACCGTTTACATGAGAACTTGAGAGAATGAAATAAGAACATGAGGAAATATCATAAAGCCATGAGAAGAGAGTTATCGTGATAATAATAACTTGAATCATATATTTAAAATGTTTCTACAACATTTAATTTAGACATTCATAAGCATATCACTATGGTCCATCCCCAAGGCCTCATAATGATTACCAAGGTTATTCACAAAGGTATCATAAAACTTGTCATCTCTAGAGATTAATTTCTTTACCCAATTCATTGGAGAGCTATCATAGTGCAATATTAATATGTCTTTATTCTCATGTGATCCACACATATCATAATCAAACATTTCATAAATAACCCAAATAGAATAAAATAAATGAGTTTCATATCAAAATCGCAACGTTTTAAAAAGTGATTAAAAACATGATCATCATGTCATTCATAACCCATGGAAAGGGAATGGGGTTTTATGTATGTCAATTCCGATATCAAATATATATTTTTTGCCTTTATGAATACCCCTGGAAATTAAATTGGTTTGGGTATTCACATAAAGAAAATAAGAGAATTTCTTGAGAAAAAAGAGAGAGATTTTGATACAAAAATTCTGCAGCATAACAGCTATGCAACATAGTTTTAGAGAACATTAAAAAGAGAGGGGACATGGGTCACCCATTCATAAAAGACTCATAATATAGTATAGGGACAAAATAAAATGGAAATAAGAACATGTTATGGAAACTTGAAAGACATACCACATAGAAGAGAACTTGAATGGAAAAAAGAGAAGTTGAGAATTCTCTTACCTTGAAGAGTAACTTCTAAAACTCAAGGATCGGGATGTTGAGGGCTTGGGGAAACTTTGGGAGGAATCCTTGGGAGGTAACACTATCAGATATTCGAGGGTAATGAATTTGGAATGAAAGAAAACAAAGGAATAGCTTGGTATTTATAGTAAAATAGGGGGAGTTTTTTATTAACTTTCAAGGAAACCTCATCGGTGATATTTTCAAAACCATGGGCTTTCGCATGGTATTTTCACATGGTTTTGGCCACTTGGGACACCTCATATAATATTTTATGATGTCATAAAACAAACTAAAAACTCAAAAACTATATTTTTACTGTTCACCGAAAAAAAAAATTTATAAAAATATCATAAATTCAACCCAACCTAATATCGATGTTCGGAATTCAAAAATAAAATATATTTTATAAAAATAATTTTCTAAATTTGTGAAATTTAATTTTTAAGTAAAAGCACTATTTACCTGAAAAATACTAATACATAACAAATAATTTCTAAAACAGTTATTTACTGATGCTATTATATAACATTACCATTCAAGATGCCTAAATTATATTTATACATACTTAAGTGAGGTCACTATTCCATTGGTCATATTAATATTCATAAGGGAAATATTACTATTCATAATTTACTATTCACTAAAAATTAAGTTGATCTAATAAGACTCTAAATTTATTATTGATCAAAATTGTATATGTCTATTTTTTGGAAATCATTTCACATTATTAATTATTTAAATTATAAGAAAATATTTTAAAATACTCTTTTTTTAAATATTCATCATTAATATGTATCTCCTAAGAAAAAACTAAAAATCCATCATATATTTATTTTGACATTTGAAATTCAAAAAAGAATGTTTATTTTACCATAATAATAAATAACAATTTTATTTATACAAAAAATTACACAAAGTGACTAAACCCTCATTACATATCCCCTTATAACACCTGCATATGACCTAAGCGTAAGGTATAAAATGGTTATAGAATCTTGGTGTGGCTCGGAAAAAATTTCTCAAGTGGTGATTTCTATTAACTTGAACTTCTCCCATAGGCGATTACGTTCAAGCTTAACATGTTGAAACTCAACTTGGGCTTGTTCCAGAGAAAATCCCAATGATGCTACCTCCTTCCCAAGATCTAATAGATGGGCTTCGTACAGCCTAAGTCTACTGGATGAGGCCATTGACTCTTCTTTCTACATTAATTATCAATTATCATTTCTATTTTTAAAAAAAATTATAACGTTAAAAATTATTATTATTTCCAATGGTCATATTCAACAATGGTCATATAACGGTCAAAACCCGATGGTCACATTTAATTTATAATTATATATTTTTTATTGATTATGACATAGTAAGACATACATTTTAAAAAAACAAAATATTATTCAAAAGTCTAGGTTGTTACAAGGTATTCTCTCTCTGCTATACTTTTCACACCCCTGCTACTATTCGGTAGCATCTGGCGTATAGGGAGGCATGATTGAGTTTCATGACCAACCCTTTTCATCCACATGAGAGAGTCCCGGATTGGGGGATGTTACAAAGTGGTATCAGAGAGAGGTTTTCTTTTCCTTTGATTTACTATTTTGGAAAGGAAGAATGGAGACTAGGATATTTGGGGACATGGTAATGAACTTGTGCATGGTAGTTGTTGACCCATGTACGGGGGAAATCCAAGAACACTAGGGTGGGATTGTTGTTTGTGATATGTTCTTATTATGGTTGATGTTATTTTACCTTGGGTGATTCACATTCTATGTGAGGTTATTGTTTTATGATGTTATTGTTTCTTGAGATTTGTACTCATGTCACCATATAGCATGAGATGACAATACATGAATCATAATAGGCACATAGGGGTATATTGACATGCATTGTTCATGATAGGGGCATATCGGTTTTTTCAAGTGATATATACTTGCATATTAAACTATGATATGGGAAATCTATTTCACTGGATAACTAAAATAAGTTGGCGTATCATGATAAAACACCTTAGAACCATGTTTAAGGAGACTAGGAGTTAGTGGTTTTCAATTGTAGTCACCTATTGAGGTTGAATTTGTTTCTAGATAATTCTATAATGTGTGTGTTTGTATTATAGAGAAATCACTACTATAAAAATGGCCTTTAACAGGGTTAGAAATGGCCTTTATTAGTGCTTGTAAAGTGATGACTATGTGAGAGACATTAAAATCCGTGAATTTTATCAGTATTGAAAAGGCACTGATAAATAGGTTATATATCAGTGCTTTTAAAACCACTTATTAAAGACTCGTTTATCATTTCTTTAATTTATCACCACTAAACGAACCCTTTATCAAGGATTTTAAAAGCATTGATAAAGGGCCATACTACAGTCTACTATTATAGCACACTGTAGTACCAAAAACACATCAGAAACACATCAGATATCAATAGAAACAAGTCCCAATACAGAATTTAAATGAAATGAAATTTCCAACACAAATACCATAAAAAACACTATATTATAGACATTTGATACATTTTTTTTATAAAATTACATAAATAAAAATTATTACATAAATTAAAAACAATCATAACTATCAATGTTACCATAATTTCAACTGGATTCCTTTGTCGAATTGTCAACATTGCATGAGTAGTTTCGAACAAACCACCTCATCTCAAAAAAAAGAATCCACCTATATAAAAAACAATTATTATGAGTAATACTGAAAAGAAATAAATTAAACATAAATATTAAATAAAACATTAATTATATGGAAAATTGTTTTAATATTAAAACATCAAGATTACCTCTTTGATTGAGTAGTGTAGGGAACTTGGATGAAAGTGATAAATATCAACACTACAGGAGTGAAAGGTTTTGTGAGAGAAGAAGTCTGTGTAAGTTTTTGTGTGGAAAGGGATGGAATATGGAAGGAGTACCCAAACTCAAACAAAATAATCCACCTATATAAGGAAACAATTATTATCTGAGTAGTACAAAAATAAATAAATTAAATATAGATATGAAACAATGCATTAATTTTATGGACAATGATTCTACTATTCAAACATCAAAATTATCTCTATAATTGAGTAAAGGAAGCATTTTTTCTATTCCTAAAAAGGCAGTGGAGGTAACTTGAAAGTAAGTGATAAATGCACCATTGTAGGTGTGAAAAGGTTTTAAAGGATAAAGAGTATGAAGGTTAGACAGAGAACCAAAACTCGAACAAAAGAATCCATCTGTATTGGAAAACAATTATTATGCGATTAATACTAAAAATAAATAAATAAAATAAACATATAAAACAATACATTAATTCTACATATAATGATTTTATTGTGTAAACATCAAGATTACCTCTGTAATTGAGAAGAGGCAGCATCATTTCTCTTCCTGCAAAGTCAGTGGGGGTAACTTGAAATAAAGTGATAAATGCACCACTTCAGGGGTGAAAATGTTTTAAGGGAGAAAGAGCTTGAAAGTTGAAAAGAAAACCCAAACTCAAACAAAATAGTCCACCTATATAAGAAAAAAATTATTATTTGATTAATACTAAAAATAAATAAATTAAATATAAATTTGAAAAAATATATTATTCTATAGACAGTGATTTTACTATGAAAACATCAATATTACCTCTATGATTGAGCAAACAAAATTTTGTTTCTATTCTTGAAAAGGCATGACACATGGAAATAAATATTCTAAAATAAACGAACTCTACAAGAAATAATGAAAATTAAATCAACATTCCATTATATAATTTTTTGGTAAAATAGAGAAAGTATATCGTAACATTACCTTTTCATCTATCCAAAGGGTTTCCTTCATTATAGTTTGTTCTTTTGAGGGATTGGTAACATAATCATGTTCATAAGACATTGTCTACATGAGTAGTCAAACATTTAATTTATATTATGTTAATACAGTAGAGAACATAAATATTATGAGAAAAAAATAATATATTAATAAACAATTTTACCTTCTCATTGAACTCTATTTTTTTAAAGGTTTCAAGGATTTGGTTCCTCTTTCAAGAATTAAAATCCACTATTAGTGGTACCCACTAACATAAAAAAACATTTTCTATATTGGGACTAACATGAACTAATTGTGATGTCCTAATGAAAGTTTAATCCTTGATTAAATTTTCATCTAACTCAAAAAAAAATTATCCACCACCGGGACAATCGAAAAATTCTTGATTGTTAGATCAAATACATAAAATATTTTCACTTCTTGTGATACCATTATGAACAGCTCATCTTTTTTCCTTCTATACTAAAATTTACCTTCAAAAGGCCCATTTAATCAACTTTACTCCATTAATATTTTCAACCCATTTTCAATGAAAAATAGGAATTTAAATGATGTATAATCCAACTCATATATCTGTTTGACAATTCCAAAATATGATATATGTAAATAAATTTGATTTCTATCCTTGGAACCAGATATGTGCATCACTTTATCCATAATCATAACACCATAGTTTTTCATTTTACTGTAGTCATCATGTTATATTTTATAGAATGTATAACCATTGATTACATACCGAGTGCAAGATATAACATTTTCATTCAGTCCTCTGGATAGCCATTGAAATTATTCAAAAATTGAATTCAGATTTTCAGCTAACTCCTTATAAATTTTATCTCAGAACCATCCAATAAACTATTGATTATCTGTATATGACATCCATATTTCATCCCTTGATGGATTCAAATCTCTAATAATTTATTTTTGGGATTCAATTTATGGATCAACATCTTCACTATTATGTAATATGTAAAGATTTTCTTGCTTCTGCTCTGTCAAGGTAAGCGTAACAACATCTCTTCTAAAAATCCCTTTATTCAAAAGGAATTATCTTTAATGAGACATTAGGAGACCGATTCTTTATACATAATATAGGTAATTGGTACAAAATTCAAAATCTTCTTCAATAATATATCATTTTTCAATACAACCTTATGTCTGAATTTGATTCTTGACATACCCTTTCAAAATATTCATATATCGTTCAGTAGGGTATATCCATATGTAATGGACAAGACAATATATTTGAACCACTCTAACCAACTAAACCATCAGGTGAACCATTATATCAAATAATTGTGGTGGGATGAACATTTCTAATTCACATAATATAATTGAAACCTTTTTATTCATGATGGGAAACTTCACTGGGTCTACAAATTCACCACATATGTCTTTGAAAGAGATGAAAGTTCTTGTTAATTTATGTCATACATTTTGAGGTAGAATTCATCGAAAAGTAACATGCATTAAATATTTCATCAAAACATGAAATTTGTGTTATTTTAGTCATTTTATCATCAAATTATTCATTGATCTGGCATTCTTGATATTTGACGAATACCCTTGTAGAAATTTTACACTCATATGGAAAAGTAAAAATTATAATTTTTCTTGTCTGGATAGAGTGTAAGATGATGGAGGAAGAAAATTCTACCTTTTACCCTTCACCATTGCCAACTCTTCCCTTATCTCAATTTCAGTCATGTCTAACCCAACCTTGATTCCATCATTTATTTTTTCAGGAACATTTAGTAATGTGCTAATAACTCTATCAAATATATTTTTTATACATGCATGACATCAAGGAAATGCATAAAAAAATAATTCCAAAACTCTAATTCTAAGAAAATTTATCTCTTCTTCCAAACTAATTTTTTATGGTTTTTTGAAAATGGTTTATCAAAAATAGTGCCAATATTTTTAACTTTTTTGTAAAGATTCCCACCCATTTCTGGAGACGGTGTCGTACCTTGTTCAATATTCCCATTGAATGTTGTTCTATAGGATCAATATTTATGTTTTCATGGTAAAAAATTTGATGTCCTAAAAACACAGTCTTTGAAGAATATTTCAACTAAATAGAGTATGTGTGCTTTTCAAAAATGGGACACCCCAACATACCATTAATGTTATAGCTTGATAAATTTCCATAATGGGAGAAGTCATTTATAATTCCATACAACATGGCCCTCAATGTGAATTATTCACTTATATGAGCATCATACATTATAATACTTTTATCCCACATCAATTTCAGATCTTTGATCAATGGTTCCAAATAGTCGTCAATATCATTACTGAGTTGCTTTGGTCCAGATATATGTAGAGACAATATAACGTATTTGTGCTTCATTAATAACCATGGTGTCAAGTTATAATTTACCAACATGAAGGGCCATGTACTTTTAGTACTGTTTTGTATACCAAATGGATTTATTCCATCTGTAGATAACGTAAGATGAGGGTTTCTCAGCTCATCTCAAAATTTAGGAATCTTGTAATCAATTTTCTTCCACTAAGAAGAATCTTCTGGATGATGTAGGTTCCCATATTTAATTATTGTATATTCATTCCATGTTAATTGTCTTAAAATTTCCTGAAATCCTTATAGTCTTCTATACTGTGGAATGACAGTAAAGTATTGTACACATTTAGAAGGACTTGGTTCATTTTTATTATATCTTTGTGAGCCACACTTAGGGAATTTGATGAGTGATTCATGCACCTTGATAAAAATCATGAAATCATTAGGAAAATCATGTATTTTTTTAGAGGTCATGCCCATTGAATGTAACATTCTTTTAGAATAATATGTTCACCATGGTAGTTTATTTTATTTTGGTAACATATCTTTCATAAGACCAAGTAGTTCTGTAAAGATGGTGTCACTCCATCCATTTACAACTTTCAAATTATATAACTGAAATACAACTTACAATGTTTTGTATTTAGTACAACTAGTATACAATGGTTTCTTGGAAAATCTATTTAACTTTTCAAACATCTTTTGACAATCATGAATGTCATCTTCAATTTCCATTTTCATTTCTTTCAAGTGATCTCCATTATATTTTACAAAGTTATTCATATCAAATGATTCATAAACCGTAGTATCATCCAAATCGATGTCCAAATTTAGATTTCTCCAATGTTTAGTCTCAAATTTATAGCTTTGATCTATTCGGTGATAAATAAAATGTTCTTCCAACTCTTGTGAAAAAAAATTTCTTTAACAACAACAATGTAAATACGAGCAGAGGATTTGAGAAGGGTCATATGCATGCTCTCTTGCAAACCTAATGAACTCTTTAACTTCATCTTCATATTAGTTTTTCAAATTATTAGTGTTTATCCATTTTTTATTCATATCCATGCTATTGGTTCATAAAATATTGATTTTATATAATATATAAATAAATACACATAATATATTCATTATCAAATGTCAAAGTTATAGACAATTCTAATAAGGGAAATATGGATCATTTATACTAGAATATCTGAGGGCCTAGATATTCCAAATCCAATAATAAGGACTGTTATAATTTTAAAAAAATATTGGTAGATAACAACAGATAATAAATGATATAATCACTAAACATTATAGGTGTAAACTGGAAGATGGATAGTGTAATGACCCTAGCCTGAATTACCCAACAACACCAGGCTAGATCATCATATGACCTATAACACACATCAAAGTCACTAAAGGATGGTTTAAACTTTGGGTGTAAAAACCATAAATGGTATATGGTCCTCCCCCCAAATAGAAACAATTAGTACCATAGGTCTAACAAAATTCTATCATGACCCTTGGGGTCAAAGGACATGCAGACCCGAAATCATTATTACCCAATATAGGCATACATGTTAGAAAAACAAATATAGAAATAAATGATGCAATAGATATATAGACACACATACATTTCACGCCAATATAGAAAATCACTCACTTATACTCTATAAGAAACATCAAATATAAAAAAATTTGATATTCAAACACAACATGAACTAAAGGCACCGTAATCATTCAAAAAGTGAAGGCTTGATGTGATAAAACTTCATGTGATTAACTGGGGATAGCCCCTTTGAATCTAATCCATAAGAAAACTAAGGACCATAGTGAATTCTAAGATAAAATAGATCATATGATACATATAACCAATAGAGGAACATACATCACTCCACTAACTTTGTTCCTGAAAAATAGCTTCTAAAGTTGCATGTCCACTGAGGTGTCCATGAAAGGTGTCAGCATATATATAATCATTAGAATACCACCAATGTGCCTCAAATCAGTATTCAATAAAAAATAATATACATGAAAATTTATACACATTTATATACATATATGAAAAAATTATTTAGTAAGAAGATATAAAACATAGCAGTAAAACGACAATGAATAAATCCAAGGTTTAGTGTCGGATATAAAAAATGGATCATACATCGTTAGTCAATAAAAACCACGAACCACAAATTGTTCCCTAAACAATAGATCAAAAACAAATCGAAATCAATGGATTATAAAAAATGTATCATAAACAAATTGTAGAAAAAGAAATCAAAAATGAAACCAAAAATACACAAATAAAATTGGAATTCCAACCTCATTAGGTTGAAGAAAATGTGAGACCCTCTTCAAATTTCCAATGTGTTGTTTGGAGGTAGTTGATTGGTGTGATTTGACCTTTGATTCACTGAGGAGAAATGATGGTAGTGGGTTCCTTCCACAGAAAGATTTTATATTGTGATAGGTTTGCAAATGGATAGGGTTTTTAAAATAGATCATGACACTATTATCAGCACTTACCATTAAGTACTGATAAATGTTCATTTTATCAGTGCTTTTTTTAGTGCTGATAAATCATCTTCTTTATTAGTGCAAAAAAGTCACTGATAAAGATTCTTTTATCAGTGCTTATTACTAAAGTGAATTTATAGTTATTTATTTATAATTATAGAAATATTTTTTAAAAATATTTTTTATATCATTATATATATTTATTTGATTATAAATATATATATATATATAATAGATATATATAAATATAAATATATTCATTAAATTCATTATTTAAGTGAATTTATTATAAATTTAATAATTATTTAAATAAACATAATTATTTATTTATACTTATATAAATACTTTTAAAAGATTATTTATTTATTTATAATTATAAATAAACAATTGTATAAATATATTGAATGTACATTTATAAAAATAATTATTTATTAATATATTTATTTATAAACATTTTTTTACAAATATATTTTTAACATTATTATTGAATATCTAATTTTGAGTGCATGCATATATATACAAAATGAGTGAAATTAAATAGATTAAGGACATAGGTACACATTAACAATATTTAAAAAATGGATAACTTCTTTGTGTATGCATATTGTATATAAAAATGCATTAATTACATATATTTGAAATTAATATAACACACATTTGTTCTATATTTAATTGAAAATTCAAATGAAATTCAATTATATGTCGAGTACTATGCAATTAATCAATATTTTTAATTCATATTAATTTTTAATTATATACCATTATTTAATAAATATATGAAAAATTAATGTAAAGCACATAAATATTTTGTAATATATGAATCATTTTTAAATACATTAATATATATCTAAGTTCTTAATATATACAAATTAATAACACTAATTATCATAATTATCTAATTAATAAAATTTGTAATATTTTTTTTAATAAACACATTTTTTATTTAATTATTTTATTTTATCAGCGCTAAAAATGCTTTAATAAAAGAAATATTTATCAATGCTAAACATAAAGTGATGATAAGGAAAACAATTTATTTATGCTAAAAATAAAACGATGATAAAGGTTACCCTTTATCAACAATAAAAATAAATCATTGCTAAATGATACCTTTTATGATCGCTAAAAATAAAGCACTGATAAAGGTTTCCTTTATCGATGCTAAAATAAAAGTGCTGATAAAAGGTTAAATTTATCGTCACTTTCTTTAGAACTCATAAATATGCCATTTATTAGTGTTTTCTTCTAGTGTTGATAAATAATAGTGCTATTAAAGGCCTATTTTGTAATAGTTAATGCCTCCTCATCATCTTCGACTTGAGCATCATGAGAGTTGAAGTTAGAATGCTACTAAAACTATTGAACCAGATATTCCTATAGTTCCTAATGATTAGATGGATGTTCAGCCTTGATACAACTTCATGAGGGTAATAAGATCCATATAAAGTAAGATTGTTCATAAAACTTCTTCAACATCTGAGCTAACAATAATATTTGAGCTACAGCATCTGAAATTTTTTTTTGGGAAGGAGGAACCAAAGAAGTTGAGTTCTGGATTGAGTCAGTCCATAAAATCTGTAAGAATATTGAGAAACTCGTGGATAGAAGGGTGAATTTTTCTACACATATGATTCATGGACCTATTAACATTTGGTGGGATATTCTATAGGAAGCTGGATAAAAGGATGATCTTTCATGGAAGGACTTAGAGATGAATTTCTTGATCCATTTCAATCATGAGAGTTTGAGGGATGATAAATCTTATGAGTTCGTGGATCTAACAAGGGAGGTCATGTCATTGATGGACTATGATGGATGTTTCACCATCCTACAAAGCATTACACCATCTTTGGAAGCTGATGAGCTCTGTAGGGAGAGACATTTTCAGTATGGTATTTTTGGTGATATCAGGTTATAGGTAAATGTTTTTCACTTGAGCGTATTTGAGGATGTGATGAACCATACATTCATCATGGAATGAAATTTAAGCGAGTCCTAGATCAACAACCATGTTTTTTCAACTGGGTGATCTAGGATCACTTATTCTAGTAGAAAGAAGCACTTCTATGATAGTTTCCT
The DNA here is from genome assembly GCA_963277665.1 of Viscum album. Lineage (NCBI taxonomy): Eukaryota > Viridiplantae > Streptophyta > Magnoliopsida > Santalales > Viscaceae > Viscum > Viscum album. The sequence goes on from OY728164.1 coordinate 198,908,054, forward strand.
CCAAGGTAGTAGTGGACAGAGCAGTCAGGGTAGTGGACAATCCTCTCAAGACTGTGTTCTGTTCTAGTGATATCAATGTGGAACATTTGGTCATAAATTCCCATAGTGTTTGTACCCTATAATCAAGTGTTGTATTTTTGGCATAATGGGACATATTTAGAGGTTCGGTATGAAATTTACACAATAGAACAGTAGCAGGTGATTAGTACAATCACCTGATTCAGGAAGGGGTTTAGCTACCCCTTAGCTGGCTAGTAGCTAGAGTTCCACTGGTGGTTTAGGCCAAGATAGGGGACATTGTACCTTAGTGAATGAGAAGCAGTACCAGACAAGGGAAATAACTCGGGGTAGTTATATTGGATCCCATTGAAGAGTGACAAGTCAACATCATGTTATGTAGACTACTCTGGCTATCGTGGATGAAGGACCATCTACCATCAGAGGTACAATTCTTTTTTTGGGACCACTTTGTGTATTAATATTGTATTTGTTGTCAAAAGTTGTTAATACTGGTCAAAATGAAGAAGGATATGAAAAATTACTAAAAAGTTAATTGATATTGGATCAAGTGAGGTTTCCTGGAGAATTGTTATGGAATCATAGCATTGGATGTCATACTTGAGAAATTCTTTAAGAAGATCAAATCAGACGATGATTTGCTAATTTTTATTTCACATATATAATAAGTTAAGAGAACTTTTGATGCAAGCCTTATGAAGTAAAGGAGGGGTAAAGATGCTTCCAGTCATATACAGTTTTGATTGGAAGGAAAGATACTGGTGGAAGACAGGAAAGTTATAATACTTTCCATGGAAAATTGGAAGATGCTAAAGTTGTTCAATCAAAGGATACATATCCTGATAGTGGATTATGTGATGAAAGATAAATAATGGTTATGGGATGTGGTGAAGAGAGCAATGAAAAAGGAATGGACAATCTGCATGCAAGATTTATTTTTGTGCGCAAGATTGAAGGGAGTTTGGAATCTTGCATACAAAGCAGGATTCGAGGTCCAAACTTCGAAAAATGGAAAAGACCTGAAGTGCATGAAATATTTAAAGAAGTTCAAAAAATATGAGGTTGTACAAAAAGATACTTATGCCCCTAATGAGACATCAAATGGGTTTTTTAATGAAAGGCATGATTTGAGGTCCAAACTTCAAAAAAATTCAAAGGCATGAAGTGCACGAAAGATTCAAAGAAGTGCACGAAAGATGAGGTTGGTGCGAAAGAGACTTATGTGCCCAATGCAACATCAAAAGTGGTTTTTCATGACACGTGACTTACATTCACAATGCAATGTCAAATGGGGTTTTGTGCGACATTTCAGGATCTTGCGTGACACATCGTGGTTTTTGTGCATAGGGGTCAATGAGGTCTTTAAATAATAGGTGACCCCCTCACACTGTGTGATCTCAACCCTTAGAAGAAATAGGAGATCTTAAGTTCATAATAAATATACAAAAAAGGAGTTGTGAGAAATAATTTAGAGTTGTGTGCAAGAAAGTATAGTTGTGTGCGAGAAGAGAGTTGCGCGCAAGATAGAAGTTTCACGCAAGAGGTCTTTAGTGACAAAAGTTGAATGTTTCGCGCAAGTCATTAATGTTTCACGCAAGTCACCAAAAATGGGTTGTGCGAAATATTGGGGTCTCGCAGGCCTTTGACAGGTGCATAACACTCTCGATGTGACTTTGTGAAGAAGAAAGTACCATGAATCATTCGGTATCATGAAGAGAAGTAGAACTGTACTCACACGACTGGTGTTTAACACTCTTATTGTGCTTTGTAAAGTGAAGAAGAACTACATGTGCAAATGAATTCATATCTACACAAAGGAAGAGTTAGTATACTGATACACTCCTTTGTTGGTATTGAGAATTGAAGAAAGATATTAAGATGCTATAGTACTATTCCTTATTATAGTGTGTCAAAGAGAAATAAGAGAACCATAAGAAGAACAGAGTATGCCCAACTGAAGGCTGAAAATTATTTAGGGTAGTTTGATTCAGATGATGCCATGTGAACTGATCTTCACTGCCTAAAAAGTCACATTGTTTTATGTGATTCTTTCCAAGAATAGAGAATAATTTTTAGTGTAGTTGGTTGTTTCACTAAGAAGAAGAAAGAAGAATTCTAGTGCAGTTGGTATTGCAGTAGAGAAGAAGACAAAGTAAGAAGAAAAAATTACTTGCCTACTCCTTTTCAAGTAATCAAGTGAAGGGAACTAAATAATATCAATAGAAAATCCTACATTTTAAAAAATTAATAAGGTTGTCTGAATAGGAAGTATAAAGAACTAGCTAGAGGCTGCAAGTTGGACTCGGCTACCACCAATCCAGGGTAGAGGATTGTTTCTCACCCCCTCCAAAGTGTAGGGACTCACACTGGCTATAGTATTTTTTTCTTAGCCACTCCATTGTAAAATAATATGACATTATAGTGGATAATCCATGAACTAGTCATCCTCACGCATGGAAAGGATGTAGCTTCTCTTATTGAGTGGTGAACCTTGTAAAAATATCATGTGCATATTTTTAATTCTTTCATATTATTGCATGTGATAAGGAAGATAGAATAAGAGAATCAAGATCCTAACAGGTCAATAGGTATAGGTATAAAAAGAATAAATTGGTTTAAAAATTCCCCAACACTGATTCACCCCCCCCCCCTCTCAGTGTTAGGCATATCCCAAACTGGTCCTCTCACTTTTATCATCTACCTTATCTTGTGTTCTGTTGGATACAGGAGCATCAAATTATTTTATATCTTATCTTTTTGAAACTTATTTGGACTTGGATGTGGAAATCTTGGATGGATTTTTTAACATCAACACACCATTGGGAATGTAGTCAGAGAATATCAAATGTTTCGAGTCATGTTTTATAGGTCCGCTGACACTCCACCCTATGAGTTGACACATCCTAATAATTTCACATTATTTATCTAAAAACCACATTCAGTTTTATTTTTTTAAATTTGATGCTCTCTCAATGTAATCAATAAAATTTTAAGATGTTTAGCAGGATCGGGTATTGACTGGTAGTACACTAATATATCATTGATAAAACCACCATAAACTAGTCCGGAAAAGGCTGAAAGATCTTATTCATTAAGTCCATGAATATCGCCAGTGCGTTAATCAACCCAAATGGAATCACTACGAATTCATACAAGCCATAACTACTTCTAAAAGAATTCTAAGGTATGTATGTTGGTATCACCCTTAATTGGTGGTAACCAGATCTCAAATAAATCTTGTTGAATATCTTATCACCTATCAACTAATCAGAAATATCATCAATGTGTGGTAGATGATATCTATTCTTGATCATCATATGGTTTAACCTCTTATAATCCAAACACAAGCACAAATACCCATAAAACTTCCTAGAGTAGAGAACTGAAGAACCTCAAGGAGATGTTTTAAAATGTATGAAGCATTTAGATTCTAGATCTTCTGATGGGGCTTTAAACTCTCGAATCTCTATCAGTACCATTCTATAAGGTGGTATATAGATTAGATCTTCTCCCAGCTCCAACTCGATCATGAACTATATCTATCACTTCTTAGGTAGGCCATATAAATCATCATAAAAACGTCCTAAAAATGGTTTACCACGAGATGAAAGGAATCCCACAACATTCCACCATTATCTATAGAATTACTGGATATTTGAGCCATGAGACAATAACATATTCACTAAATTGGTCTTGCATGACCAGCCTAAAGATCCCACTCACCCTGGTTAGAATAACAACCTTCTTATAGGGATAAAACGTTAACAATCCACCTATAATTGTCGATGTTATCCTATTATAGTACTAACCAATCTATACCAACAATCAACTTGAAGCCTGTTATTTCCATCATGAATGATTCTTAAAAGAAACTATAACCATAAATCTCTAGAGAAAACATAGTGAATCATTTGATATTCTCTAACCACATTCCCAATGGTGTTTCTATGGTCAAAATACCATCTAATATTTCCACATCCAAGTCCAAACCATTTTCAAAAAGAGAAGATATAAAATAATTTGATGCTCTTGTATCAAACAAAACACAAGATAAGGTTGATGATACAATAAATGTACCTCTGATGGTAGATGTTCCTTCATCCACGATAGCTGGAGTAGTCTGCATAGCGTGAAGTTGACTTGTCACTATTTATTAGGATTTTCTGGTTTCTTATGGGTCTAGGTAGATGATACCACAGAAGTCAAATTACCCCACTCATGATATGTAGTTAGTAGTAGTGGTACATGCCTTGATATGTTAGAGACACTATATCATGGGTTAGAGGTTTTGGGTATATGCATACCATAAGATCCTCAGGTACATCTTTTCTTAGTGAGACATGAACCTTCAATAGAGGATGTGGGTTGAGTATCTGCAGTTTTTCAATCTTTAATTAGATTATAATCTAAGAAATGGTAACACAATTTTAGAAACATTGCAGAAAAATACACAGATAGAGGTGATATAGGATTCTTGTGATGAGTGGAGGATAATGGTCCTTTTTGAAGACATGCATCTGGATGTTCAAGAGTCTTAGGGATAGGTAGATATGACTTTGATATCAGTTATACTAGTTCTTTTGGATTGGATTAAGGTGAATAAGTTGTATAGTATGGATGGATTAGTATTGAAAGAAAAATTATATGGTGGGGAGTTACCATTAAGATGGTCTCTCGGTAGCGACAATTCACTTTTTTTAGGTTGAGTGTGGGTTCTTATGGGCTAATATGAGGAGCTAATAAGGGAGTTTCATGATTCTAGATAGGTGGTGCATCCTGTTTTAAAAAATATGTATCTTGATATCCATGGACAGTACTAGTTGTCAGTAATGAAGAAGGAGGCATTAAGATTCATGGGCAGATACTTCACTTTTCCATAGGTGAAAGTCTAGAATCAAATGCCAACATGGTTTTTGCAGACTTTTTCTAATATTGAGTGGAAATTGGATGAATTCAAAATGTATTTTTTTATAGGATTATCCAGTATAACCTATAAGAATGATTCTCTATAGGTTGTTATGGATTTAATGAATAAGGTATCCCACTTCATACCTACCAGGGAAACCTACATGGTTGATGATCTGGGTAGTCTTTACATGTGTATGGTTTTTTGGTTGAATAGTGTTCCAAGGATTTTCATTTTAGATAAAGATCCTTATTTAACATCATTTTTCTAGCAGGGTCTTCCAAAGGATCTATAATCATGGTTTCTTTTAAGTACATCCTACTGTCCCTAGACTGATGGTCAATCTAAGCAGACTATTCATGTTTTGGAGGATATGTTAGGAGTCTTTGTTTTGTTTTTTTATAGTTCATGGGAGAAACATATGGAACTCATGGATTTTTCATATAATAATAGATTCCATGAATCAATCCAAATGGTAAATTTTGAGACCTTTTATGGCAGGTTATGTCATTCAAATTTTTGTTAGCTAGAGGCATGTGATTCAGCACTTGTTGGGTCTAGTCTCATGCATGAGACATCTAAGAGGCTTTAGTTGATCAGACAATGTTTGGTGACCATTCGTAGTAGGAAGAAATCGTATGATGACCATCAAAGATAACCTCTATAACTCAAGGGTAGTTTCATTTTTTCTTTCGGGTGTCACCTAGGTTTGGGAAATTTCAAGTTAGGAAATAGGTAAAGTTACCACCTAGGATTATCGGGCCATTTGAAATAGTGTTAAGGGTCGGTCAATTGGAATAACATTTAGCACTTCCAAAATGCTATGCGGACATGCATGATGTGTTCCACGTGTCCTAGCTAAAGAGATATCATCTAGACCCTTCCCATTTGAAACATGTTTTCAAATTAAAACATTGTTCTGATGCCTCCTTTGAGGAGTATCTGATATGGGTTGTGGATTATAGTGAGAAATATCTTTGGGGTGGGACTATACCATTGGTTCTAGTGAATTCGTAGCATGGGATAGTTTAGGAGGAGACATGTGAAAGGGAGTCTGATACGTGAACAGAGTGTCCAGACATGTTCACTAATACCCCGCAGCGAATCTTAAATCAGATTGGAGATGAGATTTTATATGGTGGGGAGGTGGTAAGATTTTGTTTTTTTCTAGGAATGTCCCTCTTAGAGTTTTTCATTTAAGCCTTGGTGGCTGAGTCTTGTTTAGATACAGACTAACTTTGTTGGGAAAAATGGCCTAAAGTTCAAGGATTTATGCTTATTTTAATTAATGGAGTCTAGGTACAAATGGGTTAAGTGTTAACACGATTTCTTGGTAAGTTGAAAATCATTAAAGGGGGTTCGGGTTATTTAAAGAGAAAAAGGGTGGAAAACATTTGTAGAACATTTATATTTCCAATAATTATTTTGTACATCAGGTAATGGTTTGGGTTTTTTAATAAAGTAATCTGAGGTGATGTTTTTTTGGAGTTTTCCAATAAAAATATTTATGCTACTTGTAACCACATTACACGCTATGTAATTACCTAACCTATTGTTTTAAACATATTGTGAAGTTTAATTTCATTTAATTCACCACTGATCCAATCCTTTCGACCAAGGGAGATCCTCCATTAAATTTTTGAGTTCCAACTTTCCTTCAAGATTTCATGTTTGTGTGATCAATCCCTGGTAATCCTTTTTGGTTAGGTTTTTCCCTTATCACCTTTCTTGGTCAAACTATTGTGGTGAAATCCTTTTACCTATTAAATTTTTGGGGTTCATCTTGATCAGTTTTGATCTAGTAACCTCTTTGATATCATTTGAACTTTATTCCTTATTGTAATTTTCCATTTTAATAATTTTTGAATCATTAGTTAAAGGTAGGGGGTTTAAATCTTAACCTTATGGTTTGATAATTTCCATGTGTATGTAATATTATGATAGCGGCAATAGAACATGTGACTAAATCAATTAAATAAATTAAGGGGATTATTCCTTGAGTTTATTTGGTTTCAATTCGATTCTAACCATTCTTATGGATACTCATTGGGTGAGTGAACCTTGAAATTAATTGAATTGGCTAATGGCTTAAAGTGTGTTACCATGACATGAAACCTTAGGTGATGGATTGATATAGAATCCAAAAGTTGTGAATTATTTCGTTTTCTATACCTATTTTATTAATTTTGATTTAAATTTAAAGTGTTATATAAAAGATAAATGGTGATTCTCATAATTAACCATTTATATTTATGATGTGATAGTGTGATATCCATGTTCTTTGAAAGGACTTGTGTTTCTTGCTCAAGTGCTTATATATCGGGATAGCCCCTACCACATTCACACTTATATGTTGAAATGATGATATTGAGAAGTCTCGAACCATTCCCTTGACATAATGCTTATAGGGAGCATTCTATGACCTATCACATGATGTAATGCTTATAGCGATTTGACCTAGATGTTATAATGCTTATAAGTCTTTGACCTATATTTTTGTGACTATACCATGGTTGTATGGTTGTGGTTGGCATGGTCATAATACATGCATAGAGATATTCATAAATAGCTATAAAGTAGGTTATTTTACCTTGTTTATATGTTTTTGGATGGCACGTTTGTATGACATGCTTAGATATATTCTCTCATAGAGCTGGATCATGTTGTTGTTGTATTTTATTAATTGTTGAATTAATTAATACACATATTTATCACCATATTTCATACACTTAATTTAAAACTCATTAGTTTAGACATGGTGGTTACAACCTACTGATTTGTACTCACACCCTATTCTACCCAAAGTTTCGTACCCAAGAAGATTACATGGATGTAGGTTTGGACAAGGGAAATGGACCTTGCAGTTGATCACCTTCTTGTTGGATGGGATGGAGTTTGGAGGTGGGAGTAAGGTGGGGTTCATGACATAGAAATTTTCAGTATTTCTTTTATTATTCTAGTATTATACTTGTATTTATTTTTTAATTAAATTTAGTTACGTTCCAGCACGTCATTACATTATTCTTTATTATTTATTGGATTATTCAGTTCGCTTTATTTGTTATCTTCCACTATGTTTATACTTTGATTTATTTAATTTATATAATTAAATTATTATGCTATGAAACTTAATACTTCATTTTATAGTATACTCAATATAATTTCCACACCCCATATACTGGTCATTATCCTCTGGTGTTTGGGGAGGCATGCTTGATATCTCATTCTCAACACTTTTCTGCCACGTGACAGAGTGCTGAATTAGGGGATGTTAAATTCGATTTCATAAATAAATGTTTGAAACTTATCTATAAAAAATATAAGTTTAATATAAATGTATTAAATAACCATACTCATATGTATCATACCATATATGATTTACTTCTGAACATTTATTACCCTTTTATTAACAATTCCTTATCAAAATCACATTTTGGGTAATAACTGTTTCGTTTTTCATGTATGATTTGGTATGGTATTATCAGTAATTTTAATTTAATCATGGGTAGATAATATCAATAATGTTAAAAATGATATAAATATCATATATATTTAGTATATATATATTTATAGTAATCCATAAAAGTTAGATATGTAAAATAAAATACATCATTTATAGAGACAGTAGGTTGTATGTATGCATGAACATTATTTCTATTTTTTAATGGATGAAAAAAATAATGGTAAATAATAATTAAACATTAAATAATAATTATAATTTCATATATATATCATATATTCATTAAATTTATCCTTATTACCTTCCATGCAAAATGTTAGTGAAAAATGAATCGTATCGCTTCACAAGGCGGTAGTCTGCCGTACACATGAGTGACTTTATTGTATCCCCAATGGAATAGAAATTAAAAAAAATATATTTGAAATAATTACTATAAAAGTATAATTATATCATAAATAACATATAAAAATATTAAATCTATCATTCTAGTCTTTAGAGGTGGTGATAGAAAATTAATAACATCAGTTTGTGATGTGATAGTTCGTCAAACACACGATCGACAGTTTTTCCCATTTGAGGGGAGAGGAGATGGATATAGGTAATTCAATTAACATAATATAATATAATTATATTTTATATATTTATATGATTTAATATAAGTTTAAGAATATTTTAAGTAGTTATATGAATAAATAAAATGAAAACACGAGTTTAAAGACTAAACCTCTTCTTGAGAGGCCCTCTTTAAGTTTACACCTAAAGCATGTTCCGTTGAATTACTAATAAAAATAATTCCAATATGATGTGGGGATTTAATTAAGGAATATATTTGGTTATTTATTGGATGAACCAAAGTGTTTGGGAAGTGTGAAGATGAGAGGAGAGGGGTGACCTTTTATAAGTGGGAGAGAGGACACACATGGAATTTTTGAAAAGAATAAACTGTACACATGTTTTTCACATTCAGAAAGGATAAAAAATGAGTTATTATAGAACCTTATAGGTTATAATTTCAAAATATATCCCCAAAATTTGTTTTTGAACATTTTATATATCATTTTATCCCTTATATGTTTAGTTTAACCCCTTGGTAAACTTGTTCTAACCTTAAACGCAATAAATAATTTTTACAATTTTACTATTAATTTTGGCCAAAAATTAATTTGACCTTATTATATTATATTAATTATTAAGATTCCAAATATTTAGTCTAGTTTTTAAAATTCCCTTCACATAATTGGAAAAATATATTTTAAAACTAAACCGGCAGATGCACTGGTAAAGCGGTTTTCGAAAGATAAAATGTTAAAAAGTATAAAAAGTTTGAATATAAAATTTAAATTAAAAATTGATTAAAATTACCCAAATTGGGGTAATAGATGTTAAATTTAATTAAAATTACTTTTAAAACCATAATAAAATAAATTGTATCTTTTAAATTCATTGAATTAAATAGTCGTTTTTTAATAAAAATCGACACTTTTTACTATTCACTGAAAATATTATATTTTCAGAAAATTCTAAAAAATTCACTCCAAGATAATTTCAACATGATGATTTAAAAAACTAAGTTAATTTTTTAAAAATAAATTTCCTAAAATTGGAAAAATTTAATTTTAAAATAAGTGTTCAAAAGCTGATAAAACTGCATTTCAGAAAAAATGTAATTTTAAAGTGTAAAATAAGATTTATTCTTATCTCATGTCTAGAAAACACATAAGATGGATTTTAAAATTTTTATTGAATATATAATATATAAATTTCATTAAAACAATTAACCAAAATTTATTTATTTAATTTATTAATATAAAACATGTTTGTACGTATAAGAATAGTTTTTAAGAAAAATATTTCTTTTATCTTCAAATGGTTTCTTTTATTTTCATTTTTAAGTAAATGGATCATCAAAGAATTATTTTTTTATAAAAGTGTAAGAAATATATTTTCATAATTTAGTTAATATTATTTATACCCACCATTCTTATTTCTAGGTGACAAGTATCATATTAAATAATAATATTTTAATAGTATGTTGTATTTTATTAAAACTCAGTGTTGTGTGTAACGAAAGATGTTGAGGAAATTAAATTTTTTGAAAAAAATATTTCATAAAATCTCATGTTGTTATGTTTTACCCCTCTTAAAATTAATGTTTCTCTAGAAATTTTGTCACTTTCATACAAACAACTGAGTATACTTCTACTTTATTACATCCTTAGGTTCTCACATATCTTCCTTAGGATGGTGGTTTCACCATGTTGACCAGGTCAGTGGTCTTATTTTGTTGAAATTTCTATTTATGATATATAAACTTCGATGGTTTTTCCTCTTAAGAAAGATCTTGTTCCATCAGTATTTTCACTAATTTCAGTACATGTAAAGGACTATTTATGTAATTCTTTATGATATATATATGTAACACATCATGGACTTGAAAGACATTTGGTGGAAGCACCAATAAATAATCTACCATATGAATTTCAAAGGGACTGATATACATATGTCTTAATTTCCCATTCATCCTGAATCTCATAACCTTATTGCATGGAAAATTTTCTAGAAACACCTTATCATTAAATTCATATTCTAGATCATGTTGGTTCATAACCTTTACGTCGACTTTGTGCCACATTTATGTGATTCTGAATGGTTCTAACCTTCTCTATCATTTCTCCAGCTATGTAACACCCTGAGATTTTATGATAAATATATATTTTTTATTTTGTTATGTTATATGAAACACCAAAGTAATCTTTCACTACACACAACCCTTGCTTGTATTGCGTTACACGCAAGAGCAACCTTCCTCGATAGCTTGCATTGTACGTAACATTGAGTTTCACTAAAAAAACTGATATATTATTATATTATTGTGAACTAGCCATTATGAATAGTATTAACATAATTTTGAATTTTATAACATTATAATTCATCTTACACATTTTCTAGAATGAGGTATGAAAACAAAATCAATTTTTCAGATTAAAGAAGTATTTTTCAAAAAAAATGTAGTTTAACCTCCTTTTGATGGCGCACCCTTTTTAAATATAATTTTTGACAAGTTTATAAGTTCAATTTTAAAAAATAAACTTCTTTTTTTTGAATTAGGATATAAAAATTTCCATTGGATGAATTTTTTATACTTTTCTGATAACATTCATATTTTGATGAATAGTAAAAATATGCTAATTTTTTCTTATAAAAACTTTTTCATCAAGATAATTTATATTGTTAAATGATAAAATTTAATGGTTTTAAAGTATAAATAGAATATATTTTTACCATTTAATATAATTTAATTCATTAGCATTAATTTTACACTGAATTCATAGTTAAAAACATTTCAATCTTTGACAATGTTTTAACTTTTAAATGATAACATTTAATGATTTTAAAGTATAAATAGAATATATTTTTACCATTTAATATAATTAATTAATTATCATTAATTTTACATGGAATTAATAGGTAAAAACATTTCAATCTTTGACAATGTTTTATCTTTTAAAACCCGTTTTCTTAACAATGAGATTAATTTTAAATTAATTACTACAACTTCTGTGTTTTGAATTTTGAAAAATGGATTCCATATTTGGATTCAGTGGGTCTAAATTATGTTAATAGGTTACTTTTATTTTTTGATATTATGAATAGTAACTACGGTAATTTTTATTTACTACAGTTAAACATAAATCGGGTAATTAAGGGTAAAAATAATATTATAAAATTACCCTACCACCTTCTAAAATTCTATTTGATGAATTAAAGTATACCCATATCACCTAAGGTTCATAATATATTCTTTTCATGGACTTTTTACCATAAAAATGATATAATTATTGTTAAAACCAAAGAAAGTGACAACATGTCACTCTCTTATATCTTATAAGTGTAATAATTTTAATTTAGTGATAAACATCATAAAACATTGAATAAAAATAGCCTAAGGAAAGCTAATAAAATTATATACATCATGAGAATTTATTTAGAATTTTTAGGGATTAAATAATTATCATTAATGATGACACAATAGTGATGTAGAAATTATTTTATTGATTGAAATATCAAATAAATGGTTTTAAAAATATTAAAATAAATATTATATGAACTATTTAATTTTCTCCACTAATTTTATAAATAAATATGACATGTTATGAATCTATTAAATAATTTTTTCGAATATATCCTCTTTTTGGATTTTATTATAATTCAAATTATTGAATAGTGTTAAAATTGACACTATTGTTATTTTATAAAAATAACATATTAAAAAATTGTTTAAAAATCACAAAAATATTTCAAAATTATAAATTGAAATTTATATAGAATAAAATTTAATAAATTATCCAATTATGGACAATTCACAACAAATATGTAATTATTTATATGAATTTGAAATTTAGAATAATATTACCACAAATAAAATTATATAGATTAAATAAGGATAAATCAAGTTGATAAGGTTTAAAATAAATTCCCAAAATGTCTAAATTTTATTGGATGATAATATTACAACTCTATCTCATCTCATATTCTAATTTGAGTCATTTTTTACGTTTTTTAGTGGGTTTTGGGTTTATTATAAATTAATATTTTAGAGGTTTCCAAAAGTGCCCCTCTCCTCTCTTATAAAAAGGACACCTCCTCCCTCTCCTCTTCACAAAATTTTGAGCTTTCAAGCTCGGCCAAATTATGTCCATTTCTATTCTCAACTTTCCTATAAATATAATATAGGTCCTGGTCTTCTTAAAATACCAACTTTAATGCCCTAAGAGGAGGTTTGGAAGAGGCGCGTCGAAGAAGAGGTAATATCCTTTACCAATTCCTTAAAATTTATTTCTTCTTTTACTTCCTCTTATTTATTTATTTAATTATAAATTAATAACATCGGTATCACTAATATACTGATATGTTATTATAAATATGAAACAACCCTATTTCACCTTCTATCCATCCAACGGAAAATGAAATCACCACGCGTGCGTACGTACGGAATACTGTCTCCATGTCATGGTGTGATTTTCTTTTCCACCACCACCTTACATGGATGGGTATAATGGTGGAAATAATAACTATATATTATTATTATAACATGATACTAATTCTCAGATATTATATAATCCACTCCAATACCATTCAATAATTATGGGAATGATATCGTCGCTTGTGTGTACGTACGGATTGTCGTCTCCACGACGCAATGAGATTCATTCTCTATATTAACCATTCAAGAATGATTATAAAGTATATATAATAAATAATTATGAATGATATGACATAATAATGATTTTGGATTTATGTACATATATTTTTCATTTACTTAATTCTGTTCAATTCAATAAGGAAATGAAAATAGCTTTCATGCGTACGTATGGTCTACCATCTCCATGAATGGTGTATTTCATTCCATTTATCGATATATCATATATATTATATATAAATCATGTTTTACATTCTCGAATTAATTAAATCAGGATATAATTAATAATATCAAGAACAACAAGTCCAAACACATACGATAAATGAAACGATTTTACACAAAATGCTGCTTTAACATGGAATTGACAAAAGAACGGGTAATATAAAGTCATAAGTGAATCATATATGATATCATAAATATTAATATGGTTCTGTTACAAGTTAATAATATGTTTAAACTCACTATACAGGAGTTTCAGACATGTATGGAAGCAATTAGACCTAAGGTAAGGGATTATTTCGTCTCACTTTTATTTCTGTGAGACATATGCCTTAATCACCATCTATTTCTTTTGTATGGTGTTTATGCTTCCCATGAATGTTTTATGATTTTTATTTTGAATGATATTACATTTACATATGCATGTAAGTTTCTTTATTTTATGACATTTATTATTTCACCGATCATAAATGGTAAGGGATAATTATTCCAATCTCATTCTTACCCGATATTGTTTATTCATAAGTATTTACTGGGGTTATATTTATCATCCATGTCCATGTATTCTAAAATTTTTTTCATGTATGTTTAAAGTCCTTTTTACCAATTTTTAATTTCACTACATGGTTTGTAAGGAATCTTTCTTTTGTTTACCATACGATACTCTTTTTAACTTTTTTAGCAAAATTACAAGGAGAATGTTTTTTTAACTTATACGGCATGAATGGATTTTTACGATTTCATAAAGCCTTATTTACTTGAAGCTTCCTATGAAATATTCCATTATTATTTTCAACAAAAATTCATTTCTTTTAAACTGTATTTCATTTTGAGAAAAGAAAATTATTTTGAATAAGAAAGGGTATTTTCCTCAAGAATTCATTTCAAGTGTTTTATCAAAACTATTTTCCATCTAAGAAGAAATTCTTTAGTATGTTTATGTTTCAAGTATAATATCTCTATTATTTACATGGTTTTATTTATCTTAGTATGAAATGATTTCCATTTGTTTTATATGGATTATGTTATTATGGGATGATGTTTATGAAACCCGTATTATTCTTTGGGTTATGATGAATGATTTATGTTTTTTTGTGGCACACGAAAGAATGATTTCATTATGAGATATGTGGGACCTATATCTCCCTCCAATTCATCAGATAAATATTTATATCTCATGAGATAGACATGGATGGAATGACAAGTGAATATGGTTCAGTAATACATGGCTAGAACGACAAGTAAACCCAGTCCAGTAATAAACTTTGTCCACTATGATGGTCTTGGAAGCAATGTCTTGGCTACTATGGAAATCATAACATGTGCTTAATGGATTCCACAATTACATGTTTTATTCCCATGATATTTTATCATGACTAATGTTCCTTTGTGATCTATTCATTATGTACTACAAAGATTTATTTCACAACTCAAGATTTTGATGTTTAAACTTCATGTTCATGTTTTTTTAAGTTCAAATGTATATGATTTTTTTATTTTATCCATGATTACCCTTACTGAGCATTTTAGCTCACCCTTTATATGTTTTCTTTTCCCCAGGATATAAAGAATGGTTTTAGGTAAGAAAACAAAAGGGGAATATCTTTATGGGAGATGTTGAAGATCTTTCACCATGATTAAAAGATTATGTTCCGAGTTTCCAAATACACTAAACTTTTATGGTCCTTGGGTGTCTATTTTTGTTATGTATTAAGTATTCCACAAAAGTAATGTAATGTACATTTATGTCAAGATTTGGGTCTCTACATTTGGTATCATAGGAATGGTTTAGTTAACCTTTGGAAACTAGGATGCGAAAACATTAGAGATATCCCTAGAGATATTTCTAAGGTATGTCTAGGTATGTCCCTAATGTTAAGTATAAGTATAGGTTATAGTCTTAGAATTACGGTAACACTATTATAATTAAACCTAATAGGTTAGATATTTAAGGTACTCCCCCTTTATTATGATGTTTTCCTAGTATGATTTTTCCTTATCAAACTATTCTTTTTGGATTTTAGACGCTTGTTGGAACCCGAAGGAACCGTGTTGATCAATGTAATGGTAAATTCAATGATTGTCCTCCTAAACAACCAAATGTTATGGGAAATAGACTAAAAAATATTATTTATATACTTACACAAGCTATGAATCATTCTGGACTTCCAAATGATTGGAGAAGGGAACAATATTCTGTTGAGTCCTTCATGAGGCAACGTCCACCTTCATTCAATGGGTCTTCTGACCCACTTATTACTGAACAATGGATATGTACCATTGAAAAGATATTTTCCATACTTCGTTGTTCAGAACATGAAAATTTTATTCTGGCTATTTACCGTTTAGAAGCTGAATCGGACTAGTGGTGGACTCTAATTAAGAATACGAGGCTACAAGATGAAATTGAATCCATGGAACGGGATGAGTTCAAGAAGATATTTTTCAATAAGTACTTTCCTCGTATTATTTGAATGAAGATGGAAAAGGAGTTCATTGAGCTTAAGAAAAAGGATGATGAATTTTTTGGTATATACGAAGCGAATTTTACAAGGCTTGCAAGGTATGCATCTGGATTTATCATCAAACCAGAAAGTAATGTTGATCGATTCTTAAGTGGCTTAAAACCAAGTCATAGAAAGGCATTAGCTATAAGATACTTCAGTAGCTATGAAGAGATTGTGTGTTGTGCTATCAAGGTAGAACTAGAAGTTGGTGTTACATATCTATATCATGGTTTTGACAAGAAATGAAAGATGGAGTTCAAGGGAAAATCTCAAAACTATGGTGAAAAGAATACAAATGTTTCGTTATGATCAAAGTGTGGAAAGAAGTATGGTGGAGATGGTCTTAAAGGGACTAGAAAATGTTTTATGTGTGGAAAAGAAGGTAATCTAGCAGCTGAGTGCCAAAGTAATGGGAAAAAAGTAGCTAATGATGTGAATAGAGAAAATACTGCAGAGAACGCACCCCCAACACTTCAATGCTACAAGTGCAGGTAAATGGGGCATTATGCTAACCAATGCCCTAATCCAAGGGTTAATGATGATCGATATCAAAAACCTCTTAAGTCAAAGGATAAAGGGAAGTAACATGTGATCACTATTTGCGATGTTGAATATGACAATGAAGTGGTGGAATGATTAAGTGTTTATGTAACGGGATTCCAAAATAGTGTTGTGGAATCTCATTTATAGTATCATGGAATATTGAATATCTATGTATTGGTTTATTGTGGTTTTCAATAATTGTATGGTACCAGTAACCATGAAAAGTGATTGAAATATTTTTGGAAAGCAGATGATACGTGCATAATGAAGGGATAAGAAGATAATGAAATGTTTGATAGTATTAATGAGCTCATGATTGATATAAGGACAAAGTGATATCATGGTTTGAGTATGTAGAAATTTTGGGATTTTGGTATGTGGAAAGAGTTAACTTTTTACAGCATTCATATTTTCACTAAGGTTCTATAGTAACTCATGTTTCAAAAGAATACATGATTAAGGTATTCACATGTTTGGAATGTGACCAACAAGATATATCTTATCATATATGGGGGATAAATGATGGTATTTACATGCTTGGTAGATGACCTCTCTAGTAATATTTTTCTTTATACTATGAGATTGGACAGAAGTATTTTGGATAAGCCTAAAGAATGGAATGGATTAAGTTGGACATCATATAGTATTTTTTAAGGATAAAACATTTTTTCTGGAATGTTATAATAGTATAGTTTTATAAAAAGGACAACCTGCAGGATGGGCGAAAACCCATCACGTCGGACAAGGTTGCAGGAATAGAACCCACAACCGAAGTGCGACAGGACTTTATCTCCTACCACTAGCCTACAGGAAGACCCTGGTTTGTAGAAATTAGTTTTATTTTATTAACTGTCCTGATAGATGATGTATAAGTCCATTTTTGGAACCATATACGATTAACATCACCATATATGGACTTATGTATATTTAATAACTTTTGCTAACCTTTTTTTGAAGAAAATGGAATGACCCATCATTCTATCATGTGATCTGGTAACACTTCAAGAATGATAAATTCAACTTCATTTCTTTAAGAGATGAAGTGGAAATTGTTCAAAGCATGAACAATGGTGAGATTGTACCAAAATCAAGTATTTCTTCTAATTCAAAATTTTTAAATTTATAGAAAGGATCTTGAAAACCAAAAATGTTGTCCTAGTACCCTCATATCTGATAAATCAGATGGTACCTTAGATCATCACAAATTTATGGCTTTGTTATTGTGGGCTTTTTCATAGCCATGTTCTCTACCACTCTCCAAAAGAACTTGATGGTTAGATTTCTCTTCCATATCCATATTTTCAACTATGTTATATTATGTGGAAAACCAATGATGAGTTAATTTGGGTAACTGTTACATTTCATACTTTAGTTTTTAAATTTAAGTTTTTGTATTCCTTTTTATGATGTGGGTTTCTTTGAAAGAAACTATCATGTAGTAAACCATTTATAACCCCGATGAATTTCGAGGGTGAAATTCATTTTAAGGAGGGTAGAATGTAACACTCTAAGATTTTAGGAAAAATATATATTTTTATGTATTATGTTATATAAAAAACCAAATGAATCTTTCACTACACACAACAATGGCTTGGCTTTCCTTACACACAAGAGCAACCTTCCTCGATAGCTTGCGTTGTAAGCAATACCGAGTTTCACTAAAAAAATGATATATTATTATATTATTATGAACTAGCCATTATGAATAGTATTAGATGAATTTTTAATTTTATAACATTATAATTCATCGTACACATTTTCTAGAATGAGGTATGAAAACAAAATCAATTTTTCAGATAAAAGATGTATTTCTCAAAAAAATGCAGTTTTACCGCCTTTTGATAGCACGCCCATTTTAAATCTAATTTTTGACAAGTTTATAAGTTCAATTTTACAAAATAAACATCTAATTTTGAATCTAGAAATAAAAATTTAAATTGTATTAATTTTTGATACTTTTCAGATAACTTTCATATTTTGATGAATAGTAAAAATACGCTAAATTTTTCATAAAAACAAATTTTTTCATCAAGATAATTTATATGGTTAAATGATAAAATTTAATGGTTTTAATGTATAAATAGAATATATTTTTCCTATTTAATATAATTTAATTCATTAGCATTAATTTTACACTAAATTCATAGGTAAAAACATTTCAATCTTTGACAATGTTTTAACTTTTAAAACTCGTTTTCTTAACAACAAGATTAATTTTAAATTAATTACTACAAATTCTGTGTTATGAATTATGAAAAATGGATTCCATATTTGGATTCAGTGGGTCAAAATTATTTAAATAGGTTACTTTTAATTTTTTTACATTATGAATAGTAACTAGAATAATTTTTATTTACTACAGTTAAAGGTAAATCGTGTAATTAAGGGTAAAAATAAGATTATAAAATTACCCCACCACCTTTCAAAATACTATTTGATGAATAAAATTCAACCCATATCACCTAAGGGTCAGAATAGATTCGTTTCATGGAATTTTGGCCATGAAAATGATATAATTATTATTGAAACCAAAGAAAGTGACAACATGTCACTCTCTTATATCTTATAAGTGTAATAATTTTAATTTAGTGATAAAATTCATAAAACTTCAAATATAAATAGTATACAGAAATAAAATAAAATTATATATATCATGATAATTTATTTAGAATTTTTAGGGATTAAATAATTATCATTAGTGATGACACAATAGTGATGTAGAAATTATTTTATTGATTTAAATATCAAATAAATGGTTTTAAAAATATTAAAATAAATATTATGTGAACTATTTAATGTGATCCACAAATTTTATAAATAAATATGACATTTTATGAATATATTAAATAATTTTTTTCTAATTTATCCTCTTTGTGGATTTTATTTAAATTCAAATAATTGAATAGTGTTAAAATTGACTACTGTTGTTATTTTATAAAAATAACATATTATTATATTGTTTAAAAAGCACAAAAATATTTAAAAATTATAAATTTAAATTTATATGGTCTACAATATCATAAAGTATCCAATTATGGACAATTCACAATACATAAGTAATTATTTAAAATTATTTAAAATTTAGAATATTATTACAACAAATAAAATTAAATATATTAAATAAGGATAAATCAAGTTGATAAGGTTTAAAATAAATTCCCAACATGTCTAAATTTTATTGTATGATGATATTAAAACCCTATCTCATCTCATCTTCGAATTTGAGTCATTTGTTTTGTTTTTAAGTGGGGTTTGGGTTTATTATAAATTAATATTTTAGAGGTTTCCAAAAGTTCCCCTCTCCTCTCTTATAAAAAGGGAACCTCTTCCCTCTCATATTCACAACATTTTGAGCTTTCAAAATCATCCAAAACATGTCCATTTCTCTTCTTCACTTCGTTATAAACATACTAGAAGTCCTGGTCTTCTTCAAAGACCATCTTTAGTTCCCTAAGAGGAGGTTTAGAAGAGGCGCATTGAAGAAGAGGTAATATCCTTTTCCGATTCTTTCAAATTTATTTCTTCATTTGATTAATCTTATTTATTTGTTTAATTATAAAGTAATAAAATCGGTATCACTAATATACAGATATTTTATTATAAATATGAAACAACCCTATTTCACCTTCTATCCATCCTACGGAAAATGGAATCACCGCGCGTGCATACGTACAGAATACCCTCTCCACATCGTGGTGTAATTTGATTTTCCACCACCACATTACTTGGATGGGTATAATGGTAGAAATAATAAATATATATGATTATTATAACATGATACTAATTCTAAGTTATTATATAATTCACTCCAATACAATTCAACAATTATGGGAATGATATCGTCGCTTGTGCGTACGTACGGATTACCGTCTCCACGACGCGATGAGATTCATTCTCCATGTAAACCATTCAAGAATGATTATAAAGTATATATAATAAATAATAATAAAATATATGACATAATAATGATACTGTATTTATTTACATATATGTTTCATTTACTTAATTCCATTCAATTCAATAAGGAAATGAAAATAGTGTTCATGCGTACGTACGACATACCGTCTCCATGAATGGTGTAATTCATTCCATTTATCGATCTATCATATATATTTAAATGCTGAATATATATTATATATAAATCATGTTTTACATTCTGGAATTAATTAAATCAATATATAAGTAATAATATCAAGAACAACAAGTCCAAACACGTATGATAAATGAAACAATTTTACCCAAAAAGCTGCTTAAACATGGAATTGACAAAAGAATGGGTAATATAAATTCATAAGTGAATAATATATGATATCATAAATATTATTATGGTTATATTACAAGTTAATAATAAGTTTAAACCCACTATACATTAGTTTCGGATACGTACGGAAGAAATCGGACCTAAGGTAAGGGATTATTTCGTCTCACGTTTATTTCTGAGAGACATATGCCTTAATCACCATCTATTTCATTTGTGTGGTGTTTATGATTCCCAAGAATTTTTTATTATTTTTATTATGAATGATATGATATTTACATATTCGTGTAATTTTCTTTATTTAATGACACATATTATTTCACTGATCATAAATGGTAAGGGATAATTATTCCAATCTCCTTCTTAACTGAGACTGTTTAGTCGTAAGTATTTACTGAGGTTATATTTATCATCCATTCCCATGTTTTATAAAAATGTTTTCATGTATTTTTAAAGTCCTTTTTACCAATTTTTGACTTTCACTACATGGTATGTAAGGAATCTTTCTTTTTTTTACCATACGATACACTTTTTGACTTTTCTGGCAAAATTACGAGGAGAATGTTTTTTTAACTTATACGGTATGAATGGATTTTTACGGTTTCATAAAGCCTTATTTCCATAAATAATCCTATGAAATATATCATGATTATTTTCAACAAAAATTCATTTCTTTAAAATTTTATTTCATTTTGACAAGATAAAATGATCTTGAATAAGAAAGGGTATTTTCCTCAAGAATTTATTTCAAGTGTTTTATCAAAACTATTTTCCATCTAAGATGAAATTATTTAGTATGTTTATGTTTCAAGTATAATGTATCAATTATTTACAAGGTTTTATTTTTCTTATGATGAAATGATATCCATTTGTTTTATATGGATTATGTTAGGATGGGATGATGTTTATGAAACCCATATTATTCTTTGGGTTATGATGAATGATTTATGTTTATTTTTTGGCACATGAAAGAATGATTTCATTATGAGATGGGTGGAACCTATATCTCCCTCCAATGCATTGGATAAATATTTATATCTCATGATATATACATGGCTGGAACAGTAAATGAATCTAGTTCAGTAATATAGGGCTGGAACGACAAGTAATCCCGATTCAGTAATGTAATTTGTCCACTATGATGGTCTTGGTAGAAATTCCTTGGATACTATGGAAATAATAACATGTGCATAATAGATTCCACAATTACATGTTTTATTCCCATGCTATTTTACCATGATTAATGTTCCTTTATGATCTATGCCTTATGTACTGCCAAGATTTATTTCCCAACTCAAGATTTTGATGTTTAAACTTTATGTTCATGTTTTTTTAAGTTCAAATGTATATGGTTTGTTTTATTTTATCCATGATTACCCTTACTGAGCATTTGACCTCACCCTTTATATCTTTTTCTTTTTCCCCAGATATAAAGAAAGGTTTTAGGCAAGAAAACAATAGTGGAATATCTTTATGGGAGATGTTGAAGATTTTTCACCATAATTAGAAGATTATGTTCTGAGTTTCCAAAGACACTAAACTATTACCATCCTTGGGTGTCTATTTTGGTTATGTATTAAGTATTCTGCAAAAGTAATTTAATGTACATGTATGTTAAGATTTGGGTCTCTAAAAGCTATCCTAAGGCTTAATATATTTCTTTCTCCAACTTCATTCCAACATGTTGTATCTCTAAACATCATTACATATAGTTATTCATAAGGATACATTTCAATTATTTGATTAAAATGTATTATGGTAATAAAACTAAACTAGAGGAAGGTGTTGATCCTAAATAGCTTTGAAATCAATAGAACAAGATTTTACTATATAATCTAAGGATTGAATTATTCTCTTAGAATGACCATCTGTTTGATGATGATACATGGTACATAATCTCAAATATTTATCAAGAGTTTGATTAAGTCTTCACCAAAACTTCAAGGTAAACCTCAGATCCCTATTAGATACATTGGAATGGGGTACTCTATTCAACCTTAATAATTATTTAATATATATCCAATAAATTTTATCTTGAGAGTAATATTATTTGATAGAGATTAGTTGTGTTGAATTTTTTAGGATATTGACTATAACCCATATATCATTGTTCCCTTTAGATGTTTTGTGGAGTCTGATGACAAAATCCATGTTGATGTTTTTCCATTTACATTCTTATATGTATAATGGTTGGAGCATCCCCTTTAACATTTTTCTCACATCCTTAACTTGATGACATACCAAACACTGATATATATACTCATAAATATATCCCTTCATGGAATCACATCTGCCAAGGACACAAGGCTTAAACTCAAAACCGAATGATGATAAGGGTATAACACCTTATCACCAACTACAAATTCAAGATCTTGTTATTTCATAACCTTTATGTCGACATTGTGATACATTTAACTGCTTCTAAATGGTTCTAACCTTCTCTATCATTTTTTCAACTATCCCAAGTCTTAATAGATTTATTTCTTCAACTTCATTCCAGCACGTTGTATCTCTAAACATCATTCTATATAGGTATTCATAAGGATCCATTTGAGATATTTTATTAAGAGCTATTATTGTAAGAAACTCAACTAGAGGAAGTTATTGATCCCAAATACCTTTGAAATTCATAAAATAATATCTTACCATATACTCTAATGTTTGAATTATTCTCTTAGAATGACCATATATTTGAGGATGATACACGGTACATAATCTCAAATTTGTATCAATATTTTTCTTAAGTCTTCACCAAAACATCCTAGTAAACCTTAGATCTCTATCAGATACATTGGAATGGGTTACACCATTAAAACATACTACTTATTTAATATATATCCTAGAAATTTGTTCTCGAGAGAAATATTCTATGATATAGAATAAGTGTGTTGAATTTTTAAGTATATTGAAAAATACCCATATATCATTTTTTTCTTTATATTTTTTGGGGAGTCCAATGATAAAATCCATGGTGATATTTTTCCATTTCTATTCTTATATGGATAATGGTTGGATCATCCCCTTAAACATTTTTCTCACATCCTTAACTTGATGGCATACCAAACACTGATATATATATACTCATAAATATCTCCATTCATGGTATCCCTCCATAAGTACTCTTTCATATGGTCCAATGGTAGGTGTTATACCCTTATCATCCTTAGGTTTTGGGTTTTAGCCTTGTGTCCTTGACAGATGTGACAAGTTTTTACTCGACATATGATTTATCCATTTTCTAAACCTATATTATTATAATTCTCAAGTTTCAATAACCCATATATACCTCAACATAAAAGTTAATATAAATGATAAATTTTACCAATATATTTAATATCATCCCATAAATGAAATGGAATTATTTCTCAAATAACCTTTTTACTAAAATATATACAAAACCAAAGGGTTTTATTTCCATAAATTTCTCCCAAAAGATCCTTAATCTTGATAAAAACTCATCACATAAAACCTAAAAAATAGACGTAAAATACTTTGAGCTTATGATCAAACTTAAACTCATAAACTCATGATGGTATCCATAAATATTATGTTAATATCATATGGATACATATATGATTCCAAAATTAACATAATCATTATATGCTTCCTAATTATTAAAATTGAATTACCATTGTTGAAATACTTATATAGCATATTTCATGAATCCAAATACATACACACTTCAATCCTTTCACTTCAATGGTTGGAATAGAATAGGTCTTTGCATGGGACAACCCTTAGTTTAGGGAATTTGATCAGATAATTTCCATGTTCCCCAAATATAAGACATTAAATTATATATAAACTCCTTGATATATGACCTTTATTTCCATATATAAAACATCTTCCCCTAAAGTTGATATATTCTTTTAGGTGCATTTTATCACCTTCTTGAAATGTAGGAAGCCTAATATTCTTTCTTATATGTTTTTTACCAAACAAACTTTCATAAAAGTTCATTTGAATCTTATTTTACACATTATAAATCTCACTTAAGTTCCCATTGTTAATCATATATTGAGATATATGATTATGAATAATCATAATATATTTATCTCCAATCATCATCCAATTTAGTTTCTCATGATCACTAAATTGTCTATCACATTCAGTGTTAATATGATTCCTCTTGGTTCTATCCATTTGATAAAACCCAAAATAATTTTATAAGAAACAATAATCATTTTGGGAAACCACATAATTATGAAAAATCATTTATAGGAAGTATATATCAAGGCACCTTAATTTCATTCTATGGCACTATAGGTTTATTGTAAGAACACGGTTTATCATTGACGTACAAATTTCTTATTTTTAGTAAATTCTCAGTTTAGTTATTTAAATATGGCCTAATATAAATTCTCTTTGAGGTAATAGAGAGATTGAGGGTGTTTGGGCTGGACAAAATCTAGAAAGACAATTATTGGGGTGAAAAGTGGAGCCACACGGTTAGTGAAAACCGTGCAGGTTGGGCTGCATGACTATGTGGTCTGGTCTATAGTTTTTTTAGAACTTGGTAGTGGATCTTCGTATGGGTTTTACATGGATATTAAACCAAGTGGGTAAACTATTCACTATACCCCAAGGCTATAGGAAGTCATTCATGGTAGGCACATGGTTTTTCTAAACTGTGCACATAAACCATGTGACACTACTGTATTTAAATTTTTTAATAATTTTAATTAAATTAAAAATATATTAAAACCCTAAATACCTAGTTAATTACTATGTATATTAAAGAGAAACCTTGGAAAATATATCACCTTTTTATAATATTGGACTTAATTTAGATCATCCAACTTAGCTCCAATTAATACAGGGTTTATCTCATCATATATGTAATGGTAAGGCCTTAATTACGTTTTAGAAATTCTCTTTTATTTTGGATATCAGATGTATTGTTTAGATTTAGGATCGTATGCCCTAATTTCTCATTCTTCATCCATTCTTCAGATTTATCCCAACCTAGGTAAAATTAGGAGTCGATACTGAAGAAGCTATCTATCACGGACCTAGGGTAGGTGGTCTCATTCCTTTCACTTATTGTAAGGCCATTTATATATGTCGTTGCGTCGTGTTCCCAATTTACGAGTGTCTATTGAAATGAAATTAATTCCTAAGTATTTATAGGCATGTTCTAGGTGATTATAAGGCCTTTTTGATGTTTTTATAGGTTTAATGCCTTGAATGTGAATCACCCCCTTGGGTGTTGTTATTAAATGGACCTTACGGCTTTTGGCCTTGGACTCCCATAGTGTGCCTCTTCTACCGTTGATATGGGAAGTTTAATGTGAATTGAAAATGGTAATTAAATTTTCTATTGAATAATTGTATAATTATTTAATAATTTAATATATTAAATGGGAAGGGAGGATCGAGCATGACCCTTGTCCCTTATCCTTGTTTAGCGTGTTATGATTGATCTGCATTAAATGAATTACCCACGTCAGTTATTTAGAAAATATGTTATGTAATGGTTTGTTTAAGCTTGAGAAGATTGTTTTAATGATTTTATCATGTGAGATAAATGATAACTAAGACGTGTAATAGCTTGTTAGTCTTGTGAGGATTGTTATTTTGAAAATTCCCATGTGATTAATTAAAAGGCCAATCCATTTTTGGTTGGCCAATTCTTGAGTCACCATTTGAGGTGAGATTGATATTGAATGCTCTTAGTTTTTACCTTGGAATGTTAAATTAATTGTTTAAATGAAATTTAATTGAGGATAATCTTAATATCCATGGGTTAATCATGGGTCCAATTGAATGATTCCATGAAAAAACTCATTGAAATAGTGAATTTTATCCCTTGGGTGAATCATGGATCCAAATGAAGGATGTCATGGATGGACTCACTGGACTGAACCTTGATTATATCATGGGTGAATCATGGATCCAGATGAAGGATTCCATGGATGGAATTAGTAAGGATTGCTTTATATGCTGAGTGATTCATGGATCCAAATGAAGGATTCCATGGATGGACTCAAGAGGGCATTGACTATTTATTCCATGGTTGATACTTGGGCTCTATATAGGACCATCAAAGACCAAATCATTTTATGGGACTCTATACCTCACAAATAGAGATACTAGGTTTCTGAGAGCTTCACCAGGATAGGATTGTAGGGTTTTGGTGGATATCATACATGGGAAATACAAGAATTACAACTTATGAATGTGAAGGATGGGAAAAAATTGATATCATACCTAGATTAATACCTGAATTATGGCTTAGGATTGTTAGGGATGGTCTTAGGATCCAAATTTTATTAACAATAAAACACTACATGAATTGTCTTCCAAGACAAAGCACAATCTTGGATTTAGTCTTGACTCATAGCTTTATAAATGGCATGTTTAGGCATCTATTTGTGTTATTAACTATATGAGGGATATTGGGCCTGAGCCATATCTCAGGACATACAAATTCAATGAGATTTAATTTTTAAATTAAATTTATTAAATGAGATATAGTTTTACTTTTGATAACTTCCTTGATTATTTTTATACTAAATGCACACCTGTTATATATATTCACTGACTAATTGGAACAGATCTTGGGTGATTTCCTACTAGGATTATATCTCACTCCCTATTTGGGTCACCCTTTTAGACCCAAAGAGAAAATATGATTACAAGTGTCGATAAGGTAAAGCACCCTAATATAGGTACTTCATATTATACTTATGATAAGGAGAGAACGAGACCAAGATGAGGCTTACAATGCTACTAGTATTCTTTTGAACTTTTATACTTTTGGGGAATGTATTTTATATGACTATTGAGTGCCTATTTTGGATGTTTTATAAGAAACATTTGGCATGTATCATTATCTTATATATGATATGAATTATGAATTTGTTTATACTATAATTCTTCCACATTTTATTTCTGTTATAAGGTTTAATGCTTCCACTATTGAACCGATGTTTTCTTTAAACTATGTTACACTCTAATAATAAGGGAGTAGTCTCCCCCCTGAAACATATAGGTCTTATCTACTAGATAGAAGCCTTTGGCCTTTGGGGACATGTTCTTGAGGCCATGTTTCCAACCTGGTATGGAGCACCTTTGAGTGGCATCTGGAACCGAGACGTTATAAAGTGGTATCATAGCAGGTCATTTTTTGTTTTATTTACAAATTGGAAACAATATAAAGGGATAGGAGGAAATAGGAATTTTTTAATGAGTTGTGATCGAGTGTAGCTAACCCACGTATAGGAAAAATCCAAATTACCTTGAATTGAATTTTTGTTTTCATGATTTATCCTATTACATTTTATTTTATTCCAACATTGGGTGATGCAATTGATTTTATATATTATTATTAATATTATTACGAGTTATATTTTGGTTGAAATCTAATGAGTTGAGAGTATTCTATCTCATTCATAATATTATACACTTTCTAGAAATCACATACCAAGCCATTTATGAAGAATTACTATTGCATGTTGTTGTGAAATATTTTGTGATAAATATGACTGTTGTTGTGATAGGAATAATGGGATGTGTTGTGGTAAGGATTGGATGGACTCCAAGATTTTTTACCTAGGGAGTATGGGCCCTCATAGATTAGAATTTTTTGAACCATGGTTTAACTCTCTAAATTGAATTGTGATATACATGTGAATAATCATGAATTCAAATGGAAAATGATAATGAATATGTGAACTCAATTGAAAATGATTTCAAGTAAAATGAAATATATACTTGAGTTATTTTTATTAGAGAACGTGACTAGACCCAAAATTAGTAGTGGGATTATTGTAGTGACTCTTTCTTATATCTGATTTGTATGTCACCCAGACCTGGCTCATGGAGAAAACATGGGGGTGTGTTCTTATAGAGGAAGGATTTTACCTATCCTGCTTAAATTTATGTGATTTTGAGCTGTCAAATTTTATAATGATCATTAATCGAGGCGTTTGTTTGGAATTTTAGAGGAATTACACAACGAATACATTTAGTGGGACGCTATGAGGGTGCCAATGATCATACTCCATAGGTGGTAGACCATGAGCTACCAAGGGATCCTCTAGTTGTTCCTATCATGACACTAGGTGTTGTACTAGAAATAAGTGCTGAGGAATAGTTATGTGAAGGATTTATGTGATTCATGTAGACCATATGGGTGGCACCGTGACCTACCCTGACTATGGAAGAGTTGGCACATGAGTTTCAGAAGCAGCATCCACCCATGTTTTTGGGGTATGGATGACCACATGCTATGAAGTTATGTCTAGGGGACTTGTTTTCTATCCTTGATCACTTAGAGATACCTCCTGAGAGGATGGTAAAGCTCTCTACATACATGTCATGTGATTCCACCAAGAGATTGTGGTATGTTACCACTAAAACTGATCTTCATTTGGAGACGGAATAGAGGGATTTTCATATATCCTTCTATGATTATTTCTATCCAAATAATTTGAGGGCTGATAGAGCTCGGGTGTTCTTACATCTGGAGTGGGGTACACTATCAGTTATTAATTATTCATCTTATTTAATAGATCTCTAGTGATTCACAATTATTTTGATGGTTGACAACCTATCTAGAACCAAGAAATTCAAGGATGGTCTTAGGTTTCACATATGATCATAGGTGAACTTTTTTTAAATTCCATTTATGGAATAGTGATTCTGGTGATGATCACATAGTGTAACCTGAGATATTCAAGGGGTGCGATCAAGGGAGGTTCAATGTCTCAATCTATTACTTCTTCTAATTGTAGTAGGAATCATCATATGGAGCTTCTACATGGTGATATTAGTAGTCAGACCACACCTTTAGGTAGCCTGTTGAGGTGATACCAGTGCATTAGGTTGGGACATAAAATTCTATAGTGTCCAAGGGACCAAGTTGAGTGCCAATATAGCAGCAATATGGTCAATGTAAAATGATTATGTAGAACATTTCCACCAGAAGCTAGTGAGAGAGGGTTTTCACCAACTCCACATTCAAGAGCGGGGTTAGTAGCTTCTCATCAGGAAGGGAGAAGAGGTATAGCTAGATTAATAGGCTATAGTGGTGGTCATGGTCACGGTAGCTAGACCCCAATTTCATAGTAATAGTAGGGTGGATCATCTTGGTGGATCCAATTAGTGTCAAAAGTACATGGTACAGGATAATCATATGCAGTGCAACAGATCTATGAAAAGTAAGATCTTAGACATTTTACTATTAGAGGTATTATTCTAGTAGCCTTAAATTTAGCTTCTTCACACTTTGATACATGTTCTTCAAATATATTTATATTTATTCCTATTATAGAGAGCCTTGGACTTGGTTTTCAATCTTCTAAAGACATCATAACTCTTGAAACTCCATTGATAAGTAGAAAAGAGGTTGTACAATAGTGTCAAGAGTTCCCCCTCTAGATTGGAGGGTGTCACTTCATATGAAACCTATTAATCCTTGAGATGATAAGATTTGATATCATTATCAATATAGACTATTTGGTTCCCTTTCATAGTTTTTTTTGACTTATATCATCAAAGTGTGATCTTTATATCACTAGAGTGTGGACAGTACATTCAGAAAGGTGTATGGGATGTCTAGGCGAGCTGAGATGGACCCGAGCATTTTGGGATGAGAGGGATGAAGGCCCAAATTGTGAGTTTGTATCTAGATGATCAGGGGAAAATTATAATGATTTCCCTCCAATGGTTGAACTTTTTAGGGGTGTCTTCCCAGTGGAATTTTCAGGATTAGCTCTAATGATAGAGGTAGAGTTCTCTATCGAGCTAGTTATAGGAGATACATTGGTATCAATTCTTCCATATAGGATGGATACAATAGAGTTGTAAGAGCTCAAGATGTAACTAGATGCTTTAGAGGAAAATGGTTTCATCTAAACCACTACTTCTTGATGGCGTTCACTGGTCATTTTATGAAAAATATGGATGGTACTATTAGGCTGTGTGTGGATTACCAAAAGTTGAACTAGTTGATGGTTATGAACCCATATCCTCTTTCACGGATAAATGATCTCTTCAATTAGATCCAATGAGTTTAGGTATTCTAAAATATTTATTTTAGATCTATTTACTATCATGTTCATTTTATACCATCAGACATACCTTCCACATCCTTCCGAATTAAGTATGGTCTATATGAGTATTTGGTTATGTCATTCGGTCTTATGAATACATTAGCGGTGTTCATGGAACTGATGAACCAATTTATCCATCCATACCTCAATTCTCTTGTGGTGGTTTTTGTGGATTATATATTAGTTTTTTCTCCTGATTGACATAACCATTCCACCCATCTTGAGATAATTTTGAATACACTGAGAGAGCATCAGTTATCTGCTAATCTCAGAATGTTCCACTTTTGGATGGATTAGATTCACTTCCTAGGTCACATCATCTCAGATACAAGAGTATCAATGGACCTAGAGAAGGTGAGAGTTGTATTTTCCTGGGAGCATCCCAAGAACATCTTTTAGGTGTGGATTTAATTAGGTCTACATGGTTAATATAGGAATTTCATACAGGAATTATCATATTTAGTAGTGTCTTTGATGGTATTTACTAAGAAAGGTGTGAAGTATGTATGGAAAGTTTCATGTGAGATGGCCTTTCAAGAGTTGAAAGGGATATTGAATTCAGTGCTGATACTAATTTTTTCAGATCCTGGTAGGTGTTACACCATGTACTATGATGCATTAGGTATCAGGTTGGGAGAAGTTCTTATACAAGGGATCAAGTTGTCGTATATAGGTCTCAGTAGTTGAGGCCACACGATAGGAATTACCAGACAAAAAATCTTGAATTAACTATACTTTTTCTATCATTTCCGTGTTGGATACATTACTTACTGTGAGAGAATTTTGTGGTGTACACAAACCAAAAAATCCTCTTGTATATTTTTACCTAGTGTGACCTAAATCTTAGGTAGTTAAGGTGCGTCAAACACATTCAGTATTTCAACTTAGAACTTACCTACATGCATGGTAAAGGAAATGTAGTGGATGAGGAACTGAGAAAAAGGAATTAGAAATAGGTAGTGAAACATGCAAGTAGCGAGTGGAAGCTTATGGATCTGTTCTCTGAGATTCACTTGAAGGTGCATGATAGTCAGGGGTAGACATTCCTTTCATCTTTAGCTATTACCTCTCCCTGCTAGATAGAGTGAGGATGAGGTAGCTATCAAACTCAAAATGAATAGTTCTATGGTAGAGTGTGTAAGGTGAGGTCCCTCCTTCTGGATGGAATGTAGTTGATGATGAAATCCTATGAGTACATGGTCGTGTGTAGGTTTGAGCAGACATGCACGAGGAGATGATGTGGGATTTTCATGCTTCAACATGGGAAGTTTACTCGAGTGTCACCAATATGTATTGAGATTTACATCTTCATTATTGGTGGTCATGTATGAAATGTGATGTAGCTATTTTTTTCATGAGGTGTTCCACCTTCCAATAGGTGTAGTTAGAAAAAAAATGAGCAACTAGAATTTTATAGAAGCTACCCATTCTCGAATGGAAGTGGAATAATGTCTAAATATATTCTGTGACCAGTTTACCAAGTTCACCTCTTGGTAATGATGATTTATGGATTTTTTTGATAGTCTCGTGAAGGTTTCTCACTTCCTACCTAACAAGGATACCTTTTTAGTTGATGATATTGGGAGGTTATATATCTATGAGATAATATAACTTAATGGGGGGATAAATTCTATCATTTCAGATAGGGATTCTTGGTTTAATTCATAGTTATGGAAAGGGCTATAGAGGGTGATGAGTACTCAGGTACTTCAGAGCACAGTATACCACACCCAAACAGATGGCTAGTCCGAGCACACGATTCAGGTTCTTGAGGAAATGCTGTGAGCATGCATCCTAGACTTAAGGGGTTCTTGGGAGAGGAATATACCCCTAGTTGAATTCACCTACAAAAACATATTTCAAGATTCTATTCATATGGATCCATAAAAGGCTTTGTATGATAGTCCATGATGATCACCCCTATGTTGGCTAGAGGCAAGAGAGGCAGCTATATATGTTGGGACCTCATCTAGATCAGGAGACCACAAAGTAGGTGCGGTAGGTTTGGAAGCCAGTGGCTACTATGCAGTCTCATAAAAAGTCATATGTATATCATTACATAATACCTCTAGATTTTGACGTTGGGGATCAAGTTTTTCCACATTTTTCACTGAGGATGAGACATAAGAGGATCAGGATATAGGATAAGCTTTTGATGAAATATTTTGGTCTGTTTGATATTCTAGAGAGAGTACGGACAGTGGCTTATTTGTTGTAGTTGCCTCAAAGA
The DNA here is from genome assembly GCA_963277665.1 of Viscum album. Lineage (NCBI taxonomy): Eukaryota > Viridiplantae > Streptophyta > Magnoliopsida > Santalales > Viscaceae > Viscum > Viscum album. Next base: position 198,941,453 of record OY728164.1, read on the forward strand.
TATCAAGATATGCATGATGTATTCCATGTTTCTTAGCTGCAATGATGCTATTTAGACATGTATCATACCTTTCATCCTAAGGAGGTTGAGTTACAAGTAGATACATCCTTTTAAGAGCATCTTATTCGTATTATGGATCATAGCATCAAGGTTCTACTAGGTTGGTTTGTTACTTTAGTACAGGTGTTATGAAATCATGGCCGAGTACAGGATTTGACCTGGGATTAAGAGGTTGATGTTCGATCATAGAGGCTAGATTTATTCTTATATCATGTATCACCACCCTTGAAATGGAAATTAAGGGAAAATTTTGTTCAAGGGAAGAAGTTAGTAAGAAATTGATTCTTCTTTGAGGTATGGATTCCTTTTTTCCATTATTTATTAGCTTAGTTGCTTAAATATATCCTAATATGAATTATTGTTGAGGTTATAGAGGGGTTGGGGTTTTGGGGCTAGTTCGGAGCCTAGCACCTAAGTTTTGGGGTGAAAAGGGAAGGCTAAACGATTTGTGTCAATCATGTAGGTTGGGCCACACGGCCATGAGGAAAAGTCTGTAATTTTTCCAGAACATGGAAGTGGATCTTTTCAAGGTTTCTGCATGATTAGTAAATAGTTCAGGTAAATTTTGTGTTATTACCTAAGGCTTTAGGAAGTCGTTCATGGTAAGTGCATGATTTGATAAATTGTGCGCATAAATCGTGTGACCCTGCCCTTTTTGGAAATTTTAATAATTTTAATTAAAATAAAAAAAAAATTAAAACCATAAATATCTATTTTATTCCTACGTACATCAAAGGGAAACCTTGTAAAAGCTCTAAAATTTTTCTAACCTTGGATTTGAGGTAGATCATCCGTCTAGGCTCTGATTCAAGTGTGCCATGTCTCATCTAATATGTAACGGTAAGGCCTTAAATTCCGTTTTCATCTATTCTCCATTCTTCCATATATTAGTTGAACTATTTGGATTTAGTCTCATATGCCCTAATTTATCATTCTTCACATGTTATTATGATTTATCCCAACCCAGTTTGAATCAAGAGCTAATACTCAATGAGATATCTTTAACGAACCTAAGGTTGGTGGTCCCATGAATTTGTCTTAAATTCAGGCTATTTATATATTTCATTATACCACACGCCCAATTTTTAGGTGTCTCTTGAAATGAAACTAAATCCCTAGAATTTCTATCCATGTTCGATGTGATTCTAAATCCTTTTTAAAGTTTTTTATAGGTTTAATACCTTAAACGTGAAGCACCCCCTTGGGTGTTGTTATTAATTGGACTATTTATGGCTTTATACTTAGACACCCATATTGTGCCTCTTATCCATTTGATATGGGATGTTTAATTTGAATTGATAATGGGAATTAAATTTTCAATTTATGAATTATATAATTATTTGATAATTTAATAGATTAAATGGGAAAGGATGAGTGAGCGTGACCTTTGTCTGTTATCCTTGTTTATCATGTTTTGATTCAGTTGCATTAAATTTATTTCACAAGTGAGTTATTTAGAGACCATGTTATGTAATTGTTTTTTAAGATTTAAAAGATTTTTTTAATTTTTTTATCATGTGAGATAAATGATAAATAAACCATGTAATATCTTTTTTAGGATTGTTTGTCTTATTACATTAAATATTTTCATTTTATTAATTGAAAGCCCAATCCTTTTTAAGTTATACAATGATTGGGTCACATTTTTGAGGTGATATTGATAATGAATGATCTTGGTTTTTACCTTGGTATGTTAAATGAATTGCTTAAATGAAATTGACGGGATGAAATGATAAATATCCATGGGTAAATCATGGGTGCAGTTAAAGGATGCCATGGATGCACTCATTGGACTAGTGAATTGTATACCCTAGTTTAATCATGGATCCAACTATAGGATTCCATAGACAGACTCAATGTCTTGAACCTTGATTATGAAATGGGAATATCAGGGATCCAAATAAAGGATTCCATGGACTTCCTCATTGAGGATTGTTTTATATGCCAAGTGAAACATGGATCCAAATGGAGGGTTTCATGGATATACTCAATATGGAATGAACTATTTATGTCATGGTTGATACTTAGGCTCTCTATATGACCTATAAGGAAGGAATCAATTGGTAAGACTCTATACCTCACCTAGAGCAATATCGGGTTCCTGAGAGGTTCACCAGGACATGATTGTAGGGTGTTGGTGGATATCATACTTAGGAACTACATGAATTAAAACATTTTATTGTCAAGTATGGGCATAATTTTATTTCATACATGGATCAATACCTAAATTCAATCTTTGGAATTTCAGGGATGGGTTTAGGTTCTAAATTGAATTAATAATAAAAGGCTATATGAACCATCTTCCAAGCCAAATCACAAGCTTGGATTCGTTCTTGAATCATATATTTATAGATGGCATGTTTAGGCATCTATTTGTGGTATTGACTATCTGGGGGATGTCGATATTGAGACAGATATTGTGACATATAAATTCAATGATATTGAATTGTTAAATTTTATTGATTAAATGAGATGGATATTTACTTTTTTGTACTTATTTGTTTATTTCAATACTGCATGCACTCTTGTTATATATATTCATTGACTAATTAGAATAGACCATGGGTGGTTTCCTACTGGTATTATATCTCACACTTTATTTGGGATAACCTTTTGGAACTAAACAGATTATATGATTCTAGTCATCGATAAGGGAATGCACCCTAATATAGGTACTTGATATATTTATTAGGATTAGGAGAGAAAGAGACCAAGCTTTGGCATGTGATTCTACTAGGATTCTTTTGGACTTTTTTACTTTTGGGACATGTATATTATATAATGGTTGTGTACTTTTTTTGGTTGTTTTATTAGTAAAATGTGACATGTATCATCATCTTGTGTACGATATGACTTCTAGAATTGTTTATACTATCATTCTTCTTATTTTTATTTCTATTGTATGGTTTTATTCTTCCTCTATTGGACTTTTGTTGTATTTCAACTATGTTACACTCTTATAATGGGGGAATAGTCTACCCATTGGCACACCTATGACCACACTTCTAGTTAGTAGCCTCTAGGATTTGGGGTGGTGCACTTAATTCAATGTGGCCAACTAGGTACAGAGCACCTTTGACTGGAATTCAAAACTGAGATGTTACATTTATCCAATGTCATTCTTAAAAATCATATATTTAAATCCTTCATGATGTTTCATTAAGAGTCTATAAATTTCTCAAGCATATACCTCGAGAGTTTCAAACTATGTATGTAACAAGGCCTATTTTTGTGTACTAGGTAACACTCAAGTCAAGCCCGATGCACCATTTTTAGATTTATTACCCCTAAATACAACTATTACAGTACCAAATTCCACTAGTAGTATCCAAATATGAATTTAATTTCATGTAAAACACTCACTCGATCCTTCACCAATAGTCCATGATGTTCTCCTATACTTATAATTATCCTTAGACTTATCCTTTTATATATCCATAGGGATATCACAAAGGTTTTTCCAACTTGTTTTTTAAAGTTTAACTAAATATATCCTATGATACCAACTACAATGAACTAGGATTCACATATATAGATATTACATATTTTTTATGAACATTCATAAATTATACAAAAACATGACTAAGGATCTTAAGGGTATAGCACCGTTGGAAACATGGAGACATAAACAACTAATTTATAAGAGTTCTGTATTATCTCCTAAATTATTCCACAAAACTATCACCCTTCTTATACATATCACATGTAATACCTGTCATCATAACCTAGGGAAATGAAACATATTTTATAATCATTTCAACCTTTTATCACAACATAAATCATGGAAAAATTCTATTCTACAAAGAATTTTATTATCATATATCCCATGGAAGATAAAAAAGTTTCAAAAAAAATCTTATTATTATAAGCATAAACAATTTAGAGAAAGAATAATAATGGTATCCTTGGATCATATACCCAATAAAAAATATGTAACATCAAAGGATTCCATATTTGATGTAAAATGAATCATTTTCTTTTAAAATAACATTTTAAACATATTAAGTAATCTTTAAAAATCATTTAAAACATTTCCTGAGAAAAATATCCTTTCCACTTTGAAAAACACTTTTAAAAACATAAAAAAAATCAAAATAAATTTATTTGAAAATAAATTTGAAAAAATTATAATGAAAGATTAAAAAATAATTTAAAATGTTTCTTGAGGAAAATATCCTTTCCACTTTGAAAACACTTTTTAAAATATAAAACATTTTCAAAATCCTTTTCTTTGTAAATAACCATAGAGACTTATAATGGAAGATTTAAAAAAATTTAAAACATTTAATGAGTAAAATATCATTTTCAATTTTACAAACACTTTTTAAAAATTAAAAAAAACGTATATATAATGTTAAAAAACTGAAAACATTTTTGGAAAACATGGATATGGAACAAATGTGTTTTTGACTAAAGAGAAAAATTAAGATGATTTTTCATAAAAACTATATTTTGGAATATTTAATAATTTAAGATGGAAAAATGAAATCAAAACATGTATTATATATAAATAACTAGAGGATAAGACACTTCATGAGTTTCTTGAGAGATAGACAATAATATTTCATCTTTGTAAGCATATTCATAAATGATCCTGATAAACAATGAGATTCTAAAATGCCTACCACTTTGGTAACATTGAATCATAAACCCCATGAAAATATAACAATAAATTATACATAAAATATCATGAGAACAAATAAATTCCTGATATTACATGTAAAATTGTATGTATATACATCTCATAAAATAATATAGGTGCATAACATAACATATGTCCCAAAGAATACAAATTGAGACATAAATCCCTTATCACATTAGAAACATTAAAATCTTAAACCCCATAAAGAATAAAATTAAATGAAACATTAAATATCATTAAAATAATTTGATTTGTGTTAAAACATGTAAAGGTATAAGTATATACACCACACAAAAGAAATTAGTGGGGAATATGGCATATGTCTACCAGAAATAAAAGAGAGACTAGGAATCCCTTACCTTAAGTGTCAAATTACTTTGTACACATTTGAACCTCATATATAATAAATATAATTTTATCATGAATATATTATAGAACCATAATCATATTTATCATACCATATATTATTTACTTATTCCCTTTTATTTTCTATTTATTTACAATTCCTTGGTAAAATCATGTTTCAAGTAAAAAGAGTTTCATTTTTCATGTATGTTTTGGTTTTGTATTATCATTAATTTTACTTTGATCATGGTTAAATAAGATTCATAATGTGAAGGATGATAAAAAATATTATATATTCAACATATATGAATTTTTATTAATCCATAAAATTTATATATATAAATTGAAATACATTATTTCCTAGAGATGGTAGGTCATACGTGTGCATGAATGTTGTTTCCATTTTTTTAACAAATGGAACAAAAAAAGGTAAATAATAATTAACCATTCCAAAATAATTAGGATTTCATATATATCAAATATATTTTTTAAAATATATCCTTATAACCTTCCATACAAAATGTTTTTGAAAAATGAATCACATAACTTAGAGAGGTGGTAGTCTATCATACACACGAGCGACGATATCATATCCCACACAGAATGGAAAGTAAAAAGGTATATGTGATATGATTATTCAAGTAGAATAATAATATAATAAATATCATATATAATAGTAAATCCATAATTATATCCATTTTTGATAGATGGTTATGGAAAACAAACATCATCGGTTTGTGAGACAGTAGTCTGTCGTACACATGATCAATAGTTTTGTTTCCCATTTGTGGGAAGAGGAGATAAATATTGGTTATTAAATTAACATAATAACATATCACTATATGGGAGATATTTTTTATTATATTTTTAGAGTTGAATAATATTTTCTAGAGTTAAAATAAGTCATAAAATGAAAATCAAAGTTTAAGTACTATTCCTATTCTTCGAAGAACCTCATTTGATTTACACCAAAAGCCTTCTCAGGAGGGTTAACTCATAAAAATAAGGACTCTAGGATGTGGGGAGGTAAGTAAGGAATATATTTTGTTAGGTATTGGCCTTTTATAATTGTGGGATAGGACACACATAGAATATTTTAAAAGAATAAAGTGCACCCAAAGTTTTCACATGCCAAAAGGATCCTAAATGGGTCATTAATAAATATTAGAGGTGATAAGGTCAATATATTTATATTAAATTAGTTTTTTTAAAGTTTATAAGTTATTTTACCACTTTTCATTTTAGTTTAACCCTCTACCCCAGTAAACCCGTTTTAACCTTATCCATGGTAATTAAGTTTAACTATTTTTACTATTAATCTATACCAAAAATTTAGTTAACCTTATTATATAATATTATTTATTATTATTCTAAATAAGGAATAATTTATTCAAAACTACATTCACATAAGTGGAAAATTTTATTTTAAAATTAAAACTAAAAAAGTGACAAGAAAGATATTTTCCAAAGAGAAAATGTTCAAAAGTTTAAAAATATTTTATATCAAAATTAAATATGAAATTGATTCCAATGAACTAGATTGGATCCATAGATATGTAATTTTTAATATCTTTACATTACTAAAGATATATCATGCTCATTTCTTGGTACTATTTTACCCTTTTGGGTATATCTTGGTTTGGTTTTACTTTGGGGATGTTTTGGGTGAAATTAGTGAATTTTGGAAGTCATAGGGGCTATGTACGGTTAGAGGATAGTTAAGGAAACATGTACAGTTTGAACCAAGAAAAAGTATTCCCTGTTTTTTTGAGACATAAGGTTACACACAGGTAGTGCCCAGTTAGGAAAAACTGTGTGGCCACCCACCCAAACTATCCACCCCAAAACAAAGGGAGTTTTCATGGTTGGTGCACAGTTTAAAAAACTATGTGAAAATTAAGAGAAACTATGTGACCCATTAAGTGAGGTGCATAGTTAAGGTGCTCAGTTTGTAAAATCATTCAGCCCTTCCCATGAAACAGATCATGTAGGTTTTTAATTACATGATAATTTATTTTAAATTCTAGAACCCCTCGGTTATTATCTCTAAACACACTATTTCAACCTCAAATCAATTCCATCAATTTTGGAGAAACATATGAGGATTTCAAGGCTCCTAAAACCACTTTATTGATGAATATAAGATTCAATTATAGGAACGTCACCTCTCTGATATGTGATTTCTTTTTTATTTGGTTCTCTCTCTCTCTTGTCTCACTTTACAGATAAAGATAAATTATTTATCCTCTATTTCCATTTTTTAAATCTATGTTTTGATATATATCAATACTTTTTCTATCAATCATAATTATTATTCCCAGATCATCAGTTTTGTTGTGATCTTGATCATTCTACATCAATTTGGGGAGTTTTTGTTTCATGAACTTCCATCAAAAATCTTGAGGTAGGTGGTCTATTAAATCCCATAGTCCTAATTTTAATTATGTGCATGTAATTGTGAAATTTCAATTTCCAAATTGGGAAATTGTGTTCTAATTTAAATTAATTAATTGTTTGATTTTTTCCATAAGATAATTTAATTCTTTGATTATGAGATAATGAAATTTGTGAATAATGGGATTATGAAATTTATTAATTAATGGTTTTTGAAATTGATAACAACCCATGGGTTGTTCCGATATGATTGAAACAGTTAACCACCCTTGGGATGTGCAGATAAGATGATAACAATGAATAGTAAATTGTAATTTCTAGATATGTGAAATTGTGAAATAGGTGAATAATTAATTGTGATAATAGATAATAAATGGTTGAAGATATGGAACCATGTGATGTGATATTTGTGATAGGGTTTTGGGATAGGGACTGGTGTTCCGAATACCCATGTGGTGATAGATTGTCACTATAGGCCCCCAATATATTTATTTATATATGTGATAACTAAGTTTTGGGATATGTAATACTTCTCAAAATACCCACAGTGGGTCAGACTACTTCTATAGGCCCCCATTATACAAATAATATAATTGATATAAATTTATTAATGAAAACCCTTGATGGAATGAAATGTGATATTCATTTGGGGATAGCTGAGACTTTAGCACAAGGCCTAAGTTGGTATTCATGGAGAGGGTGTCATCTTGAACCCATGATTTATGTGGTTAAATAAAGAATAATTTAATGTGAAAATTTTTACCTTATTTATTGTATGTTATTATTTATCCAACTACATACATTTTTATGGACTAGATATTGTTTTAGACATCATTGGTGGTGGCCTACTAGGTTATATTCACTCCTTACTCGGGCTTCCTGATCAGTACCCAAATAGATTCCATGTTTAAAAGATAGTATAAGGGAAAGTATCCTATGTTAGATGTCTAAGAAGGGATGGAGCAAGGATGAGGAAACGAGACATGATATTGGAACGTGCTTGGGAGTTGTCAATGTCATTGTTTTGGTTTCTCATTTGACACTTACCATATATATGATATGACATATTTTCTACTTTGGACTGGATATTGTTTCCCTGTTTTGGTTCATCATGTGATATTGGTCTATATTTTTATGGTATTATTATAGTTATTGTTTATTATCATTTGGGTATTATTTATTAATGTATAGTATTGTTCTTGTTTTAGAAAGATGGTATATTATCCCCATGATATCTATATTAGACCCTCACTTCTAGTTAGTAGCCTCTAGTATATGGGGAGGCATTCCTGAGGTCATGTGACCAACCAGCTCGGGTAACCAGTATGTGGCACACAGGTCGGTACATTACAAAGTGGTAGCAATTGAGTTTTATTTTATTTTATTTTGTCTTGATATTTAAGAAAGGTAAAAAATGAAACTAGGATGATTTGAGACTTGTTCCTGAGCTCTTACATGGGAGTAGTTTCCCCATGTATGAGGGAAAAACCAAGTACATAGGTTGGGATTGATGTTCTTGATGTTTGATGTTACACTTGAATGTTATTTCACCTCGAATGATGCACTTTTTGTGCGATATTATTATTTTATGAGATTTTTTTTGTGTCCCAGAATGGTATGAGAGTTTTTTATGAATTCATAATTTTAGGTATTCAATACTTATTGTAACATGCATCATTTTAGGCACGCATGGAAAAGAAGGTTTTTGTGATTTTTTCAAATGAAAATGATTTTATTTACTAATGAAATTTAAATAAAAAGGGTTTATAATATGAAATTTATAATTTTAAGTGATGATAAATATGGTAAATAAAATGGATAAAATGGGTGTCTAATGAGAATCCATGTGATATGAAATTTTTTCCCTATATTATCCATGACCTAGATGATGGATGGTTGAGGTTAGTGATAATTCCTTGGTTTTCAATGTGTGGTGGGGTATAAGGGATGAATTGTTATGATTTTTTGTGACTCACTATTAAGAAATGTGATAATGATATGTTATGTGTCTTAATATGTGTGTTTGGAATTGTAGAGATATGCCTCCATGATGATGATTGTTGATAGGAAGTTAGGTAAACATGGATGGAAATGTGCCACCTACAGTGGAACCTAAATCTACAATAGTTCTGATTGAGGGATATGGACAGTTGTTAAATGATAAATTTTATCACTTTATGAATTTTATGGAGAGAGACCTAGTGTATATTTTTCATAATATGTCTAACTTGACATGGGAGTTACATCTACAACACCCTTTAACATTCACTAGAGATGGAGGACCTGAGGTGGATGAGTTTTAGATTGAGTCTATCCAAATGATCCTTAACCACTTAGAGACTCCTACTGATAAGAGAGTCAAACTTGATACTTACACATTACATGGTCAAGTTAATCATTGGAGGGAGAACCAAACAAAGGATGGAAAGCTAGATAACATGGTATGGAAGGACTTATAGGATAATTTCTTAGAGCACTTTTACCTTGAGATGCTCATGCATATGATGTCAACTAAGTTTATGAGGTTGAACTAGGGTAGTATCAATAATAAAAACTAGGTTTATCCAGTGCTTGGGATTTAACAGTACTAGCTAAAAATTATATTAAACACACCATTTTTAGTGCTAAGAAAACACTGCTAAAGGGGAATCTTTATCAGCACTTTTTTACAAGTACTAAAAATGGGATCTTTTATCAGCCCTTTTTTAGAAGCACTGATAAAAACCCCCATTTATCAGTACTTTTTTACAAGAACTGATAAAAATATACTTCAAAAAAATATTTCATTAAAAATAATTTATTATTATATAAATATAATATATATTTTTTGAAATATGTTTTAGATAAGGTAAAAAGGCATTTACACTTAAAATATAAGACATTTAGTGAAAATGGCTCAAAAAATAACTAAAAAATATTTTTAATTAATAATTATCTTATTATTATATATTAATAGTCATTTAATATCATTTTGAAGATAAAAAAATAAAAATAAAATAAAATATCTCAAATAAGTTTAAAACATAACTCAAAATTCTAATGACCATAACTTTTGATCTAAGTGTCTTTTTGGGATCTACCACATATCAAATCAAAGCCTGTGATGAGATCTACACCATTATGATTGGGGTCTTTGAAGTCACTATTTTTTAGGACAAAAAATGCCTAGAAGGCCTCTAAAACTGAGATTTTAGTTGGGATACCCCAATTTCTTTACTTTTGATGGATTTTAAGGCTCATTTGTGGGGGTATTTTTTCCCTTTTTTAGTGGGGACAGAATTTATTCCAAAGTATTCAATTCATATCGATATTATGGATTTTAAAATATATCATTTTTTATAATGTAATTTTAATTTTAATCAAATATATAACAATATATACATATTTTTTATATATTCACACATAAACATTTAATTTTATAAAAAAATAAATTAAAAATATTTAAATATAAAATATATTTATTAATATATAAAAATATATATAAACATATATATAAATATATGGATAAAAAATGTGACTAAATATATATAAATATATAGATATATCATAAAATGTAAAACAAAATAGTATAGGGTAGTGGTAAAGGCACTGGATGTATAATTGTGAGGTATTAGGTTTGAAAATCATTAGAGGCAGGGGCAAGTGTGGGAGGCTGGGATTACCTAAAGATATGATAAAGGGGTTTGGTAAGTGCTGATAAAGGGGTGGTCTGGTGGGAAGTTCTAATAAAGGGAGGTGGGTGGGACATTGGGAAAAAAATTATTTACCCTTTATTAGTGAAGCCTTTATCAGTGCTTTTTTATCTCTATTAAAGGTCCCCTTTAAAAGTTCTAAAAAAATCACTGATAAAGGGGGACTTTAACAGCACTAAAAAATTCTATTAAAAGAGCCTTTTAATAAAGATTTTTTATCACTGATGAAATTTTTAGGCTTTTAAGTGCACTTTGATTCTAAGTGATTTTTTAGCATGGAGAAAGGCTTTTTCTAGCGCTTTTAAAGGATGATTTTGTATTAGTATATGCATGTAAGGGGTGGGTTGGTGGGAAGAACTAATAAAGGGGGGTGTGGTTCATGGGAAAAAATTTATATACCCTTTATTAGCGGTGCCTTTATCAGTGCTTTTTTGGAACTGTTAACATCCCCCTTTAAAAGTGCTAAAAAAAGAACTGATAAAGGGGCCTTTAACTATGCTAAAAAATCACTATTAAAGGACCCTTTTAACAGAATTTTTTTAAAATTGATAAACATTTTGGGATTTTAACCATGCTTTTATTATCATTGATTTTTAATGCTGATAAAGTCCTTTTCTAGCGTTGTTAAAGTCTAATTTTGTATTAGTGTATGCAAGTAAGGGACTATTCTAGTTACTTTACTAATTTGAATTTTTTTGTTCCAGCATTGGAAGAAGATGAGGATGCTCTAGAAAAATAGTTTTAGGATGGGCTTAAATATTATATTAAGTCCCAGGTTAATATATTTTGGCTGAAAAGGTTTTCTAAATTGGTGAATTAGGCTCTCAATTTTTAGGGGAACCTGAAGGAGGCATCCAGTGCAATGTAGTTGGTTTCTAATGTATGAACATAGGTATTTATTTCAATAATAGGAACCATATATATTATAATGTCAACTAGGGATATAGAAAATAAAGGGTCCATAGAGAAGGATTGATTACTTAGAGAAGAAACTGAATATACTTCCATCAGTGTGGTAGGTTGAGAAATATATGTAGATAGTGTCCATGTTTACCAGTAGAGTTTTGAGGTTCTGTAAGGATGGGTCACTTATAGAGGTATTGTAGAAACCCTCAAACTATGGGTAGTGATAGAGGATCTAGTAAGATTTAGAACACTGAGAGGGGGTCTTCTACCCCATACCAGTTTGGTAGTTAGAGATATGTTTTCCCATGGTGGTCAAGGTAGTATATTTGGTACTTTAGGGAAATAGAACCCATATCATCGGAGTGGTGTAGCTCAAAGTAATTAGACTAAATCATAAGAAAAAGTGGTACGGATTCTTCGTACAGTTCAACCTACATTACGGGATATCGAGGTTGGACCATCAATAGTAAGTAGTACTGTTATTATCAATTCTACACATTCAGGTTCCTTATTTTATATATGAGTCTCTCATTATTTAATATCCGCACAACTTGTGAATGGGTACAGTATGGAGGTGGATTTTGTGTGTGGGGTTATAACGATCGACACACTGTTGGGAGTACGATTTATAGACATCTATTTGTGCAAGGGTGTTTTCTTGAGTTTGGGGAGTATCGTTTTCTTTAGGATATCTACATCCTTGATATGTCCGACTTTGTATGGATTTTGGGTATGGATATTTTGGTAGCGTACCAATACCATATCAATTTTTACCATAGGAGAGTTAATTTTAAGTCTCATCAGGGTAATAGTTACACACATCATTGAGATTGGGATATCTAGTAAGGCCATATTGGGATAGTTAATCAGCAACTGGGGGATATCACTGTCAAGTTTGAAATTATTTTTCTAGATAAAGGGGGTGTGAAACGTTAGGTATTTCCACCCATAGTGGACAAATTTTTGGATGTTTTCCCTAAATACTTTCCAAGGATGTTTCTTGAGAAGGATGTTGACTTCACTATAGAGCTTATGCCTTGAGATGAACCAGTTTATATTCCATATTATATAATGGAACCAACAGAGCTTTAGTAACTTAAGAATCATCAAGAAGAATTTATGGATAAGGTATTTATCCATCTGAGTACGTCACATTAGGGTTCTCCAGTATTATTTTCTAATAAGGCTGATGTAACCTTGTGTTTATTTATTGATTATCAGAAGTTGAACTAGATGAATGTGAAATATCAGTATCCACTTTTTTATATCAATTATCTATTTGACAAGTTGAGAGGTGATTCCATTTTCTCTAAGATTTAGTTGAGATCAGGTTATCATCAGTGCAGAGTTAAGCATTTTGATATACCATGAAAATATTTCAGAAGAAAGTATAGCCCTTATGATTTCTTCATGATGTTGTTCAGGTTGAAAAATTCCCCAACAATGTTTATGTCCTTGATAAACTAAATCTTCCACCCGTACATATATCAGTTTGTGGTTTTTTTTGTGGATTACATATTTTTGTACTTCGGACTCATGATGATCATTCCCAACATCTTAAAATCATCTTGAGTAGACTAAGAGAGCCTTGGCTATACACCAAGCTATCAAAATGTCAACTCTGGGTCAATCGGGTACATTTCTTGGGTCACATCATCTCATAGGAAGGTGTGTCTATAGACCCAAATAATTTTAGGTTGTGCTTGATTAGGGGCATACCAATATTTTTTTTATATTCATAACTTTATAGTTTTGTTGGGATATTATCAATGGTTCATCCAATATTTTTCCCTCTTGGAACCTCAAATTTCAAGCTTGAATAATAAGGGGATCAAGTTTAAATTGACTAGAGAATTTGAGAATTCTTTCCATGAGATGAAAAATCATATGACTATTACACCAATTTTAATTTTACCTAAACCAATTGAGGAGTATGTAGTGTTTTTTAACACATCAGATATATGAATTGGATAATTTTTTATGAAAGTAGATCAAGTTATAGAATATGAGTCATGGAAGTTGAGAACATATGAAAAAAATTAACCTACTCATAATCTCGAGTTAGCTGTAGTGGTTTATACTTTGAATTGATTGTATAATTATATTTTGAGAGAAAATTTCATTGTTTATACTGATAATAAAATCTTAATATATATATTTTCACAGTGAGATTTAAATATTTCATAGCAGAGATGGGTTGAGTGTATGAAATCATTTGATTTTGATCTAGCATATACGCCTTGGAAGGGAAACAACATTGTTGGTTTTTTGAGTAAGAAAACTCATAATCATATAGTCTCAATGTCTAGTTCCAAGTAGAAGGTGGTTAATTTATTTTCTCATGAGATAGATATTGTTGTTCAGGAGGGCCTGGAGAAGATGAAATTCATATTAGTATCAATGGAATCCACACTTTTGAGCTGGATCTGGGAGAGGAAGTATAAGGATCTAAGGTGAATGACCTTGAGGGAAATCCTGAAGGTGGGGAATCACCTTCATATTTTACCATGGGTGAGGATGAGATCACCAATGTATGGGGATGGTTTGTTGTTCCTATGTTAATGTGATAGAATATGGTGCATGAATTTTATGGATAAAAGTGGGAAGTGAATCCTAGTTTAACCAAAATGTACCATGAACTACATCGGTAGTATTGGAGGCCAAATATTAAAAAAGAAAATTTGATGTCCAAAAAAGGATGATACACCTATAAATAGGTGATGATCTATAATAAGAATCCCAATGGTTTTCTATAGCCATTTTCCATTCTGGAATGAAAGAGGGGTGACATCGACATGGACTTCAGGGTAGGACTTCTAAGGAGGCCTTGGAAGAATTATGAAATATGTGTGGTTATGGATTGATTGATGAAAGTGGCCCATTTATTTTTTATCTGAGAGACTTTCGCAGTGGGTATGTTGGGTGACTTGTATGTTCAGGAGATAGTCCCACTTCATGGGGTGTTGCAGAGCATTGTTTCATATTGTGACTCGTGTTTCACTTCATGCTTATGTCATGTATGGGAGAAGGTGTTGGGTATGTAGTTATATCTGAGTATGTATTTCCACCCATAGATAGATAGACAGTCATAAAATATGATATAAGTTTTAGAGGATATTATATGAGAATGTATTCTATAATTTGGTGGGTCTTGGGAGAAACACTGGGCACTCTTTGATTTTTCCTATAAAAATAGTTATCACGAGACTATTCAGATGGAACAATTTTATTCTCTTTATGGTAGGGCATACAGATCTCCTCTATGCTGGATAGTTGAAGGAGAGTCAGATCTGTTGGGACCAAGTCTCATGAAAGACACATCAGAGAAGGTTCATCTGATTTGGAAATGTATGGATACTGGTCATAGTAGATAGAAGTCAGTTGTTGATCAAATTCATCGGCCCCTTGAGTTTACAATGGGTGATCATGTATTACTTTAGGTGTTTCCTAGATTGAATCATTATAGGATTCAGATGCAGGGCAAGTTCGTACCCTAATTTATTGGACCTTTTGATATTGTGGATAGAATCTGGTCATTGGTATACCAATTGGATCTTCCACAAAGGTATGGTTCTTTACATGATGTTTTTCAGGTGTCATAGCTTTGGAGGTATCACCTCGAACCTTATCATGTGATCAATATTGGTTATATTGATCTTGATACTGATGTGTTCTTTTATGAGAATCTAATTTCTATTATAGATTTCAATGAGAAAATGTTGCAGGGAAAGACCATGATGATATTTTAAGCATTGTGGGAACATGGACATGTTCATAAAGAAAATGGGAGAGAGAAACAGATATGTGGGATCGGTGGACCGATCTTTTTACCTCATAATCTTATAGATTCTTGGGAGTACATATCAAGGATAAGTTTTTATGAGTTGGGTAGATTGTAAGATCCTGACCATACTAGAGATGTCTTATTCTTGTTTTTAGGAAATCTTTTATCCTAGTTTTGGTATATCTTGGTTGGGTTTTAATTTGGTGATGTTTTGATTGAAATTATATAATTTTAGAATCCATGGAGGTTGTTCATGGTTGGTTCATGGTTAGATAAAATCATATGTTTCGGCCCTGGAAACCATTTTCCCTATTTTGGTGTGACAAGAGGCGGCACATGATTGGCACATAGTTTGTTCAAACAATGTGGCCACCCTCCTAAACTGTGAACCCCGAAATAGTGGGGCATTGTACATTTGTAACACGGTTTGTCAAACCCTGTTTCACTCAGGATAAATCATGTGACCCCTAAAGAGAGCCACACGATTAATCCACATAGTTTGTAAAACCATTCTACCTTTCCCAAGAAACAGTGTGAGTGGGTTTTAAATTACTCGAGAAGTTATTTTAAATTCCAAAACCCCCTTGTTATTAAACCTAAACACTCTATTTCATCCTAACATGAACTAATTTGATTTTGGAGACTCCCATGAGGATTCTAAGGCTCTTATAACCCCTTTCTTAATGATTCAAAGATTCGGTTGAAGGATCATCACTTCTCTGGTGTATGATTTCTTCCACATTTGGTTTTCTCTCTCTCTCTCTTCTATATTTCTGGATAAAGAGGAATGATTAATCCCTTATTTATATTTGGTTTATATCTAGGTTTTAATATATCTTAATCCTTTTGGTCTTGATATTAGGAATTTTTCCTTGATCTTCTCTTCTATTCTGATCTGGATCATTCCACATTAATTTGGGGGATTTGGGTTTGGTGAATGTTTTTCACCGATCTTAAGGTAGGTGGTTTAAATTTCAAATCCCATAGTATTGATTTTATTGCATGTATGTAATTTTGAAATTGGAATTTACACATTGTGAAATTTTATTCTAAATTGAATTAATTGATTGATTGATTTTTCCCATGTGATAATGAAATCGGTGATTATGAGATAATGAAATTGGTGAATAATGGGATTATGAAATTGATTGATTAATGGTTTATGAAATTAATATCTACCCATGGGGTGTGACAATATGATTGAAACTGATAGACACCCTTGGGGTGTGCTGATAATATGATAATAATGAATTATAATTTGTTCTTTATTGATAAATAAAATTTTTAAATTAGTGAATAACGAATTATGATAATTGATGATAAATGGTTGGAAGTATGAAACCATGTGATCTGATAACTTTGAATGAGTTGTGGGATGGGGATTGTAATTCTAAATACCCATGGGGTTCTAGAATGATACTTTAGGTCCCCAATATATTTATGTTTATATGTGATCACTGAGTTTTGGGATAGGGATTGTTTCTCCAAATACCCACAGGGTGCTAGGCTGCTGTTCTAGGCCCCCATTATATGAATGATATAATTCAAATTAATTTATTAATAAAAAATATTTATGGAATGAAATTTGATATCCATTTGGGGATGGTTCAGACTCCGGCATGGGGCCAAAGTAGGTATTCATGGTGAGGGTGTCATCTTGAACCCAAGATTTATGTGGTTCAATAAAAAATAATTTAATGTGAAAAATGTTTAATTAATTTTTTTTTATTTTATTATTTATTCAAAATCATACACTGTTATAGATTGGATATTTGTTTAGATGTTGGTGGTGGTGTCTTGTGGAGTTGTACTCACACCCTACTTGGGCATCTTTATTAGTACCTGAATATATTTCATGTTTTCATGATTAGATAAGAGAAAGGTCCCTCTGTTATATGGCTTAGTTGGGATAGAGCATGGATTAGGGAATTGATTTCATAACCATCTTAGAATTTTTCAGTGTAATTAATTATTTTTTTCATTTGAAACTTGACACATATATAGCATGACATATTTACTACTTTGGATTGGATATTGTTTCCCTATGATGGTTCATCATGTGATGTTGGTCTATATTAGTTATGGTATTATTCTGGTTATTTTTTATTATCATATGTATATTATTTATTTATTTCTAATTTTGTTCTATTTTGATAAAGAAGGTATATTCTCTCCATGATATCTATATTAGACCCTCACTCTTAGTCAACAGCCTTTGGTATACTGGGAGGAGCGCCTAAGTTCATGTGACCAACCAACTCAGTCCACCGGTATATGGAACCCGTGTCAGGATGTTACATAATTTAATAAATTTTACTTTTAAAATCATATTAAAAAAATTATCTTGTAAATTCTTTGAATTAAAATGTCATTTTTTAATAAAAACCAGTATTTTCACAATTCACTAAAAAAATTGTCTTTTACTAAAATTCTCAAAACCTTACACTAATATAATTTTTGTAATTATTATTATAAAAATTAATTTTATTTTTTAAAATAAATTTTACAAATTTGGAAAATTATAATTTTAAAAAAAGTTCACAAAAGTTGAAAAGACCAATTTTTAGAAAAAATACCGTTTTTAAGTGTAAAAGGGGATTTATTCTTATCTAATGTATAGAAAACACTTAAGATGAATATTAAACATTTGATTGAATATATAATATATAAATTTCATTAAAAGAATTAATCAAAAATGATTAATTTAATTTATTGAAATAAAACACATTTTTGAATATAAAAATAGTTTTTTAGAAAAATATTTCCTTTATCTTCAAATGGTTTATTTTATTTTCATTTCTAATTAAATGGTTCACCACATAATTAATTTTATATTCATGTGTAAACCATATATTTTCATAATTTAGTTAATGAAATTCATACTCATCATTCTAACATTTAGGTGATAATTATCTTATTAAATAACAATGTATTAATAATTTTTCATGTTTTGTTAAAACTCGGTGTTGCATTTAATGAAATCTATCAAAGAAAATAAATATATTTTAAAAAGTATTTCATAAAATATCAGGGTGTTATTTATAGTGTATGTTTTTATATTATGTGATAGGTAACAAAGTGTACTGAATGTGTATCATTTAATATCTATAAAGATAATTATTGTGTTTATTAAAGTCGCGATTGACTATTGACTGAAATATGATAGCCTTAGAAAGATTGATATTTTTTTATATGAATATGTATACTGTAAGATCCTAGATTCTCATAAAGTTTTTGTTTTTTCATTTTTCATTTTATTTTCCTTATTTTGGTTAAATAAGTGTTTCCCCATGTTCATGATAAGGTTCAGGGTGTTCTGGGTGTTTTGGGCACGAAAGAGGTGGAAAAATGAGTTTTGTGGGCATGTTGTATGGTTTGTGAATGGTTAGTGAAAATCGCGAAGAGCATTTTAGGTAACTTTGAAACCTTGGAAAAAGGATTACACATAGTTATTGCACAGTTAAGATAACCTTATGGAATTAATAAGAAACTACGTGAAGGGGTGATTTTGGGATAGTGGCTCACACGTGGTTTGGCAAACCGTGCAGCCTAGAAAAGTTGAGAAATTTACAAAATCACCACTTCAGGATTTTAAATACTCACTCAGTATTTTTCTCTATTCTTCCCCTATCAACCCTATTGATGAACCAAGACCTCCAAGAGCCTCCAAGGATTTATCTCTCTCATTTATAGGTCATTTTGGACATTATTGGTTGCAAATCAAAGATATGGGTAAATCTAATCTTCCTCTCATTTCACATTTTTTGGATTAGGGTTTGTAGTCTCTATCATATCCTTATGAAGCTTTAAACCCAAATTTTTCATGTTTAACCAAGTTTTTAACTTCAAGGGGGTTAGTATTGGGATCTAAGGCTACGTTTAAGATTACTTTCATCATCAAGTTCTAGGTAGGTTATCTAAAAGTTATATCCCATAGTTCTATTATAGATTTTTTCATGTGTGTTGAGATCTTTCCTTCCTCTTATTGTAAACTTGTTACCTTGAGTATGATTTGGTACATTGGGGGTCTAAATAATTATTGGAACCCCTCTTGGTCCTTTTGGGATTTTATTTTTATAGGATTAATCAAATGTTTTAGGGTTACCCTGGGTGGGAATTTTTGTTCTTGGTGTGTGTTGTTACAGTTGAATGATATTTCACCATTGGGTGATGCACATGTCATGTGATTTGAAAGATTTATAATATTTTTATCATTTCCATAATGGCATTAGGTTGTTCATTCATTCATCATTTTATGTGCATAAGGATATTGGTGGCATGCATCATGATAGGAACACACGAGATGGGTGTTCAAGGCATAGAGAGTAAAATGTATTTTACTTCTTTGTAAAATTTAAAGAAAATGGTGCCTAATAATGGTAATGGAAGTGGGTAAATGAAAATAATTAAATGGATAGTTAATTAATATTCTGTATAAATAAACTTTATGACAGGGTTAAAGTTTTTTGTTGTGGTAAATTTTAAAGAAATAATGGTGTTTAAAAGAGGAAGATTTGTCTGGTGATGATGAAATAATTAATGAATTTTTTCGTAAGAAAAGTTTAAATGAGTTAAAATGATTTTTATAACAAGTTTTTATATGATGAATGTGATTGAGAGAAAATATTTGTGTGTAAAAGAGAAAATGGTTTAAAGGTATGTTTGATGAATGGTTTGTGATTAAGTAATTTTTTTTGACCTATGTTGACCATTACCCATTGTAAGAGGGGTTGAGGGTAGTGGTAGAGATGTGAATACATATGTTGGAATAGTATATGTGGAGTGGGTTAAGTATAGGTTCTAGTGAATTCCCTTATTTTGGTCTATACCGATTGGACTTCCTCTGAAATGTTTTTTGAGGAAAATGTTTTGGGGATATGAATCGGAGTAAGTAGGGATTTTGAAAATTTGGGGTAAGTATAATGTTCTAAAGCATGAAACTTTGGGTGTTCCTCGTTGTGTATTTAGTTAGGCGGTGGCCTTGAGGTATTAAGGGCATGCTTATTAATGTGAAAGTAGTAAACCTTGTGGTTTTTAATTGCATGGGTTGTACGATGGACATAAGAATGAGTGTCTTTGTTGTAGTGTCATTAGATATGGGTATTGTTGTGGGTGTGGTGACCCATGTGGGTTCTGGCCTTGCAATTTTCATCTAAGACCATAGAGTGGGGGTTTTGTCTTGTTGTTCTGATGTATGTGTATGTTTACCTTTGGTGCATGACCTAGTGAAAATGGTTGCTTGGTGCACTAGGAACAGTGTGTATCGGAACAGGGGTGAGAGTGTCATTCGTAAACATTGATTTGTTCATAACTCAATGTGTGTACAAATCAATTTCCTTTGTCTGTCTTGACTCTAGTTTAGGGAACTGGTATCACTCAACCTTTAAGGTGGCCTATGAGAGAGGTCATATGGTTTTCCTAGTGCTCTTAGGTTCATGTCATATCCGTGGATGTTAGACCATGATAGTGGGATGTGTAAGATTTCATCTAGTGCGGGTTAGGTAAGAGGTATAAGTGAGAAGGTTGATGATTTGGTGATGTGACTTGAGTTATGGTTATGTGTTGGTAGTTTTAGAGAAATTAATGACGACCTCATGGGAGGATATCCTAGTGATGTGGGTGATTCAGAATAGGAGGCATAGAGTATTCTTCAATGGAGGGATCAATGTATATGAATACCTTTAAACTTCGGTAAATGGAATCTCAAGGATGGGTTTGTTTGTATGAATGGTTTGGTTATTGGGTGAGATATTGATAATTCCTTGGGTCCCATGAGGCTGACTAACCCAAAGGTATGGTTAGGCGAGTAAGCAGGAGTTGGTTTATGCCTAGGTGGTGGTTGGATTGTTGAAACTAAAGTCAGTGTGAGAGTGGTCAAAGAAAATTATGAAACTTTGAGGATTCTAAGGGGTCCATATGTGGGAACACGCTAGCAGGGCTCAATTTAAAATGGAATAAGCATATATCATTCCTTATGAAACCAAAGGATGAATCATGTTCATGTGAGGAACTATTTATTTTATTCACGTGAAAAACTATAGTGTTTGATCATTAATTGTATGCGACATACCAGAAGAACTCGAATGGTGTGGTGGAAGTAGTACCGAGGAGAAAAATTGGTTACCGACTGCTTTTTAGATGGTCGTAGGGAATTAGTGAGTCTCAGTTAGCAATCACTCTCGAGCGGTGGTGGTTAAATGATACCAAGAGGTGTGTATTAGGGAAGCATAAAATCCTTAGCAGATCATGGTGTTCTATCTTGGGAGGTGATATCAGGAATAAATAATTTAGTGGTAGTGTTCTTCGAAAACTTTTTATCATAACTTAACTATTGATGTTCATGCCCAAAATCTTGACATTTTCCCAGGTATGTTGAGAAGCTCTATATTTATGCCTATCAACTTGAAAGTTTTTTTGGTAGGATGAGGGACATCATGAATTTTATGGTCATGGGGGCAGTATATGTGATGTGGTATGGTGGTATTCACACCATTGACAATTTCGGGTGAGGTCCTTAGGATTGTCCTTTTGTCAAAAAACATCATGGTTACTGCCCATGGAAGCAGGGAGAAGGCACAGGTTGACATCCAATTTCTTATTATGGAGAATTCTAGATAGCCATGTCTAAATTTTGGGATTTGTCTTGTTTTTGGGTCTAATCCATGGTGATTGTAATCCCATGTGGAGAGAAATGGTAATGAAACTCCTAAGGTGGGGAGTGATGAGTCAATAATGAATGTGGTGAGGATAATATTGAGTTTATATGGTGGCACCAGGATGCTAATAAGGAACTTGGGATGTGCACATTGGGTCTCTCAAAAAGGCCTAGTGGCCCTTGACTATGATGTTTTATTGATCCAATCATTGAATTTGGGATTAGGGTGGTTCTAAATGAAATTATAAATTCTTATGTTTAGTCATCAAAGAGTGTGGTGAGATGTAACATCAGTAGGTGGAAAGAGATGTTGGGTTCTATATCTCCAATGTAAATGAAAATTAGACTCAGGAAAGTTTCCTTCAGTGGTTTGGAACACCACTAAGTTCAAAGGCACCATGTCTGTGTGATGTAGTTTCATTCTAATGGTGAAGCTAAAAATTCTAGGATGAGTCAGATGGGGAGACTCGACACATATCTGAGCAAGGGACAAATGTGTAGAGTGGTAAATCACCATTCATAGATGCTTTGGAGAGAGAAATGTGTCTCAAATTTCAGTATGGGATTGAGTGAGATCATAGCCTTATTTAGATAGTGTATGAATGGTAGGGGTGATAGTTATTGGGAATTTTGTTTAGACAGTGGATACTAATGATGGTTTGGAGGGCAGTGGTGTCATGATGAAGGTATTCTCCCATAATTTAGGGAATGAACTCAGTGGGTACATCTAGTATGATTTGAAAGTCAAGTTGAGTTTTTTGTGGTATTTCCCTTAGAGTGGAGGTTCCAATTAACCGAAGAGGGTGGAGAGAACCATAGTGGATAAATGGTTGGATGATGACATGATCATAGATTTAGGTTAGATGGACTCAAGTGGACATCATTTGGGTGAGTTGGCCCTGATAGTGAGCTTTGGCATAGGATAAATTGGTTGAGTACCAAAGTGTATGGGTTATGTTTGGATGTACAGTTTTGGAATAGGATATTTGGGACATGAGTGGTGGATTGACGTAAGTTGGGAAATTCGTTTTGGTGGACCATGTTTTTTCCACTAGGATATATCGGGTTTGGTTACCATTAGAGTTTTAAAAATAGAGGGAAAAGGCACCAAGTGATTTAGGTCATGGGTTGTGTAGGGGATCGAACCAATGCGTTGTTTATTGGTTCCTACATGATGATATAATAACTATGTGTGACGTTTACATATGTTTTTACTTAGGAACCATTGCCTAATTTTTCTCTATGAAGTTCATGTGATCAGGTTTGGTTGAAGTTGATGCCTCCTTGTGGAGTATCTAGTTTGTGTTGGGGGTTGTGTTGAGGAAGTATTGTGGGTCAAGACCATGCCTTAGGTTCACTTTTTTGTAGAACCATTTTAGTGTTTAATGAGAAATTTTTAGAAATGGGAATAGATAGGTAGTCTGAGATTCATGATATTTTATTATATAATCTTAGTGATGGTCAGGAAGAGAGGCTCAAGGATAAGCTGTTATATGGTGGGGATGTTGTAAGATCCTGAATTCTCATAAGGTGTGTGTTTGTTTATGTTTCATTTTAAGTCCATTTTTTTATTAAATATGTTTTTCCCCAATTTCATGAGAAGGATGGGGGTGTTCTGGGGGTTTGGGGCATGGAAGAGGAGTAAAAAGGAGTTTTCTGGGCATGTTGCACAGTTTTTGCATGGTTAGTGAAAACCATGAGGACAATCCTAGGTAATCATGCATCCTTGGATAGTGGATTGCATCTGGTTATATCATGATTAATATAACCATGTGGAATTCTAAAGAAACAATGATATGGGGTGGTTTTGGGATAGTGGTTCAGGCATGGTTTGGCAAATCGTGCGGGTAAACCATGCAGCCCAGTAAAGATGATGAATTTACAAAATTTCCACTCAGTGATTTTAAAGCCTCACTCATTATTTTCCTATTTTATTCTTATATCAACCCTAGTGATGAACCAAGACCTCAAATAGATTCTAATCATTGATATATCTCATTTCTAGGACGTTTTGGGTGCCATTGGTTGTGAATTGAAGATCCAAGTAAGTCTAATCTTCATCTTATTTCCATTTTTTAGATTAGGGTTTGTAGTTTCTCTCATCTCGTTTCGAAGCTCTAAAACCATATTTTTCTAGTGGAGCATAGGTTGTAAATTCAAGGGGGTTTTAATTGGGATCTAAGGATATGTTTAAGAGTGTGTTAATTGTTGGATTTGAGGTAGGTGGTCTACAAGTTATATCCCACAGTTTTGTTATAGATTTGTGCATGTATGTTGAGATATTGCCTTCTTATTTTTGTGTACTAGTTACTGTGTATTTGATTTGGTAAATTGGGGGTCTAAATGATTACTCTAACCCCTCATGGTCCCCATGGGGTGTTTCAAGGATGAATCAAATGTTTTAGGGTCACCCATGGGGTGAGCCAACCTTATCAACCCTATGAATTGTTAAAGTTAAGTGTGAAATTGATGTGTGATAATGTAGAGCCCTTGTTGAACATGATAATATGTTTAGTTGAATTGGAAATGGAATGTTGATAGTTATGACTATGTTGGTAATGGATTCAAGGGTTTGTTTTGAATGACTTAGTAATGGGTTAATTGGGATAAAGGAGATTGTGTTAAAGGGGGTTATTAATTATGTTGAGTTTCCCAAAAGAATTAGTATATATGAAATGATGAATGTGTTAAATTGGAAATGGATTTAGAATGGAATAACATGTAAATGGTTTTGAATAAGGTAATTGATGAATATGTTGAATGGGTAAATACAAGGGAATTATTAGGTACACTTAATGGGTTGAATGTGATAAAATGGTTGTGCTAAGTGATATAAGAATTTTACTTGAAATGTATAAGTGGGAAATGATTGTGAAATAAAAAATGGGCTAATTGGGTTAATACATGGTAATTGTTGAATGTTGGTTAAGGTGTGGATATCTATGAACATACTTAATGGTTCAAGGCATCCGAATAGGAATTAGGTCAAGTGGGCCTCGAAATGTAAATGGAAAATGTATTAATGGGTTGTGGAATAGTATTAATTACCATGTTGATTGTTGTGGATTGTTATTTCCATTGATATTGGTTATGTTTGTTTTGTTATGGTATGATTATTATATGTATTGGTTTTTTTTGTTGTGAATTTTTTTGTATGATAAATGGATGGATAAGCAGGTTTACATAGCTTGAGGAGTGGGATAAAGGACCAAGGATCCTCCTACAGGTTGAGTTGGACTGATTCTCTAACTCCACCAACAATGCAAGGGTTAGGGAAGGGGTGAAGCTCTATTACCCTAATGGTTGCATTCCACATGGACTAAGGATTCGACGTAAGGATATTTTCATGTTGTGATATGTTATCCCTAATGAGTTAGGGACTTACTCATTCCCTTATGAAAAATGACAAATGTCATGAACCTAGTGTGAATGATTAGAATTCCTAACTTATGAACTTCTTGATTGATTATGAACTAGTAATAAGAGAGACATAATGAATCATCACTTGGTTAGTAATAGCTAAGTATATATTGTTAACTAGTGTATAGGAAATTTCTTTCCTTTACTTGTTATTTATTTATAATTTAATGCACTACCTATTATACTGAATATTTGTTGACATTATTTTTGGTGGCCTACTAAGTTGTACTCACAACCTGCTCAGGCCTCCATTGGTGACCCAAGAAGATTTCATACTTGTAGGTCAGGACAAGGGAAAGGGCCCTATGCTGGGGATTTGAGTTATAAATGGGACATGCATGGATGAGGTTCCAGATTTGGAGATAGGATCATTTTGGGATTTCTATTGTTTGTCTTATTTTGGGCTTTGTTCAGTTGGTATTAAAGCATTACATGGAATATTTACTATTGGTTGTCATTTGTACCCATTTAGTAAATGATTATTTATGCTTGTTCATTGATTAATTCATGTTATATCTTCTATTTTATATGTTTACTATTGTGTATTACTCTGACCAAGAGGGTATAATCTCCCCAAGTGACTAATCTAGACCCTTTCTACTAGTCAGTAACCTCTAGCATACTGGTAGGAACTCTTGAGGTCAAGTGATGATCCATCTTGGGGCACTAATGTAGTGGCACTTGGGTTAGGGAAATTACATATACTGATATGGAAATGTAGTTGATCAAAGATAAACATATGGTGGAGTTTAATTTTTAGGTGAATGGTGTTAATGAATGCATATAAATAAAAAAAATAAGTGAACTTAAGTACCATTGAAGTAGAATATATGAATGAAACTAAAGATACAACCTAATTTATGTGGAAGAGGACTTAATTGGAAGATCTTAAGGTAAAAGTGAAGTTTTCAATACTTGTTGGCTATGATATTCAAAGTGGCATAAATTAATTGAGATGTCCATTTCATAATTCTCAATCAAATCACATTGATATGAAATATCACTTCATTAAGGATATTCTGTAGAAAAACGTGTTAAAGATGAAATTTATTCAAATAAAGGATCAATTTAAATTTGTATTCTCTAAAACACTACCAAATGATAGATTTCATAAATTGAGGTTGATGATGGGAGTACAACCTCATACATCTCAAGTATATGGTATAGTGAATATTTCCCCTCTCTCACTGGACCATTGGATTATTTTTGTCTATGGGGGAAGATAATATAATCACCATTATATTCATTCCTTAATTTATTTACAAAGGGGATAAAAAAATAGAAAGATATAATATAAAAACATGTGTTTATTTTAATTTTGGAGATATCTCTTAATTGGGGTAGAAAATATTTAGAGAGAGTTATTAAAAGGGTTAAGATATAAAGTCAACAAGTGTGTGTGTTTTTTTAATTTGAGAATAGTTTTAACGTGTTTGGTTATAATTTTTTCATAAACTTTTTATACAAAATTTCAATGTAAAATTTTGAGATGTAAAATAAAACTTAAAGTTGATTATCAATTCGTATCAAGAGTATCAATAGTTTTGAAAATCTTGATATAAGTATTTGTTAATGGACATCACAGTGTCATTATTCAAATATATTTTATCCTATTCTGATTTTACTTATGTATGCATGTAATTAGGTAACAATGATTCATCATTAAGTGAGATGAGCTTGAAATTTATTTATATTCCATGGTTTCTAACAAAATACAAAAAGAGATATTGTTGTTCCCACTAATGAAGAAGATTATTTAGATCTTGAGTTAAAGAATATTTATCTAGGATTATGGTGTTTTCATTTAGAGGAATATTTAGAGAATATAATATTTGGGTATGGTTATTGTGTTCAACTTTTTTTCAAAAAATAAATCATGTTCAAGATAAAGTGTTACATGGTGTTTTATTTGAGGAGATGTTCATTACAAGGTTCTAAATTGTTTAAAGTCATTTAAAAGAAGTTTAGAGGTGTTTGGAGCTATTTAGAAGATTTTTTAAGTCGGTTAGATTATGATCTAAATTTTTTTAAAAGTTATCTTTGTATAATGTTTTATTTATAAGGGGTGAAAATTGATAAATGAATAAATATTACACTGATATATATGATATTTATTTTCAACACGGTCATTCCATGAATATTCCAATCAAACCATGATAAAGGGAGTAGAATATTTGACAATACCATTATATAAGGATCAGTATATAATAATATTATATTTGTTGTGTGAGGTTCCTTAATTTTTCAAAAAGATACTATGATTTGGAATTAAAAAATTTGGTGTCTCATGTTGCAATGCTTGTTTTCATTCCACAACATATAGACCTAGAGAAAATTTAAGAGAACAGTTGTTTCATATAGAAGTTTGTCACATAATGATTTAAAGTCATGATGTATATTATTTAAATTATTTTGATGTATCAAATATTTATGCATGGTGACACATCCTAATATACATAACTAAAGAAATAAGAAGATAATGGTTTCTTTATGAATGAGTTTTTTCACACCGTGATAGGAAGAATTTTTAGAAGCAGTAAAAGGGAGAATAATTTTTCACACTATGATGAACATTATCTTGTGAAGAATTCTTGTGTCTAAAATTGATTGATTCAAAAGAATAAATAATTCATATAAGTTAGAAGATTATATAAAAAAATTAAAGAAAGATGTTAGTTTGAATTTGACTTTAAAAATTCGAATTCAAATTTGAAGAATAATCCCTTATTGTGTAAGATAAAATTATATTGGGGTCTTTAATTAAAAATAATATTGAATTGAAAAAAAATTGAAGAGTGGATATTTCTAGAGATTGGTGAAGTAAAAAAAGAGGATAATAGTTGCTACTTTTAAAGTATAAGAATAATAGTAAGAATAGGAAAAAGAGGAGAATGGGAGGAAGAACTACTGAATGAACCTAGGGCTTGTGTATACCTGAAAAGTTAGTATTTAAAAAAATGGATTTGGATTAATTCCATATAATCAATTCTATAAACCCCTTCCTAGATTCACCCATGGATCACCTGAAATTTAATTTAAGCATGAATAATAGAAATCGATCAAAACTATAAATGTATCTTGTTCATTTTTAAATTCTAATTTGATCTACTTTTTTTGGAATGTCATAGAGAATATTTATCAAGATATGCATTCTTTAAATCACACACACATTCACCATAGCTCTCGTATTATCAATCTTCAATTATTGAGTGATATTTTGGGAAATTGAAGTGCTTTACAACATCTTATCGATCACCAAAAATCACATGTTTGACCAGTGAACTTGAATCAATGAAACCTTGACCTTCCCTTGGGATGTCTCTATCTAGTACTTGAGGGATCTTAGTAGGAGATGGAGATGATTCAAATTTTATAAAAACATATTCCATCATCATTTTTAACATATAATGGGTTTAAATACCTAGTATAAAAATTTCATTTTATTCCATTAAAAAAAGTAAACCCAAAAACTAACCTATAACACTACTAAAAACTTGGTAAACACATCATAAGTGTTAAAATAATTTCATCACTCACTTTTGATACACTTATGTTCCACGTGATTAAACACAATCTATTTAATAATCTCATAATCTCACTTTATTGTTTAATGAACATTGAACATGTTATATTCATTTGAAAAATAAATATTTTATCATATTCACTTTTATAATTAATTTACTTGTAAATACTTTGAGAAATATATTCAATTATTATTATTCTAATACTAAATAATGAAATTGAATTATTTTACTTGTGATCATTCACACACGGACGTTCACCAACTCCACATGTGGGGCCCATTTAGTTCTAAAATCGTATTCATCTGAAAAGGTGGAACTTGTGGATACACTTTCTATGTGACCCTATATGACCTTATCTCAATAGTAGTGATTCAAACCCATAGACCAAGATAGATATTTGGGGACACATCATATCCCCTATGGAGATAAGTAATTTAATTACTATAACAACCTCCTACAAATAGGATCAATATAATATAATCTATTTTTCTCATTATATCTCATAAAGAAGGATACACACTTTGTGTCATCATATTTTATTACATTATTCAATTGTGACCATTCTAGATAGACTTACCTTATACAACCACGACCATGGATTTAGTAAAGGTACTACCATGCTTGTCAATTGGGCCCAATATATCTATTCCTTTACAAAAGAGTAAAAATATTTCTTGAACATTCAACAAATTCCATACCATAAATGATGCACCCAACACAAGATACCTCACTATAACATAAATGTAATAGTTTTCATATTTAATAAATATATGCAATCAAGTAGTATATATTGATAATGATCTCAATTTAAGAGACCAATACATGTGCCTATAAATAGGAACAACCATTAGAACATGAAACATGTGGTGTTCCTATTAGCGGGCCATTCCTCTTGGTCTCCTTTACTTGAGATCACAAAGTGTGAACTCCATAAGAAGAATTATCAATGCTTATGATCCCCCATCACTTGTTGTTCAAACATTATTAGTGTCTAATTAGTATAACGTGTATAGAACATAAGATATTTGTTTAAGATTATTTCTATAGAATCTTGAGGTTCTCATTAGATCTAAGAACTACTATAACCTATTTATATGACAAATAATCTAAGGAAATTACTATATAAATAGTGGATGCAGAATTTTTGAAACTGTTATGGTAAGTATACATCATGAATAACTCTCTATATACAAGATTTGGTAATTGAAAATTATTATTCAAGCTGGGTTTAGGGAACCCATTTTCACACAACTCCATATTACGCTAAATCTAACTTGAGAATCATGAACCTGTTATCTCATGAATGATAACATAATGCTTCTCATAATTTAAGGATTTATTTTCTGGTTCTTATACATTTCCTTATATGGAAACTCTTTTATCTACAACTTCACCTCTTTGATTAAAACTTCTCAAGAGATGATATCCCTTAATATATCCCCTTTTTCCTCTATCATAACCTTGAAATCTTGACTAGTACCTTTGGTAATATTCCAAGAACTAGAATAAATCATTATGTATTTTATACTTCTTTAGCTGCATCAGAATCCACAATATACATTAAATTTATATATATGGATACTACTTGATTGAATGAGCTTATCTTGATAATTTCCTTAGTCACAATGTGGTGATAGATCATATTGACCCATAGTTATACTATTTTTCTTCCTATTATAACTAGTGTTCCTACATTTCTAAGACCAGGTATGTATCCCCTTATACTATCTCAAATACTATAAGATAGCTTTAACTACTTCTCATCCAGTTCATCGGGATTTATCTAATATTTTCCTATTATAATATATGTATTGGAAATATCATATTACATATATAACTTGGAATATGTGATAGATCCATTGTTGAAGCATATATAATTCTAGTCATCATTTTAATCTCCTCCAATATCTCATATACTTATTCTTGGAGAGATTTATACCATGTGACATTTTCAAAAATTCTAATCAAATTATTCCAATACATTTTTAGCATATGTACTTCAATTTGGACTAAGTATCACATTAGATCGACCTCAGTACATCTTGTTACTAGTAACTTGGGTTACTTCTTTTAGTAAATATTTATAGAGCTAATTTAAATCTAGTATTAACTAACAATAAGGCTAGTAATTTTTTTAATATGTTATCAGCATATTTCACTTGAAAAGTATGGACCTCCCTCTAGAATCTTACTAACACATGGAAATTATTCATTATAAACCAATATTATATTATCAAAATACTTTCATTAATACATAAATGGATCTCTATAACTTGAAATTATTGTAGGTATTCCATGGTGTCACCAACCATTAAGGTTACGTCATATAGAAACCTTAAAAAAGGTGGTCTTTGAATCCAATGCCCAATATGATGATCATAAAAACCTTCTATAACAAGCAGTGACTTTCTATAACCAATATATCCTTATCAGTACCATGCTTGTACTACCCATGGATAGTTTCTCTTGAATACCCACCAACATATTTACATCAATGGGGGAAACCACCAAAATATTGAATTTATTTTAGTACATGGAATCTATTTTCCTAAATTCATGTTTAGTTTTAATTTAATATTACTATAATTTATAAATTTTTATATGAATAATATATCACCTACCATGGTTAATATAAAACCATATTTTGTTTTTAATTATCCTACACAATATGTGCCTCTATAGTATTTCTTTTCCATGAATTATTGTAAACTTATTCCTATTCCAACTAATTTTTTATCTTGACCCTTAACTTTATCAAAGTAAATATTTCTCCCAATATCTTAAATAGAGATGTGCACTCATTCATATAAATATATTCTATCAAAATAATGTAACTTTTATATCATAAGGATTTATATAATATCCTTATAATTCTTTAGGATAAACTACTAAGATTCACATTTTTTTTCTAGATGCAAATTTGTTTCTTTACTTAACTTTATCAAACTATTTATATCTAAACACATGTTATGTGATATCATATATTTAATTCATACTATAAATTATATGATATCCAATTTATGTTATAGTTATAATATGGGTAGGGTTGTTGTTTTTATTTAAATAGAAGGCATTCGGGCCATTTAGAGGAATGGAATAATTTTCATAACTTTAAAGTCTCATCATCAATCCTTATTATACTTACATCATAACTTTGATGTGTATAAGGAAATTTGATTTTAGTAATAAAAAAACTCTATATTATAATGATCAATTTAATAATGTAAGACTCATCATCAATCCTCATTATGCTCATATCATGGACTTGATGTGTATAAGGAAATGTAAATTTAAGAATAAATCTAATAAGAGTTGAAATTATATAATTATTAATTCATTTACATTTATAAATACCCCAATTTTAATTCAAACCCAAATAAAATAAATGTTTTTTTTAAATTTTTGATAATCTAGGATTTAATAGTAAATTATCTTGAATCATGGTTTTCACATGTTTTATTAATTTTTGGAAGAAATTTTGAATCCATACTTTGAATTTTGGGATAATATTTTTTAAAGTATTTCAATATTTATTTTTCATTATTTAATTCATTCTATACTTAATCTAAAAATTCCTACAATTAAGATTTTTCTTTTTAGTAATAAAAGTTTATTCGGAATTCTATTTGGAATTGAAAGTGTTTTATTTTAATTGGTGGAAATTTAGTTTAATACATGATGATAATTTTCAACCTTCTATCATTTTTTTCATTGTATATTTAAGAGGAATGATCAGTATATTGACCGCAAAATGAGCTCCAATTGACTACAGTAAGACTACCATTGTTAGTTTACCAACCGTAAATTGAAAATTTCAAGTGACCATATGAAGTCAAAATGGTTATTAGGATAAAAAAAATGTGAGCATCTCTAACTGATTGTTTTGTATCACACATGGTTAGTCATGTGACTTTGATCCCTCCATCAACTAATTATGGTTGTCTCCCCTCAAGTCACTACACCTTCACCCCACAAACTGACCATGCTCACTCTTCATGGTATCTTAACCTATCTTAAATGAAAACATAACCTCTCCACCAAAAAATCACATGACATCACCTCCACCCTATCGCAAGAAGCACCTCCTAATTCAGAATACCATGTCAACCCAAACCATACTACCTTGATATTCAAATTCAGACTACCACATTTATAAATTCAAGACATTTTCACTCCAATGAATCCTACCACAGCTGTCTAATGTTGTCTATGCACTCCCTTAAACCTATAGCAAATCCAGAACTGATAACCTCAATAAAATATATTAATGGGAATTTGAATTTTTTTCAAATATAAAATCCAAACTAAATATCAATATTTACTTAGTCAAGTAAGATGGCCATGGATAGAGATGAACCAATGTTTCTAGAACTGTGTTAGAGATCGATGATGAGAAAATTGATTAAAAAGAGAGATAGAGCCTGACCTTACCTCCACCAAAGACAGAAGCAAGATAGAAGACAACCATAAGTTCTATTATCAGTAGGTTTTTACTTTTAATTTTGGGAAGATGGTGAAATTGGGCTTTCTAGGGGTGATTATCACAGTGTAGTATGATGAATATGCCTTAGCCCGATTTTTTATAAAATATTATTCTCATTCAAAGATAAAGATTTGGATTTCTAGATTCTCATTATTTTATAGGTTTGATACTATTCAAGATAAAAAAAAGGGAACATGGAGATACCCAAATTTTTTTCTATTCAAATGAAGATCCACGCTTTCTAAGTTCTTGAAAAAAGTCTCAAGTGATCACAAAATGTACAACTCTAGCTCACTGGATCAACACCAAATTCTTATTTCGATGTCCTGCATCAACCTAGGAGGACATGGAGACTAGATTCCACTGCATAAAATTCATGATTTGATATGTTGTTCAAGTTAATTCAAGTAGATTGAGTTTTCCATCCTCCAGTAGATGTGTCAGTACTTTTCATGGATCCCAAGTCAATATTTTATTTACTAAAGAATGCAATATAGTGCACACCCAAAGTCGGTCTCGATGAGGCAGTTCACTCAACAAAAAAAGTCTATTTTTACTATTTATATTATAAATAATATAAAACAAAATAATATAATGTTAGTGTTTTTAAATTTGGGAATAAAAATTAAACCAATGTAAGATAAAGAAAAATAAACATGCACTGCAGAATGTAGAAAGAATGATTGATGTTATACATAAAGGAGATCCTCCTAAGATAAAATCCATAGTGAGCCTTCATTTTTCTTAATTAATTTCAAATAAACTTCATTAAAATTATTAATCATATGCAGGAACATCCCCTACTACCCATTTTTTGAATATATGGTGCACTCAACGATTGCGGAGAAACTGTGCATCCACCTCCTCAATTTTGGGAGACTATTACCAAAGAGAAATTTAAGCCTCAGGTGGTAAGTGGAGAAACAAAGGCACCTTACCCACTAACATAATACTAGGAAAAACCCAAATAAAATAATAAAAAAAATATGAATGATTGTGAAATTACTTGGGTTTAACACTATATTTCTCCCCCAGAAATATCCTCAGGTTGGTTACTCATGATCATGAGTATTAGAGATCATAGTGGAGAAGAGAATGAAGTGGAAACACAAAAGATAAAAATGAAATAATGAGGAATAATAATAAAAACATATACTAAAAATATATAATACTATTAAAGAAAAATAAAACCCTATAAAGATACTAAAAATAAAAAACTAAAGTTACCAACCCTTTGAAAATAAGAAGGGATACATTTTTATAGGCAAAATGGGTAAAAGTTTTGAATCCACAATTTTTCTCCTAAAGAATATTCATTTTAGAAACATTAAATGAAACAATTAGGGATTTTTTTCCCCATTACAAGTTTTTACTCTATTTCTCTTATGTCAACACATAAAATTTCACCTTCATTTTTCACATTTGGAGAGATTTATTTCCAATTTACACTAAAAATTTATTTTGTCTAGGTAGACTCTTTATTTTCACCAAATCTTATTTCCCATTCATTTATGACCATGAAAAAGAATGAATCATGGATAGAAACAGTAATAAAAATTATTCCACCAGATTTTTTCTTGATTCGTGATGAATTTAATATCATTTGGGCCAACTATTTATTATATATTATCCAATATTAAAAACTATGTAGATATGTGCATAGATTTTGAACCCCATATTTTGAGCTAGTTTTGGGCCTTCAAATGATGGATTTAGCTTTGGGTACAAAAGAATGAAATGAATCCCAATAAACATAGAAACCTAAAAAAGAATAATTTTTCAATTTGTATTAGTGTAGAAAAATTTATGGCTAAAATATTGAAAAAAATTAATGTAGTTAAAATCCAAAATTTGGTCATTTTGTCAATTATGATAAAAAAACTTATAAAACTATAAAGTGTGAAAATTAACCTTAAAATAACTCATTGGTGTGATTAAAAACACTGAAATTAAATATAAAATAATATAAAATATTTTCTCTATCAATTATACCACACTTAGAAATTTCACTCCTGGGAAATGATCTTATACCAAGGTCAAAAGAAACTTTCCAAACCATAAATGACTGCACATCTCAATTGTCATATAAAGGAAAATACCGTGCCTCCAACATGGATAAAAATTACCTAAATCCATAAAAATTATAAAAAAAAATTCAATATCATGTTAATCCTCACATGAATATCAGATATACCTCCCCATTAAAATATTTATTTCTTTACTCAAGAATTTTTTTTGTATATTTTTTCACATCCTCAAGAATATTGTGATATCCATAGGCTTGTAATCCTTCCATTATCTCCACTTCATAGATTCAAAAATGTGTAATTCATGAGTTCTTTTCATGGTTTGTTCTAAGGCTAAGGTTTGGTTGGTTTTAAATTTAAAAACATCATAGGCGGGATAATGAAGGTTAAGATCTAAAGTAAAGTAAATTCATAAAAATAGTTTTACAAAATAATGGTGTTCTGCTCAATCATCTCAAACATTAATCACCTAAAACACCTATTTATTTATTTGTAAATTTAACACTTTAAATTTTCAAAATTGATGTTAAATTTATTCCCTATTTTCCAAAATGTTTAGTTTTGTTTTATGTTATATTTAGATCTATATTTCTCTTTAGAATCATATTTTTGTGGAAAAGAGAGGCACATTTTGATCTTCAAATATTGGAGAACACCTGGACCATATTTTTAATGATATTTTTATCCACCCTTATATCTCTAAATAATAAAATTTATTCAACCAAATAATCAATAAATGTAGAACACTTTTTTTCATTTCAGCTCAAACAGATTCTTCAGGAAATCAAAATATAGCTAATCTTCTCCCTCACACACACTTGTGTTCAACAATAATGATACATTTAATTTATACAAGAGGTTTTAAAGGGATAAATGGATTATAATGTGTCTTTATAACAAGGTATTTCATAGATTATAGGTTCTTAATAAAGGTTAGATGAATGTTTAGTCTAAAATAATAGTTGAATACAAAAAGGAATTTCAAAGTGGTGTCTCGATCATAATTCAAAAATTACATAAAATATAAAAGATTTGAAAAAGTAAACTTAATAAAAATATAAATCTAAAAAATATTTCAAACAGGTCTATAAACAGATTAGGATGGCCAAAATTTTCAATTCAGATAGTACTTGTGCACATGTGTTTCACAATCAATAAAATTTTATCAAATTAAAAGATCATAAATCAAGAAACAAAATCCATTAAGAAATAATTTAAATTATAAAACATTAAAATTAATAAATTTTCTATAAATACCAAGATGTTTTTAATTTTACAAAGTATTCAATTCATCTTAAGAATCCTAAAAACCCAACGAAAATAAAAAAAATATGAAAATTGTAAAAAAAGATACTAAAAACAAAATGGAAGAACAAAACAAAATTTATAAAAATATATTAACAGCCCTCCAAACATATTAAATTTACTAAACTCATTTTATTTCAAATTATGTCTAGAAATATTTTCACAAAAAATTTAATTGGGAAGTAGATAAAATAATAAAAAGAAATGACACCACCTAGTCTATTTTTTAGCGGCAACCGTGAATTAAGCTCCTAGATGCTACCACTTTAAAAATATAAGAAAGAAAGAATAAAAAAAGATAAATATATGAAAATAAATATAAAGGTAAATAAAAAGGTATAATTCTTTTTTTATACCCCCACATTGGTGCCCAATTTTTACTACCCCTAGTCAGGCAGTTGTAGTGGGTTATCCTCAATCCAAAGGTAGGTAAGGTTTCTTTGAGATGAACCACCACATATGAATTTTCCTAGTATCCATGAGTTGAAAACATGAATATTTAACCCAAAATAATAAAATAAAATTTACAACCCCCAAGAAAGAATAAATAAATAATTTGAGATCCAGAGTAGGAGGGAAAAGAATATAGGGGTTCTCCCTATTAACTAGCATGGTATCCTCCTCCCTATGGTATACAAGTTTTTTTATATGAGGTATTCACATCACCACACACTCCATAAAATATTCCTATTATTTGATCATCATCACTTAGGTGGTCTATTACTTAACATCTAAGGACAACTCTATTTTTTTGTGTCAGAAATTTCTAAAAAAGAGAAGTCATAAAAAACTTGAATATTATTAAAACATGAAGAATCAATAAAGAAATATTTCAATTCAATTAAGTCATCTTGAAACTTGGTCTATTATGGAATGAACATTAGTAAATAAATATAAATAGTTTTATCTTCATAATAATATTCTAAAGAAATAGATAGGTAGAGAGGTGTTGATTTTTCGTTATCAAGGATGGGAAGATTAAGTTTCAGGTTATCTTCAACAAAGCTATTGCAGGATTTATCCAAAAAATATTGATCTCCCATAAGTGAATCAGCTATAATGTCTTCTTCATAACCTCCCCAAGAAATGTTTTAGTGCGACTTAATTATAGTAATTTATTTAGTAGAAACTTCTAAAATGCCTCATGTTCTTTAACAAAAAAATTATTAGTTAAATCTCTTCCAGTACTCATTCTGGTTCTGGTTCCGGCTCCAGCTGCTGCTCCTAGGATGCATGTACATATTCATTTATCCACTCTATTTTTCTCTATAGGTTTTTTATTTTAAAAAAAATCCTTTGAAACCAAACATCATGATATTTTTGAACTCCCTATTAAACCTGATATTGGTCATTCCATTCATAATAATCTCAATTCAAATACATCATCAACGAAGATGTTTTGAATTTTTTTTAAAATTTATGATTTTTTAGTGTTTTAATGAAAAATGGTGAATAAAAGTGTTGTGAATCCTCATAAATGGATCCAAATTTATGAATAGAGATATTTATTATATCTTTAGTCAATAATTTATTTACTTTAGCATGAAATATAGTGCACAACCATGGTTGGTCTCGAGGAGGAAACTCACACAACACCAAATTTCTATAGTCATTATTTATATTGTAAATAATATAAAACTAAATAATATAATGTTAGGGGTTTTAAATTTGGTAATGAAAATTAAATCGATGCAAGATAAATAAAAATAAACATGCAATGTATAATGCGTACATAATGATTGATGTTAGATAGAAAAAAGATACTCTAAGGAGAACACCAAGAGTGAACCTTCATCGTATATTAATTAGTTTCAAATAAAATTAATTAAAATGATCCATATAATTCATTAACATCCCCTACTACCCATAGTGTGAATATAAGGTGAACTCAATGATCACTGAGAGACCACACACCCACCTCCTCTCTTGAGGTTGAGTATTTCAAAAGACAAAATCTAAGACACATGTGGAAGGTGGAGACACAAATAAGATTTACCCACTAAGATCACCCTAGTACTGACTCTAATAAAAAATAAAAAATATGATTGAATGTGAAATGAATTGGTCTCAAAATTGGATTTCTCCCCTGGAAACTTCCTCAGGTCAGTTACTCATGATCATGAGTATTAGAGATCAAAGTTGATAAGAGAATAAAGAGGAAACACAAAATATAAAAATGAGATAATGAGAGGAATAAAAATAATAAAATATACTAAAAAAGAAAAATAATATTACATAAAAACCCCTAAAAATATATTAGGACAACTAAAATTATAAACCCTTTGAAAAGAATAAAGGACACATTTTTATAGGTAAAATTGGTGAATTTTTTTTATCATTAATTTTTCTTCAAAATTGTGTACATGTTAGACATATTTAATGACCTAATATTGGAAAGTTTACTTAATTAAAGTTATTACTCTTTGTATTCTATTTCAACGAACAAAATTTCATCCTCATTGGATACATTTTGTGGTAGTTACATCCAATTTAATTCATAAATTTATTCTTCCTAGACAAACTCTTCATATTCGGCAAATCCGATTTTTCATGCATTTATGACCGTGAAAAAGAAGAAATAATAGGTGGAAATAGTAATTAAAGTTGTTAATTAGGATGTTCTATTTATATATGTATAATTTAATCTCATTTGGTTCATCCATTTATGATATATGGTCCAATATTCAAAAGTATCAAAATCCAGGCATTGATTTTGAGTCCCAAATTGTGAGCTAGTTTTGGGCCTTCAAATGATGGATTGAGTTTTTGGTCCAGAAGAATGAAATAAGTCATAAAAAACATATAAACCTAAAAAATATTAATGGTTAAATTTTAATTATCGTATTTAAATTTATAGATTAAATACCTAAATAAATTCAAATTGTTAAAATCTAAAATTAGGCTATTTTTTCTATTAATCTAAAAATACATATAAAACCATAAAATATAACAATTAACCTCCAAATAACACATTTTTGGATTAAAAACATTGAAATTAACTTTAATATAATTTAAAATATTTTTTCTATCAATTATCACACAATTAAACATTGCACTCTAAGGCAATCATCTTATACCAAGGATAAAATAAACATCCCAAAACATAAATGAAAACACATATCAATTATCATATCAAGTAAAATATCATTACTCCTTCATGGATAAAAGTTTAATAGAATCTCAAAAATCATAAAAATACATTTAATCTTATGTTAATCCTCACATGCATTTCATACATACTTCCCCAGAAAAATATT
Source organism: Viscum album (assembly GCA_963277665.1). Classification (NCBI taxonomy): domain Eukaryota; kingdom Viridiplantae; phylum Streptophyta; class Magnoliopsida; order Santalales; family Viscaceae; genus Viscum; species Viscum album. Next base: position 198,981,947 of record OY728164.1, read on the forward strand.
TCTCTCTTCAATCAAGGATTTTTCATGTGGAGTTTTTCTCTTTCTCAATAACATGTGTATGATCTCCATAGTATTTCTATACTTCTATTATCCCCACCTAAAAGTATCACAAATTTTTAAATCATGAGATATTTTTCATGGTTTGCTCTAAGGATGAGGTTTGGTAGGTTTTAAATGTAAAAACATTAGAGATAGAATGAAGAGGGTTAAGCTCTAAAGTAATGTAAATGCATGAAAACAGTTTTACTAAAGAATGGTGTGCTCCTCAATCATCTCAAAAGTGAATCACCTAAAAAAATATCTTTATTTATTTAGGAGGTTTACAATTTTAATTTTTATAATTAATGATAAATTCATTCCATTTTCCCCCCAAGTTGTATCATTTTTTCAACTTTAATTCAGATATTGATTTCTCTTGAGGATATTATTTTTTACTAAAAGAGAGTAAAATTTTGATCTTTAAATATTTGTGAACACATGGACCATATATTTAATGATATTCTTATCCACCCATTCATATTTAAATAATTATATTTATTTTATAAAATAATCAATAAATATGGAAACAATTTTTTTAATTTTAACTCAAACTGATTCTACTGGAAATCAAAATACAGATCATCTTCTCCCTCCCCTACACTTATGTTCAATAATAATCATGAATTTAATTTCTAGATAATGTTTTAAAGGGATAAATTTATTTTAATGTGTATTCCTAACAAGTTTTTTTTATACTAGGTTCTTAATAAAGTTTATATGAAATGGTATTCCAAAATAAGAGTTTACTGAAAAAAAAGATTTCAAAGTGGTCCCTCAATCGTACTGGACACATTCCTCGAACTGTAATAGCTTTTAAAAATAGAAAAACAGTATGTTTTGTATCAAAAAACATGTATAAATACTTTCATGAAAAATATAACTATAAATAAGATGTAAAATTTTTTTAGAAACCTCTAAGGCTGGGAATGATTTTCAATTCATAGAGTACTTGTGCACATGATTTTCACAATCAATCAAACTTTATCAAATTAAAATATTATAAATCAAGAAAAAATCCATTTAGGAATAATTTAAATCCTCAAAAATTAAAATAAATTAATGTTAAAAAAATACCAATATGGTTTTAATTTTCCAAAGTATTTTATTTTTCTCAAGACTCCTAAAACACATCGAAAATTAAAAAAATAAAAAACATGACAAATTCAAAAAAAATACCAAACAATGGATGAATGCACACAAATCATAAAACAATATGTAAATACCTACAAAATTATTTAATTTAATACCCTATTTTTAGTTAAAATTATATCAATAAATATTTTCCTACATAATTTTAATTGGGCAGAAAATAAAATAAGGAAATGGAAAGACACAACCTGGTTTATTTTTCAGCATAATCCTTGAGTTAAGTTCCTAAATGATGACACTTTAAAAATACAATAAAGTAAGAACAAAACATAAGAAAAAGAAAAAAATACAATGATAAAGGGGAAATAAAAATTCATAAAATTTAGTTTAAACAACCAAGTGAGTACTGGGTTATTACTTCCCCTAGTTAGGAAATTGTTGCGTTTTATCACCATCAGATGGCGGATGAGGTTTCATTGAGATGAACTACCACATGTGATTTTTTCCAGTATCCATGAGTAGACACAATGAATGGAGAAAAAAATGATGGAAGAAATTTACCAACCCCCAAGAAAGAAGAAACATTGAATTTCAGATCCAGAGTGTGGTGGAAAGAAGATAGGAGTTCTCCATATTGACTATTGTGGTTTCCTCCTCCCTATTGTATAAAATTTTTTGTAGAGGAAGTATTCACCTCACCACATGAACCTTCAAATATTCCTCTAATTTGACCAAAACCACTTGATTGTTTTATTTCTATAACATAAAATGCCTTCTTCATTTGTGTTGTGTCAGAAATTTCATAAAAAGAGGATTTAAAAAACAATTCAATTTGAATAAGATTAAAACATAAAGAATAAATAAATAAATATTCCCTTTAAAGTAATTCATCTTGAAAATTTATCTCTTCTAGAATGACCATTAGTAACAAAATCTCAGTAGGTGGATCTTAATTATCATCTTATAAATAATTATATAGGTATAGAGGTGTTTATTTTTCATTATCAAGGATGGGAAGATCAATTTTCAGGTTAACTTCAACAAATCAATTCTAGGATTTAACCAAAAAATATTGATCTCCCATAAGTGAATCAACTAACATGTTTGATTCATGGAACTCCTTGGGAAATTTTTAAGTGTTGGATGATGTTTAATAATTTCTTTAGTTGCTTCTTCTCAACCACCTTAGGTTCTTTAACATAAAAATGATTTGGTGAAATCTTGTATGCAACTCATTCTGGTTATGGTTTTGGCTCCAAATACTGCACCTAGGATGCACATACATATCCAGTTATTCACTCTATTATGTTCTATAGGTTTTTAATTGAATCACTAAGCATTTATAAAATATCTTTAAGATCATTTTGAACTTACTGTTACATTATATATTGATCATTCCTTTCTAAATAATTTAAATTGAGATACATCATGAATAAATATATTTTGAAAAAAATTATTATTATTATTATTTGTGTTTATTCTGAAAAATGGTTAATGAAAGTGTTCTTCCTCCCTAAAAACAAAACCAAATTTATCTATAGGTATTTTTCATGGATCCTCGGTCAATAATGTATTTACTTAACTATTAAATATAGTGCACACCCAGGGTCGGTCTCGAGGAGGAAACTCACACAAAACAAAATTTATTTTGTCACTTTTAATACTATAACTAATATAAAACTAAATAATATAATTTTAGGGAATTGAAATTTGAGAATTAAAGTTAAATAAATGAAATAAATATGCAATGTAGAATGTAGATAGAATGATTGATGTAAGATAGAAAAAACATCCTCCTAGGAGAACACCCAGAGTGATCCCTCATCATCTCTTAATTAGTTTCAAATCAACTTAATGAAAATTCTCCATAGTATGAATGAACATATCCTAATACCCATGTTGTGAATATATGGTGCACTCAACAATCATTGAGAGACCACACATCTAGATCCTCAATAAAGGGATAATATTGTAGAAGATAAAGCTAAGACTTGGGTGGAAAGTGGAGACACAAAGGCACATTTACCACTAAGATCCTCCATGTCCAAAATCAAATAAAATAAGGAAAAATATGAATTAATGTGAAGTGAATTGGTTTCAACACTATATTTACCCAAATTAACTTTCTTGGGTTAGTAACTCATGATCATGAGTATTAGATATCATAGTGAAGAAGAGAATGAAGTAGAAATGCAAAAGATAAAAATGAGAGAATGAGAGGAAGAATAATACTAAAAATATTCTAAAAATTTATAATAATATAAAATATAAATAAAAACCGAAAATATAATGAAAATGGAAAACTAAAGTTTCCAACCCTTTGAAAATAATAACGGATACATTTTTATAGGAAAAATGGGTCAAATGTTTGGATATATAATTTGTCTTTAAAATTATGTGATTGTTAGACATAATTAATGACTAAATTCGAGAAAGTTTCCTTATTGATTTTTTCATTGTGTGTCATATATAGACCCATGAAATTTTAGATTCATTGTACACATTTAGAGAGAGTAATATCCAATTTACATTGAAAATTTATTATGTCTTGGTAGACTCTTCATATTCCACAAATCTGATTTCCCATAAATTTATAACTATTAAAAAGAAGGAATAAAACATTTCCACATTAATAAAATTTGATTCTATAAAATTTTCCTTTATAAAAGATAAATTTTAGCTCATTTGGTATAGCCATTTATGATCTATAAGCCCATTTTAAAAAGTATCCATAATGTGCATGGATTTTTTAGTCTAGAGTTGTGATCTAGTTTTGTGCTATGAGAATGAAATGAATCCCAATGAAAATAAAAACCTAAAAAAGTAGAATTTTTAAATTTGAATCAATATAGAAATATTTTTTGCTAAAATATAGAAATAAATTGAAACAATTAAAATCCAAAATTATTCTATTTTTCTAATTAATCTCAAAATACTTCTAAAATCATAAAATGTGACAATTCCCCTTAAAATAAATCATTTATGGGATTAAAAATATTGAAATTAAATGAAAAATAATTTAAAACAATTTATTTTTAAATTCTTCCACACTTAAATTTTACACTCATGGGCAATCATCTTATATCAATGTCAAAATAAACATCCCAAAGCATAAATGAAATTACAACTCAATTATCATAGAGAGGTAACTATCATGCCTAATTCATGGATAAAAATTTCTTAAATCCTCAAAAATTATAAAAATAAATTCATTCTTAGGTTATTCATCACATGCATGTTGTACCAACCTCCCCAGAAAAATATTTCTCTCTTCACTCAAGTATTTGTTTTGGGTATTTTTTCTCATTCTAAAGAACATGTGTGATATCTATAGGATTGAAATCATTGTATTATCTTCACTTTATAGAGTCAACAATATGTCAATAATAGGGACTTTTTCAAGGGATAAACTGAGGCTGAGTTTTAGTAGGTTTTAATTGTAGAAAAATAGAGGAAAAAGAATACGGTTAAGCTCTAAAATGAAGTAAATACATGAAAACAGTTTTACTCAAGAATGGTGTGATCCTCAATCATATAAAAAATAAATCACCTCTAAATACATATTTATTCCTTTAGGAAGTTCACACATAGATTTTTTAGCATTAATAATAAATTTCTTCCCCCTTTTTCTGAATTTGTAGTATTATTTCATCTTGAATTCAAATAAAGATTTATATTCAAAATATTATTTTTGAGGAAAAGTGTAGTGAATCTTATTTCTATATATATTATTTTTGGGTATTTTATGGATTATTTTTGAGACCTGGAACTGATATGGAGTGTGGTTTTGAGGCCTAGTGTGCCCAAAACAAATGTTTCAAATATATTAAACAGATTAAATACCAAGAATGTGATGTTTTTCTGAAAAAGTTGAATAACTCCAAAATGGGGGGCCCAAATCGAAAATATGAGTGCACCATTGAGTTCACAATGTGGGTTTTACCTTAGGATAGATATAACCTTTATCATCACGGGGCATTTTTGAAATAGTTATCACGGGCATAAAATGAAGAAAATAATTAAATAAATTATTTAATTTTATTTTTCGGTGCATTGACCTAACCTCTTTGATAAGTATACAGTTATGTTGAATTATTAGGTTTATATGATAAGACCAAGAGATTCAGAGAGCCATTGGAGGAGATTATTTCGTTGAATGATATTTGTATTGTAGTTCGAGGATTGAAGCACAACAGGATTCAAGGATTTTTCCAATGATAGTGACATAGCTTTGTTCTTCATCAGTGATCAATCCAAATGAGGTATGAAGTTTTTCTTCTTGGATTTAAACCCATTTTATGATTCCTATAATTAAATATAATTAATCTACTAATAAATTTATTCGTGGATCATGCATATTTTAGGCATGGGTTAGATTTATCTAGGAATTGGGGGAATTTATTTGTGATTATTTATTCACCTCATCATTCATCATTATAATAGAAATGAATCAAGGTTGATGAAAAAATTGTCCAATGTTCATTCCTTATGTTTGTGATTGTGCTTTTCTTCCCCATTTATTTATTCATTATGAGTAAATATCTTGGACCACAGTTTGGAAAATACTGGAAAATCGAATGTTTCACACCCGTTTCTTGGCACAACAGTTCAATATTATAAATCCAGGCTTGGTACAACATGGAGATTGTGTAAAGATGGAAGTGGAAGTGGATCAGATGGATTTTGGATACCTTATTTTGGGTTCTTTGGCAAGCTATGATTGATCGCATGTGTGTCTGTTTTTTCAAATAGATTCAATGGTCAGATCCCATTGTTAGATGGTGGAAAGGTTCATCTAATGATATTCCTAGGTTTTTGGCATGGGCATGGTTGGATTTATGGATGGAGGTTTTGATTATAGTGTAAGATTCAGATCTATAATTCTGAAGAAATCCCAAAGTATACAGAGTTTAATGCAGAGCTACACACCATGTGGGTCGCTCATAAGGTCGTCTAAGGTTTCTAGATGAAGTTAAGTATCACACGGAATGTGACCCTATCACACGGAATGTGATAGATTTTCAATTGGATTGGCATGTACCTCAGAGTGTACATAGAGATGTCCAGGAGTACACGGTCATGGACACACCACGTACTCTAATACAGACACAACCATTCCAGGTATACACAGGTAGAACCATGTACTTCAACATGAGATAAAGTACACATGCATGAAAATTTCATCTACTTTGACATATAAATAGGTACGGGTCATGATACTTATTAGGAACCCGTTCCAAAGGGACACACCATGTACTCCTTTAAGGTTGTCTTGGAGACCTTTTCCTCTTCATCTCGGATAAGTTTTGTTAGGGTGTGTTCCCTATATCCATTCCCCAAGGGTTGATCTAGAATCACATCCTATCCATAGGATAGTGATCCCTTTAGCAGGAATTCTTGGATAGAGTTGTTTTAATCCTCCTTTAAGGCCTGGGGTGAGATCATATATCATCTTCTTTCTCTAGGTGAAGTTATTGGTGTCATTTTGACCAACACTATGCGGGCATCGATCCTTTACCTAACTGGTTATTCCATATTGATTTGTTGTTATACCCCATGGTCTTGGGTTTGATCCCTATCTATGTATCATATATTTTCATAATTACAATGTATACTTCCTATAATGAGACCCGACGAGAACAACCTCTTAGAGGGACATCATTAGTCTTATCTGAATCTTGTAGTGTGTTCACCAAGACGAGTATTATGTGGAACCTTAGAACAAGAATCCAAGGTTTGTATTACGGTTGTCAATTTAATTTAAGATGGTGTATCTTTGTTTGAGTATATATATATATTCTTGTTATATGTGTTTTAGATACATACCTTTGTAGAGATGAATATTATTCTATTTTTTTATTATTAGTGTTTTCGGGGTGTCTATCACAATTCAACCTAGAAGGGATCAAGCCACGACTATCCCAAGACTGGAACTATATTCCAGGGGCTGGAGACAAGTTCCTAAAGGAATATAAATAATATAGGAAACCTTTTACTAAGTACATATATGAACACACCCAACCATCTCAATGCAAAAGTGTATAGGACTAATAATAAAAGAAAGTAACATCAAGAGTAAAATACATGCATGCAATAACCTCTAGGGAACACAATAGTATGATAGTATAAATTGAAAAGTAAAGGGTGAAAAAAATACACATCTAACCAAAAAGATTCCCCGACCTAACAAAACTGGAAAAGTAAAACTTCTGAGAGATCCTAGCTCCAAATCTCCAAGCTCTAACCACCGTACATGATCAAATACACCTGGTATCCCTAAGATCTTCTATAATTTTTTTCAACCTATCTATCATCTATATAATACATGATACGTGCGGGTAAATCCCCTAAAGGGTTGAGTATATACTTACCCAATAGGACACCCCAAAAGATGAGGGGGAAATAAATAAGAGACATGATAGAAGTAGAACATATAGTAAATTGGAAATAGCTCAACCTAAAGAAAGAGAGTAACCTCATTAAATCATAAGGAGCTCAACATGGTGTGTAGGTGGACTACACATCATGTCTCTACTACCTATATAAATAGAGTAAAAATATCCAACAACATAGATACAGATATATATATATATATACACACACATATATATGCTAAAACTAAAGAATCCCAAATGAGAGAGTAATGTGATCTCCATCTCATAGACCAGCCCATGAAAAGAGTTCCATCTATTCTATAAGTCCATCATCAATGCTCAGTATCACTATCAGTCTAAAGAAGGAACCAGGTGGATTCCCACGCATCACCACTATTTCACACATTCTAGGGGTGCACAATATTCTTATAGAGGAATTGTGCCCTAGTGTGTTATGGGGTTCCTCTCAATAAGTATATTTAGAGGACTCATGCCCTAATTCTTTAGGGCGTACACTCTATATGTAGAGGACTAGTTCTCAGGTTCCTCATGTGGGTTTCACCCGGTTCCATGAGGACATGTGCCCTATCTAATAGGGTGTACCACTCGGTAGATAGAAGACCCACACCCTGGTCCATCCATGTGTTACACTCTAGTGTCATGAGAACCTATTCTGTATCCAATAGGGGGTACCACTCAGTGGATATAGGACCTATGCCCTGGTCCTTTGTGGGGGTTCCACTCTCGTGTCACGAGGAATCGTGCCTTATCCAATAGGGGGTATTAATCTTTAGATAGAGGACCCACACCTTGGTCTGTCAGGGGGGTTCCACTTTCGTGCCTCTAGCAATAATATCCATGATCACTACAATCATAGGATGTCTCTTAAAGAATTGTCCCACTCATAACATCTCACACCATAACTCAAAGACCACTATAGAGGCCACCATCGTGTTCTACATGAAGAAACACTCAGGATAGGCTACTCGCAGGCTAAAATACAAGCCCAACCGAAGAAGATACAATAGGTTGAATATTATCAAAAATACATAGCATGTAAGGGGTCTAAATGGTGTGTGGTCCCACTCATCTATTTTTTCATGTCTTTTCCAACACGTGGATTATTGGCCATGGAGTACTATATGGCATGTAGAGTAATACATGACATGTCTCATCCATAATTCTGATGGACTCACGAGGCTCATCATTGGTCTAAAGGGTAAAAATGTAATTTTACATATATGCCTTTGTAAATAGTCCAAGATAGAAAAATATATCACACTATTTCAATAATCACAAAAAATTCTCCAGATAGACTATTCACTTGCCTCAATCAAAAGCCTGATTAAAAAAATATTTCACCACATCACACTTGAAAGAAATTTCATGTGCCTGGTCCAAGAACCTATGTTAAATGCCCAATATTGGTCTTGAAACATCTATCTCGATATCATGGTCATAACACCGCAGATGGTTCATCATTCTAACACCGTATGAAAAAGATATGTTAGATACTGGAATTTAAATGATAATAATAATATTATTATTATTATTTGGTGTTTTGTGTACCCAAGACACAAGCTCAAAAAATGTATCAAAAATTGGTCTCAAAATGACATTCTCAAAGTTAGGGTCATTATGTCATTAACGGTTCTTCAATCTGACTCCATACGAAGAAGTTACAGCTGAATCAAGGTTTTGATAATAATATTAATTATAATAATATTATTATTATTATATCTCATTATTAATAAAACAATAGTTGGAGTTGAGATCCCCTCCCCATCTTCATGTGGTGCGTGCACCCCCTCCTTCAACCGCTCATCTATCTTCTTCCTTTATCATTTTAATATAAAACATTTTTCATATAATTATTACTATCATTTAATAATAAAATTATTATGAAATAATTGTTGCACACTACACACTTTCATGTGGATCACATGAGAATCCACCCTTTCTTCATTTCATTAACATAAATTAATACCCTTTTAAAAAAATTATTCTTCCAATTTCATTTCATTAAAACAAAAACTGAAATTTCCTTTATTAAACTAAAGGAATTTAATTTTCTTAACCATGCACAATTTTTTTAAAATGTTAATATTATTATTATTAAAAATAATAATAACACTCAGCATGTTGACCACATCCAACCACAACATTAGATATATAATTCCGTCCACCATCTCATCCATTCTGAGTATCCCTAGTCATGATACCCCATGCATGTCCCCCAATCAAAACTAATTTTTTCAGACCACACGTCATCATCACGCGTTAATCGGGAAAACAGGGATCACTGAACCGATATTGAACTACCTCCATCAAAAAAACCCACACCTATAGTATTGATCCAATCTATTCAAAAAAATCATCTCATTTTATTATCAATACATTCACAACTCGTTGATCCACGTGTTGTTGGTGCTACCACAACAAATAGAGGGGTTTAATCGTGCTCAAACTAGCCCCGACAATGTCGAACTGTTTCCCTATTGTCCAACGGTGAAGAACACAATGAACAGAGAAGGGAAAATCACAAAAAAAAGAGAACCATTATTATCCAAGCATTATTTCCCAATGAATATATAAACAGTATGATAACATGTGTAACAAGGGAATAATTATACTGGATCTATTTAATCCATCATACTGTTGCGATCATGTGAACAACACACAATCACAAAATAAAAAACTGATAATAATCAATGCTTCAATATTTTAATCAAAAGGGTGGAAACCAAAATTGGTGATACATACCTCAATTATGGATCATTCATTGGTGAAGAATGTACCATATATTGATGAAGGTGATCTAATATTTTTTTTCCCTTTTGATTCACCGTGATCTGATCACCAATTTTCATCTGATCTCAATCTGACAATGAAGAACGATCTCCTCCTCCACTAAGACCCAACAATTCTTATGTGGAAAACACATGGAAAATTTTATTAAAAGGGTATTTATAGAGGATTTAATTTGTTCATTTAATAAAATTAATTAATTAAATATATCTTCCAATGATTGCTTCATCTGAAATCCCCATCTGAACAACCTTATGTCGCACCTAGGGTAAATGTCGCACTCCAAATTCAACCATGGTCTCATATTTTTATACGAGACTCTATTCAGAAGATATTCAACTTTTTCAGGAAAATCATGCACACATAATACAAAATATATGTAATACTTTTATAAAATTAATTCCAAGATCATTGAGACTCAGAATCATGAGCCGTCTAAGTGCATGTCTCTAAAAATATTCCTAATAATATTAAAAAATATTACACATAAAAACCAAAGCCTCTACATTATTCCATTATTAAAATATTTTCTTCCTTAAAAAACAAAAACTAAGGAAAAGGTGGTGATAATGGGGTCTTATCTGGCTATCCCACTACCACATTGGTTTTTTTTGCTTTCAAAAAACACACACACTAGGAAATTATTGGCCCTCCAAGCATATTTCTCTTCCAGTTCTCAACACAACTTGATCCTTGAAGAATAAAACTACACTATCATGGCCCGGCTTAATAATATTGGTATTTTACAATGAATCATGAACATACCTCTTCAATTGAGGCATGTGAACAATATAAATCACTCGGTCTAACTATACAGAGGTCAATTGATTTGTCACCTCACGTGACAATGGTGGACAGAAAACCTCACTGTGAGCACCTACTATCACGACCACACCCTGGGTGGCCCTCATGCTCACACTACCTCAACCTCTGCAGGGTCCACTATCACTCCCATGTCAGAGAAGACATATCCTGAGAGGTGGACCTTTGAATCCAGAAGTGAATCCGTTAGAGATTCCATAAAACTAGCACTCCCATAGCATATCTAGCATCATCATCCTATACTTCGCATGATCCAACTATAATATCAAGGACATTTCGGTACCATCATAGAAGAACACCACAAAACAATCAAAGAAATATTAAGGATTAATATCATAAGTCTTGAAAACTCTTCTTTGGAATTCAACATGCCAAAGGATATCACTATGAACTCAAAGAATTCATAGCGGATCTAGGAAGCCACTCTTAGAACATCCACCTCTCGGACCTGGTGCTGGTGATAACCCATCCTGAGGTTAGAATATAATATCCACTTCATATCCATCTACTGGGGGAATATGTATTTAATTATTGGGGTGTATACTCATTCCAAATAGTCATGTGGCTCAAGGGATTCCAATACACACTTGACTTCAATATCCAATCTACATCTTAGGTTAACAACATAGGGATTATCATGAAAACACACTAGGTATTATAAAGTCCCTATTTTGAAAAATCATCCAACCAAAAATCCATATCTCATAGCTACATGGGTTCATCTGATATGCTAGAATAGATATCGGTTCATTCCATGTGAAATTCCCTACAGAAAACAAACTCTTGATGGGGAGGTAAACCTGACACATCCTCCAGATGAACCCCCCCCCCATACACCTCCACTATCACAAGAAATTGAAATATCATGGCATCTACCGCTCCAAAGGTAATATTAGCCAACTGATAAGGAAGTGGTTGTAACCTCTTACGAATGATCTCATCCTTCCCTTCTTGAAGATCATCGCTTATCAAAAGTTAAAAACCACATCCCAACAATATAGAAGCACTGCTACACTCACTAGTAGAAACCATATAATCATAGATGGTAAATGGCTAGAACATACTGGAGAAAACATCATGGGGTCCCACTACAACTATGGAAAGGTTTCATGCGATGTTCTCTCTCCTTTAAGAGTCATGTCACACTATCAATAGAAATGTGTTCACTAATCCTCTCTTTAGGATCCTCCAACATAAGGTTAAAGAAAAAAAGGCCTCCATTGGTATTGTTATGTCTCAAACATCGTCTATATATATGGAAATGTGGTTTATGACTTTTTATATAACAATGGTTGGAGAAGTGCAGACTCATGTCGTACACCAAACCACGCTTGAAGCCACTAAGCCACATGATTCTACCACCAGAAGCTATCAATTACCATTCCCTCTTGTTCACCATAACTAGGGATCTCTCCAACACCTTATCAAATTAGAATTACATTAATCACACAAGTCAAATGAACTCACCCCCCACACCTTGATACTATCCACTTTGGGATGGAACTGACTCACCCGCATGATTTTAGATCATGTTACAAGAAACATTCTCAGTGGGGGAAGTATCCCTATTTCTTGAATGTATGAATCCATGTAGAAAATCACCAACACCAGGCTCTATCGACACCCCACATCACCCTTAAAATACTTACCACAATGATCACCATCAAAATGGGTCTTATCCGAGCAAGATATTCAAACCATAGGATCAGGCCTGACCTCAACCACCTGAGAAGGTAGTCTAGATCAACACGAAACATGGGAACTCTCTACCTTCAGAACCTACAATGTGCACTCAACATGGGTTCTTTATTTTTGGGAACCACCATAACCAACTATTTCTCTACAAAGAGAAATATTTGTGAGAGAAACCAATCGATCGGTTGGGATCTATACAAGTCTCAAAACTCGGATCACTAACTCAATAAAATTATCTACTACCTAGGGATTTGACCCATCACAAAACCTCAATGACCTATTATGATATAACTCATGGAGTTCGGTAAGTCTACACACATCATTAACCTTTTATTATAGTAAAATTTGTTGTTCAAAATGTTGGGGTGCTACTACCTGCCCTCCTAGAGGAAATATCTCATGTAATGAACCCTAAAATGAGGCCTTATTTCACATAAAATCATTATCATAATCTGAAAATTGATAACCTGGATGACGGACTTCATGGTGACATATCAAAAGTGATCAAGACATACCATGGTCAAATGAGAAAATATATATATATAATAGGAAGATGAATCAAGAAGAGTATTTAAAATAATAAATCTTATATGATGCATGTACCATTGATCCCTACAACAAATGTATTGGTATGATGAGTTGAAAAGTAGTTATTCAAAGTACCGGTGAATTGATACATCAGACACCACACCAACAATGGATTCTCTGGCCTAAAAGCATCAATCAAAACACTTTGGAATTTTATCTCTAAATCCCAACCAAAACCTCATTAGGGGACTACTCCAAACATCATACCAAGGAATTAACTAATCTATTACCAATCTATTGTTACCCAACCTAGTGGGGCTCGAGCCGAAACTACCCCAATCCAACCTTCATAGGTCAAGGGCTGGGGACAAGCATCGAAAGGAAAAACTAATATGGGAGGCCTTCTCCTAAGAACCTACACATACACACCCATCTATATAGATGAATAATGTTAGATAAATTTTAATAAAAGAAAGTAACATCTTGAGTAAAATCCATGCATGTAAAAACCTCTAGGTAATACTAGAGTATGGCGGTATGAACTGAAAAGTAAAGAGTTCAAAAAATACATGACCAACAAGAAATATGTCCCAACCTGAGAAAACTAGAAAAGTAAAACTTATGAGAGATCCCATCTATGTATCTAAAAGATATTACCACCATAAATAGTCAAATTCACCAGGTATCCCTATTCTCATCTTTAATCACCATAAACCAGTCTATCGTCTTCATAAGACACAATACCTGAGGGAAAATATTATGAAAGGTTGAGTATATACATACCTAGTAGGAAACCCTAAACTATGAGATGTAAAATCAATAGGAGACATTGTAGATGTATAATAGATATTAAATAGGAAACATCTCAACCCAAAGAAACATAGTTCCCTCATCCAATAACAAGGATCTCAACACAACATGTAGGTGGGATAGATATCGTGTCTCTGGAACCCATAGAAAGAGAGTAACAAGGTATAACAACATGGATTTATATATATTATCAAACCAAATAATAAAAAATAATATATAAATGGGATCTCCATCTCACAACCCATACCAGGCAAAGAGTTACATTAGTTCCAAAATTCCATCATCGATGTCCAACATCTCACGTGTCAATCCAAAGAAGTAACCGGGAGGAGGCCCAAACCTCACCATTGTCTTTCATAGTAGAGTGGGAACAATATATAGGTATAGGACCCAAACCATAGTGTGTTAGGGGGTTTACACTCAATAAGTATCCATAGAGGACCTATGCCTAGATGCACCAAGGGGGTTCTACTCTATAGGTAAAGTACCCATGCCCCGGTGTGTTAGGGGGTTCTACTCTAGTGTCGTGAGGAATCACAGCCTATCTGATAGAGGGTACCACTCCTTAGATAGAGGAACTATTCTCTAGTTCATTATAGGGTTCCAATATAGTTTCAAGAGGACCCACACCCTATCCAATAGGGGGTACCACTCAGTAGATAGAGGATATGTGCCCTGGTCCATTAGGGGGGTTCCACTCTGGTGTCACAAGAACCCATTCTCTATTTGATATGGGGTACCACTCAGTAGATATAGAACCCATGACCCAATCCATTATGTGGGTTCCACTTTGGGGTCACGAGGACCCATACCCTATCCTATAGTGGGTACCACTATGTAGATAGGGGACTCGCACCCTGGTCTATCCGGGGAGGTTCCTCTCCGGTGACTCTGGTGATTCTATTCTCGATCACTACCATCATCAAGTGATGTATAATGAATCATCCCACTCATAAAATCTCATATCATGTCTCAAAGTCCACTACAGAGGCTACCATCATGTTCTATGTGAAAACACACTCAGTATAGGATACTCACAATCCAAAATCCAAGTCCAAATGAAGGAGATACAAGCAGTTTGAAGATTCTCAAGATATATATGGTGTGTAAGGGGTCTGTGTGTCATGTAACTCTACTCCTCTTTCTGGTCATATCCTTGTCAAAACATGGCTTGTTGGCCATGTAGTACAACACAGTGTGTAGGGTACTACACTACATGTCTCGATCAAAATTCTGATGAACACAGGAGTCATATCATCGGTCTGAAGGGAAAAACATAATTCCATTGATATGACTCTAAAAACATTCCTAGATAGGCAAAAAACAAATTATTGTGATCCTCATGGGAAAACACTCAGGGTAGACTATTCACTTGCCTCAATCAAACACCTGGTAAAAAACATATTTTACTTCATCATGATCCAATGGTGTTTTGTAGGTCTAAGCCAAAATCATGAATTAAATACCCGATATTGGTCTTGAAACATCCACCTCAATATTAGGGTCATAACATCAAATACATTTTTTCATTATGACACTATAAGAAAAAGATATGTTATACACTAGATTTGGAAATAATAATAATAATAATATTGTTATTATTATTATTATTGGGTGTTCCATGAACCTAATCCACAAGACCAAAAAATGTATCCAAATTTTTTCTTTAAATGACCACCTAAAAGTTAGGGTCACATTCCTCCTAACGGTTCGTAAATCTGAATCTGTTCAAAAAAGTTTCAGCAGAATCAGGGTTTTGATAATAATATTAATTATAAAAATAAAAATAATATTATTATTATTATTATTATACCATATTATTAATAAAACAATATGATTCTTTGATCTCCCCTCACCATATTCTCCTATAGATTTCCCCCCCCCCCTCCTACAGATGCTCATTTGTCTTTTTTCCTTTATCAATTTAAAAAAAATTGTTTTTCATATAATAATTATTATTATCATATAATAATATTATTGTTAAAAAATAATTATTACATACTAAACCCTTTAATGCGGATCACATGAGGTGACACCTTCTCTTCATTTCATTAACATAAATTAATATCCTTTTAAAAAAATTATCTAACAATTTAATTCCATTAAAATAAAAACCATAATTTCCTTTATTAAATTAAAACCATTTAATTTTATTAAACACACATATTTTTTTAAATGTTATTATTATTATTATTAAAAATAATAATAACACCTATTTTGTTAACCACCTATGATCACCTCTTTAGAGAACATAGTTCAGCTACTATCTCATCCACACCAAGTATCCCCTACAATGAGACCTCATGCATGACCCCCACTCAGAACCGATTCTGTCACACTGTACTTCATTGTTATGCATCAACTAGGAAAACAGGGATCACTGATCTGATCCCAAAAAACCTTAGATCACAAAACATTCACCTATAGTACAGATCAGATATATTAACAAAACACTATGCCACTCATTTATCAATCCATCCATAAACTTTCCATCCATGTTTCATTTGTGCTACCAGAATGAATCCAAGCATTCGACCATGCTCGAACCCGACTCAAAAAAGTAAAACTTTGGCCCTATTGGAAAACTATGAAGAACATAATGTACAGAGAGGGGAAAATCACAAGAACAAAGTGATCCATCATTGGCCAAGAGTTCTTGTCCAATGAACATATAAATGGTATGATAACATGTGAAACAATAGAAGAATTAGAGTGGATCAATTTAATCAATCAAACTGCAGGGCTCATGGGAAGAACATACAATCGTTGAATCAAAAGAATATAATATTCAATGATTTAATATTTAATCAAAAGGTATAAAACCAGAATTGATGATTCCTGCCTCAATTATGGACTGATTTCTAGTGAATAATTCTTTCACTAGAAATGAAGGTGATTATCTACATCTACTTCCTTTCGATTCACCCCGATCTGATCATCTGTCGTCATCTGACCTCGATCTGCCAATGAAGAATGATCTCCTCCTCCTCTCAGATCCAACAAGGGTTATGTAGAAAACCATTATAAAATTTTCAAAATAGGTTATTTATAGAGGATTTAATTAGGTAATTTAATAAAATAAACAAATAATTTATTTATTTATTTTAATTAAATGTACCCACCAACTACTTATTCATCTGAACGTTGCACACTAACCAACCTTAGGTCATGCCTAGGGTAAACCCTATACTCTATATTCAATCATGGAATTAGATTTATTATATGAGACTCTATTCAAGAGATATTCCACGTTTTTAGGGAAACTGTGGGTGTATAATATAAAATATATTTAATATTTTTATAAAAGTAATTTCAAGTTCGTCGGGCCTCAGAATCATGCATCGCCTCAGCTCCTAGCTCTAAAAATACTCATAGAAATACTCTAAATTTTTACATATAAATACTATAGTATCTAAAAGGTACTATTTGGTATTTTCATACTCTCCCCTATATGAGATTTTCCAACACATTTAATTTCTTTTAAAAATGATTGACCTTTTGATGGAGTCCTAGAGGGGCCAGGACCAGGCAGTTCTTAGTTATCCGGACAGACCTGGGTGTGTTACAATAGTTATCTTGATAGTAGTTTCCATATTTACTTTTATGTTGGAATTTTTTTAGACTCTTTATGGTGGGGTTTTATTTTTCCATGTTTACTTTACATTACTTGTTGTTGTACTCTGGTTTTGGGATTTACATGTATGCATGCAAGGTTTCTCGGTTGTTTTACATTTCATTGTATGGGCTTGGAGGTGTGAGTGGGGGGTAATTTAGGCTAAGGACTCCCATGTTAGTGATATGTCTACTCGGTTCTAGTCTCCAGCCCCAGTCCTATTGGAGGTGGGCTTGGGGAGTCATGGCATGAGCTTCATTGGGATGGGTTGTGATAGAGTGGTATCAAAGGAGTTAACTCTACCTTAGGACTAGAGTCTATGTGATTGATTTGGGGAAATAGTGTTCATTATTTCAAGTTTGGATTTTAGGCTAGAGATTCCAATGTTGGTGTGGTGCCTGACGTGTCCATACACCAGGAAACTGATAACCAACATGTTGAATCAATACAAGAGGAAATTGGTTGCACATAAAAAATGGTGTATAAATCATATAGGAATGGGTTGTGATTTCAATTTTCTTATTGAGTTATTTCTCTATATATATATGGGCATGTTTCAATGGTGTTACCACGAGGTGGTGCACCAGCTATATCACCACATGTTGAGTAGTATATAGTACCCATAGTATGAGTATATGAGGTGTGTAGGATGAACTTGCTTCAAGAGTTTCATTGACAACAACCCCTCAGGTTCTGAGATGAGCCTAACCAATTAGTGGATAAGGTCTGTCTTCAGATACTGATGCAAGTTTTCTTCCTTTTTAGGCCACCGGTAGATCAGATGGTGGTTCTAGAAGCAAGCCTTATTTATGGATCTACAGGCCGATGGTGGGTTTTAGTGACCCATTCATATGATGAGGCTACTCTATCATGGTTAGGATTTGAGTGACTTTTCATAGAGGAGTTATCTATGTCTACATTGAGGTTTGTACATATCTAGGAGCTTCTACAGCTTCAGAATGATAGTATGATAGTGTCTGAGTATTCGTCAAGGTTCACCAACCTCTCCAGGTACATGATGGGTATAGTTTGTGATCAGTTATTTAGGGAATAGAACTTGAAGTGAGTTTTTCATAGAGAAATCTTATACATAAATATAATTATGTGCTTTCTAACCTATTCTGGGGTTCTAGAGAGATCTTTGGTGGTTGAGTGTTTCCTAGATAAGTAGATGAAGATAGAGGTTTCCAGTAGTGGAAACGTAGGAGCAGAGACTTCAGTGGTAGGGATTTAATGTTAGTCTTAGGGACCTTGACGTGTGAGTCCTTTTTGGATGAGGTCCTAAAAAAGAGATTTTTTGTTCCAGGTATCACAATATGGGTCTATTAATCCCATGTATATGTCTTGATACTCATGTGATGGTTGGGGAAATCTCATGAAGGATCATATGACCCACTGTACGACTAACAGAGAGACTATAGATGGGTCGATGAGGTATAGGAAGTGGTAGGAGAAGATAGGTTTTTAGGTAGGAGGATGTGACAGAGAATATGGGAGAGAAACTGAAAGTATTATATGCTTCAAATTGTTATCACCACAACCCCAAAGTGGTCCACACCAGGATCATGGAGCTTGAGGATAGGGGCAGTGGTAGTTGTAGGCGGTTAAGGATTATGACTCGAAGGCTTCATGGATGATTCAATGTATGGTCTGTGAATTTTATACCTTATATTTAGTACCGATAAACAGAGGTGTAATTATTAATTTTTTCCCACTTATCTAGTTTGGAACTTATAGATAATTATTGAGCCTTTGGATCAACCCTTTGGCCTTGTGACTCCTACTAGAGATGACTCAGCGATAACACACTTGTGCCAATAGTGTGACCTTAATCTTAAAGTTGAGATTTTATGTTGGTATCTCTTTGTAGCAGTGATGAGGCCTTACAATTTCATCTTAAGTATGGACTAGTTATCTCTATTTTACTCCTAGATTAACGATTTAATGTGAATGATTCAGTGTGTCCACAATCATGGAACCAGGTTATCCTTTGTGGGTGAAAAGGAAACCCAAACAGTGCAATATGGAATCATACATGGGATGGTGCAACTGATTACT
This sequence comes from Viscum album, assembly GCA_963277665.1. Taxonomy (NCBI): domain Eukaryota; kingdom Viridiplantae; phylum Streptophyta; class Magnoliopsida; order Santalales; family Viscaceae; genus Viscum; species Viscum album. The sequence continues at coordinate 199,001,783 of OY728164.1, forward strand.
CATCAGTTGGCTAGAATGACCCTTGGTGTAGTGGATAGTATGATATTTTATTTCTCTATAGCGGTGGAAGAGTATGAGGAAATCCTTCCCAAGGATGTTCTAGGTTTTCCTACCTGCTGATAGATAGAGTTTTTGAATGATCTACACCATGGGAAGACCCTATTATCTGAGGAATCATATTGGATGGATCCCACAGAAATTCATGACCTGAGGGTGTAGCTGGAGGACTTGTAGAGGAAGGGATTTTTTAGACCTAGTGTTTCACCATAGGTAGCCCCAGTGTTGTTCACCAAGAAGGAAAATGGGAACTTGAGGTTTTGTGTGTATTACTGTCACCAAAAATAGGTGACCATGAGGAATAAGTATCCACTACCAAGGATAGATTTCCTCTTTTATCAGTTTGGAGGGGCATGGTGGTTCTAAAATATTGACCTCAAATAAGGATATCACCAATTAAAAGTATGGGATAATAATATACTGAAAATAGAATTTAGATGTCTCTATGGTAACTATGTGTACTTGGTGATATCCTTTGGCATGAAAAACTCCCCAACTGTGTCTGTGGTACTCAAGAACTAGATATTTTGTCCTTTATTAGACTAGATTTTAGTAGTTTTCATCGATGATATCCTAGTGCACTCGGTGTCTAAACTGGAGCATGCGAGAAACTTGAGGATGGTTTTGGACTTACTTCAAAAGAACCAGATTTACAAGAAGCTTTCGAATTTCTAGATATGTATTTAGGAGGTCCAATTTCTAGGACACATTATCTCAACTGATGGTGTGCCAGTGGAACTAGTGAAGGCCGAGGACATATTATCTTGGAAACCACCCAAGAGTGTTATGGGGGTGTGAAGATTCCTTTGGTTGGTAGGTTATTACCATAGATTCATACCTAAATTCTCCAAGATATTATCCCCCATGACAGATTTCACCCTAAATGGGTATCCTTTCGTGTGTATGGGGGGGTTCCATCATAATATTTTAGAGTTGAGGTAGATATTGACGACCGCTCACATCTTGAGATTTCTAGAGGAGGGTGTTAAGTATGTAGTGATCTGTGGTGCATCAGGAACCAGGATTGGTTATGATTTAATGCAGAGGTAGGCCATGATTACTTATGGTTCATTTAATTTGAGACCACATGAGTAGAACTACATGACCCACAATCTTGAGTTGGCAGTGGTAGTCTTCGTACTAAATATGTGGTGAAACTGCCTAATGAGTGAGTAGTTTATCATCTATTCTGACCATAATATTATCAAGTATATCTTCTCTCGGAAGGATATCAACTTAAGATAGAGGGAGTGGATATATTTTCTATAGAATTATGACTTTGAAATTTTCTATACTCCTAAGAAGGGGAACATGGTATAATATCCTCTTAGTAGAAGATCTTGTACACTATTTTTTAACTAGGTGTCAAAGTAGTTGGCCTCATTGCATTTATCCTTTGTGTATGGAAATACTAAAGCTTGAATCCAATTAATGGTTATTACCTATCCAATTTATAGAGAGTTAGGGAGGCACTTCTTGGAGGTACTGATTTTGAGACCCTACATAATTAGATATCCATTGAATATGCTCCTGATGAATTTCCTAAAGGTGGGGAGTATTTCAGTATTTTTAGAGGACACATGATGGTAATAGTGACATTATGGGATGATTTTATTAGATATTTTCATACATATCCTTTGCCGATGCATCCATATGTGGAAAATCTGTACCAGGACCTCTGATTTCATTTTTAGTTGCAAAGGATGGAGAACGTATTTGCCGAATTTGTCTCTCAATGCCTTACTTGTAAGCAAGTGAAGGCTGTGCACCAAGTTTCAACAGATTTATCTCAACCCCTTGAGGTACTAGTGTAGATGTGGGATGGGATATATTTTTACATTGTGATGGGTCTACCACACCCATCTAAGATACATGGTGTCATATTTTTGATCATAGACCAACTCACCATGTTGGCCCATTTCCTAGCTATCCGAAATCAGAGCTTAGAAGAGATCTTTGGATTCCTTTACATGTGGAAGATATTCTGGATTCTTGGATTTCCCTCAAAGATCACTTATAACCATTATGCTCACTTCACATCTCAGTTATGGAAGGTATTTAAGGATAATTTTGGGACTCAACTATGTATGAACACGACTTTTCACCCCCAGACTGATGACTAGAATGAGCAGACCATTTAAGTCATAGAGGGCATGTTATGTGATTTTATGTTGGACTTTGGCTATAGTTAAGAGGATAACCATCCATTGGTGGAGTTTATGTAAAATAATATTTACCATTCCACCATTAGTATGGTACTATTTTTGTCCTTTTAATAGTGACCCTATAGGTCACCACTTTTCTAGACTGACCCAGGAGAGTCAGCACTTATGGGACCATAGTTGGGGGTGAGCTACTATGGAGAAGGTTCATATATTCTAGGAGTAGATATGGATTTCACAGAACTATAATAAGTCCTACGTAGATATATGAAGGTGGCCTTTTGAGTTTAAGGAGGGATACCATGTGTTCTTATGGGTTTTTTAGAACCTTTGGGATGAATTATTTTAACAATGTTTTTGTATTTTTTGAAAAGTAATTTTTTTGTATAATAATGTTTTTTTAGGATCAGAACCATTCCATCACAATGGGCTTTGTAAGAAAGTTAAAAGTTGCTTAAATTTTGGACCTAAACATAAAGGGGGAGAAATGTTTTGTTTTTAAGAAAGTTGTTTTCTGGACTCATAGGATCAGATTGAGAAGCACCAGATGCAGATTATCGAACCAAGAATCACTAAATGAAAATGTGGTCAGAAAGATGAAGTTATTGATCAAATGTTCCATCGGTCTCAGGTCTATCGGTATGAATTTCAAGATCCATTGGACTTGGAATTTTTTATAAATATAGAAGTTGTTGTTTGAATAAGTCATGTTGTTACTGAAGAGTTTTGAAATAATATTATGAAGTCAAGAGTTAGAAAGTTTTCATACTTTCTAAAATAAATTATATGATGCTTTACTGATCTTGGAGTTCTCAAAAATCATGAAAACTATCATGATAAAATATTTTGAAGAAATGGAGGAATAATGATGATTGTATCGGATCTAAAAGTACCAAAATCAGAAGTTTTTAGAAGTCATAATGTCTAAATTTGATAAATTTTGAATAATTTCAAAGTTACAGAGTTTAGAATTACATCATAATGAAAATTTCATCATAATTATAATTCCATCATTACTAGGATTCCATCTGGCTAACTCTTAGAAGGAAATTCAATCATACTAACTTTAAATAAAATAGGTATATTGTAATGACATAAGAAATAAAGGTAGGTCTTAATGAGATAAGAAATAAATTCACATCATAATGATATGAGAGAGAAAGGAAGGTAATAATGAGCTAAGAATGAAATGAATATCATAATGAGATGATAAAGAAAGGCGTGTCGTAATGAACTAAGAAAGAAAGGCAGATCAGAATGAGCTAAAAAATAAAGGTAGATCATAATGAGCTGATAAATAAAGGTGTATCGTAATAAGAATAGGAAGAAGAAGCTGAGGAAGATTCATCATAACGATATAAGGATGTTTCATCATACTGAAGAAATGACAGGATGTTCAAGAAGGATGATTACAGAGAAGAAGACATGTGAAGAGTTGAAGTGGTCAAACTTGATATTCAATTCATCATAAATATCAAAGAAATCTAAGATTGTTTAAATAAGTAAAACTTTAAGTTTAAATGGGAGTGATTTTTTATGTTTTTAAAATTTGGTGAAGTGGTTAAAGTTTTCAAGTTACCTGATTTTTATTTTCTGAGTCACTTATAAGTAGAGGCACAATTCATTTTCATTTTGTAACTTTTTATTGAGAGTGGAAAAGTTAAAGTACTGCATAATTCTTCCCAAGTTCTTTATTTCCAGATTGAGATATTAGAAGAAGATCAGACACCTGAATATTTTTATTACCAGACTGAGGAAGAATGAATTGAATGTTTGAGCAGAGTTTGAGTTTTTTATATTGAGATTTAACAACATCATATTGAGTCAATCGGACTGAATAAGACCAGACTAAGTTTTTTAGAAAATTTTGAGTAATGAATATTGTGAATGAGTTCATCGTAATGAGTCCATAAAACCCAGCCCCATAAAATTGAAATAATTAGATCCATCTAAATCAGACCAAGGATTCAGACTAATCATTTTTGGAGAAAATTGAAATAAGTCTTTATTATTTTGTTTTGGATCCATTTTTTTGTATGCATCTTTGTAAAATAATAGGATACAATATAATATTTCTTATTGTCAGATAAAATGTGTCTAATAGATGTTGGAAAAAAATTATTAACTTCTTTATAATAGTAAATTTACATATACCCATGGGAGTAGCAATGGAAAGGATGTAGGTTCTCACACTGAGGTCGGTCCTTGTAAATATTATGTTATTTATTTTCTTTTTTTTATGAATGATTATTTACAAAAATATTATAAGAAAATAAATCTTAATAGGTTTCAATGGTTATGTTTTAAAAAGTATTGAATCTTATAAAAGTGATAAACTGATTCACCCCCCCCCCCCCCTCCCCAATTATTATTCAATCCTTTGGAACTTCAATTGGTATCAGGAAAAGGTTCCCTTGTTGAATCCTTATCATGGATAATCACAATTATATCAACAATAGATGAATTCTTACTTTTGATGGGAAAAATTATTATGGATGGAAAAATAAGATGATTCCTTATCTTCTATATCTTTTCTTGGAAGTTTTTGATGTGGATACAATTGGTTTTTCACCTATTGAGAAGGATTCTCCAAGGACATTTGTTGAAAAGAGGAATATAAAAGTTGATGGAAAGGCTAGAAATCATATCCTTATATCCCTATTATAAAATATTTATATTAAGGTGTTGGGTATTAAAACATCAAAAAGTGTATGGGATAATCTATAGAATATTTTTTAATAGAATACTAAATTCAATGAAGAAAAGTTACAAATCTAAAATAGTAAGTATGAAGACATGAGAATGATAGATAAAGAAAATATGTTTGAATACTTCACCAGACTAAATGAAATTTTTTTCAATATCAGAGGATCTAGAGATGTTCTGAGAGATTCTAAAATTCTGAATAAACTTATGAGAAACTTTTTGGACATGTTTGATTATAAAATTTCCTCTTTAAAGGATAAGGATGATTTATCTCTCGATGAATTTCATAACTTTCTTATTGATGATGAAATAAAGAAACCACCAATGTTAAAAAATAAGATGAAAGATGAAATGGGTTTTGATTCCATGAGAAAAATTAAAATAAAAGATGTTGAATATGTTATTATTTATAACTCTGAAGATAAAGATGGTGATGGGTTGAATGAAAAAATCATGTCTCTTATATCTAAGAACTATTGAAGAAGAAGGGGAAAGTATGGAGGTAAAATTTCTCACAATTGTTTTGAGTGTGGTGGAATCGTACACTTTGCAATGAATTTCCCCAAGTTGAAATTTAGAGAATATTGAGATGATTTTGATGAAAAAAATCAGTATAATAAGTGGAATGAAAGTTATAAAGAAGAAATTTCATCCAAAAAATATAATAAGAAGTTCACTAGAGACAAAAGGAGTATGTTGAGTAAGAAATATGAATTGGACTCAATGGAAAAAAAATTAGAGGAAGAAAGTTCAAAAAAAATTAGAACCTTTATTTAAAAAGTTGATAATATTAAAGACACCTCAAATAGTAAATAAGAATGAGGTGAAGAATATTCTAGAGGGAATAAAATAAAAATATAACTTCTTGAATGTATTGATAAAAACAAATATCTTAATAAATAAATTAGAGTAATAAAGAAATATTTTGAAAAAGTTATTGAAGAAATAAATCATGTCATTAAGAAATAGGAATAATACATTTAGGAGATCTCAAATTACAAACATAGAATTGATGAATAGGGAAATATGGTTGAAGATCTTAGTAATAAGTAAAATTTCAAGAAATAAGAGGTTAAAAAGTTTCAATAAAAACTTATTTATTCCAAAAACACCTTGATGAAGATGAATGGTAAATTCAGAAAAACTTTCAAAGAAAAAGATGAGACTTCTAAAACTGTTGAGAAATCTGAAATCAAGAAACATGTGAAATCCTCAACCACCAAAAATAATGTTTCATCTAATTTTTATGACATTTATAGTGATGAGAAAAATGTTGGGAAAGATTGGTTTAATAAGTAATGTAAGAAACATATCACATATAAAAAATCTGAAAACTCCTTTGTTAGGAAAGATTCCCCATGCCCATAGATTTTTAAAAAAGAAAAAAGTTGTCCAACTAAACAAAGTTTCTATAGATAAAGATCTTGCTTAAATAGAAGATCAAGATTTTATGGTTATTTATGGTTCTATGGAATCTTTTGGTGCAAGTTTTATAATTTTTGGAACAACTTACCTCTACTTAAAAGAATGTTTGAGTAGAGTGGAAGAAATAGTGAAAGGATAATGAGTAACTTTCTTAACCCATTGAAAGTTAGAAAGGAAAATCTTAAGATGTTAGAAACACTCCAACAAAAAAATAAATTTGAATGTCTAGAAGAAATTTTTTGAAGATGTGATCAAGATGGTAATCATGTGGAGATATGTATGAAACTTATTCTGGAACAAGTTTCTTATGGTATAAAATAAAATGAAGTTAAAAATAAGAAAGTTAAAGAAATAACTTTTTTGTTGAGATATATTTAAAGGAATGTAAAAGGAAAAAACCATGGATACTTGATAGGGGTTGTTCATAACATATGATAGGTTATATAAAACTCTAGAAACATGTTGAAATTCATGATGGAGGATCAGTTTCTTTGGTTAATGATAGATACTTAAAAATAAAAGGAATAAAAATGGCTAATATTGAAGTAGAAAATTTAAAATATAAGGAATTTTTTTTTCGATGGGCTAAAACATAATTTACTTAGTGTAAGTCAACTTTGTGGTGATGTAAAAGAATTTATCCTTGGAAAATACTATTATATTATAAAAATTGTGAAATATGGAAAAGTTATTATAAAAGGAGAAAGACCTAGTAGGGATCTTTTTCAGATTGGAGAACTTAACAAATCATGTTATCTAAGTGTGGAAGATGAGAATAAGTTATGGCACTAGAGACATGGACACCTTGTGTATAAAAACATGAAAAAAATTTATAAAGTTGATGTTCCTCCTTATTTTCCAGAATTGAAAAGAAGAGATGAAGATGTTTATGTTACTTCTTAGAAAGGGAAGATGACTAAGAAAAGTTATAAGAGAGTTGAGATTCAGTTCACTAGACCTCTTGAACTTATTCATTTTGATTTATGGAGTCTGATTAGACATCAATCAAAAAAATGATATTTATACTTTATCACTTTTATAGATAATTTTACTCATATGACAAACATCATGTTTTCTGAAACACAAGTCAGAGGCTGTGTAAATGTTCAGGTTTTTTATAAAAGAAGTTGAGAAATAAATAGAGGCTTATATAATGAATTTGAGAGTAGATAATGGTTCTAAATTCACAAGAAACACTTTTCAAACTTATCATAGAAATCATGGTATTAAACATCAGTGTAGTGATCCCTATACTCCACAAAAAAATGAATTATTATAAAGAAATAATAGAAGTTTGGTGGAAATGGGAAGGAGCATGTCAACAAAATACCAACATTCAAAGTTATGTTGGATAGAAGATATTATTACATAATAGATGTTTTTTGAAACTAGATACAAAGATAACTTCTTATAAAATGTGTTATATGAAAAAACATTTCTTGAATTACTTCAAATTTTTTGTAATTCCATGATTTCTTAAAATCAAACATCCAGATCTGGGAAAGTATTATGAGAAAGATGAGGAATTAACTTTTATGGGTTATTCATCCAATGGAAAAAGTTTCAAATGTTAGAATAAATGCTTATAAAATTTAGTGGACTCGTATGATGTGAAAGTAATTGAAAATAAAAATTCCTTAATAAAAGTTTTGGAGAATGCTGAGGAGGATAAACTGGAGTTTTCCAATAATATTGAAAGTAATTCAAAACATCCTTATTAAGATTCGGATGAATCATGAGATGAGTAAAGTGAATATGGGAGAGAAAATTTGAAATTTCCTACATTATAAAAACATGTTGATCCTTAAAGAAATATTGGAAATCATAAGGCTCCAATTTAGAGAAGAATAAAGTTGATATTAGAATATCTGACTTCACTTATCTCTAAAGTTGAACCATAATCATTTTCATAATCTATTGAACACAAATAATAGGTGGATTCTATGAATGAAAAGTTAGATCAAATTGATAAGAATAAAACATGGGAACTTGTTCCATGACTATAAAATAAAAATTTTATCGGAACATAGTGGGTTTATAGAAACAAGTTCAATGAACTTGGACAATTTTCAAGAAACAAATCCATGATTATTTTTAAAGGCTAAGAATAGGAGTAAGGTGTGTATTTTGAAGAAACATTTTCTCTATTTTAAATATTAGAAACTATTATAATGTTTCTATTAGTGGACACACATTTAGAATGATGATTTTATCAGATGGATGTAAAGTTATCTTTCTTAAATGGTGTGATTGAGGAAGAAGTTTACATTAAATAAACTGGTGGGTTTCTACTTGATGAGGATGTAAAAAAATTAAATTGAAGAAAGATTTTTATGGGATGAAACAAGCTTCACATGCATGGTATTCTAAGCTTGAAAATTGTTTGATAATGTTTAATTTTTAAAAAGTAAAAGTTAATAGAAACTAATAAAAGAAAGAATTTGACTCTATAACTCTAATTTTAATTTTTTATGTGGATGATATATTTTGGGGGGGGTAGTAAGAAAAAATTTGTAAATAGTTTGCTGAGGAAATGAAGAAGGATTTTGAAATTTTAATTTTGATAGAGTTAACTTTATTTCTTGTCATACAAGTTCAAAAAAAGTACATTTTCATATCTCAAAAAAATTATTATAGGGAAATGTTAAAAAAGTTTGGGATGGAAGAATCCAAATAATATTCTACTTCTATATATGTAAGCTCAAAATTTAGTAAATATGAGTTTGTAAAAAGTGTAAATCAGAAAGACTTTTAGAGGATGGTAGAAAGTCTACTTTACCTTACATCCTCAAGTCCTGATATTATTTATATTATTAATTTGAGTTCCATGTATCAATGTAATCTAAAATAATCACATATGTTGGAAGCTAATAGAATTTTGAGATATTTAAAAGGAACAAATTCACATGGGTTGCTATAAAAAATAAATTCTAAAATGATGTTTTAGGTTTATACTGATACCAATTGGGCTGGAGATTGTAATGATAGAAAATCAACCTTGGGGGGATTTTCTTGGGTGAATTTTGTGAATATTTTAATAGTAAGAAACAAATTTTAGTAACTTTGAGCATAGTGGAATCAAAATATGTTGTGTCTACTCAGGCTTGTACTCAGATGTTGTGGATGAAAGTTCAAAAATAATATTTGAATGTAAATGTTTCTAAACATTGAAGATACTTTGTGATAATTATATTCAAATTGATCTTTCTAAAAATCATGTCCAACATTAAATATCAAAACATAATGATATAATGTTTCACTTTGTAAAATAAAAATTTTCTGTTGGAGAAGTTTTGATGGAATATATCTCATTGAAGTATCAAATTGTTGATATCTTCAGAAAGGAGATGTTGAAAGAAAGGTTTGTTGAGTTGAGGTCAAAACTTCATGTTCATACTCTTATAGATTTTTCATAATCCTCATAACTAAAAACACCCCCACCATTATTTGGATTATGTTGAAAATGGGGGAGATAAATTATCAAATTTTTACTTTGTAAGAAGTTTTTACTTATATTTTTCTATGAATTTGAAGCTATGATTATCATAAAATGGGGGAGAGAAAAAGAAAAGTGAGTGTAAAATATAAAAGTGAGGGGGAGTTTATCATAACCTGGTAATAAAATTTTCTTTTCACTGATGGATGGAATTACTTTAAAAACATTACTTTATTTATTTGTGTGGTGTTAGGACACTCTCTTTTGAGAAATTATTTGTTTTGATAAAAGTCAAAAAAAACTTGAGTTGTTTAAAAATTTTGAGTTGTGAAAATTTTATGAGAGTTGAAAAAATTATTAAAAGGGTTTTCCAAAAAAATCTAAAGGGGGATATAGAATAAACTTTGTGATAAATTTTTTTAACAAAGTTTTTTGTATTTTTTGAAACCAAAACATTTTGTATAAGAATGTTTTTGTTTTAAAGGATCTGACCCGATCTATTACAATGAGCTTTTTAAGAATGTTGAAAGTTGATAAAAATTTTGACCCAAACATAAAGGGGAGAAAAGTTTTGTTTTTAAGAAAGTTGTTTTATAGACATAAACCATCGAAATGAGAAGCACCAGATGCAGAGTATCAGACCGAGCAAGACATGATGAAAAGGTGGTCAGAAATATGAATTCGTTGATCGAATGCACCATCGGTATCAAGTCCACTGGTACGAAGTTCAAGATCCATCAGACACAATCTTTGTTAGAAATATATAAGTTGTTGTTTAAATAATTCATATTGTTTGTAAAGAGTTTTGATAGAATATTGTTAATTCAGGAGTTAGAAAGTTCTCATTATTTATAAACTAAATCAGATGATTCTTTATTGATCATGTAGTTTTTAAAAATCATGAAAACTATCATGATAAAATATTTTTAATAAATGGAAGAATATTAATTATTGTATCAAAACCAGAAGTACCTCACTCAAATTTTTTTAGAATTAATAATGTGTAAAGCTGATGAAGTTTGAAGAATTTAAAATGTAACGCCCCAACCCCAGCTACCCAGAGTCAGTGCATTACTTCGTAACATTGGCATGATCACAAAAGATCAAGTCTCGAAAGACCGATTAGTTTAGTAGCCTTGGAAACACTAGATACATTCGTAAACGTTACATTACATCATAAAGTGAAAAACTACAATAACAAAGTCTCCATAGACCACACTCATATCCTCTTCTGACAATCCCTGTAGGTCATTCATAAAATACTTCTTCACATCCTGGAAAATATTAAAACATTGAAAGGGGTGAGCTCAGATGCTCAGTAAGGATAACAATATTGCGGAAGCTTTCATAAATAAACATAAAAATTTAAGGCAATGTATAACTAAAACAAAAACCTTTTAAACTTGAACATCAACATAATATGGAAAAAGTAAAATGAGATAATTCCATTCACTTCTTCACATGGATATTCTACTGTTCGAATAATCACATGAAATATCAATAACCACTTTCATAATGAGGGAATGTATAATGCCAGACATTCTGAAACATTTTGTCAAGGACTCGGCCAAGACGTCTAAAATGATTAAGGCCTCGGCCAAAACCATAAATCAAATTGGGAAAGGGCCTCGGCCAATTCCACGTCTAGTTGTCTCATGAGACCTACCGATGCATCGAGGAGCTATAGCGGGCTCCACCGGTCACTTACTAAGTCCAATGCATTCCTTATATGAAAAATGGTATATAAACATTTAGGAATACCATTTTTTTAAAATACCAATTGAAATTAATTGCGGTATCAAAATACCAGTTTAATTTTTAGAAGATACTTACATTTAAAATTGCTCAAATATACTCCAGTGTTTTTCTGAAAACATTATGCAAGCTTCTGAAAACAAAATAACTAATTCTGAGACTGCTCGACTAATTGCAGGCCATGATGGGTCTACGCCCAATCCCTTCCTATCTACCACACTCGAGAGTCAGGTTTTATAACAACATTTTTAAGCTTGCGTTAAATACGTATACATTTTCACTGGATTTTCATACATTTGAGAGAAATATCTCTCCTTTTTTTAAATCATTTAAAAACAGTTATGGCTTGTAGAGGAAGCCGGAACTCAAATAATGGTCACGGCGGCGGAGAAGTCGTTGTCGCTGCATAAGTACGGAAAGAAAAACATTCCCTTTTTTCATTTAGTAAAACGCTTCGTATAAAAAATATTCCTTTTGAATAAACGTAAAAGTCAAAGGGGTTTATACACCGTATAAAAGAATATTTTGTAAAAACCAAATATGCCTCAATGAAAGGAGATTGAGACGAAGTACTTAAAAAGATCATTTTTAAAATAAAATAGATCTATTATGTGTATTCACTATAGGTACACATAAAGAAAATAAAAATACAAAATAGGACATAATAATATCATGACATAATTTGAAATTAAGAGATTAACCCAAAGAATAGAAATTGGGTTAAGAAGTTTCCTTACCTCGTGTCCGACTTGACTCAACCATTCTTTAACCTCCTGAATAATAAAATATAGTTAATATATACCTTATTAAGAACCATTTTCAATTTCATTATCCTTTTTATATCACTTATTACAATGATATGAGCATTCTGTAATTATTTAAGTTAATAACGGTCGTTTTGTCAATCTTAGGTACTTGAGTCAAAAATAAACTTTTTATAATTACAAGTTGTTTATGTGGTAGAATATCCATTATCTCCAGAATTATATTCATGATTTAGATGTAATATATATCATATATATCCATTATATACATTCATTTATAGTATTACGTAACATTTAGAGGTAAGAAATGAAATGCACCGTTCATGGAGACGGTAAGCCGTACGTACGCATGAACGCTACTTTCATTTCTATTTCGTATTTAATGGAATGAAATCATAATGATATAAATTTATAATATAATTCCAGTATAAAATAGTGTATAATACCATTTACTCTATCCTTTACACATCCCACATATGGAATTAACGATTCAAATCACTTTGAGGGGGCGGTAGTCCGCACTTCCTAAAATGAAATTATCGTGTTTTACCCATAATGGAAATCATAAAGTATGCCATAAATGAGAAATACAGAAACATAAGTAAAACATAAACATATTATATATCATATATAAATATAGTTACATCTTAATGTCCACCTTTTAAGGTGTTATATGAGTGTTGAACAATCATCGTTTCGTGAGGCAGAAATTCACCATCCACAGAAACCGTATGTTCTTTAACCATTAGATGTAGGTGTGTGTAAGTGTAGCTCGAATCCTTATTATAAAAACATACTAGTATATTTAGGATACTGTTGTTGTTACAAAAGAAATGAATAAAAAGAGTTTAGGGGGTTGGAGAAGAAAAATAAAACAAAACAATATTAGAGAAGACATTACCTCAAAATCGGGTAACTCTTTTTGATTTGAGTCAAAGGCTTCCTTGGGAAGAGTTCTGCCCAAAGTGAGGCTTCTAGGAGAAAGAGGGGAAAGTTGGGAGAGTATTTGGGCAGATGTTGGCCGATCCAAATGGCTTGAAAGTGTGAATGAGGTGGTAGAGGTGGGGGCCTTTTATAAGAGGAGAGGAGGGGCACTCTTGGAAAGTAAGGAAATTTTACATTATTATACAATGCTTTTCGGATTCTAAAGGTACCAAACTTATATAATTCTAGGATAAGGTGATAAGGGTTCTAAATCTACCCATAAAATAGTCTTTGGACAAGTTTATGCCTTGGATTGTACATTATCTTTTCATTTTATTAAAATCGTTAAATAATGAGGTCATCACTGCATCATAATGATGTCATAAATAATTTAATTTATTTAATGTCTAAAAATTATAAAAAAAATACTATGATGTATTAAATCTTTTTATCTTTCTAATTAATATTTATAGTCAAAATTTGGACTTGTGTAACCCCACTTAAAAACTGTTTTAGTAAAACAACTCATGTTTGTGTCAATTTAATTTTAACATTAAATAAATATATATTAATGTCATTTTCCAACCAAAGTGGCTCCATGGGGTCCCCAATTTGACCCATGGGTTGTCTTGGTCGGCCATGACTCATCCAATAGTAGTAGGACAAGTTTCAATCTCATCTCATATTATTAAAACATTATTTTTACCTTAAACTACACTTATTACCTCTAATCGCGATTAAGAACTTAAAAGTTACTATTCATCAAAAATTATTTTAATCTCATTGAACCACATTTTACTTCTTAATGACAACCATGTATGTCGGATTTTTGAAAATCAAATCACAGAAGTGGTAATATTTCATTTAAACGAAAAATCAGTTATTTAACTACCACTTAGTGGTTTCACTATTCATCAAAAATTGAAGTTTTTCAGAATAATGCCAAAATATCACCCTAAGCTATAATTGATATTCTGAATTCAAAAATGATGCCTATTTTAAAAAATTCCAAACATATAAGTTGCATTAATTAATTTTATAATTAATTCCCGCTGTCACAACAAATAGAGTGTTTTTAAGAAACAATTTATATCAAAAGATTGGCAATTGTTTATGTCCAATTTCAATGTTAAATTAATTCTAATGACCACCATTGGATAAAATGGTAAAAATATATTCTAATTATATTTTAAAACCACTAAATATTAAAATTTATCACAATAAATTATTTTGATTAAAAAAGTTGTTAAGTATTTTTCACTATTCATAAAAAATTGGAAGTTCTCAGAAAGTTACAAAAACTTCAACTTAGGATAATTTCGATATTATGAATACAAAAATGAAGTCCATTTTGAAATATAAAATTTCTATAATTTTAAAAAGTGGTTATTACTATTCATAACGGCTACTTTGATTAGTCGCGGTGTGTTAGAACTCGAACTTGCGTACAATGCAAGCTATTGCATTATTGAATGAGAAGCATATCATGGAAGCTTGGGGTGTTACATTCTCCCCTCCTTCAATAAATTGCGTCCTCGCAATTTGAAATTTTTCTTTGAAAATAAAAGGTTGAAAAGAGAAAATACCTTTGTGGAAAACCCACATCGGAAATAAGGTTAATAAAATTTAGTCTTAATAAGAGGGAAATGGAAATAAGAAATTCACCACCAAACTATGATCTCGATAAGGAGAACATTGGTGGAAATTAGAGACATATAATTGGAGGAAAAACGTAAATATTTGTAGGGAGTGATTGAGGTCATCAATCACAATCAACTGTCAAATTGAGGGCCTCAAAGCCTTCAATCTATGTTGATTTAAAATATCATCAGTTCAACAAGACATAAGGTATTAGGATAACACATTTTTTTGTTTTAATATCCCTTTACTAAAGTTTAAGAATTAATTTATTCATTGAATAAGAGATATGTATATATATTTTTATGCTTGACAATTAGAGTTTCAACCTTCAACTCATCTTTCACTCAAAAAGATAATAGAACTCAAAAATATTATTCTTATCCTAATTGTATAAGGTTCCAAATGTTAACACATACCATTTAGATTAGTAAAATTATTTTGTAATAACCAGGGACTTCCTGTAGGCTAGTGGTAGGAAATAAAGGCCTGTCGCACTATGATTGTGGGTTCGATTCCTGCAGCTTTGTCCGACGCGACGGGTTATGCCCCACCCCGCAGGTTGTCCTTTTCCTAAAACTATAGTATTATATTATTCCAAAAATAATCTTCAGAAATGTTTTAACCTTAAACAATATTATCCAAAGATCAACTTAATCCACTCCAACCTTTATAGTTATCCAAAATACCTCTGTCCAGACTTTCTCTAAAAGGTCTCTTAATTCCAAAATCAATTTATCAGATTCCCCAAACAAAGTAAAGTTTCTCTTATTGTCACATACTAAAAATATAATTACCTTCATCATATTAAAACCTTACTGAAATCAACAAGTACTGCAGTACAATCCTTATATATATATCACATTATTCGAATAACCAGAATATAATCCATGAGTCCAAAAGCACCAACACATTAGTTATTCTTCTTTAACTGTAGTAACAACATAATATTTTCCTTGATCCCTTGGCCTTTTCTGAGGTAAGTTTCCCTGATGCTTAGGGCATTCATTTGCATAATGCCCCATTTCCCTACAATTGTAGCATTCGACATTGATAGCCTCTTTCTTTCCCTTGCAATCATGCGCCTGGTGACCTTTTTCCCCACATTTATAACAAACTCACATTCCTTTTAGGCAAGTACCAGGGTGATTCTTCCCACAATTATCACATAATGGAAAATCCTTCTTTCCCTTTTTCCCTTTATCTGTCTCTTGTTCCACCGTTCTCTTCTTCTCTTGCTTTACTTTGTTTTCATAAGACATAGAGAATTCATTTTCTGTCTTGATAGCACACGAGACAATATCTTTGTATGATGAAAAGGATTGTGATACTAAAGCTCGATGGAGAAATGGTTTTAACCCATCAAAGAAACGATCAATCTTACTCCTTGGGTTACGTATATAATCTGCAGCATACCTCGCTAACCTTGTAAAGTTGTCCTCATACTTTGCGACATTCTCATCCTCCTTCTGCCTCAGACTCAGAAATTTCCTTTCCATATCTGCTCGATGGTCACGAGGAAAGTATTTTTCTAATAAAAACTCTTTGAACTCCCTCCATTCCATATTCGATACTTCATCATCTTCCTTTGTATTTTGAATCAATGACCACCATTGATCAGCATCTCCAGTGAGGCGGTAAACTGCCATGATAACGTTCTCCCTTTCGCTACTCCCCAAGGCGTGGAATATTTTCTCTAAGGAGTTTATCTATTGCTCAGCTACTAACGGATTTGTACCACCATTAAATGTTTGTGGTTGTTGCCTCATGAAGCGGTCTAACATTGATCCTCCACGTTGCGGATCAGGGTGCTCCATACGAGTAAGGTTATTATTCCTAACCTGAGTGAGTTGTCCCAGTATGGTAATAAGTTGATCAGCACCAGTTGTATCTCTAGCTCCACAATAATTATCTTGAGCATGAGGGCAATCCCTACACGGAGTGCGTGCATTGATACGGCTTCCATTCTTTCCACTAGGCGCCATTTCTAAACAATGGCATAAACTAGATTAGTTTATGAATCAAAATACATAATTCCATACTTGTAAAATACTTAACATAAATTGAACTATTTATGGATATAATCCATAATCATAAAAAGGTTTTATTTGAGGAAGTATATACTCATAACCGTTCATAGTGGTTTGTAAAGAAAATGAGAATTATCCTAAGCATATCCCCCGGGAGTGTCGTAACCAAGAGTGCAGCAAGGCCCGTTTTCGTGCACCAGTTCCCGTTCGAGTCTAGCTCAAAGCGGTGTTTTCAGGTTTTACCCCTATGTACATTTGTGCCAGATCCGCCTCTACCTACTCGTATCCAGACAGGGATGTATTGCTCGGAAAACTCACAAAATTTCTACAATAACAAAATTCTAGGAAGTTCTTCTATACTAATCCTCAAAGTCTATCTTTGGGCTATGTGCTCTAATCAGAGTTTATCTAAATATAGCTTCCAAGGTTAGTACTAAACTGCCTCTGATACCAACTGTAACACCCCGACCCCAGCTACCCAGAGTCGGTGCATTACTTCATAACATTGGCATGATCACAAAAGATCAAGTCTCGAAAGACCGATTAGTTTAGTAGCCTTGGAAACACTAGATACATTCGTAAACGTTACATTACATCATAAAGTGAAAAACTACAATAAAAAAGTCTTCATAGACCACACTCATATCCTCTTCTGACAATCCCTGCAGGTCATTCATAAAATACTTCTTCACATCCTGGAAAATATTAAAACATTGAAAGGGGGGAGCTCAGATGCTCAGTAAGGATAACAATATTGCGGAAGCTTTCATAAATAAACATAAAAATTTAAGGCAATGTATAACTAAAATAAAAACCTTTTAAACTTGAACATCAACAT
The DNA here is from genome assembly GCA_963277665.1 of Viscum album. Lineage (NCBI taxonomy): Eukaryota > Viridiplantae > Streptophyta > Magnoliopsida > Santalales > Viscaceae > Viscum > Viscum album. Next base: position 199,019,518 of record OY728164.1, read on the forward strand.
AATATGGCAAAAGTAAAATGAGATAATGCCATTCACTTCTTCACATGGATATTCTACTGGTCGAATAATCACATGAAATATCAATAACCACTTTCATAATGAGGGAATGTATAATGCCAGGCATTCTGAAACATTTTGTCAAAGCCTCGGCCAAGACGTCTAAAATGATTAAGGCCTCGGCCAAAACCATAAATCAAATTGGGAAAGGGCCTCGGCCAATTCCACGTCTAGTTGTCTCATGAGACCTACCGATGCATCGAGGAGCTATAGCGGGCTCCACCGGTCACTTACTAAGTCCAATGCATTCCTTATATGAAAAATGGTATATAAACATTTAGGAATACCATTTTTTTAAAATACCAATTGAAATTAATTGCGGTATCAAAATACCAGTTTAATTTTTAGAAGATACTTACATTTAAAATTTCTCAAATACACCCCAGTGTTTTTCTGAAAACATTATGCAAGCTTCTGAAAACAAAATAACTAATTCTGAGACTACTCGACTAATTGCAGGCCATGATGGGTCTACGCCCAATCTCTTCTTATCTACCACACTTGAGAGTCAGGTTTTCTAACAACATTTTTAAGCTTGCGTTAAATACGTATACATTTTCACAGGATTTTCATACATTTGAGAGAAATATCTCTCTTTTTTTTAAATCATTTAAAAACAGTTATGGCTTGTAGAGGAAGCCGGAACTCAAATAATGGTCACGGCGGCGGAGAAGTCGTTGTCACTGCATAAGTACGGAAAAAAAACATTCCCTTTTTTTCGTTTAGTAAAATGCTTCGTATAAAAAATATTCCTTTTCAATAAACATAAAAGTCAAAGGGGTTTATACACCGTATAAAAGAAAATTTTGTATGAAACCAAATATGCCTCAATGAAAGGAGATTGAGATGAAGTCCTTAAAAAGATCATTTTTAAAATAAAATAGATCTATTATGTGTATTCACTATAGGTACACATAAAGAACATAAAAATACAAAATAGGACATAATAATATCATGACATAATTTGAAATTAGGAGATTAACCCAAAGAATAGAAATTGGGTTAAGAAGTTCCCTTACCTCGTGTCCGACTTGACTCAACCGTTCTTTAACCTCCTGAATAATAAAATATAGTTAATATCTACCTTATTAAGAACCATTTTCAATTTCATTATCCTTTTTATATCACTTATTACAATGATATGAACATTCTGTAATTATTTAAGTTAATAACGGTCGTTTTGTCGATCTTAGGTACTTGAGTCAAAAATAAACTTCTTATAATTACAAGTTGTTTATGTGGTAGAATATCCATTATCTCTAGAATTATATTCATGATTTAGATGTCATATATATCATATATATCCATTATATACATTCATTTATAATATTACGTAACATTTAGAGGTAAGAAATGAAATGCACCGTTCATGGAGACGGTAAGCCGTACGTACGCATGAACACTACTTTCATTTATATTTCGTATTTAATGGAATGAAATCATAATGATATAAATGTATAATATAATACCAGTATAAAATAGTGTATAATACCATTTACTCCATCCTTTATACATCCCACATATGGAATTAACGATTCAAATCACTTTGAGGGGGTGGTAGTCCTCACTTCCTAAAATGAAATTATCGTGTTTTACCCATAATGGAAATCATAAAGTATGCCATAAATGAGAAATACAGAAGCATAAGTAAAACATAAACATATTATATATCATATATAAATATAGTTACATCTTAATGGCCACCTTTTAAGGTGTTATATGAGTGTTGAACAATCATCGTTTCGTGAGGCAGAAATTCACCATCCACAGAAACCGTATGTTCTTTAACCATTAGATGTAGGTGTGTGTAAGTGTAGCTCGAATACTTATTATAAAAACATCCTAGTATATTTAGGATAATGTTTTTGTTACAAAAGAAATGAATAAAAAGAGTTTAGGGGGTTGTAGAAGAAAAATAAAACAAAACAATATTAGAGAAGACATTACCTCAAAATCGGGTAACTCTTTTTGATTTGAGCCAAAGGCTTCCTTGGGAAGAGTTCTGCCCAAATTGAGGCTTCTAGGAGTAAGAGGGGGAATTTGGGAGAGTATTTGGGAAGATGTTGGCCGAGCCAAATGGCTTGAAAGTGTGAATGAGGTGGTAGAGGTGGGGGCCTTTTATAAGAGGAGAGGAGGGGCACTCTTGGAAAGTAAGGAAATTTTACATTATTATACAATGCTTTTCGGATTCTAAAGGTACCAAACTTATATAATTCTAGGATAAGGTGATAAGGGTTCGAAATCTACCCATAAAATAGTCTTTGTACAAGTTTATGCCTTGGATTGTACATTATCTTTTCATTTTATTAAAATCGTTAAATAATGAGGTCATCACTGCATCATAATGATGTCATAAATAATTTAATTTATTTAATGTCTAAAAATTATAAAAAAAATACAATGATGTAGTAAATCTTTTTATCTTTCTAATTAATATTTATGGGTCAAAATTTGGACTTGTGTAACCCCACTTAAAAACTGTTTTAGTAAAACAGCTCATGTTTGTGTCAATTTAATTTTAACATTAAATAAATATATATTAATGCCATTTTCCAACCAAAGTGGCTCCATGGGGTCCCCAATTTGACCCATGGGTTGTCTGGGTCGGCCATGACTCATCCAATAGGAGTAGGACAAGTGTCAAGCTCATCTCATATTATTAAAACATTATTTTTACCTTAAACTACACTTATTACCTCTAATCGCAATTAAGAACTTAAAAGTTACTATTCGCCTAAAATTATTTTAATCTCATTGAACCACATTTTACTTCTTAATGACAACCATGTATGTCGGATTTTTGAAAATCAAATCACAGAAGTGGTAATATTTCATTTAAACGAAAAATCAGTTATTTAACTACCACTTAGTGGTTTCACTATTCATCAAAAATTGAAGTTTTTCAGAATAATGCCAAAATTTCACCCTAAGCTATAATTGATATTCCGAATTCAAAAATGATGTCTATTTTACAAAATTACAAACATATAAGTTGCATTAATTAATTTTATAATTAATTCCCACTGTCACAACAAATAGCGTGTTTTTAAGAAACAATTTATATCAAAAGATTGGCAATTGTTTATGTCCAATTTCAATGTTAAATTAATTCTAATGACCACCATTGGATAAAATGGTAAAAATATATTCTAATTATATTTTAAAACCACTAAATAGTATAATTTATCACAATAAATTATTTTGATTAAAAAATTTGTTTTAAGTATTTTTCACTATTCATAAAAAATTGGAAGTTCTCAGAAAGTTACAAAAAATTCAACTTAGGATTATTTCGATATTATGAATACAAAAACGAAGTCCATTTTGAAATAATAAATTTCTATAATTTTAAAAAGTGGTTATTACTATTCATAACGGCTACTTTGATTAGTCGCGGTGTGTTAGAACTCGAACTTGTGTACAATGCAAGCTATTGCATTATTGAATGAGAAGTGTATCGTGGAAGCTTGGGGTGTTACATAAAAGTTGTAGAGAGGATAAATATATTGTAATAATGATTTTATCATAATGAGAATTCCATAATTATGAGGATTCAATCAGACTAACTCTGAGAAGGAAAGTAAATCAGACTAACTCAAAATAAAATAGAAATATCTTAATGAGATGATAAAGAAAGATAAATCTTAATGATCTTAGAAATAAAGGCATGTCATTATGAGCTGAGAAAGAAATACATATCATAATGATATGAGAAAGAAATGAATATCATAAAGTGATGATAAATAAAGGCATATCATAATGAGATGATAAAGAAAGGTAGATCATAATGAGTAGATAAAGAAAGGAAGATCATAATGAGCTAAGAAAGAAAGGTGTATCATAATGATCAGAGGAAGTAGAAGATAAGGAAGTTTCATCATAATGAGATATGGAGGTTTTATCATACTGACGAAAATATAGGAATTTCAAGAAGGATTATTACATAGAAGAATTTATGTGAAGAGTTTAATTTTCAAACATGATATTCAATCGTAATAAATCTCATAGAAATTTGAGAAGTTTTGAAGAAGTCAAAGTTGAAGTTTAAATATGAGTGATTTTCAGAGTTTTTGAAATTTAAGGAAGTGGGGAAAGTTTTCAATTTTTCTTCTTTCTATTTTCTAAGTAACTTATAAATAGAGGCACACTTCACTAAGTATGAGGAAGATCATATTGAATGTTTGAGCAGAGTTTGAATTTTACAGATTGAGATTAAATAACATCATATTGTGTTAATTAGACTGATGAAGATTAGACCATGTTTTTTAGAAGAGTTTTAGTGATGAAAATTATGAATTAGTTCATCATACTAATTCTGTCGGGCCCAGCCTATTTGTATTAATAGAATCAGATCTATCCAAATTGGACTAAAGATACGGACTGAGAATCTGTGGAGAAAATAAGACCAAGTATTTATTCTTTTGTTTTGGATTAATTTTTTTTAAGAAACTTTGTAAGATGATGGGAGTTAGTATAATATTTTCTATCAAGATATAGAAGGTATCTAAAGGGATTTGAAACGTTTTTTATTCACTTATTTATAATATTCAAAATCCATAGACCTATGGGTGTGTCTATGTAAAGGTTGTAGGTTCTCACACTAAGCTTGAACCTTGTAAATCTTGTGTGCTTTACTTGATTTCCTACTCTATCATACATGGTTATTTTTAAAAAGATGATAAGGAAATAAATATTAACAAGTTTTATGTGTTGAGTTTTAAAAAGTAGTGAAACTTATAAAAGTGAACAACTGATTACCCCCCCCCCCCCCCCGCCAGTTGTTATTCAATCCATTGGAACTTTAGGTCTCACCATGAGATGGATTGTACAGGTTTGGTCATGGTGGAAAGCTATATTTGAGATTCATTAGTCCTTTCTAGATACTTAATAGAGTTGGAGAGGTGGAATATCACTTAGATCTACCACCATAGTTAGACCATGTATGCAATGAATTCTACATGTAGCAGTTGAAAAGGTATATACACGATATAGAGTACGTTATTGACTGGGTAGAGCTAGACATCGAGGATAGAACTACCTTAGATGAGTATCTGGTAGAGATTGAGGATCGGTAGGAGGGGATCCTTCAAAGGTGAGAAATTCCTTTAGTGTGTGTCTGGTGGAAGCATGGGAATCTTTACGAGAGCAACTAGGTGTGGGTGTCTTAGATTTCTGCTCAGTACCCATATCTTTCTTTATAGACACTTATTTTGGATTTTTGGGATGTAAATCCCCAAAGTGGGGAGAATGTAGCAACTCGTATTTTTCTATGTATTATTTTTGGGATATTTTTTGGATTATTTTCAATACTTGATGCTGATATGGGATGTGATTCTAAGGCCTAATGTTTTTGGAATAAATGTCCAAAATATATTAAATAAATTATATATAACACATGCACAGTTTTCTTTAAAAAGTGGAATATCTCCTAAATAGGAGGCCCATATCAAAAATATGAGGTCACTATTGAGTTCAGAACATGGGTTACACCTTAGGCTCCATAACCTTTGTCAATGCGAGAAATTTTTGAAAGAGTCATCAAAGGTGTAAAATGAATAAAATAATTAAATAAATTGTTTTATTTTATTCATTGACCAAGAAACCTAACCTCTTCAATAAGTATACAGATATGTTATATTCATAGATTTATCCACTATATATAGATATCTAGAGAGACTTTGGAGGATATTCCTTGGATGAATGACATATAGATCATTGTTCGACGAACAGTGTGCAATGGGATTCAAAGATCTCTCCAACAACGACATCATAGATTTTTTCTTCATTAGTGATTGATCCAAAACGAGTAAGGATGTGTTTTTTCTTGGAATTATCTATGTTTTATGATTCCTACAATGAATAATAATCAATCAACTAACAAATTGATTTTTGGATCATGCATATTGCGGGTACGGGTAAGATTTATCTAGGATTTGGGGAAATTTATTTGTCATTATTTATTTACATCTTCATTATTCATTCTAGCGTAAACAGATCAAGGTAAACACAAATATTGGCCGAGGTTCAATTCTCTTGTTTGTGATTGTTCTTTTCTTCCCCATTTCTTCATTCATTGTGGGAAAATATCTGAGCCCAAATTTATAAAAATACTAGTAAATTAAATTTTTCACCCACATTTCTTGGTGAAAAGGTTCAATATAGTAGATTTGGTCTTGGTACGACATGGGGATTGTGAAATGATAGAAGAAATAGTGGATCAGATGGATTTGGGATAATCGATTTATTTTTCATCGGTTCACTATGATGGATGGTGTGTGAGGGAATTTTAAAAATATATCCAAAGGTTATATCCTAATTTTCAGTGAATTAAAGGCTCAGATGATGATATTCCTCGGTTTCTAGAATGGGGCATGGCCGGATTGATGGACAGAGGTGTGGAAAATAACACAGGATTCAAATCTAGAATTTTGGAGAAATATTGTAGTACATGGAATGTACTGTGGAGATAGAAACCATTTGGGATCCTCAAATTTATGTGTAGGGTTTTTTTATGAAGTTAAGTATCACACAATACATGACCCTTTTTCAGTTGGCTCAACATATACCTTGAAGGGTACACAGACACAGCCAAGACTACACAGTCACATAAACATAGTGTACTCCTACATGAACATGGTTAGTCCAGGTGTACATTTTTAGAGTTATGTACTTGTATATGGGAATAAGTACATGGAAATAGACATTCCATGTATTTTGACATAGATATAGGCATGGCCCATGATACACAGGAAGGACCTAGTGCAAAAGGGACACACTGTGTACTATAGGTATGTGTCGTGTACTCCTTAAAGGTTGGCTTGGACCCATTGTCTTCTTTAGCTTAGATAAGTTTCATTAGGGTGTGTTCCCTATATCCATTGTTTAAGGTTTATTCTTTATTCACATCCTACACATAGGATAGTGATCCCTTAAACATTACTTATTGGATAGAGTTGTTGGAATCCTTTCATGAGTTCTGAAGTGAGATCCTATATCATCTTCTTAACTAAGGTGGAGTTCTTGGTATCTTCATGACCAACACTACACAGGAGCCAATCCTCTACCTATTGGGTTATTCTAGGTGGATTTGTTGGTATACCACATGGCCTATGGTGTGATCCTCATATATGTATCATATCTCTTCATACTTCAAGTGTATACTTCTAATGAAGAGACTTGATGATAAAGGCCTCTCAGATGAACTCCATCGATGTTATCTAACTCATGGATTGTGTTCCCTTTTATGAGAGATATGTGTAACCTTTGAATATGAATCCTAGTTTGTAATTACGGTCGTGACTTTACCTCAAGACTATGTCTCATTTTTTGAGTATATTTATATATTATTGTTATATTTTTTGTAGATATATACCTATTTATAGATGATTTTTTCTTGTTTTATATTCTTAGTGTTTTTGGGGTGTCCTAATTTTTATTTTTACACTCAACCATGCATGTATTTTCCCACACATGCCATGTCTTGTGCAAATGATCAACCTTTTGAAGGAGTCCTAGAGGGACTAGGATTGGGTAGTTCCTAGTAAGACAGACTGACCGAGGTGTGTTCTTATTCTTACTTAATAGTAGTCCCCATTTTTACATTTAGGCCGGACTTGTTTTCAGACTCTTTGTGGTGGGATTCTATTTGGCCCTATTTACTTTCCATTACTTGTTTACGTACTCTGGTTTTGGTATTTAGATGCATGCATGCATGTTTTATCTATTGTTTTATATAACACCCCAAGGTTTTGAAAATAAATATAGAATTAAATTTTATAATATATCCATTAAAACAAAACTTTTCTTCTTAAATGTTTTGAATTTCAAAAAATGGTCATCTAGAGTTGTGTTCAGTAAGTCATTTGGATTCCGATAGAGCAAACTTGATTTTTTTAGTAAATAGTAACATACCCTTATGAATAGTGATATGAACCTAATGAATGGTAAATTTTATTATTATTTTATTTTCTTAATTCTAGAAGATAATAACATCTTGGTTAATTTTTCATTGTGATAAAGAAGTAGTTGTAGAATTAGAACTGTTAATTTTGGAATTAAGTATGATTTTATTTAAAATTTAAATTAATAATATTTAGAAAATTATTTTTCAAAACTGGACTTCACTTTTGAATTCTACATTTCAAAAAATGTTAGGGTTTAATTTTTGGTATTTTTCTAAAATTCTCGAATTTTTGAGGAATAGTAAAATATGATAAAATACGATAAATGCTAAATACTTGATTTACTGCATCATAGATGATGAAAGGATGATTTAAGCCCACTTGGTTTGAACTCACATGCCATTATTACTATTATGGGTCACATGAACCAATACTATTGGTTGTCTTGAGAGAAATAATAAAATAATGAATTAAATATTCAAAAATTACTCCTCACCTCCACTATAAAACCCCCCAACACTACCTCTTCTCTTCACTCCTCTAAGACTTTAATCTCCTAAAAGTTATACCCAATTACCCTTACCTAGTCTCTCCCCACGTCCAAGAAGCTTATGGTCTTTCCAAAAGACCAAAACCCCTTCCCTTAAGGAGTTTCTCAAGGAGGTTATTTCAAGAGGTAAATCACCCTTCTTTCTCATTTGGTTTTATTTCAATTTATCTACTTTTGTTATCCTATCCTCACCTCCTCTGTCCAAATTATCATTATAACTCCATTAAAATATATATACTGGATTTATATCATGTGAATGGAAGAACCATCATAAATATTATTACTCCCTCCCTTTTATTTTATAAACGAAATCGACGTCCAAGAGGTTCTGATTTATAACCTTCGTGGATGACGAAGTTTCGTTCTTCAATTTCTTCTTCATTACTAGTCATGAAATCATATTCATGGTTGAACCAGAATATAATATATGTGTTATAACCTAATTAATATTCAGGAACCATAATATGTACATATAATTAAGTTATATTACAAAACTAGTTCATAATATTCCAAATACAGCCGAATAATTGAAGTGGTGGTCATCTAATGGTTCATCCTCATTCCATGTAACCAAAGGATATAAATGAACATTATCAATTATTTATGTTCATTAATAATATATAATTCCAATCCTGGATATTTATAACCATTCCACATGAACTTCATTACATAAAAACAAGTGAACCGAATATGAAAATAAAGGAAACGAACACTCCAGAATGACGGAATTCAATACAATAACTTGTCAATAAAGTCATAAATGAACTAACCATAATTATGGTAGACTAAATACATGTATAATAGGTTCTAAAATAAGTTATTAAAAAGTATAATTTCATATTCCAGGATCTTAATTACAAGAGAGGAACACGTTTGGAGTTAAGGTAAGGGTTTTTCCACCCGAACTTCCATTTTCATTCGGGATACTTTCATTGTCTAATTACCTCAATGTAATTCTTATGTATTGTTATGTACTCATATTTTCTGTGTGAGTATCGTATATAAGTTTACAAACTAGAATCCTTCATTATTTTATGTATAGTTACACATTTTAAAAGGAACTTTCAAAATTGTTTCAAAGATACAAGCCCGATTCAAGGGAATATCTCAAATTCTTACCTATTTTCAAGGTCACTCTATAATCTATTTTTGGAAACCATTATATTTATAAAATAACTCATTTTATTATGAAAATACTATCTTACTTAACTTCTGGTTTTATATAAATATTTTTCCAAAAGAACTATTCTTTTCAAAATAAAAGAGTATTTATCTCTAGAATTTCTTAATGATTTTATAAGAGTGTTTTCATCTAATTCAACAATATTGTTGATTACATGGTATTATTGGATTTAATCATTTATGAAGTAATATACCATATTTGATTTAATGGTTTATGACTAACTCTATTTTGGATGATCTATCCTAAAACCATTCAGCATATTACTCGGAATGGTTAGCGTTTTATGGTTAATGATTAGGGAAAGATAGTTACATTTCATACGATAGTTTCAATATGAATGTATATGTTGTCTATGTTTATCCCCGCTCATATGAGGAATGCATTGGAATTATTATGTGATGGGTGGGGTCTGCTATAGCCCCTCGATGCATCGGTAGGTCTCATGAGACAGATAGATGTGGAATTGTCCGAGGCCTTTCCCAATGTTATATGGCTTTTGGCCGAGGCCTTAATCATTAGACGTCTTGGCTGAGGCCATGAAAAACTGATTCAGAATGTCTAGAATATGAACTTCTCTCATTATGAAGCTAGTAATTTAAATTTCATGTGTATATTCGACTAGTATAATACCCTTGATTATGTTTTATTATGGCATTATTTACTCAGCTCGTTTTCCTGCCATAATGTGTTCATGTTTATTATTAAAGGCATGGGTTTTCAATTATTCACCTTGTCTAATGTTTATATTATCTTCCACTGCATTTCTTACTCTTACTGAGCATTTGAGCTCAATCCTTTCTTATGGTTCATTTCCTCAGGATATGAAGAAGTAATTTATGAATGACTTGTAGGTATAATCTAGAAGACATGATGTTTCTAGTGGAATAAAATAGTGTTTTAGTTTCCCTTTATTTTGTAATGATAAACTTATGTATGTAAATTGTTTCCAGTAATACTAAACTACTTGGTCTTTTGAGATTCGTATTCCTTGTATGTATGCCAACATAATCAAATAAGGCACCGACTCTGGGCAACTAGGGTCGGTTCCTTACAGTTGGTATCAAAGGAAGTTTAGTAGAATACTTGGAAACAAGATTTAGAAAATGTAGAATTAGGGAAGAGTCCCTAAGTTAGTCTTTGAGGTTATACATACGATAACATCCTGGTATTTTGGTAAGGAATAGATTATGTGGATCTTTCAAGAAATACATCCCTGTCTGGATACGAGCAGGTGGAGGTGGCTCTGGCACAGATGTATCTAGGGGTAAAACCCGAAAACACCGTTTTGAGCTAGACTCGAACAGGAAATGGTGCACGACAACGGGACTTGCTGCACTCTTGGTTATGACACTCCTGGGGGATATGCTTAGGATAATTCACATTTTCTTTACAAGTCATTATGAAGGATTTTAATGTAAATATTCCTCAAAGAAACCATTTTTGTGAATATGGGATTAGCCATGCGTAGGATCTCAATTTTTCTGAGTATTTTTAAGTTAAGATTATACATTGTGATTCATAACCTAATATAGTGTATTCCATTATCTAAATATGGATCCTAGTGGACGAAATGGAAATCTCATGAATGCATGTGTCCTGTGTAGGGATTTTCCTCTGATGTAAGACAATGATGTTGGCTCTGGTGCTGTGACTGGTGTTGGGAAACTCATAACTATATTGGGACAACTTACTCAGGTTATGAATAATAACCTTACCTGTATGGATCATCCGGATCCACCATGTGGAGGAGCAATGCTAGATCGCTTTATGCGACAACAGCCTCCATCATTCAACGGGACTACAAACCCGTTTGTAGTAGAGAAGTGGATATGTTCCCTGGAGAAGATATTTCTCGCTTTGGGATGTAATGAAAGAGAGGAGGTTTTCATGGAAATATATCGTCTACCAGGAGATGCGGATCAGTGGTGGTAATTAATCCAAAACATAAAGGAGGAGGAAGAGATGGAATAGATGTAATGAAGGGATTTTAAGAAAATCTTCTTAGAAAAATATTTCCCTCATGAGAAGTGAGTAGATATGGAGAGAAAATTCTTGAATCTGAGGCAGAAAGAATATGATAATGTTTCATGGTATGAAGCTAACTTCACAAGATTAGAAAAACATGTTGTATACTACATACAAAATCCAAGGAGCAAAATTTATCGATTCTTTGATGGCCTAGAGTCATTCCTCCACCGGTCACTGGTCTCCCAAAGTTTTTCATTATATGAGGATATAGTTTCATGTGCCATCATGACAAAAAAATAATTCTCTAAGTCTTATGACTTTAAGGGAATGTAAGAAAAGAAGAGGGCTGCTGAAAAAACTGGGAAAGGAAATAAGGAAATGGGGAAGAAGGGAAGAGTTGAATTTCCAGCATGTGACAATTGTGGAAGGAAACACCTTGGTGAACGCTTAAAAGGAAAAGGAGTATGCTACAAATGTGTTCAGAAAGGACATCTTGCTGGTGATTGCAAAGGGAAGAAGTAATCCAATGATGTTCAATGCTATAGTTGTTGGGATATGGGACACTATTCTAATGATTGTCCAAAACGTCAAGGAAATATGCAACAGAAATGGCCAAGGGATCAGGGACGAGCTTATGCAATCACAACTACAGAGGTTGAAGTTTCTAATGACATGGTGGAAAGTAATTTAATTGTTTCCTCAAGTTTAGACAATGATTTATTTGATTCTAGATCATTGCATTGTTTCATATCTTCCAAGTTTTCTAAGAAAATTAGATATTTTCAATTTGATTTAACAAGGGAGTTTTCAGTCAAAACCTTTAAGGGTAGCATCATTGCTATAAAGTTATGTCAATCAGTTCCCATTAAGGCATATAAATGTTCTTTATCTTTTGATCTCATCATCATACCCATGATTGAATTTGATATAATCCTCGGTATGGATTGACTTTCGGATCATGATACAAAAATTTATTGTAAGAAGAAGGAGGTTACGATTTTCGATGACGATGATAAAGAGCACCTTATCTTTAGAGAAGAATCGTCACCACCTGATTCTTATCTAGATACACCCCCAGTAGCTCAAATACATTCAATTATTGGGGAGGAAGAGAATGAAATAACTGTGGGTGAGGAAAGGAATGTTAAAATAGATGATGTACCTATTGTGAGAGAATATGTTGATGTGTTTCCAGAAGATTTACCTGGAAATCCTTCAGAATGAGAAATTGAGTTTTCCATTGATTTAATTCCTGGTTCAAGGCCCATATCAAAGACCCCTTATAGAATGGCCACTGTGGAATTAGTGGAACTAAAGAAACAACTAGAGGAATTAAGTAATAAGGGATTTATCCACCCTAGTGTTTCTCCATGGGGAGCCCCTATCCTTTTTGTTAAGAAGAAAGATGGATCTATGAGGTTATGTATCGACTATAGGGAGATCAATGTTATAACAATAAAGAACAAGTGTCCCCTACCTCGCATTGATGATTTATTTGACCAACTACATGGATCTCAATACTTTTCAATGATTGACCTTCGATCTGGATATCATCAGTTGAGTGTGAAGAAGGAAGGCATTACGATTTTACAGTAATGCTTTTTGGATTGACTAATTCACCCTCTATATTCATGGATCTAATGATTAGAGTTTTCAAGGAATATCTTGATGATTTTGTAGTTATATTTATTGATGATATCTTGGTATACTCTAAAAGCTGTGAAGAGCATGGAAATCACTTGTGCATTATCCTGAAGACTCTTAGAAGGCATGAATTATATGGGAAGTTTAGAAAGTGTGAATTATGGATTCAGGAGATTTATTTTCTTGGCCATATTGTCTCTAAGGATGGAATCCAATTTGATCCTGCAAAGACAAAGGCAATCCAAGATTGGCCCATGCCAACAAACATAAATGAGGTACACAGTTTTATTGGATTAGCAGGTTATTATCGGCATTTCGTATAGAATTTTGTCCGACTGGCTAACCTGCTAATAAATCTCACACGTAAAAGTGTTAAATTTGTTTGGACAAAAGATTGTGAAGAATGTTTTGAAGAACTAAAGAGAATATTAGTCAATGCTCCTATATTGACTCTACCATCGGGGAATGATGAGTTTGTTATTTATAGAGATGCTTCAAAGAAAGGACTTGGTTGTGTCCTTATGCAAAATGATAGGGTTATTTCTTATTCATCATGACAGCTAAAATTTCATGAGAAAAACTATCATACTCATGATCTAGAGTTAGATTTTGTAATATTTGCTTTGAATATATGGAGACATTATCTCTATGGTGAAAATGTGAGATTTATACTGATCACAAGAGTTTGAAGTATATTTTCTCACAGAAATAACTCAAAATGAGGCAAAGGAGATGGCTTGAACTACTCAAGGATTATGATTACACGAAACACTACCACTCGAGGAAGGAAAATAAGGTGGCAGATGCTTTGAGCAGAAAGGATCTTTGAGTTTTGTACAAGATTAGAGTTGAAAGGGATCCTATTTTCATGTATCTAGTAAAGTTGGATATGGGAATAACCATGGAAGGTGAAACGTCAATGGTTTTTCAAATGGTTGTCAAACCATCTTTATTATAAATGATAAAAAGTTCTCAGGCTAATGATGAGGAGTTTCAAAAGAAGATTAAATCTGTTAATGATGGGAGATTGAGTGACTTCGTATATGAAAAATGAATTTTGAAATCTGGGAAGAGACATTGTGTTCCCGATATACCTGATCTAAAAAGGGAATTGTTGGATGATTCTCATAGTTCCAATTTCTCTATACACTCTGTTAGCACTAAGATGTATAGATATTTGAGGTAAAATTTCTGGTGGGACAACATGAAGAGGGAGATTGCTAATTTTGTGTCAAGATTTATGGTTTGTCGACAAGTGAAAGCTGGAAGGCAATGGCCTGGAGGAGTATTGCAACCTCTTCCCATACCTGAGTGGAAATGGGATAATATCACAATGGACTTTTTCACGGGACTACTAGAGACTCTTAGAAGGAACGCTGCAATATGGGTCATTGTTGATCAACTTACCAAGTTAGCACATTTTCTTGCTATAAGACAAGATCTACCACTTGAACATCAACAAGACTATATATTAATGAAGTTGTGAGACTTCTTGGATTACCCCTATCGATTGTTTCTGATCATGATCCACGTTTTACATCAAGATTCTGGAAAATTCTTCAGAAGGCCCTAGATATTGATCTTCATTTAAGCACTGCCTACCACCCAAAAACTGATGGACAATCACAACGGACAATTCAAACATTAGAAGACATGTTGAGGTCTTGTTAACTGGATTTTCAAGGCATGTGGGATCATTATTTACCTCTTGTAGAATTTTCCTACAACAATAGCCTCCATTCAAGTATACATATGTCACCTTATGAAGAATTATATGGGAGGCGATGTCGTAGACCAACTTGTTGGGATGATGTTGGTGAAAGAAAGCTTATGGGCCCAGAACTTGTTGAAGAAACAATGGAAAAGGTGAAGATTATCCAGAACCATATCAAAATAGCTCAAAGTAGGCAAAAGAGCTATGCAGACAATCGAAGGAAGGATTTGGAGTTTCAAGAAGGTGATCACATTTTCTTTAAGGTATCTCCATAGAAGGGTATTATATGATTCGGTAAGATGGGAAAGTTATGTCCCAGGTATATCGGACCTTTTGAAATTCTGGACCGAATTGGAGTTGTATCTTACCGTTTGGCAATTTCGCTAAGTCTCTCCAAGGTTCACAATGTGTTCCACGTGTCAATGTTAAGAAAGTACATGCGAGACCCAACACATGTACTCACTTATGAAGAAGTAGAACTTGAGCCCGATCTATCTTACTGTGAAGATCCTATCAAGATTCTTGATACTAGAGAACAAGTATTGAGAAATCAAACGACTCTTCTGGTGAAGGTTCTATGGAGGAACCATAAGATAAAGGAAGCAACATGGGAGCCTAAGGAGCTTATGTTAAAGACATACCCGAATCTTTTTAGGTAATATTCTATGAATTTCGAGGACGGAATATTTTTAAGGAGGGTAGAATGTAACACCCCAAGGTTTTGAAAATAAATATAGAATGAAATTTTATAATATATCCATTAAAACACAACTTTGCCTCTTCTATGTTTTGAATTTCGAAAAATGGTCATCTAAAGCTGTGTTTAGTAAGTCATTTGGAGTCCGATAAAATAAACTTGATTTTTTTAGTAAATAGTAACATACCCTTAGGAATATTGATATGAATAGTAATATGACCCTAAATAATAGTAAATTTTATTATTATTTTATTTTCTTAAGGCTAGAAGATAATAAAATCTTGGTTAATTTTTCATTGTGATAAAGAAGTAGTTGTAGAATTAGATCTGTTAATTTTTGAATTAAGTATGCTTTTATTTAAAAGATAAATTAATAATATTTAGAAAATTATTTTTCAAAAATGGACTTCACTTTTGAATTCTAAATGTCATAAAATAGTATGGGTGAATTTTTGGGATTTTTCTGAAATTCTAGAATTTTTTATGAATAGTAAAATACGATAAATGCTAAATACTTGATTTACTGCATCATAGGTGATGAAAGGATGATGTAAGCCACCTTTTTTTCGAACTCACATTCCATTATTACTATTATGGGGTCACATAAAACAATACTATTGGTTGTATTGAGAGAAATAATTAAATAATGAATTAAATATTCAAAAATTACTTCTCTCCTCCACTATAAAAAACCCCCCACCACTACATCTTCTCTTCACTCTTCTAAGCCTTGAAGCACCTCAAATTTCTACCCAATTACCCTTCCCTAGTCTCTCCCCACGTCCAATAAGATTCTGGTATTTCAAAAATACCAAAACCCCTTCCCTTAAGTAGTTTCTCAAGGAGGTTATTTCAAGAGGTAAAGCACCCTTCTTTCTCATTTGGTTTTATTTCAATTTATCTACTTTTGTTATCCTCTCCTCACCTCCTCTATCCAAATGATCATGATAACTCCATTAACATATATATACTAGATTTATATCATGTTAATTTAATAACCATCATAAATATTCTTACTCCCTCCCTTTTATTTTATAAATGAAATCGACGTCCAAGAGGTTCCGATTTATAACCTTCGTGGACGACGAAGTTTCATTCTTCAATTTATTCTTCATTACTGGTCATGAAACAATATTCAAGGTTTAACTAGACTATAATATATGTTTTATAACCTAATTAATATTCAGGAACCATAATATGTACATATAATTAAGTTATATGACAAAACTAGTTCATAATATTCCAAATACCGCCGAATAATCGAAGTGGTGGTCATCTAATGGTTCATCCTCATTACATGTAACCAAATGATATAAATGACCATTATAAATTATTTATATTCATTAATAATATATAATTCCAATCTTGGATATTTATAACCATTCCACATGAACTTCATTACATAAAAACAAGTGAACTGAATATTAAAATAAAGGAAACGAACACTCCAGAACGACGGAATTCAATACAATAACTTGTCAATAAAGACATAAATGAGCTAACCAGAATTATGGTAAACTAAATACTTGTATAATAGGTTCTTAAATAAGTTTTTAACAAGTATAATTTCATATTCCAGGATCTTAAGTACAATATAGGAACAGGTTTGGAGTTAAGGTAAGGGTTTTTTCCACCTGAACTTCCATTTTCATTCGGGATACTTTCATTGTCTAATTACCTCAATGTAATTATTATGTATTGTTATGTACTCCTCATAATTTCTGTGTTAGTATCACATATATTTTTATAGACCAGAATCATTCCTTATTTTATGGATAGTTACATGTTTTAAAAGGAACTTTCAAAATTGTTTCAAAGATACAAGCCCGATTCAAGGGAATATCTCAAATTCTTACCTATTTTCAAGGACACTCTATAATCTATTTTTGGAAACCATTATCTTTATAAAATTACTAATTTTATTATGAAAATACTATCTTACTTAACTTATGGTTTTATAAAAAGATTTTTCCAAAATAACTCTTCTTTTCAAAATAAAAAAGTATTTATCTCCAGAATAGCTTAATGATTTTATAAGAGTGTTTTCATCTAATTCAACACTCTTGTTGATTCCATGGTATTATTGGGTTTAATATTTTATGAATTCATATACCATATTTTATTTAATTTTTTATGACCAACTCTATTGTGGATGATCTATCCTAAAACCATTCACCATATTACTCGGAATGGTTAGTGTTTTATGGTTAATGATTGGGGAAAGATAGTTACATTTCATATGATAGTTTCAATATGAATGTATATGTTGTTTATGTTTATCCCCGCTCATATGAGGAATGAATTGGAATTATTATGTGATAGGTGGGGCCCGCTATAGCCCCTCGATGCATCGGTAGGTCTCATGAGACAAATAGACGTGGAATTGGCTGAGGCCTTTCCCAATGTGATATAGATTTTGGCTGAGGCCTTAATCATTAGATGTCTTGGCTGAGGCCATGAAAAAATGTTTCAGAATGTCCGAAATATGCACTTCCCTCATTGTGAAGCTAGTAATTGAAAGTTCATGTGGTTATTCAACTAGTAGAATACCCTTGATTATGTTTTATTATGGCATTATTTACTCAGCTCGTTTTCCTGCCATAATGTGTTCACGTTTATTATTAAAGGGATGTGTTTTCAATTATTCACCATGTATAATGTTTATATTATCTTCTGCTGTATTTCTTACTCTTACTAAGTATTTGAGCTCACTCCTTTCTTAGGTTTCATTTTCTCAAGATATGAAGAAGTAATTTATGAATGACTTGCAAACATAATCTAGGAGACGTGATGTTTCTAGTGGAATAAAATAGTGTTTTTGTTTCCCTTCATGTTGTAATGATAAACTTATGTATGTAACTTGTTTCCAATAATACTAAACTACTCAGTCTTTTGAGATTCATATTCCTTGTATGTATCCCAATGTAATCAAATAAGGCACCGACTCTGGGCAACTAGGGTCGGGTCCTTACATTTTACATTTCACCATTTTATGGGATTATAGAAGTGTGTGTGTGTGTGTGTGTGTGTGTGCGTAGATAATTTTGGCTAAGGCCTCCCATATTAGTGATTTACCTACATGGTGCTAGTCTCCATCACCTGGATTATTGGAGATAGGCTTGGTGAGCCACAGTATGGGCCCCATTGGTAAGGGTCAAGACAAAAACAGAGGAAAAGTTTGATCTTAAAATATTTGTGAATGCCTGGAAAATATTTTAATGATATTTTGATCCACCCATCCAAATTTTCGTAATGAAATTTATTCAACCAAAGAATTAATAAATATGAGAACACTTTTTTTCCATTTCGACTCAAAAATATTCTTCAAGAAATAGAAATACAAATCATCTTCTCCTCCCCACACACTTAATTTCAATAATAATCATGCATTTACGTTCTTAATCTATTTGGAAAGGGATAAATATATTGTAATTTGGTTTAATAAAAAGGTATTTCATGGATACTAGGGTCTTAATAAAGTACATATTAAGATATTGGTGAAAATAATAGTTGAATGAAAAAAGGGCTTTTAAAGTGGTGCTCAATCATACTTGCCACATTCCATGAACTCTAACAGCTTTGAAAAAGGGAAAAACAGAAAGTTCTAGATCACAGAACATGTCTCAAGACTCTCAATAAAAAAGATAAATTTAAATAAGAAGTCAAACAAGTTTAGAAATCTCTTGGGTTGGGAAATATTTTCAATTCGAACTTTATTTGTGCACATGAGTTTCATAATAAATCAAACATAATTAAATAAAAATATTAGAAATCAAGAAACAAAATACATTTATTGGTAATTTAAATACTAAAACATTAAAATAAAGAAATGTTCCAAAAATAACCAGATGGTTTGAATTTTCCAAGGTTTTATATTAAGATCAAGAATCCTAAAAACACGCCAAAAATTAAAAAAAACAAAACATGAAAAATTGATTGAAAATAAGAAAGACAAAATGGGATCACACACAAAATTGCTAAAATAGATTGACATCCCTCACCACTTTTTCAATTTACTTCCCTCTTTTTAGTTTAAATTATATCAATAATAATTTTTCACATAGAATTTTAATTGGGAAGCAAATAAAATAAAGAAAAGTAAATACACATCCGGATTTATTTTTCAGTGGAAGCCTTGAGGTAAGCTCCTAGATGATACATCTTTAAAACTAAAATAAAGATAAATCATAAGAAAAATAAAGATAAATAAAGAGAAAGGGGAATAAAAAATGGATAATTCTTGGTTTAGACCCCAAGAAAGTGATAGTTTTGTATTGCCCCTAGTTAGGCAGTTGTAGTGGGTCCTCTCCAATCATAAGGTGGATGAGGTTTCTTTAAGAGGAACCACCACATATGAATTTTCATAGTATCCAAGAGTAGAAACCATGAATGGAGAACCCCAAAGAAGATAATAAAACTTCCAACCCCCAAGAATTAATAAATATATAATTTTAGATCTAGATTAGGATGAAAAAGAATATATGATTCCTCCATATTGACTATCATGGTGTCCTCCTCCCAATGGTATACAAGTTGTTGTATAAGAGGTAGTCACATCCCCACATCATACATCCAATATTCCTCTTCTATGATCAACACAACTTGAGTGGTCTCTTCCTTAACATATAATTCCTTCTCCATTCATGATGTGTCATAAATTTATTAAAAATAGAAATTAGAAAATAATTCATCTTGAATATTATTAAAACATAGAGAATCAACAAATAAATATTCTCTTTAAAGTAAGTCATATTGAAAATTGATCTCTTCTAGCATGACCATTGGTAACTCAATATGAATAGGTGAATCTTCATAATTATCTTTCAAAGAAAGAGAGAGTTATAGAGGTTATAATTTTTCATTATCAGGGATAGAAAGATCAAGTTTCAGGTTATCTTCAACAAATCTATTCCAGGATTTATCCAAAAAATATTGATCTACCATGAGTGAATCAGATTCCATGTTTTATTCGTAGACCTCCTAGAGAAATATTTGAGTGAAATATAATTTCAGTAATTTCTTTATTAGCTCCTTCTCAACCACCTCCGGTTATTTAACATAAAAAATTATTGGTGAAATATCTTCCACCATTTGTTCTAGTTTTGTTTATTGATCTAGATACTTCTCTTAGGATGCATGTACATATTTATGAATCCACTTTATTTTTCTCTCTAGGTTTTGAATTGAATCGCTAATACTTTTCAATGGAACTTCAAGATCATTGTGAACTTCTTCCTACACCAGATATTTGTGAGTCTATTCATAATAGTTTGAATTTAAATACATCAAGAACAATGATGTTTAAAGAATAAATTTATGTTTTTTTTTTGTTTTTTATGAAATATAGTGTGCCCAAGTGTTACGCAACCACATAAATAGTGCCAAATTTATGTGAAAGTATTTTTCACATATCCGGGATCATATTTTATTTACCTATTTGTGAAATATAGTGCACACCTAGGGTCAGTATCAATGAGGTTACTCACACAACACCAAATTTATAATGCCATTGTTTATATTATAACTAATATAAAACTAAATAATATATTTTTAGGGGTTTTAAATTTGAGAATAAATATTAAATCAATTTAACATAAAGAAAAATAAATATACAATGAAAAATGTAGATAGAATGACTGATGTTAGACAAAAAGGAGATCCTCTCAGAAGAACACCTAGAGTGAAAATTCATCATCTCATAATTAGTTTCAAATAAACTTAATGAACATACTCCATAATATTCATGAACATCCTCTAATTCTCAGTTTGCGAATATAAATTGAACTCAACAATTACTGAGAGACCAAACATCCACCTTCTCGGTTAAGGGAGAATATTGTAGAAAAGAAATCTAAGCCTCGGGTGGAAAGAAGACAGACCAAGGCCCCTTACCCACAAAGATACCCCTTCGCATTATTCTAAAAAATATGAAAAAATATGAATGAATGTGAAATGACTTGGGTTTAACATTGGATTCCTCCCCTAGGAACCTCCTCGGGTTAGTTACTCAGGATCGTGAGTATTAGAGATCACAGTTGATAAGAGAATTAAGTGGAAACGCAAAAGATAAAAATGAGATAATGAGAGGAAGAAAAACACAAAAAATATACTAAAATGCATAATATTATTACAGAAAAAGAAAACTATCCATATATACTGAAAATTCTCAATTAAATTTTCCAACCCTTTGAAAAGAATAAAGGAGAAAATTCTATAGGAAAAATCGGTGAAATTTTTGGATCCGGAATTTTCCTCCATTTTTTTGCACGTGTTAGACACATGTAATCACTGAATTGGGAAATTTTCCTTCTAAAAGTCGTTACCCTATGTCTCCTATGTAGACCCAGGTAATTTTAGCTTTATTTTCCATTTTTGGAGAGAGTTATATGCCTCGACCCTCCCCCTGGGGCCAGTGTCGTGATGACCCCAAGCCCGCCTTCCATAGGCCAGGGGCTAGCGACTAGCACCGAAAGGTGTATCCCCTAGAAACTAGGAAGTCATTGAATTTATAACCTGTAAACACACTAAACCAATCACACAACAAGATACGAACATAAGTAAATTGTATAGCATAAAGAGTGTTGAAAGTAAGAGGGGCCGAAATACAAGCCCAATAGAAAAGGTACAAGTACAACTGAAATATAATACAAATGAAGAAAGAGAAAGACATCTAATGGGTCATCCTATGAGGTTCCTACCTGAAGGGTAGGTATAGATCCCCTCCTCTGCACTCCATGTCCGCCCGTCTCCTCTGCATACTAACACGCCGTATGGTCCACCTCTGGGCACCGTCCAGTCCTAGTACCCTCATCCTCGATCAGCATTGTCCGTCATCTGCACCAAACAAAACAAGGTTCGGGCATAGCCTATGTAGGGGTGAGTATAACGATACTCATTAGGGACCCCGAGACCCTCAAGGTCTCACAAAATCCACAAAGGATAAACCAAAAATCATGAAATCAACTGACAAACCTACTTAAGTATATGCCCATACATATACCTAAGTTATCAAATATACCCATCTCAATCGTGAGGAAACACAGGGTCCAACCCAAAAGCCCAAAGATCAACTACTCCACAAATGAAGGAATATCGTGAAGGTAAGTACCTCATAGGTACACCACACAGAATAATACCACCAAGGTATTTCCACGAAGGAGAGTACCACACAGGTACGAACTCAGCTCACACCAGGAATAACTTAGGTACATTAGTAGAGATGATTATATGTAACTACTAAATCATATTACTTTGTTAAGAGGCATACCCACGAAGGATCCTAAATTACAGACCCACATAGGATACTATTACACCATCAGACACACACTGGATCCTAGTACACCATGAGACCCACACAGGATCCTAGTACAGCGTCAGACCCACACAGGATCCTAGTACCCTGTTAGACCTACACAAAATCCAAGTACATCGTCAGACCCACATAGGATCCTAGTACACTGTCAGACCCACACAGGATCCAAGAACAACGTCAGACCCTTAGAGGATCCTAGTACACCTTGAGACCCACACAGGATCCCAGTACACCGTCAGACCCACACAGTATCCTAGTACACCGTCAGACCCACACAGGATCCTAGTACACCGTCATACCCACACAGGATCCTAGTACACCGTCAGACCCATAGAGGATCCCAGTACACCTTCAAACTCACACAGGATCCTAGTACATCGTCAGACCCACAGAGGATCCTAGTACACCGTCAGACCCACACAGGATCCTAGTACACTGTCAGACCCACACAGGATCCAAGTACAACATCATATCCAAATAGGATCCCAGTACACCATCAGACCCACACAGGATCTTAGTACATCTTCATACCCACACAGGATCCTAGTAAATCATCAGAGCAAACTACAGGGTACCCACACTAAGCCTGCTCGTCTCTGATAGAGTCTGCTCCTCAAGCTACTGGTCGATACTCCAACTGCCAAGAAGTCCCAGTAAGAAGTATCCCAAAGGACCTCCATGTAATAGGGGTCTCAAAGAAACAGACTATGTGTCAATCATCCTTTTAGTCCTGAGGGCCCGGTTGGATTCGTGCTAGATCCAACCTGACATTACCCCAACTTTATCCAAAACTCAAGTGGAATATACCAAAAGAATCATCCCTCTCAAAGGTTTTCGGCGTCGTAGACGGTTCGTCAAATAGACATATGGTGGCAATGTTATGGCTAAAAGAGTGAAAATGGGTCGAAGCTCATCTTAGTCTAGTCTGACCCGGTCGAACCGACCTAACCTAGCTAGACCCAGCATGGGTTGACCCGGCCTACTAGGTCCAGCCCGGCCCGAGCTGGGCGGCCCGGGCTGGCCGCATGCGGTGGGGAGTTGCTCGCCCCCGCTCTCAAACACCGAATTACTAAATCCGTTTGGTTGTCAGGAAGGTCGCGGGACCCATGGGGTCCCACTCGGTTCAGCTCAGCTGGCCGTAATGGCCAGCCCCTTCGGTCCTCCCGGCGGCGGGTCATGCGCCACCGCTCCACAGCTGGCCGAACACCTTCAACGCCTCTGACATCCATCGCGGATTGGCGGGCCGCGGCCCCCCTTTCTCTGAAGGCGGCGCGTCATGCACCTCCACTCCGTGGATAGTCTGAACGTCGGCCGCCCTCCGCCATCTATCGCGGCCAATGGGTTACGGGACTTCTCTAACAGCACGGTCGCGCCACCGCCTTAGTCGCGGCAAGCCGTGGTGCCAGCCACTGTTCCTGAATACCACTAGTACCAATTGCCGGCATCATTCATCTTCCTCCTCCATAGTGAAGAATGCAACAAAATTTTACACAATGATTTGAGGAGTGGTGAGGCCATGTTCGTTTGGCCTGCACCCTCTATGTTAGAGTGGTAGCAAGGGGCTCAATTATTTATTGAATCACGAAGAATTGTCAAGAATGAGTAAGGGGAAAATTTAAAACATCAAACCCTACCTCAAAGGTTCATTTATGTGTTGCACGATGCAAAATGGTGAAGGCGAAGAGGGTTCCAACAATCGTCGCTTCCGCAATCACATTTCTGAAGTCGGCTCATGCGTCATCCTCTTCCTTGATTCCGAATAACTTTCTTCGATGAAGATGGCGTGTTCTTCATTTGGAGGAGAATTTCTTCATTGGATATGAGTCTTCTCCATGTTCTCCCAAGCCTCTCTCTTTTCCAAAGATTTCCCTAATTCCCCCAAAAATGAATAGCCAACATGTTAAATTATGTTTCCTTAATTTAAAAATAGATTTGACCATTAATTATTATGGTGTTGGAATAGTTTATTTAGAGGATACCAATGGTTTCCTCCCTCATTAAAGAGGGAGTTCAAGATTTGGGTGGTCCCCACCTTTGATTTCAAATTGGGGGTTTTAGTTTGGGTGGTCCCCACCTCCATAACCCCATAGAAGGTTACAAGAAAAATAAAAAGTTATATATTTTTAATTTTTCTATTCCTTCATGAAAGGGTGAAAAACTAACTTCTACCCTCGACCTACTGCGATTGAGGTGAAGGTATCCTTAAGAGAATATAGGTGCTATGAGTTCAAAGGTGCTCTCAGATTTCAACTCTGAGAACCGGTTCAATAGTTACAAAAACTCGCTCGTATGTTCACTGAATGTACCTAAAAAAAGTTTAGAAATTCTTTCCGGGAACACCAGGACTCGGAATCACGCACCATCAATTTTTGCGAACTTGTAAAATTCCCATATAATTAAGAAATTTTACATGGAATTTCTGGGTCTTTACATTATCCCCCCCTCAGGGCTTTTCATCCCCGAAATCCATATCACAAAAACTAGGAAAAAAATTGGGGGTACTGAGCATGAATCTGAGCCTCCTACTCCCATGTTCTCTCATAGAGGTTCTCATGCTGCCAGTGAACGTGCACTAGAGGTATGGATCTCCCACGAAGGACTTGCTCCCATCGATCCTCAATATCTACTGGAACTTATGTAAACATCACCCCATCGTCGATGTCCATGTCATCGTGGTTGATGACATGGGTAGGACCATGCACGTATCTCCTCAACTGGGATGTGAGGAAGACGTCATGCACCTGGTGCAACTAAGGTGGAAGAGCTAAGTGATAATCCACCTCACTAACTCTACTGAGGACCTGAAATGGTCCGATGAATCTCGAAGATAACTTTCTGCCCCAGCCAAATCTCCGCAAACCTCATCGAGGTGAGACCCATAGAAAGACATGGTCACCATCCTCAAACTCCAAAGGTCTTTGTATCCTATCAGTATAAGAATTCTACCAGATCTGTGTAGTCTTCATCCTCTATTGGATGATCTACACATTATCAGTGGTAGCTCGTACTATATATAGTCCCACTAGTGATGAATCTGATGGGTCAGTCCAGCACAAAGTCGATCTGAAAGGTCAGTCGTACAAATCCTCGAAAGGTGTCATCCCAATGGTGGAGTGATAGGTGTTGTTGATTGAAAACTCCACCAATGGAAAGTGATCCTCCCAACTGTGACCAAAGTCAAGGACATAAGTACTTAGCATGTCCTTATGAGTCTGAATGGTCTGCTCAGTCTGGCCATCTGTCTGAGGATGGAAGGTAGTGCTCAAACGAAGCAGTGTCCCAAAAACCTCTTGTAACCCCTCCCATAGCCGGAAAGTAAAACATTCATCATGATCGGAGACAATAGTCAAGGGCACTCCATGTAGCCTCACAATCTTCTGCAAATAGAGGCGCTCCAAGCTCTCTACTGAACCATTCTCTATGATCGGTAGGAAGTGGGCCAACTTGGTGAGTCAGTCAACGATTACCCAGATAGAATCATGAACCATGGATGTACGTGGAAGTCCAATCACAAAGTCCATGGATATCATATCCCACTTCCACTCTGGGACCTCTAAAGGCTAAACTAAGCCTGCTAGTACCTGATGTGTCACCTTCACTTCTGGACAAGTGAGGCACCAAGAGACAAACTCTACTACTGCTTTCTTCATTCCCGGCCACTAGTGCTGTCATCGGAGGTCTTGGTACATATTTTCCACTCCTAGATGTACCTCTAGAGGCGAAGTGTGTAACTCTCTCAACACTTCCTCCAGAAGCGAAACTGGTACCATGGTACATCCTCTAAAGAGGATGACGTGCTCCCCACCTTCATAAAATCCATCAAGTTCCTGTCATGTGGATATCTAAGAATGTTGAGCCTCGTAGTTAGTGTCCCCACACTGCACCTCCCTGACTCGCTGAAGAAGTGGGAGAGTGACTGAAAGAGACTGAAGAAAATCTATTCCATCTCAATCCACAAAGGATATCTACAAAGCGGCCATCTTCTCCGTCGCCTCACCTAGAATCTGTATACCAAATCTCCTACTAAGTGCATTTGCTACTACATTCCCCTTCCTAGGAGTATAGACTATCTCGATGTCATAGTCCTAGAGGAACTCAAGACAACGTCGTTGTCTTAGGTTCTGGTCCTTCTGAGGAAAGATATACTTGAGACTCTTGTGATCCGAGTGGACTATAAAATGCTCTCCCATCAAGTAAAGTCACCACATATTCAAGGTGAAGACCACTACTGCTAACTCTAGGTCATGGGTAGAATAGTTTTTCTCATGTTGTCTCAGTTGTCGTGAACCATATGTTATCACTGTTCACTCCTGCATCAGGACACATCTGAGCCCAGTCCCTGATGCGCCGCATTAGACTACGTACCCAACGCCCTCCACCAACATCCTCAAGATGGGGGTACTAGTCAGCCTCTGCCTCATCTCTTGAAAACTCCGCTGGTATCCCTATGATACCAATTGGTCATGACCCATCCACTGGGGCCCGTGCCATGACTACCCCAAGTCTGCCTTCCATAGGCCAGGGGCTGGCGACTAGCAGCGAAAGGCGTATCCCCTAAAAACCGGGAAGGAATTGCCTTTATAACCTATAAACACACTCAACCAACCACACAAAAAGATATGAACACATGTAAATTGTATATCATAAAGAGTTCTGAAATTAAGAGGGACTGGAATACAATCCCAACAGTAAAGGTAAAAGTACAACTGAAATACAATAAAACTGAAGAAAGAGAAAGATAGTTGTCGGTTCGTCCTCTGAGGTTCCAAACTGAAGGGTAGTTACATATTTCCTCCTCAGCACTCCACGCCTTCCTATCTCCTCTACGTACTGACACGCTGTATGGTCTACCTCTGGGCACCGTCCAGTCCTAGTACCCTCATCCTCGATCAGCGTAGTCTTTCATCTTCACCAAATGCAACAAGGTGCGGTCAAAGCCTGAGAAGGGGTGAGTATAATGATACTCAGTAGGGACCTCAAGACCCTCAAGGTCTCACAAAATCAAAAAAGGATAAACCACAAAGTATGAAATCAACTGACAACCCTAATTAGGTATATTCCCATACATATACCTAAGTTAGAAAATATACCCATCTCAATCATGAGGAAACACATGGTCTAAGCCCAAATCCTGAAGCTCAACTACTCCACAAAGGAAGGAATACCACAAAGGTAAGTACCACACAGGTACACCATAAAGAATAATACCACCATGTTATTACCACAAAGGAGAGTACCACACAGGTAAGGACTCATCTCACACCGGGTATAACTTAGGTACATTATTAGAGAAGATTAGATGTAATTAATGAATAATCTTACTCTGTTAAGAGATAAACCCATGAAGGGTCCCAAATTATAGACCCACACAAGATCCTAGTACATCGTCAGACCCACACAGGATCCTAGTACACTGTTAGACCCACATAGGATCCTAGTAAAGTGTCAGACCCACACAGGATCCTAGTACACCGTCAGACCCACACATGATCCTAGTACATCGTTAGACCCACAAAGGATCCAAGTACACCTTCAGAACCACAGAGGATTCTAGTACACTGTCAGACCCACACAGGATCCTAGTACACCGTCAGACCAACCCAGGATCCTAGTACTGCTTCAGACCCACACAGGATCCTAGTACACCGTCAGACCCACACAGGATCCTAGTACACCGTCAGACCCACACAGGATCCTAGTACACCGTCAGACCCACATAGGATCCTAGTACACCTTCAGATCCACACTGGATCCTAGAATACTGTCAGACCCACACAGGATCCTAGTACAGTGTCAGACCCACACAGGATCCTAGTACACCATCAGACCCACACAGGAACCTACTACACCGTTAGACCCTCACAGGAACCTAGTACACTGTCAGACCCAAACAGGATCTTATTACACCCTCAGACCCACACAGGATCCTAGTACATCTTTAGACCCACACATGATCCTAGTACATCATCAGAGCCAGCTATAGGGTACCCGCAGTAAGTCTGCTCATCTCTGGGAAGGTCCACTCCTCAAGCTAGAGTTTGATACTCCAACTTCCATGAAGTCCAATGAAGAAGTATCCCAAAGGACTGCCATGTAATAAGGGTCTCAATTCAACATATGGTGCGTCAATCGGATACCCAGTCTGTAGGTTATTAGCCTTTTAGTCCTGAGGGCCCACTTGGATTCGTGTTTGATCCAACCTGGCCATACCCTAAATTTATCCAAAACTCTATTGGGGTATACCAAAATAACCATATCACTCCAATGTTTCAGGTGCCCCATATAGTTCGTCAAACGGACGCCTGGTGCCAACGTTATGGCCAAAAGAGCAGAAATGGGTCGAAGCTGGTCTGGGTCAGGTCCGACCTGACCTGGGTGGACCTGACCCAGTTCGGGTCGACCCAGCCAGTTGGGTCTGGCCTAGACAATGCTAGGCGGCCTGGCCTAGCAGCCAGGGTTGGCTGCATGTGAGGGGGAGTCGCGTGCCCCCCGCTCTCAAACACCGAACGGATGAAGCCGTTCAGTCGCCAGGAAGCACGCGGGACCCGCGAGGTCCTACTCGGTCCAGCTCAGCCGGCCGTAACGGCCAGCCCCTTCCCCCTTACTCCGATGGCGGTGCATCTTACGCTGCCACTCCACATCCAGTCCGAACATCGTCCTCTCTCCGCCATCCGCTGCGGCCGACGGGCCGCAGGACTTCTCTGGCAGCACGGTCGCTCCGCTGCCTTCATCGCATCCAACCATGGTACCAGCCGCTGTTCCCGAATACCACCAGTGCCAATTGCCGGAACCAGTCGCCATCCTCCTCCATCGCTAAGAACACAACAAAATTTTACACAATGATTTTTGGAGTGGTCGGACCATGTTCATTTGGACAACACCCTCTACATTAGAGCGGTAGCAAGAGGCTCAATTATTTATTGAATCATGAAGAATTGTCAAGAATAGGTAAGGGAAAATTTTAAAACATCAAACCCTACCTAAAAGGTTCATTAATGTGTCGCATGATGAAAAACAGTGAATGCGAAGAGGGTGCTAATGATCGTCACTTCCGCAATCACATTACCGAAGTCGGCTTGTGTGTCGTCCTCTTACTTGATTATGAAGAATGTTCTTCAATGGAGATGGCATGTTCCTCATTTGGAGGAGAATTTATTCATTGGAGATGAGTATTCTCCAAGTTCTCCCAAGCCTCTCCCATTTCCAATGATTTCTCCAATTCCCCCAAAAATGAATAGCCAACATATTAAATTATGTTTCATTAATTTAAAAATAGAGTTGGTCATTAATTATGATGGTGTTGGCGTAATTAATTTAGAGGATACCAAAGGTTTTCTCCCTCATTAAAGAGGGAGTTCAAGAGTCGGTTGGTCCCCACCATTGATTTCAAATTGGGGGTTTTAGTTTGGCTGGTCCCCACCTCCATAACCCCATAGAAGGTTACAAAAAAAATAGTTATATATTTTTATTTTTTCTATTCCTCCATAAAAGGGTGAAAAAACTAACTTCTACCCTCGACCTACGACGGTCGAGGTGAAGGTATCCTTAAGTGAATACTGGCACTGTGAGTTCAATGGTGCCCTCAAATTTCAATTATGAGAATCGGTTCAAAAGTTACAAAAACCCACTCGTACATTTACTGAACGTACCTAAAAAAAGTTTAGAAATTATTTGCAGGCACAATGAGCCTCAAAATCATGCATCATCAATTTTTGAGAACTCATTAAATTCCCATATAATTAAAAATATTACATGGAATTTCCACGTCTTTACATTCTCCCCACCTCTGGGCTTTGCGTCCCTGAAATCCACATCACAAAAACTAGTAAAACAAGTGGGTGTACGGAGCATGAATCTAAGCCTCCTGCTCCCATGTGCTCTCCTGGCAGTTCTCGTACTACCAATGAATGTGCACCGGAGTTATCTATCACCCATGAAGGACCCGCTCCTATCGGTCTTCAATCTCTACTGCAACCTCCGTAAACATCGCCCCATCATCAATTTCTAGCTCGCCATGGTCGATGATGTGGGTACGATCACGCATGTATCTCCTCAACTAGGATAGGTGAAAGATTTCGTGAACCCAGTGCAACTGAGGTGGAAGAGCTAAGTGGTAAGCCACCTCACCAACTTTGCTAAGGACCTGAAAAGGTCCGATGAATCTTGGAGATAACTTGTCACCACGACCAAATCTCTATAAAACTCATTGATGTGAGACCCATAGAAAGACATGGTCGCCATTCTCGAACTCTAGAGGTCTCCATCTCCTGTCGGTATAAGGCTTCTGATTGCTCTGTGTAGTCTTTATCCGCTCCAGCATGATTTACACCATCTCTGTGGTAGCCCAAACCATCTCTGGTCCCACTAGTGATGACTCCACTGGGTCAGTCCAGTGCAAAGGCAATCTAAAAGGTCGGCTGTACAAAGCCTCTAAAGGTGTTATCCCAATGGTGGAGTGATAGTTGTTGTTATATGCAAATTCCACTAATGGCAAGTGATCCTCCCAACTATGACCAAAGTCGAGGACGCAAGCACGTAGCATGTCCTTAAGGGTATGAATGGTCCACTCAGTCTGGACATCCATCTGAGGATGGAAGCCGGTGCTCAAACAAAGATGTGTCCCGAAATCCTCTTGAAACCCCTACCAAAGACAAGATGTAACGACCCAAAGTTTCATTAATGGAAATCTCTCTTTATCTAATTAAATGTCTCTTTATGTTTATATAAAATTTCAACTTCTTTGTTTTTATGTTAAGAATTTTGATCATTTCTAATATAGCCATTGAACAGTGATCACATGTTTAGTATAAATATAGGACTTTAACAAATCCAATTTACTTAGACAAAGGAAGTGATGGCCTCATCCAGTAGAATTGCCCAATACAAAGCCCATTTTTCAAAGCTCGGAAAAGAGGTGGCGTCTTTGGGCTTCTCTCTTGACCAAGACCAAGCTGAGTTTCATCATGTCAAGCTCTAACGTGACTGTCTATGGGAAAAGTGGAAGTTGATAGAAATTACCACTTGAGCGATGTTATCCGAGCCACCCCAGGAGTCTGTCACCATCGCACACCTTACCCTTAGGTCTTATGTGGCTTTTTCAAGGGGTTATGTAAAAAATAAATAGTACTATGTTCATGTGCATTATTTTTTTGTATATAATAATGAATATACTTTCTTGTCGTTATTGATACATTGTAAATAGTTTTTAAAGTACAAATAGTGTTTTTAATTATTATTTAATTAAGAATTCTATTTTATTAAATTAAGGGATTTTTGAATTAAATAATATTTTAATAAAAATTTATTATTATTATTATTAAATTAATTTTTATATAAATTATCATATAATTTTATGAATGCAATTGTAATTTTTATTAAGGTTTGAAATCCATTTTTGTCAAAACCCGTGAATTTTTTATAAATGTGAGTTTTTTTTTAAAGTAAAAATTAACATATTTATAAAATTATTTAGATAAAATAAATTTTATTTTTGGAATCAGGACATCGAATTTATCCAACAGTGAATTTTTCATAATTTTCTGAGACAATCAAATTTTTGGGTAAAAATTAAATACCGTTTAAATATATAATGTGTTTTATGACATCATAATAACCCAATAGTGATGTAATAAAATACTATAATCTTTATGTTCGGCCAATATATGTTTTAACATTAAAATAATGTGATTTTAGGTTTGTTTGACTTACTTTTCAAAGCATTAATGGACCCTTCAAGACTTATTAAACACCTTGTCATTTTAAGTTAATTTCCATGGGAGTATGACTCACCTCCACATAAGCAACCCTATTATTTTAAGAAGTTAGGACTTTGCCCTTATAAAATATTTTTTTCCTCTTCCATTTTCCAAAAACCATGGGCAAAAACTATGGGATGGTTTGTGGTTTGGATTAATTTAATGTAAGGGGACCCAAACCTAAATAATAAATAATTCTCTCACCTTTCCTATATAAACCCACCCAAGATCCCACTTCCTCCTAACTCAAAGCCTTTGGAGTTCGTCCAACCACTACCCTACTCTCTCTATAATCCTCCCAATGTGCCCCAAGCTCCCAAGAATCCTCTCAAAAGCCTCTCTCTAGCCTTTGGAAGCACACTTCCAAGTAAGGGTTTTTTCTTCCTTTCTCATTTTTGTCCAATTTTCTTTAAGTTGTTTTCCCCTTTTAATTTAAATTATGAATGTTGGGGTATGGTTTCACACCTCCCTAATACTGTCCTTTTTATGTTTTAATAATGGGATACCCCTTTCTCTCTCATTAAATTCCTCCCATGTACACCCGTTACTATGCCAAAATTCTGAAAGGAACTTCTCTCTCCTCTTTTACATTCAAGAAATACTTTTGTATCATGAATATAAATTCCATTAAAATTGTTGGGACATGTATCTATATTACCTCCTTACTGTCCATTACATGTAGATATGATGAGGAACCCATTTCTCTATCATCAACCATTTTTATTAATTCTTATGTCACGCCGTTACGCTGCCGAAATCGCACCAGTTTTCTAAGCCAATGCCATTGTGTCATGAATACCATGCCCATTTCTCTATCAAGGGTATTCAACTTTATGCACATATAATTATTGATTATAAATTTTCATGTATGATTTCCACATTCCTTTATCGTGGAATAAATGATTATGTTTTATGAATCAGTGTTTTATGATCCATGTGGCACACTTATACATGAAATGAAATGTTTAAGAAGGGTGCGCCCTTATAGCGCTCAAATGCATTGGGTAAAGTATAGTATCATGATACGTCATGTGCAATGAGTGTTGACTCATGCTAATTCAAGTGAAATGGGGGTTTACTCATTCTTTATGTGTAATGAGGATTTACTCATGCTTCATGTGCAATGAGCCTTGGCTCATGATGATTCCATGTTAAGTGTTGTTGTCACATTTCCATGTTATGATTATCATGCTTTATCATGCCTTTATGTTCATGTTTCTATTATGATCTATTGATATTCCTATTGCTTAACATGTATTGTACTCCTCATTTTATTCCATGTGTACTCCCTTACTGGGCTTTATAGCCCACCCTTTTCTTATGCATGTCCTCAGGTTATCCCATGCAATGCTAAGTACGAGGGAATGTAGTGGTCATGTAAAGGAAGTTTTCAATAAAGATGTTGTATTTCATGTTTCAAGTTTTTATGTAATGATCCTAATCCACAAAGACACTAAACCTCTCTATCTTATTTGTTTTATCAAGTGAAGTTTTATGTAATAAATCATGTTTAAGTTTGTAATAAAAGCAGGGTCGTCATACAAGAAGTAAAACATGCATCACGATCAGAGACAATCATCAAGTATACTCCATGTTGCCTCACAATCTTCTGCAAATAGAGGTGCCCCAAGATCTCTACTGAACCCTGCTCTCTAATTGGTAGGAAGTGGGCTGACTTGGTGAGTCGGTCGATGATTACCCAGATAGAATCATGACCCCTAGATGTACGTGGAAGTCCTATCACGAAGTCCATGGATATCCCATCTCACTTCCACTCTGAGACCTCTAAAGGCTGAACTAAGCCTACTGGTACCTAATGCTCCGCCTTCACTTGATGAAAAATGAGGAACCGAGAGACAAACTAGGCTATTGATTTCTTCATTCTTGGCCACCAGTGCTATTGTGGGAGGTCCTGGTACATCTTCACCATTCATGGATGTACTGCTAGAGGGGATGTGTGGAACTCCATCAACACTTCCTCCCAAAGTGACACTGGTACCATGGTACATCCTATGAAGAGGATGACATTATCCCCACCATCAGAAAATTCATTAGGTGTCTGTCCTATGTATATCTGAGCACGTCAAGCCTCGCGGTTAGTGTCCCCGCACTACGCCTCCCTGACTCGCTGAAGAAGTGGCAGAGTGACTGAAAGAGACTGAAAAAAAAGCTACTCCATCTCGATCCACAAAAGATATCTGCAAAGTGGCCAGCTGCTCGGTTGCCTCACCTAGCAGCTATATACCAGATCTCCAGCTGAGTGAATCTACTATTAAATTCCCCTTCCCAAGAGTATAGACTATCTTGAAGTCATAGTCCTAGAGGAACTCGATCCAACGTTGTTGTCTCGGGTTCAGGTCCTTCTGAGAGAAGATATACCTGAGAATCTTGTGATTTGAGTAGACTGTAAAATGCTCTCCCATCAAGTAATGTCACCACATCTTCAAGGTGAGGACCACTGCTGCTTACTCTAGGTTATGGGTAGCATAGTTCTGCTCATGTTGTCTTAGTTGTCAAGAACCATGTGTGATCACTACTCTCTCCGACATCAGGACACATCTGAGCCTGGTCCCTGATGCGTTTCAGTAGACTACGTACCCAACGCCCTCCTCCAGTAGCCTCAAGATGGGGCCACTAGTCAAATTCTACCTCAGCTCTTGAAAAATCCGTTGGCATCCCTCTGATACCAATTTATCATGACCCTTCCCTTGGGGCTCGTGTCTTGACTACCCCAAGCCCGCCTTCCATAGGCTAGGGGTTGGCGACTAGCACCGAAACGCGTATCCCCTAAAAACCGAGAAGGCGTTGTCTTTATAACTGATAAACACACTCAACCAAGCACACAGCAAGATACAAACACAAGTAAACTGTATAGAATAAAGAGTGCTGAAAGTAAGAGGGGTTGGAATACAAGCCCAACAGTAAAGGTACAAGTACAACTGAAATACAATACAACTAAAGAAATAGAAAGACAACAACTTGGTCATCCTCATAGGTTACTAACTGATGTTTAGGTACAGATCACCTCCTCAGCACTCCACGTCCTCCTGCCTCCTCTGCGTACCAACACGCTGTATGGTCCACCTTCAGGCACTGTCCAGTCCTAGTACCCCCAACCTCGATCAGTGATTTCCATCGTCTGCACCAAACACAACAAGGTTCGGGCATAGCCCATGCAAGGGTGAGTATAATGATACATAGTAGGGACCCTGAGACCCTCAAGGTCTCAAAAAATCCACAAAGGATAAACCACAATGCATGAAATCAACTGAAAACCATACTTAGTTATATGCCCATACATATACCAAAGATATCAAATATACCCATCTCAATCATGAGGAAACACAGGTTCCAACCCAAAAGCCAAAAGATCAAATACTCCATAAAGGAAATAATACCACGAAGGTAAGTACCACACAGGTACACCATAAAGAAGAATACCACCAAGGTATTACCATGAAGGAGATTACCACATAGGTATGGACTCATCTCACACCAGGTATAACTTAGGTACATTAGTGAAGAAGATTAGATGTAACTACTGAATCATCTTACTCTGTTAAGTGGAAGGCCCATGAAGGATCCCAAATTACAGACCCACACAGGATCCTAGTACATCATCAGACCCACACAGGATCCTAGTAAACCGTCAGACCCACATAGGATCCTAGTACGTCGTCACACCCACACAGGATCCTAGTATACCGTGAGACCCACATAGGATCCTAGTACATCATCAGACCCACACAAGATCCTAGTACAGCGTTATACCCACACAATATCCTAGTACACCGTCAGACCCACAGAGGATCCTAGTACACTGTCAGACCCACACAGGATCCTAGTACACCGTCAGACCCACATAGGATCCTAGTACACCGTCAGACCCACATAGGATCCTAGTAGAGCGTCAGACCCACAAATAATCCTAGTACACCGTCAGACCCACACAGGATCCTAGTACATTGTCATACCCACATAGGATCCTAGTACATCATCAGAGCCAGCTACAGGGTAACCGTACTGAGCCTTCTTGTCTTCGGAAGAGTCTTCTCCTCAAGCTAATGGTCGATACTCCAACTTCCACTAAGTCCCATGAAGAAGTTTCCCAAAGGACCACCATGTAATATGGGTCTCAATGCAAGAGACGGTGCGTCAATCAGACGTCCGGTCTGTAAGTTATTAACCTTTTAATCCCGAGGGCCCGGTTGGATTCGTACTCGATCCAACCTGACCATACCCCAACTTTATCCAAAACCCAAGTGGGACATACCAAAATAAGCTTCTCTCTCCAAGGTTTTCTTTGTCGTAGATGGTTTTTCAAACAGACGCTTAGTGCCAAAGTTATGCCCAAAAGAGAAGAAATGGGTTGAAGTTGGTCCGGGTTCAGTCTGACCCTGTCGGACCAACCTGACCCGGCCTGACCCATCCTAGGTCGACCCGACAAGGTTCAGGTCGACTCGGCATGCTGGGTCCAGCCCGGTCAGCGCTGGTCGGCCCGGGCTGTCCGCATGCGGGGGGGGGGGGGGAGTCGTGCGCCCCCCTCTCTCAAACATCGAACGGCAGAAGCCGTTCGGTCACCAAGCAACATGTGGGACCCATGGGGTCCCCCTCTATCCAGCTCGGTCAGCCATAATGGTCGGCCCCTTTGGTCCTCTCGACTGCGCATCGTGCACCGCCAATCCTCGGTCGGCCAAACGTCGGCCGCACCTCCCCCATCCGCCACGGCTAGGCAGGCCGCGGACACCTTACTCCGATGGTGGCGCATCGTGTGACACTGCTCCACGGCTGGTCTGAACATCATATTCCTTCTACCGTGGCCGACGGGCTGTGGATCTTCTCTGGCGGCCTGGTCGCGCCGTCGCCTTCGTCGCGGCCAACCGTAGTGCCACCCGCCGTTGCCGAATGCCACGGGTGACAATTGTCGACACTAGTTGACGTCCTCCTCCATCGCGAAGAATGCAACAGAATTTTACACAAATATTTGCAGAGTGATCGATCCATGTTCATATGGCATGCACCCTCCACGTTAGAGCGGTAGAAAGCAGCTCAATTATTTCTTGAATCACAAAGAATTATCAAGAACAGGTAAGGGGAAAATTTAAAATATCAAACCTTACCTCTAAGGTTCATTGATGTGTCACACGATGAAAAATGGTGAAGGCTCAGAGGGTGCCAATGATCATCGCTTCCGAAATCACATTTCTGAAGTTGGCTCATGCGTCCTCCTCTTCCTTGATTCCGAAGAATGTTCTTCGATGGAGATGGAATGTTCTTCATTTGAAGATAAATTACTTCATTGGAGATGAGTTTTCTCCAAGTTCTCCCAAGCCTCTCTCTTTGCCAACGATTTCCCCAATTCCCTCAAAAATGAATATACAACATATTAAATAATGTTTCATTAATTTAAAAATAGATTTGGCCATTAATTATGATGGTGTTGGGATAATTAATTTAGAAGATACCAAAGGTTTCCTTCCTTATTAAAGAGGGAGTTCAAGAGTCAGGTGGTCCCCACCTTTGATTTTAAATTGGGGATTTTAGTTCGGGTGGTCCCCACCTCCATAACCCCATAGAAGGTTACAAGAAAAATAAAAAGTTATATATTTTTATTTTTTCTATTCCTCCATGAAAGGGTGAAAAGCTAACTTCTACCCTCAACCTACTACGATCAAGGTGAAGGTCTCCTTAAGCGAATATCAGTGCTATGAGTTCAACGGTGCCCTCAGATTTCAATTCGGAGCACCGGTTCAAAAGTTATAAAAACTCACTCATACATTTACTGAACGTACCTAAAATAAGTTTAGAAATTATTTTCGGGCACACCGAGCCACGGAATCACATGCCGTCAATTTTTTTGAACTCGTAAAATTCCTATATAGTTAAAAAAAATACATGGAATTTCTGGGTCTTTAAATTATATCAAATTTACTATGTAAATTTATTCTTCCTAGTTGGAATCTTCATATTCCAAAAATATTGTTTCCCATGAATTTATGACCATGAAAAAGAAGTAATCGCGCATGTAAATAGTAATAAAAGTTGTTCCTTAGGATGTTTTATTACTCCATATAGAATTTCAACTCATCTGGGATAGTAATATATGAGATATGGGACCATCTTAAAAAGTATCCAGATTTTTGAATAGATTTCGAGGATCGAATTGTGAGATAGTTTTGGGACTTCAAATGAAAGATTGAGCATTGGGTTCAAAATAATGAAATGAATTCCAATAGACATCGGCACATATGAAAGAATAAGTTTTCAATTTTGATCAGTGTATAAAACTTATGGATAAAGTACATATATAAATTGAAATAGTTAAAATCTAAAAATAGTCCACTTTTCTAATTAAAATTAAAATACATCTAAAAATAAAATGTGATAATATCCACTAAAATAAATCTTTTTTGGGATGAAAAATATTTAAAATAAATTTAAAATAATTGAATATATTTTCTCTATCACTAACCAATAGGTCCAATCCAAGAATATAATATCCTTTCTTAACTCCTAATATACCACAACATGAATAAGAATATGACCTACACTCAAAGCCACCCTTCTCTCAATTCAAGATCTATGATAAAGACTAATGTTTTGAGATATTTGGAAAAAAATTCAAAGATAGTGAATAAATACTTACAAACATCCATGGGTAATCTAAATGAGGTATCAAAATCTTGACTAGGAGCTCGATCCCAAATATTTTCAAAACCCACTTTTATTGAGTCCCATACTGATGAAACATGAAATTCCTCATGTGAGCTTGTCGAGCAAAACATAATTTACACGAGATTTATGAAACATGGAAACAATTATACTTTTATTATTCTTGAACAAGTATGGATCCTGATCATGGGATAAATGTCAAAGTTGAGAAAATTTATGAAGATTCTTCTAACTAAATCCAATCCACCATCATTCATGACACATAAAAGTAATCCAAGGAAAAAGAGAATCATTAGGGGTTATTGTATTGAATTCGAGAAGAAGTTAAATGCTTATAAATAATTCCCCTCCCCCTTTTTTGAAAATATACGACATCTATCAATTATAACCAAGGTTTTCCTTAATTTGTTTCTACATTTTAATACAATTTCATTATTTTTACTATTTGTGAGCTCTATTATTCACTAATTCTATGTTTCTTCCTCACTGGGAAGATATTTTGATTATCAAGCTTCCATAAAAGATGGAAGGATAACTCAATGGTTTCCTAGTGGATGAAAACCAGTGAATTAGAGTTTATATACCCATCATGATTCCTTCTACTTTATTCTAAGGATCTTTTGGTAGTGAGAGGATGAGGAGATGATCGTGCCTCATGTATCTTGAGTTAAAATTTTATTTCACACTACCGAACAGTATTTCATCTCT
Organism: Viscum album; assembly: GCA_963277665.1. Lineage (NCBI taxonomy): Eukaryota > Viridiplantae > Streptophyta > Magnoliopsida > Santalales > Viscaceae > Viscum > Viscum album. Next base: position 199,059,679 of record OY728164.1, read on the forward strand.
AGTTGTTTGGATTATTTTTGTTTTATGGGAGTAGTTAGTTGAATGGGTGGTGGGATCAAGATTTTAACCCATTAGAGAGAGTGGTGAGCTGATAACTTAGTGTATTCTCCTTGAGCATGATATATATCCACAAACATTAAGTAATAAGGTTGTGTGGAACCAATTGGAACACATTGAGAATAGAATTTAAGGTTAAATGTTTTCAGGGAAAGAGGGGTCATAATGTTGAATCCAGGAGTGTATCCCTTTATTGCATCCATTTTATCCATCATTTTCATTTTACATTCATATTTTCATTCATCAAACAAACCCCCTTATTTATATCCTAATTTAAAAACATTGAATATATATATATATAATTGATTAAGATAGTGAAAGGACCCACATAAACTCTTTGGGAAACGACTTTGGCCCACTCTATGCATCATTCCATGTTCTAAATAAAAAGTATATTTGCATGTGGCCTATGAAAACTATGCAATTTACTTGGTGTCGTTGTTAGAGAGTAAGATGGAAACTCACATTTATTTTTCACCATGTAAATAATCTTCTATTTTCAAATAAAAAAATAGAAAAAAACAAGAAAAAAAATAATGAAGGCCCTCCCAGAATGGATTCATAAACTCGCAACCCTGAGAAAAAAAGGTTGAATATTAATGTTATAGGTGGACATATTGAAAATGAACTCACCTTAGATAAAGTGATGAACTTGGTTTCTAAATCCTTATTAGATTATAATATATTAAATATTTAAGGGGGAAGACTAGTGGATGATAAAGAAAATTAAACCTCTAATAGATAAAGAATATATCTTAGAGGTAGAATTACTAGAAGACCCCACTATCCCACACAATTATGAGATAATTCCATAGGCACTTAGAAAGAAACAAGAGATACTTGTTGAAAAACTTGGTGTGGATGGAAAAACACTTGAAACTATTTCATTTAATTCTTCTCAAATTAAATTGGAATCTAACCCCCCTTGTTTTAATGATACAGATTCAGCATTGTAGAAGTATGATTTGGAGGGAGATAAATTTTATTTTGATTTTTTTAACTAAATATTGAGTAAGATGAAATCTCTTATGGGATGATCTATATTAATAATATACATTCAATTGTTTTAGTGGAGGAATTTCTTATAGAAAAAGGATATAGAAAATATGAGCCTATGGAAGTAAATTTAGAATAAAAACTAGTAATAGAAATAAAATACAATGTTTTCTAACTTGAAGAGGAAATAGAAGAAGTGTGTTCTGAAAAATTACTTTAATCTATATCAAGGTAATTTGAAGAGAAATCCACTAATTTGGTTATTTAAAATCGTATTCTTCATTCATCATCCCTCTATACCTATATTTTATTCTATTTTACACTATAAGGAGCTGGATACACTACACTTAGCTATCAAAGGGGGCCTCCAAAATAAGAAAAAAGTTGAGAAGAGTTGTGGTAAAAGAATAATGTGGCTTTTTTACCATAGAAGCTCAAACCTATAATCAATTGAAGATAACCAATAAGTTATCTAGATGTGGAAAATATAAATTGTAGTGCCTCTTCTGTGTTTTACCGAAGAATCTTATTCACTTTTATTTCTTTTTATTTTTTTAGTTCTGTCTTTTAATTAGAAAATAAAATTTTAATTACTTCTTTATTTTCTATGTAGTAAAGAAGGGGACAAAATCTCCTTGAAATATCCCAACCTAGTATCCACTTATCCAGTATCACAATCTGGAGCACCACATGGCCTAAAAAACTCCTCCCCATATAACAGAGGGTTCCTACTAGCAGTGTGTGTCTAAGGTGGTAAAATGTTATAACCCAACCCAAATCAATATTAAGATGGTGTTCAGACCGGTGGGTCACATATCCTCAAGCACACCTCCACATAGTCCATAGGCTTCTGAAAAGTAGTGATGGTCTTAGTAGGTGATATCCGGGAGACTATACCCTCATATCAGAGTAACACAATGGTATAGTAAATAAGAAAAAATAGAAAAAATTGGAATAATTAATAAATAAAAGACAGAGTAGTAGAATAATAACAAAAACTAAATGTAATGGAATGTCCAATTACAATATAAAATAGATGCATGCATGTCCAGATGATGATGCACAACTACTGAAATATATATGTAATAGGTAGTGATATAGTACAGTACATGAATGAAGAAAATAAATAAACTAAAAGCCTCAAGTGTGATCTCCATAGCATCCCAATATCTAACTCGTTATTGTGATCCTAACTCCAAGGTACTAGGTAAACATCTCAAGAAATCAACCATGGTTCAGGAAGCATAGGGTCTACTCGGGTACCCCAGTGCAACGGTCGACCGAGCAGGCTATGAGATAATAATCCCAGTTGGATCCCCCCATGGTATCTACAAATGAATCTAGTTCATGAAACATAATGTAAAGCAGTGAACATGTATAAGTAGAAAGATAAACAGGTAGCATTAAATAAATAAAAAATAACCCACTCGGGTTTCTAAAGGACACCTAGTGGCTACCCTACTTCATCTCATATCCATAATAAGTGTCTGATCATTAACAATATATATATATATATATATATATATATATTAATAATAATTATATATATTTTAGTTATATATTTCATCCACCTATATGAACCAAGTGTTTGAGGATTTATAATGGCTATATATCTGTAATAATAGCTACTGGATGGACCGGGTAGTAACTCAGACATCCATAACCAGTCTAATTGGTCCTATAAGCTCTTATAATAGGGTACATTCCCTACATTACAATATATTGAGAGATGTCATGATACAACACTATAGATGTAGATTGGGCCACCATGAAAACACTCTAATCATGGAATATGGCGCCTCATCCCAACGTCCATATAGTATCACTGCTGAGAGATGTCATTCTTCACACCTGATATAAGGGAGTGTGATGTTCCATGCTCAACAGAACCCTTACCATCATTTCATAGCCTATCTGTAATGCGTAATCATTTAATATAATCCATGAGGAAGAACCTCTCATGAAACTAATCTATAAATCCTATATTGAGGCATAATCATAGATACAATGAAATCCAAGAGGAAATACCTCTCATTGTTTTCATTTATATAAGACCAATATAACAAGGGCATTTTATTTAACAATTCCAACTATAATTACACAATTGAATAAAATCAAGGAGAGAAATCCATCCTTAACAATATAGTCAAATTAAATCATTCAATTTAGTCTATCATAAAATTATAATTCATTTAAAAAGCTCAAGAGACACTTAGAAGGTTCTCTTATCATTTAGGACATTACCAACATGGGTAATTCCCTTTACAGGTCAGGACAAGTCATACACTTAAAAGGTGAATTGTTCTCATTTAACATTTATTGAAGGAGGGAAATTAATTTTATAACTTAAATAAAGACCATGTCTCAAATATGACATATATTAAATAATGTCATCAAATAATAAGTAAACCCCAATGCCAGAAGTCCAAGAATGATTTAAATGATCAATCACTACTTTTTAGTTTAAAAGATAACACACCCATTCGAGTGGTTTTATTATTAAAACATGACATTATTATTTAAAAAATTCATTTATCATATTTAAACATCCATTTCAAAATCATTCCTTGATTCATCAAAAGAATCATTTAAAGTTAACTACCACATATGGTCAATCAATTCATCATGACTCAAATGGAATTAGGAAGTTTCCATTATCATTTAGACAAGAACATGCAAGGGGAAAATCCATTTATCATATAATCTGAAATCTGAGATGGCGTTATGATCTTTTAGTCATTTAATTAAAAATGTAAAAACATGATTTCACACCCATGGGTGTTCATATAGGAAGTTATCATCCTTTAAACTACCAAATAGGAATCAAGAGACTTATAATAGGGTGAAATAATCAATTTTGTATGAAGGAACCAATAACAAAGAAACACATGGAAAAGTTTGGAATTTGGCACAATGGAAACATTTATAAATCAATGAAAACTTTGAGAATAATTCATAGACTACCTACCTCATACTTTGTATTACCTACTCGTCTAATATCAAGCTCTGATTTAGTATGGTTTGGAATAAATCTAAGAATCTGGCCTTCACCATGAAAATAGGACAAATGAGCTTGCACCTCAATAACCCAATTAAGAGGAGATGAAACGAATAATGGTAAAATTGAATTGATAGCTCACCATTTCAAATCCATATAGAATGATGGTGATAGACTCAGACGACAAACTGAGAAGTTATTGTAATGCCTCGATTAGGCTTGGAGGAGAATCCAAAGGTGCCTGGAGGAGGTCTCGCATAGGTGGAAAAGGAGAAAAGAATACGCGAAAAGAAAATAAAACCCATTAAGAGAATTTTAGTTATTTACCCTTTAAAACTAGGTTTTATGGTTTGGATGCATGGTTTGGAAAAATTGTGTTCCAATCATGTGCCTCACATTCCTTAAAAAATCGCCCCGCATGGTTTGAGATGCATGGTTACCCTAACTGTGCACCAACCGTGTAATGAATAGTGTGAGGGTATTTCCTAAGTGGAACTTTCATTGAAAGATAGGTGCACAGTTTGGGTAAAATGTGTGCAGCCCATGTAGAGATTTTATACTCCTTTGTTTCAGATGCACATATTTATGTTGAGGGACTACAAGGTTTCAAACAAACCAAACACCCTATATTGACCCTCCAAACATTAATTTATGGACCTTAGCACTCACAAAACTTTACGAGACACATGGTAAACGTCTCGATACGTTAACTAAGTCTTAAAACACCACTTTGAACTATTCTAACTCTCATAATTACATTCTGAAGCTCGATTTTTAAAATCGCCCATCCAGTAAATGAAAAAGTTAAAATTCCTTTGGATTTTCATCTTATTTAAAAACATGGGTCATTATAACCTCCCCAACTTATAACTTCTTGTACTATAGAAGCCTTCAAGAACAGAATAAACAAAACCTAGCCTACACGAGTCATGAAATCTCATTCAAATGGTTGTGTTTCATTTCTAAACGCCTAGCGCACCTCCGAACATTCATTTAAGAACACATAAATTAATCCATAAAAACCTAATCCAATGCTTGTTTTCTAAATGAAACACCTAAAAATTGATTACCCGATCTCGTTTAGTAATATACATGATCAAAACATGGTCTCTTCAAGATTTTAGCCACGATTCACCCCACTGTAGGCCTTAACATTTTAAAGGGACCAATTCTGAGCCATAGTACCTCCACCATCGAAGTTTCTTTAAAAGAACACCCTAATAATTCTAACGATGCTTTCAACATGGTTTCTTGAAAAGGGAGAACAAAATTGCATATGAGGTTATTACAGAGACCTCAACGAATGAAATGGTCTAATTCTGATTGATGAAGCTAAAACCGGTCATGCACGCTTTCCATGAAAGACATAGACAACCTTTTTAAAACCACACACACCTTAACCCGATGGAATGCACAAAATGGTTCTTCACCAATATGACTCACTAGGAAAAAAAGGAAACCCAATTGATCCACCTCTGGCTGACCTTTACCAAGATGTATGGATTAGACAGTTGGCGTATTTCAAATAGAATTCCAATACCTTCCTATAAGGAATTACATGTTTACAATGAGCATATCCACTAAATACAATACCTGAATTATAGTGATGTTCCTTGGTCAAACCATCACCTAACCAATTAATTCTTTGTGACTCGAAAAGAACAAGGGTGTAATCTAGACCCAGCCCACTAGAATTGTCACCCCTGCAAACCTAACCTATGAGCCCAACAAAAATTTCAGGGTACACTTAGATTCATTGAAATGAAGTCCTAGGAACTAACCCAAGGTATTCCATCCTCTAGTTTGATAAGTGAGATGTTGGTAAAAATCCAAGATGTTCAAATTAGATCATTGACTGGGTCCAAAGCAGCACTTTCCTGGTGGTCTAGTTAAAGGAAACGATTGGTGTCTGAGATTCCATCTAAAGTTTTCCTACTTGGGAACCCAAGTATGACATAGGACTAACCAAGACTCTATAAGAACCATGTGTCTACATGAAACACATAAAAAACCATCCAAACAATCCCAACAACTTTTAAATATTTAGTGTGGTGTAAGTATGACGCTCTCATAGTGCATCAAAGATGACGTCAAGATAGGGGACATGATCATCTATTAAAGATGAGTACACTAAGAGGATTTGAACAGTTTCCAACCAACCAAGATAACCAAAAAGAGGAATAGTTGAACCATTATAGCCAACTTCTTTTGAAAGAATATCAGATTCACCTATTTAAGTACTTCCACAAACCGAATCGCATTACCTTTACCACCTAAGGCATTTGTGATAGTTCATTATTTAACCACCAAAGTTTACCCAAATACAATGATTTTCTCAAGGGTTTTTATACATATACAACCCCATTCACTTCATGTTTCCAAGATATCACTGATATGATTTGAAACTTTCAATCCTCAAAGGAATTCAAGTGAGAACAACCACTTCCAAATGATCCTTTTCGGTTATGTTCCTTCTAATTGGAATGACATATTTAATAGAACCAATATGACTCTACCCACCTTAGGAGTGTCCTAGATATTGAATAAGAGACTTAACAGCCTCTTATAAGAGATCTTGTCCATATTTACCTTAGAAACACACATGATACTCCTTCAATCTACACTCACACACTTCAATGCATCAGGCATTGAACCAAGACCAACCTGACCTAATCGGCTTGTCAAAATACCTGATCCTCTTGGAAGGTTATCCCAAGCATTGGGAAATACTTTATTTCTTTAAGTTGGATGTGAGATGGCCTGAGAATTTACTCAATGGAACAAGGCTTAATGATTCCCTCAAACTCAATTGGTTTGTTACAACATCAAAGAAAATGACAGGTACCACATATATCAACGCATATTACCCATATATTTATAAGTAAAATGGATCATCCTAGATACCACCCATAGGTTTACCATCCCTATGAATTCAATCATCAAATGAACCAAATAATAGGTTTAATTCAAAGTTTAATTGTCATATACAACCTTCAACCGGGATCAAGACATGCCAAGTCATCCGTCACTAAGGAAAAGAAAGGTTCAAGTGACCAAAAAAACAGTTGGTCATGCTCAAGGAATGTTTAACCAGCTGAAACCACGTATTACTTGATGATAAAACCCATAATAAATCCCAAGTAAACCATGATAACCCATTTGAATAGGGATTTCATTTAAAAAAGAGTCTTGATAGGGACAAAGACACTTGAACGATACTAAACATTGGAAAAATCATAGAATTAGCAAGGAATTCAAGATATAAGGGTGATACCTACCACAAACAATCCCCTTATGAAGCACAATGTTGACCCTATCACTAGATCACACCAAAATATTTCTCTAGGCCCTATGTTTATCATTAATTCATCACTAAAAGGATATAGACTACAAAAAATACTCACGCTTCTGTTCCAAGGCTACACAAAGGGGAACTCAACTACCCTTACATAAGGGTTTAAACAAGGTACACCACTTCATGATCCATTTTCAAGTCTTTTACACTGATTAACAATTAGTCTTTAAACATTTAAAAGATTTCAAGTATAAAACCAAGTCGTAATAGGAAAATCTTAACAAACTTCCTTTTTAAACATTAATCATTTTTTGACATCCTGTCATAATTAGGTAATTTATCAAATAAAATTATTTTAAGTTATAATAGATAAAGTGACCTACAAGGGTCCTATTAATCCAACCTTGGTTCATCAAAATTAAACCCAATATCATTTGATTAATTATAGAAATTACAAACACTTAAATGAGTCATCTCATAAGATACATGACCCAACTAACCAACTTGGGTCCAGTTGTGCACTTTAGAAGTTAACGAATTCATTTAAAATTAAACTTTAACAACACTTACATTTCAACCATTTCAAAATATATACCATGATCACATATAATAGTTAAATTATATGGTTGGAAATATATCAATCAATAAATTTCCCATACACTTTATAGGTTGGAATTTGGATCCTGTTAATTTGAAACCATTCCACTTTAACATTTAAAATTTAGAATCCTTTTACATTTTAACAAAGGACTCTAAATGTTTAAAACTGATGGTTGGAGTATATGGGTTACCTTTTCTGAATTATAAGGCACTCATACACCTTACAACTAAAAACCGGTTCTCATTTAATCACGATCACTATATTTATCCCATTAATCCAATTTAACATATATAAACTAAAATTTTATAACAAGTATCAAACACAAAGAGCATTCAAACAAGAAAAAAATCACAAAACATAGGCAAGTCATGCTAAATAAGAAGGAAGCATGGAATTTAATCACCAAAGTATAGAAACAGATCAATATGCTAAATAAACACTAAAGCATGTTATATAAATTAGCATGCGGAATAATTACCTAAAAGATAAAAATATAAGTAAGTTATTAAAATACCTAACATGGAACATAATAAGAATTATAATAAAAACAAAGGTATGTAATAACATTAATGTAACACAATAAAATTAGTAATAAATCTATAAATGCAACTACATGGCATGGATTATGCATGGAATGTGAATTTTCTTTGTGCCTAATATAATGCATGAAATGATTCATCCTTACCAAACTAGTACAATGGTAAAATACCATAAATATCATAAATTAATATGTATTGGAAATTACACCAATCACTCAAGGTGAAATCACATTCAACTATAATAGAAAACAACATGAACATCAATATCTTTCTTGGACACTTGGAATTTTCATCATGGGTGGGGTGATCAGTCCCTGAAATGACTATTTACCAAGCACTAACACATTCCTAATCTCCTGTATACCAGCCAAAATAGTAATAAAAAGGAAATGAAACAACCTCTCATACCATGTTGTAACATCCTGGCTCGACTCACCATTAAGATAGTGGCTGGATCGGTTGGTCACATTTCCTCAAGAACGCCTCCCCATATTCCAAAGGTTGTAGACTAGAAGTGAGGGTCTCAAGAGGTGATAGTTGTGAGACTATACCCTCATATCATAGTAGCACAGTGGTATAGTGGATAAGAAAAAACATACAATTGTGGGAGTAGTAATAAATAAAATAAAAATTAGGGAAAGAATAACATCAACTGAATATAAAAGAATGGCCAATTTCAATATACAATATATGCATTAATGTCCAAATGATGATACACAATTATTAAAATAGACATATAACATGAAGTGATATAGTAAAATACATGAATAAAGAAAATAAATAAAACAAAATCTCCAAGGGTGATCTACATGCGCATCCCAAGCTCTAGCTCGTTCCTATGCTTATAACTCCCAGGTACTAGCTAAACAGCTCGAGCAATCAACCATGGTCCTAAACGAATAAGGTATAATTAGGAACCCCAATACAATGGAGGTCTGAGTAAGGTGTGAGATAATAATCCCAGTAGGTTCCCACCCATGGATTCTATGATTGAATCGAATCCATGAAAAATAATGTAAAACAATGTGCATGTATAATCATAAAGATAAACATGTAGTGCTGAATAAATAAGCAACAATCCTTCTAGGTTCTTAAAGGACACCTGGAGACTATACCTACTTCAGCTCATGGTCAGAATAAGTGTATGATTGATAACTATATATATTAATAATTATATAACTAGTTTAGTTATATATTGCATCCACCTATATGAACCAAGTGCATGCAGCCGTTTAATGGTTATATACCTGGAATACTAGCTGCTGGCTAGATCAGGGAGTAACTAAGACATCCATAACTAGTCTAAATTAGCTTATAATCTTATGTAATAGGGTACATTCCCTAAATCCCAATATAGTGAGATACATCATACTACAAAACTTGGGATAGAGAGTGGTCCTCCATAGAAATACTCTAATCATGGAATGTGGTGCCTCAACCCAATGTCCATATAGAATCACGAGTGCAAGACGTCATTCTCTACACTCTATATAAGGGAGTGTGATGCTCTATCCTCAAAAAAACCCTTACAATAGTTCCACATACTATGTGTAAGGTGTAATAATTTAATTTAAGTCATGGGAAAAACCTATCATGTCACTTATTTATAAATCCTATATCAAGGAATCATCAGAATTGTACTGCAATCCATGAGGCAATGCCTCTCATGATTTTCATTTATATAATTCGAATATAACAAGGGTATTCCATTTAACAATTCCAATTATAATTACACCATTGAATAAATTCAAGGAGATAAAATCCATCATAAATAATCTATTCAAATTAAATCATGAAATTTAGTCAATCAAACCATTATAATTCCATTACAAAGATCAAGAGACACTTAGAAGGCTCTCTTATCATCTGGGACATTACCTACATGAGCAATTCCTTTTAAAGGTTAGGCTAAGTCATACACTTAAAAGGTGAATCAATCTCATTTAACATTTTTAGAAGGAGGGAAATTTATTTTATAACTTCAATAAAAACAATGTCTCAAACATTCCATATACCAAACAATTTCATCAATTCATCAGTAAACACCAATTCCAAAAGGCTAATAATTTTTTTAAAAACCAATCACTAATTTTCATTTTTGAATATTGTGCACCTCATTTAAGGGGTTTTGTTATAAAAAATGAAATTTTTCTTCAAATAATTCATTTACCATATTTACACATCCATTTAAAAATCATTCCTTGATTCATCAAAAGAAGAATTTAAAGTTTACTACAATATATGGTTAATAAATTCATCAGGGATCAAATGGAATTATAAAGGTTCCATTATAATTTAGATAAGAACATTCAGGGGTTAAATCCATTTATCATCTAATATGAATTGTTAGATGATATTTTAGGATTTTAGTTATTTAATTAAAAAGGGTAAAACATTTTGGCACACCCATGGGCATCCATATACAAAGTTCTCATCCTCTAAAATACCAAACATGAATCAAGAGAAGTATAACAGGGTGAAATGAAAAAATTTATATGAAGGAACCAATAACAAAGAAATTCACGACAAAGGATGGAGTTAGGAACAATGAAAACATTTATAAATTGAAAAAAAAAAATTGGGAATAAGTTGTATACCACCTACATCATACTTAGAATGACCTACTTGTCTATTATCAGGCTCTGATTTGGTCTAGTTTGAAAGAAATCTAAGAAATGGACCTTCACCCTGAAAATAGGGAAAATAAACTTGTACCTCAATAACACAATAAAGAAGATATGAAATGAAGAACAGTAAAAAAGGAAAAAATAGCTTACCATTGTGGGTCTGTAGAGATAGATGGTGATTGATTCTTATGATGTAAGGATATGTTATCATAAATACTAGATTTTTCTTGGAGGATAATACAAAGTCACCTAGAGAAGGTCTAATATGGGTGGAAGATAAGAAAAGAAGAGGAGGAAAGAAAATAAAACCCATTAATTTCATTTTGGTCATTTTACTCTTCAAAACTGGGTCATATAGTTTAGCCCAATCGTGCACCAACTGTACACCTCTTATTCCTTAAGAAACCACCTCTCACGGTTAGATCCACACGATTACACTAACCTTGAACCAACCATGGGATTAATAGTGATATGTTACTACCTAAGTGGAACTACCCATGATGGATAGGTGCAAGGTTTGGGTAAACCATTCATAATCCATGCGGCATGTTTCTGCTCCTTCGTTATAGATGCATGGTTTACTACTGAGGGGCTACATGGTTTTAGACAAATGGTTCACCCTATAGACACCCTCTAAAAAATGATTTCTAGACCTCGATGCTCCAGAAACTCGACGAGACACATAGAAACCCTCTCAGTTCTTTACTCAAGTGTTAAAACACCACTTTGATGTTTTCAAACTATCTGAATTACGTTCTGAATACTGGTTTTCAAAACTACTCTTCCAGAAAATTAAAAAGTTCAAATTCCTTTGGATTTTCATCTGGTTTTAAAAAATGGGTTGTTACATAAAATATGGAGACTATACCCTCATATCATAGTAAAAGCATCAGAAGAAGTAAGTAATCATCATACATGACACCACCAGATAAAATAAATAGGTGCTATCAACTAATTCATAACCCATGAAATAACATACCAATGTAACTTACATACAAGTAAGAATAAGTTTTGGTACATCAAGTCCCAAAACATAACAAATGGTAAAAACCAAAAGGTAAAAAAATCCCAAAAGTCTTGAGATCTATCTCATCTCATAGATATAAAATTTAATCCTTGGAATAAACTTAAGATTTATAAATAGGGTGCTTTCCCTTATCCCGGCCTGCATCCATGAAGTCAATTCGGGTACCAAATGGCAGCCCAAGCAGGGTGTGAGTAAAACCTAGTAGGCCACCATGAATGGTTACTAATGTAAATCCATTCAGATGTTTAAAACATAAAGGTGTGCAATATATATATATATATATATAAGTGTATTAGGATAAATAATAATAGATAGAAAAAATAAAAGGAACCAGGTCGAGCCTCTGATCTCAAGGGGAAAACTTGAACTGATACTACCTACTTTGTCCTACACTAGTCTATGAACATGGATGAGGTATTGTAGCCTATTTTGGTTTCAAGGTGCATCACTAAGGAAACAGCAATCATAAAACTCAGATGAATCCATGGGGAGTAATTTGGAATTCCCTTCCATTAATTCCCAAGATAAACCACTCGACAGGTTTGAACTCAAAGTAATTCCATTGATTTTTAGAAGCACGGTTCATTTGGAATCCAAGGTCTGCACCCAAGGCATTCTATAAAAATATAAAATGAGCTAGATATAAGTGGATCATCCCAATAATTCAAAAAGTATATCCTTCAATAATTCATTACATTAATCTATATCCATTAATAAGAATATACATTACTCAAATCTAAGGTGGAGCCACCCCATGGAATTTTTAATAATGAATCTATATAGAATCTACTTGATTTCCAAAGGAATTAGAAATACTAATGGAATCCTTGGATTTTCCATGGTATTACATGTAAATATAAATCATAAAAAATATAATGTGATCCAGCAAGTAATTTTATACTCTTATCTATATCCATGAATTTTAATCAATACATAAATCCACAATTCACATAATAAATAGTTTCATTTCACAATCAAAGTTCATTCATTGGGTCTAATGTCACAATTCCAATTAAACATTCTAATGTAATATAATTTAGGGGTCCTAGTGGTGATATTAGGTATCCCAATTTCCCAATAAATCAATATATCAATTAGGGTATGCCTAAACTACCCTTTTAGTACACTCATAAGCACAAAATAAGGCATAACCCACCTCTTTAATAAATTCGAAAAGGTTTTACCAACCCAACTAACTTTTCTAAAACCAAGGGAGATTGTAATATCATGATAATGAATTATAAAAAAATAGATTGATTTCAGGTCAATAAACTAAAAGGTTGGTGCAGCTTCACATGCCAATAATGCAATACTACGGTGGGACCTTGATGAAAATTCATGAGACCACCTACCTTTTGTTATATGGGTTCCACTTATTGATTACTATTATTTGATTCAAGATAAAACAAGAGAAATTTAGAAACTAGAAAAAATATATTAAAATATTTTCTTATTTAAAACATGATAAAAGAGGCATCAACTTAAAAAATAGTGAGATTGGAAGGTATTGAAGTGATATCCTTACCAAAAGTCTTCCAACTAGACAAATGGTGATGATAATGAAGGATGGATGAAGGAGTTCCACTCAAGCACAAAGAGTATAATATTAGAGCTTCAAACACAATACTAAAACACAAAATTAGTGTGAAATTCGTGTTAAAGAATAATTTTGGGTGAAGAGGTAAAAGACCTTTTTCCCCTTTGATACATGTATTTCATGCATATATTTTAGGGTGTTTTAATATAGTAATTTCTATAATTTAATTTATAATATTTCCAATTCTTGGACTATTTTACTTATTTTTTTATTTTTTGAAGGAAACAATGGATATATGAAATGGAAGAAAGAGAGATGAATTTAGAATCTAAAATACAATTCACACTACAATGCAAAGCATCGCGGCGTGACAATGAAATATTGAAGATAGAAGATGAAATCACATGAAGGTAAGTAGGATACCGAACCTAGAGGAAGAGTTATTATGTCATGTAAAAAGTATACAACAAGAGTTCATTGGGAGAGAACTAAGCACCACTCATTTAAATTCATGAATTGAATTCATGTTGGGAGAATCTGTTACACGATGTGTAAACTATTCATGTCATGTAATCTTTGGGAAATAATTATATTTTCATAAGTTGTCTCTACCTCATATTACATGATGTGTAAAATATACAAATCATGAACCAATTTTCAAAATCAATATATGAATGATTCAAATGCGTGATATTTTATCGTATTTATGGATTTAAGGCCATGGAATTAAACATTTACATAGATACTAATTAAAATATCATTTATGACCTGAACATTTAACTAGGGATCAATTTAGGCCTATAAATAAAGTCTTGAGCTGATGTCAAACAAAGATATCCAAAGATAAAAGTCTAGGGTGATAATTTGTGTTGCTATAGGATCCTCCACCACTTTCTCTCTAGTTTTTATTATGATTTCTTTTTATTTCAACCTTACCTCTTACTCTCTCATCACTAGGATGAGGGGTTAAACCCACCTTGTTCTAGGGTTATATATCAAACAGGTTAAAGTGTCTTTGGATTGTATTATTTTTATTTTATTTAAGTATTTGGGTTTTCACAGTTTTAATTTAATTTTCAATCCCTTTTTCATTTTCATGATCATTGAATTGAACTTGGAAGCAGTTAGTAAATTTTACAAGTAATTACCCTAATTGAGGCATGACCGTTTTCAAGTTTAGGGTAATAAATTTTAAATATTGTATCAAGAAAAACTTGATTCAGAAAAACCCTAAATTACCAAACCAAGGGAAATAAGGGATTGTCGCGTTTGAGGAGGGGATTGCAGGATAATTGGATCCACCTCATCTTGACTCTGACACCAACACTAAAAAAATCATTTAATTTCTAAAATCCAATTATATCTGAACCCTAAAACTAAAAAACCATGACATTCCTTTCAAATGTGATTCCAAAACAACTAATCTATTTTATTTTCATCTTTTTATTTTTTTCAAATCGGTAAAACCCATCATTTATTCAATATTTCTTCAATTTTAATAAATCAATTAATTTTAAAAAATAATTAAAATAATTCAATATCTCTATGGGTTTGACCTCAACTTACTACATACTACTTTTTAATTAATTAAGTAGAATAGTTTGGGTTTTTATAAATTTTTTATTTTGATTGGAACCATAGGGAAATAATGAAATCCTTTTGGCCCATCACCCCACTTTAATAAAAAGTCATCCAGAACCCACTGGCTAGTCGATGGGTATTCTAGTGGATATACATCCTATTGGAAGTGCACTGGATAACTAATAAACTCATACTAGCTATCTGGTGGCACTGCAATCTTTGGACTGCATGCTTGATCCTCCTCTCGCTCTTCCCAAACATCCCTTTTAACCCATAAAACTTCCTTGGTCACTCCTAACAAGACAAAACAAGGGTTCTTGATAGAAATTAAATGATACATATTTTAAAACAAGAGAAGGGTATTATTACCACCCCACCTCAAGATAGCTCATCCAAGCACTAAAACTTAAACCCCTACTCAACCTAATTGAAGAAAAGTCCTGGACATTGGGACCATATATCTAATTCTCACTCCCACATTTCCTACTAAACACACCCATATTTCCAAAGCATGCACACCATGGTAACATATTTTATGTGAATTTTATTCTTACTATGTTCCATGATATGAACCTGATGTTCCTCAAAATATTCATCAGTCTTAAGGTTGATATCATTAGCATCAAGAGTATGAGATGGATTGATATTATACCATAAAAGATGAGATATATAGAATACATCATGTAAGTAATTGAATCTCTATAGAATATCTAGTCAGTATTACATCATGCCAACTCTCTACATAACCTCAAATGACCCCATGTTCTTAGGAACCAACTTAACCTACCTCCGTATACAATGGTGTCTCAACCTGGGTGAAAAACACAAAAACACCCAATCTATTATCTCAAACTCTTAGAGTCAAAGATCCTAGTCATCTACATATTATTTCTTCATACTCTTCACAGAATTCTTCCTCTTTTAGATCAACTAGGCCTTCTCTTTTATCTCATGAATAAGACCCAGTCCAACCATCATCGCCTCACTTGCATCTAGACGTCACAAAGGTGGATGGCATGGTCTCCCATATAAGTCCTTATAAGGAACCATCTAAATCATGTCCTATTAACTATTTATATAATATAATTCCAAAATAACCATATGGTTCTCCTAAAAACTTCCAAAATCAAGGGCATATCCCCTCAACATGTCATCCAACACATTAATGGTCTGCTCATTCTGCCAATCAGTCTGTGGGTGGTATGTTTTACTCAAAATCACCAAAGTTCCCAATACTTTCTACATCACCTAAAATAACCAATATGTAAACCAAGAATCGATATTAGAAACTATTATCTAATGGATTATTTGAATTATAATGATCTCTCATACATATAACCTTCCAAGTTCATCCATTGTAGAGGTCTCTTGGATTGGAATGAAATGGGTGGCCTTAATCAGTTGATCAATGATGACCCATATTGCCTATTTCTCTCTTGGTATATTTATAAAACCTATAAAAAATCTATGGTGACATCATCCCATTTACACTCTAGAATGGGAAAAGATTATATGAGATGATAGGGCTCTAATTCTTGGAATTCACCTACTAATAGGTGGAGCACAATGTAATAAACCATAATATATCCTTCTTAATTATTGTTCACCAATACCAATAATGAAGATCATGATACAACTTTATTGATATTTATCATACTACCCACTCGGAAGTATGAGACTCCCTCATAAAATCTTCTCACAAGTTGGCAGGAACTAAAACATGCCTATGAACATGGATGATCTCATCCTAATCTATAGACCAAGGTGGTGGTGTCTTTCCACCATAAAATGTATCCCTGAGGGTGAGAAATTCTGAATCTAAAATCTACCTTCACTTGATTTGATATAGAAGAAAAGAAACCACAGATAAAGATGTCATACTTCTCAATCCTGGTCCTCCTAAACATCTCAATAAATTTCAGTAAAAAATTACATCAACAACCACTAGCTAGATGACTCCTGAAAAACCTGAGGCAATATCTTGTAGCATAGATCATTATAAACTATATTTTCCTTACCTAGTGTATCATCCATTTTGAAGTCAAAATATTGGAGGTACTTGAACCACCTTCACTATCAAAGGTTGATGTCCCTCTTAATAAAAATGTACCTCAAACTCTTATAGTTTTTATAGATTATAAAACTTTCTCCCAAGTGAAAGTGTGGAAAGTACTTCAATTCATGCACTATAGTTGAAAAATAAAGATTATGAATAGGGTAATTCCATTTGTGTTACCTCAACTGTCAACGTCCATGTGCCATGACTCAATCCCCCTATATCAGAACTACACCTAGACCAATATTGGACACATCATAGTATACAATATAATCCCTTCTGGGATCTAAAAAAATTATGATTATTGTAGAGGTAAACCTACCCTTCAAGTCCTATATAGAATTCTTGTGTACTTCTGACCAAACAAACATTTCCCACTTCTTGGCCAATCCTATTAGAGACATCTAAAATTGTGAAAAGTCGTGTATAAAGCATCGATAATAGCTTACCTAGCCTATAAAACTAAAAAAATAAAAAACATTCATAGGATACACATAAGAAACCATACTCATCACTTTCTTGGAGTCGACATATATGCTTGCTTCTGATATGATATGCTTCAAGAAGTATTCTTATTAATCCAAAAATAACACTTCAAGATCTTTTCATAAATTTGGTTCTACTATAGTGTGCCCAAAATTATATTCAAGTTTTGTTAATTATCCTCCTTCATCTGAGAATAATTGAGTATATCAACCTCATTAACCACCAAAAAATAATCCAGGTAATGATGGAATGCACTATTTAGCAAGGACATAAACACTACTGAAGCATTCATCAGGCCAAACGGTATCACTAGATACTCATAGAGGTCATGAA
Source organism: Viscum album (assembly GCA_963277665.1). Classification (NCBI taxonomy): domain Eukaryota; kingdom Viridiplantae; phylum Streptophyta; class Magnoliopsida; order Santalales; family Viscaceae; genus Viscum; species Viscum album. The sequence goes on from OY728164.1 coordinate 199,077,812, forward strand.
TACTTTGGAATGTTATATGTGGTATATCATAGGGTCTCACCATCACCTAATATTATTATAATCTCAATTAAATTTTATAGAGTATCTGATAACCCTTAAGATGGTCAAAGAGATTGTCAATATGTGATAGTGGATATCATTTCTTGATAGTCACTTGATTCAACTATAGATAATCCACACACAATCATAAGGTTTATTCAACCTTCTTGTAAAAGAGGAATATAGGGCCCTGATGGGATATAATATGGTGAATAAACTCCTTGGTCACTAATTCCTCTATTTTATTCCTCATCCTATATAGATGTATCATATCCATCCAATAAGGCATAATATAAATGGGATCAATGCCCAGTGTGAGCTCGATGGTGAACTCCACCTCCCTCTTGGGTGGTAATCTTGAGAATTCATATAAAAATATATATACATACTATTATAACATAGGATCTTAAACTATTTCATTTTCCCCTCTATCATTCAATATTAGGCTAACAAAATGGGCTTAAACCCCACTGACATTTGGCTAACCAAAATCTATTTGACTAGCCTGTAAGTCACATTCTCTCTTGGAAACATAACAGATGCCTTCAGGTAATAATAAGGACAACCATCAATGATATAAGTATATATGATCTCAAATGGGAACCAACCACTCCATCCCTGTAATTATTTCAAACCCATTCATATCAATCACGAATAGTCCCATAATAATTGGTAACCCCAAATCTCAAGATCACACTCCCTGAAGAATCAGAATCACTTAATAAAGATACCCAATGGGGTTTTCATATACATCACCCCATATACATACTCAAAATTTAAATCCAAACCTTCCATGAACTGAGTGTACATGAAATAGTGTGAGGACCCTAAATCAAAAATAGAATAATCTAAAGTTGAAGCCACTAGAATCATACCTCTCAAGGTGTAAGGTCTAGTTTCCTGACCCAAAAGAGTAATTTGTACTATATGTACCTTCCCTAAACTTCATCACTTCATACAAGCCTAACATTCTATTGATTTACTACTCTGATGGTGAAACTAACTCTAAATTAACACACCCCTACCACCACTTCTTCTAGCATGACCAGTTGAATTCTAACTACCTGAATTCCATAGAGTAGTGAATCCTACACCAAATCCCTAAATTGGATCAGAGGATATATCATTGGGTGCCTGTGAAATACTTTAAAACATTTAGATATTTCCCATATTCATGCATGATCGACACTCAACTGGAGACCTAAAACAATTCCAATGATACTGACCTACCCTACTGCACTGGTGACAGATGATCATGTTACCTCTCGGACTGTCTGACCCCCTTATCTTCTAAGAACCATAAAGCGGTGCTTATTGACAACTAGTTGATCCATTTACCACTAGGGTTTCATTCCCTAGTCCATGAGCCTCTCTTAAATTCTCCATATAAATAAAGTCTTGATTCACCATCTTAGAGAATGTGGTCAGACAAAAAACATTAACCTTATCCTTTATCTCCTACCAAAGATCATCCTTGAAGTTTCTTACCCTAGCAGACTCATCACTATCCATATATGGAGTGAACCTCTACAACTTAGTAAATTGATTAGCATGACCTATAATAGATAATCACCCCTACTTCAGGTTCATGAACTCTCTATCCTGATAAAACATAGGGTCTCAAGAAATAAATGGTTGAAGAATCTAGTCTGGAAATACTTATAGACCATACTCATGCGATAATCGTATTGGGTCATAACAACCCACAATTTCTTAGCTTGTCCATGAATCTTATAAGTGGAAATATTTAATCTCTTATCAAATGGTGTCTCTATATGATCTAAGATCATGTGAATCACCTCAATACACGTCTCATCTACCTAGGGGACACCCTCTCTATAGAAATTAGGCATACTTTATAGTTGAAAATCTCAGGTTATCTTTGAAATCATCTATGGAGATTGAGGTTCATCTACCTCTATAAACATCACCACTCAAAGAAGGACCTCCATAATATGACCATCCATACCCAAAACATATGCAGTAAATGGATCAGGCCTCTTCACCTCAAGGTAATACTCATTGGTTTTCTCCTAGAACCCATTCATTGGTTAACAAGGAGGTATTTATCTACAATAGTCATGAAAAAAATCTTATTATGATACCAACACAATTATTTTATCATAAATAAGGAAAGAAATAATAATCATGGATCCTAAAATCACAACTCATGTGCTCTCACTATCCTAAACTACCCATTCTAGTGTCAAGTAACATGATTCAAGAAGTCTAATGTCACCAAGCTTAGTTAAATAAGATTCCATTCTTAAGATATGAGAGAACATTCCTATCACAACCTCCTCCCTATAAATATATTGCAATGAAGGGAGAGAGATAATAACCCCCAAGTCCCACTTCCATTAGGCCCCAGGTTGGAAACTAGCACTGAGGGTATAAAAATCTCACATATAGAAGACATTACCCTCAATAATAATGTAGAATCATGAGATAAGATGAATCATCCACAATAAAATCCATGAAATAATAAAAAATAAATCCAAACTATCCCATAATGAATGTATAAATAAAATTGGTACATATAAAATTCTCCAAGGTAAATACCAAAAAATAAATCTAAAGCTGTGACAAAACAATTTTCCAAATTTCTAAGCTAGTAATGTCCATAATGGTCCAAAAAGTCATATAAACCTGAAAATAATTTTATATACGTAGGGTGAGAATATAGGTTTACTCAGTAGTAAAACCAAAGTCTCTCATGAACATGTGAAAAGAGCATACTAATTCACCTATGAAAAAAATAGTAGAACCAAACTGTAAGAACTCGGGCCTTCTTTTCAGGTATGTTTTTCCTTTCTTGTCGTTTTTGGGAAAAAGGAGGAGAATCTGGAAATTTTCGAAGTACATGCCATGTACTGTATGAGTACACACCGTGTACTTTGATGTCGCTCGAGGCAGTGTGCTGGCCGTGTCATGGCCACACACATGACCATGTAGGGGTGATGTGGAGTCCGCTTAATGTGGAGTACAAAAAATCTTAGTACACACCGTGTACTCTAAAATTACACACTGTGTACTTTCTTTTTTTTGTTAAACGGACTGGGGTTGCATCTTAACCCCAAAAATGTCTTCTTCTCCAGCTTCTTCGACCAAGAGCGAGGGTACGGCTGAGGATCTTCTCCAAGCCACCGATCTGTCACCGGTTATCCAAATCGAACGTCGTTGGTTGCAATAGAATCATAGCATTGATTTCTTGGTTATCCTTTGGCCACATTTTATGATTCTTTCTCTTATGAGAGTTTTCTGAGGTTGAACGTTTTAGATGTTTTTTGTAGATCTACTCTGTTCTGGGATGATTCACAGGACGAGGTTCATGTATATTGATCTCCTAGGACCGAGGTAGGTGTTTTGTTTCCCTACATTGAATGTCTTTGAGTTTTTGTGCAAAAGTGTGGGATTACCATGTTCAGGTATCCCGGGTTAGGGTTTTGATCTTGTTTTATTATCTGCCTTAGATTTCTTGTGTGCTAGAGGATATTAGATGAATAATTATTTCTTGTTAGCATGTTTGAGGATCACCCCATGGGTGTTCTCCCTTGTTTTGGCTGTTTATCACCGTTTGGATTAGGTTACCCATGAGGCAGTCCTTGTTGCATTGATTGACTACCTTGATATAATTGATTGCATGTGTTGCCTACTATTTATATGATTTTGATTCATTGTAGCTATTAGCCAAGTATTTGTTGAACTTACTTAGGGCTGTTGATAGTCGATTACATACGACTAGACTGATTAGGGCTGTGTGAACCCGGTGTAGTAGACTAAAGAGGGAATTGACAATTAAGGGAATCCCTAGAGAGTCTGTTATAAATTAGTATTGTTCGTATGACCTATGGGAATTGGAATTTTTGCTTCCTCGGAGTGTCCTTAGTGACTTATCAAGACTAAAGGGTGAATTATATGTAAGTTCTTCATCAGAGAGTCTATAGCTATCATTACCAGACCACAGGGGAATTGATGGTGAGAGCTTCCCAGAGTGTATATGCCTTGTATGATTACTTGACCAGAGGGATATTCCAATATAATCCACCCAGAGAGTTAGTGTAAATTTTTTTTGGTTGGTTGTGACGAGTCCACCAAGCCAAAGAAAAAGCTTGGGTTTTGTACTGCTTGTTGTTTTAGGTAGTCTGATGAGATACCTATTGTGTTACATGCTATGGATTAGGAATATAGAGCTGATGTTAGGTTCCTTGGTTGATAATAAAATGATTGAATTAAATTAATAAATGAATGTGAATGTATATTTGTAGTATTTTTTACTTTGGTGTATTCCTTTTTCTCAGATGCATTTATTTCCATTACTTTTTCTATATTGCTCACAGATAGTAGGGCACAGATCTTGTGGTGATTACCTACTGGGATTAGTCTCACACCCTATTTGGGTCCTGCTTTTCAGACCAAACAGGTTATATGGTTGCAGGTGTGGATAGGTATTGTGCCCCTTCTACTACTGGTACATGATTTCTAGTTGGAGCTAGAGAGCACAGGACCAAGATTAGGCTTGCGATGCTTCTAGAGTTGCTGTTTAATTTTAGTATATTGTTCTCAGTTTTATTTCAGTATGTTGTTGTGTTTGCTGCTTTCCTTATATACTTGTACCTACTGTATCATTATCATCATTATTATATGTTCATTTCTTCTGCTATTTAGTTTCAGTTATTGTATGTTGTTTACTGTTTCTGCTATTGACTGTTATATTCCTTTCCCTTGTATACCTTACCAAATGAGGGAATAGTTTCCTCAATGACTCACCAAGGCCCTCGCTTCTAGTCGGTAGCCTCTGGCATTTGGGAAAATTCACTTGAGGTCATGTGGTGAACTGGGTACGGGGCACCAGTTGAGTGGCTCCAGATTCGGGTCGTTACCAAGTGGTATCAGAGTGGGTTCTTTTCTTTTATATTGACTTACTATTTAGTGACATTAGACAGGGATAGGATGGAATAGGTAAATGGTAAAAAGTTTTGTCTGGGTGTTCTAGAACCCGTGTACAGGGAAAAAGCTAGGTTACCTCGAATATTTCAATTTTCGAGTTTTGAAAATGTTACAGTTTAATTGATTTCACCTTTGGGTGGTGCACTTGTTTTTTGATGTTACTATTTATGTGATTATGGTTCTATTTTGTTGCAACCCAATTAGATGAGGGTATTCCATCTCATTCATCATATAGGCACTTGTTATAAAATCACATGTCATGCATTTTCCATGCCATCTAGATTGCATTATAAATTGCATGATGTTGTGATAGAATTTGTGATAGACTATGCATGTTGTTGTGATAACTGCTATGATAAAATTCCTGCTATGTTGATAGGGTATCGTTTTTTTAGAGATTATTTATCATGGATTCCAAACTTTGGTCTTAGTGGTGTTATGGGCCTTGAGGATCAGAATTTGGTGGATCATAAGTTTTCTGCACTAGTTTCTTGTAATATGCATTGTTATGATGCCAAGCTTTTATTCGTAGGGAGTATGAGCCCCCACGGATCGGAATTTGGCACCTTAACGCTTGTTTTTCTTTGTTTTCTGGGCTCTAGTATAGTTTTGAGGCAACTGTCTGGAAAAACCCAGAATACACAGCGTATACTTTATTCATACACACCGTGTAGTTTTTAGCCATGTCACTGACTGCGTGGGCAAGGACATGGGGTTGTGAAAGTTCCTGTAAGAACATGCCATGTAATAGTTTACATGTCATGTAGTATGACTTGGGTATCCGGTCGTGTCACAAATAACACGGTCCAGGGATTTCCTTCAAGTACATGTCGTGTCTGTCTGGAACACGCCATGTAGGGTCGGCCGTGTGTTAGGCCGTGTCATTAACAACACGGAACAGGTAAGGCATGTCAAGTACATGTTGTGTCTTCCTTGAACACGCTGTGTAGTTTTCTGGTGGGACAGTCTATGTTCCCAGCCATGTAGGAGTAACCGGGCATAAAGAAAAAGGGGTAGTACACACCATGTAGTTTGAGAACACATCGTGTAGCTGGGTGGTTTACACGGTCATGTATGGCCAAGGTACATGACCTGGGTAAAGTTTTAGGAAACAGGCCGTGTGGTGGTACTACATGCCATGTAGTCTTGTTTTTCCCAAGTTTTAGAGTTTTTTTCTCCTGTTCTATTTTACTCTCTTAATTTGAAACTGTGTTCATCTTCAATGAATGTTTGATTTTGACCTATCAGAGCTATGGCACCAAGACGTCCTCCTATTGCACATCAGGAACCAGTCAGTGACTGTACGCCTAATACAGCAGATCAGGGACTACCATTAGTTCTGCCTATCGTTCTATACATGGAATCTGCAGTGATTCCAGACACTGGTGAAGACGCTCAGTTTAGAGAGGGTTTCATGAGATTCATGTAGACCTTCCAGGGATCTCAGCACCCTGCCCTGTTTATGGAAGAGATGATGCGGGTTTTTCAGCAGCAGCATCCTCCCACGTTTACAGGGGATGGAGGACCTCAGGCTGTTGAGCCATGGCTAGAAGCCATTCTATCCATCTTCAAGCACCTGGAGACACCTCAGGAGAGTAGAGTGAATCTCGTGACTTATATGCTGTGAGATTCCACCATGAGATGGTGGGATGTGGTTTCGCAGGCAGGGCGCCAACATGCTATGGCTTGGGATGAGTTTCAGCGTACGTTCTATGACTACTTCTACCCGGTGATGCTGAGGGCTGACAGAGCCAGAGAATTCATGAACCTGCAGTAGGGTACTCTCAAAGTTATGGAGTATTCCTCTCACTTCATAGAGTTAATGAATTTCACTCCCGTTCTGGGGAATAAAGAGCTGTTTCTAGCAAGGAAGTTTGAGGAAGGCCTCAGACAGGACATCAGTTCACTGGTGAACATCTTTCAGTTGACTTATATTACTCTGATAGTCAACTAGGCGCTTATAATGGAGAGAAATTTGAGGGATAAAAGAGCTGTGGACCAGGGTGGTTCAACATCTAGATCTGATTCGTTTCAGATAGACAGAAGGAAGCGCCACCGAGAGTCTACATGAGGTGACCCGAGGAAGCGAGGTATTCCTTTTTGTAGACAGGATCTTCCCTTTGGAAACCAAGTGGTGTGCTATCAGTGTGGAATAAATGGTCATAAGAAGCCTCAGTTCCCGTGAGACCTAGTGGAGTGCCGATCTTGCGGCAAGATGGGTCATCTGCAACATTTCTGTAAGGTTCTCCTTCAAGCGTCTAGTGAAGGAGGATCAGTTTCGACTCCGCGTACAAGAGCAGGATTACCAGTTCCAAAGAAAACTGGGGGATGGAGTTCTTTAGGTCGTTCAGGCCAGGGTAGAGGCCGTGGATGCAGTGGTCAGGCTCAGGGAGGGTCAGCTCAGGGATCTCAGGCTGTTACACAAGGCCGCGGTGCAGGCCAGACTTTTGCGGTAGAGAAGATTCATCAGGAGCAGGATCCTGGAACTTCTACTATTCGAGGTACGATTTTAGTAGCCTCATTTTTATCCTTTACACTTTTCTATATAGGAGATTATCATAGATTTATTTCTATGCATACTATGGAAAGCCTTATACTTACTATTTATACTTATGAGGATATGATGATGCTAGACACTCCCTTGGGAATTAGAACTGCTAGCGTGCGTCAGTGCTTAGAATTCCCCCTTGAGGTTAGTGGGTGTCATTTTTCATGGAGTCTCTATGTTTTGGAGATGACAGGCTATGATGTCATTCTCAGGATGGACTGGTTAGTTCCCTTCCAGGCCTTTGTCGATTGCTATCACTGTAGGGTGAGTTTCACATCACCAGAGGGTGGATCTTTTCTTCACAAGGGTGAATGGATTGTCCAGGCGAGCAGAGTTGAACCAGAGCATCATGGGTTGGGTGGTGTTATGGCTCAAATTTCTAACTTATATCTGGATGACCAGAAGACTTCACAATTAGTTTTTCCTCCTGTGGTTGATCGCTTTCCATATTTCTTTCCAAAAGACTTTTCAGGTTTGCCTCTGGAGCGAGAGGTAGACTTCCTTATTTAGCTTGTGCCAGAAGCGGCACCGGTGTCCATTCCTCCCTATAGGATGGCTAAACCTGAGTTACAGGAGCTCAATAAGTAGTTGGAGGAGCTGTAGGTAAAGGGTTTTATTCGACCCAGTACCTCACCTTGGGGTTCACCTATCCTGTTTTCAAAGAAGGAAGACGACACCCTTAGGCTTTGTGTGGATTATCAGAAGCTAAACCAGTTGAAGTTAAAGAACCGATATCCATCTCCATGGATAAATGATCTATTTGATCAGTTTCGATGAGCCAGAGTGTTCTCAAAGATCGACTTGAGATCTGGATATCATCAGTTGCGTGTCAGGACATCTGATATACATCTTACAGCCTTTCCGAGAAGGTATGGTCTATATGAGTATTTGGTTATGTCGTTCGGTCTCACGAACATGCCAGTAGTTTTCATGGAACTGATGAATAGTGTTTTCCATCCTTACTTGGATTCCTTCGTGGTGGTTTTCGTGGAGGATATCTTAGTGTACTTTCATACTTGACACGATCAGGCTACCCATCTTGAGATTGTTTTGAGTACAATGAGGGAGCATCAATTATATGCTAAGATATCAAAATTCCACTTTTGGATGGATAAGATTCACTTACTAGGTCATGTAATCTCAGAGACAAGGGTATCAGTAGACCCAGAGAAGGTGAGAGTAGTAGTCACCTGGGAGAAGCCAAGGAATATCTTTGAGGTATGAAGCTTCTTAGGACTAGCCGGTTACTACAGGCAGTTTATATAGTACTTCTCGCACTTATCAGCGTCGTTGATGGGCTTGACTAAGAAGGGGGTGAAGTATGTTTGGTCAGAAGCCTACGATTCAGCCTTTCAGGAGATGAAGGGGAGACTGACTTCAGCACCGATTCTAGTTTTCCCAGAGTCGGGAAAGAGTCATACAGTTTTCTATGATGCATCTGGCATCGGCCTTGGAGCAGTGCTTATACAGGAGGATCGTGTTATTGCATATAGATCTCAGCATTTGAATCCACATGATAGGAACTATCCTATGCACAACCTGGAGTTGGATGCAGTTTTTCAGGCTTTGCGTTGTTGGATACATTATCTTCTGGGAGGGAATTTTTTGGTATATACTGAACACAAGAGCCTCAAGTATATCTTCACATAGCGTGACTTGAATCTGAGACAGGGGAGGTGGGTTGAGTACCTACAGTATTTCGATTTCGAGCTTGCTTATATTCCTGGGAAAGGCAATGTTGTAGCAAACGCACTGAGCAGGAGGACACAGATATAGGCAGTTTAGGAGGCCAGCAGCGAGTGACAGTTTATGGATCTGTTCTCTAAAATTTATTTGGAAGTGCACGATAGATAGGGTCAGACTTTTATTTCTTCTATAACTGTTACCTCTACCCTTCTTGACCGAGTTCGAATGAGATAGCTATTAGATTCTGAAGGCCTGGTCCTACAAGAAAGCGTGTTAGGAGAGGACCCTCTTCCTGGATGGACCGTAGGCGAGGGTGAGATCTTGTGTTTCTAGGGATGCATATGGGTGCCCGAAGATATACATGAGGAGCTGATGTGAGACTTTAATTCCTTAGTTTGGGCAGTTCATCCTTGCATCACCAAGATATATCGTGATCTACACCGCCAGTATTGGTGTCCAGGTATGAAAAGAGATGTTTCTAGTTTTGTTATGAGGTGTTCCACCTATCAGCAGGTGAATGCGAAGCACCAGCGACCAGCAGGGCTTTTACAGCAGGTAACCATTCCTGATTGGAAGTGGAATGATGTCGCAATGGACTTCATGATAGGGTTACCGAGATCACCTCGAGGGAATGACGTGGTATGGGTTGTCATTGACAGGCTCATGAAGGTTGCTCACTTCTTGCCGATTAAGGAGACCTTCGGTATTGATGAGCTTGGACAGTTATACATCTGTGAGATTGTATGCTTGCATGGGGTTCTGAGTACTATTATTTAATATAGGGACACCCGCTTTACATTGCATTTATGGAAAGGGCTACGGAGGGATTTGTGAACATAGGTACTTATGAGTATAGCTTACCATCCCCAGACAAATGGCCAGTCAGAGCGCACGATTCAGGTGCTTGAGGACATGCTACGAGCATGCGTCCTCGATTTTAGAGGTTCTTGGGAGAGACATATACCTCTAGTGGATTTTTCCTACAATAATAGTTTTCAAACAACTATTCAAATGGCGCCTTACGAGGATTTGTATGGTAGACCATGCCGATCACCCTTGTGTTGGCTGGAGGCAGGAGGGGCAGCTTTGCTGGGACCTCGTCTTGTTCAGGAGACCACAGAACAAGTGGAGTTGATTAGGAAGAGGACGACTACTGCACAGTCTCAACAGAAATCTTATGTTGATCAGTGGAGACGACCTTTAGAGTTCAAGGTATGAGATTAGGTTTTCCTACATGTTACCCAGAGGTTGGGACACAAGAGTATTAGGAGATAGGGAAAGCTTTCACCGAGATACGTCAGGTCGTTTGAGGTTCTGGAGAGAGTCGGGCTGGTTGCTTATAGGCTGCAGTTACATCAAAGGTATCAGGCTATGCACGACATCTTCCATCTTTCTCATCTTCAACGCTATTTCTCAGATCTGTCTCATGTTTTTCAACTGAAGAAGGTTAATCTGGAGCAGGATGCATCGTTCTAGGAGCATCCTATTAGGATTTTTGATCTTAGTGCAAAGGTACTATGTGGTCGGTCTATTCCTCTGGTACAGGTTCTATGGCAGCACGACCGTGTACAGGACGAGACTTGGGAGAGGGAGGCCGATATATGATCACAGTAGCCGGAGTTGTTTGGGGTTTCTTCTTCTGCACCACGCTAGGGAAATTTAGGGATGAATTTCTTTAAGGGGGGAAGTTTGTAAGAACCCGAGCTTTCTTTTCAAGTATGTTTTTCCTTTCTGGTCGTTTTTGGGGAAAAATAGGAGAATCTGGAAATTTTCAAAGTATACGTTGTGTACTGTATGAGTACACGCCATGTACTTTGATGCCGCTCGAGGCCATGTGTTGGTCGTGTCATGGCCACACACATGACCATGTAGGGGTGATGTGGAGGCCGCTTAATGTGGAGTATGGAAAAGATTAGTATACATCGTGTACTCTAAAAGTACACATTGTGTACTTTCATTTTTTCATTAAACGGACCAGGGTCTCGTCTTAACCCCAAAAACATCTTCTTCTCCATCTTCTTCAACTGAGAGTGAGGGTACGGATTAAGATCTTCTCCAAGACACCGATCAATCACCAGTTATCTGAATCGAACGTCGTCGGTTGTAATAAAATTGCAGCATTGAGTTCATGGTTCTCCTTTGTCCACGTTTGATGATTATTTCTCTTATGAGAGTTATCTAAGGTTGAATGTTTTATACGTTTTTGTAGATATACTCCGTTCTAGGCCGATTCATCGGCCAAGGTTCAAGTATATCGATATCCTAGGATCAAGGTAGCTGGTTTGTTTCCCTACGTTGAATTTCTTTGAGTTTTTGTGCAAAAGTGCGGGATTCCCATGTTCGGGTATGCCGGGTTTGGGTTTTGATTCTGTTTTATTATCTGCCTTAGATTTCTTGTGTGCTAGAGGCTGTTATATGAATAATGATTGCTTGTTATCATGGTTGAGGATCACCCCATGGGTGTTCTCCCTTGTTTTGGCTGTTTATCTCCATTTGGATTAGTTTTCTCGTGAGGCAAACCTTGTTGCATTGATTATCTACCTTGATATAATTGATTGTATGTGTTGCATACTATTTATATTCTTTATATGCATTGTAGTTGTTATCCAATTAGTTGTTGAACTTACTTAGGGATTCTGATAGTTGATTACACATGACTAGATTGCTCAGGGTTGTGTGAACCTGGTGCAGTAGACTAAAGAGGGAATTGAAGATTAAGGGCTTCCCTAGAGAGTTTGTTATAAATTAGTATTGTTCGCATGACCTATAGGAATTGTACTTTGTGCTTCCTCAGAGTATCATTAGTTACGTATCGAGACTAAAGTGGGAATTAGAATTAATTTCTTCCTCAGAGAGTCTATAGCTATCGTTACCAGACCATAGGGGAATTGACCATGAGAGCTTCCCAGAGTGTTTGTGCCTTGTATGATTACTTGACTAGAGGGGTCTGCCAGTATGATCTACCTAGATAGTCAGTGTGAATTTTGTTTGGTTGGTTGTGGCGAGTCCACCAAGCCAAAGAACAAGCTTGGGTTTTGTACTGCTTGTTGTTTTAGGTAGTCTGTTGAGATACCTGTTGTGTTACTTGCTATGGCTTGGGAATATAGAGATGATGCTAGGTTCCTTGGTTGATAATAAAATGATTGAATTAAATTAATAAATGAATGTGAATGGAGATTTGTAAGATTTTTTACTTTAGTGTATTCCTTTTTCTATGCTGCATTTATTTCCATTACTTTTTCTATATTGCTCACTGACAGTAGGGAACAGATCTTGTGGTGATTGCCTACTGGGATTAGTCTCACACCCTATTTGGGTCCTGCTTTTTGGCCCAAATAGTTTATATGGTTGTAGATGTGGATAGGGATTATGACCCTCCTACTTCAGTTACATGATTTCTAGTTGGAGCTGGAGAGCACAAGACCGAGCTTAGGCTTGTGATGCTGCTGGAGTTGCTGTTTACTTTTAGTACATTATTCTCAATTGTATTTTAGCACATTGTTGTGTTTGCTTATTTCCTTAGATACTTGTACCTACTGAATCACTATCATCATTATTATATGTTCATTTCTTCCATTGTTTAGTTTTAGTTATTTTATGTTGTTTATAGTTTTTGATATTGACTGTTATATTCCTTTCCCTTGTATACCTTACCAAATGAGGGCATAGTTTCCCCAATGACTCACCAAGGCCCTCGCTGCTAGTCGGTAGCCTCTAGCATTTGGGGAAACACGCTTGAGGTCATGTGGTGAACCAGGTATGGGGCACCAGTTGAGTGGCTCCGAATTCAGTTCGTTACACAAACAACGCCTATAAAGGCATACTAACCAAAAACCCAACTTTACTAAGGCTTTCTCACTAAATAACTCATCCAAGTGTAATAATATAAAATGAATCATATCAATGATAGGGTACCCTACACCACTTTCCCACTAATTTTATGCTCTCACACCCCAACGACGTATGTCCTAGTGTTCCCACCTCTTTCGAATAATGTCACATTACATAAAATCCCACCCACACACACCTTGTTCATCACATCATATCACATCTCATAACCAGTGTAGTAGGGTATCATGAACATGAAGTACATCATCATCGTTCCCTCCTCCTACCATGAATGACCCCCACCATAAGCCATCTCATCACATCTCAACCAAAGAAACATGGTCTATCACATACAATCACATCACATGTATGCAATGATACCTTTGATTTTTGGACATCACATCCCATGAATATCACCAACACCTAGAAGAAGGAGCAAGGAAGAGTGGGTATCTAGCCACCCATCATCCCACCAAGATGTTGGAAAAAACACCCCAAAATAATTTTTCCCCAATAGATGGTTCTTGACATGGGTGGAGTGTGTGCAGAAACCACAAATAATATACAATGTATATACATATATATTTTCATAACACAATCTTCATCCTATGGGTTCACAACCAAGGCATAAAAAATCAAATAACTTTCCCTCACTTTTTTTCTTCATCTAAATGAATAAAAACCCCAAAACAAGCCATGAGCCACAAACCATTTTCAATTAAATCTAATTTCTATATTATCAATTATCAACTGATTTTAATTAAAATAGTTAGATTATTTCATATTAGAGCCCTTATTTCTTATATAAACATTAAATTTTAAACAAAGTGGCCCTTCATCAAATCATTCATTTAAACATGCCCATTTTATATCATTAACATGCAATTAATTCAATTAATACTCAGGAAAATAGTGTAACAAACCACCATCACAGCCCTACTACACAATCGCACCACAACCACCATTGCAGCCCCGCTGCATAACCACACCACCACCGCCATCGCAGCCCCACTATATATTACATCCACTTCCCCTACACCTGTCATAATAAAACCTCCTCATGTACATCACATCATCACATCCAAGCAACAAAAAACAACTGTATCCAAAAAAACATCACAACACATGCTATAGAATTTTCCAAATTTGGTATATGGGATTTCATTCAATTCCACTTCATTATTTAAGGGAATTATCACAAAATCCATATATCTTGGTGAAACCAATTAATTAGCTGTGTATAAGTGGTTAACCATTTATTTACAGTGTTTTCACCAAAATCACACAACATGCGCCTCAAATTATATATAAAAACCCAAAAATAGGGGAAACTAGTGACCATGATTTTCAGTGATACTTAAAAAAATAGATAATATCAATACCGAAAAATAAAAAATATATAAAATAATATGAAGTATTCCCCTTACCCTTTATATTTTATTTAATCTGGTTAATTATCTTTGTCAAATTGGATGAAACTATCTTCTTAATAGTTAACAAGAGTAACCCATCAAGCATGATACATAAAAAAAATAAATGAAATAATTCCTACCTAGAAGAAAGAATCTTTACACAAACTTGCATCACCAAAAATAGGGGGTCCACGGAAAAGAGGAAACTGAATACATTGGGAACACAAAGAACCACCAACAATAGGGATCCATGAATCAATGGTAAAAATCCTTTGGAACCTCTCATCTCGAGATAAATAAAGCCCAGAAATAATGAAGGAAGGATATTCACTTTAGAAGTATTAGATCTGAAACTAGAAGAAATTGATATGGTTTAGTTTATAATTAGAGTTGTATATCATAAAAACCATGAATTTAAAACATTTAAAAGAAATCTAGACTTTTTAGAAATTTAATTTATGATTATCCTCCATTACAACGACTTTAAAAACCATTAATTAATGCATAAAACCCAATTTTCATCATAAAATATGTCAAAATGGAAAATCTGTAAATTTCAGAAAAACTAGAAACATTGTTCTATGCCACCACCAAGGAGTCACCGCTAGGAAGTCACAACCAAAATGTCTCAATACTAGAATAAATCACTGCCAGAATGAACTACCACCAAAAATGAATCACTACCAAAATGAATTTCTACCAAAAATAACCCACTTCTAGAAATGACCTACTGCCATAAATAACTCACCGTCAGAATGACTCTCCACTATAATGACTCACCACCAGAATGAGTCACCGCTAGAATGACTTACCACTAAAAATGAATCACCGACAGAATAACTGATTTCCAAATTGACTCACCACCAGAGTGAGTCACCACTAAAATGACCTACCACTAGAAATGACTCACCTCTAGAATGAATCATCTCCAGAAAAACTCTATGCTAGAATGAGTCACTACCAAAATAACCTACCACTAGAAATATTCATCTCTATATTGACCTACCACCACAAATGACTCACTGCCAAAATGACTCGCTACAAGAATGAGTCACCTTTATAATGACTTACCTCCAGAAGTTACCCACTGCCAAAATTTCATTGTTTGCATCAAAAACACCACATACATCTCTCAAACACCTCAATCATCATATTTTCAGAAAATTAATAGAATGAAAGGTATGTTACATTACATCAAATACCACTCAATCCATTTTAAAATTTTATAATTAAAAACCAACACATAAGGAAGGAGAGAAAGGGTATAAATAACCATCCGTTGAGATAACTCTCAAGGATCTTATTACATCTAAAAAACTATAACCAACCAAACTTGTTAACCCAAACCCCCACAATAACTAAATTAACTATACAATCCCAAACATAGGAATCAGGGAATTCCATCCTCCATGTCAATATATTATTCACTCTGGATGGAATTGACTCACCCGCATGGGTTTAACCACATCATAGTATAATTAATATCAATTATGAATAATGTATTCCCTATTCACATGTTGGAACTTTATCACATATCACACGGTAAACATCACATTAAGAGGAAAACAATATATCTCATAAAACACCAACGTCCAAATAGAAAATCAAAAATAAAAATAGAGCAAGGAAAAACTCAAAATAACTCTGAGTATTAGGAACACATATTTATCTCACGCTCCTAAGTACTCTCCTCTACACCACCATGCCTCTACAATACGCGAACCAAGGGAATGTTCCATCCTCACAGCACCTTTTCTAAATGCTCTTGGATCTCTATTGGATGCTCCATGAATGTTTCATCATCCTCAATATACAACTCTCCCTAGTCAATGACATGGGAGTCATCATGATGATATTGATGGAGTTGACATACATGGACTACATCATGGATTCGGTCCAATCGAGGTTGTAATACCAAATGATAATCCACCTCACCAATATACCCCAACACCTCAATGAACCCAACAAACTAGGGAGATGGATTTCTCCCTTTTTCAAACCTCTAATGCCCACATCAAGGAGAAAACTTATAGAACACAAGGTCCCCAACCTAAAACTCCAAGGTCCTCCCTTTGAAATTGGAATAATAATTTTTTTTAATCATGTGCTGATTTCATCCTCTCTTGAACCAAATGAACATTATCTATCATTATTTACACCACATCAGGTCCAAGAACTGCCAACTCCCAAACCTCTTCCCTATATAATAGTGAATGACATGGAAGCCCATACAAAGCCTCAAAAGGGTCCATTCCAATAGATGAGTGATAGCTGTAATTGTAAAAAAACTCGACCAAGGACAAGTTTTGTTCCCGCGATCCACAAAAGTCCAAGACACATTCCCTCAATATATCCTCCAGTGTCTGGATAGTCTGCTCTATATTCCCATCCGTATGAGTGTGTAAAGTGATGATGAGGAATAACTGAGTTCCAAAAATCATGTTGCAATCCCCTCTAGACTCGCTATTTAAAATGTACATCCTAATCCAAGACAATGGACCTTGGGACTCTATATAGCCACACCACTTCATCCAAATACCTTTTTTGAGAACATCCACAATTACCAACTCCTTGATTGCTAGGAAGTGAGTTGAATTCATCAAACGATCCAAAATTAACTAGATATCATCACAACCTCCCAAGGCTTGGGGTAACCCTATGCCTAAATCCATCTATATTTTGTCACATTTCCACTTTGTAATATCCAACAGCTATAGAAAACATACAGGAACATGATTCTTGGCCTTTACATACTGGAAAACAAAACATTGAACCAAAAACTCCACCACTTCCCATTTTATCCTATCATATCAAAACTTTGTCCTCAATCCATGGTAAACTGTGTCCTTAATCCAACATGATCATTCATCACCTCCACCTCTAAGTCTCCCCATTGAGACTCCTCTATTATTACACATAAAATAATATTGAACCATCATCTAAAACAAGAAACCTCCTCCATCAACCACACTCACATATTAGTTCAGGGTTTCAAACTCCTCCATCTCTTTCCAAGAATCCATAGACGCTTGAACAACATCCTTCTGGGACTTTCTACTCAAAGCATCGGCATTGAAATTTCCCTTTCCTAAGGTGTAAGAGATCTAAAAATCATAGTTCTAAAGAAACTCCATCCACCACTATTTTAAAAAATTAAAATAATTCTAAGAATAGATATATCTCAAACTCTTGTGATCTATGAAGACTTCAAAGTGCTCCCCAATGAGGTAATGCTACAATAACTTCACCACAAAAACAATTGTTTCTAGCTCTATATTATGGGTTGAATAGTTACATTCATGAGGGATTAACTACCTATACCCACAAGAGATCACTTCCTTCTTCTGCATCAAGATGCATCCCAATCCCATACAGAAAGTGTCACAAAAAACCTTGAAAAGTAAACCCTCCTCTAAAAGATGAAACATGGGAGAACTGATCAAATTACCCTTTATATAGTTGAATTCTTCTTAACACTAGTCAGTTTAGATTAAATATTGGTCCTTCCTAGTCAAAGCTATAAATGGGGATGCAACTAGAGAGAAATTGGGCACAAACCTCCAATAATAGCTTGTAATACCAAGGAATCTATGAACCTATGCCACATTCTTGGGTGATACCTAAGAAATAATTGTATTAAAATTTAACGGTTCCACTACCACACCCTAAAAAGACACCACATTCATGATTAAATTCACATATCATGTCAAAAATGTAAACTTGTACAAATTTCCATAGTGCTAGTGGTGACGAAGAACCTATAAAACAAATTCAATATTCTTAGCATGTTCCTCTTATGACCTTGAGTATATTATTATCTCATCAATGAAGACAACTATAGAATGGTACTATAATTCATGAAAAATAGAGTTCATGAGTCCCATGAAAAATAGTTGGTGTGTTAGTGACACTAGAAGTTGTGACCATGAACTCAAAGTGCCCATACCTACACTTGAAGGCAGTGTTCTGGATATCTTCATTATTTTATATTAATTGGTTATATCCAAACCAAATATCGATCTTGGAGAACCAAATATATCCCCTCAATTATTCAAAAATATAATCGATCCTTGGAACAGGATAGAGATTCTTGATTGTCACGTGGTTTAACATCTGGTAATTTATGCTCAACCTCATACTACTATCCATCTTTTTAGAAAATAATACCGGAGAACCCCATGATGAAACACTAGGCTAGATAAACCCATTATACCTCAAATAATAAATCTAAATTCTCAAATCCAACAACTCATAGGGATCTATAGGATAGGGTGATATCAAAATCAAAGAAGCACCAGGCTGCAATTTTATCCCGAACTCAATGTCGCATCAAGGAGGTAGTGTCATAACATCCTTTGGGAAAACATCTCTAAACTCCCTAACAACCTTGGGAACATTATATATATCTATGCTTACTGATTAAATAGAAAAATCATCCACCAAGGAAAGAAATGGATTCAAATTCCATATGCCCACCTGTAAACCCCTCTCTCCAATGAAAAAAACACGCTAGATATCTACATATAAGAACATGACTCCCCTCCAGAATAAGTTGATAATATCATGTATATAATATAACCATTTGATGTAGAGGATGACATCATATGGTTTCATCTAAAGTAAGAAAATATCCACACATGAATGATGCTTCAACATCATCAGTGAATACCCTCGAAACACATCAAACAAGCTAGTTTGGACTCTGACTAACATAGTCAACATCAGGGGCATGAGAAGCCTCTCTAAATCTAGTCTCAGAGAACATAGTATAGTGTGTGCAATAAAGGGTTGAAATGATCCCAAATTAAATAAGGTACAAACAAGGGTACATGATAAACTGAGCATACCTAGAATAGTATTTGGACCTGATGATGCTTCTACCACCATTATCTATAACTAACCACACCCATCCCCTCTAACTCTCTATTTAAAAACACCTCCACAACCATGATTAAGTCAAGGTACTTAGGTAAAGTTACATATAGAGGTCAAACTTCACCTACCAAATCTGCTCTCAGTGAAGCATAAGCTTGTTTCCCCTACTATTGTAACAACCGCGCTATAAATTGTTTTTAAGGTTGATGTTGAACCTATCCAACTCTACTAAACCAATCCTGATAATCCACTGGTCAATGATCATGATGATGGACACAAACCCATAGAAGAATCACACTCATATTAAGTCCCCATGAAGAGTACAGAAACCAATAGTACAAGATATCTAGAACGTAATCTGCTGAGGTCGACTTCATACTAGTTGAAACCTCAAAGGCCCTGGAACCTGAGAACTACCACTGACAACTCTGATCCTTGAGAAACCCTATTGGTTTCCTTCTCATAGTAATCCTCCTTGTGAGTGAATCTTCTCAATCACCTATTCCTTCTTTGGAACATCCAAATATGTTAGCAATGTAAAAGGAGTAAATGCATACTAGATCAAAGGATGAAGTGACTCATCAAGATTCCTCACTCAGGATTCCTCATCTGGTAAATGATATGGGGAAAATCATACAAGGTCCTTGAAAATGATCTCAATATCTTGCACAGACATACTCTCCAGCTCAAGGGAGAGTGTCTCTTATCTCTTCACATCTTTCATGGTTGATTAAAGTAACTCCACCTAGAACACCTTCTAGAAGTTGACCCATGAAACATATACCTCCTTCCACTCACCAAGGTATATCATCCACCACTAATGTACCTCTCCTTGCATCTGACTAACTACCAATGGGATTCAATACTCCATCGTGGACTGAATAAAACTGAAAATTGTCTATAAGTTATATATCCAACCCTCTATCTTCACATCATAAATGATTCCCTCATACTTTCCCAAATTTTACTGCTGAAAATATCACAACTCTCTATAACACTGATCATTATCCTCAATCAGATAAACCATATATTTATCAAATAGTTCAACCTACTGAACATCTATCAGCTGATCCACACATGGATGAAAACTAGGATCCATAGATGAAAAATAAAAAAAGATTTCCTAATCCCGTTAGTACGGAATTTTATTAACAATCATTTTAATTTACTTTATTCATTTTAACCTTCCCAAAACAATCCAATTCCAAATAGAACACAATTCATCATGATGCATGTACCTCTCCTAGGTATCTACCCTGAAAATAGGTCCACATCACTTTTTCATTCAATAATCTCAGAGTCTGTGCACTGGATCATGGGGGTCCCTAAAATCCCATGTCCTAGCTAGTCTCCCTAGCCTATTTCAAGCACCAAGGTCAACTGGTACTGTTTCCATACTAACCCATGAGATCCTCATTGTTCCTTACTCCAAACCCCATCATATATCTCAACCATTTCCTCTATTACCACTCTATCATGACCCCCTCCCTCTAAAGATAACACAATGAGGGGAGAGGATAAAGAACCACCAAGTCTCGCCTCCAGTAGGCCTTGAGTTGGTGACTAGCACTGAGGGTATAAAAATATCATGTATGGGTGGTATTTCCCTCTATAATTATATAGGATCAGGAAATAATATGAATCACCCACAATAAACTCCATGACATAATATAAAATAAATATAAACCATACCATAATCCAGGTATAAATAAAACTAGTACATATAAAAGTATCCAAAGTAAATACCCAAAAACAAAGCTAAAGCAATGACACAAAAACTATCTAAATGTATGAGGTAATAATGTCCATCATGGTCTATAAAGTCTTCTTAGAAACCTAAAAATAGTTTTATATATGTAGGGTGAGAATACATTATACTCAGTAGGAAAACCAAAGTCTCTCATGCACATGTGAAGAGAGCATACTAATACACCCCTAAGAAAACAGCAGGACCCAACAGCACCTATACAGGTATAATAACCAAAACCCCAACCTCACCAAGGCTCTCTCACCAAATAACACATTAGAGATTAATAATATAATATCAAGAATATAGATGATAGGGTACCCTGTACCACTTTCCCATGGATTTTCCCCTCTCACACCCTAATGACGTACATCCTACTTCTCCCACATCTTCTGAATAACATCAAATCACAACACATCCCACCTACAACCACGTGGGCCATCAAATCTAATTACCAATATAGTAGGTTATTGTGAAATTGAAGTTCATAAACCTTGTGCCCTCCTCATACAATGAACTACCCCCACTATAAGTTATCTCATCAAATCTCACCCAAAGACACTCGGTCCATCACATCTCATCACATCACATATAGAAATTGGTATTTTCGACTTTTGGCCTTCACAGCTTGTGCATATCACCAACACTTGGAAGAGGGAGAAGAGAATAGTGGGAATAAATCCATACATCCTCCCACCAGGGTATTGGAAAAAACAACCCCAAAACATTTGGTGTCATTACATGGTTCTTGACGTGAGTGGGTCACGTATATAAATCATAAAGAATATAAAATGTATATACATATAGATTTATAGGACAAAATCCCCATCCTATGAGTTCACAACCAAGGAATAAAACATCTCATAAGTTTCCTTCACTTTGTTGCTGCCTCTAAATGCATATAAACCCAAAAAGAAGCCATGATCCACCAACCATTTTCAATTAAATCCAATTTCTAGATTATCTATTATCAATCCATTTCAATTAAAACAGTCACCTTGTTTCATATTTCAATCCCATTATACCTTATATAAACATTAAATTTAACACCACATGGCCCTTCATCAATTCATTTGTTTAAACATGCCAATTTTATATCATTAAAATACATTTAATTCCATTGCTACTTAAGAAACTAGCATAACCAACTACCATTGTAGCCCCATTGCGAAACCACACCACAAACACAGTCGCATCCCCACTACATAACCACACCACCAAAACCATTGCAGCCCCACTGTATATCACATCCAATATCCCCACACCCATCACAATAAATCCATCACCCATGCATCACATCATTAAAACCAAGACACAACACACAACCATATCCACAATAACATCATAGAATATACCACATCATTTTCCAAATTAGGCATTGGTGATTTCATTCAATTTCACTTATTTATTTAAGGGTGTTGTCACAGAAACTATACATCTTGGGGCAACCAATTCAATAGATAAGTATAAGTGGTTAAACATTTATTTGTGGTGGTTTCATTAAAATTACCCAACATGGGCATAACATCATATATAAAAACAAAAAAAATAGGGGAAACTAGAGACCATGATTTTTAGTGATAAAATAAACATAGATAATATTAATACCGAAAAATAAAAAATATATAAAATAATGTGAAGAATTCCCCTCCCCTATTTCATTTTATTTAATCTAGTTAATTATCATTGTTGTGCTAGATGAAACTATATTACCAATATATAATAAGAGTAACCCATCCTTCATGATAAAAAGAAAGTATAAATTAAGGAATTACTACCTGGAAGAAAGAATCTTTACACAAACTCCCAACACCAAAAATAGGGGGTGCACATACAGGAGAAAACTGCCTACAAGGAGAATATGAACCAACATTGACAACAGGTCTCCATGACTCAATGGGAAAAATCCTTTGGTACCTATTTTCTTGAGAGAAAGAAAGTCCAGAAAGAGTGAAGGAAGGATCTTTTCTTTATAAGGATTGGATCAAAAACCAGTGAAAATTGATCTGGTTTAGTTTACCATTAGAGGTGGATCTCATCAAAATCATGGGTAATAAAAATTTAAAAGGTCTCCAAATTTTTTAGAAATTGAAGTTATGATTATCCTCTATTAAAATGGATTTAAAAACCATTATTTAGGGAATTAAACCCATTTTTCATCATAAAATATGAAAAAATGGAAAATCTGTAAATTTTGGAAAAATTGGAAATACTCTTCATTGCCACCATTAAGGAGTCATCACCAAGGAGTCACTGCCAGAATGACTCACCACCGGAATTACCTACCACCAAAAATGACTCAATTCCTGAACGATTCATCGCCAAACTAACCTACTGCCAAAAATGTATCATCGCCATAATGACTCACTACTAGAATGAGTCACCACCAGAATGACCTACCACCAAAAAATACTCACCACTAACTCACTGCCAGGATGAATCTCCAGCAAAATGATTCATCACTAGAATGACCTACTACTAGAAATGACTCACTTATAGAATGAATCAACATAAAAATGAATCAATTTTATAATGATTCATAAAAAAATAACATATTGCTAGAAATGAATCACAAAAGAATGACTCACTTCCAAAATGAGTTACCACCAGAATGAATCACCATTAGAATCAGTCACTACTAGAATGACATACTTCCAGAATGATTCACCTCTATAATGACCTACTACTTAAAATTACACACTTCCAGAATGATTCACCGCCAAAATGATTCATCGCTAGAATGATTAACCACTAGAATTACCTACCACCATATGAATCACTGATAGAATGTCATTGTTAGCCTCAAACCACCCCAGAATTCCCCCGGACACCTCAATCATCATATTTCCATCAATGTAACATGTCATAAAGTCCACGCTATTATAATTCCTTATAAGTTTTTTATTAACATATTATTTAACCCAAACCATAATTTTCTTTAAAAAATATTTTAAAATATAATTATCTTTTTTATTATTGTAACTTTTCATTTACCTTCATCCCGGTATAGTTATATAAAGTTTCAAATGCAATTTATATTAAAACCTTCTATTTAATTTGTGCTTGGAACCTCATTTGACTACCGCTAATTTAAATACTAGTTATGCCGTTACAATTTCAAACAGTTATGGGGTTACAATTTCAAACAGTTATCCACGTAAGTATTGGTTAGATAGACTTCCACTATTAAGTTATATAGGAAAAAGCTATTTAGGTTAATGTTGACTTTTTTTTAACTAAACCTTTTCATATAAATCAACTAAAGTAACAAATAAGTCAAGTAATCAAGAAAATATGGTAATAAAATGTCAATACCTATGTTCCTAATACGATTCATGATATACAAGCTCTTTCCATGCAATCCCAAGAGTAAAAATACCATAAATCGTATCCTCATATGACAAATCCCTCACTCAATGTGACAATAGATCAATTATAGTAATGAATTCCAAGAACATAAATTCCCTCCCCAGGTAACATGGATTTTCCCACCTAATTGGGTTTGCTACTCTCTAGAACATGCTCATTACCAAGTCCAGACACATCCTAACTTCTATTTACCAGTCCCAAATGATAAAATAAATAACCTTTGATACCATTTTTTAATGCCCCAACATGGGATATATTGATATGGTTCCCTAATTTGGTGTTCCATGTGGCCTAAAGCACACATCGACATATGATAGAGGCTACCAACTAGCAGGATAGTCCTAAGTTGTTATAGTGGGAAGACTATACCCACATATCAGAGTAGAAACATCATAAAAATAATGAATTCTCATAATCACCACAACTAGATAAAATAAATAGGTTCTATAAACTAAGTCATAATCCATGAAATAAAATACTAATGGAATATACATACAGGTAAGTATACATAAGTCATAGGTTTAGTATATCAAGTCTCAAAATTAAATAAAAGGTTAAACCCAAAATGTAATAAAAACCTAGAATTCTAGAGCTCTTGCCCATATCCCAACTCCAAGATCGAATCCTAGGAATAAACTCAAGAATCAACAATAGGGTTCTTACCCTTATTCAGAGAATCAACCTGGGTATCAAAAGGTAGACTGAATAGGGTGTGAGTAAAACTCAGTAGGCCACCACCAATGGTGTCTAATGAAAATCTAGTTATATGGGAAAATTTTAAATATGTGCAATATGTATATAAATAAAGTAGGATATATAATAAGATATATTTGAAATAAAGGGAACCATGTCGGTACTTGGGTCATAAGGGGATAAACCAATCTGACGATACCTACTTTGGCCCATGTTAATCTTTGAACATAGAGGATGTGTCATGGACTATTCGGATTTTATGGTGCATCATCAAGGAAACTAAATTTATACAAGTAAAATGAATCCTTGGGGATAAATCATTAATTACCTTCCATTAATTTCTAGGATAAATCACTAGTCCGGTCTGAACTCCAAGGACCTCCCTTGACATTCAGAGGCACAACTCATTTGGAATCCAAGGCTCACACTCAAGAAATTACATACTAATATAAAAAGACCCCAAGGTGGGGAGCTCATACAATGACATCCAATAATAATATCCCTCAATAATCCATTCCATTAATATGTGTCATTCAACATGTATATATTTTACCAAAATATAATGGGAAACTGCCCCATGGAATTTACAGTAATGAATCTATACAAAATTCACTAGCTTTCCTGAGGAATTATATATCCTAATGTAATCCTTGAATTGTCCAAGTAATTACATAGAAATATCAATCATAAATAATATAAGGTAATCCAAAAATGAATTATATACTAATATCCAAATCCAAGAATTCTAATCAATACATAAATCCATAATTCACATAATAAATGGCTTCACATTACAATCCAAGTTCATTCATTAGTTAAAATTTTACATTTCCAATTAAAAATTCCAAGGACCTCACATTTAGGGTCCTAGTGATCATTCTAGGAATCCCAATTTCCTAATAAATCACTATGTCAATAAGGGAAACCCTAAACTACCCTTTCATTTCACATAGAAGCATGAAATATGGAATAACAACCTATTTAATAAATCCAATAATGTTCTACCCAACCCAACTCACTTTTATAAAACCATGGTAGATTCTAAGATCACAACAATGAATTAGAATAAATTATATTGATTTTGAGTCATGTGTTCAAAAGGTAGATGTTACCACACATGACCATATCACAATACTATGGTGATTCCTTAATTTAAATGAAAAATACCACCTACCTTAGGTTATATAGGTTACACCCATTGAGTATCAGTCTTTGATTCAATAAAAAACAATAAAAACTAAGAAACAAGACAAAAGACCTAAAAATTGGGTATTTATATATAGCATTGTGGAAAAGACTTATATGGGATAAAAAATTGATATTGGAAGGTAATGTAGTGATATCCTTACTAAGATTCTTCCAACACAACATATGGTGATAAAAATGGAGGCTAGATGAAGGTAACCCGAATCAAACTCCAAGAGGAGGAGAAGACAGCTTCATACACACCACTACTACCCAAAATTAGGGTGAAATTCAGGTTAAGGAATAAATAGGGGTGAAGGGGTAAATGAACCATTTTCATCACTTTAAAAAAGGTAACCAAAATCCATTGGATAGATGGTGGGTATCACCAACTAGCCAGTGGGGCTTCTAGTGGTTGTCCAGCCAACTATAGTCCCACCAGTTAGCTGGTAGATTGATACCAACCAACTGATGGAACTGCAGTCTTTGGGATACATGCCCCGACCTCCTCCCACTCTTCCTAAACACCCCAATGAGACCTTGAGTGGTTTTTTATAAATTAAAGGGTATGAACCTCAAAACAAGATAGGGATCTTACACTCTTAAACTGAATAAAGATCATTAGAAGAAAATAAAAGGAGGATTTACATCCCAGTAAAGATATCCAAATTTAAATAATAACAGCATCTAGGTGAACTCATTCTAGAATACTCATTTTACATGTTTTCCTATTTAAAATATTCTTGAAATATTCATATTAAATATTGATCATCATTGGGGATATAAAAAAAATAAGTGTGGGGGAGGGGGTTAACTCATGGATACCTATTTTATTTTTATTCCTTCATTTTATTTATTTATTTTCCTTTACTTTTTTTCAATCATTAGTGAGACTCTTTTTGAAAAACATAAAATGGGGAAAATATTATCTATATAAATATTTTTTATATTTTTTGATTTTTTCAAACTTTCGTTAAGTTGAATACAAAAACTCAATGAATTTTTGAACTCAGAGTGATTTTTTAAGAGCTTCATCATATTATTGAGCCTTAAAGTTACAATTATTGTTGAAGTGTATTTGTTTTCATGGGTTGTGATTTTTAAACATTTATATGATTTTTTACTAAAAATTGAATTCAAAAACCACTAGTGAATGTCTCGAATTTTAATCCCTACACTAAGAGGTTTCTAATCCACTTTAAAATCATTTTTCTGATACCCTCACTTCTTTAGATAATATTTGGTTTTTTATAAACCAAAACGTTTTTTATTCTATCTCAAATTTTTGGAACTCATGAGCTACTTTCAATATTATTGACACATTCGATTGGATGGCTCCTTATCTCTCCTTGAGACATATCTTAAACATTAATACTATTTAATCCATTAGATAATCATGAATAGACTTATTGGTTTAAGCCACATTTCAAGCCTAATTATTACTTACCTACCCTTCCTCTAAAATATATTTTCATGATTTATTTATGTATAACTATTGGGTAAGGGTGATTCCATGCATTTTTATCTAGGAATTATTACATATAAATGGTAATGTGAGTTGTGAGTCATAATTTTGGGGTATTTGAGAGTAGGAAATAAAATGGGTCACTATATGTACATTCTATTTTTTATCAACCAATTATCCTAATTTTTTTTATAAAAATGAAAAAAAAAGTAGGAAATGAGTTTGAAATATCCATTAACCTTATTAGAGTTATTCATGACCCTAATAAATAAATTGGAATGAATCACTATCAATTGCACAAAAATTGAAAAAACATTACCCTCAAGAAAAAAATGTTATGAAAAAAATAAAAAATTACATAAAAATACAAAAAAATGGTAAAATAAGGATGATACAATTATTGAATTAATTTTCATGACCCATGTCCCAATGAAAGGAAAGGAAAATAAGGGGTGTGTGAGTGGCACATTTAAAGTAGGGATTGAGTGATGGATTATTAATCAATTTTATTGTTTTATAATACACTATATTTAAATGTTTCAAACTTTCCACTTGTTACTAATTCTTTTTTTAACACTTTTCCACTAACCTCAAATCCACTGAATAACCTTTTTAAAGACTTCATGATTGATTTTATTTTTCATGATTCAAAATGTGAAGAGATGATAATATTACCATTAATGTAATAAATAAACAATTCCCAAGTATGATCATAACTCTACATTAATATATTCTCTTGAGTGAAGAGTTGAATTTAACTTCATGTGAGGTAGCAAATGAAATGGTTTTTAGATTGAATTTTAAGGTTTTAAGAAGCATGATAAAAAATTTTGTAGAAAGAACCAAAAACATTCTTCTCATAATTCACTTTGTAATCTGAAATTTATCTGTTTATATCTTTTAATTTCATTTATTTGTTTTTCTAAATTGAAATTTCATTGAAAAACATGTTTTTAATTATTAAAATTTGTAAATAATTTAATAAAGTTTTCATTTTTTGAAATTCAATGATAAGATTAATTGGTGTTGTAATAATTTAAGTGTGTGGGACTGATGAGATCCCTAATTTTTTTAATTTTTTAATAATTTTAATTGATAAATACCCCCAATATAAAATCAATACCTAATAAATTCAATTATTTTTTTACTTTTGGATAATATGGTATTTAATTATGAATTATCTCAAATCATTGTTTTTTTATGTTCTATTAATTTTCAAAGAAAATTGTAAAGCCATACTTTGAATTTTAGAATTAAATTGTTCAAAGTATTTCAATATTTATTTTTCATTATTTAATTCATTTTGTACTTAATCTAACAAAGCCTTCAATTAAAATTGTTCTTTTTTGGTGATATAATTTTATTTATAATTATATGTGTTTTATTTAAATTTGTGTTAATTAAATTTGATCCATGATGAAAATTTTTAACCTGCTATCATTTTTCTCATTTAATATATAGGAGGCCTGATTAGTATATTAACCTTGAAATAATCTCTAATTTATCACAACAAGATTGTCATGATTATTATACCAACTGCAAGTTGAAAATTTCAAGTGAATGTATGAATTCACCATGGTTAGTATAATGACCATAAGATGAGCATCTCTAACTGAATAAATTGCATCACTAAAGGTTAGTCAAGTGACCATGATCTCTCCATCGACCTACCACGGTTTCTCCCCACAAGTCACCACACCTTCACCCTATAAACTTATTGTACCCCCTCTTCATGACAGTTTAATCTACCACAAATGAAAACATAAACTCTCTGATAACCGACCCTAAGAATTCACCCATATCATAACAAAAAAACTAATTCCTTCTTCATGATACATTTTCCACCCAAACTAGGAAACCATGATCTTAAAATTCAGCTTACCACATTTTAAAATCTAATAATTTCACTCCCTCTAATGAAGCTTTCCATGCCTTTCTGAGCTCATCCCCCACTTCCTTCAACCTATAGCACAACCTAAACTAATAACTTCAACACAACATGTCAATGGGAATTTTATGGTTATTCAAATATGAAATCCAAAGTTGAGATCAACCTTAAATTGATTCTGGAAGATGACCAGGGATGGAGATGGACCATTGTTGCTTAAACTATGATCCAGGACAATGGCAGAATATTTGATTAAGAGATGAGATAGATCCTAACCTTACCTCCACCAAATATGGAACCAGGGTTAAATTAGAACTATACATTCATATCATGGTTGATTTATACTTTGAATTTTGGGAATATGATGACACTGGTCTTGAAAGGGTGATGACCTCAATGTCGTATGTTGAAGACACTTGAGCCCAATATATTCTCAGATTTTGTGCCTATTCAAAGTTGAAGATTTTTATTTCAAGATTCAGGTTTTTTATAGGTTTTATACTTTTTAAGATAATGGAGGGACCTTACATATCCCTAATATTGTGGTTTTTTGAAATAAGATCCATGCATTCCAAGCACTCGATAAAAATACTCAGTGATTGCTGTATTCTCAACTCCAACTCTATATCCACCAAAACTTTACATATATAAATATTACATCTTATTAGATTAATATTAAATACATAAAATTATGATCCATGATACAACCATTAAGGTTTAGTGTCTTTATAAACATTGATACCCAAATAATTGGTACATAAAATATTTACACCATCTCCCACAAAGTTTTTCACAACTATCACCCTTATTGAACACATCATAATTAAAATATGTCTTTATATTTTGGGGGAAAATAAACATAATAAAGGGTGAGCTCAGATGATCAGAAATTTAAAACATAATAGATATCAATTGATGATCATATGAAACAATAAGATAAGAATAAGGGTATGAGAACATGATTATAACTTATAATAATCACACCCAATCATTAATATATATTTAATTTAGAATCATGACATAAAGTTTTTTCCAGTAAAAACACATATGACATAAGAACCTAGAATCTTCAATATTCAATCATGATCCATGATAACATATCATAGACTAATACATGAGTTTTTGACATACACATATGAATATAAAATTATTTTCCTAGTCAAGGATCACTACCAAGGCTATCAAAGTGGATTGGGTTTACTCCTCATTCCATAAATTCCTTAGTCAAGGTTTACTCTTAAGAATATCATAGTGGATAGAGTCCCTTACTAAACTAGGTTCACTCCACATTCCAATCATTATCATCTCATGAGATATCCATCATTACCCAATGCATTCGAGGGGTATATAATTTCAAACCAACCCATCACATATTGAAAATCATACATATGTGTGCCACAAGATCAAAAAAAATTCATCATATCATCATATCATAACCCATGGAAAGGAAATGGGTTTCATAAAATTTTTATCATTTCATCATAACCTGTGGAAAATAAATAGGATTCATAATCATCTCATCATTATAATCATAAACCAAATAGAGAAACAATAAGGATGGTATCATTGGATCATATCCCTAGTAAATCAAAAGTAGCATAAAAGGATATTATCATGATAAAAACCATAAATTTTGGTGATGGAAAATGAATTAAATCCATCATAATAAATAATCATCAATTTTGGTGATATAAAATCAATTATATAGCTATGTGGAGGTGGTAGTCCACATGTACACATGAGTAATACTTTCATTTACCATTTGTTTAAAAAGACGGTGGATAATGGTGGTTTCATAATCATAATAAAATTTTAGTATATTGAGGATACTTAAGTTATTATTTTATGATGAATAACATAAATTTAAAGGAATTACAATAGAAAATAAATTAAAAAAGGTCGGGTAATATGATTACCTCTTATTGAATATACCTCTTTTAGATCCCTTATTAAGGACCCCTGGAATGATATTATAAGAAGGAAAATACATATAACTCATGGATAGGTAACTTGATAAGATAATTTGGTAGGAATCAGCCAATCTAGGTGTCTCAAGAATGTGTAAATAAAAGAGGAATGGATGTTCCCTTTTATAAGCGGGGAGAGGGACACAACTTGAATATTTTAAAGGATTAAAATATTATTAAGTAATTTTCTTGGAAAAGTGTCCCATAAAAATACAATTTAGAGATTAATTTTATATGGTTTGAAATTCCTTTATCTAATAATATATAATATGAAAAATTGTGTCCTTATCAGTTAGTTGCAGCCTAGGTTAACCGGATTTACCTTTTTTTCGTAGAGAATTTTTTTTATAGTTTTTACTATTCATTATGACCAAAAAATAAGTAAGAATTATTATTAATATTAATTATGATGATTAAAAATATTGAATATATTTTAAGATAATCAATTTCTATAAGTGGAATAAATTCATTGTAAAATAAATCTGCAAAACTCGATGAAAATTTGTTTTCCCAATAAATGCATTTTTAAGTATTAAAATGTTTTTATACCAAAATTAAGAATAATGTAAATTAAAATGAAATAAAGTTAAATTTTTTAATAAAAAAATTAATTAAATTTTAAAATAAATTTAAAGAAAAATGGTACTTTTTACATTCTTGAATAGAAAATAAATTTTTCTATAAAATTGGTATTTCTTACCTATTCACTAAAATTTTAATCTTTTCAAAAAAATCCTAAAATTTTACCTTAAGATAATTATGATACACTGATTTAAAAAATTATATCCTTTTTAGAAAATAAACTTTCTAAAATTTATATAAATTATTTATAATATCTGCACATAAAATTCAATAAAAACCATTTTTTAATTTAAATATATTTTTAAAGCATAAAATTACTTTATTTAAAACTGAATAATTATTTATTATACATTAATAAATAAATTTTTATTATATAAAACCTTTATACATATTGTTATTAATTTTTTATTCTCATTGATACTTCTAATTTAATAGGTAGATTATAACAATCATATTTAAATAATAATAATTCAATAGTATATCACGGTTCATTTAAACTCAATGTTGTGTGTAAAGAAATATATAGAATAAATCAAGTTTATATCAAAGTAAATATATATATATAATCATGGGATGTTAAAATATCTCTATATCAATACCAAATTCCCACTTCAATGTCTTTCATCAACCCAGGAGGACTCAACAACCAAATCTCACAGCATTGAATTCATATTTTGATATTTCATTCCAATGCAGTCCCGCAGCTTGAGCTATCCATCCTCCAAAAATAAATGACATTCCAATAATATAAAATTATTTCTTGACTCATAATAGAACACAACGTGTAAAAAATATGACCTAAACTCAAAGCCTCCCTTTTCTCGATTCAATCATGATGATAAAGACAAACGTCAGGAGTGCTCTGGCCACAATTCAAATGCAGTAAAGACCTCCCTCCAAACACCCACATGAAAGCTAAACAAGGCATAAAAATCCCAACCATTATATCAAGCATAAACATTTTCAAATCCCAATTTTATTGGAGGATATACTGGTGGCATGTGAAATTCTTTATGTGAGCTTGCTAAGAAACACCTAATTTCTAATGGAGAAATGAAGTACAAAAAAATTTCTACTCTGATTATTCTTGAACCAGTATAGAGCCTAATCATGGGAAAAATGTCTGGGATGGTAAAAGTGATAATGATGATTCGAAATACATCTATCTATATCATTGTCTGTCTAATTTTTAACAAATCCAAGGAAAAATAAGTTCAATGGGGCTTGTTTTATTTAGTGTGATAAGAAGTATGATGCTTATAAATAATTCTACTCCCAAATTTTTCAAAACATTTGGAATATGATGATTGTAGTCATGGTTATATAAAATTAATTTCTATATTTTAATACAATTTCATTATGTTTACTATTTATGGGTTCTCTTCTCACCCAATTCTATGTGTCTCTATCACTATGAAGTGATGGTGATTCAAAAGCTTCCATCTCGGATGAAAGGATATCCTGAGGGTCACCTGCTGAATGAAAACTAGTGAACCAAAGTCTATGAACCTATCCTGATTCCTTATAATTTTTTCTAAGGATATCTGGAAAGTGAGAGGTTGGGGATAAAATCATACCTCATGCATCTTGCCTTTAAATTTTCTTTCTCAATATTGAACACTCTTTCCTATCCCACTATTTGGGTTACTATTGTACACTGGGAGTAGTGATCTGAATGGAGGATAAAATCATGATTGTGACCCACTTGAAAGAGTACATATAAGATCACTTAAGGGATTATCCTTGATTGTGATTTACATGAACACAATTTAAGCAGTAAGGTTATGTATAGCTAATTGGAAAGTACATATAATAGAATTAAAGGGTCAAGGATATGAGATAAGTAAGGTTCATAAAGTTAAATCTATGGGTGTCTCCCTTTATTGCTTCTATTTTTTCCCTTCATTTTCATTTTACTTTAAATTTTTTATTTATCAAAATATCCCCCTCATTACTCTCCTTATTTCAAATATTTTAAAACAAAAACAAAAATAAATAAGTTATTAAGATATTGAATTGACCCATATACACTCCTTGAGAAACAACCTTGGTCAGGTCTCTGCTACATTCCAAGTTCTACAAAAATTTATTTAACCATGGTCCATGATAACCAAATGATCAAAATCCACTCTATATTTTCATGATTTATGAATGGTTAATCAATATATTATTTGGACCACAGTCCCAAAGAATCTCATATATTTTTGCATGTTCCTTACATCACTTTTATACTCCTTAAATATCTTAAAAGAATCTTGTGAAGTACATGAATTTACCTATAGATTCTATTTGGAATAATCCACATGTATCTTGTTGAATTAATTCCAAAAATATTTATGGATTTGTATTATTTATAAAGGTTTATTTATCTAAAACTTGGTTAGAAAGTATATCAATAATATCTCTATTTTTTAGATCCAAAGAGTTTAAACACCATACTGGGTATGTCCTTGAAAAATAATTCTATTTTTACTTGAAAAATAATTATCTTTCAATAGCTAGGTATTACTAAGACTTATATTTCATATTTATATTTTATTATTGAAGATTTAAGTATCAATGATCTATTAGTTGAGTTTGAGAAACCACAAACCACATTCATTCAATAATGGAATAATGTTTTGAAGAACACTGTGATAAATGTTTTGGTAAATTTCAATACACAATTAGGGTTTCAAAAGAATCAATCCATCGGGTAATAAAAATTTGTGTGCTTCTCACTAATGATATAATAATCACCCTTTCTCAACCACTTATAAAATTCACTTTGAATTCTAGTAAAGTTTATGTTCTCACATGGTTATTATATTTAAACACATATATGTGATAGCTATATTGCATTTAATTCTCAAGAAGTATAACAAAATTATTACTTTAAATTGATGAATATTTCTATAGTAGAAGCAACTAATTGCTTATTAAATTCATTAAAATTTATCTTCTGGTGACTTTTGTTTCCACATGTGAATAAAATAACCACATGTTTGATTTAATCCCACTTTTTATCATTGGTTTTATGGAATGATGTTGTGAAGTTACCTTTGCAATCACCCTTTACATTGAACTTTTCACATTATCCATTAGTATTTTCACCATAATAACTAAACATTAACCTTTATTTAAGTTTTTATATTCTTGGTGAACCTTAACCAAAATATTTTGAAGTATTTTCTACATACTATTCATTTTATAGTCCTAAAAGAAACTCAATTAATTTAGTGATAAGGATATAATAAAGGGATTAATTGAAAGATAATGATACATATTTCAATTTACACATTTTCAAAGTAATCATAATATCATTTATTTCTTTCTTGTATTTCTCCTCCCATACGTCTTGGAGATGACAGAGTATGTAAATTCACCCATTTACTGATGTTATTTCCCTAACTCATTGTAAATTAATGACAACATTATGATGTAAACATTAAATTTTTCATATTTGTGTCTTCTATAAGATTTCTTTTTCACTCTCGCTTAATGAGGTGGATAAAAATATAGTGGGGTCTCCGATACATAGAATTTATTTATATTTCATAGAATAACGTACTAGAATATATACTACTCTTGGAAATTCATGTCAGTTAAGACATGTTCTTTTTCAAGAATTGATTGTAGTGAACTTTTGGTATTACTACAAATATTTCTATAAAATAAAACTTAAAAAAATTAGTACATTTATCTTGATTATCAGTTATTATATATTATAGATTTTAGTAATTTTAAATGTCTCCCACTATTTGATCGAATTATAGTATCCCTAAACTACTAGATTTATAATAATATATTGTTTTATTATTCTAGTGAAAATTATCCTTAAAACCTCTCCTCATAGTCTAATTTATGGCTATACCACTACTAAAAGAATTTAAAAGTAGGATTTGGATTGTCTAACTACATTAACTTGTGGATATTTGATCTATTGAGTGGAGTCCCATCTATAGAAAATGGTAACCTTCCATTACTCAATGAATCACCTCGAAAGTTTCAACAAGTTATCTATGGATATTTCTTTGTAACCAAATTTAGTTAACTTAACCCATAAATTTTGTAAGAACTCTCTAATAATAAGAGGAATCCTCAATTGGGGATAATGGGCACCTTAAACATGTGGTTTTGTTCAAACTAAAGCATTGGAAGAAATTAAGAACAAATTATTTACTTCGAGGATTTCAATTTTTGTTGTGTATACAACTAAAAATTGATTCTATTTATATTTCTTGTTACTATGAGATTGAACTCATAGTATTAACAAATCATAAACAAATTACATTCATATCACATGTCCATGTATTTTATCTATGTATGCTTGTTAATTTTTTCTACGAGGTTAAAAATAATTCACAAACAAGTAACAATGTATAATAAAATAAATAAATAATGACTTGATCATGATATGTTTCTACTGGTTTTTCCATTGAGTGAATTATGGATCAACTGAGAACCTAGGGTAACTCCTTGATCCAATCACCAACTCAAGTTATATCACTCACAAACTACAAAATATTCTCTGTTGTTTGGTTCCACTCTATCTCTCAACCTGAACTGTGTCATGGTGAACTCCTCCAATTTTACGATTCATACTAACAAATAGGTGAGGGTAATAAAGATGTGTAACTATATTTTATCATTCAAAATATGAAAGTTTATGCCCTTTTATATTTAAATATGTATTAATAGTGTGCAGAACATCTAAAAATAATATTTCACAACTAATTATTACAAAATAGTGTGATTAAAATAATTAAAATCAAATAATTAAATAAATAAAAAATTTATGAGTTGGTCTCAACTGATGATCAGTCAACATGTAATAATATTTCCTAAAAATTATTAAATGAGCAAAAATTCAGCTCAATGGTAAATTTAATTCATTAATATTTCCTTAAAATAATTTTAAATAATTAATGATGCATCCTGAAAAACCTAAAAATAATTTATAAAACTCTATAAAATTAAAAGAAAATTTAAAAAAAATATTAGTTTCCAATTATTTTGGGTATAAAATGGACCTGTGGGGGTCAAAATTGGGTTGGTTCGGGTTATCAGAGTCAAGAGGGTCAAGTCTGGCCAGACCCAGGTCGGTCGACCTGACTGAAGTTCGGTTCATGGGTCACAGACAGGCGTTAGGTCATGGACTCACACTGGGTCATGAGTGCTTAAATAAGGATGCATGATGTGTGGGTGAAAACTTAATATAAAACAAGATTTTTTATAATTTACTTGTACTCAGTGCAAATCTCATGTGGGACCCCCCCCCCAATCAATGGGGCCTCCATTTTCCATATGGTGATTAACACAAGTGATTCCTTTCCCTTTTTATTTTTTTAAATGTTAACCATATAATGAATCCAACACCCTTTCTCCTTAAATTATATATATATAATATATATATCTTAATCTGTATATATATATAGTTTATTTAAAAAAATAACTTCTGCATACATGTGAACAAACACCACCCCAAATGTTCAATTCTTATATATATATATATATATATATATATATATTGATTTCATAAATATTATTGATTATACATCAATCATAACTTGATTGTTTGAAATCTGGTCGATGAGTCATCGGTGGTATTGGGACTGTATCAAAACCCTCTATCCAAATTCTATCCAATATTTACATGACCTCTCTAATACCAATTGAAGGAACTTGGGGCTTGTGGATGCATGAGAAGTTAGCATTTAAAAACAGGTTTGTATTTATACCTTGACATTGATTCTAAAAACCCCTACTCAGATTCATGCATGGATCATGTGCAATTCAATTTAAGCATAAAGAACTTAAATCAAATGAAACCATAATTGGAACCTTGTTTGTTTTTCAATACCAATTTTATTTTCTCATTTTTTGTGTGTTGTAGCTCGAAATCACCAAGCGATGCATCATCTAGATTTTTGAAATGTGAACAATATCTCTTAGATCATAATTATTCAATTCTCAACTGTTATCATGGGAAATTGAATTATTTTATGATGTCCTTGTATCATCATAAGATCACACATTAGATCCATGAACTTGTATTAACAAAACCTTGATCTTACCTTCAGATTTATCTATCTAGATCTTGAGTGATTTTAAGAGAATTGTTATAGGATTAAAGTTTTATCAAACCACTTCCATCATTATTTATGTGTTTAAAATGGGTTTAAATACCTAGTTTTAATTCTTTAAAAATTTCATTTTTGTCCCTTAAAAGGAGTTAGCCCATAAACTGAACCATGCAACTACTAATGACTTGGTAAACACATCACAAGTGTTAAAATAAATTCAAAATTAACTTGTGACACACTCATGTGTCATGTGATGAAGTATAAGGAATTTATTCCGCACATAATCTCTCTTTATTATTTAACAAATTTTGAATGTTTTAAATTTATTTGAAAAATAGTATTTTTCTCATATTCACTTTTATAAATAATTTAAATGTCAATACCTTGGGGATATAATCAATTATTATTACTCTAAACTAAAATAATATAATTGAATTGAATTACTTTTTATCATTCACACTCAAACGTTCATTTGCCCAACACATGGGGCCCACTTTTTCTTAAACCCCTATTCATATTAATAGGTATAACTTGTGAATACACTTATTGTGTGATACTATAGGGCCTTATCTCAATAGAAGTGATTCAAAATAAAAAATAAATTATGGTATCTATTAACACATCATGGACCCTAAGGTGATAAGTAATTTTATATCTACAACAACCTCCTATAAACATGATCTGTGTAACGTAATCTAATTGTCTCGTGATATCTCATAAAGTAGGATGAACACTTCATTCCATCATCCTTTATTGATTTTTTTATTCATTAACTTATTTGATAGGATTAATTACTTTAACCATGTCCATGGATTTAGTAAAGGTACTACCATCCTACTAAATTAGGCTAGAGAGATCTCTTCCTTTATAGAATAATAAAAATATTTCTCAAACATTCATCCAATATCATACCATAAATGACACACCTAATTACATTTTCCTCACCACAACATAAATTTTGTGATTTTTATCTTTAATAAAAATACATGATCAAATGGTACAAATTGGTAATGATATCAAGTTTAGAGACCAATACACATGATTGTAAATAGGAATGACCAATGACATCTAAAACATGTGGTGTTTCTATTAGTGGGTTATACCCCATTATTTGATTTACATGAGATCACAAAGTGTGAACTTCATGAGAAGAAGTCTCAATGCTTATGAACCCCCAACACATGATAGTTATAAAAAATCTATGTCAAGTTAGTATGATGTATATATACCATAAGACATGTGTTTAAGATTAATTTCATTAAATCTCAAGGATCTCATTACAGTAGGGAACAAATATAACCTATTTATATGATAAATAATCTAAATAAATTTCCAAATAAATAGTGGATGCATAATTTTCGACACTATTATGGTAAGCATACATCATGAATAAATCTCTATATACATGATTTTTTAATTGAAAATTATTGTTCAAGTTGGGTTTAGGGCACCCATTTTCACAAAAACTATAACAAAATGATTGAATTTTGATCATACTGAAGACTCCCTTATTATTAAAAATAGATTATATATCCTTATTGGCATAGGAAAACTTTACATAGTCAATATAAATTTTCTTAACACTAGTACAAGGATAAAATTAACTTTTTTATAATCTATAATGATGATACTAGTGGATTGTATGGCCTCAAGTGATTCTATGTTATTCTCAGGATTAACAACTCTTTTTTAGTATTGAACCTTTTAAAATATATTATACCTTATATGTGGGTGCCTTGGAATATGAAACTATGATAAATTTATTCCTTTTAATAGGTGAATAAGGTTATCTAAAAATAAAATTAAAATATAATTAAATTCATTGATTCACCCCACACCCTAGTGAATTCTAATTGATCTTGTAGGAATTTTCAATAGTTACATCATGTGCTCAAAATTGAGAAAATGAGTTAAGGTTATCTTGAAACTCCAAGATACTGATATTTAATTCATTTTTTATGTATAGGAATAAAATTTATGTCATTTTGATGTGTTTTGTGTTTAGTATGAATGAAAGTATATTTTTTAATTTAAAAGTGATATTTTAATTCAAAACATGTGTCACATGTTTAAGAAAGAGAAAATGATATCAACTTGTCATAAAAATATAGTAAAATGATCTTTGATTCATTTGTGACCTATAAAAATAAATTTCATGTCATTTTAAAATTCAATGTGATAAGAATGGCCTGAAGTATATTATTTCTCTTTCAAGGATTAAAGAGATTTAAAACTTATGATGCAAACTCAAAACTAAGAAAAAGCACTCAGATTATTGTGAAAATATATAATGATGATAATTGATTCTTTTATGACATATAGGAATGACTCACACTATATTCTAACATATAGTAGGGTCATAATGACATTATTTGTATTTTTCATATGTAATTAGTTTTAAATTTGTTATGTGTAATTAGTAAAATTGATATTATTTATTATTATTTTTATATTGTTCATTTTAATTACAGATATATTTCTTTAGTGGATTAAATGTAAGATAATAGATTTTATCTTGAAATATGGATCCCTATATTTATTTTTAAACCATTATTTTTATCCATATTGTAGTACTTAATAGATTAAGAGAGATTTTGAGAGACTATAGGTATCGTTCTAATCTTGGAGCTTCTGATTATGTAGAAAATAGACTAGGTTCCCGATTTATTTAATTTGTGCACCTGGGGCCACATATTTTGGTGAAACCATATAGGGAGATATAGTATACTATAGAGGGGAGTACAGTTTATTTAAATTGTGACCCTCAAGTCGCATGACTGTATAGGAAAAAGAGAGGGTCTAAGGGATTTGTAGGGGTTATGCATGCTTTTCCAAGACCATACACCTAGCATGTATGGTTAGTGCCAATTAGGTATTAGAGTCGCATGGTTGGTGCATGGTTTGGACAAACCATGTGACTAAATATTTTTCCCTCTCAAAATATGTGAAAGGTCCATTTTTCACCTACTTACTTATTACTTTCTCCACCATTTTCATTTCCTCCCCTTGAATAGAAGCTTCCACAGCCTCTCGAGCTACTCCTTCTTTCTTCCATAGGCTTTGAGCCCCATCCTTTGTTCAA
This sequence comes from Viscum album, assembly GCA_963277665.1. Classification (NCBI taxonomy): domain Eukaryota; kingdom Viridiplantae; phylum Streptophyta; class Magnoliopsida; order Santalales; family Viscaceae; genus Viscum; species Viscum album. Next base: position 199,119,193 of record OY728164.1, read on the forward strand.
ACTCTGATTCCTTCATCATCGGTTGCATTGGATAGACAATAGAAATCTCTTTAATATTATTCATTCCTTCCTTTGTATATCTCGTTTTATGGAATTCTAAATCTATACAAGATAATATGCTCTATTTTTAGTGTATTAATCTATTTCTTTGATTTATCCCATTATAAATTGATTTAAAGGCTGAAAATGGATGATGAGAGAACTAACCGTATAAGGAAGGTGTTATAGTACTTTTCTCTTAAATAATAGTTGTTTTATAACTTAAATTTTGATGCCTCATGTTGTACTTTCCATGTATTGCTTCAAAAATATGATTTATCAAAAATTGATTTGTTGACCATGTTAGAACTGCTCTCATACACCCATGTTTTCTTTGGAGGAATTACCCTTCAACTAGTTCCACCTATTAAGGTGCTCGTATAAAACTTCCTTCAACTTATAAATGTTTATATGACCAAAAGACCTCTAAGTGGTCTTTTATTGACTCCTAAATGAAATGAATACTTAAACTAAATGGAAGTGGATGGTGTAAACAAGTCAAATGATGATTATATACATTATGGATTATTCCTTGTCCAAATGAAATATAGAATGGCTTGAAACCATCTATTGGATTATATTAAAGCCTGACCAGAACATATTACCGTTTTTGATACTCTATCATGGAATCCATTGATCATTATGATAATTAGGAACAATGTACCTTATTACTCATGATACTCTGGTATGGAATCCCTTATTGATTATTATAACAAAGAATATAATCCATTATTAATCACGATACATGGGCATGATTTCCCTTACTACCCTATGAGACTCTTATGACTATGCATGGATGCCTGAGTTACGCCTCGGGCCCTGGATAGCATTATGTATCAATATATATGGATATATATTTTTCTATATATATAGTGAATATATATACATATATATATATATATTTATATATATATAAATAATTATATCTATATATGGTAACACATGTTCAAAGGCATCCCGACTTAGGTTGAAGCGAATGGTGTCAGCCTGGTGTCCTTTAAGAACTAGAGCCTACTTGTTTGTTATTTAAATTTTTGATTTACATTATTATACCTACACACGTCCATTTTAGATGAACTAGAAGGATTATACTACATGTTTTTAGTGTTAGTCTATTGAGAATATCTCACACCCTTTTTGGGTCATTGATCGGTACCTGAATAGACTTCTTGGTTGAAGGTATGGAAAAAGGAAAGGGTCTAGTTATGGATGATTAATTTTCTTTGCTAGGATAGAGTATGGGAGTAAAGTACTGATCATATGATCATGATTCTATTATTGATATATTTTATCCTTTTTTTACTTTTTCATAGCATGTTTTATATGCTTGCTTCTCTATATCCTATATACTCCATTTTATTTTTGTATAACAACGTGACTTATCTTCTATATGACACTTGTGATATTTATCTGGATAATTTATTTATTATTTCATTGATTCATATTATTATTAAACCACTTAAACTATTTTTTTCTATTCACCATTGTGCTCCACTCTGGTTAGAGGGAATAGTCTCCCCATAAACACACCCTATACCCTCGATGTTAATTGGCATCCTCTAGCATATCAGGAGGTGTGCTTGAGGCTATGTGGACAACCAGGTTTGATTAATTAGTAGTGAAATGGGTCCAAGATTCTAAAAATTGTCAGATCCTTTTTTCATTTTTATCATATTGTTAGGGGTTCGTAGACAGGTTTAACGACCCATATTTTGAGCCAAGGTAAATTTCAAGGGAATTTGAACTTTTTCATTTACTGGATGGGATATTTTTAAAACTAAGATTTGTAAATTGAATCCGAGATTTGGAACACTTAAATGTTTCTTTATGGACTTGGGTGAAGTATTGATTGGTACCTTTGAGGTATATTTGAGTTTTGGGAGCATCGAGGTCAGAAATTACATGTTTGGAGGGTTTATAGAGGCTGTACGGTTTGTCTGAAACCATACAGATCAGAGCATCAAATCATGCAGCCTATTTTGACAAACAAAAATTCCCAGCATGGGTTTCACATAGTTTACCCAAACCATGTGGGATAGGTGCATGGTTAGTTCCATTTAGGAATTAAACTAACACTATTCATTATACGGTTTGGCTAACTGTGTGGGAAAAACCATGCGAAGTGGATTCCTGAGTAGAGGGTGTCACACGGTTGGTGCACAGTTTGGCTAACTGTGTGAACCAAACCATGCGGAATGTTTTTTTAAATGATTAAATTAATTAAATTAAAATAAAATAAAATAAAACTAAAACCTAAAAACCCCTCCTCCCTCCCAAATCACGCAACTTCCTCCTTCCACTTCCCCTCCAGCATACATGTCACACCCCTCTTAGCTTCCTCTTCAATCGATGATTTCACCTAGTTTTCCTTAAAATTTATCACATGATATTTTATATTAATGTATAGGTCTCCCTCCTATTAACTTTTTAATGGTTTTTCCTCTATTTAATCACCCTTAACCATTCATCTAAACCCTATGGTTAGGTTTGATCTGATTTTTGGTTTTCTTCTGATGTTATGCAGTGTGTCTCTCAGGACCTCTCGTGTGTGTCTCAATGTTCACCTCTGAAGGTGAGGCACTAAGGTCCTTTATGGTTTTTCATCTCCCCTCTAGGTAAGTTTTTTTCTCAAACTTCATTGACAATACCGACTTTATTTGGGGCCTTTTAGTGGTTTTGATTTTCTGCTATTTATTTGTAGTGTGTTTGGTCATCCTTGAGGTGGGTTCGAGTCACCATAGTCAAAGGTGACTTACAACGTATGCATAGGTAGGGATATATGAATGTAACTTCCCCTATTATATGTATATTCACCCATGCAAGTGAATATATATATATGAGGATATTTGTGCTTACATATAAATATGAAAAACTCATACAAGTGTAGTGGTAACAGGTATATACATATATAAACATATATTTAAGGATCCCCTTGTACATATTAATGGTCATGTGAATATGTACATAGGGGCTAGGTGTCCTTATATATATGAAAAGGTGAATATTCCAGGAGGCCGAAAGGGTAGCTTCGAGTGGTCTCTAATGAAAATTTCAAGTGCCAAAGTGTTCAGCTTGGTCTTCTTTATCTAGAGGTAGGATCCCTTTCCATTACCCTTTAAATTTAAGAAGGCATTAATTGATAACTTTCACACTTTTCGTAGATATTAATTAGTGTGGAATGAACTTCAAAATTAATGATTCTTTAATGTGGATTAAATATAACTCTTTAAATTGTGTTTAATTATGATAAATGAATTGTTTCATAAATAATTTCATGTTTTTATAATAAAACCCATCGGAAGAGGTGTGTTGTCTTCTAAATTCAAAAGTGTTGATTAGTTATTATATCATGCTTGGATTGTTGTGTCACGAACCAGGTCGGGTCGCCATCTGACCCGACGCCCAACCCAGTCCACGACATGGCCCGAAGGGCATTCCCGATCCCCACAGGCTGGCACAAGTTCCCGGGTATCAAAACTAACACATGGGAATGATTTACCCGAAATAGTAAACACAAAACAACTGATAAGATAAAGAAACTGAAACTAAAAATAGAAAACCAAACAGGGCCTTAAACTAAAAACAAATCTAGAGGTTTACAACTTGAACCAACATCCAAAAATAAATGACAAAAAAAACTAAAACTCTAACTCAAACCTCCCAGCAACAAGAGAGGCGCAACATCCACATGCCACAGCACCAACCTATAAAAGAATACCATCAACGACCAAAACCACCATCGATGAGCATGATGTCAACAACCTGGAGACCACAAGAAACAAGGTCTATATACACCTGAAGTTTTATGCAGGGTGTGAGTGAAAATCCCAGTAGGAAATCACCCAATAAAAAGGTTTCACATATAAACATTAAATGACAAATACATTTATAGGCTAAATAAATAAAAGGACACCAAGGATTAAACAATTTTAAAGAAATAGTTTCTGTAAATAAAACCCTTTTAAAGAAAACAACTTAAATAAAAAAACACCATTGCAGTTAAGAAAACTCAAACCTTCAAGAGAACCCAAATGCTACACTGCATGCCGATGGTGATTGTATAGTAATCCCGGAGCACTAAAAGTGGGAGAGGCCCTATAGGTACTAGAAAAAGGAATGGGACCCTAGAAAATCGCGTCTCAGTGAACAGTAGTATAGGAACCACAAAAAAATAAGTTCTCATGCATGATACACTAGTTGGGCAACACATCCATAACCTAGTGGACTCCATTCATCATCCAATGTTTAGTTAGCGTTGTAATCACCAAACCAACCAAGTGAAACCGGGCTAGAGACACTTCCGAATCACTAGCACACTAGATCTAGTCCACCCACCTAGTACCCAGGATTCCCCTTTTGTGCTCAAGATGTTCAAATTTCACATTTAATATCAAACTCAGACAAATAAAACAAACAGGGTATAACATAAACCCAACACGACACGTCCAAACACACAGAAAACCATTTGACAAAGTACGCACACCAAAAGACTTTACCCAACTCAATTAAAACAACTTTTTCATTACTAATGATTCTTTATTAAAACATATTAAATTCTTTGTCAACAAATTATTTAAAAAGAAACATAACATGACTAGAACAAAATAAACAACTCAACCCTCCACCCTGACCAAACATACCTGACGCCACATGAAGAACACAACCTGCACCACTCGCATCAATTAGCAAGCCAATCGCACGTTTAAAAGACCATTTTCCCGATTAAATAAAACACTAAAAATTTTATTACACAATTCCAGAAGATGTGACATGACTCTAAACACCAAAGACGCACTCAAATTCCCATTTTGAAAAAAACGCATATGAATGCTACACCAGAACATAAACTGCGCACTTTGCGCATTTTCACAAAAATAAACGCAAAATTTATTAAACACTAGGAGATAGTTCAACAATGGTTTTCATAGAAACAACCTACTCAACTATCACAACACCTTCACACTTATGACCAAGCACATACAACGCTATGTTGAAAACGCAATTAACACCACTTTCACAAATGGAAAACTAACTGCACATACCATAAACACTAACAATTGACTATAAATAATATTTCATCCAATGAACACACCCACCCATATAAACAAACTACCAAACAAATTTTAACACATGAGAAACTTCAAGAAAACCAAATTCGCACCCAAAATAATTAATCAAAGAACATCATAAATTAATTAAGCTAGAAAATTAATTCATTAAATAATGTTTAAATGCGGAACCACCTACCTCGACGTCAATCCCCAAAAATTGACGTGAAAACTTCAAATTCTAGCACGAAACCTTTATCGCATGCCGTTTTCACCGCAAGGAACCTAGTGAAAACTCAAACACATGAATTCGAACCCAAAAACTTCAAACTAAAACATCAAAATTGGAACATATACCTGTGAAAAAAAACAACAAAACTCAAAAGAAAAAAAACAGCAAGGAGAAAGACTTAACTGAGGGGGGGTGTTCGTCGGACAGAGCAAGGTGGGCTATCTGGCGCTTCGTCGGATGAAGCTGGTTGGCAGTGGAGTGGCACGTCACAGGATAGAGTAGGGGCGGTGACAAGAGGTTGGGATGGGGGAGCTTGGCGTGACAGAGTGGAGGAGGGGAAAGGGAGTCTGGCAGCTATCCGTGGAGGGGGCGACAGTGCAACAGTGCGACGGGGAGGGCCGAATAGGGAGGTGTGGGGTACTGCTGGTTAGGGGAGGGAAGCCACGGCAAGGTGCAGTGCGCATTGGAGGTGTTGCGCGATGGAACTCCAAGGAAGAGGTGGGGTTGCGATGGGATCAAGGGGAAAAAAAGAGACCTGCAACCCTAAGAAAAGAGAAAATAAAAAAATAAAAAACAAATATAAATTAATAATAATAATAATAATAAAATTTAATAATAATAATAATAATAATAATAATAAATTCTAACAATTTTAATAATATTATTAATAATAAATTAAAACAAGAATGATAATAATAAATAAAGTAACTTAATTATCATCAATAATATTGATAAAATTAATCTTACTAATGATAAGAATAAGAATTTCAAATAATAATGACATTATTTTCATTATTAAGACAATTATATTTTATTTTATTAAACTTCTTATTTTAATTGTGTTAAACTTTTATTATTCAATACATTTTATTTATCTGTGTTGATCATCAGGCAAGTCGCGCGGTGAGTCGGGCGAAGTCGCGCAACCTCGACCGCGCCCTTCTCGTGCGTTGAATGCTGCCAAGGCAAAAACATGTGTTTTAAATTAAGAGCTCAAAAGTTTAATTTGGAATTAAACCCAAACTACCCGACACAAAGAAAATTAATAAAATAATTAACTCAAAGATGGTGGGTGTGACAATTTCCCCCACCATAAAGCTTTCTATCCCCGGAAAGACACAACTAGAACCAAACCCCAAAGCAGAAAACCACACTCCCTTAAGGTTAAAAGGGTATCCCCACAAACACCAATAAAATAGAGGCAAACGTATCGTGCTTGGAGAAAGTGACTCAAAGACAACATCAAGAAACTCATATAAAGAATTTCTGATATGTGTCGCCTGCCCCGAAGAGCTAGAATGCCTCCAGTTGACTGATCAAGGAAGGGAACTCTCGCACCGACAGAAAATAACTTCAAAAGCTGAAACATCTCAAGAAATATTAAATGAAAACCATAGCATTTGGATAGAATGAAAAAACAAGAACAACCATGTTCAAGGAGCACTCTTATCACCTATCACCAAATCATCCCTTGGAATAGAACTAAAAGGTCAACATAGGGAAATCCCGAAGGGTCTACCCACCATTAGAAACCTACTAACGCCCGATATGAGTTTGGATAACCAAAACATGGAGGTCTGAGCAGACTCCCCACCATTAGAGAAAATTCCAACATTGATTCATTCTAGAGACATTCGTGTGAGACCCAACATAGGTCTCCCCACCATTAGAACTAGCAGAAGATACAGGACTTTCAAAATTTCCCAATGGTGACCAAACACCCCACCACAAGGGGCGGGGAGGGAGGGGCCTGACCACTGGGCATCAAAACCACGACCTAAGACCAACCTGCATCTCCGAATCCCTGAATAAGAATTATTCAAATTTGAGATTGATTTACCCAACAAACTACAATACATACCACCAAAAGCAATTTCATCCAGTGGGACGTGACCCCCAAGACTTTAAGGAAATGAGATGACCTCATATCCACATAGTCACAGAATCCATACGAGCCCAAATGGGACATTCGAAACAGAAACACGGAAAATAATTTAAACCTCCTTCATCTTCAGCACCGACGACAGAAATAAGGTTAGGGTCCCATACTCTCTTGGGGTTCCTAACCACACGCCAGCTTCACTCCGAAGCCTATGGCTGGAGCCCTGATGTTTGAAGCATCTCCTGCCTTGAAGTCAGGTATTGAATACTCCTAAACGGAGCTTCTCCTTTTGGTTTCACACGCAACCACACTGCAACCGATACAACACCATCAAACACAACACATTACGACATGCAACTGATCATACACGAAATGTTCACCAACATAAGAGCTAAAATGGTGCATGCGCGTCACCCTTTGTCACACTGAATGAGAGAACGACATGAAAAATCATCACATGAACATGAACATTTCTATTGAGAGGAACATTATACAGATAGGGACTTCAAACTGAGTCTTCAAAAACATGTGATTCCTGCAATTGACTGTAGCATCCCCATGTGACCGGGTCTGCCATACTAGTGGCCTAACATAGACCCTTTCTTAAATGAAACCAATGAAGGACCAAAGGTCATTTAGAATGGTGGCATTCACTGACCACTCTAGGCTACTTCCACCTTTCCCCACTGGAATCTCCTTCACCGTTTCCAAATAGAACTTCCAAATTAATGAGGTCAAACTTCACCCTTGACTATCAAGGAGAACTCACACTGTAAGACGTCACCAAAAATGACCTTGAAGCCGATGAAAATACTACAAAGCCCTTCAAGACACTGGTTAACACTGATAATTCTTAATCGCCTTCACCCTTCCCCACTGTAATTCCCTTCTCCGTTTCTAGGGGGACCTTCAAACACGACAGTACCAAACTTCATACCCAACGAGTCAGACACTCAAAAGACAAAAAATATCTTCAACTCCCCTCGTATCTGTCATCCCGCTGTGATAGGATCCAATTAGTTGTAAAAAGGAGAGGTGGGTTCAATTATATAATCCAATAAGATATTTCTCTAATCAACGGGAGGGTCGGCCAACGGCGAATTGTCTGTGGCCACACTTCAATCACCTGTCAACGCTTTATGGGGGGAATACACTAGTCAATAAAGAAAACCATGGACCCAACCAAACTGGTCCAATGGTCAAGACATACCACAAGTGAACACCAAATGTGCAGGGGGGACCACTGCAAGGGCTCCTTGATGTACTCTTCAAAATAATTCACTAACCACGCGCTTGCATACCAACTTACAAATAATAATTCAAGCTCAAAACACAAATCAGTCAGAAGGGATCCTCAGATCAAAATTCCTTACATCCAACATTTCCAAAAACATAAGGACACACCACACAAACACCGGTTATTAATACATGGAATTCTCATTTAACAAGACTTTTTGAAAATAAGCAAAGCTGGTGGGTTGCACAAACACCAATGGTGTCCCATGGGCCTCACACATGCATGTTCTCATGCCACACTGGCACCCACCGCATATCCATCCAGGCACTCATCCTCTCATGCCGTTAACCCTTTCTCTTTCCATATATGCTCATGTATGTGGTTTCCTATGAGAAAACCAAGAATCAAAACCAAACCTTTCCATTTTTTTTCAAAACCGAACATTCAACCCACACTTTTCAAACCTTAAACTTCATTTTATTTTATTTTAACGCATCATTTGAAAACATTTTCTAAGACCAAAACATTTTTACTTAAAAACCAAATTTCCACTATTCCAAAACAAAGAGATGAGGGAAAATGAAAGAAAAAACTAGTGTGAGCGGGTGACTGGGACATATGGTTGGCGGCCATACGCCAATCACACCACTGCCACAGAGGGTATTCTAGGATAGTTTCCCCAACTCTGAATGCCTTTCCAGACCCTACGAGCTCACTAGCACCACTGAACCTACTCCTTTTTTATTTCCCCTAAACAAAATTAACCACACCGACCAAAGGTTTACACAAACCTCAACTTGCTTTAGTAACTCGAGTCCCGCCACAAGGTGTGCTGGCACGGCACCTTACTCGTAGCCAAGATGTCGAGTCCCAACAACCTTAACTCCAGTTTATCGTGACTCTATCCCAAAAGAAAATTACCCAAGAGAGTAAACCTGCCCCTTTGATACCATTTTGTCACGAACCAGGTTGGGTCACCATCTGACCCGACGCCCGACCCGGTCCGCGACATGGCCCGAAGGGCGTTCCTAATCCCCACGGGCTAGCACAAGTTCCTAGGTATCTAAACTAACACTACTAAAAAATAGGGCAATGGAAGCACTGCCCTTTATCAGCACTAAATAGAAAGCACTGATAAAGGGGTATGCCTTTATCAGCACTATCTAAAAGTTCTGATAAATGTTACATTTATCAGCGCTAAAATAAGCACTGATAAAAGGTAACATTTATCATCACTTTTTTTAACACTGATAAAACATACCTTTATCAGTGATTTTAACGAGCACTGATAAAGGTTCTATCGGTTTTTATTTAATAACCCTAATAGGCCATCCTCGCTTGCACACGGTCAAGCTCTCGCGGAAGCTGAACCAGGCCCCTCGCCGCGCGACCTCGTCGTCGTCCTCCTCCTCCTCCTCGTCCTCCTCCTTCCTCCTCCTTCCTCCTCCTTGTCCTCCTCCTTCTCCTCCGCCACTGCCGCCTCCACCCCCGCTCCCACTACCACGACCGCCACTGCCTCTACCACCTCCACCCTCGCTGCCGCAACTGCCGCTGCCTCTACCGCTGCTGCCGCCTCCGCCTCTGCCACCGCCGCCTCATCCTCCTCCTCCTCGTGTTCTCAAGGTGGGATGTGAGTTCCATGTATGGTATTCTATTGGTATATTATTTATATATTTTGTGTGTGAAGACCAAATAGTGAATATAGATGTGAGATAGGAATGATACCATATCTTGAGCCTAATTCCAGTAAGGATTTCCATAATAGATAGTGTGGTCTTAATGTGATTATGATTATTTCTAGGGATGTGATTCATAATTAGTGATGAGTGTCGAGGATGATGTATGTTGGTCAACTTGTTTTAGAAATTTTTTATCTTCATATGTGCCTTGTACTTGCACCCATGAATTTGAAGGTGAGTATTCATACACGATAGTTGACCTTCTAAGAGAAGAGTTTCTGGAAGAGTATAAGAGACATGAAGCAATGAATATCATTAGAGTGTTGGAGCAAATGTGGTTGCTACAAACAATGTGGAAATCGTCTTGTGCAACGTGGCCTAAGTTACAATGTGGCAATCGGCTTGTGCAACGCAGCCTAAGTACAATACCTGCAAGTTGTAACTTAGGCCGCGTTGCACAAGCTGATTGCCACATTATTTTTAGCAACCACATTAGCTCCAACACTCTAATGATCTTCATTACTTCATGTCTCTTTAACTCTTCCAGAAACTCTTCTCTAAGAATGTCAACTATCGTGTACGCATACTCACCTTCAAATTCATGGGTGAAAGTACAAGGCATGGATGAAGATAAACAATTTCCAAAACAAGTTGACCAATGTAAGTATTTAATGGTGCCTTTATGCTTTGTAGCATGTTTTTTTCTAATTTATTTATTTGTATATGTGACAGACATACTAGGTGATATGTTTTGTATTATGGGTTTATCAGGAGTCTGTATGATTTCCTATTTCCACATTTCATTTTAAATAGCATGTTATAATTATATATTTACTATACCCTAATGGCTCAAATAGTCAGTCATATTGTAGATGTTTCTAGAATGTTGTAGGATTCTTTTTCCCCAATGGTAGTACATTATTAGGATGCTTTCACTGATGAGGTATAAAATTTACTTCTTAATAAAGAGATAAACTTTATAATCTAGTTAGTTTTGGGAGAAAATTCAGTTTCTATCACAATTTATAAAATAACACCAAAAGAGCATGATGGCGTTTGTTAATTTGTAATAGAGTAGATCCAACAAACTGACCACGCATGATGGCGTTTGTTAATTTTTAATACACTAGATCCAACATTTTAAAACTAAACATCTAGTTATATAATTTATGTTATCTTTTAATGAGTATTTTGTTATGATAGGGTGGTGCATCAATATCATCTAATGCGTGGAATGAATCCATGGAATAAGGATGAGCACGCCTACAATATCTAAAACTGGAAAAGTATCCGGGTATATATAATAACATTTCACTATCCAAACACATATAAAAACAAATTACTTATTGTTGTCGATGTTTCTGTAGTGTCCAAAACAAACAAACGAAAAGGACTGTGGTTATTATGTTTGTAAATTTATGAAAGAGATCGTATTTCATCAACAAACTAGCATCCCTGGTGAGGTATTTTCGAAAATAATTACGAGTTCATTTAAAATATTTATTAATCCTTTGTGTATTTATATTTTTTCAGTACTATCATGACTGTTGTAAAAAATCATATTCAGAAGATGATATACATGTGTTTAGAAACGAATGGGCAACATACCTGATGGAAGATTGTACACAAATAGGATGAAGGTTAATTCCTACCACTTATGTTATCTATATATGATCATTGATTATCCTCCAACCTTCTTTGGTGAATTGAGAATGCTCTGATGTATTGAAATATTAATTTATTACACAATGTTTTCTATCCCCGGATTTATATTATTGATCTTTGAACAAATAAATATTGAAGTAAGGCATGATGGTGTGCAGTGCGTATGGGGTGAATGACAAAACCACCGAGGATCAACAAAATCCATTTTCTGTATCTCGTTTGTTTGAACTTGTATTTTAGCACATGTGTTGTTGTTTGACTTTCACAATTATTTCTAGTTAGATGCATGAGATAATCGGTATCGTTGAGGGATTTTTTGGAACCAAAATATGTGTCCCAGGATAATTCAAGTAAGGAAAAGGCTGGTTGAGATGAAATCCAAGCTCAAACGACCAGTAAATCATCAAAATAATCAACCCTGTGATGCACCATCATGTAGAATCTGGTCCTTGTGATGTTTTGAGGTGTTTATGGAAGGTATGGGGAGTCTGATAAGCCCCATGGCCACCATAAATAATTTTTATAGACAGATCCACATGTTTTTTGTGCCTCATGCCTCCTTACAAGTATCACGCCATTCACATGGTCCATCTTAACACGTATGTCCCATTCATCCCATTGATACTCTTGGAAGAACCTGAGAATCTGACAATGCATAAGCCCCACAAAACCCATACTCATCCAACCAAGAGTATTCCTAGTGTGAATGGAAGATAACCATGGGTAATACCCACAACATACCTCTTTTAAATATATGGGCTTTGATCCTTGTATTCTAAATAGGGTACGTAGGAAGCCTCCATGTGGTTAAATCCCAACCAATGGTAAACCATGGTGACCCCCTCACTGGGGTACACCTTCGCTTATTTTCCCTCTTGTATTTCCCTTAGTGGCATCTGAATAAGTCTTCAAAATGAGAAACCTTACCTTTATGGGATGCACCACACTTGGGTCAGACCTCATTGGGCGTTTTGATCCATCTATCAGGTAAACATTCCAGGTGCTCCCTCTTAGAGATGTACCTACCTGATCCACCTTTATAAGTGTTTTGATCCACCCATGTCTTACATCTCTATAAGACATTAAATCATGACCCTCTATCCTTGTGGGATGTTAAACTCATGGAATACCAAAAGTTAAACATGGTTTTCCATTAATATATTCAATATTAATATTTAATCAGTCCTTATTAAGGTATTGTGGAGGTGTGGTTTTATGTTTTCCATCAGATTTCGGAATATTCCACTCTTTATGTAGGTGATTCCATGCTTTTACATTATATGATGATTTTATTATGCTGTATTTTCTTGCTAAGTGTACTATATGAAATGTTTGTGTGGTTAAAAATGTTTTATCAAAGGAATTTGGGGTTTGTATAGACTTTAAAGTTATTTTTAAAATGAATGTAGTTGTATTTCTAGTGGATTTTCATGCTTAAGTCCTTTAAATGTGTTTGAAGAAATGAGAAAGTTGTGTGATGGGTGTTTTCAAATGGATTTAATGAGTTTGTAAATTTTAAAGAGGGTTTTCTTATGAGATGTAGAGAGTCTATATATGTGTATTTACATTGAATGAAAGTACATGAGAATGTGTTGATATATATAATGTGTATAATGTAAATTGAGAACAATTTCCATAAAAGGTATTTTCTTTATGATGTGCAGGGGACAGGGTGAGAGGGCAAGGGTGGTTTTCTGGGGGAGGGGAAGGGGAAAAGTGGTAGGAGAATGGGTACGGGTGTGATGGGTTCTTTTGAAATATGTAAGGGTGGGTAGGGGGTGTGCAATGGGTAGGGGGGAAGTGCAGTGGGCAGGGGTGTGTTGGGGAAGGGGGCAGGGGGTGTTCAAGGGGCAGGGAGTGTGTAGGGGTGGGCAGTGTGTAGGGGGTGGGCAGTGTGTAGGGGGTGTGCTGGGGAAGGGGGCAGGGGTGCTTCTTTTTTATGGAATGGGGGGACATATAGCCATGGTATTAAACTGTGGGTTTGCTGGGTAGGGGTGGTTTTTTGGGGGAGGGGGAAGGTGGAAAAGTGGTAGGGGAAGGGGTAGGGGGTGTACTGGGTTCTTTTGAAATATGTAGGGGGTGGGCAGGGGGAAGTGCAGTGGGAAGGGGTGTGTTGGGGACACTACTGGAAATCTGACCTTTCCCAACGTTTCTATACCAACGGTTCATAAAAACCGTTGGTATAGGTTCCCTTTCCCAACGGTTTGGCCAAACCGTTGGGAAATCCCACTTAGAGGCCACCTTTCCCAACGGTTTGGCCAAACCGTTGGGAAAGCCCACATTGTGGGGACCTTTCCCAACGGTTTTCCAAAACTATTGGGAAAGGTCCCCCATACACCAACCTTCGCACAAAATCAAAATATAGGCTCAAAATCTATTCCAACGGTTGTCAAAACCGTTGGTATAGACCTATACCAACAGTTTTGACAACCCTTGGTATAGATCCTTTGATTTTTTATCATTTCTTCCTACCCAGAACATTATATAAATCAAAATTTAATATAATTATGAGAATACATATATATATATATATATATATTTATGTAATTATATACACAAAAGTCATGTTAGGTTAGTGGTTAAGTCGTTCAATAATAAACTAGGGGTGCTGGGATCAAATCCCAGCGAATGTTTTTTTTCTAAAATACATATACCAACGGTTCCACAACCGTTGGTAATGATTTTCATATTAATTATACCAATGGTTTTGGGAAAACCGTTGGTATAGACCTATCCCAACGGCTTACTTGGCCACGGTTCTCCAAACCGTTGGTATAGGCTATACCAATGGTTTGGAGGCATATACCAACAGTTCCAAACTGTTGGTATATGTTAGTTTTGCAGTAGTGGGAAGGGGGCAGGGGGTGTTCAGGGGGCAGGGAGTGTGCAGGGGGTAGGGGGTGTGCTCGGGGGTGGGCAGTGTGTAGGGGGTGTGATGGGGAAGGGGGCAGGGGTGCTTCTTTTTTATGGAATGGGGGGACATATAACCATGGTATTAAACCGTTGCTATAGGTATATAGCCAAGGTTTAATGTCGTTGTAAAAGGCCCATCATTGGTATCCAATAGAGGAGGATAATAGGGTTGAAGATATTTCACCACTATTTTAATGTAATTGATAATATTTGATTTATCTCAAAAGTAAGGGAGATATCCCATGGGGGAAGGGAGAAGGAGGAGAGTGCGTGTAAAGGATTTTGTTGAGTGGGATGAGGGATATATGAGGGTAACCCGCTTTAAGGGTTGATAGTGAAAATTTGTTAATTCCACTCATTAATTAGGGTAATTATTAGGCCTAAAAGTAAAATAAATCATTTTCCAACAATTTGGGAATCAATATACACACACTTATAATCCGTATAGTTTCATTTAGTGGATTACAATCCATTATTCAACCATATAGAGATACTTCCCCAAAAACTCATACCTTACTCAAGTTCATCACATTATTTGACAAACCATTAACCATCAATGTGAGACCATCATAACCTTAGAACCAAACTGTAGGTTTATCTATTCCCCCTCAAATCATTAAATATCCCATGTTCTACTAAACATTGGTCCATTTGATTATTATAGATGATTAGCCCTAACCATGCACCAATTTCGTTAATTGGTTATTTTATGTTTTGTGCCTCACTAGTACAATTCCATTTAGCAACCCCATTATTTATTTCATTATTGTATTACTAACATAATATTTTTTTTATTATGTAGGTGAAATATTTTTCCTCAGTTCGAATGCTTTGTTCGGAAACCGCCGCCATGGACGACAATTTTTTAGAGCGGATGGATGCAAAAAGGATGGAACATCATTGTTTTTTAACTGTTTGTTGGATAAATGTAATTGTAACCAAATTAAACATTTTTTGAAATGTATATAGAAGTGTGTTGTTTTTTATTCATGATTTCAAGTAAATGTATGTATCATTTTTGTTCTCCTATGCATTGTGTGTGGGTGTTGTGTGTGTTGTATGGAGGTTTTGTTTGGACTTTGTGCAGGTGTTGTAATGTGTGCAGGTGATGGGCAGGTTCTGTACAGGTTCTGGTTTTGGATAGGATCTTTGGCCTTTATCAGTGATAGTTAAGCGTTGATATATTATACATTTATCAGCGCTGAAAATAGCACTAATAAATACTACCTTTATCAGTGCTTGCTTAGCGCTGATAAAAGTCCCCTTTTATCAGCACTATTTTTAGCGCTAATAAAGGGGACCCCCTTTATCTTCACTGAAATTAACAGCGCTTTTGTAGAGCTGTTAAAGGACATTTTTAGCGCTATTATAATCCATATTTGTAGTAGTGTAACACATGAGAATGAATTACCCAATATAGTAAACACAAAACAGCTGATAAGATAAAGAAACTAAAACTGAAAATAGACAACCAAACAGGGCCTTAAACTAAAAACAAATCTAGAGGTTTACAACTTGAACCAACATTCAAAAATAAATGACAAATAAAACTCAAACTCAAACTCAAACCTCCAAGAAATAAGAGAGGCGCAACATCCACATGCCACAGCACCAACCTGTACGAGAAGACCATCAAAGACCCAAACCACCATCGGTAAGCACGATGTCAATAACCTGGAGACCACAAGAAATGAGGTCTGCATACACCCGAAGGTGTATGCAGGGTGTGAGCGAAAAGCCCAGTAGGACTTCACCTAATAAAAAGGTTCCATGTATAAACATTAAATGAAAAATACATTTACAGGCTAAATAAATGAAAGGACACCAAAGATTAAACAATTTTAAAGAAATAGTTTCAATAAAGAAAACCCTTTTAAAGAAAACAACTTAAATAAAATTAAAACACCCTAGCAGTTAAGAAAACTCAAACCTTCAAGAGAACCCAAATGCTACACCACATGACGACGGTGAGTCTATAGTAATCCAGGAGCACTAAAAGTGGGAGAGGACCTATAGGTAATAGAAAAAGGAATGGGACCCTAGAACATCGCGTCTTGGTGAACAGTAGTATAGGAACCACAAAAAAATATGTTCTCATGCACGAGCCACTAGTAGGGCAACACATCCATAACCTAGTGGTCTCCAGTCATCATTCAATGTTTATTTATTGTTGTAATCGTCAAACCAGCTAAGTGAAACCGGTCCAGATCCGCTTCCAAATCACTAGAACACTAGATCTAGTCCACCCACCTAGTACCCAGGCTTCCACTTTTATTCTCAAGATGTTCAAATTTCACATTTCATATCAAACTCAGACAAATAAAACAAATAGGGTATAACATAAACCCAATGTGACACTTCCACACACACAGAAATCCATTTGACGAAGTACGCATGCCCAAAGACTTTACCCAACTCAATTAAAACAACTTTTTCATTACTAATGATTCTTTATTAAAACATATTAAATTCTTTGTCAACAAATTATTTAAAAAGAAACCTAACACGACTAGCACAAAAGAAACAAATCAACCCTCCACCCAGACCAAGCATACTTGATGCCACATGAAGAACACAACCTGCACCACTCGCATCAATTAACAAGCTAATCACACGGTTAAAAGACCATTTTCCCGATTAAACAAAACACTAAAAATTTTATTACATAATTTCAGAAGATGCGACACAACTCTAAACACCAAATACATACTCAAATTCCCTTTTTGAACAAAATGCATATGAATGCTACACCAGAATATAAACTGTGCACTTTGCACATTTTCACAAATACAAATTCAAAATTTATTTAACACTAGGAGATAGCTCAACAATGGTTTTCACAGAAACAACCTACTCAACCAACACAATACCTTCACACTTATGACCAAGCACATTCAACGCTATGTCGAAAACACAATTTACACCACTTTCACAAATTAAAAGCTAACTGCACATACCATAAACCACTAACAATTGAAAAAAAGTAAGATTTCATCCAATGAACGCACCCACCTATATAAACAAACTACCAAACAAATTTTAACACATGAGAAACATCAAGAAAACCAAATTCACACCCAATAATAATTAATCAAAGAACATCATAAATTAACTATGCTAGCAAATTAATTCATTAAATAATGTTTAAACGTGGAACCACCTACCTCGACATCAAACCCCGAAAATTGATGTGAAAACTTCAAATTTTAGCGTGAAACCTTGATCGTGTGCCGTTTTCACCGCAAGGAACCTAGCGCAAACTCAAACACATGAATTTGAACCCAAAAAATTCAAACTAAAACCTCAAAATCAGATAATATACCCACTGAAAAAAAACCACAAAACTCAAAAGAAAAAAACATCAAGGAGAAAGACTTAACTGAGGGGGGTATTCTCCGGACGGAGTAAGGTGGGATGTCCGGTGTTTCATCAGACGAAGCAGGTTGGCGGTGGAGTGGCATGTCGCCGGACAGAGTAGGGGGTGGTGATGAGAGGTTGGGATGGGTGAGCTTGGCATGACAAAGTGGGGGAGGGGAAAGGGAGTCTGGCGGCCAGTCGTGGAGGGGGTGACAGTGCGACGACGCGACGGGGAGGCCTGGACAGGGAGGTGTGGGGTACTACTGGTCATGGGAGGGAATCCACGACAAGGTGCAGCATGCATTGGAGGTGTGGTGCGATGGAACTCCAAGGAAGAGGGGGGTTGCGACGGGATCAAGGGGAAAAAATGAGACCTGCAACCCTAAGAAAAGATAAAAGAAAAACAAATAAAAACAAATAGAAATTAATAATAATAATAATAAATATAATTTAATAATAATATTATTATTATTATTAAATTCTAATAATTTTAATATTAATATTAATAATAAATTAAAACAAGAATGATAATAATAAATAAATTAACTTAATTATCATCAATAATATTGATAAAATTAATCTTACTAATGACAAGAATAAGAATTTCAAATACTAATGACATTATTATCATTATTAAGACAATTATATTTTATTTTATTAAACTTCTTATTTTCATTGTGTTAAACTTTTATTATTCAATACATTTTATTTATTCGAGTTGATCATCAAGCAAGTCGTGCAGTGAACCGGGCGAAGTCACGCGGCCTTGATTGTGCCCTTTCCGCGCGCTGAATGCTGCTAAGGAAAAAACATGCGTTTTATATTAAGAGCTCAAAATTTTAAGTCGGGCTTAAACCCGGACTACCCGACACAAAGAAAATTAATAAAATAATTAACTTAAAGATGGTGGGTGTGACATGTTTCTTGAAGTTTTTCTTATGCCTTCGTGTTAGATCTTAATAAGTGGAATGCTAGTATATGGCCTCCTTTTTGTTCTTAAATAATGTTTCCCCATTTTTACATGAAAATTTAATATATTTTAAAGAACCTCTTATGTGTTTGTCCCCATTGTAGTTGTAATTTCCCAAGTAGGAAAATGCCTTGTTTCCTATGACACCTTCCTTTGACACATGAGCCTTGGTAATGGAATTTAAATGTATTAATGAGTTAAATGAATTGGTTATAATGAATAGACTTATATAATATGGATTAGGAAATATGGAACCTTCCTTTAAATAAATTTTCCATGACACATTACATTTCCCCATTTTTCTTTATAAGTGAATTGTCTTGTTCTAATAAGTTGAATGGGTGGTTTTAAATGGAAAGACCCAAGGGATGGTAAGGCCATTCCCCTTGTTTATGTTTTATTAAATTCTTCATAGGAAATTTAATGATTTATATGGAGTTGAACTTGGTACGTAATGACATACATAAGAGGTCATGCCTTATGAAATATGATATAAATGAATATACCTCTTCTATTCATATGGGACTTGTAAAAGGAATGAATAGGTTGTAAATCCCCATGAAAATTATAAAAATAATATGCCTTTATAGAGGTTGTGTATGATGGTAAGGGTTCTGTAGAGTAGGGAGACTCATTCTCCCTTACATTTTGTGTTGATCATGGTGACTAACACTAGAGATATGATATGGGAAATGGGATTTGCGTGCCACATTCCATGGTTAGAGTGTTTCCATGGCATGCTCACTCTTCATCCCGAGTGACAAGAATTATATCCCATACTCTATCAGGATGTAGGGTATATACCCTATTGCATGAGCTTATAGGCTCGTACACTTGTCATGTATAGTGTGAATTATTCCTCGGTTCAACCAGAACTGGTATTCTAGGTATATAGCCATTAGGCATCCTCACACACTTGGATCATATATGTGGATGAAATATGTAACTAAAGAATATATATATATATATATATATATATATATATAATTAATACTATATATATAGTTCAAGATCAGAAACTTATTCTGGCTATGAGCCAAAGCATGTATAGCCGCCAGGTGTCCCTTAGGAACCTAGGAAGATTGTTGCTTGTTTATTCAACACTACTTGTTTATTTTTCTGCTTATAATTGCTCACTACTTTATATTAGATTTCAATTAATGGATTAGGCTAGAAACTGTGGGTGTCAGCCTCTTGATATTTTTATCTCACACCCTGATCAGACCATTATTGCACTAGGGTGCCTGGGTAGACCTTCTATTTGTATTACCATGGAATTTTTCTTGAGTTGTCTTTCTTGTACCTTGGAGTTAGAAGCAGAGGACCAAGTTGGTGATAAATATTCTCAAAGTGCTAGTCATTGGGTAGTTTTTCTTTTATACATTGTACTGTTGTTTTTAATTCTCATTTCTTGTACTTATAATATCATCTGTCATGTATTCATTATTGTAATTTGGCGTAGGACACTTTTATTCAGATATTATATTATTCTTCCACTTCTTGTATTTCATTTATTATATTTATTCCATTATTGTATGATATTTAGTTTATGTTATATCATTGTTCTACTCTGATCATGGGAGTATAGTTTCCCCACTATCACCTCCATAGGCTCTTGTTGTTAGTTGGTAGCCTCTAGCTTATGGGGAGGCATGATTAAGGCCATGTGACCCATTGGTCTGGCCACCATCTTAGTGGTGAGTTAGGCTAGTACATTACAAAGTGGTATCAGAGCATGGTTATTACATTGTTTTACTGTTTTGGGCTGGTATATAGGATACTATGAATGTTTAGGTGCTTGGTAAATAGCCATGTTTGGGACCAATCACCCCACCCATAGGGAGAAGACCAAGTATCCATGGTTAGGATTATTGTCTATAATATTCTATGTTACAGTTGATATGATTTCACCAAGAGTGAATTGTGTACTTTTCGGTGCTTATTGATTTATTGTTTATAAAGTTTTTGGTATTTTTACCCTTGGCCTATTATGGAAAGGAAGAATCATTACATGCATCATAATATGCACATAGAGAATTAAAATTCCATGCTTATGTCATGCCATGTTGTTTCATTTTTAGATTTTCTTGCTGATTTGATTGAGTGCCTTGAATGTTATGACATGATTTTTTTTATTATCATTTATTTTATATGCCATATTAGGTATTTAGTTCCATTCTTCTTTTTTTTCAATTTTTATTTATTTCTTAGCATTCCTTATTTATATTTCATTCTTCTATGTTTATATCATGTCTCTATGTGTTATATTTTTTTATAACATGCTAATTTTGTTTGGATAAATAAATGGTTACATGGGATAAATATATGGGTTGCAATTAAACAGGAGCAATTTTTCAATTATAAGGTGTATATAAGCCTTATAGTTCGTAAAATGTAACATGTATACTCAAACCATCTTAGAGATTTATATGTGTTTAGAACTATTTTAAAAAATTTAAAGGTTATTAATGGGTATTGGTTAGTAAATGGAACCAAAATTCCAAAATATAAAGTGTATGGGCACTTTATAGGTTGGTATATGTCCACCCATGTGATTGTACTGTTAAATATTAGCATGTTATGTCCTAAAATAGATTGATTTTGATTTTTATGTAAAATAGATCTGGTTAAATAGGAGATAAACTTTGGTTTATAAAGTGTATGGGCACTTTATATGCTAGGGAATGGTGACCCATATAATCAAACCCTGTATATGGACATGTTATGATTTGAAATGGTTATGAATGTGAAAGCAATTTAATTTTCATCTAAAATGAATTGATTAAGTTATTAAATTCTCAATTGGACACAATTAGGTTAGTTGGGTCATGTTTCCTATGAGATGACCCATTTGGGTGTTTGTGTTTTCCTTAATTAAACAACTACTACAAGGTTGCATTCTGATGAACTCAGGTTGGTTTAGAAAGGGACCCTTTTAGTTATCCTTATCTTTTAAAATGAATTTTTATGATAAATTTTCTAATTATTATGGGATGTTAATAAATGGTTAATGGTTAAAAATGATGTTTGATATAACTTGTTTATTATGCCTTGATGTATGTTTTAAACCTTTTAAATATTTAAAAGGTTAAATTTGAATCAATGTAATGATCTTAAAAATGGAACCTTAAGTGGTTTCCCTTGTTTAAACCCTGATGTAAGGGTAGTTTACTATTTTCCTTGAGTTTCCTTAGAATGGAACCGTAGGTATTTTCTGTAGGATTCCTCTCTTTTAGAAATAGAATATATGATAGGCTCTTGAGCCAGTGACTTCTGAGAGGTGTGACCTAGTGATAAGGTTGATGTTTTTATTTTATAATTGGCTATCCCATGGCAGGTATCACCCTTAGAGCTGAAATACCTTGCTATATGTCATGATATTTCTATTTTTTGGTGTCGTTCAGGTGTTTTTGTCCTTAGCTGGACTCGTAGTTCTTAAATGACACCCTTGTTTGGATGGGTGGTCATGTGTTCCTTGACCATTATTATGGGTGTGATCATTATGTAATGTTCATTTTTATTAGGTTATACATTCCTAGGGAATGGTTGGATACTATATAGGTCTTTTTATCTTGATTCTCTCTCCTTGGGTGACTTAAGAGGTCTTCAATCCATTTTACAATTGTTTGGGTTAATTCACCTTTAATCCATTTTTATGTAAGATCCATATGATAATTGAATTAATAGGGTGAAAAACCTATGGGTAGTATTGAAGATGTTACTTTTTCTCATATAGTCTTAGGGTAGTATGTGTTCACATATATGGTTCTCGCCATGTGTTAAATGTTGTAATGAACCGGTTGATTTCGGTGAAATCGTTGAGCCTTGTGTTGTTGAGTATTTTCTAGGGTCATCTCTATAGTAGGGTGACCTAGGGATTAAATAAATCAAGTTCATCCCAATTCTCAAGATGAATTCCAAGAGAATTGGGTGTTTTTACATTCTGGTCAATTAGTTTTAGTTCACATGTACAATTATTTGATGTTTTGGTTGTGACTCAGAGGAGTGATACATATGTTTAAGTTGGTTCTGATCTAGCTCGCTTATGATTGGATGATTTATCTATTCTCTCAGTTGCTAGGAAACTCCTAAAGTGGGTAGCTTCACATCATTTCTGGAGAATATGTGTCCTTTCAAGAGTAAGGAACACAACCAAAGAAGACCATTTAGAAATGTTCGGTCTCACTTGAATTCCTTTGAGGCCTACAAGTTTAAATCGTGTCATTGATTTCTTGGCAACATGACATTGTTATGGTTAGAGGTGTATGCAGCCCCTGTAAAGAATTATCCGTCTTGAATGGATATTGATGGTAATTTGAATGATCATATAATTCCTTGTGTGGTAAAGGCATGTGTTTGGTTAATGACATTGCGTCGACAGGTTAAGTAGAGCTTCTTTCAAGAGGTTGACCATTTATGGTTCTACTATTATTTTTTGGTTTTCATGGTGGGTTGGAAACCATTCAAATACTATTAGTGTACTCTTCCTTGAGATATGAGCATGTCCCCTATCTTGACATTGTATTTGATACACTAAGAGAGCGTTGATCTTACACCGCACCAAATCTTTAAAAAGATGTTGGGTTTGTTAGTGGTTTTTTAGTTTTTCATGCTGGACATGTTGTTCTATTTTAGTCTTGGTTAATACTAAATGAAACTAGAATTACCATGTAGGAACTCCTTATATGGGATCTTGGACACCAGCTATTCCTCTATCTGACTCGACCACCATATGGATGCTGTTCTGGTCTCATTCAATTCTTTTAAGTGGATGTTGTGTCCATGTTTCAACATCTCACTTGTCAACATAGAGGATGGACTACCTTGGGTTAGTTTATTGGACTCTAGTTCAACAAATTTGAGCATACCCTAGACTTATTGTCAGGCTTAGAGGTGTTTCTTAAAAAAGGGTGATGACTCCAGTGGTCTGGATCTAGTTTACACCCTTGTTTTTGTTATAGTATGGTAGTTTAAAGGTTAAAATTATGGTTTGATCAAGGAATGTCACCATAAGTCAGGTATGATCTCAGGTGAACATGTCTATGCTAAATGCAATTTTCCTTGGGAGAAGGCATTGTGGTTGTATTTGTTTTACCCTATCCATCTAATCCAAGTGTCTTGGGAATGTTCATCTGGAGGTGGACTGACTTTTTTCCCTTTTTGTTAAGTGGTTACAGTTGATGAATAACTATTTTAATTCATTCTGTTGGGTGGATATCAGTGTGGTATGTTTTAGCCTGGGTTTTTCATGAAAAAAAAATTGATCAGTATAAGTGAGTTTTGTAGGGAATCAACATTTTAACCATTTCAAATCATAATGATAGTGTCTCTAGAACACCTAGTGGCATTCTTTATAAAAAATTTCCTATGAAGGAGGTTCCATGATTCAGAATTGGACCCTTCTTAATGTTAAGACCCATGGTGGGGAGCACCATCAGTCATATGTTTAAAGAGATGGTGACATGATCATGTCTCTATCTAAACGGACTAGGATAATCATCATTTGGTGTTTGTTTTGGGAATCAATTATTGGATATAATTTTGATGGAGTAGGTTTCATATTTTTTAAAAGTGCTTGGAGGTGTGTTGGGTATTTTGAAATGCAACGGGACCGTTTGAATGGAACTTTATGACCCTTGTAGATCAAGTGGTGTTTTTTTGTTCCTAAAGGATTCTCAATGATGATAAGTTATAAGGTAGTGGGGTTTTAATGACCTTTATTTTTATCCAAGGTAAATTTCAAGGGAATTAGAACTTCTACATTTATTGGATAGCCCGTTTTTAAAACTAAGCTTTAGAACGTGGATTTGAGAGTTGTAACACTTCAACATGTTATTTTTGGACTTAGGTGAAGGCCTGAGAGGTCCCTTGGAGGTCTCATCAAGTTCCAGGATCTTGGAGGTTGGAAATTCCATGTTTTGAGGGTCTCAATAGGCTGCACCGTTTTTTCTGAAATCATGTGGCTTATAGTAGGAAACTATGCGACCTATTTTGAGAAACATAAACTCCCCACATGGGTTGTGTATGGTTTACCCAAACCATGTGGGATAGACGCATGGTTAGTGCCACTTAGGTTGTAACCTTAAACTATTCATCACACGGTTTGTGCATGGTTTGTCTAACTATGCAGGAAAAACCATGTGAAGTGGATTCCTAAGTAGAGGGTGTCTCACAATTGGCGCATGATTTGGCTAATCGTGTGACCCAAACTGTGAAGTATGTTTTTTTTACAATTAAATTAATTAAATTAAAATTAAAATAAAATAAAACTAAAACATAAATGATCCTCCCCCTCGTGAATCATGCAACACCCCTTTCACCATTCTCTCCATTTTACATGACACACCCATCTTGACTCCCTCTTCAATCGATGATTTCACCTGGTTTTCTGTCAAATTTCTCATATGATTCTTCCAGGTAAATTTTATAGCTTTCTCCTCTTCCCTTTTCTGATGTTTTTTCTTCTATTTTATCACCCTTCACCACTCTGCCAAACCCTAGGGTTAGAGTTGAGCTTATTGTTTGTTTTCTTTCAATATTAGGGCAATAGATGTGTCTCCTAGGACCTATTCATGCATGTTTCGTTGTTTTCCACTGAAGGTGAGGCACTTTGGCCCTTTTTTGTTTGTCATAACCACTCAAGGTAGGGTTTTTTATCTCACTGATTTGTCTATCCCAACTTTATTTGGGGTATTTTGGTGGTTTTTATGTTCAATTATTTATTTTTAGTGTGTTTGGTCATCCTTGAGGTGGGTTCAAGTTTCCATAGTCAAAGGAGACTTATCACATATGCAAAGTTTGGCATATATGTATGTAAGTTCTCCTGTTATATGTATATTCACCCATGGAAATGAATATATATATATGGGGCCAGGTGTTCTTACATATAAATATGAAAAATACATATGGTTGTAAGTGGTAAAGGGTATATGCATATATAATCATATATATAAGGATCCCCTTATAGATATTCATGGTCATACGAATATGTACATAGGGGAAATGTGTCATTATTTATATGCAAAGGTGCATATTTCCAGAGGAAGAAAGGGAAGATTTGAGTGGTCTCCAATGAAAATTTCAAGTGCCAAAGTGTTGAGTTTGGTCTTCTTCATCTTGAGTTAGGATCCCTTTACATTTCCCTTTAAATTTAAGAATGCATTAATTGCTCGCTTTCAAACATTCCTTAGATATTAATTAGTGTGGAATGAACTTTATAATTAATGCTTCTTTAATGTGGATTAAGTATGTCTCTTGAAATGATTTTTAATTTTGATAAATTAATTTTTTTCATAAACAATGTCAATTTTTTATAATAAAACCCATTGGATGAGGTGTGTTATCTTCCAAACTCAAAAATATTGATTGGTTATTATATCATGGTTGGTTTATTGCATGAAATTTTTCTTATTCCTTCATGTTAGAGATTAATAAGTGGAATGATATTATATTTCCACTTTTTTGTTCTTAAATAATTTCCCCCCTAATTTATGTGAGTATTTAATGTATTCTAAAGCACCTCTTAGGTGTTTGGCCCTTTTTTAGTTGGAATTTCCCAAGTTGAAAAATTCATTGTTTCCCATGAAACCTTCCCTTGACACTTTAGCCTTAGTATTGGAATTTCCTTATATTAAAGATTCAAATGAATTGGTTATAATGAATGGACTTGTATAAAATGTATTAGGAAAGATGCTACCTTCTTTTAAATAAATCATTCATGATACTTTCTATTTTCCCTTTTTTCTTTATGAGTGAATTGTCATGTTTTGATAAGATGAACATGTAGTTTTGAGTTGAATAACCCAAGGGATGGAATGTATATGCCCCTTGTTTATGTTTTATTAAATTCTTCATATGAAATGAAATTATTTATATGGATTTGAACTTGGTAATGACATACATAAGAGGATATGCCTTATGAAATATGATATAAATGAATATGCCTCTTCTAGGTATGTAAAACCCCAATGTTTTAAAAATAAATATTGAATGCATGAAACACTATGTCCCTAAAAAACAACACATTTTCTAATATATCCATTAAACACAACTTTGCCTCTTCTATGTTTTGAATTTCGAAAAACGGTCATCTAGAGTTGTGATCAGTAAATCATTTGGAGTTTGATAGAACAAACTTGATTTTTGGTGAATCGTAACATAACCTTAGGAATAGTAATATGAATAGTAATATGACCCTTATGAATAGTAAATAATTATATTGTTTTGTTTTCTTTAGGTAATAAGATAATGAGATCTTAATTAATTTTTCAATGTGATATAAAACTAATTATACCTTTAAAATTGTTATTTTTTAAATTAACTATGATTTTATTTAAAAATTAAATTAATAATATATAGAAAATTATTTTTGAAAAATGGATATCATTTTTGAATTCTACACATTGAAAAATGGTAGGGGTGAATTTTTGGGATTTTTCTGAAATTCTTGAATTTTTTATTAATTGTGAAATACGATAAAATACCGTATATAAAAATTATCAGTTAAATACACTATTTATGACATCATGGGTGATGAAAGGACACATGGTTAGAACTAAAATTCACTTATTACTATTTTGGGTCACATGAAACAACACTATTGGTTTTCTTGAGGGAATTAATAAAATAATGAATAAAATATTCAAAACTCACTCCTCTCCTCCACTATAAAAACCCCCCATCACTCCCTCTTCTCTTAACTCTTATAAGCCTTGAATATTTTCAAATCTCTGCCCAAATACCCTACCCTAGTCACTAGCCACGTCCAAGAATCTCTTGGTCTTTCCAAAATATCAAAACCCATTCCCTTAAGGAGGTTATTTCAAGAGGTAAAGCACCATTCATTTTCATTTAGTTTCATTTCAATTTATCTTCTTTTTTTATCCTCTCCTCACCTCCTCTTTCCAAATGACCATGATAATTATATTATAATATATATACTATAATTATATCATGTTAATTTAATAACCATCATCAATATTCCTACTCTCACCCTTTTATTTTATAAACGATATCAACATCCATGAGGTTCCAATTTATAACCTTTGTGGAAGACGAAGTTTCATTCTTCAATTTATCATTCATTGCTGGTCATGAAACCATTATTATGGTTGAACCAGACTATAATATATGTATTATAGCCTAATTAATATTCATTAACAATTATATGTACATATTATTAAATCATATGACCCAACTAGTTCCTAATAATCAAAATAACGCTAAAATAATCCAAGTGAATGTCATTTATAATTCATATAATGATTCATCCAATTTCCATGTAACCAAATGATATAAATGACCATTAACACTTCTATATGTTCATAAATAATATTTAATTTCAATTCTGTGGATTTACATACATTCCACATAAACTACATTACTTAAAAACAAGTGAATTGTTTATGAACATCAAGAAAACGAACACTCTAGAGCGACGTAATTCAATATAATAACTTATCAATAAGGACACAAATGAACTAAACAGAATTATGATAAAATAAAATAATATCTAATGGGTTTTTAAATAAGTTATTAATAATTATAATTTCATATTTCAGGACCCTAAGTTCATTATCAGAACACATTCAAACTTAAGGTAAGCATTTTTTCACCCAAACCTCCATTTTCATTCAGGTTATTTTTATTGTATAATTACCTCAATGAAATTATTGTGTATTATTATGTACTTATAATAAATTATATGTGAGTGTTATATATATATGTTTACTAACCATAATCCTACTTTCATTTAATGGGATTTATATGTTCTAAAAGGATCTTTTAAAAATCCTTCCTGAAATACAAGCTCAATTCAAGGGAATTTCTCAAATTCTTACCTATTTTCAAGGGAACCCTATAAACTGTTTTTGGAAACCTTTATCTTTATAAAATAACTCATTTTATTATTAAAATATTATCATACTTCACTTCTGGTTTTATACAAATATTTGTCCAAAAGAACTCTTTTTTTCAAAGTAAAAGGGTATTTATCTCAAGAATTATTCGAAGATTTTATAAGAGTATCTTCATCTATTTCAACACTCTTGTTGATTGTTATGTATTATTGGGATTAATGTTTCATGGTATCATCTAACATATTTAATTTAATTTTTTATGATTATTTTTTGTTTATGTGCTATCTTAAAACCATTCACCAATTTACTTTGAATGGTTAGTGTTTATGCTTAATGTTTGGGGAAAGTTATTTACATTTCATATATTAGTTTCAATATGAATGTATATGCTGTTTATATTTATAACCATTAATATGAGGAATGAATTGGACATAAAGAGTGTCAGTTGGGTCCCTCTATAGCCCATCGGTGCATCGGTAGGTCTCATGAGACAAACCGTGGTCTTGGTACAAGGCCTTGACAAAATGATTATTTATGGTCTTGGAATGAGGACTTGATGGTATGGTGATGATGTACTAAATTATGAATTACCTCATTATGAAAATAGTATTGATATTTCATGTGGTTATTCTACTATTATAATACCCATGATTATGTTTTATTATTTCATTAATTACTCAACTCTTATTCCTTCCATAATGCATTCAAGTTTTTGTTAAAGGAATATGTTTTTAGTTATTCAACTCACCTAATGTTTATATATCTTCTGATGTATTGCTTACCCTTACTGAGTGTTTGATCTCACCCATTTATTATGTTTCATTTTCTCAAGACATGAAGAATTTTATTATGAATGACATTCTAAAATAACCTAGGAGTTGTGGATGTTGTCTAAGGAGTTTCTATGTTCTATTTATTTTCAAGTTGTAATGTTAAACTTATGTATGTATCTTGTTTACAATAATACTAAACTACTAGGTCCTTCAGGATGCATATTACTTATTCATATTCCAATGTAATCAAATAAGGCACGGGCTCTAGAAAACTAGGGTCAGGTCCTTGCAATGTATATGGGTTATGTAAAAGGAATGGATGGTTGATAAATCCCCATGCCAGTTATAATTATAATAAAACTTTATAGAGGCTTTGTACAATGGTTAGGGTTTCATATATCATGGAGACTCACACTCCCTTACATCAGGTGTTGATCATGGAAACTCTCACTAGTGATATGATATGGACGATGGGCTTCACATACCATGTTCCATTATTAGAGTGTTGTTATGGTGTTCTCACTCACCATCCCAAGTGATGGGCATGACGCCCTCCACTCTATTGGGATGTAGGGAATGTATCCTATTTCATGATCTTATAAGTACATAGACCGGTCATGGAAAGTGTTAGTTATACCCCGATCCACCCATCACTAGTATTCCAAGTATATGTTCGTTAGGCTTCCTCACCCACTTGGCTCATATAGGTTGATGTAATATATTACTAAACTACATATATATATATATAATACTATATATACAAATAGTTCCTGATTAGATACTTATTCCAGCTATGATTCAAAGCAGGTATAGCCACCAAGTGTCCCTTTAGAACCTAGGCTGATTGTTGTTTATTTATTCTGTAGTACTTGTTTATTTTTATTCTTATACTTGATCACTACTTTACAATAAATTTCAAGTAATGAAATGGGATATACATCATGGGTTTCAGCCTAATGAGATTTTTATCTCACACCTTGATCAGGCTATTATTGCACTGGGGTACTTGAGTAGACCTTATGTTTGTAGGACCATGGACTTTTGCTTGAGTTTTCTTTCTTGTACCTGGGAGTTAGGAGTAGAGGACCAAGTTGGTGCTCGAGATTCTTATGAAGCTATCCATTGGGAAGTTTTTATTTTATAAATTAAACTGTTATTTTTATTTTTCATTTCTTGTACTTATTTCACCATCTTTCATACATGAATTGTTGTAATTTGGCATTGGACACTTTTATTCAGATATTATATTATTCTTCTGCAGCTTATCTTTCATTTATTATACTAATTTAATTGTTTTATTCAATTTATTTTCTTTTATACCGTTATTCTACTCTGATCATGAGGATATAGTCTCACCACTATAACCATCATATACCGTCACTACTAGTGAGTATCCTCTAGCATATGAGGATTAAATCTTGAGTCCATGTGACCCACCGATTTGGCCACCGTCTTAGTGGTGAGTCAGGTCGGGACATTACAATTGAAAAATAACAATTTTTCAGGATTTGGTATTGATATTTCTCCTAGAAGTAGCTAACCCACATATAGGGAGAATCCAAATTACCTAGGAAGGAAATTACGGTTCTGGTTTCTTCCTATTATCGTTGTATTAATTTCACCATCGAGTGATGCACGTGATTTCTGGAATTATTATTGTTATTTCTATTATCTATTTCCTTTTTCCCTCAGTCGGTTAAGGTAAGGGGTATTGATCATGAATCATGGTAGTCACCTAATGATTCACATTTAATGCATATGGCAAGCCATATTTATATTATTTCAAGCATTTTCTATTGTATATTATTGGTTCCTTGACTATTATATTAAAAAATGTGCTAAAATTTCTTATAGGGATAGAATAATTGGATTAATTCAAGTGTCTACATCATCCTAAATAGTTTTTTCCAATATAGATTAATGGTGGAACCTTAATTAACAAATTATGCCATGTTCGACCAATGGACCACTGGTCACATGGGCCTAAATTTTAGTTTATTTCAATTACATAGATTCTAATTTTAATTTATAAATCATTTACTTATATAAATTTGGAATGGAAATTAATATAATAAAATCATTTTGTTTTATTAGTTTTATCCTAATACCGGATGTAAGGGTCTGGTCATAGTTACATGACATGCCAATTGCAACTTATAAAGCATATGCCTTTATAACTTTGGAATTATGACTCATCTAACTGTACCATGATACATATGTCTATATAAATTAATATTAACTTAAATGGATTTAAATTCTTAAATAAAATTGTTATCGTTAAATGGGTATATCAATTGCAACATAAAGAGTGTTTTCATATATACCTTTCAATTGAAACTATATATACTAGAACATATGTTATGATATGTGAGACCTTGAACCTAACCCAACCTTAATAGTGGGTAGTAGGTAGTGTCTTTTTTTATTTTCTTATGGTCCTATAGGTCACCTAGACTTGGCTTTAGGAGTAGGAAAATGGGAGAAACTCTTTTATAGGAAGGTGTGTACTTATCCTATTCTCTTATCTTTGATCATACATGTTTTTAGACTTTATATAAGGAATTGTATTGGAAATTTTAGGGATTTTAAACCATGATTTCCTTGAGTTGTGCACCAGGAGGGTGGTAACGACCATGCTCCAAAGGTGGTGGGCCCTGATCCACTAGAGTTACCTCTTGTGGTACCACTTTTATCACCTCATTCTATTCCTAATATGGGAACTGATTCTTAGTTTTAAGAGAGATTCCTATGATTTATTTAGTCTGTATACGGAGATCCATGACTTTACCCTACTATGGAAAGTTGACATGAGAATTGAAATAGTAGCATCCACCCACTTTCTCGTGGGATAGTGGCCCCCAAGCTGTTGATTCATGGCTAGTGGCCATGCTATCAGTATTTGATCATCTAAAAATGCCTCTAAATAGGAGGGTAAAGCTCATAACTAATATTTTTTTTATTATACTAAGAGATGGTGTGATTTTATCACCCAAGAAGATTTTCATCAGGCTATGGTCTGGTCAGACTTCCAGGCAGTCATCTATGAATAATTTACCCAAACGCTAAGAGCAGACTGATATAGAGTGTTTCTGCATCTATGGTAGGGTATTATTTCCCTTATGAACTATTATATTTGTTTAAAAGAGATTTAGTTCTTTTCAATGACTAATGATAGTGATGAGTTGGAAGCAGTGAGATGTTTTGAAGATGGGCTTGTATATTCCATTAAATCATAGGTGAATGTCTTTTGATTTACCACCATTTTTTAGATAGTGAACTAGTCCCTACCCACTGAGTAAAACCTAAGGTAAAATGATGGTGTGGGATAGGGTATTCTAGTATCGAGTTAGGGAAGTGTTTCATTGAGTAGTTGTAAATGTCTCTTTGAGTCTGATCATGGGGGAAGTGGTGGTCAAATAACACTTAGTGATAGTTATGTGGTGTGTCACCAGTATAGGAAGTTTGGTCATAAGAGGCCCTAGTGTCCCAAATACCCTATGGAATTCCAAATATACGTTAGTTTTGGGCATATTTAATTTTTTTAGGACCTTACCATATAGTATCAGTGGTAGAGGATCTGTACCAGTTCTATTTTTTGGATTAGGATTAGTAGTGTCTCTCTAGGTAAGTAGTTAGAGTACTATAAGCAAATCAGGCCAGGGGTGGTTTTGGCCAAGGGTGGGTTTTCTTAGGGTATCTAGATTACATCATAGGGCTATGAATTATAATAGTTTCATAGAGTGCATCCTATACCGTAGGAGTATATTTTCTGGCATTATATAGTTCTAGGAACTATTCTAATAGCCTATACTTTATTATCTTACTTATTTGATACATGCGCTTCACATTATTTAATATATGTGGAAATATTGGAAAATCTGGTCCTATAGATATAATACTTTTATGGAATAATATCTCTTTACACGCCATTAGGGATCTGATACAAGAGCATACACCGATGTAAGGAACACCTCCTTGAGATATGTGGTTGTATTTTTATATGAAATCTATTTATCCTAAAGATGAAAGGCTTTTATTTAATAATCAGTATGGAATGGCTAGTATCATATCATTATCACATTAATTTTTATCATCGGAGGGTGTCCTTCACCTCAACCAAGGGTGGTACCAATGTTTACAAGGGTGAAGGGATGTTCAGGTGAGTTGAGTTGAACCAGATAATCATGGGTTGGGTGGAGTGTTAGATCAGATTGAAAGTATATTTTTAGGTGATCAGGGAACATGACATACATATTTCCCTCCTATAGTGGATCATTTCAAGTATCTATTCCCTGATTACTTTTCTATACTACCTATTAATATAGACGTATTGTTAACTATTGATTAGGATTGGGAGAATCACCAGTATCCATTCCTCCTTATAGGATGGAACTTACAGAGCGTCATGAGCTCAATAGATAGTTGGAGGACTTTGAAGCTAAGGGTTTTATATAACCTGGTACTTCTCTATGGGGTTATCTTGTGCTTTTCACCAAGAAGTTGGATGAAACCCTTAGGATTTTTTTGGATTACTGAAAGTTAAATCATCTTACATTTAATAACTGATATCTTTTTCATCATATAGATGACCTCTTTGAATAGATATTAGGAGATCAAGCATTATAAAATATTTATTTAATGTTGGAATATCATTGGGTTAGATTCAGACCTTCAGATATACCATGTACAACCTTCCATAGTAAATATATACTTTATGAGTATTTGGTAATGTCATTTAGTATTAAAATTTTTCCTGTAGTTTTTATGTCCTTGATGAATCGATTTTTCCACCCATGTCTAGTTTCATTTGTGGTGTAATTTGTGGACAAAATGTAGGTTTACTCACATACTCAACATGAACATACCAAACATATTAATATAATTTTTAGCACACTAATAGATAACGAGTTTTAGGATAATCTCACAAAGTTCTACTTATGGATCGATAAATTTCACCTCCTAGATCACATTATCTTATATATAGAAGTATCTATAAACATAGAGAAGGCTAGAGTGGCGGTATCCTAGGAACATTCCAAGAACTTATTTTACATATAGAGTTTATTAAGGATGGATAGATATTATATATGATTTATTTAAAATTTCCAGTGCCTTGTGGGCAGAAGTAGATGAGAAATCCTTTTAGGAGTTAAAGGAATGGTTGAATTCACCATTGATCTAGATTATTCAAGAGTCGAAAAAAATTTATACAGTCTATTATGATGCTTCAGGCATCTGGATGAGAGCTATTCTAATATAGGCATATTGAGTCATGGTGTATGTCTCAAATTAGTTGACACCTCACAAGAAAAAATACCCAATGAATGACCAATATTTGGTGGATAAGGTTCATGCCTTATGTTTTTGGAAGCATTATTTATTAAGAGAATGATTCTTAATTTACACAGACCATCAAAGCCTCAAATACATTTCCACTCAACATAAAATTAATCTCAGACTGTTAAAATGGGTATAATACCTATAGTAGTTTGAATTTGAACTCTCTTATACACCCATAAAGGGTAATGAAGTGGTAGGCATGCTAAGATGGAATACTCAGACACAAGCCATTCAAGAGGCCAGTGGTGAATGGCAGCTGATGGATCTATTTTTTAATATGCATCTAGAGGTTCAGGAGTATAATGGGAAACCAATTTTATTATCTTTGGTAAGGAAATATTCTCTTCTAAAGAGAGTTAAGATGAAGCAGCTTTCTGATCCCAGGGGATTGGTCCTGTGGATGAGTGTTACAAGTGGGGACCCAACACCTGGTTGGTTTATTGATGAGGATAATAACTTGTGCATTCATGGACATGTCTAGGTTCCTAAAGACTTGTGAGAGGAGTTGATGTGAGAGTATAATTCCTTCTATTGGGTTGTATATCCCATTGTTACCAAGATGTATTGTGACTTACGTTAGTAGTATTTTTGGTTGGAGATGAAGATACAGATAGTGGATTTTATCACTCAGTGTTCTACATGTCAGTAGGTGAAGGTGGAACGCAAGAGACCCATGGGGATTTTTCCAGTCATTTACCATTAAATAGTGGAAATGGGATGATTTCACTATGTATTTCATGAACATTTTTAGGATTTCACCTCAGGGTAGTGACACAGTGTGGGTTATGATAGATATATTGATAAACGTCACTCACTTTTTACCCATCAGAGAGAAATTTTCAATGGATAAACTTCGGGGGATTTATGTATAAGAGGTTATAAAACTTCATGGAATGACACATACCATCATCATGGATAGATATCATATTTTTAAATCATAATTCTAGAAGGGGTTGCAGAAGTATCTTGGTACACATATGCTTCTGAGCATAGCCTATCACCCACAGACTGACAAGCAGTCCAAACATAAGATTCAGATATTTTAGGACATGCTCCAATAATGTGTCCTTGATTTTGGAGGATCTTGGGAGAAATTCATACCATTTACCAAATTTTATTATAATAACATCTTTTAGGTGAACATACGTATGGATTCTTATGAGGCCTTATATGGTAGTTCATGTCGTTCACTCTTGTGTTTTTTAGAGGCATGAGAGGAATCAAAACCGGGACATCATCTCATTCAGGAGACTTCATAGAAAGTACAAATTATCATAAATTTTATGGTTATATATCAGTCTAGGAATAAGTCTTATATCGATGGTCACCGCCAACCTCTAGAGTTTGAGGTGGGACATCTGGTATTAATACATGTTTCTCCTAGGTTGGGGCATTGAAAGATTTGGAAACAAGGGAAGCTAGCGCCTAGAATTATCAAGACTTTTGACATACTCAAGAGAGAGTCAGTATGGTATCCTATCGATTATAGTTACCTCCAAGGTACTGATCCATGCACAATGTCTTTCATGTTTCATAGCTTCACCATTATCATTCATACCCATCTTGTATTCTTCATCCTTATGAGTTTGTGATAGATTTTGATGCTTATTTTGAGGAGCACACTACTCATATCATTGAGTGGAGCATTAAGGCTTTCAAAGGAAGGTGAGTTCCTCTAGGGAAGGTGTTATGGTAGCATTACTATGTATAGGATGATACTTGGGATTCATAGGTCGAGGTACGTGCTCAATGGTTGTAACTTTTCCCAGATGATTCTTTACCACCCTTGAAAGGGAAACTCCATGATGATTTGGTTTAAGGAGGGTATATTATAAGATATAAGCTTTTATCATTAGGTATAGATCTTTATAATTCATGTTAAACCTTTCTTTTATCCTCATGGAAGTGACTAAGATATTAAGGGTGATTTTGGGATATTTTAGGGCTTGTTTGAAGCTCAGATCTCTTGGTTTTTTAGGAAACTGACCAAGCGCGTGGTTTTTTGAAACCATACACCTAGGGACACATGGTTTGGTGAAAAAATGAGGTGATATATAGTGGACTGAAAAGGGTTGAACGGTTTATTTAAACTATTCAACCCAGGATGCACATCCATGTGAAAAATGGATAGGGTCTAGAGGGGTTCTCATGAGCTACACATGGTTTTCCAAAACCGCTTACCTAACCCATGTGGTGAGTTCCACTTAGGAAGTAGAGCTTCATGGTTAGTGTATAGTTCATCCAAACCATGTGTCTAAACTTTTCACCCTCTTAAAATGTGTAAAATTCCCATTTTCCACTTTTTATTTATTAATTTCTCCTCCCTTTTCATTTCCTCTCCATGCACAGCATCTCCTATAGCCTCTTAAGCTCATACTTCTTTATTTCATAGGCTTTGAGACACCAACTTTGTTAAGACTCTAATTCCTTCACTATCAGTTTCTTTGGATAACTAATAGTAAGATATTTGATCGTATTACTTCATTACTTCATTTATCACACCATATAGAATTCTAAATCCCTGAGAGATAATATTCCCCATTTTCAAATTATTTGTCTCTTTCTTCAATTTCTCCTATTCTAGAATGAGTTAATAGATGACAACAGGTGAGGAGAGTACTACCTATCTAAGGTAGGTGGTATAGAACTTTTAACATGAATTGTGATATCACATGCTGTAATTTCTACACATTTCCTTAAAAAATATGATTTATCTTAAATTGGTTCACTATCCATTTTAGAAATTACCTCATACACCCACGTCAGGAACCAGCCTAGATAGGTTGGTACCTTGATACCTGAGCTGATACTAACATGGACTGAAGGGAGTTCTCGATCCCCATAGGTTAGTAACTAGCACCTAGAATCATATAATATAAAAGAGGGAATGAATTTTACACAAAACAGTGGAATATAAAAGATTACAAGTTAGTATTCTCAATACTCCAAAGGGAGAAGGTACTAGAAACCAAACAGGTATAACAAAACCCAAATTAGTACATCATCAAAGTACTCAACAAATGTAAAGATAAAACTAAAATATCCTTAAGTAAAAAATCATCACATGATATTAATTGATCCACCAGTCACAACTCTACTCCATGGTCCAAAGGGTTAAGAAAATACACCACCTCCAAGTGGCGCTTTCCATTTTCTAATACATGGCATAATAAAATGTAAAAATGCTAAAGGAAAAGGTAGGTTGTGAGATATATATCTCAGTAGGGTCTCACTGAGTGTCCCATAACAGATTCCATAATAATAAACCAAATCATGCTTTCAATTTAAATAAAATTGGGCATCGTATGAAATATCATTTTTATATTTAAAATAAAATATTATTTCCTCTTAGAGGATGGAAAACATTTCAAACATGGATTAAATAATCATTTTATATAAAATATCTTTTATAAATTAGCTATCATGAATAAAAAAGGTCTATAATAAATGGAATATATAATCAAAACAATCACAACGAGCACCATGGTTATCTACCCTGAATTACATCAGATTCTAGATATAGAATCCTCACACTTCTCATATTAGTGATCATGTATAGGTATGTGTACACATGTCCCTTAGGCTCAGGATGAATATGACTTATTAACATCCCATTAGGGATAATCATGTCGAACTATGTTTTTGTTAGAGTTTTCACCGCCAATCTGTTGTTAGGGGATCAAGCTCCTATAATTATTGTCCCAAATAACCTAATAACTTCCCAAGATTTCATGTACTCAATCAATCAGTAGAAAACGGTAAAATCACATCATTTTAAATCAAACATCATCTACAATTCAATTTCCTAACTTTTAGTTTCAATATACTTATTCAATTTCAAAACCAACACATGGGATTTTTTTTAATTTCATTCCTTTTCAATATAAAACCAATCATAGGTTTCCATCATTTCAATCTAATCCATTTTTCTTAAAATAAATCTTAATCATTTCATCAATTCCATCATTTCAAAAATTCACCCCACAATTCCAATTCCATTAGAATTGGTGTTTTCTCAAAATCCATGTAATTTTGAATTTCATAATAAAATCACTTCAAATAAAGGTTTTATAAAATTTCAAAAAAATCAATCAAATCAAAGTTTTAGTTACATGGAAAATCTTAAATGGAACAACCTACCTTTAAATCACAGAATCAAATGATCAACGCCTACAATGGGAACACAAATGACAATAAAAGGTGAATAAGATCTAAAAAATAAAACCTAGAATCAAGATCTAATCAAATAGAGTTTATATTCATATACTACATGATGATATATCAAACTCTAAGGAATAAGGAAGGAGATATCAGAAGAAACTAGATGAGAGGATTTCCA
The DNA here is from genome assembly GCA_963277665.1 of Viscum album. NCBI lineage: Eukaryota > Viridiplantae > Streptophyta > Magnoliopsida > Santalales > Viscaceae > Viscum > Viscum album. The sequence continues at coordinate 199,158,524 of OY728164.1, forward strand.
CTTACCTAGAAGGGATCGAAAGAGATCAACCACACTATGATCCACTAAGATAAGGGGTTTGAGGGGCCATAACTGCTTCTTGAGAGACTCTAAATCCAATGAAAACATTTTTGGGATTATTGGGTAGGTTAGGAACTTAAATCAAGGGGTTAAATATTTTAAAATACATTTTCAAGATAATTAAATCATGTGCATATAGTTTCCAATAGAGGGAAACATGGTCAGAAAAATCGTACACCCTAACTATGTACCCCTACTGTATGGGGTTCATAGTTTCTCCTTGGTAGGTGCACGATTTGTTTAACCATATGCCAACAATGAAAATTAACATCGTCTGATGCTGCATGAATTGGAGGGGCTGACTGAAAAGTTTGGACAAACTATTCACACCCCTCAGGAGAATTATCAAAACACACATGGTTTGTTGGTCCAAACTTAAAAGTTTTCCTTAACTATTCACCAACCATTCACAGCCCAAATGGATTCCAAAATTTCTTATATTTCACTCAAAACAACCCAAAACAATCCCCAACCAAAGTAAAATCAATATTAGGGTCAAGGAGTACCTGAAAACTAGTAATGGGATGTTAAAACTTCCCCACCATAAAAAATTATTATCCCCAGAAATATCCTCAAAAAAGATCCCTATCAAAGAGAAGAGGACACTTATCTCTCATCAATGTCTCACACTCCCAAGTCCCACATGAATTAAAGCCTTGTTTTCATATAATAAAAACCAAATGTATCATCCTCCCATGAATTACCTATATCTCAAAATCAATAATCCTAACTGGATACTCAGTCATTGATAAATCAGGCTCATCATCAAGATCCTCCCAACTCAATACATGTGATGGTTAGAAATATTCTTCTATATCTGTGATGCATGGAACACATTATGTATTGAAATCAGTTATAGTGGAAGTTCTAAATGGTAATCTACTTTCTCCACCTACTCAACAACTCCAAAAGGTTCCAAAAAGTGAATAGAAATCTTCCATTCACTCCCAAGACTTCGGTGACCCAATCGAGGTGAAATTATCAAGAACACCTGATCAGCAACAAGGAAATTCAACGGTATACAATGATAGTCATTATTGGATTTATACCAACTCTATGTCGTAAATATTCTCTGGTGAATTAACTGAATATTTTTTGTCATCTCTAGTAACAAACTTGTTCCAACCAAGGAAGTTTCTCCAATCTCTAACTAACACAATGGGGATTTGCATGGATTTCCATACATGGCCACAAAAGGATCCATTCTAATCACAGATTGGTAACTTTTGTTATAAGTAAACTCACCCAATCACAAAAGGCCATCCCAAGCTCCATTAGAATCGAGGACACGAGCACAAGGCATGTCCTCAAGAATCTGTATTTCCCTCTCTATCAAGCCATCAATCTATGGATGGTATTTCATACTCAAATTAACATGAGATCCTGTTTCCTTCTGAAGGAATTTCCAAAAATGAGTGGTAAAATAGGGATCTCTATCAAATACTATAACATATTTAGATTCATGAAAATGAAAATTATCTTTCATATATATATTTCTCAACTACTCAACTCAATTTGAATCATGAATGGGTATAAATTGAGCTAATTTGTTCTGTCGATCAATCACAACCCATATCATATTCTTCTTTCTATGGATACATGGAAACCCAACCACGAATTCCATATAAATATATTCCACTTCCAAGTCAACATTGTAAGTGGATGAAGAAAACCTAAAGGTCAACGGTGTTTATCCTTGACCTATTGGAAATTATGACAATGTGAAAAAAAAATCATCGATGTCTTGTCTCATACCTAGAAACCATAATATTCATCGCATATCATAAAATTATTTTTGGTTCCTAGTTGAAAATCCTATTGGGAATTATAGAAATACCCAATAATAGTTTTTCTCATGGATAATGGAATAAAAAACTGATTATAAAAATATATAATACCCTCCATAGAGAATAACCACACAGAAATAGTATCCCCCCTAAAGAGAGTCCCTAATGATATGAAATTCAACATCAATATTTTGTTCTTGAAGAATCATATTGAGAAGAGAAGAGGTTAACTAAACACTTTCCAAGACAACCTTAGCCTCTTCCTATCAGGTCATGGGTCGGATAATTCTTCTCATGTGGACTAATATATTGAGAATGATAGGCTACCACATGATCACCCAACATAAGAACAAAACCCAAAATTGAACCTGATGCATCAAAAAAGACCACATTTCCCTACCCGACATTGGGAAGAGTCAACACTAGCACAAAAGTAAAAATATTTTTTATCTTAATAAAAGAACTCTCACATTTATCATTCCAGGAAAACATTACCCCCTTCTGAGTGAGAGAGGTCATTAGAGAATCCAAATTCAAGAAATCCATTATGAATAGGTGATAATACCCTGCTCGACCCAAGAAGATCTGAATCTCAAAAACATTACATGGTTGCTCCAATGTCATAATAGATTTAACCTTCTCATGATCTGCTGAGATACCATGTTTTGAGACCATGTGTCCTAATAACTTCACTTCCCAAATCCATAAATTATATTTCGTATGGAGACCTACCTTTTTATTATAGAATATTTTATTTAATGATACAAAATTAAAAAATTCGGAAGATCTTTTTGGTTTAGTATCACGTAAATTAGGTTCATATTACATGAAAAATACATAAACATAACCATTATTCTAATAAACATGATATAAATCTTTACAAGTACTTACTAGGTTACTCTTACTTCATCTCATATCCTAGAAACATACATCAAATATAGGGGTGAGCATAAATCCTAACAAGGGAATAAATAAAGGAAAAAACTTAGTATGTGAGTAAGAGGCATATCAATAAGTCATGATCATGTGAATATGAGGTATATAATAATATAAAGAACATGTATCATAACATGGAAATGTGGATACAACACAAAAATATGACATTCATAAGTATATGAAATAAATATTTGTAGTTCACAAGATATGAATCATAAAGGAAAATGAACCATGAGAGAATAAAATTATCATAAGACATGAAATTTTGGCATATACATAAGCATATTTTTTTTCTTAGTATTCAAGTCTCATTTCCAAGACTATCATAGTGGAATGGGTTCAATCCCAAAACCATAGCATTATTCAAGGTTCACTAACAAGACTATCATAGTGTAATAGGTTCAATCCTCAAACCATCGTATTAGTCAAGGTTCACTACCAGTAATATCTTAGTGGAATGGTTTCACTCCCCAAACCATCATATTATTAAAGGTTCACTCCCAAGACTATCTTAGTGGAATGGGTTTACTCCCCAAACCATTGTATTGGTCAAGGTTCACTCTCTAGACTATATTAGTGGAATGTTACCATTAGGTTAGTTAATTTTCACTCCAAATACAATCTTAGTGGAATGGTTTCACTCCCAAAACCAACATATTAGTAACGAGTTTCATATAAAAACTATTGCGTACAAAGTGATTAAATACTTGAACATAAAATCTTTTTTAAACCATGAAAAGGGAATATGTGTTTCATATACATTAATCCCCAATTCAATAAGATAGTTTTAGATAAATTTTTATACCCATGTAAGATATTTGGGAATTTATAATATGATAATTTATTATGTAGAAAAGATAAATTTTGAGAAATGAATTTGGTTGCAAGATGGTATACATTGTGGCTCATAAAAATGGAATAATGGGAGGGAATAAAAGTATCCCTTCATTAAAAAAACTATTTGGTCATAAATTTTAACATAAAAATAGTAATATAAGAAATTTTATTAACATTTATAAGGTATATACAAAATTGTTACATGGATAAAAGAGGAAAAGTTGAGAATTTCCCTTAATAAATTTTAGCAGCATGACGATACATAAAATTAACTAAGAAAAAGAATAATGGGAGGGAATTGAGACATAAAATTGATAAAAAACTACTTGATAAGTAAGTTTAAAATTAAAAAGTGAGATATTAAAATAGATTGACTTTTATAAGTTGTACACAAAATGGGTTCTTAGATGAAAAAACAAGATAATAATTTCAATTACTAAATTTCAGCAGCAAAATGGTATACATTGTGGCTTATGAAAAGGTAATAATGGGAGGGAAATAAGGTCTAAATTTGATGAATAATAACTTGTTAATTACAGGGAATAAAAAAATATAATGAATAAAAATAAATAATATGGACACATAGAAGACTCATAACAATGACATACTTGAATGAGAGAGGAGAGGAAGAGAATTCCCTTACCTTGAAAATTTTCATCCTAAATTGTGGAGGTGGAACACATAGGAACTTAGAGAAACCTTGGGAACACCTTGGAGAATATTTAGAAAGTAAAAAAGGTAAAACTTTGTATATTTCTGATTTGGAGTGTAGAGGAGGTAGAAACAGTGGTATTTATACAAGAGGAGGGGTGGATTTTAAGTGATTAAATATGGATTATTTTTCTATATAATCCAACCACTTGTGAGAAAAATAAATTAAAACCATATTTATAGACTATTTAATAGTTTTATATGGTTTTTGGACAATAAATACATCCCTAAACCTAACTATACCTTCCAAACCACCCAATTAACACACATAAATCAAAATAATTTTTCTCTTTAAAATAAAATTTTGGGGTCAAAAATTAGAGGTATAGATTTATAAATTAAAATTAATATTTTAAACTAATTTTTACGCTTATTAAAGTCTAATTTTATTAAATAAAATGTTGCATAAAATTTTTTCCCTATTGACATAAAAATGTTGTCAAAAAATCAGAGTGATTTTTAAAATGGTAATTCTCATTTTTTCACTAAAAATTGATATTTGTCAAAAACAATTCCCAAAAAAACATCCTAATATAATTTTGACATGATGAGTCAAAAAATTAATTTTATTTCCTAAAAATATTTCTCTAAGTATGAGAATTTTAATTTTAAAATAAATCATTGTTTTAATGAAAATTAACAATTCAACAGAAAAAATAATATTTAAACCATTATAAAAATTACTTTAGTATTTATTAGAATATATTATCATTTATAGTTAATTTTATAATAATATTATATGAAATAAATTTGTATTTATTACTTATACTTAAAAAATACTTTATCATAAGATTTTTTTATTATCTTAAAAAATAATACAGTTTGATTATATCATTTAACAACCACAAAGATCATTTAAAATGCATCCAAGTAACTAATAAAATAAAAAGAAACTGTTTTATTAACTAATGGTCATAATTTCAACCAACCATATTAGTTGAAAAACATAAATTTAGTTAGTCATATTTAACTATAAATATAATATCATTTTTACACTTCCTCATTCGCATTGATTTTATCAAGGTTCTTTATCCTTTCCAGAATGAATATTGTTTTAAAAGCCCTATATTTCTTTATTATAGCACTATTTGCAGGTGGAATGATTCTTGGGGATCAAGTTGACCATTTTTATTATATTTTACTTTATTTACTCTATTTTATTCTTCCCATTTTAATATTTTCATTAATAATAGTAATTATTATGGACTGAATGTAATTTTATTAAATAAAGGAATAAATCATGGTTGGTTTTATAGTAAGTGTTTTCTATCATTTTAATATTATTAGTTATAAAAGATCATATCAACCTATGATATAAAAATTTCTCATGAAATATAATTTTTTTTCTATATTCTCATTATAAAACGTTCATTATAAAATAAGAGTTATATTAATAACATAATATAATTTTTGGGGAGTTACATTTTTCCCCTTAAATAAATTTCATCCTAGAACTTATTTTTTTTATACATGAGAAAACACTAAATATCACTTTCCAAGCTTAATTATTTAGGTTCTTCATCCCATAAAAGGAGGTTTCTAGTTCTTCCTATGGGAATTTCCTTCAATGAGTAAGGGTTCATGCGTAATAATGGTACGTCATGATATTTTCAAAATCATATACTTACTTTAACAAAATACAACACATTCAGTTTGGATTACCTCGATGAAAGCATGGATAAATCATTAAAAATTATTTCTATTAAATAATTTTAAAACATCTTAGAGAACATGTTTTTTATAAAACAATATTATTGATTCATCCTAAAATATTTCAAAATAGTTTTTTACTAAATCAGTTTTGATATTTCCCCAAATACATAAATCTATAATTAGATACATATAGGCTTATTAGAGGTATCCCTCTTCTATGCATCTAAAAAATCATTAAGTGATACATGAATTTAAAATAAAGATAAGAATTTAAAAAGACACTGATGAAACATCCCATGATTATCATGGTAATAAAGTTGAGAGTTCAATATTATCCAATATAAAATACAGGATCTTTGGAAGAACCATATGATGGTAGAGGTATTGGATGCCTCATAAAGTTCTTTGAATGTAGCTTGGATATTGGAAATTATTTTGAATTCATCAGAGTATGGCTTTAGGATAATCCTTTCAAGTAGATCTTCAAGAAGAGAGAGAATTATTTTTCATGATATTACTCCTTCCATATTTTATTATATTTTGAAACAATATAATTAATACATGAAATGAATTACTCGCCACCTAATTATAATGAAATCAGCTACATTTTATTTTAAGTCTTCAAATAAAACCAATATATCTATTCATGAGTGTTAAAAGATATGTTAAGAGAATAGAGTATATAAATTTAAAATAATCCATCTTATGAATGTTTCAGGTACCTAAATTTTTAGATTAGTCTATTTGCATGTTAGCCTATATCACTCCAAGATAAATTTAGATTTAGGTTTGTTTTTCTCATAATCTTAACCCAATTACTTAAATAACTATCCCTGTATTATTAGGAACTTTCCCAAAAATAATTAAAATCTATGTTCCTAAATTTTATCATATCCTTTCTCCATAAAAGTATATATCATTTAGTGTATTACTTAAATTAAGAATCTATTTTTTTTAATCTAAGTTATCCATGATCTATTTCCTAACATAAACTCTTATGGTAATTTTTCCCTTAAAAAAGGTTTGTAATGAGCTTTTGAATTTACCAAAGTATATACCTTAGGAGTTTCAAACTAGGAGTGTAGAAAGAATAATTATTTTGAACCAGTTCCTAATAAATTCTAGATCAATGGGGTGTTTTTTGGTGTTACTCCTAGGTACATATGTGTCATAGACACATCTATTTGTTCGTATCAAGAAAGGAATTTATTTTCTTATAAACCACTTAATTAATACTTACAAAATTCCAAGATGTTTTTACTATATTTATATTTATCCATAGGGTTTATAATAGTTTTTCTAATCCTAATTTCCAAAAAATAATTAAATCATCCTTTGATACCAATTATGGATACCTAGCTTTTTTGTTATAAAATATTTCATTTCATGATACAAAATTTTACAATTTGGAAGATCTTTTGGGTTTAGTGTCATAGAAATTGGGTAAATATTACATTAAAAGTACATAAACATAAAAAATATTTTAATAAAATTTCTATAAATCTTCATAGGTTCTTCTTAGGATAATCTTACTACATCCCATATCATGGGGACATACATTAAAATATGGGGTGATCATAAAGCCCAACAACAGAATAAACAAAGGAAACACTTATAATGTGAGAAAGAGGCTTATCAATAAGGCATCATCATATGAATATGAGGCATATAATAATATAAAGAACATGAATCATATCGTAGAAACATGGCTATAATTTAAAAATAGTACATTTATAAGCATTTAGAATAAAACTTTGTAGTTCACAAGATATGAATCATAAAGGAATATGATCCATGAGAAAATAACATTAGCATACGACATGGAATTGTGACGTATATATAATAATATAAAATCATTTACTTAGTATTAAAGACTCTTTTCAAAGACAATCATAGTGGAATGGGTTTACTCTCCAAACCATCGTATCAGTTAAGGATCACTCCTAAGACTATAATAGTGGAATCAGTTTTCTCTCCAAACCATTTTATTAGTCAATTTTCACTTCGAAAACTATCTTCGTGGAATGGATTAACTCCCTAAACCATCTTATTAGTAAATTTTCACTCCCAAAACTATATTTTTGGAATTGGTTCACTCCCCAAACCATCGTATTAGTCAAGGTTCACTCCCAAGACTATATTAGTGGAATTGGTTAACTCCCCAAACCATCATATTAGTAAAGTTTTACTCCCAATACCATTTTATTGGAATGGGATAACTCCCTAAAACATTGTATTAGTAACGAGTTTCAAATCAAAACCATTGCATAAAAATTACTTAAATACATGAACTTAACATATTTTTATAACCATGAAAAGTGAAAATGGGTTTTATATATGTAAATCCATAATTAAATAAGATATTTTTACATCTAGATTAATACCCATGGAAGATATTTTGGTATTCATAATTTTATAATTTCTCATGCAGAAAATTCAAATTTCAAGAAACGAATTTGACAATATGGTGGTATACATTGTGGCTTATAACAACAGAATAATGGGAGGAAATAAAATTATTTGATCATTAAAAAAAATTGGGAAGTAATTTTAACATAAAAAATAGTAATATAATAAATTTTATTTATATTTAAAAGGTATATAAAAAATTGGTACTTGGATTAAAAAGGAGAAGTTGATAATTTCCCTTACTAAATTTTGACATCATGACGGTACATAAAATTGAATAAGAAAAGTAATAATAGGAAGTAATTGAGATATCACATTGACAAAACACTACTTATTAATTAATATTAACATAAAAATAGTAAGATAATAAATTGTCTTGATATTTAGAAACTATACACAAAAGGGTTACTTGGGTGAAAAAGGAAGAAGATGAGAATTTCCTTTTCTAAATTTCAGCAGCATAATGGTATAAATTGTGTCTTATGAAAAGGGAATAGTGGGAGGGAACTAAGGATTAACATTTATGAAACATAACTTGGTAAGTATAGTTAATAACAAAATATCATGATTAAAATTAAATAATCTGGACACTTATAAGACACATAATATTGACATACTTGAATGAGAGAGGAGAGGAAGATAATTCCCTTACTTTGAAAAGTTACATCCTAAATTTTAGAGGGGGAAACCTAGAATATTAGAGACACATTTGGAATAACTTAGAGAATATTTAGAGTGTTACAAAGGGAATAAATTTTTTTCCTTTCAAATTGGAGTGGAGAGGATGGGGAAAGGGTTGTATATATACAAGAGGAGGGATGGGTTTCAAGTGATTAAATATTGATTATTTTACTTTATAAGCCAACCAATTGTGAGAAAAATCTATTATATCCATCTTTATGGACTATTTAATAGTGGGATAGGATTTTTGGATGTTTAATCTATCCCTAAATCAAACTATACATTCCAAACCACCCAATTAATTCACACAAATCAAAAATATTTTTTTGTCCTTAAAATTAAAGTTGTGGGTTCCAAAATGAAATTTATAAATTTATAAAATAAAATTAATATTTTTAAAATAATTTTTATACTTATAAATTTATATTTTTATTAAAAAATGTTTCATAAATTTTTAGTCATGCTGAAATAATAATGAAGTCATAAAATTACAGTGATTTTTAAAATGGTAATTTTCACCTTTTCACTAAAAAATAAACTTTATTAGAAAATTCCCAAAAAATTATTATAATATAATTTTTACATTAAGAGTCCAAAAATGTAGTTTATTTCCTCAAAATATTTATCTCAATATAATAATTTTATTTTTTAAATAAATCATTATTTTAATGAAAATTAAAAAATAAAAAAAAAACATTCATACCATTATAAAAATTACATTAGGATTCATTATAATAAACAATCATTTATAAATAATTTTATAAGACTATTATATGAAATAAAATTTTATTTTATACTTCAAAATAAAACATATTTTAATAAAATATTTTTTATTTTCTTTAAAAATAATACATTTTGATTATATCATTAAATAATCCTAATGATTATTTAAAATAAATCCACATAACCAACAAAATAAATACCAAGTATTTTATTAACTAATGATAATAATGTATAATAACCATATTATTTGAAAAATATAAATTTATTTGATCATATTCAACTATAAATACACTATAATTTCTAAACTGCATCATTCACTTTGATTTTATCATGGTTTTATATCTTTTCTAGAATAAATTTTGTTTTACTAACTCTATGTTTCTATTTTATATAACTTTTTTTGGTGTAATGGTTCTAGGTGGATGAGGAGACACTTTTATTATATTTTTATTTATTTTTTCCCTTTTAGTCTTCCCATTCTAATATTTGGATTAATAATAGGAATGTTTACAGATAGAATGTAATTTTCTTAAATAAAGGAATAAAGTGTTGTTGGTTTTATAGTAAGTGATTTCTATCCTTTTACTATTCCTAATTGTAAAATTTCAAACAACCTATGATGTAAAAATTTATCATGAAATATAAAAGTTTTTCTATGTTCTCATAATAAAATATTCATAATAAAATAAGAGTTTTATTAATAACATAAAGGAATTTTTGGGGCATTACATCCTTCCCCATTATGGAAATTTTATCTTCCAAATTATTATTATTTTTTGTTCATGAGAAAACCATAAATATTACTTTACAAGATTCATTATTGAGGTTATTAATCACTTGAATGATGTTTTCAATTCTTAATGTTGGTATTGACTTCAAGGAGTGGTGGATCATATGTCACAATGGTACCTCATGATATTTTCAAAATAATCTACTTTAACCAAATACAACTCATGCATCTTGGATTACATCAATGGAAGCATCAATAAATTATTGAAAAATTATTTCTAATATATAATTTTAAAACATATTCCTGAACATTTTTTATAAATAATATTATTTATTCATATTCAAATATTTCAAAATAGGTTTTTAATAAATCAATTTTGATATTTCCCCAAATACAGAAATCTATAATTAGATACATATAGGATGTTTAGAGTTAACCCTCATATGCAACATCTAAAAAATAATTAAGTGCTTCATGAGTTTGAAATAAATAGAAGAATTTAAAAAGTCCCTGATGGTACTTCCCACACTTATCATGCTAATAAAGTTGATATCCCAAGATTCACTAATAGAAAGTACATGATTTATTAAAGAACTGGGTGATAGTAGAAGTATCAGTTGCCTCATAAAGTTTTTTACATGTATCTTGGATATTAGAAAATGTTTTGAGGTCATTTGAGCATGAATTTAGGATAATCCTTGAATGTAGATCTTTTAGAAGAGAGATAATATTTTTTTTATCTTACCCCTTCTTTCTTTTATTCTGTTTTGAAATAATACAATTAATACATTAAATGGATTAATCACCACCTAATTATAATAAAATCAACTACATTTTAATTATAGTATTCAAATAAAACTAATATATCTTTTCATGAGTGATCAAAAATATCTTAAGATAATAGAGAATATAAATTTCAAATAATCCATATTATGCATGTTTAAGGTGACCAAATTTTTAGATTATTCTACTTTTATATCAACCTATATCACTCTTGGATCAATTTAGTTTTAGGTTGGTTTTTCTCATAATCATAACCCAATTCCTTAAATTACTATCCCAATATTATCATGAAATTTATCAAAAATAATTAAAATATATGCTCCAAAATTTTAGCATATCCTTTATCTATAAAAGTATATATAATTTAGTGTATTCCTTAAAGTAAGAATTTGTTTGTTTTTAATCTAATTTATCCATGATCTATTTCATAATATAAATTCTTATATGCATTTGTGTTCCCTTAATAATGATTTGTAATGGTCTTATAAATTTACCTAAGAATATCTCATGGGAGTTACAAACCAGAAGTACATCAAGGACTGTTGTCATGCACTAGTTCTAGATCAAGTCAGGATAAATGTGGTGTTTTGGGGTGTTACCCCTAGGTACATCTCTTCCAAAGCCACATCTACTTATACGTATTTAAACTAAGATTTATTTTCTCTAAAACCACTTACTTAATACTTACCAAAATACTAGGATGTTTTTCCTAAATTTAGAAATATCATTAAGGTTTCTACTAATGTTCTCTAATCCTAATTTCCAAAAATAACTAAACCATCCTTTGATACCAATTATATAGATCCAACTTTTTATTACAAAATATTTCATTTCATGATAAAAAAATTAACAATTCAGAATATCTTTTGGGTTTAGTGTCTCGAAAATTAGGTACATGTTACTTGAAAAATACATAAACATAAACATTATTACAATACACTTTCTAGACATATTATTAGTTTATTCCTGGGTTACTCTTACTGCATCTCATATCCTGGGGAAATATATCAAATATAGGGGTGAGCATAAATCCAGGTAATGGATTAAACAAAGGAAACACTTAGCATGTGAGAAAGAGGCATATCAATCAGGAATTATCATATGAATATGATGAATATAATAATATAAATAACATTATTCATAACATGGAAATTTTTCTACAAAATAAAACTAGTATATTCATAAGAATATGGAATAAATATGTGTAGTTCACAAGATATGAATCATAAAGGAACATGAGCCATGAGATAATAACATTAGAATAGGACATGGAATTTTAGTGTATATATAAGCATATAAAATCATTTCCTTGGTATTAAATTCTCTTTTACAAGATTATCATAGTAGAATGGGTTCACACCCCAAACCATCATATTAGTAAAGGTTCACTCCCAAGACTATCATAGTGGAATGGGTTCACTCCCCAAACCATCGTATTAGTCAAGATTCACTCCCATGGATATCTTAGTGGAATGGGTTCACTCCCCAAACCATCATATTAGTAAAATTTCACTCCCAATACTATAATAGTGTAATTTTTTCACTCCCTAAAGCATTTTATTAGCTAAGGTTCACTCCTAAGACTATCTTAGTGGAATGGATTCACTCCCCAAACCATCGTATTATCCAAGGTTCACTCCCAAGACTATCTTATTAGAATGATTTAACTCCTAAAACCATCATATTATTCAATTTTTAATCATAAAAATATCTTATTTGAATTTTTTCACTCCTTAAACCATCGTATTAGTAACGGGTTTCATATCAAAAACATTGCGTATAAAGTACATAAATACTTGAACATAACAAATTTTTTGAACCATGAAAAGGGAACATGGGTTTGATATATGTAAATACCCAATTCAATAAGATAGTTTTAAATACATTTTAATAACCATTAAATATATTTGGTTATTCATAATTTGATAATTTATCATGTAGAAAAAAAATGAAGAAATTAATTTGGCAACATGATGGTATACATTATGGCTTATAAAAATCAAATAATGGGAGGGAATAAAAGTATCCCATAATTAAAAAAAATTGGAATTAATTTTAACATGAAAATAGAAATATAATAAATTTTATTTATATTTAGAATGTATATTCCAAAGGGGTACTTGGATGAAAAGGGAAAAGTTGAGAATTTCCATTAATAAATTTTGGCAGCATGACGATACATAAAATTGGCCAAGAAAAATCATAATGGGAATGAATTAGTATATAAAATTGATAAAACACTACTTAGGAAGTAATTATAACATAAAAATAATAATATAATAAATTTTATTGACATTTGGAAGGTATACACAAAAAGGGGTTCTTAGATGAAAAAGAAGAAGATGAGAATTTCCATTACTAAATTTCGGCAACATAACGGTATATATTATAGCTTATGAAAATGGTATAATGGGAAGAAAATAAGGTATCCCATTGATGAAACATAACATGTTAAGTATAGTAAATAAAAAAAGATCATGAATAAGAATAAATAATCTATACACTTAGAAAAAACATAATAAGGGCATACTTGAGTGAGAGAAAACAGAAAGAGAATTCCATTACCTTGAAGAGTGTCTTACTAAATTGTGGAGGGGGGACACCTAGGACCTTGGAGACAACTTAGGAAAAACTTGTAGGATATTTAGATATTAAAATTTTTCATAACATCATGGATTTCAAGATTTAGTGGAGAATAAGGGAAAGGGAGGTATTTATACAAGAGGAGGGGTGGGTTTTAAGTGATTAAATATTGATTATTTTAATATATAAGCCAACCACTTGTGAGAAAAATCAATTAAAACCATATATATGGAATATATAATAGTGTTATATTGTTTTTATATGTTAAATACACCCTTAAAACCAATTATACCATCCATACCACCCAATAAATGCACACAAATCAAAATTAATTTTTATCTTTATAATTTAATTTTTGGGATCCAAAATGAAAGCTATAAATTTATACATTAGTATTAATATTTTTGAAGTAATTTTATAATTATTAAATTTTATTTTTATTAAATAAAATTTTTCATAAATTTTTAGTCATGATGACATAATAATATTGTCATAAAATCATAGTGATTTTCCATTTGGTAATTTTCAATTTTTCACTAAAAATTATTCTTTGTCAAAAAATTATAAAAAAAGTATCCTAAGATAATTTTTACAAGATTTTTCCAAAAATATATTTTATTTCTCCAAAATATTTTTCTATATATTAGAATTTTAATTTTTAAATAAAACATTATTTTAATAAAAATTTCCAACTTAATACAAAAAACAACATTTTGATCATTATAAAAATTACATTCGGATTCATTAAAATATATTATCAATTAGAAATTATTTTATAATATTGTTATATGAAATAAAAAAAAAATTAATACTTCTGCATAAAACATATTCTAATATAATATGTTTTATTTTCTTCAAAAATAATACAGTTTGATTATATCATTAAACAACCCCAACGATCATTTAAAATGCATCCACATAACCAAAAAAATAAAAACCAAATATTTTAATGACTAATGATCATATTTTAGTACAACCATATTAGTTTAAAAACATAAATTTAGTTGATAATATTTTACTATAAATACACTATAATTTTTACACTACATCATTCTCTTTCATTCTATCAAGGTTCAATATTTTTTTAGAATAAATATTGTTTTACTAACTCCCTTTTTATTTTTTATAGAACTGTTCATGGGTGGAATGATTCTAGTGGATTTAGGTGACCCTTTTAATTATATTTTACCTTATTTATTCACTATTAGTCTTCCCATTGTAACATTTGTGTTAATAATCAGAATTGTTTAAGACTAAATGTAATTTTATTAAATAATATAATAAGGTGTTGTTGGTTTTCTAGTAAGTTTTTTCAATCCTTTTACTATTAGTGGTTGTAAAATTTCATCTAAAACTTTGATGAAAAATGTTCTCATGAAATATGAAAGTTTTTATATGTGATCATAACAAAAAAAATCATTATAAAATAAGAGTCTTATTAATAACATAAAGTAATATTTACGGCGTTATATTCTTCCCCATTAAAGAAATTTCATCCTTGAAATTATTATTATTATTTATGTATGAGAAAACCCTAAATATAAATTTTTAAGCTTCATTATTTATGTTATTAATCCCTTCAATGAGGGTTTTAGTTCTTCCTATTGGTTTTTCCTTCAAGGAGTGAGGTTTCATGTTTCACAATGGTACCTTGGGATATTTTCAAAATTGTATACTTCCTTCAACCAAATACAACTCATACATCTTCGATTAAATCAATGGAAGCATCAATAAATAATTGAAAAAGTATTTATAATATGTAATTTCAAAATATATTCTAGAATATGTTTTTTATAAAATAATATTACATATTAATCTTCAAATATTTCAAAATAGGGTTTTGATAAATCAATTTTGATATCTCCCCAAAGACAAAAATCTACAATTAGATACATGTAGTCTAATTAGAGGTCTCCCTCTTCTACAGCATCTAAAAAATCATTAATTGCTTCATGAATTTTAAATAAACATAATAATTTAAACTTTTCATGATTGTACTTCCCATGCCTAGTACGGTAAGAAAGTTGAGAGTGAAAGATTCACTAATATACAAAACATGATGTAGATTGGATATTGGAAAATGTTTTTAAGTCATATGAGAATTACTTCAATATAATCCTTGAAAGTGGATCTTCTGGAATAGAGAGAATATTTTTTCATGATCATCCTAAATCCATATTTTATTCTATCTTTAAACAATATAATTAATACATGAAATGAACTACTCATGACCTAATTATAATTAAATCAGCTAAATTTTATTTCTATCCTTCAAATAAAACCAATATATCTATTCATGAATGATCAATGATATATTAATAGAATAGATTATATAAAGTTAAAATAATTCATCTTTTGAATGTTTAAGGTGCCCAAATTTTTAGATTAGTCTAATTTCATGTCAACCTATATCGCACTCGGATTAATTTATTTTTAGGTTGGGTTTGTTCACACTCTTAACCTAATTACTTAAAATAATATTCCACTATTATCATGAACTTTCCATAAAATAACTAAAATATATGCTCCTAAATGTTAGAATATCTTTTATCTATAAAATTATATATCATTTATTGTATTCCTTAAAGTAAGAATCTGTTTATTTTTAATCTAATTTATCAATGATATATTTCCTAACATAAAATATTGCAGGCATTTTTCACATAATAATGGTTATTAATAAGCATGTGAATTTAGAAAATCATATCCCACGGGATTGTCAAAACGGGTGTGCAGTAAGGCCCATTTTCATGCACCAATTCCCAATCAAGTCTAGTTAAATGTAGTTTTTTTGAGTGTTACCCCTTGGTACATCTATACCAGAGCCCCATCCACTTGTTTATACAGTCACTTGTGGTTTGGGAGGTGAAACCTAAGGTGGATTCTCACCTTACTCTTGATTTCAGTTTTGGTGCTTCTGATACATGGTGTCTTATGCGGTTTGATGACTTTACAAGGTCAGGCGTGGTTCCAGTTTAGGAGAAGAATGTGTCATGTTTTGTTTGGGGTTACGATGGCAGTATTGGAGTGTCAGTTTGCTCATCTCAAGGTGTGATGCGGTCAATTTTTCAATGGTTTTTTCATTTGATTTTGAATTGTGAAATTAAAAATGTGGACTATGGTAGATCGAGGCGAGGTATGGTTTCAAAAGGTTATTTTGAATTTTGAACAGTGATTATAGGTAGTTTTTGAACTTTGGTTGGATGGTTTTTGGTGTATTAGTGCATTTGTGAATTATTTCATCTTCTGTGATTTGTAAGTGGTTCTCATTTATCCGAAAATGCGGAAAAAAAATTGGGTGGTAAATATTACATGAAAAAGGTATAAACATAAACAACATTCTATTACACTTTCTAGACATCTTCATAGGTTATTCCTAGGTTACTCTTACTGTATCTCATATCCTGGGGACATATATCCAAGATAAGGGTAATCATAAATCCCAATAAGAAAATAAATAAAGGAAACACTTAGCATGTGAGAAAGAGAAATTTCAATAAGGCATGATCATAAGAATGTGAGGCATATAATAATATAAATAACACGAATCATAACATGGAAATGTGGATAAAACATAAAAATAAGACATTGATAATTATATTGAATAAATATTTATAGTTTACAAGATATGAATCATAAAGTAACATGATCCATGAGACACTAACATTGGAAAAATACATGGAATTGTGGAATCTACATAATCATATAAAATCATTTCCTTATTATTCAAGTATCTTTTCCAATACTATCATAGTGTTATGGGTTCACTCCAAAAACCATCGAATTAGTCAAGGATCACTCCCAAAACTATCATAGTGGAATGGGTTCACTCCCCAAACCATCGTATTAGTCAAGGTTCACTCCCAAGACTATATTAGTGGAATGGGTTCACTCACAAAACCATTGTATTAGTCTTGTTTTACTCCCAATACTATCTTATTGGAATGGGTTCACTCCCCAAACCATTTTATTAGTCAAGGTTCACTCCCAAAACTATTTGTGTAGAATGGGTTCACTCCCTAAACCATTGTATTAGTCAAGGTTCACTCCCAAGACTATATTATTAGAATGGGTTCACTACCGAAACCATTGTATCAGTCAAATTTCACTCCCAACACTATCTTATTGGAATGGGTTCACTTAACAAACCATAATATTAGTAAAGGTTCACTCCTAAGACTATCTATGTGGAATGTGTTCACTCCCCAAACCATCGTATTAGTCAATATTCACTTCCAATACCATCTTAGTAGAATGGGTTTACTCTAAAAACCATAATATTATTCAATTTTCACTATATATACTATCTTATTGTAATGTTTTCACTCTCCAAACCATCTTATCAGTCAAGGTTCACTCCCAAGACTATCTTAATTGAATGGGTTTACTCCCCAAACCATTGTATTAGTCAAGATTCACTCCCAAGACTATCTTAGTGAAATTTTTTCAATCCCCAAGCCATCGTATTAGCCAATTATCACTCCAAATACTATCTTAGTGGAATTGGTTCACTCCCTAGACCATCATATTAGTAATTGATTTCATATCAAAAACCATTACGTACAAAGTGCTTAAATACTTTAATATTACATATTTTTAAATCATGAGAAGGGAATATGGGTTTCATATATTTAAATACCTAATTAAATAAAAAAATTAAATCTATTTGAATACCCATTTAATATATTTTGGTATACATAATATGATAATTTCTCATGTAGAAAAGAGAAAATTTAATAAACGAATTCGATAACATGGTTGTATACACTGTGGATTATAAAAATGGGATAATGGGAGGGAATAAAAGTATAACATTGTTAAAACACAATTTTATAAGTGATTTTAAAATAAAAAATAGTAATATAAAAAATTTTATTGAAATTTATAAGGTATATACCAAATTCGTACTTGGATGAATAAAAGGAGAAGTTGAGAATTTCCCTTACTAAATTTCAGCAGCATTACAGTAAATAAAATTGACTATAAAAAGGAATAATGGGAGTTAATTGAGATCTCACGTTAATAAAACATTTATTTTTCATCTATTTTAACATAAAAATAGTTATATAATAAATTATATTGACATTTATAAGTTATACACAAAATGGTTACTTGGATGAAAAATTTGAAAATGAGAACTTCCTTTAATAAATATCGACAGCATAATGGTATACATTGTGGCTTATGAAAAGGGAATAATGGTAGAAAACTAAGCTCTCTCATTAATGAAAAAAAACTTTTTCAGTATTGTGAATAAAAAAAATATAATGAATAACAAGAAATAATATGTACACTTAGAAGACATATAATAAAGACATACTTGTACGAGAGAGGAGAGGAAGAGAATTCCCTTACCTTGAAAAGTTTCTTCCTAAATTGTGGAGGGGGGATACATAGGACCTCAGATACACCATGGTAAAACCTTTTAGGATATTTAGAGAGGTAAAATGGTTATAACATCATGTATTTTTAACTTTGAGTGGAGAAGAGGGGGAAAGAGCGGTATTTATACAAGAGGATGGGTGGGTTTTAAGATACTAAATATTGATTATTTTATTATATAAGTCAACCACTTGTGAAATAATTAAAACAATATATATTGGAAATTTAATAGTAGGATTGGGTTTTTTTCATTAAATACACCCCCAAATTGAACTATACCTTCCAAACCAGCCAATTAATGCACACAAATCAAAAATAATTTTTATCTTTAAAATTAAAATTTTTGGTTCCCAAATGAAAGGTTTAAATTTACAAATTAAAATTAATATTTTTAAAATAATTTTTACAATTATTAAATGATATTTTTATCAAATAAAATGTTTCATAAATTTTTATTCATGATTGCATAACAATGATCTCATAAAATTGCAATGATTTTTAAAATGGAAATTTTCACTTTTTCACTAAAAATCAACTTTCTCAAAAAATTCATAAAAAATCAGCCAAAGATAATTTTAAAATGATGTGTCCAAAATTAATTTTAGTTCTTCAAAATATTTTTATAAGTATGAAAATTTTTATTTTAAAATAAATCCTTATTTTAATGAAAATTAAAAATTTGATAGAAAAAACAACATTTGAACCATTATAAGAATTACTTTAGGATTCATTAAAATATATTATCATTTAGAAATAATTTTATATAATTATTAGAAGAAATAAAATTTTATTCAATAATTCCATATAAAACATATTTTAATAGAATGTGTTTTATTATCTTCAAAAATAATACAGTTTGATTATATCATTAAACCATCCTGATTATCATTTAAAATGCATCCACATAACCAACAAAATAAATACCAACCGTCTATTGACTAATGGTCATAATGTCAAACAACCATATTAGTTGAAAATCATAAATGTGTTTTATCAAATTTATCTATAAATACACTATCATTTTTACACTTCATCATTAGCTTCGGTTCTATCAAGGTTCTAAATCTTTTCTAGAATAGATATTGTTTTACTAACTCTTTGTTTCTTTGTTATAGCACTGTTCGTGGGTGGAATGATTATAGGGAATAAAGGTGACCATTTTTATTATATTTTTATTTATTTATTCTCTATTATTCTTACCATTGTAATATTTGGATTAACAATAGGAATTATTGTAGACTGAATGTAATTTTCTTAAAATAAGGAATGAAGTGTTGTTGGTTGTCTAGTAAGTGTTTTCTATCCTTTTACTATTATTGGTTGTAAAAGTTCATATCATCCTACGATGTAAAAATTATCATGAAATATAAAAAAATTATATGTACTCATAAAAAATTAATTATAAAATAAGAGTTCTATTAATAATATAAAGGAATTTTTTGGGTGTTACATTTCGATAGCTTGGCATAGAGTCAGTGATTTCTCAATAATTCCATAAATACTCTTAGATAACACAAATAATCCTCCTTGTACTGAAAGTAATATAGGATTTCATCCACAAATACCACCATGAACATATCAAGACACTCATGGAAGATCTTTTTTTATCAAATCCATGAAGACTGTAGGAGAATTGGTTAGACCAGATGGCATGAAAAGATAATCATAATGGTCATACCTACTCTAGAAGGAGGTTTTCTAAATTTTATACTCTTTTATTCTCAACTGGTGATAACCATATAAAATATTTATATTCAAGAAAAACTTCACCCCTTTAAACTAGTCAAATAGATCATCAATATATGGAAAGGGACACTTATTCATTACTATAACTCGATTGAGTTTACAGTAATCAACACATAGGTGAAATATTCCCTCATATTTCTTAGAAAAGAGAATAGTCACCACCCAAGGTGACACACTCAGGCATAAAAACCCTTTATCTAATAGATCATCCAACTGATTATTCACCTTTTTCATTTTATCTAGTTCCATGTGGTAAGAATTAAAATAAACTTGTTGAATACCACACACTAAATCAATAGAAAACTCTACCTCTCTTAATGGTATAAAACCAAAGACATCGGAACAAAAAATGTAAATAAAATCACAAAAACTATAAGTAAATCATCACTTAAAGAATCCTTCTCTAGATCAAAATAAAACACTTATATTACTTTACCCAACTTGGGGTAAGAAGTTCCAAATCTAATTATCCATGGGTCCCATTCTCCTTGAAATATACGGCACACCCCATCAAGTGTAGTAAAGGATACCCATCAAAGAGAATAGTCAATTCAGGACTTATTAGAAATTATCCAATCCATACCAAAAAAGAAATCATTGGTTTAATTTCAAGAATCATAAAATCTCTAACAAGTTCAATCTTTAATAAATTGAAGACACAAGTAGGACAATGGAGACCCAACTCTCTCCATTCTAAGGGGTTTAGTAATATCCATAACATAAGACAAAAGATCTATTGTAATATTTAGTGGGATAAAAATATTAGTTGATATAAACGAGTGGGATTCACTAGTATTAAATAAATTAGTCACTAAAGATGAAACTATAGTGATGGTACCTCTCACAATCACTAGACTTGTATCAGCTTCATCTACATACTATTACATTGAATGAAGAAGCTTCATTTCAGATATTTGTGGTTGGAACCTATTTGTTTTTTAAGCATATAATTTAACTACAGTAATTTTAGCTGATAAGTATCCCATGCCACTATGTGGGAAAAAAAGATATGAAAAATTCCACAAGTGACATGCGCATCCGTAGGAACTGCAGATCTTGGGTGCTTCAGTGTAAAACCATTTCAAATACTCATCCTTTCCATATTGGAATAAAGTTAAAGGGACTCTAGTAGGAACAGTAGGAGGTCTAGAAGAACCCTATTATCGAGATAATACTTCCTCTTTCCTTTAAAGGAACCCTCCGAACTACCACTAGAAGAAAAGGGAACTCTCATCAACCCTGAATTTCCATCTAGGTCAATTTTAACCATCAAAGACCTATCCAAAACATCAACATAAGAAGATAGATTCAGAAATAAGACTTACAAATGGATTTTGGGTCAGAGTCCCATCTCAAACCACATATTATTCATCTTATAATCCGATACAATCTTATGTACAAACTGAACAAGCTCTGTAAAGTGGTTTACATACTCCGTCATGGTCCTATCAGACTGATGGTGATTGAAAAACTTTATAAACTTATCCAACACCATAGATTCTAGATAGAAATAATTAGTGAAAATAACTCTAAATTCCTTCTATTCTAAACCCTCATGTTTCTTCACTGTCACCATCATATCCCACTATCTCCTTCTAAGTCCTTATAGATTGAAGGTGGTATATTTCACCTTAATCAAATTAGGTGTTTCCAAGAAATAAAAAAGAAGCTCTATATTTCTCAACCAATCCTCAACCTCTCTGGGATCATTAGAGCCTAATAACACTTTTGGATTCTAGTGAAGGAGCTCTTAAGCTTGATTCAAATATTTATCCCTCTGAGGTTCCATAGCTAGAACATAAATGGGAATGGTTGTTGGTTCATATCCCAGAGCTTGGACATCATGCATGATAATCTCAACAAGATTCTAGTCCACAGGAGGATCCACTCATTGTGGTTCACCAGAAGATTCATCCTAGATCATATTCAAATGTATTCTCTAAGGAATGATCCTACACAACATCAACAACCAATATTGAAGACATCATAATATTACTCAAATCAACAACTCAAAAAAGAGAAATAGGAAAATTAATCCAATAAGATAACATATAAATATTTGGACTTCAACCTATCCAAATCAGAATAGGTAAAATACTAGAATTAGATCAAATTATTTTTGAATACACCTTTCCCTAAACGACCATGGTGACTTAAGGCTTGCTGTGATGAGATATGTCTAGGAACTCACTCATAACTATATCCTAAATCCCAAAAAAACATCCCAAACCACATACTAACATCAAGGAAAGATTATAAACCTGCACCTCTGATACCACTTTTTCATGAACCAGCCCAGATACCCCAGTACCCTGATACCCAATCCGGGAATGACATAGCCTGAATTCTATTTCTAATACACATGGGTCGGATACTAGCACTTGGAATTATACAAGATAAAAGTGGAAATGAATTTTACACAAAATAGTGAAGGCTAAAAGATTACAAGTCAGTATGATCAACATTCCAAAGGGAGATATTACCAGAAACCAAATAGTTATAACAAAACCTAAAGCATTGTATCACAAAATTACTCAAAAACTAGAAAGATAAAACTCAAACATCCCAAAGAAAATATCAACCTATGATTTCAATGGATCCATTGTCACAAATTCACTCCATGGTCCAAAGGGTTAATAAAATCCACCACCACCAAGTTTTGATTTCCCTTTGATTGGACTAGGAATTAGAAAATATAAAAATTCCCAAAGTAAAAGGTAGGGTGTGAGCTATAAATCCTAGTAGGATATCACCAGTTCTTCTATAATTGATTCTATAATAATAAATCAAATTATCCTTTCAATTTAAATAAAATAAGGCATGGAATGACATATTATCTTCATATTTAAAAAACATTATTTATTTTAAAAGTATGGAACACATTTCAAACATGTCCTAAATAAACCTTTTATATAAAAAAATTTATATAAATTGGCTCGAATGAGTAAAACAGTTCTATAATCAATGGAATATATAATAAAAACAATCACAACAAGCACCATGATCACCTAAACAAAAGAACATTAGTTTCTGGATATAGGATCCTCATGCTTCTCATATCAATTGTCACGACCCGTCCCAGTGGGGCTTGAGCCGCAACTCCCCAAGCCCGCCTCCAATAGGCCAGGGGCTGGTGACTAGCACCGAGTAGGCATGCTACTAACATGGGAGGCATTGCCTAAAAATCTGTACACATGCACACACATCTCCAAGCACACAAAGCTGAAAATTAAAAACTACTAAAAAGGAAAAATGCATGAATACACTAAAAACCCAACCAACGGAGTACGACAGGAAGGTAAAGTACAGTAATGTAAAACCTGGGCCAAAAGTACATTCCCACCAAAAGAGAGTCCGTAACAAAGTCCAACTTGTAAAGAAAGGTGTTGGGACTGCAATCTATAGTCGTAGGAACACACATCGGCCTGTCTGATCTCACTAAGTACCGTCCGGTCCTGTTCCTCCTAGAATCTTGTCAATGGCTCGCTCGTCTGCACAAGACACAACATGTGCAGGCAAAGTCCATGCAGGGGTGGGTATAACAACACCCAGTAGGACACCCCGAAACCACAAATGAATAAAACAAGGAAATATACCACAAAATAAATATATAGTCAGCTCTACACAACATATGTCTACAGAACATATAATAAGAATATCCAGATAAACTCATACACAAACGACCATTGTGAAACCACCACTAAGATCTAGCTCGAAGATTCCACTAAGCATGTAACCGGGAGAACACACTCCTAGGTATGAAGAGAGAGATACGTATTACTCATTCCAGGAGAACACACTCCATAAGTACTTTGAGAATATGATTCTCAGATATGGATCACCACTAAGTCATGGGGTGATTCCGACAACTCAGTTTCAGCTAATCCGCTAAGAAGAGGATCAGCGCCCGGGTAAAGTTGGTCATGTCGATACCAAGAACTCTACCTAGGGTTCCAGGAATGAATAGAGGATCCGGCCCTAAGTCTCATAGAGGGGATTCCAACAACTCTATTCAGTAAGTCCTGCTGAATGGATCATACTCCTGTATGTAGGAAATGATACCAGGAACCTTCAAGAGAAAGACCAAGGGGATGAACCCTAAGGAAACTAGCCCAAGTCACATAAGGAAATTAGCTCAAGCCATGTAATATTGGTTACACGTCATGTAGTATAGTTACACGCCGTGTTCCTTGACCCTGGGTACTGCCTGTGTAAACGTCTTGTGTCATCCGTTCAAGCTGTGTAAAACTCAACTACACTGTGTGTAGAAGAATCACACGTTGTGTTCCTTGACTCTGAGTACTGACCGTGTAAATGGCCCGTGTAATTTGGCTAATCATATAAAAAGTAACTACACAGCATGTAGTAGGATTACACGCCATGTCCGAGCACCTGGGGCTCGCTCCGTGTACACTGTCCATGTTCCCGTACACGGTCATCGTCCGTGTCTCCTGCTCATGTACCAGTACATGGGATATCCCATGTATCAGGCCAAGTCTGGTCGGGGAGGGGTATACACGCCGTGTCCTTGCCTGTGTACCCAACTCATGTCCATGTACTCCCGGAGTACACGCAAGGTGGTCCGCCGATGAACACACACCGTGTAGCCCATACTACACGCCATGTAGTCGAGATTTTTCCAGAAACGCCATCTTCCTCCTCGCACCGTGGCTGATCCTCCAGATCCATAGTTTCTTGTCTGCTCATTCCGATACTCCAGGGGTTGGTTCGTTTCATCATAAGAACACTGAAACAGGTGTTTTTGGTCCTTAAATTGAATCATAAACCTCAAAAAATCCATCCGAAGAAGAACACCTGAAAACTCATATCTCTCGATCCGCTCCAAATAGTCTGCCGAAACCGTCGTCGCACCTCCGTGACATTGCTCCAGGGTTGGATCTACAATCTCATATGGTTGCGCCAACAAACGAATGCACAATGATCGATTTTCTCCAAGAACGCGTAGAACGCAATGAAGAATGTGAGGGAGAGAAAAAAATACAAAGAATCGAACAAGAGGGAAGAACCTCGATCGTTGTTCGTGACAATCCAGGTTCATCGTTGTTAGATAAAAACCACAACAATCAACAGATTTTAACTCTTGAGTATTTGATCTCCTGATAAAACCCCAAATCAAACCCACCCACAAAATGATCGATCCGCAGGCTAATCAGTTCGTAGATTAGTCCGCGTTCATCATAGGAACCAAGAACATGGAAAGGAGAATCAAAAAAACTAACATCCTACCTGGATCCGTGGAGTTCGTTGGTGAAAATTCGGTCATCGCGTCGTCGTCACCGGTGAAAATCATCAATAATGTCGTCGCCGCATTGGGAGGTTTACTTCAGAGCCTCCATAGCTGCCAAGGGTTTTTGGGTTATGAGATTTGTAACCCTGGACCCCTGCGCGAGCCTTTATTAAAAAAAGATAAAGGATATTTGTTGCAACAGATTTAAAAAGATTTCGCTGCAGAATAAAATATTTTTATTAAATATTTTATTACTGTTACGTACAAGAACTAGATTTCACCACCGACCTGCACCGGCCGATGTTAGTCCTTGCCTAAGGTAAAATCATTGTTCTGAATGCAATGGTGCCCTTGGATTTCTAATCCGAGTACCCATTCAGGAGTTATTCCACTTTTTCAGGAAAATCGCACGCGCGCATAATTTAATTATTAAATTAAATTCCAACATTTGTTTCGGCATCACCAGGCCTCGGAACTGCATGTCGTCTCAAAGACTGGTCTCGAAATAATTCCCACAAATTATTACAAAATTAAAGCATGGAAAAAAATCCAAGACATTACATCACACCCACCTTAGGGCTTTTACGTCCCCGAAAAGCCAAAACAAGGGCTACTCAAAAAGATGTGGGTACTGCACACGTATCCGAGCCTCCCACTCCCACGTGCTCTCCTAGAGGTTCTCGTGCTGCCACCAGACATGCACCAAGGGAATAGCTCACCCATGAAGGATCTTCTCCTGCCAATCCTCGATTTCCACTGGTTACTCAGCAAAGGTCGCTTCATTGTCGATGTCCAGCTTTCCCCAGTTGATAACGTGTGATGGATCATGCACGTACCTCCATAGCTACGACACTTGGAAGAAATTGTGTACCCGGTCCATCTAAGGAGGTAGAGTTAAGAGGTATGCCACCTTGTCAACTCTAATCAGAATTTGAAAAGGGCTGATGAACTCGGAGATAGTTTGTTGCCTCAGCCTAATCTCTGCAATCCCCGTCGAGGTGAGACCCGAAGGAACACATGGTCTCCTTCCCCGAACTCCAAGGTCCTCCATCTCCTGTCGGTATAAGACTTCTGCCGACTCTGTTCAGTCTTCATCCACTCCTGGATGACCTGCACCTTCTCTGTAGTTGCTCGCACCATCTCTAGGCCCATGAGTGCCGACTCTCCTGGGTTAGTCCAGCAAAGTGGTGACCTTCAAGGTCGCCCGTACAGAGCCTCGAATGGTGCCATACCAATAGTGGAATGATAGCTGTTGTTATAATAAAATTCCACCAATGGTAGGTGATCCTCCCAGCTACGACTGAAGTCAAGTATGCAAGCTCGTAGCATATCCTACAGAACCTGGATGGTCCGCTCCGTCTGACCATCAGTCTGAGGATGAAACACTATGCTCAAGTATAACTGAGTCCCAAAATCTTCCAGTAATACCTTCCACAACTGGGATGTGAAATGAGCATCATGATCTGAGACAATCATTTATGGCACTCCATGAAGTTGAACTATCTCCTACACGTAGAGTCGTCCCAAGCTCTCCACTGAACTCTGCTCCCGTATGGCTAGGAAGTGGGATGACTTGGTGAGTTGATCAACGATAACCCAGATGGAATCATGTCACCTGGACGTATGTGGTAGACCCTTCATGAAGTCCATGGAGATCCCATCCCACTTCCACTCTGGCACCTCAAGGGGCTGAGTCAAACCTGCTAACACCGGGTGCTCAGCCTTTACTTGCTGACAAGTAAGGCACCGAGAAACAAACTCTGCCACACTCTTCTTCATTCCTGAACACCAGAACTGATGTCATAGGTCTTGATACATCTTTTCCATGCCTGGATGCACCGCCAAAGGGGATGTATGTAACTCCATCAAAACCTCCTCTCGCAACGTCACTGGTACTACCAGGCGCCCTCTTAAAAGAACAACATGCTCCCCACCTGTTGAATATCCATCGGTAGCATCACCCGCGGATATCTGAGCATGTAGAGTCTCATATCTAGTGTCCTCGATATGTGCTTCCCTGACTCACTGCAATAGTTGAGGGGTAACAACCATCGACTGAAGGTAAGCTCCCTCATCTCTATCCACAAAGGATAACTGTAAGGAGGCCAACTGCCTTGTCGCATCATCCAGCAACTACGAACTGGATTTCTTGCTGAGTGCATCTGCCACAATGTTCCCCTTCCCAGGTGTGTAAATGATCTCAAAGTCGTAATCCTAGAGGAACTCAAGCCATCTTCTTTGTCTCAAATTTAGATCCTTTTGAGAAAAGATATATCTGAGAAATTTGTGATTAGAGTAGACGGTAAATCACTCGCCCATCAGGTAGTGCCTCCACAACTTCAACGCGAAGACCACCGCTTCCAACTCAAGATCATGGGTCGCATAGTTCTGATCATGTGGCCTCAACTGACGTGATCCATAGGCAATCACTGCTTGCCTCTACATAAGGACACAACCAAGCCTGGTTCCTAATGCGTCGCAAAACACTACGTACTCGACACCCTCCTCCGGTAATCTCAAGATCGGGGCGCTCTTCAGACTCTGTCTCAACTACTGGAAAGCCTGATGGCATCCCTAGGTCCACACGAAAGGCTGCCCCTTTTGGGTCAAAGCTGTCATGGGTGCTGAAATCCTGGATAAATAAAGAATAATTCTCTGATAGTAGCCTACCAACCCAAGGAATCTCCACACCTCCATCACGCTTCGGGGTGGCTTCCATGCTAGAACGGCCTCCACCTTGGCTGGATCCACTGCCACACCATCTGATGAGATAATGTGTCCCAGAAAGTGGACCTACTATATCCAGAACTGACACTTTGAGAGTTTCCAGTACAACTGGTGCTCTCGGAGTGTGTCCAGAACCATCATCAGGTGTCTCGTGTGCTCCTCCTCAGACACAGAGTACACAAGGATATCATTGATGAAGACCACTATGAACCGATCCAGATAGGGCTGAAAGATCCAGTTCATGAGTCCCATAAACACTGCTAGGGTGTTCGTCATGCTGAAGGGCATCACCAAGTACTGATAGTGACCGAAGCGACATCTGAAAGCCGTCTTCGGTACATCTTCATCCCGTACTCGCAGCTGATGATAGCCTAATCGTAGATCAACCTTCAAGAACCATCGTTCCCCTCTTAACGGGTCGAAGAGGTCATAGATCCTTGGTAGTGGATACTGATTCTTCATGGTGACCTAGTTCAAGCACCGGTAATCCACACATAGCCTCAAGCTCCCGTCTGCCTTCTTGGAAAACAGCACTGGGGCCGCCTAAGGTGAAACATTGGGTCTCACAAAGCCCTTCTTTTGCAAATATTCCAGCTAAACCCTCAGCTCACGAAGCTCTGCAGGATCCATACGATATGTTGATGCTGATATCGGTGTCGTCTTGGGTTTCAAATCAATGCAGAAATCTATCTCCTGATGGGGAGGTAGTCCGGGGACATCCTCTAGAAAGACATCCTCGTACTCAGCCACTACTGTTGGAAACTTGAAACTCATAACATCTGTTGCACCAATGGCTAGGCTATCCAACTGATAGGATATCAGTTACACCTTCCTACGCACAAGTCCATCTTGCGCTGCATGGGTCTCTCTTTCACCGACAAAAGAGAATCTCATTCCATCACTGCGGACACACCACACCCTTTGCCTAAAATAGTCGATCTGGGAATGAATTGTGGATAGCCAATTCATACCAATAATGACATCGTAAGGCCTCGACGCTACCACCAAGAGGTTCCAACCGAAACTCTCACCTCCAAGGGTCAGGTCACACTGTCTGCAAAGGTGTGTGATCTCTGAATCTTCTCCAGTCGGTGTTTCTTAGCGTAAGGATCGAGTCAACAGCTCAACTGGAATCTCAAGGTCTCGAACAAGATAAGTAGCCAGAAAGGAATGACTAGCACCTTTTTCTATCAGTACGGCATCCAAAGTAGAAAAGACACAGATTGTACCTCTAATCATTCCGGGAGTACCTGGGTTATACGCCTCTGTTGCCTGCAGTTGTCCCTACCTCTGTCCACCAGCTCCCTGAGCCTGGGGTGGAACTCCTGGGGGTGGTGGTGGTAAAGGGTCAAAACACCGACCACCTCCAGCTACTCTCCCAACTCCTCTACAGTGTCCACCGCCCCTCGGATCTGTCTGCTCCACACATTGCCTCTACCTTGGTGGTCCAACCACTGCTCCCATGCCAGTAGTACGGCGGGTTAGAGAATCTCGAGCGAGATGTCCCCTGCCATCACATGAGTAGCATAGCCTCTCTCGATGCTGGCTGGATGCGCCCTTTAAACCCTATATGGAAGATCCCCCATCCTGGGATCTCCTCTGAAAATGTCTCCCACGCCTGGGTCCCCGGCGTCGGCTCCCTGCTGCTGAGGTCTCTGCTCTAGCTCTCCCACTACTGACAATTGTCGGATGTCCCTGCTCTACCAAGAATCTATCGACCACCAAATCTCTCTCGAGCACCCTATCATAAGTAGGAATTCTCATAGGGATGATGTTAGCTATGATATCTCTGCACAAGCCCCGCTCAAAAGTCTGAGCTCTGAAGTACTGATCTCTGACCATATCCATCGAGTACCGTGAGAGGTCGGTAAACCTTGATGAACAGTCAGCCACCGTCATGGTTCCCTACTAGAGATGAAGAAGCTCCTGTATACGTACTGCTCTCAGGGTAACTGGTGAAAACTCATCTCTGAAGATATGCTCAAACTCCGACCATGTAACAGTCGCCTCGTCGTGAGTCTGAATAACCAAACTCCACCATCGCCCTGCCGAGCCCTGCAGGAGGCTCGCTGCCAGGATAACCATCTGGTCTGCTGGTGTCCTGACCAAACAGAAGACTCTGGCCACTGCCTCAAGCTAGTCCTCTGCTGCCTGAGGATCAGGCTCGCCTCGAAACCTGAGGGGTCTCTATCTCTGAAACTCATGGAATGCGTTCAGCCTGCGCTCCTCCTCCACTGGTACAGCAGGCACTAAACACTTCTCCACAGGTGGAGGGATAACTGGCACACCACCCGATGGTAAAACCGGGGGATCTGGTCCCTGTATTGAGGCTTCATCACTGAGGGGGTCATCCTCGTGATCGAGCTGCTGGATCCTAGCAGGTGCGCGTCGCGGAGGCATCTTGTAAAGAAACAAGATGTATCTCAGTCAGTGAGTATATCTGGAGAGCTTATTCAAGAAGGACATGGAAAACACAACCCATTCCTACATGATGCATGTACCATTATTTTCCCTTAAAACTGGTGTTTTCATGTTCCGAGTCGAAAACCAGGTTATCAGAGTCCTGGTGTATGGATACGTCGGGCGCCCACACCAACACTAGGGTCTCTGGCCTGAAATCTGAACTCGAAACAATTAACATTGTTTCCCCAAACCGACTCACGGACTCTCGGTCCTATGGTAGAACCGACCACATCTGATAACACTTTGTCATGACCCATCCCAGTGGGGCCCAAGCCGCAACTCCCCAAGCCCGCCTTCAATAGGCCAGGGGCTGGTAACTAGCACCGAGTAGGCATGCTACTAACATGGGAGGCATTGCCTAAAAACCTGTACACATGCACACACATCTCCAAGCCCACAAAGCTGAAAAGTAAAAACTACTAAAAAGGAAAAATGCATGCATACACTAAAAACCCAACCAACAGAGTACGACAGGAAGGTAAAGTAAAGTAATGTAAAACCCTGGGCCAAAAGTACAAGCCCACCAAAAGAGAGTCTGTAACAAAGTCCAACCTGTAAAGAAAGGTACTGGGACTGCAATCTGTAGCCGTAGTAACACACCTCAGCCTGTCTGATCTCATTGAGTATCGTCCGGTCCTGGTCCGCCTAGAATCCTGTCAAAGGCTCGCTCGTCTACACAAGACACGACACATGCGGGAAAAGCCCATGCAGGGGTGAGTATAAAAATACCCAGTAGGACACCCCAAAACCACAAAGGAATACAACAAGGGAAAATACCACAAAAGAAAGATATAGTCAGCTCTACACAGCATATGTCTACAGAACATATAACAAGAATATCTAGATAAACTCATACACAAATGACCATTGTGAAACCACCACTAAGATCCAGCTCTAAGATTCCACTAAGCATGCAACCGGGAGAACACACTCCTAGGTCTGAAGAGAGAGATACGAAGTACTCGTTCCAGGAGAACACACTCTACAAGTACTTTGAGAATATGATGCTCATATGAGGATCACCACCAAGTCATGGGGTGATTTTGACAACTTAGTTTGAGCTAATCCGCTAAGTAGAGGATCGGCGCTCGGGTAAAGTTGGTCACGTCGATACCAAGAACTCTACCTAAGGTTCTAGGAATGAATAGAGGATCCAGCTCTAAGTATCACAAAGGGGAATCCAACAACTCTATTCAATAAGTCCTGCTGAAGGGATCATACTCCTGTATGTAGGAAATGATACCGAGAACCTTCAAGAGAAAGACCAAGGGGACAAACCCTAAGGAAACTAGCCCAAGTCATAGAAGGCAACTAGCTCAAGCCATGTAATATTGGTTACACGGCGTGTATTATGGTTACACATCGTGTTCCTTGACCCCGGGTACTGCCCATATAAACGGCGTGTGTCATCTGTTCAAGATGTGTAAAACTCAACTACACGGCATGTAGAAGAATCACACGCCGTGTTCCTTGACTCCGGGTACTGCCCGTGTAAACGGACTGTGTCATTTGGCTCATCGTATAAAAAGTAACTAAATGGAATGTAGTAGGATTACACGCTGTGTCCGAGCACCTGGAGTTCGCTCTGTGTATGCTGGACATGTGCCCGTACACTGTCTCCGTCCGTGTCACCTGCCCGTGTACCAGTACATGGGATATCCCATATATCTGGCCGGGTCTTGTCGGGGAGGGGTATACACGTTGTGTCCTTGGCCGTGTACCCAACCCATGTCTTTGTACTCCCAGAGTACACGTCAGGTGGTCCTCCGACGAACACACGCCATGTAGCCCATACTACACTCTGTGTAGTCGGGATTTTTCCAGAAATGTCGTCTTCTTCCTCACACAGCGGCTGATCCTCCGGATCCACGGTTTCTCGTCTGTTCATCCCGATACTCCACGGGTTGGTTCGTTTCATCATACGAACACCAAAACGGGTGTTTTCGGTCCTTAAATCGGATCATAAACCTCGAACGATCCATCCGAAGAAAAACGCCTGAAAACTCATATCTCTCGATCTGGTGAGAATCATCTGCCGAAACCGTCATCGCACCTCTGTGACATCACTCCGGGGTTGCATCTATAATCTCGGATCATTGCGCCAACAAACAAATGTGAAACAATCGATTTCATCCAAGAACGCGTAGAACGCAATGAAGAACGCGAGGGAGAGAAAAAAAATACAAAGAATCGAACAAGAGGGATGAACCTCGATCGTTGTTCGTGACGATCCAGGTTCGTCGCCGTTAGATCAAAACCACAACAATCAACAGATTTTAACTATCGAGTATTTGATTTCCTGATAAAACCCAAAATCACACCTGCCCGCAAAACGATCGATCTGTGGGCTAATCGGTTCACAGATTAGTCCGCGCTCGTTATAGGAACCATGAACGGGGAAAGGAGAATAAAAAACTGATATCCTACTAGGATCCGTGGAATTCGTTGGCGAAAATCCGATCACCGTGTCGTCATCACTGGCGAAAATCGTCAAGAATGTCGTCGCCGCGTTGGGAGGTTTTCTCCAGAGCCTCCAGAGCTGGCAACGGTTTCTGGGTTATGAGGTTTGTAACCCTGGACCCCTGCTCAAAACTTTATTAAAAAAAAGATAAAGGATATCTGTTGCAACAGATTTAATAATATTTCGTTGCAGAATAAAATATTTTTATTAAATATTTTATTATTGTTACGTCCAACAACTAGATTTCACCACCGACCTGCGCCGGCCGATGTTAGGCCTCGCCTAAGGTAAAATCACTCTTATAAACTCAATGGTGCCCTCGAATTTCTGATCCAAGCACCTGTTCGGGATTTATTCTACTTCTTTAAGAAAACCGCACGTGCACATAATTTAATTATTTAATTAAATTCCAACATTTGTTCCGGGCTCACCAGGCCTTGGAACTGCACGTCGTCTCAAAGACTAGTCTCGAAATAATTACCACATATTATTAAAAAAATAAATCGTGGAAAAAAAATCTGAGACATTACATCAATGGTCACATCTAAGTATATGTACACATGTCCATCAATATTAGGATGAATAGGACTCATCGACATCCCATTAGGGATAATCATGCCGAACAAGGTTTTTGTTTGAGTTTTCATCATCAATCCATTTCTAGGGTATCAATATCCTATCATTCTTATCCCAAATAACCAAATAAATATCCAAGATCTCATGTACTCAATAAATCAATATAAAAAGTAAAAAATATCTCATTTCAAATCAATCATCATTTATAATTTAGTTGCCCAATTTTTCGTTTTAATTTGACAATTCAATTTCAAAAACAAAACATGGATTTTTCATCATTTCATACCTTTTAAATACAAAAAAATCATAGGTTTCCATTATTTAAATTTAATCCATTTTTTCTCAAATTAATTCTCAATAATTTCATTAATTCCATCTGTAACATACCAAATAAATAAGGAATAAGACACTTTTCATATTTATTAATATTTTTAAATTAAATATTAATTTTATATTAAAGGGGACTCTATGTTTGATGGCGTACCCGATACGTAACAACAGGTTTCTTTGAAATCTTACATTGCACACTAATAATATAATATTATTATTTTAAATAGTAGTTAATGTCTAGCCGTTGTATTAACAGGAATGAATATAACTAACTAAAATATTATTATATTTTTTTTTAAATGTTTTTACAATTATCCAATAAAAGTTAGGGGCTTAAAATATGAATGAATCTAATTTTAAGCATTAATACTCTAATATTCATTAAAAGGTCGATTTACCACCTTTTGATGGAGAACCCTCTTTAAATATAGTTTTGATAATTTTTTTATGTTATATTTGACAAAATAAAATTCTTCTTTAGATTCGGGACATCAAAATTTACTTTGGGTAAATTTTTGGTATTTTTCTGATAAAGTTCATTTTTTAATGAATAGTGAAAATACTATATTTTAATTCAAAAGTGCCTCTTAATAAAATTTATTTATATGGTTATATTGTCTTTTTAATTGGTTTTAAAGTGTACTTAGAATATATTTTTACTATTTAATCTAATGTTGGGAATTAGAAATAATTTTATTTTGAAATTAGACAAAAACAAGTGTTAATCTTTTGATAGTTATTATTTATTAAAAACACTCTATTTGTTTTGACAACGGAATTAATTTTAAATTAATTAATGCAACTTCTAGGTTTTGAATTTTTTAAAATAGACAGAATTTTTGAATTTGGAATATCAAATATATCTTAGGCTGAATTTTTGGTATTTTTCTAAAAAACTTCAATTTTTGATGAATAGTGAAACCACTTAGTAGTAGTTTAAAAAATTGACTTTTTCATTTAAATGAAATTTTACCGCTTTTGTGAATTGAATTTCAAAAATCCGACATAAATGGTTGTTATTAGTAAGTAAAATTTGGTTCAACTAGATGAAAATAAATTTTGGTGAATAGTAACTTTTGACTTTTATTTACCGCGGTTAAAGGTAAATAGGGTAATTTAAGGTAAAAAAATATCATAATAATACAAAATTACCTTAACACTTGTACTAACCTTATTGGATGAGTCATGGCCGACCATGGGAATCTTTGGGTCTATTTTGGGACCTCATGGAGCCACTTAAGAGTGATAATGAAACTTTAGATTAATTAATTTAATGTAAAGGCAAAAATGACACAAACAAATATCTTTTAATAAATTAATTTTTACGTGGGGTAATATAAGTTATCTTTTAGACTATAAATATTCATTGGAAATCTACAAATATTTCCTACATCAAGGTTTTTTTTATAATGTTTAGAAAAAAAATAAATTAAATTATTTATGACACAATAATGATGCAGTATATACCTCATTAATAAATGATTTAAATAAATAAGATTATAAATATTAAAATATCATCCAAAACCTATCCAATTATTATTGTATGATTTTATTTCGACCACGAGTCATCTTATCTAAGACTTTAATTAGTTTTTGACCTTTAGAAACCGAATATCTTTATATAATAAAATAATATTTTCACACTTTTCTAAAGAGCCCCTCCTCCCCCTTATAAAAGGACACCACTTCTTACCAATTCCTCACACCTATCAAGCCTTTTGGATCATTCAAACTCTACCCAATTAAGCTCCCTACATCCCTCCTCTCCTCCTAGAACCCTTACCTTAGGTAGAAGGAACTTCAAGAAGTCCTTTTGGTTGAAACCAAAGGAAGTTACCCAAATTAAAGGTAATGGTTCCTCTTAACTTCTTTTCTTTTATTTTACTTCTACAATCCCTAAACTCTTTTTATTACTTTATTTTATAACAACACAAGTATTCTCAATATACTATGATGTTGTTATGATAAGTATTTTAACTACACCTACACACACCACCATCTAATAGGTGAAGAACATACTGTTTCTGTGGATGGAAAACTAATGCCTCACGAAATGATGATTGTTCAATTATCTCCTATCGCCTCTCATGGTGGAAATTAAGATGGAAATATATTTATATATGATATATATTATGTTTATATTTTCTTTATTCTTCTATATTTTACATTTATATACTACCTTTATAGTTTCCATAATGGGTAAACGCAATAATTTCATTTGAGTAAGTGCGGACTACCGCCTCCTCAAAGTGATATGACTCGTTAATGCCATATGCGGGATGTATAAAGGAAAGAGTTAATGATATTATATATGATATTATACTGGAATTATAATATACCTATGTATAATTATGTTTTAATTACATTAAAATATGAAATAGAAATGAAAGTAGTGTTCATGTGTACGTACGGCCTACCGTCTCCATGAACAGTGCATTTCATTTCTTATCTCCAAAATGTTATGTACTGTTATAAATACATATATATACTGGATATATATGATTTATATGATCTCTAAATCATTAATATAATTCTGGAGATAATGTACTATTGACCACATGGACAATTTGTAATTATAAGGTGTTCATTTTTGACTCAAGTACCAAATATCGACCAAATGACCATTATTAATTTAAATGATTGAATAATTTTTATAACATGGTAATAGGTGATATAAAAAGGATAATAAACTTTAAAAATTTTCTTAATCAAGTATAAATTAACTTTAGTTTATTATTCAGGAAGAACAAGGAATAAACGAGTCAAGTCAGACATGAGGTAAGGGATTTTCTTATCTCACTTTTAATTTTGTGAGATTTCCATTGTTCGCCACTTATTCATTGCATGTGGTGTATTGTGTACTACCATTTGATATATATTATCATGATTCTAATTATATTCATGGTATTTTGTGATTCATTTGGTTTTTATTAACTTTTGGTCATACGACTCAGTTGATTACAACGTGGTAAATGGTTTCATCTCACATTTTATTCCCATGAGATTCATGCTATATTTGCCACTATTTCCTTTTGTGTGGTGTTTTTACTGCCCAAGATTTTACTTTGTGTAATATAATTTCATTTATGAGTATTTACATCTTCATTTTATGATCCTTATTTCATGTGGCATATGTTTTGTAAGTTTCCAAATCGGTAAGGGAACCTTTCACCCTCCTCTTTTTAAAAGACTTCTTTTTATTATGTATTTTAATTTACATCTTATTATGTTGGGATATGTTCTTATATATCCTTATTGATTTAAAATTGATGTATAAGTGATGAGATACCCTTTTTATATCATTAACTCATTTTCTGAATTTTAAAGTGATGTCGTTAAGCTGTCAAATTTTTACAAGGGAACTTCTTATCCCAAATTCAATTCTTTGGGTTCAACTTGTACTTCTTGAATATGTCATCCTATGAATTTGTTTGAATGAAATATGATTGTTTTATACTTAATATCCACTTATATTGGGTGTATTTATATTTTACACACATAATTATGTGATTTATTTATCCTTAATTTAAGGATACCATCTTTATAAGGGATTTCATCTCAATTTACATTTCCACTTAGACTTCATTGTTGTTATGCAACAATTCACTCTTATATGGTGTATATACTGTCCTTTAACATATTATATCATGAATCCCTTTATTCTCATGATATTATAAAGTTCTAATTAAATTTTATTCCATAATTATTTGTATTCCAACATCTCTATTTTTGTAAAAAAACTCTTTAACAAAAATATCGTTTTAAATGATTTAAAGGTTTATTATTCTAAATAATTCTCCTTAATGTCCATGTTTTCAAAATGGATTTAATTATTTATTTATATGGACATTAATTTTTTCAAATGATAATTCATTTAAAATCTTCAAAGTGGTATGGGTCACTTTGATTCAAAAATCTATTTTTAAATGGTTTTAAAAATGATTTGTTAAAGCATTGTTTATTTCAATATCTTGATTTGATATATTGGAATGTGGAAATGTTATATTTCCTTTATACTTGTGTTATGTTTTATTATTATGTTATGGTTATTGGGTATTGTTTATGTATACTGGTGGTTCCGTGATAAACCTAGGGCGGGTGAGCCTGAGATAGTTCTCCAATGCATTAAGTAACGTGATGGAGGTAAATGTGATGTTTCTTCTAAGAGATTTAGGGAATATATTGTGATGGGTATTCCAAGTGTAACTCCCTACATATCTATGATATCTACAATGTAAGTTTGATTTGGATGCCATAAGTAACCTTTATGATTTGTGATTTGTGTGTGTTATTCATAAATCTTATGATTTCATAAGGTATGTTATGATTGAAAATTATGGTTTCATTGATTTGTATTTATTTATGGTATAATGTTTTCCTTCCTTATTTTATAACCCTTACTAAGATTTTTATGCTCATCCCAAGTTTTTTAAATGTTTTCCATAGGACTTAAAGATTAATAGGGTCAAGGATGGGATCAAGGAAAAGCCATGTTGTCTAAAACATGGAACTAGACATGTTTCTTTTTAAGATATTTTATTTTATGAAAAAAAAATGGATACTGAGTAGTAGTCTCTACATGTAATATTCAAGTTTTTATGTAATAGTTATGGCCTAATTCTCTAAAACTCTAAACCTGAAAAGATCCTCAATGTGAATTATTCATTTAATTCAATATTATGTAATTTTTAAGGTCGGGTCCTTATAGTTGGTATCATAGGTCGTTTTAGATAACTTTAGATTTTAGGGTGTAATTTAAGCATAAGTGACATATCCAAAATGGTTAACATAATAGAAAGATTCATAGTTATTTTAGAAGTGATAAATGGTTATTACATTTTGGGTGCAAAATGAAACGTATAAGATAACCTTTGAGGATAAATTATGTTATTGTTATTTTTGAGGAATTTATCTCTTTTTTTAGAATGTTATGAAATTATATAGTTTTTGAAAAAGGACAACATGCAGACCGTGTGAAAACTCGTCACGTCGGACAAAGCTGCGGGAATCGAACCCACAACCAAAGTGCGATTGGGATTTATCATCTACCACTGGACTACATGAAGTCCCTAGTTAGTATGACTATTTCTTTTTAGTTAAATGATTTTATTGATCAAGAATAATTTTATTTGGGATTATATGTTTTATCAAATGTAAATTCTTAGTATAGGAAAATTATTTGGTGATTAAGTGATAGAGGTTATTTTGGAATACATTCTCTCTTTTCGGAAGACTATACGCTTAAGGAAAATAGAATACCTTGGGGGATTATATGATCTCGTAATAACCATTTTGGTTTTAATTAATATATAAAGACAAGGTAAATATATAGTTCATCTTTTGTGGATTATTTGATTCTATCGAAGTTGATTATAGCACTTTTAATGTGAACAAGTCATCTTGAATACTCATCGTTTGGAGGAAATATGAGTTTGTGTTAGAAATCTAGTAAAGGATGAAAGTCTACATGACAAGTAAGTATGTTTCCTTATGTTTTTAGTTAAGCTCATAAACAGATTCATCAATGAAAAGTAACTTAAAACAAAAATGTTGTCTATTAACTTTTCCTACAGGGGAATTAAAGACTGTTTAACCCATCACAAGTTTGTGATTTTCTAGTGGTTAACATTCTCCTAATCATGTTTTCTATCACTCTCAATCAGAACTTGATGGTTTTTTTTCTCTTCTGTATCCATTTTTTCATGGAATCCTAGTATCTGTTATCTCGGGTGACCTTTTTACTTCTCTTTATTTATTTTAAAGTGATATATTTATTGACTCTTTTTCCAATGTGGGACATTCAATTAAGTTTCCAAGCCCTGTTTTAAAATTGCAAGGAAGCAATTTCCAAAAGGGGGGAAGGATGTAACATCCCAGATAAATAAGGAATAAGAAAATTTTCATATTTATTAATATTTGTAAATTAAATATTAATTTTATATTAAAGGAGATGCTATGTTCGATGGCGTACCTGATACGTAATAACGGATTTCTTCG
Source organism: Viscum album (assembly GCA_963277665.1). Classification (NCBI taxonomy): domain Eukaryota; kingdom Viridiplantae; phylum Streptophyta; class Magnoliopsida; order Santalales; family Viscaceae; genus Viscum; species Viscum album. The sequence goes on from OY728164.1 coordinate 199,199,347, forward strand.
AAATCTTACATTGCACACTAATAATATAATATTATTATTTTAAATGGTGGTTAATGTCTAGCTGTTGTATTGATGGGAATGAATAGAACTAACTAAAATATTATTATATATGTTTGTTAAATTTTTTTACAATTATCCAATAAAATTTAGGGGTATAAAATATGAATGAATCTAATTTTAAGCATGAATACTCTAATATTCAGTAAAAGGTCGATTTACCGCCTTTTGATGGAGAACCCTCTTTAAATCTAGTTTTGGTCATAATTATTTGTTCTATTTTACAAAATAAAATTATTCTTTAGATTTGGGACATCAAAATTTAATTTGGGTAAATTTTTGATATTTTTCTGATAAAGTTCATTTTTTAATGAATAGTGAAGAATGTTGTATTTTAATTCAAAAGTTTCTATTAATATAATTTATTTATATGGTTATATTAACTTTTTAATTGGTTTTAAAGTGTAATTAGAATATATTTTTACAATTTAATCTAATTTTGGTCATTGGAAACAATTTTATTTTGAAATTGGACATAAACAAGTGTCAATATTTTGATAGTTATTATTTCTTAAAAACACACTTTTTGTTTTGACAATGGGAATTAATTTTAAATTTATTAATGAAAATTCTATGTTTTTAATTTTTTAAAATAGACATAATTTTTGAATTCAGAATATCAAATATATCTTAGGCTTAATTTTTGGTATTTTTCAGAAAAACTTTAATTTTTGATGAATAGTGAAACCACTTAGTAGTAGTTAAAAAAACTAACTTTTTCATTTAAATAAAATTTTACCGCTTCTGTGAATTTAATTTCAAAAATCTGACAAACATGGATGTTATTAGTACATAAAATGTGGTTAAATAAGATGAAAATAAATTTTTGGTGAATAGTAACTTTTGACGTTTATTTACTGCGGTTAAAGGTAAATAGGGTAATTTAAGGTAAAAAGAATATCATAATAATAATAAATTACCTTAAAACTTGTCTCAAACATATTGGATGAGTCATGGCTGACCATGGGTATCTTTGGGTCGATTTTGGGACCCCATGGAACCACTTAAGAGTGATAATGACACTTTAGATTAATTAATTTAATGTAAATGCAAAAATGACACAAACAAACATCTTTTAGTAACTTAATTTTTAAATGGGGTTATATAAGTTATCTTTTTGACTATAAATATTCATTGTAAATCTAAAAAAATCCCTACATCATGGTATTTTTTTATAATTTTTAGACAAAAACTAAATTAAATTAATTATGACATAATAATGATGCAGTATATACCTCATTAATAAATGATTTAAATAAATAAGATTATAAATATTAAAATAACATCCAAAACATGTCCGATTATTATTGAATGATTTTATTTAGACCATGATTCATCTTATCTTAGACTTTAATTAGTTTTTGACCTTTAGAAACTGAATATCATTATATAATAAAATAATATTTTTATACTTTCCTAAAGAGCCCCTCCTCCCCCTTATAAAAGGACACCACTTCTAACCAATTACTCACACCTCTCAAGCCTTTTGGATCATCCAACCTCTGACCAATTAGTCTCTCTACATCCCTCCACTACTCCTATAAGTTTTACCTTAAGCATAAGGCACTTCAAGAAGTTCTTTTGGTTCAAACCAAAGGAAGTTACCCAAATTAAAGGTAACAATTCCTCTTAACTTTTTTTCTTTTATTTTACTTCTCCAAATCCTAAAATATTTTTATTCCTTTATTTTATAACAAAACCAGTATCCTAAATATACTAGTATGTTTTTATTATAATGATTTTAACTACACTTACACACACCTCCATCTAATGGGTGAAGAACATACTGTTTTTGTGGATGGAAAACTAACGCCTCACGAAACGATGATTATTCAATTATCTCCTACCGCCTCTCATGGTGGAAATTAAGATGTCACTATATTTATATATGATATATAATATTTTTATATTTTCTTTATGCTTTTGTATTTTACATTTATATCCTACCTTTATGGTTTCCATAATGGGTAAACGCGATAATTTCATTTGAGGAAGTGCGGACTACTGCCCCCTCAAAGTGATATTACTCGTTAATTCCATATGTGGGATGTATAAAGGATAGAGTTAATGATATTATATATGATATTATACTGGAATTATAATATACCTATGTATAATTATGTTTTAATTCCATTAAAATACGAAATAGAAATGAAAGTAGCATTCATGCGTACGTACGGCCTACCGTCTCCATGAACGGTGCATTTTATTTCTTATCTCCAAAATGTTATTTACTATTATAAATACATATATATATTAGATATATATTATTTATATGATATCTAAATCATGAATATCATTCTGGAGATAATTTACTATTGACCACATGGACAACTTGTAAATATAAGGTGTTCATTTTTTATTCAAGTACCAAATATCGACCAAACGACCATTATTAACTTAAATGATTGCATAATGTTTATAAAATGGTAATAAGTGGTATAAAAGGGATAATAAACTTGAAAAATGTTCTTAATAAAGTATAACTTAACTTTAGTTTATTATTCAGGAAGAACAAGGAACAAACGAGTCAAGTCGTACATGAGGTAAGGGATTTTCTTATCTCACTTTTAATTCCATGAGATTTCCATTGTTCGCCACTTATTCATTGCATAAGACTTAGTTGATTACAACATGGTAAAGGGTTTCATCTCACTTTTTATTCCTGTGAGATTCAGGCTATATTTTCCACTATTTCCTTTTTCGTGGGGTATGTACTACCAAATATTGTAATCTATGTAATATAATTTCATTTATTAGTATTCAAATCTTCATTGTATGATCCTTCTTTAATGAGGTGTATGTTTTATAAGTTACCAAATCGGTAAGGGAACCTTTCACCCTCCTCTTTTTAAAAGACTTCTTTTTGTTATGTCTTTTAATTTATATCTTATTATGTTGGGGTATGTTCTTCTATATCCTTATTGATGTAAACTTAATGTCTAAGTGATGAGATAACATTTTTATCTCATCAACTCATTTCCTGAATTTTAAAGTGATGTCGTTAGTCTATCAAATTTTTACAAGGGAACTTCTTACCCCAATTTCAATTCTTTGGGTTCAACTTGTACTTCATGAATATGTCATCCTATGAATATGTTTGAATGAACTATAATTTTTTTACACTTAATATTCACTTATATTGGGTGTATTTATATTTTTCACACATAATTATGTTATTGATTTATCCTTAATTTAAGGATACCATCTTTATATGGGATTTCATCTCAATTTACATTTCCACTGAGACTTCATTGTTGTTATCCACCAATTCACTCTTATATGGTGTATATATTGTCCTTTAACATATTATATCATGAATCCCTTTATTCTCATGATATTATAAAGTTCTGATTAAATGTTATTTCTCAATTATTTGTATTCAAGCGTCTCTCTTTTTGTTAAAAAACTCTTTAACTAAAATATAGTTTTAAATGTTTTAAAGGTTTATTCTCCTAAATATTTCCCATTAATGTCCATGTTTTCAAAATGGGTTTTAGGATTTATTTATATTTACATTAATGTTTTCAAATGATAATTCATTTAAAATCTTCAAAGTGGTATGGGACACTTTGATTCAAAGATCTCTTTTTAAATGGTTTTAAAAATGATTTGATAAAGAATTGTTTATTTCAATATATTGATTTGATATATTGGAATGTGGAAATGTTATATTTCTATTATACCTGTGTTATGTGTTATGACTATGTTATGGTTATTGGTCATTTTTTACGTATATGGGTCGTTCTATGATAAACCTAGGGCAGGTGAGCCCGAGATATCTCTTCAATGCATTGGGTAACGTGATGGAGGTAAATGTGATGTTTCAACTAATAGATTTAGGTAATATACTGTGATGGGTATTCCAAGAGTAACTCCCTATGTAGTTGTGATAGATATAATATAAGTTTGATATGGATTCCATAATTAACCTTTATGATTTATGATTTTTGTGTGTTATTCATAAATCTTATGATTTCATAAGGTATGTTATGAGTGAAAAGTATGGTTTCATTGATTTTTATTTATTGAGGGGATAATGTTTTCCTTCCTTATTTTATAACACTTATTGAGATTTTTATGCTCATACCAAGTTTTTGAATTGTTTTCCACATGACTTAAAGATGAATAGGGTCAAGGATGGGATCAAGAAAAAGTCATGTTGTCTAAAACATGGAACTAGACATATTTCTTTTTAAGAGTTTTTTTTTATGAAAAAAATGGATACTGAGTAGTAGTGTCTACATGTAATATTCAAGTTGTTATGTAATATTTATGGCCTAATTCTCTAAAAATATAAACCTGAAAAGATCCTCAATGTGAATTTTTCATTTAATTCAATATTATGTAATGTTTTAAGGTCGGTTCCTTATACCATCATTTCCAAAATTCACCCCACAATTCCAATTCCATTGAAATTGGGGTTTTTATGAAAATACATTCTTTTCAAATTCCATAATCATATCACTTAAAATAAATATTTTATAAATAAATTTAAATAAATTTCAAAAACATCAATCAAATCAATATTTCAATTACATGGAAATTCTCTAACAGACTTACTGACCTTTAAATCACAAAATCAAACAATTAATTCCAACAACGGGAATGCCAACGACTATCAAAGGTGAAGAAAATCTAAAAAATAAAACCTAGAATCAATATCCAATAAAAAAAAGTTTAGATCCATCTAAAACCTAATGATCCATCAAACTCTAAGGATGATGGAAGGAGAGATCAGAAGAAACTAGATAACATGAGTGTAATGTCCTGGGTTTTTGGAGCGGGTTACCCGTTTTGAATTTTCAGAGTTTGGTGGGTAGACTAACTCTTTTATAATTTATCAAAACTTACTTACAAGAGTTTATTTAGCCCAATACCTTATTTTTAGATGATTATTAATGATCAGAAAGTTTCTTAGGTTTTATGTTTGTTTTTAGGTGTGGCGGACACTGAAACCCCAAGTTTATAGGGTGCGCAGACTAAGATGCATGATTTGAAGAAATCATGAGGCCTCCAAGGAGTAAATATGTGGCCATACAGGTTCTATGTTCATGGTTTTTAAAACCATGTGGGATAGGGATCATGTCTATGTGAAACCTCTATATTTTTTAATATAGTTGATTCACATGGTTTCCATACGGTTTGGCATACCGTGTGGGGCCACTGTGCGAGCTGGAGCTTCGGGAAGGGGCTACTGTACGGGCTATGAACGGTTATCCAAACCGTGAAATATAACTTTTAGGCCCATTAAAATTGTGAATTTAAAATTTCTAACTCACCCATTATTCCTCCTTTCTTCTCCTTTCTTCTTCTCCATCGTGTACGCATAGTAGGGGCGCTTTCCCTTTTCTTCCACTCGCTAGGTGTGGAGCTAGAATCCCTGTCTGACCTCTATTTCTTTATCCATTTGTGACTTTGGAGATATATCAGTAAGGATTTAATTCTTATTACCAATTTTCTAATTTTCCATCTCCATACAGTACACTAAATCAGTCAAATTGAGTTTACCCTATTTTCAAGGATTTTTTCTAAAACATTGATTTCTTCAAAATCGGTCTGAATTAGAGGCTAAGATCAAACGAGTAGATTTCTAACATTGTGAGTTTAGTAGTTATTACATTTCTTTGTGTTTTATTTAATGTTTTAGGGGTTCAAATTTTATTTCTCTATTGGGTAGTCCGATTGAGACCCTATAAATTTGATAGTTTCCTTGAATTAATTAATTAAACCCAATGGAGGTTCCTATGAGAATTCTACTAAATTTATAATAATGGTTGAGGCTTGGTGAGAGGCCAGACCTTGGATAGTTTAGGATGGGGTGCTGATTTATATAAATTAATTTGTTTAATTTAATTATTTTTAATTTAATTATTTATGTAAATTTTTTTGGATGAGATCTATGGGATCGTGATGGGCTCAACCTGAGGATTGAGATGGTGTTGGACTTCTAGATTGAGGAGATGTGATCGTCAGGAAGGGTTTTCCTAAGGAATTTGGGTGATGTTGATCATTAGTTTGGTGACTTGGTCATTGAGAGGATGTGATGATTCCACCAGGTTATGGGTGAGGCTCATGTGATATTAGATGGTGTTGGCCATCGGATTGAGTGATATGGTCATAGGGGCATGATGTGCCAGAATGGGGTGTCTTAGATTCTATTTGGTGATTGACACTCACACGTTTTGTCCAATTTTCCATTAGAAGTTTTTACACAAAGGATAACTCAAATTATGAGGTGGTATTGACCACTCATGTGGGTATAGGCCTCTAGTATATGCATCTTAAGTAAAATGTTGGAGGTGATTTCCATATAAATCCACAAGGATGGTGAGGATCCATCGATTAACTTTGTTGAGACTATTGGTTGGGTGTTGGGGCTCATTGTACTTGAGGCCCTTAGGACATAACTTATTTGGGAGGATAGACATCATCATTCCATTGTACATCGGTGGTTGAGCCTCTGATGATATTACTTGGAGGGAATACAGCCTTGTGCCTCAGACATCGTGCTTTGAGCCAACAGAATTACTTATTAGATGAGGTCTGAGGGACCTGGTACTTTCTTGGGAATGCCTTCAAGACATCAGTTACTTGATCGAACATGAGGTGTCGGTTCACATGAGGTTACAGGTGATTTTATTAGAGTTGGAACCTAAGGGTTCACCCATTTTGTTATACATCAGAGGACTCTTTGAGATTATTGTTGAGGAAACTCTCCTCTATAGTTTTCTAGCATTGGTCGAAGCAAGTGATATCTTCTTTGTGGCTATAGAGAACCAAGGAAGCATGTGATTATTAAAATTTCATGAACTACCTTTTATTTGTTTTTAGTGTGCACCTTTTAACCACAGATGTAATATAGGCATGCGTTGGTGGTGGCCTACTGATATCCTTTCTCACACCCTACATGGTCCCTTCAAGATGCATGTAGACTTGATGATTTTGTGATCAGATAAAGGTGTGGTATTTGGAGATAGAATTTTGTGTTGGGATGTTTAGAATGGGATGGATTCTAATGGACCTTGAGGTTTCTACATTAGTTATAGTTTCTATTTTGTTCTCCTTTTGTATCATCATGACTATGTGTGTGTGTGTGTGTTTACTATGGTTATCCATTGTAAACCCTTTTGATTATTGATATATATGAATTGTTTTTGTATGAATTATAAGCTATAAATATCATGTTTGGATTTTTTTTATTTATTTTTCTATTGTTTTTTATCATTTCTTCCTCTATTGTATGTTATTGTTTGTGCTTCCTCCATGGGAGGGTTACTGGTCTGGTGTCATTATGGTTTTTATTTCTATTGAATTATACTTATTAGACCATTATTATATTATCACCAGAGGGTATAGTATCCCTAATATCACATTTTTACACCCTCACTGCTAGTCGGTATCCTTTGGAATTCAGGGATGTGTGCTTAATACTGAGTAGCACTCAGCCCATAGCATTGTTCGGGTGGCTAAACGGTTCGAGTGTTAAAAATGATATCAAAGGATTTTCTTTTACCTATTTCTTGGTCATACTATTTAGGATATGTTAGATTATACATTAAAATATTTTCAGAACTAGGTTTATAACTCATGTTTGGGTGCCTACATCCCCATGGACAAAGGCCAGACCAAGTTTCTAGGGGTGAGAATTGCTATTATATTTTACTCATTTTATATTTAATTTGATTTCCACCGTGAGTTTTTCACTTGGATATAATTATTAACTTTTATGAAATGTGACCCTTGACTTGGTATGGTAAGGGAGGAGTTATTTGGACCCTTATCCTAGTAGGGTAAGGGTTGTTTTTTATGTTTGTTATACTTATTTATTTTGGTAAGCACATAGGATGTTATATGCATATACATATATATGTGTGTGTGTTTGTGTGTGCCTATGTTAAAATTTTCTTGTGATATGTGATATGAATATTTATGGGTCTGGCTCTTATAGGATAAGGTAGGGATGATTATGTGGGGTGATGTTGATCACCATGTTGGGTGATGTGGTCATCTAATTGAGGCGACAAGGTTCATAAGGATGGGTGTAGCCTGAGGTACATATGATACTTGGATCTGATATGGGCAATTAAGAATCCAAGAGGCCGGATTCAGTGTGGCATGGCTACGATGGGGGGAGTAAGGGTAGTGAGGTTGTGTTACATGTATTTTATATATATATATATATATATATATATACATATATATATATATATATATATATCTTTGTGTCTGTGTGTGTGTTATATGGGTTTTCTAGCCATGTATTAGTATTCACCAGGTTTCCACCTAAACGGGATCTTATGGATCATCAGGTGTGAAGTGATGTGGTGGCGTAGGAGCACGTGCAGGTTGAGGCCCTTGAGGGTCAAGTAGAGTAGGAGTCAAAAATACAGACTTAGGTATAGGAGGGAATCCACCGAATTTGATAGCTTTTGGTATGTGGTTTTATGAGTAGCTCAGAGTGATTCTGGTACATGTTATCCAGTGTATTGATAGGGGAGATCAGATATTAGATCCTTCTATGGTGTACTTGATTCAGTAGTTCCATTCATAGCACCCACCATTATTTTAGGGTGAGGGTGGACCATAGGTGGCTGAGAATTCAATCGATTCAATGCATATGATATTTGAGTAGCCAAAGATTACTACAGGGTGGAGGGTGAATCTAGAGACGTATATTCTTAGGGGACCAGATAAGTGCTAGTGGGACGTGTAGGTTTAGGCAGGCATACATAAGGGACTATGCTAGAATTATTTGGAGGCCAGGTTCTTTGAGCACTTCTTCCCAGAGATGTTGATGGGAGAGAGAGCATGAGAGTTCTTGAGCCTACAATAGCATGACATGTCCATCATGGACTATGAAATTATGTTCATTGAGTTTTATTGTTTCATACCCAATATGGTGGGCAATGAGACCTCAAGGGTGAGGTGTTTCGAGGATGGTTTAATCCATTCCATTTGGGTGCAGGTAAACAAATTCAGGTTAGCCTCATTATCATAGGTGGTGAACCAAGAACTCATTGACAAGGGAAATTTGACAGATCAATCATACTCAAGTCGGGTGATGACATCAGGTGATTTTAGTGGTGACACTTTAGACAATAGGAAGAAAGGCTGAGAGTATTTCTAGCAAGGTAGTCATGAAAATGACTCGAACAGACCACCTCGGAGTGGGTTGTCGACAGTGTTCTTACAGTGCATGAAAATGGGTCATTTGAGGATGAAGTGTGATTAAAAACCAAAGGAATTATGAGATTTTAGATAATTTGGTAATCTCGAGAGGTTCTACGGGAGCCTTCTTGGATAGCTGGAAACTAGGGACCGGGGGAAACTCAGGGTTCTAAAATCGAACCAAGAATGTTACCAAGTGATGGTAGTTGAGTTTAAACTTTATGAAGAGGTCATGGAAGAGAAAGTGGGTCCCAAAAGTGGGGTTAATGTTCATTGGATGGTTTATCACTATAGGGATTCTAAGCTTTAGGTAGTTAAGAATTAGGCTAGGTGCATGTTGTGGATATGCTAAATGTTGAGCAGGCTAGGGAGCCGGTTATGATTAGAGGTACTTTGTATACATAGCAGGGTCTATTTTGTTTTATTTTGGCATGGAATTCTTATAGGAAATTTTTTTGGGTGCATGAGGTGAATGGGACATATCTATGGACAAACTAGACACTAGTTAGTAGGTTGGCATTGGATTAGATGTGTTATATATATGTATAAGGTGCGTGGCATTGATATCTTTATGTGAACACTATTGGGTGTCTGGATTTTGAGGTGATTTGTCATCTGGGCATCGTTACAATGTGGGTAATATTGAGGTGCGAGTAATCAGGACTAATTTTGGGAATCTATTGAGATGTGGGACCTCATAGGTACTATGTGAGACATAGGAATGATGTGGACATTGATGCAGCATGGGATTCTGATGGGTATCAAGTATGAGTCAGGATCACCTGATGAGGTTTAGGAGTGACAATGCTTCATGGGAGGACATTGAGTTCAGGGATATTCTATAGACCGTCAGTTTTATTTGAGTTTTGGGTTAGGAAGTGACAGGGGTTGGTAACTTCTAAGGTGGGGATCCCTTGAGGCAGTTGACCTATACCCTTTTGACTAGGGTAGTCTGGGTTAATTTTAAAGATATGGGTATATTAAATACCATCTCATATTTATGTTTTCTAGCTTGGGGATGATCTATGTTAAGTTGGGAAGATTATAACATACTAGGTTTTTAGAGTGGGTTGAATTCCTCACCTATTTTGAACTTTCAAATTTTGGTGGGTAGAACAACTATTTTCTCATTTATTGAAACTTAATTCTGAGATTTTATTTAACCAAATACCTTATTTTTATATTATTATTAATCCTTTAAAAGCATATCAAGTTTTTCTTTGGGTTTTGGGTGTGTTGGATGCTAAAAACCCATGTTTTCGGGTTGTGCAAATTGGGGTGCATGGTTTGGATAAATCATGTAGCTTCTAAGGAGTAACTATGTGAACCTCTAGGTGTTATGTGAATAGTTTTCCAAATAATTTAGGAGGGGGATAACCACTTTTTTAAGCCTCTGTAGTTTTTTAAAAGGTCATTCACATGGTTTTCGTACAGTTTTGTAAACCGTGCGGGACAACCGTTCGGGCAAGAGCTTTGGGTAGGGGCTACCGCATGGGCTATGCATGATTAGTAAAACCTTGAGAGATAATTGTGAATCCCATTAAAAGTGTGAATTTACTATTTCTTCCTCTCCTTTATTTCTCCTTTATCCTCATTTCTTATTCCCCACCATGAACGCATAGCTGGGGTTCTTTTCCTTTTCTTCCTCCCACAAGGTGTAGTGCTAGAATTCCCGTCTGACCTCTATTTCTCAATCTGTCTATAGTGTTAGATATATATTGGTAAGTCCTTAATCCATCTTATAACTTTTATCCTTTTCCCTTTCCATAAAATGTTCTAATCCATGCGATAAGTTTTACCTAATTTTTGGGGTGTTCTTCTAAAATACTGATTTCTTCCTAATCTATTTGAGTTAGAGGATAATATCAAATGAGGTGACATATACCAACATGAGGTAGGTTATTATTACCTTTATTTGTGTTTTTTATAAAGTTTTTTGGGGGAATGAATTTTAGATCACCATTGGGTAGTCTGAGAAAGACCCTATAAATTAGATGGATACCTTGAATTAATTAATTGAACCAAATAGAGGTTCCTATGAGCATGATCTTGAATTTCTATAAATGGTTGGGTCTTGGTGAGAGGTCAAACCATGGGTGATTTAGGATAGGGTTTCGATTTATTTAAATTAATTTTCTCAATTTAATTATTTTGAATTGAATTATATATATGAATTTCTTGGAATGAGATATGCAGATCATGATGGGATCAGATCGATGATTGATATGGCATTGGCCATCTGTATTCAGTCAATGTGATCATCAAGATGGGTTTGGCCCAACGCATTTGGGTGATATTGATCACTGGTTAAGAAACTTGGCCATAAATAGGAGGTTATAATGTCACAAATTTATGGTTGATGCTCATCTGATATTGGATGGTGTTGTCCATCAAATTGAGTTTCATGGTCGCATGGGCACAAGGTGTTGGAATGGTGTGGATTAGGTTCTATTTAGTGATTTCTGCTCACCCATATTGGCTAATGCATTGTTTTGAGTCATGTGAACAGATTATGACTTAGATGATTAGGTGTTATTGACCACTCTTATGGTTATAGGCCTATGTTGGATGTGTCTTAGGTATAAGTTTGGGGGTTCTTTCCATAGAAATCCAAGAGGATGGTGAGGAGACATCGGTGGATAGTGTTGAGATAGTCAGTTGGGGGATGAGGCTTTCCATACTTGAGGCCCTTAAGCCATGACTTATTTGGAAGGATAGACATCACCATTCCTTGGGATTTCAGTTATTGAGCTAACAGTGATATTACGTAGAGGGAAGACATTTTTGTGCCTCGGACATCGTGCTTTGAGCCAATAGGGTTACTTATGAGTTGAGGTTTGAAGGACCAAGTACTTGCTTGGGAGTGCCTTTGGAACATTAGTTACTTGATAGGACAAGAGTTTTTGGTTGGCATGAGTTGCCAGGTAATTTTGTTAGTGGTGTAACTTGAGGGCTCACTTGGGTTGTTATACATTAGAGGATTCCTTGATCTTATTACAGATGATCATCTCCCATATAGTTTTTCATCACTGTACGAAGTTGTTGATAGCTTTCTGAAGGATGTTAAAGGCTAGGGAAGCTTATGTTTATTAAAATTTCATGCACTACCTTTTCTTTATATTTATTATGAACCTACTTAACCACAAATGTAAGATAAGAACACATTGGTGGTGGCCTACTGATATTATTTCTCACACCCTACACAGGCCCTTCGAGATGCGTGTAGAATTCATGATTTTTTATCAAGTAAAGGTTTGGTCTATATATTTGGAACTTAGTGTTGGGATTTTTAGCATGGGATGGATGGAAAGGGACCTTGAGGTTCCTTCATTATCTGTAGTTTCTATTTTGTTCTCCTTTTGTATCAGCATACCTATATATGTATGTATGTATTGTGTTCATCCATTAGAGGACCTTCTGCTTATTGATATGCATGACTTGTTTTCATATCCACGATTATCTATAAATTCTATGTTTGGATTGTTTATTTATTTTTATTTTATTTTTGATCATTGCTTCCACTATTTTATGTTATTACTTGTGATTCCTCCATAGGCTGGTTACTGGTCCATTGTTGTCGTGATCTTTCTTTATGTTGCATTATACTTATTATATTATTATTATAATGTCACCAAAGTGTATAGTCTCCCCAATATCACCTCTTTACACCCTCACTACTAGTCAGCAGCCTTTTGTGTTTGGGGAGGCACACTTAAGTCCCAGTAGCACTCGGCATGTAACACTTTTCAGGTGGCTAAATGGTTCAGGGTGCTACAATGATATCCACTTACCCAATGGATATCAACAAGATCAACCATGCTTTAATCTACCATTATAAGGGATTTTAGGAGCCAAAATTCTTCTTAAAGACTCTAAATTCAAGGAAATCGTATCAGGTCTGAGTGGGTTGGTTAGGTACATAAATCGAGGGGCTTGGTATTTTAAAATAAATTTTTGGGGTTAGAGCGGGCCACATGGTTAGAAAAATTGTTCACCCATACTATGAGTGGTGTATAGTTTCTACTTTTTGGGTGAATGATTTAGTTAAATATGTTTCAACCCAGAAAATTCTCATTGTCTAAGGCCATATGGTTTGGAGGTTCCGGCTGCACAATTTGGAAAAACCGTGCACCACACCCCCTCCAGAGTCCTATCAATGGGTGCATGGTTTTCTGTTCCAAATTACATGGTTTCCCCTTCCCATGAACCTACCATACATAGACCAAAGGGATTTCAAAATTTTCCAAATTTCACCTAAAACAACCTAAACCAATCCAAAACCAAAGTATTATCAAAACTAGGGTTGATGAGTACCTAAAAACCTGTAACGAGATGTTACAACCCATCTTTTCTTTAAAGGAAGTCCCCTTTGACTAGTGCCACCACTTGAGGTGTGATTATGGAATTTAATTTGACTTATAAAGGTTTATGTGACCAAACCACCTCTAAGTGGTCTTGTCATGACTCCTAAATGAACTGAATAATTTAAATTAAATAGAAGTGAATGGTCTGAAAATGTCAGATGACCCCTATATACATTATAGATTATGCATTGACCAAATGAAATATAGAATGATTTGAAAACATATATTAGATTATATTAAATCATTACTGAAACTTTTTATTAATTTTGATACTCGATAATGGATTCCCTTATGGATTATGATACTTGGGCAAAGAATCCCTTACTACTCATGATACTCGTGTATGGAATCCCTTATTGATTATGATACTCGGGTATGGCATCACTTATTACTCATGATACTTAGGCATGGAATCTCTTATTGATTATGATACTCAGGCATGATATCCCTTATTACTCATGATACTCAAGCATGGAGTCCCATACTACCCTATAAGACTCTTATGATTATGCATGGATGCTTGAGTTATGCCTCAGGTCCCGGCTAGTATTATGTATCTATATATATGGATATATAAGTTTATATGTATATATTTTATATTTATATATACATATCTATATAAATATATATATAATTATATATATATATGGTGATGCATGTTTATAGGTATCCTGGATTAGACCAAAGTAGGCAGTGTTAGTATGGTTTCCTTTAAAAACTAGAGCCAACTCATTTTTAGTTTACATTTTTTCTTTACATTGTTATATATACACGATTCCATTTTATATGAACTAGCTAGATCATACTAGACATCATTGGTTATATCCTACTAAGTATATATCACACCCTATTCAGTCTGTTGATTGGTATCCGAACATACTTCTTGGTTGTAGGTAGGGACAATGGTAAGGGCCCAACTATGGATGCTTGATTGTCTATGCTGGGATGGATTATGGGAATAGAAGACCAGTATTATGCTCATGATGATATTGTATATATCTTTTGACCTTTTGTTTTCTTATTTATAACATTTTGTATATTCTTGATGCTTTGTATCTTGAGAACACCCTTTAATTTTGTATCATGGAAAGATGTCTCTTGTATATGCCACTAGTGATATTTATTTAGATGATTTATTTATAATTCCACTATTTCATATTATTATTACACTTACTCCAATTTTTTATCCATTATTAATCATTTTAATCCACTCTTACCAGAGGTTATAATCTTCCCACAAAAACACTCTAGGACCACACTAATAGTCAGCAACCTCTAGCATACAGAGAGGAACACTTGAGTCCATGTGGGAAACCAGGTTCAATTACTTAGTATTAAACTAGTTCTAAGATGTCACATTAAAATTCAAAGAATTATCTATTCATTGGAAAACTCTTATAAATTTTTTATTTCATGTAAATGTTTTATTTATAATTATTTTAACAGTAATTAGTGGTTTTGGTGTACAAATATATTGTTAAATGATGGTATTTATTTATTATTTTCATTATGTTGATTCTGGTATGCATCATGTTGATTTTAAATATTATTTTATAGTATATATATATATATATATTATATTTTGGGTACTAATGCACTAAAAATGATTGTAGCAGTCGATTGGGTCCTTTCTCAATTCTTTTTCAACATTTAGAAAGGGGGATTCTATTATAGTGAGAATAATAAATTATAGGTATATTCTATTATTTAAAGAAAAAAAATCCACTGATATAGATCCTGGCCATCATGATATTGATTGAATAATAATTAGAGTTATGGTTTGTGATAAACTTAAATTATCACACTACACATAAATTAATTAATTTAATAATTAATTATTTAATTTAATAAAATGAAAAAAAAATCAATTTTCATTAAAACTCACTAAAAATTGACACTAAGTCATTTGATATGTTATGGGATTGATGGTATCATAAAAAAATATTTTTTTTTACAATAAGAAAAAAAAATTTCTTTAAAAATTAAAAAATGCATATGACCTTCAAAAAACTAATTATTTAAATTATCAAATTTTCCAAAACTCAAAAAATATTCTAATTCATATTAAAAACTCACCATTGAGTAAAAAAATTATTTTAAACTCAATGGATCCATATTAAAAATATTTTAGGGTCATTTACTCAGATAAATTTCTATGTTAACCCTTCATGTGAAGAATTAATAAAATTCCCTTCTAGTTTTACAAACTCCAAAAATAAAATTTTAAAACCTTTATAAATTTTTTATATATTTTATGAAAATTATAAAAGTTGTTTATTATTAAGTGTTGAATATACAAAGTAACTAGTGATATATCAAAAAAACTCGTAGTAATGTCTTTGACAAACAAAAGAGAAAAATGAAAAATTATTCAAGTAGTTTAGGGAAATTAAAAATAAGGTATGATGATAATATAATAATAAAAGTTAAAAAATATATATATTAAAGGTATGAATGATCAATGTTTTAAATTATAATAGTTTACAGACAAAGTAAGGAGCTATTTTATGGAATAAGGTTAAAAACTAAACAAGTGATCAAGAATAATTTAACAATAAAAAGATGAACAAAAAAACAATGGTTATAAACAACTAACAAGACTAATAAGTCAAAGGTTCCTATGATTTTAATAGATCTATCAATGAAACCTAAATTAAAAATAAATATATGAAATGTAATATCAATATCAATAATATATTTCTAACAAATAAAAAATTATTTAAATCGCTTGAAACTTCAGCTTAAAAAATAATAATTAAGTAAACCATATAAAATTCAACATAATGTTTATATTTAATGATTAAAAGTGATATTAAATTAAAATTGAAGACTAAATTTTAAGAAATAAATATCTTGGAAAATTTTACAACACATTAACTAAACACATACAATATAAGAAATGACTCAATAGTTAGATCATAAGCCTTTATCAAATTGGAAAAGAATTCTAGTCTGAATAATTTTTTGATATACTGACAAGGGTCTTTAGTGAGAGATACCCTGATAGGGGTGAATTTGGGTATGAAACTCATTTTAATTTCCCCCTATTAAACATAAAACTTTCACTTATATAAATAAGCATGACCTCATTATTAGTAGGTTCACCGTTTTATTCTTTCAATGATGATCTAATTGATAATTAACTTATCTTATCCTTAATCGGATTAGATCAATGATTTATTAACCCATGTACACCAATTTATATCTTTCAAAATTTAACTAAATCATAAAAAAAGGCATATTAATTTTATATGTTTCACCCACACTAGGATAATCCAATTAGCATACAATGACAATGTCTTGAAGTGCATGAATCCACTAAATCATATTCTATGATGGTTTTAGTCTAGGTTACTCTAATGCTTGGGGTCACTTACTTTATAATATTTAAGGATAGATCACTTACTTCCAAGTTTAACTCCTTTTATAATAATTTTGGGTTTGGTAACTTCTCACCCAAGGTCACCCCTTCACTTTAATGGTCACTCCCTTCTTCTCTCCTTTTTGCACTACTCAATCAAGGATAGCTATTTATAAAAAGTACAATGCGTCATTTCTCTATTGTTTTTATTACACCTAATTTAGATTAGTTATTATTGATCTCCACACCTCTATTTCAAAAAAAATGGATATTAAATCCATCATGATAGTGTATTTACTTTCCCTAATTATCTTTAATAAGTATTCAAGGAATACTTTCTTCCTTTGGAATGGTCTTCAAGGACTTGCAACTCACTTTTTTTCTTTTCACTTAGTGTGAATGTCCAATAGTTATTTCCATGAAAATTTTGTTCATATAAGTGTATCCTTGTGATTCCCTATGTGAGAACCTATTCAATGTAGTTCTTCCATGCAAGAATTATCTTTTAATAAAAAAATATAAATAGTATGATTGGGGAACATATTGATTCACCCAAGTCACTCGAAAAACATAGTGTTTCACATAACCTTTTTGCACAACTTAAATTTGGAAAAAATAGAGATTTTAACTCTATCAAGAATATTACTCAACCATTTATCACTCCTTATTTATTCTGGGGCTTGGGTATTTATAGACAAAATCCTTACTCTTTGTTCATCACAAAACACTTCCTTTATATAACTATGTTGTGCACAACTCAGTTGCATGAAAATCCCCTTTTCACTTCACCTCATTTTTTGTTAATTATGTGTGACTCCACCTTTTTGTGATGTCATTTATTATCTTAGTCAAATTTATGTGTAATATTCATGAAATCACACAACTCTGAACTTATGTGAGTCCACTCATTCCATTGTGTTATAATGCTTTCTTTTTTCTGATTTACTGTAAAAACTTCTTGCATGCACTCAAATCCTTATAGAACCACTCCTTTATAAATATATAAAGGCCTCAGTTATACATGTTCTAGGAACTTCATCATGTAATTTTCATGATACATCTTTTTCATGATGCCCCTCTATCTTAGCAAAGTCTTTATATGCTATTAGTGATTGTATATTTATCATGGACAAGTATTATATCATGAAACAATCCTACACTTATTTTTAGATTCTCCCAAAATCTCCTTTAGATATATTCAACCCTCTTCCACATAAAATAGTCATTATATAAATTTAGACCTCACACCAATATTCATGCAATCTCACTTTGTCACCCTATCAGTTCAGTAGCACTGAGTCTCATATTTGATGATAACCACCCTTTAATGAAGAATCCATTTCTTCATTATAGTAGCTTACATGGTGAATAAAATGTTCAACATGCTCCAACTCACCATGTCAAGTTTTATAATAAATCCAACACACAGTAGCACCAATTCTCATTGGATTCTAATAATCTACCCATTTTTATTTATTAGAAACACTTTCATGGATTAAATATTATCCACACTTATTATTTCCACTTATAAAATCTAAATATTTATAATCCTCAATTCTACTCATTTTACATAAAATTCAAAGAATATTTTTTACCAAAAGTTAAAAATAAAGAATCTTTGGAAATAAATTTCCTTAGGAGATAATGGATTTACTTATACTATATTCTACCCCTTTCTAGTTATATCAAACATCTCAATTCATCAATTACTTTAAACCTTTGATACCATGATTTTTAAAAAAAATTATATCTTTCAACAATGATATGAATAGTGTAATTTCCAAAAAATATTCTCCCTCTTTATCAATATGGTCCTTGCATTATATAAAGAGAGACAATAATCCCTTTATGATATATAACTCCTACACATATTCCACTTATTAGGATCACTTGTTAGTCCCATAGTTTTTATTCCATTCTTGTTTCATTTCTATATATTTTATAGTTGGTTTGATTAATCTCTCAAGATCAAAAATCTATTTCAACTATAGATACATTCTTAATGAATTTCAGTGGGTAAAATTAATAATTATCAAAGATACGTCAATAACACCTCTAAGAAAACTGATTTATAACTCAATATAGGAAATAAGAGATAAATTCAATTAAACCATTTCTATCCATTACGCTCACTTATTTCCATGCATCTCAATTGTCCATAAAACTTTAACTTCTACAATGTAACTCTCCCTATGATCTCAATCACACTTTCACAAAACTATTAGTGAATAAACAATGAATCATTGAGTGTGTTATTCATACCATATTTCTCTTTCAAGATCCTCTATAGACACCTGTCTAATTCTAATTGAAAAAATATATATTTATTGTTGAAAAAAATTATTCTTTCATCCACCCGGTTTCTTTCCTTAGTTGAAGATAATACCCCTTTTTAGGTCTTCATATCTAACATCCACATAAATTTATTATCTTCATCACCTAGTATATTATTTATATTTATAATGATAGTCTCCCTCTTTTTTCTATTTATAATATCCTGAGAAAAATTTGATGATATCACATGTTTTATAAAAAATCATGAAAACTCATTTTGGTATTACTTATCTATTAAGTATTTCTATTCCATATTCAAGGTCTTATGCAAATTTATAATCATGTTATTTTGAAATAAATACTTAAAATGGTCCTTGATACCAATTATTATACCTATTTTTATTTATTTGATTCTTATTATTCTAATTATATTCTTGTAGTTTCAAATTCAATAAGATATCACTTTCACCATTCCAATCATCAATTAAAACTTTACACATTCCTCGATACCACTTTAATTTTTTAATACAATCTCTAAATGGATATTTTCTCCCCTAAAACCTATAACACTTTAATAGTAGTTATATTATTTAACTATATGAGGAAAGGGTACCATTTTTTTCCTAAAGGATAGGAAGATGGTGAGTCACTATAGACATTCTATTTTCCATTATCCTTTAATTTTTAAACCATATTGAAATATGAAATTATTTAAATAGAATCAAAATTCTCTTGACATGTCACTAATTGGGTGTTTCTTTTCTAAATTTTCTTACTATATTTTTTATCTCTTCCAAAATTATTATATTTAAAAATTTATACCTTGTGTTGGGATACTTATTTAACATGTACAAATTTTGGATTAATTTTCCTTTTCTAAATCTTCTTATTATCAATAATATATTTATAACTTCTCTTCAAACTATTGTCAACATAGTGATATTCTTTAGCCATCCAATGAAATTAATTTTTAAAATTATAGAATTTTCATTTAATGCACATTAGTTATCCCCGTTCATTCTATTTTAACTTCTTTTACAACTCATCCTTTTGTTTATACCCCTTATAGGGACCCTCATGAACATGTTTTCATTAAATTTTTGTGTTTTCGTGTTTCATGGTAACTCTCATAGTTCTCTTAATCTCTTTTCTTGTGGTATATTTTTTGAAACCACTAATTCATACTATATATACATCCTCTTTTATATCCATTCAATCCACCTTGGAATTTTTCATCATTGGTGGATCTTTCCTTACATGCTCATCCATTTTCCTCATAGCTGGAGAACCTTCCTTCCTTTTCCTAAATTTTTTTTTCTTCTTTAAAAAGGACTATAATTAGTTATCCATCGATGGTTCTTAGTGAAATCTTCATTGAGATCCATTGTTTTCCTCCAAGTTAGTAAATTTATTCTCTAACACAATAGAGTTTTCTTCAGTGTAAAAAATTATTCCTTTTTTTCATAGGAATGGAGAAATTTCATACAATGCTTATAGTTCCTCCCTTTTAGAAATTTCTAGCCATATGTCTATAGTTAGTACATATAGAATATCTCCCATTAAAAATATACCTCAAATATTCATTCCATGATTGAAATGTTTTTGTAGTATATTTTCTTTTTTTCTTTGAGCACTTTGGATTCTAGAAATACACTCATGGTATATCCCATGATTCCATAATATTATCACCTTTTAGATACCTTTATTTTGGTTTCTTATCTTCTAGATTTAATAGGAATATTTTTATATCACTAAATATAGATTTCTATATTTATAGAATCCAATAGGTGTTTTTGTAATGGGATAGATCATTTTTCATTAGTGTATTTCAAACTCTCTTAGATCTCCTTGATATTCTCATCATTCTCCTTTGACTAGATAGTTATTTCCTTTAACCTTGAGCTAGATTTCGGGATAGATTTTACTCTGTTCAAGTTTTTGGTTGATATGGATAACACTTTATTTTAGCTATTTATATGAGGCCACTTGTTCTTTTATCTCATGAGTAAGTTCTCTGGGTAAGATTATTTGAACCTTCATTTATACACCCATTTTTATAATATATTCATTCAAGGACACCTCCACTCACTTCAGCCTTTTATTATCCTTAAAAAATTATTCTATTTGTGTAGTAAGTTCACCATTCTTAGAATTTATGTTTTTAATTTCAATTTAGTCAAGTTTCTTCTCCTTTGAATAAAATTTAAGATTCTCCACCTTTGAGGACATATCTTCTAATTCATTAGCCTATATATCATATTCTCTTTTATATCAGTGTCCACTTCAATCCATCTCTTATTCAATATTATTAAACTAAAATTTATCACTCTAACATGGATTTCTTGATACTTATTATCCTTCATGAATTCCATGTTTTCTTCTTGTATCCCCTAATATATATCATTTGATGAGTGGATAGCTTCCACCTTTGGGTCCCATGATATCTCATCATCATTAGTAGATCTAATATCACTTGGGAAATTAGGATTCTCAGCTATTCTCATAGTACTGTTGAATTAATTAATATATTAACACTTGGATTCATTCATACCTACCTTTTTAGATCTTAGATAATCTTTTATCTTGATCACATATCTTCCAAAAACTATTAGATTCTAAGGAATTACCTTGGAGTTAAGTCTCTTATTCAGATTATTTCCACTTGTCATATAAAAATAATTGTTTAGATAGAAAAAATATCAACAATAATAAACACTTTGATCAAATTTTAACAAAAACAAATATAATAATTTAAGACTTATCTTGGACACCAATTGTTAGACACACAAGGGTCTTTAGTGAGAAATACCCTAAGATGGGGTCAAGGTAGGAAACTCATTCCAATTTATAAAGTGATTTAAAAAATCTAATAACAATTATCTGAACATTTGGAAGTGATTTATATCCTTGTTTGAGGATCAAACATTTAAGATAAATGAAAAAAAGTAAATTAAGAAATTAAAAAATAATGTAAATGTGTGTACCTTACATCAAATATCCACTGCTTTGTCTTCTCCACCTTTGAACACCTTCAAATGTTCATGATAAATATCACTAGAAGTGTATAAAAAAGATATCTTCTCTCCTTATTTATCCAAGGGTTGAGTGAGTAATCCAATATTTAAAAGGTATTTATTCTATCTCCATAACATGCTAGTGACCCAAATGGAAAGGAGAAGAATTAATGTAGCTTCTATTGATGGAGAGTTTCATCCAAGCATCATGGAATCATTCACACACACAACCATCAAATGGATGTATTATCTATAATCCTCAAGGATGCTCCTTGGGATATAGTATTTAATCATGCATTATAAACACATGATTAAATTTTTCTATTTCAATTTCATGTACCATATACGTGAATACAATCTCTTCCAAACATTTCATCTCATGAAACATTTCATTAAATGATTACTACATGGAAGAATGACTCAAATGATAATTTTTTATCATTTACACCACAAAAACAAGAAACATGAAACAACATACCCATTATGCATGAAAATGATAATTTTAATGAAATACAATATATCTTATATATATCTATACATAAAAGGATTTAGGTAATATATCCTTTAATCTCCCACTTTCACTAAAGTCTAATGGACTTTATGGAATTTCAGCTTATATTGAATTTTATATAATAACTTATGAAATAATATCCAAAAGTATTTTGTATATCTTATAAAAATATTTTTGAATGTTTTCATTAACTTTACCTTGTATCGTATAATATGTAATTCCATGTGAAAACCCATATAAAACTCTTTTTGATTAATCTATAAAATTATTTTAGAATATATCTCTCAGTCAAAATAAATCCTCATTTAGTAAAACCCAAAATATTACCCCATGGAACTTCATATCATTAAAAATAAATACAAATCTGTGGATTTATATATGTTTGCAAAGAGAACCCTCTAGAAAATTGTTGGTTCTGCTCAATCTATAAAGGGATCTGGCATAATCTCCATCAAACATTTGTATCTATATACAAGTGTCCACCAGTCTACATCAAATGAAAACATGAATTCTCATTTTTTCCATTTATCCAAGAAATTGAGTGACCGTGGAACATGAATCATGTAATCACATATATCCAACTCATATGTTCTTGAACTAAAATTACTTTTTATTTATTACTTATAAAAACAAATAGAGAACAAGATCAAGGGGGGATAAAGTGTTGAATCCCAAGAGAATTACCCCATATAATATCCACACATCTAGGAGGAAGAGAATCAGGGATATAAAAGTAAGTACATGTACTATCCAAGTGGATTCTTGAAGACAGATAATCAGCAGCCTAGTTCCCTTCACGCCATGTATATAGCAATGTAGTACGTTCATTGATTAGAGCCTTACATCTACAGATGAGATAGGTAAAATACCAAGGTACACTGATTTGGAGTTTGAGTAAATTAAGCATGGTCTCATAATCATTCTCTACCATGTACAACTCAATGTTATCCCTTATACACATTTCTAGACCATCACACATGGAACATGATTCCACTGTAAGAGAATCTATAGTCCCATAGGATACACTGAATATAAGAATCACTGATATATCTAAGTCATGAGCAATACTACCTTCATTCATGAACCTAGAATAGAATCACCCATTAATATTAAGTTTTAATCTACTAGTGTGGGGAACCCAACTTATCTAATTTTTCTAGTTAGACATACAATGTCTAGAGAGAGGGGGTTTGAGAACATTCATGAAGTTCTTGAGAGAAGGATACTACTTAATAAGAGGTGACATATTAACCACATGACATCTATTTATAACCACCAGGGACCAGAACAAGCCAAATACACCCTCATGACAAGATTTGTTCCTTCATTCCCATGTACACTAGTAGATAGCTGCCATGAGAAGCACCCTCACCTTCTTTTCAAATCTATTTTCAGAATCCCCCTTAAACCATATATGGAGAAAAAAATCACCATTAATATCATAAGAATCGAGACCAGTGAAGTCACTAAACACGCTCTAGATAGAAGTATTTTAATATCCTTTAAATAAGAGATGGGAGGTAATATCCTTATGGGGATTCTTGCAATAGGTTCACTTCAAATCTAACCTGATACCTTTATGTTTGATCTCCTCATCAGTGGGGAGTGCATGATTTTGTATCCTCTATGTTAGAAAATTGAACTTTGGAGTTATATCTATTCATCAAAGAATAATTCCTTATTCATCATGCCCCACATTATCATGTAGAAGATGATGATAGGATTTTGCAGTTAATGCACTATATGAAGATCTTGTGAACACACAAAAGTCATGTTCGTTATTCATGTGAATAATTTGAAAAAAAAATCACATTGTTGATAGTTCAGAACAATGTTTATGAGAAAATAATAATTATTGTCTTGCCTAAATGAGACATTTTGGATCGTACATCCTAGAAACCCAAGCAGATCGATGGACCAAATGTAGCTCTAGAAACCAATCTCCCCATGGATAATGATCTAGTGATAATTATACAAGATAGTCTAGATGTGTCATTAAATTGAATTCCAAAAACCAGATACCCTCCCCCTCAGATATCTCAAGTCCTTAACATGTTTATTATTAATGAGCCTCCCATCGAGAGTTCTTCCATCAACAGCTTCTCATACCAATTTGGATTGTATGATATACATTGTACCTAAGACATACCTCAGGTTAATTCCACCCTTATCCCATTACATGGCCAACATCACCCATAAAGATCAGTGAAATATCCCATATGATTGTGCATCCAAGATGAAAGATGGCATGATTTTTTCAATATCCATGATAAATTACTTAGAAACCTTGAAAACCAAAAGAACAAGCATGGGGATGGAAGTGAGGACACAATTAACAAGAGTAATCTTTCCACCAAAAGATAGAAAATAGTTCTTCCAATTATTAAGTTGGTTGGAGATTTTATCCACTAACCCATTAATGTGATGAATACTAATCATGTCAGGAGGCATGGGAGATATCTGATACTCCATGGGAAATCACCTTCTATAGATTCTCAAGGAGTCTTAAATTAGCTTAAAATACCTTTCCAAATAGGAGGAAAGAAGGTAAATGATACTTTTCTCCTGATTAATAATTTGGATGCTCTATTTACAATAATTATCCATAACCTTATTAAATCTCTGTAGATATATTTTACTTCTATTCACAAATAAGACCATGTCATCGGCAAACATGATATGAGAAACACCAATGTAAATGTCCCTACTACAAAAAGGTAGGATATCTCTATTATGAAGACTATGATATAGATTTTTTTTGATGGCGTCCTACACCAAAATTAAAAGGAAGGGGGTAAAGTGGATCATATTGCCTTGATCCTCCAACCATCTTCAAGAAACCATACCTCTTACCCATGAAATATATGGAAATACATATGGAACTATAGAATCTAAATAAGAGGTCTGAGACCCAAGAAAAGAAGCTCATACACCCCATGACTTTTAGAATTAAGTTCCATATGAGTCTATCATAATATTTATCCATATCAATTTTGATAGTAATGTTGTTTCTAGAATACTTAAAGTAAATGTCCCCTATCATTTATTGATAAATACCAACCACACCTCGTATTAAATGAACTTTTATGAACCTATGTTTCTACCTATAGATCCAAGTGGGTATAAATATAGATAAACTTTTACTAAGGACACTTTCCAAGACCTTATATGAAAAATTACCCATACTAATAGAGAAATTTTGGATGAGTGATGAAGGATGATTAAAATTTGGGATAAGAACCAATGTTGTGGTATAGGATACCCGAGGAAGACTACCACCATGAAATAAGTCCAGGTTTGCCTCAATAAGATCTTACTTCACCAGGCCCCAAGCATCCACATAGAAGGATCCTGAGAATCCATCTAGGCTCAGATGGATCTTTGGATTGAGGAACTTGATGGCCTCCCATATCTCACATTCTTTGGGAACACCTTCAAGAATATAATTCTTACTATCAAATAACACATGCTAAAATGGGTCTAGAATACCTACATTCTCACTCGAGTAACCACTTTCCATGCATGGGTTAACTTTAACAAGTAGTGATTTAAAGAAGGCCTTGTCTATACCCCTGACAACTTCAGGTTCATTAGTATATGATCCATCCTCTAGAAGAATATTCATGTTGATGTTTCACCTCTTCTCTTTCATGAATGCTTTAAAATAAGTCATATTCTAGTCTCCCTCCTTGAGCCATGTATCCCTGGATTGAGCCAGAGCCTCTTTATCATGTTCCAGTTGCATCTCCAAAAATTGGTTTTTCTTGATTATAATATATTCATAAATAATATCATTTCATCCATACTCAATTTGAGACTCAGTCATGCTAACGTATATTGAGATACATTCTAGTTCAATCCAATAAGAGGGATTATTATTATTCAAATTCTAAAGTATTCCTTTCACATTCCTAAATTTTTTTTGTATAAAAACCCATAAATTGTGTTGAAAAGGCTGTTACCAATAATCCCAAAACTCGTGAAGGAAACTAGGATCTTAGTTCCACTAATTGGAGAAGAAGAAGCTACTACACCCACCTCTCCTATCATCCAATTTAATGAGGAGTGGGTAATGGACAAATAGAGTTTGGGTGAGATGATCTATAGCATCATTTGGATACTTTCAGAGAGAATAAATATTATTGAAACATTTGTCTCAGAAACACCACATCTTCATGTATCCCTTTTGGTTGTTGCACCAGGTGAAACGGTCACTGATGTATCTCATGTCTACAAGACTATCACAAGAAACAAAACCAGCAAAATCCTATCTTCCCTTCTTGAAATACATATCTCCATCCTTCTTTTTAGATACATACAGAATAGAATTGAAATTACATCTAATGATCCAAGTATAGGAACATGGGATGAAGAAACCAAGCTCAATCCAAAACCTCTCCTTGTCCAACACCTAAAACTTATCATAGATGAAAGAGAAAATGGTGGATGATAAACTAGAAGTAACCTTAATGGATATATATTATTCTAAGGAAGAAACCAACTCCAATATGATGCAGATCTTCCAAAAATCCAAATATGATGATGAAAAGGTTAACCATGCATACATACCCAAAAACCCATACTTTGAGAAAATTCTAATATCCTGGATTAATTTTTCTTATGAGAGGAAAAATCCCATTTCAGTAAATCTCCAACTGATGACATGATCAACAACATACCCAACCACAATTATATTATCTAAGTCAATGTGTAGCCTTTCATAAGTATGGTATCAAAGTATGAAGGTTTTGATGAATGGTATCTCACCACCCTCAAGTTGTGGGGACTCAGATATGATTTATGTACACCTAGTATACAAAATACATTTCTATGGCACTCCATGTGGAATACATAGTAGGTCATCTGGAACACACAAAGAATATTATTATTTTTTTATGTATCATATGAATATTTTATATCTCTATACAAGAATAATTATCATTCTAACCTTAATATTTCTTCATAAACTATAATAATACTTAATGGACACTATTTAGGGATAAGTCAAAGTCATACTTTGAGAGGATAGTTATCATTACACCTCACAAAATGTATATCTATATGTACATTTGTGTTTCCAATATTAAATAATGATAAAATGGAGGTTACTGCTAATATGTTACATTTAAATATTTTTAAACTCTAATAATATTTTAAAAAATAGACATAAACACTGGTTTAATATATCATATATGATAAACTTCAAAATTATCCACATGTTTTCTATAATTTCTAGGTTTTTTAACACATTAAATCATATGTAATCCATGTCACATCTCTATATGATCATCTGATAAAACCCTTACACTAAACATTTTAGTAATAAACATATAAAAAGTAATAAAGTTTGAATAATAGTGATATTTAGGAATCACATTCCTAAATATTCAACTTCTTAACCATATTTAAGCTTCCTAGATTCACAAAATCAAATTTTTTAACGTAAATTTATTCCATATACTTAAAACATTTTTTATTTTAATAAATATAATCCTTATAACTTTATTAAATCAAAATTTTTTCCTTGAAATAATGTAACTAATTATATTATTTTTTACTAATACATCCTAAACTATTTTAGGATACTAAGTAAAATTCACTTTAAACTTAGACTAGTGTAATAATTTAACTTTGAACATCTCTAAATTCCAAACATACTCTCACTAGCCTATGGGTCACTATATTCCTTTTAAATATCTTATTAAGATACAAAAACCCTTTGGTGTTTTAGAAATAACACATATTTACTTTTGATGGGAATATTTAACAAATAGAATATTGTTTCCATATCATATGTGGTATTATATGTGTTTGTAACATTTTCATTTTAAAAAAATACTTTATTAAAATATACCATCGATGAGTGACAGAAACACATTCCCTCATCATTTACCAAATATTTGGATAAAAAATTTATCCTAGATAAAACATTTTTATCCATATCTTATTTTAAAAACATGTTTTATAAATTCATGAATCATAAACCATGTGTATATATTTCATCATATCATATTTGTTCATAATAACTTTTTTATTAAACATATTCTATTATCACACAAGAGAAATTAGATGACCATACACATCATTTACATAGATTCATTTAAGGTTGATAAAATCATTTATATTTAAATCCTTGTTTCGTAACTATTTACTTCATCTCATGAATATAAACTATAATTCCAATCAAGTATTCCTTTGATTTTAAACTCCTATATATATACAAAACTTTGTAAAATATGCATTTGGTATCACTTACCTTTAAAAATATAAGAATTAATTTTTATAACATCCATACTTGATATTGACATTCCATGGATTTTAATCAACTCCTTCAGGTTTATCATGTATAATCCAATCATAATAAATTGTTATACCTCCTTCCTTATAGCCCTAGGTTTCAATGACCTTTATTGGATTCTTTAAGAAACGTTTTTAAACTTCTCAACCAATTTTTCTTCTTCTAATTTGAACTTTTACCAACTTGTACTATCTATATTGAACATTAGAAACTATACATCATATGACTAATGCATATCTATTAACAACACTTATATAATATTTGGTAAATGTTATTTGAATTTAATTATATTGTTAAAAAATTTCCATATATGATAATAGGATAAATTACCTAACCATAACAATCCATTTTTAGTCTCTCCTTAAAGTATGTCATATAATTAAACAAATTATAAACCATGTGTATTAAAAACACCTATCTCATTACATTTAAACAACTATTATTTGAATGATCATATCAAGAGATAAATTATATAAAAATACGCCTCTTATGATAATTTTATCTAATATTTAAGTATCCAAGTTATCAACGCAAAAACTCATTTTCTCTATTACTTGAAAGAAAACTTCAAATTTCATTTCTGTTCATCTCATAACCATCTTGTATATTTACAATAGTTTATAAAATATACAGTTGATATCATATATTTTTTAGAATAATATAAATGATTTATATAACCAATATAGTTTTAAGGAAACTTTTACTATCATTGAGTCATGAACATATTCAATCATATTTAATATCATTTGGAATACCTAATAATATTGATTATATGAGACTATAATCCCTCAAATCATTGACATACCCAATCATATTGAGTACATGAGTATAGACTAAGATTCCTTTGGTAATTTTTCATAAAAATCATTTGAAACCTTTAATGAATCACTCTATACTTCCATGAAAATATAGATTCATTTAATGGATAATTTCAGCACTTGGATACTCCGGAAGGAACTGTTCCAATGCGTATAATTTTTCCTTAAGAAATTTTATTAAATCACTAATATTTATTAAGAATATTTTCTTGTGTTACCATTACTAAGAGATACTAACATTAATCTTATTATTATCATGGATTGATCACAATTTTTATCTTAATTATAATTATGATACTATATACATTACAGACTTTTATCACATGGGTGTCTGGTATTATTAATCATTTAAGAAGGAATTTTGTTAAATGGGATCCGACTAAAATTATGAACCCTTTTGTGCATCATATCTATAGGTTTCCAAGATCCATATTTCACTAAGAAATGAGTCCAATTTTGTGTTCCTATCACAAATTAGCTATGTAGGTTGGGAATCATCCAAATAATATCATATATGGCTCTTGGATAGTCGAGTACAAAAATATTTATCCAATCCATCATATAGATAAAATCAAATCTATTCTTCTGGTAACCTAATCCTATTAGTGTATCCTAGCTAGTGTAACCCAAATAAAATTCTAAATATAGGCTAAAAGGAAAAAATAGGGGAACCCATATTTTGAATTACCTACCTAAGAATTTTCTAGTGTCACATATCTTTATTTTCCTTACACAAGATAATCCAGCGGCACCCACATTTGGCATGACCTACCCAGTTGGATGATTGAGGCCTTGAAAAGTGTTGCTTTGAAAGGAATCTAACACTTAGTTTTTAAGTTTTTTTTAATCTAAACATCTTATCTCATGTTATTCACTTTATTTATTCATTATTATAGTGATTTTAATTTAGAATATTATTCCCTCTATTAAATCAGTATGTTCAAACCTTATTTATGTGTAACTCTTTAGACAACCCATAAGTTTGTGTTACTCACCCAAAATTATAATTAAAACATATTTATACATATCCAAATTCAATATATTCATAAGTTACATGAAATATTAATGTATAGGTTTAGAATTATATAATATTGATAATCTCCACATGAGTAATCCCAAAGTGACAGATAGCCAACCCCATTCACTTTCCTAGACAAGTCATAATATTCCAGGTAAGTAGGTAGTCTAACCCCAAGTCCCTCTAATTGAAGATACTTTAATCAATATATAATTAAATTCATCAAAACTATAACACCTAATATGCATAAACTATATTCAATAACTAATTTAAAGCCCACAAAAAAAATAAAAAAAATGAGGTTAATATTGATATAAAACAAAATTCGTTATCCTACCTAGTATGTAATGCAAAGCCCTATATCCTATAAGTAGTTTAACATTTAAATTAAATCATACTCCATTAAACATATAAACAATTTATAGCTATAAATAAAATAGAGAATTAATTCTAAATAAATGAAAAATTCGAATATTTAAACATGAGATAAACATTTGTGAAAAATTTTATAATTTTTTTATTTAGCATTATGGACATTCCATAATCTTGAATATAAATGCTTTATATTCATTTCAATATTAACTCTTTCATATTCTTAATTATATGGAATTATATTATATATATATATAATAATTTTTTAATTATAAATAATTTTATAATATAGTTGTTATTATGTAAACATTTTACATAATATAAATATCATATACTTAATAATTATTTAAACCTTAGTTATTCCATTCATAAAAACACTTTTTATGTGCTTAAATAATAACCAAATAATTCCCCCTCTTATTTTGAAAAATTCAAGATAATTAACTATGAAAAATTCATAAATATAAACTAGTTTTTATTTTGACCTTATTCATAAGTCATTCTATGAAATTTTTTTAAAAGTTATATTAAAATTTAATATTTAATTAATATTTAATAATAGATGTTTCATGAACATTTATTAATTAATTAAAACCCTTTATAATTAATTAATTAATTAATATTTTATTAACTAATAAATATTCTCAAAATACCTTTTACAATGATTCATAAACATTTTATAAACCATTTAAATCATTTTATATGTTAAAATAAATTATCAATTTTAAAATAATTTTGTTTACTCTTATGTGGAATCCCTATGTTTTATAAGGTTAACCACGTTCTACCCTTACATGGACACTCTACATAAGTTTGATTCTATTTTTAAGCCCTAACATCAAGGTAGAACCAGTTTTATTAATGATGTGTAACGTATCAGTTACCTTTATGCAAGCCTTAACAACTTGGTACTTCTTTTACGCAATTCATCCAAAACCCACTGCGTAAAGTTAGATTGGGTGACCCTTATGTAGACCTCTTCTACGTAAGGGTAACCTTAAAATACCTAACTTTGTATAAAGTTAATTCAGTTGAATACCTTTACAAAGATATAGGAAATCCATGGATACCTTTATGTTCCCATGTTTCACATAAGGTTAAAATGTAGGTTACCTTTACATAATCATTTTAAAAACACAACTACCTTTACATGTAAGGGTGAGCACTATCATACCTTTACATAATACCTTTCAAAAAACCATTTATATAAGGGTTACTGTAACACCCCAAGTTTTTCTAGAAATAAATATAAATGCATGGAACTTTGTTTTAAGTAGATATTTATAACTAGAATTTAAATATAATTTTTCCACTTCTATGTTTTGAATTTCAAGAAACTGTCATCTACAATTGTGTTCAGTAAGCTATTTGGAGTCTGATGAAACCAACTTGTTTTTTTGTGAATAGTAACATAACCTTGTGAATATTAATATGACCCTAATGAATAGTAAATTTTATTATTATTTTATTTTCTTAAGTCTTTAATATAATAACATCTTGGTTAATTTTTCATTGTGATATAGAAGTAGTTATAGAATTAGAATTTTTAATTTTTGAATTAAGTATGATTTTATTTAAAAATTAAATTAATAATATTTAGAAAATTATTTTCAAAAAATGGACTTCATTTTTGAATTCTACACTTTGAAAAATGGTTTGGTATTTTTTTTGGTATTTTTTTAAAATTCTTGAATTTTCTATGAATAGTGAAATATGATAAAATACCGTATAATTAAATTATCAATAAAATACACTATTTATGACATAATAAGTGATGCAAGGTCACTTGGTTCGAAATCACATGCCATTATTACTATTATAGGTCACATTAACTAATACTATTCATAATCTGGGGAAAAAATATTATAATAATGATTAAAATAATAAAAAATACCCCCTCTCCTCCACTATAAATACCACCCTCACTCCCCTCTTCTTACCAAACCTCTCAAGCCTTGAGACATGACTAACTTCTTCCCAATACTTCTCCCAAGGATCTTCCCCACGGCCTAGAGCTACTGGTCTCACAAAAAGACCAAAACCAAAGCACTTAAGAAGGATCTCAAGGAGAAGAGATCAAGAGGTAAACATCCTCTTTTATTTTCTTTCTTTTCTTTCATTTTATGTTATTCTCTTACTTTCCATTTGGATTATGTTGGTATATTTCATTCCATATCCTCCCATAATGTCCATATTATGTAATAGTGATGAGATATCCCTTTCTCTCAACAAACTATTTTTATGAAATTTTAAGAGACGTTGTTAGGTTGCCGAATTTTCGTGAGAAATTTCTCAAGTTTTCTTTTATTTCAAGATTCCTTTCTTTTATTATTCTTTTATCACCTTCTATTAACAAAGATGCATGAAATATACAGAGTATTTTATATTCTATATTTTCTCATATTCATGGAAAATTCATCAACATTATTCTGCTCCTCTCCCACTTATTCAATGAATTAAAAACATTGTCCATGATGTGTTGAATTACCAACATCGTGGATGGTGTAATTTATTTTTTATTTAAATCCTTCAAGTATGATCATGAATAAATTTTTATGGTATAACTAGGATATAATATATATATATATATATATATTATGTATCATCCATGGTTTTTTAATTCTTTTGTACACAAGGTTTTAATTTATAAATCAAAATAAGGTCGTTATTATCAAAGAACAACTAAAATGATCTAAACGAACATCATTAATGTTTTAACTTATGAATCATCCTCATGTAAGAATTAAAAAAATGATAAATGGTATGATATATGGTTCTATAAATATTTAAATACTACTCCATTCCAATTCTAGAGTTTCACTTCCAATCGACAAGAACATCCATCATGAACCAATCTTGGAAATCATGTAAAGAACTCACCCAAAAAACAGTGCAAGGAGAAAAATACTAACAATTAAAGGGTGAAATGATGTTATGAAATTATTATATAATATATTATAAACATAAAAATGTTTCTATAAAATACTAATAACATTCTTTTAACCATTATACAGTAATTTTAAACAAGTTTTAAGTAAAACAAGCCTGAGGTAAAGGAATTCTTAACCTGATTTCTATTCTTTGGGTTAACCTTCTACTCCGTTATTTATGTGGTATTAAAATTGATTGTGTGATGGGTTTTTCTTATATTATGTTGAATTATGTATATTTAAAGTATATATACATATTCCATCCACTCTATTAAGTCTCCCTTTAGTTGTATGATATTTATAAGGGGCTTTCCATTTAAAATCCTCTTTTACAAATCTATTTTACAAAATTCAAAAGAAATGTTTTTATGAAATTATTCATATTGTATGATTATGTTCTGGTACTTGGGAATTTTTTATGATGAATATTTGTAAATATATCTCCCTCCAATTCATTTCTTATGTGTAAGTTGGAGGTTTGTTGTATGGTTACTCCAAGTGTAACTGCGATGGTTACACAAACTGTAAGGTAGCCATGAGGGTTACAAATTATAAGGTAGTCGAGAGGGTTACAAGATTATGTAAGTAATTACCCAAGATTACTTTATGGTTCTACTTATGTTCTTATGTATTGTTTAAATATCATGTTTCAAAAATTAAGTATATATACACAGGTGATAAGTATGTCTTATAAAAAATATTTCATACGTTACAAGTATTCATGGACTAATGTGCTCTTTCTTTATTTTTATATCCCTTACTGAGTTTTTGTGCTCATCCCAAGTTTAAAACTATTATTCACAGGTTAGTGGATGTGTAATAAAAATAAGTAATCCATGTTAAATTTTTAATAATTGACAAGGAATCATGTTTTAAGTTTTAATGTTTTATATTTTGAAAAAAAATGAAACTGTTTTTATGGTATCCACTCTGTAACAATGTGTAATGTTATGAATTTATTATGTCCAAATTCTCTCAATCTATAAACTTTAAAAGATCCTCAATGTAAAAGGAATTGTTTTCTTAACTAAATTCAAGATTATGTATGTAATAAGTCTACACATGAGCCTTAGCCCAATTGGCAAGGACTCCATAAGTGCATCCCGAAGACCTGGGATCAAATCCAGGCAGAGACATTATTTCCAGGGGTACTATAGAAATATTGTAGTAGGAACTGTAGTAGTACTGTAGCAAGTACTGTAGTAGGGACTATGCAATATTGTAGCAGGTACTGTAGCAGATACTGTTTGGCATTGTAGCATCCGGGAATATGCCCCCGTTTGGGCCTTCAGGCCACCGATTTGGTCCCCGAGTCCTTTAAGGCCTTCAGGCCACCTAGTCCTTTAGTTCAGTAAGGCCTTCGGGCCACCTCAAGGCCTTTGGGCCACCTTAATTGCAGATGCAAACCATGTAAGAATGGTATAGAGTAATAGGTTTCCAACCTCTGATACCAATTGTAGGATCGAAATATAATATGAGATGCTCAATATACAAGAGGGGGGTGAATTGTATACTTTAAAAATTCCTTTGGAACCTTTAAAGTTAGTTAAGAATAACTATGTTTTCCTTAAGCAAAGGAAAGGGCTAAGTTTAACAAAGTTAAACTAGGCAAATTCACAACACCTCTAACACCGAACTGAACTTGGAAAGAGATTCCAAAAGTAGGTTCCGGAAATATGGTTCCGGAATTTGAAACTTAACAAAAGTTACAATATGAGATTCTACCTTAAAGCGTATAGAATCTAAACTAATCATAGTAAGTAAGAAAGTATAAGAAAGTTATACTTTCCTTAAGATACAAATTACAGTGGAATAAAAAACAAGTAGTAAAACTACTAGTAACAAGATAATAGTCTTTTAACCCAAAGAGAAGGGTATCCAACAACCTTGGATAAAGGTCCCTTGATTTATACTTTCAAGCAAGTCTGTCTTACCCACACCAGGTTAAGCCCTCGATACGAAGATCGGAGTCTCTGTCTTGCTATCCCCGCAAGCTCTCAACTTCAAGGTAGTTGGCAACCTCTGTCTTCCTCAGCAAGAAAGCCCTCGATCTTTAAGGTAGTCGGCACCTCTGTCTTTCTCAGCAAGAAAGCCCTCGATCTTTAAGGTAGTCGGCCCCTCTGTCTTCCTATCCCCGGAAGCCCTCGAATGTAATCACCAACATTCGGAGTCGCACGAAGCTTTGAGAGTTAATAAGAGACTCTCTCTCTCTAGAAATCACTTCAACAGCATGTATGCACTTTTTCAGCAATCAGCTTATGCATCAGCCATCAGCATTCATCAGCACTGAGCTCTTTCAAATGAGCTCCTATTTATAGGTAAGGTCGGCTCCTTCTCCAACGGTCATATTTTCCTTAAAGATCGGAGGGACCTGTACACGTGTCACTTAGACAACGGTTAGTTTATAACAAAACAGACGACATAGTTTTATAACAAAGTGAGTGTAACAGAATGTACGACATCGTTTTAAACTCTAACATAAAGGTTCGGAATAGAAACTTCGGAGTAAAGGTTCGGAGTGAATAAATTCAGAGTGTATAAAACAATGATAATCAGATTCTGTTTAATAGGTGAATTCGGAATGAGAATTCGGAATAGGAATTCCTCATCAGAAATCGTAATGAGAATTCATCATTAGAATTCGTAATGATAATTCATCATCAGAATTCGTAATGAGAATTCATCATCAGAATTCGTAATGAGAATTCATCATCAGAATTCGTAATGAGAATTCGTCATCAGAATTCATAATGAGAATTCTTTATCAGAATTCGTAATGAGATTTCGGAATGAGATTTCTTCATTAGAATTTGTAATGGGAATTCTTCATTGGAATTCGTAATGAGAATTCTTCATTGGAATTCGTAATGAGAATTCTTCTTTAGAATTCGTAATGAGAATTCGGAATGGAATTTCTTCATTAGAATTCGTAATGAGAATTCTTCTTCAGAATTCGTATCCTGAACCTGGAATAGAACTTAGTCAGAGATCATATCCGGAATTCGGAATGAGACTTCCTTATAGTTCTTTATCCAGAATCCGAATACTAAACAGAATGCTTTATATCTAAGTTTTTATGATTCTGAGAAAATGAATCTGAAACTCATACTTAAGAAAAATATGAATGAAAATATGATAAGGATAATTTTTCTTATAAAAGCGATTTTCCTTAAGAAAGACATTTTCCTTATAAAAGCGATTTTCCTTAAGAAAGAAATTTTCCTTATAAAAGCAATTTTCCTTAAGAAAGCAATTTTCCTTAAGAAAGCAATTTTCCTTAAAGATAAGGTGTTTGTGATTTTCAAAACAAGAAGGAATGGAAAAGTCATAAGGAAAACCTTATTGACTCAACAATCTCCCCCTTTTTGGAAAGCACAAACATCCTTACGAAAAAGCTATTCCAAGAATAAAGAAACACATTAAAGCTTATCTCCCTTGGTTTAAGGATATAGATGAATACGACTAACTCCCCCTTAGGATTTGAAACTCTAAGGATCATATTCATATTTCCGGAGTGACATTTCATAAGAAGGTCTTCTTTAAGAAAAACTCCCCCTTAAACAAACTCTTATTAGAGTTCTTTTTCCTTGGGTATTTTTCTTTCTCCCCCTTTGATAAACTCTTATTAGAGTTCCTCTTTTTCTTAAGGATCTTTTCCTTCTCCCCTTTGTGATTTTCAAAAAGAATTGGAGGGAATGGAAAAACTTAACAAAGTACCTGAAAAATTAGTAATGACAACAATAGAAAGAACAAGTACGACTTTCATTAAAATTGGAATCTCGACAACAAAGGGAAAAAAATACAACAAAAAGATAGGATTGGTTATTTCGGATCTTTCTCCTTTGACATTATCCCCTTAAGAATCGTCTTGATCTTCTTTATGTCTTTGTGATCTTCCTCTGCTTGCTTCTCTAAGACAACTATTCTTGCGGACTGAGCTTCAATTACATCTTCCTGAGCCTTCAACTTTTCTTCCTGAGCTTTCATCTTCTCTTACTGAGTCTTCATCCTTTCTTCAAACTCGATCCGATAATCCCTTTCAAATTTCCAACATTGATTAACGGAATTGAGCTTTCCATTCAGATCTCTCACTTCCTGAATCCGAAAGTTATTTTCCTCTGTCAATTTCTCTTCGAAGGATGCAGTAAGCTCATTAATCTTCTTGTCTTCGGTTTCAAAGGCATCCTTAACATTATCTTGAAACTCATCAAGCAAACTCATCTCTTCCACATTCTTCTTCGACCAACTCGTCATCCTCTTACAAGATCTTTTATGAGCTTCATAACCAACAAAGAATGTTTTGAACTGATCTTCAATCTCAACACACTTATCCATAACCATCGATACAGAGTCGGTTTTCTGATTCAATGCATGTTGGAGCATCTGGCATCGTGAATCAATGCTAGAGAAGGTCGGAATGGTTCCCACCAACTTTTTCAAAGACTGGACAACAAAATCATGCCCCAACGAAGATGACTCCGAATCTGAAAACTTGCTCGGAGAGTTTTCTTCCTCAATAAGCTCCAACTTTCTTTTCGAAGAACTACCAGCTTCCTTCCTCATCCTCTTTTCTGAACTCGGGGTATCAGCAAGAATTTGTTTCCCCTTATCTTTTTCCGGAATTGCAACCTGTTCCGGAGATCTCTTCTCACTATCAGAGACTTGAACAATATTATCTTCCTCATCAGCAACTTCTATATTTTCCTTCTGAGCAACATCAAGTAAAAGATGTTCTTCTTCTCTCAGATAAGAAACTTCTTCTTCACCTTTCTCTTCTTCCATAATCGGAGTAACAAGCTTCGAAGATTGAGCTTCAGATGTTCGGAGCGACAGGTGTTCCGAAGGAGTTCCCTTGTATTCATCTACTTGTTTTAGCACATCTCATGTCTCACCACTTCCTTTAGCAGCCTCTTCAACCTATTCCACTTGCTCTACTTCTTCAGAATTCTTAGCAACATTCTCTTCTGGAGCAACAAGATTTCTTCCTGGAGTCTCAGGTAGAGATTCCAGGGAGAAAGATCTCGGAACTGGAATTGTTGCTGAAACAATTTCATTGAACTTCAACAACGCTTGGACAGACTCAGCTTCTGACATTTTCTTCTTAAGTTTCTTCTCCTTTGCTTGCTTCTCAAGCTCATCAGTGGTTTTCTCTTTCAGAGCCTTAGCCTCCGCAGGATCCAATCCGAACTGCGGATCCCCTTCTTTCCTCTTCTCTTTGTCAGCTCTCCACTTTGTAACAACCTCATCAGGATAGGTCTTCTTCTTCTTAGGCTTTGGTGGTGCAGATTGGACTTCCTTAGACTTGGGTTCCTCGGCTTCGACTACCACTTCTTTCAGCTTTCTCTTCCTTACCGGCTTAGATGATTCCGGATCAGCAACTTTCGGAGCCACTTCTTCTTGAGGAGGTAGATCAATAAACATTCCAGACTTCTTGTCGAAAGCTACATTCATTCTCTTAAGAGTGGCATCGGTGACTAGCATGATCTTTCACACCCTTGGTTTAGAACTGCAGGCTACCTTGAAAGATTCTAGGCACCGAACTATGAGCTTTGACAATATTGCTGGGTACATAACGATCTGAGCTCTCAGATTCCCCTTCTTCAAATTCTCAATATTAAGAAGAATATGATTCATCAAGTTGAACTTTCTTAGATTTATCAGGAAATCTAAGATATATATCTCACTCTTCTTCAAGCTATCCTTATCACCTTTTCTCGGTACGATAAGCCCTTGCACCCATAATTCAAGAATCCGGAAGTTTGTTGATAGGCTTGCAATTTTCGGAGCCTTGTCATCATCCAATCCAAGAGTTTCTAATGCCTTCTCCTTGTTGAAACTACCCTTGGAGTCCGGCAATACGTGAGAAATAAACTCAGCTTCACCTTCATAAGATAACCCTACCAAGCTTGCAGCCTTGGTGTAAGAAAGCTTATATGTCTTGCCATATGATTTGAACGAAAATTTTTCTCTATTATCTTCCTCGAAGAAAGCAACTGACTCATAAAATTCAACAAGCAAATATGAGTACACTTCATCTTGGTTGCCGGTTTTAGATACCGCAACATCTTCCCAGCCATTCAACCTGATATTCTTTGAGATGACAGAATCGTAGTTGCTGAAGAAAGTCGGATGAACTAACCTTTCCTTGTATACTAACCACTGAGATATAGGCTTGGTTGAAGACATTTCTTGAGAAGCTAACTCTGCAGACATTCGGATTAGAAGTTCTATGGGAAATTCGGAACGGAGAAGACTGAAGTTCGGAACGGCCTTAAATCAGAGGGGCAGAGGTTCAGCACGCGAGAGCTTGAAACCGATGTGGGACTAGAAATTAGGACCCCTTTATATAGGCAATGAGATGACCGTTCACCTTCCACGGTTGATCTTACGGTTTAGAATGAACTGAGATCAAAAACAATGGAATATAGAACTCCATGCAACCTAAAAATCTAATGCACGTATATATTTTTTAAATCCTAAACTTTGAAGGTATGAGAACCCATATTTCATTACACCTTATTTCATTATTTATTAAAAAAAGAGAACATTATACAATCTCATAATATCACGAATCCTAGTGTATTTGGTAAATTAGATACATATCATAAAAACTTTCAATATAAATATAATGAAATTTTTTAAAACTTTATTAATATGCTCCAAATATTTCATCATTTTTATAAAACTACATGGGATAACCCAGGGGCGTACATTAGAAGGGGGTGAGATATAAATCCCGGTAAGGGAATAATAAAATAATATCATAAGTTAAATCAATACATGTGATCCAATAGGTATATCAAGGTAATATAAGACTGGTGAGAATCATAATATTTAACAATGAGGCATAATATAACATGACAATATAAATATAATATAGAAATATGGAAACAACTTAAAACATGGCATCATAAACATAAATCAAGGATAACCGCTATGAAAACATAACATAGTGTTCTTAAGATAACCTCCTTTTCATAATATATAGAATATCATGAGATTAAAACATTACCTAATTCATTGGAGGGATATATAATTTCAGGCTGACCTGTCATATTCATATCATGTACATGCACAAGTGTGCCACATAGATCATTCAACATAGGGTTGTATTTCATCACATTTAATACCATGATTAAGTATTGTGG
Source organism: Viscum album (assembly GCA_963277665.1). Lineage (NCBI taxonomy): Eukaryota > Viridiplantae > Streptophyta > Magnoliopsida > Santalales > Viscaceae > Viscum > Viscum album. Next base: position 199,240,683 of record OY728164.1, read on the forward strand.
GTTATTTAAATGTAAGTACTAAATAAATTATGTATAAACACACTTAGGTTAATTCCATTGAGTGGAAATGGTATTGGTATTCAATAAACAAATGGTTGAAATGGAAAAATCATAGGATAATTTTGGTAGCATAACAGGGGAAAATTCATAGAAGGAATTATTGAGAGTGAAATGGGCCTCTAATAACTTTTAAATCATAAGTATAGTAGGATGTATGTGTAATAAAATATCCTAATGTGAAAAATTATAAATTAAAATGCATAATATAAAGAAGGTGCTTGAAAAAATTGGAGAAGGAGAGGACCCCTTACCTTGAGAGGACACTTATTAAAGCTTGGGAGGAGATTATTAAGAGATTAGGGGAACCTTGGGAGAAATATATTGAAGGAAATTCAAAGTAATTTCAGGTTATAGTGGTTTTTATTTATGAGTAATGTGAGTTAGGGTGGGTTTATATAGTAAAAGAGAGGAGGATTCTTTAATAATTTATAAACATGGGTTTTGGACTCTATGATAAATTAATCAAAACCACAAACCTTTCCATGGTTTTTTCCCATGTTTTCTACCAAATATTATTTTTTTCATTATTTTATAAGTTTATGAACTGAAAAATTAAAATAATTCCCTTGTTTTTGGGTAATTAAGTCATGTTTATAAAAAAATGATTTTTAAAAAATAAAATATAATATAGGTTTTGGAGTATTCATTAAGGGTTTATAAAATTAATAAAATAACATAAAAAATGAATTATTTTAAAGAGTAAATATATATTTGTTCTTTGAACCCTTTTATGGAATATACTACATCACTTTTGGTTCATTATGATGTCACAATACACACCATATATGTATACCATATTTAATTTTGACCTAAAAATTCAGCTATCTCCAAAAAATATTAAAAAATAACCATTAGATAATTTAGACATACTAATTTAAAAAAAAATTATTTTATCCAAATAATTCTCTAAGTATAAAATTTTACACTTAAATAAAAAATAAACATTTATTGGAAAATATGGGTTTTTTACAATAACAGTTTTTTGACCCTTATAAAATTATTCTTGACTTCATATAATTATATTATAATAATATTTTATTAAAATATAATTTATTCAAAAAATATTCTTTAATTCATTAAAAATAGTGTCTTGATTGAAACTAAATATTTCCCAAAAATACAATTTTTTTTCATTGTATCAAAATATATTTTTTATCAAACTCATTATTTAATCATTTAAAAGGTAATATTAAAAAGGGATAAATATAATAATTGTTTCATTAAAAATAAAATATAAATATTCATATTGTTAGGTTCTAGATACATATCCCTTTATTACACTAGTGAATTCCCTAAGGTTAAGGTGTGTGATGGTGATATTTTCATAGGGTGGTTCGATGAACATGGTTTGGGTCATGATCTTGATGATCTTGAAATTATCCAATAAATAGTTTTTTTCATGATTTAGTTGTTTAAACTCATCGTGGGATTAATAAAGGTAAAATCCCAATGATTTTATCTCCCTTGGAATCTTTGATAAATGGGATTCATAGTGTATGATTCTACTATTTGAGTTCATCACTTCCTTTTTTTGTGTCAAATGTACTTTATCATAACCCTTAATATGTTAATCTTAATGGTAATTATACAATTAATATATTATCAATGTTTATAATACTTAATGGTATTTTAAATTTTACATACCATTTAATGCTCCAAAATAACCAAAGTAGTGCATGTGTTTTCTATAACTAGATTACTAGATAAGTCATTTATTCATTCAAAAAGGGAATTTCATTTATAAAAGTTTGGGTCATTACATTTATTATATTTTTCTATTTCATTTTTAGACAGAGGGGGTGACGAGACTTCTGGTTTGTTCTTGTTATGATGCTTGTTTCTTTTCTAGAATTTGGATCCATGTTTGGCCTTGTTCCATGTTGTTTAAGATGTTTTTGAATCTTTCTTTGTAATGGGTTCCTCCTTTTTCCAAACATTCAAAAGGAGTTCTTTATATTTCAATAAAAGGGGGTTTCCCCTCTACCCTTTCTAAAAAAAATTATTCCCCCCTTCATAAATTTCAACCTCAAAATTTTCATTTGATACACTAAAATATATGAGGAAACTTTTGTTTCATCACCTCTTCTAGTTCCCATGTTGCTTCCTCAAACTTATGGTTTCACCACAACACTTTGACCAGGTGATTTGTCTTGTTTCGTAGAAACTTGTATCTAAAATATAATATATTTAATCGATACTCCTCATATGAAATATCATTATCCAATGGTACCACCTTGGGATTCAATACCTGTGAGGGGTTTGGTATTTACTTCCTCAAGAGGGATACATAGAACACATCATGTACTTGAGATAGGTTAGGTGGAACTGTTAATTGATAAGCCAATGCTCCAATGTGATCAAGGATCTCAAAAGGATCAATGTATCTTAGACTAATATTTCCCTTATTCCCAAACCTCAGGGATTTATTCCATGTAAATATACTAAGGAACACTTTATCTCTAACCTCAAACTCCAGGTCTCGTCGATGATTTTCAATAGCTTTTCTGTCAACATTGTATAGATTTTATATGAGGATAAATGGTTTGAACCTTACATAAAATCTCTTAGATAAGATTAGGTCCCATAATCTTTTGATCTCCAATTTTGTCTTAGGTTGTTCAAGTCCAACACCAATTCCCATAAAAAGCCTCATAAGGTGCCATTTAGATGCTAGAATGAAAACTGTTGTTATATGAGAACTCTGTTAGGGGAAGGTATTGATCCCAACATCCTTCTAAATCCATTGAACATTATCTCATCATATCCTCCAGAGTTTGAATGTCCCTTTTAGATTAACCATCTATCTGATGGTGATAAGTAGTGGTGAATATCAGTTCATTATACAATGCTTGGTGAAGGCTTCTCCAAAACCTTAAGGTAAACCTTAGATATTGATAAAATAAAATAGAGAGTAGAACTCCATTAAGTCTCACCACTTAACTTATGTATATATTGATGAGTTTTTCAAGAGTGAAATCTTACTTTATAGCAATAAAATAAAATTACTTAGTAAGGTGATCGACTACCACCCAGATGGAGTTATTTCCTTTAAGTGTCCTGGAGAGTACTACAATAAAATTCATGGTTATGTTTTCCTATTTCCATGCTATTATGGTAAATGATTTCATCATACCCTTAGACTTATATCATTCCTCTTTAACTTGTTATCATACCAAGCATCAAGATACAAACTCTATAATGCCCCTCTTCATGTTATACCACCAGAATTTTTTCTTCAAATATCTATACATATTAGTGATTCCTATATGAATAAAGAATGATGAGTTATGTACATCATCCATAAGTTCACTATTCAGTCCCAATTTTTATGGTATAAATATCTAGGTTATAAATCTTATAACTCTATCTTTAATAAAGTTTATCTTTGAAATATTCACTACATTATTCTATAAAAACTCATCATATTTCTAGGATTATTTGATCCTCTCAAGAATATATGGTCAAGAATTTATTTGATCAAGTTAGGATAAATATCCTCTTATTATTCTCATGCACATAATTTATATGTCCACAGATATTAGATCCCTTTCAATCCTCATCACGGATAGAGTTGTGGAATCCTATCTAATCAGAGAACCTTCCACTTTTTTTATTTTCCTAGGATAATAATGGATTGAGAAATCATGATCCTTGATCTTATCTAACCACCTTAATTGGAATATATTAAACTAATTTTCTATTAATATATACTTGAGGATTTTATGGTCTGTATATATGTCACATTTTTATCTATAGAGATAATGTCACCAAATCTTCAATGCAAATATCACTACTGCAAATTCTAGTCCATGTGTTAGGTAGTTCTGTTTATGTATCTTTAATTTATAGGAGGAATAGGATATAACTTTTTCATCTTGAATGAGTACACAACCCAATACCTTTTGGACACATCATTGTAAATCAAAAAACCTTCCCCGCTGGTGGGTAATATGAGAACAGGTACAGTGATTATCCACTTCTTCAACTCTTTAAATCTTTCATCGCATTCATCATTCTAGAAAAACTTGACTCCCTTCTGAGTAAGCTTGGTTAGTGGGATTTAAAATCATGAGAATTTTCTTAAAATTTGATGATATTACTCAACAAATTCGAGGAAACTACAAATTTCCATCATAGATGTTGGTATTTTACATCCTTCAATTGCCTCATTTTCTTACGAATCCATAGATATCCCTTTGTTGGTGATAAAATGCCCCAATAAAGTTACTTACGCTAACAAAAATTCACATTTACTATACTTTTAATATAAATGTTCCTTATAAAAGGTATTCAATATAATATTTAAATACTCCTCATGTTACTCCTTGCTTTTGGAGTAGATAAGAATATCATCTATAAAGACTACCATAAATTTTTCAAGGTAACCCCTAAAGACCCTATTCATTAAGTACATAAATATTGATGAAGCATTAGTGAGACAAAATGAAATCAGTATGAACTGTTAGTGTTCGTGTATTGTATAAAAATTAGTTTTGGGGATATCCTTCTTCACCTTTACTTGATAATATCTCTACTAATGATCCACCTTAGAGAAATACCAGGATCCATGTACCTGGTCAAAAAATAATAAATCCATGGAATATGATAATTGTTATTTTTCATGATCTTGTTGATCTCATGATAATCAATTCATAGGCACATTTAACCATCCTTTATCTTGATGAAGATGACCGGTGCACCCCATGATGAGGCACTTGGGCATATAAACCCTTTATCTAGATTCTCTAGTGGCTACTACTTCAACTCCTCAAGTTCAGCAATATCCATTCTATATGGATTCTTGGATACTAGAAAGGCTTTGGGTATAATCTTGATTAAGAATTCAACCTCACATCTATGAGGAAGACTAGGAAATTCTTTGGTAAACACATCATCAAATTCGCTTACAATGGGCATGTCATCAAGAATGGTTTTTCTTTAGTCTTAATCAATTGATCTAGATACACTTTCTCATAAGGCAATAATATCCATGCTTGAGATGATGGTACCAAATAATATTCATCATCCTCCTTGAACTTGTATAGAATCATAGGGTGATTCACAATACATAGGGTTATTTCATTCTCTTAAAAATTTATGTTGGATTTATATAAGGAAAACTAATCCATGCCTGTAATTGCATAAAATTCTACTAAAGGGAGTATCATAAGGTTTTCTAGGAAATTTAGTCCGCATATGTGGATAGGAGATGAGTTACATGCTTGGTATGCAATAATTGACCCATTTTACATCTTCAATGATAACTCAAATTCCATGTTTTGAGGTGGTGTTTGAATATTTTTACTAAATTTTTGTGATATGAAAGAATTAATAGAACCATAGTCACATTGGAAATTTGAAGTTTGTGAATGGGATATAGTATTTCTTTTCACTATTTGATTCAGGTTCTAATCATTAACTTTATCCAAAATATACTTAGGGATGATAATTTTCAAACTATTAAACATATAAAAGGTAAACTATGAACATTTATGGGACAACTCATCAATGAAATATATTCCTTAACCAATGAATTTTTAGGTTTCAATTTGGGTTATCCATGATATATTTCCTAACATAAATTATTATGGTAATTTGTTCCCCTAATAATGGTTCATAAGGAGATTATGAATTTACCAAAGCATATCCCTCATGAATGTAAAACTAGGTGTGCATTAGGGCATGTTTTCATGCACTAGGTGATGATCGAGTACATTTTAATTACCCCTTTTGGGGGATGTTACCCCTAGGTTCCTCCATGCCAGATCCATATCCACTTATAGTATACAGACAAGGATGTATTTTCTTGGAAATTACATACTCTATAATTTACCAAAATTTAGGGATGTTTTCCAATGTTTTGAATTATCCCTAAGGATTTCACTAGAGTTTTATAATCCTAATCCCAAAAATAACTAGACTTTCCTAAGATACCAACTATGACAACTCTTATTTTATTACATCTTATTTCATGATTTATTACATAAAGGTACACATTATACAATTCTAGAATATCATTAAGCCTAGTGTATTTGGGAAATTAGGTACACAACATAAAAACTTTCAACATAAATGCAACGACATTATTGAAAACTTCCTTAACATGCTCTTAAAATTCCATTATTCTTCTAAAACTGCACGGGATAACATGGAGATGTACATAAGAAAGGGGTGAAATATAAAGCCCAGTAAGGTAATAATAAAAGTGTATCATAAGTTAAATTACTATATGTGGTCCAATAGGAATATCAAGGTAACATAAGAGGGGTTATAATCATAATATTTAACAATGAGGTATAATATTACATGATAACATAATGTCAATATAGAAATGTGGCAACAACTTAAAACATGTAATCATAAACATAAGTCAAGGATAACCACCAAGACAACATAACATGGTGTTCTTAGGATCCTAAATATCATACATATAATCTCATGATATTAAAACATTACCCAATGCATTACAGTGCTATAAATTCTAGTCCCACCCATCATATTCATATCATGTAAATGCAGAAGTGTGCCGTAGAGATTAGTCAACATAGGATCATATTTCATCAAATTTTATCCCATGGTTAAGAAGTGTGGGTTTCATATATAAAATTACCAAATAAATGAATGATATTTATATCTAGTTTAATAACATTCAGTTGAAATGGTATGGGTATTCACTATACAAATGATTGGCATGGAAAAATCATAGGATAATTTCGGCAGCATTAAAGGGGTACATGAAGCTTCATAGAAATGATTAATGAGATTGAAAGGGGTATATAATCACTTTTAAATCATAATTATGGTAGGAGGTATGTGTAATAACATATCCCAATTTGAACAATTGTAAATTAAAAGGCATAATATAAATAAGGTTCTTGAATAAATAGGAGAAGGGGAGGATCCCTTACCTTGAGAGGATGCTTCTAAAAGCTTGGGATGAACTTATTAAGAGAATGCGGGTACCTTGGTAGGAATATATAGAGTTAAATTCAGATTAATGTCGTTATAAAAAGGTTTTTAGTGAATATTAATGGGATTTTGGGTGGGTTTATATAGAAAAAGAGATGATACTTCTTTGATAATTTCCAAACTTAGGTTTTAGACTCTATATGATTAAGTAATGAAAACCAAAAAACTTTTCATGGTTTTATAAAAATAGGATTTTTTTTCATTATTTTATAATTATATGAAATTAACATGTTAAAATAATTCCCTTGATGATGTGGAAGTGAGTCATGTTTATAAAAAATAGATTTTAAAACCTTAAAATATAATATAGGTTTTGGAGTATTCATTAAGGGTTTATAAAATTATTAATATAACTTAAAAAACACATTATTTTAAAGGTTAAATATATATTTGGTTTTATATCTCTTTTATGAAATATAATACATCACTTTTTGGTCATTATGATGTCTAATATACACTGTATATTTATAATGTATTTAATTTTGACCCAAAAATTCAGTTGTCTCTGAAAATTATGAAAAAATCAGCATTGGCTAATTTCAACATGCTGATTTAAATAATAATGTTAATTTTATACAAATAATTATATAATTATGATAATTTACACTTTTAGATAAAAATCCATATTTGTTGAAAAATACTAGGTGTTTTTATAATAATATTTTTATGACCCTTAGAAAAATTATTTTTGACTTCAAATAATTATATTATAATAATATTTTATTAAAATATAATTTATTTAAAAAATTATTGATTCTTTAAAAATAGTTTCTTGATTGAAACTATATATTTTCCAAAAATACAAGTTGGGTTTCATTATATCAAAATATAATTTTTATCAAACTAAATATTTAATCATTTAAAAAGGTGGTATTAAAAATGGATAAATATAATCATTTTTAATTAAAAATAAAATATAAAAATTCATAATTTTAAGGTCTATATGCATATATCTTTATTACACCATAAAATTCCCTAGGGGTAAGGTATGCAGTGGTGAGATTTTCATGGGGTGGTTCAGCGTACATGGTTTGGGCTCTGACCTCAATTAGCTTGAACTTCTCCCATAAACGGCTTCATTCATGCTTTAGTTATTGAATCTAAGATTAGGATTTATCAATGGAAAATCCCAGTGATGTTATCTACCTTAAAGGCTCTGATAAATGGAATTTATAGGGTTTGATCCTACTGAACAAGTCCATCGCTTCCTTTTTATGTGTCATATGGACTTTATCATAACTCTTAATATAACAAAATTAATGGTCATTATACAATGGTTATATTATCAACAGTTATGATGGTTAAAAATATTTTAAATTTGAAATATCATGTAATAGTCCAAAATAACCAAGTTTGTACTTTTGTTTCTATAACTAGATTTATTGATAAGGAATTTATTCATTCTAAAAGGTAATTTCATTTATAAATGTTTGGGTTGTTATAGGTGGTATCCCAAATGGGAATAAAGTAATCTTATTTGGTCAATCAGTCAATCATCGCCCAAATTTCATTCTTTCTTTGATGATTACATGACATCCCCACAATAAAATCTATCAAGATCTCATTCCACTTCCAAGTCATCATAGGGATGGGTTGAAGAAAACTAAAAGGCTTTTATTTCTTAGTCTTGATATATTAACAAATATAATAATGGGAAAAAATAATTGATGCCCTATTTCATACCTTCCCACCAAAATCAATGCCTCGTATCATAAAACATCATATTCATGCCTGGGTGAACTTCCCACTAGGAATGACAGTAAACCCCCATCATAGTATTTCTCACAAATGACAGAACAACATAAAAATTTCTTAATTAAATAATTACCTCTAGAGATAGAGACTATTCATTAATAATCATTGTAACATCCCAACCCAGGATCCACTAAAATGGTGCCTCAAGTTGGTTGGTCACATGGCCTCAGGTGCACCTCCCCATACACCAGAGGCTGTCGACTAGTAGTGAGGGTCTAACGATGGTATGGTTGGGATAATATACCATCATGGTCAAATTAGTACAATGGTATATCATAAGAAGACAACGGTAGAAGAAAAATAAATAAAAGGAAGATTTTTGGAAGAAAAACAATAACTGAAGAAAATAATAAATTGCCAAATTTAAATGTATATTTATGCATGAAAGTTCAGATGATGCTAAAAGAGAAAGAAGAAAAGTAAATCATATAGTACAATACAATACATGAATAAAGAAAATGAAAAAAAATACCCAAGGGCTATCTCTGTAAGCATCATGAGCTCTGACTCAGTCATGTTATCCTAATTCCTAGGCACAAGTATAGAAGTACAATTCATGGATCCTAATCTTACAACCAATAAGGTTTATTTAGATACCTCAGTGTAATGATGGCCCAAAAAGGATATGATATATACTCAATAGGTCACCACCAATGGTGTATAAATTTATCCAGTCTATGGATATAAAATATATCAGTGTTCAAATATGATAAGTTAATTAGTAAATAAATAAAAGTAAACAAGTTAGCCCAGGTTCCTCAGGAACACCAAGCCGACCATACGTACTTTGGCCTAATCCATAATATCTCTGAACTAGATTCAACCTGTATAGATATAATGTATGTGTAAATATATATATATATATATATATATATATATATATATATATGATTTTACAAGTTTATTCACATGGGGACATAACTGGGCCATCATAAGGTCTGGAAAAAAATATGGACTGAACCTAAGAATGTTATTTGTCTTATAGGATTCATCATTTGGTTTAATAAATTGTAATTCTATGTTTTATTTAAAAAGAATCTCTATAATTTAAATATGCATCATTTTGGTTCTATCCAAGTAGAATGGTATAGATGAACCCAAGTATCACACAAGGAGCACTACAAGCACCGAATACCATAAGAGTCTGTCCAAGGCGATCCATATAGGCATCCCAAGTATCACTGTAGATGTGGTGTAAATCATGAACCTCTAATCCTTTCCTAGGTATCTCACATATGGGACTGAATATCACTCATGGAATGGTATAACCATATTTCCACTAAGCCCATCTAAGGTAACTCTCCTAGGGAACCAATATCATTCATGCGTAAGTAAGCATACGCTCGGTGAGCCCATATAGGGCACCCTATCAAGAATCCAACTATCGATCCAGGTGTAATCTAAATCAAGTAACCTATAAGCTCATCCTTGGTGTTATTTAAAGAGTTAACCCAAGTATCACCCAAGGTACATACAATCTCTAACAGCTCATGAGCCCATCCAAGGTGTTCCGTAAGGAGGAACCCATGTATCGCTCTATGAATACCCAAAACATTTAATCAATTAAATTCAAATAATAATAAGGGTCATGTTCATAATCACGACTCATCACTAAATAATTATACTCTAAGAGTTCTATTCCAATTTACCATTAAATTTAATGAATAATAATGTCAATTACTAAATCATGTTGTATACAATTTATCACTTTCATTTACTAGCTCAAATATTATTTTATAATTAGAAAAAGGGGTCATGATATAAGGTTTTACCAGTCTATTTACATTTAATTGAAATCACACATTTTAAACATAACCCAAAGTAATAGGGTGGATAAGTCTATTTGTTCTATATCTCAAGCAATCCATTTAATTAATCTAATCTCACTTTAGAAAATAGTACACCTCAATAGGTGGTTTTATTAGAAAACAGTTGATTATTTAATAAGACATTTTAAGAGAACTCCCTATGGGGGTGGTCCACATTGGATGAGAAACCAAAAATGAAGTAATATAATGGAAAAATTATTTAGTTCAAGTAATTAGGATCTACAATGAAAATTTCACATTTTTAGAGGTGACGCACAAAAATAATAGCGCACGGCACAACGACATAAATTATAAACCGATGAAACTTGAGGGAAAATTTATATACCACCTACCTTATACCAAGGATACTTCACTCATTCAATATTGATCTTTTAATCAATCTGTTTTGAGAGAAATCAAAGAAACATAAAAATTCCCTAAAAATAGTGTGAATTAGCTTGCATGAAAATAACACAAAATATGGTGAAATAAACTAATAAAAGAGGAAGTAGGATTCAGATACTAACTGAGGTCTATCCAACACACCATAAAGTACTCAAAATAGAGTTTTTATGGAGGATATCTCTCTATACCTAAGGGAGGAGAGTAGGAGGATCTCGAGAAGTTCCATGTTTTGTGCATGGATGAGGAGAAAAGAGAGGAGAAAAGAAATAAGTAGGTAGGTTAATTTTGGTAAAATCACCCCTTTAAATGAGGTAGAAATTTTGGCCACACAGTTGGCTAAACTATGTGCTAACTATACATGGGATACTGCCTATGAAGGGGGACCACATGGTTCATGCACAAGGTTTGAGAAACTGTGCACAAAAGTTGCATTTATCCTCTATTAAGAGGCTTGTAAAAATTGCATGGTCATTCATCCTAGTGCACATGGTTAGACCAAACTATGAAACACCCTTAACCTCTAAATATGATGCATGGTTTCTTCTAGAGGGTTGCATGGTTTCAAACAAATCATGAACCTCTTCCAGCTTCTTCCAAATTTGAGTTTCCAAGGTCCTTTACTCCCGAAACTCAAAAAAAACCCATGATATGCTTCTCAAGACTTGACCTAAGTCTAAAACAACACATTTGAGTGCTCAAACTCTCATGATTATGTTCTAAAGCTCAGTTTAAAACTAGATCCATCTACCAAACTAAAAATCTAAAATTCCCTTAGAATTTTAACCTGTTACAAAAATGTGAGATGCTATAATATCCCCACCTTAAAACTTCTTATCCTTGAGAATCCTTAGGGAAACAATGAAATCATCACCCAACCTACTCAGGTCATAAAGTTTCATTCAAATTGATGCATTGATTTTCCAAATTCCTAACACACCACCAAACATCCCATTAAGCGTATGATACATAAGTCGCAAAAAATTGATTCAATGCTCGAATTTAGAATTAAAGCATCAAGATGACGCTTACCTGAGACCATAAACTAGAGGCATGATCATGTCATCGTCACTTTAACCATATGTCCTTTGGCTCTCCCCACCATAGGTTTTAATTTTAAATGTCCAAATTTGAGTTATGGTGTCTTCAACATTGAAATTGTCTACTTCAACATTCCCCTAGCATTCTAATGACGCTCTTGGCATGAATATTATCTCAACAAATGTTTGACTCCCAATTGAACTGAATTAGACTGGTCAATATGTATTTTCTATGAATATACCTAGACAACCTTTCACTTCACTAATCTCATCCTAGTGATGTTCTTAAAGTGTTTCCTCACCAAACACATTAAACGAAACAATAGAAAAATAAAATGATCCATGCCCGACCAATTATTTCTAAAAATGATCAGCTTAGATGGATGAAGCTTTCAAAACTAGATCCTTATGTATTTAAAATAATGTGACTTGATATTTTCTTTGAGAATGATCATTGAATCCCATAATGGGGTTCTAATTATGTCTCTATCCAAACATCTATTTGTGTTGTCATGTTATAGTACAAACATAGGTGTATAGATAACCCTGTATATTTGGATCGTCACCCCTTTAACTAAAACAATTGATCCCTACTAAATTCTGAGTAGCCTATGAATAATATACTAGATTATAAGGTGTCCATTCAAGGTAGTCTATAATCTAGTGTTTACAAGTGAGATGTCGGTACAAAGCTGAAACATCCATGTATCCAGAACACTGATTGAGTCCAAAGAGCCACCCACTTAGTGAGCAATTAAGAGGAAAAAATGGTTGGTTCCCATGTGTCTATATAAGTAGTTCCTACTTGGGAACCCAAGTATCACTCTGGACTAACCATTCCTTTTAAACTTAACACTTTTCTATAGCATAACTCCCAAGGAGTCTATTCATCGAGCCTAGTAGCATTTAACCTCTTTGTTTCATTAGATCATTGTATAACTGATGTTATCTAAGTGTACCCAAATGATTTAAATATAGGAAACATGATCTTAATTAAGAAAAGATTACTCTAAGATTATTTTAAAATTTTCTAAAAAAAGATATGATACACTCCCTCTATAACAAAAAGAATTTTCCAGTATGGCTCCAAACCAACCATAACCAACTACATAAAAGAAAGGATAGTCAAACCCACCACTGGTATACTTCCATATAAGAGCTTAGATAATCCGGATGATGCTCCATAATTACCTACCATGATTCCTTTTACACTCATGGAATCCCATGATTAGTAAATCACAACCATTAGAGTCCATCCATGACCAATGGTGTTTTTCAAGGGTTGTGTACTCAGCCAACTATATCATCTACATGATTCCCTATGAGAACCAACACATTTTAAATCTTACCAACCTCATGGGAATTAAAAATCAGTATTGAAAATATTCCAATGGTCCTCCTTAGTTGTATTTCTTCTACTTGGAAGGATGCACTTTTTTTGCAATCAATATGATGCTCCCTTCCTTAGGAGTGTCCTCATTGTCAGATTTACTGAAAGAGGGAACTCATCCCATGGAACACACTCCATTGACCATGGAACATGGGTTCTGTACATAGCCAACACATTTTTACCAAGTTCCAATTTGAAATTAGGGGAAAAATCACTGCTTGAAATCATGATAGATTGAATTAACCTTCAAATGTACATGTGACACTCCTCCCGAGTTACATCCATATATACTATAACATAAATCATAAAATCCAAACCAACCTTATTGGTGGTGTTAAAACACTTGATCCCTTTACGGCATCATCCCAAGAATTAGGAAAAGTCATATTTCCTCTAATTCTCAGGCCACTCTACTATGGAGATGACCCATGAACGTAGCATAAAAACTTAAGGCCTTAACAATTACCACCGAACTCATGTGGTTCATTGTTCCATTTAGTAACTCGATGGTTATCGCATGTATTAATGCATACTACCCCATAATTTCTTGAGAAATATGGGACATACTTTCTACTATCCATAGGCTTATAAACCCTATGAATCCAGTGGTTGATGGCCCATAAATATAATTATCCCTGAGTTATATTACCCCACATAACTACTTACTTTGATGATGACATACTAATTCATCCATCGCTAGAGAAAAATAGAGGGTCACACAACCCACTAAGTGGATGACCATTCCCTAGGGATGTCTAACCCACTATAACTAAGCATTTATTGATACTCATGCATGTAACAAGGGTCAAAGGACCACACAACCACCCATCAAACAAAGGTTTCATTTTAGAAACCAAGATTCTTGCATGGGAAAAAGGTCGCTATATGGGAATAAGAGAAATTATCAATACTTTAAAGTTATAAGGGTGATACCTACCTTGGATTAGTCTATAGAGACTCAGGATTAATATACATGTATATTATATCATTTTCTATAAATATTCAACACATTACAAAAATAAATGATTGAGGACCGTAGTAGTTTAGTATCTTTGGAAACTTGGAATAAAATCATTTAACAATGTGAAATATCTTCAATGTTTCCTACAAAGATATTACCATTTAGTACTTATACTTAAAACCTTTATTCATAATCTAAGGAATGGAAACATAAAAAAAGGGTGAGCTCAGATGCTCAGTAAGGGTAAATAAAGGAGATACATAAGAATAACATGAGTTTAACAGTATGAGAACATGAGAATAACATTTGAATATCATTCCATTCATATTAAAGATAATATGAATGAGTCATGGCATAAATATTTTTAGTTCATAAGACATGAATCATAATAAAATCAAGAGCATAATCATTTAATCATAACATGGGAATAAGACATAAAATTTGTGGCATACGCATAATCATATAAAATGAATTCCATAGTAGTCAAGGCATCACTTCAAAGGCCATCTTAGTAGTATAGGTTCACTACCCATACCATATTGGTAGTCATGGTTCACTCCCATGACCATATTATTAGTCAAGGTTCACTAACGATACTATATTAGTGGAAAAGTCCTTTACTAAACCGATTTCACTCCCCATTCCATCCATTTCTATCTCATAAGATATAAATATTTACCCAATGCATTGGAGGGAAATATAGGTCTCACCTATCTCATAATGAAATCATACACGCATATACCACAAGATCATAAACAATCATATCATAACCCAGAAAATTAAATGGGTATCATAAACATGTCATCATATCATAACCTATGGAAAAGAGTTGGTTTTCATAATCATTTCATTAAAGAATAACCAATGACAAGAAGCGGGTTTCATAAGCATATAACTCATGAAAGAGAAACAGGTTTCATAAAAATCGTGATATAAAAACACAAACCATTCAGAGAAATAATATGAATGGGAACCCTTGGATAATATCCCCATAAAATGCATTATTAACACAAATTGATTTCATCTTAGATGTAAAATAAATTTGAAATATCTTTTAAAAACATTTCTTGATAAAAATACCCTTTATTATTTGAAAATTTATTTTTAAAACATAAAACCTTTTGAAAACCATTATATTTGAAAATAAACTCGAAAACTTATAAATGGAGCTATAAAACATTTTTAAAACATTTTTCCTTGAAAAAATATAAATTAATCATGAAAAAAAATTTGAAAATCACTTTATTTGAAAACTTATAAAGAATAATTGAAAACATTTTAAAACCTTTTTCTTTGAAAATACTTTGAAAACTTATAAAGAATTCCTAAACACTTTTTGAAAAACTTTTTCTTTGAAGATAATTTTAAAACTTATAAATAATTATTAAAAATATTTTTAAAACCTTTGTATTTTAAAATAACTCATTTAAAATATACAAAGGAATATTTTAAAATCATTTAAAACACTTTTTAAACATAAAACATTTTTAAAAACCATTTTCTTTGAAAACCACTTGAAATAAAAAAAAATACATAATATTAGGAAAATATTTTCTTTAAAAGTAACCTTGTAAAATTACAAATTAATCTTCAAGAAAATAACATTCATGGAGTCGAGTAAGTCTATACATGTTGGACATTCCTTTTTCACCTTAAAAAGTTTAGAAAAGTACCTTGATCGGAAAATGAAAAAAAGATTACTTTTAAACCCATTTTTTAAAAAGGTAATGCAT
Organism: Viscum album; assembly: GCA_963277665.1. Classification (NCBI taxonomy): domain Eukaryota; kingdom Viridiplantae; phylum Streptophyta; class Magnoliopsida; order Santalales; family Viscaceae; genus Viscum; species Viscum album. The sequence goes on from OY728164.1 coordinate 199,256,801, forward strand.
GGGTAAAAATTTTATTTAAACATAATAGTATAATAGTAAGAAATTTTTGAAAACATTTTTATAAAAAATGATTCTGAAAGAACATAGATTTCCAACCTAAAGGAGAAACAAAGTCTGATTTTCATAAAAACATATTCCTAATTATATTAAGTACCAAAGAGTGGTAAAATGGTGAAAATGCATGAATATATCATGAATAACCATAGGGGATAAAAATTCATGAGTTTTATTGAGTGATTGATCATAATATTTCATCAATAGAATCATAATGATAAACAATCTCAATAAATAATGAGATTGTTTTAATAAACTCTTAAAACTTGGTAACATTGAATCATAATCCCCATGTAAGAAAATAAAATTAAATAAAACTTATAAAATCCTGGAAATAATTATATTCATGATATAACATTTAAAATGTAATTATATACACCTCATAGAAGAATATAGGTTCATAACAAAACATGTGTCTTTAAGAAGTCAAATTAAGAAAAAACTACCCTACTGATTTGGTAAATTTTGAATGGTAAAACCACATGAAATAGAGATAATCATATGGATATTTAAATACCCATAAATTTAAGTCTAATAATCAAATAATAAATCCATGTTCAGTATAAACACCACATATAAGAAAATAGGAGGTGAACATGGCTTGTGTCTCGCAGAAAATAAAAGTGAGATGAGAAAACTCTTACCTTAAGTCTTAACTTTCTTCATACACATTAAAACCTAAAATATAATAATTTTAAGTTTATTATAAATATAAAACAAAAAAATATTATTATATATAATACCATATATTATTTTGTTATGACTTAATATTACTCATTTGTTAGCAACTCCATGATAATGTTACATTTCGTGTAATATCCGCTTTGTTTTTTGTATATGTTTTGACTTGTTATTCTTGATCCTCTTAATTAGATCATGTTTTTCTTATTTAAATAATTTAAAAAATTATATAAATATCATATATATTAATTATATAAATATTTATAATTATTTATAAAAGGCATAAATAAAAATAAAATACACTGTTCATGGATACTGTAGGTCGTACTTACACATGAATATTATTTCCATTTTATTGTTGTTTTTAAAAAAGGAGTAAATTAAATATATATATATATATACTATAACTAAATTAAATTATTATTTAAAATTTATCATATAAGTCTACTAAAATCATCCTTAATACATTCCACGTAAAGTGTGAACGAATCATATCGCTTTGAGGTGGCGGTAGTCCACGTGTCCACAAATGAAGTTATCGTATTTAAAAAAATGGAAATCATGAAGTTATATTTTATATAATAATTAATTAATCATAAATACATCATATATATCATATATATCATATAAAAACAGATTTTATATCATAATTTCCACCTATGAGAGGTGGTAAAGGAAAAATGAATGACATCTTTTCACGAGGCAGTAGTCTGTCGTACACATGAACGGTAAGTTCGTTACCCATTATATGGAAGTGTGTGAAAGTGAAGGTCAAACCCTTTGAAAAAACATATAATTATATTTATTATACTAATTTTATTATTTAATCATTTAATAATAATATTTTAGGGGGTGGATAATGAAAATAAATCAAAGGAGTTTGAGGAAGGATGTTACCTCTTCTTTGGGTAACTCCTCCTGGTTTTCACCAAAGGGCTTTCTTGGTTGGATTTATATCTTAAGGGAGGATTCTAGGTATAATTGAGGTAAATTGGTAGGATATTTGGGTAGGGTTTTTTTTAGCCAAAGGGGCTTGAGAGGTGTAAGTAAGTGGGGTGAGTTCCTTTTTATAGTGGAGGAGGAGTGGCATTCTTATAAATATAAAATGGTGAACACTATTGAGAGGTCTCTCTTACATCATGTGCCTCCAATAATTGTTAAAATTATATCCTATAGGTGAATTGGTATAAATATTTCCATAAAATTTCTTTTTTATTTGTGTCTAGGTCATTTAGAAACTTAAAATTAAAGTTTAACTATTAAGTAATCTTGTTTTTACCTTAATCATTGTAATTAATTTTAATTACTTTCACTGATATTTTTGGTAAAAAACTAAGTTCAAACTATTATAAATTATAAATTATTATAATTATAAATATAGAATCCATTTTTCCAAATTCTAATCACATAATTTTCAATAATTAATTTAAATTTAATCTCGTATATTGGACAACAAAGTAAGTTTTTAAAGTAAAAATGTTCAAAATTTTGCTAAGTTTTTATATCTAAATTTAATGTGAAATTGTTTCCAATGAAATAAATTGGTTTTAATTATATAAAATTTATCTAATTATACTTAAAAACCAATTAAAAACATTATTTAACTATATAAATAAATTAGATGAAAATGCAATTTTGAACTAAAATTCAATATTATTCTGTATTCATTAAAATATGAAAGTTCTCAGAAAAATACCAAAAATTCACCCAAATTAAATTTTTATATTTTTATTTTAAAAATAAAGTTTATTTTTTCAAATAAAAATTATAAAACTTTCAAAAATTAGATTTAAAATGGGTTTTCCATTAAAAGGCGGTAAAATTACCTTTTAGAAAAATATATCTTTATATTCATAAATTTGGATTTATTCTTATCTTATACCTATAAAATCTATTGGATGAGAATAAAAAATATTTATTTAATATATAATATATAAATTTTATTTAAAACATTAATCAAAAGTGTTTGGTTTAATTTATTGAGATAAAATTGTGTTTGTGCATAGAAAAATAGTTTTATTAGAAAAGTAATTTCTTTATTTTCAAATAGTTCTTTAATTCAACCAAAGGATTCATATTATATATGTGTGTAAATAATATTTTCACAATTTATTTAATATTATTTGTAACTTTCATTCCAATGGATAGGTGGTATCTATAATAGTATTTTAATAATAATATTAATAGTATTTTGTAGTTCAGTAAAAACTCAACCTTGATGTTTAACATAAACCATTCCATAAATGGTAAACCTTATAACCCTTATGAAATGTGAAATTCAAATTCTTTAGAAATAATTTCACTAAATAAGCTTAACATTGATCCCCTATATATCATAAGTTATCTCTTGGTTATCACATTCCAAACATGTGAATACCTTTATCATGTATTCTATTAAAACATTGTAATAACCGGAATTACCATACATTCTTACTGAAAACAAGAATTATTTATTATGGATATATTCCTTAAATCCAAAAAGTTTTAAAGTTCACCCATGATAACATAGACAAATTTTTTTTTAAATCATTATTAAATTCTAAGGTAATCAGTACTATCCAGTTTACTTATTCATAACCAATATATCTTTATCCAAAGACCATTATCTCAATATAAATAACATATTAAGGGTTATCTTTCCCTTAATCAAGTGCTTTCCATGAATATCACCTTTTCATTAAATCAGTTTTTTAGTTCATCAGAATCATTCAACATATTCTTGTAAATCCTTAGAGAAAAAACATAAATTGAACAATCCTTATAACATAATTCTTAAATCTAAATACACAAAAACTTTGATTATTCCACTTCATCCTTAAGAAATTAATAATTATGCCTAATACTATTACTTAATACCTCTTTCCTTTCATATTTCACCTATAGTCTCATTATCATCATCAGTATAACTATTAATCATGCCAATTTTCTGATTCTATTCATGAGCTTTCCACTTGGGACATAGATTTTTATAATGACCATTCATTACAAACTTAAATAATTTACCCTTTTATGATGTATTAGGGATGCTAATATTATCATCCATTTCATTAACTGGACTCTTCATTTTTCATATGTATTTACTTGCTTTGTGACCTTATTTTCCACAGTTAAAACATCTTCTTATTCCTTTAAGACATTCACTTGGGTACTTCTTTCCACATTATCAACATAAAGGAAACTAAATCTTCTTTCCTTCATGGTCTCCATTACCCGAACACTCAGTAAACTCGTTTCTTCTCTTCTTTGGTGAGTCTGCGAGTTGTTTAACGTACACATTTTTAATCATCTTCCTGAAAAATAATTAGGCATGATCGTAATATCTTTCACTCTAGTGATCATCCCATTTGATTTCTCATCAAAAAAAATTTCATCACATTCAGTATTAAGCTAGTTCCTTATAGTTCCCACCATTGACTAAAACCATAAATCATAATGTGATAATCACTTATCATAGTGTAAAACCACATAATCATGACAAATCATATATGGGGTGTCAAAATTATGACACCTTCCTATGACACCTTAGGCTTATCCTTAGAGACATCTCTATACATATCCTTATAAATATACCTGGGGATATCACTAAGGTTTTCTCATCCTAGTTTACCAAGGTTGACTAAACCTTTCCTTTGATACCAATTATTGCAACCCTAGATTTTTATACATTAACATTACATTATTTTTTTGGAAAAATACTTAATACATTACACAACAGATGCCTTGAGACTATATTAGTCTAGTGCCTTTAGAAACATGGAAACATAAACACTGGTACATAAATGAGCTATATTATCTCTCATTAGGTTCTTCATAACTATCACCATTCTTAGACACATCCTAAAAAATATATATCTTCATAAATTTGGTAAAGGTAACATAAAAAGGGGTGAGCTCAGATGATTGGTAAGGGTGAACAAAGGAGATGTGTAAGCATAAACATGAGAATAAGGTTATGATAACATGATAAGAACATTTGAAGATCATACCCTACATATCAAAGATCATATACATGATTCATGGCATAAATTTTTTCATTTCATAAGACATGAATCATAAGGAAATCAAGATCATAATCCATGAAATCATAACATAGGAATAATACATAGAATTTGTGGCAGACATATAAGTATATAAAATTATTTCCATATTAGTCAAGGAATCACTAACAAATCCATCTTAGTAGTATTGGTTCACTCTCTATACCATCTTGGTAGTCATGGTTCACTCCCTTGACTATCTTAGTAGTTAAGGTTCACTTCCAAGACCATATTAGTGGAAAAATTCATTTACTAAACTGAATTTACTCCCCATTCCATCCATTTCTATCTCATGTTATATAAATATTTACCTAATTCATTATAGGTAGATATAGGTCTCAACAATATCATAATGAAATCATACATGCATATTCCACAAGATCATAAAAAATCATATCATAACCCATGAAATGAAATGGGTATCAAAAACATGTCATCATATCATAACCTATGGAAAAGAGATAGGTTTCATAATCATTTAATCAAATAATAACTGATGACAAAAATATGGTTTCATAATCATATAACCCATGAAATAGAAATAGGTTTCATAAACATATAACCCATGAAAGAGAAATAGGTTTCATAAAAATCATGTAATAAAAACATAAACCATTAATATAAATAATTTTAATGGAACCCTAGGATAATATCCCTAGAAAAGGCATGAGTAACACTAATAGATGTCATCTTAGATAGAAAATAATTTTGAAGTATCTTTTAAAAACATTTCTTAAGGAAAATATTCTTTCTTATTTGAAAAATTATTTTTAAAACATAAAACCATTTGAAAACCATTTTCTTTGAAAATAAAATTAAAAACTTATAAAAGGAGCTAGAAAACATTTTGAAATCATTTTTCCTTGAAAACTTATAAAGGAATCTTGAAAAAAAATTGAAAACCACTTTCTTTGAAGACTTATAAAGAATTTTTTAGAACATTTTAAAACATTTTTCTTTGAAAATAATTTGAAAAATTATAAATAATGATTGAAAACATTTTTAAAACCTTTTTCTTTAAAAATAATTTGAAAACTTATAAATAATGCTAGAAAATATTTTGAAAATCTTTGTATTTGAAAATAACCCTTTTGAAAACATATAAGGGAAGCTTTGAAATTCATTTAAAACGCTTTTTAAAAATAAAAAAAAATTGAAAACCTTTTTATTTAAAACCCACTTTAAAAAAAATTAAAAAATATTAGGAAAAAAATTCTTTGAAAATAAACTTGTAAACTTACAAAGGAATATTTAAGGAAATGACAGTCATAACGGCGGGTAATTCTGTACATGCCGAACATTCATTTTGCACCTTAAAAAGTTTAGAAAAGTACCTTAATTGGGAAATTAAAATACGATTAATTTTAAAACCATTTTTTAAAAAGGTAAAACATGGGTAAAAATTTCCTTTAAACATAATACGATAATATTAAGACATTTTTTGAAACATTTTTAGAAAACACTGTTTTAAAAGAACACAAATTTTAGACTGAAAGGATAAAAACATTTTATTAATTATCTTATGTACCAAAGAGTGGGAAAACGGTACCAATTCATGAATATATTATGAATAACCATATGGTATGAAAATTCATGAGTGTTCTTGAGATATGTGTCACAATATTTTGTCAATGTAAGAATAATCATAAACAATCCTGATAAATGATGAGATTATTACAATAAACTCTTACCACTTGGTAATATTGAATCACGCTTCCCATGTAAGAAAATAAAATTAAATGAATATTAGAATATCATTAAAATAATTATTTTCATGATATAACATTTCAAATGGAATTATATACACCTCATAAAATAATATAGGTGCATAACAAAACATGTGCCTCTAAGAAGGCAAATTGATACAAAACTACCCAACTGATTTGGTAAATTTTGAACCGTAAAACCCCCATGAAATAGAGATCATAAAATGGATATGTAAATATCAATAAATTTAAGTATAATAATAAAATAATACATCCATGTTCATTACAAACAACACATATAATAAAATAATAGGTGAACATGTCTTGTGTCTCACAGAATAAAAGTGAGACGAGAAAACTCTTACCTTAAGTCTTGACTTTCTTCATACACAATCAAACAACCTATATAATAAATATAATTTTATTATAAATATAACATAGAAACATATTATTATATCTAATACCATATATTATTTGGTTATGAATTTATATTATCCATTTGGTAACAACTCGATGTTAATGTTACATTTCGGGTAATATCCACTTTGTTTTCGTATATGTTTTTACTTATTATTCTTGATCCTATTACTTATATAATGATTTAATTATTTAAAAAATATAAAACATGATATAAATATAATATATATTAATTATATAAATATTTATAATAATATATAAAAGTTATAAATAAAAATGAAATACATTGTTCATGGAGATGGTGGGTCGTACATATGCATGGATGTTGCTTCCATTTTATTATTGTTTTGAAAATAAGGTAAATGAAATATATACATATATACTATGATTCCAGGAGAATTATTATTTCATATTTATCATATAATTTTACTAAAACCATCCTTAATACATTCCACATAAAGTGTGAATGAATCACGTCGCTTTGAGGAGGTGGTAGTCCACACGTCCACAAATGAAGTTATCATATTTACAAAAAATAGAAATAATGATGGTATGTTTTATATAATAATTATAAAAGAATAAATACATCATAAATATCATATATATCATATAAAAACAGATTTTACATCCTAATTCCCACCCATGAGAGTTAGTAAAGGAAAAACGAACAACATTGTTTTGCGAGGCGGTAGTCCGCCATACACACAAATGGTAAGTTCATTACCCATTGGATGGAAGTGTGCATAATTGTGGGTATAAAACTAAGAATAAAAACATATATGTATATTTAGTATACTTATTTTATTATTTAATCATTTAATAATAAGATTTTAGGGGGTGGATAATTAAAATAAATTGAAGGAGCTTGAGGAAGGATGTTACCTCTTCTTAGGGTAATTCCTCTTGATTTTCACCAAAGGGGTTCCTTGGTTGGATTTATACCAAAATTGAGGCTTCTAGGTTTAAGGGAGGGATGTTGGGAGGATATTTTTTCATGGGTTTTCTTATCCAAAGTGGCTTTATAGGTGTGAGTAAGTGATAGGGTGAGTTCGCTTTTATAGCGAAGGAGGAGTGGAATTCTTGTAAATCTAAAAAGATAAACAATATTGAGAGCTCTCCCTTACATAATGTGCCTCCAATAATTGTTGAAATTAGATAAAAGAGAGGACTTGGTCAAAATATGTATATAAAATGTATTTTTTATATGTTTATAGGTCATTTATCCTCTTAAAATTAAATTTTAACCATTAACTAATCTTGTTTTTACCTTAATCGCTATAATTAATTTTAATTACTTTGACTAATTATAACATCTCGGCCCGAGTAACATGCATAGATTTACCAATATAGTTCACCACATGACCTCAGGAATGCCTCCCTATATTCCAGAGGCTTACGACTAGCACCGAGGGTCTAATGTTGATCATGGAGAAACTATACCATGTTTTTTTCTTTATTAGAGTAATACACAAGCGGAAATAATAAACAATAGTGGAAACACATGACCATAACCAATATCAATATATCATTATAACCAAAGAATGAAATACAATATAAAAAATAAATAGTATATATATTAGGCTAGATTATGTGCCAAGTGTCAATATGAAAACTCAAGAGTAAAGACACCGACTGGGTGTCTCAAACCACATCTGGTTTCCTCATCCATGATTTATCCCAACTCAGCCATATAATAGAGGGAATTTTCCCTTAAACTGTCAAGAAAACAAAAAGTCTATTAAGGTAACAACATCTAAAAAATCCAGTTAATAACATTTTATGCAGTTATATAAAGAATACAATACAAGTAATAAAGTAAACAATTTACATTTATTCAATTATTCTTTATTTAATCACATAAACCCTTGGGTTCCTGTGGACATCCATATCTCAATACTCGCTTCTGCTTTTCAAATTATAAACCATTTCTCATATTCAATTCACAATCATTATATCACATGGGATTTCATTATCCATTTAATTCAATTCATATACATCCAATTGGATCCATAGTCCAATGCTATTAAATGGGTGTAGAACATCATGTCTAGCACCCACATGAGTATTTAGAGGATCAATCCTTATCTCACACCCCATGGGTATTTGGAGCCTCAGTCCCTATCCCATATAAGAATATTTTCATGCATGTTGGGTGTAGAATTCCATATCTAGGACCCCGTGAGAATTTGGAGCATCAATCCATGTCTCACGCCTTGTTTATCAATCATACATATATATATCATGGGTGTTGAATGTCATGTGTAGCACCCCATTTCTCAATCATTCAAAATATATCACATATATCACAATTTCCCATATTTCACAACAATCAAGGTTAATCCACATTAACCCCCTTATCACATTCACATCACAATGTCACATTAATTAATTTAAAAATTAATTAATTAAAATATAACAATTGCATAATCACATTGTTCCATTTATTTATTCAAAAATTATTTAATCATGTCAATCTCTTTAAATAATTCAATAATTAATTAATCACAAAAAATTCATTAATTAATTCAAAAATTAATTAATCATGACAATTCCTTTAGTTAATCCAATAATTAACTAATCACAACACTTTCATTAGTTAACTCAACAATTAACTAATCACATCGATAAAATTAATTAATTAAACAATTCATTAATTACATCAATAACATTAATTAATTTGATAATTAATTAATCATGTTAATAACATTAATTAATTCAAAAATTAATTAATCACATCAATTTCCTTAGTTAATTTGACAATTAACTAATAACATAAACTACATTAATTAATTCCACAATTAATTAATAACTTCAATTATATTAGTCAATTCAACAATTAACTAATAAAACAATTTTCATTACTAATTCAACAATTAGTTTATCACATAAATCCCCTTAATTAATGCTATAATTAATTAAGTATGTCAATCCCATTAATTAAATCATCAATTAATTAATTAATATCCTCAAACCCAAAATCATTTCAACAATTAATTATCTCATTCACAATCTCAATAACTCATAATTAATTCTACAATTAATTATTTTTAATCATCTATTTCAATATCCATTAATTAGTTCAATAATTAATTATCCAAATTATAAATCTCATTGTCCCATAATTAATTTAATAGTTAATTATTTAATATTATCAATTCAATATCTCATCAATACACATTAATTAATTTACCAATTAATTAATCTAATTCATTCAATTGCACCATCACAACCATCCCCATTAATTAATCCTCCAATTAATTAATCCAACTCAGAAATCATAACATTACATCATTTGATTAATTACCCAATTAATTAATCCAAATCATTTCTCTTAATTAATTCCATAATTAATTAATCTAACTCAAACCCTTCAATTAATTCAGCGATTAATTGTCCATATCAATTCCATTAATTAATTTCCACAATTAATTAATCTAACTCAATCCTGTTCTTTAATTAAAAAATTAAATAACAACATTATTCCTATTAATTAATTCACCAATTAATTATTCCCAAATTAAACAATTAAATACCCCCAATTAATTCATCAATTAATTTTTCTATGTTAATTAATTCAATAACCCCAATTAATTCATCGATTAATTATTCTATCTCCATTAAATCAATCACCCCAATTAATTTTTCAAGTAATTGTGACATTTCAAACAATTTAATAATCATAATAACTCTAATGAGTAATTCTATAATTAATTATTCCCATTGAACAACTTCAAAACAACAATAATTAATTTTTTCTATTAGTTATTCAATCTCAACAATATTTATCATGGTATAATTAATTCAAAAATTATTTATCTAAAATCACAATTTCATAGTCTCAACCATTCCCATTAATTAATTCCACAATTAATTAATCAGGTTAAACCATATCAATAACTCCATAATTAATTCCCATAATTAATTATCAAATTCACAAATCAAAAAATCTCATAATTAATCCTCTAATTAATTATCTCACTCAACGATCCCTAAATCTCACAATTACACAATTCTGTAATTAATTAATTCACCAAAATAATTAATTCTATTTGGAAATTAAATTTCTAAATGGATATAGAGATTCTAAAACTTTCATATATGTAATTTAAAATCATGACTATGGGATTTTAATTTTAGACCACATACCTCAAGAATGGTGATGAACACTTTCCAACTGATATATTTGATTTGAAGCAAATCTATCAAGAATGTGATGAAGAACAAGGTCTAGATCTGAAACCAAAATCCATGATTAAAAAAAACAAGATCTCTTAACTCTAAATCTAAATACTACAAGGGTGTATCTAGATTCAACAAATCTAGATCTAGATCCAATAATCCTAGATATAGATTAAATAAATCTAGATCTAGATCCAGCAGTAGATAATCATATTTATTTTATCTAGGAAGAGGAGAAGAAGAGAAAGATAGATCTAAATAATAAGAACCCCCATGCCCAAAAGATGCTTGGAGGTTCTTCATTCTAATACAGTGGTTCATAGAGGAGCTTCGATCCAAGGTAGAGGTGCATGGAGGATTTTAGGTCTAAGGTAAAGGCTTTGTGGAGGAGCTTTGGTCCATGGCGGAGGTGCGCGGAGGATCTTAATTCCAATGCGGAGGTGCACCAAGGATTTTTGGTCCAAGGAAAATGTGTGTGGGGAATCTCTAGAAATTAAAATAGGGTGTTGAGGTTTATGATACACTATATATGATTTTTTAAAAATCTACAGGTGATAATTACATGATTTGAATTCTCATTTCATGTCGTGTAAACATTTGTAACTATTTTTTCATTTTTCCCAAGGAAATCCCATCAAACCATTTAAAAAACATCAATTAAATATTACACTTGGTTTATTATACATTCATTACATGTCAACATGTGGTTAAATACAGTTATAGAGGGTGTAATCGTCTTTCGTGACATGTCAACACGTGGTAAAAACTAATTTTGTGACATGTCGACATGTGGTGAAAAAAAGTTATCGAGGGTGTAAATTTTAAAATTTGTGAATTAATTCAAGCCTAAAATTAAATTTATAAGTTCTACCCAAAATAATTCACATCGTGAATTGGTTCCATAACATGTATATGTTCTGCATCCAGAACTCACCACTTAATCCTGGTGAAACCCTAGAAAAGATGGGATCTTATACTAATATTTTTAGTCAAAAACTAAGTTGACCTTATTATATATTATATATTATTTTGATTCCAAATATTGAATCCATTTTTATAAATTATAATCACTGAAGTGGAATAAATTAATTTATATTTAATCTCATAGACGGGGTGACAAAGTGGGTTTTTAAAGTAAATATTTTTAACAGTTTGTTAAGTTTTTATATCTAAATTTAATATAAAATGGTTTATAATGACATAAATTGGTTTAAATGATATAAAATTTTTATAATTATACTTAAAACCCTATTAAAAACATTATTTAAATATATAAATAATTTGGATGAAAATGCAGTTTTTAACTAAAATTCAGTATTATTCATTATTCATCAAAATATTAAAGTTCTTAGAAAAATACCAAAAATTTACCCAAATTAAATTTTGATATTTTTATTTCATAAATGAAGTTTATTTTTTCAAATAAAAATTATATAAGTGTCAAAAAAATATATTTAAAATGGTTTCATCATTAAAAGGCGGTAAAATTTCCTTTTAGAAAAATACATCTTTTTATTCATAAAATTGGATTTATTCTTATCTTATAACTATAAACTATATTGGATGATTATCAAAAATATTTATTGAATATATAATATATAACATTAATCAAAAGTTATTTTTTTAATTTATTGAGATAAAATTGTGTTTTTATATAGAAAAAATAGTTTTCTTAGAAAAATAATTTATTTATTTTCAAATAGTTCTTTCATTCACTTATACTAATTGAAAACTAAAGGATTCATTTTATACACATGTGTAAATAATATTTTCTAAATTTAGTTAATGTTATTTGTAACTTCCATTCCAAAGTCTAGGTGGTAGCTATAATATTATTTTTTATAATAATATTAATAGTATATTGTAGTTTGGTAAAAATTCAGTCTTGCATGTAACGCAAGCTATCGAAGGGACTCGGTATTGTGTGTAATACAAGACAAACATAGTGTTTTGTGTGTTTCAAGATAATCTAAGTGTTGCATGTAGTGAAATATTAACTTGGTGTTGCATATAACTCAATCCAAACTTAGTGCATGTATATAAAAAACTATATTCAGTTTTGCGTGAAATGAAAAATATAAAAAATATTAAATTAATTCAAAAATATATATTTCACAAAATCTCAGGGTGTTACATAGACCCTTACGGAAGAGGCCACTCTGAAATAGGTCACTAGGAACTACCACGTATCATTTAGGTTCAAGATATATAAGAAGAGGCCTACGGGTAACGATCACATTCCCATCTCAAGGAAGAACTCAAGAAAAAGGTCTAAACTACCCTTACACGAGGGTTGAACTGAGAACACCACTTAAGGTTTCATTTTAATGCATTACACCAATTCTTGTTTATTTCTTTAAACGTTTCAAGGATTATATTTTTAAGAGTTTCAATCACCATTCATAAGGTAAAATTTCTTGGTACCTTATTTAACTAACGCCATAAGGAAACATAGGCAAGTTATATTAAACTTTCTTTTAAACATTGATATTTAACTAACATCCTGTCATAATTATAAAATTTATTACATATCTTTTATCCATTTCATTTAACCATAAGTATTCTAACAACCAAGATTATTTTAAGAAATTTTCAATTTCAATCTACGGAGGAAAACACCTTTTAGGTTGTAATTGGAATTTTAATTAACTAATGCCTAATGTAAGTACAAATCAAAAGCATATAGTAGGTACTTTATTGATTAAATAGGGGATTTTTCAAGTAATATTCCACCATATGTTTATATATAACACCATATAATAAATTTTGGACACTTTAAATAACTATCCCTATATAATATAAACATACCCCCATTGGGTCAAAAACTAAGGCATAATAGATAAAGCGACCTATGAGGGTAACATTTAACCATTCTAGGTTCATCTAAATTCAACCCCATTTTATTTATAACATTAATATTTTTAAAAACACCCTTAATGAGCTTATCTCATAATCACAAAGCACCATGACCATCCTACTTGGGTTGATTCAAGTTTATCTCATAAGCAACATTCCCCAACTGACCTACTTGGGTCGAGTTGTGCATTTAGGGATTTGGTCATATGGGCCACCATGCCCAATTCAAGGAGGTAAAATCCTTTATAAAGGCAACCATTTCCAATAAAATCAAGTTTTAACGACTTCAATATTTATACAATGGTCTCGTGATATATCAAGCTCATATATGATGGTTCGATTATATGGGTTACCATTTTCCAATTTATAAAGTGCCCATACACTTTATAGATTAAGAATTGGATCCCATTTAATCACAAAAAAATATGTTTCAGCCCATGAAACCAATGATACATGTCTCAAACAAGTCATTATTTGTTAGTTGATGTGTTACCATCAATCTATGTGGGAAAACACCATTTAGGTTGATGTAGGCACTTTAATAACCAATTATATATTTAAAAGTATAACTCAGCATACTATCACATGTAGTAAATACTATAAACCATGAAAAATAATTTCCTAATCATGGTAAATAGATAAACATGCTAAATAATCATGTAGCATGGCACAATAATCATAGAAACAATTTGTACAGGAAAACATGCTAATAAACTATGCTTCATGCTATATATGCATACTAAATAATCACACATGGAACATCTATCAATGAAACTACATGGCATAGAATATGAATCTCTATGTGCCTAGAAAAGTCTGGAAAAAATACTTTTGGGATTTCAATAGCTACTGGAGTAAGTTCACTATAAAAAACTTCTTACTCTGGTTCAACATCATACAAGGATATTATCCTACCCATCTTTAGAAGAGGAGGTTCGAATCAGGTAGACCTCGGGTTCCATTATCCCTTGAAAACATGAGACTCTCCAATGGGAGAAATAAAGGACACGCATCGATGATAATAATTGATCCAATATTTCTGCACAACCAACCAGTCCATCGTGACAATAACATCTAGATATTTTATTTCAAGAACTAAAAAGTCCCAGACAATATTGATCTTTGGTAAAGAAAAAGCACAAGAGGGGAATCGGATGCCCTGATCTCTCTTCATCCTAATAGGCATTGCAATCTTTATCACATAAGGAATTAGCTCCGTTGTAAGATTCAATGGTTTCATAATGTGTGTTAATATGAAAGAATGAGAGGTTTCAATATCAAATAAATCATTCACTAAATATGAAGCATTAGAAATAATACATATCACTATCTCAAGACTCACATCAGTTCCCACTAGATATTTTTCCATTGTGTTAAGTTTCTTCATTCATTTTTCCTATGGATGGAACCCCATTCTTCTTTAAGCATCTAATTGTGTCATATTTATTCTCGATACCGAAAATACCATGCCCCTACATGAGGTAGTAAAAGCATGGTAAAACCACTGAAAGTGGCATGAATGTCTTTATGGGTTATAAATATTTGGTGTCTTTGTGTGAGAATGCTTTGAGTTCCCAATAATTCCATACTAGAAACAAGTAAGTGGGACCTTACTAGAAATTGTAGTATATTTAGAGTAAATTTGATATCAAGGACCAACATTATTGTTCCTTACATGAGGCTCATTTCTCTTTATCTTTCCTTTAAAGGGGCCATTAAAGATACTAGTATAAGTAAGAGAAACTTAATTCAGCCTGGACTTACCATCCAAGTCAAATTCCGCCATCAGGTCCCTATCTAGAACACCATTATAAGAGGTAATCTTAAACATAAAGACCTAAGATGGAATATCTGATTGAAGACCCATTTGAAACCTTCGAGCCTTCTGCTTCCCATTTTACACCACCTTGGGTGAAAACTGAGCAAGTTCAGAAAAACAATTGGTGTACTGAGTCACTTTCCAATCACCTTGGTGAAGTTTGATGAACTCCATGGACATAGACAATACTATCAAATATGGATATAATTTCTTCATAAAAAGAGTATTGAAGTCTTTCCACACTAGGTTCTCATTTTTCTTCACCAAAACTATAACATCCCACCATCTCCTACTACGTCCCTCTAGATTGAAGATGACACACTTCACCTTGAGGTAATATGATATCTCCAAGAACTCAAAGATTCATTCAATATTTACCAACCAATACTCTACCTCATAAGGATTATTTGTTCCCTAGAAATATGATGGTTTTGATGAATAAACTCTTGGCCATGATCTTTTTTATTGTCCCTTTGAGGTTCCACCTCTCTGCCCTGAATAAGGATAGGTGTGGCTCCTTGGCCCAGATCTTGGGCCATGTGCACAAATACCTATATGAGATTTTGGTCAAATAGAGGGTTCACTTTTAGTGTCTCATAGACAACTTCCTCTTGAAGCCTGATCAAACATCTTCTTGGGGGAATAATACTATACAACATCAATATAAAATAAGAAAATATAAGTCAAGGGACACATGAACAACAATTTATTAGTCAAAACTCAACTCGAGAACAAAAATATCATATTAATGTTTAGGAAATGTCTAGAATAAAATCATTAAATTCCTTAAAGACACCTTTACCAACCACCCATGGTAACTTAAGGCTCGTTATGATGAGAGATGGTCAGGCACTCGCACATAACCTACCCCTTAAGTCTCATAAATCCTATCTTATATTTACAAAGACATCCCAAACTACATACTGACATCCAAGAAGAGACCAAACCATCCTTTGATGCCAATTTGACATGAACCAACCCATATAACCTACTAAATTGGTACCCGAACCAGTCCAGACATGACCTGAAGGGAATTCCTGATCCCCAAAGGCTAACTAATAAAACCTCAACATCAAAAATGATCAAGGGGAATGATTTCACCATAAGAATAACCAAAAAAATAAATGCAACGGATAAGAATCCATAAATAGTAGGTTTTCCAAAACGTTCATCAAGAGTAAATTATCATAAGACATGTAAGTACAATACCAAAATAGAACAAAAATATTAAATAATCTCATAAAACAATAATGATGTTGATACCAAGAACTCGTCATGATAGATGTACCACACACCAGCCTGTCGCCACCAACTCCAAGGTCTTACTTTCAAGAACACCCACCACCTCCTAGCAGTGATTTTACTTTTCCTGGACCTGGGAAAAGAAATTCCAGACACACCCAAAGGAAAAGGTAGAGTGCAAGCAACACACTACTACAAAACTAGGTTTATCTAATGCTAGGAATTTAATAGTGCTATCTAAAAACGCTATTAAAGACCCCCTTTGTTAGTGCTAAAAAGGAATTGTTAAAGGGGGTCTTTAACAGTGCTAAAAAATCATTGTTAAAGGGGGACCTTTATCAACACTTTTTTACAAGAACTGATAAATGGGTTCTTTTATCAGTGCTTGTAAAAAACCACTGATAAAGGGGGGGTTATCAATGCTTTTTTAAAAGTGCTGGTAAACCACCACCCCCCCCCCCCTCCCCCTTTATTAGTGCTTTTTTACAAGCACTGATAAAAGTATGATTCAAAAAAAATCTCATAAAAAATAATATATTAATATATAAATATATTTATATTGATATAAATATAATATATATTTTTTGAAATATGTTTTAGATAAGGTAAATATGCATTTACACTTAAAATATAAAATATTTAGTGAAAATGACTTATAAAATAATTAAAAATATTTTTAATTAATAATTTTCTTATTATTATCAAGTAATAGACATTTAATATCAATTTGAAGATAAAAAAATCAAAAAAATAATAAAATATCAGAAATAAGTTGAAAACATAACTCAAACTTCAAACGGCCATAACTTTTGATCCGGGTGTCCGTTTGGGATCTACCACATATAAAATCAAGGGTTGTGAAAAGCTCTGCGCCATTATGACTAAGGAGACCCTAATCAATGTTTTTTCAAGGCAAAAAAGACCCAAAAGTCCTCCAAAACTAATTTTTTAGTCAGGGTACCCCAATTTTTTAACTTTTTATGGATTTTAAGCCTCGTTTATGGGGTAATTTTTTCCATTTTTCAATGGGGAATGAATTTATTCCCAAGGATTACATTCATATTAATATTATGTATTTTAAGTTTTATCATTTTACAAAACCTAATTTTATTTATAATCAAATATATAACAATATATATATATATTTTATATATTCACACATAAAAGTTTAATTTTATAAATAAATAATTAAACATATTTACATATAAAATATATTTATTAATATATAAACATATATATAAATATATGGATAAAACATTATGATTAAATATATATAAATATATAGATATATCATAAAATGTAAAACAATACAGTATAGTGGAGTGATAAAGGCGTTGGTGAATATGCTGGAGGTCTAGTGTTTGAAACGTGATGGAGGTTGGGGTGTGCATGGGAGGTTGGGATTATCTAAAGAAATGATAAATGGGTAGGGGAAGTTCTGAGAAATGGGTGGGGATGGGAAGCACTGATAATGTGGGGTGGGTGGGGCGTGGGGAAAAATTATATACCCTTTATCAGTGGTGCCTTTATCAGCAGATCCTTTATTAGTGATTTTTTAGTACTATAAAAGGCCCCCTTTAATAGTGATAAAAAATAACTAATAAATGGGTCCTTTAATAGCACTAAAATCATTGTTAAAGGTCCCTTTTAACAGCACTTTTTTAGCACTGTTAAAGGGGGCCTTTAATAGCGTTTTTTTAACACTGATAAAAGTTTCAAGATTTTAACCATGATTCAATTATCAGTACTTTTTAAGTGCTGATAAAGGCCTTTTCTAGCATTGTTAAAGGCCAATTTTGTAGTAGTGACACTAGCCCAGTGGAATTCCACCAAGACATTTCATAATTATTCCATATAAAATAAACCAAATATTCTCAATATTAAATAAAACATGGAATGGTAATATTATTCAAATTTCATAGTAAAACATTCTATTAAAATCATTTCACGGGAACATATAAATAGGTATAAATGAACATTTCCATTAAAACGATCATGAATAAACATTTCTATCAAAACATGCATGAATAAGCATTTCATAAACATTGGCATGTAAAATTCATTGTCAATCATAGCAACATGGTTATAAGTCCTAGAGGTAGTTAGTTAAAGGCTCAAGGATCCTTTCACATCTCAGTGAAATATAGCTCCAAGTGTGCACACTTCCCTAGATCTCAAGCCTGGGGAATAGAAGTCCACCCCAATGAATGAACTCCCTGCCCTTATCAAAGCTTAGTAGTTTTTCATCATCAATTCATGGATAGTTAGAGCTAATACATGCCTAGTGTGACTGTCCTATACTAACCAGTCACCCATGTGATTCAAGTAAATTAATCAAATTGAAGATAATTCATCTAAAATTAGTTTCATCAATAATCATTCAAGTAGGCCCAAATCAAGTTTCAAACATGCCAATTCATTTCAAAAACCAACATCAAATGGTTTTCATAAAAAACCATGCCTTTCAAAACAGATCATTTCATCCAAAGTTCAAAAAAAAATCCATGCCTTCATTTCTCAAGAATCATTATCAAAATCATTCTTCAAATCATTTGTTTTAAATCGAATTCCTATTCCATAAATCAACACTTTATTTCAAAATCCATTGTCAAAGAGATTGCATCACACACACCGAGCCATTTCAAAATGTTTATCAAAAATATCAATTCTTTCTTTGGAAACAATTTATAAATCCATTTCAAATAAAAAAAGAAACAACGATTTCAAGTGATAAGGACTATTTTACAAAACTACCAACCTCATAAACAAAGAATATCACGTTGCCTCCAATAATTCCCAAAGAAATGGGTCACCCTAGGTTGATACTTAACAAATGATGAATGAAAACCCCTCCCTAGAATCTAATAAATCTGAAATTAGATCCAAATTGATGAGATCAATTGATTTAATAAATGTAAAATAAGTTGAAAGGTGCATTAAAACACCTCAATAACGTTGCACTCGGCTGGAGTAACTGCCCACATAAGTTCAGGCATCGTTCAGGAATTTCAAAATTCTAAAACCACCCTCACCATGCCCTGGTGTTTCTTTCCACGGTGCGGTGGATTCTCCAAGGAGACTGACCATGGGGACCAGCCATGGCTTGGTATAAAAATCTAGGCAATTTTGGTCCACCGCACCCTCCACTAGGGTGTGGTGGTGGCCATGCTAGTCGTTGCATACATGGGGACTCCCCACGCTCCACAATAAAGACCATGCCCATCATTGTCCATGGTGGATCTGGCTATTTCACACATGAGGCTCAAAGGCACAAAATAGTTGTTATACTACCCGTTTTACACCCAAAAACAAAAAACCAGTTTTTTAAGACATCGTGCACCTTTAACACTTCAGAAACTATAATTAACCAACTTAAGGCTCAATAGAAATCATACCTGTGACCCAGAGGGAATCACACACTCCCCTCTTATCTCCATTACTCAATTCTCAAGAGATGATATGTCACAAACCAAGATGGAGAGCCATATAACCCGACACCTGACCTATCCCATGGCATGGCCCGAAGGGTGTTCCTGATCCCCATAGGCTGGAAACTAGTTTTTGGGTCAATAATATACTTTGGGAATGATTTAACCCATTATATATATATATATATATAACTAACAAAAATCAATAGCACAACAATAAATGACCAAATCCAAACAAGGCACCATAATTTTTCATAATCGAAGTTTTACAAATTTAAACAAAAACCAAAGTAAAATAATGGAAAGTAAACCATAACAAAAACCCAAGAACCTATGTTTAATAAGAGGGGTATCACCCTCAAGCCTCCACCACCAACGACACCTACATGATATGGAACACTAGTAAACTGAACCACCAACATGACACACCTTGCCTTTACTTGAGTCATAAAAACAAAGTATATATACAGCCAAAGGTGTGTGTAGGGTGTGATCCAAATCCCAATAGGATTCCACCTGAAAGAAAAGACTTCATTCTGCAACATTAAAAGAAAAATTAACATGCACATTTATACAAAATCATTCAAACTAATTTTAAGAAAATAATTTTTAGGAAAATCCATTCTCAATGACCCATTTTTAGAAATATGCTTTTAAAGGTAACATTTCAAAAAATAATATTTTAATAAAATAAATTTACTTTAAAATTAAATACACCCAAGGACCACCATATGCCTACATATGCCACAACATCACATAAGTCTTGTGTCATAAGAGAGAACCATGGGTAAATCCCTAGGGGTAATCTTGCTCGAGTGAGACACTATAACCTCATACCTTGGTGAAACATAGTATAGTAACCACAATCATTAGCATACTCATTCATGAGCCACTATATAGAAGAAAAAACCAAAATTATAGTGGTGATCAATCATCATCATAGTTTAGTTAGTGTTGTAATCATCATTCTAACTAAGTGAAAATGAGACAAGATTCTTTTGTATCACTAGAGCACTAGTTCTAGTCTGCCCACCTAGATACTCAGAATTCCCTTTGTGCTCAATTTTATTTTCAAAACTCACACATACTACCACTATAACACCCCTACTCCAGAAGCCCAGAGTTTTTGCATTATTACGTATCATTTGAATGATCACAAAAGATCAAATATTGAAATACTGATTAGTTTAGTAGCCTTGGAAGTACTAGATACATTCATAAGGTTTACATTACATCACAAAATGGAAAAATACAACAACATTGTTTACATAGACAACACTGAGATCCCATAGACTATCCCTATAGGTCAGTCATAATATACTTCTTCGCATCCTGGGAAAAATAAAACATAGAAAGGGGTGAGCTCGGATACTCAGTAAGGATAATAATATAGTCGAAACTTTCATAAATAAACATAAACAATTAATGAAATGTATAAAACTAAAACAAAAGCCTTTTAAACTTGAACTTCAGCATAATATGGGAAATATAAAAATAAAATAATGTCATTTACTTATTCACATAGATATTCTACTAGTCGAATAATCACATGCAATATCAATAGCCACTTTCATAATGATGGAATGCATAATTCCAGACTTTCATAACCACATAGTCAAGGCCTTATGCCAAGACTACAAATAAGATTTTGTCAAGACCTTGTACCAAGACACTAGTTTGTCTCATGAGACCTAACGATGCATTGAGGAGCTATAACGGGCTCCAACCTTTACTTACTAAGTCTAATTCATTCCTCATAAGAAAATGTTTAAACATAACATAAACATTCGTATTAAAACTAGCATATGAAATGTAAATAATTTATCCATAAACCATGAATGGTATAAAAATAACACATTCACAGTCAAAAATATCACAAAAACTTCAATAGAATATGGAAGATTTATATCATAATAAATCAACTTCAAACAAGTTAAAATCCATCAAAGGATGTGACATAGATGAAAATGATTTTTAAAACTCTTTGAGAGAAATATCTATTTTTCATGAAAACATTTAAAAGTCACACAATTTAAAAAGGAAGACATTTAAAGACATTTTTGAATCAAAGTTTCCCATACCACTTTGAAAATTTTCAAAGGAATTAACATTTTAAAAACATTCATGTCCATATAAATAAATCCTTAAAAACCATTTTGAAAACATGGACATTAATGAGAACGATTTAGAAGAATAAATATTTAAAAAATTTAAAATGATGTTTTAGTAAAAAATCATTTAAAAATAATCCATTTTAAAACTCATTTATGAAACATGTACATGGCAAATAAATATGTCCCAATAGATTCTTATGTAAAAACAACCTCGGATAATAAAGAGATTGTGAAATTAACCCTTACCTTGCACTTTCTTTTGGTCGAGGGTAGGTTAACCTCCTCTATAATGGTAAAATAATTGTTATTAAATTATAAAATAATCATATACATTAATATGATATCATATATGATCTTTTAACATTGCTTTGTTAATAATATCTTAGTATATTATCGTCGTTTCGGGTGTTAACTGATTCGTTTTCCTTTATATGATTTGTTACATAAGTAAAGTTTGTTATAGATAGGATGTATCTTATTCATATTCAGAATTATATTAAGTCTTTAAACGTTATTTTTAATTATCTAATGAAAATTAGTCTTGAATGGATTACGATGGGGAATGAATCTCATCGTGTTCATGGAGACGGTAATCCGTACGTACGCACGAGCGACAATATCATTATTTTGATATTAAAATAATATATAATTGGATGGTATATCATATATAAAGAATCATTATAATGTTATATTTATTATTTAAATCAATTACACATCATTATTATACCCATCCAAATAATAATGTATTGAATAACAATTACACCACGACGTGGAGACGGTAAGCCGTACGTACGCACGTATGGTGACATGTCATTCAAAGGATGGATAGAATAATTAATATGGTTGTGAAATATTTATAATAAAATAAAATTATATAGAAGATACTGGATTTATTATTTTATAATGTAAATAACAAAGAAATAGGAAGTGGAAGAAGAAAAGAACTTGAAAGAGGTGATGAAATATTTACCTCTTCTTTGGGTTCTTCCTTTTGATTTGATCAAAAGGACTTCTTAGGTTGGATTTATGACTAAAGGAAGGCCTCTAGGATGAATTTAGTATAGTTTATATGGTATTTGGGTAGATTTTGGTCTATCCAAATGGATTTTATGGTGAAAATTAGAGAAAAGGGGGAGTTATCTTTTATAAGAGGGGTGAGGGGAACCTTAGGAAAATCTAGAAATATTATTTTATAATAAAATAATTTTCGGTTTCTAATGGCTCAAAAATAAATTATTTAAAGTATAAGGTTGGTATGGGTCTAAAACCACTCAACCAATAGGTTTTAGACAGGTTTGGGTCATTATATTAACTTTATCTTTTAGATTTAACTCTTAGTTTAATAGTTTGACATTTACCATGTCTCTTTGTATTTTTATATTATATGGTTAATAAACTATCTATATACTTCCAAGAGAACCCCAAGTGGTTAATTAATGATACACCTATCATTATATAAGTCTTTTGGCCAAACTTTATATTTTTAGGAATAGAATATCAATTAATAATATAATATTTTTTTTTAACTCTTTTATGTCAATTTTGATACTATTTGGTATTTTGTTTTTGCTAAATTTATAATAGCATTATTACTTCAAAAAAATTAATCAAACCAACCCCAATATGTCATATTAACCTATAAATTAGTTTAATTCATAAAAAGTCCCAAATTACATTTATTTGGATATTTATAATATCAATTATTTTAATCTTTCATTAATACGGTAATTACTGCATCATCATTGTGTAATAAATAAATTTAATTATTTAATGTCTAAAAAATATAAATCAAATAAAATTATGTATTAAATCTTTTATCTTTATAATGAATATTTATAGTTGAATTTATCTTATGTGTAACCCTGTATTAAAAATGGTTTAGTTATTAAACTTTGAATTTAACACTTTTAACTCTTCTTTGAATTAAATAATAATAAATGTACTAATCTAATCCAAGTGGACCTAAAGGATCATATTTTATTCCTAAGGTTTTTTTTGTCTAATTACACTTATCCAATATAATTAGGACATGTGTTAGGGTAATAATAATTTCATTTTTATCCTTAATTACCCTATTTACTTTTAACAGTGGTAAATAAAAGTAAAAAGTTACTATTCACCAAAAATTATTTTCATCTTATTAAACCACATTTTACTTAATGATGTAAACTGTGTCTCTATGATTTTTGAAATTCAACTCACAGAAGCGGTAAAATTAAGTTTTATGTAAATTTGTAAATGCTCCTAGGAGGTGGGTAAAGGCGGTAAAAAGTTCAATAAAATTTTTATATATCTAAAATTATTATAAACTGACTCCAATGAATTACATTGAACTTATATAGGTATTATGTATCTATTTTGACCTAAAATAAATTTAAATAAAATAAATAATTATTTAAATAAAAATTTGGTTTTAAACTATAACTCAGTGTTTTTCACTATTAATCAAAAATTGAAAGTTTTCAGAAAAATACCAAAAATTCACCCTAGGATAATTTCGATATTCTAAATCCAAAAATGAAGTCCATTTTGAAAGCTAAAATTTATAAAATTTCAAAAAATGGGTATTACTATTCATAACGGCTAGTTTGATTGGTTGCGGTGTGTTAGAATCTCAAAGTTGCATACAATGAAAAGTATTGCATTATTCATCCAACAATTTCCTTTTTAGATCAGGTATATCGGGAACACAAAGTCTCTTCCCAAATTTCAAAATTCCATCTTCATATACAAAGTCACTCAATATCCCATCATTCACAACTTTAATCTTCTTTTGAAACTCCTCATCATCAACCTGTGAACTTTTTATCCTTTCTAGTAAATATGGTTTGGAAACCATTTGAAAAAGCATTAATGTTTCTCCTTCCATGGTTATTCTCATATCCATATTTACTAGATCCAAGAAAATAGGATCCCTTTCAACTCTCATCTTGTTCGAAACTCCATGATCTTTTCTGCTCAAAGCATCTACCACCTTATTTGCCTTCCCCGGGTGGTAGTGTATAGTGAAATCATAATCCTTGGTTAGTTAAATCCATCATCTTTGCCTCATGTTGATTTATTTCTGTGAGAAAATATACTTCAAACTCTTATGATCAGTATAAATCTCATATTTTTCACCATAGAGATAGTGTCTCTATATCTTCAAAGAAAAGATTACAGTTCCTAACTCAAGATCATGAGTAGGATAGTTTTTCTCGTGAATGTTTAACTGTCATGATGCATAGGCAATAACCCTATCATTCTACATAAGGACACAACCAAGTCCTTTCTTTGAATCATCACTATAAATAACAAACCCATCATTACTCAATGGTAGATTCAATATAGGAGAATTGACTAATCTTCTCTTCAGTTCTTCAAAAAATTCTTCACACTCTTTTTTCCAAACAAATTTAACCCCTTTATGTGTGAGCTTTGTTAATGGGTTATCCAGCCGAGAAAAATTTTGGATGAAATGTCGATAATAACCTGCTAAACCAATAAAACTGTGTACCTCAGTTATACTCGTCGGTGCTGGCCATTCTTGGATTGCCTTGGTCTTAGAAGGATCAATAGAGATTTCATCCTTAGAGACAATATAGCCAAGAAAAGAAATCTCCTGAAGCCAGAACTCACACTTTCTAAACTTCCCATATAATTCATGTCTTCTAAGAGTCTGCAGGATAATGTGCAAGTGATTTTCATGATCTTTGTATCTTTTGGAGTATACAAAGATATCATCAATAAATACCACTACAAAGTCATCAATATATTCCTTGAAAATTCTATTAATTATATCCATGAATACAGAGGGTGTATTAGTCAATCCAAAAGGCATTACTGTAAACTCATAATGCTCGTACCTGGTTCGAAATGTTGTCTTTGGAATGTCTTCCTTCTTCATACACAACTGATGATATCCAGATCGAAGTTCAATCTTTGAAAATTATTGAGCTCCATGAATTTGGTCAAATAAATCATCAATGCGAGGTAGGGGATACTTGTTCTTTATTGGTATAGCATTGATCTCTCTATATTCAATGCACAACCTCATAGATCCATCTTTCTTATTAAAAAAAGGATATGGGCTCCCCATGGAGAAACACTAGGGAAAATAAATCCCTTATTACTCAATTCCTCTAGTTGTTTCTTTAGCTCCACTAATTCCACAGTGGAAATTCTATAAGGGGTATTCAATATAGGCCTTAAACCAGGAATTAAATTAATGGAAAACTCAATTTCTCATTCTGGATGATGTCTAGGTAAATCTTCTAGAAACACATCAACATATTCTTTCACAATAGGTACATCTATTCCTTTCCTCATCCATATTTATTTTCTTCTCTTCCTCCCCAATAATTGAATTTAGTTAAGCTACTGGGGTTGGATCTAGATAAGAATCAGGTGGTGATGATTCTTCCCTAAGGTGTTCTTTATCATCGTCATCAAAAATCGTAACTTCCTTCTTATTACAATAAATTTTTTCATCGTGGTCAGAAAGACAATTAATATCGAGGATTATATCAAATTAAATCATGGGTATGATGATGAGATCATCAGATAAAGAACATTTATATGCTCTAATGGGGACTGATTCACAAAACTTTGTTGCAATGATACTTCCCTTAGGAGTTTTTACTGACAACTCCCTTGTTAAATAAAATTGGAAATATCTAATTTTTTTAGAAAATTGGGAATATATGAAACAATGCGATGATCCAGAATCAAATAAATCATTTTCTAAACTTGAGGAAACCATTAAATTATCTACCACCACATATTTCAGAGCTTCAACCTCAGGAGTAGTGATAGTATAAGCTTGGCCTTGATCCCTTTACCTTTTCTGAGGTAAGTTCCCCTGATGCTTAGGACATTCATTCGCATAATGCCCCCTTTCTTTACAATTTTAGCATTCAACATCGATGGCCTCTTTCTTCCCCTTGAAATCACGATCTTGGTGGCCTTTTTCACCACACTTGTAACAGACTCACATTCCCTTCAGGCAAGTACCGGGGTATTTATTCCCACATTTACTTCAAGATGGATATTCAACTTTTACCTTCTTCCCCTTATTTCCATTTCCAGAGTGTTTAGCAGATCTCTTCTTCTCTTTCTTTGCTTTAAAGTCGTAAGACTTAGAGAATTATTTTTCTATCTTGATAGCACATGAGACAATATATTCGTATGACGAGAAGGATTGTGAGACCAATTCTTGATAGAGAAATGGTTTAAACCCGTCAAATAAATGATCAATATTACTTGTTGGGTTATGTATATAATCTTCATCATGCCTCTCTAACCTTGTAAAGTTATCCTCATACTTTGCAAAATTCTCATCCTCCTTTTGCCTCAGACTCAGAAATTGTCCTTCCATATCTGATCGATGGTCATGAGGAAAGTATTTTTCTAAGAAAACTTCTTTAAACTCCCACCATTACATATTTGATACTTCATCATCTTCCTTTTTATTTTGAATCAATGACCACTATTGATCAGCATCTCCAGTGAGGAGGTAAACTGCCATGATAACTTTTTCCCTTTCACTACTCCCCAAGGCATGAAATATTTTCTCTAAGGAATTTATCCATTGCTCATCTACTAATGGATTTTTAATCCCATTGAATTTTGGTGGTTTTTTTCTCATGAAGCGATATAACATTGATCCTCCATGTTGTGGATCAGGGTGCTCCATACAGGTAAGGTTATTATTCATAACCTAAGTGAGTTGTCCCAGTATAGTGATTAGTTGATCTTCACCAGTTGCATCACCAACTCCACTATAATTATCTTGAGTAGGAGGAAAATCCCTACATAGATTGCGTTCATTGATACGGTTTCCATTCATTCCACTAGGCGTCATTTCTAAATAATGGCATAAACTGGATTAGTTTATGAATCGAAATACATAAATGAAAACTTGTAAAGCACTTAACATAAATTGAACAGTTTATGGATACAATCTATAATCATAAAAAATGTTTTATTTTAGGAATTATATACTCATAAAACCTTCATAATGGTTTGTAAAGAAAATGAGAATTATCCTAAGCATATCCCCTGGGAGTGTCGTAACCAAGAGTGTAGCAAGGTCCATTGTTGTGCACCAGTTCCCATTCAAGTCTAGCTCAAAGCAGTGTTTTCAGGTTTTACCCCTAGGTACATCTATGCTAGAGCCTTCTCTGCCTGCTCGTATCCAGACGGGGATATATTGCTTGTAAAACTCACAAAATCTCTACAATACCAAAATTTTAGGAAATTCTTCTATATTAATCCTCAAAGTCTATCTTAGGGCTATGTTCTCAAATAAGAGTTTACCTAAATCTAGTTTCCAAGGTTTGTAATAAACTTCCTTTGATACCAACTATAACGCTCTAAACCCAGAAGCCCAGAGCCGGTTCATTATTACGTATCATTGGCATGATCACAAAATATCAAATCTCAAAATACCGATTAGTTTAGTATCCTTGGAAGTACTAGATACATTCATAAGGTTTACATTACATCATAAAATGAAAAACTACAACAATATTGTTTCCATAGAAAACACTGAGATCCCATAGACTATCCCTGCAAGTCAGTCATAATATACTTCTTCGCATCCTGGGAAAAATAAAACATAGAAAGGGGTGAGCTCAGATGCTCAGTAAGGATAACAATATATCATAAACTTTCATAAATAAGTATAAACATTTAAGGCAATGTATAAGACTAAAATAAAAGCCTTTTAAACTTGAACTTAATCATAATATGGCAAAGATAAAAAATAAATAATTCCATTTACTTATTCACATAGATATTCTACTAGTCGAATAATCACATGCAATATCAATAGCCACTTTCATAATGATGGAATGCATAATGACAGACTTTCATAACCACATAGTAAAGGCCTTGTGCCAAGACTACAAATAAGATTTTGTCAAGGCCTTGTGCCAAGACACTAGTTTGTCTCATGAGACCTACCGATGCATCGAGGAGCTATAGCGGGCTCCACTCGTCACTTACTAAGTCCAATGCATTCCTCATATGAAAAGGTTTAAACATAATATAAACATTCGTATTAAAACTAGCATACAAAATGTCAATACTTTATCTATAAACCATGAATGGTATAAAAATAACACATCCATATTCAAACATATCACAAAACCTTCAATACAATATGGAAGATTTCTATCATAATAAATCAACTTCAAACAAGTTAAAATCCATCAAAGGATGTTGACATAGATGAAAATGATTTGTAAAACTCTTTGAGATAAATATCTCTTTTTCATGAAAACATTAAAAAGTCACACAATTTAAAAAGGAAGAAATTTAAAGACATTTTTGAATCAAAGTTTCCCATACCAATTTGAAACTTTTAAAATGAATTAACATTTTAAAAACATTCATGTCCATATAAATAAATCCTTAAAAACCATTTTGAAAACATGGACATTAATGAGAACGATTTAGAAAAATAAATATTTAAAAAATTTAAAATGATGTTTTAGTAAAAATTCCCTTAAAAATAATCCATTTGAAAACTCTTTTATGAAATATGGACATGGATAATAAATATGTCCCAGTAGATACTTACGTAAAAACAACCTCAGATAATAAAGAGATTGTGAAATTAACCTTTACCTTGCACTTTTATTTGGTAAAGGGTAGGTTAAACTTCTATATAATGGTGAAATAATTTTTATTAAATTATAAAATAATCATATACATTAATATTATATCATATATTATCTTTTAACATTGCTTTGTTAATAATATCTTAGTATTATCGTTGTTTTAGGTGTTAACTGATTCATTTTCCTTTATATGCTTTGTTACGTAAGTAATGTTTATTATGGATAGGATGTATATTATTCATATTCATAATGATATTAAGTCTTTAAAAATTATTTTTAATCATCTAATTAAAATTATTATTGAATGGATTATGATGGGGAATGAATCCCATCGCGTTCGTGGAGACAGTAATCCGTACGTACGCACGATCGACAATATCATTATTTTGATATTAAAATAATATATAATTGGATGGTATATCATATATACAGAATCATTATCATGTTATATTTATTATTTACATCAATTACGCATCATTATTATAATCATCCAAATAATAATGTATTGAATAACAATTACACCACGACGTGGAGACGGTAATCCGTACAAACACGCGTATGGTGAAATGTCATTCAAATGATGGATATAATAATGAATATGGTTGTGCCATATTTATAATAACATCACAATATATATAAGACACTTGAGTTATTATTTTATAATGGAAACAACAAATAAATAGGAAGTGGAATAAGAAAAGAACTTGAAAGAGGTGATGAAATATTTACCTCTTCTTCGGGTTCTTCCTTTTGATTTGATCAAAAGGGATCCTTAGGTTGGATTTCTGACTAAAGGAAGGCCTCTGGGATGAATGTAGAATAGTTGATAGGGTATTTTGGTATATTTTGGCCGATCCAAATGGATTTGAAGGCGTGAATTAGAGAAAAGGGGGAGTTCCCTTTTATAAGAGGGGTGAGGGGCATCTTAGGAAAAGCTAGAAATATTATTTTATAATAAAATCATTTTCGGTTTCTATTGGATCCAAAATGAATTATTTAAAGTATAAGGTAGGGATGGGTCTAAAACCACTCAACCAATAGGTTTTAGACAGTTTTGGGTCATTATATTAACTTTATCTTTTAGATTTAACTCTTAGTTAAATAGTTTGACATTTACCATGTCTCTTTGTATTTTTATATTATATGGTTAATAAACATACTATATACTTCCAAGAGAACACCAATTGGTTCATTAATGATACACCTATCATTATATAATTCTTTTGGCCGAACCTTATATTTTTAGGAATAGAATTTCAATTAATAATATAATATTTGTTTTAAAAACTCTTTTATGTCAATTTTGACACTATTTGATATTTTGTTTTTGCTAAATTTATAACAGAATTATTACTTTGAAAAAAATTCATCTAACCAACCCCAATATGTCATATTAACCTATAAAATTAG
Organism: Viscum album; assembly: GCA_963277665.1. Lineage (NCBI taxonomy): Eukaryota > Viridiplantae > Streptophyta > Magnoliopsida > Santalales > Viscaceae > Viscum > Viscum album. The sequence goes on from OY728164.1 coordinate 199,288,348, forward strand.
TTTAATTCATAAAAAGTCTCAAAATAAATTTATTTGGATATTTATAATATCAATTATTTTAATCTTTCATTAATACGGTAATTACTGCTCATCATTGTGTCATAAATAAATTTAATTATTTAATGTCTAAAAAATATAAATAAAATACCATTATGTATGAAATCTTTTTATCTTTATAATGAATATTTATAGTAGAATTTATCTTATTTGTAACCCTATATTAAAAATGGTTTAGTTATTAAACTTTGAATTTAACACTTTTTAACTCTTCTTTGAATTAAATAATAATAAATGACCTAATCTAATCCAAGTGGACCTAAAGGATCATATTTTATTCCTAAGGTTGTTTTTGGTCGAATTAAACTTATCCAATAGAATTAGGACATGTGTTAGGGTAATAATAATGTCATTTTTACCCTTAATTACCCTATTTACTTTTAACCGTGGTAAATAAAAGTAAAAAGTTACTATTCACCAAAAAAATATTTTCATCTTATTGAACCACATTTTACTTACTGATATCAACCGTGTCTCTCATATTTTTGAAATTCAACTCACAAAAGTGGTAAAATTAAGTTTTATGTAAATTTTCAAATGCTCCTAGGAGGTGGGTAAAAGACGGTAAAAAGTTCAATAAAATTTTTATATATCTGAAATTATTATAAACTGATTCCAATGAATTACATTGGACGTATATAGGTATTATGTATCTATTTTGATCTAAAATAAATTTAAATAAAATAAATAATTATTTAAATAAAAAATCGGTTTTAAACTATAACTGAGTGTTTTTCACTATTCATCAAAAATTGAAAGTTTTCAGAAAAATACCAAAAATTCACACTAGTCTAATTTTGATATTCCAAATCCAAAAATTAAGTCAATTTTGGAAGATAAAATTTATAAAATTTCAAAAAGTGTGTATTACTATTCATAACGGGTAGTTTGATTGGTTGCGGTGTGTTAGAATCTCAAAGTTGTGTACAATGCAAACTATTGCATTATTTAAAGGGAAGCGTACCGTGGAAGCTTGGGGTGTTACAACCACTTTCACATACACATGCCAAGCATTATAAATACACCTAGAAATCACTATTTTCCATAAACCAATCTTCTTTTTCATTTTACACACACCAAACCATTTCCAAATACATTTTTACACCATATGAATAGTTCGTAAAACCCCTTTGAAAGTATCACAAAAAATTATTATAATCAATTTAAACATTTTCATGGTCCAAGTCTTGTTAAAATCCACACACAGACCAATTTCACATTAAAACATTCTTCCCTTCATTTATACAACTCATAATTCACATAAAAAGTGCACTACAAGGAAGCCAACATGCAACAAAACTCATTTCATTTAGAAAATTAATTTTCACCTTAAAATCCCTTTGAAATCCCATTTTTTACCTTCCATAAAAGGCATAAAATTACTTTTAAGAAACATTACAATGGAACATACACAAAACATAATCTTTTTCCATTATAAAATTCATTTTTATCATATATGCATGTCAAGACACTCCCAAAATGTATTTCTCACCATACAATTGAACCATAGAATATATTTAAATATACAAACAAGAATATTAAAATCATCTAGAAATGTTAGGGCATGGAACCACCTACCTCAAGTGTAGAAATTTCCAAAAAATGATGTGAAACCACAACTGCACCACCACAAGACCCTATAAAGTAAATATTAAACACAAATCATCAAGATATCGCTCAACAACACAATATCGAACCCTCCTAAGATCAAACACCCCACTGGAAATTGATAACCCAAGGAAGAGGGAAGAAAACCCTAGAAAAAGGGAAGAAACCAAGAGAGAAATCACTTACTTGATATTTCTTTAACAAATCCACCAAAAGTCGGGAGTCCAAGGGAGATAAGAAGAGGAGAGGGAGGCACCTAGGGCTGAGGAGGTTGAATAGGTCAATTAAGGAGAGATTTGGTGATAAATATAGAGAGAACACAAAGGGAATTTAAAAAAAATTAATTACATGGGCATCGCACATGGTTAGCCCGCACGGTTTGTCAAACCATGCAGTGATCGTGCGCCCCTCTCTATCTAAGAGGAACATGTCGCACGGTTAGCCTGCATAAACTAACTAGTTGTGTGCAAGTCGTGCAGTAGCTTCTGTCTGAAAACTCCAACCTACCGCATGCTTACCTGGGCTAGGGTGCATAGTTTCCACTAATTGTGCGTCGATCGTGCGCCACTAACTGTTTGGACCAAACTTCCCATTTTTCTACAAAAACGCAAAGAAAACCCAAGTGAAAAAGATAAAACAAATATAAATAACATAATTACTTCAAAAATTCATACCTTTCACACTCGGTTCCTAATAGAAAAGTCGAGTCCCAAAAATGAATCGGATCCAAGAGTGAAAATAAAAACCCAGGTGTGACAATTCTCCCCACCATAACACTTTTATCCCCCAGAAAGCCACAACAAGGCTAGATCTGAAAGAAAAAACCAGTACTCCTCCATAACTCAAGGAGTTTCCCAATGAATTTCAAACGAGAAGAAAATAATAACACCTTAAACAGGAAAAAAAGTTCATAATTCTAAACTCAGGAGGCCAAAATGGACTCCCTACCATACGACTTCTACCCCTAAAAAATCTAAAACACATCCAGTTTGTAGATAAAAAGAAAAATAATACTCACCAATACATAATCTAACCTTTTAATCCAAGAACACTTCAAACATTATCAAACAAAAATCAAATTGTTTACCCAAAACAAACAAACGAACTCAAACCACTTCTCAATGAATGCTTCTGCAACCTTGTTTCCACAAAACCGTTGGGCGCACTCCAACCCCAATTTTTAATCATGGGAGGAACTCGAAATTAAATAGATCCAAATGAGACTACCTACTTACAAGACAACACCAAAAACTACACTAGATTATTAACACGGGGAGGCCCGAACAGGCTCCCCACCATAAAAACAAACTAGCACTGATTTACTCCAGAAGAAATTTCAACGAGATTCGTGGTGGGTCTTCCCACCATTTAGGAATTGATAATCTTGAACCGACATGGGAAACCTGACATGGGCTAACCTGTAACTCTCCACATAGGCTAACAAAATGAATATTCACATCTAAAGTGGAACAACCTCCAGAATTTCAATAATGTGATACCACCCCACCTACTCACAGTCAAAGAGTATCTTTCAACCCACATGGCCATAATGAGGTAATGAGGCCTCTATGTCCATTTACACAAAATGGGACCATTCAAGATGAAATAGATACCCTAGAAGTTTAAACTGTCACTATTTCTCACACTGAAGACAAAATCTAAACTAAGGTCTCTCACATATCGGGGAGTCCTAACTACACGCCAACTTCACTTTGGGGGCTATGGTTGGAGCCCTGATGTTTGAAGAATCTTTTACCTTGCAGTCAGGAGTTGAAGATCTCCGGTCAGAACACTTTATTTAGTTTCATGTGCGACCACACAACACTATAGGTAGAACCAAAGGAGAACAACACCCCACAAGACTCAATTTTCTCCGACATGGAACTCTCATGAAGATCGGGACTTAGAAAGTTCTCTTGCATCATTCCCTTTCACATAAAATGAGAAAAAATGGAAATAAGGACACATGGAATACACCTCCATTTATAATGGAGAAATTCAGAATTCCAAGGAGAAAACATGATTTCGTTAAAGTAGAGGTTCTCTAAAGAGTCACAATCTGAATTTCACATCTCAAGACAAAAATGAAACACCACATAACCCCACTGAACATGACCATTACCAACAAAGAAGCATTATAAAGAAAGGTACTTTAAACCAAGCCCCAAACAGAACCCTATTTCAGCAAACATACATAATGACTTATTATAAAAATACTTTCCACACTGATGAAACAGCTTGATCCCATGCTTAAGGAAGCCAAAAAAAGATCTAGGGGCCTTTTAACACCGTGTCTAGCACCAACAGTATGAGTCCACTTTCCACTCTCCCCGCTGGAATTTTCCTTCATCGTTTCCAACTAGGACTTTCAAATATGGAGATGAAAAAATTCATCTTTAATGACTCAAATAACTCAAGGAAACTAAGGCTTCCTTCTATTTTTCCACATCCAATTTTCTTCTTCGAGAGGATCTGATTAACCGAGAAAGAGAGGTGGATACCATTTTGAAACTCAAGAAGAGAGACCATTCTTTGATCAACTAGAGGGTTTATTGATGGTGAACCACATATGCACTACCACAAAACTGAGTTTTTGTAGCACCACCCTTTAACAGTTCTAAAAAACCCCGATAAAGGCACCCCATTTATCAGTGCTTTTTTATCACTGTTAAAGGGGCCCCCTTTATCAGTGCTTTTTTTAGTAGTGCTGATAAGGGGGGTTTTATCAGCGCTTTTTTCCTAGATCTGAAAAGGTTTACATTTCAAAAAAATATATTTCATAAAAAATAATATATTGATATATAAGTATATTTATATTGCTATAAATATAATGTATATGTTTTAAATATGTTTTAGATCGATTTGATATATGGTAGACGCAAAACGGACACCCGGAGCAGAAGTTATGGTCGTTTAGAGGGATTAAGGACCTTTTCAGGCCTTGAAGAATATGATAAGGTGTTCCAGTGGTTACTGGAGTGTAGGTTTATTCGCAATATTTGATTTTATATGTGGTAGAGGCAAAACGGATACCCAGAGCAGAAGTTATGGCAAAACGGACACCCAGAGCAGAATTTATGACCGTTGGGAGGAATTATGGGCCTTTTGGCCTTGAAGAATGTGATAAGGGGTTTCAGTGGAAATCAGAGTGTATATATTTTTACCAAATTCTATTTTATATTTTTTAGAGTAAAGATGGATGCCCGGAGAAGAAATTATGATTGTTTGAAATTGAGCAACCCTCCTAGCGCCTAAAAACCTAAGAAACTCGTAACTCACTAAAACAGTCATAACTTATGCTTTGGGTGTCCATTTGAGCATCATGACTAGTAAAATAGAATATTGTGATATGATTGAGGACCATGTCTAATCAAAACCATGATAAGATCAAAGAAATGAAAGATATATCAGTTATACCACTTTAAAAAAACTCCAACTTTAAAAGGCCATAACTTTCACTTCGGGTGTCCGTTTGGGCTCTACCACATATCAAATTGAAGGAAGAAAAGATATCTATGTAGAAGGATGACTTGAACAAAGTTATAGTTATGTATTAGACTATAAAACCTAAAAAACCATCATAAGGCCTTCAAAACTCTATTTTCGTGTCCGGTGCCCTGTCAAATTTTTCTTAAAACGGTAATAACTCCCGATCCGTGTGTCTTTTTGGAATCTTCCACCTATTATATCGTAGTTAGTTCCATGATATTTGGTTTGACTAGTCACGGAGCTAAAACAGACACTCAGATCAGAAGTTATGTCTATTTCAGTGACTGCAGTTTGTTAGGTTTTTCAAGCCCCCATTTCTAGCACTTTTGTCTTGTCTACTATTTTTTCAAACAGCTGTAACTTATGATATGTATGTTTGTTCGGCCTCCAACACCTATCATGTCAAAACTCATTTGATGATCTTCTATTTTACTAGTCATGGAGTTGGAATGGACTCTCGGATCAGAGGTTTTCATCGTTACCCTGAGTTTAGGGTTTATTTGACTTTCTGACTGTATTTACAGGTTTTGAGGGTTTCTCCATTTTTTACCTATTTTCAGGTTTCCAGGGCTTGTTATCGTTTTTCATAATGTACTTTTATTTATAATCAAATATATAACAATATATTCATATTTTTTATATATTCACACATAAAAATTTAATTTTATAAATAAATAATTAAACATATTTACATATAAAATATATTTCTCAATATATAAGCCTTATCTAAATAAAAAAATAATATTTATTTTATATAAAATACAAATATATGAATATTTATATACCTATATAATGTGTACATGTATATATATGTGTGTGTGCGTCTATATTGAGAAACTAATATATATTATCTATATATTCTAAACATATGTATATACATATTAATATATAATATTTGTAAATATATATAAATATGTATAATTATACTTATAGATACACATATAATATATATGTGTGTGTGTTGTATATATGTATTTATTTATTTATAAACACACACAAAAAATTATATTTTATAAATGTATTTAAAACTCATCTTATAAATATATATTAATATATGAATAAATATATTAATATATAAATATAACTATATATATTAATATACGAATATATAACTATATATATATTAATATAACTATATATATATATATTAATATAAATATATATATGTTAATATAAATATATATTAATATATGAGTAAATATAACTATATATATATGAATAGATATATTAATAAATGAAGAGAAAAGCAATATGGTGGAGTGGTAAAGGCTTAGATGTGCAGGAAACAGGTCCTGAGTTTGAATCCAGGGGGAGATAGGTCGTGCGTACGGGTGGAATAAGGGCTAGTACTGTTAAAGGGTGTGGGTGTTGTTAAAGGTTGGGGGTGGCTGGGGTGTGCAGGCTGGGGTGGGGGGTTCAAGCATTGTTTAAGGGGAGTTCAAGCACTATTGAAGCTCCTCCCTGATTTGTAGATTTTTTTAAGGTTTTTTAACTTTTATTAGCATTTTTTTAGTGCTGATAAAATGGGTCTTTATCAGTGCTTTTCGGAGCGCTGATAAAAGGGACCCCCTTTATCTTCACTGAGATTAACATCACTTTTTTAGTGTTGATAAATACATTTTTTAGCAATGATAAAAACCTATTTGTGGTCGTTATGGTCGCACTTTTAATATGCATTGATTCTTTGTGGGGGTGTACACTACCCAACAAGGAAATTGAGGATCCAATCAAACCCATCCATTAGCCAAAAATCACCATAAACAGACTCTGAACACATAAGGGAACCAAATCAAAGGCTTCCCAATACATTTTTCAAAAGGACGCACCAACTATTATCTCAAACTCAACTCATTGATAGAACTCAAACTTAAAACACCATTCAACCCAGAAGAGTTATCAAACTCAAAACACCCCACAAAGTCATCCCCAAATCAGAAGGAGATACACCACACAACTACTAGTTATCAAAATGACACATATTTTCTTTAAAAGTAATTTTGAAAATAAAAACAAGCTTGGTGGGTTGCACACTCACCAAAGGCATTCCATAGAGTCTCGCACATGCATATTCTCATGTCATACCAGGCACTCATCTTTTCATACCAATCTGAGAACTCACCCACTTGTGCCATTCTCCATCCACATTTCCCATATATCCATGCATGTGATTACTCATGGGAATGCCAAAGGTCAAAATAAAACTTTTCCACTTTACAAAACAAAACATTCAACCCACATTTTCAACTTTTTAATCCACTTCCAAATTTTAAAAATTGTTAAAACTTTTCAAAAGTCCACTAACCACTAAGTCAAAATCAGTTTTCAAACTCCACACATCAAAAAAATAATTATTCTTCAAAATAAAATCCCACATATTCCATCCAAAAATCCAATTCATCCCTTTTTAAAGTATTTTCAACAATACAAAAAAACTTATTCCACCAAATCCCATTTAACTAAAAACTCACTTTCTCTTATTTAAAACAATTTTCAAAACCTTTTTCAAAACTTACTCTTGTTTCTCAAATAAACCATTTCAATAACCCCCGTATTTTGATCATAAAAGCCCAATTTTGTTAAAATCATCCCCATTTCACAAAAATCCCATTTCATAAAAATCCACTTTTCTAAAGCTTCCTTCAAAATGATTATGAAAAGTCATTTTCCATATTTCCAAAACCAACCCATTTCCACTTTAAAATACAATTTTCAAATTTCCAAAATAGAGGTCTTCAAAATAGTTTTCAAAACCCAAGAAGACACAAAAAAATACAAGAGGAAATTAGTTTCGGTGGGTGACTTGGCCATATGGTTGGCGGCCATACACCAATCACACCACCATCACAGATATTACTCTCAAACCATGTCTCTAGATTCACGTGTCTTTCTAGGCCCTAAGAGCTCATGGAGATCATTGACTCAGCTCTCCTTTCATTTCCCAAACACAAAACAACCCACAAGAACCAAGGAAACCCAAAGAAACCCATTTTTCCATGGAAACCTGAACCTCGTCACAAGGTGTGTTGGCTAGGCACCCTACTCATAATCAAAACCTCGAGCCTCAACAGTCCTAACTCTAGTCTATCCCGAATCTTCCCCAAATAACATGAATAAAAGAGAGTGTACCTACCTTTAATACCATTTTTTCACGAACCAAGCTAAAGATCCATAGAACCTGACACGTGACCCAACCTGTGGCATGGCCTGAAGGGTGTTCCTGATCCCCACGGGTTGGCAACTAGTGTCTGGGTATCAATAATATACTTTGGGAATGATTTCACCCATTATATAAACATGAACAATGGTAAATGACCAAATCCAAATAAGGCACCATAATTTTTCAGATTCAAAGTTTTACAAATTTAAACAAAAACCATACAACAAAAGAAAGGAAACTGTAACAATAACCCAAGAACCATTGTGTAGCAAGAGGGGTATCACCCTTAATCCACCACCAACAACAACACCTGCATGAGATGGAACACTAACAACCTGAACCACCATCACGACACACCTTTCCTTTACCTGAGTCATACAAACAAAGTCTATATACACCTAAAGGTGTATATAGGGTGTGATCCAAAGCCCGATAGGATGACACCTAAAAGAAAAGATTTCATGAAATGACATTAAAATAAAAATTAACATGCACATTTATACAAAAGCCTTTGAAACATTTCTAAGAAAATCATTCTTAGGAAAAACCATTCTCAAGGACCCATTTTCAGAAATACACTTATAAAGGTAGCATTTCAAAAGAAATATTTTACTAAAATAAACTTCCTTTAAAATTAAATACACCCAAGGTCCACCGTATATTGACGAATGGAACCACATCACATAAGCCTCATGTCACAAGAGAGCACCATGGGTAAATCCCTAGGGGTAATCTAACTTCAGTGAGACACTAGAACCTCATACCTCAGTGAAACGTGGAATAGAAACCACAATCGTTAGCGTCCTCATGTACGATCCACTGGAGAGGAAAAACATCCAAAATTATAGGGGCGATCAATCATCGTTATAGTTTAGTTGGTGTTGTAATTGTCAACCTAGCTAAGTGAAACCAAGATAATCCACTTCTGTATCACTAAAACACTAGTTCTAGTATGCCCCATAGATACCTGAGATTCCTTTTGTGCTCAATTCTGTGTCCACAAGTCACACATACCACCAATTTCACATACACATTCCAAGCGTTATAAATACACCGGGAAATCACTGTTTTCCATAAACCAAACCACTTCCCCATTTTACACACACCTAACCATTTCCACATACATTTTTCCACCACTTGGAAAGTTCATAAAACCCCTTTGAATTTATCACAAGAAATTTATATAATCAATTTAAACATTTTCATGGGCCAATCCCCCTTAAAATATATACACAAACCATCATCATCATATATTTATTCAAGGAAGAGAGGTACAAAAGAAGAAGGGATAAATTAAGGCCTAGGGAGGCCTAAAGTATTAGAGACTGAGGGTATCCCCTTGAATCAAAATTACCCCCTCAGGTTTAAAGAAAGTTATATTGAGGAAGCATGTGACGTTGGAACCATGATTCGCCAGAGATGCAAGGTGATCCGCTACTTTGTTACCATCTCGCCAGGTATGGGTTACATTTATATTGTTGTTGAGGAGAGATATACATTGCCTCATGGTGTAAGATATCGACCAAGGAATCCAAAATGCAACAAAACTAATTTCATTTAGAAAACTCATTTGCACCTTTAAATCCCTTTAAAATTCCTTTTTTCACCTTCCAAATAAGGCATAAAACCCCTTTTAAGAAACATTACAATGGAACATACACAAAATATAATTGTTTTCCTTTAGAAAATTCAATTTCATCATATATGCATTTCAAGACACTCTCAAAATGTATTTTTCATTCCACAATTGAACCATAAACATATTTAAATACACAAACAAGCATATCAAAATCATCTATCAATGTTAGGCCATGGAACCACCTACCTCAAGCGTGAAAACTTTTAGAAAATGATGCGAAACCACAACCGCACCACCAAAAGACCCTATAAGGAAAGATTGAACACAAATCATCATGATATCACTCAACAATGCAAGATCAAACCCTCCCTAGGTCAAACACCCCACTGGAAATTGAGAACCCAAGGAAGAGGGAAGAAACCCCTAAAAGGGAAGAAACCAAGAGAGAAATCACTTACTTGATATTTCTTTGAAAAATCCACACCAAATCCACCAAAAGGAGGGAGATTAAAGGATCCAAGAGGAGTAGAGGTAGGCTCCTAGGGATGGGGAGGCCAAATGGGTTGATCAAGGAGGGATTTGAGGATAAATCCTGAGAGGGCACAAAGGGGATTTTAAAATTTTTAATGACCTGGACATCGCACATGGTTATCCCATATGGTTTGTCAAACTGTGCGGTGATCATGCACCCCTCTCTGTCTAAGAGGCACCTACCGCACGATTAGTCCACACAACCTGACTAATTTTGTGCAAGATGTACGGTAGCTTCTGTTCGAAAACTCCAACCTGCCACACGGTTTCCACTAACTGTGTGCCGACTGTGTTCCACTGACTGTTAGGCCCAAACTTCCCATTTTTCTCCAAAAACACAAAGAAAACCCAAGGTAAAAAGGTAGACCAAATATAAATATAAGAATTAATTAAAAAATTCAGACTCATCACACTCAATTCCTAAGAGAAAAATCGAGAGCCAAAAATGAAATAGATCTAAGAGTGAAAATAATAACTCAGGTGTGACAAGAATGATCTTTGGAACACAGTCCAATGCAAAAATTCACTATCATTGTTGTTTCACTAGATATAGATAGGTGTTTGTTGATCTTCACACTACTCTTTCATGGACTGGCTATGAAATCCTTCACAACAGTAGATGCACTTTCCTTGATGATCTTCAATAAGTCTTCAAGGAATAGTTTCTTCCTTTGGAAAGGTCTTTAAGGAATGTCATGTCACTTTTTTTACTACTCGGTGTGAATGTCCAATAGTCACTTTCGAACAATTTTTGTTTTCATAAGTGTGTCCTTGTAAGTCCCTGCACAAGAACCTATTCAAGGTAGTTCTTTCATGTAATAACGTCATTTTCCCAAAACAAATATTCGAGCAAAAAGTATGTTCATGGAACATAGTGGTTCACACAAGTCACTTGCGGAACACAATGGTTCATATAACCCATTTGTAAGACTTCACTTTTGAAAAAACAGGGAGTTTAGCTCTCTAGAGAGTATTCCTCAAGAAATTCTCTCTCTTTCTTTCAGGGCTTGGGTATTTATATACAAAATCCCAACCCTTTGAGCATTGCAAAACTCTTCACGCAACTTTGATGCATTCAACCCCCCTTTGCATGTCGCCTCCTTTTTTTCTAACTACGTTCAACTCCACTTGTGTGCCGCCACTTCTTTTCCAAGTTACTCCAAAGCCATTTTTTTATTTTTCTAAAAAGCCGATTTAAGGGTAATCGGTAACCGTACAATAAAAATTGTCCAAATTCAAAAAAAAACCACAGCGCGGTATCTGAACCTTCCAAATTACAATTCAGATTTTCAAATTTCAAACTTCATCTGAAATCATGATGAAACAACCCCGCACGCCACGCATCCACCTCATTTCAACACACTTGTGCAACTCTACACTTGCGCGAGTCTTCGCATGCCTTTGCATGAGAATGCTTCCTTTTCTTTGATTTTCCGTACAAACATTCTACATGCCCTCAAACCCTTCTAGGACCACTCCATGAATATATCATGGTATGAGTTGTTCACAGTTCTATAACTTCATCACAAACTTTTCATGATGTAGATCTGTCTTGATGCTCCGCTATCTTGGGAAAATCTTCATGTGTTGTCAACAACTGGATCTTTGTCATGGAAAAGTCTTCTATCACGACATTGTCCAACACTTACCATTACATATTCTCAAAACTCCTTCAAACTCCTTTATCCCTCTTCGAGATAGAATAGTCATGATAGACATTTTGGGCTCACACCATTCTTCATAAAATCTCCCTTTGCTACCCTGTCAACACAGTAACACTAACTCTCATATTGACTGCTAATAGTATCTCCAACGGAAAATCTAATGCTTTAATACAACTATTGACATGATGAACTGCAAATCCAAAACAACAAGTTAGGGGTAAAACGTCCTTTGATAATAACCTTTTGGATTAATTGTACCCATGAAGCAAAAGGAAACTTCCAAAAATAGACCAACCCAATGTAAGACGGATTTGATGGTAAATTTTAATTTTTCATATAAAGGTTACTCACTTTTCCAAATTCAAAAAATGTAAGGTATTTTTAAAAAAAAATAAATTCTTTGAAAAAAATGATGCTCATATTTTAAAATTTTCATTTAAAGGGTAAAAATATATAAGTGGGAAAGTGTTTTGAAATTCACCGATTGAAGACAAAGCGAAGCGAAAGTGTATGACGATGTTGATTGCTCAGGATGATGATGGAGAAGTAAAACGTATCAATTACAATAGAACAAGAAAGAAAAAACACAAGTATATGGCCTCACAAAATCACACACATTTCCATTATCATGCCACTGTATTTATAGATTACAAAAGGGTTGATCCAACGGAAAAAATTAATTTCAATCTAATGGTGAGAATACAAAAGGTTAGGCCATATGAAGAGACTTGATGGGTAATGAATAGACCTCATTCATTATGATTTATGACATCCACACAATTAATGATAATTCATAACACTTCCCCTTGGATGTCATAATCCCATGGAATCTAATATAAATCTTCACTTAAAAAACCCTGTGGGAAAAACAAGTGAAGCCAAATTAAAACGATTTCATGCTATACTGCCTCATTAAAACCCTTATTAGAAAACCCAGTGGGAAAAATGATTAAGGAAAAAGAGTACAGTGTTCCCAACTCCCCCTCATAAAATCATGATAGACTTTTCAGTCTTCGCATTCCAATTTTATAAATCAATTTCTCAAATGTTGAAGTTGGCAATGCCTTTGTGAATAAATCTGTGAGATTTTCACAAGACCTTATTTGTTGGACATTAATATCACCATTCTTTTGAAGGTCATGGGTGAAAAATAATTTTGGTGAGATATGCTTTGTTCTGTCACCTTTAATAAACCCACCTTTCAACTGTGCTATGCAATCAATATTATCTTCATATAATATGGTGGGAATATTATTATTCATATCTAATCCACAACAATTTAAAATATGGTTAATCACTGATCTCAACCAAACACATTCTCGACTTGCTTCATGAATAGCAATCAACTCAGCATGGTTGGAAGAAGTCGCAGTAATGGTTTGTTTTGTAGAACACCAAGAAATTGCAGTTCCACCATATGTAAACACATATTCAGTTTGAGATATTTCTTTGTGTGGATTATACAAGTATCTAGCATCAGCATAACCAACTAACTTTGGTTCTGAGGATTTGGAATAAATTAACCTCTGATCTTTTGACCCTTGACGTATCTTAATACATGTTCGATACCATTCCAATGCCCATGAGTAGGATAAGAACTATACCTTGCTAATAAATTCAAAAAAATGATATATCAGGTCTTGTATTATTTGCAAGGTACATCAGTGCTTCTATAGAACTCAAATATGGTACTTTAGGACCAAGTAGTTCTTTATCATCCACTTGTGGTTTAAAAGGATCATTATCACGATCAAGAGATCTTATAACCATTGGTGTACTCAATGGATGTGATTCATTCATGTTAAATCTTTGTAAGACTTTAATAGTATAATGTGATTGATGAACAAAAATTTCATCCTTAAGATGCTCAATTTGTAATCCAAGGTAGAACTTTGTCTTTCCAAAGTCTTTCATTTCAAATTCTTTCTTCAGATATTCCACTGCCTTGGAAAGTTCATCATTAATCCCAATTATATTTAAATCATCGACGTATACTGCAATGATCACAAATTAAGATCCAATATTCTTAATGAAGACTCATGGAAAAATTGGATCATTTTTATAACCTTCCTTTATCAAATATTTACTCAGACAGTTATACCACATACGCCCTGACTGCTTTAATCCATATAATGATTTATTCAGCTTAACTGAATAAAGATCTCGAGTTCCAGTATATTTTTCCGAAAATTTGAATCCTTAAGGGATTTTCATGTAAACATTATTATCAATATCACCATAAATATATGCAGTCACTACGTCCATCAGTCGTAATTCAAGTTGCGCATGTACAACAAACGTCATGAGGTACTGAAAGGTTATTGCATCTGTTAGGTCCACTATGTTAGATACCCTGAGAGGGGGTGAATCAGGGTATGACAGATTAAAACAATTGCCCCAATTGATCTTGTTTTACTATTAAGCAAAAACTCTCTTCTCTCTCTTTCTTGTAGCAAAGTATAAACAGAATATAAATCATGCACATGACACAATGATTTTTTACTTGGTTCACCCTCACTGGGATAAGTCCAAGGAGCATACACCGGAAATGTGCCGATGTACCAAATTCACTAAAGTGCACTAATATTTACAAAGTTTGAAACAGACTCACTGTCCCTTATGGTTTACAACCATTCACAAAATGAAAGCTCACTACTCTCTCAACTGAAGTGAGCTCACTGCTTCTTCAGAAGATCCACTCACAGTTTATAGAGTTGTAGGTCTCTTCATTATATCTAATGAAATATGCATCTTTAACTATTAATAGATGTTTTGCTAACGTCTAACTTTCACCTGCAGATGAATCTCACTTTGCACCAGGTGTACCGGGCAACCCCAATGTTTACGTGCAGCCCTTACTGCACCTTGCGCGTAATTCTCTTACCTTGCACGAAATCCACTTTTCGCGCAACACCTCTTTTACGCGCAACTAACTTCTTTTACGCGCATCTATTGCTTTTATGTGCAACCTTTGCTTTACATGCAAAGACTGCTTTTACACACAACTCCCATCTTTTACGTGCATCCTTTGCTTTTCGCGGAAACTCTCCTTTTACGTGCAAACTTGTTGTTTACGCGCAACTCCTTTGCGTACTCCAATTTCGCATGCCAGAGCTTAGATACTCTATGAGTCTTTTTCTATGTCGAATGAGAGGGGTCACTTCATATTTATATGCAAAATCGGTCCCTGCGTGAAAAACCTCCTTCCGCGCATAATCCTCATTGAGCGTGAAAAACACATATTCTGCACAACACTATATTTCGCGCCATGCTCCAATTTTTCGCGCACCTCATGCCTTTTCCAATTTTCGAGCTTCTGATCTCGAAACACCTCTTGCGTGAAAAACACCAATCCTTTATTTCGCGCACCACACCAATTTTTCGCACACCACTTGATTTTTCGCGCACCAAGCCAATCTTTCGCGCACCGCATTATTTTTCACGCACCACGCCAATTTTTCGCGCACCACAATACTTTTTCGCGCACCACGCAAATATTTCACGCACCACAATACTTTTTCGTGCACCATGAAAATATTTCGCGCACCACAGTCCTATTTCATGCACCACCCTTTGCCAAAAACACATCTCTCCATTTTTCTATTTTCAGGCCCAAAAATTTGGCAAACACTGGAAAACGGTGCCACCTTGTATCTGCTCTTTTTAAACCGCCTCCAGATCATCCATTCCTTTGTCAGGGTTCTTCTGTCAAACATGGATAGCCAACAACGTCTCTTGAACCCGAAAAATCACCATGTAAACCCCCTTTATCAACAAATTATACATCGTGGTCTGATTTGTGAACAAACACAACACGGAGGTCCACTTTGCCAACAAACAAAATCACCTCAAAAATGTTTCAATGATACTTTGAGGGATTTTTGTCCAACAACATAGATTACAGGAGAGTATGTTTCATCATAATCAATCCCAGTTTTTTGTGAGAAGCCTTGAGCAACCAGTCATGCTTTATATCTCATGACTTCATTATTTTCATTTCTTTTTCTCACAAATACCCATTTGTATCCAACGGGCTTAATCCCTTCAGGTGTTTTCATGATCAACCCAAAAACCTCACGTTTAGTAAGTGAGTCTAGCTTAGATTGGATTGCAACTTTCCATTGATCCCAATCTGGCCTTTCACGACATTCATTAACCGTTTTAGGTTCTTGATCCTCATCCATAATTTCAAGGGCTACATTGTATGAAAATGTGTTATCAACAATGGTCTCCACTCAGTTCCAACATCTTCTAGTGTTGGTGAAATTTATTGAAATTTCCTTTTGATCATGTTCATGTACTTCTGGTACATTTACATCGTCTTCAAATTCATTCATATCTTCAACCAACATAGGTTGTTTCCTCTTTCTTTGACGGGGATTTTTATCTTTTGAACCAAGTGGTCTCTCATGCTTCAGGCGCGAGTTGGAAGCATTGTTGGTAATACCATCAGATTGTCCTTCCGGGACATCGATTCTTACCGGTGCATTCACAGCAGGTATATATAATTTTGTAACCTGTTTTGAATCATCGAATGCATCAGGAAATTGATTTGCTAAATTTTGAAAATTAATGATCTTTTGAACTTCAAGTTCACTCATATTTGTACGAGGATCAAGATGTAATAATGAAATCTCTTTCCATGATATTTCTTTTGAAGTCGATTGAATTTCCCCTATGAGTGTTGGAAATAATTTTTCATCAAAATGACAATCAGCAAATCTTGTTGTGAATACATCTCCTGTCATTATCTCAAGATATTTAATGATCGAGAGAGATTCAAAACCAACATATATCCCCAATCTCCTTTGGGGTCCCATTTTTGTTCGTTGCGGGGGTGCTACAGGCACATATACAGCACAACCAAATATCCTTAAGTGTGAAATATTTGGTTCATGACCACAAGCTAATTGCAAAGAAGAAGAATCATGATAACTTAATGACCTTATTTTAAGTAGTGTTACTGCATGCAAAATTGCATGTCCCCATGCTGAAATGGGCAATTTAGTTTTTATAAGTAATGGTCTAGCGATAAGTTGTAATCGCTTTATAAATGATTCATCTAGACCATTTTGTGTATGAACATGAGCTACAGGATGTTCAAAACTTATTCCCAATGACATGAAATAATTATTAAAAGCACGTGATGAATATTCACCAGCATTATCAACCCTAATATGTTTGATTGAATAATCAAGGAATTGTGTCATTAACCTTATTATTTGGACGAGTAATTTCGCAAATGTCTGGTTGCGAGTGGACAATAAACACACATGGGACCATCGAGTTGACGCATCAATCATGATCATGAAATATCTGAATGGTCCGCATGGTGGATGAATTTGTCCACATATATCACCATGAATTTGGTCCATGAACATCGGGGATTTGGTCCCGATCTTTGATGGTGATGGTCTTATGATTAATTTGCCTTGAGAACAAGTTGCACATGAGAAATCATGGGGCGTAAGAACCCTTTTATCAACCAATGGATGACCATGAGTACATTTAATTATTTTCCTCATCATTACTGATCCAGGATGACCCAAACGATCATGTCATACAACAAATGTATCATGGTTGGTAAACTTCAGGTTTACCATGTTTGATTCAATTGTACAAATATTGACAAAGTACAATCCGGACAGAAGTCTCAAAAGCTTCTCTTAAATCAATTTGTGCTCGTTTTTAATGCTTGTTATGTAGAGGTATTCAGCACCCCTTTCATCCATTGTCTTGATGTGATATCCATTATTACGAATATCTTTAAAACTTAGCAAATTGTGTCGAGACTTGTGAGAAAACAAATCATTGTTTATCATAATCTGGGTACCACCAGGTAGGCATATTTTTGCTCCTTCGGAGCATTCGATTAATTGCACACTACCGATTAAAGTACACACATGAGCACTACCCATTTTAATGGTGATAAAATATTTCTCATGTTTAAGAATTGTGTGTGTCGTTGCGTTGTCGACGAGACAAATATCTTCATCATGGAAATTATTCCCAACAAACCGATTTATATCATCTATTTCTAGTAAAGAAAATAAACATGCATATAATGAATAAAATAAAAGAAACCAAAATCAAACATGCAATATTTAAAATATTACGAAACCAAAAAAAAACATTGTTCATTTCAACCACAAGCATACAAAAACCAGAAATCAAACTTTGATTCCGTCATGAGCATTCATGCTTGATCAATATGCTCATCACCTTCAAGGTGTGCAAAATAGCCAGAACTATCAAAGTTTGTAATATCATCATCATATTTCAAAGTCTGGTCAGCAAAATTTGCTTCAGCATTTTTTTCTTTCCTTTGATAGATTGTTGATAAAGATCAACAAAATGATTTGGTGTACGACAGGTACGTGACCAATGCCCCTTCGTGCCACATCGAAAGTAGTTACTTTCATCGATCTTCACTTTCTTCATTTGTGGTTGTTCGTCATTGGACCACTTCTGGTGGTGCTCCTTCCACTTCTCATTTGGTGTATGACCACCTCGAGCAAATGACTTTCATCGGCCTCGATTACGTTGATTCTTCCCACGACCTTGATTAAAAGCAGTCGCATTCATTTCAGGGAATGAAACCGCACCAATAGGTCAGGATTCATGATTTCGCATCATGAGTTCATTATTTTGTTCATCAACAAGAAGACAAGAAAATAATTCAGAGTATTTTGTAAAACCTTTCTCGTGATATTGTTGTTGCAAAATGACATTTGAGGCATGGAAAGTAGAATATGTTATTTCCAACATATCGATATCAGTGATAGTATCTCCGCATAATTTTGAGTTGCGATGTTATTTTAAACATTGTTGAGTTGTACTCACTTACCGATTTATAATTTTGGAATCGCAAATGGCTCCACTCAAACCTTGCTCTTGGTAGTATTACAAGTCGAATGTGATCATACCTCTCCTTGAGATTCTACCACAAACACCAAAAGATCATTCACCGTGAGGTACTCATTTTTCAGATCCTCATGGATGTGATGTCGGAGGAAAATTAGGGCACGAGCACGGTCTTGAGCGGAGGCGTGATTGCCAACTTTAATTGATTCTCTGAGGCCGTTTGCATCAAGGTTCATCTCCGCATCCAAAATCCACCCAAAATCTACGACAAGTAATTCTTCCCAGAAATGTCAAGAGGGAGAAATCAATGCTTCGCAATATTCTTCATCGAAAATTTATCTTATCGGTATGACTAATCTTTTTACTTCGCAGAGCAGTCGTGCTGATAACGTGTTGTGAAATTCGTCGATTGAAGGCGAAATGAAGTGAAAGTGTGTGACGGTGTTGATTGTTCGGGATGATGATGGCGAAATAAAATGTATCAATCACAATCGAACAAGAAAGAAATAACGCAAGTATATGAGCTCACAAAATCACACACATTTCCATTATCATGCCACTATATTTATAGATTACAGAAGGGTTGATCCAACGAACAAAATTAATTTCAATCTAATGGTGAGAATACAAAAAATTTGACCATATTAAGAGAATTGATGAGTAATGAATAGACCTCATTCATTATGATTTATGACATACACACAATTAATGATAATTCATAAGATATTTCAAATTTTTAAAATAAAAATTTGCCCCTTTATAACATATATGCGTGTAATGGTAATTTATTGCCCGTCATTTATCATTAAACGCACTTTACTGCAGGTCTGCATGGAGACGAACAGCCTTTGACAGAAATCGAAACTTTGCTCGTGGATGGATATGGATTCCGTTCGCAACGCATTATAAATAGGCTCATTCGCCATCCAAATCCTCGAAACCAGTCTTCCTCTTCCCCCGCCCCCTCGCTCTCAACATTTCATCGTTACACTTCTCGACATTAATTTTATTCTTCGTCTTCTTCCTTCTTCTAGGTTCACGACTCTCTCGAAACGGAACTAAGGCGATGCAACGCAACCAGAGGTAAATAAATATTGATAACAGATCCTGGAAGGCCGTGACCTCAGAAGAGAGAAATGGAGGGAGCGGTAATCGAAGCAGACAGCACTGCGTTCAAGGAATGCTTTTCTCTGGCATGGAAGAATCCCTACGTTCTTCGTCTGGCTTTCTCCGCCGGCATCGGCGGCCTTCTCTTCGGCTACGACACTGGCACGTTCCCGCCTTAATTCCGAATGCTCGTTTATTTCTGTTGATTCATTCATTGAGTTCATGAAGATCCGTATCAGCTCCGTCGATGCGATCGAACGCCGATACCGATCTTCTGATCGGGAAAATACCTGTTGCGTCTTTCGTTCTCTCCGTTCGTCTCTGTTTCGTTCGTTTATTTCTATTGATTTGTTCAGTGATTTCATGGCGATCCATTGCAACTCATCCCTGGATGCGATCGATACTCGTTATATTCTGTCACTGTTTCCGTCTCAGATTCGCTACTTTCTGAGTCTCTGGGCGTAGGTATGTGTGATTTGTCTGTTGATTTTCTCAGTTTTTTGTATCGGCGGAATTGCAGGAGTGATATCGGGGGCTCTTCTGTACATCAGAGACGACTTTGCAGCTGTGAATAGGGAGACGATCTTACAGGTACTACGCTTCACCTTCTTCTTCCTCGATCAACCCGTACTCGGTGCTCTGCTGCAACTTTCTTCGAATACCAGGAGAGCATTGTGAGCACGGCACTGGCCGGTGCCATCCTGGGGGCAGCCGTGGGTGGCTGGCTCAACGACAGATTCGGCAGAAGACCGGCGATTATGATCGCCGATTTCCTCTTCTTCGTTGGAGCAGTGATCATGGCGGCCGCCCCAAACCCTTGGTGCCTCATTATCGGCCGTGTCTTCGTAGGTCTGGGCGTCGGGATGGCGTCGATGACCGCCCCTCTTTACATCTCTGAGGCGTCGCCGGCCAAGATCCGTGGCGCACTCGTCAGCACGAACGGCTTCCTCATCACCGGCGGCCAGTTCCTGTCGTACCTCATTAACCTGGCCTTCACCAAGGTGAGCTCGCCATGGAAGCAGGGCAATGCAGCCCCAAGACCGACGGCTAATCCAACCACAATGTTTCTGGTTTTTCTGGTTCAGGCACCCGGGACGTGGCGGTGGATGCTGGGGGTCGCCGGAGTTCCGGCCCTGCTTCAGTTCGCGCTGCTGGTGTTCCTGCCGGAGTCGCCCCGTTGGCTTTACCGCAACGGCAGGGCAACCGACGCAGAGGCCATCATGCGGAAGATCTACCCGCCCCAGGAGGCGGAGGCGGAGATCCGAGACCTGAAGGAATCAGTGGAGAAGGAGATCCAAGCGGCGGGCTCGTCGGAGAAGATCAACTTCGTGAAGCTGTGGAAGACGAAGAGCGTGCGACGGGGGCTCACCGCCGGGGTGGGGCTGCAGGTGTTCCAGCAGAGCGTGGGCATCAACACGGTCATGTACTACAGTCCCACCATCGTCCAGCTCGCCGGCTTCGCCTCCAACCAGACCGCCCTCCTCCTCTCCCTCATCATCTCCGGCCTCAACGCCTCGGGCTCCATCGCCAGCATCTACCTCATCGACCGCACCGGGAGGCGGAAGCTCCTCATCGCCAGCCTCACCGGAGTCATCGTCTCCCTCGCCGTCCTGTCCGCCGTCTTCCACCAGGCCACCTCCCACTCCCCCAAAATCAGCCCGGCGCAGACCTCTCATTTCGCCAACCACACCTGCCCCGACTACAGCTCCGCCAGAGCTCCGGCGACCTGGGATTGCATGCAGTGTCTCAAAGCTTCCTCCCCGGACTGCGGATTCTGCACCTCCGCCGCCGGCAAGGTAGGCAGTGACGCCGTGTCTCCATGTAACGTTAATCCACCCTATTCCCAGTCCTGGCTGACTCTGTTTCTGATTCTCTCCGTCGCAGCTTCTCCCCGGGGCATGCCTGGTCGCCGACGACGTTGTCAAGGGCGTCTGCCATGACGAAGGCAGGATGTGGTACACGAGGGGGTGCCCCAGTAATTTCGGGTGGATTGCACTGATCGGCCTGGCGCTGTACATCATCTTCTTCTCTCCCGGCATGGGGACGGTGCCATGGATCGTGAACTCGGAGATATATCCTCTGAGGTACAGGGGGTTGTGCGGGGGAATAGCTGCCACCGCCAATTGGGTTTTTAACCTCATCGTTGCCCAGTCCTTCCTCTCTCTGACTCAGGCCATCGGAACTTCCTATACGTTCGCCATTTTTGGAGTGATTGCTGTGGTGGCGTTGATCTTCTTCCTCATCTTCCTCCCGGAGACCAACGGTCTCCCGATCGAGGAGATCGAGAAGATGCTGGAGGAGAGGACCCTTAATTTTAAGTTCTGGAAAAAGCCCCCACCGCCCCAGAAAAACCGAGCTTGAGGGCTCTCTCTAGTATATACGTTTGCTGACACCCCCAATTTTCCTCCTTCGGTGCATTACTAATATATGTTTATTTTGTAAGTAAATTTCATTCAATACTGTATCTTCCAAAATAGATGATGGCGAACACGCCAAAGGACTGTGATTGAAGAATTTTAACATCATCATCATCTTGAAATGGAATGAAAATGATGTTTAAAAAGGGACTGAAATTTTATATTGCCTCCTAAACCAAACAAGGGATTAAAAAAACATCATCCCTCACCCCTCCCCTCTCCCGAACTCATTTGTTGAGAGATGGCTGGCAATGTTTCTTACTGCACAGAGCCCCGTATGATAAATGCATACACCATCACCACCAAAAAGGAACATACGGATGAACTCAAGGTGCCAAAAACATCTCCAAAAATTCAAAAAAGTTCAGCATGCACGAGTCTACAATATTCACATATAAACATAACATCCAAAACCAACCCAAAAAAACCAAGTCTCATACACAGATCGACGGATACAGGCCCATCCAAAGACCAAACCCCACAAAAAAAAGAATAGTCTTTTCCCCCACCATTCCTTCAGCCCAAGCTCCCCTCTTCGTCTTCCCTGAAATCCAGTCATGGGTTTACATATATCAGAAGCCATCTGCAGCAGCAGAACATCGAGAGAACTTAAATCATTCCCAAAAACCAAGTTTCCCCGTTAATTCAAAGGACCCATTTTGATAAACGTTTTTGTAACACACCCAGATCCAGAATCAGCCACCATGTTAAAGCAGATCAGTGAAATTACCTCAGGTCTCAGAACGAGTTCATCTCAAGGCAGTAGGTTCGCCTCTTCACAAGCATCTCCCCCGCTGTGCCATAAGGCTCCTCCAACGCCGACGAAACCCACGACAAGTCAGACGCATCTTTCCCCGCCGTTCGGCCGCTCGGGCGGATGGCGACCAGCGTCGCCCCCTTCAGAACCATACCGTCGGGCAGCTCCAGCTGCGGCGCGTACCACATCCGCATGTTGAGCGCAGGCACCATCGTCCTCTTGGCTGCGGACGAAGCTGACAAAGGCTTCACCCTCAGCTCCTCCAGCTGCTCCCGGTTCATGCGCAGCTCTCCCTGAGCGTCGGAATCCGTCAGAACGAGACTCTCCAGCGTCCTGTGCTCGGAAATGATCGGCTTCAGCAGATAGTGCCTCGACGACGCCGCGATCAACGAGCTTATGGTCCAGACCACGCGCACTCTCAGGCTCCCGTCAGTGTAAAACGACTCCGGTATGCTCCCGCTGTCTTCGCCGCCGCCATTGCCGGCGGCGTCCTGGGCGGGCGTCGACGCCTTCGCAGCCCCAGCGTTAGACACAGACATGGCGCCAAGGATCACGCATCTTTCAAGAGTCGACCCGAAATCCGCCCTCCACTTTAACAGCGCCCCATCTTCGAGCCCCAATTCACCGCTCGGAAGTTCTATTCGGAGGAAACGGATCTCCGCGAAGTTTTTCAAGACCTGCGTCGGCGAATGATGCGTCACCTCGCCTTGATCCGATTCCTCGTCCTCCCCCCTCCGCCCGCGGCCGCCGAGTGCGAGGGCTGCCGGAGAAGACAGCAGGGAGGAGTGCTTGGGGCCCAGGAATTGGGCGAGATCCTGTATGCGTTTCACGATGCCGCCGAAGATGAACCGGAGGAGAGTGGAGAAGGATCCCCCGGCACCGCCGCCCCGAGCCTTGTCCGCAGAGGACGCCGCGGATGCGTCGTCATCGTCGGAGATTACGCAATCGACGCGGACGAGGACGCGCTCGACCTGCAGGACGATGGCGTGGAACCGACGGGAGAGGACGCAGCATCGGCCAAGGGTCTTGACGTCGCCGATCCTGTTGAAGACCACGAGGAGGAGGGATTCGGGCAACCGATCGAAATGATCGGCGTCGCCGTCGACGCCGTCGACGCCGACGTAGGGATCGGGCCGAACCCTAGATGCGAGATCTGGACGAACAGGCGCCATTGGAGAGTGGGTAACAATAGCAAGAACAACCAGACGAGGTCAGAAGGAGAACCGAGGGTTGATAGGGTGGGCGAGTGCTAAAATTGAAGGAAAGGCTGATCGACGGGGGAGCGATGGAGGTTAGGGATAGGGGTAGATCGCTGCAAAACGACGGTATGACCGAAATCACACCACCCCCCCTCCAAAATTGAAGATGCAGGCCCCGAACAGACCCGGAAAAGAGAAAGAGGAGAAAGGAGGGAGGTAAAGGAAGCAGGTGAGTGCAGGGCAGGAGAAGGATCCACGGGGTCCGTCAAAGGAGAGAGAGCACGGGCTCATAAGGGCATCGATCAGTGACAAAAACATCTCTAGAGGGTAAAATGCATGGTTACAAAAAACCGAATTTGCAAAAGAAGATGGATCAGCTTGCACTAGTTGTAAGCTCCTCTGATTAATTGTATGACCACTAAAGTGCGAGAAATTTAAACCCGTGACAATGTGTTAGATAAGAAACGTTCCTAGACTATGATTATGAGTTGTGACAATCCTCCGTTTCCATGACTAGGTTTTCTCCAAATTTTTGCATAAAACAATGGAATTTTAGGAACAAATCTAAGGAAAATCCATCAATTCATTATAAAAAATGGTCAAAATCCAAGAGAACTTGAATAATATAAAAAATTGTAACATGGGCCTTATTAAGGTCATATTTAAGTGTGTGTGGTTTACCCACAACATGAAATATCGATGGACATCCACATGGGTGTTCCCCTCATTAATTTTCTAATGCAACACCTATGAATTTATTTGCCGAGTCTACGAATCTCCATTACATTATAATAGAATAAATAAGTTAACACACACAAGATCCAAAATTTAATAGTTCTTAAGATACTAGATGCATATAAAGGCATTGCAAGTTCATTGAAAAACTTAAGTATCATGCTTAAAAAATTACAATATATCATTATTCCTTATTCGTGTTATCCGTAGAAGGTCATACATAGTAGATTTCTTGATCTCCCAGGAAAAAGGAAAACATAATAAATAAATGAGCTCAGATGATTAGTAAAGGATAATGTATAAAGGAAGCTACATACTACATAACCATGACATACATAACGTGTCAAGAATGAATAATCAATATAGTACCATATCAAAAAATATGTACACATAACATAAAGGAAACACAATTATGGATAATATAATGATTGAAATGCATAATTTTTGACATCTTAAACACGTCATCAAGATCTTGCGTCAAATCATTTTACTTATAGGGTGCATGTACCAACCTGTGTCCTAACTACTATGATTAAGGCACTGTAACGACCTTAGATGGGAACTTCGAACGGTTAAAGCAAGACTTTGTTTGAATTTTTGATTCCATTTGAGGGGTTATTTTTCATTTGATAATTCAAACTTGGTTCCAGGTGATTGGGGATGAATTCTTGAGTGTTTTTGGATGAGGTTCAAGGACTAAGAGGATTCTTAGAGGTTCAACGTACCTATTAAGGGGTGTTACCTACAGGTCATACCTACAGACACTACCACAAAACTGGGCAAGGCCAGCACCAGCCTTTATCAGCGCTTTTTTTAGCGCTGTTAAAGGGTACCCCTTTATCAGCGCTTTTTTAGTAGCACTGATAAATGAGGGTCTTTATCAGCACTTTTTTTAAAAGCGCTGATAAAAGGTCTGCTGCCAAAAAAATCATTAATATTTAAATATATAGATATAGTTATATTGATATAAATATAATATATATTTTTTAAATAAAATTTTAAATATAATTTAGATAAGTGTAAATATACAGTTACACTTAATATATAAGATATTTAGTGAAAATAGCTTATAAAAAATTTAAAAAAATATTTTTAATTAATAATTTGCTAATTATTATGAAGTATTAGTCATTTAATAACAATTTGAAGACTAAAAAAATAAAAATAAATAAAAAAAGATTCAAAATATGTTGAAAATGCAACTCGAACTTCAAACGACCATAACTTTTGATCCGAGTATCCGTTTGAGCTCTACCACATATCAAATCGAAGCCTGCGACGAGCTCTACGTCGCTGTGACTGGGAGATACTCCGGTAAAGGTTTTTTCGAGGCCAAAAAGGCCCAGAATGCCTCCAAAACTGAGTTTTTAGTCGGGGTACCCTAATTTTTTAACATTTTGTGGATTTTCTGCCTTGTTTAAGGGGGTATTATTGGATTTTTTTTTGGTGGGTGCTGAATTTATTCCAAGGTATTACATTCATATTGATATTATGTCTTTGAAATTTTATCGTTTTTTTATAATTCACTGCTATTTATAATCAAATATATAACAATATATACATATTTTTTATATATTCACTAATAAAAATAATTTTTTTAAATAAATAATTAAACATATTTACATATAACATATATTATCTTTATCTAAATAATAACTAATATCCATTTTATTTAAAATACAAATATATCAATATTTATATACCTATATATTAATCTAACTATATATGTACCTATATAATGTGTGTGTGTCTATATATTAACAAACTGATATTATATATATATATATATATTCTAACATATGTATATGCATATATATTTATATATATATATATATATATGTATAATTATACTTATAGAAACACACACACACACAGATATATGTGTGTGTGTGTGTGTTGTATATATGTATTTATTTACACACACACAAAACAAAATATATTTTATAATTGTATTGAAAACTAATCTTATAAATATATATTAATATACGAATAAATATATGGATAAAAAAATATAACTAAATATATATAAATAAATAGATATAACTTAATATTAATATACGAATAAATATACAAATATATACATATATAAATATAACTAACTATATATGTGTGTATATATATATATATATATTAATCCAACTATATAAATTTATATTAATACATGAATAAATATAACTAAATATATATATATATATATATATATATATAAATAGATATATCACTATTTGAAGAACAAATCAAATTAGAGGAGTGGTAAAGACTTAGCGCGCATGGGGGAGGTCTTGAGTTCGAAACCTGGTAGAGGCAGGCAGGGGCGCGCGCATGTAGGGGGGATATAGTGCTGTTAAAGGGGTCTAAAAGCGCTGATAAAACGCCGGGCGTCGTGGCTGGCGCTTGCGGGGGAGTGGGTGGGGCGAGGGCGCTGATAAATGGGGGGGGCAAGAGCTATTAAAAGCTCCCCCGTTGATTTACAGATTTTTTTTTATTTTTTTATAATTTTTTTAAATTTTTTTAAGTTTTTTTTTTAATTTTTTTACTTTTATCAGCGCTTCAAAAAGCGCTGATAAAGACCCCTTTTATCAGCGCTGATAAAGGACCCTTTTATCAGCGTTTTTTGGAGCGCTGATAAATGGGACCCCCCTTTAACTTCATCAGCATTAAAAACACTTTTTAGTGCTTTTAAAGACCTTTTTAGCACTGATAAAAGCCATATTTGTAGTAGTGAGGTTCCACACT
This sequence comes from Viscum album, assembly GCA_963277665.1. NCBI lineage: Eukaryota > Viridiplantae > Streptophyta > Magnoliopsida > Santalales > Viscaceae > Viscum > Viscum album. The sequence goes on from OY728164.1 coordinate 199,316,248, forward strand.
ACTGGAAAACTAACATATACCAACGGTTTGGAGAACCGTAGGCAAGTAAGCCGTTGGGATAGGTTTATACCAAATGTTTTTTGAAAACCGTTGGTATAGACCTATACCAACGGTTTTGAAAACCGCTGGTATAAGTAATATGAAAATCTATACCAACGGTTCCATAAAACTGTTGGTACATGTATTTCCAAAAAAAATATTCAATGGGATTTGATCCCAGGACCTCTAGTTTATCATTGAATGACCTAACCACTAACCTAACATGAATTTTTTGAACATAATTTCATAAATATATATATGTATTATCATAATTATTTTAAATTTTGATTTATAGAATGTTCTGGTTAAGAGGATCCGATAAAAAATCAAAGGACCTATACCAACGGTTTTGACAACCGTTGGTATAGGTCGACCTTTCCCAACGGTTTGGCCAAACCGTTGGGAAAACCTACCCTTTCCCAATGGTTTTTCCAAAACCGTTGGGAAAAGTGGCCACAAAGTGGGCTTTCCCAACGGTTTGGCCAAACCGTTGGGAAAGGGGGTATAGAAGTGTTGGGAAAGGTCACATTTCCAGTAGTGCCACCAAGTACCCGATGAGAATCCACGGGGTACCCATTGGCCTTAGCAGTGTTCTGGGTGGCCTGGGGGTACCCTCAAGTACACAATGGGGCTTGAATGGGTACCCAATAGGTCTACTGGGAGTTTTTTTAGTGGGGGTGTTTGGGTCATTTTCCCTTCAACCCCTATTTCACCCCTTTCTTCTCCCTTGATCTTTTATTTCTTCCCAACCAATGAGATCTCCTCCATGGCTTACCTTGAGCCTCCTCTTCCTCTTCTTTATGCCTCTTGATTCAAGGTTTTTCCATGGATGTTTTTCATGCTTAAACTAATAGAAAGATTCCCTCCACTTCCCTCTTCCCTTTCCTTCCTTCCTTCCAAACATCTCTTGACATGGCTACAGATTATGAGGAAAAGTACACTAGATTATGGTGAAATTCAATGTGAACCTTAGGGATTCCATTTATCTTGCTTCAAGGTGGCTCATGTGGGTTGATTTCTCTCTGTTCATCATTTTTTTTATTTAAAGTAATTATGGTATAACTTGACCTAGATTTCTTTGGTTTTTAGGGTGTAATTGATGATTGGTTTTGAATATCCTTTGTGACATTTTTCTAACAATGTTTTGTTTTTGTTGACAACTAACTTCTATTAAATAATGTTTTTATAAAACATGTGAGAAAGAAGGTGATGGATTTTTTTAAGAAAGTTTTTTAAGAAATTTTTGTTATGAAGTTGCTGGAGGAAGCTGGAAGTTTGTTAAGAAACTTTCTAACTTAAGTCAGACAATGGTATGTTAATCTCAAAGTTTCTCATACATCATGGAGAAGTCATGATACAATATGAAGTTCGTACAAAGGGAAAATACGTACAATCGAGTTTCAGACAATCATTTTCTCAAAAAAAAAAAATCTTTGGATGTAAATTTCCACTGGACATACCTAATGAAAATTTGGAGAAACCTACCCGAAAAAGAAAGTTACTGAAGTATGTACAAGGAGAGTTTATGCAAAGATAATCTTTTTAGTACTGAATTTACAAATGGTGTTTCTGTAAGAAGATTTCATAAATGCTCAATGAACAAACCTAATCAAACTGAAGGCAGAAGAGTTTGTTGTTGAGTTTGTGAGTTATCTAAAAACGAGAAGTTTGAATTCGAGTTTTTATTTGTGTAAACACAACAGGGAGAAAATAAATGGTGCAAGAAGTGTAATGTTCAAGAGGAAGAAAATAGTTGAAGTTTCTAACAGATAGAGACAAGCACCAGACAAAGAAGTTGAATGAAAAAAATTCTTTATAAGTTGCAATAATGTAATCAACCATCTTCAGTGGTTCAAGAGAAACGAACAAATAATGAAGAGGTTTTTAAAAAACTTTTTTTATGAAAGTTTGAATAGAAAAGTTGTTGGTTGAAGACTGTATGATGTTCAAAGTTAAAATTTGTGAAGTTTTGAAGTGTGCTACTGAAGTAAGTCCATTAGACGTAGGTCCATCAGAATAATTTCTATCAAACAAACATTTGTAAGGATGAGAATTAGACGAACATTGTCAATGTCATCAGATGAAATTTCCAGGCAAGTTTGTTCCTTATAAAGTTTGAGTCAAGGAAGAAAATCAGAAAAACTTCCACCGGATGGAGAATTGCTAATGAAATCATCAGACAAAAATTTTAGCAAGATGAAGCAAAGTGGAAAAGTTGAGATTTAGTGATTAGATGAAATTTTCATAAAAGGTTTTCAGAAAAACATTTTTTTAGATGAATTTTATCGAAAAACTTTACATAATTGTGTGAAGTCCCAAAACATGAAGATGTTGTATTGGTTTTTCATTTGTTTCTTATCAAGATGAAATAATGATGTTTTGAGAAGTTCCTTAACATATGAAGTTAAGGAAGTTTGAGGAAGGTTGGATACATTGAGTTTTTATAAAGTTTATAGAAGATTAAAGAAGATTCTGAAAGTGTTAAGAATCATCCGGCGAAGTACAAATGAGTAGAAGATTCAAAATTTGAGTTTCAGTGAGTGGGAAAGTGAAATGTGTTACCCAACTTTTCTATTTATGGAGAACCTACATAAAGGGGTGAAAAGTATGATTGTAAAAAATATTATTCATTGAAAAAATTTTAAAGAGTTGAAGGGTTTGTGTCAGAAGTGAGTTTCCAATCAAAGTTTTGTTTCACATTGAAGAAGAGTTCTAAACATAGTTCTTGATTAGAGAATCGAGAAAAGTTTTAGTTTAGAGTTTCTGGACAAAGTTTTTGTATCAGAATCACTAGATGTACAAATAGTGAGGCACACAAGTTTTGTAAAATCATACAAAGTTCAAGTTATATATATCTGGAATAGATTTTAGTGAGGTAAAATGAACAGAATTTCACCAGACGTAGAAAATGGCACATCGAATGAAATTTATGGACAAAGAAATCAGACGGACTTTCTGGATAAAAATTTGCAGGGAGATGAAGTTACAAAGTTTCATACATTTTTTGTGCCATATTTTTGTAAGGAAAACTTATAAATCGGTGAGAGTAAGTATAATCATACCTATCTGGAGATAGAAAGAGTCTAACAGGAGTTTTCTCAAAGTTATATTCACTTCTTTCTAATAGTGAATTTCCATTGACCTAGAGGAGTGGTCATATCAAGGATGTAAGTTCTTGTACTGAGGCTAAACCTTGTAAATTTTTTGTGCCTTGTTTACTTTCTTATATTTTCATACTTGTGAGATTGTTATAAAAGTTGAAAAGAAAAATAACTCTAACAAGTTTAAGGGTTAAATTTCATAAAGTTGGAAATTTGTAAAAAGACAACTACTGATTCACCCCCCTCTTAATGGTTCAACGATACTTAAGAACTACAAGTGGTATCAAAGCAAAGGTACCCTTGTTGAATCATTATCATGGAAACTCTCAATTCAATCAATAGCAGAAGTATTCTTACATTCAATATAAAAAATTATCATGGTTGGAAAAACAAAATGATACCCTATTTTTTATCACTTGGCTTGAAGGTTTTAGATGCAACAACTATGGGGTTTTCACCCATGGAGAAAAATGCTCCCATGAATTTTTCTAATAAGAAAAATATCGACGTCGATGAGAAATCTAAAGATTATCTTTTTATGTCTCTTTTATAAATTTTTTTCATGAAGGTAATGGGTCTCAAAATAGCTAAGGAAATTTGGGACAAGGCTGAAAGTATCTTAGATGGAAACACTAAAAGGAGGCAAAGTTAAAAATCCGGTGAAACAAGTTCGAAGATATCAAAATGAGTGATAGAGAAACTATTGATGAATGCTTCACTAGTGTTAATGAAGTTGTGTGCAACATTAGAGGTTTTTGAGATATTTTGGATGACTCTACAATTTTCAAGAAACTCATGAGAAACTTCTGCTGCACATGGATTTCACTAACATTTTTATAATTTTCTAACTTTGTTTTAATTAAATAGTTTAAATGCTTTTAATTTTTTTGTTAATTTCCATTGTTTTATAGTGCTTTTATTTTTTTATAGTTTTTAGTTAATTATATATTGATATTAGTAATTTAGTATTATTATTAATTTATATTAATTTTATATATAATAGTTGACACTATTATTAATTTTAATAGTTTTACTAATATTAGTTTTATTATTATTTTATTAATATTTATTAATATATATATATATTAATTTTCTATATTAGTATTTTATATTATTGTATTTCATTATAAATTAGTATAATATTAATAAAATTAGCATTTATATTATTAGTTTATTATTTTTATAAAATTATATTAATATTTAATATTGGTAATATTATTATATGTATAATCATACTTTTATTATATCTAATTACATGTGCATATATATATATACCTATATAACATTATCTAATATTTTTTTTTCTATAATTAGTATAATATATATTTATATGATTCTAATTTTTTTACTATTATTATTTTATTTATTGTTCATTTTTATTTTTTAACATTTAGATGATTATATTTTTTTCAATTATAAAATTTTAATTTTTGTTTTGAATTCTGTTTCATAGAGAGATAACACGTGACCCAAGAGTTTCCATTTTTTAGAGGATCTCTCTTCTACAACGGATAAAAAAGTGGTAGCAAAGGACTCTTCCTCTCCATCATACTTGGATGAAACACCCCACAATGACTCCTCCTTCAGTAGTAACCAACGCTGTCGCTGCCCTCCTCCACCAGGAGTGCCTCCCTCCTCCTCTAGAGCACCCTATCAGGTCACCTCCCTCCTTCACCGTTGCACTCTATCATGCTACCTCCCTTCTCCTTGTGGTGCGAAACAGAAACACACCACAAGGCCACCCTCCTCCACCGTTTGAAGCAGGTCCAACCAATAGGTAGGATACACCACCTACATCAACTCCTTCGTTATCGTCTTAAACTCATTAAAGACAACGTGTGTTGAGGGCGTTTTCATTGTTGCACATGACATGTTGACATTTTATTTTGTGATTAATTTTTCAATTGAATTTATTTCTAGTTGAATTTTTATCTGCTTAAATTATATTTGCATTGAAATTATTTATGAAATTAAAACTGGTCATTTTAATTCTTATTTGATTCAATGATACCGGGAATCTTAATTGTTTTGACTAATTGTAGTGCAAAGAGGTGACATGACTTTGTGATAAACAAGTTGTGTCATTTTGCTGATTGGTTTGGTAATCAAACACATCTATAAATTTATCTATAACACCAGAGAATGAGACTTTAAATAATTTAGGAGATATAAAAATGAGCCTCTAAAAAAAGATTATATTTTTAGAACTGAAGAAAATTTACCAAGATAAATATTTGATCATAGAAAAAATATTTTTTCATGGTTGTGTAGTAGGTTGATTACAGCATCAGAATCTTAGACACATTTTTTTGATTCAGATTTCATCATCATTATTTTAATTTCATTTTTCTTTGTGTCACCTGCTTTTTTAATTTTTAGTTTTATAAAAATAATTTTTTAAAAATTGGAATTCCATTAGTTGATCACCGACCCAAACACTGTTAGAAGCAAAAGTTTTAATGAACTAGATCTCATGCTCTATGTGGTTCGACCTTGATCGCCACTTCTGCAGTATCTAATGGGTTATAAAAATTGGAAAATTGGATGCATCATGATAGCACACACTAAATTTCAAACACCGTTACTAGGAAACACACACACACATCTAGCATTAAAAAAATCTCAAGTTGAACTTGTTTTAGGAATCATTTTCCTATATGGTGAACACTAGTAATTCAAATTTGTCAAAAAACAAGACACATATTGATATAGAATTAGAACACCTAAGAAAAGGGAAGGCTCAAATTGGTAGCTCTTCCGAAAATACAATGCATCCATAGGAGAAAATCTTTGAGACTCACATTCTAACACTTCCTAGTGGATAAGTCTACCCCCTTTTCAAAACTGTATTGATAATCAAATACCAAGGACTAATATGAGACAAAAATTGAGACCCAACATAGTTTGAGTCAGACCACGCATAACAAGAACAATAATTCAAGTAACACATTTTGAAATGAAGTTGTAAATGATCAACTGACACCAACAACATGCGTAATTTCATGGATTGAGTAGCAAAGACCCTTATATGCATGTGAAAGGATTTTTTGAAGTTTGTGAAACATTTAAATACAATGGGGTAACCAATGATGCATTGATCATGAGACTGTTTATATTCTCATTTTAAGGAAAAGATAAAGACTGGTAAAAAATTCTTGACCGAGATGCAATCTTCACCTGAGAAGTGTTGGGAATAAAATTTCTTGATTGATATTACACAAGAAAACAATCTTTGAAAAATAAGAGAGATACCGAATCTTTTTTCTAAAATTAATATGAATCACTAGGATAATATTGGGAAATATTCAAGTCCATGTTAAGGTTTTTCTCTCATCGTGAGATAAAGTTGGAGAACTAGTTGAAATATTTCTACTATGGACTTCAATTGGAGAGTAATTCACCAATCAATAGAGCCACTAACAATGCGTTCATGGAAATGGATCCTGAATATCTATGCACATTAATTCAAAACAAGGAAGAACAAAGTTTTCAGTGGCTAGAAGTTTTTTCAAGAAGGAAAGTAAGAGTACATCAAGTTGATTCTCACACATTCATGGCTACACAATTTGAAGCTCTCAATAATAGGATAAACAACTTGTCACTGAGTTCGCCTAAGCTAGTCCATATAGTTCAAGATAAACACTGCCCACAATCTGGTGGTCATCATGATTATCCCATGTTTCCATATACACATCTAAGAATAATATGTCTGAAGCTAAATTTTTTAATTACAGCATAGGAAATTATGGAAATAATTACAACAAAAACTATAAAAATAATAAGCAAAATATCAGTTAGAAGGAACTAGTGTCTACTCAGCCAATGAACCAAAACATGGGTCCACCTGGGTTCCCTACTCAATTTAATTTTAGACCCACCATTCAATCTCAAGAGAAACATTACTAAAAAATAGGCCTTTAACAGTGCTAAAAATGACCTTTATCAACGCTAGAGAAGCGCTGAAAACCGGAGCGAGATTAAATACCCTTGTCTTTTATCAGCTAAAAAAACACTGATAAAAGGGTCATTTGTTAGTATGTTTTTAGCACTGATAAAAGACCCCTTTATCAATACTTTTATTTAACACCAATAAAGGATACATTTATCAGCAGTTTTAAAAGCATTGATAAAGGACCCATTTATTAGCACTTTTAAAAGTGCTGATAAAGGAACCATTTATCAGCACTTTCAAAATCACTGATAAAGGACCCATTTATTAGCACTTTCAAAAGCACCGATAAAGGGGCATACTGTAGTGTTCTGTAACAACACACTGTAGTACTGGTGCAATGTGCTGTAACAGCACACCGCAACACCAGAAACACTACTATATATCAAAAAAATCAAGTACCAATACCAAATTTAAATGAAATGAAAATTTTAACACAAATACAAGAAGAACACTATATTATAGATATTTCAAATATTAGTTTATACAATTACATAAGTAAAAATTATTACATTCATTAAAAAACATCAATATACCTTTGCCTTTTGATCCTCACCCCGACTCATTCTATTTTCGAACAAAACACCCCTACTCGAGCAAAATAATGCACATGTATAAGAAAAAAATTCTTATTTTAGTAATAATATAAAGAAATAAATTAAGAGAAAGTGTTAATTTTAAACTAAACTTTGAGTCATACCAGGAACACTGTGTATCAGATTGAGCTGTGGCTGATTCTTCCATGTCACATCATTTCTTTTTTTGCATTCAAAAATTATCTCTATGAAAATTAATTAAATAAGTATAAGATAAATCCTGAGTGCATTGGATCAGTTTTCAATGAGTGACACTTTTTGAACTAAAATATAGATTTTAAATTGATAAAGGACAATTTGAGTCATACGGGGAACATTGTATATCGGATTGAGGTTTGAATAATTTAAACACATCAAAAATAAATTATTTATAATTTCACTAAAGTATCAAATCAATCCTAATGTGTTTTATAAGTCTTGAGTATGTTAGTTTTCCATTTTACTAAAATTGATGTTAATTTTAAATAAAAAGACATACTTGGAGTCATAATGGTCACACCATCATATTGATGTGATTATAATTCCTAAACATCTAAAATGAATTATGGATCACTTTACTAAAGTATCAAAGAAATCCAAATGCATTTTCTCAGTTTTGAGTACGTCACTTGTATTTTTTACTAAAATGTTATTTTAAACTGGAAACACACACTTTGCCTCATTCCGATAACATAATGTATCAGTTTGATGTGAAACCAATTACTATACATCAAAAATGAATTATGAATTATTTTCCTAAACTATAAATAAAATCTGAGTGTGTTTGACTAGTTTTCAGTGAGTGACACTTTTTTAACTAAAGTGTCGATTTTAAACTGATAACGGATACTTTGAGTCATATAGGGAACATTGTATATCAGATTGAGGTAATGATGATTCATACACATCAAAAATGTCTTATGTATATTTTCCTTAATGTATCAAAATAATCCTAACGTGTTTGCTCAGTTTTGAGTAGGCTAGTTGCCTATTTTACTAAAATTGATGTCAATTTTAAATAAAAAAGATGCATTTCGAGTCATATTGGTCACACCGTGTATCAAATTGAGATGATGATGATTCCTAAACATATAAAATGACTTATGGATAATTTTAATAAAATATAAATACATTTTAATGTGTTTTATTGATTTTGAGTATGTCACTTGTCTTTTTTTACTAAAATGTTATTTTAAACTGAAAACACACACTTTGACTCATTCTGATCACATCGTGTATCGGTTTGATGTGAAACTAATTCCTACTTTTCAAAAATTAAATATTAATTGTTTTCCTAAATTATCAAGAAAATCTGGGTGTGTTTGATTAGTTTTCAGCGAGTGAAACTTTTTGAACTAAAATGTCAATTTTAAACTAATAATGAACACTTTGAGCCATACCGGGCACATCATGTATCAGATCGAGGTGAGGATGATTCCTATACATAAAAAAATTAATTATGGATCATTTTTGTAAATTATAAAAACAATATGAATGTGTTTGATTGGTTTTGAGTAGGCCGGTTTTCCATTTTACTAAAATTGATGTCAATTTAAAAAAAAAGACGCACTTGGAGTCATACCGGTCACATTGTGCATTGGATTGAGGTTCGAATATTTCTTAAACATCTAAAATGACTTATGAATAATTTTAATAAAGTATAAAAAAAATTCAAATTCATTTTCTTAGTTTTGAGTATGTCACTTGTATTTTTTACTAAAATGTCATTTTAAACTAGAAACACACATTTTGACTCATTCCGATCACATCATGTATCATTTTGATGTGAAACCAATTCCCAAACATAAAAAATTAATTATGCATTTTTTTTCTAAATTATCAAGAAATTATAATAGAGTTTGATTGGTTTTTAGTGAGTGATACTTTTTTAGCTAAAATATCGATTTTAAAATGATAATAGACACTTTGAGTCATACCAAGAACATCGTGTATCAGATTGAGGTGCAGATGATTCTTATATGTCAAAAATGACTTATAAATCATTTTTTTAAACTATAAAAACAATCCAAATTCATTTTCTTGGTTTTTGAGTAGGTCGGTTGTCTATTTTACTAAAATTGATGTCAATTTTAAATCAAAAAGTTACACTTTGAGTCATAACGGCCACACTGGATGTTGGATTGAGGTGAGTATGGTTCCTAAACATATCAAATGAATTATGCATCATTTTAATAAAGTATCAAAACAATAAAAATGTGTTTTATCTGTTTTGAGTATGCCACTTTGTCTTTTTTACTAAAATGTCATTTTAAACTAGAAACATGCACTTTGACTCATTCTAATCACATCGTGTATCAGTTTGATGTGAAATTAATTATAACACATAAAAAATGAATTATGAATTATTTTCCTAAATTATCAAGAAAATCCTAGAATGTTTTATTGATTTTTAATGATTGAAACTTTTCAAACTAAAATGTCAATTTTAAACTCATAACATACACTTTGAGTCATATAGAGAACATCATGTATCAGATTGAGGTGAGGATGATTAATGCACATAAAAATGAATTATGGATCATTTTTTTAATGTATCGAAACAATCAGAATGTGTTTTCTTGGTTTTGAGTAGGTCAGTTGTACATTTTACTAAAATTTATGTCAATTTTAAATAAAAAGATGTACTTGGAGTCATAATAGTCACATCATGCTTTGGATTGAGGTGAGGATGATTCCTACATGTCTCAAATTAATTCTGGATATTTTTTCTAAAGTATCAAAACAATTTGAATGCATTTTATTAGTTTTGATTATGTCACTTTATTTTTTACTAAAATGTTATTTTAAACTAAAAACATGCACTTTGAATCATTCTGATTACATCGTGTATTGGTTTGATGTGAAACTAATTCCTACACATCAAAAATAAATTATGATTTTTTTCCTAAACTATCAAGAAAATCTGATCACGTTTGATCTATTTTCAGTGAGTGATAATTTTTGAACTAAAATATTGATTTTAAACTAATAACAGACAATTTGAGTCATACCGGGCACATTGTGTATTAGATTGAGGTGAATATGATTTATACATGTTAAAAATTACTTATGTATCATTTTCCTAAAATATAAAAACAATATGAAAATATTTTATCAGTTTTTAGCATGTCTAATTTCTTTTTTACTAAAATTAATGTCAATTTTTAATAAAAAGAATCTCTTAGAGTCATATCGGTCGTACCGGGTGTCATATTAAGTATGATTGATTCCTAAACATCCCAAAGTCTCAAAAAATCATAGATTCCAATGTTACAATTATTTCCATTACATTTATTTGTCGAACTTCCAACACTATATACTGACTCGATATTCTTAGCTGAAAACCTTTCTCGTTGTTGAAATCCAGAAGAGTAGAGGAAGCTTATGTGCCCATTATATCACGAGAAGTCACCAAAATGACCACATGAGCTTCTTGAACTCTTCTCGATGTCAATGGAAAAGGTTTTTTTGCTAATAACATCGAACCAATATGAATTCTCAAAATATCTTTGTAAAAAACTAAATAAGTATTAGATAAAAATGATAAAGAAATTAACTTAAAAATAATATATAAATTAATGAAAAAATAAATTAAATAATTAGTAGGGATTCACATTTTCATGATGGTTGTATGAATTTTTGACATAGTTCCTTATTTTAATTATCAAAGTTTTAGGATTGATGTCAAATCTCTTGCGAGCATGAGCAGCTTCGAACAAGCCACCCCAACTCGAACAAAAGAATTCACCTGCATAAGAAAACAATTATTATATGAGTATTACTAAAAATAAATAAATAAAAAATAAATATGAAACAATAAATTAATTCTATGGACAACGATTTTACTATGAAAACATCAAGATTACCTCTATGACTAAGTAATAGAGGGAATATGAAAGAAAGTAATAAATTTCAACATTTTAGGGGTGAAAAAGTTTTGAGGGAGAAGAAGTCTGTGGAAGTTTTGGTGTAGAAAGACATGAAAGATGGATATAATACCCCAACTCAAACAAAATAATCCACATATATAAAAAAACAATTATTATGCAAGGAATACTACAAATAAATAAATAAAACATAAATATGAAATAGTACATTAATTCTATAGATAATGATTGTACTATACAAAAATCAAGACTACCTTTGTGATTAAGCAGTGGAGGGAACTTCAAAGAAAGTGATAAATTATAACACTGTAGGGGTGAAAAGGTTTTGAGGGAAATGAATTTTGTGAAAGTTTTGGTGTAAAAATACATGAAAGATAGACATACCAACCCAACTCGAACAAAATAATTCACCTATATAAGAAAACAATTATTATGTGAGTAATACTAAAAATAAATAAATTAAATATAAATATGAAATAATACATTAATTCTATAGACAATGATTTTACTGTGGAAACATCAAGATAACCTCTATAATTGAGCATAGACATCATCTTTGCATTTCCTTCAATGGCATTAAAGATGGACAAAAATATTCTAAAATAAATGAAGTCTGCAAGGAATAATGAAAATCAAATCAACGTTCCAATTTATAATTTTTCGGTAAAATAGAGCAAGTATATCGTAACATTACTTTTACATCTTCCCAAAGGGTTTTCTTCATTATAGTTTATTTTTACAAGGAATTGGTAACATCATCATGTGCATAATACTTTCACAACCTGTCCCCCAGGGCTCGTTCCATGACTACCCCAAGCCTACCTTCCATGGGCCAGGGGTTGGCGACTAGCACCGGAAATGCGTATACCTAAAATGGGAAGGAATTTACTTTAAAACTATACAACACACAATCCAAGAACACAAAAAGATGTTACCATGAAGTAAAACTATATTAGTAAAGTTGTGTACTGAAAGTAAAGGGTCCATAATACATGCCCAACTGAAAGGTACAACTATAACTGAAAAACAGAAAATAGATCTTGGAATCATTCACCGAGGATCCTATCGGAAGGGTAGGTACAACTCATCTCTACTGCTTTCCACATCAGCCAATCTCCTCCGTGTACCATCTGGTCCTGACTCCCTCAAGTCTTAGCCAAGCTGGTCATCGTCTGTACAAGGCACAACAAGGTTCGGGCGAAGCCTGTGCATGGGTGAGTATAACAATACCCAATAGGGACCCTGAGACCCCCGAAGGTCTCTCATAATTCCACAAAGGAAAACCAAAAAGCATGATCTCAATCACAAAGCAAAAAACAATAGACACAACTCAAACTTGGTATAAGTAAAGCATTAAAGCACAGATGATTAGTCGAGAAGCTAGATTATCTTATTCTGTTGAGAGGCACTACTACTGACTATATGGAGTCTGACCCACATAGGATCGGTAGGTACTAACCCCTGCAAGACCCACACAGGATCCAACCCTCCTGAAGTCGATAGGTACTAACCCTCTCAAGACCCATACAGGATCTGAACCACACAGGATCAGTATGCGCTGACCCACACAGGATCGCTGAGCACTGACCCATACAGGATCTGACCCACACAGGATCAGTATGTCACTGATCCACAACGGGTCGCTCTAAGGCTAGTCCTCATCGGGTCGCATACTGCTGATCCACATAGGATCACTAGGTGCTGATCCACATAGGATCACTCTCTGTTGATCCACACATGATCTCTAGGTGCTGACCCACACAAGATCGCTCGGTACTAACCTCCATATGATCTATCTCCAACCTCCGCCTCACTGCCAGCCACTAGATTCCTACTCATAATACGCTTGATTCTGGGAGAACCTCTCCTCAAGCCATCAGTCATATTTCAACCAGCATGAAGTCCCATGAAGAAGTAACCTGATGATCCGTCATGTCATAAGGGTTCCAATGAAATAGACAGCGTGTCAACCGGAAGCTCGGTCTGTAAGTTATAGGCATTTTAGTGCCGAGGTCCCGGTTGGATCCAGAGTCGATCCAACCCGAACATACTCCAATTTTCTCCAAAACTCTCGTGGAGTATCTCAAAGGGACCATCTCACTCCATGGATCCTAGATCCATATACAGTTCGTCAAACGGACATCTGGTTCGCAAGATACATTCACTTAAGCGTAACTAGGCCCGAGAGGGGTCTGGGTCTGGTCTGATCCGGTCGAACTGACCAGGACCGACCTGGTCTGGGCTGACCCGATCTAGTTCTGGTCAACCTGACCTAGCCCTGGTCCGACCCATCTTGGCCTGCCGGTGGGGCGCGACCCTCCAGGCGACGCAGCCCGATGCGCTGGCGCGTCTCGCCAGTGGGATGACCGCTAGCTCTCTGAACGGATCAAGAAGAGCTATTCAACTATTCAATTAGTGCACCACATGGCGCCGCCATATGGTCCGTGGGACCCTCGGGGCATGGGTCCCCCTCCTACCGCGACTTCGATGCCACGACTTCTCCTCTGTGGCGTGTGACGGCGCGACACCTCACCCACGTGGCTGACCAGTTGTTGGCCGCCCCTTCGGGTCCGCCGAAGCGCCAAACAATGTTGCTCTCTTCCATGGCCAGTGAGCATTGGCACCGATCACTGGTATCGCTGCGCCAGTGCCGTGCCGACAAATCTTTTGTCGACCACTGGGTGATATTTGGTGGTCTGTTCTTCCTTCCAGACGTGCCTACGGTCCTCCTGAAATGTCACCGTCATTGCGCGCCTCTCAGTTTCAAGGTTCTGTCAAGTTGGAACAACCCGCCTCCGAAGAATAAAATGAAAATCAAGAGGAGGAGGGTCCGGGCCATGTTCGTTCAGCCCGCGCCCTCCGTGTTAACATTATAACAAGATGGGATAATTGATTCATCAATAAAAGATTATATCGCTTCCATGATTTATCACCCTTTTTAAGATTGAGGGAAAGAAACATTGCACATGAATTAAATGAAAAAACCCTTAACTTGTGATTCGTTGGAGGTATTACAGTCATTGGTGGGAGGAGAGTCCTTGTCGGAGTGAGGTCGTCAACATTCGTCGGTCCCAGATCGTCGTCGCCCAAGCTTCCATCCTCCATCAGTGGAAGTTTCCGTAGGACTTCATCAGAGTTTCCTCGCTTGATTAAGCTGTGTCAAAACCCCACCCCATTCTATATTTAAATTGAAGGAGAAACCACCTGTGTTGCATATCATTAATGCAGTTAATTTATGAACCACAATTAATGCTAAAACGTTGAGGTTACAAAGTTGGAGGGTCAAACCATTAATTGGATTGACAACCCATTGATCCCACCACTGCTGATCATCCGCTGTAGAAAAAGAAATAAAACAACTTATTAATTTATTTTATTATTTTTCTGTAAAGTCCAAAATTTAACTTTTTCTCTAGACCTACTACGGTTGAAGTGAAGCTTCCCTTAAGAAAATCCTAGAACTGTGGATTCAATGGTGTTCTCGAATTTCGATTTTGAGAACTGGTTCAAAATATAGAAAATGTTGCCCGCACATTTACTGAACACACCTTTAAAAAAAGTTCAAAAATTCTTTCCGGGCACACTAGGCCTCAGAATCATGCGTCGTCAAATTTTGAAGATTTTTATTAATTCAAAATAATTAAAAAAAATTACATGGAATTTTTGGGTCTTAACATTATCCCCACCTTAGGGATTTTAGTCCTCGAAAGCTACAAAAAAACTAGTGGGACAAATGGGGGTACTGAGCACGTATCTGAGCTCCTACTCCCATGTGCTCTCCTGGAGATTCTCGTGCTGCCAACAAATTTGCACTAGAGGAATCAACTGCCCACAAAGGAACCACTTCTGTCGATCCTCTATCTCCACCAAGAACTCTGCAAATGTCACCCCATCATCAATGTTCAACTCTCCCTAGTCGATAACGTACGATGGATCATGCACGCATCTCCTCAGCTGAGAAACGTGGAAAACATTATGCACCCGGTGCATCTGTGGGGGAAGATCAAGACGACACGACACCTTGCCTACTCTACTGAGGATCTAGAATGGTCTGACGAACCTCGAAGATAGCTTGCTGACCCGACCAAACCTCTGTAATCCTCGTTGGGGTGAGACCCATAGGAAGACATGGTATCCCTCCTCAAACTCTAAGGGTCTCCATCTCCTGTCGACATAAGACTTCTGCTGGATCTGTGTAGTCTTCATCTGCTCTTGGATGATCTGCACCTTCTATGTGGTAGCCTGTACCAACTCTAGACCCACAAGTGATGACTTCTCTAGGTCTGTCCAGTAAAGAGGTGATCTGCATGGTCACTTGTACAAAGCCTCAAATAGAGCCATACAGATGGTGGAGCGATAACTATTGTTGTATGAAAACTTCACCAGGGGTAGGCGGTCCTCTCAACTACGGTCAAAATCAAGGACACAAGAATGAATCATGTCCTCAAGTGTCTGTATAGTACACTCCATATGAATATCTTTCTAAGGCTAAAAGGTGGTGCTCAAGCATAGATGAGTTCCGAACGCCTCCTACAATCCATTACACAAGAGGGATGTAAAACGTGTGTCATGATCTGAGACAATTGTCGACGGCACTCTGTGAAGTTGGACTATCTCTAGCACGTAGAGGTGTCCTAAGCACTCTACTGATCCCTGCTCTCATATGGGTAGGAAGTGGTCCGACTTGGTGAGTCGGTCAATGATCACTCAGATGGAATAATGGCCATTGGACGTGCATGGTATCCCTGTCACGAAGTCCATGGATATATTATCCCACTTCCACTCCGGTACCTCAAGTGGCTATGCTAAGCCCGCTGGTACCTGATGCTTAGCCTTCACTTGCTGAAAAGTGAGGCATCAGGATATAAACTCTTCTACTACCTTCTTCATCCTTGGCCACCAATACTGATGCCGAAGATCCTGGTACATCTTCGCCACTCCAGGATGTACCGCTAAAGGGGATGCACTACTGGAAATATGACTTTTACCAACGGTTTTGGCCATACCGTTGGTATAGTTCATTAATTTGGACCTATACCAACAGTTTGGCCAAAACCATTGGTATAGGTCACTTATATGGACCTATACCAATGGTTTTGGACAAACCTTTGGTATAGGGGGGGACCTATAGGACCTATACCAACGGTTTTGGCCAAACCGTTGGTATAGGTCCTAAAATTAAAGGACCTATACCAATGGTTCTCAAAACCATTGGTATAGGTCTATACCAACGGTTTTGAGAACCGTTGGTATAGGTCCTTCGATTTTTAATCGAATATTCTTACCGAGAACATTATATAAATCAAAATTTAAAATTATTATAACAATACATATATATATTTATGAAATTATGTTCACAAAAGTCATGTTAGGTTAGTGGTTAAGTCATTCAATTATAAACTAGAGGTTGTGGGATCAAATCCCATCGAATGTTTTTTTTTGAAATACATATACCAACGGTTTTGAGAACCGTTGGTATAGGTTTTCATATTACTTATACCAACGGTTTTCCCAAAACTGTTGGTATAAACCTATTGTCACGGCTTACTTGCCAACAGTCCTCCAAACCGTTGGTATATCCTATACCAACGGTTTGAGGGCCTATACCAACGGTTCCAAACCGTTGGTATAGGGTATTTTTCCAGTAGTGATGTGTGAAACTCCTTCAACACCTCCCCCCATAGCATCACTGATACCATGGTGTGTCCTCTAAAGATAACAACATACTCCCCACCTTTAGAAAATCTTTTAGGAGACCGTACTGAGGATATCTAAGCATGTTGGGCCTCGCAGTCAACGTCCCCAAGCCGTGCCTCCCAAACTCACTAAAGAAGTGGGGGAGTGACAGTCATAGACTGGAGGTAAGCTGCTCCATCACTATCCACAAAGGATATCTACAATGCGGCTAGTTTCTCTGTTGCCTCACTCAACAACTATAGACTAGAACTTCTGCTGAGTGCGTCTGATACTACGTTCTCCTTCCCAGGAGTACAGAATATCTCAAAGTCATAGTCCTGGAGGAACTCTAACCATCACCGCTATCTCAGGTTCATGTACATCTGTGAGAAGATATATATACGACTCTTATTATAAGGACCCTACTTTAAACATTACATAATATTAAATTAAATGAATAATTCACATTTAGGATCTTTTTGGGTTTAGAGTTTTAGATAATTAGGTCATAACATTTACATAACAACATGAATATTACATGTACTCAATTATACTCAGTATACATTTTTTTTCATAAAATAAAAACTCTTGAAAAAAAAGAGTCATTTCCAGTTCCATGTTTTTGATAGCAAGACTTTTCCTTGATCCCATCCTTGACCCTATTCATCTTTAAGTCCTATGAAAAACATTTCAAAACTTTGGATGAGCATAAAAATCTCAGTAAGGGTTATAAAATAAGAAAGAAATCATTAGTCCATCAATACATACAAAACATAAACTCTTTTACTTATCTCATGAAAACATAAGATTTATTAATAACACATAGTAATCACAAATCATAAAAGTACTTATGGCATTCATATCATACTTACATTGTAGCTATCACAACTACATAGGGAGTTATGTTGGAATACCCATCATAGTATATTCCCTAAATATCTTAGGAGAAACATTCACGTTTACCTCCGTCACATTACCCAATGCATTGGAGAGCTATCTCGGGCTCACCCGCCCTAGTTTTATCACGAAACCACCCGTATACGTAAACAATTCCCAAGAACCATAACATATTCATAACACATAAAACAAACATAAAGGAAATATAAAATTTCCACATTTCAATCACAATATATCATTAAAATATATTGACATAACAAATAAATTATAAAAACCATTTTCAATACCAAAAATATGTAAAAGTATATGGTACTTATTTTCCTTTTTTTTAAAAAACACTACGGCTTGTTAAGGAAGCCAAAGATAAAATAATACTCGCAGCGGAGGAAAAAGGTCATTGTCACTGCTTATGTTAAAAACATTCATTTTTTTTATTTAATAAAATGCTTCTTATAAAAAGATTCTCTTTGAATGGAATTAAAATTCAAAGGGGTTTATAAATTGTATAAAAGAAGTCATGTATAAAACAAAATATGCCTCAATGAAAGGAGATCGGGATGAAGTCCCTTACCTCGTGTCTGACTTGACCCATCCATTCTTTAATCTCCTAACTAATAAACTAAAGTTAATTTCTACTTGATTAAGGACCATTTTCAAGTTTATTATTCCTTTTATACCAATTATTACCATGTTATAGACATTATGTAATCATTTAAGTTAATAATGGTTGTTTTGTCGATATTTGGTATTTGAGTAAAAAATGAACACCTTATAATTACAAGTTGTCCATGTGGTCAATAATACATTATATACAAAATGATATTCATGATTTAGATATCATATAAACCATATATATCCAATATATATATATATATGTATTTATAATAGTACATAACATTTTGGAGATAAGAAATGAAATGCACCGTTCATGGAGACGGTAAGCCGTACGTACGCATGGACACTACTTTCATTTGTATTTTTTACTTTAATAAAATTAAAACATAATTATACATATGTATATTATAATTACAGTATAATATAATATATAATATCATTAAAACTATCCTTTATACGTCCCACATATGGAATTAACGAGTCATATCACTTTGAAGGGGCGATAGTCCGCACTTCCTCAAATGAAATTATCGCGTTTACCCATTATGGAAACCATAAAGGTAGGATATAAATGTAAAATAAAGAAGCATAAAGAAAACATAAACATAATATATATCATATATAAATATATTTCTATCTTAATGGCCACCATGAGAGGTGGTAGGAGATAATCGAATAATCATCGTTTCATGAGGCGTTAGTTTTCCATCCACAGAAACAGTATATTCTCCACCCATTAGATGGAGGTGTGTGTAAGTGTAGTTTGAATAATTCTCATAAAAACATCCTAGTATATTTAGGATACTGGTGTTTTTATAAAATAAAATAATAAAAAGAGTTTAGGGGTTGGAGAAGTAAAATAAAAGAAAATAAGTTAAGATGAATCGTTACCTTTAATTTGGGTAACTCCCTTTAGTTTGAACCAAAAGGATTTCTTGAAGTGACTTCTACCTAAGGTAAGGCTTCTAGGAAGAGGATAGGGTTCTTGAGAGCTTATTTGGGCAAGGTTTGGATGATCCAAGGGTCTTCAGAGGTTTTAGGAATGAGTAATAAGTGAAGGATTGTTATAAGGGGGAGGATGGGTTCTTTAGGAAAGTGTGAAAATATTATTTTATTATATAATGATATTCAGTTTCTAAAGGTCTAAAACTAATTAAAGTCAAAGATAAGATGACTAATGGTACAAATAAAATCATCCAATAAGAATTGGATAGGTTTTGGATGTTATTTTAATATTTATAATCTTATTTATTTAAATCATTTATTAATGAGGTAAATACTGCATCATTATTGTGTCATAAATAATTTAATTTATTTGATGCCTAAAAATTATAAAAAAAATACCATGATGTAGGAAATATTTTTATATTTCCAATGAATATTTATAGTCTAAAATATAATTTATATAACCCCATGTAAAAATTAATTTACTAAAAGATATTTGTTTATATCATTTTTTTTCATTACTTTAAGTTAATTAATCTAAAGTGTGATTATCACTCATAAGTGGCTCTATAGAGTCCCAAAATCGACCCAAATATGCTCATGGTCATAAATGACTCAACCAATAAGGCTAGGACAAGTGTTAAGGTAATTTATTATTATTATAATATTCTTTTTACCCTAAATTATCCTATTTACCTTTTATTGCGGTAAATAAAAGTCAAAAGTTACTATTCATAAAAAATTATTTTCATCTTATTGAACCAAATTTTACTTAATAATAACAATAATATATGTCGTATTTTTAAAATTCAACTCACAGAAGTGGTAAAAATTTATTTAAATGAAAAATTCAGTTTTTTAACTACTACCAAGTGGTTTCAATATTCATCAAAAATTGAAGTTTTTCAGAAAAATACAAAAAATTCAGCCTAAGATAAATTTGATATTCCGAATTCAAAAAATGATATCTATTTTACCAAATTCAAAACATAGAATTTTCATTAATTAATTTAAAATTAATTCCTGTTGTCAAAACAAATAGCATGTTAATAAGAAACAATAACTATCAAAAGATTGATACTTGTTTATGTCCAATTTCAAAGTGAAATTAATTACAATGACCAAAATTGGATTAAATAGTAAAAATATATTCTAATTACACTTTAAAACTAATTAAAAAGATACTATAACCATATAAATAAATTATATTAAAAGGCACTTTTGAATTAAAATACTGTATTTTTCACTATTCATTAAAAAATGAACTTTATCAGAAAAATACCAAAAATTTACCCAAAGTAAATTTTGATGTCCCAAATCTAAAGAATTTTATTTTTTCAAATATAACATATAAAAATAACCAAAACTAGATTTAAATATGGTTCGCCATCAAAAGGTGGTAAATCGACCTTTTACTGAATATTGGAGTATTTATGGTTAAAATTAGATTCATTCATATTTTAAGCCCCTAAATTTTATTGGATAAATGTAAAAAACATTTAACAAACATGTATAGTCATATTGTAGTTAGTTATATTCATTCCCACTAATATAATGACTAGGCGTTAACTACCATTTAAAATAATAATATTATATTATTAGTGTGCAACGTAAGATTTCAAAGAAACCCGTTGTTGCGTTTTAGGTAAGCCATCAAACATAGTGTCCCCTTTAAATTAAAATTAATATTTAATTAAAAAATATTAATAAATATGAAAATAGACTATTCTTTATTTAATTGGGATGTTACATCCTTCCCCCCTTTTGGGAATTGCGTCCTCGCAATTTTTTTCACTTATCAAATGAATGGGGGTATTTATCCCTCATATCATTTTCAGATTTCCACGTTGCCTCTTAAACCATATGGTTTTTCCATAAAACATTTACCTGGCGAATTACCTTATTCCGCAACACTTGCTCTCTATGGTCAAGAATCTAGACTGGTTGTTCCTCATAAGAGAGATTATCTTCCAACTGAACTACCTATGGGCTCAAAACATGAGATGGATCTGGCATATACTTTATCAACATTGAAACATGAAAAACATTTTGAACCTTGGATAAACATGGAGGTAAAGAAACTATGTACACAACTGATCCAAGTTTTTCTAGGATTTCATAAGGTCTAATGAACCTCAGACTCAACTTTCCCTTCTTACCAAAACGCATCACACTTTTCCTTTGAGAAACTTTGAGAAAGACATGATCACATACCTCAAAAGATAGATCCTTCCTCCAGTTATCTGCATAACTTTTCTGGCTACTCTGAGTTGTTCTCATGTTATTATGAATCAAATTAACCTTTTCTTCCATCTCTTATACCAATTCTGGTCCCATCAACTTCCTTTCACCTACTTCATCCCAAAATGTTGGAGTTCGACAATGATTTCCATATAATGCCTCAAATAGAGCCATTTGTATACTGAAATGAAAACTGTTATTATAAGAAAATTCAACCAAAGAAATATGTTGGTCCCAACTTCCCTGGTAATCTAGTGAACAAGAATGTAACATATCCTCCAAGGTCTGAATTGTTCGTTCTGAGTGCCCATCTGATTGCAGATAAAAAGTTGTACTAAAATTTAATTTAGTACCCAATGACTTCTGAAGGCCTTTCCAAAATTTAGAAGTAAACCTGGGATAATGATGAGATACAATGGAGTGGGGAACTCCATGAAACCTGACTATCTCTTTAACATACAACCGAGAAAGTTGATCTAGAGACAAAGTATCTCGAATATGAAGAAAATGAGTAGATTTAATCAACCGATCAACAATAACCCATATTTCATTATTACCTCGAGATGTCTTTGGTAATCCCACAACAAAGTCCATGGATATATTTTCCCATTTACAATCTGGAACAGGTCAATACTGAAGCATCCCTTTCAGTTACTTCCGCTATGCTTTAACCTGCTGACAAGTCAAACACTTCACAGTAAAATCAACAATATCTCTTTTCATTCCATCCCACTAGTAATACTCATGAATATATCTATACATTTTAGTACTACCATGATGAAATGAAAACGAGGAACTATGAGCTTCATATAACAACTCATTCTTTAACTATGAATCACAAGGCACATATAATATTTTTCCAAACCTAAAAACACAATAATTATCAATGTTAAAATCAGGCAACTTACCCTTCTGAACCAACTCTACCTTTTTCTGTAACTCACTGTCTTATTTCTGTGCTTGCTTTATTCTATCTAATAGAGATGATTTCACTAACTCCTGAAACAAAACAGAAGAATTTTCTGCACCAACAACTTCTATGCCAAATTCCATCAAATCAAAACCATAGGATCTCGTTTAAAATGTATCATGGTTAATGAAGCATTACTTTTTTGACTCAAAGTATCAGCCACTTCATTTCCCTTTCCTGGATGGTAAAGGATCATGCAATCATAATCCTTGATTAATTCCAACCATCTCCTCTATCTCATGTTCAATTCTTTTTGAGTGAATATATACTTCAAAATTTTTTGGTCAGTATATATTTCACATTTTACTCCATACAAATGATGCCTCCAAATTTTTAAAGAAAAAACAACAGTAGCTAATTCCAAATCATGTGCAGGGTAATTTACCTCATGAGGTTTCAACTGACGTGAAGCGTAAGCAATTACCTGATCATTCTGCATAAAGACACAACCAAGTCCTTTCAACGAAGAATCATTGTAGATAAAAAACTCACCATTTCTAGAAGGCAGTTCCAAAACTGAAGCATTCACCAATACTATTTTCAATTCCTAAAAACAATCATCACATTCTTTTTTCCAAAGGAACTTAAATCCTTTTTGAGTTAACTTAGTCATTGGACTAGATAACCGTGCAAAATTCTCAACAAACCTCCAGTAATAACCTGCTAAACCAAGAAAACTATGGATCTCAGTTATATTTGTGGGTCTTGGCCATTCTTCAACAAATTTTTTTTAACTGGATCAACTGTTATGCCATTTTTTGAAATAAATGTGACCAAGGAAAGAAATTTTCTGTAACCAAAACTCACACTTGCTGAATTTCCCAAACAATTTATTTTCTTTTAAGGTTTACAAGACAACCCTGAAATTAATTTCATGTTCCTTTTTACTTTTGGAATGAACCAAAATATCATCAATGAACACAACCACAAACTTATCCAAGAACTCACATAAAATTCTATTAATAATATCCATGAATACAGCAGGTGCATTGGTTAAACCAAAAGGCATAACTAAAAATTCATAATAGCCATATCTAGTATGAAATGCGGTCTTTGGAATGTCAGACTCCTTTACTTTCAACTGATGGTACCCCGAACTCAAATCAATCTTCGAAAAATACTGAGCTCCCTAGAGCTGATCAAACAAATCATCAATATGAGGCAAAGGATACTTGTTCTTAATAGTGATGTTATTAAATTCTCTATAATCAATGCAAAGTCTCATTTAACCATATTTCTTTTTAACAAACAAGACAATAGCACCCCATGGTGATGTTCTAGGTCCAATGAAACCTTTATCTAATAACTCCTGAAATTTCTTCTTTAACTCTAAAATTTCAATTTGATCCATTCGATAAGGGGGTTTTGAAATTGGATTAACATTAGGAACTAAGTCAAAAGTAAATTCAACTTCTCGATCAGGTATAATACCAAGAAACTCATCAGGAAAAACATCAAAGTACTCATTTACCACTAGAAAATCATTAATCTCAACACTTAATTTATTTTCAACAATATGATCAAGGTAACATTCATTTTCATATTTTACTAGTTTCACAGCTTCCTGATATGTTATCAAAATCAAGGGTTCATTCTTGCATACAAACTGAAAATCTTTCTAAAAAGAAACCTCTTTAGATCTACAATTAATCTTAGCATGATAAACAGAAAGCCAATCCATACCCAAAATAACATTAAACTATAATAGAGGAAAAACAATAAGGTTTGCTGGTATATTCTTCCCACACACAAGGACAAAAAGGTTCTTATAATTTTTTTGTCTCAACATTTCCCCCAGGTGTTTTTACCATAAGTTCAGGATTCATATCTTGAAATGGAATTCCCAATTTACTAAAAAACTTCTCAGAAATGAACGAATGTGTAGAACCTGAATAAAACAACACATTGGCATAATCTGAACAAAAAAACAGTGTACCTGATACTACTTCATTTGATGGACCAACATTTGCTGAAGTAGTTGCAAAGAATTTCACCACCTCTTTCTGCTTGTAGTCTTGCTGCTTTCCCTTAGTTGAGTTCTTTGTTGGACACTCATTTGCATAGTGACCCATTTAATTGTAGTTAAAACATTTTACTGACTGTAAATTGGATTTTGTATTACCATTAAACTAATCTTTTTAGTGCAATTTCGAGCCTTATGTCCCATTTTACCACATCAGAAGCACTTACTAAAATTCAAAAGACATTCCCCAACATGATTTTTACCACAATTTTCACAAACTATAAACTTAAGTTTCTTACCATCGGACTATTTTGAATAGTTCTTCCCTTTCGCCTGCCACCTTGACCTCTTATTCTGTTGTTTTTCAAAGAACACCAGATCATCGGCAAACTCCATTTCCACCTTCTCTGCAAAACGAACAAGTTTTTCATAATTTTTGAACTCACGAGAAGCTAAAGCCCTTCGATACATTGGCTTTAATCCTGAGTAAAAATGGTTGATTTTACTATCAAGATCTCGTATGAAACTTGGATCATACCTTGATAGTCGAGTGAATTTTTCTTCATAAGCATCCAATAAATCATCCTCCCGCCTCAATTCCAGGAATTGTTTTTCCATTCTAAGATGAACCACCTTAGGAAAATATTTCTCAAAAAACATACCTTTGAATTCATCCCAATTGAGAGCATCAATCTCCTCATTATCCCTAATATTTTTCACCATCGACCACCACTGATCAGCTTCACCTTCAAAATGGTAAACAGTGAGACTAACCTTTTGATGTTCTGAACAACCCATGACATCAAAAATATTTTCTAGTGCTTTAATCCACCCTTCTGCTAGCACCGAGTCATATGATCCTCTGAATGATGGGGGATGTTGCCTCATGAAATGATCTACTACTGACATGTTCCTCTGTGGTTGATCTGGCTAATCTTATGCATGGATACCACCACCATTTATAGCCTGAGTCAACTATTCCATCACTGCAACAAACTGTTTAGTTTCGATTCTGACCATCTCAAGTTGCTGATTTGGAAGGTTGTCTTCCTCCTGATGTCGTCCCAACATAGCTACTCTGTTTCCTATGAGGAAAACCATTCTGAATACAGAAATAGCTTAGGTGAAGCAACATGGTAATCTGTAAATGCTATATCATTTCAATATTAATAAAAAATAATTAACTCCTAAAGTTGTTTAAACCGACCTATGATACCAACAATAAACACCCAACCTTAAACATTACATAATATTGAATTAAATGAATAATTCACAGTGAGGATATTTTTAGGTTTAGAGTTTTATAGAATTAGGTCATAATATTTACATAACAACATGAATATTACATGTAGTCAATTCTACTCAGTATCCATTTTTTTTATAAAATAAAAAATTTGAAAAAAAGAGTCATGTCTAGTTCCACGTTTTAGATAATAAGGCTTTTCCTTGATCCCATCCTTGACCCTATTCATCTTTAAGTCCTGTGAAAAACATTTCAAAACTTGGGATGAGCATAAAAAGCTCAGTAAGGGTTATAAAATAAGAAAGAAATCATTAGTCCACCAATAAATAAAAAACATAAACTCTTTTAATTACATCATGAAAATATAAGATTTATGAATAACACATAGTAATAAAAAATCATAAAAGTACTTATTGAATTCATATCATACTTACATTGTAGTTGTCATAGCTACATAAGGAGTTAAGTTGGAATACCCATCACAGTATATTCCCTAAATCTCTCAGGAGAAACATTCAAGTTTACCTCCATCATGTTACCCAATTCATTGGAGAGCTATATCAGGCTCACCCACCCTAGGTTTATCATGGAACCACCCGTATATGTAAACAATGCTGAAGAACCATAACATATTCATAACACATAAAACAAACATAAAGGAAAGATAACATTTCCACATTTCAATCACAATATATCATTAAAATATATTGACATAAAAAATACATTATAAAAACCATTTTAAATACCAAAATATGTAAAAATATATGGTATTTATTTTCCTTAAAAAAAACACTACAGCTTGTTAAGGAAGCTAAAGATCAAATAATACTCGCGGCGGCGGAAAATGGTCATTGTCACCGCTTACGTTAAAAAAAACATTCCTTTTTGTCATTTAGTAAAACAATTCATATAAAAATATTCCCTTTGAATGAAATTAAAAGTAAAAGGGGTTTATACAAAGTATAAAAGAAGTCGTGTATAAAACAAAATATGCCTCAATGAAAGGATATTGAGACGAAGTCCCTTACCTCGTGTCTGACTTGAACTGTTCATTCTTTAATCTCCTGAATAATAAACTAAAGTTAATTTCTAATTGCTTAAGAACATTTTTCAAGTTTATTATTCCTTTTATATCACTTATTACCATGTTATAGACATTATGTAATCATTTAAGTTAATAATGGTTGTTTTGTCGATATTTGGTACTTGAGTAAAAAATGAACACCTTATAATTACAAGTTGTCCATGTGGTCAATAGTCCATTATATCCAGAATAATATTCATGATTTAGATATCATATAAATCATATATATCCAGTATATATATGTATTTATAACATTATATAATATTTTGGAGATAATAAATTAAATGCACCGTTCATGGAGACGGTAAGCCGTACGTATGCATGAACGCTACTTTCATTTCTATTTCATACTTTAATGGAATTAAAAAAAAATGATACATAGTTATATTATAATTCCAGTATAATATCATATATATTATCATTAACACTATCCTTTATACATCCCACATATGTCTTTAACGAGTCATATCACTTTGAGGGGGTGGTAGTCCGCACTTCCTCAAATGAAATTATCGCGTTGACCCATTATGGAAACCATAAAGGTAGGATATAAATGTAAAATATAGAAGCATAAAGAAAACATAAACATAATATATATCATATATAAATATAGTGTCATCTTAATGTCCACCATGAGAGGTGGTAGGATATAATCGAACAATCATCGTTTCGTGAGGCGTTAGTTTTCCATCCACAGAAACAGTATGTTCTTCACCCATTAGACGAAGGTGTGTGTAAGTGTAGTTTGAATAATTATCATAACAATATCATAGTATATTTAGGATATTGGAGTTTTTATAAAAGATAATAATAAAAAGAGTTTATGGGTTGGATAAGTAAAATAAAGGAAAAGAAGTTAAGTGGAACCGTTACCTTTAATTTGGGTAACTCCCTTTGGTTTGAACCAAAAGGACTTCTTGAAGTGTCTTATGCCTAAGGTAAGTCTTATAGGATGAGGATAGAGATCTTGAGAGATTATTTGGGTAGGTTTTGTATGAGACAAGGGGCTTTATAGGTGTGAGTAATGAGTAATAAGTGAGGTCTTTTTATAAGGGGGAGGAGGGGTTCTTTAGGAAAGTGTGAAAATATTATTTTATTATATAATGATATTCGGTTTATAAAGGTCCAAAACTAATTAAAGTCAAAGATAAGATGACTCATGGTCGAAATAAAATCATACAATAATAATTGGATAGTTTTTGGATGTTATTTTAATATTTATAATCTTATTTATTTAAATCATTTATTAATGAGGTAAATACTGCATCATTATTGTGTAATAAATAATTCAATTTATTTGATGTCTAAAAATTATAAAAAAAATACCATGATGTATTAAATATTTTTATATTTAAAATTAATATTTATAGTCGAAAATATAATTTATATAACCCCATGTAAAAATTAATTTACTAAAAGATATTTGTTTATATCATTTTTGTCATTACTTTAAGTTAATTAATCTAAAGTGTCATTATCAATCATAAGTGGATCCATGGGGTCCCAAAATCTACCCAAATATGATCATGGTCATAAATGACTCAACCAATAAGGTCAGGATAAGTGTTAATGTAATTTTGTATTATTATAATATTCTTTTAACCTTAAATTACCCTATTTACCTTTAACCGCGGTAAATAAAAGTCAAAAGTTACGATTCATAAAAAATTATTTTGATCTTATTGAACCAAATTTTATTTAATAATGAAAACCATGTATGTCAGATTTTTGAAATTCAATTCACAGAAGTGGTAAAATTTCATTTAAATGAAAAAGTTAGTTTTTTAACTACTACTAAGCGGTTTCACTATTCCTCAAAAATTGAAGTTTTTCAGAAAAATACCAAAAATTAAGCCTAAGATATATTTTATATTCTAAATTCAAAAAATGATGTCTATTTTATCAAATTCAAAACATATAAGTCGCATTAATTAATTTAAAATTAATTCCCGTTGTCAAAAAACAGCGTGTTTTTAAGAAACAATAACTATCAAAAGATTGATATTTGTTTATGTCCAATTTCAAAGTGAAATTAATTACAATGACCGAAATTGGATTAAATGGTAAAAATATATTCTAATTAAAATTTAAAACCAATTAAAAATATAATATAACCATATAAATAAATTATATTAATAGGCACTTTTGAATTAAAATATAGTATTTTTCACTATTCATTAAAAAATGAACTTTATCAGAAAAATACCAAAAATTTACCCAAAGTAAATTTTGATGTCCCAAATCTAAATAATTTTATTTTTTCAAATATAATATATAAAAATGACTAAAACTAGATTTAAATAGGGTTCTCCATCAAAAGGCGGTAAATCGACCTTTTACTGAATATTAGATTATTTATACTTAAAATTAGATTCATTCATATTTTAAGCCCCTAACTTTTATTGGATAAATGTAAAAACATTTAACAAACATGTATAATCATATTGTAATTAGTTATATTCATTCCCTCTAATACAATGGCTAGGCGTTAACTACCATTTAAAATAATATTATTATATTATTAGTGTGCAACGTAAGATTTCAAAGAAATCCGTTGTTGCGTATTAGGTAAGCCATCGAAACATAGAATCCCCTTTAAAGTAAAATTAATATTTAATTCACAAATATTAATAAATATTAAAATATATTATTCTTTATTTACTTGGGATGTTACACTTGTGATCAGAGTAAACAGTAAACCGTTCGCCCATCAAGTAGTGCCGCCACATCTTCAGCACAAAGACCACTGATGATAATTATAGGTCATGGGTAGCATAGTTCTTCTCATGTTGTCTCAAATACCATGAGCCATATGTGATCACTTCTCACTCCTGTATCAGGATACAACCTATTCTGGTCCCTAATGTGTCGCAATAGACTTCATACCCAACGCCCTCTTCTGGTAGCCTCAAGATGGGGGTACTCATCAATATCTACCTCAGCTCCTGAAAACTCTACTAGAACTTCTCTATCCACAAGAAAGGATTACCCTTCTTTGTCAAGGATAACAAGGGTGTCGCTACCCTAGAGAATTCAGGTAAAAATATCCGATAGTACCCAGCCAATCCGAGAAAACTCCGCACCTTGGTCACACTCCTGGGTGGCTCCCAAGGAAGCATTGCCTCTATCTTCACTAGATGCACAACAACTTTAGTCTCCAATATAATGTGCCCTAGGAAGTGGACTTCCTGTATCCAGAACTATAAATTCAAGAGATTTCCATAAAGATGGTGCTCTTGGAGTGTATCCAAAACTATATGCAGGTGCGTGGTGTGCTCCTCCTCCGACACAGAGTATATCAAAATGTTGTCGATGAAGACCACCACAAAGCGATCGAGGTATGGATGAAGGATCCTATTCATGAGCCCCATGAACACTACCAGAGTGTTGGTCATGTCGAAAGGAATCACCAAGAACTCGTAATGTCTATACCGACATTTGAAGGCAATCTTTGGAATGTACTCATCCCGTACTCTGAGCTGATGATAGCCTGATCCGAGGTCTATCTTTGAAAACCATCGAGCTCCCTTCAACTGGCCGAAGAGATCATCAATCACTGGGAGTGGATACTTGTTCTTCACGATCACCTGGTTCAGGCATTGATAGTCCACACAAATAATTAAGACTCCCATCTGCCTTCTTGGAAAACAAGATCGGGGATGCCCATGGAGAAACACTGGGACTTACGAACCCCTTTCTCTGTAAGTCCTCCAACTATACCTGTAACTATCAAAGCTCCATGAGAGCCATCCGATATGCTAGTGTAGATAGCAGGGTCATCCCTAGGTACAAGTCAATTTAAAAGTCTATCTATCTGTATGAAGGTAGTCCCGAAACATCATCAGGAAAGACATCAGCATACTGATCCACCACTATAGAATAACTCAGACTCCTCACGCCAAATACTCTGAGGGTGAGGCTAGACAACTTGTGAGTGATCGAATGAACCCTCCTCTGAGAAAAACCATCTTGTGGTTCAAAGGTTTCCTTCTCACTAGTGAAGGAAAACTTGATCCCATCCTCGTGGACACACCTCACTTTTTGCCTAAAACAGTCGATATGAGCATGGACTGTGGATAGCTAGTACATACCAAAGATGACATCGTAAGGTCTCGACACTGCTACTAGGAGATCTCAGCCGAAGCTCTCGCATCCTAGAGTGATCTCACACTACCTGCACCAGTGTGTAATCATCGAATCTTATCCTGTAGAAGTCTCTAATTGCAAGGATAGAGCCAACGTCTCTGTCGAAATCTCCGAGCTTCGAATGAGTGTCGTGGAAATGAAAGAGTGACTCGAACTTGTGTCTATAAGTACTGTAGCTAGGGTGTAATAGACACAGATAATATATCTAATCATATCCGGAGCACCGTGGTCATAGGCCTCTGGTGCTTGTAGCTGTGCTCACCCCTGTCCACCTGCTCCCCGTGGTTGGGGTGGACCACCTGGGGGTGGTGGCAGTAGAACCTTAAATCACTGCCCACCGCCTGCTACATGACCTGTTCCTCTGCCTCATCCGCCAGCCTGCGAACCTCCTCTCTCAAGTCTCTACCTCTACCTCGGCGGTCCCTGGACCATCCTCTGATCGTCGGTATGGTGGGTCGGGCAGTTGTGAGCCATGTGGCCCTGCCCACCACACATGAAGCATAGTATGCCTCCCAGCTGACCTTCTCTACCTCACGAGCTCCGCACCTCTGACACTATGTCCTGAGGTCATCCATCAGCGGGTTTTGCCCGCTTAGACTTCCATGTCATATGTCCACTATCGCCTGCAGATGACTCAGCTACCTGTCATCTGGTGGTGGCTCTCACTGTCAGTGCTTGCTCAGCTATAAAAATCTACACCAATAATTCTCAATCGATCACTCCAGCCTATGTTTGGATATTCAGTGATATCATCGATGCACTAATCTCCCACCGGATACTCTTCTCAAAGGTCCGAGCCCTGAATAGTGGATCCCATACCAATTTGGCGGAGTAGCACGAGAGGTCAGTGAATATCGCCGAGTACTAGTATACTCTTAGGATACCCTGTTGTAAGTGTAGGAGATCCTGAATATACACAGAGCGTAGTGTCACTGGAACAAACTCCGCCCTGAAGAGGCTCTCAAAGTCCGTCCAGGTGAGTTTCACCTCATCATGTGTCTGGGGAATCAGGCTCCACCATCTCTCTGCTATGCCATGAAAAAGACTAGCAGTTAGGATAACCATATGCCCTGATGGTGTCTCAACCAAGAGAAAAACTCTATCCATAGCCTCAAACCATTCCTCAGCTACCTAGGGATCTGTCTCGCCTCGAAACCTCAGAGTCCTTTGTCTCTGAAACTCGTGCAACATGCTCAGTCGGTGTACACAGTCTGCTGGTGGGGCTAGTGGCATTTGTTGTCCAATGGGTGGTGGTGCTGCTGGTGCACCACCCGAAGGTGCTACCACAATAAGAGGGACCTACACTAAAGACTCATTGCTCAGTGGGTCATCATCATGTACTATATCGAGAATCCTAGCTAGATTTCTACGTAGCAGAATACTGAAAAGAAACAGGTGCGCCACAGTCAATAAGTTATACTTGGTGAGTTTACTCAAAAGAGATCAAAGTAAAAACATTTACAAAACACACACAATTAGTATTTTCATGAACTGAGTCGGAAATCAGAATCCAGGGTCCTGGTGTATGGATATGTCAGCCACCACACCAAAAATGGACTCCCCAAACTGAAAACCACACTCAAAACACTTAACACTATTGCTAATTTAAAAATTTCAGAGTCTTAGTTCTTCGGTAGAACCGACTCCTATGATACCACTTTGTCATGAATCGTCCCACAGGGCCAATGCCGTGACTACCCCAAGCCCGCCTTCCATAGGCCAGGGGTTGGCGACTAGCACCAGAAAGGAATATACCTAAAACAGGAAGGCATTGAATTTAAACCTATACAACACACAATCCAAGAACAAAACAAGATGTAACCACGAAGTACAATTGTAGTAGTAAAGGTGTGTACCGAAAGTAAAGGGGCCAGAATACAATCCCAACTAAAAGGTAAAACTATAACTGAAAAATAGAAAACAGCTTCTGGAATCATCCACTGAGGATCCTACATGAAGGGTAGGTACAAATCGTCTCCACTGCTCTCCACATCAGCCAATCTCCTCTATGTACCGCCTAGTTCTGGCTCCCTCAAGTCTCAGCCAAGCTGCTCATCATCTACACAAGGCACAACAAGGTGCGGGAGAAGCCCGTGTAGGGGTGAGTATAACAATACCCAGTAGGGACCTCGAGACCCTCAAAGGTCTCTCATAATTACACAAAGGAAAACCACAAAGAATGATCTCAATCACAAAGCACAAAGTAATAGTCATAGCTCAAGCTAGGTATAAGTAAAGCACATAAGTACAAATGATTAGTCGAGAAGCTAGATCATCTTATTCTGTTGAGAAGCACTGCTGCTGACCATATGAAGTCTGAACCACATGGGATTGGTATGTCGCTAATCCACGATGTGCCGCTCTAATTATGGTTCTCATCAGGTCACATACTTCTGATCCACACATGATCGTTAGGTGCTGATTCACACAATATCGCTTGGTGCTGATCCAAAGAGGATCGCTAGGTGCTGACCCACACAGGATCTCTCAGTACTAACCTCCATATAATCTATCTCAAACCTCTGCCTCACTGCCAGCCACTGGATTACTGCTCATAGTACGCTTGATTTTGGGAGAACCACTCCTCAAGACATCATTCATATTTCAACTAGAACAAAGTCCCACAAAGAAGTAACCCGATTATCTGTCATGTCATAAGGGTTCCAACACAACATACGACGCGTCAACTGGACGAACGATCTGTAAGTTATAAGCATTTTAGTGCCAAGGGCCCGGTTGGATTTGAGGTCGATTCAACCTAGCCATACGCCAAATTTCTCCAAAAATCTCGTGGAGTATCTCAAAGGGACCATATCACACCAAGGATCCCAGCACTGTAGACGGTTCATCAAATGGATGTCCGGTTCATAAGATACAGTCACTTAAGCGTAACTAGGCCCGATATAGGTCCAGGTCTGGGCCGATTTGGTCAGACCGACCCGGATCAACTGGGTCTAGACCGACTTGATCTGGTTTGGGTTGACCCAACCCAACCTAGGTCCGACCCGGCCCGCCGGTGGGGCGCAACCCACCAGGCGACGCGGCTCGGTGCGCTAGTGTGGCTCGCCAGCAGGATGGATGCCAGCTCCCCAAATGGCTCAATAAAATCCATTCAGCTCTTTAATTAGTGGTTCCATGTGGCACCGCCACGTGGTTCACAGGACCCATGGGGCGCGGTTCCCCCTTATGTCGTGGATTTGATGCCACAACTCCTTCTCCACAGTGCACCACCTCACCAACGCGGCCAACCGGTTGCTGGCCACCCCTTCGGGTCTGTCATGGCGCCAAGCGACACTGCTTTCTTCCATGGCCGCAAGCGCTGACACTGTTCACTAGTGCCGCCATGCCAGTGCTACACTAGTGAATCTTCCGTGGGCCACTGGGTGAGCTCCGGCGGTCTGTTATTTCTTTCAGACGCATCTACGGTCCTCTTCAAATGCCGCCGTCATTGCGTGCCTCTTGGTTTCGAGGTTCTATCAAGTTGGAACAACCCGCCTCCGAAGAATGAAATGAAAATCAAGAGGCAGAGGGTCTGGGCCTTGTTCGTTCGGCCCATTCCCTCTTCTTTATCATTATAACAAGAGGGGATAATTGATTCATCAATAAAATATTATATTGCTTCCATGATTTATCACCCTATTTAAGAACGAGGTAAAGAAACATTGCACACAAATTAAATGAAAAAACCCATACCTCGTGATTCATTGGAGGTATCGTGGTCATTACCAGGAGGAGAGTCCTCGTCGGAGTGAGGTAGTCAGTGTTTGTCAGTCCTGGATCATTTCCACCCAAGCTTCCATCCTCCTTTGATGGAAGTTTCAGTAGGACTTTTCCAGAGGTTCCTCTCTTGATGAAGCCATGTAAAAACCCCACCTCGAGCTCCATTTAAATAGAAGGGGAAACCGCCTATGTTGCATGTCATTAATGCAGTTCATTTATGAACCGAAATTAATGTTGCAACGTTGAGGTTAAAAATTTGGAGGGTCAAACCATTAATTGTATTGACAACCCATCAGTACCACTACCACCGCTCATCTGTTGGAGAAAAAGAAATAAAACAACTTATTAAGTTATTTTATTATTTTTATGTAAAGTAAAAAATTTAACTTTTTCTCCTGACCTACTATGGTTAAAGTGAAGCTTCACTTAAGAGAATCCCGACACTGAAGATTCAACGGTGTTCTCATATTTCAATTCTGAGCACTAGTTCAAAAGATAGAAAACGCTTCCCAAGCATTTACTGAACGTACCTTTAAAAAATGTTCAAAAATTCATTCCAGGCACACTGGGCCTTGGAATCATGCGCCACCAAATTTAATAGACTTAAAATAATTCCAAATAATTTAAAAAAAATTTACATGTAATTTTTGGGTCTTTAAAAATACATCGTCTGCACAGTATTGAAACATTTAATTTAGATTATGTTAATTCATTAGAGAACATATAATATTATGAGGAAAAACATAGTATATTAAAAAACAATTTTACCTTCTCATTGAAGTCTCTTTATTTTTTTAAAGGCTTTAAAGATTTAGTTCCTGTATTAATAATCCAAATCCCCTCTTTGTGGTCCCATATAACATACAAGACATTGTCTACATTGGAACTGACATTAATTTATTGTGATCTCTCAATGAAAGGGTCATCCTCGATTGAATTTTCATCTAACTCGACATTTTTTAGTTGCCTGCAGGACATTCGACCAATTATTGTTTTCTAGATCTGAGATATAAAATACCTGCACTTCTTGTGATGACATTATGAATGGCTTGTATTTTTTACCCAACCATAATGAAATTCACCTTCATGAAGCCCATTTCATCAATTTCACTACCCTCATATTTTCAACCCATTTGCAATAGAAAATCAGCACTTGAAATGTTTTATAATCCAACTCGTATATTGGTTCGATAATGCCAAAATATGAAATATTTTCATAAATTAGATTTATATCCTTAGAACTAGATATGTGAATCGCTTTAACCATAAGAATAAAACCACTTTTTTATATCATACTATAGTCGTTGTGTTCTTTTTTATAGAACATATAACCATTTATTACAAAACCAATTTAATATATAATATTTACATTTAGTCCCCTGGATAGACATTGAATTCTTTCAACAATTGAATTCAGATTTTCATTTAACTCCTTATAAATTTTATCTCAGAACCATCCTATAAACTTTTGATTATGTATATATGATATCCATCCTTCATCCCTTGATGGATTCAAATATCCAAGAATTTCTTTGTGGGCTTCAATGTATGGATCAACATCTTCACTATTATGTAAAATGAAAAGGTGTGATTTATCCTAATCTATCAAGGTAATTGTAACAATATCTCTTTTAAAAATTGCTTCACAGATAAGGCATTCACTATGATGAGAATTTGGGAGATCAATGTTGTCAACATCTGATAGGTAATCGGTACAGAATTCAATAGCTTCTTCAATAATATATTGTTTTACAATACAAACTTCTAGCTAACTTCGATTCTTAACATACCCTTTCAAAATATTTATATACCATTAAATGGGGTACATCCATCTATAATGGACATGACCACATATTTTAACCTCTCTAACCAAGAGAACCATCAGGTGGACTGTTATATCGAAGAATGGAGGTGGTAAGAACATATCTAATTTACATAATATGACTGCAACCTTCTTATTAATGATATGAAAGTTTGTCGAGTCTATAACTTTACTTCATATGGATTTGAAAAAGAATCATATTCTGGTTAATGTATGCTATACATTTTGAGTAAGAATGCAACAGAAAGAAACAAGCATCAAATATTACATCAAAACATTATAGTCATATGATTTTAGTTCTTGTAACTTAAAATTAGTCATTGACACGACATTATTGATATTTTATGAATACCCCTGTGAAACTTTTACAATATTAAGGAAAATGAAAATGACAATTTTTCCTGTATGGATAGAGTGTAAGTTGAAGGAGAAAGAAAATTCTGCCTTTTACCCTTCACCAGTTCCAACACTTCCCTTATTCCCATTTCAATCGAGTCCAACCTAGCCTTGATGCCATATTTAATTTTTCTAGGAACATTTTGTAACATTCCAATAACACAATCAAATAAATTTTTTTATATATGAATGACATCAAGATTTTTTTTGACATACAAACAATTCTAATATGGTAATACAATGAAAATTGATCTCTTTTTCCAACATGATTTCATAAGGTTTTTTGAAAATGGTTTACCAAAAACTATGTCAATATCTTTCACTTTGTCGAATAGTTGATCACTCGTTATTAGAGATGGTGTTGTACCTTGTTCGATATTCCCATATAATGCTATCATATAGGATCAGTATTTATGTCGTTGAGGTAAAAATTTCTAATGTCCTAAAAACAAAGTCTTCGAGGAATGTTTCAACTGAACAAAGTATGTGCATTTTTCACAAATGGGACACCCCAACATTCCTTTAATGATATAGCCTTATAAATTTCCATAAGTGGGGAAGTCATTTATCACCCCATAAAACATAGATCTCAATATGAATTATTCACTTCTATGAGAATCAAACATTATAACACCTGTATCCCACATCAATTCTAGATCTCTAATTAATGGATCCAAATTGACATCAATATCATTACTAGGTTGCTTTGGTCCAGATTTAAATAGAGACACCATAATGTATTTGCACTTCATGCATAACCATGGAGATAATTTATAATTTACCAACAAGATAGGTTATTTACTGTGAGTACTAATTTGTACACCAGAAGGATTTATTCCATCTGTAGATAATGCAAAATAAAATATTCTCAGCTCATTTAAAAATCCAGGATACTCTTAATTAATTTTATTCCATTGAGGAGAATCTACTGGATGATATAGGTTTCTATATTTAATTATTGTATCTTCATTCCATGTCAATTGTCTCATGGTTTCCTAACATCCATATAGTATTTTAAACTGTGTAATGATAGGAAAGTACCATATGGATTTTGAAGGACTTTGATTCATTTTTCTTGTATCGATCTGCGCAACACTTTGGGCAATTTATAAGTGATACATGGTCCTAGCGAAAAATATAAAATCATTTGGAAAAGCATGTATTTTTTATATATCATACCCATTGAACATATCATTCATTTAGTTTCATATGTTCGACATGGTAGTTCATTTTCTTCAGGTATCATATCATTCAGGAGACCAAGTAGTTTTGTAAAGCTGGTGTCACTCTATCTGCTTCTATCTTTCAAATTATATAACTTCAATCCAGCTAAAAATGTTTTGTATTTAGTACAACTGGTATACAATGGTCTCTTGGAACAACTATTTAACTTATCAAACAAATATGGACAATCATGAAGGTCATATTTAATTTCCATTGTCATTTATTCCATGTGATCTTTATCATCATTTACATTGGTATTCATATCAAATGATTCATAAACAACAGTATCATCCCAATCGGCATGCACGTTCAGTTTTTCCCCGTGTTTAGTCCAACATTTATAGCTCTGTTATATTTGGTGACAAATCAAATGTTCTTACAACTCTTCCAGACTAATTTTTATTGAATAACAACAACATAAACACATAAAATAGATTTAAGAAGGGTTGTATTCATTCTATCTTTCAAAATTGATGAACTCTTTAACTCCATATTCATACAATTTTTTGAAATGATTAGCATACATACATTTTTGATTCATATCCATCCTATTGGATTCATAAAATATTAATTTTTTACAATAAATAAATAAATACACATAAGATATTTATTATCAAAGGTGAAAGTTATAGAAAATTCTAATAAGGGAAGCCCAACATTTGATTATTTCAAAAAAATTTAGTATACTTTGACGAAAATGAGTAATT
Source organism: Viscum album (assembly GCA_963277665.1). NCBI lineage: Eukaryota > Viridiplantae > Streptophyta > Magnoliopsida > Santalales > Viscaceae > Viscum > Viscum album. The sequence continues at coordinate 199,355,448 of OY728164.1, forward strand.
GAATTTAAGAAAATAATTAATCCACTATGGTAGGTGTTATCCTCTGAATTCATTAAAAGGTGAAAGTTATAGACAATTTTCATGATCATAATCTAATCTCTAAAATATTTATCATTTCATTTTTTTGTTTGACACACATCCTCCATCTCTTGTGGACATGCACCTATGTTGCTTGAAATACTCTAAGCAGTAGTTATCCATGGGATGACTACTACTCAAAGTAGTCAAGCAACATAAAAGAGATGGGAGATGAGTCTCATACAACAAAATGAAATAAATATCCAGGTGATGAAATTTATGAGAATGAAAATTTTCTATAAAAGAGATGAGGGATGAGTCTCAAGAAACAAATTTCAATAATAACTATTATTTGACACACATCAAGTCTTTCTTAAATACCCTAAACAAATGAAAATATAATATAGGAAATTAAGGAGTAATAAGAAACCAAAATATTATAAACAAGAATAATAAACTCTCATTCAATCAACTAGAAGATATAAAAATGTATTGTTAAAACATTTTAATAAATAAATAGTTATTTCATAAACAAGGATGGTAATCAGAGTTTCCTAGGGGTGGAACCAATATATGTAGACCTAAAATGATGAATTACTAAAAGTAATTTCTAATATATAGAATTTCATAACCTTTATTCTATTTTTTAGAACAAGTGGTGTAATGACCTAAGGAATTATTACATTTAATATTATTGGTATATCAAATATTTTAAAACATTTAAAGACTATTGGGATGTTAGATTACCACACCGACCTATCCCTAGGATTCTAGGGAGGTCATCACATCAGATCTACCCATTTGGAGGATACTAGGGAGGACCTCCAATTCATATTGAACCACCCTTGAGATTCTAGGGAGGACCATAAAGAAGTTGGCATAAATAAATAATACAAATCAACAAGATTTATCACAAACAAGGGAGAAAAACTCACCAACCCTTGCAACATCTATCCCATACACACTAGCCTCTACCAAGACAGAACGAATCCCGTGATGTCACATTTTCTAAGTTGAATACCCTTACTTCACTCAGAAATCTAAGTTGAATCACAAAATTAACAGATTTATAAAACATCACTCCCCATCTAAAGTCTCAACTACCCAAATACGAAAATAACTTGTCAGTTTAATACGATGGGAAGTAGTCTCATAGGCTACCCAACCACCATCATGGAAATTGATACATAAAAAAATATATAGATGATATAAAATGGGATGGGACTTCTACCACATGATTAATTAAACTATTTATCCAAAGAAAATAAGCATGATTCACCCACACATTCACATAAATAAAATATTGGCTCACAAATCAACTATATTAATTCATAGCTACAATTAATAAGGAAGGATATGCTCGTATGGATTGGGAGCAATGTTGGGAAGGCTCAAAGTATAGGTGTTTCACACTATAAAAATTAAAAGCATCAAAATGGACGATCTCTATAGCCAAATCTGCATAATGGATAACTTACAACACTCACAGTTACAAAAAATCCTTCACCATGGCCATAACCATTGATTTTTTACACCCCAAGTTCCCCAAGAGAAAGTAGAGAAAAACTTACATTCGAGAGAAATTAGAGAAAGAATTACATTCGATCCTTGGATTCATTCGACCCTTGAATAGTTTGAGCCCTGAATTTGAGCCTTGGATTTGTTAGAGGCTTGATTCGAGTTTCAATTCATCAAGGGCGAGCACCAGCAGAGGGTGACATCCACGGAAAGGTTCGGATATCGCGACGGGTTCATGACTAGTTAAAGTTTTTTAAACAGATCGGGACACTTTTATCAGCGCTTCCAAAAAAGCACTGATAAATATACCTTTTATCAGCGCTTAAATAATAAGTGCTAATAAAAGCCATCTTTATCAATGCTTTTTTAGTATTGATAAATCTATATCTTTATCAGTGCTAAAAAAGCACTAATAAATATTCCTTTTATCAGTGCTTATTACCTAAGCATTGATAAATGATTTATAAATATAATTATAAATAAAAAATTATAAATATATATAAATATAATTATATATATATTGAATAAATATATATAAATATAAATATAGTAAATATATTCTTTATTTAAATATATTTATTATTATTTTATAATTATTTAAATATATAATTATTTATTTATAAGTATATAAATATTTTTTTAAAATAATATTTATATCATTATATATATTTATATAATTATATATATAGTAAATATATTATTTATTTAAATATATTAATTATAATTTTATAATTATTTAAATATATAATTTTTTATTTATAAGAATATAAATATTTTTGAAAAATAATATTTATATCATTATATATATTTATATAATTATATATATATATATAGAAAATTATATATATATATATACTTAGTAAATATATATAAATATAAATATAGTAAATATATTCATTATTTAAATAAATTTAAATAAATTTAAAAATTATTTAAATATATATAATTATTTATTTATAATTATATAAATAATTTTTTAAAAATAATATTTATTTATTTATAATTATAAATATATAAATGTATAAATATAATAAATATACATTTATAAATATATTTATTTATAAATATTTTTTTTACAATTTTTTTTAACATTATTAATGAATATTTAATCTTAAGTGCATGCAGGTTAAAAATGTGTGAAATTGAATAAATTAGAAATAAGTACACCTTGAAAAAATGGACAAGTTTTGAGTGGGTGTGTTGTATATAAAAATAAAATAATTATGTATATGTGAAATCAATATAACACATGCTCTATCTATGTTAAATTGAAAAATCAAACGACATTCAATTATGTCAATTACTCTATACAGTTAGTCAATATTTTTAATTCATATTAATTTTTAATTATAAACCATTATTCACTAAATATATGACTATTTAATAAAATAATATTTTTTATTATATAAATCATATTTATATAAATTCATATATATCTATATATTTAATATCTACTATTTATTAACATTATCAATAATTATCTAATTAATAAAATGTTTAATATTTTTCTCAATTTACTTATTTTTAATTTTTATTTGTTTAATTTTCATTCTGCATATATGTATATATTTAATATATACTATTTATTAGTATTTATAATTTATTATTAGTATAATTAATTGATTCATTTTTATCAATAATTATTTAATTAATATAATTTTAATATTTTTTAATAAACACATTTTTATTTTTTATTTATTTAATCATTTCATTTTATTCAGACTTTTATTAGTGCTAATAAACTATTGATAAATGATCCATTTATGAGCACTAAAAATAAAGCATTGGTAAAGGGTGCCATTTATCACCGCTAAAAATAAAGTGTTGATAAAGGGCATCCTTTATCAAAGCTAAAAAAAGTGCCGATAAAAGGTACCCTTTACCAGTGCTAAAAATAAAGTGCTAATAAAGGTTACCCTTTATTAGCGGTAAAAAATATTGATAAAAGACCCCCTTTATAAGCGCTAAAAATAAAGCGATGATAAAGGCTACCCTTTATCACCACTAAAAAAACACTCATAAAAGGTCCATTTTTCAGTGTTTTTGTATAGCACTGATAAAGGCCAACACCATTAAAGATTTTTTTGCAGTAGTGAAAGGATCTCAACCGAAATATCAACCACTATTTCATCAATAAAAACAATATAATAAGCAAAAGAAAACAACAAACTATGCTCCTCCTGCAACACAAAGTCATCCAGATTGGGGAGAAACTATAAAAAAATTAACGATGTCTAATCAATCAAGGTTTGATTCAATAAATATGGAAACATAAAACTTGAAAATGACCACCCAAAACCTATAAACATCCATGCATAAAATTTAAAATCAATTCAGTTAGTTAGATGCATAAATGCAAGATAAAAAATAGGGAACTCTACCAGGTAACACAAGTGTTAAACCAAGAGAAGAGGAAAAAGTTATCACATTACAATGTGACACATAATTGCTAGAGTTTCAAATGCCTACTTCTCAACCAATAGAAGAGTCATCTACACCTACCACTAATAATGGTGATTCAATAGAAAAAGTAATTAAAGCTGAAGATAAAGAGGGGAAGATAAAAAGAACATGTGAAATTTGAAAAGGCAAGAAAAGAAAAGGAAAATGATGAACTCAATGAAAGAGTGAAAGATGAAACACAACCTCCTCCATTTCCACAAATACTGAAGCAAATAAAGCTGGATACTCAATTTTTCAAATCCATGGATATGTTTAATAAGCTTCACATAAATATTCCTTTTGTATAATCCATTAAAAAACTGCCTCACTATGCTAAATCTCTTAAAGACATTATTTCAAAAAGAAGAAAACTAGATGATGTGGTAGTAGTTGTAATGTAAAAGGAATGTTTTTAAGTCATACTCAGATCCATACCTCCTAAACCAAGAGACCCTATAAGTTTCAGTACACCTTGAAATATTAGAGGATATCAATTTGGGAGAGCTTTATGTGACCTCAAAGCTAGTATAAACCTCATGCCATATAGAGTTCTTGAAGGAATATGAATAATAGAATTAAAACCAACTAGGGTTTCCTTGAAAATGGGGAACCGATTAGTGAAGCATCCTCAAGGAATTCTAGAGGATGTGCTTGTCAAGGTTGATAAATTTTACTTCCCTACTAATTTAATTATCCTTGATATAGAATAAGATAAGGATGTCCCTTTCATTATTGGGAGACCTTTTTTAGATACATACATAGCTCTTATTGATGTCCAGGAGAAAAAATTATTTTTTAGAGTTGGGGAAGAAAACATAACATTTTATATCCTAAAAGCTATAGAAAACCCCTTTGTATCTAACAATCATTTCTTGGATATGATTGAAGATAATGGGTTTGAAAATAGCTAAGGAAATTTGGGAAAAGCCTGAAAGTATCTTCGATAGAAACACACAAAAGGAGGCAAAGTTGCAAATCTCGTGAAATAAGTTTGAAGATATTAGAATGAGAGATGGAGAAACTATTGATGAATTATTCAATAGAATTAATGAAGTTTTGTGCAACGTAAGATGTTTTTGAGATATTTTGGACGACTCTACAATTTTCAAGAAACTCATGAGAAACTTCTGATGCATGGATTTCACTAACATTTTTATAATTTTCTAACTTTGTTTTAATTAAATAGTTTAATCACTTTTAGATTTTTTTGTTTATTTTAATTTTTTATAGTGATTTTATTTTTTTATCGTTTTTAGTTAATTATATATTAATATTAGTAATTTAGTATTTTTATTAATTTATATTAATTATATATATAATAGTTGACACTATTATTATTTTTAATAGTTTCACTAATATTAGTATTATTATTAGTTTATTAATATTTATTAATATGTATATTAATTTTCTATATTAGTATTTTATATTATTGTATTTTATTATAAATTTGTATAGTATTAATAGAAGTAGCATTTATATTATTAGTTTACTATTTTTATCAAATTATATTAATATTTAATACCAATAATATTATTATATGTATAATCATAGTTTTATTATATCTATATTTTATTATATCTAATTATATGTGTTTATATATATACAACAATATAACATTATATAATATTTTTTTTATTTATATAATTAGTATAATATATATTTATGTGATTCTATTTTATTATTATTATTTTATTTATTATTCATTTTTATTTTTTAAGATTTAGATAATTATATTTTTTTCAATTCTAAATTTTGATTTTTTGTTTTGAATTTTGTTTCATAGAGAGATAGTGCATGACCCTGGAGTTTCCATTTTTTAGGGACATATCTTCTACGACGGATAAAAAAAGGTAGAAAAGGACTCTTACTCTCCATCATCCCCGATTGCAATACCCCCCAGTGCCTCCTCCTTTATTAGTAACTAATTCCATCACCACCCTCCTCCACCAGGCATGCCTCCCTCCTCCGCTACAACATCCTATCAGGTCACCTCCCTCCTTCACAATAGCACCCTATCATGCTACCTCCCTCCTCCCTGTGGCGTGAACCAGCAACACACCACGATGCCACCCTCCTCCACCATTTGATGCAGGTCTGACCAGTAGGTAGGATGTGCCACATACATCTATTCCTTCATCATCATTTTAAACACATGAAATACAATGTGAGTTTAGGGAATTTTCATTCTTGTGCATGACATGTTGACATTTTATTTTGTGATTAATTTGTTGGTTGAATTTTTTTAGTTGAATTTTTCTTTTCTTAAATTATATTTTCATTGAAATTATTTATGAAATTAAAAGTGGTCATTTTAATTCTTAGTTGATTCAGTGATACTAAGAAGTTTAACTATTTTGACTAATTGTAGTGCAAATAGGTGGAGTGACTTTGTGATAAATGAGTTGTGTCATTTTGCAGATTGGTTTGGTACTCAAACAGATCTCCTAATTTATTTATAACACTAGAGAATAAGAATTTAAATAAATTAAGAGATATAAAAATGAGCCTCTAAATAATGATTATATTTTCAAAATTGAAGATAATTGACCTAGATAAATATTTGATCATAGAAAAAATATTTTTGCATGGTTGTGCAGTATTTTGATTATGATATTAGAATCTCAGACACATTTTTCTAATTCGGATTTCATCTTCATTATTTTTATTTCATTTTTATTCATGTCACCTGCTTTTTTAATTTTTAGTTTTATAAAAATAAATTTTTAAAAATAGGAATTCCCTTAGTTTGACACTGGCCCAAACACTGTTAGAAGTAAAATTTTTAATGAACCAGATCTCATGATCTCTATGGTTTGACCCTTTTTTCCACTTCTTCAGTAGCTATTGGTTTATAAAAATTTGAAAATTGGATGTGTTGTGATAGAACACACTAAATTTATAACACCGTTACCAGGGAACACACATGCATCCAACATTAAAAAAATCTCAAGTAGATATCATTTAAGGCATCATTTTCCTAGATGGTGAACACTCATAATTCAAATCCATAAAAAAAATCCACTTCTTGATGTAGAATTATAACATCTAAGAAAAGGGAAGGCTTATATTGGTATCTCTTCCAAAAATACAATGCATCCATAAAAGGAAAATTTTGAGACTCACATTCTAATGCTTCCTAGTGGATAAGTTTACCCCCCCCTTTTCAAAACTATATTGATAATAAAATACCAAAGACTACTATGAGAAATGAATTGAGAACCAACATAGTTGGATTCATATGAGGCATAACAAGAATAAGAATTCAAGAAACACAATTTGAAATGAAGCTATTAATGATCAAATGGCACCAACAACATGCGTAATGTCATCGCTTGAGTAGAAAAGACCCTTATATGCATGTGAATGAATTTTTCCTAGTCTGTGACACATTTAAATACAATGGGGTAACCATTAATGCAATGATCGTGAGACTATTTCTATTATCATTGTAAGGAAAAGATAAAGACCAGTTGGAAAGTATTGACCTAGATGAAATATTCACCCAAGAAGTGTTGGGAATAAAATTTCTTGATCGATATTACACAAAAAAAAATATTTGAAAAATAAGACAGATATTGAATCCTTTTTATAAAATGAATATGAATCACTAAGAGAATATTGGGAAAGATTCAAGTCCATGTTAAGGTGTTGTACTCATCATGAGAAAAAGTTGTATAACTAATTGAAATATTTCTACTATGGACTTCAATTGAAGAGTAATTCAACAATCAATATATCCACTGATAATGCATTCATAGAAATGGATCCTGAATATCTGTACACATTAATTGAAAACAAGGAAGAACAAAGTTTCTAGTGGCCAGAAGTTTTTTCAAGAAGTAATGTAGGAGTGCATCAATTTGATTCTCATACATTCATGGCTACACAATTTGAATCTCTCAATAAGAGGATATACAACTTGTCACTGAGTTCTCCTAAGCTAGTCCATGTAGTTCAAGATGAACACTGAACACACTATATTGTTCCTAATGATTATCCCATGTGTCCATATACACATCTAAGAATAATATTTCTAAAGCTATCTTTTTTAACTACAATAGAGTAAATTATAGAAATAATTACAACAAAAACTATAAAAATAGTAACCAAAATATCAGTTGGAAGGAACTAGTGGCTACTCATCCAATGATCCAAAATATGGGTCAACCTGGGTTCCCTGCTCAATTTACTCTCAGACCCACCATTCAATCTCAAGAGAAATACTACTAAAAAATAGGCCTTTAAAAACCCTAAAAATGACCTTTATTAATGCTAGAGAAGCACTGAAAACCAGAGCGAGATTAAAAACCCTTATATTTTATCAGATCAAAAAAAGCACTGATAAAGGGGTCAGTTATTAGTGATATTTTAAGCACTAATAAAGGACCACTTTATCAGCACTTTTATTTAGTTCCAATAAAGGATGAATTTAACCATGGTTTTAAAAGCACTGATAAAAGACCCATTTATCAGCACTTTTAAAAGTTCCAATAAAGGAACTATTTATCAGTGCTTTTAAAAGCACTGATAAAGGACCCATTTAGCAATGCTTTCAAGAGAATTGATAAAGGGGCATACTAGAGTGTGCTGTAACAACACACTGTAGTACCAGTGCAATGTGCTATATTAGCACACTACAACACCATAAACACCAAAAAATATAAAAAAATGTACCAATATATAATTTAAATGAAATGAAATTTGAAACACAAATAAAATAAGAAAAAACACTATATTATAGACATTTTAAACATTAGTTTATACAATTACATAAGTAAAAATTATTACATACATTCAAAAAAATCAATGTACCTTTATCTTTAGATCCTGACCCCGACTCATGATATTGTCAAACAAACCACCCCTACTCAAGAAAAATAATGCACATGTATAAGAAAACAATTCTTAGGTTAGTACTAATATAAAGAAATAAATTAACAGAAAGTGTTAATTTTAAACTAAAATTTGAGTCATACCAGGAACACTGTGTATCATAATGAGCTGTGGTTGATTCTTCCATGTCACACCATTTATTTTTCACATTAAAGAATTATATATAATAAAATTAATAAAATAAGTTTAAGATAAATCCTAAGCAAGTTTGATCAGTTTTCAGTGAGGGACACTTTTTGAACTAAAATACCGATTTTAAACAGATAATGGAAATTTTGAGTCATAACAGGCACATCGTATATCATATTTAGGTGAGACTAATTCCTACACATAAAAAATGAATTATGGATCATTTTACTAAAGTATCAAATCAATCCGAATGCATTTTCTCAGTTTTGAGTAGGTTAGTTGTCCATTTTACTAAAATTGATCTCAATTTTAAATAAAAAGACATACTTGGAGTCATAACGGTCACATAGTACATCGGATTGAGTTGAGGATAATTACCACACATATAAAATGACTTATGGATCCTTTTACTAATTTATTAAAACAATACAAATGTGTTTTCTCAGCTTTGAGTACTTCACTTGTATTTTTTACTAAAATGTCATTTTAAACTGGAAACACACACTTTGAGTCATTTCGATCACATAATGTATCAGTTTGATGTGAAACCAATTACTAAATATAAAAAATGACTTATGAATCATTTTCCTAAATTATCAAGAAAATATGAGCATGTTTGATTGGTTTTTAGTGAGTGACACTTTTTTTAACTAAAGTGTTGATTTTAAATTGATAACGGACACTTTGAGTCATACCGGGAACATTGTGTATCATATTGAAAATAGGATTATTAATACACATCAAAAATGACTTATGGATAGTTTCTATAAAGTATCAAAATAATCCAAATGAATTTGATCTATTTTGAGTAGGTTAGTTGTCTATTTTACTAAAATTGATGTCAATTTTAAATAAAAAAGATACACTTGGAGTCATACCAGTCACAACATGTGTTAGATTGAGGCTAATATGATTCCTAAACATATAAAATGACTTATGGATCATTTTAATAAAGTATAAAAACATATGAATTGATTTTCTTGGTTTTGAGTACGTCATATTGTCTTTTTTTACTAAAATATCATTTTAAACTGAAAACACACACTTTGACTCATTCCACTCACATTGTGTATCAGTTTAATGTGAAACTGATTAATAAAAATCAAAAATTAAATATGAAAAACTTTAATAAATTATCAATAAATATTGGGCATGTTTGATTATTTTTTAGCAAGTGACACTTTTTGAACTAAAATATCGATTTTAAAATGATAACTGACACTTTGAGTCATACCTGGAACATCATGTATAGGATTGAGATGAGGCTGATTCCTACACATCAAAAATGACTTATATATCATTTTTTTAAAGTGTAAAAACAATCTGAATTCTTTTGATTGATTTTGAGTATGTCAGTTGTCCATTTTACTAAAATTGAAGTCAATTTTAAATAAAAAGATGCAATTGGAGTCATACCGGTCACATTGTGCATCAGATTGAGGTTCAGATGATTCTTAAACAACTAAAATTAATTGTGAATAATTTTAATAAAGTATAAAAATAATTCAAATGAATTTTCTCTATTTTGAGTTAGTCACTTATATTTTATACTAAAATGTCATTTTAAACTGGAAACACACATTTTGAATCATTCTGATCACATCATGTATAATTTTTATGTGAAACTAATTAATGAACATAAAAAATTACTTATGAATTATTTTACTAAATTATTAAGAAAATATGAGTGCGTTTGTTTGGTTTTTAGTGAGTGACACTTTTTTAACTAAAACATTGATTTTAAACTGAAAACATAGTCTTTGAGTCATACCGAGAACATTGTGTATGATATTGAGGCGTGTATAATTTCTAAATGTCAAAAATGACTTATGTATCATTTTTTTAAAGTATCAAAACAATCCAAATGAATTTTCTCGGTTTTTTAGTAGGCCAGTTGTCTATTTTACTAAAATTGATGTCAATTTTAAATAAAAAAGTCACACTTGGAGTCATAATGGCCACAACTTGTGTTATATTGAGGTGATTAGGATTAATAAACATCTCAAATGACGTATTCATCATTTTAATAAATTATCAAAACAATACGAATGTTTTTTATTAGTTTTGAGTACGTCACTTTTTCTTTTTTACTAAAATGCCATTTTAAACTAGAAACATGCACTTTGACTCATTCCAATAACATTGTGTATAATTTTTATGTGAAATTGATTATCATACCTTAAAAATAAATTATTAATTTTTTTTATAAATTATCAAGAAAATACAAGCATGTTTGATTGGTTTTCAATGAGTGAAACTTTTTGAACTAAAATGTCAATTTTAAACTGATAACAGAAACTTTGAGTCATATCGGGCACATTGTGTATAAGATTGATGTGAGGATGATTAATACACATCAAAAATGGCTTATGGATCATTTTCATAATGTATCAAAATAATCCGAATGTGTTTTCGTGGTTTTGAGTAGATTAGTTGTCCATTTTACGAAAATTGATGTCAATTTTAAATAAAAAGACGTACTTGGAGTCATGACGGTCACATCGTTCTTTGTATTGAGGTGAGGATGATTCATAAATGTCTCAAATGAATTATGGATATTTTTCCTAAAGTATAAAAATAATCCGAAAGCATTTTATCAGATTTGATTATGTCACTTTATTTTTTACTAAAATGTCATTTTAAACTGAAAACTTTCTCTTTGACTCATTCTGATCACATCATGTATCGGTTTGATGTGAAAATTATTCCTATAAATCAAAAATGAATTATGAATCGTTTTCCTAAACTATCAAGAAAATATGAGTGTGTCTGATCTTTTTTCAGCGAGTGACAGTACTTGAACTAAAATATTTATTTTAAACTGATAACGAACACTTTGAGTCATATCGGGCACATCATGTATCAAATTGAGGTGCATATGATTCCTACATGTTGAAAATTACTTACGGATCATTTTCCTAAAGTATCAAAACAATATGAATATGTTTTATCAGTTTTGAGCATGTCATTTTTCTTTTTTACTAAAATTAATGTCAATTTTTAATTAAAAGAAGGCCTTAGAGTCATAACAGTCACACCGAGTGTCAGATTGAGGTACGACTAATTTCTAAACATCCCAAAGTCAAAAAACAATCATTAATTCTAATGTTAAAATGATTTCCATTGCATTTATTTGTCGAACTTCCAACACTATATACCAAATCAATATGCTGAGTTGAAAACCTTTCTCGTTGTTGAAATCCAAAAGAGTAAAGGAAGCTCATGTGCCCATTATATAATGAGAAGTGACCATAATGACCACATGAGCTTCCTGAACTCTTTTAGATTTCAATGATAAATGTTTTAATGATAAGAACATCAAATCAATATGACTTCCAAAAAGTTCTGTGAAAAAAAAAAACTAAATAAGTATTAGATAAAAATGATAAGGAAATTAACTTAAAAATAATAGATAAAATAATGAAAAAATTAATTAAATAAGTAGAAGGGATTAAAATTTTCATGATGGTTGTATGCATTCTCAACACAGTTCCTTATTGTAATTATATCAGTTTCAGGCCCAAAGTCCAATCTCTTGCGAGCATGATCAACTTCAAACAAACCACCCTAACTTGAACAAAATAATTCACCTGCATATGAAAACAATTATTATACAAGTAATACTAAAAATAAATAAATAAAACATAAATATAAAATAATACATTAATTCTATGGATAATGATTTTATTGTGAAAACATCAAGATTTCCTATGTGATTGAGAAGTGTAGGAAACTTGAAGTAAACTAATAAATTTCAACACTGTAGGGGTGAAAAGGTTTTGTGGTAGAAGAATTATGTGAATGTTTTGGTGTAGAAAGACATGAAAGATGTATATAACACCCCAAATAGAACAAAATAATCCATATGTATAAGAAAACTATTATTATGTGAGGAATAATAAAAATGAATAAATAAAACATAGACATCAAATTCTATATTAATTCTATATATAATGATTTTACTGTGAAAAAATCATGATTACCTCTGTGATTGAGCGGTGGAGGGAACTTGAAAGAAAGTGATAAATGCCAACACTATAAGGGTGAAAAGGTTTTTAGGGAGAATAATTTTGTGAAAGTTTTGGTTCAGGAAGGCATGAATGATGGACATACCACCCCAACTTGAAAAAAAGAATTCACCTATATGAGAAAACAATTATTATGTGAGTAATACTAAAAATAAATAAATTAAATATAAATATGAAACAATACATTAATTCTATATACAATGATTTTAATCTACAAACATCAAGATTACCTCTGTGATTGTGAAAAGAAATCATCATTTATCTTCCTTCGAAGGAATTAAAGATGGGAAAAAATATTCTAAAATAAACGAACTCTATAAGGAATAATGAAAATTAAATAAATATTCAAATATATAATTTTTCGGTAAAATAGATAAAGTATATCGTAACATTACCTTTACATCTTCCCAAAGTGTTTCCTTCATTATAGTTTATTTTTCTGAGGAATTGGAAACATCACCATGTGCATAATACATTGTCCACATAGTAGTGAAACATTTAATTTATATTATGTTAATTCATTAGAGAACATATAATATTATGAGGAAAAACATAATATATTAAAAGACACTTTTACCTTCTCATTGAACTCTCTCTATTTTTTTAAAGGTTTTAGAGAATTAGTTCCTCTATTGAGAATCCAAATCCCCTCTTTTTGGTCTCCTCTAACATACAATACATTGTCTACATTGGGATTGAAATGAATTTATTGTGATCTCCCAATGAAAGGTTCATCCTCAATTGAATTTTCATATTACCTGAAATTTGTTTTAGTTTCCTGCAGGACAATCGACCAATTCTTGTTTGCTGGATCTGAGAGATAAAATACTTGCATTGATTGTGATTTAATTATGAATGGCTTGTATTTTCCACTTACACAATGAAATTCATCTTCATGAATCTCATTTCATAAATTTCATTACACTCATATTGTCAACCCATTTGAAACAGAAAATAATCACTTGAAATGTTGTATAATTCAACTCATATATCTATTTGATAATTCCAAAATATGACATATTCTCATAAATTGGATTTATATCCTTATAACTATATATGTGAATAACTTCAACCACAAGCATAATAATACAGTTTTTCGTTGTACTATAGTCATCATGTTCTTTTTTATAGAACATATAACCATTGATTACAAAACTAGTGTAATATATAACATTTACATTCATCCCACTGGATAGACATTGAATTTGTTTAACAATTGAATTCAGATTTTTAGATAACTCCTTATAAATTTGATATCAGAACCATCCTATAAACTATTGATTATGTATATTTGATATCCATCCTTCATCTCCAGATGGTTTTAAATATCCAAGAATTTCTTTATGGGCTTCAATATATGGATCAACATCTTCACTATTATGTAAAATTTAAATGTGTGATTTCTCCCATTCTATCAAGGTAATTATAACATCATCTCTTTCATAAATCACTTCACCCATAAGGCATTCATTTTGATGAGACTTTAGGAGATCAATGCTTTCAACATTTGATAGGTAATCAGTACAGAATTCATTAGCTTCTTCAATAATATATCATTCTACAATACAACCTTCTAGCCAACTTCAAATCCTAACATACCCTTTCAAAATATTTATATACCATTTAATGGGGTATATCCATCTATAATGGACATGACCACATAGTTAAACCTCTCTAACCAATTGAAGCATTTGGTGGACCATTATATCAAATAATGATAGTGGAAAAAACATCTCTAATTCACATAATATGATTGAAACCTCCTTATTCATGATACTAAACTTTTTCGAGTATATAAATTTACTTCATATGGATTTGAAAAAGAAGAAAAGTCTTGTTAATGTATGCCATAAATTTTAAGGAATAATGCAACAAAAAGAAACATGCATCAAATCTTGCATAAAAACATTATAGTCATGTGATTTTAGTTCTTGTAACGTTAAATTGGTCATTAACACAACATTCTTGATATTTTATGAATACCCCTGTGGAACTTTTACAATATTAAGGAAAAGGAAAAATTACATTTTTTCTAATCTGGATAGAGTGTAAGCTATTAGAGGAAGAAAAGTCCATCTTTTACCCTTTACCAATGGAAACTCTTCCCTTATCCCCATTTCAATCAAGTCAAACCTAGCCTTGATGCCATATTTTATTTTTCCAAAAATATTTAGTATCATTACAATAACACTATCAAATAAATTTTTTTCTGTATACATGAAATTAAGAAAATATTTGAAATACAAACAATTCTAATTTAGAAATTCAAATAAAATTGATCTCTTTTTCCAACCTGATTTCATAAGGTTTTTTGAAAATGGTTTACTAAAAAGTATGTCAATATCTTTCACTTTATTGAATAGTTGATCACCCATTATTGGAGATGGTGTTGTACCTTGTTTGATATTCCCATCAAATGATGTCATCTAGGATTGGTATTTATGTTGTTGAGGTAAAAATTTCCAATATCCTAAAAACATAGTCTTTGAGGAATGTTTCAACTAGATAGAGTATGCATGTTTTTCACAAACCGGACACCCCAAAATTCCTTTAATTCTATATCCTGATAAATTCCCATAATTGGGGAAGTCATTTATCATCCTATACAACATGGATCTCAATATGAATTCTTCACTTCTAAGAGAATCATACATTGTAACACCTGTATCCCACATAAATTTCAGATCTCTAATCAATATAGCCAAATAGAAATCAAAATCATTACTAGGTTGCTTTGGTCCAGATATAAGAACAACCAACATAATGTATTTTAACTTCATGCATAACCATGGAGGCAAGTTATAATTTACCAAAATGATAGGATATATAATGTGAGTACTACTTTGTACCGCAAAAGGATTTATTCTATATATAGATAATGAAAAATGAAAGTTTCTCAACTCATTTACAAATCTAGGATAATCATAATCAATTATATTCCATTGAGGAGAATATGCTGGATGATGTAGGTTCCCATATTTAATTCTTGTATCTTCATGCCATGTCAATTGTCTCGTGGTTTCTTAACATCCATAAAGTCTTTTAAATTTTGGAATGATATTAAATTGCCATATGAATTTCAAAGGACTTAGATTAATTTTTATTTTATCGATCTACATTACACTTATTGAATTTTATGAGTGATACATGGTCCTTGTGAAACAATATGAAATCATTGGGACAAGCATGTATTTTTTTAAAGATCATACCAATTGAAAGTATCATTCATTTAGTGTCATATGTTTGACATGGTAGTTCACTTTCTTCAGCTAGAAAATCATTCTGGAGACCAAGTAGTTCTATAAAGCTGGTGTCACTCTATCCGCTACCATCTTTCAAATTATATAACTTATCAAAAAACTTTGGACAATCACAAAGGTTATATTAAATTTCCATTTTCATTTATTCCATGAAATATTTATCGTCATTTACAATGGTATTCATACCAAATGATTAATAAACCACAGTATCATCCCAATTGGTGTGAATGTTCAGTTTTACCCATGTTTAGTCCAACATTTATAACTCTGATCAATTTCGTGACAAATAAAATGTTCTTCCAACTCTTCCAGAACAATTTTTCTTGAATAACAACAATATAAACACGAAAAATGGATTTGAGAAGGGTCGTATGCATGCTCTCTTGAAAACATGATGAACTCTTTAACTCAATCTTTAACTATTTTGTCAAACAATTAACATGCATCCATTTTCTATTCATATCCATCATATTGAATTCATAAAATATTAATTTTGTAAAATAAATAAATAAATACACATAATATATTCATTATAAAAGGTGAAAGTTATAGAAAATTCTTATAAGGGAAACTAAACATTTAATTGTTTCAAAAAAATTCAGTATGCTTTGAAGAAAATGAAAAATTGAATTTAAGAAAATAATTACTTCACTATGGTAGGTGTTATCCTCTAAATTCATTCAAAGGTGAAAGTTGTAGACAATCATCATGATCATAGGCTCATATCCTAAACATTTATCATTATATTTTGTTGTTTGACACACATCCTCTATATCTTGTTGATATGCACCTATGTTTCTTGAAATACTCTAAGCTGTAGTCATCCATGAGATGACTACTGCTCAGAGTTATACAAGAAACGTAAAAGATATAGGGGATGAGTCTCAGGAAACAAAACACAATAACTATTCCTGTGATGAAATTGATGAGAATGATAGTTTTCTATAAAAGATATGGGGGATGAATCTCAAGAAACAAATTAAAATAATAACTATTGTTTGAAACACATCAAGTCTTTCTTAAATACCCTAAATAAATGAAAATATAATATAGGAAATTAAGAAGTAATAAGAAACCCAAATATGATAAATAAGAATATTAAACTCTCATTCAATAAACTGGAATATATAAAAATGTATTGATAAAACATTTTAATAAATAAATAGTTATTTCATAAACAAGGATGGTAATCAAATATTCCTAGGGGTAGAACCAATACATGTAGATCAAAAAAGAAGAATTCCTAAAAATATTTTATAATACATAGAATTTGATAACCTCTATTATATTTTTATAACAAGTGGTGTAACAACCAAAGGAATTATTACATTTAATATTATTGGTATATCAAATATTTAAAAACATCTAAAAACTCTTGGGATGTTAGATCACCACACTGACCCATCCCAAGGATTCTAGGGAGGTAATCACATCATATCTACCCATCCGAAAGAGTCCAGGGAGGCTATCTAATGAACATTGACCCATCCTTGAGATTCTAGGGAGGTACATAAATAAGTAGGCAAAAAACAAAAACACAGGTTAACGAGATATATCACAAAAAATGGAGAAAAACACACCAACCCTTTCAACATCTATCCCATACACACTAGTCTCTACTGAGATAGAACGACTCCCATGATGTCACATTTTATAAGTTGACTACCCTTACTTCACTACAAAATCTAATTTGAATCACAAAATTAACATATCTATAAAACAACACTCCCCATCTAAAGTCTCTAAAACCAAAATATGAAAATAACTAGTAAGTTTAATATGATGGGAAGTAGTCTCATTGTCTACCCAACCACCATCATAAAAATTGATACATACAAAATTATATAGATGTTATAAAATGGGATGGGACTTATACCACATGGTTAATTCCACTATTTATCCAAAAAATAAGCATGATTCATCCACACTTTCACATAAATAAAATAGTATCTCACAAATCGACTACATTAATTTACAACTATAATTAATAAGGAAAAACATGCTCATATTTCTTGGGAGTGAAGATGGGAAGGATCAAAGTATAGGTGTTTCATACTATAAAAATTCCAAGCATCAAAATGGACAATTCCCATAGCCAAATCTCTAAAATGGATAACTCACAACACTCATAGTTGCAAAACAGCCTCCACCATGGACAAAACCATTGATGTTTTACACCCCGAGTGTTAGGTTTTGGGGCCCACAGCGGAAGCCAGTGGGCCAGGTATTTTAAAATTTTTCATCGTCGGGATGACGGAACTTGTCGTCGCCGACTATTCAAGCCCCAGAGAGGTCCGAGGATCTTGCATAAATTATTAAGAGCACAAAATTAAAATGAAAACGTACCTGTTTCAAATCTAAAGGCACGGTCGACTACAACTAGTCGATGTCGATCGTCGCTTGAAGGATCCAAAGCAGGATCCCTCTAGATCATCCACACGTGCTCCAAAAATCCACTGGAACATCAATCGTCAAACTCCGGGTGCTAGCGCGGTGATCCGACGATGCTTTTGATGTCCCAACGATCACCATATCGAGAAGCCTTCAATGCATGATAGAGATCTTGATCCGAGCTTCTTGGATCGAGAGATTCTCTCTCTAGAGAGCGGGAGGAGGGAGAGGCTCTCAACTTTCATTGCATAAAATGAATGAATTGTGATTTTCACACACAAGAGATAGATCCTCCTCTCTTATTTATAGAGACGTTGATAAATACTCGGTAGGGTTCCCCAACCCCCGTTAATATCAACGTTCACTAAATAAATAATTTCGATGGACTAAACTGCACCAATATTATTTATTATTTTTATCACATACTTGTAATATATATAAAATATATTACATGATAAAATCTGAGCCATTTAACTCGACTTATTGTCCCGCTTAATATTAAACGAACCTTGAATATTAAAATAATATTCATTCAATTAATATTTTTCTTGTATTTATTGAACTCGTAAATACATTAAATAAATTCAATCCCAAATATTCGTAACTTTAATATTAATGAATTTATTTAATTTATCGGTGATCGATAACTTGGACAATACTCGGACCCCATGGGGGGGCCCACTATGTCCATATACCTATTGAACTGAATAGGGAAGATTCTTGAATATGCTATTGTATGTGACCCTCTAGGCCCTTACCTTGATACCAGTGAAAAAAATCCACAGACCAAGAGCAGAGTCTAACAACCCATCATGACCTTATAAAGAGATAAGGATAGTCATAGAAATTACTACCATCCTATGAACACTGACTGTGTACTATAATCTCTTTGTCATTAAATATATCATAAAGCAGGACACACTCTTGTTTCATCGTCCTTATATTGCTTTATTATTTGTTGATCTATCCAGATGGATTTTCCTTTCTACTACTTTGGCCAAAGACTTATGAAGGCAGAACCATCCTGATCAACCAGACCTGAGATATACAACTTCATAAACTTGGAAGCGACAAATCCTTTCTTGACCATTCAGCCAACATCATACCACCAACTACGCACCCAATACAAACTACCTCACCACGACATCACTACCGTGGTTTTCGTCTTGCACCAAAGTATGTAATCAAATGATATAAATTGGTAATGGTCTCAATTCCGAAGACCAATACACATGTCCATAGATAGGAACAACCAATGACACCCAAAACATGTGGTGTTCCTATTGATGGGTATGTCCTCATGATATCATTACTAGAGATCACCAAGTACGAACTTCATGAGAAGAAGTCTCAATGCTTATGAGCCCCCAACACCTGATAGTCAGACATATATTGTGTCTAGTCAGTAATATGTATATAGACTATAGAACATATATTTAAGATCAATGTCATTGTATCTAGAGGTTCTCATTATAGCCTGGGATCTGCTATAACCTCTCGACATGACAATTAACCTTTGGAAATTACCATTATTATAGTGGACGCAGAAAAGTCTGCACTATAATGGTAAGATAACATCATGCATATCTAACTGTACACATGATATGGTAATAAAAAAGTACTACATAGTTGGGTCTAGGGCACCCACTATTTCAACACTCCCACTTGCACTAGAGCCAACTTTATAACTAAACTTGTTAGCTACTCACATGATAAATATCACACTTCTGCTGAGTAATGGCTTTAACTTCTGGTCCTGCCACGTTTTTGCCACGTGGAATAACTGCTATATGCGACCTCATCTACTTGAGTAAAACTTCTCAAGATAGGGTATCCCTGAGTATATCACTTTTTCCATTGTCATAACTTGACAACTTGGATAGGAAGAATTTCATAATAGTCATTATGATAATGTTTTTCTCACTAGGTGTGAATCCAAGAATTGGAACAAATCATTACGATATATAACTACTTCTTAGCTTCCTTAGAAGTTGCAACGTACTCAGTATTTGTAGGTATGGCTACCACTAGCTTTTATGAGCTTGACTTCCTCATCTCCTTTTCCTAACTACGATACTAGATCAAATTGATCTAAGGATTAATAGTTTATGTCCCACCCCAACTAGTATACCTTCTTCTCCATATTCTAGGTACATATCATTTGTACTTTCCAAAGTACAAGATGGTAGTTCTGACTGCATCACTTGCAGTACTCCTGGAAATAATTGATATCTGACTATAATAAATTATATCCTAGAAGTATCAATTATTGTACATATTATGGCATATGTGATTGATCCATCACTAAAGCATATGGTATCAATTCACAACATTAATCTCTGTCATGCTCCGAACATGTTAACCTGGAGAGATTAAGCCATGTGACATTGGAAAAAATTCTGAACTTGAAGTGTTTCAACTTGTATTTTTTCAATACAATGTCACTATATGTACGAGATTGAATAGAACCAAGAAACCTTTGGATCTACCTCAGTGGATCCTATTCCCTAGAACTCAGGTTTCTACTTTAAGTCAATCATTGGAGGATTGATTTTATTCTAATCTTATCTAATCTATAAGATCAAGATATGTTTTCCATATGTTTCCAAACATATTTATTTTTGAAAACATTGGCACTCCCACTAAACTTTGGTAGACACAAGGAAAAGATTTATTTATAATGAATGATCTAAGATCTTGTTGCTTACTTTAATCCAGAATTGGATTTCAGTAACTTTCAACCCTTATTGGCATCATTCGATGTCATCATCTCTTTCTGGTTGCGTTGTATAGACACCTTCCATGAAATATGATCTTGACATCCAATGACCAATAAAATGATCTTAGAAGATAGATTTGACAAGTAAAATTCTAATAGATTTAGGCATACCAACTTGGTATAACCAATAGAGCCTTATTGGTACCATACTTGTACCATCCATGTATCATTTCATTTGAATACCCACCACAGTATTCAATTTATAATCCCCTTTCCAATTTGATACATGGAATCCATTATTGAATTTTAGTTGATCTTGTCAATATTATCTCGTTGACTTATAATGCTTACTTGTAGGATTTATTATTCTCAATTAATAATATATCATTGACTGCGATGAATATAAAACCATCACCATGGTTTAATTCTTCTTACGCAGTATGTGTCTTTGGAACATGCCTATTCCACATGTACTTGTGGAACTTGTTCCTTATTCCAACCATTTGTGAATCTCAAACATTGACTAAGTACAAGTCAATTCAACTCCCACTATATCTAATAGATATGTGCACCCTTGTATAGAAATGTAGTCTAATACTTGACTACATCTTTTCAATCTTATGGATTTAGGTAATATCTTAAGCAACTGTTAGGATAATTACCTTAAATTCACAACGTGTTTATCTTGATGCATGTTTGTTTAAATCCTAACAAACACTTTGCATCTAAACATTTCCTATGACATAATGGATTTTTCATCATACTATGACTCATATGATATCCATTTGTCATTTTAGTTGGCATATTGGTTATGGGTTTAAGCTGTTATTTCCAAATCACATCATGAAATATAATTAAAGTTACCGCAGGTTATAACATTGATACAACTTACATCATAACTTTGATGTATAAAATGTGCGTTTAGGAATTTCTCCACGCTACAATTTTTTGATCAATGTTAATATATAATACTCGTCATCGATCCTACTTATGAACACCAATATAGTGATGTAGATAAGGTAACATGCATTTAGGAATTACTCCATGCTACATTATCATGATCGATGATTGTTTGGTCAAGATATTATTCAGCATGCCGATCCGAAGCAACTCATATCTTCTAACCAAACTTATACTTCACCGGTACATTCCTTAATGACTTAAAGGAAACTTATGAAGTATCTTTACCTCTTTATTTATTTGGAATAGTTCACGCTGTCTTGTTGAACTAACCTCGGAAATCTTTGTGGCATACCTTTATTTCTAAAGGTTTCTTTTTCCAAACTAAGGATGTTAATAATACTAAAGGTGTTTAGCTATGCCAAGCCTAAATACCATACTGAGTATATAGTTTATGTCCACTTCTAGTTTTACTTGACAAAGAATCATATTGCCACAACTGGGTAGGTCTTATATTTTATATTCATCATGTATTTCCATTGATTCAAGTAGCAGTGAACTATTTGTCGAGTATGTTACCACAAACAAAATTCATTCTAAAACATGGAATAATGTCTCATAATGTCAAAATGGGCACATGAGATAAATGTTTTTGGCAATGCTCCACAAATTGTTCAATTTGAGTCAATTACTTGGCAATTAGAAGTTATGTGTTTCTCACCGCTGACTTAGGAATCAACCTTTCTCTACTATATAGAGAAGACACTTTACTTCTAGTAATGTTTCTCTACTTATTTGGTTATTTTATTTCAATACATATATGTGAAAAGCATATTGTATTTTAATACCCAAGAAGTTAGTGAGATAACAATACTTGATGAATATAAACTAAAGGAGAAGAGTGTACTTGCTTCTTGTATTTCAATTTTTAAACTTCCATGAATTAATTTAATTATATGATGCAAATAACCTCCTGTTAAATAACCAACCACTTTTCATTGAAGGGCATGACAAATGTGACTTTGGCATAACTTTCCATAAGCCCTTTAGCCTTGTCATTCAAATTATTCTCCATAAGAACAAAAGATGGTGTTATCTCCAATATTCTTATTACTTGGCGAATGTTACCTTAAAGGTAATGAAGCACTTAATCTATACCATTCGTTTGTAACTTTAAATGAAACTAGAGTAATTTTGTTTAAAAGGTAAAATAATGGGATGACATGAATGATTGTGAAATGTCTTTCACTTTGCACAAATCGAGTGCAACCATTACATTCAAATCTTGCTTTACTTTCTCCTTGAAAGGATCTTGGAGATGAGACTACATGTGATCATCATCCAAGTCATGATGTATCGACCAAAAATAACATTATACGTTGATGATAGAATTATGACAGAACCATCATATGCTTGATTCATGAGTCTCCTGTAAGCAGTTTTACACCCTCGCTTCTTGAGGTGGCTTAACAGGTTGGCACACAAGCAGCTTGAATTCCCATTATGGTAGTAATGCGCACAAGCACCTATACTACACTTGGAATTTCGTGCTTTTTTGGACATTAACTTTGTCTAATAATTATCATAGTTTTATTGTGGTATTTCTTGCCATTATCTACAAATATACTTTAGCATATTGTACTTTTATGTGAATACCTAATGTGACATTACTGATTATTTAATCATTAAATGTCTCCCACTATTTTTTTGAATTCTAGGAACCCTCTGTACTAGAATCAGAATACTCTTGAGTATTCTAGTAGAAAGGATCCCTGAACCTCCCTCATAGTCTACATGCTATGGCTACGCCACTACTCAGAGGGTCCAAGGTAGGCTTTTGGCTGGCCAACCACATTAACTCGTGGTTCATTGATCTGTTGAGTGAAGTCCCAGATTTAAAAATCATTACCAATTTACTCAATGCTTGCCTCTAAAATTACAACAAGTTAGATAAGGACATTTCATTGCTATAATTTTAGTTAAGTCTACCCACCACATGAATAATAACTCCCCGGTAGTAAGAGGCACCCTCAGCTAAGGCATGACCGACACCTCGAACACCCGATTTTGTTCAAACTTGAATGATGGAAGGCTGTTTGTGACTTAATATTTTCTTTGAGGGTTTTATTGGTTTTCTCTCTCAACGATTGTAATCAATTTATATTAAACTTGTTTATATATGTTGTCGTTCTCACAACTGAACTTTAATATAAAAACATACGCCGCTTCTTTATGCATTTTATTACCTATTATTTTATGTATTTTCCCGCTGTTTTAAAATGCATAAAATAATAAATAAATGCATAAAGGTAAACTAATACCCGACTAGTCTTGAGCATCTAAACAACCTAATCACATTGTACCTGAGTCGTATGCTTGACTCTTGATGCAACTTTCCCTGTCGTGTATGTCCGATGGTCTTCTGGAGTATCTCCATGTCTTAGCGGGGTCGACATCACGTCTTGAAGTACCACCTCATCTTGGTGGAATCCACATGTCATCCTACACCGTCGTGCACCGCCTCATCTTGGTGAGGTCCACATCACTCACTGTCTTCATCCAAAGTACAAAGATACTCACGCGCAGGCGAGGGGAACTCAAGTATAAAAGTACATCATATAAATATTGGGCGCGCATGACTTTATAAATTTTAACCGAAAAAAAGATGATGCGCAGACCATCTATTTAATTAATTACAATCATTGCACGCATTTAAATAATTAATTAAATAAATAATTAAATGCAGACATACAAAGGTAGATGATCAAGACCAGACGACGGGTAAAATAAAGCGCGATAAAATTAAAATGCATTAATTAAGTATGAGGGTTTATTTAATTAAATTAAATGAATTTAATAATTCAAATAATTTAATTAATTATTGATCCGTTAATTAATTTAATTTTAATTCCAAAATTAAATTAATTTAACTTAATTAAATTTAATACTTAAATTGAATTAATTTTATTCAGGTATTAAAATAATTAAACAAAATTAATTTTAATTAATTTAATTTAAAAAACTAAAATTAAATTAATTAAATTGATTAATTTTGATTAATTTAAATGTTTAGTCCTTGAAACGTGACTGCAAGGCCTGTGCGGGTTGGGCCAAACCTGTGCAGGTCCATGACAGGCCATGCAGGGCCAAACTGGGCTGGGTAGATCTACCTGGACCATTTCAGGGACTATTTTGCCCTGCGGAAAAAAATTGCAGGCAAAATAAAAATACCTCCTGGGTGTTATAGGAATCCAAAGGGGTCACGGTTTCAGTCCGGTCTGTCCGGCGCGGCCCGGTCTGGTGAACGGGGCAGAGCGGTCACTCCGCTGCGGAGTCGCCAGTTGCGAGGTGGTCACACGACTGAGCGGTCAGTCCTGGGAGGGCGAGACAGTAGTGGGCCACACAACGTCTGGGAAGGCTCAAGGCGGAGGAGCCCAAGGTGAACCTTACTGGGTAGCGCTTGGGAGCAGGCCAGTAAGTGGCCGACTAGTTGCAGGCTGAAGCCGGAGGTGGAGCTGCAGTACCATTCTGGTCTGGGCGGCGGGCTCCATGCGGCTGCTGCATCCTTAGAGGCAGGCGACACCGGAGGCCTGCATGCGGTGCTGCATGCATGGAGGTGCGGCGGCTGGACTCGGTAGAAGCCAACCTACTGTGCACCGCGGTCACAGCCGAAGAAGGCAGGGAGGAGGCGCCAGGGGTGTGGAGGGTGGCGGTGGCCAGGCTGGGTAGCTGGGGCGCGACACTGTGAGCGGGGCTGGCTTCTACGCGCCACGCAAAGAGGAGGGGTGGCAGCGTCCAGGCTGGGCAGCTTGGATGGTGCGCTGGGAGAGGAGGCAGGCGACAGCCGTGCATCGTTGGTGCGTCGTCCTGCTATGCGCTTCTTGCATGCGACACTGTAGTGCGCTGTGCGGGAGGAGGGGACCAAGTGGACCCCTGATTTTTTTTGTTTTCTTTTCTTTTCCTTCTTTCAACGCGCTATCCCCCCTCACTGTTTTTATATTTTGGGTGTCATTGGTTGTTCCTATCTACGAACATGTGTATTGGTCTTCTGACTTGATACCATTACCAATATATATCATTTGATTACGTACTTTGATGCAAGAAGAAAACCATGGCAGTGATGTCGTGGCGAGGTAGTTTATGTTGGGTGCATCGTTAGTGGTATGACATTGGATGAATAGTCAAGAAAGGATTTGTCGCTTCCAAGTTTAGGAAGTTGTATATCTCTGGCCTGGTTGATCAGGATGGTGCCGCCTTCATATGTCTTTGGCCAAAGCAGTAGAAAGGCAAATTCACCAGGATAGATCAAAAAATAATAAAGTAAGATAAGGACGATGACACAAGAGTACGTCCTTATTTATGAGATATTTAATGAAAAAGATATTGTAGTACACAGTTAGTGTTCGTAGGATGGTAGTCGTTGCTATGAATATCCTTATCTCTTTAGGGGCCATGACGAGTTTCTAGACTCTGCTCTTTGTCTGTGGATTTGATTCACTCCTATCGAGATAAGGGCCTAGAGGGTCACACACAATAGCGTATTCATGAATCCTCCCTATTCAGTTGAATAGGTATATGGACATAGTGGGCACTGCCACAGGGTCTGAGCGTTTTCCAAGTTATCAATCACAAAAATAATTAAATAAATTCATTAATATTCAAGTTATGAATATTTGGGATTGAATTTATTTAATGTATTTACGAGTTTAGTAAATATGAGAAAATATTAATCGAATGAATATTATTTTAATATTCAAGGTTCGTTTAATATTAAGCGTGACAACGAGTCAAGTTAAATGGATTTTATTTTATCACATAATATATTTCATATATATTACAAGTATGTGATAAAAATAATAAGTAATATTGGCGCAATTTAGTCCGTCAAAATTATTTATTTAGTGGATATTGAAATAAACGGGGGCCGGGGAACCCTACTGGGTATTTATCAATGTCTCTATAAATAAGAGAGGAGGAACTCTCTCTTTGGTGTGCACAAAATTAAAATGAAAACGTACCCGTTTCAAATCCGAAGGCACAGTCGACTGCAAATAGTCGATGGTGATCGTCGCTTGAAGGATCCAAAGCAGGATCCCTCTAGATAGTCCACACGTGCTCCAAAAATCAGCTGGAACGTCGATCATCAAACTTCGGGTGCTAGCACGACAATCCGATGATGCTTTCGACGTCCTGAAAATCACTGCATCGAGATTCCTTCGATGCATGAGAGAGATCTTGATCCGAGCTTCTTGGATCGAGAGCTTCTCACTCTAGAGAGCGGGAGGAGAGAGAGACTCTCAACTTTCATTTCATAAAATGAATGAATAGTTATTTGAACACACAAGAGAGAGATCCTCCCCTCTTATTTATAGAGACGTTGATAAATACCCGGTAGGGTTCCTCGACCCCCGTTAATATCAACTTTCACTAAATAAATAATTTTGATAGACTAAACTGTGCCAATATTTTTTATTATTTTTATAACATACTTGTAATATATATGAAATATATTACGTGATAAAATCTGAGCCATTTAACTCGACTTGTTGTCCCACATAATATTAAACGAACCTTGAATATTAAAATAATATTCATTCGATTAATATTTTTCTTATATTTACTGAACTCGTAAATACCTTAAATAAATTCAATCCCAAATATTCATAACTTGAATATTAATGAATTTATTTAATTTATCAGTGATCGATAACTTGGACAATGCTCAGACCCCGTGGTGGGGCCCACTATGTCCATATACTTATTGAACCGAATAGGGCGGATTCTTGAATACGCTATTATGTGTGACCCTCTAGGCCCTTACCTCGATAGCAGTGAATAAAATCCACAGACCAAGAGCGGAGTCTAGCAACCCATCATGGACCCTAAAGAGATAAGGATAGTCATAACAACGACTACTATCCTACAAACACTGACAGTGTACTATAATCTATTTGTCATTAAATATATCATAAATCACGACACACTCTTGTGTCATCGTCCTTATCTTGATTTATTATTTATTGATCTATCTGGATGGATTTTCCTTTCTACTGCTTTGGCCAAAGACTTATGAAGGTGGCACCATCCTGATCAACCAGACCTGAGATATACAACTTCCTAAACTTGGAAGCGACAAATCCTTTCTTGACCATTCATCCAACATCATACCACCAACTACGCACCCAACACAAACTATCTCACCACGTCATCACTGCCATGGTTTTCGTCTTGCATCAAAGTACGTAATCAAATGATATACATTGGTAATGTTCTAAATTCAGGAGACCAATACACATGTATGTAGATAGGAACAACCAATGACACCCAAAACATGTGGTGTTCCTATTGACGAGTCTGTCCTCATGATCTCACTACTAGAGATCACCAAGTGCGAAATTCATGAGAAGAAGTCTCAACGCTTATAAGCCCCCAGCACCTGATAGTCATACATATACTATGTCCAATTAGTAAGATCTATCCAGACTATAGAACATATATTTAAGATCAATGTCATTGTATCTCTAGGTTCTCATTATAGCTTGGGATCTGCTATAACCTCTCGAAACGACAATTAACCTTTGGACATTACCATTATTATAGTGGACACAGAAAAGTCTGCACTATAATGGTAAGATAACATCATGCATTGCTAACTGTACAAATGATATGGTAATAAAAAAGTACTGCATAGTTGGGTCTAGGGCACCCACTATTTCAACACCGAGTTCCCCAAGAGAAAGTAGAGAAATAGTTATGTTCAAGAGAAAATAAAGAATTTCTTATGTTCGAGCCTTGATTTCGTTTGACCCTTGAATAGTTTGAGCCCTGGATTTGAGCCCTAGATTTGTTCGAGGCTTGATTTGAGTTTTGATTCATCAAGAAGGAGCGCTGGTAGAGGGAGAATTCTGCGGAAATCTTTGGATATCATGACGGGTTCATGACTGGTTAGGGTTTTTTAAATATACCGAGACACTTTTATCAGAACTTCCAAAAAAGCGTTGATAAATATACCTTTTATTAGTGCTTAAATAATAAGCGCTGATAAAAGGAATCTTTATCACTGATTTTTTAGCATTGGTAAATCTATATCTTTATCCTCGCTAAAAAACATTGATAAATATTCCTTTTATCATCGCTTATTACTTAAGCACTAATAAATGATTTATAATTATATTTATAAATTAAAAAATTGAATATATATATATATATATAATTATATATATATTCAATAAATATATATAAATATAAATATAGTAAATATATTCTTTATTTAAATATATTTATTATAATTTTATAATTATTTAAATATATAATTAATTATTTATAAGTATATAAATATTTTTTTTAAAAAAATATCTATTTAATTATATATATTTATATAAAAATATATATAGTTATATATATATATTTATATATTTAATAAATATATATAAATATAAATATAGTAAATATATTCTTTATTTAAATATTTTTTTAATTTTATAATTATTTAAATATATAATTATTTATTTATTAGTATATAAATATTTTTGAAAATTAATATTTATATCATTATATATATTTATATAATTACATATATATATAATTATATATATATATGTAATTACACACATATATAATTATATATATATATTTATATATTTATATATTTATACTTAATTAATATATATAAATATAAATATAGTAAATATATTCATTATTTAAATAAATTTATTATAAATTTAAAATTTATTTTAATATATATAATTATTTATTTATAATTATATAAATAATTTTAAAAAATAATATTTATTTATTTATAATTATTAATATATAAATTTATAAATATAGTAAATATACATTTATAATTATATTTATTTATAAATATTTTTTACAAATATATTTTTAAAATTATTAATGAATATTTAATATTAAGTGCATGCATGTTAAAAATGTGTGAAATTGAATAAATTAGAAATAAGTACACTTTTGAAAAAATGGACAAGTTTTGTGTGTGTGCGCGTTGTATATAAAAATGAATTAATTATGTATATGTGAAATCAATATAACACATGGTTGATCTATGTCAGATTGAAAAATCAAACGACATTCAATTATGTTAATTACTCTATACAATTAGTCAGTATTTTTATTCATATTAAATTTTAATTATAAACCATTATTCACTAAATAGATGAATCTTTAATAAAATAATATTTTGTATTATATAAATCATATTTATATACATTCATATATATATATATATATCTATATATATCTATATATTTAATATATACTATTTATTAACATTATCAACAATTATCTAATTAATAAAATGTTTAATATTTTTCTTATTTGTTTAATTTTCATTATGCATATATCTATATATTTAATATATACTATTTATTATTATTTATAATTTATATGTATTATAATCAATTGATTTATTTTTATCAATAATTATTTAATTAATAAAATTTTAATATTTTTTTAATAAACTCATTTTTATTTTTTATTTATTTAATTATTTTATTTTATTTGGACTTCTATCAGTACTAATAAACCACTGATAAAAGACCCCTTTATGAGTGCTAAAAATAAAGCATTGATAAAGGGTACCATTTATCACCGCTAAAAATAAAGTGTTGATAAAGAGTAACCTTTATCAGCGCTAAAAAAGTGCTAATAAAAGGTACCTTTTATCAGTGCTAAAAATAAAGTGCTGATAAGGGTTACCCTTTATCAGTACTATAAAAATACTAATAAAATACCCCCTTTATAAGCGCTAAAAATAAAGTGATGATAAAGGTTACCCTTTATCAGCGCTAAAAAAACATTCATAAAAGGCCCCCTTTATCAGTGCTTTTGTATAGCACTAATAAATTCCAATGCTATTAAAGGTCTATTTTGCAGTAGTGGAAGGATCTAAATAGAAATATCAACCACCATTTCATCAACAACAATAATATAATGAGAAAAAGAAAACAACAAACTATGCTCCTCCTATAACACAAAGTCACCCAGATTTGGGAGAAAATATAGAAAAATTAATGATGTCTAATCAATCAAGGGTTGATTCACTAAATATGGAAACACAAAACTTAAAAATGACCACCCAAAACCTATAAGCATCCATGCATAAAATTGAAAATCAATTCAGTTAGTTAGATGCATAAATGCAAGATAAAAACAAGGAACTGTACCAGGTAACACAAGTGTTAAACTAAGAGAAAAGGAAAACATTATAACATTTAACTGTGATACACAATTGCTAGAGTGCCAAATGCCCACTTCTCAACCAATAGAAGAGACACCTACACCTACCAATAAGAATGGCGATTCAATAGAAAAATCAATTCAAGTTGAAGATAAAAAGGGGGAAGATAAAAAGAACATGTGAAATTTGAAAAGGCAAGAAAAGAAAAGGAAAATGATAACTCAATGAAAGAGTGAAAGATCAAACACCACCTCCTCCATTTAGAAAAATACTGAAGCAAATAAATTTGGATGCTCAATTTTTGAAATCCTTGGATATGTTTAATAAGCTTCACATAAATATTACTTTTGCAGAATCCATCAAAAAAATTCCACACTATGCTAAATTTCTCAAAGATATTCTATCAAAAAGAAGAAAAATACATGATATGGGAGCATTCGTAATGAAAAAGGAATGTTTTTAAGTCATACCTATATCCATACCTCCTAAACCAAGAGATCCTTTAAGTTTCACTATACCTTGAAATGTTAGAGGATATCAATTTGGGATAGCATTATGTGACCTCAAAGCTAGTATAAATCTCATACCGTATAGAGTTCTTGAAGAAATAGGAATCTTAGAATTAAAACCAACTAGGGTTGCATTGAAAATAGTGAACTGATTAGGGAAGAGTCCTTGAGGAATTCTAAAGGATGTGCTTGTCAAGGTTGGTACATTTTACTTCCATATTGATTTTATTATCCTTTATATGTAAGAAGATAAGGATGTCCCATTAATTCTTTGGAGACCTTTTTAAGATACATGCATAGCTCTTATTGATTTCCAGGTGGAAAAATTATTTTTTTAGAGTTGGGGAATAAAACATAATATTTTATATCCTGAAACCTTTGAAAAAACCATTTGAAACTAACAGTCATTTCTTGGATATGATTGAAGATAATGGGTCTCAAAATAGCTAAGGAAATTTGGGACAAGCCTAAAAGTATATTTGATGGAAACACAAAAAAGTAGGCAAAGTTACAAATTATCTGAAAAAAGTTCAAAGATATTAGAATGAGAGATATAGAAACTATTGATGAATGCTTTAATAGAGTTAATGAAGTTATGTGCAACATAAGAGGTTTTTGAGATATTTTGGATGACTCTACAATTGTCAAGAAACACTTGAGAAACTTCTAATGCCCATAGATTTCACTAAAGTTTTTATAATTTTCTAACTCCGGGTTAATTAAATAATTTAATCACTTTTAGCTTTTTTTTTCATTATTTTATAGTGCTTTTATTATTTTATAGTTTTTAGTTAATTATATATTAATATTAGTAATTTAGTATTATTAATAATTTATATTAATTTTATATATAATAGTTGACACTATTATTATTTTTAATAGTTTCACTAACATTAGTTTTATTATTAGTTTATTAATATTTATTAATATATATATATATATATATATTAATTTTCTATATTAGTATTTTATATTATTGTATTTCATTATAAATTTGCATAATATTAATAAAAGTAACATTTATATTATTACTGTATTATTTTTTAAAATTATATTAATATTTAATAGTAGTAATATTATTATATGTATAATCATACTTTTATTATATCAATATTTTATTATATCTAATTACATGTGCATATATATATACACATATATCACATTATCTAATATATTTTTTATTTCAATAATCTGTATAATATATATTTATATGATTCTAATTTTTTATGATTATTATTTTATTTATTATTCATTTTATTTTTTAACATTTAGATCATTATATTTTTTTTTCAATTCAAAATTTTGAATTTTGTTTCATAGAGAGATAACACTTGACCCAGGAGTTTCAATTTTTCGGGGGATCTCTCTTCTGTATCGGATAAAAAAACGGTATCAAAGGACTGTCCCTCTCCACCATCCTCAGCTACAACACCCCACAATGCCTCCTAATTCAGTAGTAACTGACGCCACCGCCACCCTCCTCCACCAGGCATGCCTCCCTCCTTCCTTGTAGCACCCTATCAGGTTGACTCCCTCCTTAACTGTAGCACCCTATCATGCTACCTCCCTCATTCCTGTGGTGCGAACCAGCAACACACCATGACACCACCCTCCTCCACCATTTAAAGCAGGTCCGACCAGTAGGTAGGATGCACCACCTACATCGACCCCTTCATCATCATCTTAAACACATTAAATACAATGTGTGTTGAGGGTGTTTTAATTATTGCGCATGCGATGTTGAAATTTTATTTTGTGATTAATTTGTCAATTTATTTTTTTAGTTGAATTTTTCTCTACTTAAATTATATTTGGATTGAAATTATTTATGAAATTAAAACAAGTCATTTTAATTCTTAGTTGATTCAGTTATATCGAGAAGTTTAACTATTTTGACTAATTATAGTGCAAATAGGTGGCGTGAAATTATGATAAATGATCTGTGTAATTTTTCGGATAGGTTTGGTAATCAAACACATCTCCTAATTTATTTATAACACTAAATAATGAGACTTTAAATAAATTAGGAGATATAAAAATGAGCCTCTAAAAAATATTATATTTTCATAACTAATGATAATTTACCTAGATAAATATTTGATCATAGACAATATATTTTTTCATGGTTGTGTAGTACTTTGATTACGACATCAGCATCCCAAACACATTTTTCTGATTCAGATTTCATCATAATTATTTTAATTGAATTTTTCTTTGTGTCACATTCTTTTTTAATTTTTAGTTTTATAAAAATAAATTTTAAAAAATAGGAATTCACTTAGTTGATTACCAGTGCAAAAACTGTTAGAATAAAAAGTTTTAATAAACTAGATCTCATGCTCTATACTATTCGACCCTGCTCATCACTTCTGTACTAGCTAGTGAGTTATAAAAATTTAAAAATTGGATGTGTCGCGACATTGCACACTAAATTTCTAGCACCATTACCAGGAAACACACACGCATCCAACATTAAAAAAAATCTCAAGTAGACATTGTTTTAGGAATCATTTTTCTAGATGGTGAACACTAGTAATTAAACTCCATAAAAAAAGTCACTTATTGATGTAAAATTAGAACACCTAATAAAAGGGAAGGCTCAAATTAGTATCTCTTCCAAAAATACAATGCATCCATAGGAGGAAAGATTTGAGACTCACATTCTAATGCTTCCTAGTGGATAATTCTACCACCCTTTTCAAAACTGTATTGGTAATCAAATAATAAGGACTAATATGAGATAGAAATTGAGACCCCACATAGTTTGAGTCAGACCAGGCATAACAAGAACAATAATTCAAGAATTTTTTTTTGAAATGAAGCTGTTAATGATCAATTGGCATTGACAACATGAACAATTTCATGGCTTGAGTAGTGAAGACCCTTATATGCATGTGAACATATTTCTCAAAGTCTGTGAAACATTTAAATACAATGGGGTAACTAGTGATGCATTGAACATGAGACTATTTACATTCTCATTATAAGGAAAAGATAAAGACTGTTTGTAAAGTATTAACCTAGATGTAATCTTCACCTGAGAAGTGATAGGAATAAAATTTCTTGACTGATGTTACACAACAACAAAATCCTTGAAAAATAAGAGAGATATTAAATCCTTTTTCTAAAATGAATATGAATCACTAAGAGAATCTTGGGAAACATTAAATTTTATGTTAAGGTGTTATCCTCATCATGGAATAAAGTTAATAAACTAGTTGAAATATTTCTACTATAGAATTCAAAAAGAGAGTAATTTAGTAATCAACATAGCCACTGACAACACATTCATGGAAATGGATTCTAAAGATCCGTACACATTAATTAAACACATGGAAGAAAAATGTTTCAAGTGGCCAAAATTTTTTTAAATAAGGAAAGCTAGAGTGTATCAAATTGATTCTCACACATTAATGGCTACAAAATTTGAAGCTTTCAATAAGAGGATAAATAACTTGTCACTGAGTTCACCTAATCCAGTCCATGTAGTTCCAGATGAACATTGCCCACACTATGGTGTTCCTCATGATTATCCCATCTGTCCATATAAAATATCCAAGAATAATATGTTTGAAGCTAAATTTTCCAACTATAATAGAGGAAATTATGTAAACAATTACAATAAAACTAGAAAAATAATAGGCAAAAATATCAGTTGGAAAGAATTGGAGGCTACTCAGTGAATGAACCAAAACATGGGTCCACCTGGGTTCCCTAATCAATCTACTTTTAGACCCTCTATTCAATCTCAATATAAACACTACTAAAAAACAAGCCTTTAACAATTCTAAAAATGTCTTTTATCAGCACTGAAAACTAGAGAGAGATTAAAATACCTTGTCTTTTATCAGCGCAAAAAAAGCAATGATAAATGACCTATTTATTAGCACTTTCAAAATCAATGATAAAGGGGCATACTGTAGTGTGATGTAACAGTACACTACAACACCAGTGAAATGTGCTGTAACATCACACCACAACACTAGAAACACCACAATATATCAGCAAAATCAAGTACCGATATAGAATTTAAATAAAATGAAATTTACAACACAAATTCAAGAAAAAAGCACTATATTATAGACATTTTAAACATTGGTTTATACAATTAAATAGGTACAAATTATTACATACATTCAAAAACATAAATTTTCCTTTGTCCTTTGATCCTGACCCCAACACATGCTATTGCTGAAAAAACCACCCCTGCTTGAGCAAAAGAACACACCTTTATAAGAAAACAATTATTATGTCAGTAATAATATATTGAAATAAATTAATATAAAGTGTTAATTTTAAACTAAACTTTGAGTTTTACCAGGAACACTATGTATCAGATTGAGGTGTGGTTGATTATTCCATGTCACACCATTTATTTTTCATATTCAAGTATTATATATATTAAAATTAATTAGATAAGTATAAGATAAATCCTAATCACATTTGATCAGTTTTTAGTGAGTGATATTTTTTGAACTAAAATGCCAATTTTAAATTGATAACAAACACTTAGAGTCATACTAGGAACATCATGTATCAAATTGAGGTGAAACTGATTAATAAACATCAAAAATGACTTATGGATCATTTTACTAAAGTATAAAATCAATCTGAATATTTTTTCTCAGTTTTGAGTAGGTAAGTTGTCCATTTTACTAAAATTGATGTCAATTTTAAATAAAAAGGCACACTTTGAGTCATATCGGTCACACCGTGTATTGTATTGAGGTTCTTCTGATTCATAAAAATCTCTAAATAACTTATTAATTTTTTTCCTAAAGTATCAAAACAATCCAAATGCATTTTCTATATTTTGATTACATCACTTGTATTTTTTAATAAAATGTCATTTTTAACTGGAAACATGAACTTTGACTCATTCTAATCACATAGTGTATTTTTTTAATGTGAAACCAATTAATAAATGTCAAAAAATAATTATGAATCATTTTTTTAAATTATCAAAAAAATATGATCGCATTTTATTGGTTTTCAGTGAGTGACATTTTTAACTGAAATGTCGATTTTAAACTGATAATAGACACTTTGATTTATATCAAAAAAATAATGTATCAGATTGAGGTGTGAATGATTCCTACACATCAAAAATGACTTATGAATCATTTATCTAAAGTATAAAAATAATCCAAATGTGTTTTCTTAGTTTTGAGTAGGTCAGTTGTCCATTTTTCTAAAATTGATGTCAATTTTAAATAAAAAAGACGCACTTGGAGTCATACTAGCCACAATGTGTGTCAGATTGAGGTGAGGATAATTCCCAAATGTCTCATATGACATATGTATCATTTTAATAAAGTATAAAAATAATTTGAATGCATTTTATAGGTTTTTAGTACATCACTTTTCTTTTTTACTAAAATGTCATCTTAAACTGGAAACACACACTTTGACTCATTCTGATCACATCATGTATTTTTTTGACATGAAACTAATTCAAACACATCAAAAATTACTTATGAATCATTTTACTAAATTATCAATAAAATCTGAGTGTATTTGATTGGTTTTCAGTGAGTGACACTTTTTGAACTAAAATATTGATTTTAATCTGATAATAGACACTTTGAGTCATAATGGGAACATTGTGTATTAGATTGAGGTGTGGACAATTCATACACATAAAAAATGACTTATGTATCATTTTCATAATGTATCAAAATAATTTTAATGCATTTTATTGGGTTTGAGTCAGTTAGTTGTACATTTTACTAAAATTGATGTCAATTTTAAATAAAAAAGATGCACATGGAGTCATACTGGTCACACTGTGTGTCAGATTAAGGTGTAGATGATTCCTACACATCTCATATGACTTATTAATTGTTTTAATAAAGTATCAAAACATTATAAACGCATTTTCTTAGTTTTGAGTACATCACTTGTCTTTTTTACTAAAATGTCATTTTAAACCGGAAACACGCACTTTGACTCATTTTGATCACATCGTGTATCAGTTTGATATGAAACTAATTTCTACACATAAATAATTACTTATGAATAATTTTAATAAATTATAAAAAAATAAAAGAAAATTTTATTAGTTTTTAGTGAGTTACACTTTTTGAACTAAAATGTTGATTTTAAACTAATAACAAATACTTTGTGTTATACCAGGAACATCATGTATCAGATTGAAGTGAGGATAATTACTAAACATAAAAAATGACTTATGGATTGTTTTCATAAAGTTTAAAATAAAAACTATTGTTTTTTCTCTATTTCGAGTAGGTAAGTTTTCCATTTTACTAAAATTGATGTCAATTTTAAATAAAAAGATGCACTTAGAGTCATACCGGTCACACCATGCATTAGATTGAGGTGATTTTGATTCCTAAACATCTCAAATGACTTATGGATCATTTTAATAAAGTATAAAAACAATTAAAATCCATTTTATTTATTTTGAGTACGTCACTTGTATTTTTTACTAAAATGTCATTTTAAACTGGAAACACACACTTTGACTCATTTCGATCACATCATATATCAATTTGACATGAAGCCAATTCCTATATGTTATAAATGACTTAAAAATAATTTTTATAAATTATAAAGAAAAATGATCACATTTTATTAGTTTTTAGTGAGTGACACTTTTTTAACTAAATTGTTGATTTTAAACTGATAACAGACATTTTGATTTATATCAGGAAAATCATGTATCATATTGAGGTTTTTCTAATTCTTACTCATAAAAAATTAATTATGGATCATTTTTTAAAGTATAAAAACAATAAAAATGCATTTTCTTGGTTTTTAGTAGTCCAGTTATCAATTTCACTAAAATTGATGTCAATTTTTAATAAAAAAAATGCACTTGGAGTCATACTGTTTACACCATGAGTTAGATTTAGGTGTATATGATTTATACACATCTCATATGGCTTATGGATTATTTTCCTTAAGTATCAAAACAATCTGAATTCGTTTTCTCAGTTTTGAGTACATCACTTGTCTTTTTTACTAAAATGTAATTTTAAACTGATAACACCCACTTTGACTCATTCTGATCACATCATGTATCAGTTAGATGTGAAACCAATTCCTACACATAAAAAATTAATTATTAATTTTTTTCATAAATTATTAATAAAATACAAGTGCATTATATTTGTTTTTAGTGAGTGACACTTTTTGAACTAAAATATCAATTTTAAACTAATAACAGACACTTTGAGTCATACCAAGAACATCGTATATAGGATTGCAGTGAAACTGATTCATACACATCAAAAATGACTTATAGAGTATTTTTTTAAAATATAAAAACAATATGAATTCATTTTCTTGGTTTTGTGTAGTCAGTTGTCCATTTTACTAAAATTGTTGTCAATTTTAAATAAAAAGATGCACTTAGAGTCATGTCGGTCACACCGTGTGTCATATTTAAGTGAGGATGATTCCTATATATCTAAAATTACATATGGATCACTTTAATAAAGTATCAAAAAAATATTAATGCATTTTCTTAGTTTTTAGTAAGTCACTTTTATTTTTTACTAAAATGTCATTTTAAACTAAAAACACACACTTTGACTCATTCAGATCACATCATGTATCAGTTTGAAGTGAAACGAATTCCTAAATGTCAAAAATGACTTTTAAATAATTTTCCTAAATTATTAATAAAATATGAGCATGTTTGATTAGTTTTCAACGAGTTACACTTTTTTAACTAAAATATCGATTTTAAACTAACAACTGACACTTTGAGTCATACCAGGAATATCTTGTATTATATTAATATTCATATGATTAATACACATCAAAAATGACATATGGATTATTTTATTAAATCATAAGAACAATCCGAATTTATTTTATTGGTTTTGAGAAGGTAAGTTATTCATTTAACTAAAATTGATGTCAATTTTAAATAAAAAAGGCATACTTGGAGTCATACCAGTCACAACGTGCATCATATTGAGGTTAGACTAATTCATAAATGTCTAAAATGAGTTATGGATAATTTTCATAAAGTATCAAAATAATCCAAATGTGTTTTCTCAGTTTTGAGTACGTCACTTATCTTTTTTACGAAAATGTCATTTTAAATTAGAAACATGCACTTTGACTCATTATAATAACATCGTGTATTTGTTTGATGTGAAACTAATTCTTACACATCAAAAATGACTTATAAATCATTGTACTAAATTATCAAGAAAATATGTGTGATTTTGATAGGTTTTTAGTGAGTAAAACTTTTTGAACTAAAATGTAGATTTTAAACTGTTAACACACACTTTGAGTCATACTGGGTACATTGTGTATCAGATTGAGGTGTGAATGATTCCTACATGTCAAAAATGACTTATTTATCATTTTAATAATGTATAAAAATAATACAAATGTGTTTTATTGGTTTTTAGTAGGTCACTTTTCCTTTTTACTAAAATTGATGTCAATTTTAATTAAAAAGATGAACTTGGAGTCGTACAGGTCACAACATGAATCGGATCGAGGTGAATATAATTCCTAAACATATAAAATGAATTATAGATCATTTTTATAAAGTATAAAAAATGTGTTTTTTTTGGTTTTGAGTACGTCACTTTTATTTTTTACCAAAATGTTATTTTAAACTGGAAACACGCACTTTGACTAATTCTGATCAATTAATGTATTGGTTTGACATGAAATCAATTCATACACATCACAAATGCCTTATGAATATTTTTACTAAATTATAAAGAAAATTCAATTGCATTTGATCAGTTTTCAGTGAGTGACACTTTTTGAACAAAAATGTTGATTTTAAACTGATAACAGATATTTAAAATCATATCTAGCACATAGTGTATCAGATTAAGGTTAGGATAATTACTAAATGTTAAAAATGACTTATTGACCATTTAACTAATGTATCAAAATAATTTGAATATTTTTTATTGATCTTGAGTATTTCAGTTGTCATTTTTACTAAAATTAATGTCAATTTTAAATAAAAAGAAGCAGTTTGAGTCATACTGGTCACACCGTGTGTCAGATTGAGGTGAGACAGATTCATAAACATACCAAAGTCTTAAAAAAATAACAAATACCATTGTTACATTTAATTCCCATTGAATTTCTTTATCAAACTACCAACACTATATATTGAATCTATATTCTTAGCTAAAAAACCTTTCTCGTTGTTGAAATACAGAAGAGTAGAGGAATCTTATGTGCCCATTTTATCATGAGAAGTCACCAAAATGACCACATGAGATTCCTATACTCTTTTTGATTTCAATGAGAAAGGTTTTTCTGCTAATAACATCGAATCAATATAACATCCAAAAGATCTATGAAAAAAACTAAATAAGTATTAGATAAAAATGATAAAGAAATTAACTTAAAAATAGTATATAAAATGATGAAAAATTAATTAACAAAGTATTAGGGATTCAAATTTTCATTATTGTTGTATTCATTCTTGAAACAGTTCCTTATTATCATTATCTCAGTTGCAAGATCAAAGTACAATCTCTCGCGTACATGAGCAGCTTCGAACACACCACCCCAACTCAAAATAAAAATTCACTTGTATAAGAAAATAATTATTATATGAGTAATACTAAAAATAAATAAATAAAAAGTAAATATGAAACAATAAATTAATTCTATGGACAATTATTTTACTGTGAAAACATCAATATTACCTCTGTGATTGAGCTGTAGAGGGAAATTTAAGGAAAGTGATAAATTTCAACACTGTAGGGGTGAAAAGGTTTTGAGGGAGAATAACCTTGTAGAAGTTTTGGTGTATAAAGGCATACAAGATAGATATACCACCCCAAATCGAACAAAATAATCCACCTGTATAAGAAAAAAATTATTATGTGAGTAATACTAAAACAAAATTAATAAAACATAAATATGAAATAATACATTAATTCCATGAACAATGATTTTACTATGTAAACATCAAGATTACCTATGTGATTGAGAAGTGGAGGTAAATTGAAGGAAATTGATAAATTCCAACATTGTAGGGGTGACAAGGTTTTGAAGGAGAAGAAGTTTTTGGAAGTTTTGGTGAAAAACATCATGAAAGATTGACATACCACCCCAAATCGAAAAAAATATTTCACCTGTATAAGATAACAATTATTATGTGAGTAATTATAAAAAGAAATAAATTAAACATAAATATGAAACAATACATTTATTCTATGGAAAATTATTTTACTATACAGACATAAATATTACCTCTATGATTGAGCAAAGATATCATCGTTTATCTTCCTACAAAGGCATGAAATATGGACATAAATCCTCTAAAATAAATAAAAAATGCAAGGAATAATGAAAATTAAATCAATATTCCAATATATATTTTTTTGGTAAAATATAGAAAGTATATCATAACATTATATTTACATCTTACCAAAGGGTTTTATTCGTTATAGTTTGTTCTTCCGAGGGGTTGGTAACATCATCATGTGTAGAATAAATTATATTCATAGTAAACAAACATTTAATTTAGATTATGTTAATGTAATAGAGAACATATAATATTATGAGAAAAAACATAGTATATTAAAAAACAATTTTACCTTCTCATTAAACTCTCTTTCTTTTTTTAAATGTTTTAGGTATTTGGTTCCCCTATCAAGAATTCAAATCCCCTCTTTGTGGTCCCCTCTAATATACACGATATTGTATACATTGGGATCAATATAAATTTTGTGTGATTCCTCAATGAAAGGGTTATCCTTGATTGAATTTTCATCTGATATGACATTTATTTCAGTCTCTAGGAGGATAATCAACCAATTCTTATTTTCTGGATCTGAGACATAAAATACTTGCACTGCTTGTGATGCCATTATAAACGAATCATCTTTTTTCCATTCCAAACTAAAATTAACCTTCATGAATCCCATTTCATCAACTTTCACTGCACTCATAATATCAACCCATTTTCAATAGAAAATCGACACTTGAAAAGTTGTATAATACAACTAGTATATTTGTTTGATAATTACAAAATATAAAATATTTGTATAAATTGGATTTCTATCCTTGGAATCAGATATGTGCATCATTTCATCCACAAGTATAACACCACTATTTTGCATCATACTATAGTCATCATATTCTTTTTTATAGAATGTATAACCATTGATTAAAAAACTATTGGAAGATATAACATTTGCATTCAGTCCCCTAAAGTTGTTAAACAATTGAATTCTTATTTT
This sequence comes from Viscum album, assembly GCA_963277665.1. Lineage (NCBI taxonomy): Eukaryota > Viridiplantae > Streptophyta > Magnoliopsida > Santalales > Viscaceae > Viscum > Viscum album. The sequence continues at coordinate 199,398,658 of OY728164.1, forward strand.
TAGATAACTCCTTATAAATTTGATCTCAAAACCATCCTATAAACTATTGATTATGTGTATTTGATATCCATCCTTTATCCATTGATGGATTCAAATCTATAAGAATTTCTTTGTGGGATTCAATGTATGGATCAACATATTCACTATTATGTAAAACATAAAGGTGTGATTTCTCCCACTCTGTCAAGGTAATTGTAACAACATATCTTATAGAAATACCTTCACCCATAAGGTATTTTAAATGACAAGACTTTGGGAGACAAATGTTGTCAACATTTGATATGTAATCAGTATAGAATTCAATAGGTTCTTCAACAATATATCATTTTTCAATACAACCTTCTAGAAAACTTCGATTATTGACATACCCTTTCAAAATCTTCATATAATATTCAATGGGGACCACATAATTGAACCTCCCTAACTGAGTGAACCATTAGGTGGACTATTATATCAAATAATTATGGTGGGAAGAATATCTCTAATTCACATAATATGACTAAAAACTCCTTATTTATTATTGGAAACTTTATTGGGTCTCTAACTTTACTGCATATGGCTTTGAAAAATAAGTAGAGTCTAGTTAATGTATTTCATACATTTTGAGGTAGAATACAACAAAAAGAAATATACATCAAATCTTTCATCAAAACATTACAGTTATATGATTTTATTCCTTTTAAATTCAAATTATTCATTAACATGAAATTTTTGATATTTGATAAATACCCCTGTAGAACTTTTATACTATTAAGGAAAAGGAAAAATTGTAATTTTTCCTGTCTATATAGAGTGTAAGATGCTAGAAGAAGAAAATTCCACCTTTTACCCTTCACTGGTGCCAAATCTTCCCTTATCCCCATTTTAATCAAGTCCAACTCAGACTTGATGACATCTTTTGTTTTTCCAGGAACATTTAGCAACATTACAATAACACTATCAAATACATTTTTTTCTACATGCATGACATCAAGAAAATGTCTAACATATGAACAATTCCAACATAGTAATTCAAAAAAAATTAATCTCATTTTCCAACCTAATTTCATAAGGTTTTTTGAAAATGGTTTATCGAAGATAGTGTCAATATATTTCACTTTATCAAATGGTTTATCACCCTTTATTAGAGACTGTTTTTTACATTGTTCAATATTCCTATAAAATGATATTATCTAGGATCAATATTTATGTCATTGAGATAAAAATTTCTGATGTACTAAAAACATAGTCTTTGAGGAATGTTTCGAACGAATTGAGTATGTGCGTTATTCACAAATGGGACACCCCAACATTCCTTTAATTCTATAGCTTGATAAATTTCCATAAATAGGGAAGTAATTTATCATCCCACACAACATAGACCTCAATGTGAATTCTTCACTTCTATGAGAATCATACATTGTAACACCTGTATCCCACATCAATTTTAAATCTTTGATAAATGGATCCAAATAGACATAAATATCATTACCGGGTTGTTTTGGTGTGAATATAAGCCAAGAAAATATAATGAATTTGAGATTCATGCATAACCACGGCAACAAGTTATAATTTACCAACATAATAGGCCATGTACCATGAGTACTACTTTGTACACCAAAAGGATTTATTATATCTGTTGGACTCCTCATGTTTTAATCATGTTTTAATGATCACAAATCCTATTAACCCTGTTTACTCTATCTCAAATCATGTGTAGAGACGGTTGGTTTCCCTATGCTTTAAAAAAACTTTCACAAATCCTGATTCCTATAAATAATGTTTTATTATTGTAAACTATACTTAATTTTTGTTCTATAATGTTTTCTTCTATGAATGATTAAGTCTAATTCATTCTGTGAATATTACTGCTTAATACTGTTTACAGATATTTGGCTAAGTCTGAGAGACTGTGAGTCTGCCACCAGTTCTGGTTTTTTGGAAAAGGACCCAGACACCATGACCCATGCACCATGACCAGATACCGTGACCTATACACCATGACCAGACACCATAGCCCATACATCGTGACCCAGACACCAGTTCCTTACTACAATCACCAAGACACAATCCAAAGTTTGGAAAAGGACCAGACACCGTGATCCTAGCACCACATCTATGCTACTGGTTCTTAATCTCAATGAAACTATAGCATCACAACTATCTCATCACTCAAAGGAAAAGAAAAAGACACTGTTTCGTGGTGACACCATTTCCAAGTGATACCATTTCAATACAAACTGTGACACCTTTCTTTAATCTGTTTTTTGTTTTCAATTTAATTTCTTATAGTCATATTTTAGTTATTTAAAGGAACTGACATAATTAATGTTTCTTTGTAGACATGTATCCTAATAGTATGAGGTATGAGGTGAAAAATACATTCATTATGTTAGTTCCAATGTGTGCACCTGCAATTAAAAAGGAAGATAAGCTAGTCTGCAAAAACATACCGACATAGAAGCAGAAGAGCGATTTTTGAAAAAGTGAACTGATACATGCAACATGATACAACTGAAGAACACATGAAGTAATCTCAATTCAAAAGAGATAGACTAATATAGATCAGAATAAAAATCATCTTCGAAGTACCAACTCCAAGAAGAACATGATCTAGATCTAACTGGAAACTAGAACACCAGACTTGCGATACTCTATTTTTTACAAGAATAATTGATACCTGAATCTACTTCATCCTAAAATACCAGAGCTTCATAGAATAACACTCAGAGCACCTCTAACCCTTTCTCATCATCTTTTCTCTATCGTGTAATATTTTTAGAATTAGATCAGTGTGTGTGTGATTGTATTAAAAATACACATTGTATCCTATATTAAACTGAAGGATACAAGATATACTTCCTCTCATCACTTCTTACATCTGTTTACTCCCATAGATAAGTGTGTAAGAGGTCATTGTGTGGCCTGGTAGTTTATACCCACAAAGAATATTGGAAGAGGTCATGTGACCTGGATAGTCCTGTGTACTATTGTTTACCCTGATCCAGGGTGTGTATCAAGGTTATTAATATAAACTGCTTGGTGGCAGGTGATCACCAAGTGGAGTGGATTAGGTATCTACTTGAGATTGAACCACTTGTTTTATCCATTCTGTATTTTAATTTAGTTTTTCTCTACTTTACTGTATATTTCAGAAAACATTAGATTTTACTTTGATTGTTAGTCTTGGATAGAATTTATAACTTCTTTAACTTATTAGAATAGCATTAAAAGTTATATCAATAACTCACATTGATATTACTGATAATTAATCAATATTCTGAGAAGTTATTTGAACAATCAAACTGTTATAATCATATTACCTTGATTAACTGGGCTATATTCATTTTTATTGGGGAAGTTTTTTTAAGTGAACTTTTAACATAAATTTTTATAGATACTAAATTAATCCCCCTCTTGAGTACTCTACTCTAAACATTATTTGGTATCAAATGATTTTATTCTCATTAAGACTCTATTTTTAAATATGTTCAACTATGATTTTAGTTATACTTTAAAGATTTGTAAATTTCTGTTAATTATAAATTTCTATCTCTTTAAAAGTATTTCTTTATTATGGATAATAAACTCGAAGGTTTTTCAACAAAAAGACCATAATTATTTAATGGAACTAATTATACCTGATGAAAAATTAAAATGAAAATGCATTTAGAAAGTATGGGTTTTGAAATTTGGTCTTCAATTATAAATGAGTATAAGATTCCTTATACTGATAGAATTACTTGGGATGACCCAAACAAGACTGATTACAACAATAATTTCAAATCCATGAATGCCTTATATTTCTCTTTAGGATATGAGGAATTTAACAGAATTTCTTCTTGTAAAACTGCCCATGAAATTTGGGATACTTTGTTTGTTTCACATAAAGGAACTTCTAGTGTGAAAGAAATGAGACTTAATAATTATACTATTAAATAAGATAACATTAAAATGAAGCTTGATGAGACTATTTATTACATGTATCTCAGATTCAATAAAATTTTCAACACAATGATTTTTCTAAGAAGAGAAGTTACTTCCATAGAATAAATCATGAGGACTCTAAGATGCCTACCTAATAAATGGAGAGGAACCTCTGTCTCTATTAGAGAGTCATGCGACATCAGAAAATTACCTTTAAAAGAAATCATTGGGAAACTAATGATGTATGAAGAGGACATGAAAGTCAAAAAGGAAGAGGAGGATGAACCCAGAAGAAAATCTGTGGCATTCAAGACCACTACCTCTAAACACAAAGAAAAAGGAGAAATTTCTAGTTTCTATAGAAATTTATAGCAGTGAACAATATTCACCTCACATTGATGAGGATATGGATAAATTATCTAGAAGGTTTAAGAAATTTTACAAAAGGAAGAAATATTTTAGAAATCCTAACTTCAAAGGAAGATATGATCAAAAGGGAATATGGAAGAAAGATTGGAAAATAATTGACAAGTCTAATGAGATAGTGTGTTATGAATATAAGTGAAAGGGATTTGTAAAGGAATACTGTCCCAAGATCAAATATAAAAATAAATATGAGGAAAATTATAAAAAGTATAAAAAGGAAATGAAATCAACTTTGAGTGCTTCTAAGGATAGTTCAAGTGACTCAGAGTCTTCAGATGATGAACAGGATAACAAAGACAATATGTGTTTCATGAAAAACACATATGAGGTAACCCTAGAATCTCTTGTACAAAATTCCAATTATTCTGGAGATGAAAGTGATTATAAGAATATGTCTAAAGAAGAAATGTTTGAGTATTGAAATATGCTTGAATAAACATGTAATGAACTAAAAGATAAATATAATTATTTAAAGAAACAATATGCTCTTTCCTCAACTATTAAATATAAACTTGGTGTAGAAAGAGAGAAAAATGTTCAATTACTCAAAGAAAACAATGAATTAAAGATACTTAATTAGAAATTGAAAAAGGACCTTGAAAGGTTTAATAATAGTGAAGATACCTTGGTACAAATTCTAGGTAAATAGATTGCCCCTAAATACACTATAGGTATTGGCTATCAACCTGGTAAAAGAACTTTTGGAAAAACTAATTTTGTTTCTAAATCTAGAAAATACAATTTTACTCCTAGTTCAAGAAAACATTATGCTAGTTCAAATTATGATACACTCTCTATTATTTTAAGTTTTTCTGGACCAAATAGATTTTATTTCTCAAATACTTTACATAATGATTATAGGAAACCTATGAGGCAGATGTGGGTTTCTAAATCACTTTTTACTAATATTACTGGAACCAAACAAATATGGGTACTAGAGTTTATTTTTATTTTACTATTTTGTAGGAAAATTGTTTGAAGACCTCCTATAAAAGCTTATGGTACTTGGAAAGTGGGTGTTCAAGACACATGATAGGATACTATTAATGCTTCAAGAACTTAATAAATATTGATGGTGGACATGTCACTTTTGGTGACAATTCCAAAGGAAAAATCATATACCTTATACAAATCAGTAACTCTAGCTTAGTTTTAATTTCCAAAGTACTTTTTGTTGATGGAATGAAATATAATCTTTTTAGTATTTCACAACTACATGATGATGTATTTTCATGTTAAATTTGAAAATGATGCTTGATTTTTTTAATTCTAAAAATAAATTAGTATTTTCTGCATTAAGAAATGAAAATGTATATTTTGGTAACTTAGATTCTTTAGTTTCTCAAAATGCTTCATGTTTAAGTGTATTTCAAAAAGAATCTTGGATTTGGAATAGAATAACAGGACACTGTAATATCCACTCTCTTAGAAAGATAACTAGAAATATTTTAGTCAAAGATCTACCCAAACTAGAGTTTCCAAATGATAAAGTGTGTAATCCTTGTCAAAAGGGAAAGCAGTAGAAAATTTTCTTCAAACCAAACTAAACCTCTCAAGTTGGTTCACATGGATTTTTTTGGACCATCAATAGTTTTTAGTTTAAATGGGAAGCACTATGTTTATGCTCTCGTAGATTACTTTTCTAGATATACTTGGACCTTCTTTTTGGATAAAAAAAGTGATGAATTCTATCATTTCACAAAATGTGCTAAAACTATAGAAAATATTAGTGGACTTATAATTAAATCTTTAAGAAGTGATCATGGCCGTGAGTTTGAAAATAAAGAGTTTGAATCCTTTTTCTCACAAAATGACTATAGTCATAATTTCTCTGCCCCTAGAACACCTTAACAAAAAGGATTTATAGAAATAAGAAATAAGAACTTACAAGAAATTGCTAGAACCATTCTTAGTGAATATGACTTACATGTTTACTTTTGGAATGAAGCTGTAAATAAAACATGCTATATTATTAATAGAGTATTGATTAGACCTATTCTTAAAAGAACTTCATATGAGTTATGGAATAATAGAAAACCCAAATTAAACTACTTCAAAGTCTTTGGTTGAAAATTTTGTATCCTTAATACTAAGGAAAATCATGACAAGTTTGAATCCAAGAGTGATGAATTAATCTTTCTAGGATACTAAATCTCTAGTAAATCCTATATATTTTTTAACAAAAGAACTAAATGTGTGGAAGAATCTGTCCATGTCAAGATTGATGAGATAGTTCCACATGATCCTAAGAACTCTCTAGAGAATCTCGAGAATGATATTTAAAATATGGACATCAATGCTAAACCCTCTAACCATCTTGTAAAAGAATCTGTAAAAACTTATAGTTCTAGAAATTCCCTAGACTCTAGTCATAATGAACCTGAACCTATTGAAGAACCTGAAATAACTATCACTTATTTTTCTAGGGATTTTAGAACCCTTAAGAACCATCCTTTAGATGCTGTTGTAGGATATTTAGATAAAGGAACACAAACTAGAGCTTCTCTTAGAAATCAGGTTGAACATAAAGTATTCTTGTCACAACTTGAACCTAAAAAGATTAATGATGCTATTAATGATGAATTTTGGGTGATGTCTATGTAAGAAGAACTTAATCAGTTTGAAAGGAAAAAAGTCTGGAAACTTTTTGACAGACCCAAAGACATATTTACCATATGCACTAAGTGGGAGCTTAGAAATAAGGTAGATAAAGATGGTAACATAGCTAGAAATAAGGCTAGATTGGTTGCGCAAGGCTATAGTCAAGAATAAGGAATTGATTATGAGTAGACCTTTGCACCTATTGCTAGACATGAATCCATCATAATCCTGCTTTCTTATGCTGCACATCTGAATTTCAAACTATATCAAATGGATGTCAAGAGTGCATTCTTAAATGGGTATATAGTTGAGGATTTTTTTGTTTAACAACCCCCTGGTTTCATAAATCCTCAATTTCCAAATCATGTTTTGAAATTGTCAAAATATTTGTATGGTTTAAAACAAAATCCAAGAGCTTGGTATGACAGATTAAGTACTTTTCTTATTTTCAAAGGTTTTACAAAAGGTATAGTTGATCCTACTTTTTTTATAAAACGAATTTCCAATGATGTTTTATTAGTTCAAATTTATGCAGATGACATTATTTTTGGATCTTAAAAAAATTATTTATGTATTGAGTTTTCTAAAATGATGAAAAATGAATTTGAAATGAGTTTAATGGGTGAAATAAAATTCTTTCTTAGATTTTAAATATTTCAAAATAAAGATGGTATTATTTTAAATCAAATAAAATATACTAAATATCTTCTAAAACATTTTGTATTGGATATCACTAAAAGTAGTGATACTTCAATGAGTACTAATTTTAAGTTGGATCTTGATGAAGATGGAAAATTTGTTGATCAAACCACTTATAGAGTAATGATTGGAATCTTACTCTACTTAACTGATATCTGACCTGGTATTATGTTTAGTGTATGTATGTGTGCTAGTTTTCAAGAAAATCCTAAAGAATCCTATTTAAATGCTGTTAAAAGGATATTCAAATACCTCAAACATACACCCAATTTTGGACTATTCTACCCTAGAGAAAAATCATTTGAGTTAGTTAGATAATATAATTATGATTTTGATGGTTGTAATTTAGATATAAAAAGAACCTCTGGAATATGTCACCTTTTAGAAAAGTCTCTAGTATCATGGTGTAGTAAGACAAAAAACTCTATTGTATTATCTACTGCCGAAGTTGAATACATTGATTCTGGTAGTTGTTGTGCATAAATTTTGTGGATGAAACACACATTACTAGATAATGTATATCAATTTCAGCATGTACCCATAAATTGAGACAATACAAGTGATATTAATATTTCAAAGAATCCTATTTCACATTCCAGGAAAAAACATATTGATGAAGGATATCACTTTTTGAGAGAACATTATCAAAAAGGTGATATCACTTTGGAATTCAATGGAACTAAATATCAGCTTGCTGATATATTCACCAAACCATTAAATTCTGAAAGGATATATTACATCATACATGAATTATGAATGAAAAATCTCAAGTAGAAAGTATACTGTTTCAAAACATACTATTTCACAACATACTATTTCACAGCTTACTGTTTCATGTTTACAGTCTCACAATTAGTGTTTCTTGGTTACTGTCTTTCACTTACTATTTCAAATTATACAGTCACATAATTTGGAGACACACCGTAAAGATGAACCTGTGATAATCTATTCCGATCTCACCATGACAATCTGTTCTCGTCTCACTGTGACAATCTTTTATGGTCTCACCATAATGACACTTTTTTGTTTTATTTGTATTTTATTACCCATATCACTGTGTTGATTATTTTATTATTTTTATCCCATGCTTTTGAATTTACGATGCTTAAAATCCCTAAATGATAAAAAAGAAATATATTTCACTCTTTTCTTCACTCGATCTCTCTTCTCTCAAAACTGAAACCCTTATCTCAAACTGTAAGTCCTATTTCAAACCTTTATATATATATATATATATATATATATATATATATATCTCTTGAACCCTTGTTGAATTCCTAGGATGATGTTCCAATCTTCATTAACTCTAGAGAAGTGCAGATCTTAGAAGAAAGTAAAAAGAGCACCGAAGGACCGCTGAACCCAAATCCTATTGATATAATAGTAGTACTAGAAATGAAAATATTTCCAAAGTGGTTGTTGTCAAGTAAGTCTTTATTTATGAAAGTACTGAAAGAGAAGGAATGGACAAACTGGTTCACAAGGGAGGTAGGGCTGATTTATTCAAAACTTTTTTCTCAGTTTTATCAGTTTGTTCAGTTTTCATTCAAGACTGAAGATGGTTTTGTTGAATGAAATTATATTAATGGTAAAAGATGAACTTTTTTCCTTGAGGTTATGGGATTCCTACCTAAGGATACCTCATGAAATATTTTTTAGGACTACCAGAGAGATCCTCCTCCTCTTAGTGATATTTGTTTCTTAGAAGAGTCTATAAGAGATTTGATTGGAAATAAAAAAGAAAAGAAGAGCAATTGCTGCAAAGTTGGATGGTGAATTGAAGATGTGGTTTAAGTTTATCTAGAATCTGATTATTCCAAGGAAATGTGATTTTTCTACCCTCAAGTATCAATAATTATTCTTTATACACCTTATGAAGAATGGACACAAGATCAATATGTGTAAGTATGTTATACTTTATATGTGTGAATTGATTAAGAAAACTTTAAAGTCTACCTCTTTGTTATATTCAAGGTTGATCTATGCAATAATGTATGATAATTAATAGTTGGACAAAATAAAGAAGTCATCAAAGACCATGATATTTTTATCTCAACGGTTATAGTCAAAAGGATGAAAATAAGTTGGAATCCTTGAAAAAAGTCTTGGGTGGAGGATAATGAAAGTATATATTAAAAGTTTAATCCGTTTGATAATCCTTCAATACCAAAGAACATTTTTGATCCTAGTTTGGAACCAGATGAAGTTATTGATTATCTTGATGAAGAAGAAGAAGAGGCAGCTATTTCACCGATGGAAGGAACTGTCTTGGATAAGGAAGACAATGGTCTACCTGTTCCACAAAATTTAGTTGATAAGGAAGCACCTGTTACTGAAGAAAAAGATGATTTAGAAGAATAAACTACTTTTGCTAATGAATCTTCTATTTGTGTAAAAGAAAATATTTTACTTGAGGAGCATCTAGAAGAAGAAATTATTATTGGGGAAGAGGCTATTGTTGGGGAAAATTTAGTGGAACAGGCTAATTATGAACCTATCCTATCTGATGAGGAAAGAATGGAACAAGCCTTCCAGTAGGCTAGAATAGAAATGGGTGAGGCTATTGGAGATAAAATTTTAGAAATAGATCAAGGGACTGAATCTCTTAGTCCTATGAGCAATACACTTGCTGAGGGGGAGCATCACCCCAGTCTAGAAAGTATCAAAGTTCCTAATACTATTTATCAAAGCATTGTGGATACCTGGTATAAGTTTCCTCAATACTTTGATGTGGATAATGCCCAGGAGGCCTTAGTTAAAGGTGTATACCTATCTACTATGTTTCAATTGAAACATGTTTCTGATATAGAAGTAATATCTTCAAAGGAACCTGAGCCTGTCTTAGTTTTTGTTCCTGAAACTTCTCAAGAACCTTCTTCTTATGCGATTCATAGTGATTTGAAAGCCTTTGGAGAAACTTTATTAGTTCGATTTGAAAAGATCATGAACACATAACCTGCTCCTGTGGAAAATCTTAGTGAAAGAGATGCTGCCTTGCTTTTAGAGAAAATCATATGGTAGATTCAACCAAAAATGCTTCATTAAATACAAGAGTTTTGAATTGAAAACAAACAGTTGAGTAATGAGGTGAAGTCTCTTCGAGCTATGGTTGAAGATATGCAAAAAGGGTTGTAATCAGGAAAATATATTATTGCTCATTCTGTTGAGGATGTCAGAGGTCAGATTCCACATAAAGTTGCCTCTCTAATTCAACCGAACTTGACTTTAATATTTGACAAAGTGGCTGAGAGAAACACCCCGATAGTCCATGAGACACGTGAGCTTGTTGTTGGTCTCATCAAACTAACTGATGATTACAATGGGTGTCTACATAAATTTCTCAATCATCCCAAGTCCCTCACTTTAGCTGTTACAACCTCTACTACATCTGGAAAGTCATCTCAACCCATTGACAGGGATCTTCTCATAACTATAGTTAAGGAGGAACTTTAGTCAGTGTTCAGTGGCTTTAAAAAGGAAAGTTTAACTATGGTTGTCAAGAATAGTGACAGATTACTTGAGTTAGTGAGAATTCATTCAAATATTTCAAATGATGCTCAGGAAGAAATTACTAAGAAAGTGGAATTATAATTTAATAGTAACTTCTATAAGTATGATATGACCAATCAATTAAAATATCTTGTAGAGAATTTGAAAATACCTCCTGTCACTCAAGACTTCAAGACTCAAGTCCAAAAGTTGAAATATTTCACTCCTCTATTGGACAAGTTTGTGGAGAACAAAGATGATTTCTAGAAATAAATGCAGTATGGTGGTGAGATCACTACTGATTTCATTCAGTTGTTTAAGCCTTATATTCATGTGCAAATCACTGATATTATGGATCCTGTAGCTACACATTTGTGGCCTGGTTTACCTCCTTCCTCATCTAATGATTTTTCATCAAACTTGATGTTTATATCTCAGGCTCTGAGCCAGATTAAACCTATTATCCTTGACCAAAATTTGCCTCGGTCTTCCACCAAACCCACTTTGGAACCTTTTGTTTTTGAAGGCCTACCTCTTCCTTCTCTAACAATTGGCTCACTCCCTTATTCAAAATCTACTTTTGATCCTATGGCTCCTTTTGATGTTGCTACCTAGGTCAAAGAAAAGACAACTAGTGCTGAAGAAAAGTGAAAATTGTATCTTGATAGGGATGTCTTGTACTTTTTCCTACTTATTGTACTGAAAAATATTTTTCTCTCTACTACAATGTGCACTGTTTTTTTCTATTTTCTTATTGGATTTCCTTCTTTTATCTATTTTCCCTCTACTATTTTTGATAATACCAAAAGGGGGAGAAAGAACACTAAGAACATAAATCCAACTCCTATGATTTGTGATCATCAAAAAGGGGGATATCGTTGGACTCATCATGTGTTAATCATGTTTTAATGATCACATATCCTATTAAACCTATTTACTCTATCTCAAATAATGTGTAGATATGGTTGGTTTCCCTATGCTTTAAATAAAATTTCACAAATCCCAATTCCTATAAATCATGTTTGATTATTGTAAAATATATTTAATTTTTGTTCTATAATAATTTATTCTATGAATGATTAAGTCTAATTCATTATGTGAATATTAATGCTTAAGACTATTTACAGATATTTGGATAATTCTGAGAAACTGCGAGTCTGCCACCAGTTTTGGTTTTTTGGAAAAGGACCCAGACACCGTGACCTAGACACTATGACTAGACACCATGACCTAAACACCGTGAACAGACATTGTAACCCATACACTGTAACCCAGACACCGTGACCTAGAAACCAGTTCCATAATACCATCACCAAGACACCGTTTAAAGTTTTGCAAAGAACCAGACACCATGATTCTAACATCACATCTGTGCTATCAATTCTTGATCTAAATGAAACTATATCATCATGACTATATCACCGCTCAAAGTAAAAGAAGAAGACACCATTTCTTGGTGAAACTGTTTCCAAGTGATACCATTTCAATACAAACTATGACACCATTATTTAATCTGTTTTTTCATTTTCAATTTAATTTCTTATAGAAATATTTTAGTCATTTAAAGGAACTGAAATAATTAATATTTCTTTGTAGAAATGTCTACTGATAGTACGAGGTACGAGGTGAAAAATACATGCATCCTGTCAGTTCCAACGTGTGCACCCACAATTAAAAAAGAAGATAAGTTGGGCTACAAAAAAAATACATACATAGAAGCAGAAGAGCGAGTTTTTGAAAAAAGTGAACTGATACACGCAACAAGATACAACTAATGAACACACAAAGTACTCTCAATTAAAAAAGGATAGACTACCATAGATCAGAATAAAAATAATCTTCATAGTACCAACTTCAAGAAGAACACGAGCTAGATATAACTGGAAACCAGGGCACCAGACTTGCGATACCCTATTTTTCACAAGAAGACTCGATAACTATATCACCTTCATCCTAAAATCCTAGAGCTTAATAGAATAACACTCAGAGATCTTCCAACCCTTTCTCATCATCTCTGTTCTGTTGTGTACTGTTTTTACCTTTCGAGCAATGTGTGTGTGATTGTATTAAAAACTCACACTATCTCCTGTATTAAACTGAAGGATCCAAGATATCCTTCCTCTCATCACTTATTACATATGTTTACTCCCACATATAAGTGTGGAAGAGGTCCTTGTTTGACCTGGTAGTTTATACCCATGAAGAATAGTGGAAGAGGTCGTGTGACTTGGACAGTTCTGTGTACTGTTGTTTACCCCGATCTAGGGTGTGGATCAAGTTTATTAATATAAACGGCTTAGTGGTAGGTGATCACTAATTGGAGTGGATTAGGCCTCAGTTTAATACTGAACCACTTGTTTTATCCGCTGTGTCTTTTAATTTAGTTTTCTCTGCTTTACTGTATATTTCAGAAAACACTAGATTTTAATTTGAGAGTTAGTATTGGATAGAAGTTATAATTGATTTGAATTATTAGAATAACATCAAAAGTTTTATAAATAACTCACATTAATATTACTAAGAGTTAATCAATCTTCTGAGAAGTTATTTTAATAGTCAAAATATTATAACCATATTACCTTGATTAACTGGGTTGTATTAATTTTTATTGGGGAAGTTTTTTTAAGTGAAATTTTAACAGAAATTTTTATAGATACTCAATTCACCCCCTCTCTTGAGTACTCTACTCTGACCAACTGAAAGTGCGGCTGATTGTCGCCTATCGACCGTTCAAGGTTCCGGTGCTCTGCTAATGTGTATAGCAGCACTCGGGTCGAATCCTCGGCGATGACACTTTGTGATAGTCGTTTGTTTTTAGTTGATTGTATTTTGATTAGGGGGGTTTGTTTGCAGAGCATAATTGAAATGATTTATGGATGATGTTTGATTTACCAAATTGATAAAGATTGGGGTGAGTGCATTATTAGGTTAGTTAAGCTTGTGATATCCTTGAGCTTTGCTTTATATTGCATTTAAATTAACACCCATGTCACAAGATGATGTTGATTAGAATTCCTAAGTGTTAAGGCTTTAATCCAAGCCTTAAATTAACTTAGGGTTCTAGTCTTGATCAAATATTGTTTATGGTATTGTATTTATGGTTCCAATAATCCATGTAAACCACACGTTAAACAAATCAAGTCATTAATCCATGACATGCTAAGTCCAACATACACAATGTTAATTCAACGAATACTCATCGAGCAAAAGATCTCAATTGCTTAACATACCTAAATTAAAACTCACCCCAATGAGAAATTTACTCATCCATTATGATGTTTATTAATCTGGTAATATATGTTTATGGTGATGAATTATAAAGAGAATAAAAAGAAAGGGACAAGATAAGAGTAGTGTGCCGAACACACACACGAAATATTTTGAGAATCAAAAATGGAATTTCGATTGAATGAGGAAGAAAGATAAGGTACTGTAATTTAAAATGATTCAAACTATTTTAAGACCATGAATATTATACTACAGAAGGTGGAGGAGAATAAGAGATATTGAAGAAGAAACTTTCATTAAAACAGAATTACAAAATAAAGGACTTACAAAATTACAAAAATGAAGAACACAAAAGTAAGTGAAAACAAAGAGAGGAGGAAAGGTATCTCAAGTGAAAACTTGAGTATGTAAGGTCCTCCCAAGCCTTTGGAAAAGCTTTTGTCGTGCCAATATGATCTCCTCTCTTCTGAAATGCCAACCTCTTGCAAGGAGAAGAGGGGAGTGAATTTATAGCCAAAGGTAGTTGACTGTTTTCATTCCCAAACTTCCCCTCAAGTTGTCCCGCCAATATGACCTTCCAGAAAGCTGAATCTCGAGAGATATCCTTCTTCAATATTGTAGATATGGATGTGGAATAGTCACCCTCAAAATTTTGCTGTCATTGGACTTTTTTGGCCAACGTTATGTCTGTATTACTAAAAACCTTTCTACTGTCCAATTTTATCCAGAAAGTTTCCATGGCCTAAATGTGAATGCATTTATGGATATGTAGATGCCTTAAAATCCGAACCATTTCTTCTGGAAAGTTGATCCTCCATATCTTAGCTTTCACACCACAAAATATGAGCTTCTTTGGACAAGTGGATAAGTTGAAAAGTCAAGAACTGTGGGATGATTTAAAATCCCGGACAGAATGGTGGGCTTGATTTCAATGGATCCATTGGGCCCCAAAATGGTAGAGTTGGGCCTTTAAATTTTTATCCATGACTTCTTAGGAAATTCCAGAGCTTGAAAAAGAATATCCACTCATTTGGGCTGGGAGATTGAGCCCAGTAATGAAATCTTCAAGGCTGGTCCAGAAATTAGGCAGATCCGGTGGGTCATCTTGTGTGGTCCATATGGCCCTTCAAATGGCCGAATTAGCCAATGCTCCAGTTGAGTGATTTATAGGAAATTGAATTTATAACCCTACAGGACAAGAATCACACAATTTGGATTAGTAGGGTGAGATTTATATTTAAAATACTAAACATACATGAATCTGTATTATTCGAAACAATACTCCAAAATAATATTTAATATTAAAGCATGAGTATTTCACATAAGTTATGCACATTTAATTGAAAATCAGTAGAGGGAGTATATAAAATGATATTAATAAATGAATAACATCATCAACACTATCTGTAGATAATACTAGGAAAACGTTTCTAGAATCATTTCCAAATTCAAGATACCCGTAATCAATTTTATTTCATTGAGGATAATCTTCTAGATGACATAAGTTCCCATATTTAATTATTGTATCTTCATGCCATGTCAATTATCTCATAGTTTACTGATATCCATATAGTCTTCTAAACCATGTAATGATAAGAAAATACCATATAGATTTTGAAGGACTTGATTCATTTTTCTTGTATCGATCTGTGCTTCACATAGAAAATTTTATGAGTGATTCATGGTCCCTACGAAACAATAGGCAATCATTTGGATAAACATGTATTTTTTAGAGATCATTCCCATTGAACATATAATTCTTATAGAATCATATATTCGACATGGTAGTTCATTTTATTCTGGTAGCATATCATTCCAGATACCAATTAGTTCTGTAAAGATGATGTCACTCCATCTGCTTCCAGCTTTCTAATTGTATAACTTCAATACAGATGACAATATTTTGTATTTAGTTCAACCGATATAAAATGGTCTCTTGGAAAAACTATTTAACTTCTAAAAAAACTTTGTAAAATCACAAAGGTCATATTCAATTTCCATTATCATTTCTTCCATGCAATCTACATCATCATTTATATTGTTATTCATATCAAATGATTCATAAACTGCAGTATCATTCAAATTAGTGTGCACGTTCATTTTTCCCCATTTTTATTCCAATATTTATAGCTATGATCTATTCCATGACAAATAAAATGTTCTTCCAACTCTTCAGGACTAACTAGTCTTGAATAACAACTATGTAAACATGGAAAAAAGATTTGAGAAGGGTTGTATGCATGCTCTCTTGAAAACTTGATGGAATATTTAAATCCATCTTCATAATATTTTGTCAAATTATTAGAATGCCTCCATTTTCAATTCATATCCATCATATTGGATTCCTAAAATATTAATTTTGTATAATAAATAAATAAATACACATAAGATATTCATTATCAAAGGTGAAAGTTATAGACAATTCTAATAAGGGAAACCCAACATTTGATTATTTCAAAGAATTTCAGTATGCTTTGAAGGAAATGGGTAATTGAATTTAAGAAAAGAATTAGTCCACTATGGTAGGTTTTATCCTATTAATTCATTCAAAGGTGAAAGTTATAGACAAATTTCATGCTCAACAACTCATCTCCAGAACATTTATCATTTCATTTTTTTGTTTGACACACATCCTCCATCTCTTGTGGACAAGAACCTATATTACTTGAAATAATATAAGAAGTAGTCATCAATGAGATGAATACCAATCAGAGTAGTAAAAAAACATAAAATAGATGGGGTATGAGTCTCAAGCAACAAAATGCAATAACTATTTGGGAGATGAAACTGATGAGAATGAAAGTTGTCTATAAAAGAGATATGGGGGGAGTCTCAAGTAACAAATTGTAATAATAACTGTTGTTTGACACACATTAAGTATTTCTTAAATACCCTAAACAAATTAAAATATAGAATAGGAAATTAAGGAGTAATAAGAAGCTAAAATATGATAAACCATAATAATAAACTCTCATTCAATCAACTAGAAGATATAAAAATGTATTAATAAAACATTTTAAGAAATAAAGAGTTATTTCATATACAAGGATAGTAATCAGAGATTATTAGGGGTATAACCTGCAACATCCTCATCCCAGAAGCCACTATAACTGGTTCCCCAAGATGATTCATCACATGACCTCAGGCGTGCCTCCCTATATACTAGAGGCTTTCAACTAGCAGTGTGGGTCTAAAGAGACACATAGGGAGACTATACCCACTTATCATAGTGAAGCCACAATAGAAGTAACATTAGCAGATAAAATAACCAATGGGAACAATAAATGCATAACATATGAAAAAACCAACAAGCAACCAAGAATACATGCTACAACAAAATCTAGTGAAAACACTACAAATTAGGCAGTCATAAAATTTAAAACATGACCAAAACTATAAAAGACCCTAAACCTAGACCCGAGTACCAACCCAGTCTTGAACTCCCATGCTCTATCCTCTCATCCCATACACAACCCAACACCAGGTTCATGTCCTGAACCTTTATAAAAAAACAAGTATCATCTGCTCAGGTACCCAAGTGCCATGGAATCCTGAGTAGGGTGTGATTAAAACTTAGTAGGCCACCACCAATGGTGTATAAATGAACAACTAGTCTATACAAAGGTGTATGCAGATAAAAAGTTCAATAAATAAACAATTACCTAGGAAAAAATTTAATTAATTATCTAATATCCATTTACCCATTGAGTGCTCTAGAATCGACCAATCAAAAAAACTAACTCAAGCCACACTTTGATTCTAAGCCAAGGCACAAAGGGTGACACACACATTCAAACATAAATGATTTAAATAATCACAAATCATCGCATAACCATTAGCTACAATATTTATTTAATCCATTTTCACAATTATTTCCATTTCATAACTTACATTACATTCATTATTAAATTCATATTAATCTCATGTACCATGGGTTAGGAATTT
This sequence comes from Viscum album, assembly GCA_963277665.1. Lineage (NCBI taxonomy): Eukaryota > Viridiplantae > Streptophyta > Magnoliopsida > Santalales > Viscaceae > Viscum > Viscum album. Next base: position 199,416,952 of record OY728164.1, read on the forward strand.
ATATCATTTACACTATGGCCTAATCTATTCAATTACTATGAATAAGGGGGTAAGTCAAGTTCCCTATCTCACTAGGGGTAAATACATCACAATAAATACATCACACTCACCATGGAGCCTCAGTCTAAGTGGTCTCATTGAATGAAACCATTAAGGGAATAGATCCTCCATCCCCTTCCCTAACTAGTACATTGGGGGGGGGGGGTTTAGAGCCTTAGTCTAACACAACTTGTGGGTGTAGAACCTCAAGTCAATACCCCACACTACCAAGACATGTACACATTATTATTTATCCATTCACTACACAATACCATATCACAAGTATACTCACAACAATGCACACAAAAATTAAAAACCATAATAATCAACATAGAAATCAATAATTTCCATAACTCATTAAAATATTTACCATTTACAATACATAACCCATTTAGCCCATTTCCCATTTTTATGCCTCAACCCATTAGGTACATTCATCAATTCTAATGTATTAAACCAAGTATGCATTTCAATTATAAAATCATAAGTATTTTAAAAAATTCAATTTATTCCACTTAACACTTTTTCACATTATTCCAAACACCCCCTTATGCTATATCATCAACTAAACACATTTATCATTTAGTTTATTTTATAATCATGTTAACATTCCAATATAATTGTTATGAATTCTATCTCACTAACCCTTACATCCCTTCAATTACTATGGTCCCATAAAACCTTTATAAAATAAATCATGGAAATAAACACAATTCAAAATACTCATTTAAATCATCTTGAAACCACCCTTTAAAACATGGGTCTTCCCCTTTGAAAAATTAAAATATTCCCAAGGATTTTATTTCCATTTTCAACCAATCAAAACAATCATTAATAAATTTTACAAGTAAATGGGACTCACACCCTTTTCAAATAATCATTTGAAATTAATTAATAAAACCACTTTTTAAATCATTTGAGGTAAACACCTCCTTTTAAAACATTCATCACTTTCAAACATCAATTTTTTCATTGAAAACCATGGTCAGGTCAAAATCCCAAAACATATCTTTAAAATTTTTTTACAATCCCATTTGGGAACTTCATAAATTTAATATAAAACCTAATAAATTTACCTTTTTATCCAAGCCCACATCCGGGATTACAATTTTCAACCCATTTATCTCACATTTCCCTTATCTCAACACTTCCTAACTTATTTTACCATTTTAAGGGTTCGACAAACTCCATGGGTAGACCTAGGTTTGGTCTCACCTCATCAAAGAACCCAACAGGGTCTGTGAAGGGTTTAAAATATCAATATAAGGTCCAAATAACTTTTCATAACCCAATAAATTAAAACACAACATGACATAGAAATAAAACAACTACTTACACATATAATAGATCAAGATTATGGGAAAAATATTTAAGACCACCTACCTCATGACTGTTGACAAAAACTTGATTAATTTTCACATTTTATCCGAACTCAGACACCCACTAAATACCCAACCTAGAATCTTCTATAAAAGTGAATTTTTTCGGTCTTTTGAAGAAGAGGAGAGATTCCACATGCCCTATCTAGAAAATAGAGAAAAGGGGAGTGTTAGACTCACCCAAATATTTTATTCACACCCAAACATGCTCCAAAAGACCAATAATCAAGGGAGAATAATCCATGGAGGTAGAAAAAGATATTGGTTCATTACCTAGGGTAGAGGGGGTCAAATGGGAGGAAAAATATGGGGATAAAGAAATTGGTTCATAAGAAAAAATGGGAATTTACCACTTTTTAAGGTCTATATGGTTTGGACACATGGTTTTCAAACTGTGCGCCAACTATGTGGCTCCATTTTTCCAATAGGAGCCATGTCCCATGGTTTCTTGGGGGAACCCACATGGTTTGGAAGACCATGTGGTAATTATGCACAATCCCTCTATCTGGAATGGTTCCCATTCCGCATGGTTTCCTAAGCGAGGTGCACGATTTACTCTAACTATGTTCTAACCACACGCTGTTCATTGGGGGTCACTTTTCTCCTCTTTTCATGTTCCACACCCATGGAACACTCTCAAAACTCTTCAAGCACTTGATAATAACTTCCTTTACCATAAAAGAGAGTTTAACAAAAAAAATTAGCAAGGATTTACCTTCATAAAAGATTGAGATCTTACAACCTCCCCACCTTATAATGACTCATCCTCAAACCGCACCTCTAATAATTCCTGAGTATTATAGAGAAAAAGGTTAGACCACTAAACCACCAATAAACCTTCAACTTATGAGTTTCTACCCAAACTCATCCATGTAATAACAACTCTTGGACCAAGGAAATAGTCCTACCCTGAGAACATTTCCCTCACCAAGTTCCACAATCACAATCCAATTATCCTTAAGGACACATCCACCTAAAATCATCATTACAAACACTAAACACAAGATAAAGGATTGGTTAATTCCACTACACCACCACATGATATTTTAATAACTAGGAACTATATTACCCTAGAATAACCAACTGGAACACTATCAGTCCGATCCACTTCACAATTCATGGACCAAATTTCTTGGTGCCATCTCACCAATATTATTTTGAAGTGCTAATGGTGATGCAAGCTCAAAATCACCAGAAGCAATACCCTGATTTTAATCACATTTCACAACCTAACCCATTCCTCAACTTGATTCCCAATATCCTCATTTCATTTTGAACATCCAAAGAGCATAACCCAAACATACACTTCATCTAGAGGTACTCCACCCGAGTCCAACCAACTCGAACAATCGGTTACGCCATTAACCAACTAATTGCCCACTATGGTGCTTCCCACCATATGATTCAACCTAATATAACTCTTTTCCCAATACTAAGCACTCCCATAATATAAAAAGAGACCAACATAACTTTAACTTGACTTTAAAAACTTACCAGATGCAACTTCCAACTCACCGCACTCAAATATTCACAAGAGCACCGTCCAAAATTATCGTTCACCCCTTTCATTAAAACCACCTAGATTGGAAATCTCCACCATCCATAATCAATTGAGGGTAACTTGGTTATTACTCAAATATCATTCCCATTACCAAAAAACTCTTATCCTTCCAAATTTAACTAAAGGTGGATCACATCCCACTAAATTCATTCCTTTTTTCCCAGCTAAGTTAAGCCATCCTTAGTTGAATCACTCCGTTGATGCCCAACCTCCGCTGTTGGTGCATCGCTACTTTACCTGTCCATGATTCCCTTTTCACTGAAGGCATACCATCCACATACGTACAAACCTACCAAAGTCAACCCTAATGTCTAGTAAAACTTTTCTATCATGACATTCACTACCCTTCAAACCATTTTCATGCTCTATAGCACCCCTCAACACATATCTGATGTGACCACACTAATTACATTTAGAACTAGTTCGAGCCCAAATCTATCCCTTGGCTCAATCGACCATCACATCTAAAACCAACCCTATTTTCCCCTAAGGAACTTGAACAAGAACCTCACAGGTTTCCCATCAGCATCCTGATGTCACCAATCCACTTCACAGCTTTCTCTTCACATCCATGATTTAACATAACACTCCCCAAATTAGGAGTGTCATTGCCATTACTTTCCTCAAGTAGTTTCAATCAATATGGTTCACACTCCATCACAAGATAAAACCCAAAACCTGGATACAACCATACAAATTTCACTATAATAATAGAACAAGCATAACCTACTACCCGTTCTTGAATTCAGATAATGATACCAAAGGTTTTTTTCGACACCCGACCCATCCTGGGGACCTTTCTCACAACTGACCGATGGTGTACTCCCCACCAAATGACTCTACACATTCCTACCTAAGATCTTAAGTTATATGGTTTCCTATATCCAACCAACAAACTCATGCTGCTAGGGACAATACCGAATCCTTATCATTGCACCTAGGAAAATGTCAAGGTATTGGGAATGATCATAACTAGTTAAAGTATGATAAGAAGTCATCGAAGAACAACACCACAACTATCCCCCATCATCGTCACCTCTTACCACGAGGAAACATCAATTTACTAAAGGCCTCAGGATTACCTGATTGCTGATGTCTCATCCACAATAAAACTCCACAACTCAAAAGGAATTTCCAACCAAACTCACCACTACCTCATGACCCTATTCCAAGTGGTCGTGACCCAAAATTCCTTTTTGGCACCATTATCATCACCCAATCAAGTTATTATTTCATGGTCCCACTGGCCACAATAGATACACAATGATTCATTCCATAGGTCTAAAATCAACTAGTTTCTCACGCTACCAGGGCCTCTCCACTTTGATTATATGGAAACACATGTGCTTACATCCAACACACCTGACACATATCTCAAAGACATCATGCATCTCTAACACACATCCAACACCTGGTACTCATTTGAACCATAGAGGTATCATAATCTCTTGAAACCCTACAAAAAGTATGACCCTAGCTCACCTGATTCTTACATCACCCAAGACAGGCCCAAACACCCGCTCACATAGCTGATCATGCCACCTAATACACAAAATTCATCAAACCCAAGGATTTATCAACTTCTCTCCCAACAAACAAACAACTCTTACAAATTCCCATCCATGAGACCACTCTCAATCTGACTGTCCTCTAAAACAAAATCCACTATCCATACTTTGATCAAAATTTCTTTCCACCTAAACCAGCATTGATTTCCACACCCAATCCCATAAAAACTATAGGGTCACATATCCGAATGATCCTTACCATCACAACCACTCTTACAACCCAACGTAAGCACCCAAGTGCTTCCCTAAGGCGAGTCCAAGGCATAACTATGCACTTTAACAAAACTCGATGGCACCCATTGTGCATTGATTTCACCTCTAAAGAAACCACTTATGCTTCATGTTCCAAGGCACCTGTAACACTATGCCATCCTCCCTCAAGGCTACCCTCAATTTCTCAAGGTTTTCAACTCATAGCCACAACTCAAGACACATATCCCAAAACCATTAACTTTTCCACTTATTCCTCTAGGTTAATCCATCCTAGGAAACACCCTCTATGTGACACTACTAAGGTCTGAAGCATCCACTTGAGCATCATCCACCCAAAAGCACCGAAACCCTGACTGACCTCTTTCATAGGGCATACTCAACTTCCAAACAATACCAACTCCCCAAACTGGAGCCACACCAAGAAAAGGTCACTGGATCTGTCTAAGCCATACACACCAAACCTCAAACAACTAACTGATCACAATATCCATCCTACCCCATTCCAAACATACTGGATCTAATACACCAAACCATTATTTACTCTAGGTCCCACACCAAAGATACTTGTACATGTACACTGGAATCACGAACCGAACACCCACTCTAGGGTCCAAAAACAACTCATAAGGATAACCACATTTACATTAACAGAATTCATTTAAAAACTTCATGGTCATAACCTAACCAAAGATGCAATAAGAAATATTCCATTAATCGGCACACCCAAATAAATAATATCTCACTTCCCACAACCTGGGGTCTCAAACTAAGGCACTGTCACTACCCAAACTGCCCGTACATAGAGTCAACAACCAACATGGGGGATAAAAACCATTGGTGTCCCTAAAAGTTCCATTATTCTCACATTTATCTTTTTAATTAGACTTTACCATTTAAACCCATGATTTCACCCTTCAAAAATTCTTATTTTCAACAACCAAGCATTTAAAATTTTAAAACATTTTTGTTATCCCATAATTTCAAAATTATCAACTTTATTCAAATTCATATTTCAAAACTTTTTATATTTAAAAAACCAAAGGATTTTACTTTTCCTAAAACCTTTTTAACCCATATTTAAACATTCAAATATTTTATTCAATTTCACTTTTATAACCATTTGGTTTAGTATATTGTCATTAATAAGTCAATTACAAGAAACATATGGATGTACTACCTATTCTATGTGCCTATCATGATGCATGAACTTACACACCATCTCTTGCCACATAAGGAAAAGAGGTAAAACCTTATAAATCAAGAACATCACATCCAGGTGAACCACTTGAGGTGGAAATAAAAATCAACTATAAAATTACAAGACTGAACACTGATTCCCATACCTGTAAACCTAGATTTTCCCTCATACGTTGGGCTGCATGCACCCAGGAATGAGCTAATTACTAGGCCCCGACAAGATCCTAGTATCTTATATTCCATACCACAAATAATAATGCAAAAGACCCACTCTAATAACACTTTGTAATCTCCCCGATTGAGAAGTCACCATAACCAGTGCTCTAAGCCAGGTCATCACATGACCTTAGGCATGCCTACCCATAGACTAGAGGCTACCGACTAGCAGCATGGGTCTAAAGAGAAACACGAGGATACTATAACCACTTTTCAGAGTGAATTCATAGAAGAAGTAACATCAATAGATAAAATAACCAATGGGAACAATAAATGGAAAACATATGAAAAAACCAAAAAAGAAACCAAGAATACATGCTACAACAAAATATAGTAAAAACACTACATGTTAGGCAATAATGCAATGTAAACCAAGACCAAAAATATAAAATAATATAAACTTAGACCCAAGTCCCAAACTTGTCCTGAAATCCCATGCTCTATCCCTTCATCCTAGGCACAACCCAACACAAGGTCCCTATCCTAAACCTGTATAAGAAAAAACAAGTAGCATCTGCTTAGGTACCCAAGTGCCATGGAAGCCTGAGTAGGGTGTGATTACAACTCAATAGGCCACCGACAACAGAGCTAAAGAAATAGACATTCTATAAAAAGGTGTATGAAGATAATAAGTGAAATAAATAAACAAGTAACTAAGAAAACATTTAAGTAGTTATGTAACATCCGTTTACCCATTGAGTTATCTAGAATCAAACAATAAAAAAAATAACTCAAGTCACAATGGGATTATAAGACAAGGCACAAAGTGTGACACACATATTCAACCATAAGGGATTTAACTAATCACAACTCATCGCATAACCATTAGCTAAAATATTCATTTAATTAATTTTCACCATTATTTGCATTTCATCACTTATGCTATATTCATTATTAAATTTATCTTCATATCATGTACCATGGTCTAGGAATTTACATCATTTACACTATAGCCTAAGATGATCAATTACCATGCATAAGTGGGTAAGTCAAGTTCCCTATCTCACTAGGGGTAATTACATCACAACAAATACATCACACCCACCTTGGATCCTTATTACAGGTGGTCTCATCAAATGAAATCATTAGGGGAATATATCCTTCGTACACTTCCCTAACCCATGAATTTTTGGGTAGAGTTTAGAGCCTCAGTATAACTCGACCCGTGGACATAGAACCTCAAGTAAATACCACAAAATACCAAGCTGTGTGAACATGATTATTTATAAATTCACTACATAATACCATATCACAACCATACTTACAAAAATGCACACAACAATTACAAACCATAAAAATTAACATGGAAATCAATAATTTCCATAACCTATTAAAACATTTACCATTTACACTACATATCCCATTTATCCCATTTCCCATTCTCATGACTCAACCCATTAGGTACATTCATCAATTCTCATGCATTAACACAAGTATTCATTTAAATTATCAACTCATAATTCTTTTAACACATTCACTTTATTCTACTTAACCATTTTTCACATAATTCCAAATATCCCCTTATACTATATCATTAACTAAGCACATTCATCATTTATATTATTTAATAATCATGGTTACATGACAATATAATTGTTATGGATTCAATCTCACTAACCCTTACATCCCTTAAATTACTATAGTCCCATCAAATCTTTATAAACCACATCATGGAAATAAGAACAATTAAAAATACTCATTGAAATCATCTTGAAACCACCCTTTAAAACATGGGTCTTCCCCTTTGAAAAAAAACATCCCCAAGGGTTTTATATCCATTTTCAACTAAACAAAACAATAATTAATAATTTTCACAAGGAAAGGGGCCTCACCACCATTTCAAATCATCATTCAAAATTAATTAATAAAACAAAATTTTAAATCATTTAAGGTAAAAACATCCTTTCAAAACATTCCTCACATTAAAACATTAATTTCGTCATTGAAAACCATGGTTAGGTCAAAACCCCAAAACATATATTTAAAATATTTTTAAAAGAACATTTGGGAACTTCACAAATTTAATGTATAAACCAATCAATTTAACTTTTTAACCAAGACTAGATTCATTATTGTAATCTACAACCCATTTCTCTCACATTTCCCTTATCTTAACTCTTCCTAATTTATTTTACCATTGTAAGGGTTTGAAAAACTCCATGGGTAGCCCTAGGTTCAGTCTCACCTCATCAACAAACCCAACAGGGTCTGTGAAGGGTTTCAAATATCAATATTAGGTCTAAATCCCTTTTAATATCCTAAGACACCAAAATGAAACACGAAAGAGAAATAGAATAGCTACTTACACATATAATTCATCAAGACCATGGGAAAAAGATTTAAGACCACCTACCTCATGACTGTTGATAAATGTTTGCTTAATTTACACCTTTGATTCGAACTCAAACACCTACTAAATCCCCAAACTAAAATATACCATAAAAGTGAAGGTTTTAGGGCTTCATAATAATATGAGAGATTCCACAAGACCTAATCTAGAAAATATGAAAAATAGGAGTGTTAGACTCACCTGGATCTTTGATTCACACCCAAATGCACTCCAAACTCCCAAGAATTGAGGGATAATCGTACATAGAGGGAGAGAGGGATGATGGTTCATCATCTAGGGTAGAGGGGTCCAAATGGGAGGAAAAATACAGGGAAAAAGAAATAGGTTTTGAAGGAAAAATGGGAATTTACTACTTATTAAGGGCCACATGGTTTGTCCACACGATTACCAAACTCTATGATAACCATGCGACTCCCTTTTTCAAAGAGGATCCATGCCACACGATTTCTTGGGGGCACCCAAATAGTTTGAAAAACTATGTGGTAAACATGTGCTATCCCTCTGTCAAAAATGGTTCCCATGACACATAGTTTCTTAGGCCAGACACACGGTTTACTCTAACCATGTGCTAACCATGCACTATGCATTGTAGGACACTTTTATATCCTCTTTTCATGTCCCACACCCCCAAAACTCCTAAATCACTCAAGAATTACTTTCTTAACCATAAAAGAGATTTTAACCAAAATATTTATCAAGGAAGTACCTTTAAAAAAGATTAGGATCTTATATAACCAATACATGTAGACCTAAAATGATGAATAATATAAAATAATTTCTAATATATATAATTTGATAACCTCCATTCAATTTTTTGGAACAAGTGGTGTAATAACCTAAGAAATTTTTACATTTAATATTAATGGTATATCAAATATTTTAAAACATCTAAAGACTCTTGGGATGCCATATCTCTACCCCGACCCATCCCAAGGATTCTAGGGAGGTCATCACATCATATCTACCCATTTGAATGATTATAGGGAGGCCATCTAATACACATTGACCCATACTTCAGATTCCAGGGAGGTCCATAAAGAATTTAGCATAAATAAATAATACACTTCAACAAGATATATCACAAACAAGGGGGAAAATACACTAACCCTTGAAACATCTATACCATACACACCAGCTGTTACTAAGATAAAACCACTCTTGTGAGTTCATATTTTCTAAGTGGACTACCCTTAATTATCTCAGAAATATAAGTTGAATCACAAAATAAAAATATCTATAAAACATCACTCCCAATCTAAAGTCTGTAGTAAACAAATATGAAAATAACTAGTTAGTTTAATATGCTAGGAAGCAGTCTCATAGGTTACCCAACCACTATCAGAGAAATTGATACATACAAAATTATATTGACGATGTAAAATGGGATGGGACTTCTACCATATGGTCAATTTCACTATTTATATAATGAAAATAAGGATGATTCATCCATACTTTCACATAAATAAAAGATTAGCTCAAAAATCTCCTACATTAATTCACAGCTGCAATTGATAAAGAAGGAGTTGCTTCTATGGCCTGGGAGAAAAGCCAGGAAGACTCACAGTATAGGTGTTTCAAACTCTAAAAATCACAAGCATCAAAATCAATGATCTCCATAGCCAAATATCTAAAATGGCTAACTCACCACACTCACAGTTGCAAAACAGCCACTACGACAGCCAAAACCATTGATGTTTTATACCCTGAGTTCCCCAATAGAAAGTAGAGAAAGACTTAATTTCTAGATAATTAGATAAAGAATTACGTTATAGCCTTGGATTCATTTGACCCTTGAATAGTTTGATCCTTGGATTTGAGCTTTAGATTTGTTCAAGGCTTGATTCGAGCTTCGATTCACTGAGGAGAAGCACCGATAGAGGGTGAATTCTATGGAAAGATTTAGATATCACGATGGGTTTGTGACTTGTTATGATTTTTTAAATAGATCTGGACACTTTTATCAGCGCTTCTAAAAAATTACTGATAAATGATTTATAATTATAAATATAAATAATAAATTGTAAATATATATAATTATATATATATATATATTTAATATATATATATATAAATATAAATATAGTAAATATATTGTTTTTTAAATATATTTATTATAATTTTATAATTATTTAAATATATAATTAATTATTTATAAGTATATAAATATTTTTAAAAAATAATATTTATATATATTTATTATATATAATTATATATATATATAATTATATATAATAAATATATATAAATATAAATATAGTAAATATGATTTTATTTAAATATATTTATTACAATTTTATAATTATTTAAATATATAATTATTTATTTATAAGTATATAAATATTTTAAAAAAATAATATTTACATCATTATATATATTTATATAATTATATATATTTAATTATATATATATATATTTAATAAATATATGTAAATATAAATATAGTAAATATATTCATTATTTAAATAAATTTATTATAAATTTAATAATTGTTTAAATATATATAATTATTTATTTATAATTATATAAATAATTTTTTTTAAAAATAATATTTATTTATTTATAATTATAAATATATAAATGTACATTTATAAATATATTTATTTATAAATATTTAAAAAAAAATTATATTTTTAATATTATTAATGGATATTTAATCTTAATTGTATGCGTGTTAAAAATGAGTGAAATTGAATAAATTAGAAATAAGTACACTTTGAAAAAATGGATAAGTTTTGTGTGCGCGTGTTGTATATAAAAATGCATTATTTACGTATATGTGAAATAAATATAACACACATTTAATATATGTTAAATTGAAAAAATCAAATGACATTCAATTATGTTTATTACTCTATGTAATTAGTCATTAATTTTAATTCATATGAATTTTTAATTATAAACCATTATTCTATAATATATGACTATTTAAAAAATAAATATTTTGTATTCTATAAATCATATTTATATACATTCATATAGATATATATATATCTGTATATTTAATATATAATATTTATTAACATTATCAATAATTATCTAATTAATAAAATGTTTAATATTTTTCTTAATTTACTTATTATTAATTTTTATTTGTATAATTTTTATTATGTATATATCTACATATTTAATATATACTATTTATTAGTATTTATAATTTATATATAGTATAATCAATTGATTCATTTTTATCAATAATTGTTTAATTAATAAAATTTTAATATTTTTTTAATAAAATCATTTTTTATTTAATTATTTCATTTTCTTCAGTCCTTTATCAGTACCAATAAATCACTGATAAAATATCCATTTATGAGTGCTAAAAGTAAAGTGCTGATAAATGATACCCTTTATTAGTGCTAAAAATAAAGTGTTGATAAAGGGCACCCCTTATCAGCACTAAAAAAAAGTGCTGATAAAAGGTAATCTTTATCAGTACTAAAAATAAATCACTGATAAAGGTTACACTTTATTAACACTGAAAAAATCACTAATAAAAGGAACCCTTTATGAGCGCTTGTTTTAACACTGATAATGGTTCCCTTTTTTAGCACTTTTGTATAGCACTGATAAAGGCCGACACTGTTAATGGCCTGTTTTTTAGTAGTCCAAGGATCTCAATATAAATATAAACTACCATTTCATAAAAAAAACAGTATGACGAGAAAAATAAAACAACATACTATGCTCCCCCTACAACACAAAGTCAACTAGATTGGAGAGAAACTATAAAAAATTAATGATGTCTAATAAATCAAGGTTTGATTCCCAAAATATGGAAACAAAAAACTTACAAATGACCACCCAAAACTTATAAACATTCGTGAGTAACATTGAAAACCAATTCAGTTAGTTAGATGCATAAATGAAAGATTGATAATAGGAAACTCTACCAGGTAACACAAGTGTTAAACCAAGAGAAGAGGAAAAAGATATCACATTACACTAGGTAAAACAATTAATAGAGCGCAAAATGCATTCTACTCAACCAATATAAGAGACAACTACACCTACCACTAAGAATGGTGATTCAATAGAAAAATAAATTCAAGATGAAGATAAAGAGAGGGAAGATAAAATGAACATGTTAAATTTCAAAAGGCAAGAAAAGAAAAGGAAAAATATGCACTCAATAAAAGAGTGAAAGATCAAACACCACCTCCTCCATTTCCACAAAGACTAAATAAAATAAAGCTGGATACTAAATTTTTGAAATCCATGGATATGTTTAATAATCTTCATATAAATATTCCTTTTGCAGAATCCATCAAAAAATGACTTACTATTCCATGTGGTATTTGATGAATAAGAAATATACGAAGTCCAAAATCATTCAATTGATGTTGAAGTCAAGAAAGAAAATGGAACTTAGAATTTTGTTACTGATCATTTATCAAATTTAAAATATTAAATAAGTGAAATCAATATGGAATTAATCAATTAAACATGTCATGATGAACAATTATATACCACTGAGACAATTACACCTTAGTATGTCAATTTTGTGAATTAATTATATTTTGGTGTAGTATATACAAATATATCAAAGGAGAAGAAAAAAATATTTTTGAATGAAGCATGACATTTCTATTAGGTTGATCCATTACTTTTCAAGCATTTTACAGATGGAATGATTAGAAGATGTATCCTAGAAGAATAAGTTGACTGTGTTTTTTAATTTTTACCATTCTAGAGAAGTAGAAGGACACCATAGAATTCATCATATAATTAGAAAATTATTACAATGTGATTTTTAATAGACTACCATTCATTAGGATATTTGTGAGTTCATTATGAATTATGATAAATGATAAATAACTGGAGGCATAATTTGTAAGTGTGAGGTGCCATAATATCTGATAATGGTTGTTGAAATTTTCGACTTACACGGAATCGACTTTATGGGTACTTTTTCCAAATAATTTGGAAAATAATACATCTTTTTCTATGTTGATTATGTATTAAAGTGGGTGGAAGCTAAAGTGTTTGCAGAAAATAATTCTTGAGTTGTCATTAAATTTTTAAAGCAACACATTTTTACCCTGTTCAAAATTCCAAGGCTCATCATCAGTGAATATGGTACCCACTTCAATAATAATATGTTTTAGAAGCTAATTAATCACCATGAATTTCACCACTATATAAGAACCCCATACCATCCATATAATAATGGACAAGCTGAGGTTTCAAATAAATATATTAAGAGAATATTAGAGAAAATTGTAAGTACATCTCAAAAGTATTAGGCAACCAAAAATTGATGATGAACTTTGGGCTTATAGAACTGCATAAAAAAAACCTATTGAAATGTCCTTATACTTCTTGGTATTTGAAAAAACCCTCCACATACCTGTATAACTAAAACACTAAGCCTATAGGGTTATGAGGAAGTTGAATTTTTATTTCAAGACTACATAAGAAAAGCATTTTCTATTGATGAATGAATTAGATAAGATAAGGAGGGAAGTGTATGATAATGTTTCAATCTATAAAGATAAAAATCACACATATAATGATAAATGGATCCAAAAAAATAATTTTTCATCAGGTTATAAAGTTATACTCTTTAAATCAAGACTTCAGGTCATTATAGGAAAGATCAAATCAAAGTGGTCAGTTCATTACACCATCATAATTGTTTACCCCCATGTTGCTGTTGAAAAATATGATGGGAATATGCCTCTATTTAATGTTAATGGTAAAAAAAAACAAACTTCATCACACTTTTGATACTGTAGGAATCATTGAAGAAGTTTTTTAAAAATTAGAGGGTGCTCGTATAGTTAAAGATGTTAAACTTAGCGGTAGTCAGGAGGAAACCTGACTAATTTCACATTCATTGGTCTCTTTTTTCTTAATATATTTATTTTTGGATGTATTTAAAAAAATTTCTCACTCAAATGAACCTAAAATTTCAATTTATTCTGCATTTAATTCCCCTTATTGAGTGACTTGGAGATGAAAATTGAATCCCCTATTGAAATTCAAGGAAAAATACCTCATCATATGTTCCAAATGGAGGAAATTTGATGAAAGATACCACATGATATGTTCCCAAGATCCACGAGAGATGAGAATATGAAGAATTTTCCCCATGAATGGTTCCATGTTGTAAAGATGGAGAGTTTGAACCTCAATAAGAGATCTTTGAAGTCAGAAGACACTAAATATAGAATGAAGATGAGGTTGAGAAATTTAGAGCCAATAGACTAAGATAATTAACCACTATCTACCTATATGGATTAAGGTGTACAACTTAGCACTTTATGGGAGGAAACCTATGTTTTTTTTAATTTTACATGATTTTTTATTATTAGTTACAGTTTTTAGGAAATAAAACTGGCATGAGTGAAACATTTTCATCTACTCCCAACATTTTGTGTACTTTTTATTATCCCACATATTTACTTTCAACTATGTGATATTTGGTGTTATCTTTAGGACACGATGTAGGTATGTGATGTGTATGTGTAGATTTTATAGGTACATCATTTCTAGAACTTCATCAGATACATGAATCCTTTCCGCATCTATCTGAACATACCCATATAAGTGTTTTATTTTCTGTTATATTTTATGTTTCAAAAAGCACCATGTAAAATAACTAACTAAAAAAATTAAAAAAATGAAAAAAATGAAAAAATAGAAAAAAACTAACAGTCCTATCATTATTGAACCCACATGAAAGCTAATGTATTTTTTTAATAACATAGTTAGAGCCATACCACTTGTATACCTAAAAAGTTTGAGCACATGATTCTTTTTTGAATTGATTTTATTCTCGATATTCTGATTTAGATGATTTCTGATATCATTCCATTCTTTGAAAATATTTTCCTAAAACTCATTTATTTCTGAGACACTTATTTACACTCATGCTCCTTTTTGATGTCTAAAATTTTATTTCCATACTCATGAGGACTCTGTCCCATTTCACATCTCTTCCCATTTCTTTATTTCTTGAAGTAATTCCATCCATGTTATGCCTTCTAGAAATTTCCATGTTTTCCCATCAAAGTGATTAGAATTTTGGAAGTTGAACTAAAATGATTGAGATATTTGTTTGATTTATTTAGACCCTTTTACCCATAAAACCATTCTTGAATTTTCTATGTCATGTATCCCTTAGAAGCCATGCATAAGCCTATAAATGATACCCTCTATTCCAATTTATTGATTTTTTATGATGATTTTAAATCCAAGTGTGTGTGTGTGCGGCGAGGTTTATTCATGGAGAGAGATGTTTTGAGGGACAATGATTCATTTTATGTACATGGACTGACACTATCTCACTATGTTTTATGTGATACTTTTTTACAGTTTCTCTATTCACTGCATGTATTTTGATATGGGAATATAGATTATTTTTTGGTTCCAATAATGATTACATATGTGGCCATTACACGATAACCCTCACCATTAGAGATATCTATAAAAGTGATGACCAATTACTTTAGGAGCTAGAGAGTTTTATATATGACCCATTTTTACTGTGATTCTGCTTATTATGAGTTATTTGTGTACTTTGTCTTGTGATATTGTCTTATATATATATATATTTCATGGGGTTTGGGAGATGATACTCACTTGTTTACCTATCTATTATGTTTGAGTAAGTTGTGTTCTTTAAAAAAACATCAAATTTTTTTAGAGGCATTGTATTATCATATGCCTAGGGATGAGAAACATTTTAAGTGCGGGGGAGTGAGATTTTGAGGGATACATTTAGATTGATATTTATTATGCATATATTTCAAGTTTCAATCCTAATTTTTTCCAAAAATCTATCATTTTTTAATGACCCACAATCCCATAGCCTCAGAGACATTTAAACATTTTGTGAAGTCCTTGATATTGTTTCATTATTTTGATTTCCACTAGCAGAGATGTGAAATTCATGGAAATCCTATGGTAAGAATGTATGTGTATGATAATTGATAATATCTTTTTCAATTAAATGTCTTGATAAATTCAACTGATGGCGAGGTAGGTTATATTGGTGCATGAGTGTAGTTATTTATTTCAGAAATAATGTGAGTGGAATGGAAAATGTTATTAAAATTGGAATTTTAAATGAAGCATGATATTTTATGGGTAAAAGGGATTGAAAAATTTTGAACTTGGAATTTTATTGTTTTGATTTGTCTATGGTTTCAGTTGTGTATTCTTTATGATTATTTTTCATAGGATTGAAAAAGTTTACGTGTGGGAGATTTGATGCACATGGATTTCACTAACATTTTTATAATTTTCTAGCTTTATTTTAATTAAATAGTTTAAAAACTTTTAGTTTTTTTTGTTTATTTCTATCGTTTTGTAGAGTTTTTAATATTTTTATAATTTTTAGTTAATTATATATTAATATTATCAATTTAGTATTATTATTTGTTTTTATTAATTAATTATATATATATATATATATAATTTAACACTATTATTATTTTTTGTAGTTTCAATAATATTAGTTTTACTGTTAGTTTATTAATATTTATTACTATATATATATATATATATTAATTTTCTACATTAGTATTTTATATTATAGTATTTTAATATAAATTTTTGTAGTACTAATAAAAGTAGTATTTACATTATTAGTTTATTATTTTTTATAAAATTATATAAATATTTAATAGTAGTAATATTATTATATATATAATCATACCTTTATTATGTCCATATTTTAATATTTCTAACTATATGTGCACATATATATATATGTATAACCATATAACATTATCTAATTTTTATTATTATTTATTTATATAATTAGTATAATATATATTTATATAATTCTAATTTTTATACTATTATTATTTTCAATTATTTAAAATTTAGATAATTAGATTTGATTTTAATTTTAAATTTTAAATTTTTCTTTTAATTTTATTTCACATGGATATAGTGCGTGACCCAAGAGTTTTTATTTTTTAGGGGATCCCTCTTCTGTAGCGGATAAAAGAAAAAAACTAGTAGATGAATCTACCTCTATATAATACTTGGATGAAACACACTATAAGGCCTCCTCTTTCAGCACCATCTAATGTCAACACCACCCTCCTCCACCAAGAATGCCTCCCTCTTCCATTGTATCACCCTACTAGGTCGCCTTCCTCCTTTATTATAGCACCCTACCATGCTACCTCTCTCATCCCTATGCTGCGAACTAGCAGAACACCATGAAACCACCCTCTCCCCTTGCTTGATGCTATGTCGTTTCACACACCATCCTATATTATAACCCAACATGTGACGTCCTCCCCTCAGGCCAACCCTACCAGCGTTGTTCCTCCTCTCTTGGTGTGTGGTGAATTCAGAAGACTCCCCGTCCTCCTCTACCATTTAAAGCAGTACAAAATAGTTGGTAGGATGTGACACCCATTTCTAATCCTTCATCATCTTCTTAAACACATGAAAGTTAGAATGTTTTGAGGATATTTTAATTATAAGGTGATATCAGGTGGGTTCATAATTGTTGGTGGTTTGCTCTTTGCACTCGATGTTGATAAGCACAAAGGTTTTTTTTGTATTCTAATATTGATGTGCGTCAAATTTATTTACATGATTTTTTTTCATACTGATACAAAATTCATCTGGGTAACATGATTATAAATTTTATGCATTATTATTTTATTACTGTGTGTGTTTTTTTGGTTGTGATTCCAGAATAGTTTTATTTGTGTTAGGATGTTGACTGAATAATTTACATTTCCCCGCATGCCATGTTGACATTTTATTTTGAGGTTATTTTTTCAATTTAATTTATTTTTAGTTTATATTTTATCTACTTAAATTATTTTTTTCATTGAAATTATTTCTGAAATTAATACCTACCTTTTTTTCCTTATTGATCTGGAGATACCAAAAAGGTTAACCATTTTGATTGATTGTAGTGCAAATAGGCGACATAAATTTGTGAGAAACAAGTTATTTCATTTTACAGATTGGTTTGGTACTCAAATGCAGCTCTTAATTTATTTATAGAAATAAAGAAAAAGACTTTAAATAAATTAGGATATATAAAAATGAGCCCCTAAAATAGGTTTATATTTTCAAAAATAGAGATAGTTGACCTAGATAAACACTTGATCATAGAAAAAATATTTTACAGGGATATGTATTAGTTTGATTACAACATCATAATCCTAGACAATTGTTTTTTGATTCATAGTTCATTGTCATTTTTTTAATTTTTTTCCCCTTATTTCACTCATTTTATTAATTTTTAGTTTTATAAAAATATTTAAAAAAATAGGAATTCTCTCAATCGATTACATTATCAAAATAAATGATTTTAGTGAACTAGATCTCATACACTCTATGGTTCGACCCTATATGCTACTTATAAAGTATCTAATAGGTTATAAAAATTTGAAAATTGGACATGTCGTGACAGTGTGCAACAACTTCCATGACAGTTTTGTTAATAAAATATCTACTTTAGAAGATAAATATAATTTATGAGTTTATGGATTAAATAAATTTGTTGTTTCTTATGAGATGATAAAGACACCATATTTTAAAAATAAGATCAAGGATGAAATATATTTTTAAGATATAAAAAAACCAAAATTCCAAGATACTGATAATTCTAACCACAATGATTCATACAATAAGAAATTTGATGAAATGAATGAAAAGAGCATGTCTCTTATCTCCAAAAACTATCAGAGAGGCAGAGGGAAGTATAGAGGGAAACTTCTACTCAAATTTTCTGAGTGTGGAGGAATTGAGAATTTTTCTATGAATTTACCCAAGAATAAAGTTGGTGAATATAAAGATAATTCTGAATAAAAAACTCAATGGAATAAGTTCAATAAAAATTATAAGGAAGATAAGTAGTACATTGGTTGTAAGAAAAAATTATCTGAAAATAGAGTATGTTGAGTAAGAAATTAAAATATGAATCTACTAAAAGTAATTATTCATAGGATGAAATTTCATACAAATATATAACTTTATTTGAAAATGTTTATAAAAGGGAAAATTCTTCAAATAGTGAAGAAGAAGAAGGAGGTGAAGAAACTTAAAGAGAATATCATATTAGATCAGAACATATAGCATGACTTAAGAATAATATTAAAATCAAGAAAGAAATTATAATAATGAATAAATAAAGTGGAAATAATAATAAAGGAAGGAGATATGTTATCAAATAGGAATATTATTAAATTTAAGAGATTATAAACCTCAAAATGAAAGTTTCTGAACAAAGAAATATGCTGGAATATCCTAGTAAGAAAATTTCTGTTAAGGAAGATGAGGTTTTTAAATCTCAATGTAAACTTATGGAGGTTGAAAGTACCTTAATAAAAATGAAAAAATATTTAAAAAATGATTCATTTATTAAAGATTAATCATCTCAAGCTTCTGAGAAATCTCACTCTAAGAATCAAGTGAAATCTCCACCCACTAAATGAAAAATTCATCTGATTTTGCTAACAATGAATGTGTTAGAAAAATGTTGGGAAATATTAGTTTGAGGATGGATGTGAGAAATCTATCAAATATAAAAAAGTTGAGAACAACCAACATAATAAAGTTTCCACATTCTAGGAGGAAACAAAAATAGAAAGATGTTATGAACCCAAATAAATTGATTATAGAGAAAGTTCATATTTCTATAGAAGACCGAGATTTAGTGGATATTATTGGTGCTACAATATATTTTTCCACAAAACATATAATTTTTAGCAAAAAATTTCTCATTTTGTAAGTAGGTATGAAATTAGGGGGAGAAACAATAGAATAAAATTAAGTAACCTTCCTAAGCCGCAGGAAGTTGGAAAACCAAAATATCAAGATGTTAGAAAATTTTCATAGAAAAATCTGTTTGGATTCCTAGGGGAGGTTTACCAAAGATGTGTCCAAACAGGTCACTTTTTTACAGAATTTATGTCAACTCTTCCAATACATGTTTCTTATGTAAGGAAAGAAAAGGAAGCTGGAAAGAAGAAAGTTCAAGAAAGAGGCTTTGTTATTAAGACACATATAAAAGTAAGTAAAAGGAAAAAACAAAGGATTATTGATAGTTGTTGTTACTCACACATGAATGGTGCTATAAAAATCTTGAAATATGTTGAAAACCATGATAGAGGAGTAGTTAATTTCTGAAATGATAGTTCCTTAACAATAAGAGAAATTAGGAAAGTTGAGATTGGAGTTGAGAAACTGAAATTTAAGGAAGTTTTCTTTGTCCGGTAGGTTTGTTTGAATTTTTATTTGGAATGTCTTATGGCAATATACATCTAAAAATGTTTGTCTGGAAA
Organism: Viscum album; assembly: GCA_963277665.1. NCBI lineage: Eukaryota > Viridiplantae > Streptophyta > Magnoliopsida > Santalales > Viscaceae > Viscum > Viscum album. Next base: position 199,437,741 of record OY728164.1, read on the forward strand.
ATGATTTTATGAAACTTATTTATACATATTTTCCCTTTGTATGAAATTAAACTTGTTTTATGACTTCTTTATGATTTTAGGAACTTTGAGATTAGCATAGAATCAAAGTTCCTACAACATCATAAAGAAGTCATAATACAATTTTAATTTCATACAAAGGGAAAATATGTATAAATAAGTTTCATAAAATCATTTTCTAGACAAACATTTTTAGATGTATATTTCCATAATACGTACCAAATAAAAATTCAAACAAACCTACTGGACAAAGAAATTTTCTGAAGTATGTACAAGTTTATTTTGCATGAAGTAAATATTATTAGTTCTATATTTTTGGATGATATTTCTATAATAAGATTTCATAAATTCTCAACAGACAAACCTGATTAGATGAAAGGAATAAGTTTTCTATTTTTGAGTTTGTGAGGTGTCCAAAAATGAGAAGTATAAATTAGAGTTTTTTATTTGTACTTGCAAAAACAATAGAAACTAAATTAAAAATAATTGTAATTTTTGAGAAGAAGAAAATAGTTGAAGTTACTAATATATAGAGAAGAGCACCATATACATAATTTGAATGAGAAAAAAGTCTTTATAAGTTGCAACAATTTAGTCAACCTTCTTTCATGGGTTAATATCAATAGATAGAGAAAGTAGAGACTTATAGATAAACTTTATGTATGAAAATTTTAATAAAAAATTTGTTGGTTGAAGATTTTATAATGTTACAAGTTTGAGTTTGTGAAGTTTTTAAGTGCACCATTGAAGGATGACCATTGGATATAGGTTTATCAAACAATTTTCCATCATCAAAACATTTGGAAGGATGAGCATCTGATATATATTGTCGATTTCATTGGAAAAACTTTTCAAAGAATTTTGTTTCTTATGATTTTTGATCTAAGGAATAATATTAAACAAACTTTCATCGAATAGATAATTTTTAGTAAATTCATTATATAAAAATTTCATTTGGATGAAGCAAAGTGGATAAGTTGATTTTTGTGAATATATGAAATTTAAAAAAAGGATTTTGGATAACCATATTTTCAAATTAAGTTTTTGAGAAACTTTACATAACTATGTGAATACCCAAAACATGAAGATGCTTTATTTGGTTTTCATTTGTTTTGTTATCAAGATGAAATGAGTGATAAGTTTATTAACATATGATGTTAATAAAGTTTGAGGAAGTTTATATAAATTTAGTATTCATGAAGTATTAAGAATATTTGAGAAGGCTATGGAAGTATGAAGAATAATTCAGTGAATTATAAATGAGTGATAGATTCAAAATTTGAGTTTTAGTGAGCGGAGAAATGAAAATATTTTCTTTCCTTTTCTACTTCTGGAGAAAATTTATAAAGGTGTGAATAATTATGACTATAAAATATTCCATTCATTGAAAAAAATATGAATTTATAAAGGATTTGTGTGAGAAGTAAGTTTCAAACCTAATTTTTGTTTTGTGTTGAAAAAGAGTTTTGGATAGAGTTTTTTATTAAAGAATCAGATAGATTTTTAGTTCAATGTTTTTGGACAAAGTTTTTGTATAAAAATAATTATATGTATAAATAGTGAGGTTCAATTATTTTTTTACATTAGAAAAAGTTCATTTTATATATATTTGGAACATATTTCAGCGAGGTTTAACAAAAAAACTTTCAACAGGCATAGAAAAGGATACACAAGATGAAAGTTTTGGATATAGAAATCAGACATACTTTCTAGATGGAAATTTGTAGGGATTTTACGTTACAAAGTTTAATAATTTTTTTTGTGGATAAATTTGGTAAGAAAATCTTTTAAATTGATGAGATTCATTATAATCATACCTATTGGGAGAAAGGAGGAGTCTAACTGGATTTGGATCAAAGTTGCATTCACTTATTTCTAATAGTGAATTTCTATGGACTCAAGAGAGTGTCCATGATAAGGATATTGTTTGTCACACCAAGGATGATACTTTTAAATGTTTTTTTGCCTTATTTACTTTTTCATATTTGTATGCTTGCGATATTTTTATAAAATTTGGTAAACAAAATAACTCTAACAAGTTTCAATGGCTAAATTTCAAATTTTTTGAAAATTTTAAAAATATCACCACTTATTCAACCCCCCATTCTCCGTGGTTCAGTGATACTTAGGAAATTTAGGTTCCTTGGATATTATTTAGGAATTTAGGGTGCTATAATTCTAGTAGAATTTGTGATGATGATTTATTTTTTTCATTAATAAGTTTATGAAATTTTGTTTTTTTGGTTAAATAAATGTGGTTTAATGGACTTATGAAAGATCTTGGAGATAGATTAGAATCAGAAATATCACCTTGGTATTGGTTGATGGTCTCAACCCACTGAGTGATTTTCACATTATTCTTGTAACATGAATGCCAATAGTTTTTCAAAATTAATAAAGAAGATCATTTATAATTTGTAGATATAAATGAATGATTTTAAACCATATATTTTGTATGATGGGTTAAATGTTTTTGAAGAGTTTTTTTGGATTTATATAATGAAAAATCATTCTCTTTTAATTTTATTAGAAAATTTAAAAGAACCAAATCATGCTTATGGATTCCTTGTAAGTATTCATCCTTATTATTGAGGTTCCCTTGACATGTAAGTTAGGTCACCCATGTTTAAACATTGTTTTTAATCCCTTTAGATGTATGGTTAAGACCTTTCCTTTAATATTATACTAGTGGAAAAAGGGCTACACCCATGGTCTATGCCTGTTGAAATATCCCCAATGCATGTGGTTGATCGAGTAGTGGAAATATCCCTAGGAGATATTTACATGGGAGTGGATCATGACTATACTCTCAGGAATTTTTACCACTATATTGGTGGACATGGTTTTTTCCTATAGTAATGAAAGTAGGGTCACCTAGAACCCTATTTTCATGGGTTCCTTTCATGTGGCCATAGTAAGACCCACATAGAATCCTATTTCCATGGGAATTGTGCCCATGACCATAGATAGGTCCAAATGGAATAACTTCCTATGTCCACAAGCACATTTACCATGGCCATAAGTGTGTCAACGTGTCACCGTATCTCAATGACCATCATGCCCATGATGATAGTTAATTAAAAATAAAATGAGAAACAATTTTTGAACCAAAAACCGCCCACATATATACCTAAGTATTTACCACTAAAATAAATTTTTAAGTATACATGTTTTTAACTTTTTTTATATATATAGTGAAATATTTAATATTATAATTATTAAATATTTTTAATTAATATATATTAAAAAAATTCCATTCGATCAAATGTGGAGACACCTACTATCATTAGAATGTGTAGTAATATGTCAGTTATAGGGTCTAAGACCATAAGAGGATCTAACCATGGAGGTAGGGTATTTATGTGAGGGTCTATCACCGTGGTTGGATTAGCCCATAAAAATAGGGCATTGATGCCAAATTCTACCACCATGGGCGGATCAACCTATGTTGGTAGGTTGTCTATGTGAGAGCCTATTGGTATGAGTGGATTGGATCATGGTGACAGGGTTTGGCTATGATGGTTTACTTCCATAGGCATACTGACCTATGATAATAGGGTGTTGAAGTGATGGTCTATTTCCATAGGATAATCCACTCGTGGTTGTTAGATATTCTTATGTTATTCCTGGACTAAAAATTGTTTTCCTATTCCAACCTATGGCCATGGGCGATATGTTTCTATGTCTATAGGGATTCCCACTATGTTCCCACATTCAAAATTATTATCACATGTAAACCTATAGCCACCATCCGACCTAAACATGGAATAATGGAACCTATGGCTACAAACAACATTTTATCATGTCCATATGCCAACCTATGGCCACTAGAATCCCTCCCATAGCTATAGCCCCATGGCTATAGGTATTTTTTATAGTGGTGTTAGGTATGGGATGAAGTAGAGAAACTTGCTGTGTTGTTATACCTAAACCATTTTAAGACTACCTTTGGGCTACGAGTCTTTCCTTGGATTTAACCATCATAGTTTTTTATTATATAACTAATATATACATCCTTTAGTCTTGACCTTAATATATAACATGATATCTCACCTAATCTTGAACGATTTATATGCCAAATAAAAAACCTTAACCAATAGTTAAGAGAGTGTTTTAGTGGTAATGTGTCAGATGGGTTTATGAGTTGTAAGTAAGTGAATCAATATGAAAATATTAATGGATTTAGTATTACCTAACCTCATCACTAGATAATTTTTATGGTTTTTATAAGGGTTTTAATGTATGATAATTTTTTTTCAAATATTATTTTTAAAATGGTCCATCATGGAAATACTTTTTTAATTAAATTACTCTCTTTAATATTTTACGTATTCTTATAAAGGTTTTACCAAAATTTGTTTTTAGGGGTACTCATATTTCCTATTTTAAAACATATTTTTAAAAAATATTTGTTATACCATGTATAAATCATAATTATTATAGTGTGGGTTGGAATATAAATGTGAACCTTGAACATATTCAGCAGTAATATGTAATATTTGGTAAATTAACACCCCTAGTTATAGGTTATCCCTTGGTCATGTCACCTTGAGCACTGCTTCTAGCATTCCCACATTTATAACCACAGTTGGTTCATGTACACCTAATTGGGTTATATATAAGAAGTAACTACTACCTTAATTGGAATCATTATATTATGTCTTGGAAGTATAGTTTGATATATCTATGTGTCTCTAATAGAATGACTCTAATATGTTTTTCCTTGATTTATTTTTGTATATATTCTTGCACTAGTATATTAATTTTGTTATTCTTGTAAACCATATTGTTTAATTTGATGAATTTATGATATGATAATTGGATGTATTGAGAATGGATATAATTACAAGCATATTTTCACTTATTTATATCGAGTATGTTATTACTTCCTTGTAGTGATCATGTTGGTTGATATAGTTTGTGGCATTACATTAAGCATGAAAACCTCTTGTTATTTAGTAAAATCACTACTTATTTTATTGGCCATGTTGATTTGTGTAACTATTAATGTGTCTTGGGCATGGATAAATATTTTATATCAGGTAATTCTAGTTTGTAACTATAAGGGGGTATATCATATATTATATAAAAAGGTGATGAATGTGCATTAAAATTTACATGCATGTGATGTATATAATATATATATATATATAAAGTGTGTGATACTATATATATATATGAAGAGCACAGAAATAATGCATGAATATAATGATTGTATTTTATAGGTAGATTTCATATAATGAAATATTCTATATCCCTACATGGTTAAAGTATTCTACCCATTTAGTTTCTAAATATATTTTAATCCATTATGAATGGATTAAAATATTTTCATTTAGATCATTGAATGCCTTCATAAACAAGGTGCATATCATGGATATAATATGATAATATACAAGTTATTATAGATACATTTTCATGCATCATATATCAATTATAAAGGGAGAAGAGGTTCTCCTAGTATTTTGTGTGGCTTGAGTGTGTTCATCTAATGGAAATGTTGATCATTAGTTTCATGAAATGTTCCATAAAACCTATCCTTACCCATAGCTTATTTAACCCCCTTAGTGAAGACTCTAACACCTCTTAAAGTGTATGAGAGTCCTCTAATTTATTTTAGGATTCAACGTTCAGTGTACCACCTTAAAAGGTGGTAGGATTAGATCAACTTCTCCCCATGATCTTCCTCAATTATTCCATATGAACAAATCAAAATGTACCCTACCACACTGTAAGTCTAGGTATTCTTTGTTTTTATGGTTTATTTACATTTTTATTTATTATAGATAAATCAAACTATTTTTTTTTGTTTTTTCCCACTGAAAATGATTATTAGATGATAAAATGAAACCCATCGATCATACCAGAGCCATGTTCTGTAAGAAATCATCATGTTTTAATCACTGGTTTTTACTAAAAACTATAAATCATAAAACGAATTATATAACAGGTTACCTTTACACAACATACATAAAGTTAATCATACTTTAGCCTTATTTATAGTGGTCTACAAATGGGTTATACTAAATTTTACTTACATAAATGGGACTATGTAAAGGTAAACTAGAATTTTACCTTTATACAAAGTTTTTACTTAAAGGTCATTGTTTTTTTACATTTTCTCAAAAAATATTATGTAAAGGTAATTGTATGCCACCTTTACACATATTATATTCTACCACTCTTACATAAAGGTAATAAATATTTTATATTTACATATCTATTTAATTTTCCACATAATGTTTATTAAAATTACCTTTATGAAAGAAATAGTTCCTATGTAAGTGTAATATAATTTTTTCAAAATTTATATATTTTGATAATTTTGCTGAGGATTTATAAAATGATTATAAATAATAATAACATGTATTTCTCAAGTATTTTAATTTATAAAAAGTTTATAAAATAAATAATTATAAATTTTTTTATATTTAGTTAATTAAACGCTTATGAAACATTTATTTATGAGAATACCCTAAATATTAAATGTTAATATTTAATATAACTTTTACATGGCATAATTTATGATTGAAAATAAAATTTTTATTAAAAAATCATAATTGATAATTTATAAAAGGTTATAAATTATGAAAAAATTCCAAAATATAAAAGTATTTGTATTTATAATCATGAATGGTTCATAATTTATTTGAAAATTTTGAACTTAAAAGGGGCCTTATTTTAAGAAATTATTTAAACCACCTAAAAAATGGTTTTGAAGATTAATATGATTAATGTTTTGAATAATGAATTAAAATTCCATATATTAAATAAAATAGCTTATATTGGATTGAGTATAAAAGAGTTTATATTCATAATTATTAAATGTATATAATGATAGTTAATTTATATAAGGGTTTATAGTTATATTTATTTATGAATTGTTCATAAATGGATATCTCATGTTTAAATATTTTCATTGTTCATTTATTTAGTGATTATTCCACACTTTATTAATAGTTATAAAATTATTTATATTATGAATTATTATGCTTTAGTTTAAGTATTAACTTGATTATACGAGATAAAGACTTACATTTCATGCTCGATATGACTCTATAAAAGTTATTTTTCATCTACCTTACCCCAATTTTCAATTAATGTTTTTAGCTTGAATTTAGTTGTTAAGCATAGTTTTTGTATATTATGTAGTAAATATATTATGAATTGGATGCTCACTTGAGTAAATTATCCCTAGGTAGAGGGACTTGGGGTTGGACCAACTATAAACCTAGAGGAATATTCCTTGTTCTAGAAAGGTGAATGAGGTTGTTTATATGTCACTTCAGTCTTACTCATGTGGAGATTATCAATCTTATATAACACTTTGAATTAACATAAAGAGTTTATGTACCTTATGCATATGATTCATTCAAATATTTATTAATATGTTTTAATTTTATTTTTGGGCAAGTAACACATACCTTGGGTTGTGTTAAGAGTTACACATTAATGTTGTGTGAAAATATTAATTTGTTTAATGTAATAAGGATTCCAAAAATTAAAATTTTTGATGTATGCTTACAAAAAATGGAATAAATCATGAGAATATAATTATTACATAATATGTAATAATTATTAATTTAATATTCATATGATATATATTAGATTAGTGATACTTTAAAAGAAAAAACCCCTCCAATAATAAGTGTGAGGTTCCTTCTAATTAGGAAGTTGTCAAGTCCTTAATCATCCAACTGGATAGGTTCTACCAAATCAAGGTTAATATGGATTATCTTATGTAAGGAAGGAAAGTAATGGGTCATAATAAATCATCATAAGGTAGGTTTTACCAAAGAATGGTGACCCTATATTTTCCTTTATTAGCTTGTTCTTGGAGTTTTCTTTGAGTGACACTTGGCTAGGAAACCCTTAGGAAGGATAATAGAGGAATAGAGTTGAGTATATCCATATGATGGATCTAAGTAAAGAGTTATTCAAATATCTAAGAATAATAACTATTATGATTGGGATGATTCCCTTCCTTAATAACTAAGTGGTGAGAGGTACACCCAAGTGGACACATTTTCTTCATGAAATATGGATCTTGTCTCACTAAATGGATATTTAAGTAGAAGTATATAAATTTTAGTGGGATCACTATCATTAAAATTACTCAATGAAATGATATAAAACATTCCACTCACCCATTGATATGTATTTGTTTTAGATTATCTTATAAATCACATTAATCATTTTGTGATAATTAAAAGGAATGAAATATAAAACAATTAAAAATTGGCATCTATGGTTTAGAAGTGTTATAAAGAAGAAGCATTCAAATCCATTGAATGAGATTGTTCTAGAAATAAATTTTTCTAACCCGGACTCATGAGTATTAGATACCGGGTGTGTGTCACACATTTGTGTTGACAAATACAGACTCAAAGATATGAGGGAATTTATGAAGGGTGTAATAAATCTTCATATTGGTAATGGATCAAGAGTTGATGCATTATATATCTGCACCTATGATCTGATTTTACCAAGTGAATTAATCCTAAAATTGGAAAACAATTATTATGATCCCTCAATAAATAGATATCTTATTTCTATATCTTGTTAGAAAAAAGGAATTTTCATTCATTATTAACAAAAATAGTTGTTTTATATTTAAGAATGAATTTTTTTATGGAATTAGAAATATAAGTAGTGGTTTATACATTCTTTAAATGGATAATCATGTTAATAAAATTAAGAATAATAATGTTAGGTTTTATTTTAATTACACCCACCTTTTACATTATTTCCCTAGACATATAAATGAGAAACAGTTTCAAAGAATTTAGAGAGATATATTATTGAAATAATTTTATTATGAATCATTTAAAAATTAGGAATCTTGTTTATTGGAAAAAAATGATAAAGTCATATTTTGGGAGAAAAGGTGAAATGGAAAGTGCAAAATTGGACGTTGAACATAGTGATGTATATTTACCAATGAGTACTCAAGAAATTGGGGGTTTTAGGTACTTTTTTACTTTTAATGATGACTTTATTCAATATGGATATGTGTTTCTGATGAAACAAAAGTGTGGGATTTTTTAAAAGTTTTAAAAAATTCTGATAAAACTTTAAAATCAACTATGAAAATTTATTAAGATTCTCTAATCAGTTCAGGGTGGTGAGTACTTAATGCTGGAATTCATGGATTGTCTAATAGATTATAGAATTGCTTCACAACTCATTCACCTTAGAATACCATAATGGAATCATGTGTTTTAAGGGAGTAATCATACCATGTTAGACATGGTTCGATCAATGATGAGTCTATGTGACCTTCATATTACATTATGGGTTTATTCTCTAAAGACTATTATATTCTTACTAAATCACATTTCATATAAAGTAGTCATAAAGATACCATATGAGATATGGTATGGGAAACATCCCATTATGTATTTTATGAGGATTTGGGGCTATGTAGCATATATACAACATTTTGGATTCTAATAAAATAGATCCTAAATCTCACAAATGGATATTTTTTGATCATCAAAAGGAAAGTAAGGGATATTATTTCTATAAAATTATTGAAAAAAAGTGTTTGTGGCTTAATTATCTACATTAATTGATAAGAGATATATGAATCAAATAATATTAGGGAGAAAACTTTAACTTAGTGTAGTTAAAGACCAATAAAAAGGAAGTGATTCTAAAGTGGAGGTTGAGTTGGTTACACAAAGAGTTATTGAAGATGAGCTGACTCAAGTTACAAAAAAACCTCAAAGGTTAGGTAGGAATCACTAGGAACTCGAGAGATATGGATTTATTATGGAAAATGACAATGAAGTAATATTCAAAGAATATGAAACAACTACATACCAAGAGGCCATTGAAAGTTATGATTCTATGGAATGGTTAAAAGCTATGGAATCTAACAGGGAGTGTATATACACTAACCAATTATAGAACTTTTTGGATTCACCTAAAGGGGTAAGACCCATGGGATAAAAGTTAGTTTTTCACAAGAAAACTGACATGGATGGTAGAGTTTATACCTATAAAACACACTTGGTGGAAAATGGTTATAAGTAAATTCATAATATTAACTATAAAGAAAACTTTTCCCCAATTATGCTGATAAAGTTCATTTGGATTCAATTATAAATAAAAACTCATTTTAATTATGATAATTATCAAATTTATGTTAAATAATATTTTCCTTATCAAGAATTTAGTCAAGGACATGTATATGATATTTACTAAAGGTTTTAAAATTATAAATGAGTTTGATAAGGTGTGTAAGCTGAAATAGTCTATTTATGGATTATAGAATACTTATCTAAGTTAGAATATCCAATTTTATTATACAATCAATGAGTTTTGATTCATAAAAAATGTGGATAATTCTTATATGTGCAAGAGAATTAGTTGGAGAGTGGTAGTGTCTTTGATATTATATGTGGATGTCATACAATTTATTGGAAACAATATCCCAAAACTTCACTCTATGATAGAGTGTATGGGTAAATTCTTCTATATGAAATACAAGGGTGAAATAGCCTTTATAATGGGTATGGAGATAGATAGATATAGATCTAAAGGGATGCTTGGAAAATGTCAAGAAACATATATTGGTAAAGTGATAAAGTATTTTGGCATGGAGAACTCCAAGAAGGGGTCTTTACCATTATTTTCTAGCATGATTTTTATGAAGATTTAGTATTATTTTGAATAGTTATAAATGATGGATAAGATTCCTTATGCATACTCCATAGGATCTATGATATATTCCATGTCATGTACATGACCTAAGGTCACTTATTCTCTAACTATAACAAGTATATACCATTATAATCGATGTGATTGTCAATATATTTCTATTAAAAATATCTCAAATTACTTGAGAAAAACTAAATACCATGGGGTGTTAGCCGAGTGGTACCCGCTGGTTGTACCCCTCACTCTCTGTGGGAACTAGCCCAGACTTGAGTCCCGCCAGACTCGGACACTGTGCATATTATGCACAGGGCGATTCAAAGCCATTTTCCTAGCTGAGGAACGTATAGCATGCTCTGGGAATGGAAGGGACCCCCAGTGGGAGGCGAGAGTTACCCTACACACGTTTTTCCAACAAGATCATACTCGAGTGGTAAGGGCTCGTGCTTGGCATCCAAGAGACCCAGGTTCAAAATCGGGTGGAGGAGAATTTTCAGGTTACTGTAGCAGGAACTGTAGTAGTACTGTAGCAGGTACTATTTGGTACTATAGTAGCCAGAACTATTCACCCAATTTGGGCCTTCGGGCCATCGGTTAGGGCCTATGTTTCTTAGGGGCCTTCGGGCCTCAGGACCTTCAGGCCACATAGACCATGGAGTAGCCCAGTTCACACAGAGCAGGCCCTAGAAGAGGATCAGAGCAGCAAGAGTAGCAGTCCCCATAAGTAGAGATAATTGGATTAGAAGAATGAGAGGGTATAGCAACTGCCATCGGGACCAGGCACCGTACAACTTTGTACGGGGCAATGCTAGATGATCAGTATGCAATGTGGGGAGCTAGGCGATCAATGATGCAGAATCTTGGGAGGGGCAATTCCAATGGGTTGGACCTATGGGTCATGTAATGGGCATAGTATGCCTCTAGGCCTTCAGGTCATGTATTGGCCTTCAGGTCATGTTAGGCCTTGTGCCTTGGGCCTATGGGTCATGTAAGGGTTCCCCTTTAACCCTTAAATGGGGGATTATCCATAATAAAATAAAAATAAGGCCTTCGGGCTTGAGAAAAACTAAAGATATTTTATTGGTCTTTAGAGGTGAGGATGAGTGTAACAACCTAAGTTTTTAAAAATAAATTGAAATTAATGAAACTTTTTTTTAATTGGATAGTTATAACTAGCTTTTAAACATAATTTTTCCACTTCTATGATTTGAATTTTAAAAAATGGCCATTTATGGTTGTGATCAGTAAGTTATTTGGAGTCTGATAGAACCAACTTGTTTATTTGGTGAATAGTAAAATACCCTTACGAATAGTAATAAGAATAGTAAATCATATTATTATTTTATTTTATTAAGGTTGTAATATTATGAGATGTTGATTAGTTTTTCAAGGTGTTAAAAATGATTTATAAATTTAAAATTGTTATTTTTCAATAAATTATGATTTTATTTAAAAATTAAATTAATAATATTGAGAAAATTATTTTCAAAAATTGAATTTCATTTTTAAAATCAACATGTCAAAAAATGGTTAGGGTTTTTTTGGGTTTTTTTTTCTGAAATTCTTGAATTTTGATGAATATTAAGATATGCTAAATTACGATAAATGATAAATACTTGTTTTATTGCATCATAGGTGATGAAAAGATGATTTAATCCTACTTGGTTCGAACTCACATGAAATTATTACTATTTGGGTTCAAATTAATCAATACTATTCATAGTATTGAGAAAAATATTATAATAATGATTAAAATAATGTAAAATCCATCCTGTCCTGCACTATAAATACCGCCCTCATTCCCCTCTTCCTCTCACACCTATCAATCCTTGAGCATTGTCTAAGTTATACCAAATTACCTTCCCAAGGCTGTTACCCACGTCCAAGACCTACTGGTCTCACCAAAAGGCCAAAACCAAAGGCCTTAAGGGGGATCTCAAGGAGAAGAGATCAAGAGGTAATAACGCTCCTCCTTTTTCATGTGTTTTCTTTTCAATTACTTTATTTTATTATAATATATTTCCCTCCACTTATTGAGGAGGTATGAAATCTATAGAATCTTATATATTCTATATGTTATTATGTTCATGTAAAATATTCATCAGCTTTATTCCTATCCTCTCCCTCTTATTCTAAAAATAAAAACACCACCCGTGACGTACTGATTTACCAAAATCATGGATGATGTGTTTCCAATTTCCATTAATTACTTCAAATATGGTCATAAAACCAATTTAATGGTTGAATAAGAATTTAAATTTTATTTTTTAACCTATTTTATATTCTTGAATGAACTTCTATGTATGAAATTAAATTATATAATGAAATAAGTTCATGATTATCGAGGAACCGCAAAAATGATCTAAAAAAACATCATTAATAATTTATCAAATTATCCATCATCATATATAATAAAAAATGATTTATGGTATCAAAATATATTTTTTAAACATATTAATACCATTTAATTCCACTTCTAAAATTTCATTTCCACACGATATGAAAATCAAATACAAACTGGCCATGGAAATCATGTAAAGAACGCACCCAAAACAATGGAAGGAACAAAATACTAATAATTAAAGGGTGAAATGATTTCATGAAATGATAATATAAGGTGTCATACACATGAATATATTTCTATAAGATATTAATAACACTATTTTAACCATTATAAAAGAGTTTTAAATGATTTTGAAGCATGATAAACCTGAGGTAAGGGAATTATTAACCCAATTTCCATTCTTTGTGTTCACCTTATACTTCATTATTTTTGTGCTATTAAAATTTTGTGTGTGATGAATTTTATTTTTATAATTTTTATTTATAGTTTATATACATATTAAATCCAATATATTAAGTATCACTTCAATTATATGATATTTTAAGGGGCTTTTCTTTTAAAATCCTCTTTTAAAATTCTGGTTTATAAAATTAAAAAGCAATGTTTTTATGAAATTATTAATGTTGTATAATTATGTTATGGTTCTTGGGAATTGTTTATTATTAAGTGTGAAAAATATATCTCTCTATAATTCATTGGGTATGTGTAAGTTGGAGGTCATACGTATGGTTACTCCAAGTGCAACTGCGATGGTTACAAAAATTGTAAGGTATTCGTAAGGGTTACAAATTATAAGGTAGCCGAGAGGGTTACAAGATTATGTAAGTAATGCACCAAGATAAATTTATGGTTCTACTTATGTTCTATATGTTTTGTTTAAATATCATGGAAATCTCAAGTTTCACAAAGTAAGTTTATATGGGTAACAAGTATGTATTTTTTGAAAATGATTTCATACATTACAAGTATTCATGGACTAATGTTTTCTTTCTTCTTTTTATATCCCTTACTAAGATTTTTTGTGATAATGAAAAGTTTTTAAATTATTTTCACAGGTTATAAGGATGTGTAATACAAATAAGGAATCCAATTTAAATATTATAAAGATTTTTCCAGGAAAACATGTTTTATTTAAAAAGTCTTATATTTTGGAAGAAATGGATATTGTTGTTTGTGGTATCTTTTGTATATGAATGTGGAATGTTATGTATGTATTATATAACAATTATCTAAAACTGTAAACTTTAAAAGATCCTCAATATTAAAGGAAGTTAGTTCTTAACTAAAATTCAAGATTATATAATGTAATAAGGTCATATCCTTATAGTTGGTATCCAAGGATGGTTTCGATAACTTTTGGGGTTAGGATGATGTTAATAGAATACCATAAAGGATTTTTTACTTTATGTTTAATTTAAAATTATATATCATTTAAATATTAACATGTTTCTTCGATTAATATAAGTTTTTTTAGAATGGTTTTCTATAGAAGAAACTAGGAAGTTGAAGAGGAGAGGCATTGGAAAAATGATATCCTTTAGAATCTATAGCCTAGAATGGTAGGGATTGGAATTGAGCAATTTGTGACAATAATGGATTAGATAACATAAGAAATAAATGGTGGTGGAATCCATGTAAGAGAAAAACAAGAGGGAACACAAAAGAACATGAAGATAGTGGGACATTTTATAAGACAACACCCTCCTGCTTTCAATGGATCTTTTGACTCAGTAGCAGCTGAAGGATGGATTAAGGACCTTGAAAAGATATTTGATGTTATGGGATGTTCAAATAATCAAAATTTAAGTATTTCCATTTATCATTTTGAAGGTGAAGCTGATCAGTGGTGGTAAATGGTCAAAAATATCAGGGATAGAGAGGAGATTGATCCCTTAGAGTGGGATGAATTTAAAAGTATTTTCCTTGAAAAATATTTTCCTAAGGTGGTGTGACTTAGGAGGGAGAATCGATTCACTGAATTGAAGAAAAAGGAGAAAGATTCAGTGGATATGTATGAAGAAAACATAACCCAAATGGCGAGGTATTCTCTAAATCTTATTCTGGATCTTGATAACAAAATCAGCTGCTTTTACTCAAGATTAAAGCCAAGGTGTCGAAGGGCATTGGCCTTCTATGAATTCAATAGTTATGAGAAAGACTACTTTTATAGAAAAATAAATTTTTAAACTTTAAATATTATTAATATTATTTCACATTAATTATATATTTCATGAGTATTTATCTATTAGTTTACACATTGAATAATTACATATTATCAAAATCATCTTTCAAAATTGGTAAATTTAATTTATTATGATAAAATAAACAACACTTTAAAATGAGCAACTACTTGTAAAATATCCCTTTAAAAGTGAATGATTTTAATCACATCACATCAATTAAATTTCATCAATTCATTAGTATGAAAAAATATCAAATAATTATTTAAAAATAAGAATAATAATGTATAAGTAATTATAATACATGTATTTATAATAATATATTTTAATTAATTGATATTTTTTATTTACTTAAAGATTTAATCCACTTAAAATATTTCATATTGTATTATCATAATCTATTAATGATTATCTTACATTGTAATATTTTATTTTAATAAAATGTATTTTATTTTAATAAAATGTATTTTATTTTATTTTAGTTTTGTGTTCCATGTGATACAAGATACTCAATAAAGTATTTATTTTTAGGAAAATACATACTAAAATCTTGAGTTATTACACGTATCCTTCATCTAGAAAACATAGAACATGATCAATAATAAACCCTTATCTTTACATCTCAAAATACCTTCAAAAATAGTAAAAAAAATGATAAACCATCTTCTATAAATAAAGGTAATTTCTTTCACCACAATCCTAGATTAATCCACCACATAAATCTAGATATACTGCCCAACTAGAGAATCTATGAACCTTCAACATCCATAGGTGAATCTCGAACCATAAAAACCTAAATTTCCATAGAATAAACTACTAACCCAATCTATGGTTAATTGTATTTAGAAATAAGCTTCTCATAATTTTAGAATCATTACCTGGATATTTCACCATATTTTTGGTGCTTTCATAATTGTTCTAAGACAATTGTAAAACACTTATCTTACCTATATTATAATAAAAAAGTGAATTTACTCAACAAAACCACCATGAACTAGTCTAGGAACAAATAAAAGATATAGTTCATGAGTCTGATTAACACATTCGAGCACACACCACTCATACTGACATCATTGGGAACCCATAATGTTTATAGAAACTCCTAAAAATCACCTTTGGGTTATCCTCCTCATAATCCTAAAAATGATAATGTCTACAACTAAGGATTATATAGAAAATATATCCATAATATCCCACATGACTTTATGATTAATGAAAATGGAGCTAACTAGGTGAAACACATTTCCTACAAAATATTTTCACCAAAATATCCTCTAACAAAACTATTAGATCCATGAGTTTCACTGGGATATTCAATAAATAGTAAAATATATTGATGCCAAATCAGAATAGAAATCAATATAAGATAAAAATAATAATGAGGGGTAAAATTAGGAACATTATTTTGGAAAATACCCATAGAATCATATATAACTATAGAACTAATAATCTTAAACAACCTTAATTCATAAGGACATTATTTCCAACCAATGGGGAAATAAACTATAGCTTCCGGAGTGTTAGACTTACTCAACCCACCAGGATACCTTACTAAAGGAGGTGAAATCTAACCAATTTGTTTAATAATATAACCCATAAAGGAAATAAAACCATGAAAGTTTGTATTATATATAATCTATATAAAATCTTCTATAATTACTAAGAAAAAAACCATGTTATGTTTTTGCCTGCATAGATTGAAAATCCCATTGAGCATATTCTTACCACCAGATAAAGTTACTAGCTAAAAAAGATTTAATTGTACTCTCTTGGGATCTCTAAATACTAGTCCAATGATGTAGTAAAAAAATATCTCACACTAGTGATGAATAATATCGATGAATACATGGAAAGTGTATAGATCTCACCTAAAACCATGTCTAACCCTTATCAATTTAAAAACTTCAAAGCATGCATCTTTTTATAACATTTTATTCTAGTTCCCTAAGCCTATAAGGGACCACCTGGAGGTTGTAGATGAAGAATTTGATTGATAATTAATCCACCTAAAACTAAACATGTTTCACCATTAACTTTATTTTTTTGAAACTCTAGCATAGGTGGGGGATGTATAGAGATGTAATACCAACTCAAACCTCTATATAAAGACTTTGATACAATATTTTATCTTGAAAGATATTAAATCACACACTTTTTTAATGGAGTACCTTAGGAGGTCTTCAAACCATGATGTGAAATCGACTATGGTTACACTAACTTACCATGAGTATAAAATATCATATACTCATACAAATCCTAGTGTCATTAGAAATTACTCTGTATAGGAAAAGAAATAAAAATTTTATAATGGGAGTTACCCTATAACAAGTTAAAGTAGGTCAAAAACCAACCTATGAATCACCATATAATAAAAAAGACTCAAAAAATGAATCAACAATAGATTGTAAAATGTAAAACCAAATCAAATACATGATTAATAAATATTGAATCAAATGAATACCATCACCTAAGGATTAGTATCATGTAGAATATCATGATTCCTTAATAACCTAATCATATACAATACATATATTGAGCAGTCTCTTTCTACTTATTAGATACTAATATATTGTAAGGACCCATGTTTTTTTGGACTACAATTTTGAGAAGAAATTTGATTTTTTTCTTTTAGATGCATATAAGAGGTAAAATGTTATTTCATCCTAGAATATGATCTCAGATAATTTTTATGACCACTCTTTTGGTCCTATAATAGGGGTTTTACCCAAGAAAACGAGTTTGGTAGAATTACAAGCCTTTCAAATTTTAGTAGAAAAATTAATAATTAATAAATAATTAAATAAATAATAATTTATTCACACAGGTTCATTTGACATTATATTTTAAAAATAGTGTTAGATTAAGATACCATATCCACTATTGAGTCCATAATAAGGAGTTTTTATTAGGTGGGGCATAAACTCGAGTTGGGCACCAGGGATGACCTAAACCTTGTTTTCTTTTATTTTTTTCTTTTCTTTATTTCTTACTTCCACTTCTCACATATGACCCTATATGGGTTAATTTGAAACATGAATGATAGAGGATATGTATAGGTAGAATATAAATAGATTGGGAGATATGTGGGTACCGTCAAAGAGGTCTTGATGTACTGGACCAATGTGCGAAAACCGTAGACCACAAATTTGTGGGAAGATTCAGTGGGTTCCACCTAAAGTTAGGATGTTTATAATTTTTAATACAAATCCCCCTTATATATTACATATTAAAGTTTTAATATTCTATTATGATTTATCATGGCCCCTTGTGACCTGATCTATTGATTTGGGGGTGAAAACGATAGTTTCGGGAATTTCAGAGGTTTTCTGTTCGGGAAAACTAGGATACACGGCGTGTGGTTCAGGATAACATGCCATGTGTTTTTATCATATGGGTAAGTTGAAGTTTTCTAAGTAAAAATCATGTACTAGGGTGTACACACTATGTATTGGGTCTCATATATGTTTTTGGGTACCCGTCCATGGTTTCCCATGTAATGGCACACAACTGTATAGAGTACATGACCAGACCCCGTGTGGGTCAAACACCATGTAGAGGTACATGACCAGGCTAGTTAAATAACTAGGTTGGTTGAGGGACATGGGAAGGTACCCCATGTATGGTACATGATATGCACCCTTTTAACATTCCTTTTACCTGGGGCGTTTACATGCCCATGCCAACAAGAGTACACGCCCATATAGGGCTTTGGGAGTACATGCCGTATACCCATGGGGACAAACTGTGTACTCCCCCTTGTAAACATTTAAGGGGTTTTTTTGTATCTTTTCACCTTTTAGTCAGAATTGGACCCATGAGTAGTCCATTATTATTATCTTTTTGAATAGATAGAAATGGTATGACCTATGATGTGTTTTTAGAACTCACGAGTAGTGTTTTAGGCCTTTTATGAATGGAGGGGTACTTCCTCCAGTTTTTTTATTTAGTGTCTCTTAAGAGTGAGAAATATTCTAAGATGAGCCATGATCTATCTCTATTGAACTATTCTTTTTTAGATTTTCTTTTGAATATGTATCCCTTTTAAGAGGTGAACTTTTATCCTAAGAGATTGTGAGACCATTTTTTATCAAGGATCCCTTGTAGGATTCATCTGTTTACATTTTGACTAAGAGGATACCATATAGGATGCATCTATATTTTATCTTTTTACCAAGGATTCATTGAGGGATGAATTTACTTTTGATATAATCTAGAGAGTCCCTTGTAGGATCCATTTACCTATAAACTATTTTGAGGATCCCTTGTAGGATGCCTCTATATACTTTCCATTTGAGGATCCCATGTAGTATTCCTCCTTTTACCATTACATATAAGGATACCATGTAATATTCCTTATCCTTTTTTTAGACCTCGGGGATCCCAAGTTAGATTCCTCTTTAGTGTGTTGACTTTAGGGACCCGACAAGTGCCTATTGTTTGATTGATCCTGAGCTGTTACATTGGGTTTGGTTAGAGCTGGTAATATGTGTCACCTTAGAACCCATGCCAAAATTGTAATCCCATGGGGCTATGGCAGTAGTGTTGGGTGTAGGTGTTTTTCCACCCTTACTCTTTGTTTATATTTTATATGTTTATTGTTGATGCAACAATGTTTACCATAGGTACTTCCTAGTTGGTGGTTGTTAAGCCTAAAATGATGTGCCTTTATTTCTCTTTGGGATGCCTAGATGTTCTTCATAGGATTTGGAATCTGATCTTGATTTTTTAGGATTTACAGAGGTTTTTCCTATAATTTGGCTATTGAGAATTACATGATGTATATAGAATGCCTTGGATATTTCTAGCTCTTTTGTTCCTGATGACTTGTACTTTGTGATAGATACTTGGATTCCCATTGTAGGAATTACTTGGATGGACTCATAGGCCTGATGAATTGTATGCCATCAGTGATACTTAGATCCCCCATTATAAGAATGCCTTGGATGAACTCATAAGCTAGTTTATTATGGTAGTGGATTCCTTGGATGAGCTCCTTGGATCCTGATACCATTAGATTATATGGATGTTTCCCCCTATATCTTCATTATGGTAGTGGATACATGAAATGATTTTTCTACTTAGGTCTTGATTCTGTAGGATGCCTTGGGCCTTTATACCCCCTGTATCCAGATTTCTTAGGCTTTTTTTGGACATGGTATGTTGACATGCTCTTTGGACCCCACCCAATACTTTACCAATTTTACATTGATATGATTCTAAGACTAAATGAGTATGACTTGGTCTTTTAAACATTGAATCAAACCCTTTGTGGTATGCCACTTGATTATATAGTATGGACATGATGGATGTTATACATGTGATTAAACAGCTTAGGCCGATGAGGATTCCTTGGTTTTTGTACCTTGGATCTATCCCTTATGGTCTGACATGTGATTACTCAACATAGGCTATAGTTGGTTGTATTTTTATTTTTGATATTGACTGCTAGTATATGGTATCCTTTGATTTAGTGATTGGAGGTGTGTACGGGTGAACCCAAGTGCAGGAAAAGTATCCCCCTATGGTGACTTAGCTTGGTCAGATATATTTTTGGCATTGGCCAAAGCATGTATATATCGATTGGAATTATGGACCCAAAGATCAACTTAATGATACACAGATTGAGTGGTACAACATCCAGCTTAATTCCCTTACAAAGGATGTCCATGCAATCAGAATTACAAACCTATGTATCGAATGTTGTTTGATTTTTATGATATTTCATTCACTTACTAATGAATATTCATATTTATGTATATATATATAGGTATGGGACTACACATGTATATGTATATATATATGGACATCAATGGTGGAACTTGCCAATTTGACCAGGATTATGGACTCAGGGGTTGACTATGGTTTCACATTTTGGTTTTACTAATATTTTTAGTTGTGCCTTGTCTAGGATAAGCATGTTTCTTTTTCATGCACTTATAACAACATATTTTGTAGGTTCATCATCGTGGGTGGTGTAATGATATTATTTCTAACCATTGCAAGTGCACCCCAATGTATGTTTAGAAATTATGTCTAATTTTCCAGTTGAGAATAATTTCATGGTTGATAGGGATTAGGCCTAGAGTTACATGATCAAGCAAAGCTACTTGAGTGAGTTCTTCTATTTGGGCTAGTGCAGTTTGACAGTGTTTGGAGATCGGGTACGTGGTCTGGCTCAAAGTTAGTAGTATAGCCCTATAATTTTAGTTTAGTTTCATTTGTACTCCTATATCTATATGGTTATCCAGGTGGGTGACCAATGTTGTATTGTTTGACTTAGCTATCCCTGATTTTATATCATTTTCATTTATTATTACAACATGCTATATTTTAGTTTATTTACTGCTTCTACACTCTGTTTATTTAATACTATGTATTATAATTATCTATTTTTTCTTTTTTATTACTCTTATTTGAGGGAATATTCTCCCCACTTTCACACTCTAGACCATCACTTCTAGTCAACAACATCTGGCATACAAGGAGGCGCACTTGAGGCCTTATAACCCACCATCTCGGGGCACTGATTTAATGGAATCTGGGCCAAGACATTACAAAGTGGTATCAAATATATATTTTATTGGTATTTAATATTTGGTATATATTATATTGGAGTATTAGTAATGTGTCAGAACTTTTTATGAATATCATATTGGTGAATCTAGAACACTTTTTTTGGTAAGAAGTCCTAGTTACTAGGGTATGGGATTGCTGTTTTGATATGTGATGCTACATTTTTATATTATTTTCACCTTGATAGACACAAATTTTGTGTGGATGTTATGATTTACAATTGATATTTGGATCTTGGCCATTAGAAAGAGGCTAGTCATGGAGTTTGACTCTTGGACGACAATAGTAAGAGGTGTCTCATGTACCATACTAGGCACGTAGAATTCACATCATATAGGCCTACTGGTGTTTTATTTTTTTAACTAAGGCCTATTTAATTAAAAATAAATAAATATATATTTCCTTATAATGACAGGTTATGTGGATATATGTTGATGTGTCTTTTTTTGTGGATGATGACTCATTTCTCATTCATCAGAGGTGCAGTGAACCTAGTTGGTTGATATGGCATGTAATTCCCCTATGTTGTACCCCATGTAGGGTGTTGTTTCTCATTTCCTAGTTATCTAGTCATATCAATGAGTATGATGCGGATGGATACACAAAATTTTCTTATGAACTGGACCTCTAGGGGGTATTACTATATACAAATGCTCGGTGAGTGTTAGTTCAGTCTTTTTTCCTGAATTTATCATGACCTCCAGGGATCAGATCCTTATGAGGATTCTCAGTGAGGATTAGGCCCTTGTAGGCCATGTATTTAGTTTTTAAACTCATAAGACATTGTGATATTTAACTTCTTTTGATAGATTTCTTCTTTTATGTTAGGTGATTGGACCTTATGACCCATTTGTGAGACCTATTCAGTAGGGCTCGGTGGGATACATAGAGTCCCTTAGTTTGTGTTAGACCCTTGTAGGTCCACATTCATTTTGTTCGAGGTAAACCTATGTGAGAGAGGTTATTCCATGTTTCTAGATTCCCTTTTTGGAAGTGTTATTAGTTTTATGATAATTTTGAGATCAAGGCATGGTAGGTGATTGAGTTTTATGTCATGGGAATTTTTATGACTTCAAATATTGATACACACTTTGGGTGTTTTGGTATCAAAATTTTCTTTGATAGGCATGACTATTTGGGTGCCTGGCCTAGTCAAAAAATGTTTTTACTATTTCTAATATTTTTAGAGCATGGGTAGATGCTCATTACTGAAACTATGCTGGTTTTTGGGTAGTCATGGAATGAATTGTGGCATAGGTGAGGTGCTTGATTTTGAGGAGGAGTTACAAGGAAGATTTTGGATTGTTTGGAATTACATGTCGTGTAGAATAGTCAAATTATCCTTGTAATTGAAAACTTATGGGAGTAAAATTCAGGTGGTGAAGGTACACACCAGTTCGTGTGGTATCATTTAAAACATAATCATTGAGTAGCTGTGTGTGAGACAATGACCGATGTTTGCAAGAATTTTTATGGTAGGGTTACATGAGAGTTGTGATTGAGTGACAAATGTACCTCCATGGTAGAGGTGACATTGATAATGATCGGGTATCGTGATATGATTGAACCATGGATGAATCCTCATTAGGTTTAGACAAGATGGTGAGCCTAGATTAGAGGGAGATGTACATTCCCTTTTTCTAGAATCTTAGTGTACTCTTATTAGACATGATCATGATCTATCTTGACTTCAACTTGAGTATGATGAGAGAGTTTTAGTCCCACGCCATGATTCTTTTCTTTTAAATTATTTTCCAAGTTAGGAAGAGGAAACCTATTGAGGTTGTGCTCAAGGAGAATTGTAAGTTAATCCATATAGTGGGGAGTTCACCTTTGTCCATTTGAAGGTGGTGACCATATTTTTCAGTTGAACATAGGTGTTTCCATGGGTCATTGGGATCAATGTTTGGTTTTGAGATAACTATAAGGGTATTCCTATGGTGGGGAGTACCCGATCGGTCGAAGTCAAATGTATTCTGTGTAGGAGATAGTTTTTGATGCTATGACGCTTGTCATTGGACACTCTAGATAGCTTGGCTGCAAAGATAATCAGGTTTAGATCATATTTTATATTCTTACCACCTAAGATTCTTAGGGAAGAGAATTTTTATGGTGGGGATATTATAAGGACCCATTTTTTATTTCAATTTTGAGCATAAATTTGATTTTTTTTTCGGACCTGTATAAGGGGTAAAATGGTCTTTTCCACCAAGAATATTATCTTGGATAGTTTTTCTGAACACTTATTTGGTCCTAGAATAGGGTGTTTACCATAGGAAAAAGGTTTATTAGAATTATGGGACTTTTTAATTTCAGTAGAATAATTAATAATTAATATTTAATTAAATAAATATTAATTTATTCATGCAAGTTCATTTGGAATTATATTTTAAAAGGAGAATCAGATTTATATTGAGTATCCTATATTGAGTATAGAATAGGGAGTTTTTTCTATATGAGGCATAAACTCGAGTTAGGTGATGGGGTCGACCTGAGCCCTTTTTTCTTTTCTTTTTTCCTTTTCTTCTTTCTTTTCGTTTTCTTTTCTTTCTTTTTTCATTATACTTCTCATGTATGCCCCTATGTGGGTTCCTTTACCACAAAACTGAGAGAGGAGTGGGATAGGGAGAAGATAAAGAGATATGGGGATATGTGGGTATCTTCATGGATCTCTTAATGCACTGGATCAACTTTTGGAAATTGTGGACCACATATTTGTGTGAAGATTTAGTGATTTCTTCCCTACGGAAGTCTGATTTTAAGTTTTACTAAAAAAACCCATATATTTTTTTAATTTGTTTAAATCCACTACTATAATTTCTTATGTCCCCTTGTTTCTAATTATATTTATTTGGGGGTGAAAATGGGGTTTTTGATCATTTTGGTGGTTTTTCTGTTTAGTAAAACCATGCTACATGATGTGTGGTTTAGGGTGATATGCCATGTGGTCTTCCCATTTGGGAAAGATGAAGTTTCAGAAGCACACACTGTGTACTTGGGTGTACATGCCGTGTATTGGATCTCATACATGTATATGAGAACCGGACCATTGTTTCCCATATAGGGGAACACAAATGTGTAGAGTACGTGGACAAACCCTGTGTGGGTTTCACACCATGTATAGGTACACGTCTTGGCCAGTTAAATAGATATGCTAGTTGAGGGACACGGGTAGGTAGCCCATGTCAGGTACATTCTATGTACCCATTTAACACACCCTATACCTGGTGTGTTTTCACTCCCAGGCTAGTGAGAGTACATTCCCATGTAGGGATTTTGGATTACATATCATATACCATTGGGGACACACTGTGTACTACCCCCTGTGACCCTTTGAGGGTTTTCATATCTTTTCACTAATATTCTAAATTAGAACTATGAGTAGTCTATTATGAGTATATTTTCATGTAGAAAACAATGATAAGACATGTTAGTTGTTTTGAGAACCCCTAAGTAGTGTTTTAGGAATTTCATGAACATATATGTTCTTCTTCCAGTTGTTGTACTCAGTCTCTTGAGAGTGAGAAATGTTCTGAGATGAGCCATCAACTATATCTCTTGACCAAGGCTTGTATAGATTTTCTTTTTAGGATGTATCCATTTAAAGATGTTTCCTTATGGTCTATGAGGATGTGATACTAGTTTTTATCAATGATCCCTTGTAGGATTCCTCTATTTACATTTCTACCTAGAGGATACAATGAAGGATGAATCTATGTTCTATATGTTTACCAAGGATCCCCTGAGATATTAATTTTCTTACAATATGATCTAGGGAGTCCCTTTTAGGATCCCTTTACTTATGTACCATTTTGAGGATCCTTTATAGGATGACTCTTCTTCCTATTCTATTTTGAGTGTCCCATGCATGATGTATTTTCCTAAGTACCATTCTGAGGATTCCTTATAGGATGCGTCTGTATGATTTCCATTCTTGGATCCCATGTAGGTTCCTCCTTTCATCATTACATCTAAGGATCCCATGTAGGATTCCTTCACTCGTGTTTAGACCATGAGGGTCCCAAGTAGGATGCCTCTTCATTGTGTTGAATTAAGGGACCTAGTGAGTGCCCATTGTTTGACCAACCCTGAGCTATTACATTAGGTTTGGGTAGAGATGGTAGCGGGTGTCACCTTATAACCCATTCCAAACTTGTAATCCCATGGGGTTTCAGAAGTAGTGTTGGGTATAAGTGTTTGACCACCCCCACTATTTTTTTATATTTCAAATGTTTATTGATGATGCAGTGATGTTTACGATAGGTACTTCCTAGTTTGCAGTTGTTGATCCTGATTCGAGGTGTATTTATTTCTCTTTGAGATGCCTAGACATTCTTCCTGGGATCCGACATCTGAGCCTAATTGTTTGTGATTACCAGAGGTGTTTCCTAGAATCTAGCTGTTGATCCTTACACGATTTATATAGAATGACTTGAACATTTTTAGTTCCTTGGATCCTGATGACTTGTACACCATGAGTTATAATTTGATTCCCATTATTTGAATTCCTTAGAAAAACTCACAGGCTCGATGAATTTTATTCCATGAGTGATTCTTGGATTCCCTATTATAGGAATGCCTGGGATATACTCATAGGATAGTTGATTATGGAATTGGATTCCTTGGATGATCTCCTTGGATCCTAATCCATTATATGCTAGGGATGTTTTCCCCTAGATCTTGATTAAGATAGTGAATTTATTGGATGATTTTTATCCTTCATTCTTGATTCAATAAGATGTTTTGGGCTTTACTACCCCTTGGATATAACTTTATTAGGCTCGCTTTGGACATGGTCAGTTGACATACTCCTTAGACTCCACCCACATCTTTACTGAGTTTCCATCAATATGATCCTGGGACTTGACAATAATTCCTTGGTCTTTTATACCTTGGATCAAGCTTTTCATGGTATGAAACTTAATTATATGACACAATAGTGATTTATTTTATACATGTGATTACACGTCATTGGCCGATGAGGATGTCTTGGTCTTTACACCTAGGATCCGAACCTTGGGGTTTGACACATGATTACTCAGCATAGTCCATAGTTATTTGTAGTGAATTTTTTTAGGATTTATCATCATTATAAAATATTTTTTTTCAGTGATTGGAGGTGAATATGGGTGAGCCCAGGTGTAAGATGAGTATCCCCCCATGGTGACATATCTTGTTTAGAGATATTTTTGGGATTGGCCGAAGTAGGTATATGTAGATTGGGATTTCAGACCAAGAGATAAAATTAAAGATACATGGCTTGAGTGGTTCGACATCTAACTCCATGAACTTACACAGTATGTCCAGGTGATCTTGATTACAGACTCAAGGATTGACTTCTATTTGGTTTTTATGTGATTTAATTCACTTACTCATGAATATTCATATTAATATATATATATATATATATGTGTGTGTGTGTATGTAGGTATGAGACTACAAATGTATACATATATAGATATGGAAATATATAGTGGAACTTTTCAAGTTGAACATGATTATAGACCTAGGGTTTGATAGTGTATTAATATTTTGGTTTTAATTATCTTTTCAGTTGTGTCTGAAATAGGATGAGTATGTTTATTTTTCAAACACTTATAACAATATATTTTATAGTTTCATCATTGGGGGTGGCCTACTGAGATTATTTCTCACCCCTGCACTTGCACTCCAATGTACATGTAAACCTTATATATTATTTTTAGGATAATCACAGTTGAATGGTGGATATGAAGAAGGCCTGTAGTTTCATGATTGAGTGGAGCTACCCAAGTGGGTTCTTCTATTCAGGATGGTGCTGTTCAACATTGTTTAGAGATCGAGTACGTGGTCTGGATTAGAGTTATTATTGGTGACCAATACATTTATTTTAGTTATTTTGTAATTCTTTATCTATATGGATGGTGTAAAGAACCGTAAAATTCAAGGGAATTTTGTTTTCTTAATTTTCTTTGGGATTTTACAAGAGCGCGGTTTCTGACGGCACTTGATTTCGAGGCCCGGTGTTCCTGGAATTTCTATCCGAAGTTTAGCTCGGGTACGTTCAGTGAACGAAGGAGCGCGTTTTCATAACTTTTGAACCGATGCTCGGAATCGAATTCCGAGGGCACTGATGGAACCACAGTGCCGGTAATTTCTTAGGAACACCTTTTCCGGAGTTGTGTTTTCTCGGGTGAAGTTGTTAAAATTTGTGGAAGTTAAAATAAAATTTAAACAACAAATTTTATTTATCTTCCTAAGTGTTTAACCTTTGGGTGGAAGTTGGGTAATCACCCAAATTCCCATGAAAGGTTATTAAGCCAGTGGGGCCCACACGAACCCCGCCCCTTCATATTCTCTAACCCCCCTCAACTCACCATTAATTTTTTGACAACTTATGTTAATTAATTAAGTGAGTTAATTGTGAGTGTTTGAAATTCAAATACGTAGGTTATGATAATAAAATAAGTGTTGAACTTATTTTATTTTGTTGGAATTCTGGTTGTGGGAGCCTTTGGGAGAAAATCTAAGGAGCTTGAGGAACTTCTTCATCTTAGACGAAGAACGCGAAGAACGCGAAGAACGCGAAGAACGCCAGATTCCTCAGGGATCGACGTCTCCTTCCGTGACGCCTCCTTCCGTGATGTCTCCTTCCGCGACGTCTCCTTCCGCGACGTCTCCTTCCGTGACGTCTCCTTCCGCGACGGTTATCTCCGCGATGAATCCTCGCTCAACGTGTTCGACGAGGTAGGGGTTTATGTGTTTTTATTTGTGAATTCTTCTGTCATCTATCCTCGTTCATTTGGACCACTTGATATCGTTTAACGAGAGGGGACCGGACCACACAAACATGGCCGACCCTCCTCCATTATTATTATTATTGTTGTTGTTGTTCGAAGGAAAGTGACGCGGTGCCATCGCACCGCGCGGAAACGAGCGACAAGGATGCGCGACGCCGTGGCGCCGCACATTTGGAAATTGAACCAAGTCGCGGTGCCGTCGCTCCGCGCCAGAAAAAACCCAAAGACACCGCAGCCAGAGCGGGGCCGCGGCGGAGGGGAGCGGCGCCGTCGCGCTGCGCCGGACGGACCAAGGCCGCGACTTAAGCCGCGGTGGAGCAGGGGAACCGGCAGCCGGAATCGGGCCGCCGGCGTCGGAGTAGGGGGGACCGATCTTGCCGGTCCCGTGGCGGCAGAAGCCGGCCGGCCGGACAGGGAAGAGCCGGGGGTTCAAACCCCCGGCTGGACGGACGTGAGCGGCCCCATTAAGGGGCCGCAGTTACTACACGCGGGGGGCAACACCCCCCCTGCATTCTGAATGGCTCGACCATTCGTCCGAGCCACCTGGCCAGCGCGCCGGGCCGACCCCAGGCCGGGACGGGCCGGGCCGCGCCCAAACGGGCCGGACCCGGACCCGGTTCGTGTCGACCCTGTTCGGGCCGACCCTGGGGGTATCGGGTCGGGTCGGACCGGGCCCGAACCCCCTAATACCGAACCTCTTTCGGTCTGTTGTCCATAACTTGAGCTGCGGACCTCCTATCGATGCACCGTCAGCTGTGATGCGATCCTTGGATCGAGACAGTCGTTTCAGTATATTACGCTCAGGGTTTTGGAGAACTTTGGGTTCGTCCGGGTTGGTTTGTACACGAAACCAACCGGGCCCTCGGAGCGAAAACACTTATAAATTGAGTTCCGGACATCCGATTGACGTGCCTTCGACTTTTTTGGATTCCTCTAAGTGAGACGGACCTTTTGGCTTACTCCGCTCGAGGTTTGCACATAGTTGGAGTATGGTCGGGTTGGTTTTGACTTAAAAACCAACTGGGCCCCTGGGACGAAAAAGCTAATAACTCTCAGACCGGGCGTCCGATTGACGCGCCGTCTGTGACGTTGAGTTCCTGTTGACGATACAGAACTTTTGGATACATCAACTCCAGACTATGTGTCAGTTGATGTATCAGCCCTTCAGCTCGTGGAGAGAACCCTCCCGAACGAGCTTGCTGTGTGCGGGAACCCTAGAGCTGGCTGCGACTGCGACGACGATGACAACTGTGCAGGAATCCTCCGTGGATTCAACGGCGATGACTACATCACTCAGCGATCCTACGTGGATCAGTGCTACCGATCCTGTGTGGGTCAGCGCTCAGCGGTCCTGTGTGGGCCAACGCCTACAGATCCTGTGTAGGTCTTTGTGGGGGTTAGTTACCTACAGATCCTGTGTGGGTCCGATCCTGTGTGGGTCTTTACGGGGGTTAGTTACCTATCGATCCTGTGTGGGTCAGATCCTTTGTGGGTCATTGCGGGGGTTAGTACCTATCGATCCTTTTTGGGTCCGACAGCATAGATGAATCAATGACTATA
This sequence comes from Viscum album, assembly GCA_963277665.1. Lineage (NCBI taxonomy): Eukaryota > Viridiplantae > Streptophyta > Magnoliopsida > Santalales > Viscaceae > Viscum > Viscum album. The sequence continues at coordinate 199,467,857 of OY728164.1, forward strand.
TCTGATCATCTCTATCCTCATACGAAGAAGTATAACCGTGTGAGCTAAATCTTGACTTGTTTTCCTATGTGGATTACGTTATGCTTTCCTGTGTGGATCGGGTTGTGATTTCCTGTGTGGATGTGAACGAACTTGGGCTCGGAGATTGGAGCAAACTGGAATTAATGACTTAGGTATATGTATGGGTATATACCTAAGTAGTGTCGGATGTTACTTCGTGATTGTATCTTTCCTTTATAGATTATCCTTTGTGGATTCTGGGAGACCTTCGGGGGTCACGGGTCCCTACTGAGTAGCTTATACTCACCCCTGCACGGGCTATGCCTGCACTACGTTGTATTGGTTGCAGACGATGAACAACGCTGATCGTGGTTGAGGCACGAGGAGCAGGTCAGTACACGGAGGTGGACCACTGGGCGGGTGTAGAGACCTGAATCTTGACGTACATGGACATTGCATTACTTTTGCGGAATACTTGGTACATAACAAAAACACACACACAAGGATCGTAATAGTTTAGTGTCGTTGGAAACTCGGAACATAATCTTCTAATCGTGGTGAAATATCTTCAATATCTCCCATAAAGATCTTCCCCTTTTTTTTACCTAAAACCTTTCTTTATATCCTGGGGAAAAGAAAACATAAAAGGGTGAGTCAAATGCTCAACAAGGGCAAATAAAGGAAATAAAAATCATATCATATCTTTTTTAAAATCATAACCTGCAAAAGAGATCATAATATCTTAACATGGAATAAATCATAGAAGTGAAAATGAGATCCTCATAATCATAACATGAAACTTGAAACTTTGTGGCATGCACACATAATCATGGAAAATCATTTCTTGTTAGTCATGACTCATTGCCAAGACTATCTTAGTGGACAAAGTCCCTTTCTGAACCGAGTTCACTCCTCGTTTCTATCCTGTATCACTGAATCGAAATAACCTTCCGTTCCAGCCATGTCTATCTCATGAGATATAAAATCTTTACCCAATGCATTGGAGGGAGATATAGGTCCCACCCATCTTATAATGAATCCTTTCTTATTTGTGCCACATAATCATAAACCATACATCATAGCGTAACCCATGTAATAAAAATGGGATTCTTAAACAACATGACATCATAAAACAATTCATATAAGATAAAGGAATTAATAAAAATATTTCCATCACAACATAATCAAATCCATGTAATAATAGGGATAAAAACACAACCCTTTTATTATCTTATATGGAAAATAATTTTGATAAAATACTTGAACTCCATTCTTGAGGAAAATATCCTTTCTACTTCAAAAATACTTTTCCTTTCTTAACATGTCATACAATTTTAAACTAAAAGAATTTGATTAAAAATAAACTTGAATAATTGTAAAGGAAGCTTCTTGGAAATAATGTTTTAAGAATCCATTCATGCCGTATAAGTTAAAAAAAACATTCTTCTTACTTTTGTCAGAAAAGTCAAAAAGTACCTCGTACGAAAAAACGACAAAAGATTCCTTTCATATTCTTTACTAAAAACTCACCGAAGGGTAAAATTGGATTTAAAGTATTTTAAGTGGATGGAAACAATATTACATATTGAGGGAACATGGATGTGGATGATAAAATACACCCCAATAAATACTTACGAATAAACAATCTCGGATAAAAATGAGATTGTGATATTTCCCTTACCTTAGGTCTGACTTTCTTTATAAGTGTCCGAACCTCCTGTATAATGATTTAAATCATGTTATTGACTTATTACAGAATCATATTCATTGTTATTATATCATATATGGTCCACTTATGACTTTATATTACCCGTTCTTTTGTAAATTCATGTTAAAGTAGCGTTTTGGGTAAAATCGTCTCATTTGTCGTTCGTGTTTTTAACTTGTAATTATTCATATGATTACTTAGATCATGATTACTTAATTCCATAATATAAAACATGATTTATATATATATATATTCAGAATATACATATATAATAAATCAGTAAATGGAAATAAATACACCGTTCATGGAGACGGTAGTCCGTACATACGCATGAACGCTGTTTTCGTTTCCTTATTGAATTGAATGGAATTAAGTAGATGACATACATATAAATACAAATAATTCCAGTATCATTATTAGGTCATATATTTCATTAGTACTTATTAAATATACTTTATAATCATTCATGAATGGTTAATCATTGAGAATGAATCTCATCGCGTCGTGGAGACGGTAGTCCGTACGCACGCACGAGCGATGATATCATTCCCATGGTCGTGGAATTGTGTTGAAGTGTATGTATACTATTTAAGTATCAATATCACTTTATAATAATCATATATAGTTACTCATTACACCTTTATACCCATCCAATTATGGTGGTGGCGAAAAATAGATTACACCACGGCGTGGAGACGGTATTCCGTACGTACGCACGCGCGTTGATTTCCTTTTTCCATAGGATGGATAGATGGTTAATTAGAGTTGTTTCATATTTATAATAACATATCAGTATATAAGAAATACTTATGTTATTACTTTATCATGAAACAACTAAAGAAGAAGAAGTTGAAGAAGAAATAAATTGAAAAAGATCGGTAATGGATATTACCTCTTTTTGACGCGCCTTTTCTTAGCCTCCACTTAAAGAACTAAGGATGGTCTTTGAATAAGACCAGGACCTCTAGGATTATTCTAGGGAAGTGTAGAAGGGTTTTTTTCAGGGGTTGGCCGAGCTTGAGTGCTCAAATTGGTGTGAGGAGGAGGGGGAGGAGGTGTCCTTTTATAAGGGAGGAGAGGGGCACCTTAGGAATATCTCAAAATATTATTTTTTATTAAAGTCAAAATCGATTTATAATGGTTCCAAAGGGTCTTATTTTGAAGCTAAAGTGGGGATGGGTAGAAATACTATCATCCAATATGATTTAGACAAGTTTAGGGTATTATTTTAACCTTATCAATTAGATTTAACTCTAAGTTAAATAATTTAACTTTTACCGTGTCTTTTTGTTTTCTTTCACTATATGGTTAATACACTTACTATAACATGCCAAACGAACCCAAAAATGTATATTATTAATACATATATCCTTATCTAAGTCATTTGGCCGAACCTTAGATTTTTAGGAATTAAATAACAATTAATAATATAATATTTGATTTAAAAACAATTTTGTGTCAATTTTGACACTATTTGATATATGATTTTTGTGAAAGTCATAAAAGAATTATATGTTCTAAAAAAGTTTATTAAATCAACACTAATATATCATAGTAACCTAGAAAATTAGTGGAATTCATAAAAAGTTTCAAATTACATTTATTTTGGTGTTTATAACATCAATTATGTCAATATTTCATAAATAAGATAATTACTGCATCATCTTTGTGTCATAAATAAATTAAATTATTTGATGTCTAAAAATTAAAAATAAAATACCATCATGTAGGAAATCTTGTTATCTTTCTAATGAATATTTACAATCGAATTTATCTTATGTACAACCCTATATTAAAAATGTTTTAGTAAATATACTTTGATTTTAACTCTTTTAACTCTTCTTTGAATTAAATAATAATAAATGTCCTAATCTAATCCAAGTAGGCCTAAATGATAATATTTTACACTTAAGGTTGTTTTTGGTCGAGATACATTTGTCCAATAGAATTAGGAAATGTGTTAGGGTAATATTAATATCATTCTTACCCTTAATTACCCTATTTACTTTTAACCGTGGTAAATAAAAGTAAAAAATTACTATTCACCAAAAATTATTTTTATCTCATTGAACCACATTTTACTTACTGACATCAACCGTGTCTCTCGGATTTTTGAAATTCCATTCACAGAAGCGGTAAAATTAAGTTTTATGAAAAATTCAGTTTTTTTAACTACCACTTAGTAGTTTCACTATTCATCAAAAAATTGATGTTTTTCAGAACAATGCCAAAATTTCATCCTAAGCTATATTTCATATTCTGAATTCAAAAATGAAGTCTATTTTACCAAATTCATAACATATAATTTTCATTAATTAATTTTATAATTAAATCCCGCTGTTAAAACAAATAGCGTGTTTTTAAGAAACAATATCTATCAAAAGATTGACACTTGATTATGTCTGGTTTAAATGTGAAATTACATTCAATGACCAACATTGTATTAAATTGTAAAAATATATTCTAAATATACTTTAAAACCACTCAAATTAATAATTTATCACTATTAATTATTTTGATTAAAAAAGTTTTTTTTAATTATAATTTAGTAATTTTCACTATTCATCAGAATATGAAAGTTATCCGAAAAGTACCAAAATTTCACCTTAGGCTAAATTCGATACTCCGAATCCAAAAATGAAGTCCATTTTGAGAGATAAAATTTTTAAAATTTAAAAAGCGGTTATTACTATTCATAACGGCTAGTTTTAATAATATTTTAATAGCATATCGTTGTTTCGTGAAACTCAGTATTGCGTACTACACACGCTATCGAGGAAGGTTGCGATTGCGTGTAATGCAAGGCAAGTCAAAGATGCGTGTTGTGCAAGCTCCTTTTGGTGTAGCGTATAACACAAGACATTAATAAAATTAAAAAGAATATTTTTCATAAAATCTCGGGCTGTTACATTCTACCCCCCTTAAAATGAATTTCGCCCTCGAAATTCGTCGGGGTTATAAATGGTTTACTATTCGAAATTTTCTTTAATAGAAACCCACATCGTAAAAAGGAATATCAAAACCAATCTTTAAAAACAAAAGTATGAAACGTAACGGTTACCCAAATAAACTAATCACTGGGTTTCCACATAGGTGAAAATATGGATATGGAAGAGAAATCTAACCATCATGTTCTGATGGAGAGTGGTAGAGAACATGGCTATGGAAAAGCCAGCAATCACAAAGCCATAAATTTGTGATGATCTAAGGTACCATCTGATTCATCAGATATAAGATCACTAGGACAACATTTTTGGTTTTCAAGATCATTTCCCTAAAGTTAAAGAATTTGAATTAGAATAAATACTTACTTTATTTTGGTACAATCTCACTGTTGTTCATGCCTTTAACAATTTCCACTTCATCTCTTAAATAAATGAAGTTGAATTTGTTATTCGTGAAGTGTTAGTAGATCATGTGATAGAATGACGGGTTATTCCATCTGTCTCAAACAAAAGGTTAGCAAAAAAAAAATTATATACATAAGTCGATCTATAGTGAGATTAATCATATATGGTTCCTAAAATGGACTTATACATCATATGTCATACATATTAATATAATAAAACTAGTTTCTACTAAACAGGGACTTCCTGTAGGCCAGTGCTAGGTGATAAAGGCCAGTCGCACTTCGGTTGTGGGTTTGGTTCCCACAGCCTTGTCCGACGCGATGGGCTGTCGCCCGTTCTGAAGGTTTTCCTTTTTTTAAAACTATATTACTATAACATCCCATCAATAATATCAAAAAAAAAACTTCTATCCTTAAACAATACTAACTTACGTCCAACATAATCCATTCCAATCTTTAGGCTTATCCATAATACTGCAGTCCACTCTCATAACATAGTGAAAACGATTACCAGATATTTAACACCATCGTCGATCCCCATATATCATAAGATATGTTTTGTTGGTCACATTCCAAACAATCAAAGTCCTTAATCATGTATTCTCTTGAATACCTTAGTGAAAACATGAATGCAGTTAAAAGTTAACACTTTCCACATACCAAAATCCTCAAAATTCTATATACTCAAACCATGACATCACTTAGTCCTTATATCAATCATGAGCTCATGAATACTGTTAAACATTTCATTTTCTCATTTTCCCTTCATTATGCTCATATCATCTTATTTCCAAAAATACCTCAATCACTTTGAATACCACATTAGACCAATACATAAATATTCCAATACTTTATGATACAACATTATTTTGGAATCTCATTACATAAACACTTAATCATTCCACCACATCGTTATCATATTCAACATCGCCAATGGTGATCGCATGTGACTTCCCTTTGTCCTTTGCCTTAAGCGGTTGCTCATGTCGATCATCACTAACCCCTGTATTAGAGAATTTATTAGCATAATGCCCCATTTCCTTGCACTTGAAGCATTGAAGTGTTGGTGGTGCGTTCTCTGCAGTGTTTGCTTTATTCACATCATTAGAATCCCTTTTTCCATTACTTCGACACTCAGCTGCTCGATGACCTTCTTTTCCACACTTAAAACATTTTCTAGTCCCTTTAAGACAATCTCCACCATGCTTCTTTCCACACTTTGTGCATAAGGAAACATTCATCTTCTTTTCACCATTATTCTGAGATTTCTCCTTGAACTCCATCTTTCGTTTCTTGTCAAAACCATGAGATGGATATGTAACACCAACTTCCATTTCTACCTTGATAGCACAACGCACAATTTCTTCACAGCTACTAAAGTCTCTTATAGCTAATGCCCTTCGAAGACTTGGTTTTAAGCCACTGAAAAATCGATCAACTTTACTTTCAGGTTGGATGATAATGCCAGATGCATACCTTGCAAGTCTTGTAAAATTTGCTTCGTATATACCAACAGATTCATCATCCTTCTGCTTCAGCTCAAGAAACTCCTTTTCCATCTTTGTTCGAAGAATACGAGGGAAGTACTTACTGAAAAACAAGTTCTTGAACTCGTCCCATTCCATGGACTCAATTTCATCTCTTTGCCTCGTATTCTTGATAAGATTCCACCATTGATCAGCTTCACCTTCCAAACGATATACTACTAAGATGACTTTATCATGCTCAGAACATTGAAGAACTGAAAATATCTTTTCAGTGGTACTGATCCATTTTTCAACAACAAGTGGATCGGAAGTCCCACTGAAAGAAGGTGGACGTTGCCTCATGAAGGACTCAATAGAATAATGTTCCTTTCTCTGCTCATTTGGAAGTCCAGAATGATTCATAGCTTGTGTAAGGATAACAATAAGATTTTGCACTCCATCTCCCATAATATTTGTTTGTTCAGGAGGACAATCATTGCATTGTCCATTGCATTGATCAACACGGTTCCTTCGGGTTCCATCCATCGTCTAAAACCTAAAAAGAATAGTGTGAGAGGAAAAAATCATGCTAGGGAAAACAACATAATAAAGGGGGAGTACCTTCAATATCTAACATCTTAGGTTTAATTCTATGATCGTTAGCGTAGTTCTAGTACTATAACCTATACGTATACTTAACCTTAGGGACATCCCTAGACATACCGTAGAAATATCTCTAGGGATCTCACTAAAGTTCTCGCATCCTAGTTTCCAAAGGTTGACTAAACCTTTCCTCTAATACCAACTGTAGATACCCGAAGCTTGACGTACATGGACATTACATTACTTTTGCGGAATACTTGGTACATAACAAAAACACACAAACAAGGATCGTAATAGTTTAGTGTCTTTGGAAACTCAGAACATAATCTTCTAATCGTGGTGAAAGATCTTCAATATCTCTCATAAAGATCATCCCCTTTTTTTACCTAAAACCTTTCTTTATATCCGGGGGAAAAGAAAACATAAAAGGGTGAGCTCAAATGCTCAGCAAGGGAAAATAAAGGAAATAAAAATCATATCATATCTTTTTGAAAATCATAACCTGCAAAAGAGATCATAATATCTTAACATGGAACAAATCATAGAAGTGAAAATGAGATCCTCATAATCATAACATGAAACTTGAAACTTTGTGGCATGCACACATAATCATGGAAAATCATTTCTTGTTAGTCATGACTCATTTCCAAGACTATCTTAGTGGACAAAGTCCCTTTCTGAACTGAGTTCACTCCTCGTTTCAGTCCTGTATCACTGAACCAAAATAACCTTCCGTTCCAGCCATGTCTATATCATGAGATATAAAATCTTTACCCAATGCATTGGAGGGAGATATAGGTCCCACCCATCTTATAATGAATCCTTTCTTATGTGTGCCACATAATCATAAACCATACATCATAGCGTAACCCATGTAATAAAAATGGGATTCTTAAACAACATGACATCATAAAACAATTCATATAAGATAAAGGAATTCATAAAAATATTTCCATCACAACATAATAAAATCCATGTAATAATAGGGATAAAAACATAACCCTTTTATTATCTTATATGGAAAATAATTTTGATAAAATACTTGAACTCCATTCTTGAGGAAAATATCCTTTCTACTTCAAAAACACTTTTCCTTTCTTAACATGTCATACAATTTTAAACTAAAAGAATTTGATTAAAAATAAACTCGAATACTTGTAAAGGAAGATTCTTGGAAATAATGTTTTAAGAATCCATTCATGCTGTATAAGTTAAAAAAAACATTCTTCGTACTTTTGTCGGAAAAGTCAAAAAGTACCTCGTACGAAAAAACGACAAAAGATTCCTTTCATATTCTTTACTAAAAATTCACCGAAGGGTAAAATTGGATTTAAAATATTGTAAGTGGATGTAAACAATATTAAATATTGAGGGAACATGGATGTGGATGATAAAATACACCCCAATAAATACTTACGAATAAACAATATTGGATAAAAATGAGATTGTGATATTTCCCTTACCTTAGGTCCGACTTGCTTTGTAAGTGTCCGAACCTCCTGTATAATGATTTAAATCATGTTATTGACTTATTACAGAACCATATTCATTGTTATTATATCATATATGGTCCACTTATGACTTTATATTACCCGTTCTTTTGTAAATTCATGTTAAAGTAGCGTTTTGGGTAAAATCGTCTCATTTGTCGTTCGTGTTTTTAACTTGTAATTATTCATATGATTACTTAGATCATGATTACTTAATTACAGAATATAAAACATGATTTATATATATATATATTCATAATATACATATATAATAAATCATTAAATGGAAAGAAATACACCGTTCATGGAGATGGTAGTCCGTACGTACGCATGAACGCTGTTTTCGTTTCCTTATTGAATTGAATGGAATTAAGTAGATAACATACATATAAATATAAATAATTCCAGTATCATTATTAGGTCATATATTTCATTAGTAATTATTATATATACTTTATAATCATTCATGAATGGTTAATCATTGAGAATGAATCTCATCACGTCGTGGAGACGGTAGTCCATACGTACGCACGAGCGATGATATCATTCCCATGGTCGTGGAATTGTGTTGAAGTGTATGTATACTATTTCAGTATCAATATAACTTTATAATAATCATATATAGTTACTCATTACACCTTTATACCCATCCAATTATGGTGGTGGCGGAAAATAGATTACACCACGGCGTGGAGACGGTATTCCGTACGTACGCACGCGCGGTGATTTCCTTTTTCCGTAGGATGGATAGAAGGTTAATTAGAGTTGTTTCATATTTATAATAACATATCAGTATATAATAAATACTGATGTTATTACTTTATCATTAAACAACTAAAGAAGAAGAAGTTGAAGAAGAAATAAATTGAAAAAGATCGGTAATGGATATTACCTCTTTTTGACGCGCCTTTTCTTAGCCTCCACTTAAAGAACTAAGGATGGTCTTTGAAGAAGACCAGGACCTCTAGGATTATTCTAGGGAAGTGTAGAAGGGATTTTGGTAGGGGTTGGCCGAGCTTGAGTGCTCAAATTGGTGTGAGGAGGAGGGGGAGGAGGTGTCCTTTTATAAGGGAGGAGAGGGGCACCTTAGGAATATCTCAAAATATTATTTTTTATTAAAGTCAAAATCGATTTATAATGGTTCAAAAGGGTCTTATTTAGAAGCTAAAGTGGGGATGGGTAGAAATCCTATCATAAAATATGATTTAGACAAGTTTAGGGTATTATTTTAACCTTATCAATTAGATTTAACTCTAAGTTAAATAATTTAACTTTTACCGTGTCTTTTTGTTTTCTTTCACTATATGGTTAATACACTTACTATAACATGCCAAAAGAACCCAAAATTGTATATTATTAATACATATATCCTTATATAAGTCATTTGGCCGAACCTTAGATTTTTAGGAATTAAATAACAATTAATAATATAATATTTGATTTAAAAACTATTTTGTGTCAATTTTGACACTATTTGATATATGATTTTTGTGAAAGTCATAAAAGAATTATATGTTCTAAAAAAGTTTATTAAATCAACACTAATATATCATAGTAACCTATAAAATTAGTGGAATTCATAAAAAGTTTCAAATTACATTTAGTTTGGTGTTTATAACATCAATTATGTCAATATTTCATAAATATGATAATTACTGCATCATCTTTGTGTCATAAATAAATTAAATTATTTGATGTCTAAAAATTACAAATAAAATACCATCATGTAGGAAATATTTTTATATTTCTAATGAATATTTACAATCGAATTTATCTTATGTACAACCCTATATTAAAAATGTTTTAGTAAATATACTTTGATTTTAACTCTTTTAACTCTTCTTTGAATTAAATAATAATAAATGTCCTAATCTAATCCAAGTGGGCCTAAATGATAATATTTTACACTTAAGGTTGTTTTTGGTCGAGATATATTTGTCCAATAGAATTAGGACATGTGTTAGGGTAATATTAATATCATTCTTACCCTTAATTACCCTATTTACTTTTAACCGTGGTAAATAAAAGTAAAAAGTTACTATTCACCAAAAATTATTTTTATCTCATTGAACCACATTTTACTTACTGAAATCAACCGTGTCTCTCGGATTTTTGAAATTCCATTCACAGAAGCGGTAAAATTAAGTTTTATGAAAAATTCAGTTTTTTTAATACCACTTAGTAGTTTCACTATTCATCAAAAATTGATGTTTTTCAGAACAATGCCAAAATTTCATCCTAAGCTATATTTCATATTCCGAATTCAAAAATGAAGTCTATTTTACCAAATTCATAACATAGAAGTTGCACTAATTAATTTTATAATTAAATCCCGCTGTTAAAACAAATAGCGTGTTTTTAAGAAACAATATCTATCAAAAGATTGACACTTGATTATGTCTGGTTTAAATATGAAATTACATTCAATGACCAACATTGTATTAAATTGTAAAAATATATTCTAAATATACTTTAAAACCACTCAAATTAATAATTTATCACTATTAATTATTTCGATTAAAAAAGTTGTTTTTAATTATAATTTAGTAATTTTCACTATTCATCAGAATATGAAAGTTATCCGAAAATTACCAAAATTTCACCTTAGGCTAAATTCGATACTCCGAATCCAAAAATGAAGTCCATTTTGAGAGCTAAAATTTCTAAAATTTAAAAAGTGGTTATTACTATTCATAACAGCTAGTTTTAATAATATTTTAATAGCATATCGTTGTTTCGTGAAACTCAATATTGCATACTACACACGCTATCGAGGAAGGTTGCGATTGCGTGTAATGCAAGGCAAGTCAAAGATGCGTGTTGTGCAAGCTCCTTTTGGTGTAGCGTATAACACAAGACATTAATAAAATTAAAAAGAATATTTTTCATAAAATCTCGGGCTGTTACAGCAGGACGTACTCGGAGCGGACGACTGGACCCGAGGAGCTGTGGAGGCTATCTGTACCCACCCTTCAGGTGGGAGTTCGATTGGACGGCTCGAGGCTGTGGCTTTACTTTCAGTTGCTGTTTTCCCTTTCCATTTGTACTTTACTTTCAGTTTGGGTTTGTATTCTGGCCCACTTACTTTTCCGCACTTACTTTTGTATCAGCTTTTACTTAGTGTATACTTCTACTGCTTTCTTGTTCTGTGGAATTTGTTTACTTCACAAAGGCAATGCCTTCCCTTTTTATCGGGAATTACGCCTTGGTGCTAGTCTCCATCCCCTGGCCTATGGAAGGCGGGCTTGGGGTAGTCACGGCACGGGCCCCAAGGATGGGTCGTGACAAATTGGTATCAGAGGAGTTCGGTTCTACCGCAGAACTTTGGACTCTGATCTTTTCTTCTATGTGTAGCAATAGTGTTAAGCGTATTGGGTGTGGTTATCAGTCTAGGGAGTCCAGTGTTGGTGCGGCGGCCGACGTATCCGTACACTAGGACCCTGACTTCTGATTTCCGACTTAATGCACGAAAATATTGATTGCATGTGTGTTTCAAGTTTTCTTTGTGATTACTTTGTGTCAGCTCACCAGGTATATTGTTTGACCGTGGCGCACCTATTTCTTTTCAGGATGTCCCTACGACGGCAGCCGGCTAGGGTTCCGAGAGTTGTGTATGACGAAAGCCCACCGAGCGACGAGGCCTCGGTACAAAGCCCTTTGACAGCAGAGGCACCGACGGTACCGCTACCCACCGAGCCACCGAGGATACCAGCCCCAGCCACTGACGATGCATGTCGCCTTAGTGCACTGCACGAGTTTCAGTGCCAACGATTGCCCAAGTTCCGTGGGGAGACGGACCCCCAGGCAGCCGAGGATTGGCTGGAGGCAGTTGTACGAGTTTTCAGGTCAGTGAGGACACCAGCAGACCTCATGGTGATCCTCGCAGCGAGCCTCCTGCACGCGGCAGCAAGCAGATGGCGGAGCTTGATGCTCTAGGTGCATGAGGAGGCATCTCTCCTCTGGACGGACTTTGAGAGCCTCTTTCACTCGGTGTTTGTCCTAGCCACCCTCCGTGCGGTTTGCATCCAAGAGATTCTTTAGCTGCGATAGGGCAGATTGACGGTCACCCAGTACTCGGTGATATTTACAGACCTCTCGCGCTATTCGACGGACATGGTACGAGACCCATTATTCCGGGCCCGGACCTTTGAGCAGGGATTGAGGCATGTGATCAGGGCATCGCTGATCTCCCTCAGCATCCCGACACAGGCATGGGTACTGGAGAGAGCCCTTCTCATTGAGAGCTTTCTTGACGAGCCTACACCAGTAGCGAGACCTACCGCAGGGTGGCACTTAGTGGAGTCTTCTACAGCCGGTAGTAGACAGATGTCGCAGAGGTCCAAGCGGACCAGGCCATCGGGTGAACGACCATAGGATACTGGCTCAGAGGTGCGGGGCATACGTAGTAGAGCTGTTCTTATGAGTGGAAGGCATTGCTATGCATGCGGCGGGCAGGGCCACTTGGCTCGTGACTGCCCGACCCGCCATGCAGAGGAGCAGCAGACGGTTGAGGAACCACCCAGGCAGAGGCAGAGGTTCGACCGTGGCGGTTCACAGGGAGCAGGCAGACGAGGTCGAGAAGCTGGTTGAGCGGCAGGTGGTGGGCGACACTTTGAGGCTCTACCACCACCACCACTAGGAGGTCCACCCCGACCACAGGGGAGAGCACAACTTCAGGAAGCTGAAGTTTACGATCTTGGAGCTCCGGAAGCGGGTGGACAAGTGCGGGACTAGCTCCAGGCATAGAGGCCCTTGACCAGAATGCCTCTAGCTTATTTTTTTGTGTTGCCTTGTGTCCTTGTACTTTGAGTTGAAGTAATAAAAGACACTTTCATTGGTGATGTTTTCCTTCTTGTCTTTTGTATGTTAATACTAAGAGATACCGGTTAAAAACTGTTGACTTGACCCTCACTTACGAGATTCTTACTGGAAGAGACCCAGTGACCACACACTGATGCCAAAAGTGTGACTCAACCCTTGGAGGCGAGAGTAACGGTTGGATCTCTTGGTAGAAGTGTTGAGGCCTTATGACGTCATCCATGAAATGAATTAACTAATCATGATGGGACTGATTGTATTAGGCAAGGAACGTGGTTCATCCAGGGGATGAGACCGGATTTCCATTTTCGGCAAAGGAGAAATCATTGCAGCTTGTAGAACGTTAAGGAGGAAGGGGCAACCCTTCATGTGGTCAGATAGATGTCAGCAGAGCTTTCAGGAGCCGAGACATAGTTTGACCAGCGCACCTTTCTTGAGGCTACCATAGGAGGGAGTAGGGTACGTAGTTTACTGCGATGCATCAGGGACCAGAATCATATGTGTCCTGATGCAGGAGCAGGCCATGATCGCCTATGGATCACTTCAGTTGAGGCAGCATGAGCAGAACTATGCTACCCATGACCTGGAGTTAGCAACAGTGGTCTTCGCTCTGAAGATGTGGCGACACTATCTGATGGGTGAGCGCTTTACAGTCTATTCCTGTGGCAGAGTTTGTTTCTCGATGCCTCACCTACCAGCAGGTGAAGGCAGAGCACCAGGTACCAGCAGGCTTGGTATAAACCTTGGAGGTCCCGGAGTGGAAGTGGGATAGGATATCTATGGACTTCATGACTAGACATCCACGTACTTCCAGAGGTCATGACTCCATTTGGGTGATTGTTGACCGACTCACCAAGTCGGATCACTTCTTACCCATCAGAGAGCAGGGCTTAGTGGAGAGCTTGGGACGTCTCTACGTTCAGGAGATTGTACGACTACATGGTGTGCCATCATCTATCGTCTCCGATCGAGATGCTCGTTTTACTTCCAGGCTTTGGAAGGGGTTGTAGGAGGCATTCGGGATGCAGCTACGTCTGAGCACCACCTTTCACCCTCAGACAGATGGTCAGATGGAGAGGACCATTCAGACTCTCGAGGACATGCTCCGCGCATGTGTCCTCGACTTTGGTCGCAGCTGGGAGGACCATCTACCCTTGGTGGAGTTTGCATACAACATCAACTACCACTCCACCATCGGGATGGCACCGTACGAGGCATTGTACGACCGACCTTGCAGATCACCACTGTTCTGGACAGGCCCTGGGGAGTCAGCACTTGTGGGACTGGAGATGGTCCAGGCCATGACGGAGAAGGTCCAGGTTATCTAGGAGCAGATGAGGACAGCTCAGAGCTGGCAGAAGTCTTATGCTGACAGGAGGCGGAGGCCACTGGAGTTCGAGGATGGCGACCACGTCTTCTTGCGGGTCTCACCTCGACGTGGTTTGAGAATATTTGGCTGAGGCAGCAAGTTGTCTCCACGCTTCATCGGACCATTCCAGGCCCTCAGCAGGATTGGTGAGGTGGCTTATCACCTGGCTCTGCCACCTCAGTTGCATCGGGTGCATGACATCTTCCACGTATCCCAGCTGAGGAGATACGTGCACAACCCGACGCATAACGTTGACCATGGGGAGCTGGACGTTGATGATGGGGTGACTTTTGCGGAGGTCCCAGTGGAGATCGAGGATCGACAGGAGTGGGTCCTATGTGGACGGTCGATTCTTCTAGTGCGCATCAGATGGCAGCACGGGAACCTCTAGGAGAGCACCTGGAAGCGGGAGGCTCAGATGCATGCTCAGTACCCACGTTTGTTCCCCTAGTTTTGATGTATCTTTACAGGGACATAAATCCCTGAGGTGGGAGTAATGTAAAGACCCGTAAAATTCAAGGGAATTTTTTTTTCTTAATTTTCTTTGTGATTTTACAAGAATGCGGTTTCTGAAGGCACTTGATTCCGAGGCCCGGTGTGCCCGGAATTTCTATCTGAAGTTTAGCTCGGGTACGTTCAGTGAACGAACGTGCGGGTTTTCCTAACTTTTGAACCAGTGCTCGGAATTGAATTCTGAGGGAACCGATGGAACCGCAGCGCCAGTAATTACTTAGGAACACCTTTTCCGGAGTTGCGTTTTCACAAGTGAAGTTGTTAAAATTTGTGGAAGTTAAAATAAAATTTAAACAACAAATTTTATTTATCTTCTTAAGTGTTTAACCTTTGGGTGGAAGTTGGGTAACCACCCCACTTCCCATGAAAGGTTATGAAGCCGGTGGGGCCCACACGAACCCCACCCCTTCATATTCTATAACCCCCCTCAACTCACCATTAATTTTTTGACAACTTATGTTAATTAATTAAGTGAGTTAATTGTGAGTGTTTGAAATTCAAATGCTTAGGTTATGATAATAAAATAAGTGTTGAACTTATTTTATTTTGTTGGAATTCTGGTTGTGGGAGCCTTTGGGAGAAAATCTAAGGAGCTTGAGGAACTTCTTCATCTTAGACGAAGAACGTGAAAAACGCGAAGAACGCCGGATTCCTCGGGGATCGACGTCTCCTTTCGCGACGCCTACTTCCGCGACGTCTCCTTTCGTGACGTCTCCTTCCGCGATGTTTATATCCATGACGAATCCTCGCTCAACGTGTTCGACGAGGTAGGGGTTTATGTGTTTTTATTTGTGAATTCTTCTGTCATCTATCCTCATTCATTTAGACCGCTTGATATCATTTAACGGGAGGGGGCCGGACCACACAAACATGGACGACCCTCCTCCCTTATTATTATTGTTGTTGTTGCGGTTCGAAGGAAAGTGACGCGGTGCTGTCGCACCGCGCGGAAACGAGCGACAAGGATGGGCGGCACCGTCGCGCCGCGCATTTGGAAATTGAACCAAGCCGTGGCGCCGTCGCGCCACGCCAGAAAAAACCCGAAGACACCGTGGCCGGAGCGGGGCTGCGGCGGAGGGGCGCGGCGCCGTCACGCCGCGCCAGACGGACCAAGGCCGTGACTTAAGCCGTTGCGGAGCAGGGGAACCGGCAGCCGGAATCGGGCCACCGGTGTCGGAGCAGGGGGGACCGGCCGGACAGGGAAGAGCCGGGGGTTCAAAACCCCAGCTGGCCGGACGTGAGTAGCCCCATTAAGGGGACACAGTTACTACACGCGGGGGGGCAGCCCCCCCCCCCCCCCCCCCCCCCCCCCGCATTCCGAACGGCTCGACCATTCGGCCGAGCCACCTGGCCAGCGCGCCGGGCCGCTGAGCCGGGCCGCGCACAGGCCGGGCCAGGCCATGCCAGCTGGGCTGGGCCGCGCCCAAACGGGCCGGACCCAGACCTGGTTCGGGTCGACCTGGTTCAGGCCAACCCTGGGGGTATCGGGCCGGGTCGGACCGGGCCCGAACCCCCTAATACCGAACCTCTTTCGGTCTGTTGCCCATAACTTGAGCTGCGACCTCCGATCGATGCACCGTCAGCTGCGATGCAATCCTTGGATCGAGATGGTCATTTTGGTATATTACACTCAGGGTTTCAGAGAACTTTGGGTTTGGCCTGGTTGGTTCGTACACGAAACCAACCGGGCCCTCGGAGCGGAAACACTTATAACTTGAGTTCCGGACGTCCGATTGACATGCCGTCGACTTTGTTGGATTCATCTAAGTGATACGGACCTTTTGGATTACTATGCTCGAGGTTTGGACACAGTTGGAGTATGGTCGGGTTGGGTTTGACTTAAAAACCAACCGGGACCCTGGGGCGAAAAAGCCAATAACTCTCAGACCAGGCGTCTGATTGACGCGCCGTCTACGACGTTGAGTTCCTATTGACGATACAGAACTTTTGGATACATCAACATCGGACTATGTGTCAGTTTATGTATCAGCCCTTCGGTTCGTGGAGCGGATCCTCCCGAACGAGCTTGCTGTGTGCGGGAACCCTAGAGCTAGCTGCGACTGCGACGACGATGACGACTGTGCAGGAATCCTCCGTGGATTCGACGGCGAAAACTACAACACTCAGCGATCCTACGTGGATCAGTGCTACCGATCCTGTGTGGGTCCAATCTTGTGTGGGTCAGTGCTCAGTGGTCCTGTGTGGGCCATCGCCTATAGATCCTGTGTGTGTCCGATCTTGTGTGGGTCTTTGCGGGGGTTAGTTACCTACAGATCCTGTGTGGGTCCGATCCAGTGTGGGTCTTTGTAGGGGTTAATTACCTATCGATCCTGTGTGGGTCAGATCCTTTGTGGGTCATTGCGGGGGTTAATACCTATCGATCCTTTGTGGGTCCGATGACATAGATGAATCAATGGCTATATCTGATCATCTCTATCTTCATACGAAGAAGTATACCTGTGTGAGCTGAATCTTGACTTTTTTTCCTATGTGGATTACATTATGCTTTTCTATGTGGATCAGGTTGTGATTTCCTGTGTGGATGTGAACGAACTTGGGCTCGGAGGTTGGAGCAAACTGGAATTAATGACTTAGGTATATGTATGGGCATATACCTAAGTAGTGTCGGATGTTACTTCGTGATTGTATCTTTCCTTTATGGATTATCCTTTGTGGATTCTGGGAGACCTTCCGGGGTCTCGGGATCCCTACTGAGTAGCTTATACTCACCCCTGCACGGGCTATGCCTGCACTACGTTGTGTTGGTTGCAGACGACGGACATCGCTGATCGTGGTTGAGGCACGAGGAGCAGGTCGGTACACAGAGGTGGACCACTGGGCGGGACGTACTCGGAGCGGACGGCTGGACCCGAGGAGCTGTGGAGGCTGTCTGTACCCACCCTTTAGGTGGGAGTTCCATTGGACGACTCGAGGCTTTGACTTTACTTTCATTTGCTGTTTTCCCTTTCCAGTTGTACTTTACTTTCAGTCTGGGTTTGTTTTCTGTCCCACTTACTTTTCCACACTTACTTTTGTATCAGCTTTTACTTAGTGTATACTTCTACTGCTTGCTTGCTCTGTGGTATTTGTTTACTTTACAAAGGCAATGCCTTCCCTTTTTATCGGGAATTATGCCTTGGTGCTAGTCGCCAGACCCTGGCCTATGGAAGGTGGGCTTGGGGTAGTTACGACACGTGCCCCGAGGACGGGTCGTGACAGATGGCCCAGTGGATGACTAGTGTTGTATTGTATGACTTAAATATTCAGGATTGTATATAATTTTCATCTATTATTACAACATGTTCTATTTAAGTTTATTTACTACTTTGGAACTATTTTTATTTACTATTATGTATGATACTTAGATATTTTTTCTATTTTCTTACTTTGATATGTGCTCATAGTCTTATCTCTATCACACCCTAGGCTCTCATTGCTAGTTGGTAGCCTATGGAATATGGGGTGGTGCGCTTGAGACCTCACAACCCACTATCTCGAGGCACCAGTTTAGTGGAATCCAGGCCGGGATGTTAAAATGTGGTATTAGAGATTTTATTTTTCTAGTCTTTACTATTTGGGATATAGTAGACAATATTATTAGGAATGTGTCATAACTTGTGGTGGATGTCAAATTAGTACATCGAGAACACTTGTTCCAGTAAGAAGTCTTGGTTGCTAGGGTATGCGATTACTCTTTTGATCTGTGATATTACATTTATATATGTCTTTCACCATGAGAAACACACATGTTTCATGGATGTTATGATTTACTATGGATCTATAGATCTTGGTAATTGGAAATAGGTTAATGATAGATTTTGAATCTTGGATGGAAAAGACAAGAGGCTTATCATGCATCATACTAAGCATGTAGAATTCACATCATATAGTCCTATTGGTGTGTGTTTTTTACTAACAAATGAGTCCTATTTAATTGGAACTACTTACATAGATATATTTTCTTTGATGGAAGGTTATGTGGATCTATGTTGATGCATTTTTTTAATGATAATGACTCAGTTCACATACACAGGAGGTTTAGTGACCCTTCTTGGTCGATATGGAATGTGATTCCCTTCTATTGTACCCTTTGTAGGGTGTTATTTCTTAGGTTGTTGTTATCTAGTTGGATCACTGAGTATGATGCTAATGTATATCTATATGTTTCTTGGGAACTAGACCTCTAGGGGGTGTTACTGTATATATATTCCCCGATGAGTGTCAGCTCAGTCTCTTTTCCTATATTTTATCATGACCATTAGAGAGCAGTTCCTTATGAGGATGCTCTATGCAGATCAGACCCTTGTAGGCCGTGTTTTTAGTTTTGAACCTCAAATTTCATTGTGATATTTACCTTATTTTAAGAGGTTTGATATTTTGGGATAGGTGGTTGGACCTTATGACCTAGTTGTGTGACATGTTCAGTAGGGCTAGGTGGGAGACCTAGTGTCCCTTAGTTTGAATCAAACCCTTGAAGTTAAAAATTCATTTTGTTTGAGGGAAACCTATATAAGATAGGTTGGTATGTGTTTCTAGATAACCCTATAGGTAGTAATCTTGGTTTTGTGATTATTTTCAGATCAATTCATGATAGGTGCTCAATTTTTTTGTTATGGGAATTTTAACGAATTCAGCTTTTGATAATCACTTTTGGTGTTTTGGTATAAAGGATTGCTTGGATGGGCAAGACTATTTGGGTTCCTAGACCAATAAAGAAGTGTTTTCACTATTGCTAATGTAGTCAGATCATGGGTAGACACTCGTGTCTGGAATTATTCCGATTGATGGGAAGCTATGGAATGGGTCATGGCATGGGTGAGGTGCTCGATTTTTAAGAGGAGTTCCAAGGTAGGTTATGTCTTGTTTGGAATGATGTTCCACATAGAACAATCAACTTAACCTTATAATGGATGACTCATGGGAGTACTATTCAGGTGGTAAAGGGGCATTCCTTTTCATGTGGTATCGTTTGAACCGTAATCTGTGAGTGGACATGTGTGAGACAAGGATTGATGTTTTTAATAATTTCCATGGAAGGGTTTCATGGGAGTTGTGTTTGAGTAAAAACATCCCCTCCAGGGTAGAGGTGACACCGAGAATGATTGGGTACCATGAGATGGTTGGCCCATTCTTGAATCCCGGTTAGGTTTTGACAGGATGGTGAATGTGGCTCAGACGGAGTTGTACACGCCATTTTTGTAGAATATTAGTGTACTCCTATTAGATAAGATCATAATCTATCTTGAATTCATCTTGAGTATGATGAGATATCCTTAGTCCCATGATGAGATTCATTTCTTTTAAATAATTTCCTGGTTCAGATTGGGAATCCTATTGAGATTACACTCAAGGAATGGTGTAAGGTAAGACATATGGTGGGGAGTGTACCTTTGGCCATTTGAGGCTAGTGAACCTCATTTTTAGTATAAATTTAGTGTCACAGTGGGCCATTGGGATTGGAGTTTAGTTTTGAGATGATGATAAAGGTATTCCTATGGTAGAGAGTACTATATTGGTCATAATTAAATGTCTTCCATATATGATACAATTGTTGATTCTATGAGGCTAGTCATTGGATAGTCTAGATAGTTTGGTTGTGCAGATAATAGAGTTGAAATCATGGCTTCTATTCATACCACCCAGGATTCTCAAGGATGAGAAGGTTTGTGGTGGGGAGATTTTAAGGACCCATGTTTTTCAAGACTACAATTTTGAGAAGAAATTTGAATTTTTTCTTTTTAATACTTATAATGGGTAAAATGGTATTTTTACCATAGAAAATGATCTTGGATAATTTTTATAACCCCTATTTTGGTCTTAGAATAGGGTTTTTACCCTAGGAAAAGAGTTTGGTATAATTCTGAGCCTTTAAAATTTTAGAGGAATAATTATTATTTAACATTTAATTAAATAAATATTAATTTATTCACAGAGGTTTGTTTGGAATTATATTTTAAATAGATCATAAAATTGAGATTTTTTCTCTGTTGTTAATTCTGGAATGAAGAGTTTTTCTTTGGTAGGGTATAACCTCATGTTGGGCACTGGGGTCGTCCCGAGCCCCCTTTTTATTTTATTTTTTCCTTTATTTTCTTTTCTTTCTTTATTCCATCTTCTTATCGAATACGCCCCTCTATGGAATCCTTCTCCATGTGACCCAGATAGGAGAGGGAAAGGGAGAATATAAAGATATATGGAGAGATATGGGTACCATCATGGATCTCTCGATGCATTGGATATGAATTCAACAACCGAGGACCGAAGATTTGAGAGAAGCTTCGGCAGTTTCCACACAAAGGTAGGCTGTTTTTATGTTTTAATACAAACCCCCCGTATATTTTCTATTTTCTAGTTTTAATCCCCTATTATTCTTGATTATGGAACCTTGTTCCATGATCTATTTATTTGGGGGTGAAAACAGGGGTTTTAAACATTTTAGAGGTTTTCTATTTAGGAAAACTAATCTACACAATGTTTGGTTAAGGGTGACATGCCATGTGTTCTTCCTATTCAGGGAAAATGATGTTTTAGAAGCACACACCTTGTACTAGTGTGTAAATCCCATGTACTAGGTCTTGGCCGTGTAGTTGGGTACTTGGCTAAGGTTTCCTATGTAGGGGCACACGACCATGTAGAGTACACAACCATACCCTGTGTGGGTTGCACGCTATGTAGAGGTACACGACCAGGCCAGGTAAATATCCATGCTAGTTGAGGGATACAAGGTGGTACCCCATTTCAAGTAAACACCATGTACCCATTTAACACATCATGTACCTAGGGAATTTACACACTTAGGCCGACAAGATTACACACCCATTTATGGATTTAAGAGTACATTCCATTTACCCATGGGGACACATCATGTACTACCCCCTTGCGAACCTTTGTGGGTTTTTTTGTATCTTTTCACCTAGTAGTCATAATTAGACCCATGATTAGTTAATTATGAGTATATTTTCATAGAAATTAGAATAGTAAGATCTGTTTGGTGTTTTGAGAACTCCTGTGTGGAATTTTAGGCCTTTCATAAATGTATTGGTTCTTCCTCCTGTTGTTGTATTTAGAGTATCCTAAGAGTGAAAACTATTCTTAGATGAGCCATGATCTATCTCTATTGAAATAAACTTGTGTATATTTTATTTTTAGGACATATCCCTTGTAAGATACACCCTTATGTCCTAAGAGGATGTGAGACTAGTTGTTATTAAGGACCCCTTATAGGATTCCTCTACTTACATTTTGACCTAAAGGGTCCTTTTTAGGATGCATCTACCTTCTATCTTTTTACCAAGGATCCCCATAGGGATTCATTTTCAGAAAAGATGATCTAGGGAATCCTTGGTTGGATCCCTTTACCTGTATACTATTTCGAGGATCCCTTGTAGGATGCATATACTTCTTAGGTTGTTTTGAGGGTCCCATGTAGGATTCCTTTTCTTAATTACCATTTTGAGGATCCCTTGTGACATGCTTCTATATTCTTTCCATTCAAGGATCTCATGTAGGATTCCTACTTTTATCATTACAACTAAGGATCCCATGTAGGATGCCTTAACTTGTGTTTAGACCTCAAGGAACCCAAGTAGGATTCCTCTTTAGTGTGTTTACTTGAGGGACCCAGTGGGTGACTATTTTTTGAAAAGCATGAGCTATTACACCGGGTTTGGGTAGAAATGGTTATAGGTGTCACCTTAGATCCCATGCCAAACTTATAATCCCATGGGTCTGTAGTAGTTGTGTTGGGTGTTCATATTCAACCACACTCACTCTTTTTTTATCAATAAAACGATTATTACTGATGAAGTGATGTTTACTAGAGGTAATTCTTAGTTGGTTTTTGTTGTGCCTAACACAAGGCATCTTTATTTCTCTTTGGGATTCCAAAAAATTCTTCTTGGGATCCAACATGTGAGCCTAATTGTTTGGGATTTCTATATGTGTTTTCTGGAATCTAGCTATTTATCCTTACAAGATGTATATAATATTGCTTAGAAATTTCTAGATCCTTTGATCCTGATAACTTGTACACCTTGAGTGATACTTGGATTCCTGTTGTTGGAATGCCTTGGATGGACTCATAGGTCTGATGACTTGTATGCCTTGAGTGATACTTGGATTCCATGCTATAGTAATTCCTTATAAAAAATTATAGGATAGTTGATTTTGGTAGTGGATTCCTTGGATGAGCTCCTTGGATCCCGATTCCATTGGATTCTATGTAAGGTTTTCCCCTAGATCTTGATTATGGTAGTGGAGCATTGTATGAGTTTTCTCCTTGGGTATTGATTCCGTAGGATTCCTTGGGCCTTACTACCCCTTGGATTCAGCTTTCTTGGGATTTATTTAGATATGGTCTATTGACATGATCCATAGACCGCACCCAAGTCTTTAATAAGTTTCCATTAAGATTCTCATGGGACTCAAACAGTTTTCCAATGTCTTTTATACCTTGGATCAGGCACTTTGTGGTCTGAAACTTGATTATACGCAATGGACATGATGGATGTTATATATGTGATTACACAGTGTAGGCCTATGAGGATGTATTGGTATTTATACCTTGGATTAGGCCCTTGGGGTGTAGAATTTAATTACTCGTCATAATCCATAGTTGATTACAGTGACCTTTTTAGGACTGACCATCGGTATATGTTATCCTTTGTTTTAGTGATTGAAGGCGAGTACAAGTGAACCCAGGTGTAGGATGAGTATCCCTATGTGGTGATGTAGCTTGCTCAGAGATATTTCTAGCATTTGATGAAGCAGTTATATGTCGATTTGGATTATGGACACATATATTGATTTAATGATATATGTTTTGATAGGTATGACACCCAACTCAATACCACTGCACAAGATATCCATGCGATTGGGATTACAAACCCAAGGGTCAACTGCTATTTGTTTTTTTTGTGATTTAATTCACTTCCTCATGATTATTCATATTTATGTATATATGTGTAGGTATGGTACTACACATGTATAAGTATATATATATGGAAATCCATGGTGGCACTTTCCATGTTGACCAAGATTACAGACCCAGGGTTTGATTGTGGTTTCATGTTTTGGTTTTACTTATCTTTTTAGTTGTGTCTTGTCTAGGCTAAGCACATTGCTTTTTCATACACTTATAACAACATATTTTATAGGTTCATCATTTGGGATGGCATACTGAGATTATTTATCACCCCTACACGTGAACCCTAGTGTGTGTGTAGACTTTATGTCTTCTTTTCAAGTTGGGCACCGTTGAATGGTGGATAGGGTTAAGGCCTAGAGTTGCATGATCAAGTGGAGCTACTCAAATGGGTTGTTTTGTTCAGATTGTTATAGTTTGATAGTGTATAGAGAATGAGTATGTGGTCTGTCTTAGAGTTAGTAGTAAATCCATTTGATTTTATTTCAATTTATTTTTTAATCTTGTATTTTTATGTTCATCCTAGTGGGTGGCCAATGTTGTATTATATAACTTAGCTATTCGGTATTTTATATAATTTTCATTTATTATTACAATATTTTATATTTTAGTTTATTTACTACTTCCAAAGTCTATTTATTTACTTCTATGTATGATACTTAGTTATTTCTGCTATTTTCTTACTCCAATATGAGGGCATAGTCTCCCCACTATCACACCCTATGACCTTGTTGCTAGTTGAAAGCCTCTGGTGTATGAGGTGGCACACTTGAGGCCTCATAACCTTCCAGATCGAGGAACCAGTTTAGTGGAATCTAGACCAAGACATTAAACATATATACCATAGGTGGAGAATATTATCTTTACTCATATGTAAAATATGCCTCCTAATTAGGTATTTTAATCCAATCATTTTCACTCAACTAATCCATAACTAGAGGATCTATCACTGGCATGGGTTCCTCATATGATTTCCTCCGAATCAAATATTGGTGTATGTGGGGTAACATCCTATATTTAAAAATACATAACCATTCCCACCAAAGTATATCTTAGTTATCTAACTTGAGAAATACATAGATAAAATTATAATTGACATGTTATATGATGCATTTACTAACTTATTATTTCTAAAAATAGTGCCTTAAACTTCCAAGTCAATCACTGATCATCAAAGTCCCATTTAATGGATACATCAATAGATGCACCAAAATTGGGTTCCCTAGTTTGATAACAAAAATC
Source organism: Viscum album (assembly GCA_963277665.1). Lineage (NCBI taxonomy): Eukaryota > Viridiplantae > Streptophyta > Magnoliopsida > Santalales > Viscaceae > Viscum > Viscum album. The sequence goes on from OY728164.1 coordinate 199,493,338, forward strand.
TAAACTCCTTGAAAGAATTTCTATATGTCCCAAACCAATCCTAATGAGACTATTATCTCCAGACTCTATCCTTATTAATCATTCACTCGAATACCACTCTAACATGAACCGACCCATTAGGACCCCACCTGGTTTGGATATAAGTTGAGTGTTCCACTATAATCCCACCTATTATAGTCTAGGGGATGGAGATTAGAACCAATATTGAATATCACATATGGGAGGCCTTAGCCTAATGAATACCTACAATATAATACATATATCCAATGTATCATAACAAAAATAAATAAATATTAATGGCATATATAGCCACAGTAAATGATAATATATATGCATGATACACTATTTATAAAAAATAAACCCATAAGGAAGAATCCAATAGAAATGGATAATAGAAGTTCCAAAAATCTTAGAATACAATGGACCCATGTAAAAGAAAAAAATGATCTACCAAAATGTCAAAAGGTATAATCTCCCCTAAAAACTTCCACCATCAGTCCACTAAACTCTATTGGGAAGAAGTTACTAACATAATACATTATCATTTAGAACTACTATGTTCCACTAATAATCAAATCCATACAAGTTCTGCTGGATCCATGTCAACCAAGGTTATCAATGAACTAAACATCATCTACACAGACATAAAAATTGTGGATATGAATCCATTGTACTGATGAGTATAAAAATATCTAAAAGGATACATTGAGAAAACAAAGTATAGAAAAAAATAGTTTAATGGGTCAACTTAAAAACCAATGTTTAGGGAAAAAATAGAGAAATCCCAAAATAAAAAACTAGATATTCTTTATATATTGAAATTCCTAGGACATATAAAATTCCCTATCATCTCAACTTAGCTGCTCAAATAATCAAAACTCATACTTAACCAATCTACCAAAAATATAAGATCCATGTGGGCCCAAATTGACAACCCAATTATATATCATATCTATAAGGACAGCAAGCATGACTGATACATCATGGGGAATTTTGAACCTAGGAAAAATTACCTTTGTAACTTCCAATACACTCTTCTATAACTATAATGGGAAACTCACCTTGATGAGGCATAATAACATAAAATGAGAATTATAACCCAAAATTCTATACACATCAATCGAAATACCATTGAAACCTTAGTGGGGATTGTTTCTCATTGAAGGTATGAGTATCGAATGATGGAGTATGAAAACCTTACATGAGGAGAGCCACACCCCGAAACATGGTAATGTACCAGAAATACATATACACAATCCTTATCACATTTGGAATTATAGTGGAGAACTTATGCCTTATCAAGATATATGAACCAACTAAAGGAATATTGAACCATAAGTACTAAGTACCCCATCACTAACTTGTGAGATAAATAATGACATTTATGGATGGAGGACATGTAACCTATTACATAGGGATGTACCAAATTCAATTATATATTGGAGGACCCACACCTCATCACTATTAAGTCAGTGCCAAATCCTTGCAAAAAATATCCATAATGACCATAATAGAGGACACCCACCATAAATCCATGAGGGGATACCAACTTCAAAATATTTTTTTCTGACTTATGCCTTTATATCAGAAATGTGTTAGGGGTTAAAAACTCTATGAAATCTCTATATCACATCACTCAAAACCTATTGACATTATATATCTAAGATCTTAAAAATTCCCAAAATACCATGCAATTGGTATCTAATTTTGAAAATAATTAAACCATTGTAATCTATATGAAAAAATTATTATAATGAGATTATAGATTAACCAATTCCAAATTCAAAAACAATTGAACCTTTTTAATCTATATGAAAAATTATTATAATGAGATTATAGATTAACCAATTCCAACATCCTAGAAACAATATATGGAAGACACAAAATAACTCACAGTACATGACTTTTACCCTCTTGTAAATGACATATAGTCCAAAAAATCAAGGTTTATAATTTGGTATTTATTTCATATGAAGTAAATATATAAGGCATGTCCGATTTTGGCACATAAAATGTGGGTCAAACCAATACATCCAGTAGTGTACTACTGATATACCCCATTTCATAATTTTTTTCACCTAAACACAACATGTAAACCTTATATACATGCCACATAGATCTCAAGGGGTCAATCGATGTTAACTATTTGAAACTCGAGTCATGTGATTAAAACATATATGGATTTTTCTCTAGGTTACATGGCATGTGGATCCCAATAGATTCCTTAGGATTGTACTAAAACCCATGTTATATAATGTAGCCCAATATGTCATGTGTTTCTAGCTATAATCCTTATATATCAGTTGATATGGATGGGCACGTACTAAGACGCTCCCTAGATATGTACCCTATAACTTCACATGGAGTGTGTATGTGAACTATACACTATGTGTTTCCTATAACTTTTATATAAAACTTATTTTCTTCAATTAACTACATAATATGTGTTTCAAAGACTACATGCCTTATGATCAGTAATTCCAAACACAAAAACCCTATGAAATATATTTATTTTTCCATCTTTCCAAAATAATTCCACCACAATTTTAAATTTAATAAGAACCATAAAAAACATTATAAAAAATAAATAAAGTTTCTAAAAAAATAAATAAGATAAATCAAAATTAAAAAATCCTAACTCACAACGACTCAATGAATATTTTAGTTTTTCATACCAATGATCTATGATCCCCCATCATTTCCCTTTTCTCCACAGTTCAAACATCACTTCCTATTGATCTCATGATCTCTTTGTCCCAACCTAAATGAGGTTTTTCATCCATATATCCCCAGACTACCCCTATCATGAGTTTAAGGATGAGGGAAGAAAGTATAATAAATTAATAATAATGACGATGGATTAATAAGAGGATCATAACCCTTGAAACAAAAATAGATTCCATAGTAAAAATACACTATTTCAAGAACAAAACGTGTAAGAATTTATATATGGTTCACCATTTACAAGATATTAACATTCACACACATGATAATGTTTATTTAATTAATAAATTTTCCATTGTCTTATAAAAAATAAACTGACTTGAAAACTTTCCAAAAATCCACCCAAAGGTAAACACCATGCTTTGAGATTAATATAACCATTAAAAAGGATTTCCATGATCATTAGATAAGACAATATTATGGGCTAAGGACTCTATAACACAGATTCATTCTTTTCTCATGAAAAATAACATTCATTATAATTAAAATTATATTTATGAGTAATAAAGTAAGTGAGAAACCAAATAAATTAAAAATTCATAAATTTAATCATGAGACAAACTTTTATGAGTATTTCATAAATAAATAATTATAAAAAAATTGAAACTAAGAATGATTTATATAAAATCCATAAAAAATAAATTTAAACACTTTACATTTATATCATAAAATATTTATATAAAACTTATGTGAACTCATATATAGTAAAAATATATGATATTTATGAAAACCTGAATAATCATATAAATGTTTTTTGTTTCACATAAATACATTACATATTTAAAATTAAGATCAAATAAAATAAAAATATTTTTTTTCATTGTTTAAATAAATTTTCAAAATAATAAATTTATTATGAATATTTCATATTCTTATTTATGAATATTTAATAAATAAATATAAACTAACTTATATTTTCCCTCATTTTATAATTTATAAACTTTATTAATTATCTAACTATAATTTTTTTAAACCAATATTACATATAATAAAGTGTTTTTGATATGGGACCACACTGGTGAAGGTTTTCATTAGTTTTAGCATTTTTTTATAAACTATAAGACCTTATCTATTTTATTTTAAACTATGATGTTGTTTTTCTACATGAAAACTCTTTACATTGGAAAACCATGATCATTTTTATTAGTAAATGCTATTTTAGGACGATCCTTTAAAGTCACACTTCTAAAACCAAGGCTTGGTTTCAATTGGATACTCTGTGAATATATTATATAAATTACATTTTATACTTACCATGAGTTCTTATCCACTAAACCATAGTGTAAAATTATCATTTTTATGACACACCTCTTCCCAAAAACTCTTCCCACGCCCATTTTTTACAAAAATGTCATATTTTTATAAATTTTATAAAACCAAAACTATTTTACCCTTAAAACACATCATGGTTATGAAAAAAAATAACCATTATCATTTTTAAAAAAACACATCATGTTTTAGGGAAAAAAATATATTCCATGTTTCTTAATTTATTTGAAACCTTTAATCCAAAAGATAAATATAGACTATGTCATGTACTTTAGAGAGGTTAGGTGGTATAATAAACTAATATTCCTTAACACTAATTCAATCCAATTTATCATAAGTTCCAATGTACCTTGATATAAATTTATTACCCCATTACATGGTGATAAATTTAAGAATATATGGTCCCCAACATGAAATTATATATCCTTTATTTATTTATTAGTATAACTCTAATTTTTAATCTATGATACCTTGGTGTGTTTATAGATGAATCATACCTTTTACATAATCTCTATGAAAATTTATGGATTCAAAAACTTAATTTAACTATCTTTATATGTGAAGGTTAGAGTAAAAAATATTTCCCCATAAAAATATTTAAATGACTCCATTTTTAAAGAGGAGTAAAAACTTTTATTTTATGCAAATTCAACCAAAGGAAGATATTAGTGACAACATCCTTGGAAATAAAATGAATTTGAATGTAATATTTATATTAATTTCATGACTATTCTTTTAGTTTTCTCATCCATTTTAGTATGATATGTGGTGATGATTTTTACCTCAGTGTTTAATGTATAAAGACTCGTCTAAAATTTCAACATGAATCATAGATCATAATCAAATACTATTTATAACTACACACCATGAAACCTCACTACTTAATTTATGTATTAGCTTATAAGATTTTAAATTGTAATATAATACCATATTTCTCTAAAATAATAAAACTTGGTAAAATAGTCTATGATAATCCATATTTCACCATTACACTTAGAGTTTTAGGAAGATAGGGAACCAATTTTATTATGATATTATCCCACTTACACATTTATATAAGGATAGGTTTCATTACCCCTTTTTAAGTCATTTTTTGGATTCAATTATTATTATACCAAGTATCTAATTATATAGTTTTTAATTTATCATTTAATGTTGTCACACCAAAAGTATTTTATATATTTATATGCATATTAATGATACCATAATTTATAGTGAAATTTATGCTATAATTTTCTTATAACAATTCCTTCTATAGATCAGACACTAATAATACTGATAATTTATTACCAAAATCAAAGACTAAATTTAATATTATATTCTATAAAATCCCCATATTATATAACCATAATTTTCTTTTGTAGGCCCTTTTCCTCTTAATATTCCCGTTTTATCTTATTTAGTAAATTTTATTGGGAAATTACTTATGTTTTTTTTATTTGTCGCCTTCCCTTATAATTTATAGGACCATATTCTCTAGATTATTAACTATTAGACCATTATTAATTCTTATAATTGATAATAATTCACAATTCTTCCTAATCAATGCATTAATTACATTGTTTTATTTTCTATTGTGGTACTATGTATAACATTTTTAGTTCTTGATTAGCATCGGTCATCTAAATTTTACCATGTTAAGTTTTTTACATATTAATATATAATTAAAACTCTTTAGGTCTATATATATTTCACTACTCTCTTTATAAAGATAATTTCTCTATATATTCAATGAAAATATTATTTATATCAAATATAAATCATGTGTTAGATAATTTCATTTATATAGCTTTAGTTATTATAATACATAAATAAAAACCCTTTCATTATATATAAGGATATAACCTAGTCCTTTACTTAATGTAATAATATAGATAAAAAATCCTTCCTTACCTATTAGTAAATTTAGCACCTATTTATTGATCAATATCTTCTTATGTTCTTCAAAAACTTATTCACATTTCTTTGATTGTGTGAATTTAACCCTTTTACATGTTAAATTAGTTGACAAATTAGCTAATTGGCCAAATTTTTCAATAGACTATCAATAATTACACTTTAATACCACAAAATCACAAATTTTGACTATATTATTAGGCTTTCGTCATTCTTTGAGTACCGTATTATTTGAAGGATCAATAGATTTACTATACGTAGTGATAATAGGGTTAAATAAATAAATCTATGGATTCCAAAATTCACACTTAATGGTTTTTATAAATAAATTCTGTTTTGTTTAAGTTTATAGTATAATTTATAAATAAGTTTCATACTCCTAACAATTATTAGAGTATAACATGATATGATCAATAAATTCCATTGCAATTTTATCTATATATTCCTTGAAAAATCTATTAATTATGTATATAAATATGAAGGGAGATGGTTTAATTTAAAATGAATAAATGATAAGTCGTAGTATTCCTAAATTTTATAGAAAGTAATATTCAATATATCCTATTTATTTATATTTATAAGATGATACCTGAAATGTATATCAAATTTTATGAAATATTAAACCCATTGAAATTTTTTAGATAAGTCATTGATACAAGGAAATGAACATTTTTCTACTATGTTGATATTATTTATATATCTATAGTCAAAAAATAACGCCATTAACCCATCATTATTATTTATAAATAAGAAAGGTGATACCTAAGGTGAATACATTTATAAAACCTTTATATAAGGATTACTATAGTTTTTTATTTAGTTATACTAATTTCATTAGATCTATAAAATATAGTGTCTTGGATATGTTTTTTGAATCTTGATGAGATTAATAGAGAATTATAATTATTTGTTATGAAGAAATATCTAAAATTCATCCAGAAATACATTTATGAAATATTATAATATATGCACATATTATATTCTCATATCAACTTTGCCCTATATTATTTATGAATTATAGAATTCCTCCCCAAGTATTTAAATAATATGAACCTCGAGATGAAGTTCCTAAAATGATTCATGTGAATAAATTCACTCTAAAAGTAAGTGATTTGATACCTTCTGAAAAGATAGTAATAAATTTTTATCTACAATGAAGTTGATTATAATAATTTGAGAGTAAACGTATCCCCATTATTATGTCAAATATTATCATTGGTATGAAAACTATATTCCCAAATTAGAACCAACTATATATTTTAATATATATAGTATAATATATTTTTTTTCTGTAATTAAAGTCTTTCATAAATTCTTATTGACAATTATTTTCATGATCTATCAAGAGGATATTTAATTTTTTTCCAAATATAAATGCATTAAAATCATTCATGGAAAAGAAATAAAAATAATTTATAAGATAATTTTGAATCCATAAATATAGTACATAAAATGAAATCATTTAGATCTTTGAATTTATAAAGCCCAGGTTGGTTGAGTATAATAGGGGGGGGGGGGGGTGAATCAATGATAATTTTTTACAAAGTTTGGAATCAATTTTAGAGACTAATACTCACAGTGATTTGTTAAAATCTATAATCAAAATTTATCCACTACAAATATAATTGATTACACCAAGAATATTATTGATCCTATCAACATAGAGTCTTACAATGCTCTTTCTAGAGTCCCACTTGAAACAATGACTTCTCACTTCCAGTACAATATAATTTGAATCAAATAAGAAAAATATCTCCTTGATTCAAGTTTATTCTAAAAAATTGGTGTAAAATTTCTTTATCAAGATTTATAGATCAATATAACTATATATTCTCTCTTCTTTAAGAACTTCAGTGTTTAATAATCACAACCAGATCAATAAATTTTGCTCAGACTCTTTAAATCTTCAATGATATCGTTCTTTCTCAATCCAACAAATTCTTGGGCACTTCATATTTTTCCTCCATTTATGAAAATTTCATCTCTATTCTCCTCATTTTATATATTCAATACAATAGATTATTGAATTATTAGTTCTTCAAATTTTATAGTTTCATGTTTCTTTAGAGTCATAAAATCATTAAAGGGAATATATCACTTTGTTCTTCCTTCTGCTAAACTTTTATATTAATATAATACTACATGAATATTTTTAATATTATTTTAATATTTAAAATATGGAAACTCTATAAATATTAGGGATAAAAAATAATCACATTCAAATCAATGTATATTTTCAATTTTAATCTCATTTAAATCCTCATTTAAAATCCATGTTAATTCTTTATTTAGATCTTTGAAGGACTTGATACATTTCCTTCCTTAAAAATAAATATAAAATCCATAGATTTTATTTTCTTATAAATATTCCTCCACATGTTCTTGGACTCATGCATTATGATGTGGAAAACATATTTGTGTCTTGGGCATTATCCCTCTTTATAGAATCAATCTAGCTTTATTTTTTTCTTAGCTTGAATAATAATTATTTTTAGAAATTTTTTATGTTTAATTAATAAATATTAGATCAAAAATCATTATTCAAATTATTTAGAAAAAAATATACCTTCATATTTCATTTCATGAAAATTATTTAAGTGTTAGATCATATATAATATATATAACATGTTATGTTTCATTATGAGCTCGTTCCTCTTTAAAAATATATATAACACTTCAAAAACACCATATTACACTTCATATATAAGATAATATACTTTAAAAAAAATTTAATTTCTTTCAGTAAAACATTATATGTATCATCATATTCCATAACAACATCATATATATTTAACATATTATGTAAGAACATTTCCTTTGCCAATAACTACCTAAACTCAAAAATGTGTTACACATGGTTACTAAATCATACATATTATTTTATTTTATGATTCACAATTTCAGTTCTAAAAATATTCCTCATATTCAAGATGAAGGATTTTTTCAAATTTTCACTTTCTTAAGAAGAAAATATTACATATAGGCCAATATTTTTCCATTTTTTTTGGTTCTAATCACTGGGATATCATACGTATCATCATTGCATCATACATTGTCCTTTTCGTTTTCTCAATTGAATCTTATTTTTTGAAAATGATGAATTGTATGTATCAATTTAGTTTCTTAAATTTCCCATAATTTGTTAATTTTATTCATTATCTCATAGGGACATTATGTGTAACTGATACTTAGTCAAAATTTAGATCACCTATGAATTTAAGGCCTATAGAATTCAATCAAATGTCCTTAGATCATTTTAAAATATTCCAAGTACTTATAATTTTTTAAATCAACACAGAACATAATCTAAAGATATTTTTCCTTGATTTTTGTATCCTTGAATCTCAAGATCCTTTGGATGGTCTCTCCATACTTCTATCGACCTTTTTACACCATTAACATTATCTATTCAAGTTGTTTTACATAGTCAGCTTCTAAACTAAATCTAATATATTTTAGAGTATGTATCTTAATAAAACAACACTTATATTTAATTTCATTGAATATTAAATCCAAACTCATCACATATAGAGATATTTCCCTCGAACCCATCCATCTATTTGACCTAACAACAACTCAATTTGTTATGCCTATTTAGCATAAACAAAAACTGTTGTCCCGATAGTGACTTAACTATGACTCAAGAGGGGGGGGGGGGGGGTGGTGAATTGAGTTATTTAAAATTTTCTTCACTTAGGAATCCAACCTATTTAAGATATAACTAACTCATAACATTTTCCTAAACACAAGTAAAAGTGTAAATAAAAGAACAAAGAAAATAAATCAGAAATTGATATTTATAGTCATTTAGTGAACAGGAATACCCTAGTTTACTCCACAAATACTCAAATCCTAGAGATTAGTGATTTTAACAAGACTAGTCCTTTTAGTGGGGACCACCAATACTTTTTTCCAAGGACTACTTGACTGATTACAAGCAGTTGATAATTAGTACAACAGTAGCAGGAGGTTTTAACTATTCTCTAAAATGTATTTTAAAACAACATGATTCAAGATTTATTTACCTGAATCCATTAAAACTAAAGGGAGAATAAATATAGTCTTTAAAGGTTGAGATTAGAATCATAAGAGTCAATAAAAAAATAGAATAAATCTTCAGGAGAGATGATAATAATAAAAATATTCTAAAGGAGATTCTTTCGAACACTGTAAAGTTGAATGAGATAACACAAAAGTTAATATTGAAGCTTCTTCTTATTTACAAATTAAATAGATAAACACATAATTACTTTGAGATAGTGTTCTTGTATAATATATTAGGAAATTATTCTCTTATAAATATTTTATTTTTCACACATATAACACTCTCAAAATGCATTCAATACTTTTCTTTTAACTTTAAAGAACTAGATCTATAATATTTGGGATTTGAGTTTAAATTGACACCCATAATTCTCTTTGACTTACCTAAGAAATAGTACTATTTATTAAATTATTCTTTTAATTGTTTCCTTTATTAGTAATTTCCTCTTATTATTATCATTTTTACCATAAAGTGGTAATCCTCCATTTAATGAATGCATGAAAACAATAAATCTCACTGAAATTAAACCAATGGTGATAAATACCTGTTTGAGAAATGATGTAGCTTCTTGAAAATAAAAACATATCCAAATTATATATATTTAAATTCATGTAGCCAAATTGACCCAAATAATCGATTAATCTACATAACTGGATTTTTTAGGCCTAATTTAACTAGAAGATTTGCTTCATGTATCCTTCTTGATCACGTAGCCAAAATTTGACATAACTAAATTGAATTACATATCCAATTTGAACAATGTATCCAATTTCACCACATATCCAAATCACAGAGCCTATTAATCCACGTAACTGATTCAAGTAGCCAATTGATCTATTTTGTTGAATACTCACATAAAATATTGATTGATGTAGGAAATTTATGTATAGTTATTTCCTCGATATAGATGATTCATGTAGGTTAATCCTTCACATAGGTGATTAATATAACCGATTTTTCGACGTAGTCATTTCTTTATGCAGCTAAATTTCTCATGTAGCTAATTTTCCAAATTTAGGGAAATTTCATCCAAAATGTTCATAATTTAAAATTTAATGGTTTTAACAAAATAAAGACTTAAAATAATAAAAAAACTTGGAGAACATACTTAAATAAAACCATCATTAAAATTTGAAGGGTATTTGAGATCATCAAAACCTAAAATACTTGGGATTTTTTGGAACAGAATTAGAAGTAAAAAATCTCACCCAATTTGATTATCAAAAAACCATAAGATATTAAATAAAAAGTCTAAAAAGGTTTTTATATAATTTTTCAGTAAACTATTGAATATATATAACATTTTTAAAATGTTGTGTTTATCCTTTACTTTCCCCCTTTAATTGGACACTTCTCCTATTTGTATTACTTGATGAATTCTCTAACTTCTCCCTCATTTTAAGTCATTATAAAGAAAGGGATTAGAATAAAAAAACTTTTAATTTATCACTTATTAGTACTAATTTATTAATGATAGTGATAAAAAATGAATGTGGAATTATGGAAAGAATGTAATTTATTAATCGAAATAAAAATATTTAAAACATTAAATGAAAAAAATCTCTAAGAAAAATAATAATAAATGGATACAGAGAAATTCCAATAATTTTCAATAATTTTTAAAAAATATCATCCACTAAATACCCATAAAAAATACATATACAAAATACTAGTCATAAGTCCTAGTCTTATGAATTGGGTAAAACTGAGAAGGTGGTTTTGGGTGGAGGTAACTTTAAGGTATGAGAGGTTCTAGAGGCAATAAGAGGGTCCATTAAAGGTGAAAAAACTATTATCCAAATCTCAATGGTAGCTCAATCTTCTGAGTCAATGTTTGGTCTGTCTCTTGGATCTTGAGTAGGAGTGCTCATAATTTTTTAAATATTTACTTTAGATACACTGGAATCATAGGATCCCATTGCTAAAAAATACAATTTATTTGGAGGGTATGGGGAAGAATATTATTTCTTAGATCTCTAATCATATATAGTTTCATATACTTTTGATCACTCTTTATAGTAGATATATTTTTGATTATAAAACAAATCAACTCTTTGTTTGGTACCTCAAAAGTTTTATATAGAATAATGGCCAAGAGTCCTTCAACCTGAAAGGTAATGAAAATTATCTGCACGCATGTATACTCTTTTGATGATATCTGACTTGATGTAATCAAGAATAATATAAGATTCATGATTATTAATTTTAATAAGAGTAAAGACCATTTCCCAAAATTCTTCTGCAATATTCAAGTTTACCAGGAGTGAAACACTAAGAGGAACTGAACAATAGAATAAGTTTAGGACTAAATGAAGTATCTAGAAGGTCAAGATATGAATTCATCATAATTTGGTCCATTGATCCTTGAATACTGACCACTATTCAATTTATTGATTATAATTTCTTTTCCACATTGAGTATCTGATATACTAAACCTTGAGATATCTAATAAACATCACTAATAGGAAGTTAAGACACTAGAACACTAGTATAAGGTTTCACTTCAGTAGGCACAATAACAGTAGGGGAATGATCCACTAGATGCACTGTAGGAATTATATTAATATTATTTTACACAACAAGATCTTTTCCTATAGAGGAAACTAAAATTGACGAAACTTACACATATCATGAGGACATAATACTCTTTAGATGAGTACAAGCCTTCAAAGTTTTCATAAAACTTAACTAGTAGGTCTGTTATCCTCTGTTTATTTTTGGTCAAAAGGATATGTGACCTAGAAATCATACCCTACAAATCTTTAGAAATATCTAAGAATTATTTTAGCTTCTCAATAATTGATTATACAATATAATCCATCATATCATTCAAGGATATATCTGTTATAAATCCAATATTTCTTACAAATTATTTTATTTATTTAAGCTCACCCATAATATCCTTACTGAAATATTGCATCAACACTGGTGTAAGCATATCACATAGAAGAGATTGAATATTAGAATACATAGATCTTAACTATGAAATAATATGATCAACACCATTAATAAAATTAGGTATTTATGAAGGTTTAGAGGAGTAATATATGGTAGTTGGTTGAAACCTATATAGGAATATTTTGGATCATGTCTCTTTAAGATGAAATTAGAACATTAATTTTATTCAAATATGACTTGGTAGAAAAAATATTTCTTATTCCACTCACTTGATCTTTCATATCCTAGACCATTTTTTACTTATTTCAGAGGAAAATCATGGAACCACATGTATTGATTTAAGGTTCTTGATCAACTCTATTTAGGTTTAAATTATCCCAACCAATTTATCAAAATCATCTTTTTAAATATAATTATCCTTAAGACATATGATCTTATCCTTTGAGAATCTCAGATCCTATTTCATCTCATTATAATATCCTCTAATATTATCAAAATCATTCATAATATTAGAAGAAAAATATTTCATTTTAGTGATATCTGAGCTTATACTTATTGAGGGTGCATCCTCATGCACTAGATAAGCTAATGAAATATGTTGTGTATAAGAATTGTTAACAATATCCATAACTACATAAGCATCCCTATCTCCACTAGTAAGTGATCCAGGAAGATTTGGATCCATTTCTTAATACTCTACTTCAGTTTCAAGTTTTACTTTAGTAACTAAAACACAAGCCGTAGTTTCAATTGGACTTTTATAGGAACTAAAATAGTTGTCTCAAAAATTGACCCAACATACATAAATACTTTAGAAAATTCAACCACTATAACTCTTTATTTCTAAAATGTCCCTTCTAATACATAAATGATCTCTAGAAACTGAGGTTCTTCACTAGACACTTTTGACTCATAAACCTCCCTAATAGGCACCATATTTTCATGTGTTTCATCCCTAAGTAGTGAGGTTTAAAATGAATGCTCTAAAGCTACACTTTTCTATCCAACTTGATTTAAAGTGTTTGAACTTGAGTCCCAGTAGTAGTCAATAGTTTTCAGAAGAATAGAAAAACGAGTATTAATCTTACTGAATTTTATATAATCTCCCTCATTTTGATCCACTTACATCTTCTTCAGAATTAGGGATACAATCTTACCATAGTGGTAATAATTACACTTTCTTTTTTTCTTATATAGTATTTATAAATAAACCACATTATATACCTTCAAAGATCAATCTTGTATTTCTTAATCAGAAAATATAACAATTACATATCCCAAAATAAAAATTTCTCCGTTTCACTAGATTGATGAGAAATTCAAATCTAAAAAAAATTACACAGGACCTTCCATTAAACTTCTATATTACTTATAGTCTTATCCCTGAAGGAATTGGTTGAAAAAATTAATTTAAAAATTTTATTTGGTCATACCAATCTCATAAAAAATAGAGTCTGACTAAATTTAAAATCCCCTTATTAAGGATAATGAAAGGTCTTAACCAACTCTTTTGATGAAATTAACACAACCTTTACATTTACATTTCAAGAAATAACATCCTCTATTTCAATGATCTGGAACTCAAATTTCTTCAAAAACTCATTCACTTCTTCCTCAAATAAAAACCATATTTCTTTTTATCAAAAAAATTCCCAACCTTGAAACTAAAGGACCTTATTCAATATCACCTCAATTTAATTTAACTAACTCATATTAATGGATTTACTAATAAGTTCTATACATGACGTACTACTTAATTTTTATTTATTAGATGAACCATAACTTCTATCATATCCACCCTTATATTTTACCATGGTATAGAGGTTGGTTGGAGGTCATGAGATGATTGAGAGGTAAAGTTTGATGTTTTAACTTCTAGAGTAAGGAAAATAGGAAAAGGAAGAAGGAATTAAAAGTCTATTGGTATTTAGGTTATAGTCCCGATTTGAAATAGGGTCAGGTAGTCGATTAAGAATTTTGGGTCGATTCTAACTCATAAATAAATAATATAAAATAAATATTTAAAAATAATTTTTTTTATTTTTTAAATAATAACATTGAATAATTTCTGTAAATAAATAAAAAAATTAATTTAACTTTTATAAGATAATTAAAATAAATTATTTGTAAAATAATGAATAAATTAAAATGTAACAAAATAAAATGTGTTATAATCATTTAAATTAGAATATTCCTAATTCTATTTTAATAAAATAATGATGATCACACATAAGGGTATTAGTAAAAAAAATATATTAACTGATTCATATTAAAGATGAATTATAGAGTAATATAATCTTTTTTAGGATGACCTATCAAGAAATGATTTATTAAATCAATATAATTAATTCTTGAATGATTTATCAGATTATTTGAAATGTTGACAACACTGTGGTTATCACATTTGATTGATACTTGATTGTAATTGAATTGAAAATCTATTATGGTGTGTTTCTTCCACAAAAATTGTTCACAACAATTACAAGAAGAAATATATTCTACTTCAGCAGTAGATAATTCATTAGAGTGTTGTTTTTTACTAAACTAGGATACCAAGGATTTTCCTAGAAAATGGAATATTCCTAGAAAATGGAATGTTCCTAGAAAATGGAATGTTCCTAAATCAATCTTTCTATATAGTATAAAATCACCAAAGATGGCATTTAAATATGACGAAATATTAAAATAATAATTTTTAAGAAAAATTAAGGAACGATAAATTGTTCTATTTAAATACCTTAATATCAGTTTAGCAGCTTTTAAATGATATTCCTTAGGATTTTCAGGAAATTTAGAACATAAGAATACTATAAACATAATTTTTGGTCTACTATCAGTCAAATACATTAGACTCCATATTATTCGTTTGTGTATCTTGTATTAAATTGGTTTCCCATATGTATTTAAGTCATTTTTCCATTATAACTCATATGAGTTGTATGTAGTTTACCAATATCAAGCCCAAACCTTTTTAATAAGTAAATTATATATTTTATTTTATTTATAACATTCATAAAGTACTTTTGATAAAATTTTAATCCTATAAAATAATTTAAATCACCTATAATTCTCATTTCAAATTCTTTTCTTATGAGTTTTAAAATTTAATTACATAATATTTTATTTATAGAATAACAAATCATATCATCATCATATATATGGACTAAAAAATATCTGAAGAAAAAGTATTATTAAATAGATTAAGGTCTTACTTTCCTACTAAAAATGAATTTGATAAAAGAAAAGAACTTAAACATTCATACTCGGCACTAGGTTCTTTTTTAATTCCATAAATAGATTTTGTATATTTGAAAAATGAATTTAGAAAATGAGTATTTTCAAAATGGGGAGGTTGTTTTACATAAACTTACTCCATAATAAAACCATTTAAGAAATCTTATTTTATATCCATCTAATATAATTTTTAATTCATATATGATGAATAGGCTAGTAGAATCCTAATGGATTCTAATCTAGATATGGTTACAAATATAACTTCATGTACTATACATTCTTCTTGGTTATTCACTTTGGAAACTAGTCCAGCCTTATTCCAAGTGATCACACTTTGTTCATATTATTTATTCTTAAAAAACCATTTTGTTCTTATAATATGATAGTTATAAGATCTATTAATTCATTAACATACCTTGTTTCTATTAATTTTTTTAATTATTCTTAAATTGATAAATCCCAACTCTTATCCATTAATCTTTCCTCTATAGTATTTGGTTCTAGTTGAGATAAAAAGTTATAAAAATATACAATATTTAATGAACTAATTCTAATCTTAATACCTTAATCTATGATTTATATAACTATTTATAAGGTATGTTTCTTAAGGGTTTTAGGATGTATAGGAAATAGACTTTATGGTTCACCATTATCCATTCTTTCAGGATTTAGTTCTGGAAAATAAAGTTCTGAATCATCATCTTTTTTTTTAAAATAGAGGTTCAGGCCTTATGTTTTCAAAAGAATCACTTATCTTGTCATATTGAGATAATATTTTGATGAAAATGATCATTTTCATAAAATTTAACATGATTGGATTCTTTAATAATATTTGAACTTTTTTTAAAAACTATATATGCCTTGGAAATAGTAGAATATCCACATAAGATTACTTCATCAATAATTGGGTCAAATTTACCAAGATTATATTTGGGGTTTAGAGTATAAACCTTTCATCCAAACACTTTAAAGTACCTAACTTTTGGTTTTCTATTATTCCATAGTTCATAAGGTGTTTTCTTCAAAATTGGCCTAATTATGGATCTGTTTATGATGTAACATGTTGTATTTATTGCTTCATCCAAAAAATGAGTAGACAAGTTTTATTAACATAACATTATTCTAGAAATTTGTTATATAGTCTCATTACCAATTTCAACAACACAATTCTATTGGGATTTCCTTAGGGAAGAAAAAGTATGTTTGATACCATGTTTTGAACAATAGTAATTTGATATATGGTTTTCAAATTCTCTTCCATAGTGACTTATTAAAGTAATAATTTTGGCATCTTTATCTTTTTAAACTAGTTTTCAAAAACTAATAAAAAAATAACAGACTTCAATATTAACACTTAAAAATAAATCCAATGTAAATCTAGAATAATCATTCACTAGAACATAAAAAAAATATTTTCCTCTTAGGCTTGTAGTATTAAATGGCCCAAACAAACCCATAAGAATTAGTTTTAGGGTTCTAGAAGTATCAACCTATTTAATTCATTTAAAAGACGACTTGTGTTTCTTTCTTATTTAGAATTCATAACATAAATTATTTTTATTAAATTTATGTTGAGTTAAATTTAAAATTAAATTCTTTTTGGAAAATTTTATTAAATAATATAGATTAAAATGTTTCAGTCTTCTATGAAAAATCCATGGTTCATTTTTTTCAGTATTTAAATAGTCCAATTTTTGTCTTCTAAAAGAATAAATATATATAATATAGAAATTATCCCTCCTATGTTCCTTAAATTTAGTAATTTTATTTTTAAAAACTGAATAGGTATTATTATAAAAATAAAAAAATAACCTTTATCACAAGTTTTTGAAATAATTAATAGACTGTGTCTTAATCCTTCGACATATAGAGCTTTGTTGACAAGAACTGAGCATGTATTACTAACTCATCAAAATCTGATAATATTTCCTATTTAATTATCACCAAAAGTAACATAAACAGTATAAAGTTTTGATAAAAAGTGGAACACTTATGTTAATTGAACATCCACTATCCATATATCATTTCTCATTATTTCTCTTTGAACTTTTTCTCTACAAAGATGAATCAAAAAATATTTTTTTTGTTACCTATATTATATTGGTTCTAGAAATGTTAGTAACTCATGATTTGGGAACCCAAATATATTTATTCTGTCCAAAAAAATCTAGCACTAAATTTTGAATTTTTTTTGAAATAAAAAAATGTATAGATCTAGAGAATTATAAGAATCTAAAAATAAAATTATTGGAATAGTGCCCTAATTATCCACAGTGAAAATAATTAATCTTAGAGAGGTTTTTGTTCTTAGAACTAAGTAGAAAATAGTTTTTATAAAGCTTGGGGTTTTCACCTTGACTTCCTTTAGCAAACATATTTTTATGAGATTTCTATTTCCAAGAATTTAATTCTGGTAATTTTCAAATTTTTTGAAAACACATGCAGTATATATAAATTTATAAACTTCTTTTATCAATTTTTGATTCTTATTACCTTGTTCAATACAAGATTCCGAATCATTTTTTAGCTAGTCTTTAAATCGAAAGTTTGTTTATTTAATTCCTATTTATAATTTACAACAACATCATAGGAATTTTTAAGATTTTTATTTTTATTTTTAAAAGATTCATATATGGTTTCTAGCATGTTAAAATTTTCATTTAATTACTTACAAGAGACATTTTCATTTTCAAATTATGATTTATGCTCAAAATAATAATAAGAATGTACCTGATATGAATGTTCTATAAAAAACATGTTGTCCTTATAATTAGAATGAAAAACTTTTGATTGTGAATGTTTTAAATAACTAGAATAATTTAAATTAATCCATGTTGGTTTCTTGTCCTTCTCAACTTTATTATTGTTTCATACCTTTTTTAAATAATTTTTATTAGATGTATTTTCCTTGAATATATGAAAAATATGGTTTTATTTTTTTTAAGATTATTGGATTTATAGAATCTTACCTCTTTAGAGTTTTTATAATGTTTCTTGAACTTATTAAAGGCTTTCTTGAAACATATTCTCTTTTTGTAGAAATTTTTGAACTTTCTAGTAATACGAGCAAGATCACTATCTAAATAAGAAATATTTGATATTTCCTTATCTAATGACATGAAAATTTGTATATAATTATTTTTCATTCCATATTTTGAAGTTGATACTTTTAAATTATAATTCTCCTTCTTAAATAATATATGATCTACAGCTTTAGGTTTCATATCATCCTCATAAATCATAAGAGTTCTAATAAGATATTTTATTTTAAAAATATTGACCTATGTAGATTTCTTAATAGCATATATGATTCCAATCCACTTATGAGGTATAATTCTGAGGATTTTCAAAGTGTGATATAGTTTAGGAATGAGTGTTCCTATTATAGTAACATTATTTACCAACTTAATAAGTTTTCTATTCAATTGGGTGATTCTTTCACCTTCCATCATCATGAGATTATCGAACATAATATTGGTAGTATTATATCTAATATCTCACACATTTTATATACCTTCATAATAAATTTAAATAGTAGTCCAAATTTCATGAGCTATTTGACATTATGAAACTTTTTTGAACTTGAACTTAGTCTATATATTATAAAATTCATAGATTTTGTGTTCAAACCATAACTGGATTCACTTCTAACATCCCATGTTTTAGGCCATGTATTTGGAATTTCATAAGTCTTTACAAATTTAACATAATTCTTTAGACAAAGGTTCTTTATATAGATTATCATCTATGCCTTCTAGAAACCAAAATTCTCACCATTAAAGTAAGTTTCTCTTACCATAGAAATAATTTATCTATTTTCAGTCACAAAAATCATCTTGATGATGATCTTTAGTCTTCAACCCTTGAATTTTGAGAACTAAAATATTTACAAGATATGATACCAATTTTTGTCTCAAGAGTGACTGAATTATGAATCAAGAGGGGGTGGGGGGTGAATTGAGTTCTTTAAAATTTTATTCATTCAGAAAACTAATCTAGTTAAGATATGACTAAATTTTTATCTATTATTTAACACAACCAGTATTTTAAATTAAATAATAATGAAAAGAGATCAGACATAGAGATTTATAGTGGTTCAGGGAATATAAATCCCCTAGCCCACTCCAGCAATGTCCAACTCCTTGATCTTGGTGGTTTTCACTAGACCAATACTTTTTATAGGGACCACCATTCCTTTTTCTAATTATTTTGAGATGGATTAAAATAATTCAACACTTAGTTCAATAATTTTAGGAGCTTTAAACTAGGCTCCGATAAGGATTTTAAAAACAACGACCTTCAATTTTCTCTTAATCAAAACATTTACAACAAAAGAGAGAATAAAACAATTGTTTATAGGTTAAGCTCATAGTCATAAGAATTAAACTAAGAGAATAACTCTCTAAGAGATATGATAAGAATAAAATGTATCTCTAGGTGATTCTTCTAAAAACAACATATATGAATGAGATAAAACAACAATAGATCTTGAGGCTTTTTCTTATTTTAAATTAAAATAAATTAGCGCACAATTTTATTGAGTGATAGTTATTGGATGATCAAATAATAACTTCATTTCTTCTCAATACTTTATTTTTCACACACAAGACACTGTATAAATGGATGAAATACTTCCCTTTTAATTTCACAACATCAAATCCATAAAATCTAGGATTGGAGTTTAAATTTCCATAAACTATTTTCTTAGAAATACCTTGATAATAATGCTGTCAATTAAATTCTCCTTGTACTATTTCCTTTCTCAATAATTTACACTTATTATAATCATTTATACCATAAATTGGTAAACCATCATTTAATGAATTCATGGAAACATTAAATCTCACAGAAAGTACACCAATGGTAATAAATACCTGGATGCAGAATGATGTTGTTGATTCCAGATCACAACATAACTAAATTAAATAGATTTAAATTGAAATAGATGAATTGATCCTTGTAGATGATTTTCATGTATCCAATTTATCCATGTAGCAAAGTTTACATAGGCCTTCTTTACATAGCTTATTTGATTAATGTATCATTCTTGACCACCTAACCAAAATATGACATAACAAAATTAAATTGCATTGAAATTTAGAACCATATAGATAATTTACTCACATATCCAAATGACACAACCAATTACTCCATGTAACCGATTCACATATCAAATTGATCTACATAGATGATTATTCACATAGGTGATCCATCTATGTAGGTAATTTTTACATAGTTGTTTCTATAATGTTGCTAATTCACATTGGATAATCCTTCATGTAGGTGATTGGAATAACTAATTCATTTAAGTATCCATTTCTCCATGTATCCAAATGCCTCACATAGTAGATTTTATAAAAATAGGAAAAATTCTTCTTAAATGTTCAGAATTTCGGGATTAATGGGTTTAATAGTAGAAAGACTTTAAAAATGATAAAACCTGATGAACACACTTAAAAAACATTAGTAAAACATAAAGTGTATTTGAGATCATCAAAACCTAAAATACATAGGATATATTGGAAAAACATTAGTATTATAACATAGACTCCACATTACTCATTTACTTCACACAAATTTTATTGAAAACAAAATACAACATCGTCTCTATAAATTCATTTGGTCACTTCAATATTTAGATCTGTATTTTTTGTAAATAGATAACTTCCTTCCAAATTCAATGTTATATTATCCCCCTTATTAACAGTAAATATAAAATAATATAGAAGAAGGTCATCTCATTTCATTTTCACACATCTTCCATGATTCTAAAAAAGAATATCTTTTCTCCCATTATATTCAAGATTATAGTTTTACCTAAATTATTTATATTATAATAACACTACATATTTCTTAGCTATATCTATTAGTTATGAAATCTAAGTCTATTTGGGATAACTTTATGTATAAAATGTGAGTTATTAATCCTGAAAAAAAATCTATACATTAATCCATTTAACATGTGTTATCTCTTAAATTTTCTCATTTAAGGATATTTATAAACATATTTTTTAAAGAAAAACTACCCTACATCCATCTTAAAAAATATATCAAAAATATTTTGGTGAAAGACATTAAACTCCCATTTTATCATTTATTATACATAAATCATCACCCCCATTATGAATATATAACTACAAGATTAGTAAAATTAAAATTTCACACCTCATGTAATCTTCAATATGTGTTGTACACATTCCAAATTTCTATGGGATAACTAATCCTTGGTAGATCATTCTCAAGTAAGATTACCCTTAATGGATTTACCAATTTATATTCAATATGATAGTTATAAAATTCTATGATGATCACCTATTATTACTATAAAAATTATACATCACAAATCTTGTTACCATTTTAAATCTTCTCTAATTCCTTTCATATTATAATAAATAAAAAAATAAGAGAATAATGAGAAACCTCTTAGTTCCTTTAAAAAATCATCAAGGCTTAGAGTTTCCTCTAAACTAAGACCCTTAAATCTTTTCAATATAAACATTGGGACAATTATTTGTGACTCATTTTCTATCATGATCCTTTATATGTGTCATGTATATTTCCATATATTAAAATATTTTATTATATGGAGTTACCTAATTAATATTATACATTAAGAAAAATGTATTACCTAGTTCTTGAAATATCTCTTTCAGGAGTTCTTGTTGAGCTAAGAGGATGGTCGTATAGTTCATTATACCATGCATATTTTATGTACACCTTCTAAAGAATTTATCTTGAGTATTTGAGTCATCACTATTAGAAAATATCTCATGAAATTTGATCTATTCATATGGAATAACTTGTTTCCATTTGTCTATTGAATTTTCTTATGCTTTCTCCATATGTTAAGAAATTTCTAATTGATTTTTACAACTAGTTAAGCAATACTTTTAACCCTACTCAGGTTTCTTGGGTTCCTCAGATGGTTTCTTGGTAGTATCAACCAATCATGGATATTTTTCTTTATATTTTTAATTAATTTCCCTTTCACACTATATTTAATCTATCCTGGCAGGTTAGTCAGGTATTTCTTAGCTTTATGACCTTTATGATTACATATGTAACAAATTTATTTTGAAAATATAAATTTGTTTTGTGTTAGAAGAATAGATAAATTTATGGTCCTAGGTTGTACCCTTTAATAATATATTATCATATCCTCATTATAACTCTCCATAGGTTCATAAATCTTCCCTAATAATGATATATTAAACTAGGGAGGGTAGAATTTGTATCCAACAACACCAGTAATATCCTTTTAAAATTTATCTACCATATTGATGGTAAATATTTCAAAAAATTATTAATGATTTCCTACTATATATTGAGCTAATTTTAGAGGGTAGTGGTCCTATTGAGATATTCATTTCCCAATTTAATTAAGAATAAGTTTTCTCATTTTTATTCTTTGCCCATATTAGTTCATATTTGGTTGTGAACCCTATAATATTAGGGAAAGTAAATTTATTTTATGGTTTATTAGAATAAAAAATAATAATTCTCTTTGAACCCTTATTTTATCTAGATTCATATGACTAAAATTTAAGATTAATTGATTTTTAAACTCTTCGCTAATCTCCTTCAAACCATTTTTATGTTTATAGAACTTTGATTGTGTCTTGGACAATTATTCTTCCCTCACAACTTGTTTTTTCTCAAGATATATCACCATAATTTCCTACATAGAAACTTTCAATTAATATATATTGATTTCATTAATGTATTCTACTTATGTCTTGACATAACCCTCTCTCCCTTTATCTACCTTTTATTTTTATTTTATTACATCTAATTATCCTTCTTGATTTTTTTTGTTTTGGTAACACAAGAATCTAATTCATCCCTCATCATATATTTAATCTAAGTTTTTTCAATTTCTTTATCATCATCTATTAATGCATAAAAAAACTTTTAAACATGATAAATAAAGTATGTAAACTTCCCAAACTATTTGTCTTCTAATTACCTTATTGATGATGAGTTATTTTGGTCTTCGTTTCTTATAAAACTTCTCATTTTTCAACTATATAACTTATTCTTAATTTTACCATATTTTCTCAAATATTTTTAGATTTTAATAAATTTTAAGGTTTCTCATAATATTCATCTGAATCATATTCTGAAACCTTTTTTTTGGATATTTGATTTCAAAATTTTCAATGTCGTTATAACTATAATATCTTGTTGGATTTTTACTTTAATTTTTCCACTTTCCCCACTAAAACTTATTTAAACCCCTATTTAACTCTTTTCTTCAGGTTTCTTCAAATATTTTTATATTGATCTTCCTCCTTAATCCATATGGATAAATATAACTACACGATTTCACTTCTTCAAGAACATAGATGCCTGATAATCAGAACCAGATCAACAATACTAGTATGGATTCTTCAGATTGTAAATGATCTAGTTATTTTTTAATCCACTGAATAATCAATAAATTAAAGACTTATCATTCCTTTCTAAAAACTCCAAACATTAGGTTCCTTATTTTCACTCTTTGATACAATAGATTGTTGTCTTATCTATTCTTTTACTTCAATAGTGTTGGATTTCTATAAAGTTATACAAGTGTTAAATGTAATATTGCAATTTCATCTTCATTATTTTTAATTTTTATATTCACATAATACTAGGTAAATATTTTGAATATTATTTCCACATTTAAAATATAGAAACTCTATTTTCAGTTTATATTTCAATTAAATCCACATTTAAATTCCTAATCAATTTCTAATTTAAATATATAATAGACTCCAAATATTTCCATAATTTAAAATATATATGAAATCCATAATTTTTTTTAAAAATATTCCTATATATGTGTAAGGCCTCATGAATCCTGTGGTAGAAAACTCCTTCACAACATTGTAATTATCTCCCTTCATATAATCAGCTTTATCTTGATTCCTTTTCTCAGCTTGAATCATATTTTTTTTGTAACTTTGATGTTTCATCAATAAAAAATATATCAAAAATAATTATTTAAATTATTTCCAAAAAAATCTATTGAAATAATTTAATTTTTAAAAATTCTATAAGAATTAAATCATTTATAATATATATAACATCTGACATTTCATAGTTTTTTCTATATTTTATCAAAAATCTCAGCAACACTTCAACATAATCATTTTATATTCCATGCGTAAGATGATATAATTTTCTACATTTTCATCTATTCTATAAAAAAACTATAAAGATCATCATATTTCATAAACAAAATATTATGTATTAAACATATCACATAAGAAAATTTCCTTTTACAAAAGCAACCTTAGCTCATAAACATCTCACACAAGGTTTTAGTATCATATGTATTATCTCTTTTTTCGATTATCAACTACAGTTCTTAGAATATGCATAATACATAATATAAAGGATTTTTCCAAATTTTCACTTTCTCAAGAATTAAATATTATATATCGCTTGATAATTGTACATATATTCTTATAGTTTTCCTATTTTTTCAGTTTTTCTCATATGAATATCATATATATCATCATTGTATTTTATTCACTCCCTTTTCTTATCAAGTGAATCATATGTATTAAAACTAATTCATTATATGTACTAGATGGAATTCTTACATATCCTATAATTTTTTAAATTTCTATGTTACCTCATAGGGAGTTAATACATATCTATTACTCAGGTAGATTTCAAGAAACCTATGAATCAAATATTTCAGACTTTAAAAAATTAATCTTAAAAACCTTTTCAGATATTTAGAAGACTTCTTTAATTTTTTAAATTAACTCAAAATATCATCCAAATATATTTTTCACTAATTACAATAGCCTTTAATCACAAGATAATTTGTATGGATTCTTTATAATTCTACTATTTTTTCACACATTTAACATCATCTCTTCGTGCTGTTTTTCATAGACAGTGTCTGAACTCAATCTAAAATTTTTTAGAGAGTGTATATTCTTCCAGTAACATTTATCTTTAGTTTCATTAAATTTTTAATTTTTCATAATCACAAATAGAGCAACTATACTATAACTTACATAACTAGTTATCCCAAAAAAAACAACAGTTTTTTTATATTTATAATAAGAATTGAATTTACATTATACCTTGACTTTACATAAATCATATTGAAAATAAATACAAATTAATATCCAAAAATCTATTTGGGTACTTTATAAATCTACTTTAGTAATTATAATAACTTATCCTTAGTCTAGGAACCTATTTTTAAGATATATTTCCTTGACCAATGGGTAGTAATTTTAATAGTATCCCATATAGTAACAATTGAATCAATAGATTTTCATTTCTTATCAATTTTACCTTTACTCATTAGATTTGTGTTTATATTATCATTTATTTAAACATAAATCAAAGCCTTATAATGCTGAACCATATAGCATCTTCCCATGATTTTTATGGATAACTCCACCATCCCTTTCATGTATCTTTAACCCATTAATTTTATATGGAATTCCAATTGAATGGTTTTGTAGGAAATATTTGTACCCAAATTATATTGAACAATGATACAAAAATTGAATAAAAGATTAATCAGAAGAAGAAATTATAAAATTAAGTGAATAATAAACATATCATACCTTGTTACCCATGCCAAATCTTCCCTAATATAGAGTTTAATTAAGACCCTCAAGCAACACTTTAATGAATCTCACCTCAAAATATATCTACCAACCAAAATGAAATAGTTGAATATTTTGGTATGTAATATTCTACCTTTAATAATATACTAGAACCAATATAAATGTAAATATATAGAAGATAATTAGAGATAGTTTTGAGTTATCTAATTTTTCTTAAATGAGGCCCATGGACTCCTTTAAATAGAACTCCTTCATAGAATTTAGAACCCTATTAAAGTATATAAATTTTATACATTATAAAATAATAAACTATTTGGTTACCCTTTATAACATTTATAATAAATCATAATTTATTTAAGTATTTTCTAAACTCATTTAACAATCACTTAACAACATACACATCATCACACAATGTGTCACAAGCTAAAAAAATAAGACAACAAAATATAATAGAATGGGATGAATGATATCACATATAATTCATCATGAAAACCATGGTGTAGTATTAATAACCAAAACATAACAAAAACCATGACATTGTGATTTTCACCATTTCATGCTTTATGATTCAGCATATATATCCATCAACCTACCACTTTCACTAAATCATCTATGAATTTATGAAAAAGTTCACAAATATTTGTAAATTTATTTAAAATAATTTATATAATATTTTCATATTAAGTCTCAAATTTTAGATTAACTCTTTATACAAAAATATCACCCTTATTTAAGGTTATACATTTTAACCATATGAACCTTTGTAGAATCGATAACAGTTTTGATTCCCTTATCTATAATTATATGTAAAGAGTGGTATTTAGAAAAAACATATTTTCACTCAATCTATAAATTGTTTTAGAACTGTATAAATCAAACACACTCACATATCCATATAAAAATATACACTATAATATGTATCTCTATACTTAGTATGCATACTTATACAATCCATTTGGTTAAGACATCAGGTCAACTACTTGACATGGAATGTGTCAATTTAGTATATGCTAACTCATACATTCTTGATTAACTAAAAAGTCTAAACATATTGAATGAATATATCACATTCCATTGAACCAAAATTTTTATCACATCACATTGCACAAAAAATATAATAGTAACGAATTTCCTCATTCTAATTAAATTAAGGGCCCAAATTATATACATGTTATATAATAGAAAAACCCTTTTGTGGAAAACAATCCTACCACATGATGAATAACAAACCCAATAATCCTTGATTTTTCTAGCTTCAAATTTTTAATAAGAAAGGAATCAAAGATTAGAGATTCATAAGGGAGATGTAGTGCATGAGGAGTCAGTGCATGCACTAGAGACAGGGGGTGAATCAGGTTTTTCTAAATTCTTGCACAGAGTTCCAATTTTTAGTGTGTGTTTTAAACCCATTTGTATTGGAATATTTTTCACCTATTAAGATGCAAGTGGATCTATATGTCCTTGGATAATCGTATAAAACATTTTCAATGCATGTAAACTAGTAAAAAAATGGAATATGTATTTTTATAATGTTCGTCCGAGATGTGAAAAACCTAATACTTAATGTGATTTAGTTTTAACTGAGTCACATATTATTAGCTAAAAATATTTTCATCAAATTATATGGGGTTTTGGGAAGTTATACTCTTAAATTAGGTTCAACATATTACAGGGGAGACCATTCATAATATTACCCATGTGAATGAAAGCTAATTCCAACTAGTTCTTTATATAAACTCTTTTGAGTTCTCAGTACTTCTTCCATCCCCTAAAGTAGATCAACAATAAACACCAGATGTAATTATATCCAAAAAATGAATATAGTTTCTCACAAAGAGTTTTTAATTTCCACCAAATATTTAATATCTCGTGAATTCTACTTGATCTATATAAACTATACATTTCCCTATTATTCATCATAAAATACTCATTGGGGTTTCTTAGCTAAAACATAATGGTCTTAAACTACCAATATATGTTTATTAAGAGTCCCTATATGCCTTCCTCTAATCAAACTTATGATTCTTTATTTAATTTTTTATTTATTTTAATGATTTGACACACTAGTTTTACTAAGGAAGAATTGGTTAACTTTATTATATTCCATTTTTTATTTGTTTTCTTATCACTCTAATGTATCTGATCAGTAGAAATTGGTCATCACCTTCTTGTTCTTTGATACTATTATATGTTCTTGGATAAAATTTAGTATCACATTCCTTTTCTCATATTATTTGAGATATATATATTTCTCATCACTTCAAAACTTCATATGTTTCACATTACATATCACTATACTATTTTCCTTTATTCTTGATAGAAATATTTTCTTTAGGATAGATCACTTTTCTCCAGAGGTTTACACACCAAATTTTTTATTTAAATTATTTAATACTATTTTTTTAACGATGAATACATTTATTTTTGTTGTGTTTCTAAATTTAAATGAATGGAAATATCTCAAATATATTTTTTAAGACACAAAAAATCCTTTTTATCTTCTTTATAGGAAGTATGTGAGTGTGTTACCATGTTTTTATTAACTGATTTCTCCAGCAAAATACAAAAATATCCTTATTTTATTTTTTTCTCATTTTTCCTCTTAGAATAACAACTATTTCTATATTTCTTCACTAGGATTAAGATTATTCATCTCAAGATGTTCTACAAAGTCCTAAAAATAATCATTATTCTCAATTATATTAAAAATATAATAGTAATTATTATGAAAAGTCACTTATTTATTTGCAACATGATATCTTCCTTGAAATATATAAAGATCTCAAACTGAGTCTCTACACACAAAAAACTCAACACCTTCTTCCTCATCCAAAATTGAATCAAAATTTAGTTTGTGATATTTAAAATAGTATAGAACGTAACAACCATCACAATATTTATTTTTCCAAATACCCCAATCTTGATTTTTTTCATTTCTTGCCCATTTATTTTTTCTCAAAAACTTATCCAGATTTGATATTCTATTTATAGAATATGAATATAAATATGTCATTTCTTTGTCTTTAATCATAATTAATTTTTTTATATTTTAAATTATTAAAAACAACTTAAGAATCAACTAAAAAATGATTACATTATTATGGAAAAATTATTTATCTTCCTTAAAAACAACAAGAATCACTAAAACTTGATCACTAGAATAAATAAAAAAAATCCTTTGAGTGTTTTTGATGTTTAATAACAATTAAGAAAAACGATAACATCATATATTTTTTATATACTTTCTGATCACCAATATTGAATTTCAAATATTATCATTTGAAATCGAAAATATAGAGAACAATTATCTCCTATCTTATCTCATTCAATCTTGTTAATCTCATGTTTTAATCATAAATCAACATAGATTCATGATTTTATTAAAATAAATGAAAAGATTTGGAATCATTCCAAATCAATTCTCCTTCATAATATTAATTTTGAAAATTTTAATTATTAATTATATAGAGAAATAGAATTTTCACTAAGTAATAATCCTTTTATAAAGAACATTATTATTATGAAGTTGATTATGACACAATACATGGTTCTACTTATGAACATATTATTCCATCCTTATGAAGTTCAATAGAATATCCTTATATAGATTTATATTTATATAGATGATGCTTATATATCCTCAAATTGATCTTTAAAAATTAGATTCTTCCACAGATGATGGTTATATATATGATAAATAAACCTTTTGGTTTTGGGAAACCATACTTACATAGTGGTACTTCATCCTTAGTAAGACATGATCCATTGTCAATTTTAAATAAGATACACCAGAAAATCCTGATACACATTAGAAATGATGTTTAAAAAGTTTATAATTATTCTTATATTGGAAAAAAAATCATCCACACACACTTTAGGAATTATAAAATTTTAGAATCTACCTTATAGATTTATATTTATTTAAATTCCATCATATTTACTTCTATTAATCTTCGGGATTCTCAAAAACGTTGAACTGTCTCAAAACTATATCAAGTAAATTTTGGAATTATTAAAACAATTTCAAACTCCTTTAGGAAATTTATAAGAAACTTTTCAACATATAAATATTCAAGTAGATTTTTAATAACCTTTAACACCTTCTAATTCCCTATTTCACCATAGATTACCTAAAACCTTCATCTAAGAGATGTTTCTTCACTAATTTCTATAGTTTTCATACTAAGTAATCCTTTTATGGGTTCTTTAAAATTATAACTTTCTTCTCAAACATTTTAAATACTATTATATAATTTTAATTATAGATTTACAAGTTTTCAAATACCATATTCAATATCCATATTTTGTAAAATCCATTGTAGTATATTACAGATAGTTCTAGAAACATTCAATAAGAACTTCTAAAATATTTATAAAAAACAATGAAATAATTATCACAATTATGGATTGTTTACTATTCAATATTTCCTCTTAAATTTATTATGGTATCATATTCAAATTATATGGGTGGATACTCACTCCATCACCCATCATCAACAATCACATATAAACGTGATCCATTAACATTATATTTTGAAAAAAATACAATATCATCTACAAAAATACATTTATCCACTTTAATCTCCCCATTTGGATTTGTTTTTAATATCAAATTTTATTTTGGGGACAATGTAAATATTTATAAGTATTAGTCAGGATCATTGAGTCTATAGAAGGGGGGGGGGTGAATCAATGATATTATTGTTTTGTATTTTCCCTTTTTAAATAACCTTCACTATTAGTTAGAGAGAAATTACTCTAATAAATTAAAACATAAAAGAATACCCAAAATAACACAGATATTTCATGTG
The DNA here is from genome assembly GCA_963277665.1 of Viscum album. Taxonomy (NCBI): domain Eukaryota; kingdom Viridiplantae; phylum Streptophyta; class Magnoliopsida; order Santalales; family Viscaceae; genus Viscum; species Viscum album. The sequence continues at coordinate 199,524,798 of OY728164.1, forward strand.
ATCCTCACACAATTGATATGATAATATATATTTTCCAATAATAGAATAATACTTCACCGAGAGGCCTCAACATGTTGTCACCATGCTGATGGGATTCTTCACACTTTATCTTTTTCAATTCATTAATTCTTCTTGTTTACTTATCCTTTATCATATGGACATCAATTAAATCCTCTAATTCATTTACAATTACTGAAAAAAATAAAACACACATAAATTTGTTTAATATATCCCACTTTTCATTGGTTATCAATAATATCATGAAATGTAATGTCAATTTTAGGTTCCATGTACAATAGAAGAACATGTTAGGCCAATTAATAACTCGATTTTTACCATATTTAACATATCATTTTCAATTTTCAATATTTAGACGTCATGATAAATGAAATATTTTCTAATGAATATTGAAAAATAAAAAACTGGAACCTAGAGAAGGTATTTTCACATCAATTTCTTAATTAATTCAATAACATGAAGAAATACCTTGATCTTGAGTTTTTTTATTGATGTAGGTGTTCATCATTTTAAGGATATTCAGTATTTTTTCATTGCATTGATTAGGATACAAAGTATATCCCCTTTACCAGTGATCAACAAAGGCTCCTTTAATCTAAGAACATCACCAACAATACTTTGAGTGCTAGCGTAGTAGTACCATTTAGCTTTAGTTTCTCCTTTAATCATAACCATGAACCCTTTGGTCTAGAAGGATTTTATCTTGATCTATCTAGATTGAGAGAAATTGAGGAAGATATAATCTTTTTATCTTATGAGAAAACCCTAGAGACATTCTTCCTTGAGAGATAATTCACTAGGGAGGATAATGTTGCATGGAAGGACTAATGGTCACAATTCTAATAATTGTTATTTATAAAACCAAAGTTAGGGTTTCATATTAAATAACTACACAAAGGACCTTAATAATATGTTAAAACCAAATTGAATCCCACTCCTCATAAAATATTAATATCATTATTTTATTCCATGGTATGCACTAACTAGCACAATTATAAATATTATTTTACAGTCTTGAAAATGAAAATTTATCACAGAACCTACACTTAATTCACTAATCCTCCTAAAAATTTATTTAATAATGAAATAAATATATTATTATTAAATATTTATTCATTTATTCAATAAAAAATATTTATTTAAAATTCCAATAACTAAATAAATTATTTATTTAATAATTAAATATTTATTTGTTATAGTGTGAATTACAATGGATTAATAAATATTATACATTCTTCTAATTGAATAATTACTTTTTGAATAAATATTTATTTAATAATTTTGATCATTTAAATCTTGAATAAATAATAACTCTTAGTCTAGAGAATAATATTTATTCCAATTGTTAAATATAATTAATATTAAACTGAGATCAATGGAAGCACTTTGTGTGTGACCCTCTAGGATTCTTCTTTAGTGGTATTTGGTGATCTTGGCAATTCAATTTTTTTCTAGAATAGGGTCATGTAACCCATAGAGGAAGACCGCATTTCATAATGAAAACAAACACATATGAATGCTCATCGTGTATTATAACCCCATTTTCATGATATATAATCAAGAAGGTTTCATTATCATGTCATCAACCTTAATACATTGTATATATATTCTTTTATTATCTAGAATGAACATGTCTATATCACCATGGGCATATAATTTATTTTTATAGTTTTATTCCAATCAAAGGAAAACATATTAACTTCTATAAATTGAAGTGACAAATCCTTCATTTAATTCTTCATTAATAACATACCGATCATAAAATATCCTACTTAGTAGGAACATAAAGAATCATGAGTTTTAGAAAAAAATTTAAGTACACGAGTCACAATATATATTAATAATAATGCGATGACTTGAACTTTTTGTATAAAATTTGTTTCTTGAAAATGTTTGTTATATTATTTTGTAATCAACAAAATGACATCCCTTTAATAATGAAATGATTATAATTTAAATGTGACCATTTTCGACCATTATATTATTGTTTTACAATATGAATATTGGAAATAATACTCTTAATAATAATTTTAATGTTATAATTAATATAATAAATAGATAAGATAATGGTTAATTAATAAAGAAAGAAGAGTCTATGGACTCATCCAGTAGATTAGTGCTGTACGAAGTACATTTTTTAGAACATGGGTGGGAGTTAGTATATTTGGGCTTCACTCTCAACTAATCCCAATATGAGATTCAATATTTTAAGTTTCAATGAAATCTCATATGGGAGAAGTTCAAGTTAGTGGAAATTACCACTCAGGCGATGTTAGCCAAGACACCCCATGAGTCTATCACTATCGCACACCTCACCCTTAGGAACTATATGGGTGTTATAAGGGGTTATGTTTCCAGGCCATAATTACTTAATGTTTTATCCTATTGTATATATAAAACTTTTATTCCATTATTTCCATTTTGAGAATAGTTTTTCTCAATATAAAAATATGATGAATTTGATAAATCTATTTTTTTGGGGAAAATGTGTACCCTTATAAAAGATATAAATTATTATATTAAATAAATGTTTTTTAAATAATGTTTAATATAATTAAAAAGTTTTATAAAAACACTCATTTTTAATTATAAATGATAAAATAATTTGTTTTCAAATGCCATAAATTTACTATGCATTCACTATTCATTTTCTATCTGATATTATTTTAATAAATAACTATATTTATTTTTAAAAGTAAAATTTATCATAATTATTGAATTATTATGATGAAATAAACATAAATTTTTAAATCCTCAAATTGAAATTATATTAGGGTGAATTTATGAGATTTTTCTAAAATATATTGTTTTTTGGTGAATTGTAAAAATACAGTTTTTAGTTTTTGGTATGTTTAAGACATCATAATGATGTAATAAGTAATATAAAATTATTTTATTATATTTTTAATTAATTAAAAATATGTTTTTTCCCAAGTGGTCAATACCATGGGATAATACCATTGGTAAGCCCAAGGTTTTTCAAATACCACTACTGAGGTGTCCAAGGAAATTAATAAAACAACTCTCTCAAATTTCCTATAAATACCCACCCATTACTCCATTATATTTAATTATAAATTCATCCTTCAGGAATATATGATATTATTACCTCCAAAGGATTCCTCCAAAAGTCTCCTCAATCCCCCAAGGCCCCAATCTTCGAGTTTTTGGAGTTACTCTTCAAGGTAAGGGAAATCTCAACTTCTCTTTTCCTTTCAAGTTTACTTTTTTATATGGTATGTATTTTAAATTTTCATACTATGTTCTTATGTCAATTTAATTATTTAACTTTAATTTATTAAGTTTCTTTTATTAATGGGATACCCTTATCTCTTATCTTTCAAATGTTTTCTAAAACCCTGTTTCTTACCCGTTTCGCTGCAAAATTTTCTTCTCAAACATTCTCCTTTTTTTCTCAATAAATTATTTTATTTTCTTTTATGAATATACAAACCAATTTATTATCTAGGTGTATTAAAATTGATTTAAAAATGTTCTATTTTATTCTAGTATTAACATGCATGAAGCCTTACTTCTTTTTTTGTGGGTTTTAAATGACAAAAGGATCTTGTTTTTATAAACTTTCTAAAACACCATGATTTTGATATGAAACACATTTATTTTATTAAACAAGGTTTATTTATGTAATGTTTGTTATGATATATTTGGATTAAATTAATTAATACATATTAAGGGTATTCCCTAATATCTCTTCAATGCACTGGGTAAATAATTAATCTCTATAGATGACATGTTTTACAATGATACCTTGGTGAATAAACTTAGTAATTTTTATGAAACCTTAGTGAAAAACCTTGGTGATATGATTATTAATGACTCAATTAAATGTTTTATCCATATTCACATGTTATTATTCATGTTATTTTTACTATTATATGTCTCTTTATCCTTTTATCATGCCCTTTTGATATTATCCAAGTTCTTATCAATAATTCTCATGATCACTTTTAAACTGTTTCCCTTGCTTTCCCTTATGAGGCTTATGCTCACCCTTTACTTTGATGTATTCTATAAATCTATGAGATTAAATAATTTTACTTAGGGTTAACCTATTATAAAGCCTTTAAAGTGTATTAGAAAAATATTTTCATGTTTTCATGTATTATGTACCTTATTTCCAAGACACTAAACTTTAAAAGATCCTATTTTTGTAAAATGATATGTAAAGTTATGTAATAAAAATAAAGGATGCCATATTTTGTATTGAAGGAAAGTTTATTTATTTATGGAAATTATGATTTTAAAACTTTAGGAATAATATTAGGTATAAGTTAAAATATAGGAAAACAACCTGGTATTTTGGTGAAATATTAAGTAAGTTGTTTCTATGAAAAGAAATCCCTGTATGGGTATGAAATAGTGGATGTGGATCTAGAATAGATTTATATAGGGGGAAAAACCAAAAAAAAAAAACACTTTGATATAGACTCAAATGAGAACTGGTTCTTGATAGTGGGCCTTGCTGCACTTCTAGTTTGACACTCCTGAGGGATATATTTGGTTAATCATAAGATTTTTATGAACCATTACGAAGGATTTATATAAAATGTAATTGTTGTTAAAGAATAAAATATTTAAGAATGATATTTTAAGACAAAAAAATTACTTTAGAATTATAATATTATTAAATTAAAAATGTTTCTCATTAAGTTTATATTCTTTTAGAAAATGGAGAAAATAGGAGGAACTACGTAAATGGTGAGCGCAACAGACCAGGTGCTGATGAAATTTTGATGGAAGCTGAAATGGAAACATTCATGATAATTATGAATAATATGAAACACATTATGAGAAATAACTTGAATCATATTGAGATATTGGAGTCACCTTGAAGGGAAAAAACTTCCCTTGAGTTCTTTAAGCATTTGTGACCACCTTCTTTCAGTGGATCTACTGACCCATTGATTGATGAACAATAGATAAGCTCTATAGAGAAGATATTGTATATACTCCATTGTTTGGAATAAGGTAAAGTCACCCTGACTATATACCACTTAGAGGGAAAAGATGATATATGGTGGAAACTAGTTAAAAACATGAATCCAAGAGGGGAGATTGAAACTATGTAGTGGGAAGAGTTTTGGTGAACTTTTTCAAAAAATATCACCTCCATTCAATGTGAAAAAAAATGGAGAAATAATTCCTAGAGCCGAAGAAAATGGAAAATGAATTTGTGGGAAGATATGAGATGATCTTCACAAGACTTTCTCATTACACCTCTAGCATTTTCGTGGATCCTAATGGGAAGGTTGATAAATTATTTGTTGGACCAATACCTCATCTACAAAATATTATTTCCAACCAAGACTATGAAAACTATGATGATATTATGAGGAGTTCTATGAAAGTTGAACTGGATTTTAGAGAGATGTAGTAGTCCCAAAGATCAAATGAAAAGAAGAGATATTTGGAGCCAAACTTGGGGAGGATATTTGATCAAGGAAGAGGAGGTAATCAAGTGAAACTTTCCACATGAAGAAAATGTGGGAATAATCATTTAGGAAACTAATTTCATGGTAGTGGGAAATGTTACAATTGTGGAAGAGAAGGCCATATTTCTCAAAACTTTCATAGTGAGGTGAATCCTTAACTTCTCAACACTAATGAAAATGGGAAGATGCTGCAGGATTTTACCTGAAATCCATGCTTCAAGTGTGGACATCTTGGGAAATTTTTCAATCACCGTCCAAATTTGAAGTTAATGGAGTGGGATCACTATCAACCTTAGTATAGGCCAAGGGAGTAGATTCATTTTTTCCTATCACGATAGATGAATTGGAATCTCCAAATGATGTGGTGGCAGGTACTCTTATTGTTCTTTCAAAAGCTAGAAAGTACTTTGTTTGATTCTGGTTCTACACATTCCTTTATTTTCTCCAATTTTGAAAAGAGTATAGAATCAATACCTAAACTAATAGAAGTAGAACTATCAGTCAAGACTTTTGGAGGGGTTATCCAAGCATCAAAAGATTATTGAAACTCTATTATTTACTTTGGTGTTCATAATCTCATCACAAATCTGATAGTCATTCCCATAGTGGAATTAGACATTATAATAGGGATGGACATGATCTCAAAGTCTAATAATAATATCAACTGAAGAAGTAATTAAATCTCAACAGTCTCAAATGGAAATCCTACAGTTGTTCTCAAAGGAGAGATATCTCAACCCATGCTTTGTCTAGAAAAAACATCCATATCCTTATTTATGGATATTATTGATGAAGATGAAAAAGGAAATGAAGGTACATGAATAGAAAGTGCCCCCATCATTTAGGAATACATTGATTTATTTTTTGAGGATTTACCTATAACTCCTATAGAAACAGAGTTTTAGTTCTCTATTGAGATCATGCCTAATTACAAGATGGTTTCAAAGACCTCCTATAGAATGGAAAATGTGGAGATAGAGGAATTAATGAAATAACTCCAGGATCTTTTAGATAAGGGGTTTATTAAGCCAAGTGCGTCTCCTTGGAAAGCACCTATTATCTTTGTGAATAATAAGGATGGATAAATGTGGTTATAAATTGATTGTAGAGAACTTAATAGGATCACAATTAAGAACAAGTACCCTCTTCCAAGAATTGAATATTTATAGGAGGTTTGTGAAAAACTTTTCATGACTTTCTAATCCACTGTCTAAGTTAACTAGAAAATGGGACAAGTTCATCTGAAAAAAGGAGTGTGAAGAAAGTTTCCTAGATCTGAAGAAGAGATTTGTTAGTTCATCCATGTTAACTCTACCATCAATTGGAGAATGATTCATTATTTTTAGAGATGCATCTCTGAAAGGGATTGGGTGTTTCCTCCTGAAAAATGAAAAGGTGATTTCTTATTCATCTTGACATTTGATGCATCCTGAGAAGAACTATCCTACAAATGGTTTGGATATGACTGTGGTTGTTTTTACTCTAAAGATATGGGGCACTAACATTATGGGGAGAAATGTGATATATACACAAAACAACAAAGTTTTAAGTACACTTTCACACAAAATTAATTGAACATTAGACAAATGAGATGGTTGGAACTTCTTAAAGACTATGAATTTTCAATTCATTATCACCCAGTAAGAGCAAACAAAGTCAATAATGAATTAAGTAGGTAATACCTTATTGTTCTGAAAATTATGAGGATTCAAGGAGATCCATTGATCAAATACCTAGTAAAAATGGACCCGAGAATCATAAGGGGAGGGACATCATCAACCCTACCCTAAATAATTTATCAACCATAGTTACATGATAATATCACGAAATCTCAAATATAAGATCCTTTGTTACATAAGAATATAGAGACTGTGAAGACTGGTAAGTTTTCTAAGTTCAATATTGATCAAGAAGCTGTACTGAAATTTCGTACAAGGCTATGCGATCCATCTATTCCAGAAATGAAGAAGGAGTTGATGGATGAAGCTCATAGATCTACTTACTCTATACATCATGGAAGCACAAAAAAGTATAGGGACCTTCATGATCATTATTGGTGGGATAACATGGAAAGGGTGATTGATGACTATAATACAATGTTCCTGGTCTGTCAAAAAGTGAAGGTAGAGTCGAAAATTACAAAAGGAGTATTACAACCATTACCCATACCATCATAGAAGTGGGAAAATATCACTATGGATTTTGTTACTGGTCTCCTAAGAGCTTCTAAAGGAAATAATATGATATGGGTTATAGTGGACCATCTCACCAATAATTCCCATTTTATCATTATTAGGGAATATTTATCTCTTGAAAAACTCACCAAGATATACGTAAAGGAATTGGTATGGTTTCATGGAGTTCCACTTTCTATCATTTCTGATTATGATACAGGTTCACATAAACATTCTAGAGAAGTATTCAACCTGATATAAATACTAAATTGAATTTTAGTACAACCTGTCACCCTCAAAATGATGGCCAATTTGAAAGTAATATTCAGATACATGAGGATAAGTTGAAAACATGTTCAATGTAATTTAAAGGTGGATGTGATCAACATATCCCATTAGTTGATTTATTATACAAAAACAACTTACATTCAATTATTCAAATGGTACACTATGAAGCTATATATGGGAATCTATGTAGAACTCATAATTTTTGGGATGAAGTTGGTGAGAGAAATATTCTTGGACCAAATCTTATTCAAGATACGACATAAAAGGTTCATTCGATCCAATAACACATAAAGGTTTCTCAGAGTTGGAAGAAGAGATATGCTGAAAATATTCAAAGGGAATTGGTGTTTGATGTTGGAGATAAAGTATTCTTTCGAGTTTTACCTTAGAAGAGAGTCATGCAGTTTGGTATGAAAGGTAATATCAACCCTAGGTAAATTGACCCTTATGAAATCCTTGATTTCATAGGAGTATTGGCCTATCAAATTTCAACTCCTCCAAATCTAGATTGAGTTCATGATGTTTTACACATATTTATCTTGAGGAAGTATATACCTGAACCTTCACATGTACTGAATCCATAGATTGGACAACTATAACATGAAATCTCTTATGAAGACTTATCGGTGGAGATCTTGGACCATAGAGATAAGGTTCTACGCAATAAGGCTACCCTCCTCATTAAAGTGGTGTGGGAGAACCATGAGTCTGATGAAGCCATGTAGGAATTAGAGGAAAAAAATGAGGTATAAGTACCCACACCTTTTCTCCTCTGAGTGCAAAATTTGAAATTTCAGAGATGAAATTTCTTAAGGGGGGAAGAAAGTAACAACCCAAACTTTTTGAATAATTTTTTTTCTAAAAATGTGTGTCCAATTATTTTGTACTCAACAAAACTATATCCCTTTAATAATGAAGTGATTATATTTGAAATGTGATCATTTTATACTGTTATATGACCATTGGTCAATTATTCCTGTTGTTAAATAAGACTATTGAAAACATTACTCTTAATAATAATTTTAATGTTATAATTAGTATTATAAATAGAAATGATAAGGGCTAATTAATGCAGACAGAAGAGTCGATGAACTCATATGGTAGAGTCTTTTCGTACGAAGACTATTTGTCATAACTTAGGAGGGAGAGAGGATCTTTGTGATTCTCTCTTGACAATCCCAAAACAAGCTTCAACATGCTAAGCTTTAAGGAAATCACCTACGGAAGAAGCTCAAGTTTGTGGAAATTACCACTCGGACATTGTTAGGAAAGCCACCCCATGAGTCTATCACTATCACACACCTCACCCTTAGGTCATATATAGGTGTTATAAGGGGTTATGTGTCAAGGCCAAATTTACTTAAAGTGTAATCCCATTGTATATATAAAATTTTTATTCCATAATTTCCATTTTAAGAATAGTTTTTCTCAATATAAAAATATGATGAATTTGATAAATTGATTTTTCGGGAAAAATTGTAATTTTCATATGGATATAAATTATTATATTGAATAAAGGTTTAATTAATAATGTTTATTATAATTAAATAGTTTTATAAAAACACTCCATTTTAATTATAAATGATAAAATAATTTTATTTTTTTCAAATGTCAGAAATTTTACTTTGCATTCACTATGAATTTTCTGTCTGCTATTATTTTTAATAAATAAGGATTTTTATATTTAAAAGTTAAATTTCTTATACTTAGAGAATTATTATGATAAAATAAACATAAATTTTGAAATAAACACATCGAAATTATATTAGGGTGAATTTATGAGAATTTTCTAAAATATTTTTTTGGTGAATAGTAAAAATATAGTTTTGAGTTTTTGGTATGTTTAATGACATCATAATGATGTAATAAGTAATATAAAATTCTGATCAACTCTTATATATTAAAATAACATATTAGGTGTCCAAAGTGGCCAATACCATGGGAAAATACTGTAGGATCTAAATATGAGATGTAGATACTCAATTACAAGGGGGGTTTGAATTTTAAGTTTAAAAATTTTAATTTTTAACCGTAAGGAAGCTTTTTTTAATAAAGTTAAAAAATAAGATTAAAAAAACCCTCTACTAACTTTAAAAATGTGATTTAATGGTCCCAAATTATGAATAAAAATATATTATAAAGAAATGAAAACACATGTATACTTAATTAAGATTCTACATTAAAGCGTATAGAATCTTATATTAGAGTTACAACAAATGAGAAAGTGTAAGAAAGTTACACATTCTATTTATAAAAAAATGAAACAGAAATAAAAGTACAAGTAAATGAGTACAATTATTTTAACCCAAAGAGTAAAGTATCTAAAACACCTTGGATAAAGGTCCCTTGATTTATATTTTCAAGAAAGTCTATCTTACCCACACACGGGTAAGCTCTTGATATGAATATCTGTATCTATCTTGATATCCCCACAAGCCCTCAATCTATAAGGTGATCAGCACCTTGGTATTCCTTTAACTTTGAATCCCTCAATTAAGTAGGTAATCAGAACCTCTACCTTTCTTCATCTTGGAAGCCATCGATTGTATACGACAACAATCAGAATCCCCCAAGGAAAACAAATATTGTTGTAGATTTAAGTTTGTGGAACAAGATGTTCTCAACAAAAACTCATTAAGTCTTTCTCATGAAGAAAATCTGGTAGAGATCTCACAGAGTATCAATTCTCCCTAAAGTTCACATATTTTATCATGTTCAAATGATTGGGTATTTATAGGCAAGATCTCAAACGGTCTAATTATCCTCCAACACCCATTTTTTTTAAACTTTCAGAGGGACTAGGACATGTGGCATTTGTAACAGTCATATTGTAACTGAAACAATGACACCCTTTATATAAAAAAACTTTCAAAAGTAACATTAGATTTTAAATAATATGCAAGAATATTAATGTAAGAAACATTAAATTAAGAAAATATAGAATCTTTAAGAAATATGAAAATTATAACATTAAGGAATATCATAACTTTAAGAATGTTATGAAAACATTAAGAAAGATATGAAATTAGATCCTAATAAAGTTAAGAATTAGATCTGGAAATTATTGAGAATAAAAATGAAAAACACAGGGAATCAGATTATCATTTCTATATGAATAATAGTTTAAGAAACATGAATTTGATTTAAAAACTGATATAATTAGATTCTATGGAGGTGAGTAAGATTTGATTTTCTAAGCGAATCAGAATTTAAGGAAACATAAAATCGGAATCAAAATTATGAGTGAATCATAATTGAAGATACATAAAACCAGAATTACAATTCTTTGTTGATCATAATTGAATAAAGATAAATCAGATTCAATTTTTTAGATGATTCGGAATTGAGAAAGTGAAAGATTCTGAGTTTTATTAAGGATCCGATTTGTTCAAGTAACTATTCTGACTTAAGAAACATAATGTCAGAATTGGATATAAAAGGAACATGAATATAAATTCCCTTATAGATTGAAATATGTTGCATATAAATTTCCTTTTAAATAGAAACAATAATTAAGGAAATGTGTTTGTGATTTCTAAAACATAAAGGAATGGGAAATTTCATAAGGAAACTGTTGAATTAACAATCTCCCCATTTTTGAAAAGAACAAACAATCAATTTAAGAAAATAATTTTATGATAGTAAGAATTTATATTTGATTTAAAATAAATACTTATATCCCCCTTTATGACTTAACATGAATAAGACTAACCCCCCATAGGTTAATAAATCTTCCTAAGGACCATATTTTGTCTTTATTGAGAGGACTAGTTTGGGATATTCCTAACACTAAGAAGGGGTGAATATGTGTTGGGGACTTTTTAAACCATTTCTATATTTTTATCCCTGCACCTCTTGACCTATTAGGATTTTGATTCTATTATACTATTTTTCCTATCGCATGAAAAAATAGAAAGAAATAAAAAATATGCAATTGATATTTTTACAAGGTTTACACAATAAGAGAAGCCACGTCCTTTCCATGCATGGGAATGATCGGTGCATTGATTATCCACTGTAATGTGATATGATGTTACAGTGGGTTGACTAGGAAAACAATCATCTAGTCAGTGTGGCTTCCTACTCTTGGAGGAGGGAAGGAGATAATCGCTTCCCAGTGTGAGTCCCTACACTCAGAGGGGGAAGGGAGATAATCCAATACCAACTTGCAGCCTCTATCTAGTTCTTTATACTACCTATAGAGACAAAATTATTCCTTCTTTAAAAGGTAGGTTCTACTCTTAATCTATTTCACTACTATTCACTTGATTACTTGAAAAGTAGTAGGCAAGCCTCTCTGTTCTTCTCTTTCTTCTTCTCTAGTGAAAAACCAACTGCACTAGTTCTTATTCTCCTTTCTTCTTTTTTAGTGCAACAACTGAACACACTAAAACTCCTTTCTTCTTGAATAGAATCACAACCTCCTATTTGATTGTCAAAACAATGAGGATCGTCTCACTTGGAATCATCAGAGTTAATTATTATCTCTCTTTTTTCATGAATGCATGTGATTTGTGTGTGGCATTTAGTCTGAACCTTTCTTCCCTTTCTCAATTATTCTTCTTTACACACGCGCACACACTATTTTGATTCTTTATTTAATTGTTCTTCATGTGTGCATGTGCATGCATGAATTCATACACTATCTCTTCTTACCCTTGCATGAAAACCCAAATGGGTGTAGTTCTTTAAGCACACACACACACAATGAATTTTCTCTTCTCTTTATCTTTTTTTCTCCTACACTTGATTGGTATGTTTATTTAGGGTTATTTATGTGATTCTTTAAACTTGAATGGTTTAAACCCTTGTCTCGTACAAAATAATTCTTCACAAAATCAAACATGGCCTCAAGATCCTTCAGTCAAAGCACATGCATGCATTCTTGTAAATGATGACCTTCTCTTGCAATCTCATTCTTCACCAAAACACGAACCCCTGCTAATAGTAGGATGTAAGAATGTAAACCTAAGAGGGATATTCTTCACTTCGTGAACCCAAAAGGGAACGAGTATTCTTCTTCATGCAGAGGATGCGTGGTTCATCTTTGCATAGAGTGTGATTGACTTCACAAATCATAGTTTGAGTCTAGGACACAACCATTGGATCACAGTAACTTGGCCTTCACAAAGCACATCAAAGGTTTGAGGAAGATATCGCTTGTTCACAGGAACCATTATTTTCAACATGGTTTGAGAGCACGAAGCACTTATCAAAAACCTATGGGATCATATTCTTCACAGAGCACTCTAATTCATAGATCTTACTAGATTGTAGAGCTCACTATTTCACTGAGCATTAATTGGTCTTTGCGAATTTCACTTTATTCAAAAGCTCAATGACTCACCACTGAGCTCCTTTTATTCGTGGATCTCACTACCTTCATAGATATTGCTTTCTCCGTGAACCTTCTTTGAAATTAGAGAGATCTAAGATTCTTTTTAAGACTCTATACATTTCTCTCCATGCTGGAGGACTATTTAAAGGCATTTCCCACTGACTCCAGAACCTTCCATCCACCTCATCTCCACGTCAATACCAAATTGCAGAGCTCTGGAATTTTCCACAAAATTCAATCTATTTCATGAAGCACCATGGATATTTTCTAGATTATCAATTCTTGTCATAGTCACGAAGCATTCCATAAAATACTTTATTCCTCCATGATGCTTATTATTCTTTTTCTCCATGAAAATTCTCTTCACCTTCACTTCTGCAATGCTCACCTGCAATGCTCCTTTCCCCAGCCATTCTCAAAGCTCATCGTAATCATGAAGAACACCGTCATCATTCTTTATGACTTCTCAAAATCTACTTCATCAAGCCCATCTTTTGGAAATTATTTACTTTTACATATTTTGATGTGATCTTCAAGGAAATACCCTTTTTTAAATGCTATCCCAACTCCAAAATTTGGACCCCAAAAATTTGGGAAACACTAGAAAACTATTCCACCTTAGACACCTGATTCTACAAGACCAATCATACTGATTGACCTCATCATTTCCGCCCCTTTCCTTCATAAATATTTCATTAAAAGTTCTCCAAAAAACTTATGATATTTGTGAAATGTATACTAGAAAAACATCATCATATTTTGAAATCTAAGCACATGTATTCTTTCTCTTTTCCTCTTTATCTTCAACCACCATGCATGGCCATCGTCGAATGCCAATCCAATTCACCCTTTATCTTTAACTCCCCTTCTAATCTTTTTGGAACATGACTTCCAAATCAATTCAAAAATAATCACATGGATGATACTTCATCCATTTTCATTTTTGTAAATAATGTGTCACTTTTACACAAGTTCTTTGAATATAGGATCAACACATCAATCATCTGACTTATGAAAAGATTAAGAATTTCCCAAACATGAAATCCAATGATATGAGTCCATAAAATTTTCCATAATATTCACTTAAATAAATATCCATTCAATTTAGAGTTCCTTATTTATTTTGACCATTATTGACAACTGTTGACAACAAATACAACTTATGCACAAAGTGGTCCCAATAATATCTCCCTTTGTATTTGTTGGAAATACTTAAAAATTTCTCTCAAATGAATGTGTCAATATTAAAATGAGAATATTATATATCCCCTTTAATTTTCTTTCTCTCACTTTTTAAAATTCATTTCACTTTATCTCCCCCTTATTGACAAGAAATACAAAGTTCATGGTAGAGAAGGTGTCAATCCATACTTAAGAAATGTGTCTGAAATCATTTCACTATAAGTCTATTTGAGATATTCTTGGTGTAGAAAACAAAGGGATTTGATTTAGACAATAAATATTTACATTACCCACTAATCATGATACCTCATGATATGAGAACTCATGTACTTGTCTTCAAGGTATTTCTAATTTCATTGTAGGCTTAGAACAATAAGTGTGATATGAAATAATGAACCTGGAACTCTTTCAATCACTTCAAAAAAAGGATAAAAAACATTCAAGTGCAATAGGAAGGACAAGTGGCCTTGGGGAAATTCAAATTTTCATATGTCACTGATTGACTTAGTTACTCCCCCTTTTTAAGATTTTTATTTTTGAGTAACCAAGGATGAGAGATTGAGAGATAAAATAACTTTTCCAATGACATTATCTTCAGACAATCTTCAGATTATTTGAATTTTTATACCAATTGACATTGATACTGATCGAGATAATGACTCTGGAAGATTCTTCATGTGTCTCCCCCTTAAGGGAACAACTCTCACCATTGATTCTTAGGTTATCCCCTTGATATATTTCTTCACCTTTAATTACCTATTTTATAAGAACAAATACCATACACAAATATTTAAGGGAATAAGTTGGATCCTCATTGCTCCATCAATGTGAAAAATAAGGTTGATATGCTTTTCTCAACCCTGATTCTCAATTCTTCACACATTCAAAACTGATATTCAATGCTGACTGTGATTGTTTAGACCTAAATATTTCTTCTATCTCTTTGTGAGTGAATCTTCTTTATTCAAGAGCTTTTAAAGCATTAGATTCTCTTGGTGAAACTTTCATATTCTTAAGGAATTCTTCTTGGGTTGGAATAAACAGAATTAAATTTCTAATAGTATGACCAGTCATGTTTCACATCACACACATGAATTATTTGTCTTCATGTAGAATCTTCTTTTTTATTATTGCACTAGCCTTAGCCTGTGCATTTTCTATTTTCCTCATTCTTCCCAAATCTTCTGGCCAGATAACTAAAACATCATTAGGAACTGAAGCATCAAGATTGGATCTTCTATATGGATTCTTCTGAGTGACATCATTCTTAGTAATTCTTTTGGATGTACCACCCTTCAAATTATTGGATTTATAATACAAGGTATTATTAGCTTTCCACCTTGGAGTCTTCTTGGGAGAATTTGTTTTTACAACATTCCTCTGACTACTCCCCATGGATGCTTCTTCATTCTTAGCCAGCTCCTATGATCTTCTTTTCTTATCTGTTTTGGGTACCTGTTGAGATAAACATGCACCATTCATGTGACCACTCACGTTGAATACATCACATATGTTATCTAACATTAAAAATCTATTTTCATTATATAGATTCTTCTGAATATGAGGATGTTGCTTCTTCTTCTTTGTCTTTCTCTCCCTTGAGATGGGATTTATTTATGCTTTTACATTTAAGGGATTATACCAATAGTCTAATGTAGAATTCCAAAATCTATTATAGCACTAGAATTGAACCACAAACCTTCAATTTATGATGTCTTATTTATAAGGTTTTTGAGTCTTCTTCTTAGTGTGTTGTACTTTCTGTGGGGAGTTTTCTTCCATATTCTTCTTTTTATTTACCCTATACATGGTGATAGGTACCTCCTCACTTTCTTACATCCATAATTGTTTAGATTTTTTCTCTCAACCTGCACTTTTTGTAGAATTTTTTTTAGAAATATTAGTATAAGTTGGTATATATAGTTCCTTCTTCTTAGATGCTTGTGATAGACTAATGAGTGAATCCATGATCTTCTTATCACATGTTAGAGGTATTTTGATAGTAGAATCCTCCAGGGAACACTGAGTGCTAGTATCTACTATTTATTTATTTTGCGAAGACTCAATATGTGTCTTCTCAAAATTGGTCAACCGAGCTTCCAATTCTAGACATATCATATTGAGGACGACTTTTTGGTCTTCAATCATAGTCATATTCTCTTTACAAGCCTTATTTAATCTTTCAACTTCATCTTCATGCAACTTCACTTTGTTTTGTAACAAAGAGTCATGTTCTTTTATCTTGTAGTTTTTTTTGCAAATATAAACCTTTGACTTCAATGCTCTTCTTTAGATCATCTTCAAGTGCATGAATCTTCTTTTCTAGAGTCTTGTTGAATCCCTCTTTTTCTTCAACTTCATTGATCCATTTTTAGGAATTCATTTCAAATTCCATCCTTGTTACTTTAAAGGATCCAACTTTTCTGGAGATCTTTAAACATTCAAAAAATTTTTCTTGTAAGAACTTATCCAAAACATCATTTTATTCTTCCTATTGGGTGGTATATTATTTCATGCATTGAAATAATCCACAAATAAGTGAGACACTTTCTTCAGGAATTCTATCTATAATCATTCTTAATCTATCAAATGATAACTCTTGAGAATTTGTAGATTGATCATCACCACTTGTGATAGAATTTTCATCAAGAGAATTATTTTCAAATGTACTAACACATACCTATTGATCACTTGAGGTAGGAAGGTTATCCATTTTCTTGGTTGAAACCTGAGTCACCTTCTCATTACTTTCCATGTCTAATATGTCTTCTTTGTCAGCAAGGTATAGTGATCCAGATGATTACTCTTATTTAGATGATAGGGACTTCTTATTCATATTTCTCTTATCATTCTTTTTCCTGTTCATCATGGTTTTGGTAGATATAGACTTCTTTTAAGAGATAAATGAATCTTAACTAAAATTTCACTATATCTATAACTCAGGAAAGAAACCCAGGTCTTTAAAAGAGAATAAATTTACTGTAGATAATCCAACAGAGGTGAACCTGTCCCTCTGATATTAATTGAGAGGACCAGTTTGGGATATTCATAACACTAGGGGGGGGTGAATTAGTTTTGGGGACTTTTTAAACCAATTACAACTTTTCATCCCTATACCCTTGGACCTGTTATGATCTTGATTCTCTTATAATCTTTTACCTGTCACATGAAAAAATAGAAAGCAGTAAATATATGAACATAATATTTTTACACGGTTCACAACTCAATAAGATCAGCTATGTCCTTGCCATGCATGGGAATGAATAGTTCTTTTATTCTCCACTATTACGTGATATTTTTTTATAGTGGGTTGAATTATTTCGCAAAATGCAACGACTTTCCGCAAAGATCCTTTTCTTCGCAGAGCTCACTGCCTTCGCATAGCTCACTTTCTCCAAAAACCTTCTTCGCAATTTGAGATATCTAATATTCTCATTAAGACTTTCTACATTTATCTCAGGGGTGGAGGCCTATTTATAGGAATTTCCCACCGACTCCTTAATTTTCTATCCACCTCACCTCCATGTCAGCACCAAATCATAGAGCTCTGAAATTTCTACTAAAATTCAATCTGTTTCATAAAGCACCATGACTATTTTATGGATTCAAAATTCTCATCATAATCACGAAGCATTATATCAAATACTTTTCACTTCCACGATGCTCCTTCTTTCTTTTCACAACCATAATGTTCTTCACCTTCACCGCTACAATGCTCACCAACAATGATTCTTTCCTTGTCCATTCTCAAAGCTTGTCGTAATTGTGAAGAACACCATAAATATTCTTCATGTTTTTGCAAAATCTACTTCATCAATCCCATCTTCAGGAAATTCATTCCTTTACCATATTTCGATGTGACCTTTAAGGAAATAAAATTTTTTCAATTCTATCCCAACTCCAAATTATTTATCCCAAAAATTGTCAAACACTGGAAAACTAAACCATCTTAGACACCTACTTCCGCAAGACCAACCATACTGATTGACCGCATCATTTCTCTCCCTTTACTTAATAAATATTGAATTACAAGTTCTCCAAACAACTTATGCTCTTTGTGAAATATATTCCTGTAAAGCATTGTCATATTTTGAAATCTAAGAATATGTTTTATTTCTCTTTTCCTCTTCATCTTCAACCACCATGCATGGACATCATCGAATGCCAAGACAATATGCACCCTTTTTCTTTAACTCCTACTCTAATATTTTTGGAACATGACTTCCAAAGCACTTAAATCATCCTCACATGGATGATACTTCATCTATATTCATTATTGTGAACATTGTGTCACCTTTGACACAAGTTCTTTGAACATAGGATCAGTGCATCAATCATCCAACTAATGACAAGATGTAGAATTTCCCAAGCATGTAATCCAATGCTATGAGTCCATAAAATTTCTCCAATAATATTTACTTCAATCAATCTCCATTAAATTTGGAGTTCCTTCTTCATTTTGACCATTATTGACAACTATTGACAACAAATACAACTTATACACAAAGTGGTCCCAACATTTATATTTTTTTCATCCTTACAGAAATATCTTCCCCTTACTTAAAAATTCTCTTATTAGTCAAATATTTTATATTTTCTAACATTATTCTCCCCCTTTGTGATTTAGAAAAATAAATGGGGAAAAAAATATAATGTACCTGATAGGGTTAGGAAATAAATAACACAAAACAATGTATAACATCATTTTGATTAAAGAAAAATTTTATACAAAAAATGATCAGAATTAAAGGAAATTAGTCATACTAATTTGGATTTAATTTTTTAAGCAAGGACTTCAAAATTTTCAGCTTCTTGTGATCATCTTGGAACTTTGCAATAATCTCTTCTTATTCCTTACTATTCTTTTAAATAAACTAAATATTTTCTTGCTGACTTTGAATCTTCTCACCCTGAGACTTAATATTTAATTCAGTTTATCTCTACAAGTATTTATTCTTTTAACTTTGAGTGTTATAGAGTTTAGTTTCCCATACATATCTCTAACTTCTTGTAACTGGATTCCTTGCTCTTACTTCATCTTCTCTGAGAAACTGTTAGAAAGATATTTAATATTGTCCTTAGATTCTATGAAATCTCCCTTGACTATCTCAAATTAGTCATCAAAAACATTAAGATCATGGTTTACTTGCTTCGACCATTTTGTGATTTATTTTCATGACTTCCTATGAGAATAATAGTTGAGAACATAGGTTTTGAAATCACCTTCAAGATTTACCAGTTTCATCATGAAAAGAGTTATAGAGTTTGACTTGTAGTTTACTAATTCTTGAATAAGCTGGCATCTATACTCAAGGTTTGAAAAATAAGGAATGGAGGTCACCAACTTCTTCAAAGATTGAACAACAAAGTCTTCTCATAAGAAAGATTAAAACTATTCTTATTCTGATGAAACTACCTTAGATATCACAATGTCAACTTTATTCTATTTTTCGTTATTAGAGATTAGATTATCTGTTTTCTTAACTACTTGAATTTCATTAGAAAATTTAATGATCTTATCATCATCATCTTTTTTATTATCATTGCCAAATTTGACATTACCACCATCATTGCCAACATCACCATAATCATCATCATCACCACCATCATCACTATCATATTTAATTCAATGTAATTCAGTGTCAAAACATTATTTTTATGAATTTAAGGAGATTTATGAGTTGTCTTTTCTTTAGATGAAATATTAGTTGATGAAGATTCAGAGGTTCTTAAAGATATCTTGTAGAAATGAATCTGCCTCTATATTTCTTCAATTTTTTGAATCTCATCATCACTATATTTAAATTTAATATTTTATTATTCTTCTTCTTATTGATATTGTTATTGAACATTCATAATTATTCTTGGAACAACTTCCTTTCCCTTTAATGAAGGGGTTACCTCTATTTCCATTTGTTGAGAAGGTTGAGGGAGTTCTGTTTCTTGAAAAAATGATTTCAAAACTTGAATATGTTATGAATCTCTTTACAAATATTTCAACAATTCCTGAATTATTTCTTATTTAGAAAAATTATTCTTAATCTTCTTATCTTTAACTTGCTTCTCAAGCTCTTAAATAGATTGAACTTTCAAATACTTAGCTTCAACTGGATCTAAACCAAAAACTGGTTATCCTTCTTCTTTTTTCTATTTGAGTTTTTCCATCTAGATATAACTTTATCAGAGTAAGTATTTTGTTTCTTTGAATTTTTAGGTTTAGATGCTTGAGATGGTTCTAGTTCCTAAACTTTTATTTTCTTTGATTCAGACTTTGAACATTCTCTAATTTGGTATTCCTTGCTTGAAAGATCAACAAATTCATTTGAATTATTGCAGAAAGCATATTTCAATCTCTTAAGTGTGTCGTCATTAATAAAACAATATTAAACTTCCTGTTATTAAACTTTAAAGGAATTTTGAAAAAGCTTAAACAACTAACAAGGATCTTGGACAAGATTTATGGATACATAAAGATCTGAGACTTGATCTTTCCATCCTTTATCTTACTAATGGTAGGAAATATGTACTTCACCAAGTTAATATTCCTTAGATTAACCATAAAATTCATCATGAAAATGTATATGATCTTTAATGTATCTTTTTCTCATTTTCATGGTATTAACAAACCTTGCATCTAAAAATATATGATTCTGAAGTTGGATGAAAGGTTGGAAATCATAGGAATTATCACCCCCTTAAGGCCTAAGCAATCAATCACCTTAACTTTATCAAAGTATCCTTTTGAGTCTGGTAGCTTGTGAGAGAATAGTAAACTTCCCCATCATATGGTATCCCAAGAACATTTTTTGCTTTTTTATAAGATAATGAATAATTTTTCCTATAAATCATGAATTAAAACTTTTTCCTTTTCTCCTTTAATGATAAACTCAAGTGATTGATAGAATTATATAACCAATTATACATACATTGGATCTTATTCTCCTTTCTTCTTCCTAATACAAATAATTTCCCTATATTGAAACATTATGATATTTCTTATTAGAGGATCATAGCTAAGAAATAAATCCTAATAGACTAACGTTTATCTGAAGATCATCCAATAATTAATATCCTTATTTGCAGGAATTGATGTTTGAGAAGATATCTCTAGATACAATTGGAACTTTAAGGAAGATGAAGGAAAGCGGGACATCAACTTTGAACGGAAGCAGAACTTTAGAGAGAAATCCATGGAAACCTATGTGGAACATAAAGGGGGTTACTCCTTTATATTGGCATCGAGATGATGGTTGGTCTTCCAATATTGATCCAATGGTTGATATTGATCTGATCTGATCTAACATTGGAGATTGAGACAAAGAAGATATATTGGTTCCGATCATCTGGGGTTTTATGGGAATAAAACAGATTTAAGGAAATTTGAATATTTTGAAGTTTTTCTTAAAACAAGATTGAAATACCAACAAGTAGAAATGAAACTAAGAAGAAATAGGTAAGAAAATGTACCTTTCAAAGTTCTCAGAAGGTTTGTTAGTTTTCGATAATATTCTTTTTTGAAATTTTAGATTATGAAATATTATTATTAGGTTCTAAAAAACTTTATTAGGTTCCAAAAATTTTATTAGGTTCAAAAAATATTTATTAGGTTCCAAAAAATCTTTATTAGTTTAATAAAATGTACTCCCCCTATGAAAATGAGTATTTTACTGTTACATGATGTTTTAATCAAAAATTATATATGAATGATTACCTTATATTTATCATTCCTAACTTTTGTTTAATATATTCAAATATATTGGAAGGTAATGATTTTTTGAAAATATCAACAAGTTGTTTTTGGGTTCTAATGAATTTTAAAATAATATCTACTTTAAGTGTATAATCCCTAAGAAAGTGATTCTTTATATCTATGTTCTTTTCAAGAGAGTGATGTGCATGGTTTTTTCTTAAGGCTATGGTAATAGTTTTATCTCATAGTATATGAGTTTTAGTAAAACTCATGCCATAATATGTGAGTGTGTGTTGTGTCCACAACACATGAGTAAAAAAACTTCGAGTTGCTACATATTCATCTTCAACGGTGGAAGGTTCTAGAGAGTGTTGTTTCTTATAAGACCAAGAAACTAATGATTCTTATAATAAATGATATGTTCTAGATATAATTTTCCTATTTATTCTATAATCACCAAAGTTTTCATCTGAAAATATTTTTAAAATAAATTCATTTATATAAGAATAGGAAAGCCCTAAATCCGTAGTTACCTTTAAATAGTAAAAAAATAATTTTCACTGCTTTTAAATGGGATTATTTTGGATTATATTTATATCTTTCACATAATAATACTGAAAACATTAATTTGGATAACTAGATGTTAAGTATATTAAACTTCATATCATACCTCTAAAAGATGTTTTCTCTACTAGTTTCCCAGCTTCTTCAAAATCAAGGGTATTTGGGGTACCGATTGGAAAACTTATACTTTTAGTACTGTCATATCCATAATTTTTAAGAAGATCTTTAATATACTTTTGTTGAGATAAGTAATTTCCTTATAGTTTTTGAGAAATTTTAAAACCAAGGAAAAATGTTAACTCACTAATCATACTCATTTCAAACTCAGATTTCATAAGATCTGCAAATGTATTAGTTAAGGATTACTGAGTTGATTTGAATATAATGTCATCAACATAAATTTGAACAATTAATTTTTTTTTCTTTATTTATAAAGAGGGTTGGATCATAAGTTCCGTTAACATAATTTTTTTTAACAAAAATCATGTAAGTCGATCATACCAGGATTAGGGGCTTGTTTAATACCATATAAAGATTTGGTAAGTTTAAAAACATGTTCATGATGTTTTTTGTCTTCAAAACTTGGAGGTTGTTCAACAAAAACTTCCTCTTGAACATATCAGTTAAAGAAAGCACACTTCACATCCATTTAAAAAATCTTGAAGTTAAAGAATGCTACAAAGGCTAAGAGAATTCAAATAGATTCAAGTCTAGCTATGAGATCATAGATTTATTCATAATATATTCCTTCTTTTTGATTATAGACTTTAACAACTAATCTTTCTTTATTTCTTACTATGATACAATTTTCATTAGATTTATTTCTGAAGACCCACTTTACTATAATTATAGAAGTTTATTTAGGTCTTTTAACCAAGGTCCATATTTTTTTCCTTTAAAATTAATTTATCTCATCTTTCATAGATTTAATCCAATAATCATCACTTAAAGGATCATCAATACTTTTAGTTTATAGTTGTGAAATAAAATCTAGATGATCTACTTTATTTCTATATGAACTTCTAGTACTTACAGGTTTGTTTACATCACTAATGATACTATCACTGGGATGATTCGTATGAAACAACTGAATTGGGTTTTGTAAAACCTATTCATTTACATAGTGTAGAAAATATTGAAGAGTGAATACTTAAGAAACATTTTATTGGGTATTATGATGATCAGAATAATCTTCCATCAAAGTTTGATAATCAGTTTTTGAAAACACATTCAAAGATACAGGTTGAATCTGTTTAAAAACCCAAGGATCAGTTTTATCAAATTTAACATGTACTATTTCCTCAAAAGTATGAGAATTATTAATTAAGACTATATAAGCCTTATATATAGTGTAATATCCTAATAAAATTCCTTTATCGGGTTTGGGTGTGAATTTTTTTAAGTTATCTCTTGTATTCAAAATTAATACTTTGAATCCAAATATTCCGAAGTATGAAACTTTTGGGTTTTTGTCCTATCTATAAACGATAAGGTGTTTTATTACGAAATGAAATTATTAAAACTTAATTTATAGTATAAAAAGTAGTAATAACAACTTCATCCCAAAAGTGTTTTTCAATTGAGTATTCACTAAACATAGTTCTTGTTATCTCCTGAAGAATATAGTTTCTTATTTCAATAACACCATTTTTTGAGGAGTTCTAAGAGCTGAGAAGTTATGGGTAATTCCTTTATTACTAAAAAAAGTTTCAAAATATGAATTTTAAAATTCACTACAATGATAACTATAAATATTTATCAATGGAAGGTTTTTCTAATTTTTAACTTTGGCTAAAAAATATTGGAAATAAGAAAAGGCATCATATTTCTTTACTAGAAAATAGACCCTTGTAAATCTAGTGTAATAATCAACTAAAACAAATACATAGTATTTTACTCCAATAATTCCAGTTTGTGTAGGATAAAACAAGTATATGTGCACTAGCTGTAATGCATTAGAAGTTGTGTAAGTCCCAGACCCCAGTTACTCAGAGTTGGTGCATTATTACATAACATTGGCATGATACAAGGAATCATGTTCTGAAAGACCGATCAGTTTAGTATCCTTGGAAGTACTAGATACATACATAAGGTTTACATTACATCATGAAAAAGCAACAACATTGTGTCCCCTTTGAACACTCTTATATCCCTTAGCCTATTCCTATAGGTTAATCGTAATATACTTCTTCGCATCCTGGAAAAAAAACATAAGAAATGGGTGATCTTAGATGCTCAGTAAGGATAACAATATAGCATAAACTATCATAAATAAGCATAAAAATTTAAGGGAATGTATAAGACTAAAAAATAGGCCCTTTAAAATTAAACTTCAGTATAATATGGAAATGATAAATCAAATAAATCCATTTACTTATTCACATGGATATTCTACTAGTTGAATAATCACATGTAATATCAATATCCAATTTCATAATGATGGAATGCATAATGCCATACATAATAACCATATAGTCAAGAAATAATTCCAATAATACAATAAATATTTTGTTAAGTCCTTGTTCCAAGACACTAGTTTGTCTCATGAGACCTACCGATGCATCTAGGGGCTATAGTGGGCTCCACCCGTTACTTACTAATTCCAATGCATTACTCATATGAAAAGGTTGAAACATAACATAAACATTAATATTAAAAATATCATACGAAATGTTAATAATTTTACCATAAACCATGAAGGGTATAAAAATAGCACACCCACAGTCAAACATATCACAAAACCTTCAATACAATAAATCAACTTAAAAAAAATGCAAAATCCAACAAAGGATGTTGACATAGATGAAATCAAAACTATTTGAGATAAATATATATTTCTCTTATGAAATCATTTAAAATTCACATAATTATAATAGAAAACATTTATTGTCAAAATATTATTATAATCTTTCAAGGGAAGCTTCTATGGTGTTATAATGGCGGAAAATAGCCGCACCAACCATATAAGTTAGAAAACATTCTTTCCTTAATTTGTCAAAACGGTCATAAAGTACCTTGTTTGGAAAGAGATGTAAATATTCCTTTCAAACCATTTTATAAAAATTAATATGAGGGTAAAAATGAATTTAACCCCTAATCTAGTAAATAGTAAAAATGTTTTGAAATATATTTTTAAGAAACACAGATGTGGATGATAAAGAGGGCCCAGTAGATACTTACATATAAACAACCTTGGATAATAAAAAGATTGTAAAATTAACCCTAACCTTGTATTTTTCCTTGATAGAGGGTATGTTGAACTTATGTATATTATTTAAATCATTTTTATTAAATTATACAAGAACCACATACATAAATATGATATCATATATGATCTTATAATGTTTCTTTGTTAATAATATTTCATTAGTATCATTGTTTTGGGTGTTAACTGATTCATTTTCCTTTATATGTTTTGTTACATAAGTCATGTTTGTTATGGATAGGATGTATTTGATTCATATATAGAATTATATTTTGTTCTTAAAAATTATTTTTAATCATAAAAGGAAAATTATTCTTTAATGATTATGATGGGGGAAGAATCTCATCGCGTTCGTGGAGACGGTAATCCGTACATACGCACGAGTGAAAATATCATTCTATTGATCATTAAATCGTATATAATTGGATGGTATATCATATATAAATAATAATTAACATGTTAAATTTATTATTTACATCAATTATACTCATTATTATACCCATCCAAAAAATTAAGTGTTGAATAACAGACTACACTACGACGTGGAGACAGTAAGCCGTACGCACACATGTATGGTGACTTTTTCATTCATAGGATGGATAGAATAATGAATATGGTTGTACCGTATTTATAATAACATCACAGTATGTATAATTTACTATATTTATTATTTTGGTATGGAAAAAACAAATAAAGAGGAAGTTTAAGAAGAAAAGAACTTTTAAAGAGGTGATGAAATTATTACCTCTTCTTTGGATGATTCCTTTTGATTTGATTAAAAGGGATCCTTAGGTTAGATTTATGATAAAATTAAGGCCTCTAGGTTGAATTGAGGGTATTTGGGAGGATATTTGAGTAGGTTTTGTCTGAGCCAAATGTGTTTGGAGGTGTGATTTTGAGAGAAGGGGAAGTACCCTTTTATAAGAGAGGTGATGGTCACTTTAGGAAAAGCTTGAAATATTATTTTATTATACAATCATATTAAGTTTATAATGGATGAAAAAGAATTTATTTCAAGGATAAGGTGGGTCTGGGTCTAAAAACACTCAACCAATAGGTTTTTGACCGGTTTAGATCACCATATTAACCTTATCTTTTAGATTTAACTCTTAGTTAAATAGTTTAACTTTTACCACGTATTTTTGTATTATTATCATAAATGGTTAATAAACTTACTATAAAAAGACAAGAGAAACCCAAGTGGTTGATTATTTATATATATAACCTTATCTATGTCCTTTGGACAAATATTATATTTTTTGGAATATTATATCAATTAATAATATAGTATTTGTTTTAAAAACTAATTTATGTCCATTTTGACACTATTTAGTTTTTGGTTTTTGTAAAAAGTCATTAAAACTTTAACACATTGAAAAAAATTTATTTAATAAACCCTAACATTTCATATTAACCTAGAAATTTTTTGGAATACATAAAAATTCTCAATTTACAATTATATTAATATTTATAATATCAATTATTTAAATCTTTCAATAATAAGGTAATTACTGCATCATTATTGTGTCATAAATAAATTTAATTATTTAGTGTCTAAGTAAAATACCATTATATAGTAATTTTTTTTAGATTTATAATTAATATTTATAATCGAATTTATCTTATGTATAACCCTATATTAAGAATGATTTAGTTATTAAACTTTGAATTTAACACTTTTAACATTGCTTTAAATAAAATAATAATAGATGTCCTAATCTAATCCAAGTGGACCAAAAGGAACATAATTTATTCCTAAGATTGATTTTGGTCAAAATAAACTTATCCAATATAATTAGGACATGTGTTAGGGTAATTATAATATCATTTTTACCTTTAATTACCCTATTTACTTTTAACTGTGGTAAATAAAATTCAAAAGTAACTATTCACCAAAAATTATTTTCATCCTATTGAACCAAATTTTTCTTATTGATGTCAACCATGTCTCTCATATTTTTGAAATTAAATTCTTATAAGTGGTAAAAATACGTTTTATGCAAATTTTCAAATGTGCCTAGAAGGTGGGTAAAAGATGTTAAAATGTTCAATAAAATTTTATACATCTAATTTTCTATATAAAATGAATTCAATGAATTAAATTGAACTTATATAGGTATTCTGTATCTATTTGTACCTATAATAAAATAAATTAAATAAATAATTATTTAAATAAAAGGTAGGTTTTAAATAATAACGTAGTGTTTTTAACTATTTATCAAAAATTGAATGTTTTCAGAAAAATAAAAAAAATTAACCCTAAGCTAATTTTGATATTCTAAATCTGAAAATGAAGTCCATTTTGAAAAATAAAATTTATAAAATTTCAAAAAGTGGGTATTACTATTCATAAAGGCCAGTTTGATTGGTCATGGTGTGATAGAACTCGAAGTTGCGTACATCACAAGATATTGTATTATTCAAAGAGAACCGTACCATGGATGCTTGGGGTGTTACATTTTTCCATCCTTAAATTAATTTCATCCTTGAAAGTTTCTAGAATACTGCTGCATAAAAAGATTTGTGTGGTTCTTATCATAAGTTCCCCAGGTTCCCACATTGCCTCTTCCATCTTATGGTTTCTCTATAGAACTTTTACCAGAAGATTTGTCTAGTTTCTCAAAACTTGTTCTCTGGTATCATGAATCTTGAAATGCTCTTCACAATAAGATAAATTGGGTTCTAGTTCTATTTCTTCATAGAAGAGTACATGTGTTGGGTTAAGAATGTATTTTTTCAACAATGATATGTGGAATACATCATGAACTTTGGAGAGACTTGGAGGCATTGCCAAATTTAAGCTACAAATCCAATTCATTCTAGAATTTTGAAAGGTTTGATATACCTGGGATGTAATTTACCCTTCTTACTGAATCATAAAACACCCTTCTATGGAGATTCCTTCAAGAAAATATGATATTCTACTTGAAATTACAAATCCTTACTTTGGTTATCGGCATAACACTTTTTCCTACTTTGATCTTCTTTGATGTTGGTTTAGATAATCTTAACATTTTCCATTTTTTCCTCAAAAAGCTCTAGGCCTATGAGTTTTCTTTCACCCACATCATCCCAACAAGTTGGTGTGCAACATCTATTTCCATATAACGCTTCATATGGTTCCATCTAAATACTTGAATGGAATCGATTGTTATAGAAAAATTATACCAGAGGTAAATACTGATCTCATATACCTTAAAAGTCAAGTGAGAAAGATCTCAAAATATCTTCTAAGGTTTGAATTGTCCATTCTGATTGTCCGTATATTTGAGGGTGGTAGGCAGTGATCAAATGATGTTTAGTATCTAGGGATTTCTAAAGACTTTTCCATAATCTTGATGTGAAATGAGGATCACGATTAGAAACAATCGATAGGGGTACACCATGAAGACTTACAACTTTATTAATATATAGTATTTCTAAACATTCAAGTGGTAAATCTTATCTTACAGTTAGAAAATGTGTTGAATTGGTAAGATGATCAACAATGACCCATATTACATCATTCCTTCTAGGAGTATTAAGTAGCCCCATGAAAAAGTCCATCGTAATATCATCCCATTTCCACTCAGGTATGAGAAGAGGTTGCATGACTCCTCTAGGATGTTGTCTTCCATCCCTCACCTATTAAAAAACCATACATCTTGATACATAATCAGAAATATACCTCTTCATGTTGTCCCACCAAAAATGTTCCTTCAAATATCTATACATCTTAGTGCTAACAAGGTGTATAGAGAAATAGGAGCAATGAGAATCATCTAAAAATTCCCATTTTAGATCAGGTATATTGAGAACACAAAGCCTCCTCCCGAATTTCAAAATTCCATATTCATATACGAAGTCAATCAATCCACCTTCATTCATAGCTTTAGATTTTTTGAGCAAAAGATGAGATATATTACTGATCAAGCAAACCAGGCCTACAAAGCCAATCAGGAAACGATTCCACCCAACAATGATCACCCCAAGATTTCACAAAACGAGCCAAGAAATGAGCTTTCATATTCCTTCCTCGCTTTATAAAAGAAAATTTTCATGCATCAAATACTTCAGTTAATGACAAGATCTTCCTCAAGATAAGTCCATATGGTTGAGATGCTTCATCCTTTAAATCTAGAGCATTCACCACTTCGAGGCAGTCAGATTCCACCAAAACCTTGGGTCAATTTTTTGAACGGGAAAAAAATGATCCCCTGGAGGATGGAAGAGGCCTCTGCTACCACAAGGATCCATGAAAAAGGCACAACCCAGCACTGATCTTCTACAATCTAGCCGAAACAATCACGAGCAATGAGTCCAATACCGACCCTGGAATTAGAAGAGATAACAACATCTGTATTCATCTTGATGAAACCCATAGGGGGGGGGGGAGACCAACAAGGAGTCTACTGTCGAGTAATGCCTAAAGGAGGCACTAAATCGTTATTCTTCCAACCGTTCATCAATTCCCTAGCCCTATTCACCCAAAGATGATCATTGGTAACCTTCCTTTGGAAAATACGATCATTTCGTCGAGTCCACACTAACCAAGTAATTGTACAGATCAACCCCACCACTCTCGGCTCAAGAGAAGTCACCCATTTAACCAGCTTCTGGACCAGCCCAGATGATGATCAAAGAACAAACCAAAATTCGGCTTCCATGCCTTCCACACCCCTTCCACCCCACGACAGGAAAGGATTGCATGAAAAGGGGATTCCACCTCCTAGAAGTACACCGGACAGGTGTCATCCTCCTCCAAATGTCACCGCACCAAAAAGTCATGGGTTGGGAGAACCCCAGAGCAGACTTTCCACCAAAAAAATATCACCTTAGGAGGGGCAGTGAGAGCCCAAATAATCTTCCATCATTTATCAGGAATGTCCTGAGCCACTCCTTTGACCCACATTTTGTAACCCGAGCGGACATAATATTTGCCATGAGACTCCTCGGTCCAGTAAAGCTGGTCACTTCCCATCCCTAGTGTGAGAGGAATACTAAGGATGAGTTGAAGGTCAACCTCATTAAACCAGCTAAAAAGATTCCCACAATCCTAGTCCTCAAGCGAGTCAATGATCAGCTCTTGTACCCCTGCATCTTTGAACCCAGGAACAATAGTCGAAGAGACCTTATGGTTAATTCCATTTTCCATCCAGTAGTCCTTCAAAATATTAACATTATTCCCGTCAGCAATTCTCCAGACGCAGCCCATGTCAAGGAGGGATTTTTCACCCCAGATGCTTCTCCACAAAAAACTCAGACTTGGCCCCAACTGGGCATGCAAGAAGTCCGTATGAGGGAAATATTTTTCTCGCAAAACCTTTGAGATCAGGGCATCTGGTTAGGAGAGGAGGCTCCATTTGAAAAGATGGATTGGAAACCATTTGAAAAAGTATTGATGTTTCACCTTCCATGATTACTACCATATCCATATTTACTAGATCCATGAACATTGGATCCCTTTCAACTGTCATATTGTTCAAAACTCCATGATCCGTTCCGCTCAAAGCATATGCCACCTTATTTTCCTTCCCTGAGTGGTAGTGTATAGTGGAATCATAATCCTTGAGTAGTTCAAGACATTATCTTTTCCTCATGTTGAGTTCTTTTTGTGGTAAAATATACTTTAAAATCTTGTGATCAATATATATCTCACATTTTTCACCATAGATATAGTGTCTCCAAATCTTCAAGGAAAATATTACAGCTACTAACTCAAGATCATGGGTGGTATATTTTTGTTCATGAGTTTTTAGCTATCGTGATTCATAGGCAATAACTCTATCATTTTGCATAAGGACACAACCAATTCCTTTTTTTGAAGCATCAATATAAATAACAAACCCATCATTCCTCGATGGTAGAGTCAAGATAGGAGCATTGACTAATCTTATCTTTAGTTATTCAAAATATTCTTCTCACTCTTTTTTCCAAACAAATTCGACCCCTTTACATGTGAGCTTGGTAAATGGGTTTTCCAATCAGGAAAAATCTTGGACAAAACACCGATAATAACCTACTAAACCAATAAAAATGTGTACCTCAGTTATACTCATCGGTGCTAGCCATTCTTGTATTGCTCTTGTCTTAGAAGGATCAACTGAGATTCCATACATAGAGATAATATGGACAAGAAAAGAAATCTTATGAAGCTAGAATTCACACTTTCTAAACTTCCCATATAATTCATTTCTTCTAAGAGTCTTTAGAATAGGGATCAAGTGGTTTTATTGATCTTCATAGATTTTGGAGTATACCAAGATATCATCAATAAATACCACTAAAAATCATCAATATATTCCTTGAAAACTCTATTCATTAGATCCATGAAAATAGAGGGTGTATTAGTCAGTCCAAAAGGCATTAATGTAAACTCATAATTCCTATACCTAGTTTGAAATGCTATCTTTGGAATGTCTTCTTTCTTCATTCACAACTAATGATATCCAGATCAAAGGTCAATCTTTAAAAAATATTGTGCTCTATGAATTTGATCAGATAAATCATCAATGCGAGG
Organism: Viscum album; assembly: GCA_963277665.1. Taxonomy (NCBI): domain Eukaryota; kingdom Viridiplantae; phylum Streptophyta; class Magnoliopsida; order Santalales; family Viscaceae; genus Viscum; species Viscum album. The sequence goes on from OY728164.1 coordinate 199,557,209, forward strand.
TAGGATATACTTTTACTTTATTGTTATAGCATTGATCTCCCTATAGTAAATGCACAACCTCATAGATCCATCTTTCTTTTTAACAAAAATAACAGGGGATACTCATGGAGAAAAACTAGGGTGAATAAATCCCTTATTACTCAATTCCTCTAGTTGTTTCTTTAGTTCCACTAATTCCACAATGTCCAGTCTATATGGGGTCTTCAATATGGGCCTTGAACCAGGAATTAAGTCAATGGAAAACATAATTTCTCATTCTGGAGGATGTCTAGGTAAATCCTCTGGAAACACATCAACATATTATTTCACAATAAGAAAATCCTATATTTGAACATTATTTTCCTCACCCATAGTTATTTCATTATCTATATCCCCAATAATTTAATTTAGTAGATCTATTGGGGGTGGATCTAGATAATAATCAGTTGGTGAAATTTCAACTCTAAGGATAAGGCAATCTTTATCATCATCAAAAATTGTAACCTCCTTCTTCTTAAAATAAATTTTCACATCATGGTTTGAAAGCCAATCCATATTGATGATTATATCAAATTAAATCATGGGTATGATGATGATATCAGTAGATAAAGCATGTTTATATGACATAATGGGAACTGATTCACAAAACTTTATTGCAATGATACTTCACTTAAGAGTTTTGGCTAACAAATAAATTGTTAAATAAAATTGGAAATATCTAATTTTCTTAGAAAACTGGGAAGATATGAAATAATGAGATGATCTAGAATCAAATAAAGCATTGGATAAATTTGAGGAAACCATTAAATTACCTGCTACCACATCATTTAGAGCTTCAAACTCAGCAATAGTGATTGCATAAGATTAAACTTGCTCCCTTTGACTTTTATATGGTAAGTTTCCTTGGCACTTAATAAATTCATTTTCATACTGCCCTATTTCTCTACAATTATAGTATTCAACATTAACATCCTCTTTCTTTCCCTTATAATCACGACTTTGGTGGATTTTTTCACCACACTTGTAACAGACTCCCATTACCTTCAGGCAAGTACCATGGTGTTTCTTCCCACATTTACTATAGGATGAAAATTCAACTTTTCCCTTATTCCCCTTTTTTCCATTTTCGGAGTGTTCAATAGATCTCTTCTTCTCTTGCTTTACTTTAAAGTCATAAGACATAGATAATTCCTTTTCTGTTTTGATAGAACATAAGAAAATATCTTTATATGATGAGAAGTATTTTGAGACTAATTCTCGATAGTTAAATGGTTTTATCCCATAAAAGAATTGATCAATCTTACTCCTTGGGTTACGTATATAATCTTCTGCATGCCTTACTAACCCTGTAAAGTTATCCTCATGCTTTGTGACATTATCATCCTCCTTTTTCCTCAGACTCAAAAATTGTCTTTCCACATATGGTCGATGGCCAAGAGGAAATTATTTTTCTAAGAAAAGTTCATTAAACTCCCTCCATTACATATTTTATACTTCTTCATCCTTCTTTGTGTTTTGAATTAATGAACACCATTGATCTGTATCTCCCATGAGGTGATAAACTTCCATGATAACTTTTTCACTTTCGCTACTCCCCAAAGCATGAAATATTTTCTCTAAGGAACTTATCCATTTCTTAAATACAAATGTATTTCTAGTACCATTGAATTTTGGTGGTTTTTTCCTCATGAAGAGGTATAACATTAATCCTCCGCATTGCGGATCAGGTTTCTCCATATAGGTAAGGTTATTATTCATAACCTGAGTGAGTTGTTCCAGTATGGTTATAAGTTGTTCAACACCATTTGCATTACCAGCGCCACTATAATTATCCTGAGTTTGAAGGAATACCTACATAGATTATGTGCATTGATACAATTTACATTACTTCAACTAGACACCATTTCTAAACAATGGAATACACTAGATTAGTTTATAAATCTCAATACATAATTCCAAACTAGTAAAATACCTAACATAAATTGAACAGTTTATGCATATAGTCCATAATCATAAAAAATGTTTTCATTAAGGTGGTATTTAATCACAAATCCTTCATAATGGTTTGTAAATAAAATTTGAATTCTCCTAAGCATATCCCATGGGAGTGTCGTAACCAAGAGTGCAGCAAGGCCCGTTGTTGTGTACCAGGATACCTCAGGTTAAGCCTGAAACTCATTGTTGGAGTTTTATTCCTAGGTACATCTATTACAGAGTTGCCACCACCTTGTCATATCCAGAGAGGGCTTTATTTCTTAGAAAATTCACAAAATCTCTCCATTACCAAAATTATAGGAAGTTCTTCTATCCTAATCATCAAATTCTATCTTAGGGTAATGTTCTCTAATGAGTTTTTTTCTAAATATAGTTTCCAAGGTTTGTACTAAACTTCATCTGATACCAACTGTAAGTCCCTAACCCTAGTTACCCAGATTTGGTGCATTATTACATAACATTGGCATGATACAAGGAATCATGCCCCGAAAGACCGATCAATTTAGTATCCTTGGAAGTACTAGATATATACGTAAGTTTTACATTACATCTTGAAATAAAAAAACAACATAGTGTACCATTTTAACACTCTTATATCCCTTAACCTATTCCAATAGGTTAATCGTAATATAATTCTTCCCATATTGGGAAAAATAAAATATAATAAAGGGGAGAGCTCAGATGCTCAGTAAGGATAACAATATAGTGAAAACTATCATAAATAAGCATAAACATTTAAGGCAATGTATATGACTAAAACACAACCCTTTTAAACTTAAACTTCATCATATTATGGAAAAAGATAAATCAAATAATTAAATTTACTTATTCACATGGATATTCTACTTGTTGAATAATAACATGTAATATCAATAGCCAATTTCATAATGATGGAATGCATAATGCCAGACATCATAACCACATAGTAAAGTCCTCATACCAAGACTAAAAAATGATTTTTTCAAGGCCTTTTTCCAAGACACTAGTTTGTCTCGTGAGACATACTGATGCATCGAGGAGCTATAGCAGGCTCCACTTGTCACTTACTAAGTCCAATGCATTTCTCATATGAAAAGGTTGAAACATAACATAAACATTTGTATTAAAACTAGCATATGAAATGTTAATACTTTAACCATAAACCATGAATAGTTTAAAAATAGCACATCCACATTTAAACATATCACAAAACCTTCAATACAATAAATCAACTTCAAAAAAACATAAAATCCAAAAAATGATGTTGACATAGATGAAATAAAAACTATTTGAGAGAAATATCTCTTTCTATTTTGAAATCATTTAAAAGTCACATAATTATAAAATAAAACATTTATTTTCAAAATATTCTTATAATCTTGTAATGGAAGATTCAAAGGTGTTATAACGGTAGAAAATAGCCGCACCTTCCAAATAAGTTAGAAAAAAAATTCTTTCCTTAAATTTTCAAAAAGGTTATAAAGTACCATGTTTGGAAAGAGATGGAAAGATTCCTTTAAAAACATTTTATAAAAAGTTAAATGAGGGTATAAATTACTTTAACCCATAGTCTAGTAAATATTAAAAATGTTTTGAAATACATTTTTAAGAAATATAGATGAGGATGATAAAGAGGTCCCAGTAGATACTTACATATAAACAACATCAGATAATAAATAGATTGTAAAATTAACCCTTACCTAGTAATTTTCCTTGATTGAGGTTGTTTTAACCATATATATAATAGTTAAATCATCTTTATTAAATTATATAAGAACCATATACATAAATATGATATCATATATGATCTTCTCATATTTATTTGTTAATATTATTTCAGTAGTATCATTGTTTCGAGTGTTAAATGATTCATTTTACTTTATATGTTTTGTTCCATAAGTCATGTTTGTTATGGATAGGATGTATTTGATTCATATCTAGAATGAAATTATGTTCTTAAAAATTATCTTTAATCATAAAATGAAAATTATTCTTGAATAATTACGATGGGGAATGAATCTCATCGCGTTTGTGGAGACGGTAATCCATACATACACACGAGCGACAATATCAATCTATTGATGGTAAAATCGTAGGTAATTGGATAGTATATCATATATACAGAATAACTAACATATTAAATTTATTATTTACATCAATTATACTCATTATTATACTCATCCAAATAATTAAGTGTTGGATAACAAACTACACCACGACGTGAAGATGGTAAGCTATACATACGCACGTATGGTGACTTTTTCATTCATAGGATGGATAGAATAATGAATATGGTTGTAACATATTTATAATAACATCATAGTATGTATAAGTTACTGGAGTTATTATTTTGGTATGAAAAAAAAACTAAGAAAGAGGAAGTGGATGAAGAAAATAACTTTGAAATAGGTGATTAAATTATTACCTCTTATTTAGGAGATTCCTTTTGACTTGATCAAAAGGGATCCTTAGGTTGGATTTAAGATCAAGGTAAGGACTATAGGTTTAATTTATGGTATTTAGGAGGATATTTTAGTATGTATTGGCCAAGACAAATGAATTTGGAGGAGTGATTTTGAGAGAAGGGGAAGTAGCCTTTTATAAGAGAGGTGAGGGTCACTTTAGGAAAATCTTGAAATATTATTTTATTATACAATCATATTCGGTTTATAATGGATCCAAAAAGATTTATTTCGAGAATATGGTAGGTATAGGTCTAAAACCTCACAAATAATAGGTTTTAGACAGGTTTAGGTCACCATATTAACCTTATCATTTAGATTTAACTCTTAGTTAAATAGTTTAACTTTTACCATGTATTCTTGTATTATTATAACAAATGGTTAATAAACTTACTATAAAAAGCCAACAGAACCCCAAGTGGTTCATTATTGATATATATAACATTATCTAAGTCCTTTGGCCAAACCTTATATTTTTAGGAATATTATATCAATTAATAATATAGTATTTTTTTAAAAATTCATTTATGTCAATTTTGATACTATTTAGTATTTGGTTTTTGTGAAAGTCCTAAAAACTTTATCACTTAAAAAAATTTATTTAGTCAACCCTAACACATCATATTAACCTAAAAAATTTGTGGAATACATCAAAAGTTTCAATTTACAATTATATTAATATTCATAATATCAATTATTTTAATCTTTCAATAATAAGGTAATTACTGCATCATCATTGTGTCATAAATAAATTTAATTATTTAATATCTAAATAAAATATCATTATATAGTAAATATTTTTATATTTATAATTAATATTTATAGTCGAATTTATCTTATGTATAACCCTATATTAAAAATGGTTTAGTTATTAAACTTTGAATTTTACACTTTTAACTCATCTTTAAATAAAATAATAATAAATTTCCTAATCTAATAAAAGTGGACCAAAAGGATCATATTTTATTCCTAAGGTTGATTTTGATCGAAATAAACTTATCCAATAGAATTATGACATGTGTTAGGGTAATTATAATATCATTTTTACCTTTAATCACCCTATTTACTTTTAACCATGGTAAATAAAATTCAAAGTAACTATTCACCAAAAAATTATTTTCATCCTATTGAACAAAATTTTACTTACTAATATCAACTGTGTCTCCTGGATTTTTGAAATTAAATTTACCGAAGTAGTAAAAATATGTTTTATGCAAATTTGTAAATGTTCCTAGATGGTGGGTAAAAGACGTTAAAATGTTCAATAAAATTTTATACATCTAACTTTATTATAAAATGAATCCAATGAATTACATTGAACTTATATAGGTATTATGTATATATTTTGACCGTAAATAAATTTAAATAAAATAAATAATTGTTTAAATAAAAAGTACATTTTAAATAAAAACGTAGTGTTTTTAACTATTCATCAAAAATTGAAATTTTTCATAAAAATACCAAAAATTAACCCTAAGATAATTTTGATATTCCTAATACAAAAATGAAGTCCCTTTTAAAAAAAATTTATAAAATTTCAAAAAGTGGGTATTACTATTCACAATGGCTAGTTTGATTCATCATGGAGTGCTAGAACTCGAAGTTGCGTAAATCGCAAGCTATTGTATTATTCAAAGAGAAACATACCATGGAAGATCAGGGTGTTACAAGTTGAGACTTCACTAATAGATAATATTGTCTTATTTTTCTCTCTATATTGATAAGGATAACTGACCTTTGAAGAATCAGATCTAAGATTCAGTAGATCCTTAACAAGTCTTTTCATATATACTTTAAATAAGTTCCTAAGGCTGCATTGTCCTAGTCTTCTATGCCATAACCAAGATTAGTCTTCCATTACACCAAGGAAAGGTATGTCTTGGATCCTAAGGTCTTCTAAGTTAAGTGTATAAACATTTTCATGATAATGGGAAGAAAGAAGGAACTCATACTTGGAATTGTGTACTAAGCATTTATCATTCCTAAAATTCTCAAGGATACCTTCATCACATACATTTGAAATTAAGTCTTTTCCAAGAAGAATAATCTTACCTATAACAAGAATTTATTCTTTATAATTGTCTCTGAAATTGACTCTTACACCTTTCGTATTAAATATATTTTCAATGAATTTTTTTACCAGTCATGTGCTGGGAACATTCACTATCCATGTACCATGTATTGTTGTTGGTACTTTCTTTATTTTTATGAAATTAACACTGTTATACTTTTAGAATCCAAACATTATTAGATTTCGAAATTTTTTAAAATAAAATCTTAAGAATCCACATATTCATAGAAAAGTGTGATTTATAAAAACCTAAGTATTGAGTCTTATTTAATGAACAATTTTCTCCCAATGTTCACCACATTGAAACTTAGTAAAAAAGGGGACACTTTGAGGAACAAAATAATTGTGATTGAAAATTATTTTCGAGCGAGAATAACCAAATCTAGAACTATTCCTAAGAATATTAATTTGTGAATACTTTTTATCAATGTTTTCCTTACCAAAATTAAAGTTTGATAAAATTTTATTTATGGAAAAAATTTCAGATTTTAGTATGATGAATAAATTATTATCCTCATAGTTATTCATCCTAGAATTCAATTTTATCTCTAAAACATTTTTCTTGGAAATAATACTTTTGAAATACTCATAAAGTTTATCCTTTTCATAATTATCTTCTTCAAGATTTTTTGAAATGAAAACAATTTCAAAAGATTTTTTATCAAGATCTTTAGAAAGATATGATACTTATTTAGTTAAAATATTGATTGTAGAATTTTCCTTGTCAAGTTTCTTATTGATCTTGCTATTTTCATTATCAATTAACTTTTAAAACCTAGAGACTTGTTCAAAAGAAGGTAAAGAGTTATAATCTGCTGAATAAGATTCTACATATGAAGATTCATAATTCTTTTCATTAGGATAATTATAACTTAAAGATACATTGGTTAAATATTCAGTAGTGTGTACCTTATCCATGGTACATCGGTTTTCAATAGGTATTTTGTTGAGAAGACTAATATTCTTTTTTCTAGAAGATATATTGTATGAATATTATTTAGATGAGTCTCCACCACTTGCACTCTAAGTATAATTTTCTTTCAATACCTTATTTACCTTAGACTTATAATATCTTATCTAATTCGTTTCAGAGTGTCTATCTTTATTTTCCATTCTTTTCCACTTAGGAAAATCAGGTCTGATATGTCTATCTTTATTTCATTCATAACATGTGAGTTATGAATATTTATTATCTTTCCTGTCCTTTAACTTAAATCTGTATTGAAAATATTTCTTTCCAATAATCATTTTCATCCGTAGAGAAAGATTGGCTAGCTCAGTCTCCGACTTTTCAAATTCACATGAGTCTGATTAAATAACCACTTTCTTAGAATTTTTTGACTTGAAAAATTTCTTAGGAGTCATGGATTTCATCTAATTTGAAGTAGTTATAAAATAACACTCCCATTTTTCTTCTTTATATTCTCAACATCCCTCTTTAATATATTCTAATTTTGCAAGAGAGTCCTAAATAGCTCATCAAGAGTAACTGTTGTAACATTCCTTGATTCATCAATAGCTATTCTATTTGTTTCTCATTCGCTCGGCATGATATCAATAATCTTGTCAATAAGCATCTCATCATCTAAGCCTTTTTCTCTCATTGACTCTAGACTATTTTCAATAGTCATGAATCTTTGTTGAACTTTAACTATTGGTTCTCCATAATGTAAAAAAACCATGATAATATTCTCTAAGCATGACTATTCTAGTTTCTATAACTTTCTATGTTCCAAAATGTGTAACTTAAAGTTTCTTCAAAATAAAATTTGCTACTTCAAAAGAAGATATATGGCTGTATATATTCTTGTTCATAGAACACAATAAAGTATTTTTTACCTTATAGTTAAGATGATATTCTTATTTCTCTTGGTTTGAGAATAACATGACTTATTTTTCTGGTACCTTATAATATCTAGTAATCATAACAAAGTTTTCAACACCAGTGTTGATAAAAAAAGTATTCATTTGATATCTTCAATAATCATAATTATTACCATAAAAAATAGGTGCTCTTATTGGGTTTAGATTATCAATAGTTCCAACATTGATTCCTGCCATCTTAAAAAACAAAACTTTTCCACTCCACATGCTATTATAGTATGTATTTATTAACTAAGAGTTTATTAAAATAAAATCCTGTAGATGTAAAAAGAGTTTAAATAAACTAATTAGTGAAAATAATCCTTATGATACTAAGTATAATTATCAGTATCTCATAGACCTCCTTTGATACCAATTGTAGGATCATATAATGATCTATATATACTCAATTACGAGGGGGTGGGTGGGGGGGTGAATTTTAAGTTTAAAAACATTAATTTTTAACCTTAAGAAAACTTTGTTTAATAAATTTAAGCAAACAAGATTAAAAAAACCATCTACTATCTTTAACAAAGATATTGGAAGGTCCCACAGTCCAAATATAAATATATCATAAAGAAATAATCACACATGTATACTTAAGGAAGATTCTACTTTAAAAATTATAGAATCTTATATCAGAGTTACAAAAAATTAGAAAGTGTAAGAAAGTTACAATTTATATTTATAACAAAATACATTAGAAATAAAAGTATAATTAAATGAGTACAATTCCTTTAACCCAAAGAGTAGTGTTTCTAAAACACCTTGGTCAAAGGTCCCTTTATTGATATTTTAAAGAATTTCTATCTTACCCACACAAGGGTAAGCCCTCAATATGAATATCAGTATCTGTCTTGCTATCCCCACAAGCCCTCAATCTATAAGGTGATTGAAACCTCTCTCTTCCTTCAACTTGGAAGCTCTTAATTAAGTAGGTAATCATCACCTTTTACTTCCTTTAGATTATAATACCTCGATTGTATACAACAACATTTAGAATCACATAAGAAAAATAAATCTTTTTGTAGATTTAAGTTCGTGGAACAATATATTCATAACTTAAACTCTTCAAAGGTTTTGCATGAATCAAATCTGGAAGAGCTCTCACAGAGTATCAATTATACCAAAAGTTCACATCTTCAATCACATTAAAATGATTGGGTATTTATAGGCAAGGTATATAATGGTCGAATTATCCTCCAATGGTCATATTTTTCTAAAATTTCGGAGGTACCTAGAAAAGTGGAATTTTTAATATTCATATTGTAACTAAAACAATGACACTATTTAGATAACAAAAAATGTCACTAGTAACATTAGCTTTGTAATAATATATAGGAATCTGAATGTAAGAAAAATTACATTAAATAAGTATATAATCTTTAAGAAAGATGAAAATAATAACATTAAGGAAATATCATAACATAAATAAATTTATGAAAACATTAAGAAAGATATGAAATCAATTCCTAAGAAATTTAAGAATCAGATTTGGAAATTATTGAGAATTAGAACAAAAAAACATAGGGAATCAGATTATAATTTCTATATTAATTTAAGTTTAAGAAACATGAATTTGATTCAAAAAACAGAGAGAATTAGATTCTAAATAAGTTATTTGGATTTGATTTTTTGAACTAATTGGAATTTAAGAAACATAAAATGGGAATCACAATTCAGAGCGAATCAGAATTTAAGAAACATAAAATCTGAATCACAATTCAGAGAAAATCATAATTGAAGAAAGATAAATTGGATTCAATTTTCTGGATGATTTTGGAATTGATAAAGTGAAAGATTCCAAGTTTTATTAAGCATTTGATTTGTTCTAGTAACTATTCTGACTTAAGAAATGTAATGTTAGACTTTTCAACAAAACGAACATGCATAAAAGTTTTCTTATAGATAGAAATATGTTTCATATAAATTTTCTTATAGATAGAATTAATATTAAGGAAATGTGTTTGTGATTTACAAAACATAAAGTAATTTAAAAAGTCATAGGAAAACTTTTGACTTAACAAATACCTTGGGAAAGCCCATGGTTTTGAAAATACAACTACTATGGTGTTAAAGTAAATTTGGAAAAAACTCTCTCACATTTTTTATAAATACCCCCAATTTCTCTATTATATTTAATTTACAATACTTCCTTCATAAATATATGATATTATTACCCTCCATGGCTTCCTACCAAGGTGTCCTAAATCCCCCAGGGTCTCAATATTTGAGTTTTAGGCGTTACTCTTCATGGTAAGGGAAATCTAAACTTCTCTTTTTTCCTTTCAAGTTTCTTTTTTATGTGCTATATCTTTCAAATTTACAAAATATGTTCTTACATCAATTTTATTCTATCCCTTTACTTTATTAAGAGTGTTTTATTAATTTTTTACCCTTGTCCCCTCTATTTTTAATGTTTTTTGATTCCATGTTTCTTACCCATTATGCTATAGAATTTTCTTCTCAAAATTTATCTCTTTTTCTTAGGAAATTATTTTATTTTATTTTGTGAATATAAAAACCTATTTCTTGTCTAGGGGTATTCAAATATATTTCAAAATGGTCTATTTTATTATGGTATTAATATATATGAAACCTACCTTCCTTTTATGTGGGTTTTAAATGACAAAAGGATCTTGTTTTTAGGAACATTCTAAAACACCATGATTTTGATATGAAACATGTTTCTTTTATTCTACATGGGTTATTTATGAAATGTTTATTATGATATATGTGGATCACATTAATTAATACATATTAAGGGTGATACCTTATATCTCTCGAATTCATTAGGTAAAGAATTTAATCTCTAGAGATGACTTGTTTTATGATACCTTGGTTAATAACCTTGACAATTTTTATGAAACATCGGCGAAAAAACTTGGTAATATTATTATTAATGACTAAATTAAATGTCATATCCAAATTTCAATGTTATTATTCATGTTATTTTCTACTATGATATGCTTCTTTCTCCTTTTCTCATGACTTTATGATATTCTTCAAGTTCTTATTGATAATTCTCACGATCACTTGTAAACTGTTTCCCTTGATTTCTCTTATTGGGCATTACAATCATCCTTTACTTCGATGTATGTCCATAGGTTATGATATGAAGTATTTTTAATTAGGATAAACCTACGATTAAGACTTTCAAGTGTTTTAAAACAATTTTTTCATGTTTTCATGTATTATGTATCTTATTTTCAAGACATTAAACTTTTAAAGATACTCTATTTTTAAAATTCTCTATAAATTTATGTAATAAAATGGTGGTATTCAAGAAATATTCTTAAATTCTAAGGACTATTACACAGTATCATAGATAGGAGTATCCGATGACACATAAACATGAAGAATTCCTATTGGTGCGTTTTCCTCATAATCTACTGTCGTATAGATCAACAAGTAATAACTTCATGATCTGAAGCCTCATCCTCTTATGATCACTCAGACCAAATAGTTGAAAAACTATGTGCCATGTGATAGTTTATTATTCTAACTATAGGAGTGATACTTAATAGATATCTTCATGGTATCTCACGATTATCATCATAGTGGGGAACTACTATGACCTATTTTTGATATGATAGGTACCCTAGGATATTATCAAATTAATTTTATATAGAATAACACACAATGTTTGATAATATATTTATTAATATTTAATTTCATGAATATATAGGAAATATAAAGTAAAATTTAGTTAGTTCTAGGGAACCCACTCAAATAGACCACCTTTTACACTGGAACAAACTTCTAATGAATGGTTAGTTCTAAATTTTTAAATATGCTTCTGCTAAGTATTGTTATAATTTCTAGGACATCCATTTTTTCATTACTATTTTTGGTAATGATACATGTATGTGTGAGGAATTATCTTATTGCAACTTCACAACCTTGATAAAATCCCTCAAGTTGTGACATTATCGAATATCCACCTATTATTCCCATTTTAAAAACCTAACATCTTGATTAAGTCTATAGTCCAAGCCTATCATAATAATGATTAAATTATTTCTTTTGGTATAACCCTTATAGAAATAAGGTATTATTAATATACTTCACTACCCACATTAGAAGGAATAACATACTTAGATATTTTAGAGATGGAAAGCACTAGATCTAATAAGTTTGTATTTCATATTACCTTAGCCTTATTATGATACTAGATCAAATTGAACTAAACAAAGATAAGTGTTCAATTACCTTTATCATTAGTATTACCACTTCTCTAGACAACAAGAACTTATACAAATATACTTTTCCAAGTACTTTCAGATAGTTATAACTATTAATTGATGCATTTATATTGGATCCATTTTATATTCCCCTACTATACATCATATTCCATTAATATCAAACTTCATTGCATATCACGATATATGAGATATATTCCTATCACTTAACCTTTTGAAATTATTTTAATCTCAATAATCTCTTCAATGCCCATGTATATGCATATCTTATTGGAATTTATTGATTTCATCGACCCTTTATAGTTATTACTTATAGATATATACCATATTGTCTCCTTTTGGCCATGTAATATTAGTATATTTCCTAATGTTTTATAAAAAAAAGGTGTCCTTTATAATCAGTATCCCAATAAGATGTTTATAGAAGTATGTTATGACATTTATGATTTAAATTAATTTTAGTCATGATGATTGGGGTATGGGTTTTGTTCTAGAACAAAACTTTCAATAATTAATCATGATTTTTTAGTCACATCTTATACTATACATATCTATTTTCTACTAAATAATCACCAGTAGCATCAAGTCTTAGACACATTCAAAATATAGAGTATAAAGACCCGGTACCAATTTCCTAGAGCCGATGCCTTATTTTATTACATTGGCATATAAACAAAGAATATTCATCTTGAAAGAACAAGTAGTTTATTATATTTTGGAAACAATATATATACATAAGTTCAACCTTACAAATTGAAAAGAAAAAACAACATAAAAGTTCCACTAGGAACAACTTCCACTCTAAGATTATCTCTGCAAGTGAATCATAATATACCTCTTCATGTCCTAGAAAAAATGAAACATAAGAAGGGGTAAGATCAGATGCTTAGAAAGGGTAAACATTATAGTGGAATATTACATAAAAATTAGACATAATGAATAATTTAAAACACATGCCTTTAAAAATAAACTTAAACATAATATGGAAGGAATACGATCTGAGTAAATATTGCCATAACAAAACATAATCATGGGTATTATACTAGTAAAATAACCACATGAAATATCAATTTATTGCTTCGCAGTGAGGGAAATTCATATGTTGGAAATTCTAAAACTTAATATCTAGGCCTCAACCAAGACATCTAAAAATTATTAAGTCCATGGCCAAAGCCATTACTCAAAATGGGCCAGGCCTCGGCCAAGTCCATATCTATTTGTCTCATGAGACCTACCAATGAATCAAGGGGATATAACAAAACCCAAACATCACATAATAAGTCAAATTCATTCCTAATATGAGTGAGGATAAATATAAACAACATATACACTCATATTGAAACTAACACATGAAATGTAAATAACTTTCCCTGAACATTAAGCTTAAACACTAACCATTCAGAGTAAATTGGTGAATGGTTTTTGGATAGCACATCCACCATAAAACTATAAATAATATATTAAATTAAATATAGAGTGTTATATCATAAGATATTAGTCCCAAAAATACTTAAGAATCAACAAGTGTGTTGAAATATATGAAAACACTCTTATAAAACAATCAAGTAATTTTTGAGATAAATACTCATTTACTTTGAAAAGAAGAGTTATTTTGGAAAAATATTTTTATAAATCTATAAGTGAAGTAAGATAGTGTTTTCATAAAAAAATAGGGATTTTATAAAAATAATTGTTGTTAAAAACATATAATATATTGTCCTTGAAAATAGGTAAGATTTTGGGAAATTCCCTTGGATTGGGCTTATATTTCAAAAATAATTATGAAAGTTCCTTTTAAAACATATAAATACCCCATAAATAATGGTAGGATTATGGTTGGTGCACATATTTAGAACTTTAAAACAAAATTTATGAGTACACATTAATTGATAATAATTTAATTGAGGTAAGTAGATAATAAATGTAACCTGAATGAAAATGGAGGTTCAGGTAGGAAACCATTACCTTATGTCCGAATGTGTTCTGCTCTTGAACTTAAGGACCTGGAATATGAAACTAGACTTATTAATAACTTAATTAAAAACATATTAGACATGTTTTTAGTTTATCATAATTTTATTAATTTCATTATATCATTTTTGATAAGTTATAAGATTGAATTTCATCGTTCCAGAGTGTTTGTTTCCTTGGTTTTCATAATCGGTAAATTTGTATATAAGTATGGATGTTCATGTGGAAAGGATGTAATTCTCTATAATTGAAATTATATATTATTCATGAAAATAAAAAATGTTAATGATTATATAAATCATTTTTTACATGGTATGAGGATGAATCATTGGATGAAATATTAATGACAAACACTTAGATTATTTGGCGGTATTTGGATTATTATGAACTTGATTTGTCATATAAATTAATAATATGTACATATACTGGTCCCTAAATATTAATTAGGGTATAATACATATATTATAGTCTTTTTAAAACATAAAAATGGTTTCATGACTAGTAATGAAGGATAAATTGAAGATTAAAACTTCGTCATCCACGAAGGTTGTAATTTGGAACCTCACGGATGATGATTTCATTTATAAAAGTGAGTGAGAGAGAGAGAGTAATAATATTGATAATGGTTATTAGATTAACATGGTATAATTAAATTATATATATGATACTATATTTTTAAGGATTAATTGGAAAAAGGAGGTTAGGATAGAATAAAAAAGGAAGAAAAAATTAAATGAAACTAAATGAAAAAAAGATGCTTTACCTCTTGAAATAAGCTCCTTGAGAACTTCATTAAGGGAAGGGGTTTTGTGATTTTATAAAGAAAAAGAGATCCAAGATGTGGGGAGTGACAAGGGAAGGTTATTTGGCTAGAAATGTTATGAGATTCAATGATTAGATGAATGAAGAGAGGAGGGATTGGGGGGGGGGGGGGGGTATTCTGGAGGAGAGGAGTGAATTGAGAATATTTTATTTATTATTTTATTATTTCCCTAAATAAAACAAATAGTGTTGATTCATGTGACCCCTAATAGTAATAAGTACCTTTAAGTTCTAAATAAGTGTGCTTACAACATCCATGACGCAAGGAATAGTTAATTGAACTGATAATGCATATATAGTGTAAATTACCGTATTTCAATATTCATCAAAAATTTGAGTAGTTCAGAAAAAACCCAATAATTTACCCTAAACATTTTTTATGTGTAGAATTAAAAAATGAACTCCATTTTTTGAAAATAATTTTATAAATATTATTAATTTAATTTTTAAATAATATTATAGTTTATTCAAAAAATAACAATTTTAAAACTATAATTCGTTTTATATCACGTTGAAAAATTAATCAAGATATAATTATCTTAAATCCTTAAGAAAATGAAATAATAAAATTATTTACTATTAATAAGGGTCATATTACTATTCATATTACTATTCATAAAGGTATGTTACTATTCACCCAAAATTAAGTTTGTCTTATTAGACTCTAAATATCTTACTAAACGTAACCGTGTATATCGGTTTTTCGAAATTCAAATCACAGAGGTGGACAAATGATGTTTACTGTCTAGGTTATAATAATGTTGTGTTTTTTAGAGGCTTAGTGTTTCATGAATTAAATATTAAATTTAATTACAAAATATTGGGGTGTTACATTATCCCCTCTTTACAAAAATTTCTTCCTTAAAATTACCAAAATGTTACCACACAAAATGATTTGTTTTGTTCTTCATTATAAGCTCATCTGGCTCCCATGTTGCCTCTTTGATATTATGATTTTTCCAAAGTATCTTTTCTAGTCGAGTTTTCTAATTCCACAACACTTGTTCTTTAGTGTCCAGAATATAGATAGGCTCCTCACAGTAAGATATGCCAGGTTCCAATTCTATACCTTCAGAAGTGAGGACATGCGTTTGGTCTGGCATATACTTTCTCAACAATGATACATGGAACATGTTGTGTAATTTAGATAGTCTAGGTGTCATATCCAAACGATATGCAAAAACTCCAATTCTTTCTAGAATTTCAAAAGGGCTTATGTACCTAGGGATCAGTTTCCCTTTCTTCCCAGATCTTATAACACCCTTCCATGGAGATTCTTTTAATAAAAAATGATCTCACACTTGAAATTACAAATAATTCCTTCGATTATCATCATATCATTTTTATATGCTTTGAGATTCTTTGATATGGATGTGAATAGTCTTTACCTTCATTGTTGTTTCCTCCGCAAGCTTTGGGCGCACAAGCTTCCTTTCTCCAACTTCATCCCAACAAGTTGGTGTATGACATCTCTTTCCATACAATACTTCATATGGTGACATTTTAATACTTGAATGTAAACTATTATTGTAAGAAAAAAACAAAAAGGTAAATACTAATCCCACATACCCTGAAAATAAAGCAATCATGATCTCAAAATTTATTCTAAATTTTGGATTGTCCTGTATGATTTCCCATCAGTTTGTGGGTGATATACAATACTCAATCGATGCTCAGTAACCAAATAATTCAAAAGACTTTTCCAAAAGTTTTCTGTAAATCATGGTTCATTATCAGACACAATTGATAGAGGTGCTCCATAAAGTCTCACAAATTCATTGATATAGAGTTGTTATAGGAACTCTAGTGGAAAATCCACCCTTATAGAGAGGTAATGTGCATATTTTGTAAGTCGATCCACAATTACCCATATGGAATCATTCTTACTTGGAGTTTTGAGTAATCTAGTGACAAATTCCATGGTTATATCATCATTTTTACATGTAGTAATAGGTAGAGGTTGCATGAATACTTTAGGATTTTATTGTTCGGACTTTACATGTTGACATACTATACATCTTAATACACAATCAGCAGTTTCCCACTTCATGTTGTACCACTAGAAATTCTACTTCAAATCTCTATAAATTTTAGTGCTCCCAGTATGTGTAGAGAAATTAGAGCTATGAGCATCATCCAATAACTATCTTTTCAGCTCGGGTATAGAGGGAACACAAAGCCTCTTCCAAAATTTCAGAATTCCATCTCCACACATGAAGTCAGTCAAATTCCCATATTTCATAGAATTAATTTTCTTTTGAATATTCTCATCATAAGACTACGAATCTTTAATTATTTTAAATAAATATGGTTGGGAAACCATTTGAAAAAGTAGTGATGTTTCCCCTTCTTTAATAATCCCCATATCTATCCTCACTAGATCCATGTACTAAGGATCTTTGTCAATCCACATTTTGTTGAGAAATCCATAATCCTTCATACTCAAAGAATTAACTACCTTATTTTCCTTTCTTGGGTGGTAGTGTATAGTATAATCATAATCTTTGATTAGTTTAAACCTCTGTATTTGCCTCATGTTGAGTTCTTTCTATGAGAAGATATACTTTAGACTCTTTTGATCCATATATATCTCACATCTTTCACCATATAAATAGTGTCTACATATTTTTAGAGAAAATATTACCACTTCTAACTCAAGATCATGAGTATTATAGTTTTATTCATGAATATTTAACTACCTTGATGCATAGACAATAACTCTATCATTCTGCATAAGGACACAACCAATTATTTTCTTTAATGCATCATTGTAGATCACAAACCCATAATTCCTCAATGATAGGGTTAGAATCGGAGCATTCACTAATATCCTATTAAATTCTTCAAAAAATTCCTCACATTATTTTTTCCATATGAACTTAACACATTTACGTGTAATTTTGGTTATTGGGTTGGCTAAATGGGTGACGTTCTGAACGAAATGCTGATAATAACATACTAAACCAATAAAAATACGTACCTCAGTTATGTCCGTGGGAGTAAGACATTCTTGTAAAGAATTTTTATTCACAAGATTAATAGATATTCCATATTTAGAGACAATCTCACCCAGAAAGGAAACTGATTCAATCCTAAATTTACTCTTTCTAAACTTCCCATATAATTCACTTCTTTTAAGAGGATTTTTAATAGCGTGCAAGTGATTTTCATGATCCTCATATCTTTTGGAGTATACCAAGATATCATTAATAAATAAAACCAAAAATTCATCAATATATTCCTTGGAAACCCTATTCATTAGATCTATGTAAACAGAGGGTGCATTAGTTAGTCCAAAAGGCATTATGGTAAACTTGTAATGCCCATAACTAGTTCAAAATGATGTTTTTGGAATGTCTTCCTTCCTCACAAGAAACTGATGATATCCAGATTGAAGATAAATCTTAGAAAAATATTGGTATCTTTAAAGTTGATCAAATAAATCATCAATGTGAGGTTTGAGATACTTGTTCTTTATTGTTATAGCATTGATCTCCCTGTAGTCAATACACAACCTCATAGATTTATCTTTCTTCTTAACAGAAACAACAAGGCTCCCCATGGAGAAACACTATGCTGAATAAATCCTTTACCACCCAATTACTCTAGTTTTTTATTCAGTTCCACTAACTCTATAGTGTACATTCAATAAGGGGTATTTGATATGGGACTTGAATCAGAAATTAAGTTAATAGAAACATCAATTCCCCACTATGGAGGATGTCCACTTAAGTCCTCTGAAAACACATCAACATATTCTTGCACAATAGATACATCCTCTATCTAAACATTCCCTTCCTCACCCATACTTATTGTATTCCCTTCTTCCCCAATAATTGAATTCAGTAGATCTACTAGGGGTGGATCTAGATGAGAATCATATGGTGATGTTTCTTCCCAAAAGATAAGGGATTCCACATCATCCTCAAAAATTGTAACCTTATTCTTATTGCAATAAATTTTCACATCATTGTTCAAAATAAAATCCATACCAAGGATTATATCAAAGTAAATCATGGTTATTACAATAAAATCAATAGATAAAGCATGTTTATATTCCATTATAGGGACTACCTGAGACAAATTGTTTGCAATGATACTTCCCTTAGGAGTTTTTACTGAAAAACTCCTCATTAAATCAAATTGGAAATATCTAATTTTCTTTAAAAACTAGGAAGATATGAAATAATACGATGATATAGAATGTAATAAATAATTTTCTAAGTTTGAGGAAATGATTAAATTACCTTCCGCCACATCATTAAGAACTTCAAGGTCAATAGTTGTGATCACATAAGCTTGTCCCTTCTCCCTTGGCCTTTTCTGTGGAATTTTTCCTTGATACTTTGGACAATCATTAACCTACTCTCCCATCTCCCAATAATTATAGCATTGATCATTAATAGATTCTTTCTTTCCCTTAAAATTACAAAAATTTGGCCTTTTTGTCAACATTTGTAGCATACTCCTTTTCCTTTCAAGCAAGAACCTGAGTGTTTCCTTTCACAATTATCACATGAGTGGAAATTAAACTCTTCCCTTCTTCTACATCTCCTTATTTATTTTTTCAGAGTTTTTAGCAACCCTATTATTCTCTTGATTTACCTTAAGGTCATAATACTTAGATAATTCCTTTTCCATCTTGATAGCACATGAAGCTATATCCTCATATGTTGAAAATTTTTTGGAGACCAGTGCCCATCAGATGAATGCCTTTAGGTCATCAAAGAATCGATCAATTTTGCTTGTTTGATTACATATGTATCCCAAAACATGACTTTCTAACCTTGTTAAGTTAGATTCATACTTTTAAACATTATCATATTCCTTTTTCCTCAAATTCAGAAACTTCCTTTCTATATCCACTCACAGTTCTCAAGGAATGTATTTCTCTAGGAAGATTTCATTAAAGTATCTCTATTCCATATCTTCTATCTCTTCCTCCTCCTTAGTATTTTGGACTAATGACCACCACAAATCCGTATCTCCTGATAGATGATAAACTACCATGGAAACCATCTCTCTTTTATTACATACCAAAGTGAGAAGTATCTTCTCTAGGGAATCAATCCACTACTCAGCTACAAATGGGTTTGTAGTCCCATTGAATGATGGAGGCTATTGTCGCATAAAGCGATCCAACATATCTCCTCAATGTTTTGGATGATTATAATTTATAAGGGTAAGGTTATTGTTCATAACCTGATTCAGTTTTACCAATATAGTTATAAGTTTCTCAACACCAGTCATAGCTCAAGAGCCAACATCAATAAATTGCATCGGAGGGAAATCCCTACAAGGGATACATGTGTTCATGCAGTTTCCATTTCTTCCACTAAGCACCATTTCCAGATAATGGAATACACTATATTAGGTTATGAATCATAATTTATTATATTAAATTAGAAAAATACTTAGCATAAATTGAAATCCTATGCATGTGTAATCCCATAATCACAAACATGGTCTCTTTGAGGAATAATTTACATTTAAATACTTCATAATGTCTTGTAAAGAAAAAGTGAATTATCCTAAGAATATCCCCAAGGAGTGTCAAACTAGGTGTGCAGTAAGGCCTATTGTCATGTACCAAGATACCCCAGGTCAAGATCGAAACTCCTTGTCAGAGTTTTCACTCTTAGGTACATCTGCTGCAGAACCGCGCCCACTTGTAGTATCCAGTATGGGATGTATTTTCTAGAAAAATCCACAAAATATATTCCTTACAAAAATACTAGGATATTCATGTATTTTTATCCTCAAATACAATATTAGGGGTTTGTTCCCTAATATATGTTCTCTAAATCTAGTTTTTAAGTTTTATACTAAAATTCATTTGATACTAACTGCAAAGACCTGAACCCAATTTCCCAGAGACGATTACTTATTTTATTACATTAGAATATAAACATGGGTTATGAATCCTGAAGGGCCAATTAGTTTAGTAGATTTTGTAAACAACATACATATATAAGTTCAACATTACAACTTGAAAAGAAAAAACAACATAAAAGTTCCACTGGGAACAACCACCACTCTAATATTATCCCTGTAAGTCAATCATAATACACCTCTTCATGTACTAGAAAAAATGAAACATAAGAAGGGGTATTCTCAGATGATTAGTAAGGGTAAAAATTACAACATAAGATAAAATAAACATTATAAATGGTGAATAATTGAAAACACATTCCTTTAAAAATAAACTTGAACATAATATGGTAGGAATATGATATGAGTAAATATTTCCATAACAAAAAATAATCATGGGTATTCTACAAGTCAAATAACCACATGAAATATAAATTTCGAGATTCATAATGAGGTAAATGAATATGTCGGATATGCTGAAACTTAACATCAAGGCATCTACCAAGACGTCTAAAAATGATTATGGCCTCTGGCAAAACCGTATCTAAAAATGGGAAACACCTCGGTGAAGTCCATATCTATTTGTCTCATGAGAAATACCAATGCATCGAGGGGCTATAACAGGCCCCACATATCACATAATAAGTCCAATTCATTTCTCATACAAGGTGTTATAAACATAAATAATATATACATTTATATTCAAACTAACATATGAAATGTAAATAACTTTCCCCAAACATTAAGCTTAAACACTAACCATTCAGAGTAAATTGGTGAATGGTTATAGGATAGCACATCCATAGTAAAAATATTTAAAATACATTAAATTAAATATAGAGTATTATATCATAAGATATTATCCCCAAAAATACATAATAATCAACAAGAGTGTTGAAATAGATGAAAACACTCTTATAAAACAATTGAGTAATTCTTGAGATAAATACTCCTTTACTTTGAAAAGAAGAGTTTTTTTTGGAAAAATATTTTTGTAAATCCATAAGTGAAGTAAGATATTATTTTCATAATAAAATTATTGTTTTTATAAAAATAATGGTTGGTAAAAATAAATTATACAGTGTACTTGAAAATAGGTAAGAATTTGGGAAATTCCCTTGGATTGGGCTTGTATTTCGAAATGAATTTTGAAAGTTCATTTAAAAAAATATAAGTCCCCCATAAACGAACGTAGGATTATTGTTTGTACACATATATATAAAATTAAAACATAATTTAATAGAAGTAAACATTAATGTATACAAATTTAATTTAGGTAAGTAGATAATAAAAGTAACCCGAATGAAAATTGAGGTTCGGGTAGGAAACCCTTACCTTAAGTATGAATGTATTCCGATCTTGAACTTAAGGTCATGGAATATGAAATTAGACTTATTAATAAATTAATTATGAACCTATTATACATGTCTTTAGTTTATCATAATTTTATTAAGTTTATTATGTCCTTATTAATATGTTATAAGATTGAATTCTGTCGTTCCAGAGTGTTCATTTCCTTGGTTTTCAAGATCGGTATATTTGTATATGAGTATGAATGTTCATGTTGAAAGGATGTAATTCTCAAAAATTAAAATTATATATTATTCATGAAAATCCATATGTTTTAATGGTTATATAAATAATTTTTTTACATGTTATAAGGATGAATCATTGGATGAAATATTAATGACAAACACTTAGATTATTTGGCGGTATTTGGATTGTTATGAACAAGTTTTTCATATAAATTAACACTAAGTACATATACAAGTTATTGAAGATTAATTAGGTTATAATGCATATATTATAGTCTATTTCAACCATAAGAATTATTTCATGACCAGTAATGAAGGATAAATTGAAGACTGAAACTTCGTCATCCACCAAAGTTGTAAATTGGAACCTCACAGATGGTGATTTCATTTATAAGAGAGAGAGAGAGAGTAAGAAGATTGATAATGGTTATTACAATGACATGGTATAATTATAGTATATATATGATACTGAAGTTATAAGGATTAATTGGACAGAATAGGTTACTAGAAAATAAGAAAGGAAGATAAATTGAAATGAAACTAAATGAAAAAGAAAGATTCTTTACCTTTGAAATAACATCCTTGTGAACCTCATTAAGGGAAGAGGTTTTGGCCTTTTGTAAAGACCAAGAGACCCTGTATATGGAGAGTGACTAAGAAAGGGTATTTGGGAAGAACTTTGTGGATATTCAAGGATTAAAGGAATGAATAGAAGAGGGAGTGAGGGGGGTTTTTATAGTAGAAGAGATGATTGAATTTTGAATATTTTATTTATTATTTTATTATTTCCTGCAAGACAACCAATAGTATTGATTAATGTAAACCTAATAGTAATAAGTTCATGAAATTTTGAAATAAGTGTGCTTACATTATCCATGATGCTAGTAATACTAAATTTAACTGATAATGTATATATATGGTAAATTATTATATTTCACTATTCATATTTTTTTTGAGTATTTCAGAAAAATCCTAAAAATTCACCCTAACCATTTTTTGATGCATATAATTAAAAAATGAACTCAATTTTTTAAAAATAATTTTATAAATGTTATTAATTTAATTTTTAAATAAAATCATATTTTATTAAAAAAATAACAATTTTAAAACTATAATTAGTTTATATCACATTGACTTAATAAAGATATCATTATCTTAAAGCCTTAAGAAAATAAAATAATAATAATATTTGATATTAATAAGGTTAATATTACTATTCATAAGAGATTTTCACCAAAAAATTAGGTTTGTCTTATCAGACTCTAAATATCTTACTGAATGCAACCATGTATGTCAGTTTTTCAAAATTCAAATCATAGAGGTGAAAAAATGATGTTTACTGGATTTGTTATAATAAAGTGGTGTTTTTTAGAGACTTAGTGTTTCATGAATTCAATATTAAATTTAATTACAAAATATTTTGGTGTTACATAGATTCCTCAACCCTTATTACATTGAGTCTATTACTTGAATTTATACATACTTTTCAACCTTAGCATGTTTCCATTTATTGATTATTTATAGGAACCATTATTATAAAATAATAATATATGTATCACCCACCGTAGTGAACATAAAACACCTCTTTGTTTAAGAATTATTATTAAATATGTGTCTTTGTAACTACCCCTCTTATCGAGCTCAGTGGAGTCCAACAATCCTATGCACACTCATTCACATCTAGAACCTTAACCCATAAAGGTTAATTCATCTCCCTCTATCCATAAAGTGGCAAGATTCTTTTTATGGAAGGATATTTGGTCCTAACTATATGTTAATATCCTTAGTGAATATAGGATTATTAACTAATATACAACTAACATTTAATGTGCATTTTTAGCTAAATACAACTTTTAGAAAATTATTTTCAACAAACACATGAGGTTGTGACCTTATAGATTCTTTTCCTATCATAATTGACATGGTATCTATTAATAAATATAGTTAGAAAATGGTTTTTTACAACAATTATATTTAGAAAACATTTCTTGGTATAAATTATGGAATATTTTCAATATATATAAAACTCATCATTGATCTTACTTTTCTACCATCATGATATTGATGTATATAAAGAAATGTGTGTTTAGGAAAAACTTTAATCAAGATGTATGATCAATTAATACACGAATAATATGTTTTTCATAACAATCTATCTTAGAGATACATATATCTTTACCAAGTGTACTCATTTACCTCATTGAGAAATTCCAAAATTTCTTAAAAAAATATCACGCAGTATATGAAGTTACATTTAATTTTACTTTGGAATAGTTCATGCTACATAGGTGTACTAACTCCAAAAATATTATGTAAAACCTTTATACATAATGTTTTATTAGTCTAAAACATAGGTGTGTCATATACTTAATATTTTTAGCACCAAATATTATAAAAACTATTCTAGGTATATCACGACTTATATTTTGACTAAGAATTTTTATCTTTCTATAACTAGGTATGAGTCTTGTATTTATATTCATCATTAATTACAAGGGATAACTATGATTAAATAGTTATTGAACCAATAGTATAGTATAAAATACCAATGAAAATATATTCCAAAATTTCAAATAATAATTTATTTTACCTAGATGGGCTCTAAGAGAAATGTTTTTATAACAAAAATTATAAACTTGAATCAGTCTATTTTGGAAATTAGAAGTTGTGAGCTCCCCTTGGATGACATATGAATCTCAATTTCTTAGCTATATTTGAGTTCTCTCTATAAAATTTATATTATTTATCCTTTACCATATTTATATACATGTATGTTGTAAGAATATAATATTTTAATATTCTAGAGGTTAATAGAAACTTGATGAGTATACCTTAGGTAGATAAAACTATTCTCTTCTTTAATTCATTATAATTTCTTTTATAGTGTCAATTATTTATACATAATAAGGAAATAGCCTCCTTTCATTATTCTAACTTTAAAACATTTATCTCTTTGAAGAACACGGTAATGGATTTTTGGATTTATATTATCTATGGGATCATTAGCCATGTATTTCACGATTTTCACCATAAGGGGTGGAGAAACATGTTTAAAATAATCCTTATCACCTAAGTGAATTTTGGGAAAAAGATTTCTAAGTGAATTATGTATTTTGTTTATCTAGTATTATAAGAACAAGGATAGACCTAGTGGTAAGGATAATAAAATAAGATTAATGGATAATTTCTTTTCAAAGTGGAAGACCTATTTTTTGAACTGATCAGTATACACCATCATTTTAAAACCATGACCAGTAGATATATTCCCTTCTTTCAATTTAAAATGACATACCACATTTAAAATCTCAATTATATTAATCCTTCAATTCTCTTTCTCAAGAAAATAAATATGAGATATCATGGTATAACAATTCATTTCATTAGGTTGTATCAATAACTCTCAAGACATAGTTGATAATATAATACAATGAACATAGGAAGAATACTCTACATATCTCTGATAGGTACCCTTTTCACCTTTGATTACCTATTGTGGTTGAGGAATAAGAATATGATATTCCAATACATAATGAAAAATTTCAAATAATAATGAATTGTATAAATGATACTACCATATCAAAAAAATATTTGTAAGGACAAACCCTAAGTTAAGGAATGATCATAGTGTTTTTGGTTTCTCTTTAAATTATTACTATAATTATAAAAGAAATATTTTAGTTTTATCTTTATTACCTACTATGTGAGACATAATAAGTTTAATCATATTTAGTATCCCACTATTTTTATCAAGTCTCAAAAACCCCCACCATTAAACTCAGAATGTCCCATCACTTTGGGAATTCCAATGGAATGGATCCATATGACCCTTCTCATAACCAAATAAAGGTATTGGTCTATTAATCAAATGTATTTAGTTGTAAAATTCTTTTAAAAATGTGGGTTTTCATCTCCCTGATCTATTAAGTGGACTTCCCAATCCAAAAATATAGTCTGGGTTTTCTCAACACTTATCTCCTAGTTACATAAAATATAGAAATAGATACCATAGTGTATGTATAATAGTTAAATTAAACCAAATATTTCATATGAACTCCCTAATAAAAGTATGTGTCTCAATAAGGGTTATTGAAACACTTAGTTCCATAGTTTCATTCCTAACCGTATAATGGAAGGCTTAACTTGACTTAATATTAAGTTGATGGATTTTATTTATTATGTGTAAAGAATTATTATTTTATAATTTATATGTATTATTAGTATTAATGGATTTTACGTAATAAATTAAACATGTTATACTAAAAAAGTTACACATAATACATTAATTTTAATTTAATATTTGAATATTATCCCATTTATTTATGTGATCATGATCAGGAATACCTTAAATAAATCATGAATAAGAACAAAATAAAATAAATAATTAAATGAATGAATCATGAGATTTATATAATGGTTGATTTATTTAGAAGATAATAAATAAACCAATTACCCTAGGGGAGAACTCATTGTGTCATCCTTAGCATGAGACGTAGCATCCCACCTATCCACTTATGTATTGCATGAGGTGGTCTCTCCTCATTTTCATTATGAACCACCTCTACCATGGCCCCACCTTGTACCAATTCCATGAACATTTAGATACTACTTTTATTACCTATTTTTTAAAACTCAAACATTACTGAGGGGTAATAAAAGATTGGTTAAGGGTAATTACATAAAACAACCTTGGACATGCATGTCCTACATAATAAAGTAGGGAGAGATGACACACAATCCATCATATTTAATTTAATAATAAATAATTGAAAACCCATGAAATAAAATTAAATTAAATAAAACCAACACATAATTAGTTTTGGAAAAAGATCCTGATCAATCATACACATGCAATTACCATGAAATTTAAAACATCTAGCTGGTAAACATTTCAATTCATTATTCGATAAGATAAAATGTGCCTGAATTAATCCAATTAATTATCTTATTTTAAAATTAATTCATTTTATATTATTCTATAAAATGTTCCCAGATATTCCCATATTATGTGATTTTATATAAAATAATAATTTAATATTAAATAAAATTTAATAAAATAGTAAATAACTTTTTCCTTGGAAGTAACTCAATGAGTATCGGTTTGAACTACTCTATATGTATTGAGATCACATACAATCTACTTATGAAAAATTTAGAATACAAATTTTATCATGTAATTACATTGTGTGAATGAGTTAATTAAATGACACATGGAACACATATTAATTAATATAGCATGTAATGATATTAAATTTGCATGGAGTAGTCAATGCATTGTAACTATACATTTTTTTAGTTCATATTTTATACATAAATTAATTAAGAATTTAATATCATATAAAACCTATAATATGTATTGTAAGTGCCAAATTAATTACAAATAAAACACATAATGATGAATTTTATGGAGTAATAAATCAAATTTAATATTTCCTCATAAATAGGTAAAGTACACAGTGAGTTCAATCTAGCCACATGGTGTGTACTTTTCTTCATCAGATGTCTATGATACACACCTAGGGACTTAATGTATACATATCGTAGAAATAAATAAAGGAATATCACATGCAACAATGTTACATAGTGTGTAATTCAATTTTAATGTCTTCCATCCTATATAGTTCATTTATTAAATACATGAAGGATTTTAATTACACAACAAATCTTGATCCCATGATTTCCGATGTGAAAACATAAAGACTGCATGACATGTGAGCAATCTACAAGGTGTGTAGTCTAAAAAAACCATGTGACACCCTGGATGGTTAACACGTGGTGCATTAAATACACATGGTTTTTATTAATTACACAATTTCCCATAGTCTACATATGTATCTTAGTGTAACGAACAAGAATACACCAATTATAAAAAAAGAGCATATGCCCTATAACCCTGTTTTTCTAAAAGGAATTCTTATCACCTTCAGATGGGTTCTTCAGATGTGATATTTATTAATCATTAACCTATCTTAGTTATGAGAGTGATAAATGAAGAGGTGGAAGAAGATATATCAATAACCATAAAAATCATGAATAAAACATGAAATTAAATTTAAATTTTAAATTAATAATGATTAATAATAAAATAAATAACTATAAATTTGAACATGAACTCTCCAATACCACTTGTTAGATTCATGTGCTGCTGATGTGCGTGTTAGTATAATGGAAAATGTATTTTTTGTCAAATTTGATGGATCATTAATATTATACAGGATATAGAAATCATGACTAGTAAAATATTTTTCAAAGAATATTGACGAATAGAATTCAAAAATTGAGATAAAATATTTTCCACATCAATTTTATAATAAATTTTTTATCATGAATAAATTCCTAAATCTTGAGTTCTTTCATCAATGTAGGTGTTTCCCATTCGATGGTTGTTCAGTTGTATTTTCAATGAATTAATGAGGACCCAAAATAGATCCCATATAGAGGTAATCTACATGTTCTCCTTTGATATCATAATTTCTCCAATGGTACTCTGGTGCTAGCATGGTGGTACCATTCCGCTTGCATCAATCCAATGATTGAAACCATAATACCTTTCGTTTAAAAGGACCATCTCTTGATCTCTCCATATTGAGATAAATTAAGGAAGTGATAATGTATTGAGCTTGAGAGAAAACCCTAGGGGAAATATTCATTGATGGATAATTATCTATGGAGGAGAATGTTGTGCACAATGAAAAAAAAGTCAAAATTCTTATAATAGTCTATTTATAGATCTAGTGTTAGGGTTTCATATTAATTAATTACATAAAGGACCTTAAAAATATATTAAATCTTAAAAGAAACCCCATTCCATGTAAAATAATAATATATTTATTTTATTCTCTCGCATGCACTAATTGGTGATATGAAGAAATATTATTTTACATTATTATAAATAAATATTTATCACCAGACCTAGAATTTTTCCAATTGTACTATTCAGTATTTATAAAATAACCAAATAAATATATTCTTATTAAATAATTATTCATTCAACATATAAATATTTAATTTAGACTAAAAAATAAATATTTATTTAATATTCACATAACTAAATAAATACTTTATTTATTAAGGCATGAATAATAAGAGATAAAAGAAATATTATATATTCACATATCTAAACAATTAAGTTATGAGTAAATATTTATTTAATATTTTTGATCATTTAATTTTCAATAAATATTAATTCTTTGCATGAAGAATATTATTTATTAAAATTAGTAAATATAATTAATATTTAACTATGATTAATGTAAAACATTTGTGTGTGGAACTCTAGGCCTATTCCTCAGTTCCATTAGGTGGGCCTGCCTAAAGTTCATGATTACTTTCTAGAAATGGTTCCAATGACCCATAGATAAAGAAGGTTTATCGTAATGATAAAAACCACATACGAGCACTCACTATGTAATATATAATCCATTGGTTATCTATATATCATTAATTATGTTTCATTCTTGAGTCATCAAACATAATTATTGATATATATTTCTTTGACTAGCATGAATGAACATGTATACATCACCATGAGCATTGAATTTATTTTGAAAGTTTCATTCCAATCAAAGAGTTAAGATATTAACATCTATAAATGGAATGGAAAAATATTTCATCGAATTATTCATTAATTACATAATAATCATGGTGTACCCAACATACACTACTTAGTGTAAACATAGAGCATCACTGGTCTAAGAAATACATCTAAGTATGTAATTTATGATATGCATTAATAATAATCTTAAAGTATATGTACTATTACACATTCTCATAGATAAGAATATATAATGAAATAAAAAACATATAGAATTACTATTGGTGGGTCTATGCTCATAATCTCCCATATTGGAGATCACTAAGTGAAAAATTTATGAGATGAACCCTCATTATATTAAGATCACTCACAAATAAAAATTAACATACTATGTTACCTGACATAGTTCATCATCATAACTGTAAAACGGATATTTAAGAGATATCATCATAGCATCTCAAGGTTCTCATCATAGAGAATAATTTCTATGACCTATTTTTAATGCGATAGACACCCTATGAAATTATCACATTAATGTTATAGTGAAGAACATTTAATATTCGATAAGGTATTTATAAATATTTAAATTCATGAATATAAAGGAAATATAACATACAAATTAGTTAGTTTTAGGGCACTGACTCCAACATCAATATTTTTTATTCAGGATTTATTTATCTTGTCCCCAATTTCTCATCAATCTTTCATTTCACTTTCACTACCCATTATTGAAAATAAATAAAAATTACTTGGGAAAGTGTCATCAATTCATAATTTGAAAAGTTCTATTAACCATTCTAGTATAAGTGTATTTGATCGATATTTGGTGTAGAAAAAAATATAGGTTGATTTAGAAAACTATGTTTTGCCTTATAAAATTATACCAAATTAAATGAGAACAACATTTCCTTTTCGAAAATAAATTGAATTGTTTTTAGGATTAAATACTCACTCAATAGAAATTGTGACAAAAATATATTAGAGAATAAATCACCTGGCCCCATGAGGTCACTTTCTCATAGTATATTCACATATCATGTGAATTTAATGGTAAGTAATCATCTTCATGTGATCAATACTTCAACAATATGCATAAATGCACCATCAAAGATCTTATATTCATGGTGAAATAATTCATCAAGAACAAATTTTAATAATATCTTGAAATATGATAAAATATATTATCATATATTATCATTTAATAACAGAACCACTTGTAAGCATCTGAAATGAATATATTCGTCTATAGAAATTTGTTGACAATTACATTTCATATATTTACACTAATATTCCAGAATTATCAGATATTCAATTACTTAATCTTCAATCTGGTGAATTGTTTAGTTGATAAATATATCATGTGAGTTTAGGTCACTCAACCTACCATTAATGTCCAAAGTCACTTGATCCACTATGTGGTAGATAAGAAACTCCTCATGTTATAGGTTTACATTTCTTCATGAGGCAGGTTCACATTTATTCATATATCCAAACAACATTACTTCATGTGGTCACTTTCTCATGATTTCTTCACCAACCATGTCAATCTCATGTTAATTCATTACCTTTAGGTGGTAAGTATATTAATCATGACTTATCACTTCATGTAGTTTGTACTGTTTTTTTTGAAAGGTACCAAATATATATGTGATCACTTGAATCACCCTTTAGATTATTCAATTATTCCTTGTTGTAAAAAATGTTCACTCTCCATGACTAGTATATGTTTATAAAATTTATGAATAGAGTAGCAAATTTTAGATATGAGAACTCTTACTAAAATCATGTACTGATTTATGTGTTTACTACAAAAGACAACACCAGAAACAACCATAGTTCATATTCAATATCTCCTCCACTGATCAGAAAACTCAAAACCATTTGGTCTCAAAAATATTCTCCCCGTTATTGATAATAAATGAAAAATTAATTATAAGGTCTTCACTCCCTTGTTGAGATGTCATGGTTATAAGGGAATGTTTTTTGATCGGAAATTTTTATCCTACTTTAATCTTCTAATTTTATGAAAAACATCTCCCATTTTCTTCTCCTTAGTATTTTTTCTCTCCCCTATTTTGAGAGAGTCTTCCAATTCCATTAGAGAAGGGAGTAACTATACTTTATTTGAAAATTACCATAATATAATAAACTATAATTATACTTAAATTATCATGGTGTTAGAAATAAGAGTGATCAATTTAGACTATAATGATATCTATAAACAAGACAATATATGATACCAATAATGTTTTTTAACTTTATAGTGTCTGGTTAAATTGATTTTCAAAAAAGTGTATAAACCTACATTCGACTCAAAAAACACATTAAAAAATCCCATATTCAAGGCATTCCCCCCAATTTTATAGAAAGTTACTCTCCTTTGATAATTTTTTTAATATAGTTAAAATAGGAATGGGAAAGAGAAAATAATACCACATCCTTTATTTTTGAAGGGGTTTTATAGAATTTCAAATTTAAGAAGAATAAAAAAATATCTGGAAGATTCTATTATTTAATAGTTCCATCTTAAGGAATTATTTCCACAATTCACCATGATTTTTTTTCAAAAATGTATTATACCTATTAAAACCAGATACAAATTTTGAATTTAAAATATTAAATATGGATAATATTATTATTTTTGATATATTAGAGGTTCCACTATTTCTCTTTTTCTATTCTTCACCTTTGATTCTATATTCCATGATTCACAACCACAAAAAAATAGAAAAACGTGGGTCTTCCATCCAATATTTAATGTGATAAATAAGGATAAGACTTATTTATCAATTGAGAAACTCATTTTTATACAACTCTAGAGAATATGGATATGTTCTTGTGTGTTTCATCATTTTTTATAAATCTATTCAACTTTGTTTATCACGGGTTTCTTATTTATCTTCAATAGTCTCCTTAAATAGAATGGGTTGTTTTTTACTTTATAAATTTTAGCACTTTTGTTTACTTCATATTGACCTACCTTTTAATAATTTTCTAATTTATTTGATCAAATTTTTAGACACTCTTTTAGAGTGTGGTTGTCCTTCTCCTCAGAAATGGTTTCATTTATAGATGATTTTTTTATCACTAAAATCCATTGGAGATTTCCCCTTGTTCTTTATTCTTTCATGAAAAATTTTCATTCACTTGAAATCCACACGTGTTGGATTATTTCACCTTCTATACATAGATTTAGAAAAATTTGGGTTATATTTCTTTGATAACCTCTCAATAAATCCATATTTATCATTTAGAGTGTCAAAAACTAATCCAATTCTACTATCCATCTCTTGAGTTAACACTCTTATTTTATTTTCTAGATTTATCCTTTTTGTATTTTATATCTATGTTTATCTAAAAGAGGTTCATGATGTGACATATCTTACCATAATAGAGAAATAATATCTTTATGATGACATCGACTTTAACTTTCCTAAATGACATCTTGTGACTGGTTTCTTTAACTCTCTTCTTTGCTAATTTTCATCCCAAGGTAGACTTACTATTATTGATATTTTGTTTCCACACCTACTATAGTATTATATTATTAGTTACATATTTTTCATGCAAGTTTGGTATATCCCAACACTTATCATAACTATGAAAATATATGTCCAAAAAATCATTTAATCTCTTTATGTTTTCAAATATATTTTTAGAGAATATATTTATCCTCTTTAGTGAAGTATTTTTTTTAACGGTTGGAATTTGTTGAATTTCAACATAGTTTATCATTTATTTTAGTATTTTGTGATTTCCATATACTAATATATCATGTTATCACTAAATGGATTTATGTATAATCCTTTTATGGCACTAAAAATACCCAAAAAATATCATTTTTTCCAGTTAATTGAGACTATAAAAATTTAGAACCATACTATATTTGTGTGTTTTCACCACTATTTTGGTATTTATTAGGGGATTTGTTCTCATTGGGAATTATTAAATCCATACATGGTTATGTGGAAGGGTTTTCAGCATTTTTATTCATCCATAGTTGTTAAAATATCAACTTTAGTTATGTACTATTTTTCAAAAAGGGTTAATACTCACATATTTAACTAGGTAGTGTGACTCCTTTTTCTATGAGATGGTCGAGGGTTGATCAATATATGTTTACTAACTATTATTTAAACTATTAAGAGACTTATTAGAATAAATAATCAATTTATATGTTTTTGCGGAAGCCGTACATTTTTTAGTTTCTTATGAAGATTATTCTTGAGTTTTATTTGTATTTATTAGCCTCAAATCAAACTATAGAAATTTCATGTTGACCATGTACTTTTCTTCTTCAAGATTTTTACTCTCTATTAAAAAAATTTCTTCATATTTTGATCTTTATACTCATGAATATTACCTATAACTTGAATAGAATAATCAAGATATTTTATTCTATAACTTTTAACTTAAAAATGAAAATCCTTAACATTCATAAAGATAGCGTTTGGTTTCTCCAGGGCATGGATTTATTATTTAACAAATTTTTCAAAAACATATTTCTCATAGATAACTCCTTGCAAATATTAATCACCTAAAAATTGTTTCTTTGTAAAGTGTGTAATAGTGTTCATTGTCCTACACATGTCTTGTGAGGGTGTTATAACTACTTACCTTTTTAGTTAATATATCTTCTATTTCATAAGATTATTACTTTAGCTAATTTTTTTTATCTTAAATCACTTTTATGTAAAAAAATATATATGTGATAACCTAAAGCGTGAATTTGTTTCAATATAATTTGATTTTAGAATATAAATAACCAAGTGACTCGTTGAGGTCATCTTCATAAAAAAATGAACTCTTTTCACTATAGAAATAATAATCAATAGATTTATCAAGATAACTACCAAAATGAATAACTTCAACTAGTGGTTGTTCATATTTCTTATTTGAGTGATTTATTTTATTATTTTTCTATTTATTATTCATATTTTATAATGTAATGGGAAAAAATTCCAATTCAATTTTAACAGGAATGAAATTAGATTATTCCAACTGAGGAACTTTTGGACTTTATTCAAATATGCACTTAATATATTTAAACAAATACACTAGGGTTAAAAAATTATACATTAAATAAGAGGTAATATTTTATTTGATACAAAATATATTACCTTATGAGTAGGTATAGACACTAGGTGGGATCAAGTGTAACTAAATTCTTTTACAAGATTAAAATTTATTTTTTATATTTTAACCCACTTTGGTTTTGATTATTTTTCACTTGTTAGGATATAAGAAGATATATTTGTATTATTCTAATCACATAAAATACATTAAGTGAATGTAAATAAATAATGTATATAATATGTGTTTTTATATGGTTTTTCCCAAATGAGGAAAATTTACTAATAGTTGTGATAGAGGTTTCACTAAGTCACATAACTAGATTAATTATTATTATTCTTTTTCTTGTTCTATGATTCAATTATTATTGTTATCCCTAGAATGTATCTGAATAGAAATATATCTTGTAACCCTATTTTTTCTTCAATAATAATAGAATTTTTTGGTCTCAGTTTAACATCTACTTAATCTTATATTATTCTTCGAGATCTATTAATCTCTCAATACTTCAACAATTTTTTGTGGTGAATTATAAATCCTTCATGTATTTTATTATCTTATAAAGATATATAATTTTTAAAACCTTGAGATTTTATAATTTATATTCTTTTAAATGAATACAATGTTTAATATAACAAACCACACACAACCTAAATCTTAAATGAACTGCAACATTATTATTTAAACATTACATTTATTGACTAGTTGTTTGATTGGAAGGTATGAATAAAAACTACCAAATTATGAAATATATATATAGAAAAATTTTTATTATAATTTTTTTATTAATTATTAGGAAATACATACTCAATTTTTTATGATAATAATGAAATCATATATGGTTAAGATTAATTAATGTTTAAAAGGTTCATTTTTCTATGAAATATTTTTTTATTTATGTTTTATATATTTCACTGGAAAAATAAATTTTACTTATTTAGAGTATTATATTTTTTGAAAAAATATATTTTATATATTAAAATAAATTAGTAATCATTCTTACACTGATTATCATTTTTTTGAGTTGAAGATAAAATTATTTGATTGTAAAATAATATATTTTTCAAAAAAAAGTTTTTATGAGAACAATGTATTTTTATCATAATAAATTAATTTATATTGATTCATGATTTTAATTAAATTATTTGATAATATATTTAGTTAAATAAATCATCAATCATCTAATGGTCTTCACTAGGCAAATAATGAGAATAAAACCATTCTATGCTTTAATTTTTTTTTCTAAAAGTGAGTTTTACAAATATTATGCGTGGATATTAGATTTTTTTACCAAATATAGAAATTTTATTTGATAAAATAAATTTTATTCTTTGATTCAGAATATATAGTTTATATAAGGGTGA
The DNA here is from genome assembly GCA_963277665.1 of Viscum album. Lineage (NCBI taxonomy): Eukaryota > Viridiplantae > Streptophyta > Magnoliopsida > Santalales > Viscaceae > Viscum > Viscum album. The sequence continues at coordinate 199,593,927 of OY728164.1, forward strand.
ATTTTTGATATTCTTCTAAAAGATTTATTTTTGGGTCAATAGTGAAAAATACAAATTTTTATAATAACTGTCATATTTTTTAAAGTACATAAAAGTCCAATTATATTTTAGATTGGCTTTAAATTAAAATTATTCCCTTATTAATAAAAAATCCAATTAGTTTCATAGTAATTATCGTTATACTTTATTTTAGTGTAAATTCATTTTTGGCCATTAAAACACTTATTTCTAAAAAACTATTTTTCCGTGAGTTTTATGTTCTTATATTAAAATTAATTTATACCAATTATAAATATTAAATCATAAAAAAATGAAATAATATTTGTAATAATGAGTTTTAAATGTATAAATGAGGTCAATTTCATTTTTGGTCATAATTAATAGTAACATTGGTAAATTATTATCACCTTTATAAGGGGTAAAATTAGTTAATTGAGGTTAAATTTGTGATAAGATCAAAAAATATAATCTTAAATATTATTTTATTAGATTATATAGGCCCTATAAATTTATATTATAAATTTAATTGATTTGGTTCCACTTGACCATGAGTAATAGGTTTATAATATTTAAAAGTTAAGAATAATTATAAGAGTTCCACTCCCTCTATTGTAAAAGAACACCTCCTATCCTCACTTATTCACAAAATTTGAGAACTATATTTCATAATATTAATACTAAAATTCCTTTACAACTCTCCTAAATATTGCATAGAGATTTTTTTATATGTTAAATATTATATTATAAGGGTTAAGGTGTAAACCGAAGGAGGTTTTTCAAAGAAGAGGTATAACTCTTAACCAAATTCTTCCATGTTTATTTCTTATTACACCCATTAAAATCTATAATAAACACGGTGATTTAATAAAATAAGTATCTCTAATATACTATTTTTTATTTTGTTTATGGTAAAACCATTTTTGATCTCCTTTTTTATCCTATGCGAAATGAAAACATCACTCATGCGTACGTGGGGGCCACCACCTTCGTGAATCGATGTATTTTATTTTTCAAAAGTGCCTAAAAAATATTATTAAAAAGATAAAATTAATGAATTTATAATATATTTAATATATTATCATTATTCTATATATATAATATATTCTCTACCGTATTACCATTCCATCAATTGAAAAATTATAACATCATTCATGCGAAAGTATAGACTATAACCTCCACAAAGAAATGTGATTATTTTTTCATTATCACCTCGCATTTATGGTAATAATAATGGAAATAATGAATAAATATAACATTTACAACATATTTATGATTCTATAAAATTATAATATCTTATACTTTATTTATTTTCCATCCAGTAGAAAAATGAAAACATTGTTCATGCGTACATATGAATTGTCATCTCAATGAAATGATGTGCTTCATTTTTCATGAAAATATTACATGGATGATTATAAAAGTATATTAAATTTATAAAAATGATAATGATAATATGTTTTATATTTTTTTAATTTAATCACGAACCTTTTGATTATGAGAAACTAGCCAAAGTTGTTTTGAGATTATGAACTGAATGTCCCCAAAATGTCTGACATGAACTTACCTATTTTAGTAACTATATAAAACATTGAATTAAATGAAATAAAAGGAATAATAATAAGTGAATAAACTTTAAAATATTATTAAATTATAAAATTAATAAAATTTTATAATTCATGAAATTAAAATTTATACATGGAAAGTATTTAGATGATGTAAGATATTTCTTGTCTCAATCTATTTTATTTGAGACTTATTCCATTATCACAAAATTTATTCTTTTGTGTGGTGTTTAAAAAAATTATGAATTTGTTTTATCAAATTTATCAAAATTATAGTGTCTCAAAAATCAATTTTAAGTTTTATTCTTCAATGTTCTTTTGATTCAAATGTTATTAAAGGCATAATGTATTTTATTTAAAACCTTTATTTAAATGTTTCAATTTTTTTCCGACACTTTATCCTCCATATCAATGTTCTTTAAAATGTTTTAATAATTTTATTATTATTATTAAATATTTTTTAAAGTAATTTTTGACTATATTTTTATTTCTTTACAAATTTTTAGAAATGAAATCTTTTTAACATTTTCAAAAAGGTTTATATTTCACATTTCTTCAAAATTATGAAAGGATTATTATTTTTAAATGATTATCCCACGAACATATTTTTTTACCATCATGGATTTTATTATTTAAGAATATTCCTATAAAATATTACATAATTTTTAGATAAATGACATATTATCATTTATTTTGTGATTTTTTAAGAGTTTTCAAAGGGAAAAATGATATTTATCATTTTTTATGTGAAACCAAAAATTAGTTTTGAAATTGGATTAAAAAAATATTTTATGATATTTTATAATATAAATTAAATAGTATATTTGTTTAAGGATTTTTACAGTCCTTGTAAATTTTTCATAATGATGGATTAGTAGTATATATCTTTGTAATTCATTAGGTAGAATTTTCTCCAGATAATTATGTTAGAATTAACCAAGTAGATTATTCTTTTTAGGGATCTATAAAGATGATGCACCAAAGAACCTATATTAATTTTTTATGGTTGTAAAATATTTTTTATGGATGTATTTTTATTCTAAAAGGTATTTAAATGAGATTATGTTTAAAAAAATTTATGTACCCTTTAAGTTTGAAAGGTATGTTTTTATGGAAAAAGTTTTTCAAGTGTTCCCATGTTTTCTAAGATACCCTCATGGTTTTTATTTTGAATTTATTCTTTCTTAAAAAATGTTTTAATAATTTATTTGGAAATAAATATGATTTTATGAGTAAGTAAATGAATATTTGATCGTTTATTATGTAAAAAGAGAAACTGTTCTTATAGATTTCATAATTATTCTCATGGACCAATAGGTTCATTTCATTTTTATGTCCCTTAATGAGATTTTTATGATCATACAATGTTTTCAAATGTTTTTCCTAAGGCCTAAGGATGATTAAGTACTATATCAAGGTCTATCTTTCCATTGTAGTGACTCATTTTTAAATTAAGAAAACATGACTTGAATAAAATAGATTTCTAAAATTAATAATCCCTTTTTATAGAAAAAATAGACATTGAGTGAATGTGACTAATTTGTAATGTATATTTTTGACATGTATGAGTTTTTCATAATTTTATAAAACTATAAACCTAAAATATAATGAGAATGTATAAAAGTGAAACCCTTTATATTAAACTCATAATTCTAGTTTATTTAAGGAATTAGTCTTTATAGATGGTAGTCGAGAAAGGGTTTAGATAAATTTAGTGGTTAGGAAGTTATTAAATTAGAAGAATATAATAATTTTAGATACCATCCTGAGTTAATATGTATAAGTTTTATAATATGTCAAAATTATTCTATAGAAATAAATATTATAATACCTTGAAGAATTATGGTTATTTTTGGTTGAATCAAAAGACTTGAATAGAAGATGACACGATTAAGAATATATTAATATTTATCCTCATAATAAGATAGTTTTTTAGGATTTATTTGATATAATCATACTAACCATTTTTATTTTTATTAAATAGATATCACTAATAAAAACATAGTTAGTAATGGATGTTAAAGAAACTATGGTGGTTTTTTCAGTGATCTACCAAACAAGATAAGAGTTGGGGTAAAAAATATTATGGTTATGGATAACTTGATATATCTATTTATGATTAAAAACCTGAACCTAGGTGAGTTTCCTAAAACAAAAAATAATAAAAAATGGTGTTTTATGGGAGTTCTAGTAATAAATAATACTAGGGAAATAATGTTTAACACCCTATATGTATATAATGTGGGAATAAAAACCCCAATAAAATTATCCACAGAATATAAAAATGTATTATCTATGGAAAGAAAGGGTATATAAAAATTAATTTTTGAGAAAAAATGAAGATTTCATCAAGAATAATGGAGATAAATAAATTTATTCCTAAGTTAAAAATTGAATGTTTTAAATATGGTGGTTAATGGGGATTATGAAAATCAATTCACTAGGTGGAAAGACTAATAACAGTATCAAAAAGAACATATGAATACATATTTTTCAATTAAATATAAATAAAATATATATAATGTATAAATATTTTGGGTTATTTTAATATTTTTACATATGTTTAAATTATGAAACATGATTATATTTATATTAATGAAATCTTGGGGCTTGATTAATTTTTATTATTCTAGGAAGGAAGTATAAAAATTAATAAGATGGAAAATCTTGGATAAATTTTTATAAAGGAATTTGAATGATTGAAGTGTTATATATCAGATTTTAAGAGTTATGATATAATTTTATATTATTTAAGGATTGATAAACTTTAAGAGTGATCATATGTTCCAAAGTATAGATACCCTTTTAAAGTCTTATACGATTATATTTAAAGGTGATCAATGATATTTTGGGGTATATATTGGTTTTTAGGAACAATGCATGATTAAAGTATATATAAACATATGGACTAATCTGATCTTTGATGTTGAGGTGATTATAGTTAACTGGAAAAAAAGGGTCATTACATTTTAGGAATATATGTTTTATTATATAGATATCCGTGGGATTAAAAATTTATTTGGTGACTAAGTGCTAAAAGTTATTTTTGGAAGAAGTTCATTATACTTTTTGGAACATTATAAGAATCAATGTAACTGGGAAATTTTTGGATAGAATGAGATTTTATGTCAAGTATTTGTTATTAATTGAGTAATATAGATCTTTTTATATTTTGGAAGCATATATGAATTTATTATGTATTTATGGATATCCATGTTATTTATGGAAAATATGAATATATTTTAGAAAATATATGAATAAGGAATATATATTTTTGGTATGTGTCTTTATGAGTGATTTATGTCATTTAAAGATAAATACTAAGTTGATATCAAAAAATTATATGGTCAAATAATTATTATTTTTCCATTCTGAATTTGGTTATGAATATTTTGAAGAGTTTTAAGGTTAGTTATTTATAGAATGATTTAAGCTGAACTTTTGGTGTTACTGTTGAGAATTTAGAAATTAATGTTGTATTTCTTCATATGAATGTTTTTTAATATTGGATATAATTTAAAATTGTGTTAAATATTTTTGGTCTTGTATAATGGATATAATTAGGAGAAATAACTTTTCATAATTTTATAGATATTTTAATCTTTTTAAAGTTAATTTTAGTGAATTAGAAATGAAAATTCAACATGGTAATTTATCAATTAGAAAACGAGATTAAGTAGAGGTTGAAAACTGATCAAGACACCACTAAATAATGAAATTATTAGTATGGTATACAATGAAATCATATAAGTATATTTTTTATTATACTCTATCTTGATAGAAAAATACTTACTCAACTCAAGAAATATAAATATAAATCTATAAATTATTTTATGGAAGATATTACTTTGTAATGAAGGTACTCTTTATGAAACCGTTTCTCTAGAATGAGTCTCATTATGGTAAATTAATGGTTTAATAACTATTTATAAAAGGATAATTTTACTAGTCTTAAAAGATAAATTAATGTTCATTTCAAAATTAAATGATATCTATTTTTATTCAAAATTTATTTCTCTCTAGTTATGAATATTTATCTTCCACCCCTTGTAATTGATTGTAAAAATATTTTTAAACACTTTTTATCATACACAAGATAAACTTATGAGGATGATATATATTTATGGTTTAGAATGTAAAACCCTAGAATTTTATAATATATATTATTTTAAATTAATACTATATTCACTGGTATGTACCAAATTCAACACCAATCTTAAATGAACTACACCATTATTATTAAAAAATCACCATTATAACATAGTCATTAGATTAGAAGGTATGAATATAACAAAAAAAATTATGAAATATATTTTTATATTTTCTTCTAATTAAAATTTATTTATTAGTTCTTAGGAAATAAGTACAAAATTTTTAATTATATGAATTAAATCAAATAAGTTAAGAAATTTTTAATGTTTTAAATGGTCATTTTCTTAAAAAATAGAGGGTTTTTATATTTTACATGTATAAATTAAAATATAAATTTCTATTATTTATAATATTAATTTTTTTAAAAGTATCTTTTATACATTAAAATTAATAAATAATCATATATATATTTATTATCAATTTTTTTTGGAAAACATGACAAATGCATTTGTTGGTAAAAAGAGGCATTTTTAAAAAACCATTTTTAAGTGTGAAATGTATTTTTATATTAATAAATTAAATTAATCCATATTTATTAATTATATTAATGAAATATATTGATAATATATTAAATTAAATAAATTAATAATCAACTAATTGTTGTTATTAGGCATGTAATGAGAGTAAATTCATTTTATGTTTCAAAATTACATATATTCTAAAAATAAGTTTTATGCATTTTTCACATGGGCATTAGACTTATTTTATACCAAATTTTGAAAATTTATGTTATATAATAATTTTTTTTGATTCTTCATATTGATTTTTTTTTAAAGTGAGTTTTTGGGATTTTTCTGAAAAGATCATTTTTTAGAGGAGTAGTGAAAAATAACAATTTTTATAAAAACTAACCTTTTATTTTCAAGTATTTCAAATGATAAATTCCATTTTGGATTGATATTAAAATAAAATTTAACCCATTTTACTATAATTAATACAATTAATTCCATTTGAATTATCATTATACTTGATTTAGGTATAAATTTATTTTTAGGATTAAAAAGATATTTCTTAAAAAATTGTTATTCTTTATACTTTGCTTTCTTATATTGAAATTAATTTATACTAATTATACATATTGAATCTTAATAAATGGATATCATATTTTTAATCAATAGGTTTGAAGTAATTAATGGGGATAATTTAATTTTGTTTATAATTAATAGTAACCATGGTAAATTGTTGTCACTGCAATAAAGGGTAAAATGAGTTAATTATGGAAAAAAGGTCACCAAAAATCATCTTAAATCTTACTAGATAAGAATATTTTGACCCTTATCACCTTATATTTTAAATTTACTTTATTTAGTACCACTTTTACTTGTGTAATACATTTATAACATTTACTTGGTACGAATAATTACAAGAGTACCATTCCCCCCACTTATAAATGGGCACATACTATCTTCACTTATTCAAAAAATTTGACCACTATAGCTCATCCAAGTGTTTCACAAATACATTTCAAACTCTCTTAACTACACTATATTGGTTTTAGTCTCTCTAAAAATATCCTATAAGGCTTAAGATGTAATCCAAAATAAGTATTCCAAAGAAGAAGTATAAATTTTAACCATGTTATTTCATGTTTATTTATTCTTCCAACTCCTTAAAACCTATCATAACCATTCTAATATAATAACAATAGTATTTAAAATAAAATTAAATGTTATTATTTTTATTTTACAACCCATTTTCATATCATTTTTCATCCTACATTAAATGAAAACATTGCTTGTGCATACGTTTGGACTACAAACTCCAGAGAGGGATATATTTATTTTTTCTTTATTGCCTCAAACAATTGTTTATAAATATAGAATTAATCAATATATAATATTTTTTATGAAATAATTTTATTTAAAATATATTAATTTTATTATTACCCTTATCTCTATTAACAAATGTTAACACTACTCATGCATATTTGTGGAATACTACATGCACATTACGATATGATTCATTTTTCATTAACACCTCACATGAATATCATAAGGATGAAACCAATGAATATATATTACATTTATAACATACTTATTGTTTTATGAAAGTAAAATATTATCTACCTTATTTATTTTCCACTCAGTAGAAAAATGAAAATGTCATTCATGCATACATACAGACTATCATCTTAATGAAATGACGTGCCTCATTTTTCCTGATCACCTTAAATAGATTATTATATAATTATATTAAATGTATAAAAATAAAAATATTTTTTTTAATATTCTATATATGATGAAACCATGACTCATTTTTCCATGGTTAACCTACCAAAGCTATTTTGAGATTTTGAATCAAACATCCTTAAAAATATCAGACGTGAACAAAATCGATTTAGTATCTATATAAAATATGGTAATAATTTAAATAAAATTAATAAGGATAATTTTATAAACTTTAAAAATATTATTACATGAAGTTAAAATATTTTGAAATTTTAAAAGAGTTTTGTGTTCGATAGCGCATACAACTTGCAACACCGAGCTTAAACGAAACACAAAATATTATTATTGAAATATGAATGTTATAAGATAGATATTAAATTAGAGGATATTAAAATTTATAAATTAATTATGGAATATATATAAAGGTATAATTCAATAAAAATTTATTGATTAATTCTTAGGAAATGAGGGCTCCAATTTAGTAAAGTCATTTTATTCTTCAAAAATATATTTTCTTCAAAAAATCATTTTATCACTTTTTATGAGAAAAGAGTATGATGAATTTCTATAAATTTCTGAAATTTTATTTTATAAAAGAAACTATTTTTTAATTAATAATATCATAATTTACTTAGGGTTAATTTTTCGGACCTTTCTAAAAAGATTGATTTTTCAGTGAATAGTAAAAAAAAATTGTTTTTTGTAAAATTATCATTTCTTTCAATTAATAAGTACCATTATTCTTTGAATTTGAACTAAAAGTAAAATAATAATTATTTAAATTTATATAAATTAATTAATTATATTTTAATTATCATTATACTTGATTTTTTGTATATGTTCATTTTTGGGCCTATTCAAAAAACTATTTTTCATTGCGTTTTATGAATTTATTTAAAACAAAATTTATGAAACTTATAGAGATTGAATCTTAAAAATTTTATTTCATATTTTGAAACATGATGTCCAAATTTTAAAAATATTGCACATTTATTTTTGTCCAATATAAATAGTCACTATTGTAAATATTTGTCACCTTAGTAAAGGTAAATCAAGTAATTATAGTTAAAAACAATATGGTAATGAATAAAAATAACCCCTAAAACATTCCTTTTATATATTGTATAATTTTTTTAACCGTACTCATTTGAGATTTTAATTTATGGAAATTCATTTCCATTTTTCATTGAAAATTAATGATATATTATTTTATGTAAATATAAAGTCCAAAAGTTCACTCTATTGATTTTAATATCTATAAAATTTGGTTATGGGGATAAAAAACATATATTAAATATAAATAGTTATTTAAAATATAAATAATTTTTTATTATTATATTTTATTTCTATCTTTTAGTGATGAAAAAATTATCTTAAATTCTTACGCAATGCCAACACAGTGCTTGTGCAAGTAATAGAAAATTTAAGTAAATAATATTACAAAACCTAACATTAATATTTTTTCTCTTCTGAAATTTAAAGTGTACCATGAATTTTATAGATAAATTTAACATATTAGGGATATTTTAAATATTTATATTCTAATTTATTTCTTTTCATGTTATTTTCCAAGTCAAATTAAATAAATAGTGTCAAAAATGAAATTAATGTTATTATATGTTAAATAATATTTTACTAATTTATTTAAAAGTCATAAAAATATTTCCAGAGATAAATTAGGATGATAAATGGTTAAAAATGTCACACCTTTTCCATTTATTATCCAATTTTTACCTTATAAGTAAAATTTTAACCCTTTAATATTGAAAAATTTATAACCACGATTAAAGATAAGATAGGTTATCTTGGGGATTAAACCAAAAGATAAGGTTTAAAATGATATAAAAACCAGAAACAATTTTATTTAGTAACTATATTGAAACCATATACTCCATATATTTTAATTAATGTTTTTTAGAACCATTTTACACGAGTTAAAAACATAATTTATTATAATATCTCATGTATTTCAAAAAATGTCAATAATGATGTTTTATAATAAATTATATTTTTTTAAATGATTTTAAATTCCTAAAAATCTTATATTCATCTAAGTTAATGGTATATGGTTGAGAATATCAACCATGGACCATTTTGGTTCATTTTTACTTTTTTATTTTCTTTTCTAATTCTATTAGTGTAAAAACAGTGATAAGATGGTTATAACCAAAATGGATAACCAAGAATTAAAAAAATAGATAAGGGTGAAAACATCACAAAAACTTGTCCCAATTTTATTGGATGATAAAATTTATATTCATAATAATATTATATTTTCATAATATCAATTTTGATCCATTTTAACCTGAATATTATTTTATATAGATTTAAAACTTTAGAAGATTCAAATAGTTCTCCTCTCCTCAATTATAAAAGGGAACCTCCTATCCTACCATCCTCACATTATTTAAGCACTATAGATTATAAATTCCCTACCTAAATCTCTTAATAGAGTCCCTAGAATAATTATATAGGTCTTGGTTAAAGGTATAATACCAACCTTAGAGGGACTAAGGTGTAAATAAAGAGAGGTTATTTTAACAAGAGGATGATAAAGAATGTACATGACAATTCAGACTCGATGTAAGATACTATTTAACTTAAAACCTCACTTTTAAAAGTAATCTTTTTACATATTTGTGCAGAATGTTTTTAATTTATTTAAAAAAATAGTAAAGGGATGTTCTATTTTAACATATATGGTATCTATGTATTTTCCTGATTCTATAAGCACTATTTTATTTTTGGATTCCATTAAAAGATTTCACGATTTCATCAAACAACCCCCCTTTATTTTGGGTATTTAAGTTATAAAAATTGGTTTGTAAAAGGAAAGGGTAATTAAGTATATAAAAATATTTTTCGTATAGATTCAAAAGATTTTTTCATGGGGTTTATGATGACAATATAAAATATTAAAATATTTTTCCCTTTCTATGTTACATGATCATTATAGATGAAAATGGATGAGCCCGATATAGCTTATACAAACAGATGATCCAGAAATAAATTATATGATAGGTGAGTCCCATTATAGCTCTATAATGCATTGGTCAATGTTTCATATATTTATAGGAAATAAGGAGGAAATTAACTAGGTTTATTCCTCTAATGTATTTAATTAGGATATATTTATTTATTACACAATCTTAATAAAAGTTATGAATATAATGCTCAAATTTTCATAAAATTATTTCTATTTTACAACTTTGGGTTTTAAAGGTTTTTCTTGAGAAAAAAGTGTGATCCTTTCATGTGGATATGATTTATTTCCCATGATCAAATAATATTGTGAAAAGGTAAAATTTTTATAGATTTTCACATTTCTTACTAGACTAATTTATTTATTTCTTTTATGTCCCTTACTGAGATTTTTTTACACATATGACATTTTAAATGTTTTTCACATGGTTTAATGATTAGTAAGAATAATGAAGAATTCAATTTTAGAGTCATTAATATTTTTCATGAAAATAAATTGTGTTTGTTTTAAATGTTTTATATTGTGAAAAAATAGACAGTAAATAGAAGTGTACACTTTGTAATATATGGGTTTTTATATAAGATTTATGATACAATTATCTTAAAATATAAATTGAAAATACCCTCTAAATTTAATAAATTGAATTCTAGTCTAAAGGCACTAGATTATATAATGGTTGAGTCTAGGTATATACAGTTGGTATTAACAAGAAGGTTTAGGTAAATTTAGAGGTTAATATTTTATTTGATTATATGTTAAAATTTATATATAACCAAATATGGTAGTATATTATAGAAAATTATATTAATTTAATGGGATTGGATAAAAAAATAAATTAACTTTGATATAGATGGTTTGAAAGATTAAATAATTATAAAATTTATATGATATTATATTTACCCTTATGAATTATTTTCTATTTAATAATCCATTTTAGGTTTAAGTAATGTTATTTTTAACACATTAAGTATGCTTTTTCAAGATTTAATGAAGGTTTTCTTCCAAAACATTATTATACCTCCTATACTATTTAATCATCACTATAATTACAAAATAATATTGAAATGATTTTGAATGCTTTTTGAGTATTCAAATCACCTACAAGAAAAAATTTAACTTATACAAAACCTTTTAATTTATCTAAAATATTTTTGGTTCATGATATATTTTTCATTATATTTTAAAATATCAACTCATCCATATCTCTCAAAAAAGGAAATAACAAAAAGGACTTGACCATTTATTTTATGGAAGTTGGGAATCATACTAGATTATAAAGGGAATATCTAGAAAATCCCAAATTTAGTATTTAAGGTATTAATTATGTTCTTATGTTCAAAATATGAAACCTGATTAGGTTTATATTGATGAATAATAAAAACAAAATTCATATCTTTGATTTTCTAGAATAAAGTTTTAAGGAATAAGATGACAAATCATGGTTAAATGTTTAAGAAGGAAGTTGAATAAAGGATGTGTTTATCTATCATGTTTACAAAATTACGATAGCGGAATTTTATCGATGATATATTATGAGATTCATAAAACACCTAAGGATTATTATATAGTAAATTTTGTTTTCTAAATCTGAAAACATATATTGGATGAAATTGATACCTTTAAAAAATGGTATACTAAAAAATATAAATTTTTAAAGAAATTAATTTAAGAAAATATGATTGAGGGGTAAATAACAATTTGGGTTAATATGTTATTGATCTTATAGAAATGATAATAAATTATGATTATTTTGTTATTTTGGAAAAAATAAGTAGTATAGGAAAACTTAGAGGTTAAAAAGTGATTTGTTGAATACTGTTATTTTTAAGGATGTTCATTATATTTTTTTTGGAAGGTTATAGGATCAAGGTTAATTATAACTACTATTATATCATAATAATTAACATTATTAATGGAATTAAATTAATATAGTTTAAGAAAAACAAAAATCTATAGACTGGGTGACAAATCATCACATTCTTCATGGTCACAAGACTTGAACCCATAATCAAATGGTGACAATGGTTTAACACCTACACTAGCCTACGTGATGAACTCATTAGTAAGAAAACTTTTCTTTAAATGATTTGATATAAACATATTAATTTTATTTTGGGAACATATGTTTTATTTTATAGATAACCATGAGATTGAAAAGTGATTTTTTGATTAACTGATTAATATTATTTCGGATGAGGATCCCTATAAATTTAGGGGAAATTATATGATTAAGGTAAATAGAATATTATTTGATTTTATTTTAAGAATAAGGGTTAAATTATCTATTGGTGGCATATATAGTTTTAATGTGGCTTTATAATGATTTAGTTTATATATGGAAATAATTAACATATCTTAGCTGTTATATAACTTGGTAATATAATTTTTTTTATAATAGTGTAAGAGTGGTTTATATAATTTATATATAAATGTAAAATTTATCTTGGAATAATTTTTGATCAAATCATTATTTTCTTTAGGTTTGAATCTTATAGATTAATACTTTGAATAATTTTATAGATTTTTATTTATATAATAGTGTATGTTGAGCCTTTGGTGTTATTGTATAATTTTGGAGATTAATTATTCATATTAAGGATATTATATTAGTTTTTGATAACCTTTTTAGTTTTGATTAATGTGCAAATACAAGATTAATAACTTGTTATGTAATCCATTATATGTTTATTTTAGTGGTTTAGGCATGAGAAATTGTTCATTAATACTTATAATTTGGTGTAAAATAAGAGGATATAGTGGAAATTTATTAAAGGATAAAATTATACTTGTCAAGTAAGTATATTCCATTATGTTCTTAGTCTATATAGTAAATAACTTCCTCAACTCTAGGAAAATTATCTTGAAAAAAATGTTATCCTATTACCTTTATTTTCAGTGAATCAGTTGTATTTTTTATACCTTATATATTTCTTTGTTTTGTGGTCCTTAAATTTATCATGATCATACACTTTTTTATGATCAATATTCTCTATCGCTCTCCATCATTATTTTGACATTATGTTTTTCCTCTACGTTTATATTTTCACTTCTTACTAATATTCTAATATTTGAAAACCTAGTATATATTATTTGAGATAAACTTTGTATTTTACCATCCCTATATTTAAAATAGTGTTTAAATATCCATTTTTATGATGTGGGATTTGAACTAAGGTATATTAAAATGTCGAACCCTTGATTACTGAGCCCGAATTGAAATTACGAGATGAAATTTATAAATGAGGGTTGAGGGATTTAACATCCCAATATTATAAATTAAGACTATGTTCTGTAGTGTATACAACACAAAACACTAATATTAAATGAACCATGAAATATTATTAATTAAATATAACTGTTATTAGTTAGACATAAAATTGGAAGGTATGGATATGATTAAATTCATTATAATATATATATATATATATATATATATATATATAAAGGTCATAATCAATATAAATACATTGATTAGTTCTTTGAAAATAAACACTATATTTTTAATGAAGTTATTTTATGATTAAATGAAACATATATATTTTTTAACTCTATATAATCTAATCAATTATATTCAAATCATCTCTATAGTTGAATTTTGATCTATGCACATTTTTGGGATTAAAAACACATTTTATTAAAAACCATTTTAATTTAGTTTCACACATTTATATTAAAATCAACTTCTTACACTTCAATAAATTGGATATTGAAAAATGGATTCCATAATTGGAATTAGTATATCCAGTTTTGGTAAATATGCCTCTTTTATTTTTTTTCAATATAAATTGTGACCATAGTAAATATTTTTCAACTTAGTAAATGTAAATAAGGTAATCGAGGCAAAAAATAATATGATAAATAATAAAAATAACCCTAAAATTTTCCTTTAATATATTATATGAGTGATTTTCTACCATCCTCATCCAATATTATAATTTATGTGGATTTTGTGCAATTTTATTTGAAAATAAATTATATATTTTTATATGTAAATATAAAGACAAAAATGTAACTCTCTTTCTTTTAATATCTATAAAATTTTGTGATAGGGATAAAAAACTTATTTTCACTTATAAATAGTTATTTTATATATAAATTATTTTTGGTGAAGGTAATTTATTTATAATTATTAGTCATAAAATAATTAACTTAAATTCATACGCAACACCGACATAATGCTTGTGCATTTAGTAGAAAAATCAAGAAAATAATTTTAAAAACTCTAAAAGTGATATCTTTTGGATGAGTTAAAGACTCCATGAATTTAAAAGATAAATATAAAATAATTGGGATATTTGAAAGAGTTATATTCTAATTTCTCAATTGTCATGCTATTTTCGAATTTGAATTAAATTTATAGTGTAAAAAATGGAATTAATGATATTTTATGTTAAATAATATTTTATTAAATTATTTAAGTCATTAAAAATTTAAAGAGGAAAATTAAGTTAGTAAATGGTCTAAAATATCATCCCATTTATATTTATAAGAAAATTTTTACCTTATAAGTAAAATTATGACCCTTTAATATTGAAAAATTCATTACCACAATTATGGTTAAAATTGGTTATCTAAGGGGTTAAACCAAAAGAGAATGTTTTAATGATATAAAACATAAAACAAATTTGATTTGGAAATTATGTTAAGAAAATATGCTCCTTATAATATAATGAATTTTTTTGGAATCATTTTACATGAGTTAGACACATAATATATTATAACATTTTATGTATTTCCAAAAATGAAAAAATTGTATTTTATAAAAAACACTATTTTATTAAATAGTTAAAAATTCATAAAATTTTTACCTTAATCCTAGGGAATGAGATATGGTTGGAAATATCATACATGGCCTATTTATAGATTACTTATCCTTTTATAGTTACTTTATCTAATCCTTTAATGTAAAATGATTCGATACCATATTTATAGACCAAAGTCTTAACGAGGGTTTAAAACAATGAGATAAGGGTGAAAAAATCACTTAAACTTTTATGATTTTTATTGTATAAGGGTATTTAGACTGATTATTTTATTATATTAAAATCATATCAACTTGGATCCATTTGAACATGATAATTAATTTTAATTCATTTAAATATTCAAGAAATTTTGAGAGTACCCTCCCCTCACTTATAAAGAAGAACCTATTGTGTTCTCTCCCTCACACCATTTTGAGCACTCTAGTTTATCCAAGACCTTCCCAAATACCTTATTATAAGACCTCCCATCATTATAGATATCTAGGTTTAGGTATAATATAAATATTACATAGAATTAGGTGTAAGTAAAATAATCTTGTCCGAAGAGGAGGAAGATAAAAAATGTACATGACGAGTCTGACTCAAGGTAAGGGTCTCCTTAAATTAAAACATCATTTTAAATGTTTTAAAGATTTATTTCCTAAATATTTTTTGTATGTCCATATTCATACAAATCCTTTTTATATTTATTTATATTGACATAAATTAATTATAAAATATATTTTATATCACTTTTTACTTTATTTCAAATGTTTTAAAAAGGAATATTTTTGTGTATTTTATAAAGAACGTTTTGAATTTATTTACAAAAGGGAAAAGGAATGTTCTATTTTAACATATACAATGGCACAAGATTTTTTCTCTATTTTAACTATTATTTTATGTTTTTATTCCTTTATAATATTTCAATTTTTCATTAATAAAAAAACTTCCTTCCATTTTGTTCTAGATATTTCAGTTTTTAAAAATAGTTTTTAAAAGGAATGTGTAATTCAATATCTTATTTTCTTGAATAAGGGATCAATATATTTTTTCAAGTGTTCAATGTTAAAAAAGTGAATGATTAAAATTTTATATTCATGCTATGGTAATTTTTCATTATATATGAAGATGGGTGAGCCTGATACAACGTATAAAAATGATCGATCCTAATATAGCATATAAAAAAATGTGATGCTAGTTATAACTCTCAAATGAATTGGTCAATGTTCCTTATCTTTAGAGTCAAGAAATAGGGAGTTAAATTTTTTTATTTCTCAGATATATTTAATTGAGATCTAGTTATTTCGTATTTTTGTTTAATATAGGCTATGAATATAATAATCTATGTTTCCTAAAAGTGGTTCTATTTTTTTAATGGTTTTTAAAGGTTTTATTTTATAAAATAGTGTTTGATTTTCATGAGGATATGATTTATTTTAGACACTCAATGAATATAGTGAAAGAGGTAAAAATTATATGGGTTTTAATTTTTTTCAACTAATTAATAGATTTATTTTGTTTATGTACCTTATTAATTTTTTTGTTCTCATCCCACTTTTTAATTTTTTTTCATAGTGTCTAAGGATTAGTAATAACAATGAATAATTTAAGGTGAAAGTAATGAAAATTTTCAAGAAAAAATGTTTTATTTTAAAAATTTTATATTTTAAAAAGAATGGATATTGATTATAAGTGTCGAATTTATAATATATGGGTTTTGTTATGTAAGAGTCATGAAATAATTATGTAAAAATAAAAATAGTGAATATCCTTGAAATTTAAGAAATTTACTTCTAGTCTTAAGATACTAGAGTATATAATATTTAAGGATTGTTTCTTATAGTACTGACTAACAGTATGGATGAGAGGTGAAATTCAATGGAAATTTAAATTTAAAAATTAATGGCTACGTTATTTGGAGAATATAGATTTAAAACAAATTTTAGAGAGTTTTAATGAATTTAAAGATGTGTTTAGACTTGTTTGGAGGCTTGGGAGACATCCTGGGGGATTAAAGGATCCATGGGATAGGTCAAGTGGCTGTTGTAGTCAAACCTGCAGTTGGGAAACTAGTTGGATGGTAGAGTCTGGTAATATAAAAAACTACTAATAGAAGACAGCAACCATCTGTTGGAATCCAATAGATTGATGGTGAGACTTTATTGTGAAATAATAAATATTCCCCCCTTATATATATAGGGGGAAACTTCTCTTCTTCCTTCTTTATTTATCGCACAGACTAGAGGAAAAACCCACCCCTTTCCCCTCATATCCCTTAATGAAGGGGGAATATTTGAGGCCATTATTCTTAAATTTAAGGTTTATCTTTGAATTTAGTAAACTAATTTGATCTCGTCCTCTCATATTACATAATTTTGGTTTTCATTGTTTATGTATTTTGTAAGTGTTACATCGAAGCATAGTTAAATTGAATGATTATCAGGAGGAATCCATATGGCTTATGAAGATGTGATCTTGAGAAATTGTTTTCCACATTAGTGCATTGTTTTGATTAAGGTAAGATAACAATATTATTTTTATTAGGTTTTTGATTCAATTTATATTGAACTAATAATTTATTTTCCATCACCCAATGGGGATTTTACTATACTTGTGTAGGGGACATCCTGTGACATTATCTTCTTACATTTTTGAATCATTCCAAATAGTTACATTATAATTTAGATTTTTTTAATATTTTTTAAAATATTTTAAATTAATTTATATTTTATCTTAGAACTATTTTTTAGGTTCTTGTTTGAGAATGTGATCATAAGTATGCTACAATCCAGTAGCAGGAGTTTAGTCACAGTTCTGGTTCAATGAGATTAACCAATGAGCTTATGACATTTATGTATTTAGAGTTTATAATGAAAATTTATTAAAAACTAATTATAATTAATTTTTTATTTTAAACTATTTTTAATTAATTAATTTAGGTGTTTAAATGTGAGGTAGGGCCTCAGGTGTTTTGGATAATGGAATACTGGGCTTGGTGAGCCTCAGTGTGATATAATTAGTTGGTTTTAAAAGGGGTTTCACTTCGGAATATGGTAGTTGGTATCATGTTTTATAATTTTGGTTTTTATAAATTTAAATAATCACTCATATGATATGATAGATTACTCCATGATGGGAATACAAAAAATTTGTTTAATTTAATGAATTATGTAGATTAAATATAATTTATAGAATTAGAAGAAGTGTTTAGGGCCATGTTGGACCCTCATGCACTAGATAGTTTACCTCGGTCATGGATCACTAAGGCCTTGATGATAAATGTTTACTAGTGGACCCAATTCATGAGCCCATGATATACCTATATGAATATGGGAGAGATTGACTGAAATGGATGATTATAGTGGGTTTTAGCCTAAATATGAGATGGTATAAAGCCTTGGGCTAGGCCATATGACCATGGTGTGAGAACTCCTCTACAACAGGGTTGTAACGATGAGGTGAGTGGACCCATAAAGACATGGTGGTTAGGTTGGGTATGAGGAATGACATAGTGGTTATGGGGAATGTGTTATGGGATTAAAGGAAATTACTCCAATGATTCAAAAGTATATAAAATCTATGAGGCCAATGAGGCCTTGATATGTTATGTGACTATCGAGTTACATGATGTCCTATGTGTGGTAGGTGGTGACCCGTGAGACTGTATGAAACTTAGGGCCCTTAAGAGGATTCCTTTCCTATGTGATAAACATTGGGACTCCAGAATATGCCTCTCAGAGACATCCCTGAGTGGGTGTATGAAGTTATGGATAGATATTGTTGTGGGTGTCACCCAGAAATGGAAACAACTTTCACTCCCAAAGGGGATGTTATGATGAGAATGAGAATGGAAATTTGACTATCCCCTTATTTGTTTTTTTTTGTTTTTGAAATGGTATGTAATTTCCAAAGATGCATGACACTAACATGATTACCTAATATAAACAGGAATCACCTGTTGATTTGAAAAAGACCCTAGGATTCCTAGTAAGATTGGGATCCTATATCATGGATTATTTAGGGGTAGATTCTTAGTTAAAATTTTAAAAATAGGGCCCTGATGACAAAATAGACACCCTACCTTAACATGGCCACTGGGTCCTAGCCTTCCAAACAATATCAGTTTCCCCATACACATGTGGTCCCATTCATGCCCCCATGTTCCCAAATGGGTCATAATACAAATTAATGCACCCACATGATAAAACATGTTCTTACCATTGTGATTTTCCTCACTTTCACACACCCTAGGAAACTTCCCAGAATCTCACCCATCCTGATCACTAATATAGGCCAAGCATACTTAACAATGTAATTATAATCTGATAGAATCTCAAAAGGAAAGGTTCACATTCTTTAAATAAGTCATATCATTTATCCATTTAACCATTTAATATTTTGGGGCATTAAATTTACCCCCTTTAGAGAACCACATCCTCACTATGGACCCTATATCTTAACCCAGGTAGTGCCACCACACATCAGGTTGGGTTCCTCCTATATCACCAATGTAACAACTATACCCCACTGACATTATATACAACCCAACTTAATGTGTCCATTGGTTTTAACCCACTAGGAATCACCATTTCCCCTAAAGACACATGGTCCCATTTTGGGGCCTACCAATGAGCCTAGATGGGTGATCATACTTATGACTATCCCCACAGGCCAACATATGTTCTTTCCTATGTGCTTTTTCTTCACTTTCACACTCCCTAGGAAAGTTCCTAGAAGTTCACCAATCTTGACCACTACTCCAAGACAATCACACTTAACTGGGGAGTTCTAATTAGGAAGGCAGTTGAAAAGAGAGGTGTACCTTGTTGACATGAGTCAAATCATTTATCCGTTTTATATGGTGTAACATAGATATCATCCAAATATATATTAAATATATGAGTGGATTCCTAGAGGTGATACCTAGGATCCAACATCAACGTTATGTGATTGAACGAATAATGTAATACTCAATATATAAAAGATTCCATGATACATAGATACCATTGAGAAATACTGGGTACTTGGATTTGAATGGTAATACTAGTTAGATATCTCAAATTCCCAAGATACTTAGGATTTCAATAGGGGTATGAGGTTCTGGGTGGGAATATGTCCCTAATAAAAAATGTTGGAAATATTGAGGGTGACATTTCCATCCCCTTGATTGATTCCTAGGATACCCTATATGATCATGTTGATGTATCATTATTAGATTGATTGAGTAACCATGAGTTATTGTGTTCCTAGGAGGTTGATCATGGGATCCAGGGTGGGTATTCCCTTTGATTTCATGGCTTTTCTAGGAATCATTCATAAAATGACACATGCGATTTCCTTGGGCC
Source organism: Viscum album (assembly GCA_963277665.1). NCBI lineage: Eukaryota > Viridiplantae > Streptophyta > Magnoliopsida > Santalales > Viscaceae > Viscum > Viscum album. Next base: position 199,614,882 of record OY728164.1, read on the forward strand.
TTAACCCTCCTAGAAATCAGACACGAACATGATATCGAGAACTCTCTTGTATGACAATGGAGTTTAGCCTTTGAATCTTGAGTATGAGAGATGCCTAATGATGCCATGGAGTTTTCTACTCATAATGGTGGAGGTGCGAGCATGGGATCCCTAGTGAGTGTAAATAGCTCCCCAAGGTGATTATCATGCTTAGATACAGTCCAACACTGGACATATAAAGTATAGTCAATTGGGGTCATATACCTAAGGATAAGAAATAGTTAATGGTCATGGATTGGGATATATATGTATGTCTAAGTATAAGTGGTGAAATCAGTTAAAAAAATTATCATGACATGCTCAAATATACTCCTAAATTGGACCAAATAAGGTGTTGTAGTTTGTTTTATTTATTAATTTACATAATTTATTTAATTTATTATAAAATGTCACATGCATATATCACTTCATTTTTTGTTATGTATGGGAGAAAATTGGTGGTTTCCTACTAAGTTATGTACTCACAACCTGCATAGGATTCCATTACACTAGGGTTTCTGAGAAGACTCTCATGTGGTTATTATAGGCATGATTTTGGGATATTTCTAGTAGGATGTTGGTGACCAAGATGAAAAAATAGAGCGGGTTTGGATATTGGATTTTAGGAGAGGCTTAGGGTCATAGTTGATCATCAAGTAATGTTATTTTATCTTTTATTCTTTGTATATGTGATTTTCCCAGTGATTGATCATCCTTTTATGACTTTACTTCCTCTTCATGTAATTTTATCATAGTTTTTATGTTTCATTTATCATGATTACTCTGATTTTTATGTTTTATGTATAATCATTGATTATTTTGTTATTATTTCACACTCTGATATATGGGGTACAAACTCCCCATGGAAACTCCTTAGACACACACTACTAGTTGGTATACTCTAGAATTAGGGGAGGTGTGTCTGAGGTCCAATCATGGTCCAGTCTGACTGTATCTTAGAGAGAGCTGATACAGGGCATGAAAAATTGGTATTAAAGGGTTTTATTTTGTTTATATTACTATTTTGGACAATGTTACTAGGAGACATAAGGATGTATCAAATCCTATGATGTATCTCACATTGGTTCATAAATAAAATAATTTTGGTAAGAAGTCCAGGTTTCTAGGGATATGGGATTATTATTATAGTTTTCAATGTTTTTATGTATATGATTTATTCCTTGAGTGAGGAAAATTATATTTAGATTGATGATTACTTATGTATTTTTTCTCTTGTCTTGCTGATTCAAGAGTCATATCATGGACCATTCTAGGAATATAAGATTCATATGATATATAATCCTAATAGTGTTATTATTTTCACTGATGATTGTGGCTCAACTATTTATAGTTTCAGCAAATGGTCATACGGTATTTTCCTGTATAAGAACATCATGTAATTCTAAATATCTGGTATAACTTTTTTACATGTATTTTATTTTGGTGGTAGGTCTAATGGATCCTACAGTGAGACAATTTATGGTGATGATCTAGGTCCTTTAGTAGGGGTTATTGGATACCTTGAGGGTTCAGTAGGGGTAATAATTTCTATAGAGGTAAACCCTTTGAGGGTGGTTTTTATGAAGATTCAGTTACTTGAAGTTTTAGTTACAACCTATATAGTGTTTTATCATATAACATAAAATGACACTATATTTAATAATACCATGTGATGGTTGTTTCTTGGGTAATAATCACCATAGAATTATGCCAATTGTTTATGTGAACCTATTTTCTAGTTCTAGATCCTCCTGGGAGCAATTGAATTCGAAGATTCTTAGAGAGGGTGGTTTTTTACCCCATAAGTTTTGTAATTTAAAGTTATATTAACACTATATATGATGTATTTCTGTATATCATCGAATTAAATTCTATCTAACTATACCTCATGATTATTGTTATTCTACATACATTATCTTAGTTAATTTCATGAGGGATTGGCTTGAGATTATGGATTCTTGAGTGCGTAGTCCTGTACGTGGATTCCTAGGAGAATAAATGCCCTAGTAGGTGGTTAGTTATCACATAGTGTTTTAGACCATTATGTTATACCCTAGAGTAGGTAGTGTTGGGATACGAGTTTCCATGTGACCTTTTGATGGGAACATAGAGGTGTTTTCTATGAGATATGTTTTGTGTGATATGTGTCCTTATTTAGAGGGATTGAACTAAATTCTAGATGGGAAACATAGAGACTGTTGCTTTTAGATAGGGGCTGTAGTGAGTTCATGTTTAGTACTGCATGAGGAAAACTCATTTGTGGGGTTATCCTAGACTCATGGAACCTTTAGAGGAAGTGAGCATGGTCGTATTCTTGGGTTGAGGCTAATGCATGGGAGGTGGTTCAGCTTTGTGGTATTTTTATGGTAATTCATTAGTATTCTTATGTATAATCACTTTTAGTTCTTGGGTTTCAATACTGGTTTGGGAATCCATGATTATTCATGTTCCTAACCCAATTGACTTTGGATTCACCTTAACATTACAATAAGATCATGGGTAGATTCATGTGGGTTTGGAATGGTGTAGGATTGTGGTTAAGTGTGGGAATGAGATTGAAATTCCTTAAATCATGGGTAGACACCTTCAGTTTTGTGATAATTCATGTTAGAAGGATGTGGGTGATGAAGAAAATCTTGAGTAAGTTGACCATTTTTGAAGAGGAGTTCTAAGGGATTCTTTATTGATGAGGCTGACATGAAATGAGAGCATGGTTGGCCTAGTTTGATGATGTAAAACCATTGTGATGGTGAGAACTAAGTGGAAAGGGTATTCCAAAGATTCATGGTATATACCTTGGTATGGGACCATAGAATTATTATGTTTATTGGAGGATAATTCAACACATGTTGTTCACACATAGAACCTTTTAGAGTTGGGATTGGTGATGGTCATGAGTGAACTGAGGATCAAGAGGAATATTTTAAATTGATTATAGGCATAGTATCCCGAGAACATGATGAGTGTGGCTCTGGAGGAGAAGAATGTGGGTTTAGATATGTAACCTACTGGGAATGTTCTATATAATTAGGGAGAGTAAGGCCATGTGGTTGGAAATTTTCTAGGGGTACGTTGAGGGTGGTGAAACTAATTATGTCATGAGTTTCATCATAAGTTGTGGGAAACATTCCATTGGGTTAAGAAAAGGTGGTGAATTGGTGTTGTAGGTTGGCACTTGGGATTGAGTAGGTTTGTCCATGCTAGTCATTATGTCTAGTGATATATAGGGTGCAGACCACAGTGATTGGGAACTTGTTTCAGTAGTGTAGGTGAAATTATGCTCATATGGTGGGGAGTGGGCTGTCAACTGAGATCATTTGAACCTCACGTAAAAAGGTTCATGGGAGTGTGGGACCATTCATTGAATGATCAATTTTATTTTTTTGATGCCGGTGAATAAATGGACCTAAATACTAATGAGTTACTATGTGAATTATAGTTAAAATAGATATAGTATTAGGTAGAGTCTAAGTATATATTTCAGTTTTGGGTTAGTTATGGAGATCCATATGTGTTGGATCAGGAATGAATCTGTGCTCATGGAAACCAAAACATAGGTTCAGTTGACATATGGTTCATTTTTGAAGGTCACAATGGGTATTGGCTACCGAACTTTGTGTGAATAATTATATGACCATGGGTTGCCTCTAGGGATGAAGGAACTATGGCCGAGTTTGTGGTGACGTTTTGGTGGATGAATCCAATATTAGCAGGGTGAGTCAACTAGAGGTGGTTCAACGTGCACTGTCATACGAAATGAGAGGTAGTGAGTTGTAAAATGCTTTGGAAATATTGTTTTGGGTACAATGGGTGTGTTGAGTTAAAGACTATATCAGGTGCCTCATTGTAACATAGGTTCAAAGTTTGGTATAAAATTATAAGGGTGGAAATTAAAAAAAATTATAATTAGCTATTATAATCTAGGTCTTATAGTGGGGATCACCATAGGTAGACTACCCAATGGGATAAGAAAATGAATGTGTATTGGGTTAGACATTCATTTTGGAGTGTCTTTTCATAGTTTGGCATGATGTAAAAGTTGGCTTGGGAATTTGAGAATTCAACACCATTGGTTTAAAGTAGTGTTGTGGGGGTGATTTGGACATTTGGAGGTTGAATTCGACCATTTGAATGGTCTTTGAAGACTGATGTAGGTTATGCATTATTTTTGGAAGATAATTTATATTTCTCAAGGATGAAAAGTGTTATGGTGGGGATTTTGTAATGCCCCAAAGTATGAGTGAATCATGAAATTCAATGAAAATTTGAATTTTCAAATTAGTTGCTAGGTCATTTGAGAACCAAGATTAAAAACCGACTTCAAAGATCTCAAGAACATTCATAGAGGTGTTTTTGGATTTTTTAGAGGCACTGAAGACATCATCAAGGATTAGAGGTGTGTCAACAGAGGGCAAGTGTCTACTATAGCTAAATATACAGTTCAGTAACTAACTCAATGACGATATTTGGAAATAAAAACAACTTTTTCTAGTGGACACCAGCCAGCTGATAACTCCCACTACCTTGATAGTGGGACTTTAATAGGGTAGAATGACAATTATACCCCATTTAAACTTATAGAGTGGGTATCCCATCCTCTTCCTCCTTATTTTATCACACTCACCAGGTGCCGAACCCCATTTCCTCCCATATTCCCCCTTGATGAATGGGGATTATTTGAGGATGCTATTAGATTATTTAATATATTTATTTGAATTTGGTAACCTCCTTGGATTCCACTTCTACTATTCTTTAATTTTGTTTTTCCTAGTTTAGGGGATTTATGATTATTCCATTGATTCATGGTGGAATTGGCTGATTATCATGGGTATTTGATGTGGATTTCATATAGGAGATCCTGTGATGATGTCTACCCATCATGATGCACCATTTTGATGATGGTAATCCACCAACATGATTTTTCTTAGGGTTTTAAATCAATTTAAATTGAATTGAAAATTGGTTTTCCATCACTTAATGGGTACTTTATTTTTCTTGTGTAGGGGATGTCCTGAGATGGTGTCTTCCTACAATTGTGCATCATTCTGAAGAGGTACATTTTCTTTTATATCTTTTAATTTTTTTTCACTTGGATTAAATAAATTTTGATTTTTTTGGAATAATTTGTTAAAACCCGAGTTCAGAATGTGATTGTTAGTTTTCCACAATCCATTGGAGGAATTGGTCATGGTTCTAGTGTGATTAGCTCAATTGGTGGGATTCTATGAAGTTAATCCTACTTACATTATAATGTTTTTTAAAACTGCTTTTAATTAAGTAATTTTAAGATGTTTATAATTAATTAATTTTCAGGTTTGGATATGAGAGAAGGCCTTAGATATATAGAACGATGTACAATTGGGCGTAGAGAGCCTCAGTGTGAAATTTCGTGTTTCTTTAAAAAATGGTTTCACTTCAGAATAAGGTAGGTGGTATCGTTTACTATCACTTAGGTTTTTATGCAATTAATTATGAAAGAATGTGATATGAAAGAATCCTTCAGGATGAGTTTTGACCTAGTTTCTTAATTTAATGAATTATTTAAATTAAATATAATGCATGGATTAGGAAAAAGTGTTGAGGACACCGTTGGACCCCTATGCGCTAGATGGTTTGCCTTGGCCATCGATTATTGAGTCCTTGATGAGAGATGTTTACTAGTGGACTTAGTGTAGTATCCTTGATATATATATATATTGTTATAGGGGAGTGATATACTATAATTATTGGCTATACTGGGCCATATATTGACCATGATATTATATAGGGGCTTGGATTGGGAAAGATAACTATGGGGTGAGCACTCCTCTCCGAAAGGGGTGTGAATACTAGGTGAGTGGACCCTATAGTGACTTGGAACTTAGGTTGGGTGTAAGGATTGAACTAATGGAAACCTGGAAATTGTGATGAGTTTAAAGGCTATAACTACACTGATTATAGAGTGCCTAAACTCTATAATATTGATGAGGTCTTGAGATGTGGTAACACTATCGAGGTGCATGATTCCCTTTAAGTGAAATGTGATTACCTGTGAGATTGTATGAGACTTGGGACCCCCCCTGAGAGGGTTTCTTAACCAATGTGATAACCAATGCTAATCTAGTGAGTTCCTTTAATAAATGAACCTGGCGGGTGTATGTGTATATGGGTAGAGATGGTTATGGGTGGCAGATAAAACCCAAACCAATGTGTAGTCTTGAAGGGGATGGAGTGATATGAATGTTATTGGGAATTTAGTTTGATCCTACATTGTATTTTTTTTGATATGACATGAAATTGCCCAAGATTCCTAGGAATAAACAATTGGGCCTAACACTAATTTTATTTCCTAGGATTCCCATGAATCAACTATTGAATTGGATGATACCCTTGGATGCCTAGTATGTTTGGGGTCTAGAAACATAAAATGATTTGGGGGACATTCCTAGACTGAGTAGCATCCATCAATACAGTAGATACAATAGTAGATTCCTAGAGGTGAAACCTCTGATCCATCATCATAGTTATGTTATTTCATACACACAAAAATGCTTGGGATGAAAGATATTTCTCAATAAAGTGATACCATTATGAATCCCTAGGTGTTAGGATTTAAATGTTGATACCCATAGACCATTGAGAATGCCTGTATACCACTACAACAAAACAGGACTTTAACAGCACTAAAAATGTACTTTATCATTTCTAGATAAGCTCTAACTATCTAAGTAAGATTAAAATCCCTAGTCATTTATTAGCATTAAAAACCACTGATAAAGAGATTCTTTACTAGTGCTTTTATTTAGTGCTGATAAAGGGGTTATTTATCAGCACCTTTATTTAGTGCTAATAAAGGAGACATTTATTAGTGTTTGAAAAAGAACTGATAAATGGTTCCTTTATTAATTCTTTTAATATATTTGACAAAGGGGAATATGTAGTGTGCTATAACAACGCACTACAACATCGATGTAGTGTTTTGTAACAACACACCGTAACATCAAAAACACCACCAGATGTCAACAAAATCAAGTACAAATACAAAATTTCAATGAAGTTAAATTTATATCAAAAATAAAAAAACTATATTATAGACATTTCAAGCATCAATTTATTCAATTACATAAGTACAAATTATTACATATATTCCAAAAAATCAATGCTCATTTGTATTTTGATCCTAACCCTGAATCATGCTGTTGCGAAACAAACCACCCTTGGTTGAGAAAAATAGCACACCCTTATAAGAAAACAATTCTTATGTTAGTAATAATATAAATAAATAAATTAATAAAAGGGTAAATTTTAAACTAAAATTTTAGTCATATTAGGAAAAATGTGTATCAGATTGAGTTGTGGTTGATTCTTCCATGTCACACCATTTCTTGTTCTTCTTGAAGTAATATATTTGTGAAAAATTAATTAAATAAGGATAATATAAAAATTATAAGGAAATAAATTAAGTAATAGAATATAGAATGATGAGAAAACAATCTAGACTTTTTTTATTGGTTTTGGTGATTTGATGTGTGTTTTAAACTAAAATGACCCTTATATATTAAAAAGATTCACTTATAGTCATACCAGTCACACCATGTGTCAGAATGAGGTGAGGATGATTCCTACATGTCCCAAATGACATATGAATTATTTCCTAATATATAAAATCAATTCGAATAAATTTTCTTGATTTTGAGTATGTAACATGTCTTTTTTAATAAAATGTCATTTTAAACTTGAAACAAACACTTTGAATCATATTGGTAAAACATATATAGGGTTGAAATGAGACTAATTATTACACACAAAACAATTTATTAATCTTTTTTCCTAAATTATCCAGACAACCCAAATTCATTTTACTAGTTTTAAGGGAGTGACACTTTTTTGAACTAAAATGTCGATTTTAAACTAACAACAGACACTTTGGGTCATATTGGGAACATCATTTATCAGATGGATGTGACATTAATTCCTACATATCAAAAATGACTTCCGAATCATTTTACAAAAGTATTAAAACAATACTAATACAGTTTATTAGTTTTGAGTTGGTTAGTTGTCTTTTTTACTAGAATTAATGTATATTTTAAATGAAAAGATGTAATTGGAGTCATAATGGGCACACCGTGAGTCATATTGAGGTGAAGTTGATTACTACACATCTAAAATAACATATGGATTATTTTCCCAATGAATCAAAACAATCCAAATGAATTTTCTCCATTTTGAGTACGTCACTTGTCTTTGATACTAAAATGTAATTTTAAAATGGAAACATACACTTTAACTCATATTAGTCACATCATATATCGCCTTGATGTGAGAATAATTACAACATATCAAAAATTATTCATGAATCATTTTCATAAATTATCAAGACAACCTATGTTTGTTTTCTTAGTTTTCAGTGAGTGACACTTTTTGAACTAAAATGTGGATTTTAAACTAATAACAGACACTTTGAGTCAAACCAATCACAACATGTATTAGATTGAGTTAAGGTTTATTATCACACATCAAAAATAAATAATGTATTATTTTAATAAAGTATAAAAACTATATAATTTTTTTCTTAGTTTTGATTATGCAAGTTTTCATTTTTACCAAAAATTTATGTTGATTTTAAATAAAAAGATGAAATTAGATTCATACTAGTCATATAGTACATCAAATTTGGGTTCAGATGATTCCTAAAAATTTTAAATGACTTGTGGATCATTTTCGATAAGTTTCAAAAAATATGAATTCTTTTTCTTGGTTTTTATTACGTCACTTGTCTTTTTTCCAAAAATTTCATTTTAAACTAGAAACATAATATTTGAATCATGTCAGTTACATTGTGTATCAATTTTATGTGAGAATAATTCCTACATGTCAACTATTATTTTTGAATCATTTTAAAAAATTATTAATACAATTCGAGCACATTTGATTGGTTTTTAGTGAGTTAAATTTTTTGAACTAAAATGTCGATTTTAAACAGATAACAAACACTTTGAGTCATACCAAGAACACTACTAAAATAAAGGGCTTTAGCGACCACCAAAAGCTGCTACTAAAGGATTTTAGTGGCCGCTCAGCGGCCGCTTTTGGCAGTCGCATTTAGCCTGTCGGTAAAGACCAACAGCGACCGCCATTGGCGGCCACTAAAGGTCCCCTCGAAAACACAGCATTACAGACGCGGGGGACACATTGTGGATAGTGGAAAAGGGTGAAGAGTGATGCGGGGGGCATGGGGGGGGGGACGATGGAGCTTCGACCATCGACCATGGCGGATCCACGGTGGTAGGAGTGAACTGCAGTACACTATCGGTGGATGAGGGGTGGTGGTCGGATGTAGGTGGAACGACAGGGGCCGGTTTTAAAAGTTTTTTTCACAACGGTGGGTGATAAGGGTTATGATGGGGTGACCAGTGGTGGCGGCGGGGCGACGGAGGTAGAAATGGAAGATGGATGCAATATTGCAGTGGGAAACCCATGAAGAAGACAACACAAGCGGGAAAAATCCTGCTCATTTTTTAGCGGTATTAGCGGCCGCCATTGGCGGTCGCTAATACCCCCTTTAGAGACCACCAATGGCGGTTGCTAAAGGCTACAGGCGTAGATGCCCAGATTTCTGGTAGTGGAACATCGTGTATCATATTGAGTTGTGGATGATTCATACACATCAAAAATGACTTATAGATCATTTTATTAAAGTATCAAAACAATTATAATATTTCTTATCAATTTTGAGCATGTCGGTTGTATTTTTTACTAAAATTAATGTCAAATTTAAATGAAAATAAGCACTTGGAGTCATAATGGTCACATCGTCTGTTAGATTGATATGCGACTGATTACTATATTTTCTAAAGTCTAAAAAATTCCCAACTACCAATGTTACCTTGATTTCTATTGGATTTATTTGGTGAACTACCAACACTACATATTGACTTGATATTTTTAGTTGATTTTTTTATCTAATAACATAAAATCAATATGATGTGTTGTAGTCTGAAAAATAAAGGCAATTAAAAGAATGGAAACATTAAAAGAAAGAAAAATTTTATCTAATTGTGTCTTGTTTCATATATTCGAATAAAAAATATGACTTCCCAAAATATCAATGACAAAACTTAATAATTATTATATTAAAATAATAAAAAATTAAAGTATAAGTATTAGATAAAATGATAAAAAAATTAATTAAAATAATAGTATGAATTCACCTTTTTATGAAGGTTGTATGATTCTTGATGTATTTTCTTATTTTCATTATCCGATTTTCATGTTCAAATTCTAATATCTCACAAGCATGAGAATCTTTAAAAAAATCACTCCAACTTGAAAAAAAGAATCCACCTATGTAAGAAAACAATTATTATATGAGTAATACTAAAAATATTAAACTAAACATAAATATGAAACAATATATTAATTCTATATACAATGATTTTAGTATGAAAACATCAAGATTACCTATGTGATTGAGCAGTGGAGAGAACATGATGGAAAGTGTTAAATTCTAACTCTATAGTTCTGAAAAGGTTTTGAGCGAGAAGAAGTGTGTGGATGTTTTTTGTGTAGAAAGGAATAAAATTTGAATACAACACCCCAACTCACACAAAAAATACACCAGTATATGAAAACAATTCATATTTGAGTAACAATAAAAATATATAAATTAAACATAAACATGAAAAAATATATTAATTCTATGCATATTGATTTCACTGTGAAAATATCAAGATTACCTCTATGATTGAGATGTGGAAGTGTTGTAACTCTTCCTACAAAGGTAGTGGAGGGAACTTGAAGACAAGTGATAAATTTAAACACTATAAGGCAAATTTTTTTTGGAAGAGAAGATATATATGTAAGTTTTTATGTAGAAAGATATGATAGTAGGACATAAATCTTATAAAATAAATGGACTCTAAAAGTAATAATTAAAATTAAATCAATGTTTTATTATATAAAATTTCAGTAAAATAGATAAAGTTTATTTTAACATTACCTTTACCTGTTACCAAAGGCTTTCTTTCATTATAGTTAGTTTTTTTCGAGGTATTAGTAATATAATCATGTACATAAGACATTATCTGTATGATTATTCAAACATTTAATATATATTATGTTAATGTGGTAGAGAATATATAATATTATGAAGAAAAACATTGTATATTAAAAAAACTTTTACATTCCCATTGAACTCCCTTTATTTTTTAATGGTTTTATGGATTTGGTTCCTCCATAAAGAATCCAAATACACTATTTGGGGTCCCCTCTAACAAACAATACATTATATATATTGGGACTATCAAGAATTGATTCTGATATCCCAATGAAAGGGTCATCCTCAATTGAATTTTCATATGGCTAATTTTTTTTGTCTCCAGTAGGAAAAATGATCAATTCTTGTCTATTGGATCTGAGACATAAAATACTTGTACTTATTGTGATGCCATTATGAAAATATCCTTTTTCTCCTTACTCACTAAAATTCACCTTCATTAAATCCATTTTATCAACTTTCAATGAACTAATATTGTCAAACCATTTTTGATAGAATAGAAGCACTTGATATTTTATATAATAAAACTATTATATCTATTTGATAATGAAAAACATGACAAATTTTAATAAATTGGATTTCTATACTTGGAACCAGATATGTGCATCACTTCTACCACAAGCATAACACCACTATTTTTCATAGTACTACAATCATATTGTTCTTTTTTATAGAACATATAACCATTTATTGAAAAAATAGTGTATGATATAACATTTTAATTCGGTCTCCTATCTAGCCATTGAAGTCATTCAATAATTTATTTTGGATTTTTAGATAACTATATATTAATTTGATCTCAGAACCATACTATAAAATATTGATTAGTGTATTTTATATCATTCCTTTAGACCTTGATGGATTCAAATATCAAAGAATTTTATTTTTGGGCTTCAATACATATATCAACATATTCACTATTATATAAAATGTATTGGTGTTATTGATATTGATATATCAATGTAATTGTAATAACATCTATTCAAAAAATCCCTTCTCCCATAAGGCGTACATTGTGACAAGACTTTGGGAGATTGATGCTATTAATATCAGATATATAATTATTATATAATTCAAAAGTTTGTTCAACAATATATCCTTTTACAATAAACCATCTTGAAAATTTCGATTCTTGACATTACCTTTCAAAATCATCATATACTATTCAATGGGGCACATTTATCCCTAATGGATAGGAAACATAGTTGAACCTATATAACTAAGTGAACCATCATGTGGAACATTATATAAAATAATTATGGTGGTAGGAACATCTATAATTCAGAAAATATGAAAAAAATACTTATTCATGATTGGATACTTTGTCAGGTCAATAAATTTACTACACATGGATTCAAAAAAGAAGAATATTCTGGTTAATTTATTCCATGAATTTCAAGGTAAAATGTAACATAAAGAAACATGCATTAGATCATACATCAAAACATGAGAATCATGCGATTTTAGTTCTTGTGATTTCAAATTAGTCATTGACATGAAATTGTTGATATTTTATGAGTAACCTTATGAAACTTTTACACTATTAAGAAAAAGAAAAAATTTCAATTTTTATTATTTGGATAGAGTATAAGCTACTAGAGTAATAAAATTCCTCCCTTTACCCTTCACTGGTCCCAAATATTCTCTTATACCTATTTCAATCATGTCTAATCTAGCATTGATGCCATATTTCAGTTTTCTAAGAACATCTAGTAACATTCTAATAATAGTATAAAATACATTTTTTCGACATGCACAACATCAAGAAAATATCTGACATATAAGCAATTACAACATGGTAATTCAATGAAAATTGATATGTTCTTCCAACCAAATTTTATAAAGTTTTTCAAAAATTATTTACTAAAAATAGTGTTAATATTTTTTACATTATCAAACAATTAATCACCCATTACTGGAGATGGTGTTGTACCCTGTTTGATATTCCCATAAAATGAAGTCATCTAGGATCGATATTTTTGTAATCAAGGTAAAAATTTCTAATGTTATAAAAGCATAGTCTTCGAATAATGTTTCAACTGAATTGAGTGAATGTTTTTTTCACAAATGGGGAACCCCAAAATTCCTTTAATGTTATAGCCAGATAAGTTTCCATAAGAGAGGAAGCCATTTATCATCCCATAAAAAATATCCCTCAATGTGATTTCTTCAATTCTATAAGCATTATACATTTCAACATATGTATCCCACATCAATTTAAGATCTTAAATAAATGGAGGAAAATAGACATCAATTTCATTACTGGGTTACTTTGGCTCAGATATAAACAGAGGAAACATAATGTATTTACGCTTCATGCATAACCATGGAGAAAAGTTATAATTTACCAACATAATGGGATATTTACTATGATTACTAATTTTTAAACCAAAATGATATATTCCATATATATATAATTCAAGATTAAAGTTTCTTATCTCCTTCAAAATTTAGGATACATAATCAATTTTCTTCCACTAAGGAGAATCATCTGGGCGATGTAGGTTCCCATCTATAATTCTTATATCTATATGCTATTTCCATTATCTCATGGTTTCCTAACATCCATATAGTCTTATAAAATAATGAATGATAGGATTGTACCATAGATATTTTGAAGTACTTAATTAATTTTTCTTGTATCAACCCACTCCACACTTAAGGTATTTTATGAATGATTCATGATATTTGTGAAAAAATATGCAACCATTTAGAGAATAATATAATTTTTTAGAGATTATTCCCATTTAATGTAAAATTAATTTATCATAATATGTTTTACATGGTAGTTTATTTTATTTTGGTATCATATAATTCAGGAGACGAAGTAGTTCTGTAGAGCTGGTGTTACTGCATCCACAACCAGATTTCAAATTATATTACTTCAATAGAGATAATAATGTTTGGTATTTAGTATAACTATTATACAATGGTCTCTTAAAAAATATATTTAAATTATAAAAAACATTGGAAAATAATGAATTCTATCTTTGATTTCTATTTTCATTTTTCCAAGTGATCTACATCATTATTTACACAGGTATTCATACAAAAAGATCCATAAACCCTACTATTATCCAAATTCGTGTGAATATTCAGTTTTTACCCATGTTTAGCCCAATATTTATAACTCTAATATATTTTGTGACAAATAAATTGTTCCTCTAACTCTTTTAGACTAATTATTATTTAATAAAATCAATTTGAACATGGAAAAAGGATTTTAGAATCATCGTCTACATGATATATTGAAAACATGATGAAATATTTAACTCTATCTTGATAAATTTTTTTTCAAAATATTAGCATTCATATATTACCAATTCTTATCTATCCTATTGGGTTCATAAAATATTAATTTTTTATAATAAATAAATATATACACATAATATATTTATTATAAATGTGAAATTTATAGATAATTTAAATAAGGGAAACTCAACATTTGATTGTTTCAATGAATTTCAGTAGGATTTGAAGAAAATGGGTAATTTAATTTAAGAAAATAATTGCTCCACTATGGTAGGTGTTACCCTTTGAATTCATTCAAAGGTGAATGTTATAGACAACAATCATTCCTATTATCTCAACTCTCAAACATTTATCATTTCATTTTATTGTTTGAAACACATCCTCCATCTCAAGTAAACATGCACCTATGTTTCATGAAATAATCTAAGTAGTACTCATCCAAGGGATGGATAATGTTCAGAGTAATAAAAAAAATATAAAAGAGATGGGGTATGAGTTTGAAGAAAAAATTGCAATAATAACTATTCCGAAGATGATGTTGATGAGGATGATAGTTATACTACATTATGTTCTCTAAAAGGGGTAATGCCTCCCATTTGGGAGAATTAAACCATTGAAACTATTTATTAACTCATGAACTATTCAAGGTGATATTTTAGGGTAATAATCATTCTTTTATGTGATTAAATGGGTCTCTATGGGGACTTGTTATGATATATTAATCTTTGGGGCCTCTATGAATTCTATATTTATTGGAGAAATAACAGTTTTAATACTTTTAATCCTCTAACTAAGACTAGTCCTAACTCTATTAAATTGATCCATCAAGTCTTTCTTAAATACCTTAAATATTTAAAAATATAATATAGTTTATTAAATAGTAATAAGAAACCCAAATATGATAACCATGAACAATAAACTCTCATTCAATCAACCAAAATATATAAAATTGTATTGATAAAAAATTTCAATATATAAAGAGTTATTTCATATACATGGATGGTAATAATATATTCCTAGGGGTGAAACCAATACATGTGGACCTAAAATGATGAATTCCTAAAAATAATTTCTAATAACTATTCCAACCCTTGGGATTCCCATAGTGAGAGTTCCTCCTGGATATTCTCTATGATGAGGCAATAGAATTGTGATGTAATTGGAAATCTTAAAATTCAATCTCTCTCTCAACTTACTCACAAGTTTTAATTAGAATATCTAGATGAGATATTGTGATATTCGAATGAACATGGTCATTCCCTAAAGTGGTGTTTCTATTTTTTATTTTCATTTCATTCATCATGGACCATCATCTCATATAATCATTGGCTAAGTCATTCAAGATTAATGGAATCACATTTCACCTCAAAGGTGGGATATTAGGGGTGTAAAATATCCTCTCATTTTTCTCTACACAAACCTCTATCTCTTAAGGATCATCTTTTATTGAAAATATGGAGTCTCATGGTGACGAAAACTTTGATCAGGATCCTTATCTCCATAAAATGTTCAATTAAATGAAAAGAAAATGGATATAAAAATTCATGCCACTCTATAAAATGTAGTGAATTTGTACGGTCCATAGTCCAGATCAAATGGAAGTATGAAATAATTGGAAATTGGAATATTGTTCCCAAAATCACATGGAAACACAAGATATGAGGCTAAGAGTTTCAGATATTCATTCCTTCATACCTCTTAATCATGCTCCGACAACCCCATATCCTTTCAACTAAACATCCCCAATAAACATTTTTGACCACAAGGACTTTTGAAAGTAAAGAAAAAAATAATGATTAAAAAAAATATAGATATCTCCAAAAAAGAAATCAAAAAGTAAAGAGGAGGAGGAGAAAGTTAAATACCTTGGATTGAAACTTTGAATCATCCGAGAGAAAGTAAAAATATTGAAAACCTAGAAAATGTTTGAGCCTTAGATTCAATTCACCCTTGAATTTTTTAAGACTTGGACTTGATCCATGGAATTTTTTGAGTCTTGACTAGAGCTTCAATTCACTATGGAGGAGAACCAAAAAAGGATGGATTCTGTGGAAAGATTTCAATATCATGATGAGTTTACAACTGGTTGGGGTTTCTTAAAATAATCGAGTCACTATTATAGCTTTGGTGCCCTGACCCTGAGGTTTTGGGTTCGAGTACCTAAAATGCAACACCTGATATTCCTTTAATAATTACTTGTAGACCCTATAACCCATTGGGAATAAGCGCAAGCTCAAGGTTGGCCCTCTTAGGCCTCACTGGGGATGTGTGGCGCGTAGTTGGTGAGGCTGCACCTATACCTCGTTACCTAAATACACATTTTACCAATGAGCATTTATCTAAGTGGTAAAGGATACTGCTTGGAATCTATAAGTTTTTGGGTTGAAGCCCTATTGGGCTCAGGTACAATTTAGTACTATACAGATAGTGACGTAGATGATAATATAGATGATGATGCAAGCATGACACCGCACTAGGCTTTTAGGCCTTGTAATGGGCTTCATTCCCACTCATCCTACAAGCCATATATTAAATAAATAAGGCTTGATGGGTGGGATGTCCCTTGGGGGCGGGATATGGCCTTTTTTTCCAGCCTGTGTGTGTGGTCTGTGTGTTTGAATGTAATTGTACCCCCAAATACCTAATATATATATATATAAAGTTGTTGTATATATAATTTTTTTTTAAAAAATAATCTTTATATCATCATATATATTTATATAATTATATATATCTAATTAATATATATAAATATAAATATATTAAATATATTCATTATTTAAAATAATTTATTACAAACTTTATAATTATTTAAATATATAATAATTTTTTATAATTACATATATACTTTCTTAAAAAATCATAAATTTTTATTTATTTAAAATTATAAATATATAAATGTATAAATATAGTAAATATAGATATATAAATATATCTAATTATAAATATTTTTTTAAATATTTTTTATCATTATTAATGAATATTTAATCTTAAGAGAATGCCTATTAAAAATGAGTAAAATTGAATAATTTAAAATGATTGAACTTTAACAATTTTCAAAAAATGGATAAGTTTTTTTAATTAAATATATATTATTATAAAATATGAATATATATTAAAATAAATATTGACACATATTGGAAATATTAATACATAGTAAGTAAATAATAAAAATTTGTTGAATTTTCAAAAAAATTAAAAATTAAAAATAAAAAATAATAAAAAATAAAAAATATAACATATCAAAAATGAATCAATATCTAACTGCCATAAAATTAAAAATAATGAAATAAAATTTACTATGATTAAAGACTTGATATATTAAATGTATCATGATATAATGGAATTATAAAATGAATACTAAAATTTGAATAAATTACATAAATATTAGTTTTATTTGTTTCTATATAAGATTTCATTAATTACATAAATATTTTTGTGAGTTTTTTAAGGTAAATGGGACAAGACCCCTTATATTGATAAATAAAAAAAATCCCCTTTTGAAGGGAAAAAATGAGGAACCCAATACATCGATAGAAGAAAAAACATCTTGAAAAACAGGCCAAGTAGCCAACAAGGATCCAAAAGTCAAAAGGAGGCAAAAATCAAAGCAAGAACAAGCCAGAAATCAATATAACAAATATTTGATATATAAATGAATTAATTACGTATATGTGAAATCAATATAACACATATTTGATATATAATAAATTGAATAATCAAAGGTCATTAAATTATATACATCACTCGATGCAATTGATCAATATTTTTAATTCATATTATTTTTTATTATAAATCATTATTCAGTAAATATATGACTATTTAATATAAAAAAAATATTTTGTATTATATAAATCACAAACATATATATATATTTAATATATAGTATTTATTAACATTATAAATAATAATTTAATTAACAAAATGTTTAATTTCTTTCAGAATTTAGTAATTTTTAATTTTTAATTTTTTTTTAATTTTAATTTTATATATATCTATATATTTAATATAAACTATTTATTGGCATTTATAATTTATATAGTGTATAATAAATTTATTCATTTTTATCCATACTTATTTAATTAATAATATTTTTACATTTTTTTAATAAACTCATTTTTATTTTTTATTTATTTAATTAGATCATTTTATTTGGACCATTATCATCACTAAAGAATCTCTGATAAAGGATGACTTTATGAGCTCTAAAAATAAATCACTGATAAAGCGTACCCTTTAGTAGCACTAAAAATAAAGCGCTGATAAAGGGTACCCTTTATTAGTGCTAAAAACACTCATAAAGGGAACCCTTTATCAATGCTAAAAATAAAAACTGATAAATGGTACCCTTTATCAGTGCTAATTTTTTTTTGAAAAATTTTACCTTTTATAAGCACTAAAAAAAGTACTCATAAAAGGAACCCTTTATCAGTGCTTTTTTATAGCGCTAATAAAGACCAACACTATTATAGACCTTTTTTGTATTAGTGTTTTGAGGATTAAAATGGTGTTATGAGGTTCCAAGTGGGTGTATATCTCTAATCAAAGATGTTGGGCACCCCAAGGGTGATCATTTCATCATCATGATTCATGTTTAGGATACCCCTTTGGATCAGGTGGATGAACCCTTGTTAGATTGGAAAAGGATATCCAAATTATTGGATGCCCTGGAGGTTGACCATGGGATCCAGGGAGGGTATCCCCTTTGATTTCTTAGGTTTACAAGGAATCAGTCACAACTAGATGTATATGATTTCTGAAGGCCTTTCCCCTCATAGGAAATATACATGGGCCTAATATTGAGAATGACCAAGTACTACGATTGGGTTTATCCTTTGGGGCTTGAGGATGTTGGATTCATGGTGATTCCCCAGGGTACTCTACTCATCATGGTAGATGTGTGAGCATAGGATTACCAATGTGTGGAGATAAGTTCTCTTGAGGTGGTGCTCATAATTAGAGACACTCCAACATTGGTTTAATCAAGTATGGTTGATAGATGTCATGGACATGACGATTAATGATGGTTTTCTAAAATGGATAGGGTTATATATGTATGAGCATAGGGAGTTGGTGATACCAGTAGGCACAATCATCATAACATTCTCAGAGACATTCTAGAATCCTGCTGAAGTAGGTATTTTGGGTGGTTTATTATTTATTTAAAGTAGTTTAATTTTTTAGATTTGGTCACATGAACATATCACTAAATTTTTTGTTATATTTAGGACCATGTTGGTGGTCCCCTACTATGTTATGTACTCACACTTTGCTCGACCCACCATTGCACTGGGGTGCCTAAGAAGGATCCCACATGGTTATTATAAGCACATGCTTTGGTTGAGGCTGAGAGGAGGTTTGTGATTGATTTGAGAAGATCTAGTGGGGTTGGAGACCAGGTTCAAGGAGTGTCTCAAATTCATAATAGATACTCCAATACTTTTATTTATCCTATATTATTTATATATGTGATTGACCTAATAGACGATCATCCTTTTATGCATATACGACTTCTATATAGCATTTTATTATGGTTTTATATTTCATTTATCCAATGTTCTTTTATGTATGATAAATAGTTATTTTACTATTATTTTACACTATTATATAGGGGGTATATCCTCCCCATGGTTCCACCTTAGAACCCTATTTCTAGCCGGTAGTCTCTTGAATTTTGGGAGGCGTGTCTGAGGGCCCATTGTGACCTGGTCTGGCTGTTTCCTAGAGTGATCTATGAAAATTCATGAAATTAATAAAGTGTAAAATTTATGAAATTTTATTATTCGAAAAAGTAAAATATTTAAATAGAGAGTCAGGAGACATGGTAATGAATTTCTTATCTAATTCTCATTTCTTTAATACTTATTCTATTCTAACCACTTATATTCTTTTTTTTTTGTGGTGTATAACATTCCATATGAATGTATTTTATTAAATTTCTGAAAATTAATGTGGGTTACAAATATATTAAATTTTTTATTATTCAATATTCCTTTGAATGAAAATATTACTAAAATTGTAATAAATTTTCTTTAAAAACATTATTTGAAATGTTTTAGTATTTTGTTCTAACTCTTTATCCTCCATATCAATGTTGTTTAAAATAATTAAATAATTTTATTATTATAATGAGATGTTTTTCAAAGTCATTTGGAACCATCTATATCTTCATTTACTAAGGATTAAAAAATAAATATATTTAACATTTTTGAAAGAGTTATATATGAATTTTTTCAAAATTATGAAAGTAAAATTCATTTTAAATGATTATCATATGAATGAATTTTATAATATTTATAGTTTTTATTATTTAAGAAACTTACTCTATAATATTTCATGTTTTTTTAATGAGGATTATATTCCCAATTAATATAATAATTTTTTTATATTAATAATTTTCAAATGAAAAATGATATTTTCCATTTTCACATGAAACATAAAAGGGAATTTTCATATGGATTGAAAAGAATATTTTATGATATTTTCTGATGGAAATGAATGTTTCTATGTGATTTATATATTTATGTTTTTTATAAATTGTTTATAATTTGGAGTGATCCTGATATATATCATGACAAAATGTTATACCAATATAGCTCTCAAATACATTGGGTAATTTTTTTTCATTAGATAATTATGTTGGTTTTAAATGGGTAGATTTTTCCATTTATAGGGATTATTATAAGGGTTCCTACGAGGGTTCCATGAATATTATTTTCCATGGAACGTACATTAAATTTCCATGGTTACAAAAGAGTTTTTAGGGAAATAGATTTATTTTATAAGGTAAGTAAATGAGCTTATGTTTAAAGAAATTTTATGACCCATTTATGGATGAGATGTATACTTTTAAGGATTTTTTCATGGGTTTTGAAGTTTTAAATAGAAATTAATGATTATGATTTTTTAATTTTTTATTTCATATATTTTTTTATGAAAAACTTCGAGAAATGATTTTTATTTCATGCATAAGTAAATGAATATTTGACCTCAAATATTATCATATAAAAGGAAAATATTTCTTATTGATTTCACAGTTTTTCACATGAACTAACATTTTTATATCCCTTTCATATACCTCATTAAGATTTTTGTGCTAATACCAAATCATTAAATGTTTTTGTAGGGGATAAGAATGTGTAGTAAATATAGTACTATCTATCATTCCAATGGGGTGGATCCTTTTTAAAAGAAGAAAAAGAGAGTTGAATGAAACATAAATTTAAATTTAAGAATCTATTTTTTATAGATAAAATGCAAATTGAGTGGAAGTGTACTATATATACTATATGGGGTTTATATTTATGTGTTTTTATTTATTATATAAAAATAAATACCATCAATATCATAGTAATGTAAAAAAATGAAATTATTACTATTAAACTCATAATTATGGGTTGTTAAAGGAATATGTCCTTATATATTTTCTTCAAGATAAGTCACTATTATTGATAGGCTAATATGGTAACTTTTTATTTTTTTATTTAATTCCTATTATTTACAGGTGACTTAATTTATTATAGGGGATATTATTAATTTATTTTAATGGAAATATCTCATAGATATCATAAAATACACATAAAATCCTCTCTATCTTCTTCATCAGCAACACATGTGTGTGTTCCCACATTTTCCAAAACTTATTTCTTCATAATAATCGAAAAAATACCACTATATTATTTTTTTTATCATTTTCCAACTAAACCTAATATTTGTTCCTCTATTTATACATATTTCTTAAGACTCTTCATGTAAATTTTTTTCACAAACAATTGTAACCCACTCATTCTTCTCAGATGAAATTAAAATACAACAAAAACAATTATGGAATAACACTTCCTTGTTTATTACATTATAGGTTCCTTGAAATTAGTAAATATATCTTCCTGAGTCTATAAACACTAGAGAGTAACTCACAACCTTCTTGATTATCCCATATTGAATGAAAATTAATTTTTTGATATTTAAAACACTTAACACTAAAAAATTATATTAATATTAATTTTTCTAAATATTATAATATGTTATTTCTTCATTGAAAACTGAGTTATTTCTCCTAAGATCTCATGAAACATTAATCTTATATTTCTTATAAATAAATATTCACTTCTCATTATTTTTCCTGAATCATAATTAATTTTGCAATATTTAAAGCATTGAGGATATACCAATGCATGGACCCAACAAGATATTTATTATAATTGAAATTAAAATTTATTAATTCACTTAATCATAAAGAAATTATATTTAATAAACAAGATAAATCCAAACCCCTTTGAGTGTTTTTGATGTTTAATAATAATTAAGAATAAATCCCATATAATCAAATTTTAATCTCTATTTGAATAAAAAATATTGAATTTCAAATATTCTCATTTTAAGTTCAAAATTTAATGAACAATGGTATCCTCTATCATCCCATTCAACATTCTTTATATCATGCTTTAATCATGTATGAACACCACTTCATGATATTTTGAAAATGAAATAATAACTTTGGAATCATCCCAAATGAATTATCATTCAAAATATAAATCTAGAATGCTTTTATTTTTCATTCTATATGATACTAAAATTCTCTATGAGGAATGATCCTTACATGGAGAACATGATACTTAAATTGTCTATAGTTAATCCCTATGTACCTTTTAATTAATCCTTTTGAAGTTCATTAGATCATCCTTACATAGATTAATGTTTACACAAATGATACTTAAATATCCTATAATCCATCCTTATAAAGTAGATTACTTCACAAACGATTCTTACATAGATGATAAATGAATTATATAGTCTTGGGAAACCATAATTATACAATGGTACTTAATCCTAATGAAGTCACAATAATCCATTGTCAATTTTCAACCACCCACATTGGATAATGCTTACGCACACTAGAAATGATGTTTTTAAAGTGGAAAATTATTATTATGAATTAAAGAAATCATATATATAGACTTCAATACTTATCCATTTTTATTATTAACCTCAAAAAATTTGGATTTTATCAATTGATATTAGATTTACTTGAAATAATCACAAGGGTTATGAGGCACTTCAAACTGAATCATAATTACATCAAATAAATATCAACATTATTTAAATAATCACAAACACATAGAAATATTACAAGGTACGTTAAAAAATCTAAACACTCAAGTAGATTATTTTGATAACCTTCACTTACTTATCATTATACCTTTCATCTCATCTTGTATAGAACCTATTAAACCTATAATGTATTTTTATGATCAGAATAAATTAAGGTGTTTTATAACCTTTCTTTGATTATATTTCCAATTTTTGTATTTTTCATGCCATGATTAACTCTCTCACATAATGAAGCATTATTAACATCCTCAAGGATCATTTGGAGTTTAATTTAACTTTATAAATGGATTTATTAGGAAGTATTGAACATGATTTTGTATTGTAACTATCATTTATATTGTGAACTTTATTTTAGGCCAAGAATAAATAGAGAAGGATTTTAGAGTTTATAGAATAAATATATTTATTATGTATTTTTAGTTAATTTCATGAAAAAAGTGAAGTATGAATTTCACACCTTTATTCTTCACGGTAATAAACTCTTTAATTGAGTCTTCCACGACATTAATGAATCTGGAAAAATTATAGAAGATTCCAATGATATATGGAGTCTCTTAATACCACCCATGGGAGGATTTTATATTGAAAACAAAACTCTATCACAAATAATTACCTTTTAATTGATTCATGATTTTATTTTTTATATATACTACAAGTTTTTCCAATTATCAAAAGGAACACTAGGAATAAATAAATTCTATACAATTTTCTTTTACACTTTCTCTTTGATCCAATTGCTCCATTATTATAATTTCACAAATTAGTTTTCTATTTGACCTTTTCCACCGCTCTCTTCATCCTGTTCTAAATACTATAAAGGGAGTTGAGTTAGTTGTGAAGGGTTTTTTAAAAAAACCTATATATTATTCATCATTCTTATTAGGTTATCACCATTTTTAAAGTGAATATTCTTGGTTCTTGGTTTCCATTATAGGCAAGGGTTTTCTTTTTTTTATTGGTTTCTATTAAAAAGAGTTTTATTTATTTCTTCTTTGGTTCTTAGTTTCCATTAAAATAAAGGGATCAATGTAATCATCTAAAGAATTTTTTAGGGGAGTAGACGAAGGGTCTCATTCTCAAGATATTTTTTAACTCCATTATCAAAGTATTAATTTTTAATTTCTGTAATTTATTTTACATGAGGATTAAATTTTTTAATTTATACTATATGTTCTTTAATTTAATTTTCTAAACATAAATCGAATACTTTTTTGGTAAATTTCCCTTTTTTACATCATCATTTTAGAATTTTTTTTAAAAGTAAATTCACCTCCAATAATTCAATTTTATATATAACCTATAATTTTCATCAATAGAGTTTTTTGTGTTTTCTAAAAATATCCTTGTTTTTAAAAAATAGTTTTAATTTTTTAAATATTAACCAATTTAAAAATTTTATTTATTTTAAAAATTTTCATTTTTAAGTACCCTTGGTGGTCCAAATGTAAAATATATACACTACACACATTTTTTAATGGTTCAAACTATAAATATTGGAAAATTACCATGTCCACTTTTATTAGTACAATAGGATATCCTATTTGTAAATTTTTTTCCCATCTTTACACAATCTAATAAGTTTGAGTAAAAATAGAATCTGAATAGAATAACTAATTTTAAACTTGATTACAATTTTATGAATTCTTACAATGTAGTTTAGACCATAATTACTTTAATTTCATTTTTACTTGTAAGACCACAAGTATAATCTATAAATTTAAATTATTAAATCATAAAGTAATGAATATAGTTACAAATACTAGAGTCAAAATCTTTATACATGAATTTAAAATATTTAGTATGTATCCAAATGAATGTATTACACAAATGTTTACCCATTTTATTGACATATGAAATGGTGAAAAGTCTCTTGAATATAATTTTTCTATAAAATATTTTGTGAAAATGATTCTTTAGATTTTTTTAATTCTTAGGAACCCAAGGTGATGAGAATTCAATATGAAAATTAAATATAAATAATTTTTATTGAAGTGAAAATCATATTTCCTATTACCTATGAGATCAAAATAATTTGAGTATTTGAAAAATAATACAAAAAAAGGAGTGAAATATAATCATATTTAGATAAATTAATTACGAATTATAAGACAGTGAGGAAATGGATTAACTAGAAAATAATGTGAATAGATTCTTAAAAAAAATAACAACACACAAAAAAGGAGGAAAATCAAAGTGAATAGGAAGCGACATGATTTGAATGAAAAATAATGGGACACATTAGTCTAGAATAAAACTTAATCAAAAATATGAATAAGGATAAGAAGAATAAAATAAATAAATACTTAAAGGTTTTAACCTAGAGTAAAAGTGTTCAATCTATCTCTTTATTAGAGTAAAATTATGAAAGTGAAAAGTGTATCATGGATAAAGTAGTGGTTAATATCAATGTAAAATCAAAATTCTATTCATCTTATTCATCAAATTCATATTATTTTTATTCTTTTTTTTCTAATTAACTAAGATATATAGATCTAAAAAATCCTCACAATCAAATTGAATAAGGTTTTTGTAACCTGTGTTTAATGTATAAAGTTTTTAAAAACAAGTATAATCACGTAATTAAAGGAAATGACCAATTCAACATAAAAAAATTACGAATTACCATCAAAATTGAATGATCAATATAGTATTATTTATTTAAAATAGACTACTGACAATCTCAAAAACGATATCATAAAATTAAACTAAGGGAAACAAAATATAAATAAAATTTTGGGTTTACAACACTAGTAAAATAATAAATTTGGATTTGGGTATTCAAAAAATTACAGTTCATCAAAAAATAAGACTTTTATAAAAGGTACATCAGAAAAGATTCTTTTTTAATTATTTTCATAAAATTGGTAATTAAATTCATGAATGTAATTGAAAAAATGATCGATATGGTAGATAAAAAAGTATCCATATTTCAACCCATATATAACCTAAAAAATAAAAAAAATTGAGTTCTAAAATTCCTTTTAGATAACCTATGTGGACCCAAAATTTAGGAACCAAAAATAATAATTTTTTAATTATATAACAACCATATCTAAAGAGAAAATCTAAAAAAATGAAATACATGGATAATAGATTCTCTTGAAAAATGTGTGGTGACCCCTCTAAATTCAATCTACATGAAAAAATCAATGGATGATACTTGACTTTTAGTGAAAATCTTGGGATTAAAATAATTGGTATATGTACAATCAGTTTTCTCAATTCGATACTTATAAAAGATGTTTTATTAATTGATAGTTTAAAATAAAATTTTATAATAAATAAAAAATTGATCTATAATTTGTTTAAAATATCTTTTCAAAATTATTTTTGTAAAGTTTATAATATTCAATTAAATCTTATATTTAACACTTTTCCGTTTCAAAATTTATATATTGTTGATTTAAGATATCCTTATTCTCAAAATGTTATTTTTTTGAGAACTTAAGATAGCATGTCTTAGATTTTTTATATAAATCTTGGTTACTGTAGGAATCACACAGTCATGAATCTCCATTAACTTCAACTAATATGAGTTTTACCAAAATTTAATTAGAAAAATAATGTTGTTTATGGACCTTTACAACTTGTTAAGCAATAAAAAACCAATTTCAAAACTAAACATGAAGCATATACATATAAATAACTTTATCTTGTTCACCTTTTATGTTTTTTTGAAAAACTAAAATGGAATGTATTAGAGTAAAATTATATATTTTTTGGATTTTAAATGATTATACACTATTCACTTGGGAGTTTTTATTGGAACACAAATATGAGGCTTGTAAAGTCTTCATATTATTTACCAAGATGGTCCAAAATAAAAAAGGGGGAAATTATTTCCATTCTAAGTAATCATGTGGTAGAGTTTTTTAGAAAATAGTTTGACTAAATTTGTGCTTAAAAATAATATTATCATAGTTCTGGCACTCCTATAACACATGAAAAAAATGGGGTAGTTAAAGGATTTAATCAAACTCTTCAAGAAATCTCAACAGCCCTATTGAATGATTTCAGACCCCCTAATTACTTTTGGGATAAGGAGGTCAATACCAATTTTTATATTTTATACCCTGTTCTAATAAAACCCTTCATGAAAATGAATCTTTATGAACTTTGGAAAAATAAAATTTTGAAATTCGGATTTTTCTAAATTTTTCGATGTAAATGTTATATTCCTAATAGTAAAGATAAGATAAGGGAATTTCTTCCAAAATATAAGGAAGGAATCTTTTATAGGTTCTATATATTAAGTAACTTCCACTGATTCATCAGTTAAAGAACCAAACCCATTAAAAAAATCCATCCATAACAAATTTGATGAAAATATTACTAAACCTTTATTCCAATTCAAATATGTTGATTACCTTAAACCTTTAACTTTTAATTATCAACATTCTCCTAAAAATAATATTGATGTTGAATTTATTTCTATTATTTTACTTAAATATTTTAAAAAAATACAAAGAATATATTTTGGAAAATATTATCTTTGACTTGAATGATAGTATTCATACTAGAAGATCTATCTTAAAAAAAGTTTATAACTGTTGCTTTATTTATTTTTTAGAATAAAAAATATGATGATTCAATTAATGATGAAAATTTTGTATTTTATATGAAAAAAGATAAACTAATTAAAATATAATTATTTTTATAATCTTATCAAGAGACCTAATGATAATCCAGTTATTGGTACAAAATGGGGTTTTAAAAATAAATTAGATGCGTAGGGTAACATCACATGTAACAAAGATAAACCCATAGAAAAAGGGAATAATTAAGAAGAAGGAATTTATTATGGTGATTATCCCATAAAAGAGGATAATATTCATTTCATATAATATAATATTCATTTTAATTATTAATTATAGACACCATTATTAGTGCATTTTACACTTTGAACATCATTTCAAATTATGATTGTAATTCCTTCTTAAAATGCACTATTACATGGTACCTTCTTGAGCTTCTCAGAAAACACATAATGGTTTTGATTTTATGTTTATATTTTATTTTCAGGTCTCCCATGCTATAAGGAATAATTCATTTTTTGGAGCACTTGGAGATTCAATTTGGAAGACCACCAACGTGGGCTTTGAACCAACCACATTCTGGGCGAAGTGAGCTGGACATCAGCCCAATAAAAGTACTGTAGAAGCCATGATTCAATCTCAAAGAGTCTAAAACTTTATTTGGAGATAGAAGAAATCATGGGGAAAATTTCATTCAATAGTGGACCAAGCTAATTATAATTTTTAATGGATTTCCAGGTGGCCCATGTTGAAGATACAATTCTGGGCCAGATTCTGCGGCCCAGAAAAACATCCCACCATTTAAATCATATCTCAAAAACCAAAAATTATTTTGGGCTGAAATGTTACAGGTTATTATGGGACATCCGGGGATTAATTTATTTCTTCTTTGGTCCACTCCAATTTGTCCTTCTATAAGGTGATTTCAGCGCTTCTGTTCAATGGATTCATGCTGGATTCCATTATGGGGGAAGGGTAGAAAATCCACATCTCCATTAATTGTCCACCCACTTTTCCCCAACACAATTAATTAAAGGCGCATGAGATGACGGGGGATTAACCAAAACTTCAAAAATGACTATTTAAGTCAATAGTGGGGGAGTATTTGAAGGATATTTGGTGATTTTTTTCATTGTAATGTTATCTTGTCATTTTGATGTTGTAATCATTCTTCACTATCATGTAAGTTGTTTGAATTACATTAGTTCTTTATAAAAGTTCTTCATTTCCCATTTTTATTTTATTATTCTTTTCACATTGTTACCATTTCCCCAAGGTGTGATCTTATTCACACCAACACTTGTGAATTTATTCACACAACGGTGGTGTGATCATTTCATTGTTTTATTTTTCTTCTTCAATTCCGCCTCTATGAGCCTACTTTCCGCTTCATTTGAGATCATATAATCAATGGAGGGATGAACCCTTATGGGTTGGTCTTAGGGAGTTTAATGGGTAAGAATGGATGTTATTTTATGATGTAAAATTATTTAATCATTTCATTAATTTAATATTTCCATTTGATGATTATTTTCTTCTTCATCTTCACCAACTTTAACAATGACACATTTCGAGTGCTAGTACGATCCAATTCCTTGGAGTGATCATTAAATTGATCCTATAAGTGCATTGGTGACTAGCATTGGAATTGTGTAAGGATTAAATTGGTGAATGATGTTGAGGAATTATATCATTTTGTGGATACGTCTTGAATTAGTGAACTGAAACGTTATAAGAAAATAAATACATCCAATATAACCCTAGTAACAACTTAGGATCAACTCATCTCCATTAATTGTTTTAGACTAAGTAATTGTATGTTTTTTATTTTTTCTTTAAATTAAATCACTAGTTTCAAATCAAATCAATCCAAATAGTTGGCCACTCCATAGACAAATCTCTCCAAATTCAGAGTGTCTCTAGGTTTCTTCTTCAATCCATGTAGATTTAACCCCTACTTGTACTACAACGACCGAATAACTATAGGGTAAATTTAGGCACAACCAAATTTTTGCGCCGTTGTTGGGGACCCAAGTAAATCACCTTAGATACTCAATTTCTTTTCACACCCCAATTTTTTTTTCACCTCCATTTCTCTTCTCTCTTCCCCTTTCTTTTTTTCTTTTTCTAAAAAAACTTAAATCCAAATCCCACTTTAATCCAATGGATTATCTTCAACAATACCCCAACATAGAACCAAGATAGAATTAAATTGAAAATAAATTTTGGGAATAAAAAAACTTAGGTAATTACTTTGATCAACCCTTGAATGATTACCCCGCACCTGATGATACATACAATCAATGGGATAATGAATGCTTAAATGATCAATTTCATGACCTCTCAAAGATGATTGAAGAGTCCAATCATAGTGAAGTCCATAATGTGCAACCTCCCATCCTATATGTTCCTCAATAATTTTTTGAACAATTGTGTAATCAAATGGAGATAATTAATTCTGAGGTTTCATATTTGTGGTTAGAACTACAAAACATTAAAACATGTGAAGAACCCACTTTAGAGTTTGGGAAATCAGAGTTAGATAATGAAGTGAATTGGTCAAGTAATGTTGAAAGTCAAGATGAAGAGTGTTTAAATAAAGAGGAAATTGATTTTTTAATTCAAAAGATAATAACTTTACATCATGGATTTATTTTCCTAAATATGGCTCCATTGGTGAATTTTTAGGACCACCGATCAGTGAACAATTGGGATAAATCCAAAACATTAAGCCCATACCTAATCCTAGAATTCAAATGGACACTTTTGGGGATAAATAATATTTTTATAAGGAACCAATTCATTATAAAGTTCTTGGAGAAGAAACTAATTTTCATTCAAATTTCCAATCTTCTTTAGGAAATTTCAATCAACCTGAACTCAAAATCATTGTCCTTCCTTCCCCACTCGAGTATCCCATCATTTGTGATAGAAAAGATCTTGGGGTTTTCATTCATTAATCTCATGAAACCCAAAAGGGGGGTTGATCTTGGATTTATTAGGAAAGACTACAGAAGAAAAAAGATCAACCATTTCTGATACTCCTTGAATTTTCCTATTCATTTTAGAAAATAAGATTGTTCATGAATCAAATTCAAAACCTTCTTACCAATCACAAGGGAGAATCATTCTCAATCAAGCCGAACTGGAGAAAGATGGGTTCATTAAAAATTTTAAAGTTGGAATTGGATAAGTTTGGGGGTTCAAGTAGATCTAATGACTTTAAATTAAGCACTGAATGGGTATAAAAGGGGAGCACCGTATTCATCAGTGTCACGCAGTGTGATCCTTGAGTAATACCTTACCCAGAAATTTAGAAGAAGACAATGTATCATCAGTTTATTTTATTTTATTTTATGTTTTTGTAGTTATTTAAAAAAATAGACTGTTGACATGATCTTCTTTTATGAGTAAGGATGGGTATGAAAGGGGAACTCCGTATTCATCCGTGTCACATGGTGTGATCCCTGAGTAATACCTTACCCAGAAATTTAAAAGAAGACAACGTATCATCAGTTTGATTTAAAAAACAAGGAAAACCATAAAAAAATTGATACTAGGTATTAAATAAATTGTTGTGTTGTTTTTTTTTGTCTGGTTTGTTCTTCTTTGTATGGTTAATGGACTATTTTGGGTGATACATATTCAATCAAGAAGGTGCCTACATCTCCCAGGAGATCAAAAGTGTAATTTAGAGCATCATGAACATCAAATTCAAAAACCAGGTGAATTTGTTCCATGTTTATTGTTTAAAATTCATTTTAGAACTCCTCTCATCTAACTCTACCCCTTCTAATCTTTCTTTTCTTTAAACACTAGGGACAATGTTACTTTATGTTTGGGGGAGATGAAATAAAAAAAATTGATCTTGTGTGCATAAAAAATGTGTGGAAGGAAAAAATTTCATTAACCTTGAACACGATAAAACACATTGCAAACTCTGAAATTGGATATCAATTAATTTTTCATGCCTTGATTCTGATTTTAATGCATGTTTAGGTTCATGTGCATAGATTTTGTAAATTATGGTTGTCTAATGTTATTTTTCACCATTATATTTTCATCTATTTAATAATAAAAACACAATGCATGTATTATAGATTGTGGGGTTTTAGTTTGAGTTCTTGGGGACCCATAATAAATAGCATAGGTTTGGTGATCATTTTAGTTTTAATATGATTATTCATCAAAAAAATAAAAAAAATCAATTTGCTCGTAGAGCAATGAAATGACCTAATGCGTGGCTTTTGACACTTGGGGACTGTGACTCCATAGTTTTCTGGCCTAGATTTAGGAATTTATCTATATTTGTGGTAATTTGAATTTTTTTGATTGAGTAAACTCGAGATGATTCCAGAGTATGTGAGCTTCACTTGGTGCCCTAAGGTCTTTGAGCCTGGGATTCATCGGCAAAGTCTTGCTATAGGGGTTTACTTGATTGAGTTTAATTTCAATTACCATGAAATTTTTTCAAAAAAAACTAAAACTAAAAATAAAAATAAAATAAAAAATGAGTACTCATCTTAATATTAAAATTTAATTTCTCCTAGCGCTTCCATCTTTTCTCGCTCAAATGAAAATGAACCCCCTTATCTATTGTGACGCACAACACTTCATCATGATTAATTGAAATTGGATGCAATATAGTAATGAATTTGAACAAAGGAATGGGCTTGGGCTTGGAATATGCCTATGGACCTAGCTTGTTTTAAATTATTTTTATGGGTTTTTTTTTCTGGTATAAGGACTTTGGGTGAGCAATATGTATTAAAATGTTTTTGGAAAAGGGAATTCAAATTTCATATTTTTGAGAAATATTTTTCTCGGTACTAGAAAAACCCAATTTTGGGGGTGTGATTATCCCTAAAAGAGGACAATATTCATTGCTTATAATATAATATTCATTTTCATTATTAATCTTAGACACCATTATTAGTGCATTTTAAACTTTGAACATTATTTCACATTATGATTGTAATTCCGTCTTAAAATGAACTCTTACATGGTATCTTCTTGAGCTTCTCATAAAACACATAATGGTCTTGATTTTATGTTTATATTTTATTTTCAGGTCTCCCATGCTATAAGGAACAATTAATTTTTTTAGAGCACTTGGAGATTCAATTTGGAAGACCACCAAAGTGGGCTTTGAACCAACCACATTCTAGGCGAAGTGAGCTGGAAAGAAGCCCAATAAAAGTAATGTAGAGGCCATGATTCAAGATCAAAGAGTCTAAAAATTTATCTAGAGATATAAGACATCATGGGGAACATTTAATTAAACAGTATCCCTAGCTAATTCGAATGTTTTAATGGAGTTCCAGGTGTCCCAAGTTGAAGATGAAATTCTGGGCCAGATTCCGTTTCCCAGAAAACATCCCACCATTTAAATCATATCTCGCAAACCAAAATGTATTTTGGGCAGAAAGTTTGCAGTATATTAGGGGACATCTGGGGATTTATTTAAGTTTTATATGGAACACTCCAATTCGGCTTTTTAGAAGGCCAGTTTGGCACTTATGTTTGGTGGATGCAAGCTGGATTCCATTTTGGGCGAAGGGTGGAAAAGTCACACCTCCATTAATTGTCCACCCCCCTTTCCCAAACACAATTAATTAAAGGCACATATGATGATGAGG
The DNA here is from genome assembly GCA_963277665.1 of Viscum album. NCBI lineage: Eukaryota > Viridiplantae > Streptophyta > Magnoliopsida > Santalales > Viscaceae > Viscum > Viscum album. The sequence goes on from OY728164.1 coordinate 199,648,475, forward strand.
GATCAAGAAAATACTTCTAAAATTCCTATTTAAGGAAGTATTAGTGGAGTATTTGAAGTATCTTTAGTGATTTGTTTCATTGTAATGTTATGTTTCCAATTTGATGTTGTAATTGTTCTTCATTCTCATGTAAGTTGTTTGAATTACATTAGTTCTTTATAAAAGTTCTTCATTTCCTCTTTTTATTTTATTCTTATTTTCACATTGATACCGTTTAACCAAGGTGTGATCTTATTCACACCAACACTTGTGAATTTATTCACACAACGATGGAGTGATCGTTTCATCGTTTTATTTTTCTTCTTCCATTCCGCCCCTATGAGTCTACTTTCCGCTTCTTTTGAGATCATAGAATCAAAGGAGGGATAAACCATTATGGGTTGGTCCTAGGGAGTTGAATGGGGTATATTGGATGTGATTTTAGGATCTAAAATTATGTAACCATTTTTTTAATTTAATATTTCCATTTGATGATTATTTTCTTCTTCATCTTTTCCAACTTTAACAATGACACATTTCAAGTGCTAGTACGATCCAATTCCTTAGAGTGATCATTAAATTGATCCTCAAAGTGAATTGTTGATTAGATTTGGAATTGTGTAATGATTAAATTAGTGAATTATGTTGAGGAATTATATCATTTTGTGGATACGTCTTGAATTAGTGAACTCAAACGTTATAAGAAAATGACTAAATCCAATATAACCCTAGTAATAACTTAGGATCAAATCATCTACATTAATTGTTTTAGACTAAGTAATTGTATGTTTTTTTTATTTTTTCTTTAAATTAAATCACTAGTTTCAAATCAAATCAATCCACATAGTTGGCCACTCCAAAGACAAATCTCTCCACATTCAGAGTGTCTCTAGGTTTCTTCTTCGGTCCCTGTGGAATCGACCCCTACTTGTACTACAACGACCGCATACTTGTAGGGTAAATTTGAGAAAAACCATATGGTGAAACTATCATTCCCATTTATTAGATGAAATCCTTTAAAATATTATGTTTATTCTTTTCCCATATAAATTTAAAACTTATTCAAGTGTATGTTACGAGTTATTTTTTTAAATGGTTTTATTTTGAAAAATGTTTTTGTTGAACACCCACCTGATTTTAAAAATAAAAAATTTTTAAATTCCATTTCTAAGTTAGAAAAGGGGTTGTATGGTTTAAAAACCCTATAATACTTGGTATCAAAGATTATCCTATTTTATTTTATCAAATAATTTAAAAATAAGAAAATAATATTTGCAATTATTTCTGAAAAGTGTTTAAAATGATATTTTAGTCATTAAAATCTATATCAATGACATAATTTTTAGATCATTTTTTTACTCTTTCTGTATTTTTTAAAAATTTCCTAGGTTAATTTTTTTTAAAAAATACTCATTAAAGGAGGCATCGTAGGTTCTGAATTTTCCCTAAAATGGTAAATTTGTTTTCTATTTTAATTATGTTTTTTATATATTTAAAATTATAATGTTTCATTAATATATTCATATGGTTATATATATATATATAACATAATGTTTCAACATAATTTATCTTTTATTAAAGTATGTGAATTTTCTAACCTATAAAATATAAACTATAAGACTGATATGATTGAAATTTTAAACATTGATTAAACATATAACAAGTAGTCAAAAATAAAAATAATTTTTTAAAAAATGTTGATGAAAAATAATTTATATGCTTTCTAATCGACCTACTTGAAACTTATAAATGTTTCAAGTACGTGACACTTCTAGCCTATATAATATAAACTATAAGATATATATGAATGAAATTTTAAACATTGCTTAATTATATAATAAGTAGTCCAAAATGAAAATATTTTCTTAAAAAATGTCGGTGAAACATAATTTATAAGCATTCTTATCCACTTACACGAAACTTAAAAATGTTTCAAGTACGTTACTTTTCTAGCCTATATAATATAATATATAAGATCGATATGAATGAAATTTTATAAATTTATTAAAAATATAACAAGTAGTAAAAAATAAAAATAATTTCTTAAAATTTTTTGGTGAAAAATAATTTTGAAGCTTTCTAATCCACCTACTTGAAAATTAAAAATATTTCAAGTATGTGACTTTGCTAGCTTATATAATATAATCTATAAGACCAATATGAATGAAATTTTAAACATTTCTTAAATATATAACAAGTAGTTTAATTTTTAATTTTTATTTTTATGGGTCTTATAGTTTATATTTTATAGGCTTTCAATGTCTAGTAGGTGTCTTAGGATCCTCCTCGACATTCATTCTTTTCGCTCTCACTTCTAAGTTACTTTTATTACATTCCATTAATTATCATTTATTTATTTTATTTTATGAAACTCTTTATTTTCAACAACTTTTTAGATGATTAGGATATATTTTAAAATTTATTTACACTATTTTTATACTGTAGAATTTTTGATCTTTTAAAGTTATTTACCTGAAATTTATGAATTATTTCTATATTTCAAGTAGTCGAATTTGAAAGTTGTCAAATATAAATTGTGCCTAAAATATAAATGAAAACTAAAATACTGGATAAAAATATAAGAAGAGCTAATATTAATAATTTTATTTTAATTTTAGTATACATAAAAAATGTAAATAAACATGTATAATCAATGTCTATGTCTGTGGTGAGGAGATTCTGTCCCACATGGTGGTCAGTGAATAAGACGTCCGCATCGAGTGTGCAGTGAAGTTTGATGACCTAGAGAAGGATGATCCTCAGGAACTGGAATATCGAATGGAACATCCTCCATCTATGTGTTAGTGGGAGGAGCTATCAACTGCATCTCGAACTGCCCTCCGGATCCTTCTCCCACTAGGGTGGTAGAAGGACAAGCCTCCATCATAGTGGAGAACCAAGCCTGCGATAAAGCTGTACCCAAAGACTATGATGGATCTAGAACACAAGGCTATGATGGATCCCAAGGATATGATAGACCTAGAACCCAAGATGAAGAGATCTGTGGATATCCTATCTGGAAAGACAGATCCCATGCCACATGAGGCACATCCTAAATCAGATGATCCTCGAATACAAGAGGGCTGAACTCTGCCTATGGAACAGGTGAGTGCTCATGTGTAGCACGAAGATCTCTATGTCACTGTGGTTGTGGCTCCTCATCACTAGCAGTAGCTGCAGGATGTTTCTCTAGGGTGGGAACCTTCTCTCTCTGGGTCGGTCGTGCGAAGATGCTCCTAGAAAGCTCATGAAAAGATGCCCTCACCTCCAACGCTGTAGCACAAATATTTTCCTAGATAAAGACCCCCTCTTCCTATTCATAACTCATGCGAACAATCTTATCTATGTGACTTCCCTATAAAGAGATTCAAATAGAATTAGAAAATAGTTTAATAGGAAAACTAATAGAAATATATTGACTTACCATCCTATGCATCTCTATACTGGGTTGGGAAAGATAATGTATAGACTTTATTCTATACCATGGCTCATACTCAACCATCTCCTAAATAATGAATCAATTCATAGGAACACCCTAAATACGAAACTCCACACGTCTGTTCTAGCCGTCGATAAAGCTAGAATGTACTCAAGACCAGTCACCATGCTTCCTCCCTATCAGTTTCATCCCATGAAGATGCTCTGTCTATCTCGATGGCAACAGAATCAACTGAGTACAAAAAAACGGGTGCATGACTATGTCAGGATTCTGCCACTCAATAATATGGAAGTGAATGAGGGTCATTACGACCATAGCATCTTCAAGCCAAAAAATGTAGTTTGTTGGAAACTGGTCCGTAATACTTCAGTCTGGAAGCCATGAAATCTGAAATGACATGAGATTTTGTCAAAAAAGCACCTAAAAAAAACCAAAATTGATGCTATTATTAAATATGTTAGAAAATGATAGATTGTATATACATACCTAATCAGGTAAGAGACAGTCCAACTATAGTTGATATATGCCCAAATGCTGTCTCAGAACCACGTCCAAATTGTGTCACTGACACCACATATAAAATACATCATCAATAGTGACAAATAATGATAAATTAAAGTCAATAACTCATAATAGCATAAAAAACCAATAGAAATGACTGATCATACCATCATCCACGCAAAGCATCATGAAACACCTCCATCTTGACCGACATACCAAAAATATCTGAGCGGAATGTGGGGATGCACTCTCGTGACCACATGTGAAGAGGGATGATGCATCCCCCAAGACTTGTGTGATCCCTATGTGATATCTTGCATAATGATCTGTACATGTATGCCAAGTAGGCTGATCCCCAACAGTACATCCTAGCCCGATCATAAGCCCTCTAGTATGGGTAGATACATCATGTGCATGTGCATCCCTGAGTGACCGGTAGACATGGTTCTTCCAATGATCCATAATATATATGCACAAGCATAATGCATGATAGTCTGATCGCCATCATCATCTTGTAAATGTAGAATCTAAGACTCTAACCAAGGAATAAATATGGACGCTCCCTCTGTAGCCCTACTGTTGGACAAAATATAAACTCCTAACAAGCACTGAGCAAGTTCTTTCCTAGATGCACGAGTGAGTCCAATAACGGATCTCACCTAGATCGGAAGACCGAGAATCACTACCACATCATGGAGGGTGATGATCATATCTCCCTCAGGCAGGTAGAATGTGTGTGTCTCTGGTCTCCAACTCTCAACAAGGGCATCAAGTAGGCAATGATCTTAAAATGAGAAATCTGATACGACAAGGCTGTAGAAGCCAGCAGGGCACAAGTATGGTCTAATGGCATGTAGAGACTCCCTGTGATGAAAATGGAGCGCTCGACGCACCCTAATCGATCGATCTTCACGACACTCTAACACGTCCTACGAAATATTGGTATGCTACTAATTGAATAGTATGGTATCAGCCATCTACATATAAACAAATCAAATGGGTCATAAGTGTAAAATGAAAATATAATGTTATGGTAAGCATAATGTTATGACTTTTATAATGGAAGACATGACATGTTTATTCACATTGTCTTATGAATTTATTTTTACCAAAAGAAATATAATTCTCCATGTCTTTTGGTTCTGAATGAAAAAACGATAACAAGAGGAAAAAACAAAAAAATAGATGGGAAAAATTATGTTGTTAAATAATTTTATTAATAAAAATATCTTTGTAAGAATTTTATTAATCGATACACTCTTTTAGGGAATATATCTAGGTTTTTGGATTTTTTGTATTTTTTTAGGTGTTATGTTTATGATTTTTGGGTTAGGGTTTAGGGTTTTGAATTTTGATATTAAGGTTTAGGAAAGGTGTTTTTGGGCTAAGTGTTCTGATTTTGGGTTTTCGGGTTTAGAAAACCGTGAAAAAAAAGAAGACATAATAACATTTAATTTACAATATGGGTTAATTGTTCTACTTTTCAATTTATGAAATAAATTATATTATCTAAGATTTTATTTAAGGATTAAGGAGAAAGTTATTTTTTAAAAGCATGCCTGTTTTTATTAAGGAATTAAGATAAATAGGGTATTTAGATATTAGGTATGTGTCACTAAGATATACATTTTTGGAATAATGGCATACTGATTTTTAGAATTGTAGAGACAATATTTCTAAATTATTGGGTCTTGAATTTGGTTAGACATATTTTGGAGGATATTTAACATTAACAAATTATGGATTGGATTAATATAAACCATGTCAATTACTAATGATGTTTTATGAATTTATCTAATTATATATATTGAATAACTTATGATAATCATTATGATAATATTATTTTGTTATATAAAAGTTTATTAAAATAGCACACATAATTGTATCAAAAAACATGGTAAGGGGAAGTTGTTTTTTAGTTGGGGTTTAGGTTTGAGGGTTTAGGGTTTTGAATTTTAATATTATGGTTTAGGAAATATGTTTTTGGGTTAAGTTATATGATTTTGGGTTTTGGGGTTTAGATAAAAGTAGAAAAAAAGAGTTATCAAAATTTAATTTACAATATAATAATGTCACAATGAAGACAATACATAATTCTGTATGAGACTGTGAAATCGACCGAACAATGTTAGGGCATAGTTTTTGGTTATGACCTTCTTTATGACATATAGTGCATCTCAAACTCTACCCTTATTCTTGAGGCCAGTCCATCTCATTATGCATCATACTGGCCTTTGGACTCCCATGAGGATGCAACCGATTGCTGTCAGGTATCACTGTTAGATGACCTTAGGGCATTGGGAAATAATGATACTCCCCAATAGGTGTCCATGGGGCAACATAATAGTTTGAAATGGTATCCATCTAGTACACTAGATCAACATATGATTCCCATGATACGTTCACAGAGGAACATGCTACGATGGTGTGTGTGCATGGAAACTATAAGTCTTGAAAGTTTCCACATTGACAATGCCTTGTTTCCAGTAATACTACCATTTTCTCATCGATTCAATTTTTGATGGGGTCTAAATTCTATTTAACTTCAAATCAAGAGTCTTATCATCAAAAAGGCAAAAATGATAACCATAAGATTCTTCAATATTCTTTTCAATCTCTTATTGAAACTGTCTTCTGTATCTTAGACCCAACTATATTCTGACTGATGCAAGTTTTTGTCTATCAAAAAAGTACTTCACGCATTGATATAATGTTTTATGAACTAGGGAAATTATAGGTAGCTTGCGAAGCTCTTTGAATACACCATTGATTCCCTCCACAATTTTGGTCTTCATGTGTCCGTACCTCTTCCCCCCATCATATGACAATGTGCATTTCTCTTTTGGAATCCGTATCATATAATCATAAAATTCATGATTATCCTAGAGTATTTATTCAAAATTTTCATCAAATGATCATTAGTAAAACTCATATTCTATACATAATAGATGATATTTCACATAATTTGATTTTATCTTTATGTTGAAATAGTAATAAATAACAAATACAATGCGTACCAAGCCTCGTGATTTCCTTCTTCATCTGTTCATTATGGAATTTTTATGAACATTTCTAGAGATGTGTCTAATGCAGAACCGATGATGTGTATTTGGGTATCTACATGTATCAGGATCTGTATTTATTGCCTCATTAATTGCTCGATGGCGATCAGATATCAAACAAACACCCTGAATATTGGTGAAATGGTTACTGATACATGCAAGAAACCAACTCCATGATTCAAAGTTTTACTTCTATATAATGGAAAAGGAAAGAGGAATAGGTGAATGGTTTTTATATTGGGTTACCACAATCAATATTATGCCCTTGTATTTTCTGTATAGAAATGTTCCATCGATCTGAATAAATTGTTTGCTAAAACGAAATGCGGAGATACATGGAAGGAATGCCCAGAACAACTGATGAAGTTGAACATGAGATGGATCAAGTTGCTTATCATGAAAAACAAGTTTTTTTGTATCCACGTGGAAGAGAAATTGGCTATGATGCCTCAATATGGATAGAAATTTTGGAAACACCCGATATGAGTCATCCCAATCGGCATAGACCTTCACAATTTCCTTCTGTTTCTCCAGCCATGCCTTATTATAGAAAATCTTATAACTGAATGTAAGTTGAATCTTATCTTGTAAAAGGGCTATTGGAACATCTTGACAAGTCCTAATCATCTCAACAACAATATATGGCACATATTTTTCATCCAATGGGGAATGATCTTCTGTGAGGCTTATCCGAACGCAAGTATGAGCTACGTCAATCGTCAAGATTCTCTAACATCCAAATGTAATGCCCAGAATCACCCTCAAGAGAAATCTACAATCATTATCACAATTCTCACACCGTATGACATATTTACTATGAAATGATTCGTGAACTATATAGCTGCAGTGCCTCTTAATGTGAAATCTCTTAAGTGTGCTTTTTAATGCATCTTTACTTGGAAAATTTGTTCTAATATATAAGGTTTTTTCGAGCTCACTAAACCTATCTGGTACAACTCTAGGGAAATCAGTTTATAGTGTGAGAAAATTATTGTTGAATTGAGGCACACATGTCATTGCTTCTGACCAAGATGAAAGGAGCGGTGGATGATTTATTGAAGGTTGAGTTTGATGTACAACTAATGCATTTCTCAAAACCTTCTTCCTAACTTCAGCTAATCCCTCCTCATCAGCACTATTGTCACTATCTGATCCATTATTATGAAACTCCTCATCAGAATTTGGATTGACATGTATATCCAGGAGATCATATAAGTTTTCCTCTTCTGCTACATGATTTGGAATAAGCTAAATTTCTTAGGGTGGACTGTCTTTAACCACTCTTATAATTCTACGTCTTCATCCAACTGGAAATTGTTATTATACAGTAGTAACAACAAAATATAACTCCATCATGATACCATCTGACCATTGAGAAAATAAATTACTTGCTTGGACCCACTGCACATCAGCAACCAATGGACAAGCTAGATGCCATAGTGTTGCCAGTAATTGCAAATGTCTATAGCTCATAGAATTGATCTCTTGATCGGGTCCTAGATTTAAGGAACCAATAATTATCTCTTGAAGGTCACATATGGTTACACAATCATATGTACTAACCACCATTATTGGTTGTGTACTGTAAGAAGCTCTTTTCTCTATTTAAATAACCTCCCCATAGCAGTACACACAGGAAAACCTGACTTTATACATCAAAAAGGTTTCTTTCATCAAAATTATGATACTATAACAAATATTAACAATGATTTTTGACCATATAATATCTATTAGAATGAAATTTTAAGATTCCTTTCCATACCCTAAAATATTCTAGTAATGTTTCTTTATGAAAAATTTTAATCACTAGTTAATCATTATTAAGTTATTCATTAATAATTTATTCTTTAATCCATAATTATATTATATTCAACAGTTAATTACAATTAACTAATCATATGTATTCATATTTAATCCTATGTTATCATTAATTAATATATAATTAATCATTACTAATATTAAGTATTATTTGTAAACTATATATTACTAATTAAACTACTTAATACATAACATCGTTAATTACTAATAATTACTTTTTTAACTAATCACTCATTCTTTAATCACTAGTCAATCATTATTAAGTTATTATTTAATTATTTATTCTTTAATCCTAAATCATATTATATTCATTAGTTATTTATAATGAACTAATCATATGTATTCATTTTTAATCCTAAGTTATCATTAATTAGTCTATAATAAGTCATTACTAATAATAAGTATTATTTTTAAACTATATATAACTAATTAAACTACTTAAACATCTTTAATTTCTAATAATAACTTTCATTCGTTAATGATTTTGTCCTTATTTCATTTTATAACATCATAATTATCATTATATTATAGATAAATATACTAATTTTATTTTTCTTTTCTTAGATATTTTAGTAGTTTATAAAGAAAATATGAATCATCTTAAACAAATCCCCCAAGAGTGTCAAACCATAAGTGTAGTAAGGCCCGTTGTCATGTACCGAGATATCCCGGGTCAAGCCCGAAACTTCTTGTCAGATTTTTCACTCCAAGGTACATCTGTTCCAGAGCCACATCCACTTGTTTGTATCTAGACAAGGATTTGATTGCTTAGATAACCACATAATTTTTAAGTTACCAAAATCTCACAATACTTAATCCTAAGTTAATCCTAAGTTAATATATACTTAATCTCTAGTTAATATATACTACTAAGAATAATTATTTCAAAATATACATAACTAATTACACAACCTAATAAATTTTTTTTAATAACTACCTAAACTACTTAAAAAATGAAATATTAAAAACAAAAAAGAATTCAATTAAATAAATAAAAATCATTAAATTAAATAAATAAAAATACCTCTAAATGATTCTTCACAAAAACCCACACATTAAATGAATTTTTTAGAGATACGGAGAGCATTTAGGAGAGATTAAGGTAAAAATTGAGTGAGGAGATAGGGGGCTTCCCTTTTATAGGGAGTTTAGGTAAAGACAACATCACTAATGTCACCTTTCTCCTCTAGGTAAGGCCAAAGGCGGCACTACCGATACCACCTTTGGCCTTAACTAGAGGATAAAGGAGACAACCCCCCCACCTTTATCATGTCATCGATTCGGTCCAAAGGTGACATAGGGGAGTGAAGGCGGCTTAAGAGATGCTTCCTTTGTGCATCGACACAAAGGAAGAGTCGCTGATGCCGCGTTGGTAGTGTTTTTTTTAAAAATTTAACCTATGCCGTTAATTTTTTTTTCCAGAAAACGTATATAAAAAACTAAAAAATGGATCTATTTGTAATTAATTTTAAAATATTATGAGAAAATTATTTGAAATGTGTTTTATAGAAGAGTTAAAATTATTTCTTGGTTTTAAAATCTCTGAAGACGAGGATTACACTTTTATTATCCAAATCAAATACAATAATTAACTTTTTAAATGTTTTGGTATGGATCATGCTAATGAAATTTGTACACCTATGAGTATTTTACTTAAGAAAACATTAGTTGTAGATAATATAAAATTTGATAATAACCTTTATAAAAGTATGATTGGGAGTATTATTTACATTTCTGAGACTTGTCCAGAAAATATTTTTATTGTTTTATTTTTTTTTATTTTTTTCATTCTAAGAATAATGAATCATATTTAAAATATCTTATTTGGATTTTTCATGTTTTAAAAATTTCTATAAATCATGGTTTCTTCTATCCTATAGTAAAAAATTTAAATATTTCTTATTTTCTCAATCCTGATTTTGGTGAATTCCAACTATATGGGACAAGAAAAAACGAGGCTTTTCAACTTCTTTTAAATTACTTAATCTCTTAGAGTAGTAAAAAGAAAAAATCAGTTGCTCTTTCTATAGAAAAAGTATAATATATAGCCATAGGTATTTTTTACACTCAAATAATTTTGATGAAAAAAACTCTCTTGAATTTTTGACTAACATTTCTTCATATTCTTAACAAATGTGGTAGTTCTATTTCCATAAACATCTATAGAAATATCTCTTAGAATGCATGCAGTAAGAAAATTGATATTCGACAACACCTTTTGAGAGAACACTTTTTGAAATGTGATATAATGCCAGAATATATTAGCATAAATTTCCAATTAAACGATATCTTCAAAAAACAACTTACTTTAGAATGTTTTAATTTTAGTAAAGGGGAGATAGGAATGGAATGATCATAATTCTTGTTCTTTATCCCTTATTTTCTATATTTTTCCCTAATTCTTGATTTCTTTTGAATATATATTTTTTGTTTTTAAAAAATCTCATTCAAAGTTTAAAAATAAGGATTTTATGATCACATTTATTATATTATATTTTATATCTTATCTATCTAATCATTTTTATTTATTAGTATATTTATTTCAATCACCAAGGGGTAGACAAGTTTAGTGGTTTATATGGAGAAATATCTAATATATACAGGGAAGATATTTAAGAGAAGGATCTTGTTCCTAGGGGGTTCTTATTTCTTCATACAAATATGTATTTATAAATCTCTCTCATTTAAATTTCCTATTAATCTTTAATATTTCTTCTTCACCTCCTTGTTACCCTTAATTATTTTATTTTAATCTTAAATGAGTGTTCCTAGTCATAATAATGATGGGGGTTATTGAAAATTTAATGCGTATTTATAACAATAATCACCTATAGTGACTTCCAAGCTTCATTAGTGTATATTTTATCATTAAGAAATTTTCATGTTGTGATTAACCATCACATTTTGAATAATTATTCACATCACGATGTTTCACTGGGAATATCAGTTCATTCCACAAATAAATTTCATAGGGAGTAGTGAGAGTGGTTTTGTTTCATAACACTCATTCACATCATGAAGATTTTTTAGGACAGGAATAAATAAAAGAGGATTTCTTAGTTTTTGGAATGATGGTATTTATGATGTGACTTGTTAGTTCATTATATGAAAAAGGCTAGGAAGATTTTAAACACCATTACTAATTATGGTTAAAATCTCTTTAATTTATTGTCTTATGCCTTCAATGAATCCAAAAGAATTCTAAATGATTCCCATGACATATTTAATTTATAAATAGAACCCATGAGATTATTTAATTTTAAAATTAAAAATCTATGAAAACTAAATTCATTTGAATCAATCTAAGACATGATTTTTAAAGTATTCTCTATGTGCATCAAATTCTCAAAATAAAATTGATCATTAATGACTTCAATCCAATTTTATTTTTCTCTTTGTATTTTTTTCAGTTGTTCCCTTATTGTAATTTTGTAAAGAATCATACTATTATACATGTTTCCTATATCTATTCATATTCTTCTAAATTCTCAAGAAATAGTTGAGTTATTAATAAATAATTTGTAAGAACAAACCTCTACCTCATTTATCTTCTTCTTTATGTAATCACCACTATTAAAGTATTGGTTATTGGTTCTTAGTTACTATTAATATAAAGTGTCTTCTTCTTGGATATCATTTTAAATTAAAACCAAAGGATTTTATTATTATTATTTAGATCTATATTCCCATTAAAAAAAGGAGAAAAATAATATTTTCAAGCCTTATTGAGTGAAGGAGACATAGGGGATCATTCTTGCACCATTTACAAAATCTTTTTTTAAAGTGAAACCATTTAATTTCCCCTATTTATTTTCTTTTATGATTAATGTTTTAATTTAAACTATGGCCAATTTAATTTTATTATTTTACTCTTAAATTGAATACTTGGTTGTTAATTTATCTTATTTTAAATCATTTTTAATTTTTTTAAATTCAATTCAACCCCTTTCTATTTTGTGTATGACTTAAAAAACCATAATAAAAGAGATATTTCTTAACAAATTTAAAAAAGGTTCATGATAATTATTCCCTGGATGATTTCTACATAATTATACAACTATTATCAAACCTTTGAACCAATTTTAAAACTTTTTAATTACATATTTATAGGTAGTCTAGTACTAGGTTCTATAACTATCTTCAATAAACTATATTGTATCATTTTTGAGATTATTCTATTAATATTCAACATGTAATTGTAATATATTCATTAAAATCATCTCACCAATCATAACAATTAAGGTATACTTTGAAAAAAAACTTTACTTTTCCATTTTTATGAAAATAGCTTAATATTCAGTGGATGGATACTCACTCCATCACTCATCATCAATAATAACATATGAACCTAATCCATTGACATAATCCATTAACAAGAAATATTATTTCATACTTACAAATCAATAGAGGAACTTTAAGAGAAAAATTTATATACATATGTATTGGATACTAATATAATAATACACCCCTATTATTATCAATGAATATATGAAATTCCTTGTGATATAATTTAGTATGTTAGACTAGATAATAAGTATTGATTTATTGTCTCATGAGTATAATATATATTATAAAAATATATATACTTAAACTAATCCTAAAATTTCATCACAAACCATAATAATATAAGATTATCATCCACTAGAAACAAATCAAATAAAAGAAATTATGGTTTCTTATCATTTAACATTTCATATAAAATAAAACACACATATAAATTAATGATAAATATAGACTCAATTCATTTTAAAAACATGATACAATAATAATTAAAAAACTTTCACATTCAGTATGTCAATCTTATAATACCCATAGACTTTACATATATCTCATAATTATACTATGTTAATGGTTTTGAAAATATATAATTTATAGTTTCCTCTATAGACACCTAATTTTTTTAAATCACTACTCATAATGATTTTTTAATGATATGGTATTTGAAAATGATATATGTGGTTCTTTGGTGAGACCAAGATTATTTGGGCTAATAAATTAATATATTATTATTATTATTATTATAATTGATATATATTTATCCTAATATTCTGAGAAGCATCCTAGATTTAATTTCATAAAACTTAATCCAGAAATCTTCCTTCACAACATGAGATGTTTTTATATACTATAACTTTATTATCGAGACAACCAAGGTGTATTGGTTAGAATTTTTCAACTAATAACTCCAACATTGAGGAAAAATAGAAAACTATATTAAGATATTGAACCACCCTAAATAGTTTGGAATCTTGAATTATTTTAACCCTTTATAATGATCTCTTCTTCAACTCCAAAGGGAAAGAATTGATCTTTAACAATTATCAAGTAATTATAGATGTTATTGAATGTAATATAGTGACTTTAACCTAAATTGAATCAATATATACTTCTTTTATAGACCAAATTACTAGGTTTTGGTAGAAATAAATAAAGGTTATACTTAATTGGTTCTAGTTTTAAGGAAGATTTTTTATTTGGATTGGATTTTTATTAAGTAGGAATAAAATGGAATACACTTTTGATGTTTTTCGGAGGTGGGTTTGAAAATATTAAAAAGTTTGGGTGGAGAATTTGGTGAGGAGGTGGCGTTTCTAAGGGATGAAAATAATAGCAGGTTCCCATTGGTTATGTACTGGGTACTCAGTGAATCTTGGAGGGGTTTATAAATGCATTAATTACCATCAAATAATGAGATAGGGTATACTAGGTACCTAGTGGGGTAGATAGAGGAGTAGTGGTCCTGGAGTATCCATATGGTACCCGGTGAGGGTGTACTAAGTTCTTAGTATATAAAAGATTAGTTATTTTAAAAAAATTGGGGTAGAAATGGATTTTTTTCCTAAAAATAAGGTCCAACATTGGGGGTCTCCATTTATAGAGTTTATTCACAAAGGGAGTTTGATCTCCTTTTCCATTTATTCCTCATTATATATCACTTTAGATTAAGATTTACTAAGAATATATTGTAACACCCGAGATTTTTATGAGTAATATTTTGTTTTTATGTTATATATATATCATCAAAGGAATCTTTCACTACACACTAGCTTGGCTTACTTTACACGCAATCGCGACCTTCCTCGATTGCTTGCATTGTATGCAATACCGAGTTTCACTAAACAACGATATGCTATTAAAATATTCTTAAAACTAGAAGTTATGAATAGTAATAACCACTTTTTGAAATTTTATAAATTTTATTTTTCAAAATGGACTTCATTTTTGGATTCGGAATACCGAAATTATCCTAGGGTGAAATTTAGGTATTTTTCTGAAAACTTTCAATTTTTGGTGAATAGTGAAACCACTAAGTGGTAGGTTAAAAACTGAATTTTGCATAAAACTTAATTTTACCGCTTCTGTGAATGGAATTTCGAAAATTCTACAGACACGGTTGATATCAGTAAGTAAAATGTGGTTCAATGAGATAAAAATAATTTTTTTGGTGAATAGTAACTTTTTACTTTTTTTACCGCGTTTAATAGTAAATAGGGGTAAATATGATATTACTATTACCCTAACACATGTCCTAATTCTATTGGATAAGTGTAATTCGACCAAAAACAACCTTATAAATAAAATATGACCATTTAGGCCCACTTGGGTTAGATTAGGACATTTATTATTAATTTATTTAAAGAAGGGTTAAAATAGTTAAAATCAAAGTTTAATAGGTAAATAATTTTTAATATGGGTTTATACATAAGATAAATTCGACTATAAATATTCATTAGAAAGATAAAAAGATTTCCTACATAATGGTATTTTATTTATAATTTTTAGACATTAAATAATTTAATTTATTTATGATACAATTATGATACAGTAATTATCTTATTTAGGAAATATTGACATAATTGATGTTATAAACACCAAAATAAATGTAATTTGAGACTTTTTATGAATTCCACTAATTTTCTAGGTTACTATGATATATTATTGTTGAGTTAATAAACTTGGTTCGAACATATAATTCTGTTATGACTTTCACAAAAATCATATATCAAATAGTGTCAAAATTGACACAAAATAGTTTTTAAATCAAATATTATATTATTAATTGTTATTTTATTCCTAAAAATCTAAGGTTCGGCCAAATGACAAGGATATATATATTAATAATAAATAATTTGGGGTTCTTTTGGCATGTTATAGTAAGTGTATTAACCATATAGTGAAAGAAAACAAAAAGACACGGTAAAAGTTAAATTATTTAACTCAGAGTTAAATCTAATTGATAAGGTTAAAATAATACCCTAAACTTGTCTAAATCCTATTGGTTGATAGGATTTCGACCCTTCCCCACTTTATCTTAGAAATAAGACCCTTTGGAACCATTATAAACCGATTTTGACTTTAATATAAAATAATATTTTGAGATATTCCTAAGGTGCCCCTCTCCTCCCTTATAAAAGGGCACCTCCTCCCCCTCCTCCTCACACAAAATTTGAGCACTCAAGCTCGTCCAACCCCTGAAATTTTCTCCTCTCCACTTCCCTAGAATAATCCTAGAGGTTCTGGTCTTCTTCAAAGACCAATCTTAGTTCCCTAAGTGGAGGATTCAAAGAAGCGTTCCAAAGAAGAGGTAATATCCATTACCGATCTTTTCAATTTCTTTCTTCTTCAACTTCTTCTTCTTTAGTTGTTTCATGATAAAGTAATAACATAAGTATTACTTACATACTGATATGTTATTATAAATATGAAACAACCCTAATTCACCTTCTATCCATCCTACGGAAAAATGAAATCACCGCGCGTGCGTACGTACGGAATACCGTCTTCACGCCGTGGTGTAATCTATTTTCCACCATCACCTTACAAGGATGTGTATAATGGTGTAATGAGTAAATATTTATGATTATTATAAAGTAATATTGATACTGAAATAATATATATATACTCCAATACAATTCCACGATCATAGGAACGATATCATCACTCGTGCGTACGTACGGAATACCGTCTCCACGATGTGATGCGACTCGTTCTACATGATCATCATTACATAGTAATTATATAAATGAATTGAATGAATAAATATGATATATTTTACACTAATACCATTCTGGATATAAGGTATCTATAACCTTAAAATAATAATAAGAATTTATTCGGCAAAACACGCATAAGAACAAAAGGCAATAAAGACCCGAGTAACAAGTAACAATGAAATATTACTAACAAGAAGCTAAGAATATGACCATATATGATATCATATCAATATGTATGATTCCGGAATAAGTAAATAACATTATTTAAACCATTATACAGGAGATTCAGACATGTACAAAGCAAATCGGACCTAAGGTAAGGGAAAATATCACAATCTCATTTTTATCCGAGATTGTTTTTACTTTGGCATTTACTGGGGTGTATTTTATCATCCACATCCATGTTCCCTCAATATATAATATTGTTTTCATCCACTTAAAATAGTTTAAATCCAATTTTACCCTTCGGTGAGTTTTTATTAAAGAATATGAAAGGAATCTTTTGTCGTTTTTTTTGTACGAGGTACTTTTTGACTTTTCCGACAAAAGTACGGAGAATGTTTTTTTAACTTATACGGCATAAATGGATTTTTAAAACATTATTTCCAAGAAGCTTAGTTTACAAGTTTTCAAGTTTTTTTTAATCAACTTCTTTTAGTTTATAATTTTATGACATTTTAAGAAAGGAAAAGTGTTTTTGAAGTAGAAAGGATATTTTCCTCAAGAATGGAGTTCAAATGTTTTATCAAAATTATTTTCCATATAAGATAATATAGGGTTCTGTTTTTATCCCTATTATTACATTGATTTGATTATGTTGTGAGGGAATTATTTTTATGAAGTCATTTACCTTATATTATTTGTTTTATGATGTCATGATGTTTCAAGAATCCCATTTTAGTTACATGTGTTATGCGATGATGTATGATTTATGATTATGTGGAACACATAAGAAAGGATTCATTATAAGATGGGTGGGACCTATATCTCCCTCCAATGCATTGGGTAAAGATTTATATCTCATGAGATAGACATGGCTGGAATGGAAGGTTATTTCGGTTCAGTGATACAGGACTGAAACGAGGAGTGAACTCAGTTCAGAAATGGACTTTGTCCGCTAAGATAGTCTTGGCAATGAGTCATGACTAACAAGAAATGATTTTCCATGATTATGTGTACATGCCACAAGGTTTAAAGTTTTATGTTATGATTACGGGGATCTCATTTTCACTTCTATGATTTATTCCATGTTAAGATATTATGATCTCTTTTGCAGGTTATGATTTTCAAAAAGATATGATATGATTTTATTTTCTTTATTTGCCCTTGCTGAGCATTTGAGATCACCCTTTTATGTTTTCTTTTCCCCAGGTCAGGAAGATGGATATTAAGTAGAATATGCTAAAAGGGACCCTAGATATGATGAAATAAATGGGAGACACTGTAGAAGATTTATGAACCAGTTGTTTATGTTTCCCAGTTTCTAAAGACACTATACTTATACGGTCCTTTGTGGTTTTGTCATATGTTGTAATAAGTGTGCTTCAATTTTGAAGTATTAACAATGTATGTAAAGTATGGGTCGTTATAGTTGGTATCAGAGGAAAGGTATAGTCAACATTTGGAAACTAGGATGTGAAAGTCTTAGTAAGAACCCTAAGGATAAGTCTAAGCATAGAACACAATCTTAGTGTTTTAGAAATGTCCATGAATACCCTAGGATACGACCTTAAGTGTGAAATTTTATCCTTGATTATGTGGTTTTCCTATTATAATTAGTGTTGCTCACACTATTCTTCTTGGTTTTAGTCAATGGCTGGAACCCGAAGGAACCTTGTTAATGCGGAATGCGATGGGCAATGCAATGATTGTTCCCCTGAGCAACCAAACGATATGGGAGCTGGAATGAAAAATCTTGTAGCCATGCTCACACAACTTTCTCAAGCTATGAATCATGCAGGACTTCCAAACGAGCAAAGGAAGGAGCAACATTCTGTTGAATCCTTCATGAGGCAGCGTCCACCTTCTTTCAGCGGGTCTACTGATCCATTAGTTGCTGAACAATGGATTAGTACGACTGAAAAGATATTTTCAGTTCTTCAATGTTCTGAACATGATAAAGTCATCCTAGTAGTGTATCGTTTGGAAGGAGATGCTGATCAATGGTGGAATCTTATTAAGAATACGAGGCAAAGGGATGAAATTGAGTCTATGGAATGGGACGAGTTCAAGAACTTATTTTTCAATAAGTACTTCCCTCGTATTCTCCAAACAAAGATGGAGAAAGAGTTTCTTGAACTGAAGCAAAGGGATGATGAATCTGTTCGTACCTATGAAGCAAATTTTACAAGACTTGCAAGGTACGCTTCTGGTATTATTATCCAACCTGAGAGTAAGATCGATCGATTCTTTAGTGGCTTAAAACCAAGTCTTCGAAGGGCATTAGCCATAAGGGACATCAATAGCTACGAGGAAATCGTTCGATGTGCTCTCAAAGTCGAGATGGAGATTGGAGTAACCCATCAGTCACATGGGTTTGATAAGAAGAGGAAGATAGAATTCAAAGGAAAATCTAAAGAGCACACTGAAAAGAAGATGAGCTTTCCCTTATGCTCAAAGTGTGGAAAGAAACATGGAGGGAGTGTAAAGACCCGTAAAATTCAAGGGAAATTTTTTCTTAATTTTCTTTAGAATTTTACAAGAGCGCGGTTTCAGACGGCACCTGATTCCGAGGCCCGGAGTGCCCGGAATCATTTTCCGAAGTTTGGCTCGGGTACGTTCAGTGAACGAACGAGCGGGTTTTCCTAACTTTTGATCCGGTGCTCGGAATTGAAATCCGAGGGCACCGTTGAACTCGCAGCGCCAATATTCGCTTAAAGAGACCTTTCCGGGAGTTGCGTTTGTTGCGGGTTGAAAGTTAGTTTTGGGGATTAAAAGATAAGTAAAATAAAATTTTGTGTGTGAATTTTATTTTATTCATGGTAGTTAGACTCTCTCATGGGAAGTTGTTGGTGGGTCCCACAACCACCCAACTTCCCATGTGTGGTTATGAGGGAGGTGGGGCCCACACGAGCCCCCACATTTTCAAATTCCCTAACCCCTCTAAACCCCCTCTTAATTATGTGACTCTCCCCTACTTTAATTCTTTCCAACTTATCTCTTCTTTTAATTTTTGACAACTCTAGAATTAATTAATGTAATGAGTTAATGAGGTGAGTTGTGTGTGGTTATTGAATTTCAAACCTTTGAAATTCAAAGAGGTTGGGTTGTGTGAATAAAATAAGAAAGAGTCTTATTTTATTTTGTTAGAATTTTATCTCCTTGAGAGAGTAGGGAAGTCTTCTTCATCTTCTTCAAACTCAACGAAGAACGCAAAGAACGCCGTTCTTCAACGAAGAACTTCTCCGCCGAAGAACATGGTCCATCCGCGACGCCGAATCCGCGACGCGACGTACTTCTTCTGCGTCATCTCTTCCGCGACGGTTTTCCGCGACGAACGCCATCGACAACGACTCTTCCTCCGACGTCAAAGGAATCGACACCGATATTCCACGACTACGTCAACGTGCGACTATCGAGGTAGGGGTTCTTGAGTTCGTTGTTTTCTTTTTATTTGACTTTCCTCAAGACTTGACGAAGAACGCTCAAGTTCCGATGAAGAACGCCGCTCCGCTCTTCTTCGTCTTCCGTGTCAACGAGAGAGAACACCGCTTCTTCCTCGGACAACCTACGTCGGCGTACGAGGTTTCGCCAACGACGTGTCTCTTCGGACGCATTCCTTCGTCATCGGATTTGACGAACGGCTACCGCGACGCCCGACCTCCGCGACGTCGTCTTCCGCGGAACGTTGACAATCTTCGAACGTTATACCAAGGTAGGGGTTGTTGTTTATTGTTAACTTATTTTATTCTTTCTCGTGGTTCTCATGACTAACGTGAGGATTGAATATATAAGTGATATTATTTTAACGTGAGGGGGCCGGACCGCACGAACACGGCCGAACCCCCTCCATCGTCCTTGTTGAATAGCTTGCGGGTGGATGAATCAAGGTGGCGTGGTGCCGTCGCACCACGCGGATATTCGCCAATCCTTTTTGCGCAACGCCGTCACGCCGCGCCATGGAAGAATCATAAAGAACGCGACGCCGTCGCGCCGCGTCGAAGGGAATCAAATGCGTGGCGAAGGGGCGCGGTGCCGTCGCACTGCGCCGGACGACGAACACCGCGGCCGGTTCCGGGCCGCGGCGGGACGAGGAGACCGCGGCCGGTTCCGGGCCGCGGTGGGATATGAAGACCGGCGGCCGGGCCGCCGGCGTCGGAAGCCGAAGGCGGGACCGGAATTTCTGGTCCCGTTGGTGAAAACCGGCCGGCCAGCTGGCCGGCCGGATGGTAGAAAACCGGGGGAATAAATCCCCCGACCGGTTCATCAAAACCCCCCCTCTTAATGAGGGGGCGGTTTCCTTATGGGGGGCAAAGCCCCCCGTGTCGTCCAGCAGGCCCCCTCATGTGAGGGGGCGGTTTTGTTTTAAAACCGGCGCGGCACTTGCCGCGCCGCCAGGGGGAAAAACGGGGGAGGGCGGGGGTCTCACCCGCGCGCCACCTGCGCGCCCAGCGCGCCGCCGCGCCGCCCCAGCGCGCCGCCGCGCCGCCGCAGCGCACCGCCGCGCGCCGCCGCGCCGCCTCCGCGCGCCGCCGCGCCGCCTCTGCACACCGCCGCGTGCCGCCGCGCCGCCTCCGCGCGCCGCCGCGCGCACCGCCGTCCGAACCGGCCGGGCCGGTTCGGGCCGGGTCGGCCCGGACCCTTCCTTCTCGAACCAGAATCGGTTTTTGGGCCATAACTTGAGCCTCAGACCTCCTAATGACGAACCTTCTGCGGCAACGCGATCCTTGGATCGAGACGGTCGTTTCGGTATATCGCACTCAAGGTTTCGATTCACTTTGAGTTCGGCCGGGTTGGTTCGTTCACGAAACCAACCGGGCCTTTGGAGCGGAAACGCCCATATCTTGAGCTACGGACGTCCGAACGGCGTGCCGTCAATTCTGATAAGTTCCTCTTAGTGAGACGGATCTTCTGGTATACTCCGCCCGAGGTTAGGATGCAGGTGGAGTACGGCCGGGTTGGTTCGTTCACGAAACCAACCGGGCCCTCGGAGCGGAAACGCTTATATCTTGAGTTCCGGACGTCCGATTGACGTGCCGTCGACTTTGATGGAATCCTCTAAGTGGGACGGAACTTTTGACATACTCCGCCCGAGTTTTGGATACAGTTGAAATATGGCCGGGTTTGGTTCGCTCACGAAACCAACCGGGCCCTCGGGACGAAAAGGCTAATAACTCACAGACCGGGCGTCCGATTGACGCGCCGTCTGTTGCGTTGAGACTCCTTTGACGAAGCGAACGTATGTGGCACTTTTTCGTTGGACTTTGAGATACTTGGAGTATCGACCAGTAGCTCGTGGAGTGGACCCTCCCGGAGACGAGCGGGCGGGGGAGCGCTTGGGTGTAGCGGCGGACCCGTGGTACTTGACAGTGGTGGTGCGCTTGGATGCAGCAGCAGACCCTTGGCGGTGGAGCGCTTGGTTGTAGCGGCAGACCCGCGATACTCTACGGAGTGTATGTGCTTGGTTATAGCGACAGACCCGCGACGGTGGAGACGTGCGTGCGGAGTTCGGAGACCGTGTAGCCGACTGAGACCTGACGACTGCTTGACCGACTCGACTTGGAGTGAGTCGACTAGCCCAGTGGACAGAGCGCCCAGTAGTTGGCAGCAGACCCACGGCGGACGGAGCGCCTGGTAGTTGGCAGCAAACCCACGGTACTCGACAGGAGGAGTACCTCAGTAGGCTATTTGGGTGAGCGCCCGGTATTTGGCAACAGACCCTCAGCGGACGGAGCGCCTGGCAGTTGGCCGCAAACCCGCAGTACTCGACAGGAGGAGTACCTCAGCAGTCTTAGGTTAGTGAGCAGTACCTCGGAGTCGTGACATGACCACTGTACACTCTAGAGACGGAGCTCTTCAGTAGTTACGGTTTCGATAATAAAAATCCTGGTTTGAGCTGAGTCAATGATCTTTGTGTTTCCTCATGATTGAGATGGGTCGCTTGATAACTTAGGTATATGTATAGGCATATACCTGGGTAATGGTTATCCGTTGATTTCATAAACTTGTTATAAACTGTGTGGACTTGTACTGTTATCCTGTGTGGATTTACTGTTTACTCTTCTTTGTGGATTGGGTTGTTCTTGGGCTCGGTGTTGGAGCCGAACGGAAATTGGTGACATAGGTATATGTATGGGCATATACCTAATCAATACTGGATGTTACTTCGTGATTGTATCCTTCATGTGGTTTATCCTTTGTGGATTTCAGGAGACCTTCGGGGGGTCTCGGGGTCCCTACTGAGTATCTTATACTCACCCCTGCACGGGCTATGCCCGCACTTCGTTGTGTTGGTTGCAGACGACGGACAGCGCTGACAGCGGTTGAGGCTTACGGAGTAGGTCGGTACCCGGAGGAGGACCACTGAGCGGGACGTGCTCGGAGCGGACAGTTGGACCTGAGGAGTTGTGGAGCTATCTGTACCTACCCTTCAGGTAGGATCCGTGGTGGACGATCCAGGAGCTGAGCCATCTGTACCTACCCTTCAGGTAGGAATCGAGGAGGACGTCCCAGGAGCCGCTTGTACTTTCAGTTGCTGTTTTCCCTTTCGAGTTTTACTTTACTTTACAGTTGGGCTTGTATTTCCGGCCCCTTTACTTCGGCACAGTTGTTCTAGTTTTGTGTACTACTTTACTTCCGCTTGTTACTCTGAGGTGCTTGTTTACTTTATTAAGGCAATGCCTTCCCTTTTTACTGGGATTTTACGCCTTGGTGCTAGTCGCCAGCCCCTGGCCTATGGAAGGCGGGCTTGGGGTAGTCACGACACGGGCCCCGAGGGCGGGTCGTGACAAATTG
This sequence comes from Viscum album, assembly GCA_963277665.1. Taxonomy (NCBI): domain Eukaryota; kingdom Viridiplantae; phylum Streptophyta; class Magnoliopsida; order Santalales; family Viscaceae; genus Viscum; species Viscum album. Next base: position 199,672,222 of record OY728164.1, read on the forward strand.
GTATCAAAGGGGTCGGTTCTACCGCAGACTCTGATCTTTTTTCTATGTGAAGCAATAGTGTTTAGTGTATTGAGTGTGGTTATCAGTCCAGGGAGTCCAGTGTTGGTGCGGCAGCCGACGTATCCGTACACCAGGACCCTGACTTCTGATTTCCGACTTAATGCATGAAAACACTGATTGCGTGTGTGTTTCCCAAAAGGTTTAAAGTCTGCTCAAACCAGGTCAGCTCACCAGGTATAAATCGTTGACCATGACACAACTGTTCAGGATGTCACCATGCAGATAGTTAGCTGGAGTTCTGAGAGAGTTCTCGATGATGGCCCACCGAGCAACGAGACTCCAGTGCAGGGCCCTTTTTCAGTGTTGGTACCTTCGGGTGGTGTACCAGCAGCACCACCACCCGTTAGGCAGCAGATGCCACTAGCTGACGGTGCACGCTAGCAGAGCGCGATGCACGAGTTCCAGCAGTAGAGGCCTCTGAGGATACGAGGCGAGACAGATTTCCCAGGCAGCAGTGGACTGGATGGAGGCGATTGCTAGAGTTCTACGCCTAGCTTTTATACTAGTAGAGCGGATGATGATCTTAGCTCCTGGTGTTTCCAGTGAGTGACCATGAGGTTGGTCCTTATAGTAATGAGGCTTCGGTACGCGAACCGATACCTGGGATAGTACCTACGGGTAGAGCGCCAGCTATGTCACTACCTGTTGGTCAGCAGACACTACCGGCGGTACCGGTAGCAGAGACTCACAGGCTTAGTGCCTTACATATGTTTTAGCATTAGATATCCCTCAAGTTTCGAGGTGAGCCTGACTCGTAGGCGGCTGAGGACTTGCTTGAGGAGGTGGTTGTGAGTTTTCTGGAGCTAATACAGCTTCGACAGTACGACATGTCGGAAGCAGAGCACTCAACGTGGCTTACCAATCAATCTTGGTACTCGTTGGTTACGTTGTGATCAGTTCTTTAGACTCGAACTTCTGAGCGAAGTGTGTCTAAAGGACATCCAAACCATTTCTTTTCCTCTATGCATTCCTACCTATGTTAGGATGCTAGAGAGAACCTTTGTGGTTGTGAACGTTAGCAGTGAAAGGCAGGAAACTAGCGTCAGTCTCAGAGACTCGGGTGTGTAAAATGTTTCAGGAGGAGGAAGTGCTAAGGATAGATGAATCTGCAGGGTAGCAAACGTGGAAGCGGAGCTTGGAGAGCAGCATGTGGTGGTGTACATTTCGACATGTTACGACCACCCGACTTAGTAGTCCCCGTCAGGCTCAGGGAGCAGGAGGGCTGGGGAGGAGAATAGCTACATTGCGGTCAAGGAGTGTGACCCAGGAGCTCTAAGAATGATCCGGGGTACGAATTATGTCTACTACGAGCTGCCATATCTATAGACATAGGAACCAATCATTCTACCCTTCCACGAATCATGTCCCAGACCTAGAGGTTCCGGGTAAGCCGTAGACTTGACCCTCACGTCTGGAGATACCTTTGGGAGGAGACTCGATAATCACGCTTACGCCGACGGTGTGATTTGACCTCGAGGCGAGAGTTTCGGTTGGAATCTCTTGGTGGCAGCGTAGAGGCCTTACGACGTTGATCTGGGTATGGTTTTGATTCACAAATCATACCCCGGTTGACTGTTTTAGGCAAACGTCGGAATGGGTTTTCCTTGGTCGGCGAAAAGGAAACCCTGGGCAGCACATGTTAAACTCAGGCATAAGAGGGTGTGACCGATCACTCTTGAGTTGGTCAACCCTACCCTTGTGGCAGCAGGAGTTTTTAGTTTCAGTTCTAACCTAATAAGGGAAACCTCTTGAGTTCGAGGGTGACGAACACGTTCTTATATGGTCTCAACCCGATGAGGTTTCAGAGATGTGGCCGAGGCGGCATGTTATCTCCGAAGTTCGATGGACCCTTTTGATCTTCAGCAGGGTAGGCGAGGAGGTTTACCGCTTGACCCTACCACCTCAGTCGCACCGGGTGCATAATGTCCACCACGTGTCTCAGCTGTGGAGATACGTGTATGTTTCTTCACACGTCATCGACCCCGGGGAGTTGGACGTCGATGACAGGGCGACAAGCACAAAGGTTCTAGTAGAGATCGAGGATCGACAGGAGCAAGTTCTACGTGAACGGTTGCTTCCTCTGGGGTGCTTCTCGGGTAGCACGAGATCTTCAGGTGAGCATATGGGAGCGTAAAGCTCAGTTGCGTGCTCAGTACTACCTTGTTTCCCTTAAGTGTGAGTTGAAGCTTTACGGGGACGTAAAGCCCTGAGGTGGGAGTAATGTAAAGACCCGTAAAATTCAAGGGAAATTTTTTCTTAATTTTCTTTAGAATTTTACAAGAGCGCGGTTTCAGACGGCACCTGATTCCGAGGCCCGGAGTGCCCGGAATCATTTTCCGAAGTTTGACTCGGGTACGTTCAGTGAACGAATGAGCGGGTTTTCCTAACTTTTGATCCGGTGCTCGGAATTGAAATCCGAGGGCACCGTTGAACTCGCAGCACCAATATTCGCTTAAAGAGACCTTTCCGGGAGTTGTGTTTGTTGCGGGTTGAAAGTTAGTTTTGGGGATTAAAAGATAAGTAAAATAAAATTTTGTGTGTGAATTTTATTTTATTCATGGTAGTTAGACTCTCTCATGGGAAGTTGTTGGTGGGGCCCACAACCACCCAACTTCCCATGTGTGGTTATGAGGGAGGTGGGGCCCACACGAGCCCCCACCTTTTCAAATTCCCTAACCCCTCTAAACCCCCTCTTAATTATGTGACTCTCCCCTACTTTAATTCTTGCCAACTTATCTCTTCTTTTAATTTTTGACAACTCTAGAATTAATTAATGTAATGAGTTAATGAGGTGAGTTGTGTGTGGTTATTGAATTTCAAACCTTTGAAATTTAAAGAGGTTGGGTTGTGTGAATAAAATAAGAAAGAGTCTTATTTTATTTTGTTAGAATTTTATCTCCTTGAGAGAGTAGGGAAGTCTTCTTCATCTTCTTCCAACTCAACGAAGAACGCAAAGAACGCCGTTCTTCAACGAAGAAATTCTCCGCCGAAGAACACGGTCCATCCGCGACGCCGTATCCGCGACGCGACGTACTTCTTCTGCGTCATCTCTTCCGCGACGGTTTTCCGCGACGAACGCCATCGACAACGACTCTTCCTCCGACGTCAAAGGAATCGACACCGATATTCCACGACTACGTCAACGTGCGACTATCGAGGTAGGGGTTCTTGAGTTCGTTGTTTTCTTTTTATTTGACTTTCTTCAAGACTTGACGAAGAACGCTCAAGTTCCGACGAAGAACGCCGATCCGCTCTTCTTCGTCTTCCGTGTCAATGAGAGAGAACACCGCTTCTTCCTCGGACAACCTTCGTCGGCGTACGAGGTTTCGCCAACGACGTGTCTCTTCGGACGCATTCCTTCGTCATCGGATTTGACGAACGGCTACCGCGACGCCCGACCTCCGCGACGTCGTCTTCCGCGGAACGTTGACAATCTTCGAAACTTATACCAAGGTAGGGGTTGTTGTTTATTGTTAACTTATTTTATTCTTGCTCGTGGTTCGCATGACTAACGTGAGGATTGAATATATAAGTGATATTATTTTAACGTGAGGGGGCCGGACCGCACGAACACGGCCGAACCCCCTCCATCATCCTTGTTGAATAGCTTGCGGGTGGATGAATCAAGGTGGAGTGGTGCCGTCGCACCACGCGGATATTCTCCAATCCTTTTTGCGCAACGCCGTCGCGCCGCGCCATGGAAGAATCATAAAGAACGCGACGCCGTCGCGCCGCGTCGAAGGGAATCAAATGCGCGACGAAGGGGCGCGGTGCCGTCGCACCGCGCCGGACGACGAACACCGCGGCCGGTTCCGGGCCGCGGCGGGACGAGGAGACCGCGGCCGGTTCCGGGCCGCGGCGGGATATGAAGACCGGCGGCCGGGCCGCCGGCGTCGGAAGCCGAAGGCGGGACCGGAATTTCCGGTCCCGTTGGTGAAAACCGGCCGGCCAGCTGGCCGGCCGGATGGCAGAAAACCGGGGGAATAAATCCCCCGGCCGGTTCATCAAAACCCCCCCTCTTAATGAGGGGGCGGTTTCCTTGTGGGGGGAAAAGCCCCCCGTGTCTTCCAGCAGGCCCCCTCATGTGAGGGGGCGGTTTTGTTTTAAAACCGGCGCGGCACGTGCCGCGCCGCCAGGGGGAAAAACGGGGGAGGGCGGGGGTCTCACCCGCGCGCCGCCTGCGCGCCCAGCGCGCCGCCGCGCCGCCCCAGCTCGCCGCCGCGCCGCCTCCACGCGCCGCCGCGCGCCCCGCGCACCGCCGGCCGAACCGGCCGGGCCGGTTCGGGCCGGGTCGGCCCGGACCCTTCCTTCTCGAACCAGAATCGGGTTTTGGGCCATAACTTGAGCCTCAGACCTCCGAATGACGAACCGTCTGCGGAAACACGATTCTTGGATCGAGACAGTCGTTTCGGTATATCGCACTCAAGGTTTCGATTCACTTTGAGTTCGGCCGGGTTGGTTCGTTCACGAAACCAACCGGGCCTTCGGAGCGGAAACGCCCATATCTTGAGCTACGGACGTCCGAACGGCGTGCCGTCAATTCTGATAAGTTCCTCTTAGTGAGACGGATCTTTTGGTATACTCCGCCCGAGGTTAGGACGCAGGTGGAGTACGGCCGGGTTGGTTCGTTCACGAAACCAACCGGGCCCTCGGAGCGGAAACGCTCATATCTTGAGTTCCGGACGTCCGATTGATGTGCCGTCGACTTTGATGGAATCCTCTAAGTGGGACGGAACTTTTGACATACTCCGCCCGAGTTTTGGATACAGTTGAAATATGGCCGGGTTTGGTTCGCTCACGAAACCAACCGGGCCCTCGGGACGAAAAGGCTAATAACTCATAGACCGGGCGTCCGATTGACGCGCCGTCTGTTGCGTTGAGACTCCTTTGACGAAGCGGACGTATGTGGCACTTCTTCGTTGGACTTTGAGATACTTGGAGTATCGACCAGTAGCTCGTGGAGTGGACCCTCCCGGAGACGAGCGGGCGGGGGAGCGCTTGGGTGTAGCGGCGGACCCGTGGTACTTGACAGTGGTGGTGCGCTTGGATGCAGCAGAAGACCCTTGGCGGTGGAGCGCTTGGTTGTAGCGGCGGACTCGCGATACTCTACGGAGTGTGTGTGCTTGGTTATAGCGACAGACCCGCGACGGTGGAGACGTGCGGGCGGAGTTCGGAGACCGTGTAGCCGATTGAGACCTGACGACTGCTTGACTGACTCGACTTGGAGTGAGTCGACTAGCCCAGTGGACGGAGCGCCCAGTAGTTGGCAGCAGACCCACGGCGGACGGAGCGCCTGGTAGTTGGCAGCAAACCCGCGGTACTCGACAGGAGGAGTACCTCAGTAGGCTATTTGGGTGAGCGCCCGGTATTTGGCGACAGACCCTCAGCGGACGGAGCGCCCGGTAGTTGGCCGCAAACACGCAGTACTCGATAGGAGGAGTACCTCAGCAGTCTTAGGTTAGTGAGCAGTACCTCGGAGTCGTGACAGGACCACTGTACACTCTAGAGACGGAGCTCTTCAGTAGTTACGGTTTCGATAATAAAAATCCTGGTTTGAGCTGAGTCAATGATCTTTGTGTTTCCTCATGATTGAGATGGGTCGCTTGATAACTTAGGTATATGTATGGGCATATACCTGGGTAATGGTTATCCGTTGATTTCATAAACTTGTTATAAACTATGTGGACTTGTACTGTTATCCTGTGTGGATTTACTGTTTACTCTTCTTTGTGGATTGGGTTGTTCTTGGGCTCGGTGTTGGAGCCGAACGGAAATTGGTGACATATGTATATGTATGGGCATATACCTAATCAATACTGGATGTTACTTCGTGATTGTATCCTTCATGTGGTTTATCCTTTGTGGATTTCAGGAGATCTTCGGGGGGTCTCGGGGTCCCTACTGAGTATCTTATACTCAACCCTGCACGGGCTATGCCCGCACTTCGTTGTGTTGGTTGCAGACGACGGACAACGCTGACAGCGGTTGAGGATTACGGAGTAGGTCGGTACCCGGAGGAGGACCACTGAGCGGGACGTGCTCGGAGCGGACAGTTGGACCCGAGGAGTTGTGGAGCTATCTGTACCTACCCTTCAGGTAGGATCCGTGGTGGACGATCCAGGAGCTGAGCCATCTGTACCTACCCTTCAGGTAGGAATCGAGGAGGACGTCCCAGGAGCCACTTGTACTTTCAGTTTCTGTTTTCCCTTTCGAGTTTTACTTTACTTTATAGTTGGGCTTGTATTTCCGGCCCCTTTACTTCGGCACAGTTGTTCTAGTTTTGTGTACTGCTTTACTTCCGCTTGTTACTCTGAGGTGCTTGTTTACTTTATTAAGGCAATGCCTTCCCTTTTTACTGGGATTTTACACCTTGGTGCTAGTCGCCAGCCCCTGGCCTATGGAAGGCGGGCTTGGGGTAGTCACGGCACGGGCCCCGAGGGCGGGTCGTGACAGGGAGTTGTCTTAAAGGGACAAGTAAATGTTTCAAATGTGGAAAGGAAGGTCATCGGGCATTTTAATGCCACGATAATGGGAAGAAGATGTCTAATGATGTGAACAAAGGAAGGGATACACAGAATGAACCTACTACACTTCAATGTTTCAAGTGCAAGGAGATGGGGCATTATGCCAATCAATGCCCAAATCCAAGGGTTGATGATGATGGTCGACGTCAACAAAATCTTAAGGCTAAAGACAAAGGAAAGTCACATGCAATTTCTATCAGCGATGTGGAGTACGATAACGAAGTGGTGAAAGGTACACTTACTATCCACTCTAAAGTAGCAAATGTTTTATTTGATTCTGGATCCACCCACTCTTTTATTTTTGAAACATTTTCTAAGGGTATCACCGTATTACCTCAACAATTAGATGTTGAGTTAGCTGTGACAACACCTAATGGAACAACAGTCGCATCAAAAGTTTATAATTCTTCTCCGATCAAAGTTTGTGGGAAAGTGCTTCCTGCAAATCATGTGATCCTTCCTTTAGTGGAATTTTATGTGATTCTTGTCATGGATTGTCTTTCTCTACATGGAGCTTATATCAATTGCCAAAGAAGGGAAGTCACATTTCATATTCCAGATCAATCTACGATCGTCTATCGATGCAAGGATGAATATAACCTTCCAGTGGAAATTCCTTCCATCTTATGGGTCTTGATTCCACTAAATGAAGGTTATTTATCTCAAATGGTTGGTGAGAAACTTACGATTAAGAATATTCCCATCGTACGGGAGTTTGATGATGTCTTTCCGTAGGAATTACCAGGTCTTCCACCAAATCGTGAAGTTGAGTTTTCAATAGAACTCGTACCGGGTGCTTTGCCTATTTCAAAGACACATTATAGAATGACCCCAATTGAGTTGCAGGAATTGAAGAAGAAACTCCAAGAGAATCTTGATAAAGGATTCATATGCCCTAGTGCGTCACCTTGGGGAGCACCTGTTCTATTTGTTAAGAAGAAAGATGGATCAATGAGACTCAGCATTGATTATCGAGAACTTAACAAGATCAATATCAAGAAAAAATATCCTCTCCCATGCATTGATGACTTATTTGACCAACTACGCGGAGCTCAATACTTTTCCAAGATTGATCTTTGTTCAGGGTATCATCAATTAAGGGTCAAAAGGGAGGATATATCAAAGACGGCTTTCCGTACAAGGTATGGACACTATGAATTTATAGTGATGCCATTTGGTCTTACTAATGCCCCTGCTATCTTCATGGATCTAATGAATAGAGTCTTTAGAGAATATCTTGATCAATTTGTGGTAGTCTTTATAGACGATATTCTTGTCTATTCAAAGAGCAAGGAAGAGCATGAAGATCACTTGAGAATTATATTGAAGACCCTGAGAAAGGAGAAGCTTTATGCCAAATTTACCAAGTGTGAATTTTGGCTTCAAAAAGTTGCATTTTTGGGTCACATAATCTCAAAAGAGGGAATATCTGTGGATCCAGCAAAAACAGAGGTTATCGAAAGATGGTCAAGACCAATAACAGTAACTGAGATCCAAAGTTTTCTTGGTTTGGCCTGATATTATCGACGTTTTGTAAAAGATTTTTCACGATTATCTAATCCACTCACCAAGTTGACTCGGAAAAGAGTTAAGTTTGTTTGGACAGAGGAATGTGAAGAGAATTTCAAGGAGTTGAAAAGAAGGTTATCCAGTGCACCTGTGCTCACACTGCCTTGTAGTGGAGAAAGGTTTGTGATCTACAGTGATGCGTCCAAGAAGGGATTGGGGTGTGTTCTTATGCAAAATGATATGGTGATAGCTTATGCCTCATGACAGTTGAAAATCCATGAGCAAAACTACCCAACACATGATTTGGAGTTGGCTGTGGTAATCTTTGAATTAAAGATTTGGAGGCATTACATTTATGGTGAAAGGTGTGATATTTATACTGATCATAAAATTTTAAAGTATATTTTCACACAAAAGGAGTTGAATATGCGTCAAAGAAGATGGTTGGAGATGATTAAGGATTATGACTGCTCAATCCATTACCACCCTGGGAAAGCAAACAAGGTGGCAGATGCATTAAGTCGACAAGACCATGCTAGTTTATCCATGATAAGGATCACAAAAGATCCAATATTTATGGATTTACAAAGGATGGATCTTGGAATTATAATGGAAGGGGAAAAATCTTATCTTTCTCAAATGAATGTTCAACCATCTATACATATGAAGATTAAAGAGGCACAGAAATAAGATGTCGAGTTACAAAAGAAGGTGAGAAATGTTCCTGAGTTCAACCTTGATTGTGATGGGATAATAAAGTTCAGAAATCGGGTTTGTGTTCCTCCCATCCCCGAATTAAAGAAGGAGTTGCTGGATGAGGCTCATAGTTCTTCATTCTCTATTCATCCTGGAAGCACGAAGATGTATAGGGACCTAAAAGAGTACTTCTGGTGGGATGGCATGAAAAGAGATGTTGCTGAATATGTCTCTCGATGCTTGGTTTGTCAACAAGTTAAAGCTGAGAGACAGAATTCTAAGGGGATGTTACAACCATTACCCATACCCGAATGGAAATGGGAAAACATCACTATGGACTTTGTCACAGGATTTCCTAAAACATCCAAAGGCAATAATGCTATCTGGGTCATAGTTGATCGTCTTACAAAGTCTGCACACTTCATTGCTATTAGAGAGGATTTCTCTCTAGATCAGCTTGCCAAGATATATGTAAAGGAAGTGGTAAGATTGCATGGAGTACCACTTTCTATTATATCTGATCGGGATCCAAGATTTACCTCGAAGTTCTGACGAAGTCTTCAACATACTCTGGATACAGAGTTGAGTTTCTGCACTGCTTATCATCCCCAGACAGACGGTCAGTCTGAGAGAACAATTCAAACCCTAGAAGATATGTTGAGAGCTTGCTCTATGGATTCCAAAGGAGGTTGGGATCAACACCTACCTTTGGTGGAATTTTCTTATAATAATAGCTTTCACTACAGTATTCAGATGGCTCCTTATGAAGCTCTCTATGGAAAGAAATGCAGGACTCCAACTTGCTGGGATGAAGTTGGGGAAAGAAAGCTATTAGGACCTGATCTCGTTGATGAAATGGCAGAAAAGGTCAGATCTATTCAACAACACATAAGAGCAGCTCAGAGTCGACATAAAAGTTATGCCGACAACCGAAGAAAAGACCTATAGTTTGAAGTGGGTGATAAAGTGTTCTTACGGATATCTCCCTGAAAGAGGGTTATGAGATTTGGAAATAAGGGGAAGTTGAGCCCTAGATATATTGGTCCTTTCGAAATACTGGATCGTGTTGGAAAGGTAGCTTACTGATTGGCGCTTCCACCGAATCTCTCTCAAGTTCACGATGAGTTCCATGTATCTCTCCTGAGAAATTACATACCTGATCCTTCACAAGTACTCAGCTCAGAAGTTGTACCACTGGAGCAAGATCTTTCTTATGAAGAACAACCGATAGAGATTCTGGATCGTAGCGAAAAAGTCCTACGAAACAAGACCACTCGACTGGTGAAAGTTTTATGGAGGAACCACCAACTTGAAGAAGCTACATGGGATCTTGAGGATATGATGAGGGAGAAGTATCCTCATCAGTTTGTTACAAAGTGACGAATTTCGAGGGCGAAATTATTTTTAACGGGGGTAGAATGTAACACCCGAGATTTTTATGAGTAATATTTTGTTTTTATGTTATATATATATCATCAAAGTAATCTTTCACTACACACTATCTTGGCTTACTTTACACGCAATCGCGACCTTCCTCGATAGCTTGCGTTGTATGCAATACCGAGTTTCACTAAACAACGATATGCTATTAAAATATTATTAAAACTAGCCGTTATGAATAGTAATAACCACTTTTTGAAATTTTATAAATTTTATTTTTCAAAATGGACTTCATTTTTGGATTCGGAATACCGAAATTATCCTAGGGTGAAATTTTGGTATTTTTCTGAAAACTTTCAATTTTTGGTGAATAGTGAAACCACTAAGTGGTAGGTTAAAAACTGAATTTTGCATAAAACTTAATTTTACCGCTTCTGTGAATGGAATTTCAAAAATCCGACAGACACGGTTGATATCAGTAAGTAAAATGTGGTTCAATGAGATAAAAATAATTTTTTGGTGAATAGTAACTTTTTACTTTTTTTACCGCGGTTAATAGTAAATAGGGGTAAATATGATATTACTATTACCCTAACACATGTCCTAATTCTATTGGATAAGTGTAATTCGACCAAAAACAACCTTATGAATAAAATATGACCATTTAGGCCCACTTGGGTTAGATTAGGACATTTATTATTAATTTATTTAAAGAAGGGTTAAAATAGTTAAAATCAAAGTTTAATAGGTAAATCATTTTTAATATGGGGTTATACATAAGATAAATTGGACTATAAATATTCATTAGAAAGATAAAAAGATTTCCTACATAATGGTATTTTATTTATAATTTTTAGACATTAAATAATTTAATTTATTTATGACAAAATTATGATGCAGTAATTATCTTATTTATGAAATATTGACATAATTGATGTTATAAACACCAAAATAAATGTAATTTGAGACTTTTTATGAATTACACTAATTTTCTAGGTTACTATGATATACTAGTGTTGATTTAATCAAATTTTTTCGAACATATAATTCTGTTATGACTTTCAAAAAAATCATATATCAAATAGTGTCAAAATTGATACAAAATAGTTTTTAAATCAAATATTATATTATTAATTGTTATTTTATTCCTAAAAATCTAAGGTTCGGAAAAATGACTTAGATAAGGATAAATATATTAATAATAAATAATTTGGGGTTCGTTTGGCATGTTATAGTAAGTTTATTAACCATATAGTGAAAGAAAACAAAAAGACACGGTAAAAGTTAAATTATTTAACTTAGAGTTAAATATAATTGATAAGGTTAAAATAATACCCTAAACTTGTCTAAATCCTATTGGTTGATAGGATTTCGACCCTTCCCCACTTTATCTCCGAAATAAGACCCTTTGGAACCATTATAAACCGATTTTGACTTTAATATAAAATAATATTTTGAGATATTCCTAAGGTGCCCCTCTCCTCCCTTATAAAAGGGCACCTCCTCCCCCTCCTCCTCACACCAAATTTGAGAACTCAAGCTCGGCCAACCCCTGCCATTTTCTCCTCTCCACTTCCCTAGAATAATCCTAGAGGTCCTGGTCTTCTTCAAAGACCAATCTTAGTTCCCTAAGTGGAGGGTTCAAAGAAGCGTTCCAAAGAAGAGGTAATATCCATTACCGATCTTTTCAATTTCTTTATTCTTCAACTTCTTCTTCTTTAGTTGTTTCATGATAAAGTAATAACATCAGTATTACTTAAATACTGATATGTTATTATAAATATAAAACAACCCTAATTCACCTTCTATCAATCCTACGGAAAAATGAAATCACCGCGCGTGCGTACGTACGGAATACCGTCTCCACGCCGTGGTGTAATCTATTTTCCACCATCACCTTACAAGGATGGGTATAATGGTGTAATGAGTAACTATTTATGATTATTATAAAGTAATATTGATACTGAAATAATATATATATACTCCAATACAATTCCACGATCATAGGAACGATATCATCACTCGTGCGTACGTACGGAATACCGTCTCCACGATGTGATGCGACTCGTTCTACACGATCATCATTAAATAGTAATTATATAAATGAATTTAATGAATAAATATGATATATGTTACACTAATACCATTCTGGATATAAGGTATCTATAACCTTAAAAGAAGAATAAGAATTTATTCGGCAAAACACGCTTAAGAACAAAAGGCAATAAAGACCTGAGTAACAAGTAACAATGAAATATTACTAACAAGAAGCTAATAATATGACCATATATGATATCATATCAATATTTATGATTATGGAATAACTCAATAACATTATTTAAACCATTATACAAGAGTTTCGGACACGTACAAAGAAAATCAGACCTAAGGTAAGGGAAAATATCACAATCTCATTTTTATCCGAGATTGTTTTTACTTTGGAATTTACTGGGGTGTATTTTATCATCCACATCCATGTTCCCTCAATATGTAATATTGTTTCCATCCACTTACAATAGTTTAAATCCAATTTTACCCTTCGGTGAGTTTTTATTAAAGAATATGAAAGGAATCTTTTGTCGTTTTTTTTGTACGAGGTACTTTTTGACTTTTCCGACAAAAGTACGAAGAATGTTTTTTTTTAACTTATACGGCATAAATGGATTTTTAAAACATTATTTACAAGAAGCTTCCTTTACAAGTTTTCAAGTTCATTTTTAATCAACTTCTTTTAGTTTATAATTTTATGACATTTTAAGAAAGGAAAAGTGTTTTTGAAGTAGAAAGGATATTTTCCTCAAGAATGGAGTTCAAATGTTTTTTCAAAATTATTTTCCATCTAAGATAACATAGAGTTCTGTTTTTATCCCTATTATTACATTGATTTGATTATGTTGTGAGGGAATTATTTTTATGAAGTCATTTACCTTATATGTTTTTTTTATGATGTCATGATGTTTCAAGAATCCCATTTTAGTTACATGTGTTATGCGATGATGTATGATTTATGATTATGTGGCACACAAAAGAAAGGATTCATTATAAGATGGGTGGGACCTATATCTCCCTCTAATTAATTGGGTAAAGATTTATATCTCATGAGATAGACATGGCTGGAATGGAAGGTTATTTCGGTTCAGTGATACAGGACTGAAACGAGGAGTGAACTCAGTTCAGAAATGGACTTTGTCCGCTAAGATAGTCTTGGCAATGAGTCATGACTAACAAGAAATTATTTTCCATGATTATGTGTACATGACACAAGGTTTCAAGTTTTATGTTATGATTATGGGGATCTCATTTTCACTTCTATGATTTATTCCATGTTAAGATATTATGATCTCTTTTGCAGGTTATGATTTTCAAAAAGATATGATATGATTTTTATTTCCTTTATTTTCCCTTGCTGAGCATTTGAGCTCACCCTTTTATGTTTTCTTTTCCCCAGGTCAGGAAGATGGATATTAAGTAGAATATGCTAAAAGGGACCCTAGATATGATGAAATAAATGGGAGACACTGTAGAAGATTTATGAACCAGTTGTTTATGTTTCCCAGTTTCTAAAGACACTATACCTATACGGTCCTTTGTGGTTTTGTCATATGTTGTAATAAGTGTGCTTCAATTTTGAAGTATTAACAATGTATGTAAAGTATGGGTCATTATATATATCATTATTACAAATCAAGTAATTATCTCACATTGTTTCCCATCTACATACCCCCCATATTTTATTATAATTTTAGTGGAGTTTAATTAGATATTTTATAATGTTTATAGAAAATAATAACATAATAATATCAATATCACAGGTCTTTTTTATGGGATGTCTACAGCAGGATTTAGAGTTATGAAAACATCTTGTTATGAATCATTTTTCAAGAGGTAAGTCATTATATGAGTTATTTATTTTATTTATTTAATTTAAGGTTAAATTGATGAATATATTGTTGTTATAAAATATGGATTTTTTAGTAGTGAGTTTGAGTGTGTGATGGGATTCATATGTCAATTATTTCTCAAGATTTAGATAAGGTTATTCCCTATTGTGATAAGTTTTCCAATAAAACCTATTGTAATAATTATAGTTTTCTTAAAAATAAATTATTTTATATGATTAATTATAGTAAATCAGGAATAGGTTAAGGGTTTCTTGAAGAGAGGATGATTAATGTATCTTGATCAATATTTGGTAAAGTGGGAAAACATTGATTAAAATGGGAATAACTTTGTAATGATATAAAAAGTCCCTAATTTTGACAATTCTAAATATAACTAAATAAAATATATGGAATTTTATAGGGGTAAATGGGTATGAGTGACAAAATAGAAAACTAAGGTGGGTTCTTTCTTATGGGGAAAAGTGAATGAGGTCTATTAGGCTTTACATGAGTGTTTTTTCTTGGAAACCTAGACACTAAGAGATTTTATTCCTCTAGGGAAGTCTTGGATAGAGCGATATTGGAATCCAGAGAGGGGATTAAGACTTAATATAAGAACATATAAACCCTAGGAGGTTTAGTGTTATAGAGAATGATGTGTCCCTTCAGTGTTGGTCTAAGGGTGAATCTAGTGAATTGTGGCAATAAAAATTATATGACATATGATTTATTTAAGAGCAATAAACCATGGTTTTAAATTAGGTTTGTCAAGTGTGTCCTTAATGGGAATAACTATTTTTTAAAGTTAGTTTTTCAAATTGTGGCCTATTAAGATTACCTCCCTATAACTAGTTCATCTTTGTGGTTAGATAATGGGACATGTTAATGATGCTCCTTATTAAATAAGTCATTGAGTGAGGATTGATTAGTGAGATGGGATTGATCTAGAGGAAGTGACTATAATAAGTCCTATCAAATAATAATAAATTACATATCAAGGGTATAATATAACATTGTTGATAAATGATAGGTATACTTATAAACCTTGGTAGGTGGATCATGCATCATAGATTGAGGTCATGTAACCCTTGAGAGGTGATTTCATAGTGATAGATAGTTCATTGAATGAAAAAACCCTATGGAGTATATCATCTTAGAGATTATTTCAATATAATATCTAATATTAGCTAAGGGATAAATGTTAGTTTAATTAGGTTAAATTTTACATGAGGTGTAGTAATTTATAGTCCAGCTCTTGTATTTGGGAATAATGATTCCCATTAATAATATTTCTCTAAAACATGAGTTTTTTTAATTCATGGATTAACTTGATGGAAGGATAGAGATTGAGTATTCTATTTAGGTTACCATCAGAGGATCCAAGACATAGTTTAATAACTAATATGAGGATGTAACTATATGATAAGAGGTTGTAACCAATCCTATTAATTTTTATCATATTTATGGATGATATCCCATTCAATTGATATATTATTGGTGACACTAAGTTTACCATAGGTGATATCTCATTCACCTATTTCAGGATTGGTGATGCATTATTCAAAATAGGTAATATCTTATTCACTTGATTTATGATTGGTAAAATACAATCCATTATAGATGATGTCACATTCATATGATATATGATTAGTTATTATTCATTCACCATAGATGATATCTTGTTCACTTGATATTTTATTGTTGATTCTTCATTCACCGTAGGTGATATCTCACTAAGAAGATGTGTGATTAACAATACTTTATTCACCATGGGTGATATCTATATCACATGATTTATGATAGGTGATGCACAGTTTTACATAAGTGATATCTCATTATGGTTAGTAATAATTCATTCACTATAGGTGATATCCCATTCAACTAATATATGGTTGTTGTGTAACACCCAAACTTAAATGACTGAATCTGAACTAGAGTTCCACATGAACACATGAAAACCTACTCGTACACAAGAAGTTATGGACTAACTATGAAGGTATAAGTTTGTTATTTTGGAGAATATATCCTTATAATCCTATTATAGGATAAATAATAAAAGTTATACCAAATAAATTAACAAATAATAAATAACTGGAGAACCATCAGAGTAGTAAAAAATAAAAATAAACTTTCCTATGTAGTATTAATATAGAATTTCAAATAAATAAACAAAAGAAAAAAAGGATCCAAGGTAAATAAAAAAATATAATAAATAAATCTGGTGGAAGGAATCCCACTCATACTCTATCACACAATATCTAAATCTTCCTACTCTACATGCTCAATCATCCACTATAGGGACCTTTCCCATTGGTAGATCCATAATCATGAAATCTACAAGTTCACCAAAATACCTTAGTAGGGTGTGAGTATTTGACTTAGTAGAACATCAAAAAAATACCATAAATTCAATGAATTATATATACAATTGAATTCCATGAGTTTAAACATGGTACCTATGTAAACAAAAATATATCACACAAGTAAAAAACAAATGACGGGTCCTTGAAGACCAACTATATATTATCTGGTGCCAGGATAAAAGAAACCTCAATTGCACAACACATTCATCTTAGGGAATTGTTCTATAGGACCCAGTGCATGTTCATCTCCAGAAGACATATACCACACATTTGGTAAAAGATGAAAATGATAGATCAAACATAATTTAATGTCAGAAAATATCATCATCAGTATAATCTATATTCATGAAATAAAAATAAATTTCATGCCCATAGACATAGACACACCTCATGTGATCAAGCATCAGACATACGTTTCTCATGGCTACACATGCAAGCAAACAATCTGCCAATAACCCATATATGACACGCATGAAAATTAAATGTTTCTTATATCATGATCATTGATGAATAACTACAAGGTTCATTAAGGAATAAATATTTATTAAAATATATTTTTTCTTTATATCAAATAAGTCACCAAGGATTTCTAGAACCAATTCTATATTTATTTTATTTGAAAAAGAAATAAAAATTCCACATGAGATAAAATAATATCTCTCCTGGACAATTCATAATAAGAATTAAAATTCCATATAATCCTTCTTGATAATTCCATATCAATTTATAGATTAATTACTATTCCACATGTGATTATACTTTGTCTCTCCTAGATAACTTTCATGTTATCCATTTAATCCACAACATGTTTTTAGCTATTTCTTTATCAAATAAAATTTTAATTTCATATGAGATAATATTATATCTCTCTAGAATAATTATGGTGAAGTATGAAAATTATTCTTCACCATTCATTGATAAATTACAAATTACTATCATTTAAGAAATATTTCTTAAATTCTTCTAGAAAGATTAGGAAAGATAATTTTTAAATTGAACATGGAAAAGGATACCTAGAATCTATCCCCTTTAATAAGAAACACCCAAGGAAAATGGGATAGGGTGACAGTTGCTTCACACTCGAACCCTATAAGAATAAATCATATTGATCAAAAGAAACTTCAAAGATCTTTCATAAAAGAATTTATATGCTGAAAAATCTCAAAGGAATATAAAAAAAGTAGAGGAGAAGGTTAATGGATTTTTTTAAAAGGCTGGGGTGGATTTCTATATTAATATTCCCAAATTAATTTTATCATTTAATTTGTTTTTTGAATGATTATGTAATGTGAATGTTTTAAAATTATTTATAAATGGGTTAAAAATATTAAATGATTCAAAATAATCAATTCCCAAAATTCAAGTCATTAAAAAATCATCAAAAATGAATTTACAGGCTAAATAATAGAAAATTATGAAAAAATAGGTAAAAATAATTACCCTTACGTAGACCCCATGTCTTGTGTAAGGGTAGAAATTAATTGATTTTTTTAAATTTACTCATTAAATACTTTTGAGATTATAATAAAAATGGGATTATAAAAATGAGGATATTATAATTATCCCCCTATAAAGACTTAACATCCATTAAGAATTATTTCTAGAGGTCTTTCCTTAATAACCTTAGATAAAGGGAATATCTTAAAAAAGGAAGCAGAAAAACACAACAAAATACAGAAGGGTTCATAATAGGGTTAAACCTAAGACAGTACTCAGAAGAACAAGGCATAATCCACTAAGAACTACTCAAAACCTAAGTCTAGCCTTTGGTACATTCACATTAGTCACATCCACATATATACACTAAATTATGGGATAAAAAAATCACAAACAAATTATTAAAGGAATAATATACCAAGTACCATATCACAATTTGAATGCGCATCTAATTATTTTAGGATCTATCAAAGTAAATAATCTAGTATATATGGAATGGGAACCTACATGCCTAACACGATGCATAAGATACACTAATTCAAATAAATCAACATATAAACATCATGTGCATCACCAAAGGTGAATTTAATCAATGATACCATCAAAGAGTGAAAACATAAATTATTGACATTATGGAAACTCAGAGGCCGACTATAAAATACTAATTAGATAGTAACTTATTTCCCATACCCAAGTGTGAACCATCCTTTATCCTATATACTATATCTCAATATAAGGAAAATAGAACATATAAGTTAGTAAAACTTACACTTTGATACCATTTTTTAACACCTCGATCCAAACCATTGGGTTCGAATTAGTGTGCCACATGACCTCATGTGTGCTGATATATACACAAGAGTTTTTTAAAAGCATTAAGGGTATATGTTCATTAGTGGGAATACTATACCATCAGTATCATATCAAAGTATAAACTAGGGATGTGATAAAAAATCATCAAATAATAAAACACTGCATAACCATCAGAGTAGAAACGTATAAGAATAAAATATCCCATATAGTATCATTATGGAATTCCAAATAAATAAACCAAATACAAACAAAATTCTAAAAGGTATGAAAATAAATCTAATAAATAAAATTAGAAGAAAACTTCTTATTCAAAATCTATCTAGTAATGTCTACATCCTCCTGCTTCACCTGCTCAACTATCCACCATAAGGACCTTTCCCTTTACTAGATCCCTAGTCATGAAATATACAAGCACACTGAAATACCTATGTAAAGTGATATTATAAGACTTATTAAGAGGCTAGAAATGAAAAATAATACCAGTGAATAAGATATATTGGTGTGTGGTAGGAATGTTAATATGGTATAAATATAAACAAAAATATATCACACAATTAAAAGACACATATTAGGTCCTTAGAGACTGGCTCTACCTTCTTTGGTACCATGAAGGAAGAAACCTCGATGGATAGTCTAGCACATTTCTCCATTAGTATAGTCCCAAACATGGCTGATGCATCCCTCTGTAGGGATAGTTTAATGCATATGGACCTTACTCCTTACACATTTGTATTGGGAAATTGACCTATAGGCCTCACTATATGATCATCTTCAAAAAAAAAACCATAGACAACACATAAGATACAATATGAAAATGATAGATAATACACCACATCAAGTTATGTAGCATCATCATTAGTACAATCCATATACAAGAAAAAAATCACAGGTCAAGGATACACATACACACACCTCATGTGATCAAGTATCACACATTAATTTCTCAAGGATACACATTCATGCCAATAATCATTTCAATAACATGTATAAGACATGTGAGAATATTAAGGGATTCATACATAAATATAATTGATGAATAACTACAGGTTTCTTCAAGGAACATCACCTGAATCATGTCCACATGCTCTTTCGCTCACACCGATCACCAATGATCCCAAGAACAAATTCTAGATTTATTTTATTTAAAAAAGAAATAAAAATATCACTTGTAATAATATATTCTCTCTCTTGGATAGTTCATAATAAGTATGATAATTCAATATTATCCTTCTTGATAATTATTGATTATTTTTAGGGTAACTTCAATACCATATGTGATGATACTTTATATATACCAGATAATTCCCAAATTATATATTTAATCCATACCATTTTTGTCACTATTTCATTCTTGAAGAATAACTATAATTTCACATACAATAATATTAAATATCTTTAGAATAATAAAGGTTAAGAATAATAATTATTATTTATGATTGATTGAAAATTTATTTATTATTATCATCTAAATATATTTATTCAATTCCTCTATAAATATTAGGAAATATTATTTTTTAAATTGAACAAGGAATTGAATACCTAGAAATTATCAACCTTTAGAAAGAAACACCTAAGGAAAAAGATAGAGGGTTAGGGTTTTTCCATTCCTATAACCTAGAAGAAGAACTCATATTGATTTAAGAAAACTTGATAGATCTTTCATAAAGTATTTTTTATACTACCCAAACTCAATGTAATATAAAAAACAAGGACATAAAAAGGTTCATGTATTTTTTAAGGAAAATGATGAGGGTGGATCAAAAAATTAGTATTTCTAAGTTAAATTCAACATTTAATTTTTTTTTACTTTGACTGATTCTTGAATTTAATGGTTCATAAATATTTTATAAGGGATTTACAACCATTAAATTGTTTAAAAGAATCAATTCCAATGATTTAGGGCATTAAAAATTGTTAGAAAAAAACATTTATAGGTTGAAAAAGAGGAAATTCCAAAAAATTTGGTAAAAATAATTACCCTAACATAGACCCATGTCTCATGTAAGGGTATAATTTTTTTGAATTTTTTTAAATTTCCACCAAAAATAATTATGAACAAAAAAAAAAGGATTTATAAAAATAAAGATGTTGCAGGGGATACTTTATTCATTACAAGTGATATCATATTTAATTGATATATAGTTAGTGTTACATTATTCACTATTGGATACATCCCATTCACCTAATAGATTATTGCTAATACCTTAATTACCATAAGTGATATCTCATTTACTTGGTTTATTTCCTTGATACCTCATTTTTATGTGATATCTCATTGATTGGATGTACTGTTGGTGATAAATCATCTCAAGAAGGTGATAACTCATTTACCTATGATTTATTTTATATAGTATTAATTTATTCACCTACGATCATTTATATTGTGATAACACATTCACCCTAATTTTATGATCAGACTCTGGGAATAATTTTCCCATACCAGTATTAAAAAAATAAATTATGAGTAAATCATCAATGGATATTTTCATGTACACAATAATGGGATAGGTGTATGCATGTGTTATTTATGGATTTTATTTGATTTAATGCACATATGAAAATATATTATTCTTATTATTAGGGGAATTCTTGGTAGTGGGATACTCAATTTTATAGAAAAAACATACACATTATCCTTAGCGAATGCGTATAATTTATATAAACATTAAGGTTAGAGTGGTGATCCTAATGGTAGGTGATATGGATGGAGGAGATCAATGGGAATACGGAGACGAGTCCAAGGATAATTCTTCTATGGTATATGGGGTCTCCTTGATATTTTATTTTCAGTTTTTTATGTATTGTATATGGTTGAATATTTTCCAATTTTAAATTTATGTATGACTATATGACCATCATGGTTATCATTTTCTATAGTATGATATAAGATTTAAATTATGGTATGACTTTAATTGTAAATCAATTATTACACTATGTTGTTATATTTATTTTATAGACAATTTATTATTAATTTAATATTTATTGAAATGATACTAAAGTATATTATTCCTATGTTTTTTATCCTAGCATCAACACTAGTTGGTAGCCTCTAGTGTATGAGGAGAAATGCCTAAGGTTATGTGGTGCTCTGGATCTGGACATGCATTCAGGTTCCAAGCCTAGAATGTTACTAATAAGAATCTATCCATCTTTTTTGATTCGAAAGATAGAAAATAAACTTTCAAAACATAGAATTGAAGATGTACTTGTGCCTTTCTATCATAAGTATAGGTAGGCAATAAAAGTTAAGAAGGAGTTAATATTGTAGTTAATGATTTTCATCAATGTAATTGATATATTTTTGGTAGATTATGATGTTTTTTGTTATAGTTTACCATTATAAACTTTCTTTGGGGTGGTAATAGGTTTTTTTAATGCATCATTATTTCAATGTAGGTTCACATGACATGTGAATACTTGTACATGATTCAAAAACTAGATCTAAAGAAATAAAAGAGGCAGTAATTATTTAAAATAACAGTAAGAACTTAGTCAATGTTTTCAAAATTAACTCATTGGTGGCCTTCTTATTAATATAAATAGACCATGAAAACATCCTAGATATGATTCACTTAATTAATATATTATAAATATGTTCATGGATGTGATGACAACAACCCTAGAATTAGTATTATGGGTATGAGGATACTTGATACCGATGAGATCCCTATGATGGGGGAATTGGCACATGAGTTTCCCATCATTATTTGAGATAAAATAATGGGACTTTATTTCAGAATAAGTGACCTATATAGGGTATGATTAATTTACTAGGAATAAGAGCCTATAGATGATGGGTTATGACATACTCTATTGTTGATTCTATTACATTAGTATTGAAATAGAGCACTTTTCTTGACTCTGTTCATGGTTTATGGTAATTAATTTGAGTATACTAGGAGAAAGGGTTTATAATAGGAACATAGACACCTTTAAAGGTGGAAGGAATGAGTAGACTATTAATTTTTTTGGAAGGAAACATGGTGGTGGGTGATCTTGTGATTTTTATATGTATATGGGATGGCTTAGGTATTGATAGATATAATTATCATGAATCCCACACTAGTGGAAATACGGGCTTTAACGTCGTCGTAATAACGTCGGTTTTTTAAAAACCGACGCGAATAGTATATGCGGGGAATTTTTGGCGTCGGTTTTACAAAAAACCGACGCCAAAAATAATTATGTGTTGATTTTTCGCGTCGGTTTTTATGAAAACCGACGCGGAAAATATTAGTATCCATATTTTCCGCGTCGGTTTTCCTGAGAACCGACGCGGAAAAATGTTTCGGCGTCGGTTTTTATGAAAACCGACGCCGAAACTCATAAAAAAAAATATCTTTCGCGTCGGTTTTCCTGAGAACCGACGCGAATAATATTATTCGTTGATTTTTCCGCGTCGGTTTTCCTGAGAACCGACGCGGAAAATAAATTTTTAAAATGTTTCGGCGTCGGTTTTCATGAAAACCGATGCCGAAACTCATAAAAAAAATATATTTCGCGTCGGTTTTAATGAAAACCGACGCGAAAAGTCTTTTAAAAATATTCACGGTCAGAAACCCTCATTTTGTTCGTCCGTCGAAATCGAGTTCCGCTGTGGCGCTTCGGACTCCCGACGACCTTCGAACTTGATTTGCGATCTTGAACGGCCATTGTTGAAGGTTTTTTGTCGTCTGCACGATTTTGGGTATGTGTTCTTCCTATTTATCTCTTGTTTCATATCCCATTGTTTATTTCTTTATCAATAACCCTATTTTGCATGATTTTGATTATTGGTTAGATTTTAGTTGTAATTTATCATTATTTTTTGTTTGTATTATCATTGTTGGTGTAGATTTGATATTGTTTGTTTTTGGAAGTAATTATACCGGTCGCAGTTTGGATTTAACATCTCCATTCGGGTTGAACTTCAAATTTTTTGTGTTAAATGAATTCACTCACATTTTTGCATGTAGTTTGTTGTTATTTCATTACTTCTTGAGATTTACCATGCCAAATTCCTCAATTCTTTTTGGTTCTAATCATTTAACTAAGACATGAATAATTACCACTATCTATTATGTTAAAAAAATTTGAATAATTATTTTCATGCCATTATATAATAAATAATTTTTCTTGCAATGTCCATAATACGACTAGAATCATAATGTATTGTAATCTTCATAGATAATAATATAATCATTATCCCTCTATTAATGTTCAAAAATACCTTTCCACTTTCATATGTGGGGTTAGATTCATGCATTTTTAATAAATGTCCTCTTAAACTAATCTCATTCCATTGATTATATTTATTCATCTTTCTCTCCCTCTAAATAATAGTCATGAAATGATTTACTTCTCCCTCTAAGTCATAGGCTGCAAATAAAACATTCTCATGATCTAATCTTTCATGGATGGATAATATATTTCTCTTCATGTTGATCCATTCCTTGACATGTTTTGCTGCAATAGACCCATGGATGAGGGTGTAAGTTGTCACCTACAATATGCAATGGAATTTTTATCCCTCCATAATGAATTTATATGTTCATAGTTCCCTATTATAAAACTCATGGATTGAGGGAGTTGAGTTATCATAGTCACCAAAAATTGTATCATGTCTCTTAATACACATTTTTTTTAAATAAGGATAGTTATTGCACTATTTTTCACATTAATTTTTCCATGATTCATTCATGTTACATCAAATGAATAAAAAAATAAATATAGTGTGATCAATAGTAGTCATAGTGAGAAATCATATTATCTTGTATGTCATTCATATAATATTTATATCATGAAACTTTATTTTCAAAAAATGAAACCTTTGATTTAACCATTTTGTCCTTGTATTTCAATATAACACACATGTATATAATATTAAAATTAACTGTTTACTATATTTGTAAATGTGTTTCATATCTGATGCCTTTTATCTGATTATCAATAGTTTTTATGGAATATGTTTTTGTTTACAATTTATCTGATAGATATTTAAATGTTTTTATGTTTTAATATATTCATCAATTATATTGTGATATCAGGTATTAATATGGATCATAATTGGATTTATCTACGAAGAACTACTAGTGAATATGAAAGAGGAGTTGACAATTTTTTGGAATTTGCTAAACGGCATAATCAAAATATTGATTTGATTTTCTGTCCATGTGTGAAGTGTGTAAATATGAGAAAGTTAAACTTCAGAGAAATCAAAGATCATCTCATTTGTTATGGTTTTAGCCTTAATTATACACGTTGGATCTTGCATGGTGAAAGAACTGAAAATTCAACATCCAATGTTGATGACGATATTCATAATGAGGCAGAGGATCGTATTGAAGAATTAATTCATGATTTAGGTGTTGAAACCATCGAAAAAACACCAACTGTTGAACGATTGTATGGAGATTCTGAGAAACCATTATTCCCAGGTTGCAGTAAATATACAGTGTTATCAGCAGTTTTGAGATTAGTTAACTTAAAAGCAAAAAATGGGTGGAGTGATAAAAGTTTCTCCAGTTTACTTGAGCTTTTAAAAGAGCTTCTTCCAGAAGGCAATGGGCTTCCAGATTCCAATTATGAGGCGAAGAAAATATTATGCCCAATGGGATTGGGGTATAAAAAGATACATGCTTGCCCCAATGATTGTGTACTGTATAGGAAAGAAAATGAACATTTATCAAGTTGTCCTACATGTGGAACATCGCGCTATAAGATGGATGAGAAAGTCAACTCAGATTCATTTTCAGGTGATGTCATGTAACTTTATGAAAAATCAATTTTTTTACTTTCCAATGATATCATCCAATATTTTTTTCAAACAATTCTGATAATTCAATTCTGGTTTATTTTTAGGTACCAAAATCAAAACTCCATCTAAAGCATTTTGGTACCTTCCAATTATTCCTCGTTTGAAGCGTCTATTTGCAAATTCAAATGATGCAAAAAGGTTAAGATGGCATTCAGATGAGCGCATTTCTGATGGTAACTTACGTCACCCTGCCGATTCACCACAGTGGAAGAGTTTTGATAAAAAATTTCATGATTTTGGAAGTGAAGTTAGAAATCTCAGAATGGGATTGTGTACTGATGGAATGAATCCATATCGGAGCCTCAGTAGCCAACATAGTTCATGGCCTGTTTTGATGGTACTTTACAACTTGTCCCCACATCTATGTATGAAGAAAAAATATGTTATGATGAGCTTGATGATTTCTGGACCAAAACAACCAGGAAATGATATTGATGTGTATCTTACACCATTGATTGAGGATTTAAAACTGCTATGGGAGAAAGGTGTTACAGTTTTCGATGCATACAAGAAAGAGTATTTTCTTTTGCGTGCTATGATAATGTTCAATATAAACGACTTTCCTGCGTATGGAAACTTATCTGGATATAGTGTTAAGGGACATAAAGCATGTCCAATTTGTGAAGAACAAACTTCATATTATCAATTGCAGAATGGAAGAAAGACAGTGTACATGGGACATCGAAGATTTTTGCGAATTGATCATCCTTATCGTAGATTGAGAAAAGCATTTAACGGTTTACAAGAATTCAACCTCCCCCCTCAACCATTGTCAGCTGAAGAATATTATGACAGAGTGAAAGATATTGATTCAACATTTGGAAAGAGAAAAAGTTCTGGTTTACAAAAACATATCTGGAAGAAGCAGTCTATTTTTTTCAAACTACCTTATTGGAGATTTTTAGAGATAAAACATAACATTGATGTTATGCATGTTGAGAAAAACATATGTGATAGTTTGATTGGAACTTTGTTAGACATAAAAGGAAAGACAAAAGATGGATTACATGCTAGATTGGACTTGATATTAATGCGAATACGTTTGGAGTTAGCTCCCGCTGTGAAAGGAAAAAGAACATATTTACCTCCGGCTTGTCACACATTAAGCAAGATTGAAAAGATGAATTTTTGTCAGTGTCTTCATGGTATTAAAGTACCCAGCGGTTTTTCTTCAAATGTGAATAATTTTGTGTCATTGAAGGATTGTAAATTAATAGGTATGAAATCACATGATTGCCATGTGTTAATGCAACAAATTCTACCAGTAGCAGTGCGTGGTATATTACCGAAAGCTGTCAGGAAGACAATCATCAGGTTATGTAATTTCTTTAAATCCATTTGTAGCAAAGTCGTTGATCCAAATTTGTTAGATTTGTTGGAGAATGAAGCAACTCTTATTCTTTGTCAACTAGAAATGTATTTCCCACCCACATTTTTTGATATAATGGTTCATCTATTGGTTCATTTGGTGCGTGAGATAAGAATGTGTGGGCCTGTTTATTTAAGATGGATGTATCCTTCTGAAAGATATATGAAAATTTTGAAAGGATATGTTAAAACTCCTTATCGACCAGAGGCCTCTATTGTTCAAAAATATGTATCAGAAGAGGTGATTGAGTTCTGTACTGATTATTTGAATGAAGTGGAGCATATTGGTCTCCCTCTATCTCGACATATGACAGTTGACAGAGAAGGTAGAGGGGTTCGAGGCTTAAAGGTAAAGTTCATTCCACGTGATGAAGTGATGCAAGCACATTTATACATTTTGAACAACACAGATGAGGTTCAACCATATATATCCTCACATATTGCTGAATTAAAGTTACGATATCAGAAAAGAAATGAAAAGTGGTTGATGATTGAGCATAAGAAGACATTTGTTTCATGGTTTAAAGAGAAAGTCACCTCAGATATATCTGTATCAGAAACATTGAAGTGGTTATCAGGGGGACCATCTTTTAATGTGATCACTTGGTCTGGTTTTGATATCAATGGCTACACATTTTACACAAAAAACCTGGATGACAAGAGTACCGTTCAGAATAGTGGTGTGATGGTATTCGCTGAAGCAGTGCATTTTTCGAGTGCCAAAGATAAAAACCCAATTTCTGCATCAACATCATATTTTGGAGTTATTGAAGACATATGGGAAATTGATTATATTAAATTTCGAGTCACTATTTTTAAGTGCAATTGGGTTGATAGTAATAGTGGCGTGAAACATGATGAATATGGGTTTAAACTGGTTGATTTGAAAAGATTTAATCACAATGAGGAACCATTTATCTTGGCGACACATGCAAAACAAGTATTTTATGTCATTGATCCGTCGAATGATCAGTGGTCAGTTGTTTTGCAAGGGAAAAGATATCATTTGGGTGATGATGATGATTCTGATGATGCTAGTGATTTACATGAGCGTTATTCATCTATTATGCAATTTTCAGATGATTACAATGAATATAAGACAGACATAGTGCATGCAGTACGTACCGATCATGATGAAGGGACGTGGGAAAACACTAAATTAGTCTCCTAATTTTTCTGGTAAATATTTATATTTTGTGTCTATTTTTAAAACTTACAAATGCATGCCTCTATTTTTACATATTTATTTTTCATTTCCTTGTTTCTAATTATTCAGTTTTCTAATGATATGCAGGTACCCAAAATTTCATTACACTTTCTAGTAGCAATGTCAAATACAGATAGAGATGAGCAGTTACCGAGGTATATCTATTTTGACATATTATTAAATATTCAGTAATATACATATTTAATGAAATAAAACTGTTAATTTATTAAAAAAAATTGCAGGACTACTGATGCGTCCTCGGCGGAGGAGACTTCTCCAGTTACTACTGAAAAATCAAGTTCTCTAGTTGGTAAACGTGGTATTACACGTTTACCAAAACTATCACTCGCTCGTGATGATAACAAATTACACATCCGTTTTGATGATAATAATAATGCAGTTGGCCCAAATGCAGTTCAGTTTGTCAGTTATATAGCGATGCAGAGCCGTTGCAGGATTAGTATTTTATATCCTGATTGGAAGTCAGTGGACAGGACGGCGAAGCAACAGCTTTGGGAGGCCGTGACGGTAAAATATCTTTATTTATTTATTTTATCTCATTTTTTTAATATTATATAGTTTAAATGACATATTTTATTTTTTCAATTACAGATGACATTCAATTTTGAGGAAACCAAAGAAATTAAGAAAAGACATCTCTCTTTAGCGGCGGTTCGATGGAGAGATTTTAAAAACAAACTGACGAAAGATTATGTTTTTGGAAAGAGAAGGTTTGAAAGCCCATGTCTTAAGTATCCATATATAGATGAAGAAACATGGAAGCGATTTGTTGACAGTCGTCAGGAAGAGAAATTTCAGGTATTGTAATTGTTTTATATTTTAAAATTTATGCTATATTTTCCTTATTACTTATGTGTTTATTTTTATGTAACAGGCCTCCAGAAGATCTCATCAGGAGATCCAGTTGAAAAACGTATACCCTCATACTTTATCACGTGGAGGATACTCGTATTTGGAGCAGAAAATTATTGAAGAAAAATTTGAAGCATTAAGAGCTCGATCAAGTAGTGGTTCAGAAGAGGTCCAGTATGGTCCTCCATCTCCTCCCACTCGCCATGAGAAATGGAAACGAGCAAGAAGAAAAAAAAATGAACAATATCTTACAGACGAAGCTCATCAAGTGGCTGATAGAATTGTAAGTAAATATTAATTCTTTGTTAACAATTTTCCTTTTTTATAATTTATAAACACTAATATAAATTTTTTATTTTTCATTTCAGGATGAACTTCAGGAGAAAGAGACACAGGGCTCTTTTATCCCTGAGGGTAGGATGGATATCCTAGCCACTGCTTTGGGAAAGACTGAACACCCCGGCCGTGTTAGAGGATATCAGGCGGGTGTTAGTATTCGGAAGGTTTTTGGTAAGAGTAAGCAACCAAGAGACCCGGAAATTGAATCCTTAAAAGAAGAGCTGCAGGATATGAAACGGTCTATGGGTGATCAAATTCAAGCAGCAGTACAGAAGGCTTTATTAGAACACTTGGCAAGACAGTCACAGTCTGCTCATCCTTCCGAGGTATATTATTTACTGTTAACAATTTTTCTTTTCTATAAATTATAAACACTGATATAACTTTTTCATTTTTCAACATTCTCAGCCTACTCACTCAGACTATCATGCCTCATATGCTTACCCAACACCGTCTGGGCAGCCTTCCGAGGTATATTATTTAATGTCATCAATTTGTCTATTTTATAAATTATAAACACTGATATAACTTTTTCATTTTTCAACATTCTCAGCCAACTCACCCGGACTACCCTGCCTCATCTGCTTACCCTGCCCCATCTGCGCAACCATTTGAGGTATATTATTTAATTTAATTTTTAATCAATTTTTCTATGTTAAAAATTTTAAACACTAATATACCCTTTTCATTTTTCTGACTTCTCAGCCTGCTCACCCTGACTACCCTGCCCCACCTGCTAACTTTGAGCCTCCACCTCCTCCATCGGATCAAACCTTATATTGTGAGTTGTTTGCGGGAGATCCTCATGTACATATTGTTGCGTTAGGACAAGTGTATTTTTTGGGGGACTCGGTACATCATCATCCTATGCAGATGGGTCAGGTTAGAGTATCAGTACTTTTTATTATAGATCCTACTGCTCTACTACCATTTCCTACTGCGGAGATCACCAGTGTTGGGGAATGCATGGGCCATTTTTTACTTTGGCCAACTGCACTTCTTCGTTATATTTCACATGAGGTATGAGTTTTTTTAACTAGTAATTAGAAATGATTCCAAATTACTTATAATGTTTTCTGACATTTAACTTATATAGGAATATCTGAAAGCAAAAGAAACTGTACAAATGCAGCAAAATGTTCAAAAACAGTCGGCTGTAGATACTTCTGATATTTCTTCTGGGTTGAAAAGATTATCTCAGTGCTCTTCTTCCTTGAATTTTATCTATGAGTTTCGGATGACGCCCGATATATGTGGAAGAAATTATAAATTGAGAATATTGAAAGAAGATATCATGAATTTAGTTAATTTTGAAGAGATCGGGCTGAATGTGGTGCAGTTGTTTTCCATGTAAGTAAATTGACGTCTGAATTGCTATTTCTTTACTAAAATATTGTTATGTCATTGACTAACTATGTTTTCTTTTTAAATTAGGTATCTATACAGGATTATTTTACAAAATGAAACTACAAGCATTTATAGCTTTATAGATCCAGAGTACATTTCCTCGGAAGTCAAACATGTGAAAAATGATGAAAAAGTTAAATATATATCCGAGAGATTATCACAAACAGAGATTCAGTGCTGGTTTTTGCCATTTGTTGATAAGTAAGAATATCAACATAATTTTTAACTCATGATCATTATAATGTCATTAATTATGAACTTTTTGTATTATAGGGGGCATTGGATGTTAGGTGTATTTTTCCCAAATGAATGCACCTTATATTGGTTTTGCTCTTTATTAGGAAAAGTGCGTAAAACGTTTTCCAACTTATTAAACAGGTAAGTTGTTTTTTTATTTTTAGAAGTTTGTTATGTTTAATTTTAATTGTTTACACAAGTTTTATTAGTTCTTATATAAAACAATGCAGTTCATGGAAACATTTTACAAATGAAAAGAAACCAACGAAAATCAAATATGTGGAAGTACAGGTAATTAGTTTTTATATTTTTGTTATATATTGGGTTTCATTATTAGTTAAATGTTTTATAACTGCAGTGTCATCGTCAAAATGGAAGCGTTGAATGTGGTTATTATATTCTACGATTTATGTACGAGATAATCACAACTGGGGAAACTACTGATTTTCATAAGGTTAGTTGTATTAACTTTTTTATATATTTTCATCCACTTTCTTCTATTTATTAATTTCATATCATTCAATATTATTGTAGGTATTCAATGATTCACAGTCATATTCTCAATCTGATATGATTCATATTCAATCTACTTTTGCGGACTATTTGTTAAGTCTGATTAAGATTTGAGGTATGTATACTAATATTTATAAATAATATTATATATGGGTTTAAAAAACTAACTCTTATGATATATTAGGTGTTTGAACCTACTAATAATCAAATGAATGCTTCAACAATAACAAACAATGAGCATGTCATATATTTCAGGTACGTGTATTTTAATTCTGATTTACTGAGTTTTCTCAAGTGCCTCTGCAAAAACTGTTTTATTGAATCTACTAATAATCAAATGAATCCTTCAACAATAACCAACAATAAGCATGTCGTATATTTCAGGTACGTGTATTTTAATTCAGAATTAGTTATTATATTTCTTTTCATTGTTATTTCTTAAAATCATTTGTCTGTACAGTGACAAATCTGCAGGGTGGTACTTGGATCATGAACATAGAGATTCGTATAGCGAAATAACA
This sequence comes from Viscum album, assembly GCA_963277665.1. Lineage (NCBI taxonomy): Eukaryota > Viridiplantae > Streptophyta > Magnoliopsida > Santalales > Viscaceae > Viscum > Viscum album. Next base: position 199,704,146 of record OY728164.1, read on the forward strand.
TTCACAAACACTAAAAATTGTCTCCCTTGAATGCACAGCAATATCTTCTAGGCCTTTTTATTTTTTATGCAAATAAATATCGAAAAATGATTGCCGAGAAGCATATCACATAATACCTGAAACAGCGCTTAGTGGGTTTGCACAAAGATAAAATAGAAGGCGTCAATTTTTAAGGTATGTTTCTTTATGTATCTTCAATCTGCATTTGATTTCAATTTTCTAACCTATTTTTTGCACTCAAATTTATTTCTCTGTTATTCCATAACTTAAACAAATAACAATAATGAATGGGTAATGCACGTCTATACAGAGCAAATATAAAAACCTGAGGTTGGGGGTGGTGGGGATTCTATGGTGAAAAGACACCCCCAACATCTTCAGTGGGGGAGGTGAGGAAGAGGTTGCATCGGCTGAGTGTTCCTGGAATTTTGATCAGGAGTCGTAACATTTCATTTTGGTAATTTACTTTGTGAAAAAATGAATGATTCAAATAAATTACACATTTTCATTTAATGTTTATTCATTGCACTAATAACTTGGATTGATTTTTTCACTCACATATCCTTAGTTTCATTACTGTTTTGACAGGATTGGTGCTATCTATGGGAGGAAACTTACAATGATTGATACTGAGTATGGTTAGATTAAGAAAATGCACCATGTAGGTACGTGTATTTTAATTCTGCTTTACTTTGAGTTTTCTGAAGTACTTCTGTTAAAGCTGTTTAATTGTTTTTGTATACTTCGTTATTTTTTTTCAGGGTTCCGATTTGTTTGGAGGAGAAAATATATGTATTTTATTTAAAAAAAAAAATATTTACGGCGTCGGTTATTTTAAAAACCGACGCCGAATATTTTTAAAAAATTATTTACGGCGTCGGTTTTTTTAAAAACCGACGTCGATAGGGTTTTCCGCGTCGGTTTTTAGAAAAACCGACGCGGAAAATCCGGTTGAAACCGGTTTTCCGCGTCGGTTTTTTAATGAACCGACGCAGAAAATAATGTCTAAATGTAGCTTCGGCGTCGGTTTTATAAAAAACCGACGCCGAAGCTCATAAGCAAATTAATTTTCGCGTCGGTTTCTATGAACCGACGCGAAAACTCTATTTTTAACGTCGCCTATAAAGACGTCGGTTTATAACCGACGTTAAAAATTAAAAAAAACCGACGCGAAAAAGTGTTTTTGCCCTAGTGCCACATCAATAGATTTATTATTTTCCTAAGCATCCAATATAGTGAAATACCTAGGGACGATTTATCAAGGAGGCCACTCACAAAATACTATTCCTCTATGGTCACTATTTATTATTAATATATATTAATTAAAAAGAAATATATTATAATATGGGGTTTTAAAAATTAATATGATATAACTATATAAATATATGAATGAAATGAAAAGAGGATAATATAAAACACCAAGAAGTTAGTAAGAAAGATGTTATTGTTCTTTGGTGTTCACAGTGATGAAAATAATTATCATTTAAAAGGGATCTAATCTCATTTTTCTTAAAAATTAATAGATAAAGACCTTTCAATCTAAACCATCTTGTTATAATTTTGATTATTCTACAGAGAGACATATATATATATAGGATATTCTACCTATCTTCATTATTATAATTCAACTCAACTGTATGCATCATTATAATGATGAAAGAGGGTAAACTAGAGGATTCTGAAGGAGGATACAATAATAGGAAAAAGAAATAGGGAAAATACAACAATCAATTTAAACAATCTCGAAATATTATATTAATATAACAATAATATGTTGAAGTAAAATGAAATCAAAACACCATCACCCCTAACAACAATGATGGTTAGTTCTGAATATCCATAGATATAAGAGAGGAATAGTAGGGAGTAACACTAAAGACAAACAAAAGAAATATATAAAAAAATTTATATATTAAATATTTATAAGACTATTAAAAAATTAAAATACCTTAAAATTTGAAAAATGGATATCTCCTTGAATATAAGTGGAGGTTTAAATTTATAATAAAATGAGAAGGTTAATTTATAGTCCTATTATATCATTCTAGACTTCATGAATGTATGGATTCTTAAAGTTATAAATATAAAAATTTTATATTATACTAATTTTTTAGCCTTATCTTAATTATTCTTCCAAAAAATCATAGATTCATCAGATACATGTAGAAAATTTTAGGGTTTTAATACCAAAGATTTATTTTTTGGTCTAACAGATTCTTCAAATTTATATGATCTAGTTTCCCATTATTTTATATATTTGAAAAAAAATAAGTCCTTAGAATACATCATTAATGAATCTTTTTCTTATGATATTTAAATTTCCATAGAAAATTGTTCTTCTTTGGGAAAATATTTTTTGAGATATGGGCCCTACATTAAAACTAGTGCAAACTATGGATAAATTTCTTTGACCTACATGTATACTTTTTTTGGGATTTCAATTATTGGATTTATTAATTCGTATTATTGGATGAAATGAATATAAATAAACTTGATATCTTAAAAAAAGTGTTTTGAATTTGGATTAGTGAGTTGAATGTTATAAAAAAATATAAAACTGATGTTTTTCTCTAAAAATATCAAAAATAATTAAACATAAATTTTAAATATATTTTTATATAATGAATGAAAAACTAGTGTTTCATTAAAAAAACATGATTACATTATGGTATGGATAAAAATTCTGAAAAATCAAGAATTAATCTATTTTCACAATAAAGTATAAATTATTCCTAAAACCTAAAAATTTGATAATTAACCTTAAAATATGAAATTATTTTTATTAAATAATCAATTCAAAAAATAAAATATATGAAATTATGAGCTTCATCAATCCTATAAACTTAACCATTTTACTCAAAATAAATCACCTATACCACGTTAAAAGAAATTTCTCATGATATTAATGGAATCACTATTCAATTATCAAATCCAATGAAAATTAATGCCTTCTACAAAAAGTTAAATTATTTAATTATAAAACTAATAATTAGATATCATTCAATATCTTTTTAATACCCATGTTCATGTCATACCTAACTCCTTAGAAATTTATTTTTATCTTTACTCAAGGATTTTAATATGACATTTTAAAAATTCCAAAGAACATGCACTATCTATATAGAATTTCTGTCTACCCATTATCTCTAATAAATAGTAATAAACATGTAAATCATGATTTATTTTACCTGGGATATTATATTATAGAGATTTTATATGTTTTAAAGTTAAAAACATCAGAAACAGAATGAGGAGAGTTATTCTCTAAAGAGAAATAAATATGTGAAAATAGTTATCCCCAAGAATGATGTGATACTTAGTATATTTACAAAAATTTACCTCCAAAAACATTTTTTATACTCATGGGATGTTCAAAAATAGAAAATTTTAGTAGACAATATATTTTTATTCTCTCTTCCCTCATTAGAGAACCATTATTTGGTTCTCTTTTAGGTGTGAAATGTTTAATTGAGTAGTGATTTGGAAGGAAGGATAAACATATTAACATTCTACAAATTGTGGTTAAAATACTTTACTATCATTTTCTTGATATTTTATACGTCCCTACATATATTTAGCATGAATTATCTCCATAAAATATCATAAAAGGTTTATCAATTTTCAATTTTCATTCCAAATAGATTCTTACAAGTCAATATAACACCACTAAAATCCCCCCACACTTAATCTAAATAATAATCACGAATTTAACTATAGAAAATTTTATATAGGGATAAATGAAAAATAATATGGCTTAATAACAAGGTATTTCATTTATATCAGGGCATTAAGAAAGGATTGAGGTAAATGAAGTCCAAAATAAGAGTTATATTTTAAAATGATCTTTTGAAATAGGCACCTAAATCTCATTTGACTCAATCATGAACATTAATAGATTTTAAGAAAATAAAAAAATCTATGATCTCATAACATGACTCAAGACTTTGAGTAAAAAGTTAAATATAAATAATATGTGAAAATGTTTTAGAAACCTCTTGATCTAGGTAAGATATTAATTTGGAAAAATACAAGTAAACATGAGTTTCCTAATCAATCAATCTTCGTTAAATAAAAAATAATAAATTAGGAAAGTAATATCATATCACCAATCATTTAATTACATAAATATTAAAATCAAGTAATGTTACAAAAATTAAAATACAATTTTAATTTCACAAACTATTCTAATAAGATGAAGAATTTTTTTAAAAACATAAAATTTTAATAAAGCATGCAATATAAATCAAAGTGAAATTTAAAAGAATAAAAAAAATTAAAAAAAACAATTCCTGAAATATGTTAAAATACCCCCATAATTAAGGATTCATATACCATTAATTGAAGTTAAAATTATTTTAAAATAGTTGGGAAGATAAATCAAAGAGAAAGAGAGAAAAAACCTTTGTTTATTTTGGGAAGTGGAAGCCTTGAGTTAAGATATTTTGCATTGATTAATTTAAACATATATTAATAAAAATAAAAACTAAAAATTTATTTAAAAAAACATAAAAATAGTTTAGAAGGGAAAATTTGATAAATCATGTGTGAAATCCCCTAAAGTGATTCTATATTTTTTACTGTCCTTAAACAGTTAGTTCTAGATGACCATCTACAATATAATGATTGATGGGTTTTTTTGATCATGAATCTCCAATTTTTTTACTTCCTATTTCCATCCATTGAAAATGGTTTTTGAATACTCCATGAATATATTAAAATAGTTCTATACCCTTGTTAATGATATACAACTTGAATGGTTGGGGTAGAATGAAAAATGGGTTCTTTTATTTTTCTGGGAACTACTTGTTTGGCATCCTCTCTAACTTCCAAACCTTACTCTATTGTTGGTGTATTCAAAATCATAGTAAGGGGGAAGTAATTAAAAAGTATAATTTGAAAAGAATTAAAAAAATATAAATCAATAAAAAATTCCCCATCAAGTAGTTCGTATAGCATATTAATTTCTTTTAGAAAGGCCACTAGAAACCTAGTCTCAATAGGTGTATGTTGTCTTTATTTATCACTCTACAAGTAAATATAATTTTTGGATTAATATATAAATTTAAAATAGTTAGAGGTGTTATTAAATTATTTTTTAATAAAATATGATACGAAATTTTCCAAGAAAATAATATATTCAAGTATTTGTTTATCCTTTAAATCCTCTTCTTTTTTAGTATATTTTTGAGTTAGGTTGTTGGATTTGATGGTATGTGTTTAATATATTTTAATGTTTCTTTAAATTAAACCAATTAAGTATTGTATTATTCTTAATAATAAGATAAGTAGAGAGGTTCTAATCAGTCATTTTCAATGATTTAATAATCACATGGTATTTTAATTCTTACAAATAATACTAATATTTAACTAATTCATCATGATCTCGCACATGTTCCTCAGTTTCATGCACACTTCTAGAACCTCTTATAGAAATGGATGAGTAAGGTTAGAGGATTTATCTTTATGTTTTTTATTTAATCCTCTTTGGGTTCTCTAATTTAAAATTTATGTGGAATAATATTTACTTATTCTTCAATATGTTCATGTTTCTCCAACCTTAAATATTTTATTTCATTTAGAGAGGTTGAATGGATATTAATTTGGATTCTCAATTCTTCAATAATATTTTAATTTTTTTCACTTAAATATTTAATTAATGTTACTTTATGGACTCATCAAAATTTTCAAATGGATAATATTTTGAAAAATCATAATAAAAGCTAATATTCGACTAAAGAAAATAATGGTATGAAATATATTTTGTTTTTGTTTTTATTTTTTGAAATTATTTTTTTTATTTTTATGAAAAATAATGCGTGGATGTTTTTACAACCCCCCAAAAATAGTTCCAAAATGAAAGATATATGTTTCAAAAATCTGAGTTCAATAATATTCTAATTAAATTAAGTAAGAAAGAATGTGCAATACCAATGGTATGTATCTTTAGGAGGACACTCACATAACACTATGCATTTATTTCCACTATTTATTATTAAAACATTTTACTTAAAATGAATACTAATATAATGGGTGGTTTAAAAATACTTTTTGAATAATTATATAAGTATATGAATTAAAAAATATCAAAGAAAACAATTCACAAATAATTTAGTAAGAAAGAGGCTGAAATTATTAGGAGTTTATAGTGATGAAAATAAGAATCTTTTAAACAAAATTTAATCTCATTATTCAAATAAATGTAGTGATCAAGAATGATCAATATACATCATACTATTAAAATTTTAAATATCTTACACTGAGGCCATTACATGAAGGATAATCTACCTAGCTTCATCAATGTAATGCTACTCCACTGTATGCAACATCATAATGATGAATGGTAGTAAAATAGTTGAACATGAAGAAGAAAAAACTGGTAAGGAAAAGGGAGAGACTGTATACCCTAATTAATCTAAATGCAAAAAAAAGAATAGAATAAAATAATAATAATACATTAAAGTGAAATAAACTAGAAAAATTACTACTCCCCCATGAACAATTGTGAGGGTTTTTTCTTCATAACCATAGAGATGAGAGAAGAATGACAAAGGGAACATAAAAGAAAAATGAAATAAAGTGAAAAATAGGAAACTAATATATATTAAAAATATATTATACAATTAAAAATTATATACCCCTCCTTATCTTTGAAAAATTGTTAACACCTTAAATAGAAATAGATATACATATTTATTAGAAATAAAGGTGACTAAATTTCACCATAATTTCATGCATTGATTTTTCATGCCTATTCGAACTATTAAATGGATGAATATAGAAAATTGATATTCTATGTTTTTTGTTCAAATAAATATTAAATTATTTTACATATAATCTCTTCATCACTACACATATGTAGAAAACAGTACAACCACATTATTATCATTGAATTTTGTATCCATGTAGACTCTTTAAATTCCCAAGATTTGGTTTCCAATGCATTCATAGACTTGAAAATGGTTATATATATAGAATAAATAGTTAATAAAATTATTCTATAAAACAATATCTATCACCATATTTTTTTTATATTTTATAATTTTTCATTTTGAGATATTATCCCAACATTAAAAGACATGCAAACTATATAAAAATTTATTTTCCACTCTTGTATTCGTAATTTGGACCTCTTTTTATTGAATTCAATAATTTGTCCAGCTAAATTTAATGAATCCCAATAAACATTGATTCCAAAAAAAAATAATTATTCAAATTTTATTTATTTAGTGAATTTTATGAAAAAATATAAAATTGATATTTTCCATGAGATTTTTAAAAACAGTGAAATATTTTTTTTATATTTTTTTATATAATGAATAAAAAATAAAGGTTGGATGAAGAACATGATTAAATTATGTTATATATTTTCAATATAATTACAAAAATTAATAAAAGAAATTTAAAATATTGAATTAATACATTTTCATAATAAATTTAAAAATATTACTAAAAATTAATAATTTTATAATTACACTTTGAATATGAGCATTTTTGGATTAACTAATTTAATTATAGAATAAAATATAATAAAATATGAAATTTACATATTATGTGTGGAGATGACAGCTTAGATGGTTTTTTTGTATAAGGTATGTGACAAACATGCTTGAGGAATAAGAATTAGGGTGTATGCCTCATAATTTCATGGGTTATATAGTATGCATGGGTAATTATAGGGTGTATTACTACTTAATAATAGAATTTTATGAATAAATATTTCACTTGTTCGTCATTGTGAAAGAAACATTGAGTTATCTGCTACTATAAGAACATTTGAGTTTGGTTTCAACACTCCTTGGATGGCTTGTGGGATGGTATGACCTAAGCTCTACCTTGGATGTTGAGACTTATAGTATTTTGATAATTATAGATAAAAATCCTAATTGATTCAAATTAATGGAGTTAATAATGCATCAGTTCCCAAATAGATTGGAATTAGTTTTAATTTTTGGATTTGGATCTAGAATTTTCATTTGGTAATGAGTTTTTAGTGTTTAAGTAGATATTTATGTGGTTTTCTCTTGGCTTATGGAGGCTTTTGGTGAGTTTCAAGGAAATTGGGGAGTGAAAAGTTTAATATTGAGGCTAGAGTGATCCACTTGGCACTCATTTAGGTGGAAATGTGTGCCCAATAGGGGTCCTGGGGGGACCTACTTTTTTCCTGGGGCAAATAGATGACTAGTGCTAGTGCACCAAGAACCTAATGGTTCCATAAACTAGTTTAAAAACTGAGAGAGAATGGTTTTTGATTTTTAAAATAAAAAACCAATTTTGGGGTTTTTCTGGTTCATTTGGAGAAAGGAAAGGGGACTAAATCCTTCTCCTATGATCTTTCTCCCATATACCTTTTGTTGTGGGATCAAATTAGAGGCATTATATCATCAATATCAGGGAGTTAATGACTATAATATTCTTACTCCTTTATTATAACTTTCTATAATCATATTCTAGTGGTTGTAACATAGATATTTAATGATTATTCCATATAGGAATGAGTTAATAGTTTTAATATTATTAGTATTTCACTTGGGATGGTTATATGGATTCCAAGGAGGATGAACCCCTGAGGTTTTGGGTTATCTTTCTTTAGGAAAGTCATAGATGTGATTTAATTTTGTTTTTATAAATTAGGGAAGAAATGGGTGGTGGAATTGTTATTGGTTATTGAGTATTTGTTCAATAGTGAGTTTAGGGATATGCTAGGTGTGAATCAAAATCCCTAAGATGATATTTTAAGATTTTTTATTCCATCTGATTAATTATAATTTGACTATCTATAATTATCTATTTTTGAAATTAATTAGCTTAATTTATTATACTAGTTTTACAATTAATTGATGTTTTTATTAGTGGATATTGGGCCTCATGTTGACAGATGATTGCAGGTTGGTCTTGGAGAAGAAATGAATAGGGGAAAACTCCATTGAGGTTAGTGGACCTAACAAACCACATTATGGTTTATGTTTATTTTATGTGACCCATAAAATATATTCCCACATATAAAGTGTAGTTAAACCTAAAATAAAATAAATTGTTCCCCTTTGACTAATAATAATAGTATGGAAATGTTTAGGTCCACAAGGAACCCTCAATCATTAATCCTTAATGTCTTAACTCTTGTTGGTCATGTGATTGATTAGAAAATATAGGGAATATACTATGTGAACCCAAGTGCAGTATGAAATTCATAAATTAAAACATAATGGGAATATGATAAATTCCCAAAATATCCTATAAGAATGATATATAATTCATTGAGAATGTTTGGATTAATGATTTTCTATGTGGAACATTGAGTTAGCTTATCAGATCTTGGGTATCTTTTTAGTGTGTGAAGTTTGTCTTAATACCTCATTATAATGTGGTATATAGGTGGTAATACCTTGGAATGGAATTATGTATAGGTCGAGAATGATAGAACATATCTAGTGGGATCATGTAAGTTATAAAAATATTATGAAATTCAATTTTTAAATTTCTATATTGTGTTTTCTAAGTTGTTGTTTAAACCCTAATGTGATTATGGTTGGGGTTAATAGATTCTATTCCCATTATGTGATATATCATCTATTGGAACAGGGAATTTTAAACAAAATCCAATAGGATTTCATGGAATATTAATGAACTAGTGGACCAAGATAGGTACCCTAGGTCCCTTATTTGAAAAATAAAGGAAAATAATAAAAAATAGAAAATGGAAATAATATTAATGAAAATAAAACTAGGTATTGGTTTTGTTCTTGAGAGGTCAACCTAGAAAATCTATATTGGGTTTAGAAAAGATTATAACCCATGTCGATGCATGTTTATGTGAATTGGACTATAATATGGGTTAGCTGAAAAGAAAACCATGGGAAAATTATGATATGGATTGGTAAATCATGAAATCACAGATGTACTAAAGGGATGAGTTTTGTATCATTCCAACCATTTCTTGATAGATGTTTTGGGTTAGGTTTTTATTCCATCCATAGATGAAAGATTATGTTTTGGATCATGTGTGGTATAGGTGGGCTATTCATGCTGACAAAGGATGAATTATGAGATTTGATATTTTTAGATCTTATGGATTATATGTGTTTCCTCTTGAGGATTTATTGTACAAAGATGGATGTGTGGTATGGGAAAGATGTGATTCCCCTCAAGAAATTTTTGACATGTTTTGGATATGATTCCTTATTAGGATGATGGTTGATTATGATTAGAGATGGCATGATATAAGATATAAATTGTAATTCCATGCCTAATTGATATTCTTGTGATGTGTTCAGAGGACACTAATATTGGCTGATGTAGGTATGGACTCACCCAGGTGGCTTGGGTAGAACCCATGGCCATGAAAGGCATTATAATTATATCTATTTAGGTATTTTTGGGAATATAAAATTGTTCATAAACTGTATATACTCTATATGTTAGGGACTAAATTTGTATTGGCCTACAGAGCTATACTCACACCCTCTTTATATGACCCTAACATTTAAGTACTCGATAAGACCAAATGATTGTAGATATAGGAAAGGTAAAGGCTCAAGGGTAGATGTTGAGATGGATATGTTCGTTTGAGTCTAGACATGAGACAATTTTGGGATCCAATACCCAGTTGTAGTTATTTTTTATTTTTTATACTTTGGTCTAGGCTGTACATGATCTTCTATAAGATATTTTATCAGTTTATACCTAAATCATTCAATATATTTATATATTATTCTTTAATATCTTGTGGTTTGTTGTTTATTTTTGTTGGGTGTTCAGTTATGATGATTAATTTTTAGTATTTATATTTTGATGACTGATTGTATTCTACTCCCACTGTTACTTATAGATACCTATACCCGGGAGTATAATCTACCCATGGTATTAACATTGACCTTTGCTACTAGTCAGTATCCTCTAGAATAAGGGGAAGTGTATATAAATTCATGTGGTGCTCTAGTCGAACTACTATTGGGTGATACATGAAGGGACATTAAATGATTAAACTTGGATTTCATGTGGGATATATATATTGAAGGTTGATGAATAGTCTCCTAGATTAATAATAGGTTAGAGTTAGTGAGTCTTTAATTTACTAGATACTTGAAGTAAATTCATGGTATTTCAAAGGGATTATACGAATAATCACATCAGGGTGTGATTGTGTATGGTATAAACCATGTAATGGTTTGAAACACCTTGATTTGATTTAGAAATGTATAAGGTATTTATCCCTTAAAAGATAATCCATCTTGTAGTGAGAGTAAATGATGCCCTAGAAATCAACATGCATAAAATGTCTAGTGAAAATTAATGGATTGAGGTATATATAGTGTAAATTTTAAGGTATTTTAAGTGTGATGGGAAAAGTACTGAGGTTTCATGATAATTATGGATGAGTTTATATATTCATTTCACATAGATGAATAGGTTAAGACCTTTTAATGAATGTAAAATGTCGTGAGGAGAATAAGAATTCTGTGGTATGCCAAGGTGCCAAGTGTCTTGGTGTATGTATAAATATCTTAGATATTGCCTCAATTGCGGTGATATATTTACTAATGAAAGTGTGATATTACTAGTTTAATGATATAGTTTTCATAGTGAGTTGGATAATGAGGGTAATGTGGCATTGAGTGGGTCATTTATTTTGCGATATATTCATTTATACACGAGTTCTTTAGAAATAAACTATCAGTGATATCAATTTGTGGGAGTATAGAAACCATGATGTATATATAACCTATAGTGAGGTTCATAGGATGGGTCTATGGGGATACTATGAGTGTTCCTTATAGTAACGAAATTAGGGTAATAATGAAGTATAGGTAGGATGATGCTCATTGATTAAGGATAAGGGTAATCCTTTGGTGGGGTGAAAAAATTAGATGTTTTTTTTTCATTTTCGGTGAATTTTGATAAATGATATGAAGTGTAATGTGGGTAAAACCTTAATAGAAAGTGGTTTGGGTTTCATGCCAACACATGTATGTGGGCGACTTGGATATATCATGTTATTTTAGGAGAACCATATTTGATTATTGATTTATGACATTTAAGTGAGGATAGTGCATTCAATAACCAATGAGGCATGTGATTTAAGAGATAAACTAGTATGGTAATTAGAGTTAGTGTATGATGGTTATCATGTGAGAGTAAGATGACCCATTCAATATAGTTGGGATTCATGTGATGGTCTAAGTATCAAAAGATATTTTATGAATTTTATTGTGAATGATTAGAATATAATCAAGTGTAACTCAGAGTAGGTAGTGTTTCAGAATAGATAACTAACATAAGCTACTAGTGTATAACATATATGATTATTTAACACCTGAATTTCACTAGGATTGAGAATATATCATGGAGTTAGAGTATTTTTTTAGGTTCCATTATGTGTGAGTATTTGAGTTTTTAGAGTTAGTTGGTGTAATAGGGTTCCATTTAGAAACTTTCATATATGATTAGTGGTGATGACCATAAAATTGGTTTGAGAACATTATTTTATGAAACAATGGTGTGTGTAATACATCATAACATGATGTTAAAAGGATTGGGTAGTTTGACAAGTTTAGGTGAAATAATTTTATATAGTAACTAGTGAAATTCCCATCAATCAGAGTGTGCATCCGATAACAATTACTAGAATCATTCATAAGTGATGCATGTGGAGGTTTCTCAAGAACTAATTTGTTTTTGATTTTATAATGTCTCACTTTCTCAGGTGTTAATGTAAGAATAAAAATATCATATTCTACTTGGAATGGAATTAAGATGAATTTTAATTTCTATATTTAGATTGTATTAATAGTGAGTAATAAAAAAATAGAATATGATTTCTAATATATTTTCATGGGGGATTTATATAACGTTTTTAATATTGGTTGAGGAATTATATTAGGTGGTGGTGCTTCCAAGGGAATTAAACATTACTGGGCACCTAATGGTTATGTACAAGGTACCCAATGAATCATAGAGGATTAATGAAATGATCCAACTACCATTGAGTACCTTTTGAGGGTGTACCAGGTACCCAATAATGTGGATAGATGAGTGGTTCTCCAAGTGTGGTCATTAGTTACCCAGTGAGGGTATTTTAGGTTCCTAATAGATCCCATGTTTTTTTGGAAATATTGTTAGGAATGTATTTTTTTCTTAAAAGTCAAAAAAATCTCTTTGGGGATCTATATTTGTAAATTCTAAACACAAGGGGAGGTAGACCTCCACTACCCTTTTTTACCTATTATCTCTCCCCCTTGATCCAGATTTCATTAGACCTGATATTTATAATAAATTAAGTAATTTTCTCCTTTACTTTCCCTTTTACCTCTTAATAATCTTTAACATTGATTTCAGTGGGGTGATTTTTTTTATTTCCTCATGATTCAATTGAATAATTGTGGACTTATGGCTATGTCATAGGGATTTTATATGAGATAGAAAGAGGAGGCTTCAAAGTTATTTGAACACATGGTTTCAGTATAGTTCAGTAAAGTTAAATAACTATTTTTTTTATTTCCAATGTTTTAGTAATTTAGGGTGAAATTAATAAATGAATTAATATTATATATTTCACATTTTTTTTATAGTGAGCTAAGGGGTGTATCAAATTTTTCTACCTATTGTTGCTTGAAATTGAGGGAAGGTTACACTAATCATTGAGAGTCTTCCAAATTATAGTGACTGAATATTTATGTATCTATTATGAAAAATAATTATATATTTCTTATTATTAATTTTATATTTACTTGGATGGGTTATGGGTTTGTTGAGGAGATTATTTCTAATTGGATTGGTCATGATTAGATAAATTGGATCATTATTTACTAAAAATGGGAGAAATCTATACCGAGGTAGGTTTTACCTAATATAAACCCTTTCATATGTAACCATATGTTCTACATGATATTTTAGTGGTGGTAAGATGGTATCAAAAACCTGATATGGAACAAAGGAGGGATCCTTAATGTGAGGTGACAAAAATGTGGTCTGTTCAGCTTATAGTGGGTTCCAAAAGTGTTTTCCTTGATGACATAGATATCAAAATCTAGGATGACTATGGGAAAAGCTTAGTTAAAGAGATATTAAAATGTATAGTGCATTGGTCTTAGGATCTAAGGATTCTGGAAGGTTTTATATGACAAAGTATGTTGAGACACTTGAACATTGTGCTAGGAGTGTGTGTAATTAATAATATCTAGAGAAACTATATGGAGTATGAATTGTCCAAGAGGGGTAAACCTTATTTTTAAATTAGTATACTCAAGTATACCCTTGATGGGACTATGTAATTTTCAAATGAAGTTTAATCATGGTTCTTTTAGTGATATAAATTTCTAATGATGGGATTATCTTAAGGGTAAGATTACATTTTGTGTTTTCGATGATCCATTTTAACTAAGCCACCAAGAAAGGGGAGACTAGTGATATGATACTCAACTAATGGAAGATTCCAATATCAGTACTTTGGGATTATCAATGATAGAATTACAAGGGTATAATGTCACATGGTTGATAAATGATATGCTAATTTCATGTACTTGGTAGGAGGATCATATTTTATGAATTATGGGCCCATAATCCCTGAGAAGTGGTTTCTATAGTGATGGGATGATATTCAAATGTATGATCCTTAAAATTATAAAAATTTAGTGATGGTTATCATTTAATTAGTAGTATTATTAAAGTAATAGGATTTACTTACTATTGGATGAATTTTTAATGATGTGATGCACTTTATTTGTTAGAGATAGGATTCAAGATTTGTGGTATCCATGATTGTGATTTTTATTTTCCTTAAATTTTTATTATTTTGATATAGTAATTATCCTAAATAATGGATAGAATACGAGCCATATATTTGGCTGATCAGTAAAGGATAAAATACATAGTTTCATAATCGGAAAATGAATATCACTAAATGAAATAAGGATATACCCAATCCTTTGAATGTTTCTCTTATTATTAGGTTATATCTCATTGACATGATATATGATTTTTGATACTTTATTCACCACAAGTGATATCATATTCTAATAATATATGATTAGTGATAGTTAATTATACACATGTGACATATTATTTAACTGATGTATTATTTGTGATACTTCATTCTCTATTGGTGCACTTGATGTATGGTTGATGATACTTTATTCATCATAGGTGATATCTTTCTAACTTGTTATATTATTATTGATACTTTATTACCTATAAGTTTTATCTCATTCACATAACATATGATTGGTGATACTTTATTCATTCTCAGTGATGTATCATTCCCATGATATGTGATTCGTGATACTTCATTCACTATAGGTTATATATTACTCACATGATATATGGTTGGTGATACTCTATTCATTGTGTGTTATCTCATGACATGATGTTTTTTGGCGACACTTTCTTCACAAAAGGTGATATCTCATTTTACCTAGTATATAGGTTGTTATAATTTATTAACCATAGGTGATATCTAGTTCACATGACGTGTTATAGGTGACACCACATTCACTATCAGTGATATCTCATTCACTTGATACAATATTTTTTATACACCATTAAACATAGGTGATATCTTATTAACATGATGTATTATTGGTAATAAATTATTTTTCTATAGGTGATAACTCATTTAACTATGATCCATTTTATATATTAATAACCAATTCATTTATTCTTATTTATATGGTGATAATTTGTTTCCCACATAATTTTGATTATACCCTCAGAATACTCATTCTATGCAAGCACTAGTTGAAACTTGTATGAATCAACCTTCAAGGTTTTTTGGGCACCTTATTGTGAAAACATATACAAATGTGTTTTTTATGTCTTTTATTTTTATATTATTTCACTTATATTATAGTTATTATTAGGAACACCATTGGTGGTGGATTACTGAGTATTATGTTTGCACCCAATACATGATCCTTGGTGGATGTGTACAATTTATGCCAACCATGATGGATAGAGCATTGTACCTAATGGAAGATATAACGGATAGAGGAGTTCAATGTGGATATGAATAAGGGTCTAAGGGAAAGTCAAGGACGGTGTTTTGGGTATCATTTCTATTTTTTTAGTTTATTTATATACAATATATGGTTATCCATTGGGTGATTTGATATTTATGTATGTATCTATAACCTACATGGGTATAATTTATTATAACATGGTGAATCATTTAATTTATGGAATGTTTCTCAAAAAAAATTTAGTATTTTATTCTTGTGACTCTTCTTTTCTATGGATTTTTGTATTTTTTATTTTTTATTTTTCATTACTTATGATGCTACCTAGGGTATAGTATTACCACATGGTTTATCTAAACCTCACCACTAAGAATTAGACTTTAGAATATAGGTACGAATTCTTAAGGTTATGTGGCACTCTATATTGGGACACATAGGTAGGTGTTACAACTTTTAATGATTATACCATATGAGACATTAGATCTTGTAAAAAACAGTGTATTCTTGATAGATCTAATTTTCAAATCATAATAAATATCATCAATGGATTTCCTTTCAAAAATGTTAAAAGAATATTGACCTTCATAATACTCACACAATGAAACACTGGAAAATATATCTTTTTGGAGTTCCCTATACCAAACCACCACCACTTTACTAAAGTATATGTTTTTACTTATACCAAGAAACCTATTTGATTAATCTCAATATATATTCAAACCTAGTATATAAGATACTTCAACCAAGTCTTCCATTGGGAAAAATTTATCTAACTATAACTTTATTAAATGTAATCTTATGATATCATTTTAATTAGTAGAATATCATCCATATACAACACTATAAATTATTATAAAACTATCATAAACCAAATTGTATATAAAATTCTTATCAATGTTCTCAAAACAGGAAAAATATTTTATTTTACCATCAAACTAGATGTTCTAACTACAATAAGCTTACTTTAATCCCCAAATGTATTTTTGTAACTTTTAAACCATATAAACACTATTTAGATCCTAAAATTTTTTGACTTATACCATATACAATTACATAACTAAATTTATTTAATAAAATAAGTTTTGATATCCATATTATATATCCTATAACCATAATTATATAACATTAAAATAATATCTGATTTGAGTTCATTATTACTACTAGTGAAAAGGTATCTTTATAGGAAATATCATAAATATTTATATAATTTTACCACCAAGATAGGTTTATAGGTTAACACTATACAATACATATTAGTTTTCTTGTATAATAAAACTTATACCTTGTGGGTTATACTAGTTATGGTACATCCACAATGTTCAAAAATTGGCTTAGTAAATAGTGTCTATCTTAAATCTCATAGACGAAAAATTTCTCATAATTTGAACTCATAGTGACCTCCTAGTGGGTTATATGTTCATCATACATGAATAATAATTCATCATAATTTTAATAAATAAATCTACATCTATTAGGATATTAATGAATGCTTATATACCTTTTATGTTCTTAGGTAACCTTAGTTGATTCTATTAATAGAACCAACTCACTTTCTATATTGGGAGCCATTCCTATTTTTTTGACCATAAACTTATCCATGTTTAAATTTATTCTCACAAAATCCTTGGTAATTTAAATAATTCTTAAGTAAAATTCCATGATGATCCACAACTAATTGTGTTCTTTGTGATTATAAAAATATTATTCTATTATATTTTTATCATAACCATAAAATATTTTTCTATGGTTTATGGCCATGTTTTTTAAAAATCCAAACAATTTTCATAAGCTTTGAAACCCAAATACATTAAAAAGATAAATTGGGATACCACTTGGTTAATAAATAATATTATTTCATTATTAATTACTTATATAGAATAAATTTTAGTTTAAAATATGTTTCTTCTAGATCACATCCCAACAACGCCATAGTAAGGTCACACCAACTGATCATCAAACTAAATATGTACAATAAAGAAAAAATTTATTATTTATGAAAAAATATTCCACTCTAATGTTCCAAAAGGTTTCATTTTTGAAATAATTATAAAATTTCTCTGATTATTAGTTGATCCCAACTAATATATTCCCCACTTTTATCTAATGGGATAATATTAATAATTTTCCTATTTGATTTTGAAGTTTATATTTGAATTATTTGAACTTCTAAAAAGTTTCAAACTTGTGTCTCATATGAAAAAAATATTTATACCAAATATAGTCATTATTAAAGTTTATAAAATACCTTTTTTACCAATTAATTATGTACTCATTGGTTGATAAACATTATTATGTATTAAGTCCAATAATCTGCTGGCTTTCTCACATTTTTTAGTGAAAGATTATTTGTTTAATTTTCATTATATTTTTTTTCCATTTATCAAATGAATCATATTTTAATTATTCATAAAATCTATATCTTTACATTCCTTAAAATTATTTCTAATTTATATGACTTATATGAAAATTATAAAATATAAGTGGTGTTGGAATCAATATTCATATCCTTCTTATCTTGAATGTTATTGAATTGATTTCACACATCCCAAATGTTTAAACCATTAACCATAATGTTAATTAAATAGATAATTTCATTCATTTATATAGATAAAATCTTATTATTTATGATAAATAAAAATATTTTCTTCCCAAATATGATATTGAAATCAATTTTTTTATTTTTTTGCTAGAACACAGTATTTTTTTAATATTGAATCAATTCAGTCAGGAGATATAAATCATAAGTGACTACCATCAATGAAAAAAATATTTTATATGTTGTAGTGTAGATAAATATTATATAATTATATTGTAAATAAGCCACTAAAACACATTTTTTCACAATATCAAACCATTAATTTGTAGTAAAAAAACATAGATGAAAGACATACCCATTTTTTTGATGAAACCATGATCATTATTTTTATTATTCACCATGGGTGAAAAATATCACTAATATAAAACCAAATTAATCCTTCTTGGGTATCCATGGGTTTTATGAATCACCAACCATCTAGGTAGGATTATATACTCTTTATGGAATAATAGCCACAAACTCGCATTCCTAGATCTAGTTCAAAAAACATAATATTTACATTTCTTGCATTGATACTTATAAACATGAATCAATTTCATCAATACAAAATATAAAAAATCAAATGGAGACACTGGATCACTTATATACAAATGAAATTTTAGGTTTAAAGTTTTATAGAATGAGGAAAATCTCTTACATAGTATCAATTTTTCTCACAAAGAAAGTCCTATATAAAGAAAAAAATTCTTTGTTCAAGGTAACTCACATATCTAGAACTCTAATTTTATTAATTTTCTACTCATTCTTAAGTCCCATAAAAAATATTTTTAAATCATGGGTTGATTAAAACAAATCTCAATAAATAATATAAATAAAAACTAAAAGAAACTCATCAGACTTTTTTAAAACCATGGTATCATATAAGAGATTTTTCCTTTTACATAATAAAATTTAAGCTCAAATAATTGTTTAACTTCACATGAAATAAAATTTACTTCCCAAAGTTTTTCATAAAACACTTTATAAGAAAATATAATGGAAAAAATTATAATCATGAGGGTTTATTAGAAAACATGAGAAAACATGAATTTTTTTCTTAAAACATACCTTTTTCCCTTAAAGGTAATAATAATTTCTTATAAAAAATATCAATAGAGTACCCTATGAAATCAAACTATTTCCTACAATAATAATTTTTAATAATAGAGAAGTAATGTATGTTCCTTGGGGCATAATCTTAATAGAACCCACAAAGGAACCCCTAATAGACCCTTATAAATTGAATAACCTGCTAGATTAATTCCAATACAATTCTCCATAGAGCATAATCATTATGAAATACATTTGAGAGCTATATCAAGATTAACTGTAATTATAATAAATGTCTAAAGACCATAAAATGCATGAAACACATAAAATCTTGAATTTCCATCATCAAACTCATAAAAATTTACTTTTGAACCCATAAGGAAAACATTTTCGGATATTAATATATCCCTTTCCTTTAAAACCACATTTTTAAAACATAAATACCCAAAAAACTGAATAAGTATTTTGCTTTAAAAGTAACATGGAATCTTGTAAAGGGATCAAAATATAAAATAATGGTTATGGTGGTAGGAAATTCCATTGATGATTTATGCATTAAAAAACATTCAATTTTTACATTATAAAGAGTTTCAAACATTATGTATGTAATAGAAAAAAATATTTCATTGAATAAATTTATAATAAAGTGAAGGGGGAGGTAAAAGGACCCTTTTTAATTCATTTATTTAAACATTTAAATATCTATCAAACAAAATGGTCTGGGATAAAATATTTTTAAAAAATTATTCAAAATATTAAAAAAAATGTTTTAATATATAATATCCCTTAACACTTCTCCAAACATGCCACATATTTTATTTAACTCACATATAATAAAATTTTATTAATTATTTAAGTTATTAAGAAATGTCATTAGGTTTATTCCCTTATCATAATCTCTTTTATTTCATTTATTACTGTATATTATATTGTTAATAAATCAATTATGTCCTTGTTAGAAGTTTTGATGATTCTTGGTTCATAATCTTCATAAAATCATATGTTGGTTGACAATGGTGAAATGTGTCATTATGTTGGATAGTAAGAGTTTACAATGGCTAAAATATGGTGGTGTCAGGGTGGGGGTGAATTATAGTTAAAAAAATTAAACAAAAGAAAAAAAATCACCTTAATTAAAAATGATTAGACTCAGAGATCGTCCAAAGATCAAAGTATTAAAATAGAAACTAAAAACGATCTGATTATATTGGAGTATGTTCATTGGGTTCACGATCACCCCATTAAAATAGTTTGTTATAAAGATAAGTATAAAACAAATTTTCAAAGAATATTCAGAACCAAAAATATATTTTTTATAAACAAAAAATATAATAACTTATAATATTAAGAATGAATTACAAGATTCTAAAATAATTTAATCATTAACCTTAATAGGTAAGTAAGTAAGAAACCCTAACTTAAGTATCCATAGTTTTAGTACCCACTTTAAATGTTCATCATTCCTTACCATGAAAATACCTCAATATGATGATCAAAATAGATCTATATTTCAATCCCCTAAAATCCCTCGATACAATGATTGGTTTCTATCTTTTTAGCCCCAAAAACCCTTAATCCGATGTACCAAATTCACCATATTCCTATCCATAGAAGCCATTGATCAATACCATGATCATATAATGAATAAAAAAGTAAATTGTTTTATGGAATATAAAATATGTATAAGGACTCCTTAAAAAATCAATTCTCTAAAGAATTAAAAATACTAGGAATGATGTGTTCATGCAAATAAATATTTAGACAAATTGATTTTTGAATTATTGAGCTCCCAAATATTCAAATGGTCTCTTATTTATAGTAAAATATCTAATGATCATATTTTGGTGTTAGCTGAAATGGACTCAGATAACATAAACTTTGAAACCTTGGTTCTTAATCTTGACAACTAATAATGAGTTTTTATTAAATTTTCTAATGTCATTTTAGTTTAGTACCATTATAATGCTATTAATTATTACATATGATATAAATAAAACAACATATTTCAATTATAAAATTTTGACAGTCTGATGGACTTATTTTTTTAAGTCTGGTAAATTAAATAAAGGCCAGTTTGATGTATTGGTATCAAGGTTAATCCGATGGTCATGAATTTTGTCAGCCTAAAAGAAATGACATAATTCTAACTATAAGGCCCCAGCCTTAAACATTACTTAATCTTGGGTTATTTCAAGAATACACGTTGAGGATCTTTTCAGGTTTAGAGTTTTAGGGAATTAGAACATAAATCATGCATTACATTCCACATTTAAACAAAGTGGTTACATAAAAGATAGTACTCATTTTTCCATCAACAGAAACATATAGAAAATGAAACATGGATTCTTTCTTGACACTCCTTTGACACTATCATCACATCATGTACCTTTCTCTTGACCTGTGAAAAACATTTCAAAAACTTGGGATGAGCATAAAAAGCTCAGTAAGGGATATAAAAGTACGAAATGAAAACATTAGTCCATGTATGAAATCACACTCTACTCATAAAACATAAGCATTTTAACATACCTCATCAAATCATGAATAAATCGTAGAAATCATAAGACATAAAGGTAACTTGAGGCATTCATAACATTCTTACGTAGGGAGTAACCCTCATGGTTACGTTTGGAATACCCATCACAGTATATTCCCTAAATCTCCTCATAGAAACCTTAACGTTTAACCCCTTTGCATTACCCAATGAATTGGAGAGCTATATTGGGCTCAACCGCCCTTAGTTTATCATGGAACCACCCGTCTTCATAAACAATGCCCAAGAACTATAACATAATCGTATCACATAAAACATGCATAAAGGAAGAATGACATTTCCACATTTCAATCACAAGATATCAAAAACACATTAATATAATAAAAAAATTATCAAAATCATTTTCAATACCAAAATAAAATAAAATTAAAACTTGTTATTTATTTTTCATTTAAAAAAAGTTATGGCTTGTAGAGGAAGCTGAAACTCAAATAATGGTCACGATGGCGGAGAAGTCGTTGTCACTGCATACTTACGAAAAAAACATTTCCTTTTGTCATTTAGTAAAAATCTCCGTATAAAAAGATTCCTTTTGAATAAACATAAAATTAAAAGGGGTTTATACACCGTATAAAATAAAGTTGTGTATGAAACAAAATATTCCTCAATGAAAGGAGATTGAGATGATGTCCCATACCTCAGGTCCGACTTGTCTCGATCGTTCTTTAATCTCCTGAATAATAAACATGAGTTAATTTCTACTTGATTAAGAACCTTTTTTAAGTTTATTATTCCTTTTATATCACTTATTATCATATTATGAACACTATGTAATTATTTAAGTTAACAATGGTCGTTTTGTCGATCATTGGTACTTGAGTCAAAAATAAACTATTTATAATTACAAGTTGTTCATGTGGTAAAATATCCATTATATATAGAATTATATTAATGATTTAGATATCATATATATAATATATATCCAGTATGTACATGCATTTATAATATTACATAACATTTAGAGGTAAGAAATGAAATGCATCGTTCATGGAGACGGTAAGCCGTATGTACGCATGAATGCTACTTTCATTTCTATTTCGTATTTTATGGAATGGAATCATAATTATATAAAGGTATATTATAATTATAGTATCATATCATATATAATATCACTAAATCCATCCTTTATACGTCCCACATATGGCATCAACGAATCAAATCACTTTGAGGGGGCGATAGTCCACACTTCCTAAAATGAAGATATCGTGTTTACCCACAATGGAAAACATAAAGGTATGCCAAAAATGAAAAATACAGAAGATTAAGGAAATGATAAACATATTATATATCATATATAAATATAGTGACATCTTAATGGCCACCTTTTAAGGTGTTAGAAAAATATTGAACAATCATCGTTTCGTGAGGCAGAAATTCACCATCCACGGAAACAATATGCTATTTAACCATTAGATGAAGGTGTGTGTAAGTGTAGCTCGAATAATTCTTATAAAAACATTCTAGTATATTTAAGATACTGGTGCTGTCAAAAAATAAAGAAATAAAAATAGTTTAGGGGGTTGGAGAAGCAAAATAAAACAAAAGAACATTAGAGAAGTCTTTACCTTTAGATCGGGTAACTCCACTTGGTTTGAACCAAAAGGGTTTCTTGAAGAGCTTTCTACCTATGGTAAGGCTTCTAGGATGAAGAGAGGGTTTAAGAGAGATAATATGAGCATAGATTGGCTGAGACAATGGCTTGGGATGTGTGTGTAAAGAGGTAGATGTGGGGGCCTTTTATAAGAGTAGAGGAGGGGCACTCTTGGAAAGTTATAAAATGTTACTTTATATTAAAATGAGTTTCGGATTTTAAAGGTCTCACATTGATATATTTAGAGTATAAGGTTATACGGGTTCGAAATATACTCATCCAATAGGTCTTTGACAAGTGTAATTCTTAGATTTTACATTATCTTTTCATTTTATTTAAATCGTTCATTAATGAGGTAATTGCTGCATCATCATGATGCCATAAATAATTTAATTTATTTAATGTCTAAAAATTATAAAAAAATACTATGATGTAGGAAATATTTTTATATCTCCAATGAATATTTATATTCCAAGATATCATTTATTTAGACAAAATTAAAAATGTTTTACTCGGTTGATACATCCTTTAGTGATATTCTCCTTGCTTTAAAAATAAAATGATAAAGTGTCACTTTCACCCAAAAGTGATTCCATGGGGTCCCTAATTTTGTCACAAGGAATCCCATGGTCGTCCATGACACAACCCGTAGCATTAGGACAAATGTTGGGGTCATTTGTTATTATTATGATATTATTTTATTATCCTTAACTACCCGATTACTAATTAATCAAGATAATTAAAGATAATTACCGTCATTACTATTCATAATGTCCAAAAACAAAAGAGTCTTAATTACATAATTTGGACCATATTATTCCAAATATGGAATCCATTTTACCAAATTCCAAACATATAAATTGCAATAATTCATTTAAAAATAATTCCTGTTGTCAAAACAAATAGCGGTTTTTTTGAAACAATATCTGTGAAAAGTTTGGTACATGTTTATGACCAATTCTAAAGTGAAATTAATTATAATGACCACCATTGGATTAAATGGTAAAAATATATTCTAATTAAAATTTAAAACCAATTAAAAATATAATATAACCATATAATAAAATTAGATGAAGAAGCAGTTTTGATGTAAAATGCAGTATTTTTCACTATTCATTAAAAAATGAACATTATCAGACTAATACCAAAAAATTATCCAAAGTAAATTTCAATGTCCCAATCATAAATAATAAGTTTATTTTGACAAATAGATCTTATAAAATTGTCAAAATTTTGATTTAGAAATGGTTTTCCATCAAAAGGAAGTAAAACAATCTTTTAAAAATATTAGTGTATTCCATGCTTAAGATTGGATTTATTCTCATTTTAAGCCTATAAAACACTATATAATTCATAAATAGACATAGATAAGAATATATATTATTCATTACTTACTTGGGATGTTACACTAACTCATTGTTATAACAAAATTTGATCCGATGTATCATACACACCTTCAATCCGGTGAATCAGATTTAATAAAAAATGTTTGTACATGTTTTATATAAAAATTATTTATTACTTAGGTATAAAATAATGTTTTCCAAAAGACATACTAAAAATCATGGAATATATAAAGTTAGTGAAATAGTGTTTTATGAAAGTGTTTTTTTATTTCCAAAACTATAGAAAGGAAAATTATATAGTAATAATTTTGACTAAAAAATATCCCACATTTTGGAAATAACAAAACAAAAAACATAAAATGAATAATTAATAACTTTGAAAAAAATACATCCATATATTATATTTAAGAACTATAAATATATTCTTTATTTCTTAAATCACCCTAAATTTAAGTAATTTTTATGATCTTATCATAATTAGTAAAATTCAGGAATCTCCCTGTTTGTAAATGTATTTCATAGATATTTATCCCCCTTTTATAACTCCCCCTTAAACAAAAATCCTAAAACTTATCCAGAACATTATCCCCTTAAACTCCCCTATTATAAAATTATCTCACATTATAAATTTCTCCCCCAATGTTTCTTCTAGAAACCTAAAAATTCTCCCCTATTTTGATTTACAAAAATGATTGGGAAGGAACTTATAATTTCCCGAAAAGTCAGTAAAGTAATAACACAAAAAAAATTATATTAAAATTAACTAATTATCTAAGAAATAAAAGAAATAACATACATATAAATACAATTGGAAGAAAAGAATACATGATGTATTTGGATGAATAAGTCATTTTTATTTAATATTTATTAAAAATGTTTCCAAAATGATATATTAAGAGTTTAAATTAAATACTTCATTCTTTCTTCAACAATTTTTTGAAGATTTCTTTTATATTTTTGAAATCATTGTGATCCTTCATATATTATTTTTTTTATTCCTCTGACTTCACAATAATTTCTTCCAACACTTAATATTTACAAACTTCTACCTTTAGTATTTCACCCACATAAGTAAGATTCTTATTTCCCACCTCCATAAGGATCAATTTATCTTTACATGTTAAGAGAATGATGTACTCTAACTCTAAGTTCATAAGATTTTGTTTCAAAACATTCAATTATTCATCAGATTCATAATTCATGTATTTGAAATATTTTATATACTTAACTATGTATGTACCATATGTTGATAAGTTATCGAATGATTCATCCTTTTCTAGAGACAGTTTCCTCACTTCTATGAGATGATCATCATTTTCCCTAAGATCACTGTCAAATTGGTTTGACTACTTAACCATCTAATTTAATGACCCCTTTTGAACATTAGTCTTGTCTTAGATGGATTTCAAGTCTGCCTCATTATAAACAACTGATTCTATCAAAAATATTAGTGATTTATATTTTTTATTTAGACTATTTTGAATATATTTACATGTTGCCTCACTGATAATGATGTATAGAATTGAATCAGTAAACTTTTTTAATATTTGAAAAATATAATTAAAGCCTTTCTAATCTACTATTACTACAATGTTTGATGATCCTGATCTTTCCTGAGGAGAATTTGGAAAACTTCGTCCAATAACTTATTTTTCATTCTTTTCAACTTTTTATCCATATTTGTCAGAAACTTTTACTTCTTTTGATAATTGTACAATATCTACCTCTTTATCTGTTTTGATTTTTTTTGATACATTTTATGGAATTTTTGATATTTTTCATTTTCTTTTGTTTATGACTTTTCTTTTTCTTTAGAGGAATATTTTTTCTTCTAATTATTCTAATTATGGATCCTTATCCCACTAGGACAGAAGAGGAGTTAATTATGAAGACGAATATGATGTTTTTTCTCCTTTGTCTCTTCATTAATATTTATTTACTCTTCATCACTTTCTTCATCTTCAAATTCTTGTTAATATTTTTCTTATCGTACTTTTTATTTTTATTGTTATTATTCTTCTAGTTCATCCACTAAATTGAATTTCATTCTGATAACACATTTACCAATGTTTTTAGGAACTGACTATTTTCCCTTATGAATAACTTCCTTTTGAACTACTACTTAGACCAATTCTTCAGAAAATTATTTCCCTTTACCATTATTAGAGACTAAAGAAACTACTCTAGGTATAATTAATGTTTTAACTAATTCTATTTCATCATCAGGACATTAATGATCAGTATAAGGAACTTTTTTGAATTGAATAATTAGGTGCATCACTAATAATGGAGGTTCTGACAGAATTGAATTCTCAGAACCCTTTTTTGTAGGATTAATTAATTTTTATACATTTTTTCTTCTAAAAATATTTTATTCTTCCTCCTTTAATTTTTATATTCCTTTAATTGATCTTTAGTATTAATCTTCATGTCTAAGGAATTATCCTTTTCAATCACAAACTCTAGATATCCAGGTTTATTCTTGTCCCTTCGAACCATGAGGGTTTTGAATTCATCATTATCCCTAGTCTCTATATTCTTTTGTTTATTCTAAGGGGAAGATATGAATTTTATTTTACTTTTATCAAATTATTTCCCTTTCAAGATCTCATTTTATTTTACAAGACTAGCATCACACATAGTCCTTTATAATCTATAAACAAAATTCTTTAACTTGTTTAAAAAAATAATTTCATCATTATTTTGGTTTTTTTACTAATAAGAGAAATATTTTCCCTCATGGGATATGTCAGATTTGTATTTTTAGAGACTTTCATCAAATTTACTATCAACTTGTTAATAATATAAAGAAATATAATTTTTTTTTTACTTTATTGAGGACTTCTTAATAGATTCTACCATAATAAAAACAAATTTTATAATATTAATTAAACTTATTTTAAAAAATAATCAAATACAAAAATGTATAAAACTTTTAGCGCATCCTTATCTCCCTTTCTTGGTATGAGATAACCTTTCATACATAATGCGATGAGTCATGTGTCTGATGAGAGATGGAGAACTTTTCTAATTTTCTCATAATAAGGAAACAAATATGATTTATACTTCAATTTAACAAATATTCAAAGATCATCAGGTAACTTGTTAGATTAAAGATATGATTCCCCTTGAAAAGGTACTTTTACCAGATATTCTTCTCATTTATATAAAATCTTGTGATTGTTAGTAGATTAAAATACCTTTATTCCTTATTATATTCTCATATAAACTCAGATGAATCATGAAACTCTCAAACAATTTTAGGGTAATATAATTAGAAACCCTTATCTTCTTTTTTATATGAAAATTTTACCCTACTTGTGAAAAGTATTGACATTCTGAATAATTTAATCACAACTTTCATTCTATTTTCTCTCAAAAGGTATTTCTACGAATACTTATCCTTATGAAAAGTATTATTTTGTGGCCATCAGATTAATTTGTGTATCACTGGATGTATGTAAGGAAAACAATCAAAGAGGGAATCTAAAGGGGTTACATGAGTTAGTGTTGAATATATATAAAAATGATGTGGGATACAGGGTTACCCACTTTAAATAGGATTGGTAGATGATGGTTCATATTCTAGATCAATTCAATGGAATATATTAAAATCCTTATTTAATTAGATGGGCTAGAATTATTTAAAGAATGTTTTCAGTTTTAATTTTAACACTTATGTTTTTTAAGAATTTTTTTTATTGGAGAATAGAAATGTTTGATTAGAAAAAATTAATGTTTGAATTTTTTTTTATTAAAAATAAAAGAACATGTACAACAACATTTATAAATTAAAGTAGTGAATAATTGAAAAAAATAAAATAATGGAAGAATAAATTTCAGAGTATAATAGTTTTATTGGTATGAATAAATTTTTCTTCTTAGTTTTTATTATATAAAATGATTACAAAAAGTTTATAAAAATAATATTGTAATTTTTTTTATGAAAATTTTATCTCAAGAAAATTTTATCTCAAAAAATATTTTAAAAAATATTTATAATGATATTTGAGTCCAAAATACATTTTAATTAATTTTTACATCAGAAATTTTTTAAATAATATATAGTATGGAATGTTTTATAATGAAAATAGTGTTTGAAAAGGTTATTATAGTTAGAATTAAATAAATCTCAAAAACCTTTTAGAAAATAAAATTCTTTTAGGAAAATAGATTTTTTTATAAAACTTAATGTTTTATAAAACTAAAAACATATGTAATCCCCCTTTGAAAAGGAGTTCATTAATATAAAAATATTGGTGGACAAGAAGTATCTATAAACAATTACATGATATTAACCATTCCTAGATTCAGTTTAATGCATTAAAATCTATCAAAACTAAGTGTTTTTGTAAAAATATCATCAAATTGTTCTTGTGTTCTAATGAATTAAAAAACAATATCTTTTTTTGTGTATGATCCATAATGAAATTTTTTCTTATATATATGTTTTTAGAACATGATTGATATGAAATATTTTTAATTAGGGTAATGGAACTTTTTTTATCACATAAAATTTTAGTTTTAGTAAAAATCATGCCATAATTACTGAGTTTGTGTTGTATCTACAACAATTGATCTCAATAACTTCCAACTACCACATATTCTTCTTCAGCCATGGAAAGTTTTAATGAGTGCTATTTATTATATAATCGGGAAAATAAATATTATCAAAATAAATGAAAATTTTTTTATGTACTTTTTCTATCCATTTTATATCCAACAAAGTCAACATAAAAAAAAATTAGTTCAAAATCTTTTCTAGAAGAGTAAAAATAATTATACCCATAGTTCCTTTAAGGTAAAAATATCACGACTCGTTCTCGGGGCCCGTGCCGTGACTACCCCAAGCCCGACTCCCATAGTCCAGGGGCTGGCGACTAACACCAAAGGCATAAATCCTGACAAAGGGGAAGGCATTGCCTTTATAAAGTAAACAAACACCACAGAGTAAGTCAGCAGAAGTAAACACTAAGTAAAACTGGGTACAAAAGTAAGTGCGGAAAGTAAATGGGCCAGAACACAAACCCAAACTGAAGTAAAGTACAAATGGAAAGAAAGTACAACAACTGAAAGTAAAACAGCAATGTCAAGACATCCACTGAAAGTCCCACTTGAAGGGTGGGTACAGATAGCCACCTCATTTCCACAGGTCTAGCCGTCTACTCCGTGTACGTCCCGCCTAGTGGTCCACCTCCAGGTACCGACTGATCCACAAGCCTCAACCATGATCAGTGCTGTCCGTCGTCTGCATCCAACACAACGTAGTGCGGGCATAACCCGTGTAGGGGTGAGTATATGCTACTCAGTAGGGACCCCGAGACCCCCGAATGTCTCCCAGAATCCACAAAGGATAATCCACAAAGGAAAGATACAATCACGAAGTAACAACCAACACTACATAGGCATATGCCCATACATATTCCTAAGTAATCAATTCCCATTCGGCTCCAACATCTGAGCCCAAGTTCGATCACGTCCTCATAGGATAGTACAACCAATCCACACAGGATAACACAACCCAATACACATAGGAAAGAAATTCAATCATATCGAAGATATTGATTGAAAGTCAAGACCCAGCTCACACATGTATACTTCTTCGTAATGTGATAGATATGATCAGATATTGCCACTGATTCATCTAAGTTGGGACCCACATAGGATACTAAACCAACTAAGCTATCAGACCCACATAGGATACAAACTAGATACTCTACTAGACCCAAGTAGGATAGCAAGAATAGAGTGAAACACTTCCAGACCCACGTAGGATACAATAACAGTAGTCATCGCAATCGAACCCACAGAGGATTTCAGTACGGTCTTCATCGCTGCCGAACCCACAGAGTATTTCAGTAAAGTCTTCATCGCTGTCGAACCCACGAATGATTTTAGTACGATCTTCATCGCTGTCGAACCCACAAAGGATTTCAGTGCAGTCTTCATTGCTGTCGAACCCATGATGGATTTCAGTATGGTCTTCATCGCTACCGAACCCACAGAGGATTTCAGTGCAGTCGTCGTCGCAGTCACTACCAGCTTTAGGGTTCCCGCACATAGCATGCTCGTTTCCGGGAGGGTCCGCTTCACGAGCCAAGGGGGTCGATACATCAACTGACACATAGTACAGAGTCTATGTATCCCAAAGTTACGCCTCGTCGATAGGAACTCAACGTGACAGACGACACGTCAATCGGACGCCTGGTCTAAGAGTTAATGGCTTTTCCGTTCCAGAGGCCCGGTTGGTTTTTAAGTCAAAAACAACCCGACTACACTCCAATTACATCCAAACCTCGAGCAGAGTAATCCAAAAGGTCCGTCTCACTAATAGGAATCCAACACAGTCGACGACACGTCAATCGGACATCCGGAGCTCAAGTTATAAGTGTTTCCGCTCCGAGGGCCCTGCTAGTTTCGTGTTTGAACGAACCCGGCCATACACAAAGTTCTCCGAAACCTTGAGTGAAATATACTGAAACTAACGTCTCAATCCAAGGATCGCATCACAACTGACGGTGCGTCGATCAGAGGTCCGTAGCCCAAGATATGGGCAAATAAACAAACCTGTCCGGTTTTAGGGGGTCTTGGGCCCGGGCCGACCTAGCCTGAGACCCCCCCCCCCCAGGGTCAGCCTGAACCGGGTCGACCCGAACCAGGTTCGGGTCCGACTCATTAGGGCGCGGCCCGGCCTGGGTGGCTGGTTGGCCTGGAGCGGCGTGCCCCGCACGACCAGCTCGGTGCTGGACGAGCCGTTGCGAGAAGGGGGGGGGGGGGGTGCCCCCCTTGATTGAAACCGCAACCCCTACGTGGGGGCCGCTCCTTGCTAGCTGCGGGTTACGAACCCCGGTCTTTCCGCTGAAACGGCCAGCCCAGTCCGGCCGGCCGGTGCTGCCGCCGCAGGACCGCCGCGGTCCCGCCCCTCCGAGGTGCCAGTGGCCGGCGGTTCCGGCCACCCCGCCTTGCTCCGCCGCGGCACGACGTCGCCGCGTCTTTATTTGAACTCAACGGTGCAGCATGATGGCACCACACTTCTTCGCCCGTTCTTCATTGTTTCTGCGTGGTGTCATTGCACCGCGCTGCCTTTGCTCGTACCGCAACAAGTACAATCATCAAAGGGGGATAAGGGTCAGCCGTGTTCATTCGGTCTGACCTCATCCCGTTATTACGATAATAGGCTTCCCAAATATAAGTCGATGAATGGAAAAGAAATAATTCACGGGCAAAAACAATTAACCACTACCTCAAAGTTTTGATGAACGAAGGTTTGACACAGAAAAAGGACATCGCAGAAGAAGGCTCCGTAAGCGTCGTCGGTGTCGCGGAGAAGAGGATCGTCAGCGTCGCGATACATGACGTCGCGTCATCGATCTATGGGGAACTAGAGTTCTTCATCGTCTTCCATCAGAGGCCGGCGTTCTTCGTCATTCTTCACGTTCTCCAACGAAGAAGATGAAGATTCGAAGGCTTTGAGAAAATCCTCTCCCAATCCTTCTCGCACAACCAGACTAACCCTTAATGAAATAAGACTTGTCTTATTTAATTAACACACACAAGCCAACGTTCAATTTGAAATTCGAAATGAATTCCTAAATTAATTACATTGAATAACTTAATCGATTAATTAATTAAGAGAGTTGACTTTTCATTAAAAGGGGGTGCGGGTGTGTTACATAATTAATGGGGGTTTGAGGAAGTTGAATGGGTGGGGATCGTGTGGGACCCAATTCACTAATATCCTACCTAGTGGAGTTAGGATATTAGTGGGTCCCACTCCAACCACAAAGCATAGGTTTAAACTACCTAGAATAGAAATAAAATTTGTAGCACAACACTTTATTTTATTCTTTAGTAAACCCATTTAATTAAAAACCTCACCCGAGCAAAAAAAAACTATGGAAAAGGTGTTCTTAAGCAATTACCGGTGCTGCGGTTTCATTGGTGCCCTCGAATTTCGATTATGAGTACCGGTTCAAAAGTTAGGAAAGCCCACTCATTCATTTACTGAACGTACCCGAGCTAAACTTCAGAAATTGATTCCGGGCACACCGGGCCTCGGAATCAGGTGCCGTCTGAAACTGCGTTCTTGTAAAATCCCAAAAAAAATTAAGAAAAAAATTTCCCTTGAAATTTATGGGTCTTTACATTACTCCCACAGCAGGGATTTACGTCCTTGTAAAGATACATCATAAACTAGGGGAACAAATGTGGGTACTGAGCACGCATCTGAGCCTCCTGCTCCCAAGTGCTCTCCTGGAGGTTCCCATGCTGCCATCTGATGCACACTAGAGGTATCAACTGTCCACGTAGGACCCGCTTCTGTCGATCCTCGATCTCCACCAGGACCTCCGTAAAAGTCACCCCATCGTCAATGTCCAACTCCCCATGGTCGATGATATGCGTCAGGTCATGCACGTATCTCCTCAGTTGAGATACCTGGAAGACGTCGTGCACCCGGTGCAACTGAGGTGGTAGAGCTAGGCGATAATCCACCTCGCCTATCCTGCTGAGGACCTGGAATGGTCTGATGAAGCATGGAGATAACTTGCCACCCCGACCAAATCTACGTAATCCATGTCGAGGTGAAACCCGCAAGAAGACGTGGTCGCCATCATCGAACTCTAGTGTCCTCCACCTCCTGTCAGCATAAGATTTCTGTTGGCTCTGAGCTATCCTCATCCACTCCTGGATGACCTGGACCTTCTCTATTGTGGCCTGGACCATCTCTGGTCCCACAGGTGCTGACTCCCCAGGGTCTGTACAACACAGAGGTGATCTGCATGGCCGGCCGTACAATGCCTCGTATGGTGCCATCACGATGGTGGAGTGGTAAATGTTGTTGTACGCGAACTCCACCAAGGGTATATGGTCCTCCCAGCTACGACCAAAGTCGAGGACACATGCATGGAGCATGTCCTCAAGAGTTTGAATGGTCCTCTCCATCTGACAATCCGTCTGAGGGTGAAAGGCGGTGCTCAGACGTAGCTGCGTCCCGAATGCCTCCTGTAACCCCTTCCAAAGCTGGTAAGTAAAGTGAGCATCTCGATCGGAGATGATAAATGATGGAACACCATGAAGACATACGATCTCCTGAATGTAGAGGCGTTCCAATCTCTCCACTGAGCCCTGCTCTCTGATGGGTAAGAAGTGAGCCGACTTGGTGAGTCGGTCGCAATCACCCAAATGGAGTCGTGACCTCTAGAAGTACATGGAATTCCAGTCATGAAATCCACAGATATCCCATCCCACTTCGACTCCGAGACCTCCAAGGGCTGTACCAAGCCTGCTGGTACCTGGTACTCCGCCTTCACTTGCTGACAGGTGACGCATCGAGAAACGAACTCAGCTACAGCCTTCTTCATACCCGGCCACCAGTGTTTTCGTCTGAGATCCTAGTACATCTTCGCCACTCCTGGATGTACCGCTAAAGGGGAAGTGTAAAACACCCTCAGAACCTCCTCCTGTAAAGAAGCCAGTACCATGGTACGTCCTCTGAAAAGGATGACGTGATCTCCCCCCACAGAGAATCCATCAGGTGCCTATCCTGAGGATATCTGTGCACGCCATGTCTCACAGTCAACGTCCCCATGCTGTGCCTCTATGAACCGCTTCAGTAGTGGAGGAGTGACTGTGAGTGACTAAAGAAAGGCTTCTCCATCTCTATCCATGAAGGATATTTGCAAAGAGACTAGCTGCTCCATCGCCTCCCTGAGTAGCTGAATGCCCGTCCTCCTGCTGAGATCATTGGCTACTACGTTCCACTTTTCCAGGAGTATAAACTATCTCAAAGTCATAGTATTGGAGGAACTCGAGCCATCATCGCTATCTCATATTCAGGTCCTTTTTTGAGAAGATGTACCTGAGACTCTGGTGGTCAGAGTAGACTGTAAAGCGCTCGCCCATCAGATAGTGTCGCCACATCTTAAGAGCGAATACCACTACTGCTAACTCCAGGTCATGGGTAGAGTAGTTCTCCTCATGCTGCCTCAACTGACGTGATCCATAGGCGATCACTGCCCACTCCTGCATCAGGACACATCCGAGTCTGGTCCCTGATGCATCGCAGTAGACTACGTACCCTACTCCCTCCTCCGGTAGCCTCAAGATAGGTGCACTGGTCAATCTATGTCTCAGCTCCTGGAAGATCTGATGACATCTGTCTGACCACACGAAGGGTTTCCCCTTCTTCTTCTTCAAAGTTGAGAGTGGTGCCACAACTCTGGAAAAGTCTAGAACAAATCTCCGGCAGTACCCAGCTAGACCCAAGAAACTCCGCACCTCCGTCACGCTCCTGGGTGGCTCCCAAACTTGCACTGCCTCGATCTTTGCAGGATTCACCACAACCCCCGCCTCAGAGATGATGTTTCCCAAGAAGTGGACCTCACGTAACCAGAACTGACACTTCGAGAGATTTCTATAAAGCTGGTTCTCTTGGAGTGTGTCTAGTACAACCCTTAAGTGGTAGGCGTGCTCCTCCTCAGTGGTCGAGTATATCAATATGTCATCGATGAAGACCACGAAAAATCGATCGAGGTATGGATGAAATATCCTGTTCATGAGACCCATGACCACTGATGGAGCATTTTTTACACCGAAATTCATAACCAAGAACTCATTGTGGCCATATCGATATCTGAAGGCCGTATTCTGCAGGTCCTCGTCTCGAACTCTGAGCTGATGATAGCCTGACGTGAGGTCTATATTCGAGAACCACCGTGCTCCCTTGAGCTGATAGGAGAGGTCTTTAGTCCTCGGTAGCGTATACTTGTTTCTCACAGTCACCTAGTTCAGGCGATGATAGTCGACACATAGTCGCAAACTCCCATCCGCCTTCTTGGCGAACAAAATCGGGGAAGCCCAGGGTGAAACACTGGGTTGGATGAAGCCCTTGCCTTGCAAGTCCTCCAACTGTACTCATAGCTCTCGAAGCTCATCGGGATCCATCTGATATGATGGAGTGGATATCAGGGCTGTCTCGGGATACATGTCAATATAAAAGTCTACCTCTCTGCGAGGAGGTATTCCTGGAATATCGTCAGGAAAAATGTCCGCATACTGATCCACCACTACAGGAAAACTCAGACTCCGCATGTCAACTGCTCCTAGGATGAGGCTAGCCAACTGATGAGTGATGGGTTGTCCTCTCCTCTGCGTGAGTCCATCCAGTGTTGCAAAGGCTCCCTTCTCACCGATTAAGGTGAACCTACTCCCGTCGGTGCGTACACACCCCAACTTGCGCCTAATACAATCGATCTGAGCATGAACTGTGGTTAACCAATCCATGCCCACGATGACGTCGTAAGGCCTCAACGCTGCTACAATAAGATCCCATCCGAAGCTCTCGCCTCCTAGAG
The DNA here is from genome assembly GCA_963277665.1 of Viscum album. Classification (NCBI taxonomy): domain Eukaryota; kingdom Viridiplantae; phylum Streptophyta; class Magnoliopsida; order Santalales; family Viscaceae; genus Viscum; species Viscum album. Next base: position 199,740,563 of record OY728164.1, read on the forward strand.
TAAGCTCACACTGCCGGAACCAGTGCGTAATAGTCGAGTCTGCTCCCTTAGGAGTCTCTATCCGTAAGGATCGAGCCAACGGCTCCATCAGAATTTCTGAGCTCCAAACAAGGGCAGTGACAATAAAAGAATGACTCTCTCCTGTGTCTATACGAACTGCATCAAGGGTGGAGTAGACATAGATAGTACCTCGAATCATCTCTGGCGCGCCGTGGTCGTAGGCCTTCGCTGCCTGAAGATGAGTCTGTCTCTGCCCGCCAGCTCCCTATGGTCGGGGTGGACCTCCTGGTGGTGGTGGTAAAGCCTCAAAGCATCTCCCACCACCTGCTGCTCGGCCAGCTCCCCTGCCTCGTCCGCCTGCTCTCGGCCGACCGCCACGATCGACCCTCTGCCTCTGCCTGGGTGGCCCCTCAACCATCTGATGCTCCTCTGCACGGCGGGTCGGGCAGTCACGAGCCATGTGGCCCTGCCCGCCGCATGTGAAGCATTTCCTGCTCCTTGGAAGGCTGGCTCTACGCCGTGTTCCCCACACCTCTGAGCCAGTGTCCTGAGGTCGTCTGCCTGATGGTTCGGTCAGCCTAGACCCCTGTGATATCTATCGACTACCAGCTGCAGACGACTCTGCTAAATTCCGCCCTGCGTTAGGTCTCGCTGCTGGCGTAAGCTCAGCAAGAAATCTCTCTATGAGAAGGTCTCGCTCCAGTACTCCTGCCTATGTCGGAATGATGAGGGAGATCATCGATGTCCTGATCTCATACCTTAGTCCCTGCTCGAAGGTCCGAGCCCGGAAAAATGGGTCTCGTACCATGTCCGTTGAATAGCGCGAGATATCGGTAAATCTAGCCGAGTACTGGGCGACCATCATGTTGCACTGCTGTAGCTGTAAAAGCTCTTGGATGCACACCGCACAGAGGGTGGATGGGACGAACTCCGAGTGAAAGAGACTCTCAAAGTCTGTCCAGAGGAGTGATGCATCGTCGTGCACCTGGAGCATCAAGCTCCACCATATTCCTGCTGCCGCGTGCAGGAGGCTCGCTGCAAGGATCACCATGAGGTCAGATGGTGTCCCCACTAACCTGAAAACACGAACCCGAGCCTCCAGCCAATCCTAGGCTGCCTGAGGGTCCCTCTCCCCATGGAACCTGGGTGGTCTCTGACACTGAAACTTGTGCAGTGCACTAAGGCGACGTGCACTATCAGCGACTGGGGCTGGTAGCATCAGTGGCTCGGCGGGTAGAGGTACCGCCGGTGCCTCTGCAGTAAAAGGGCCCTACACCGAGGCCTCGTCGCTCGGTGGGCTGTCATCTTGCACAAAGCTTGGAACCCTAGCTGGCTGTCGTCGTGGGGCCATCCTGAAAAGAGACAGGTATGCCACAGTCAATAAAGTATACCTGGTGAGCTGACAAAAAGTAATCACAATGAAAACTTTTGAAACACACATGCAATCAATGTTTTTGTGCATCGAGTCGGAAATCAGAAGCCAGGGTCCTAGTGTACGAATACGTCAGCCGCCATACCAATACTGGACTCCCTGGACTATTAACCACACTCAATACCCTTAACACTATTACTTCACATAGAAGAAAGATCAGAGTCCTGAGTTATACGGTAGAAACGAACTCCTCTGATACCAATTTGTCATGACCTGTTCTCGGAGCCCGTGTCATGACTACCCCAAGCCCGCCTCCCATAGGCCAGAGTGGATACAGCTGGAAAGAAAGTACAACAACTGAAAGTAAAGCAACAACGTCGAGTTGTCCACTGGAAGTCCCACCTGAAGGGTGGGTACAGATAGCCACCTCAACTCCATGGGTCCAGCCGTCCGCTCCATGTACGTCCCGCCCAGTGGTCCACCTCCAGGTACTGACTGCTCCAAAAGCCTCAACCATGATCAGTATTGTCCTTCGTCTGCATCTAACACAACGTAGTGCGGGCATAGACCGTACAAGGGTGAGTATACGCTACTCAATAGGGACCCCGAGACCCCCGAAGGTCTCCCATAATCCACAAAGGATAATCCACAAAGGAAAGATACAATCACGAAGTAACAACCAACACTACTTAGTTATATGCCCATACATATACCTAAGTCATCAATTCCCATTCCGCTCCAACATCCGAGCCCAAGTTCGATCACGTCTGCATAGGATAGTACAACCAATACACATAGGATAACACAACCCAATCCACATATGAAAGAAAGTCAATCATACCGAAGATATTGATTGAAAGTCAAGACTCAGCTCACACAAGTATACTTCTTCGTAAGGTGATAGAGATGATCACATATAGCCACTAATTCATCTAAGCTGGGACCCACGTAGGATACTAAACCAGCTAAGCTATCAGACCCACATAGGATACAGACCAGCTACTTTGCAAGACCCACGTAGGATAGAAAGAACAGAGTCAAACACTGCCAGACCCACATAGGATACAAGAACAGTAGTCATCGCCGTCAAACCCATGGAGGATTTCAGTACGGTCTTCATCACTGCCGAACCCACGTAGGATTTCAGTGCAGTCTTCATCGTCGTCGAACCCACAGAGGATTTTAGTACGGTCTTCATCGCTGCCGTACCCACGGAGGATTTCAGTGCAGTATTTATCACCGTCGAACCCATGGAGGATTTCAGTACAGTCTTCATCGTTGCCGAACCCATAGAGGATTTCAGTGCAATCGTCGTCGCAGTCACAACCAGCTCTAGGGTTCCCGCACACAGCATGGTCGTTTCTGGGAGGGTTTGCTTCATGAGCCAAGGGGGTCGATACATCAACTGACACATAGTCCAGAGTTGATGTATCCCAAAGTTCCACCTTGTTGATAGGAACTAAACATGACAAACGACGCGTCAATCGGACTCCCGGTCTGAGAGTTAATGGCTTTTTTGTTCCAGGGGCCCGGTTGATTTTTAAGTCAAAACCAACCCGACCGTACTCCAACTATGTCCAAACCTCTTGCGGAGTAAGCCAAAAGTTCTGTCTTACTAAGAGGAATCCAACACAGTCGACAGAACGTCAATCAGACGTCCGAAGCTCAAGTTATAAGCGTTTCCGCTCCGAGGGCCCGGTTGGTTTTGTATTCGAACCAACCTGGCCATACCCAAAGTTCTCCAAAACATTGAGTGTAATATACCGAAATGATTTTCTCGATCCAAGGATCACATCTCAACTTACGGTGCATCGATCGGAGGTCCGTAGCCCAAGATATGGGCAAAAGAACGAACCTGTCCGGTTTTAGGGGGTTTTGGGCCCAGACCGACCTGGCCTGAGACCCCCCTGGGTCGGCCCAAACCGGGTCCGGGTCTGGCCCATTAGGGCGCGGCCCGGCCCGGCCTGGCGTGGCGCGCCCCGCACGGCCAGCTCGGTGCTGGCCGAGCCATTGCGGGAAGGGGAGGCTGCCCCCCTTGATTGAAACCACGCCCCCCATGTGGGGGCCACTCCTTGCCATCCAGGGGTTACGACCCCTGGTCTTTCCTCCGAAACGGCCGGCCCGGTCTGGCCAGCCGGTGCTGCTGCCGCGGGACCGCCGCGATCCCGCCCCTCTGAGGTGCCAGTGGCTGGCGGTTCTGGCTGCCTCGCCTTGCTCCGCTGAAGCCCCGCTCCTGTCGTGGCATCTTCTTGGTTCTCCAGTGCGGCGCGACGAAACCATGACTTTATTCGACCTCAACGGCGCGACGCGACAGCGCCGCGCTTCTTCGCCCGTTCTTTATTGTTTCCGCGCGGTGCCATTGCACTGCGCTGCCTTTGCTCGTACCACAATAAGTACAATCATCAAAGGGGGAGGAGGGTCAGCCGTGTTCGTGCGGTCCTACCTCTTCCTGTTATTACGATAACAGGTGGCCCAAATAGAAGTCGATGAACGGTAAAGAAATAATTCACTGGAAAAACAATTAACCCCTACCTCAAAGTGTTGATGAATGAAGTTTTGACGTGGAAAAAGGACGTCGTGGAAGAAGGCCCCGTAAGCGTGGTCGGCATCGCGGAGAAGAGGATAGTCGGCGTCGCGATACACGACGTCACGTCGTCGATCTCCGGGGAACTAGCATTCTTCTTCGTCTTCCATCGGAGGCCGACATTCTTTGTCGTTCGTCGCGTTCTCCAACGAAGAAGATGAAGATTCGAAGGCTTTGAGCAAATCCTCTCCCAATCCGACTCGCACAACCAAACTAACCCTTAATGAAATAAGACTTGTCTTATTTAATTAACACACACAATCCAATGTTCAATTTGAAATTCGAAATGAATTCCAGAATTAATTACATTGAATAACTTAATCAATTAATTAATTAAGAGAGTTGACTTTTCATTAAAGGGGGGTGCGGGTGTTTTACACAATTAATGGGGGTTTGAGGAAGTTGAAAAGGTGGGGCTTGTGTGGTCCCCACTTCACTAATATCCTACCTATTGGAGTTAGGATATTAGTGGGTCCCACTCCAACCACCAAGCATAGGTTTAAACTACCTAGAATAGAAATAAAATTTATAGCACAACATTTTATCTTATTCTTTAGTTAACCCATTTAATTAAAAACCCCACCCGAGCAAACACAACTCCTAAAAAGGTGTTCTTAAGCAATTACCGGCCCTGCGGTTTCATCGGTGCCCTCAGATTTTGATTCCGAGAACCGGTTCAAAAGTTTGGAAAACTCGCTCGTTCGTTTACTGAACGTACCCATGCTAAACTTCGTAAATTGATTCCGGGCACATCGGGCCTCAGAATCAGGTGCCGTCAGAAACTGCGTTCTTGTAAAATCCCAAATAAAATTAAGAAAAAAATTTCCCTTCAAATTTACGGGTCTTTGAAAAAATCATTTAATTGTTTTAAGATGATATTCTTTTATATCGGATTGATAAATAGCACATAATAATATGGAAGAGATTACATCCAAATAAATAGATGTTAAGTAAAGTAAGCTTCCAATTATATCTCTAAAAGACTTTTGATTAGCTGGTTTCCCAAAATCATCAAGATATAAAGTATTATATGTTCCTATAATAGTAATAATACATTTAGTGTTTTTATATCAGAATTCCTTAAGAAAATATTTTAAATAATTATGTTGAGATATTGAAGTTCCTTATAGTTTTTGTGAGATTTTAAATCCAATAAAGTTTGTTAACTCACCCATCACACTCATTTCAAACTCAGACTTTATAAGATCCACAAAGCAATATGTTAAATATTTTTGATTTGAACCAAATATAATTTCATTAACATATTTTTTTATAATAAAAATATTTTTATTAACTAGTTTTTTAAAAAGTTTTTGATCCATAACACCCTTAACAAAAATGTTTTGTAACCAAAATCAAGTTAATTTATCATAACAATCTTTATGGGTTTGTTTATTTCAATATAGTGCCTCAGTTTATTTATAAAAACATTATATAGGTTTACTATTTTCAAAACCAGATGGTTATTCTACATAAACTTCCTCCTAGACATATCTATTAAGGTAATCACACTTCACATCCATTTAAAATATTTTATAATTTAAGAATGCTGCATAATCTAGAATTATACGAATAAATTCATGTCTTACTAGTGAAGCATAGGTTTCTTCATAGTCTGCGAATTCTTATTGATTATAACCCTTAGAAACAATTCTAGATTTATTTATAACTATTATTCCATTTTCATCACATTTATTCTAAAAAACCCATTCACTCGAATTACCAAAGTATCATTAGGTCATTCAACTAAAGTCCAGAATTGGTTCCTTTAAAACTCATTGAGTTTATCTTTTATTCCCTTTATCCAATCCTCATCACATAAATCATCATCCTGATTTTTAGGTTCTAATTGTGATAATAAATCTATATATTCAATTTTCTTTCTAAAATAACTTCTAGTCCTAACGGGATGATCTATATCACTAATGATATTATCACTAGGATGATTCATAAGAAACAAATGACTTCTTGGGTTTTTGAAAGTTTTTTCTTCAATAGTATGTTGGAAATATTTTTGATAAAAAACATCAGAAACATATTCTATTTTTTTATAATGGGACATGATTTACAAAATTGGCTAACAATTAGTTTTATAAATAACATCTAAGGTTGTATTTTGGGTTTGTTTGAAAACAAAAGGATAATTTTCCTCAAACATAACATGTACTATTTCCAAAATAGTAGATGTATTTTTATTAAAAACTATATAAGCCTTACTTGTTGTGGAATAACTTAAAAATGTTCCTTCATTGGATTTTAATGAAAATATATGTAAATTATCTTCAGTATTCAAGATGAAAACTTTACGTCTGGACACTTTAAAGTATGAAATATTTGGTTTTCTTCCTGCCCACAACTAATAAAGTGTTTTATTAAAAAAGGTCAAATTAAAACTCAATTGATAGTATAACAAGATTTATTAACCGCTTCATACAAAAAATATTAAGCAATTGAGTTTTCACTCAACATGGTTATAGTAATATTTTGATAAACTCTATTTATTTTTAAACAACACCATTTTTCTATTGAGTTATAGGTTCCAAAACGTTTTGTATAATACCATTCATACTAGAAAAAATTTCAAAATACGAATTTACAAATTCTCTACCATGATCATTATTAATAGTTATCAAGGAGATGTTTTTCTCATTTTTAGAACAGGCTTCAAAATATTAAAAAACTAAAGGCCTTAGATTTTATTTCTATAAATTAGACCCATGTATATCTAGTGTAATCATCATCTAAAACTTACAAATATTATTTTCCAAAAACACATCTAGTTTGTGTAGAAATAAATAAATATATGTGAACTCTTTATAAAGAATAATATGTTGATCCTTTACTAATAGATTTAAAACTTGATATTTTTTTCTTACCATATTGAAAAGTATTATAGAATTTATAAGTATCAAATCTAAGTTCTCGTAAAACCTCCACTAGTACTTTATTAGTCAATGTAGATAAAGTTATATGGTTTCAATTTTCTAACCTTATATGTCATAACCTAGATTTATCTTTCATTTTACTAATACAAGGTAGATCTTGTCTCCTAATTTCTTCTATGTTTAAAGTGTAAACATTATCATACTGATTAGTAGAAGGAATGAACTCATATTTTTAACTATGTATAAAACATTTTTAAATTCTAAAGTTCACAACATAACTGCCATTACATGATTTAATTATACTTATAAAGTTGTGATTAAGTCCTATAACAAATAAAACATTTGAAATTGATTCTTTTCCAAGAATAAAAATATAACATTTACTAAAAATATCTCCCTGTGAATTATATCTGAAAGTGAATTTTCTACATTTTATCTTAATGAAATTCTTAATGAAATATTTTTTTCTAGTTATATTTATAGGGAAACCACTATCCATGTACCAAATATTTTTTGGTAGTTTATTTATTAAAAAAAATAAATTAGTATTATAGAACCTAAAACTTCATGGGCCTGGAATTTTTAGAAAATAAATTATCAGGTAATTACATTTTTCCAATATTACCACATTGAAAAAATTTCATTTCTTTTGAAAAATAAGATTCATGAAAACCTAATGACTTAACTTTATTAATAGAACAATTATTCTTTCAGTATCCACCACATTAAAACTTTTTGAAAAAAGAGTATTTTTTTGAGAAAAATAGTTATTATTAGAAGAAGGTGTTTTATAAGTAAAACCCATTTTGGAAGAATCAATAAAGATTCAATTTTTTTAAAATCTTATCAAATTATTATTTCCCCAAGGAATTTTAGATAAAAGTTTCTTTAAACATGAAATTTTATATTTCTGATTTACCACTAAATCATTCTCCTCAGTAGTAGATGTTTTCAAACTAGGCTTTACAAAAATAATTTTGTATTCTATTTTTCTAAAAAATAGTTTCCTAAATATCATTTAATTTTTTTTTCAAAATTGGTCTTTTGAATATCTTTAAAATCATCTGATAATTATTTATTTAGGGTAGTTATCCTTTAATTTTCCTTCACATGTTTTTCCTGGGCATTACCAAGATTTTTAAAAACATTACAATTTTGTTTTACATGGATTTTAAAAAACCAAGATATTTCTGCATAACTAGGTAAAGATATATCCTCTTTAGATGAGGAATATTTTCATATGAACATTCATTAATTTATAGGTAATTTTCATTCAAATTATGGTTGGTAAGAGATTAAAAATTTTATAACATGTCTATGATACATTTATTATCTTTTATTACTTCTAAAAAAAGAATATTCCACTATCCAAATCATTCATTTTCTGAAGAATTATATGAAGAAATATATCCTCCACATTAACTCCAAGTGTTAAAATGTTTCAAGTTATTATTTCTCTTATTCTTGTTATACTTATTGTCATTCCTATCAGAATTACTATATTTATTTTCTTTTCTTTTATTCTTTGAAAATCTATTATGATATGTCCAATATTTTTAAATTCAATACAAATAACTTCATTAGAGTCTTTATTATCACTCTCATCCTTGTTAATTTTATTATATCTATATTGGAAATATTTATTTCAAACTATATTGTTCATTATTTTGGATATATTTTCCTACCCATTCTCATATTACACTGTTAAACTAATTTTAGACTGAATAAAAACTTTCTTCTACTTTGAAGATTTCATAACATTCTCAATGGATTGATCTTGGGTAGGAACATTAAATGTTCTTTCAAAATATAATCCACCATTTTTATTTTTTTTTATTTTCATAATCCCTTTTCAATATTAATTCATACCTCATGAGGGTTCTAATAAGATCATCATGGGTAGGTTTTTTAATACTTTTAGTACCATAAAATGCTTCCCTTTTAGATTCACACACATTAGACATGATCTCTATAATCTTTTTAACAAGGATTTCATCTATTATATCTTTATCACCAAGAGAATGTAATATTTTAACAATAGTCCTATATCATTGACACATTTTAGAATCTAGATCTCCAGGTAGAAAATCAAAGACTTGGTAATCATCTTCCATTACAGCTCTTATTGTTTCAACAACTTTAGAAGTTCCAAAATGGGTTACTTATAACTTCTTCTAGATACTATTAGAAGCTTCACAAGAAAGAAATATGTCTTTATATATTTTGAGTCATAGAACATAAAATAATATTTCTTACTCTAAAATTGAGTTGATGTTCCTGTTTTTATTGATTTGTGAAACTAGTAACATCCTTATGATTAATCATGTAATTACCTTGGAGTATAAAAAATTATCAACACCAGTATTAATAGTGAAATTATTCAACTGATCTCTCTAATATTTATAATCATCACCATCATAGATAGGTGGTTTTTTGAAATTCATGTTTTCTGGGGTTCTAACATTTAACCCTACCATATTATATAGAGATTAGTAACTCTTATATACGATGACATGTTAGTGTAATAAAAAAATACAAAAAAGTATTATATAAATCTTGTAATTATTAATGAAACTAAAAACCCAGTAAGTATTCAGCCGAACCTTCTCTGATACCAATTTTTGGATCTTAATAGTTTATGATATCTATAATAGGGGGGGGGTGAATTGAAGTTTAAAAAAATAATACAAAAAAATACACTTAAGTAAAAATGATCGGTATCACAGATTGTCTGATGATCAGAGTGTTGAAATAATTACTAGAAACTATATGATTATATCCGAGTTTGTTTATCGATTTTGCAGTCACGTTGATAAAATAGTATGTTAGAAATATAATTATAAAAATAATATCAAAAAATATAAGCATTGTGGAAAAATATTGTACAGAAAATAAATAAAAAATACTATAATAGTAAGAATGAATTTAAATGTTATAAAAGAATTAACCTTTTAACCTTAAGAGTTAAGGAAGTCTTAATCCCCAAATTAGGTATCCATAGTTTTTATACATAGTGTAAAGGTATGTATTTCCTTACTAAAAACCCTCAATATGATAATTAGAATAGATATGTCTTCCAATCCCATTGAATACCTCGATACAGTGATGAGTCTCAATATTCCTAAACCTGAAAGCCCTCGATCTTATGGATGAGTTTCACTATATTCCAATCCCTATAATCCCTAGAATACTATTACTAAATGAAAAAAAACAAAAATTAAAAATTTACAAAGGAATGTAAAATCCTTTCTTGTATTCCTTAGAACTTGAACCATATAAATAATTATAAATAATAGTAATGAGGTGTTCAAGAAGAGAAATATTTAAAATACTTATGATGTGAATAAACCAGTTTCTAACTCTTTGAATAACCTCCTATTTATAGGGAAATCTTCAATGGTCATATTTCTAAGTTAGTTTCAATAACATTAGACATATTTCCCTTTGACAACCTCATTCTTTATCTTGATTTCTAATAATGATTTGTTGTTCAACTTTTCAATGTTATTTTATTTTATCCACCTTTAATTGCTAATAAGTATTTATCCAATAGAAAAAATTAGTATACCCCAATTATAACATTTGTATTTTCCAATGGAATTACTTATTTTTCTTAACATGATAAACAGAATAAAGGTCAGTCCAATGTATTAGTATCAAGGTCAGTCTGATTATCATGAAATTTGCAGTAGTCTAAAAGACAAGATAGAAGTCTAACCACTGGTGAAAACAAAAGTTGATCAGATGTATCGAACGCACCTTAGTTATTATGGATCATAATGAAAAATAATATCTTAGATCAATTTTTTATTTGAATTATTTTCTCTCTAGGTATAAAATAATTTGTTTTCTATAAAAAATACTAAAACACTTGGGATATGTAATGTTAGTAAAATAGTTTCTTAAGAAGGCATTTGTGATTTCAAAAATAATGGAATGGAAAAGTAAAAAATAATAAATTTTGACTCAAAAAATTATTATATTGTATACTGAATAATAATCTTGTAATAATTATAATTTTTATATATCAAATACAATTTTTGATTTTTCCATGAAATTCAAAAAAAATCCAAATACATCGGCTCGTGACCTTTTAGTACACATGTGCAAATGAGCGATATTTTTAATTTTTTTAGATGAAAAATGAAGCAATAAAAAAATATTATCATTATAGAATCATTATCATGTTATAAAAATCCAATAAATTTACTAAATTCATCACCATGACCATCCATGAGAGGTGTGTTTTAAAGAATTAAGTACAATGTTAAGTAGAGATAATAGTATGTATGTATGCATGTTCGGTGATTTTGTTTTCAAAGATAGGAATTATTTAAATATAGATTATATATGAAAATTAAAAAATCATAATTAATTCATGAATAACAAATATATACATTAAATACATCATAATAACCATCCATGAAATATTGAGATAAAAAACACATCACTTCATGGAGGTAGTAGACTAGATGTAAGCATAAATGATGTTTTCATTACCCATATGTTGGAAAAGAAGATGAATGAGATTTTTTAATTAGAAAAACAACATATAAGTATTTTTTATATACTTATGAAATTATATTTTAATGGTTAGGATATATTTGAAGGTTTTATAATATGAAGTAAAATGAAAACACGCAATTAAGATGATTATATTCTCTTCGAATAATCTCCATTGGATATCTCTTTAAAGACCCTGTAGATGATATTTTAAGGATACCATAAGCTATATAATTTAGATAATAAATTTAAGTAGATTTTTGGGTTTCATTTTTGGGAGATAAGTGCCTCATTAAGTGTGATAAAAAGAGGAATGGTAGTGCCCTCATATAAGATCTGAGAGGGGAACTCTTGAAATTACATAAAGTATCAAATTAATATAAATTAATATTTATGTAAAAGTACTTAAAGAATAATTTATTTTTAATTAATTATGAGTATGATTTGAAATAATATCATATAATAAAAATTTATTCACATTTTGGTGATCTTTGAATACTTATATCTTAGTTATAACCCTCGTTAACCCTTTTGAAAATTACTATGATATCAATATTTTTTACTCTAAAGGGTTATATAAAGTTACTGTAAAAATAAAATTGACCATTAATAGAAAATAGATTATATAATAGACTATATTCCATTAAATTTAAAAAAATAAGTATTTTTGTATATTTTTAATTATTAAATAAATTATTATTTAACTTAAAATACCATTAAATTCATTTTCAGGACTATTCAAATAATTGAATTTAATTTTTTTTATATTTTAATTTAACTCAAATATAAAAATTTAAAATATCACTAATACATTTTAGTTATCTAATTTTTTTTGTAACCCCATAAAATACCCAAAAAAAATATTTCCTTGTACATTTTTAATACCATTAACTTGATTTTTCTACCACCCACACAAGCATTGTGTCGGCGTGACATAAATATTTATGGTAATTATTCCATGAATAAAATTTAAAATTAAATTAACATCATAAAATTAATTAATATATCTTAAAATTAACTTTTTATAACCACTCATAACCTTTTCTATACTTTTAAAAAATATTATAGATATTAAAATGAAGAAAGAGACATTATATAATTCTCTTTTACTTAAAAAAAATCAAAAGGTATTTATCAAAGCAAAATTGAATCCAAATGCCATATTTTTTAATATATGAAGGGTTCGGTAGAATTGAACTCATAAAATTAAATATAAACATGTGTAAGAATTATTTTGAATCCTTATTTCCTAGTTTTAATAATTTTCTAGTTGTTTTACCCTTATCATGGTGACACTAGTTTTTCCAAATTTACTATTCTTTATGAACAAAAGTAAAGTTGAAGTGTTTAAAAAAATGATAAATTATTATTCCAAATATCGAATCCATTTATCAAATTCAATCAATATAATCAAAATAAATTACTTTAAAAATAAACCCATAAAACGTGATGAAAAATGATTTAAAAAATGTATTTTTAAGTATAAAAACGTTTTTATACTAAAATTAAACATAATATCAACTTAAAAAATATTAAATTTAATATATTTATTAATAATTAAATAATTAAATTTTAAAATCAATTCAAATTAATTTTGGAATTTGTATATATTTTAATAGAAGATATAGTTTTCTATAAAATCATTATTTTCGCACTATTCACTAAAAAATTAACCTTTTTAGAATAATCTCAAAATTTCGTCTGAAGATAAATTTTATATTATTATATAAAAAATGATTTTAAATTTATCGAATAAAATTTCAAAAATTGGTATAAATTATTTATAATAATCTCTTACAATAATCGATATCCTTTTTAAAACAAATGTATTTTTGAAGCATAAAATGATTTTCCAAATGCCAAGTAATTATTTACTAAGAATTAATAAATTAATTTTTATTTAATAATATATATATATATTTGTATATATATTTTATAATTTGGTTACTTCTATTCATATTCTCCAATTCAACGTCTTGATTATAATGATCACATTTAAATAATAATATTTTATAGTCAATCAAGCTCGGTGTTGCATATCCTATACACTATCAAAAATATTATTCATTTACAATCATATGATATTAATTTATTCCCCTTAAAGAAATTACATCCTCAAAATTTTATCACATTCCCATAAAGAGTGTTTAAATTTTTTGTGACATCAATTCCATGTAGTGGAAATTGAAACTTATGATCATAAAAGGGAAAAAAATTTAATAATATTTTAATTAAAAAATATTTTTTTTGAAAACACAAATCATAAAAATATATAATCAAAAATCCTTTTTAAAAGTTTTAAACTTAAATAGTAAGGACAGCTAGAATAACAAAAAAGTACATTCCCAAATAAAGATAGCATTGGTGGGAAGTGGTTACATAGATATGGAAGGAAGTGACATTTAAGAGATAACATTAATTTTTTTTTAAGAGGATAAGAGACCATGAATTCATAAAAAATGATAGTGAAAGGAACTTTTTTTTTCTTAATAACCTTTTCGTAGAGTTTATTAATTATTATATCATTATGATATAGAACAAGAGAAAATATAATTACTTTATTTATACCCATTTCATAAGAAAAAATTCATTATTTAGTCATTATTAGATTAATTTAAGCTGATATCATATGTCTTTTTCCACGAAATGAATATTCATGATGTGTTTTTCAATCTTGAATCACTAAAATAAACTTTTTATTGATCATATAACCAATAAAAGGATAAATATTTGTTACTATTTTATTTATAAATTAACCAAAACCAAAATGGTTAGCACATGTTAATATAATTTCTAATATGAAGAAATACTACATTAATCTTAAAATCTTCACCAATGACACCCAAAGTTATAATATAAATATTCAATAAATAACCACACTATAATATTTTTTAAAATTTATTAAACATATTAAAAGCCCAAAAATGTATATGTTCTAATCATATACTCTTAAAAATATGCTAATATTTTCCCCAAATAACATGAATCACCATAAATCGAATATAAAATTAGATATACTTCCAAAATATATTTGAACACATCTCCCTCAAATAAAATATCATATTATCCAAAAGTATACCTTAAACATATAATATTACAAAAAAAGTGAACTTACTCACAAATATTATAAATAACATATTCAAAAAATAAATTTTCCATCCCATGGTTATCCATATGATAATAAAATTATTCCCAAAATATAATAACCCTTTTCTCTCAATTATCCACACTTACCTCAAAAAAAGGTTCATATTAACCCTAAAGTTTATCAATACTATTCAGATTATTCACAAAAAATATAAAATATTTATTCCCCAAATAACCTTCTCAATACCTAAAAAATTAAACACAAGGGATACATATACCAAAAAGAATTATCAAAACATAATAAATATATCCCAAATTATCATTAATCTCCTTAAAATCCAACCACCTATAACCTAAAAATGGGTGTCTATGGATTTTAAATTTTGATAAGTATTAATATTATAAACTTATGATGGTATACATAACTCTTAAGTTATCCTCACATGAAAACATCAAAATCACCAAAATTATGTAAACCATTTTCTGATACCAATTATAATAAACTTGAACCCGCACTTCTAGATTTGGTGTTGAAAACATAATCATTACAATTTTGGCTTTGACACCGATAAACATAACCTAATTTTACCTATAAAAACATACAAAATCAAATATAAATAATATAACACTTACCAACCCAAAGGGATTATAGGTTTATATTTTTAGAGAATTAGGTTAAAAACTTACATAAAATTCATTTTCCCCAAAAAACAAGACCTTTATAAAGGAATTCTTGAATTATTCATGGTAACTCACATATTAAAAAATATAATTATATTGAAATTTTTTAGCATCCGTAATCCATGGGATAAATCATTTGAAAATGTGGGATGTAACATCCTAGTATAGGTATGTAATTAATTTATGTATAAGTGGTTATCTATCAAGATCTTAAAGGAGTCATAGGTTAATCGATGGAGTTTCAAAGTGGCATAGTAAGTATAGTGGATATAAAAGGCCACTAGCAAGCTAGTGGCATGTTGGAAATATAAGATTCCTATAATAAACCCACAATCTAGTCAGCGGAATTCTAGATAAATGGAATTCTTATAGTAATTCCATTATCCCACCAGTGTAATCCCACCGATCGACTATTGGAATGCAAAGACTAAATGGTGACATCAACCTAGCTAGGAAATCAAGGTTTATTTACTCATTTATGGTATAAAAAAATTTATCTTATAAAACCACTTTCCTAAACTTAACCTGACTAGGGACCATAGAGAGAAATCCCTTTGTCCATCTTGGTCCCCTTGAACATATCATTTTGGAATTTTAATCCCAAATCAATTAGTTGTTATCAAATTATTATGTATGATTTTATCTCTTTAACCATTTATTCCTCTATTTTTTTTGTATTGCGTTTGTAATATATTGATTTTATCTATTAATCATGTGATTATTCCTCTCTTTTTTCTCATATATCTGTTATATGTTTGGTTCTTGGTGGACAAATCTTATATTTTGGGTGAAAATATCATGTTTTATATGGTATGTGATTTACTTTCTTCTACAGTTACCATTTGATTATATAAAATAGACTATAACATGTTTTAATTAATATATAAGGCTTAATATAACTTACTTGTATGTTCTCCTTCCATCCACTATGTTTATCCTTTGCTGTTTCCTTGCAAACCCATGTATGTGGTAGGTGGTTCCGTATCTAGTATTTTTCTGGTGAACTGCACATGCTCTAGTTTTCTAAATTATTTTTCTAAATGATGATTTTCAAGATCTTTTATCTTATATATATTCATTCACAAGTGGTTTGTGATTAAGTATTGGTTTCTTATATTTTTTATAAAAGTAATATGTTTTCAATGCACCATGAAATTAATACAGAATTGGTTTTCAAAGAATGTTTTTATGAAATTATTTGTTTGGAAACTATTTTTTGAAATGATATAAGAACTTTTAAATGTTTTGACATATGCATCATATGGGAGTCTTGGTTACATAGTATGGGTTATTGTATTGGGAGTTTTCCTTGTTTTTATAGAGGGTCCATAAGTCGACAGTTTCTCTATTACCAAGGACATGTTGTTTTAGGGAATTAATTCTTCGACAATGTACGGGGTTAACTCATGGGGTGTTATGCTATTCACTAGGTCTATTTGTTAAAGGGATTTTTTAGTTTACACTAATTATTAACTTGATTATTAAGGTATTAGAGACTTAACTATCTTGGACGTATGTTATCCTAGTGGTGATCACCATGGTTCTTGGTTTTTTTCAATCATTTTTTTCATTATGGATTTTATATGAAAAATGATACATGTTTTGATAATTGGTTTATTTAAAAATATACTCTCACATATATTATATAGAATCTTTTTTTGAACTATGAAAAGGTGAAATGTTTTTACTGTGATTTTTATATAAATGTGAAAAATATTTTATCATAATATGTTTTCATATATTGAGAATTTTGGGATTATTTTACACAAAGTTGTTATGGAAATCATGTGATGGATTTTATTAGGCTTGTTTTAAACACACCCTGTACAATCTATTGGGGGTTTGTAGACCTTATTTTTTATAATTAAGTAAATGAAAAGTTTTTTTAGTGAGGAGAATGGGTTACCTGTCAATTGGGAATGGGTAGTTAGTAGATAGATAGTAAGATGTCTCCAACATATCACATGGAGATGTTTTTAGTAATTGAGGATGCCTTTGGTATTGTTCTTAGACATTGAACTTGGTTTTAGCTTGATTTCTTATTTTTACCACAACCACTATTAATTTTTAGTTATAAAAGATATTTTTTATTTCTATATTTCTCTACATGATGCATGTTGTGTTTTTAGGTAAATAAAATCTTCACCAATATTTTATTGTGGATATATGGGTGCTAGCCTCTAGCCTGTACTGATTGGGAATGCCTTTTAGGTATTTCCATGGTTTAGTTGAAAACCTAGTTCGATGGGTTTTCTGGGATAGGTCATGTTATTTTGGTATTAAGGTGAGGTTTATCCTCAAGTTTCCTTGTATTATGATGTTTGTTAGGCATGATAAAGAATTTTTGGAACTTAAGGGGCATGTTTTGAGTGGGTCCCTGAATATATTTCATTATAAAAATCCTTAATTCACTATTGTATGTTGGGTTTTGTGTCTCATGTGTTGGTTTTTTATCAATATTTTAGTTTAATATTATATTAATTATGTGTAAATTAAAATTTTCTCATTGACTTCTTATTTCTTTTTATTATTGGGTATTTAGAATCATTCTTATGATATTTATTCTGGATATTCCTTGGGAGGTAGTAGTAGGAAATTATTTTCAAGGTAATCCTCCTATTGATCAAAATATCATTGTGGTCTTCATGTACAATTTATTCTATGGATTAGAATGCACTGTCTATTTAGAACTAAGCTAAATAGGTGCAACTAGGAGATTGAATAGATAAGGATTGGGAACAATAGTTCCTACAACATAAGCCCCCATCTTTTAAGGTTACTAATGAACTCCTTGAGTTGTAGGACTAACAAGAAAAAATATATCTAGGCTTTGACTTCATAGAGATATCTAAATCTATCGAGGTGAAGTGTGTAACATTTGAGATCAAGGTTCCTAAAAATAGGTATTGGGACTCTATGGTTCAGGTGAATCCAAATGAGGGTGTGTAGTAGAAATAAACCAATAACATTTTCTTTTATAATTTCTTCATGGAATACTTGATGATGAAAAAACCTATGGAGTTACTTTCCTTTGAGTAGAGAGACCATTTAGTGACAGATTATACAAACCATTTTCATGAGACATTTTTCCCCCTAAGATGGTTAAAAATGATAATCCAAAGGATAAAATTTACTTTTATATCCAATTACATGATATCCATTTGTAGGTGTATATAATGAAGATCACCTTCTATACTAAAGTAGCCAATATGGATATGATTGTAGATATTGATTTAATGGGATAGTAAAGATTATTTGGGTTTTTCCTCCCACCTAGTAGAAATTTTAGTGTCGCGCATGAGAAGAAGAGGAAGTGAAAAAATAATTGAAAATGTGGTGGAGGTATCTCTCAGAAGTAGGCTCTTTTTACTCTATAAAAAATGACTACCACTGTATCCTTAACTTTATCCTAATATGGAATGATAGAGAAGATTTGAGGATCTTTCTCCACACCATCTATGATGTGTATTAGATGTGGAAATTGATGTCTTCTATTTATATTCTTCTAGGACATGTTTGTGTCTTCATATAGTTAAGGATCATTAACTCCAATGGGAACTGTAGTGCAGTTAGAACCTTCTAAATCTGTAGGGATCTATCCACATGCCTATGGAGTAAAGAAGATTCATAAAGTATATGAGATTCTGGTTAAAGTCGATGAAGGAAACAATATAGTGACAGGTATCATTTTATTTTATATTCTATAGAAATATATTTGTCTCATAATAGTACCTCACATTATTTTATATCTATACTTTTTGTGGTTGTTTAAAAACTTTTTACAGTGATCATATCCTATGTTAAGGATCCAGTGATGCTTTTTTAGGAAGAGGAATGATTATGGGATTTATTATCCATTATGTTATCTTCAAATACATGATTTTGAGTTAGTGTATGAATTTGTGGTTATTAATCTTGATCTTTTTACTTTATCACCATGACGGATTTCCTGGTTGTCACCAAACCAAGATTGATTGTTATAATTGTCATGTTTCTTTTTTTTGATGTTGGGAGATCCCATGTTTTCAAGGAGAGTAGGATCAATGTTTGGGTTGTACATGTTTCTCTCATTAGGATATTATAATTTTTTTTCTTCTAATGTGCTTACGACCAATGATTTATCTTCTCATTATGGTATTCACTTGGTTATTTAGGTTTTTTTCATGGTTTTCCTAGATGATGTATTTTATATTTCTCTAGAAAGGGAGTTATAATTATCTATTGAGTTGGTTCCTAGTAAAAAAGTGATTTCTATAACCTATTACCCTATGTCACCTTTTTATTTGAAAGATATTAAGATCTAATCAGAAGACCCATTAGAGAAGGGCTTTATTCATCTGAGTGTTTCACTATGGGTGTCCCATATTATTTTTTCTAAACAAGATAATGGTTATATTATTATTTTCATAGATTAATAGAAGTTTTAATGGGTAAAAAATTATAATATATATCGTTTTACCCATGTGGATGATCTGTTTGATCGATTAAAGGGGGAAAAGTGGTCTTAAATTTTGATCATTTATTGTGTTAACACCAGTTGAGTGTTAAGGGATCAAATATCCCGAAGTCCTCTTTTAGTTGATGAAATGAACAATATGAATATATCATGATTCCATTTGGATTAAATAATTCCCATTGGTTTTTATAGATTTTAAGAAATAGATATTCTACCGGTATCTCAATACCTCTATTGTGGTATTCATGGATGATATCTAGGCCTACTTAAGAATTGGAAAAGAGAATGAATACTAGTTTTGGAAATCTTGGGGAGTCACCACCTTTATGTGAAGTTATTTAAATGGTATTTCTAGATCCTATAGGATAATTTCTTGGTTCACATTATTTTAGAACATGGAATATCTATTTATCCCGAAAGGGTGAAGGTTGTGTCGTTATGTGAAGAACCATAAAATGTCTTCAAGATACATAGATTCCTTGACCTATCTTGGTATTATTGGTGGTTTTTAAAAGATATCTTGAAGTTAGAATCATATTTTACTACTAATAGAAATAAATAGCTGATGTTATCATGCATATACGAAGTGTGAGGGATCTTTTGATGAGTTGAAATGAGGTTTGACATCAGATTCTATTCCAATCTTGTAGGAACATGGTACTGACTATAAATTTTATTGTGATTCTTATGGTGCTAGATTAGGATGCATGATTATGTAGTATGATCATCTGGTGGTGAAAAATTCTTATTATTTGTAATCTTATGAGAAGAATTATCCTACTCATGTCATGAAAATCACAAATATTATGAATTATCACAATTATTTTAAATACAATATTTTTAGGTAGATATTCTGGTCTATTTTGATCATAACATCATAAGTTATAAATTCTCTTAGAACCTGAATCTTAGGTAGTGGTGATGGGTAGTGAAGCTCTAGGTGTTTTATTTTGACATCACCTACATCCTTAGGAAGAGGAATGTTATTACTGATTCTCTCAGTAGGGTATTTCCATCTCATGTCATCCTATAAGTGAACAAGAAGTGAAATATTATAAAACTTTTTACTTAGTTTCATTTTAATATGTAATAGGATGATTTTGGTATGGTTATAACCCATGTTTCATTTTCATCATATCTTCTTTATTTACTTATATAGGAACAAAAATATGATGTAAATTTCATAGGAACTAGGTAATCATTATATGGTGGGGATACCATTACTTGTTGGTCCCTATCCTCTGATGGAATTATTTACTTCAAGAATTAGTTTATCATACCTATATATAACAGTAACTTGTTTATGCATGATTGTTATTGTTCTTCATTATATGTTCAACCTTCCACTACAAATATGTATTACAACTTGAGAAAAAAGTTCTGGTGGCTAAGAATAAAGAACGACATTGATGATTTTGTGACTCAAAATTACACTAGAAAATAGGTTAAAGAAGAAAACCTAAAGCCTTTATGTTTTCTACATACTCTTCCACTTCCATTTAGGAAATGGGATGAGGTGTCCATGGACATCGTAGTTTTATTATCAAAGACCCCCCAAGGAAAGAATTCTATATGGGAGGTGATTGATTAGTTGAAAAAATCAGATCATTTCATTATGATTAAGGACACCACCAAGGTTGAAGATCTAGATAAAATGTACATTCATGAAATTGTGAGGTTTTATGGGGTTCCGTCTTCCATTATAATTGATAGGTATCACATTCTTACTTCATTTTTTTGGAAAGGTCTCCATGATGTGATGGGGACTTAGGTTAGGTTGGGTATCATCAAAAAATGGATGGCTAGATAGAGTGTTCTATTCATATTCTGGAGGATATGATCCATTAACATGTATTGGATTTTATAGTATATTAGGATAAACATTTGTAATTGGTTGAGTTTTTTTATAAAAAGAATTACCAGTCATCTATCATAATGGATCATTTTGAGGATTTTTATGGTCACCTATTCAAGTCACTTCTTTATTAGATAGTGGATTATGAGGCCTCTCTCATGGGATTGAGTATCATTTAAGAGACCCTGAAGAGGTTTTAGGACATACTATTAAGTTAAGTTGAAGATCAGAGTTAGTATAAATATTATATAGATCTTCAATGAGATCCTTAAGAGTTTTCAATTGATGACCAGGTCTTCTTCAAAGTTTCTTATTGGTTGGGTCTCTGTTGGATAGGGAGCCAAGGGAAGTTGGCTTAAAAATATATATGACCTTTCAATACCACTAAAAATATTAGGAAAGAGGATTATAATTTAAATTTACATATCATTTGGTCGGTATTCATGATGTTTTCCACACATCTCATCTCAATACATATCATCCTGATGCCTCCCATGTTTTGAATTGGGAGGAAGTTGTTTTAGAGCTATAAATATCTATTGTGAAGCATCCAGTGGAGATAATTAACTCTCAAATGAATGTTTTGTGTAGGAATTATAATCTTTTGGTTGAATTTTAATGGAATCATATATCATAATCTCATGAGACATGGAAATACAAAACATTAGTGAGGGGGTATTGGCCTCATATATTTTTGGATAATATTTTTTCTACACAACTTTTTAGGTATAAAAAGTACTATAATGGGGATAATTATAACATAATTATCATGATACATAATTATTTTACGTTTAAATGGGTTTTTGGGTTTGGGAGGTGTTTAAATCAACATGGTGGGTTTTCATAGTGCATTGGAAATAATTGTGTCACTAGAAGTTTACTGACCATATAGTGTGAGTCCACTGATTCCTCAATGGTATGATGAAATTAAGGGTTTCCTATAAGAATCCCACTATAAATTTTGTTTAACCCATTATACAGCCAATGCAATATTGTATTAATGTAATTAATATAGTAATTACATCGGACAAATGATAGAATACCACCGATCAACCGGTTGCATTTTGAGTAGTGTATGAATTCTACCTGGCACTACAAGCTATCTGATGGAAACCAATGACAAGATGATAGAATCTGACTGGGCCATGTAATCAAGATTGTTTCATTCATTTTATGTTATTGTAACCCCATTTTAACTCCTTAATCCCCTTTCCAAAAACTAATCTAATCGGGGATCTTGGAGAGGCTTCCCTTAGGAATTCTTTTCTCCTATGAACATCTTCAATTTGTGTTGAGATCCCAAATCAAATTTTTTATAATTTAATTAATATATTTTATTTTATTTCTTCCATTATTTATTCATATCTTTTTTAAGAATATTCATATTTTTTGATTTGATTTTTAGATCATGTGATGATTCTTCTTTTCCTACTCATAAATCCATTATGTGTTTCATTCTAAGAGGCCATATCTTATTAGATGGGTGCATATCTCATGTTCTATATGGTATGTGTTTTCCTATCTACTATAATAACATTATAATCATTTAGAGTAGATTCTAATATATAGTAATTGATTTCTAGAAACTCCTATCACTTTATTATATATTTACCTTCCTTATAGTTAATGTATAATATTATTATTGTTGGAAAAAACAAGTGTGAGGTAAGTTGTTCTGTCTCTAGTCTTTGTTTGGGTAACCACACATGCTCGGGTTGTATAAATTATTTTGAAAATAATGATTAACATGATCCTTAATCTTCTTCATATTATTTTGTAAATGGTTTTAGATAAATGATGTGTTCTTCCCCATGTTTGGGAAAAAGAAATATGTTTTCAATGAATTATGAAATGGTTTACAGAACTGGTTTGGGGACTTGGATTATGGAATTTCTTTATGAAATTGTTTTGGATGTGTGGTTCTCCTTGTTTTTCTAAATGTTTTGAGACGTATCCTTTTGTGGGTTTATCCATGTAGTCTTCCTATTTTTCCAAGGTCCTATTTTTCTAGGGACTCAATTGTGTGAAAAATAAAGATGTTTACTCATGGTGTGTTCTTATGTTACCTTGGTACTATTATTATAAGAACTTGTATTTCTTACACTATGTATTTAGTTTAATACTATGGTAAGAGGGACATAGACAAACCAAAGCTACGTTTTCCCTTGAGTGGGGTCTATTGTGCTCGTGTTTTTCTTGAATATCTTCCATTATGACCATTAAATGAAAAATTATAAATTAATTGTTAAGTGTTGTATTTTAAATTATTATTTGACCTATGTTATAGAGAATTTACTATAGAACTATGAAAAAGGGAAAGATTGTTTCCATGATTTTGATATAAATGAGAAAAAAATTTATCATGCCATGTTTTTTATTTATTAATCATATTGGGATTTTTTGAGAAAAACCTTATATGAAACACATTGGTTAGATCCTACTGGTATTGTTTTTATCACACCCTACACACTCCCTATAGGGTGTTTAGTCCTTGTTTTTTGATATGGTAAAGGTAAATGTTCCACAATGAGGCAATGATGTTCCATTTCATCTAGAAATGGGTAGCTAGTGGTGAGACTATGGTATGTTTCCCATGTCTCACATGGAGTGGATATCGGTAGCTTGGGTTTCCGTTATATATATTATTGGACATATATCTTGGTTTTTGTTTTTTTTCCTTATTTGTTTCTCTACCATTTTGGGGTTTTAGTTATGGAATTTTTCATTTCATTATATATTTATCTACATGTTTTCCATATTGGGTTTTTAGGTTAGGAAGATCATTTCATATCATTTTTATTGGATTCTTGGGCACTAGTTACCAACCCGTGGGGATCTGGAATTCCCTTTATGTTTTTACATGGTCCTGTTCATAGCCTATTTGGATTGATTTTCTGAGATAGTTCATGTTAGGTTGTAAAAAACAAGTCTTAGTTGAAAACAAATATTGAAAAAAATCTATTTATTTATTTCAAAAACAGGAGATCATATAAGAGAGTTTGTCTTTGACATAAAAAAATTGATCTCAAATAATTATTTAGTTACACATTAAATATTCTTTACTAACCATAGTTTTTTATAAAGAAAATTATAAGAAAAAATAAATGTAAAATCATAATTTTTATGGTTTCTTATAAAACATTAGAAAATGTTATTTTTTATAAAAATTTATATTTTACCCTAGAAGGAAGTAATCATCCCTCAGAACAGAATATCAAAAGGTTCCCTTGAGAAATAAAAATATTTCCATGTAAACCGATTTCCAGGTATAGAAAATTAATGTAGGTTATATGGGACATCATCATTATAGAACCCTTACAAGAACCCTTAAAAATGGAATAGAATACTCAGTTAATTTTAACATAATTATACAAATAACATAATCGTTATCCCATAAATTAGAGAACTATATCGATCCCACCCATCATTATAAAAAATATCCTATAGAAATATCCTATATATATAAAATAAAATATTTCATTTCCATCATTAAACATATAAAAATATACTTTTTAACCCATAATTAAAACTTTTTAGATATTGATTTATCCCTTCAATTTTATATTCCATTTTCAAAAATAAAATACCTAGAACCAAGGAAAGAATTTTTTTTCTTCAAATAATGTACTGAATAATGTAAATTAATCTAAATATAAAATAATGGATGTAATGATGTTAAATTCCATTGATGTTGTATATGTTAAAAAATATTCCTTTTTTACTTTTTTAAGAAAGTCAAACATTTTGTTTGAAATACAAAAAAATATTCCTTTTAAACTAATTTTTAAGAAAGTCAAAGGAGAGGTAAAATGAATTTTTTAATTAATTTATTTAGATACTTTCAAATCCATCAAACAAAATGGTCATGGAGAAAAAATATTATAAATAAATATTCCAAAACATTTTAAAACTGGGTATTATGATAGAATACCCCTTACCACATATCCTAAATTTCCATATACGTTAATTAAATCCTATATAATTAAATTATATAAATTATTTAGTTTTTTAATAATTTTTTTAGGTTTAGTATCTTATCTTAATATCTTTGATTTAATTTATTACCACGCCCTATACCGTTACTAAATCGATTAAGTTGATGTGGTATATTTTAAGGGTGTTCAGATCATAATCCGCAAAACAAATTTAGTCATATGACCACGATCAAGGGGAATATTATTCCATCATACATAGAATAATAATTATAAAATAATTATAGTTTTTAAACATACAGTATAATTTTAGATCTATCTATGAAAATCAATCATGAAAAACAAAATATATCATCTCGCGATGCTATAGTCCACCCGTACACATGAAAAGGGTTTTTACGTTTATTTAAATGGAAAATAAGTAAATAAATAAAATATTATATTTATAGAATCAGTATTATGTTATAAACATCAAATAACATAATTAAATTGATCCCCAATACTATCCATCAGATTTAGTTTAAAAAAACTAAGTACATTGCTACATGATGATGATAGCGCATATGTATGCACAAGCGATGATAAATTTTTTAAATAGTGATATAGTATGAAGATAGATGATATATTATATTTAAAAAATAATAATAATTTCATGAATATAATAGATATTCCTTAAATTAATCAAAATAAATAACTATTAAAGAAGATGATAAAAAACAAATCACTTCATGGAGGTGGTAGTCCTGAACAATGTTTTCATTCCCCATAAGAAGTAAAAAAGATGAATAATATTATTACGTATGATAATAACATATAATAATGTCATATATACTTATTTTTTTTTATATTTTAATGGTTAGGACATAATTAAATGAGGTAGAAGAATAAGTAAAACGAAAATGACCAAATAAGATGACAACCTTCTCTTTGATGGAACTCTTATAGATATCCCCTTAAGAACCATAGGAATGTAATATTAAGAAGAAAATGGACTCTAAAATGTATATAAGTAATTTAAAATTTTTTTGTGGGGTTTATCCAGGATAGTTTCATAATTAAGTGTGAGAAATATAGGAGATTCAATGTCTTTATATAATAGAGGAGAGGGAAACCCTTTGGATTACTTAAAGTATTGAATTAATAAAAGTTAATTTTCATTTTAATGTGAAACCAAACCTATTGATTTCAAATATAAGATTTATATGAGTCTAAATAATCTTAGAAAATAATATTTACACAATTGTAGATCACATTTTAGCCCTTAATTCTTTATTTTTACCCCCATTAACCATTTTTATGATTATCACAGTATAATTTTTTTACTATTTTGGTACTATAAATAAGTTAAGTGTCCCATTAGTGGAAAATTAATGATATTATATACCATATATAATTAAATTGACAAAATTTAATTTTTTTATGAATTCTAAATCATTTAATTGAAAATTATTTAACATAAAATACCATTAAATTAATTTTCAATACTAATCAAATAATTGACTTTAAAAAAATATCAATATAATTAGGTAATTAGAATATAAATTTTTAACACATCACTAATAAATTATATATATGAAAAAACTTTATGTAACAAAATAACTATTCCAAAAAATATTACTCTTTATATTTTTAAATTCTGGTACATTTTTTTGTACTGCTTGCATAAGAACTATTTTATTGTTGCATAAGTATTTAAGATAGTTAATTCATTGAATTTATTTTTAAAATAAACTAAAATAATTAATAACTTTTTTGGTTTTAAAAATTAATCTTTTATATACATTCATTACTTATTTTTATTCTTAGCACAAAATATTATAGATACTAAAATAAAGATACATTTTGGAATTTTATTTTACTAAAAATAATATAAAGGTCTTTATCAAAGAAAAATGGCCCTAAAATGAAATATTTTATAATATATGAAGGGGTGTGGTTCAATTAAATTATAGAAATTAATTATATTCATGTTTATGAATGATTTTGTAGCATTATATCATAGTTTTAACATTTCTCAACCCATTTTACCCTTATCAAGGTGGAAACTTTTTTTACCAAAGATACTATTCATTATGAAAAAAATAAATTTGCATTTTTAACAAAAAATGAAAATTATAATTCAAAATATAGATAATTTTTTTAAAATTAAACACCTATAATTTTAATAAATTACTTTTAAATAAACCCATCAAAACATAATGAAAAACAATTTCCTTAAAAAATTTCAATTTTGCAATTAAAATTGTTTTAATACCAACATTGGGTATAATATAGATTATAAAGACAATAATTGTATTTTTATAGTAAAAAACATTAATTTTAAGATAAAATCAAAAAATGGTACTTTGTAAATACTTGAACAAAAAATATAGTTTTCTATAATGTTTGTATTTTTAGTTATTCAATAAAAAAATTTATATTTCAAAAAAATATAGAAATTTAATCCTAAAATAAATTTGATATTATTATTTTAAAAATTATAAAATATTTATCATATAATATTTCTAAAAATAATAATAATTATTTATAATATTGTCTTATAAAAATAAATATAAATCATTTTTTGAGAAAATGTATTTTAGAAGTATAAAATGACTTTACTAAAAATCAACTACTTATTTCATAAGAATTTATCAGTAAATTTTTATTGAATAATAACTATGTAAATATATTTCATGTTGTGGTTAGTTCTATTCGTATTTTCTGACTCAATGTTTTGGACATGACAATCATATTTATGTAATAATATTTTTCTGTCGTTAATGCTTAAGGTTGGGTGTCCTATATAGTATATAACAAAATGTTATTTTAAAATACCTGGGTGTTACATATAGTCTAATAGAACATCAAATTTAAGGGGAAATATATAATAAGAACTTTTTCAAGGATTTTTTACAACATAAATATCATACACCATCTCTTAACCTCAACCATATTTTATAGGCTTTAAGTAAACACCTTGATGCCTCTATACCATTTTAAATTTCTTAATCATTCACTACTTAATTTTTATAAACCTTTTATATGTGTTATAACAATGAAACATTTTTTAAATTTTTAGCATTCAACGATTCATTATAAAACAGTTAAATTTTTTAAATACTCTATAAACCATCATAAAAAATCCTTGAAAAATCATCCAAGAATGTTAAAACCAATCATGATAGCTTTGATTGTTTAGAAATAATAGTTACTATAAATTATAATATAATGAACGTAGTTAAATTTATATAACCATGAATTAGTGAAATTTATTATTATTTGGATTACTTAATCATAAACTAAAATGTGGTTAATACCACTATGTCATTGTTTTTATTTAATATAAATTTTTATTATTCTCATACATATAATAAATGCATATAGATTTAGTATATTTTCACCACATGTTATATATTTTCTAAAACCATATGAAACCATGTTCAAAAATCCTTTTATATAAGCTATAAATAATTTTCACCATATGTTACATAATATATAATAACTTTTGAATTTATCCAAAACTACTTTTGAATATCATAAAAAATACACTAGGATTATCTTTAAATGAATTGTAAGAACTTAATAACCATTCATATAACCACTTTGTGTGACCCCATAGGCCTTTTTAGTGATGAAAAACACTAAGAATTCTATAATCTATAACTATAAGAAAATAAAAAATTAAAGAAAAACATCTGTACTACTCTAGAAATAATGGGTTCTAATATTATTTAAACCAATATAAATATATCCATCCATTTTAGCATATATAATATACTGAATTATATAATCCATTTTTCTAAAAAATTAGGTAACCAGGATTCACAAATTATGTCAATCTTATATTGATAACTCATATATTGTCAATTATTCAAGTGTAGAATTACTATATATTTGGATGAATTAATTATCATTCACACATATGGATGATCACATCACATGTCACTTATATAGGGGTGGCCATACAAGTACTCATTCTATCCCAATTAAGGTCCTATATTTCATAAAAATTATATAAGTGGAAAAATCAAATCTTGGTTAAATATCAATCAATGACATTATAAACAACATACCCATCCATTCTCTGATTAGCTTATCCTTAGAGATGAAAAAAAGGTATCTAAGTATGGAGTTTCTCATGATAGGTATTATATAAACCATAGATAACAGGGTTTCAATATGAAACCTAAACCCCTACTATACCATAATTATTTATAAAACTCCCAATGGCATGCATTGTGGGTTCAATATAAAAAACACTTTTTATGTCTTATTATAGAATTATGTATGTCTGTACAAAACCCAACCCATGATAATATTCACATATAATTATAACCTATAATAATCCATAATGATCCTAAATTTGATATAACTAAAAGTTGTTCTTTGAATGTTTGATTATTATTACATATCATATAATATATATATCCAACATGAACAAATGATAAAAAAATTCATTTTTTTTGTAACATGATAAATTTTATATATTATTTTTTTAATAATAATATCAAAAACCACAAATAAGATTTAGTTTAATCACTTTCCATATTATAAACTACAAAATAGACCTTATGTTTTCTAAATTTTTATAGTCCAGTTAAATTCATTATATAACCATGTAATTCCTACAACATTATTAAAATATCACAGGATAAATACTACCAATAAACTATTTTAATGGGATAAAATCTATGATGAAATTCTTGTTTTAAGACATAACAACCTATTTTAATATAACATTTAAACTTCTTTATTTAAAATTTCTAATGTTATGTCAGTGATAAATTATATTTACTTAAATAATTAGAACACATTCTATACTCATCATCATTTTTTAAAACATTTCCATTTTCAGCATTTATTTTAGATATATTTGTAAAAAAAATTAAATATAACTCTTTTCATTAATATATTTCATTACATATGTATCCAAAAATATTTTACGATATAAATTTATATTCACTGTGAAATATGTAGGTATAATCATTTATTTTTTATAGTTTAAACCTCTCCACGTTCAAACATATTCCCACTAACCTCTTAGAAATTATATTTTTCTACAAAATATTTATCTAAAACTCAAACACTTTTATGTTATAAATTAAAAAATTACTTCCATATAAAAAATATTTAATAAATAAATTATTAACCCTATTTTATATGATGTTATATTTTTTGAGAAATATTATGAAAAGGAATATTTTATTATTTAAATTATTCCACTATAACGAGATGAAAATTATTTCCCTAATATTTTATCAAAATAACACTGATAAACTATTTTCTCCTAGAGAAAACATTTTCATACTTTATTTTATATATATGAAATATAATTATTTCAACCATAAACCCTGTGTACTGAGAAAATAACTTATATAATTCATAATAAAATTGTATTTAAATAAATTTTCTTATCAAATTAAAAAAATAAGATGAAAATAAAAAAAACTTTTTTATTTCAATTTAATATTTAATTTAATCAAATGTATCCTCATACTTTATGTATCTGTCATCGTTATTTTCACCCAAATTCACAATTTATGCTATATTGATTAATTATTTTTCAATTTTTAATTACAATGCATTTTGATTTTTTTTTCAATTTACAGTTGGTATCATATAGCATTCAAGATATATACATATTTTAATATAAAAATAATATCTAAAATAGAATGTCCATATAGATTTAATTATTATGGAAAAATTTATCACTAATTTATAGGTTTTCCATAATGGGAATATTTTAATTACATGGAAAATCCCCCTTGTTGTCTTCAAAGAAGTTTGTGTGGAATCTATATGACCTTTCTTCTTCTTCTATCAAAAAAATTTATACTCTCCTTTTTTTGACCATCATCATGATGATTGATATTAAACATACAATTTATTTCTAAACATTCCATAAAATATTGAGTAGTTTAAGACAATTTTTATTGCACTCAATCATATTGAAGTTCATAATAAATTGTTGAAACCTTTTCGATAGTGATTTAAAAATAATTCTCATGTCCAGATAAATCCTCAGAGATTTCCCCAGTCCCTTTTATTTATTTTTATACCAAATTATATTGAGTGAATTACTTGAGACTAAATTACCTTCAAATATCTTACATAGAACAAGTGATTTTGGAACTTTATATCTCTTGGGATTAGATTTTTCTTGATAAGACCACCTATATTTGATTATTACTTGAAAATAAAATATATTCAAAAATAAATTTTATATATTTAGATCCATAGAGTAAAATAAAAAATTTGAGATTCTAGGATATTTTTTTACATATAATTACAATATTTATCTTCTTGAATAACTTGATCAATAGATGATTTACTAGGATTATTTTACTCCAACACAAGGAATATTTCTTCTTGTTGTAAAACTATCCTCATGTTTCTTTATTTTTATATGAATTTACATATTCTAGGATTATCCTTTCTAGGAATTGTTCTCAAAGTCAATTTTGATAATGATGATATAATTTTATCTATAAAAGTTTTTTTAAATGAGTATTTAATAATAAAATTTGAATATGCAGTCACTAAAATTACAACCCCTTTTTAATTAACATCATATCTATTAGTGAAATAATATTTAAATTTAAGTGATTCTTTAAATGCATTATATATTTTCTCTCTATGATTAGATATTTTTATAGATAATCATGTCATTCATTTAATATATAACTATTAGAAATTTGAGGGTACATCTAATTTCTCAAATCTATCATATGGATTATAGAAACTCTATTCATATGGTTTTATAAATTTTATAACATTATAGATAATGGTACAAAATTACACTAGATATAGGAATATAATAATTTTATTATCAACCATATTTTCATACCTTACACATAAAAATCCATGGGCAACCCACTTCAGTATAACCTACCCATTTGAATGATCGAGGTATTGATACATGTTCTCTATAGATAGAATATAACACTTAGTATTTTTAAGGGGTTTTAATAATTTACTATCTTTAATAATGTATTCCCCTCATTCATACATGATTATAGTGATTTAGTTTTTTATGACATCCCATCCTCATAATTAATATATTCAAAACATATTAATGTATAATACTTTATACAAATCCTGACTTAGTGACTTACCCAAAAATAAATGATAATTATTTTTAGAAATATCTGAATACATACCATGACCAAGGTACTTGAAACCTTTTCAAGTTAAGGTTTATAATCATAATAAACCAAAATCCCCAAAAGTGAATGAATTTTGTGACAAGTATCCAATGAAAACCATTCTAAAAAGAGATTAAGATACCAGTCTAGTGAAATTTTTGACTCAATTAAAACTATCGAAATGTCAATACTTAAGAGAGAACATAATTAAAATAAATTCCTAAAATTAACATGGATAAATCATAACCAAACACTATTTAAAATCCTATATTGTTTTCATGTTTTAAATTCAAGAGGGATTTTTTTTTGTTTTCTGAGCTAAGGTGGATCTGAGAATTAAGATTCAGATTGGAATTTTGAGAGTTAGAACATTTCAAGGAAATGTTTTTGGATGTGGATAAAGTCTTTGGAGGTGACTCAATTTCTTGTTTTAATCTCTAGAGGTTCAAGAATAAATTGGTAATTTTGAATTATTTTTAACTAATAGATGGTTTTTACATAGTTAATGGAAAATGAATGTGGGTAATTGTGAAGGTTTATTTTAGATCATGGTTTACCACCAAATAAGAACATGATTATAGAGAAACTATGAAAAATTAGTAATTTTAATTTCATATGTTTTCACAATGTTAGAACACGATTTTACAAACTGTACGTACAAACTTTGTTTGGACGGGGGGGGGGGGGGGTGGATGAGTTGAGATAGTGGAAACTGTATAATTGGGGAAGGGTTTGTAAACCCATACATAACTGTGCAGGAGATAAAAGTTTGTTAATTTTTTTTAATTTATCCTAATTTCCTTATATGATTTAAATCCCTCACCCTCTACTTATTCTCACTCATGTGTAGTTAGATTGTGGTGTCTCTCCCACTTTATTATCCTTTAACCCTCATTTGGAAAGTGTGATTCAATGGATTTTTTTGTTATTTAAGTTGAGTGTTACTCTAGAATGTATCATTTAGTATTATATATCATTAGCCTCAATTTTATGGAAATTTTAGTTAGGGTTATTGAGATGATTACACAAAAAGATTATACAATTGGCCCATTATGATAGTGATTTTACTCAAAATAGCTAGAGGATGTCCAATGATGACATCTTCACACCTTCAAATTAATTTTAGTTGAGGTACATACCCTATTGTTTTTAAATATGTTTTTAATTGAAATTAGTAAAATTGAATACGGAATAAATGTTGAGTGTTGGGTGTTATTTTTGGATTAGGTATGGGTGTGTGTCGAGAGTAGATCACACCATTTTGATCAAGGCTTTGGTGAGAAGATACCATCCAATGACATTTTAGGTAGTTTCCCCTATTTAAATAAAATTGAAATAAATGTTAAAATCATATATAATTTTTTTAATTAATTAATTTAAATGTAATGGATTATGGTAGGTACTCGAGTGATGGTACATGCTTGGAGAGCTTGTGAAAGAGTTTTAGAGCTATTGTTAAAGGGAAATAAATTTTTAAATGAAGTAGGTGGTTCCTTGAGAATACCCCAATGGTAAATGAATTTTATTCATATATTCTTGTGATATTTAGTCTCTCAAACAAGGTCTATTAACCATTTTTAAATTTAATTAACTATTTTATTAATAGAAGATACAAAATGATAAAATGTATGTGTCAATGGTCACCACAAAACCTTGGGCACTAGCTTAGTGATTTGTTCACTGATGGATAATGACTCGATTATAAATGTTTTTATGATATAGACACTAAGGGGTGTAGATAAAATGAATTTTGTGAAAATAGTGGATCTGGTTAGTTGCCTTAGTCTCTTTGAGTATGGATGAGTGAGGAATTAAAATGAATAGCCTAAGGAGGCCATGAGATGACTATTAGATGTCTTAGATCCATTATACATGCCGATTAGAGAATGAAGTGATTGTTTCATCCCCACCAACATGGGTGTGCCCAGGTAAGTATACCCTGAGTAATTTTAGGATATGTTGTGTGTGAGGACCATTATTAAATGAAATTGGAAAGAGAGATAGGAGTTATACCACCTCTTCAGAGTGGTGCATGAGGGGATTAACCTATGAGGCCAAAATGTAATCATGATAATGTTGAGGAATATTATTCCCTCTAAGTGACAATATTTCCCTGAGATATGAGACTGTGATTGAGAATTACATATAAGGTTTTCGTGATATTTTGTGGCCTAGGGGACCCTACCGAGCACCCCTTGTCATGTAACTATTGATAGGGTTGGTGTGGTGTTGGTTAATGATTATTTTAGGTGTCACCATAGAACCTAAATCGATTATATAAGCCTAATAGGGATGTTGTGTTAGGGATAGGTTGTGAACTTGAGAGGTCAAAATTATTTATATAAGATAGTTTGGGTTGGAAAAAAACTCATGTTTGTAATTATTGTTTTGAGTTATGATCTGGGTGGATGCTGGTCCCTAAAAATTAAAGAAACATTTATAATATTGTTAGTGATATAGAATATTTGGAAGTTGTTAGTGATGATTACATGTGATGTATTAGATGTTTATGATTTGGTGGACATACTTAGTGATATTTGACTGATTCCTAGTAATTCCTAGAATTTAGTGAGATTCCTAAGAGTATTTAGTCTGATTATTAGGATACCTAAGATCTAGAAGGATGCCTAGGGATTTCCATTAACATGAATATCATTCCTAGGATTTGATGATGACTATACACAATGATGAGATTATTATAATTATTTACAGGATATGGTGTTCACACCTCATAGATAAATGCTCATGAGATATCATGGTATGGATGATATACCCCTAGGATATATGTCACGATCAAAGATATTTGGTATTGTCCAAAGAAGTAATAGTCAATCTTGGGCATCATGTCAGATCATAAGGATCAATAATTATTATTTATTTATACTTTAAAAGATAATTTTTATTTATTCTAAGTATATAAAATTTTCATACCTGATATTTATTGTTTATGTTTGGGACCGCGTTTGTGGTTCTATACTTAGTTGTACTCACACTATACATGTGTGACTATTTACTATTAGTCAGACACCATGATATTTTAAAATAACACTATGTTTGACATCATATACCACACAAAACACCAAGATTAAATGAACCACAAAATATTATTATTTTATTACTTTTATATAAACTATCTGTTGAAGTGGAAGGCATGATTAATATTTTTTTAAATATATATAAAATTTTATAATCAATAAAAATTTAACGGTTTATTTTTTGGAAATTAAAACTCATTTTTAATAAATTAATTTTCTTCTTTAAACATATGCTTTATTAAAAAATAATTTTTATTGCTTCTTATAAGGGAATATTATAATTAATTTAGTGAGATCTTAAAAATTTTATTTGATAAAAATATTATAATTTTCAAAATAATCATATAAAAATTATCTTAGGGTGATATCTTAGTATTTTTTTTGAAAATAATGATTTTCTAGTGAATTGTGAAAAACACTAGTGTTATTTAAAAATAGTAATTTTTTAAGAATATATAAAATCAATAAATTTAAAATGGTTACAAAGTAAAATTAATTATAATATTTTTTAAGTAATTCAATTATGTTTTTAATTAATATTATATTTTAATTTAATATAAAACATTTTTATACATAAAACACATTTTTTTGAAAAACTATTTTTAATTAAATTTTATGTTTGTATATTAAATTATTTTCTACAAATTTTTAATATATAATATTGTAAAATGGATTTCATGTTTTTTTAATTAGGAGTTCAAACATTGATAAATAGGTCCATCTTATATTTAATCATTATTAATAGTGACCACAATATTGTTTTATTACCACAGTAAATGTAAAATGGGTAAATTAGGGTTAAAACTAATGAGTTAAGGATTTAAATTACCTAAAAAACATTACTTTATTTTATCTTATTAGTTTATTTCATCCATATTCATCCAAAAATTGAATATAAAACCATTGTTTCCATTTAACATTGATTTGTTTCTATATAATATTTAAGTCAAATATAATGTCGAAAATTTCACTTTATTTATTTTAATATCTATAATATTTTGTGATAATGATAAAATGAATTTATGTTCTGTTATAAATTTAACTTTTAAATATAAACGACTTTATTTTATAATGATAATTTAGATTTAATTTTTATTTATTAAATAATTATCTTAAATGTAAACCCAGTGTCGATACAGTGCTTGTGCATGCAATAAAAAATTAGCTACAAGATTTAAAAAATCAAAAATTAATATTGTTTGGGCAAGTTAAAATTTCCCATGAATTATTATGATAAATATATAATATTTTAAATGTTTGAAATTGTTATATTCTAATTAAATTATTTTCATGTTACTTCAAAGTAATATTATGTGAGTAGTTATCAAAATGACATTAATAGTATTTTATGTAAAATATATTTATTAAATTAATTAAAAATCCTAAAAATAAAATAGAAATTTAAAAATAGAATTATAAATGGTCAAATATTTCATAAATTCCTTATTTATGATCCAATTGTCACCTTATATATAAAATTATAACCCTTTAATATTTAAAAATTCATTACCATAATTAATATTTAACTCGTTAACCAAGGTGTTAAATAAAAATATAATGTCAAAAATGTTATCTAAAACTATATAAATTTGATTTGGTGTAACAAATAAGACCATTTCATAATTATCTTCAAATATAAGTCATTTTTAACCATTTCACATGTGTTATAGACATAGTAAATTATAATATTTCATATATTTCTATCAAAAGACATTAATGATATTATATAATTGAAAATATTTAATTAAGTGATTTAAAAATCATAAAAATACTATATTCATAAATTTAATGGGATATGGTTTCAAATATTAACCATAGTCTATTTTTGGGAGAATATTTCTTTTATTTTAACTTTCTTGACCCCTAAATAGTAAAAAATATTAATTTCCTAGCAAAAGTCAAAAGGATTATTACGGGTAAAAACTAAGAGACCAGGGTAAACACATAATAAAAAAACTAACCAAATTGTATTGTATGAAAGTATTTATACTCATAATCATATTATACTCTAATTATATCAATTTTAGATCTTTTTTTCTAGGAAAATTAATTTATATTAATTTAATAGATTATGTATTTCCAAGAGTGCCCCTCCCCATACTTTTAAATGGGAACCTATTATCTTATCTCCCTTACACCATTTGAGCCTTAAATATTAAAAAATATCTAAAATAATAAAATTATAGATTCTTTAACCACATCATCGATATTCCAGTCTTTCCCAAAGATGATTCTTTCAATTGTAAAGGTGTTTTCCAAAAAAAGTTTATCATTAAAGAGGTAAGATCATATTTGAGCATTTTCAATTTTATTTCTTTTTATACCTCATATAAATCCATGGTATCGATTATAAAATAATTAATTTATTATATTAAATATAATTAATTTTTATAATAATGTTGGAACAAACATTATCCACCTTCTTTCCATTATATAAAAAATGAAAACATCACACATGCACACATAAAGATTTCCGTATCCATGTAGTGTTGTAATTTATTTTTCATTACCTCTTTAATTGGATGGTTATAATTTATGATTTAATAAATATATTTTTTATTTATGATATTAAAATGATTATTTAAATAGGAACTATTATTTACATTTTATTTTTTCCATCCATCAAAAAATTAAAACAATGTTCATGCATATATATAGCCTACAAACTATAATAATGGTGTTATTCATTATTAAATCTCTATATTTTATAGAAATCTATATATATATTATATTATATATTTTATAATACTATTGTGATGAGAGTGAAAATTGACCATGCCTTGATGTCTGCAGATTGTGAAGACACCTTTGCCATTACAGTTGATGATCTTGGAAGCATATCCCATAAATTTGATAATTATGGGGGTTTGTAGTTGTGGAGGTCATGGAGATATTTGATGATTTCTGGATTTAGTGTGCCAGAGATTAACTATGGTTTTATAAAGTCTGAGGATCTTCTAGAGATTTTTTTAAAGAATACTATGATGACATCATGAGGAAACCCAGGATCTAGGTTTCTATGGTTCTTCATTCCTGATGGTGCTTAGTGGATGAAGACAGTTGGGTGGCTTGTATAGGATATGGGTGAAGGTTTCTTAGATAGAGGTGTAAATCTAGTGATTAAGAGAAAATAGGGATGACAAGACAATGATCTCAGGATTTGGTCCGCCTCAGCAGTGAGACTCAACCATGAACGTCCTTGGGAGATAGAGGCCATGATCTTGGGTGGCGGTGGAAATGACCTTGGTAAGGATACACCAAACTCAAGATAAGGATGAAAAAAACTTCTGGAGATAGAACATCGGTGTAAGTGACCTTGGTATGGGGTTTTATTTGCGGTTATGCTCAACTAGATATTTCCTCGGGCGATCGACAACATGCATCTTAGTGGATCGTGGATCCTGGTGGGGGTGTCTTGCTGCACGACAGTGGATTAGATTAATGGAGATTAAGGGAGACTCAAATAGAGACATGGGAATTTATTTATTGGATCCATGATAGATTTCATCAATTTGGGGTTGTTATGTTGACCTCGGGATGAGAAGTTCACAACTGGCGGCAACCCCAGTTTTGTGTTTTGGGCTGTCAGTGGTTTTTTCTATTTTTGGCCAGTGTTTGGCTATGGTTTTTAGTGGGCTTGAGTTGGGAAAATGTGGGAATTTTTGTTGTTCATTTATATATCCTTGTTTTTATTTTCTTTTGTTATTATTGGGGGTCACCTTTGTTTTTTGTAGTAACTTGTGCCCCATTATTGTACCCTTTCACTCTACTTTTTTTCTTAATAAATTTTAAGGACCATGGACTAAAAACCACAGTCGACACTATTTTGATATTAATAAATGGGTGTTTAAAGGTTATAATTGAATAATATATTATTTAAATTACCCTATTATAGAATTATTATAATTTTAGATTTATTATATATGATTTTAGATAACTTTATATGAGAATGGAACTTGAGGTAAGGGATTTACATCTCATTTTTTTTATGAGACACATGCCATATTCACGACCTATTTTTTTATTTAGTGTATATACTTCCCATGAATGTATTTTATGATGATTCTTAAAAAACTTTTTGGGATAAAAATATCCATATAATTTTATATTTTTCATGACTTTTTTTATTAGAATGTTACTAAAGTGGTAATGGATTTATGTTATAATCAAATTTCTTATCACGATTGTTTAGAATTATGTTTCTAATAATGAAATTTCATGATATATCTCTTAATAATCTCATTAATTTTATTATATTATGGTTATTTGTGATTATTTAATGTTTCAATTTCATTTTTATCTCTTTAAGTACTTAAGATACTAAAATAATGTTTTTAATGAAATCTGTCTTTATTTATCTCTTTAGTTGAAAATTATTTTTCATATATGTCCCTGATATATAAAAAAATTTCAAGAATTTTTTTGAAATATACACTAATGAATTTTTAATTTAATTTTTATCCATGTTTTTATTTTTAAAATTTTTTAAAAAATAATCTTCATGTTTTTTGAATGAGGTACTTTTCACTTAATGTGTGGACACAATCTTTGCATTAATTATTATGACATAAACAAAT
Source organism: Viscum album (assembly GCA_963277665.1). Classification (NCBI taxonomy): domain Eukaryota; kingdom Viridiplantae; phylum Streptophyta; class Magnoliopsida; order Santalales; family Viscaceae; genus Viscum; species Viscum album. The sequence goes on from OY728164.1 coordinate 199,780,657, forward strand.
TTTTTCCTCCATGATGGAAACTAATTGTTTTAAAGAATTATTTAAATTTTTAATTATTTTATTTAAAATAAAATATTTTTCTTAATATTTTAGTAATATGTGGATTTTAAATAATGGATTTTAAAATGAAATGGTTATCTTTCTCAATAAATATTCCTTGTGATATTTTATAAGAGTTTTTATCTAAGATGACATCCTTCACTATAACTTATTCATTAAAAGGGATATGATCCAATGAAACCATAATTATTTATTATCTATATGATTTATGATTATAGTGATGATATATTAAGGTAACTTTTTTATTTTTCATGGGTTATGCTATTATGAAATATTTAAATATTTATAAAAACTATTTCCTCTCCACGAGTTATGATATTTGATGAATGATTTATGAACTTGTGATACACATATGTATCTCTTCCATTATGTAATAGGGGGGTCTATAATAATGCAACCCTCTAAATAATTCGGTAATTATGGATATATTATATTATTATAAGGGATATAATGGGGAATTAACCTAGTTAAATAAGTGACCTTATCGATTATGATAATCTGAAGAGTGAATCTAGAATAAGGATAAGATGGAATAGGGAGTGAAAACAATCCACTATAATAATCTTTACAATGATACTTTACTAAGGAAATTAATTTCTATGATTGTGTGTATTCCACAAAGTTATGCATTATTCTAATATTATGCCCTCATAGTTCATATTTTCTGATTCCTTTATTATTCTTACCTTATGAACAACAAAGATTTATACCATGGCTTGATAACATGATCTTTGATATATAGGGTATGATTTTCAAATGTTAATATCATGTTATCATACCCATATGATCATGTTATATTTATGTAATCATTATTATATTCTATTTTTACCCTTACATAACATATGATCTCACCCTTTGTTATGTTTACTTTACCTAGATTAAAATAAATGTTTTAAGTATGATTTTTCTCAGGAGGGTCATAGTTATAATTAATTTAGTGGGAGATGATTTAGATCTATTATGAAGAAGTTTTTTATGTATTTAATTTTAAAAAGGAACTAAAGAATTATGGTTATATCATGGATTATAATATTATATAATTAATAATAATCTAATATGATGTAATATTTATGTATGGAAAGCATGGGTCAATATTGTTTTTATTAGATAAGGGTTTAGTCAATATTTTGAGATTAGAAATAGAAAAATTTGGTGAAAAACCTGAGGTATTTTTCTAAGCATAGGATAAAACCCAAAAGTTTGGATACGATATTTATTATGTGGGTTTCCTAGAAATATATCCCTTTTAAGAAACTACAAGTGGACATGATATTGGTATAAATGTATTGGGGGTAATAATCTTTAAAAGAGTTGGTTGTGGTATATCTAAACTATTATTATAGAAAATGTTGAGTGTTACCATAGCTTACACCTATTTTGAAACCCATAGAGGATATTATTGGGTTAATTAACATTTTATTTACAAAATATAATTAAGGATTTGAAATGATAATGATTATGAATGGCCTAGTCTAAACCTAAGGTGTCATAAACTAAAAGTAGTTGTCATGATTTAGCCACCATATTAATTATTTTTCATGATTATATGTTTTCCCAATATGATTATTGTTTATCACACCATGCTTATTGATTTTAGTAAATTTTTAGAACTACGAATAATCATTTTAATACAGAATGTGATGGAAAATGTAATGGTTTTCCTCCTGAGAAATAAAATCAAATAGGATTTTGAAAGAGATACCCTTTGATTATTCTTAATAATCTATAATATTACATGATTAACAATCTCGAATTTGGTGAGTTTCCTAACACACATAATAAGAGTAAAATATATTTTCACGAAGACCATGTAGGAATGAATATTTTTCTTCCTCTATGTCAAGTATGTGGGAATAAGCACTCAGAAAACTATATTAGATAAATGAGAATATATTTTATGTATTGAAAACAAGGGTAAAAAAATTAATTCATAAGGAATAATAAATAGTTTTATAGAGGTATACGAATTTCACTGTAAGGTACCATTTATATTTCAATGACTTATGTATTGAGAAAATTAGATTATCCAAGGAAATGCCCAAATACTAGGGTTAACTCAAATAAAAAGAAGGACCTCCGATATTCCATTCATTTAATTGAAAGGAATGATGAGTTTATGTATTTGGATTCAATATATATATATTTTAGAAGTTTTTATCAAATATATTTTGGTAGTAGGAATCACGAAACAACTAAATATTGTTCAAAAATAGTTTTTATTTAAGGGTTTGTGAACAAATTTAGTTATAAGGGATATTTTTGGGAGATAAATTGTTTAAATATAGATAAAAATTAATATGTTCTTGATGTTGAGATAATAATTTTTAGTTGAGATAAAGAGATGATTGTGTATATTGAATAATATTAATGAAATTGGATTGGATTGGTGATTTGACGACAGAGTGATTTATGTGATCTTTAGTGAATTTTACTGCATTTTTGGATTTATGGAGTATATTGGAAGTTTTTTAAGAATTTATATTTTCAATTAGGATTTATATGATGGAATTTTTAAGTGAATTGAAACTTTATTTGGGTTTTAGTAAGAATAATTAATTGAGGTTTAAATAACCCTTTGGGTTAATATATAATTTAATCTTATGCTATTTATGGTTTATTGGGTAGTAGGATATAAATAATATAAATGGTTTCAAAGTTGTTCAATGAAAAAAAAATATTTTTTATAGATATTTATGGAAAAGATAAGGATTGCCTTTAAGGATATAAACTAAATTTGATTCAGGGTATTTTGCTGAATTTACTTATATTATAATTTTATATAGTTATTTTTCATGGAGATTAATGATTTTTTGGGATAGTTTTTATTAGTTTAGGGTATATGTAACCCTTATGTTTGACAATATATTTAACATGGAATATAATTTGGGAATAAAACAATTTAATTTTTTTGGAATAAATATGAAAGGTATGTTAACTCCATTGAGGTTAAAACATTATTTAATTTTGAGGCTATTAAAGTAATTTGTGATGGAGGGTTATTTATTTTTTGAATTATCTAAGTTGAACATTTGTTGTTATTGTGTAAATTTTGAAGTAAAATTTATTCTTTCTTCATATGAAGGTTTATGAATTTTTGATATAATCTTACCTTGTGCTGACCATTTTATTTTCGGTTAATATTTAAGAATAAGAAAAATATTTTTCACCCCTTTTAGGATTATGTGATTCATTTGAAGTTTTTTTAGTGATTCATGCATGAAACATTCATATTAAATACTCTTAATTTGGAGAAAAATAATATATTTTTGTGGAAATTGATTAAAGGAATAAATTATTCTTTTAAATTAAGTATATTTACTTATGTTTTAATTCTATTTGGTAAAGGAATTATTAAAAACTAAGAAAATTAAATTGAAACAAAAATGTTTTCCTATTAAATTAATTTTCAATGAATGGATAGTATTTTCACACCTTAATGATTTATGTTCTTGTGTTCATTACATTTCTTATGACCATTCAATTTCTTATAATCACTTTTCTTTTTCAATCTCCATAATTATTTGGAAATTAATTTAACCTCATTTTCTATATTTTCACTTCCATTAATTTTTAACAATTTAGAAACATTGTCATGTGTTATTCCATACGACCTTCATATTTTCCTTTCCACCATTTCAGGATAATGTTTTATTATTCCTTTTTACTGTGTGGGTCTTCAAAAAAGGGATTTTTAAATATCAAACTATTTATTTCTATGAATAAGTTAAAATTGAAAGTATTAAATATATTTTATGGGGGATAATTTAACACCACTATATTTTAAATTAAAATTATGTTAGATAGCACATACAATAAACAACATTGATCTTAAAAAAACCATGAAATTTTATTAGTTTATGACCATTATAACCTATACATTGAAATTTAAGGTATGAATATGATTAATTTATTTAAAAATATATATAAAATGAATTAATTAATATTAATATATGGGATATTTATTAGAAAATAATCTCTCAATATTTATTAAATTCTTCTTATTATTCAAAAATATGTTTTCTTCTAAAATGTTTTCTATAGATTTTTATGTGGGAATATTTTAATTAAATTCAAGAAATTTTTGAAATAAAATTTGAAAAAAATATTTTTTTAAATAATCATACAAAAATTTTCTTTGTGTTATTTTTTAATATTTTTTTTATGAAAATATATATTTTTAAGGAATAGTGAAAAATACAAATTTTTATTGAAAACTATTGTTTTTACAAGAATTTACAATGTACAATTTTTTTAATTGGGTTAGAAGTAAAATTAGTTATATTATTTTATGAATAATCGAATTGAGTTATTTGGAATCATTTTTATGGTGGAATTTGGTCTAAAATCATTTTTATACATAAAAGGCTTTTTAAGAAAAACTGTTCTTCATTGTGTTTTAGGTTTTTATCTTAAATGTTTTTATATAATGTCAATAAATTGAATTTTTAAAAGTGTATTTAATATTTTTAATCATGAGGTCCAATTTTTGGTAAATATGTCCCTTTTTTGGTCATTGTGAATAATAACCATTTCAATTTTTTATTTTCACGTTAAAGGTAAAATGAGTTAATTATAGTTAAAACTAATGTGATATGGATTCAAATCCATTAAAAAACATTATATTATTTCATTGTATGATTATATTTCATACATAATCCTCTAAAAATTAAAATTATAACCTTATTCTTCCATTTAATTTTTATTTTTACCTTTATAATATTGTAGTAAAAGAGCAAGTAATAAATATCACATTCTTACTTTTATTATATACAATATTTTCCAACATTGACAAAAATAACTTATTTTTCGTTCTAATTTTTTTTAATATTATTGAATATATTTTATCAAGGTAATTTTTTCTTTTATTTTTAATGATGAAATAATTACCTTAAAGGCTTATGCATCACCAACATAGTGTTTTTGCAGGAAATAATAAAATTCGGTAAATGATTTAAAAACTCTAAAACTAATATGGTTTGGGTGAGTTAAAGAGTCTGAATTATATTATATATAAATTTTAAAAATTAAAAAAGTTTTAATGTTTTATATTCTAATTCCATTTTTTTCACATTGTTTTCAAATTAGAATTATGTGAATAGTTCTTATATTGATGGTAATAGTATTTTATGATAAATATATTTTATTAAATTATTTAAAAATAATAAAAATATTAAAATAGGATAATTATAATTATAAATGGTCATAAATTTCTTATACTGATCATTTATTAGCTATTTTTTCCTCATAATTAGAATTAAAAAACATAAATATTGATAATTCATTACCACAGTAAGGTTAAAACTGGTTAACCAAGTAATTAAACCAAAATATATGGTTTAAAATGATATATAAATATATATAATTTATATTTGGTGAATATAATTATAAAATAGCTTCCTTACCCTTGAAGATAAGTCATATTGGAAAATTTTTATGCGAGCTAGACAAATATTATATTATAATATTTCATTTATTTCCCAAAAAAGACATTATTGATATTATTAAATAAACAATATTTTTATAAATGATTTAAAATTACTAAAAAAACTATATTCGGGAACTTAAATGGGTTATCGTTTAAAATATAAACCATTTTCCATTTATGGGTCAATTTTCCTTGTAATATAATAGTCTTGATCCCTAAATAGTAAGGAATATTAATGTCAAAATATGTTTCAAAAGGGTTAATGGGGGGGGGGGGGTTAAAATAAGAGATAAGGGTAAATATATGACAAAAACAAGTCCATTTTTTGACATTATTTTGAATCATAATCATAATAACTTTTATTTAGATAAATTTGGAGCCATTTTCATATGAAAATTAATTTATATTAATTTATTACTCTATGTAATTCCAAGAGAGACACTTCCCTTAATTATAAAAGGTAACCTCTTCTCCTATCTCACTAACACATTTAAAACCTTATAGATAATACCTACCTTAATATCATCCTATATTCCTTCATTACATTCTATATCTTATGTTCTTTTGAAAATAACATAGTTTCAATTCTTAAGGTGTTAGAAAAAAGAGGGTTCTCAATGAAGAGGTAAACTTTTAACCAATCATTTTCAATTTTATTTATTTTTATACTTTATATAAATATATAGTATCCATTATAATATAATTAATTATATGTATTAAATATAATTACATGTAATTAAAATTATCTAACAACTATTTTTCACCTTCTTTATATCCCATAGAATGTAAAAACATCTCTCATCCATACATTTGACTTACTGTCTCTACGTGGTAGTGTAATTTGATTGTCATAACCACTTTAATCATATATTTATAATGTTATATTTAATAAATATATATTTTATTTATGATATTAATTTTAATTTTAATGGTGAATTAGTATTTCCCTTTCTTTTGTTCTATCCATCAAAAAATGAAAATAATGTTAATGCATTCAATGACCTACCATCTCCATGAATAGTGAAATTCATTTATTTATCTATATATTTTATGGATTAATATATATATATATAATGAATATATTTTATATTTATATCATGGTTAACATTATTTATATGATATAATCATGACCACAATTTAAGGACCTGAACTACTGAAGTAAAACACTCATGGAAAAAATAGTTAACACCTAAAACGATGGTTTTTATAAGAAATAATTAATAAGTTTTCATTGAAATCTTATAATTGGATTAAATATGATGTAAATTATTCTATTATATAATTTTAATAAATTGAAATTTATTATACATGAGGTTAGATAACTTTAAAATCAAGTGGAACTTGAGGTAAGGGATTTTCTTTCCACTTTTATTTTTGTGAGATACATGTCCTATTCAAAAATTATTTCTTTTATGTGGTGTATTTACTACCCATGAATATATTTTATGATTTATCTAATGAGAATTATAATAAATTATATATCTATATATGGTTATATCTTTCATGAGGACTTGATTCAAAAAGTTACTAGATGTAAGGGACTTATGTTACTATCTCATTATTTATGAGGACCGTTTATAATTATGTTTCTATTGATGAAATTTCATGATACATATGTCAATAATCTGATGATTTTTCTTAAAATATTTATATCTATAGATATTATTTGTTTCAACTTCATTTTTTCTCTCCAAAAATTCTATATACACTGAAATAATGTTTTTTTAGAAAATCTAAATTTGTTTCAATTTTCTGTTCAAAATATTTTTTCTTCCATGCACATATTTTCAAAAAATGATTTCATGAATATTTTTTAAATAATTTAAATTAATTTATGGATTTATTTATTTTAAAAAATTTATGTTTAATAAAAAATGGTTAAAAATAATCTTATTTTTAATTTTGGAATGAGGTACTTTTTTACCGATGTTGTGAATAAAATATTTTCGTTACTGATTACAACATGAGTGAAATTTACTTCCATCATGACTGTTTAATGTTTTCCAAGATTAATTATATATTTTCATCTTTTATTTTCAATGAAAATTTTTTACTTATTATTTTATATACATTTTTATATTAAACAAGTTATCTTAAAATGAAAATAATTTTTCCTCAAGAAATATTATAAGTTGTCTTTTAAAGGAATTTTCATCTTTGTTGACATCCATTGAAGTTTTTTATGATTTATAGGTGATGTGATCCAATGAAACCATACATATTATTTATATTAATGTTTTATTATTATGATTACAAGATATTTATGAAACTTTTTTTATTTTAAATGGGTTGTTCTATGGTGAAATTTTGAAAAGTTTATGAGACCACTTCCTTTTCTATATGTTTTGATAAATGATGAATGATTTATGTTCTTGTAGAACACATATGAATTATATTCAATATGTTATGGTCAGGGAGAAAGTTATATATCCCTCTAAATAATTGGGTAAATATGGATATTTCATTATATAATAAGGATTGAAATGGGGAGTTAGCCTAGTTCAGTAAGGGACTCAATCCACTTTGATAGTATTATGAGTGAACCTTGATAAAGGATAAGATGGGATGGAGATTGAACCAAATACACTAGGATTGTATTTATAGTGATACTTAACTGAGGAAATTATTTTTTATGATTATGTGTATGATAAGAACTTATGTCTCATGCCAATATTATGCTATCATGGATTATATTCTATGATTCCTTTATGATTCATGTCTCATGAACTGCCAATATTTATGCAACATGTCCAGATTATTATCTTGGATATATTTGGTATGATTTTCAAATGTCAAGATCATATTATAATACCTTTATATGCATGTTATGTTTAAGTGATCATCGCTATCAACATTGTTAAACCTTATGAATCATTTGTGATAAACCTTTCTAATGTTTCCTTTCCCCATGTTTTGAAGAATAGTTTTATGTATGATATTTCAAAGAAGGGTTCTAGTTATAAATAATTTAGTATAATTTGATGTATATTTTTTATGAACAAGTATTTTATGTAACCAAGTTCCCAAATACACTAAACCTTTATAGTTCTAGAATGGATCATAAAATTATATAATAATGTTTCATATAATAAGATGTAATATTAATTTATGGAAGAATTGAGTTAATATATTGATTCCCAAGAATAATCCACCAATTAAAGTATAATGGAGGGATGTTTCTTGGTGTTGTATGATATATAATGAAATTATAGATGGGATTGGAGATTTGGATGATATGAGACTTAGGGATAAAGTGGAGCCTTAATATATTTTTATTCATTTTACTTATCCTGTATTATAAATCAACCAAGGGGGATGATCAGTTAATGTTTGATGGTATGACCACATGTCTATACGATTGTACGATTTTATATTAAATTCGATATAGATTTTTATTTTTTTCTTATTCCACATAATCTGATTATTTGTGATGTATTATGTTTGATTATTTTATGATGATTTTTTACTTTTATATGAGTGTATAATCACACCGTAGTGACACACTAGACAATCAATACTAGTTAAAAGATTCTAGAGCATATGGAGGAATGGTTGAGCACATTTGGTGACTCTATATGGATCATTGATTAGTGGTATGTGACCAAGGGACATTGCAAAGTTGTATCATAGACTTTTTATTTTCTCTTATTATTTGTGGAGATGGCAGACATGTGATATAGAAACGTGTTGGAGCTTAAGATATTCCTTGTACTAGTTTTTCATTAGCATATTTTCTAAAGGAACATCCATTTCATCATTAATATGATATTTTCATTCTTGGTTTCCAATTTTAAGGTTGTATGATTTCACCTAGCATGACACACTTGAGTTTTGAATTTATTATTTATGCTATTTTTGGATATTGGGTCATTTAAAAGAAGATTTAATACATGAATTATATTTGGATCATTGGAATCACATGTAATTTTTATGGTTATTTATGATTGATATCATAGATGATGATGGATAAATTTTTTAAAGTGATAGAAAAATCCTGTATGAATTTTCCATAATTTTTTTCAGAATTCTATTAAGCTAATCCTCAGTATATTCCTTATGATGGAATATTATATAAATAAAACAATAAGATGTTCATTGATGATGAATTTGTATTGCATCCTCATAAAAGATGCATAATTACACTTAAAATATTAGTATATAAATTTTGTTCCTTCAAGATGAACCCTTAATGGGTAATTATGATACTGGTTATGGAAATGAAAATTGGTTTAGTTATTTAAAGTGTCCAAAAACATATATGGTGTTTTTCCATAAAGATTCTTGTTAAAATTATACTTAACTGGACCATATAAATTTAAAATACATGACATGGGTCATCTAGGATGATGATTTTATATATACATGGAAGAGATCATGGTCCTTGAGTAGTTTTATGACATGTTGGGTGCATGAAGACCATGCTTGGATGACCTTGGAATGAGAGATGTGAGTTATTCCACCTATGCTTAGTGGAACTAGAGGGGCTTATCCTATGAGGATGATGAGGATGAAATGATATAATGATGATTCTAAGGGATGTTATTCCCTCTAAGTTATGAGATTATTCTAAGAGATAATTTTGAGACCAAGGATGCTATGCAGGGTGTTTGTGTAATTTGTGACCTAGAGGACCCTAGTGGGTGCCCCCATTTTTTTCACCCCTGAGAGGGGTTTTATGGGGTTTGGTGGGTATTACCTCAAATCCAAAATAAATTATGTGACCTTGGTATGGATGAAGTAATAGGGATAACTCATTACTATGGGAGGCCAATATTTCTTATTTAATATGGGTTGGGTAGGAGTCTAGCCAATGTTTTTATTTATTATTATGAGTTTTGAACTGGGAAGATATTTTCCTCTGATAATGAATGATACTTTATAAGATGCCTAATGATATCAAGGATATGTTAGTTGAGCCTAATGATTATATATTTTTCCTTGGATGCCTAGGATTTAGTGGATATAGTTGGTGATTTTAGAGTGGTGCTTAGTGGGGGGGGGGTGTATTTTATGTGATGCTTAGGATCCCTAGGATCCAACATGATTCATGGTGTTTTTCATTGAGATTACATGGTTCCATAGGATCTCATGATTTATGGACAAGATAATTAAATGCCAAAAAATATTTCCATAATATAGTGTTTACCCCTTGCACAGGACTGTTAATTAGATCTTGGTGTAGTACTCATATCCTCCCTTAGGGATATGTTTCATGCTTAGAGACATAAGACCCCAACTGAAATTGGTATATTCAATATTTGGTGTTATGTTATAACATGAGGATCTACAATGATTTTTTATTCATGAATACAAAGTTATTATTTATTTATTATGATTATATCACATCAGCATACTCTATATTTAATTGTTATGTTTAAGACCCCATTGGTGGTTTTATAATGAGTTGAATTCATACCCATATCAGGCATCCATGGCACTTTGGTACCAGATAAGACTTCACTAATCATAGGTTCTAGTATGGTAGAAGCCCAATGTTGCATTATCAACCGAGATAGATCATTTAGTATTAGATATTTGTATGAGATGCGGCTTAGGGATGGCTACGGATACTCAATTTTTTTTATTTTTTACTAAAAATTTATTAGTGGTTTACATAGGGGATATTTTTCAATGTATGATATTATAATCATGTGTTTGTATGGTTTTATGCTTCCAAATTTCATTTTATATAACATTTTATGGTTTAATTCTTCTACATACTTTGATTATTTATGTTGACTACTGTTTGGTTATGTTTAATATATTTATACTCTAATATGAGGGTATAGTCTACCCATAAAAACACACTAAAATCATTCTATTAGTCAGAAGAATTTGGAAAACAGGCTAGAACACCGTAAGTATTTTGGAAACTCTGGCCAGGACACTGATTAGTGGTCTTCCACCAAGGGATTTTACACTTTTCTATCCTGCACATTATCAAAAAATAAATCACATTTTTGTTTGACTATGACTAAACATTACATCATAACTAGAATTTTACTCTTTATATTCATGAGAAATTATTTAAAAGAAGCAGTTTAACACTTTAAACTAAAATATACATTTATTCATAACATAAATATTTTATATTCATGAACTAAATAAAATATGGAATAATCTAATCTAATTAAAAATTCATAAATTTAGACATATAATAATTTTTTCGAACATTTCATAAATAAAATAATGAGAAACAGTTTATAATATTTATAATGTTTTAGACATTAACTAAGTAAAAACATAAATATTTTAAATTTATTTTAATATGAACCATTTCATATTAACATTTTACATGGTATTCTATATGAGTTCCATCACTTTTAAAATTCATAATATTTGTAGTGCCCTGGTCTATTTTCACGACTAGGGGTGAATATATGGTACACTTTTATAATTGTTCCTTTTAGAATTAATATTTTTAAATTTTTAAAGTTTCAATACTCTTAACTTTAATTTTCTCAACCACAACTCATAGTAAATATAATTAAATAGTGCATAATGCGTAAGGATTTATGAAGTTTATCCAAAAAGGCATACTCCTTGTCATAATTCCCCCCCCCCCCCAATTATGGATTTCACACTATATATGCATGTGGTTACAAGAAGGTATTTTCTAGTCCTATCAATATAGTTTCGTACTATGTTTTTACTCTAGCATTTTATTGGAGAATACATAGTCTCATTACTGATTATAGAAAACATTATCCAATAATAGGAAAGACATCCTTATATTCTTGGTATCTTTAAAACCACTTTATGTTGATCTCCTTAATGAAAACACCAGGTCAACTGGTCTATTCATGAATTTTCAAGAACCTAAATATAAAATAAACACAAACTAGTCTACCAGTCCTAAACACTATATTCTTAATAAATTTAATGATATGTGTCTCTAAACTCACCTAATACTCAAGAACACAGGTCTCCTTCTTCATGAATAGACTCCGACTTCAATCTACTCTATCAATGATACTACTCTCAATTGGGTTCTCATTTATTTCACTATCTAATCTTCTTCTATTCTAAGAATATATATTCAAAAAATAATATCATAAATAATAGTTTGAGGGATCAAATTTTAGAAATTCAATGATTTTTGGAGTAGAAATATTGTCCCATTTGAAAGTGGTCAATAGACTTTTGATTATTTTCTTATTCAAACTCATTTAAATTCATCTTAAATATTTCATTTTTAATCCCATAAATTATTAGAATAATTTCCTTGTGTGATATCTAAAATATCACTTTTTAAAACTCTATAAAATTTAATATTTATTTGAAATATCCTTTAGTGTTTATAGGGACTCATGAATTTAGATATGGAAGTGTGAATTGCAATGCAAATTTATTCTCATCACAAACTCTTGTATTATTACTTCGATATTGGATTGGATCAAATTTAATTAGAATTAATTATATTGTTTATACCTTGATGAACAAAGAAAAGAAATCCAATGACTCAAATGTTTCCTCCGAATATTGAATTCTAAGAATCTGAATTTCAATATAAGTTTATATAATCCTCTTACATGAATATACTTACATAAATGAATCTAATGTGGATAACTTTATAAGTATCTCTATATATGGATCCCCTTATGTTGATCTATATAATTGGATCCAATTACATTGATCTCCAAACATAGATATTGTTATATTGATCTCCATACATGGATCCTTTTATGTGTGTAATTAGTAGTGAATCCCATTATGTGAATATATACTAATCAATTTTAAATATTTCACTCCAATTGTCTCTAAAAATATTTTAACCAACCTAGATAATTATCAAACACTTTAAAAAATATCAAAAACATCCACCAATGTTATTCCTTCAGTTAAGAGAATGAATTCCATATACAACACTCATTGGATGGTATCTCTATCCTCTGAATCTACAAGAACTCTTTAAATAATCATTATTCAATCTCCCCATTTATAAATATTATCCCAAAATAAATCCAATATACTATAAAAATAGCAACATAATTTAACTAAACTTGTCTTTGAAATGTTGATTAATGTAATAATATTTAAAATTGAAGTGCCGACACTTGAATCTACCCAACCAAAGTCTTCAAGAAGTTGCCTTAATTTACTTTTCTATTTATGATTTAAGTATCCTCACACATCTCCTAACTAATTTCCAATAAATATTAACATATTATCATACACCAAAATAATTTCCATGTTGATAAATAATGAAATCCATTCAGGAGAACCTTAATATGTAACACCCCGACCCCAGTTACCCAGAATCAATGCATTATTTTAATACATTGACATGATTACAAAGGAATCAAGTCCCGAGGTACCAATCGGTTTAACAGTCTTGGAAAGTAGATTACATACATGAATATTACATTACACTTTATAACATACAAAACAATATAAATAATCCTTTATGAACACCATTATTCCATTGGCTTAACCCTTCATATCATTCACAATACACTTCTTGGAATCCTGAGAAAATAAAACATAGAAAGGGGTGAGCTCAAACGCTCAGTAAGGGTACGCAATACAGAAGAAACTTTCAAAAATAAGCATAAAAATTTAAGGAAAATGTATAAAACTAAAACAAAAGCCTTTTAAACATGAACATCAGCATAATATGGCAGAAATAAAATGAAATAATTCCATTTAATTATTCACATGGATATTCTACCCATCGAATAATCACATGAAATATCAATAACCACTTTCAAAAAGATGGAATGCATAATGATGAACATTAATTTCTATGTCAATGCCTCGTGCCAAGACCTAAGGGATAACTGTAACCGGAACCCAACCTGGAGATCCTCTGTAACCGGACTCCAACCCGGAGTGCCTCTAATAACCGGACACCAACCCGAAGTGCCTCTAATAATAGGACACCAACCCGGAGTGCCTCTAATAACCGGACACCGACCCGAAGTGCCTCTAATAACCAAACACCAACCCAAAGTGCCTCTAATAACCGGACACCAACCCGGAGGGCTTACTTTTACCGGTTCCCAACCTGGAACATACTAGTCTAACACATTCATCTTAAGAAGAGGATGAAATATAACATAAACATTCATATTAAAATTAGCATACGAAATGCCAAACCATTAATCATAAACCATTAATGGAATAAAAATAACTCATACATATTCAAACATATCACAAAACCTTAAATACAATATGGAAGATTTGTATCATAATAAATCAACTTCAAACAAGTGTAAAATTTATCAAAGGATGTTGACATAGATGAAATCACAACTATTTGAGAGAAATATCTCTTTTTTTAAAATCATTTAAAAGTCACGTAATTATAAAAGAAAACATTTAATTTGAAAAGATTCTTATAAGCTTGTAAGGGAAGCTTCAAAGATTTTATAATGGAGGAAAATAGCAACACCCACCGTATAAGTAAAAAAAGACATTCTTACCTTAATTCTGTTGAAAATGTTAAAAAGGACCTTGTTTGGAAAATGACATAAAGATTCCTTTATAAACATATTATAAAAATTAAAACAAGGGTATAAATTGTTGGATCTGAATCTACGGATTACACACAAGAGGGGGGGTGAATTGTGTCTTTTCAAAATTATTACAATCTCTTCAATTTAGACAAAGTCTGTCCACTATGCTTTAGCACGATTAAATATGCAGCGGAAAAAGTAAAAGCATGAACACACGGATGTATAGTGGTTCGGGGAACAGAAGGCCCCTAGTCCACTCCACCAACGCTCAAATCCACGAGCTTGGCGATTTTCACTATCTGGTCCTCGTTTCCACAGACCTGTTCACAACTGAGTACAGGCAGTTGACACCTTTACAAGTTTCAGGCAAACACAGCCTTCCTGGTTCAAACACGAACCCACACAGCTTAGAACGAGAAGCTGATCACTCAAAAATAAAAAGGGTTTCGATAAAGAAAACACTTCTCCAGTTGTTCTTCACAATTGCAACAGAATGCAGTTGACAGTAGATAGATCGTCGTCTTCAGAAAATAAAGATCTGTAATCAAAACAGTTCTGAGTCGATCCAGTTGCAATAGATATTACAAGAAAATTCACAACTTCAGCAGCAGTAGATTCACAACAGATAGTCGATGTAGAACACGTGAATCTGCTATCAAGATCTTCCTTCGGTAATAAAGGTTTTACACTTCTTCTCGATCACCAGAAAATAACGCCTTCACACAGTCTCTGTTTCTTGCTCGTTAAAAGATCAATCTATATATTTCATACACTTTCCTGTGTATATATATATCCGAAGTTTCCAAGATAGAACATATATATTCAAATCTGAGAAAATCTTCTGCATAAATAGATCCATGAAAATCTCCTTTAGATTCGCGATATTAAAAAAAAAATGAAATAACAGAGCCGTTGTAACTCCCCTGAAGAATCGGCATAAAAAGCTCCGTTTAAATCAATAATTAATCCGTTGAAAATCGTCTTTGATTCAGTCAAAGTCGTACTTAAGAATCGGCTCGAAATCTGCTTAATAATCCGCCTGTTTGACCAATGCAAAAGGAAATATCGTCTGTCAAAAATATCCCGACGCCAAACGTAGGGTTGATGACGTGGCTCCAAACGTAGGGTTCACAAACGTAAGGTTCAGAACGTAAGGTTCAGAACGTAAGGTTCAGAACGTAAGCTCAAACGTAAGGTTGAACATACATACTTTCTCTTCAGCATTCAAACGTAGGGTTGATCATCCATACTTTGTCTTGCTTCAACTCTCCAAAGAACGTACGGTTGATTATAAAAGTAAGGTTGATGATCCATACTTTTGAGAAACAAACTCAACACTAAAAACTAACGTACGGTTTCTCTTCCATAATTGTCCAACAACAAAAACGTAAGGTTCCTTCCAAACGTAATGTTCTTCTTCCATACTTTTCAACAACGTAAGGTTCATTAACCATACGTTTCAAAATAACGTAAGGTTCCTTAACCATACGTTTCTTTTAACATAAAAAGTAAACTTTTCATCCATACGTTACGTTCATCAACGTAGGGTATGAACAGTGATTCTAGTACGTGCTAAAACTGATCTCGCGCTACAGTGATTCCAGAACGCGCTAAAATTGATCTTGCGCTACAGTGATTCCAGAACGCGCTAAAATTGATCTCGGAATAAATGAAGTATGAAATCTCGTTGTATGAAATAAATAAATAAAATAAATTCCTGCAAAATACTCAACAAAATAATTAGTAAATAATTAAGGGTATTTGTGAGCATCAAAATCATCATAAAGAGACAGAGTATTATTTAAAATAATCTCCCCCTTTAAAAAACATTATTTTGAATTGTTTGAAAACAATACATTGCTCAACAATCTCCCCCTTTTTGATGATCACAAAACCCATAAAATAATAGAACTAATTTAATTGCAATCTTTATTGAAAAATTAGTTTTATAAAATTTTAGAATTTTGAAAGGATTAAAACAATATTTAACTATAATAAAATTTCTCCCCCATAAAAATAAATTTTCAGATAAAAATAGATAAAAGATAAATGTCGTATATATCCAAATTCTCCCATATATCCAAATTTCTTCATAGGAAACAAATGAATTTAAATGTTGTGTTTATCCAAATTCTCCCCCTTTTTGTGATATCAAAAAGAATGAAAAATTACGGATTTGAACACATTCAATATTGCACTGAACTATAAGTAAATTCTATAATTAACTGTGTATGAATAAGTGAATTTGTTATACTGGCTAACTCAATCATAAATCAATAAACAAAAAAAAAGTAAGAAAAGAATTTTCATTCACAAGCTGTTATATATAAACGATTGTGATATACAGAGGAATCAAGGTTCATAGATAAGACAGGGAAAAAGGTGTCTATCTCCTTTGAATCACGGTCTTTATCTCTGTAAACTGTTCTCTGAGCCTCTTCATCATCCCATCTCCTAACTTGATGATAAGATCTCTATTCTCTTGAGTCATATGAATATCTTCAATCAAATTAACTCTGAAAAACTCATGCATTCTTTCTTCTTTTTCAACAAAAGAGCCAGTTTTTCTAATAACTAATTCAAAAGAATCCTAATCGGTTGCTCTCCAGATGTCAAATGATACACTAAAAATCTCTGATTATCTAGCAAAACTGACAAAGGGGCACTATTACACTGAAGATCGTGTAATCTGTCACTCATATTGCTCATTGCTGCAGTAATTGCTTGAAATTTCTGAATCAAATCAGGTGAAGAGCCTGATCCACTCACAGCACTGTTTGCAACAGACTCAAATTTATTCTCCATGTAAATCTTCAACTCAGACAAATCATCTTTCTTTACCATCTCTGATTTTAACTGATCAACAGCATGCAACATATCAGTCTTAAACAAATCTACTTCCTGTCTTGAAACAGTACATTCTTTCAACTTCTGAAACTTCAACTGCTCTAAGTTCAGAGAATTTCTGAGACTAACATTCTCAGATTCTAACTGAGAGATACGCTTGTACAACTCAACAACTTCTTCTTTTCTCGAATCAGGGGCACCCTGTGCTCGATTCTCATGTCCAGAATTAGGTTGATGAAGCAGGGCAAGTGGTAAGAAATTTGCATCTGACTGTTCTTTGTCCTTGTCCTGACAAGGTTGATCCACTGAACTATCTTTTGAAGCCTGAAACTCTTCCACTGAAAAATCTTCCTGATGTACCTCTGTATTAGCTTCAGAAGTATGTTCATCACGAACAGTAGTCTCTCTGACTTCTACTGATTGGTCAAGAACAATATTTTCATGTAAATCTTGCGGTCGGCCCACTTCTTCACCAGGCACTGCCTCCATAAGTTGTTCTTGATGAATTACTTTTTCAACAGCCACATCAGCAGATTGAGGTTCTTTTTGAGTTTCTGTTTGAGCTGCTGGTTCCTCTATCGGTGCAGTCTGCTCCACAACAGCTTCTCTCACAAATGAATAAGAAAATAACGGTTCAGAGGATTTCAAGGCAGGAGAGATAATTTCTTCATCAATTGACCTCTTCCTTATAGATTGAAGTCCTTCTTGACTTCTCTCTTCCTCAACTTCCTCCATCTCAAAACGAATTCTCTTTGCCACTGTACTAACTCTTGATTCTGCTTGTCCCTCCTTGGACTTAGCCTGTTGAGCCTGAGCACTCTCCGAGTTTTCCTCAGCTCCAACAGGTAAGAGTTTTCCTTTAATTGTGCTCCAGAAGTATCCTACTTTCCTCAAAGTTCCAGCATTAAAAACATTACTGTGGTGACATTTCACCCCAGCATCTACCAATCTGATCATTCCTCTTTTAAACAAAAACAAAGAAATGAAACTTCCATAAGGGAAAAAGGTCATTCTTGCTTCACTCTGACAGCAGTAACTCAGATATCTTATCATAAACTGAGGAAAATTAAACTTAATATCACACATCAGAAGATACATTATGTACATGTCAGGGTATATGATTTTCTCCATCTCAGCCATTCTTGGTGCTAAACCAGTCTGAACAAATTTTACTAAAATTTTCTGATCGGGCTCCAAATCCTTAATAAACATCTTCTTTATCACTCTGGTTCCAAACAGAAAATACATAATTTCTTCAGACTTATGTACAGAATCTCCAATATTCCGTAAATTGAAATGAAAAACTCCTTCATGAGGGAAGTTAAGAATTTTACTTATCTCTACAGATGATATTGAAAAGTCCTTATCCTCTATTTGAGCCAATAAACTATCCTCTGTATCTCCAAGGCTAAACTGAATAGTTCTAAAGAAATGTCTCATTTCTACCTCATATAGAAACTCAGAATTTTCACTATTAAAAGCTTGCTCAAGGCTTTGAAACGATAACGCTTGCTTCAACAATAAATTAGTTTCAAACAGCCACTCTAAATCTATGACTTTACCTTGCAGTATTTTCCGACTAACTACCTTAGGTTTCTTTGCAGCACTGCTCTCGGCTTCATCTGTACGCTTAGTCTTTGCCATTCCAACAACGATTTCTGAAGGTTCGTAAGTTTAGGGTTTGAAGATTCAAAAAAGGGTTTTGGAGCAGATGTGCGGTTTTAGGTTTTCGAAAGGGTTTCCGAAAAAGGTGAAGCAGTTTAGAAGGTGAAACGGTTCTGACAGCCTTGATTCCCGTGTAATCACTAATCATTACTTTTATTTAAAACAAAATAAAATTACTTATAGCGGAAAACAGAAATTAAGCAGAATTCGAAAACAGAATAAGATTTAAAAAAAACTATTTAAAATTAAATAAACCTAACTCCCCCTTAATAAATTCAAACCTTACCGTGGGAAGTGGTTTAGTAAAAATATCTGCTAATTGATTTTCTGTATTTACAAATTCTAAAAATATATCCTTTTTAAACACATGATCTCTTAAAAAGTGATGTCTTATATCAATGTGCTTAGTTCTAGAATGACTAATAGGATTTTTTGAAATATTAATTGCACTAGTATTATCACATAAAATAGGTGTATTATTGAAATTTAATCCAAAGTCCATAAGAGTGTTTTTCATCCACAACACCTGTGCACAACAACTACCTACAGACACATATTCTGCCTCGGCTGTTGACAGGGCAACTGAGTGTTGTTTCTTACTAGACCATGATACTAAAGACTTCCCTAAAAAGTGACATGTTCCTAAAGTACTCTTCCTATCTAATCTACAGCTTCCAAAGTCAGCATCTGAATATGAAATTAAATTAAAATCAGAGGTTTTTGGATAAAGCAGAGATTGATAAATAGTACCTTTTAAATATCTAATAATTCTTTTAACAGCAGTTAAATGGGATTCTTTGGGATTTGATTGAAATCGAGCACAAAGACATACTGAATACATTATATCTGGTCTACTAGCAGTAAGATATAACAAACTACCAATCATACCTCTATATAACTTGTTGTCCACTGATTTTCCAGTTTCATCCAAATCAAGTTTTATATTAGTACACATAGGAGTTGTAAATGGCTTGCTGTTTTCAAGTCCAAATTTCTTAAGTAAATCAGTAATGTATTTGCATTGATTTAAAACATTTCCAAAATCTTTTTGAAATATTTGAAGACCCAAAAAGAAATTTAATTCTCCCATCATACTCATTTCAAATTCTTTTTGCATTAATTCTGAAAATTCATGACAAAGAATTTTATTGGTTGATCCAAAAATTACATCATCAACATAAATTTGAACCAACAAAACATTATTTTTCACAGTTTTCTTAAAGAGTGTTGGATCTGCCTGTCCAACAGTAAAATCATTTTTCAAAAGAAAAGAACTTAGTCTTTCATACCAAGCTCTAGGTGCTTGTTTAAGGCCATAAAGAGCTTTAGTAAGTTTGAAAACAGAATCTGGTTTTTGAGAATTTTCAAAACCAGGAGGTTGCTCAACATAAACTTCCTCCATTAAATAACCATTTAAAAAGGCAGATTTAACATCCATCTAAAATAATTTAAAATTCATATAAGATGCATAGGCTAAAAGGATTCTAATGGCTTCTAACCTGGCTACAGGTGCAAAGGTCTCATCATAATCTATTCCTTCTTCTTGATTATATCCTTTAGCTACTAATCTTGCTTTATTTCTAGTTATTATCCCTTGATCATCCTGTTTATTCCTAAAGACCCATTTAGTTCCTATTACTGGATAATCATGTGGTCTTTCAACTAATTCCCAAACCTTATTTCTCTTGAACTGGTTCAATTCATCCTGCATTGCTATTACCCAGCTCTCATCATCTAAGGCTTCTTCTATGGTCTTAGGTTCTTGTTGGGATAGGAAAGCAGAGAATTCAACTATGTTTCCAAGGTTTCTTCTAGTTTGAATACCAGTCTCTAAGTCACCTATCACAGATTCTAAAGGGTGATTCTTTAAGGTTCTAGACTGTCTAGGCATTACATTAAAAGGTTCTTCAGTGTCATGTTCTTCTGAACTGGACTGAATTTCTTTTATATCATTTTCAAAATCATTCTTTAAATTCTCAAGTCTCATGTTTTCATTAGAATCAGGTTCATCTATTTGTTCTATCCTTTTCTCAAAAGGATCAGATTCATCAAATTTCACATGAACTGATTCTTCAACAATCCCTGACTTTTTATTATAGACTCTATAAGCTTTGGAGGTTGCAGAATATCCTAAGAAAATACCTTTATCAGATTTTGGATCAAATTTACCAAGATTATATTTGGTATTCAAGATGTAAACCTTGCATCCAAAAACTTTAATGTAATTTACTTTAGGTTTTCTGTTATTCCATAGTTCATAGGGTGTCTTTTTCAAAATAGGTCTTATTAAAATTCTATTCATTATATAACAAGCTGTATTAACAGCTTCTGCCCAGAAATATATAGGTAGGCTATATTCATTTAACATAGTTCTAGCCATTTCTTGAATAGTTCTATTTTTTCTTTCTACAATCCCATTCTGTTGAGGTGTTCTTGGAGCAGAGAAGGTGTGTTTAATACCCATGTTTGAGCAAAAGGAATTAAATTCCTGGTTCTCAAATTCTCCACCATGATCACTTCTCAATGAGATTATATTAAAACCTTTTTCATTTTGAATAGATTTACAAAAACCTTCAAATAAACTAAAAGCTTCACTTTTAAATTTCAAAAAGAAAATCCAAGTAAATCTAGAATAATCATCAACTAATACATAAACATATAATTTACCAGCTAAACTTGCTACTCTTGACGGTCCAAACAAATCCATATGGATAAGTTCTAGAGGTTTAGTTGTAGCAACTTTATTAACAGATTTGAATGATGATTTGTGTTGCTTTCCAAGCTGACATGCATCACAGAATCTGTCATTTTCAAATTTGAGACTAGGCAAATCAGAAACTAGATGTTTCTTAGATAATTTATGTAAAGCATATATATTGCAATGACCAAGTCTTCTATGCCAGATCCAGGATTCACTTATATTAGCAGTTAAGCAGTTTACTTGTTGTTTACACAAGGAATACAAATCCAAAGTATAAACATTATCAGTTCTGGGTGCTCTAAACTTAAACAGTTTATCTTTAGAAACAGTACAACTATTGTTAGTAAAATCAACAGTGTATCCATCATCACAGAGTTGAGAGATACTTATCATATTGTGTTTTAACCCTTGTACATAAAGTACTTTGTTGAATGAGTCTGTCTCTGGATCTCCAACTGTTCCAATACCAATAATCTTTCCTTTGGCATTGTCACCAAAGGTGACAAGTCCTCCTTCCTTTCGAGTAAGAGAAGAGAAATTAGCTGAAGTTCCACTCATGTGTCTTGAGCAGCCACTGTCCATATACCATATTTCTTTCTTTCTTTGGTGACCTGCTACCTGCAAAGACATTCAAACAAATTGCTTTGGTACCCATATTTTGTTGGGTCCAGGAGTGTTAGCATGCAGTGATCTGGGTATCCAGATTTTCTTTGTTTTATTAAAATTGATTGAATCATATAGATCATTGGAAATATAAGATTTCTTAATTCCACATATTTGAGGTTGTCTTAGAAAACAGTTTTTAGCTATATGACCTTTTGTTCCACAGAAGTTACAAATAACCTGTTTAGTGCTAGGAACAAAATAATTTTTGTATAACTTAGGTTTTTCTCCTTTACTTCCAATTCCAAACCTTTCCTTTTTAATTACAGTTTTTCCAAGTATCTCATTTAAGGCGTTTTCTCCTTTTGTCAAAACTAATGCAGCCTTTTTATAAGATTCTACTTCATCCTGTAGAGTTTTTATTTTTGATTCAAAATTAATTTTATTTGAGTCAGCAGAGTTGTATTTGTCAATTAATTCCTTATGTTGTTTTAGCAAAGTATTTCTCTCATCTGAAATAGCTTTATGCAAGTTCTTTATAGATTTATATTTTTTAAATAATGAGTCATACCTTTCTTCAAGCATATTGCAGTAAGCTGCAAGTTTTTTATTTGAGAAGCTTGTTTCAGAGTTTGATTCATTATTTGAGTCAGAGGAGTAGTATGAGTGTACCTCATCAGTTTCAGCCATGAAACACATATTTGCTTTTAAATTGGCTTCCTCCTTCTCTGAGCTTGATTCAGAAGAATTACTTGAGTCTTCAGAAACACTCCAAGTAGCTTTCATAGCTTTCTTGTCTTTCTGCTCATAATCATCTATTTTGAAGAATTTCTTCTTCTTTGCATCTTTCAATTTTGGGCAATCCGGTCTGATATGTCCCATCTTTTTGCATTCATAACATCTCACTTCCTTGCTATCCTTCTTGAAGGATTTCTTGAAGTCTTTCTTCTTACTGTAGAACTTTCTGAATTTTCTGGCTAGCTGAGCCAGTTCTTCATCCGAATTTGAAGAATCAGAGCTTTCTGATTTAGCACTTACTTCTCTGTTCTTCATCTTTCTATCCTTTTGTTGAGAAGTCACTTTCAAAGCAGTATTTTCCCTTTTTATGTAGACTTTATGCTCATTTACCTCATCTTGCATTTCAGCCTCGTACATCATCAATGTACCAATCAGCTCTCTCATAGTTAGATCTTTAACAGAAGTTGATTGTCTGATTGCTGCAGAGATTCCATTCCATCGAGTAAGAAGTACTCTCAGTACCTTTAACGCTTGATCAGCCTGCTTGATTGGTTCTCCTAGAGCTGTTATATTATTGACAATTTCTGTCAATCTTCCATTCATCTGAGTGATGCTCTCTCCTTCAATCATTCTGAAAGTATCGAATTTTAATTTAGCAGTTGCATATCTCATCTGTCTTACATTATCTGTTCCTTCATAAGCAACACCTATTGTTTGCCACATTTCATATGCAGTCGGGCATTGAGATACTCTGTTAAATTCATCCGGTCCTAGACCACAGATGATTGCATTCATAGCTTTTGAATTCATGTCATACTCAGCCTTTGTAGCAGCACTCCATGTATCGGGATTTTCAGGAATTTCATAGGGATTCAGAATCTTTGAATAGACCTTGTAACCAAGATTTTTCAGATAAATAATCATACGTGATTTCCAGCAGCCATAATTATCTCCATTAAAGTAAGGTGCTCTGACCATTTACATTCCCTCTCTCGTATCAGCCATGATACACTATGTATAATCTTTAAATACTTCTAGCTTGATAAGACTTTAAAAATAAGAAGCTCCTCCTTTGATACCAATTATTGGATCTGAATCTACGGATTACACACAAGAGGGGGGGTGAATTGTGTCTTTTCAAAATTATTACAATCTCTTCAATTTAGACAAATTCTATCCACTATGCTTTAGCACGATTAAATATGCAGCGGAAAAAGTAAAAGCATGAACACACGGATGTATAGTGGTTCGGGGAACAGAAGGCCCCTACTTCACTCCACCAACGCTCAAATCCACGAGCTTGGAGATTTTCACTATCTGGTCCTCGTTTCCACAGACCTGTTCACAACTGAGTACAGGCAGTTGACACCTTTACAAGTTTCAGGCAAACACAGCCTTCCTAGTTCAAACACGAACCCACACAGCTTAGAACGAGAAGCTGATCACTCAAAAATAAAAAGGGTTTCGATAAAGAAAACACTTCTCCATTTGTTCTTCACAATTGCAACAGAATGCAATTGACAGTAGATAGATCGTCGTCTTCAGAAAATAAAGATCTGTAATCAAAACAGTTCTGAGTCGATCCAGTTGCAATAGATATTACAAGAAACTTCACAACTTCAGCAGTAGTAGATTCACAACAGATAGTCGATGTAGAACACGTGAATCTGCTATCAAGATCTTCCTTCGGTAATAAAGGTTTTACACTTCTTCTCGATCACCAGAAAAGAATGCCTTCACACAGTCTCTGTTTCTTGCTCGTTAAAAGATCAATCTATATATTTCATACACTTTCCTGTGTATATATATATCCGAAGTTTCCAAGATAGAACATATATATTCAAATCTGAGAAAATCTTCCGCATAAATAGATCCATGAAAATCTCCTTTAGATTCGCGATATTAAAAAAAAAATGAAATAACAGAGCCGTTGTAACTCCCCTGAAGAATCGGCATAAAAAGCTCCGTTTAAATCAATCATTAATCCGTTAAAAATCATCTTTGATTCAGTCGAAGTCGTACTTAAGAATCGGCTCGAAATCCGCTTAATAATCCGCCTGTTTGACCAATGCAAAAGGAAATTTCGTCTGTCAAAAATATCCCGACGCCAAACGTAGGGTTGATGACGTGGCTCCAAACGTAGGGTTCACAAACGTAAGGTTCAGAACGTAAGGTTCAGAACGTAAGGTTCAGAACATAAGCTCAAACGTAAGGTTGAACATACATACTTTCTCTTCAGCATTCAAACGTAGGGTTGATCATCCATACTTTGTCTTGCTTCAACTCTCCAAAGAACGTACAGTTGATTATAAAAGTAAGGTTGATGATCCATACTTTTGAGAAACAAACTCAACACTGAAAACTAACGTACGGTTTCTCTTCCATACTTGTCCAACAACAAAAACGTAAGGTTCCTTCCAAACGTAATGTTCTTCTTCCATACTTTTCAACAACGTAAGGTTCATTAACCATACATTTCAAAATAACGTAAGGTTCCTTAACTATACGTTTCTTTTAACATAAAAAGTAAACTTTTCATCCATACGTTACGTTCATCAACGTAGGGTATGAACAGTGATTCCAGTACTCTCTAAAACTGATCTCGCGCTACAGTGATTCCAGAACGCGCTAAAATTGATCTCGCGCTACAGTGATTCCATAACGCGCTAAAATTGATCTCGGAATAAATGAAGTATGAAATCTCGTTGTATGAAATAAATAAATAAAATAAATTCTTGCAAAATACTCAACGAAATAATTAGTAAATAATTAAGGGTATTTGTGAGCATCAAAATCATCATAAAGAGACAGAGTATTATTTAAAATAATCTCCCCCTTTAAAAAACATTATTTTGAATTGTTTGAAAACAATACATTGCTCAACATAAATGACTTTAACCAATATTCTGTAAAATAGTAAGAATTTTTTGAAATACTTTTTTAAGAAACATGGATGTGGATGATAAAGGGGTCCCAGTAGATAATTACGTATAAACAACCTCGGATAATGAACATATTGTGAAATAAACCCTTACCAATTTGGTAACTTACGAAACATACACCCCATGAAAGAGGTATCATACAATAAATATGTAAATACACATATATTAATGTGTATTACACATAGAATACAATTATGGACAGTAAATAAACCACACAAAAGGTAACACTAGTAGAAAAATCATTTTTAACGTCGTCAATTTGACGTCGGTTTATTATAAACCGACGTAAAATATTTTTGCGGATAAGTTTTGGCGTCGGTTTTTTAAAAACCGACGCCAAAAACTAAAAAAAATTAGTTTTGGCGTCGGTTTTTTTAAAAACCGACGTGAAAAAAAAAAGTTATGACGTCGGTTTTTTGAAAACCGACGCCAAAAAATAAAATAAAAAATTAGTTTTGGCGTCGGTTTTTAAAAAAACCGACGCGAAAAAATAATGAAAAAAATGATTTGGCGTCGGTTTTTTTAAAAACCCACGTGAAAAAATAAAAAAAAGTTATGACGTCGGTTTTTATGAAAACCGACGCCAAAAATGTAAACAAAATTTAAAGACCTATAGATAATTCCCTAAGCTTTGATTTGGCTGGTCATGGAGCAAAAACGGAGTTACGGATTAAAAGTTATGGATGTTGGAAGTTGAACTTCTCTAAAAGAAGTGTTAATTAAGTCCAACTTTTAAAGGCCATAACCTTTAATCCGTAACTCCGTTCTAGCTCCACGACCAGTCAAATCGAAGCTTAAGAAATTTTCTAACACATGGTAATTTTATTTTTAAGTTTTGACGTCGGTTTTCATAAAAACCGGCGCCAAAAATATTTTTTTTACTTTTGGCGTCGGTTTTTATGAAAACCGACGCCAAAAATGTAAAAAAAATTTACAGTCCTATAGATAATTCCCTAAGCTTTGATTTGACTGGTCATGGAGCAAAAACGGAGTTACGGATTAAAAGTTATGGATGTTGGAAGTTGAACTTCTCTAAAAGAAGTGTTAATTAAGTCCAACTTTCAAAGGCCATAACTTTTAATCCGTAACTCCGTTCTAGCTCCACGACCAGTCAAATCGAAGCTTAAGAAATTTTCTAACACATGTTGAATTTTTATTTTATGTTTTGACGTCGGTTTTCATAAAAACCGACGCCAAAAAAAACTTTTTTGTTTTTCGCGTCGGTTTTTAGAAAAACCGACGCGAAAAACATTTTTTTTTACTTTTCGCGTCGGTTTTCATAAAAACCGACGCCATAACTGTTTTTTTGTTTTTCGCGTCGGTTTTTTTAAAAACCAACGCGAAAAACAATTTATTTTTACTTTTCGCGTCGGTTTTTAAAAAAAACCGACGCGAAACATATTTTTTTTTTATCTTTTTAGCATCGGTTTATTTAAAAACCGACGCCAAATAGTATTCACTAATACGCGGGATCAAAATTTCAATTTTTTTCACAACGCGCGTTTAACTTTTTAAAATCCCGCCTATATTTTCATACAACTCAATCGAAAATATTTTCATTTACTATATATAAATCTGTTTGTCCTTCATTTATCATTTTCAACCTCTTCGATTCAATCATGTTTTCAATGTGGCATCAATCATTAATTTGATTACGGTACGTATTATATTCATTCATTTTCATTATTATTAATGTTGTTAATTTATAAACAACTCGACTAGATTTCAAATAATGATGATTTACTTTTTTTATTGTGTTAAAAATATAAAACGTTCGGATGACATTTACCAAGATTGGTGTAAGTTTAATTATCGATCGTCGTTTTTATTATCACATGAGATCTACGCTAAATATAAGAGATATGATGATAAACAACATATCATTTCAATGGAAGATCGAAAAATAATCAAAATGTGTTTGAAGTATTATGTATATTTTATATCATTTGGTGTACGTGATTTTAACTTGTGTTTATCTTGTTTTCTTTAAAACATATTGTATCAATCGATACTTTGACATGTTCAACTTCTGACGGCCATAACTTTTGATCCGTAACTCCGTTTTAGCTCCACGACCAGTCAAATCGAAGATTAAGAAATTCTCTAAAACATCGAACAATAAAAATTGATTTTTGGCTTCGGTTCTTGTAAAAACCGACGCCAAAAATAAGTTATGTCCATTTACGGCGTCGGTTTTTTTCAAGAACCGACGCCGAAACTATTTTTTAAACCTTTTGGCTTCGGTTTTTAGGGAAACCGACGCCAAAAATGACGCGGATGAGTTTATTTGGCGTCAGGTTTTTAAAAAACCGACGCAAAAAAGCAATTGAAATTTGTTTTTGGCGTCGGTTTACAAAAACCGACGTAAAAAGTCATATTTTTTACGTCGGCGACTTCAACGTCGGTTAAAAACCGACGTAAAAAATAAAAAAAAACCGACGTTAAAGACCTTTTTTCTACTAGTGTAATAGTGGAAATATGGCACGAATCTCACGGGAATAAGGAGTGAGATAAAAACCCCTTACCTTGCACTTTACTTTAGTCGAGGGTACGTTTAGCCTCCTGTATGGAGACTATAGTATGTTATTAAATTATAAAAGAACCATATTAATATTTATGATATCATACATTATTCATTTATGACTTTATACTACCCATTTAATACTAATTTTCATGTTATATTAATATTTCGGGTAACAATTGCTTTCTTCATCGTACATGTTTTAACTTGTTACTCTTGATTGTATCACATAGATCATGATTTAAATACTTCAATAATATAAAACATGATTTATTTATCATATATATTAGAATATAAAAGTTTATAATGGATGTATATATGGAATGGAAAACACCGTTTATGGAGACGGTAGTCTGTACGTATGCATAAATGCGGTTTCCGTTTTCATATAGTATTGAACAGAAGTAAGTGAATAAGATATATGTAAGTACATAAATACTTATATATATAAATATATATATCTACAGTAGCATTATTATTTCATATATTACATACTTATTAGTAATATATATTTTTATAATCATCGATGAATGGTGAACTTGGAAATGAATCTCATCGCGTCGTGGAGACGGTAATCCGTATGTACGCACGAGTGAAAATATCATTCTTTTGATATTAATATAATATATAATTGGATGGTATATAATATATATAGAATCCTTATCATGTTATATTTATTATTTACATCAAATACACATCATTATTATACCCATCCCAATAATAATGTATTGAATAACAATTACACCACGACGTGGAGACGGTAAGCCGTACGTACGCACATATGGTGAATTTTATTTCAAAGGGTGGATAGAATAATGAATTTGGTTGTACCATAATTATAATAACATCACAGTATATATAATATACTGGATTTATTATTTTAGATTGTAAACAAAAAAGAAAAAGGAAGTGGAAGAAGAAAGGAACTTGAAAGAGGGTGGTGAAATCATTAACTCTTCTTCGGGTTCTTCCTTTTGATTTGATCAAAAGGGATCCTTAGGTTATATTTCTGATAAAAATAAGGCCTCTAGGATGAAGGGAGGATATTTTATAGGGTATTTGGGTAGGGTTTGGCCGATCCAAATGGCTTGGAAGGTGTGAATTAGAGAGAATGAGGAGTGCCCTTTTATAAGAGGGGTGAGGGGAACCTTAGAAAAAACTTAAAATATTATTTTATAATAAATTCATATTCAGTTTATAATGGCTCCAAAGTTGATTATTTAAAGTATAAGGGGGCTATAGGTCGCAAAAAACTCATCCAATAGGTTTTAGACAAGTTTAGGTTACCATTTTAACCTTATTGTTTAGATTTAACTCTAAGTTAAATAATTTAACTTTTACCGTGTCTTCTTGTATTATTACACTATATGGTTAATAAACTTACTATATAATACCAATTGAACAAAAATTGGTTCATTAATGTCATATATATTATTATATAAGTCTTTTGGACAAACCTTATATTTTTAGGACCATTATATCAATTAATAATATAATATTTGTTTTAAAAACAATTTTATGTCAATTTTGGCACTATTTGTTATTTTTTTGTTAAAATAATGACAACATGATTACTTCAGAAAAATACATTGAATAAATTATAACATGTCATATTCACCTATAAAATTCGTGGATGTCATAAAAACGTTGAAATTTTATTTATTTTAATATTTATAATACCATTTATTTGATTCGTTCATGAATAAGGTAGTTACTACATTATCATTGTGTCCTAAATTAATTTATTTATTTAATGTCTAAAAATTATGAATAAAATAACATGATGTAGGAAATATTTTTATATTTCTAATGAATAATTATAATCGAATTTATCTTACGTAAAACCCTATATTAAAAATGTTTTAGTTATTAAACTTTGATTTTAACTCTTTTAACTCTTCTTTGAATTAAATAATAATAAATGTCCTAATCTAATACCAGTGGAACTAAATGATAATATTTTATTCCTAAGGTTGTTTTTGGTCAAGATAAACTTGTCCAATAGAATTAAGACATCTGTGAGGGTAATATTAATATCATTTTTACCCTTAATTACCCTATTTACTTTTTACCGTGGTAAATAAAAGTAAAAAATTACTATTCACCAAAAATTATTTTCATCTCATTGAACCATATTTTACTCCTTGATATTAACCGTGTCTCTCAAATTTTCTAAATTCAGCTCACAGTAGCGGTAAAATTAAGTATTATGTGAATTTGCAAAAGCTCCTAGGAGGTGGGTAAAAGACGGTGAAAAGTTCAATGAAATTTTTATATATCTAAAATTTTTATAAACTTACTCCAATGAATTAAATTGAACTTATATAGGTATTATGTATCTATTTTCACATAAAATAATTTAAATAAAATGAATAATTATTTAAATAAAACTTCGGTTTTAAACTATAACTCAGTGTTTTTCACTATTCATAAAAAATTAAATGTTTTCATAAAAATACCAAATATTTACCCTTAGATAATTTTGATATTCAGAATTAAATAATGAAGTTTATTTTACCAAATTAAAAACATAGATCTTTCATTTATTAATTTCAAATTAATTTCTGTTGTCAAAACAAAAAGCGTATTTTTAAGAAACAATAACTATCAAAAGATTGACACTTGTTTATGTCCGATTTAAATGTGAAATTATGTCCAATGACCAACATTGGATTAAATAGTAAAAAAATATTCTAAATATAATTTAAAACCACTCAAATTCATAATTTATCACTATTAATTATTTTGATTAAAAAAGTTGTTTTTAATTAAAATTTAGTAATTTTCACTATTCATCAAAATATGAATGTTTTCAGAAAAGTACAAAAAATTCACCCTAAGATAATTTTGATATTCCAAATCCAAAAATGAAGTCCATTTTGAAAGATAAAATGTATAAAATTTCAAAAAGTGGGTATTACTATTCATAACGGCTAGTTTTATTGGTTGTGGTGCGTGTTAGAACTTGAAGTTGCATACAACACACGCTACTGTATTATTCAAAGAGAAGCGTACTATGGAAGCTTGGGGTGTTACATTCTCCCCTCCTTCAATAAATTGTGTCCTCGTAATTTATGCTCGGTATTGGAAACTTGGGGTTGATATTTCAAAATATCTTAGTTGAAATCCCACATCGAAAAATGGATTATTGAGGCCTCTATTTAAAATAAAGAGTGGTAAGTATGAAGGTTTCCAAAAATAACACATACAAGGGTTCCTTGTAGGAAAATATGGACATGGAAGAGAAATTTAACCATCAATATCTGATGCATATTGGTAGAGAACATGGCTATGAAAAGGCCAACAATCCCAAAGCAATAAATTTTTGATGATCTAAGGTACCATCTAGGACAACATATTTGTTCTATGTTCCTTTTATTAATGTTGAGGAATTTATTTATGATATTGGCTAATATCATAAGGAGATATAATCACTTTATAATTAGAGTTTTATCCATTAATAAATTTCTACCACAAACTCATCTTTCACCACAAAACATAATACAACTAAAAAATACTCTATTTATCCTAATCGTATAGGGTTATAAATATAATGAATTTATAATCCACATATCAGACCCTTTAGAAAAAGAAACTACATTATACCATCTAGGAACTTCACATAGTCCAGTGGTAGGCGATAAATCTCAATCGCACTATGGTTGTGGGTTTGATTCCCGCAGCTTTGTCCGATGAGACGGTTTGTCACACGGTCTGCGTGTTGTCCTTTTATAAAAATCCAAAAATACCATTTCAAACTTAATACATTCCAACCTTTAGACTTATCCAAAATACTACTATGAAAACTCACAGTCCAAAATTTATAAGGAAGTTAAACACAATGAAGATCCTTTTTTTCATGTAATAACATGTTAACACCTTCACCATGTATTATTTTAAAACATGGTAACATCCTGAATTACCATAAAACCTTATTGATTACATTCATTCTCCCTTATTCTTTATAGAATACTGGATATATTCCTTCTATCCAAAAATGTTGTAAACTACAATGATGAAAAATCATTAATCAGTTTCAAGGTAGTCAAGAATATCCAATATAATTTATCCAAATCAATCTTGTATTATTCCAAAATAACTACCTCGGTATCAGAACCATATTATGGTTTATCTTTATCTCAGCCATATATTTTCAAAAAAAATTAACCTGCTATTGAGTCACTTTTCATAGTTCCACACAATATCATGTCCTTAATAAAAAAGTATTGTAGTACAATCCTTATATACTCAATAATTATTATAACCTGTACATTGTTGATACAATACTCAAATGAAATAATCCTATAATAACAACATAAGAACACTAGTCATTATTCTTCATTCGAGGTAGTATCATAACTTGATTATTATCCAATAGCATCATTTAGGGCATACTCTGATGATATTGACATTTGTTAGCATAGTGTCCCAACTCCTTGCAGATGAAGCATTGTACATTTGAAACCTTTTTCTTACACTTGCAGTCACGTACTTGGTGTCCTTTTTTCTCCACACTTGTAACATACTCCCATTCCCTTCAATAATTTTCCATGGTGATTCTTTCCACAATTATCACATATGGTAAAATCCTTCTTTACCTTCTTCCCTTTATCTGTCCTTCTCTCTACCATCATTTTCTTCTTTGGCTTCCCTTCAAAGCCATAGGACTCTTTGAATTCTTTACTTATCTTATCAACACATGATATTATTTCTTCATATGATGATAATACATGGGAGAATATTTCCCCTCTAAATTCTGGCTTAGGACCATGAAAGATATGATTCTTCTTACTCTTTGGATCATGTTTATTACTAGAGTTCTCATTTCTTCTACTGGGTGCCATTTCTAAACAATGGCATACACTAGATTAGTTTATGAATAGTAATACCTAATCCCGAACTTGTAAAACACTTAACATAAATTAAACAGTTTATGGATATAATCCATAATCATAAAAATGTTTTCTTTGAGTAAGTATATACTCATAATCCCTTCATAAAGGTTTGTAAAGAAAATGAGAATTATCCTAAGCATATCCAACGAGAGTGTCGTAACCAATAGTGCAGCAAGACCCATTGTCGGGCACCAATTCCCATTTGAGTATATCTCAAAGCGGTGTTTTCGGGTTTTACCCCTAGGTACATTTGTGCTAGAGCTTCCTCAACCTGGTTGTATCTAGATAGGGATGCATTTTCTTATAAAACTCACAAAATCTCTACATTACAAAAATTCTAAGAAGTTCTTATATACTAATCCTCAAAGTCTATCTTAGGGTAATGTGCTCTAATCAGAGTTTATCTAAATCTAGTTTCCGAGGTTATTTATAAACATCCTCTGATTCCAACTGTAATGCCCCGACCCCAGTTACTCGTAGTTGATGCATTATTTTAATACATTGACATGATTACAAAGGAATCAAGTCCCGAAGGACCCATCAGTTTAGCAGTCTTGGAAAATAGATTACATACATAAATGTAACATTACACTTTATAACATACAAAATAACATAAATAATCCTTTATGAAGACCATTATTACCTTGGCTTAACCCTACATATTAATCACAATACACTTCTTGGAATCCTGGGAAAATAAAACATATAAAGGGGTGAGCTCAAACGCTCAGTAAGGGTAAGCAATACATCAGAAACATTCAAAAATAAGCATAAAAATTTAAGGCAATGTATAAAACTAAAATAAAAGCCTTTTAAATTTGAACTTCAGCATAATATGGCAGAAATAAAATGAAATAATGCCATTTAATTATTCACATGGATATTCTACTAATCGAATTTTCACATGCAATATCGATAACCACTTTCATAACGAAGAAATGCATAATGTCGAACATTAATTTCTGTGTCAAAGCCTCGTGCCAAGACCTAAGGGATAACTGTAACCGGAACCCAACCCGGAGAGACTCTATAACGGGAATCCAACCTGGAGTTCCTCTAATAACCGGACACCAAACTGGAGTGCCTCTAATAACCAAAAACCAACCTAGAGTGCTTCTAATAACCAGACACCAACCCGGAGTGCCTCTAATAATCGGACACCAACCCGGAGTGCCTCTAATAACCAGACACCAACCCGGAGGGTCTGCTATAACCGGACCCCAACCCGGAGGTCGTACTTTTACCAGTCCTCTACCCGGAACATACTAGTCCAACACATTCATTTTGAGAAGAGGATGAAATATAACATAAACATTCGTATTAAAACTAGCATACGAAATACCAAAACATTAATCATAAACCATTAATGGAATAAAAATAACTCATGCATAGTCAAACATATCAAAAAACCTTAAATAAAATATAGAAGATTTGTATCAAAATAAATCAACTTCAAACAAGTGTAAAATTTTTCAAAGGATGTGGACATAGATGAAATCAAAACTATTTGTGAGAAATATCTCTTTTTTTGAAATATTTTAAAAGTTAAATAATTATAAAAGAAAACATTTACTTTGAAAATATTCTTATAATATTGTAAGGTAAGCTTTGAAGATTTTATAATAGAGGAAAATAGCCGCACCTGCTGCAAAAGTAAAAAAAGACATTCTTACCTTATTTCTGTCGAAAAGGTTAAAAAGGACCTTGTTTGGAAAACGATGAAAAGATTCCTTTATATAAATCTTATAAAAATTAAAACAAGGGTATAAATGACATTAAAATATATTATGTAAAATAGTAAGAATGTTTTGAAATATGTTTTTAAGAAACATAGATGTGGATGATAAAGGGGTCCCAGTAGATAATTACATATAAACAACCTCGTATAATGAAGAGATTGTGAAATAAACCCTTACCAATTTGGTAACTTACGAAACATACACCCCATGAAAGAGGTATAATACAATGAATATTTAAATATACATAAATTAATGTGTATTATACAAAGAATACAATTATGGATAGTACATACACCACACAAAAGGTAATAGTGGCAATATGACACGAATCTCACGAGAATAAGGAGTGAGATAAAACCCCCTTTACCTTGCACTTTCCTTTTGTCGAGGGTATGTTTAGCCTCCTGTATGAAGACTATAGTATGTTATTAAATTATACCAGAAAAATATTAATATTTATGATATCATATATTATTCATTTATGACTTTATAATACCCATTTAATAATAAATTCCATGTTATATTAATATTTCGGGTAATAATAGCTTTCTTTATCGTACGTGTTTTAACTTGTTACTCTTGATTGTATCACTTAGATCATGATTTAAATACCTATAGAATATAAAAAATGATTTATTTATCATATATATTAGAATATAAAAATTTATAATAGACGTATATAAGAAATGGAAAACACCGTTTATGGAGACGGTAGTCCGTCCGTACGCATAAACGCTGTTTCCATTTTCTTATAGTATTGAACGGAAGTAAGTGAATAAGATATATGTAAGTACATATATACTTATATTTAAATGAATATATCTCCAGTAGCATTATTATTTCATATATTACATACTTATTAGTAATATATATTTTTATAATCGTCGATGAATGGTGAACTTGGAAATGGATCTCATCGCGTCATGGAGACGGTAATCCGTACGTACGCATGAGCGAAAATATCATTCTTTTTATATTAATATAATATATAATTGGATGGTATATAATATATACAGAATCCTTATCTTGTTATATTTATTATTTACATCAAATACACATCATTATTATACCCATCCGAATAATAATGTATTGAATAACAATTACACCACGACGTGGAGACGGCAAGCCGTACGTACGCACGTATGGTGACTTTTCATTCAAAGGGTGGATAGAATAATGAATTTGGTTGTACAATAATTATAATAACATCACATTATATAGAATATATTGGAGTTATTATTTTATAATGGAAACAACAAAGAAAAAGGAAGTGGAAGAAGAAAGGAAC
This sequence comes from Viscum album, assembly GCA_963277665.1. Lineage (NCBI taxonomy): Eukaryota > Viridiplantae > Streptophyta > Magnoliopsida > Santalales > Viscaceae > Viscum > Viscum album. Next base: position 199,817,539 of record OY728164.1, read on the forward strand.
TTGAAAGAGGGTGGTGAAATCATTACCTCTTCTTCGGGTTCTTCCTTTTGATTTGATCAAAAGGGATCCTTAGATTGGATTTATGATCAAAATAAGGCCTTTATGATTAAGGGAGGATATTTGAGAGGGTATTTGGTAAGGGGTTTTCCAAGACAAATGGCTTAGAAGGTGTGAATTAGAGAGAAGGGGGAGTGCCCTTTTATAAGAGGGGTGGGGGGCACCTTAGGAAAAACTTAAAATATTATTTTATAATAAATTCATATTTGGTTTCTAATGGATAAAAAGTTGATTATATAAAGTCTAAAGTTGGGATAGGTCGAAAAAAACTCAAACAATAGGTTTTAGACAAGTTTATTTTACCATTTTAACCTTATCACTTAGATTTAACTCTAAGTCAAATAATTTAACTTTTACCGTGTCTTCTTTTATTTTTACACTATATGGTTAATAAACTTACTACATACTACCAATAGAACCCCAATTGGTTTATTAATGTCATATATATTATTATATAAGTCTTTTGGCCGAACCATAGATTTTTAGGACCATTATATCAATAAATAATATAATTTTTGTTTTAAAAACTATTTTTTGTCAATTTTGGCACTATTTGGCATTTTTTGTTAAAATAATGAAAACATGATTACTTCAAAAAAAAATACATTGAATCAATTATAACATGTCATATTCACCTATAAAATTCGTGTATGTCATAAAAACTTTGGAATTGTATTTATTTTAATATTTATAATAGCATTTATTTGATTCGTTCATGAATAAGGTAATTACTAAATCATCGTTGTGTCATAAATAAATTTATTTGTTTAATGTCTAAAAATTATGAATAAAATACCATGATGTAGGAAATATTCTTAGATTTATAATGAATAATTATAATCGAATTTATCTTATGTAAAACCCTATATTAAAATTTTTTTAGTTATTAAACTTTGATTTTAACTCTTTTAACTCTTCTTTGAATTAAATAATAATAAATGTCCTAATCTAATCCAAGTGGACCTAAATGATAATATTTTATTCCTAAGGTTGTTTTCGTTCTAGATAAACTTGTCCAACAGAATTAGGACATGTGTGAGGGTAATATTAATATCATTTTTACCCTTAATTATCCTATTTACTTTTTACCGTGGTAAATAAAAGTAAAAAAGTTACTATTCACCAAAAATTATTTTCATCACATTGAACCAAATTTTACTCCTTGATATTAACTGTGTCACTCATATTTTCTAAATTCATCTCACAAAAGCGGTAAAATTATGTTTTATGTGAATTTACAAAAGCTTCTAGGAGTTGGGTGAAAGACGGTGAAAAATTCAATGAAATTTTTATATATATAAAATTATTATAAACAAACTCCAATGAATTACATTGAAACTATATAGGTATTATGTATCTATTTTTACATAAAATAATTTCAATAAAATAAATAATTATTTAAATAAAAATTCGGCTTTAAACTATAACTTAGTGTTTTTCACTATTCATCAAAAAGTAAAAGTTTTCAGAAAAATACCAAAAAATTACCCTTAACTAATTTTGATATTCCAAATTCAATAATGAATTATATTTTATAAAATTGAAAATATATAAGTTTCATTTATTAATTTAAAATTAATTCCTGTTGTCAAAACAAAAAGCGTGTTTTTAAGAAATAATAACTATCAAAAGATTGAAACTTGTTTATGTTCGGTTTAAATGTGAAATTATGTCCAATGACCAAAATTGGATTAAATATTAAAAATGTATTCTAAATATAATTTAAAACCACTCAAATTCATAATTTATCACTATTAACTATTTCGATTAAAATTTGTTTTTAATTAAAATTTTGTAATTTTCACTATTCATCAAAATATGAAAGTTTTCAGAAAAGTACCAAAAATTCACCCTAAGCTAATTTCGATATTCCAAATCCAAAAATGAAGTCCATTTTGAAAGATAAAATGCATAAAATTTAAAAAGTTGGTATTACTATTCATAACAGCTAGTTTGATTGGTTGTGGTGTATGTTAGAACTCGAAGTTGCGTACAACACACGCTACTGTATTATTCAAAGAGGTGCATACCGTGGAAGCTTGGGGTGTTGCATAATCTACCTCAGTTTGTTTTTCATAAATACCACACACCTATTGTTGAAAATTCAATTTTTTTAGGGAGAAATTAATTTGCATGAATACTTATTAATGAGACTTTAATAAGTCAAATAGAAGTATATATGGGAATACCTAGGCCAAGAAACAAGAGTGAATAAATTTATGAGAAAATATTTCCAAAAATACTATACATGTTAGACGATATGGAAAATATTTCTATTTTCTCATTTTATGGGTTGTTTAAATATATTTTTAAAAAAGTGTATACCATGTACCCCCCTTAACAGACACATAAAATTTATTTATGTTCATGATATAAAAATACCACTTTTCTCATATTTCTATCAACTAACTCTCCCCCTTTATAAACATATTTGATAAAATTAAAAAAGGGATGTAAGTGTGATTGTTATACCTTTTTTATAGTTTTTTTAATCTATCTAGAGATTCCAAATTCATTATATAATGATATTTGAATGATTTATCACATATTTTCTCCACCTCAACGGATGGACACATATCATTTTCTCATGGTATTTAAAATAATATGTGATTTACACCTCATTTACTATAAAATGTTTAGAACACTCACATTTCCCAATAAACTCCCTACATGTTTGTAAAAAATAAACTATAATTAAAGGAGAAAAGGCCAACCAATTAGTTCCTTAGTTGAAACATCAATTATGATAGTGTTATCCCTATTAAAGCCTATAATTATTCAGAATTTCCAAATAAAAATATTTTTCCATTTAACATTTCCTATTATAATTCTTAATAGGATATATGCACATATTCTTCCCATGAATTGTTTCTTTATGTGGAGTTTTCTTATCCACAACATTCATCAAGGAAATTTAATTAATAAATTCTTGAATCAAATTTAAAATTATTTCTTCGTGGTCTTGAAAGAATATAATAAAATATTTCAATTAGCATCCTTCTTATCCATATATTATACATAGTTATGATTGAATATTTAGGTTATCACCTGTATATAACCTCTCATGATAGTAAACCCCTTTATTTAAAACTAATTTATTTTCATTGGATATAGAAATTAATTGTGAAGTTTAAATTTCCTTATATATTTCCAAAACATATTACCAAATTGTTAGGAACACTTTATTTAGATATTTAACTCCATTTTTTATATCTTGTGATTTTATTACTTCTCAACATAGCATGAATTTACTTATTATTTCCTTCTAAAATTTATAATTTATTACACCATATTTTACATTCCCTAGTTGTATTGTCATGAATTCTATAGCTCTATGAACTTGTTTTACACATATTCCACACATTTATTTTAAATATATACATCTATTTTATGGAAAAATATATTTGGATTTATGATAATGTATTGTTTACTTTGACAATATGTCCCCATTTTCTCACCATTAAACCCAATTATTTCATGCCTCATTCTAAGAAATGGAATATTATAAAAAAGAGTAGAATTTTCTTCTCTACCTTCCACAACACAAGAAAAAACCTATTAAATTTTATCTTCAAATTTGATAAAAATCATTCAAGACTTATATTATTTCTTGTCTTTCTTCAAACCGATCATGATTTTTCTTTGATGAATTTGGTATTATTGAAATATTTATATCATACTTTAATAAATAATTTTTCATATCATTTTTCTTCTTAGTAATAATTAGTTCATACTTATTTTTCAAACTTCTATTATCTAGAATAACATGTAAATTTTGAGAAAGATTAGGATCTAATTTAACCAACCTATTAGAAACCTACTTTTCTCCAGATTGAGAAGATTCACCCTTAACCATAATTAACTTATGGACGTATTATATGATATTATTTAACTCATTTTGGTCACTAATAATTATTTATTATGTCATATTCATATCTTCTACATTCCCAACTAGGTTGTCTTCAAGATCACTCATTATATCATTTTTTCTAGTCAAATTCAGTATATAATTCTTAATATCATCAATTTGAAATGATTACTTTTTTACTAACCATTCCTTTTATTCACTAATATTATTATTATCATTCATAATCTTTCTTTTCCATATATGTTTTTTTCACAAGATATTGTTCTATCCAAAATTTTATCATGCACTCAAATTTTGTTTTTCCCAAATCATCATCACTACATGAGGTGTTAAAATGTATCTTAAGATGAGATAAAAAGTTGGGCCGTTCATCTGATTGACCGCTTGAGTTATCTTTTTAAACCTTTATAATAAAAATCCTTCTCTTGATACTTAAATATTTATTCTTTCTTTCAAAAAATTTTCTCCTTTAGGTTTATCATCATCAACTTTTGATTTATGTTTTCCAACCTTCTTCTTTGAAAAATTGTTTTTAAAATTTCTTACTCCATTATAGTTATAAACCATTGGTGGTTACTTTCCCTTTATTTTCCATTCCCCTTCTTTAAAAAAGATCATAAAAGAGAAAAAATACTATTCAAATATTCATCCTCCTCCTCTTCTTTAAAATCACTTGATTCTAGAACTTCTTCGTTATTGATTTTTCTATTTCTCAATGCCTCAAAATCCATCCCATATTTTTAATTTCCTCTTAATTGATACAATTTTTATCATTTTATTAGATGTAATTACATTATGTATTTTACCTAATTAAAGGAATTCTCTCTCCTTAAATTATAAAATTTTAGGATAAAAACTATTTGAAGGGTTCTTGATCAGCTTCTTCAAAATAATATAATCATACATGTTCTCGTTGAAATGTTGAATACTATCAACAATCTCATTGACTTTGATGATTTAGTCCTCTATGTTTTCATCATAGACCATATTTATATCCTCAAACCCACTTCTTTATAATTTTAATTTATATTTTTTGACATTAATATTTCTTTCACCAAAACTTTTTAATTTTGTCCCAAATATCCTTAGTAGTTTAGTGTACCATAACCTTTGAGTGTATGTTTTCTCAAAGAGATGTTATAATGGAATTTTTTCATGTACCATCAACTTCCAAATTTATATTTTTAGAAAAATTCATAAGGGTTCCCATCAAAACTGGTCAAACCCATTTATTATTACACCTCTTACCTTAATTCTAAGTGATATAAGTTTAGGAAATATCCTATTACTTAATTGTGGTAGTTATTTCCCTGAAATTTGGGGACACCCCTGCTATTTAAAATTTTTATGTTTTTCATTATTAGTTCTTCTAGGCAACATGAGAGGAGGTGGGAGTAATATAGGTGCAACTTATTTAAACCTTAATTTCCATTTTTATAGATTTGTATTGTGGATCATGTTTCCATATAAACAAGAAATGGGTACAAGAAATCACTCAATTACATCACACAATACCTCATAAAATTTAAAAAAATAAAGTTAATAAAGTAAATATATAGGGGATATGAATATTTTAATTTGTTCACCCATATTGGGTAAATCTAAATAGAATGAGTTTGACTATATTCTATAGTACCAAATCTAATAATTCACTAGTTTAGCAAATATAAAAGGTTATGGTGACTCTACACATTGTCTTAGGGACAATATAAGATCATTGGGAAGGATCACTATCAGTCATGGCTTACTGCCCTTCCTCCACTTTTTTGAACTACTATGAAGATGATTACTCCACATTTTGAGGATATATACGCCCCTTTATCATAAACAACATGTATGTAAAAAAGTATATCAACATATCCGTGTAGATTCTATATTCATATACAGATAGTTTTATCCTAAATATAAGTCTATTAATACCATAAAAACAAAAACAAATAATTATTTATCTCTAGATGAAAAAATACCTCATTGGGATGGTCCAATGATTGCTTGTTTAACATCCAGTCATGGTAGTGAATTTATGTTTTCAGTTGAGCAACAAAATTATCTTTTCTACAATGAAACAATGTCTTTTTTTCCTGATATCATAGATTTATGATGGTTTAGGTTCTTCTTATTCTCTATCAATATATAGATATATCAAAGGATTACCTGAATAGAAATAGAATTCACTACTTTATCCTTCCTCTATTCTTATAGGGAAAAATAAATATCTATGAAAGTTATAATACATTGAATTATTTTATTTCAATCATATTTTCTATAATGTACCATTTAGAGTTGAGTTAACTCATTATTCCTCATGCTTTAGTTTCTTTTTTTCTTAATCTTTAAACAAATAATCCTTTCATGTCATGAATTTATGATGAAACCAGTTTTTTTAGATAATGTGTATTTAAAAAGACATAATGTGAACACTAATATATCCTCCACATCACCTCCTACATTTTTCATGATAAGGAATACTTGTCCAAAACTAGATCATTAAATCAAACTCACACTACTGGAATTATAGGTATTTATGATGGGTTATTTGTGACGGGATCCCGTCCCAAATAGGATTTAGTGATGGGGCCCCGTCATAAATAGCTCATTGCAGAAAACATCATTGCAATTACTATTTTTTGCGATAGGCCCGTCACAAAAAATAGTATTTGCGATAGGGCACTTCCCCATCGCAAATAAGTCTCTGATTATATACATTATATATACATAAACCTTTTGTAATGGGTCCGTCACAAAAAATAGTATTTGCGATAGGGCACTTTCCCGTCACAAATAAGTCTCCAAATATTTACAATATATATATATATATAATCCTTTTGTGATAGGCCCGTCACAAATACTATTTGCGACGAGCCCTTCATCCTATGGAAAATACTTTTAAAAAAAATTATATTTAAACTATTTACGACGGGTTTCCGTTGCAAAAGGCCCTATCGCAAGTACTAAACAAAATAAAAAAAATATATTAAATAAAATTATGATTAATGAAAAAATTATATTAATATTATTAAAATAATAATAAAATAAAAATATTAAAATCATTAATATTCTCAAAAAAATATAAAAAAAATAATCAAAATATTTAAAATTATGATTAATGAAAAATTAATATTAATATTATTAAAAAAAAACTATTAAAATTTTCAATATTTACACAAAAATAAAAAAAATAAAAAAATATCATCATTATTATTATTAGTAAAATAAAAAAATATTAAATAATATAATACTAATAATAAATAATAAAATTTTAAAAATAAATAAATTAAATGACGCAATATGTGCACCAATATAAAAGACATAAACTATAAATAGTTTATAATACAATAATTCTTGAATTCAAATGCTTGTAACATAAAAAAAAATCACTAGGGGGGTCATCTTCTAGAGGAGGTGGAGGATCTGTAAGAGATGGTGGAGAAAACTCCATCCCTAAACTACGAGTCAGATGATGCATGTACTCTATCTACTCATGATGCTGCTTCTGCCATCGACGCATCTCCTCCCCATGATGCTGCTGTTGCTGCCGTCGATACATCTCTTCATGCTACTTCTGAAAACTCTCTATAAGCTCAGTCTAAGTTCTCTACTACTCCTGATACTATGAGAAAGTATATAATGCCTCTCCACGAGCTCCTCTTGAACTAGACGCCGACATCGTAGAAGTTCCATAATTAGTACCAGAAGTCAAATGAGAGCTGATACCAACTACTTGGCCCTTATCAGTGCCATACTGAGTCGCCTGCATCCATGTCGCCTCATCCAAATGGTGGGAAATGGTCTGATCAGTCATCTCATCCTGACTCTCAGCCTATTTATGAGAGTTCACAGCCTCATATGACTCCTTCAATTCCAATTTGAAATTAAAATTGTGAAAATATTATATATAGTTAATTGTCAAACTGAAAAAATAATAATATTAACCACAATCTGACGCTGGCGATCACCTCTAATCTCTCCAGTGGTTGGATCACTGTACATCCTCCCATAAACGTCATACTCCGTAATATCAGGACGCTCGACTGCCTACAAAAATATAAAATAAATTTTTTATATTTAAATTTATATAAAATATTTAAAAAATGTACTTACCAGATGCTCTCTATGCGTAATGAATGTACGACTACTAGCTCGATGTGGCACCTCTTGTCTCCCCCAATTCTGCCGACCCACCAAAGATATCTTTTAAAATCCACCACCCAACCAGTGTAAACATAATCCATCCCAAAAGCGAGATGAAATGTATTCTGTTCGATGGGCTCTATAAGACTCCCCAAATTCTATCACTCCTACATTCTAAATGGTTGTTCTTCCCAAATTGTGAAAAAACTGACAGAAAATATCACGCATAGACACCTACCATGCAACATGGATAACGTACCGCATGCTATCATCAATGGGATACCAAAATCCCTAAAAATAATTTATAATATCAAGTTATTAATAAAATAAATTTCAAAATAAATATTATTTATTTATGTACTAGCCAATTATTGAACATGTCGAGATGCTCATCAAAATGAATATATTCTCATGTGATCCACGGATGAGAAAAATAATTTCCCAAGATAGCGCTCCCCTTTCCAACATCTACATGTGAAAAACTGTGAAAAAGGATTAAATAATCAAACAATTAGTATATATATAAATAAATTAATGAATTCTAACTAAAATATACAGGTTATCATACCTCCGTGTGCGTGGATCTAAACCTAGACATGAACGTCGCTCGGGGATAGGGTCAGGAATCATTAATCGCGCAAGACCGCACCCCCTCCATGTACCCCTTGAACTGCTAGTAGGCTAAGTGTAACAGCCCGATATTTTATGAAAAATATTCTTTTTAATTTTATTAATGTCTTGTGTTTTACGCTACATCAAAAAGAGCTTGCACAACACACATCCTTGACTTGCCTTGCATTACACGCAATCGCGACCTTCCTCGATAGCGTGTGTAGTATGTAATACTGAGTTTCACTAAACAACGATATGCTATTAAAATATTATTAAAACTAGCCGTTATGAATAGTAATAACCACCTTTTAAAATTTTAGAAAATTTATCTCTCAAAATGGACTTCATTTTTGGATTCGGAGTATCGAATTTAGCCTAAGGTGAAATTTTGGGGATTTTTGGATAACTTTCATATTTTGATGAATAGTGAAAATTACTAAATTTTAGTTAAAAACAACTTTTTCAATCGAAATAATTAATAATGATAAATTATTAATTTGAGTGGTTTTAAAGTATATTTAGAATATATTTTTACAATTTAATACAATGTTGGTCATTGGATGTAATTTCACATTTAAACTAGACATAAACAAGTGTCAATCTTTTGATAGATATTATTTCTTAAAAAACACGCTCTTTGTTTTAACAGCGGGATTTAATTATAAAATTAATTAATGCAACTTCTATGATATGAATTTGGTAAAATAGACTTCATTTTTGAATTCGGAATATGAAATATAGCTTAGGATGAAATTTTGGCATTGTTCTGAAAAACATCAATTTTTGATAAATAGTGAAACTACTAAGTGGTAGTTAAAAAAATTAATTTCTTCATAAATCTTAATTTTACCACTTCTGTGAATGGAATTTCAAAAATCCGAGAGACACGGTTGATGTCAGTAAGTAAAATTCGGTTCAATGAGATGAAAATAATTTTTGGTGAATAGTAACTTTTTACTTTTATTTACCACGGTTAAAAGTAAATAGGGTAATTAAGGGTAAAAATGATATTATTATTACCCTAACACATGTCCTAATTCTATTGGACAAGTTTAATTCGACCAAAAACAAGCTTAGGAATAAAATATGACCATTTAGGCCCACTCGGATTAGATTAGGACATTTATTATTATTTAATTCAAAGAAGAGTTAAAAGAGTCAAAATCAAAGTTTATTTACTAAAACATTTTTAATATAGGGTTGTACATAAGATAAATTCGATTGTAAATATTAATTAGAAATATAAAAAGATTTCCTACATGATAGTATTTTATTTTTAATTTTTAGACATCAAATACTTTAATTTATATATGACACAAAGATGATGCAGTAATTATCTTATTAATGAAATATTGACATAATTGATATTATAAATACCAAAATAAATGTAATTTGAGACTTTTTATGAATTACACTAATTTTCTAGGTTACTATGATATATTAGTGTTGATTTAATAAACTTGGTTCGAACATATAATTCTGTTATGACTTTCACAAAAATCATGTATCAAATAGTGTCAAAATTGACACAAAATAGTTTTTAAATCAAATATTATATTATTAATTGTTATTTTATTCCTAAAAATATAAGGTTCGGCCAAATGACTTAGATAAGGATATATGTATTAATAATATACAATTTGGGGTTCGTTTGGCATGTTATAGTAAGTGTATTGACCATATAGTGAAAGAAAACAAAAAGACACGGTAAAAGTTAAATTATTTAACTTAGAGTTAAATCTAATTGATAAGGTTAAAATAATACCCTAACCTTGTCTAAATCCTATTGGATGATAGTATTTCTACCCATCCCCACTTTAGCTTCTAAATAAGACCCTTTGGAACCATTATAAACCGATTTTGACTTTAATATAAAATAATATTTTGAGATATTCCTAAGGTGCCCCTCTCCTCCCTTATAAAAGGGCACCTCCTCCCCCTACTCCACACACCAATTTGAGCACTCATGCTCGGCCAACCTCTACCAAAATCCCTTCTACACTTCCCTAGAATAATCCTAGAGGTCCTGGTCTTCTTCAAAGACCAATCTTAGTTCCCTAAGTGGAGGATTCAAAGATGTGTTTCAAAGAAGAGGAGGTTTGGACACATACGAAGCAAATCAGACCTAAGGTAATGGAAATATCACAATCTCATTTTTATCCGAGATTGTTTATACTTTGAAATTTACTGGGGTGTATTTTATTATCCACATCCATGTTTCCTCAATATGTAATATTATTTCCATCCACATAAATTTGATTAAATCCAATTTTACACTTCGATGAGTTTTTAGTAAAAGATATGAAAGGAATCTTTTATCATTTTTCTTACGAGGTACTTTTTGACTTTTCTGACAAAAGTACGAAGAATGTTTTTTTAACTTAAACGGCATGAACGGATTTTTACGGTTTTATAAAGCCTTATTTTCATTAAGCTTCCTCCAAAAGATTTCATGACTATTTTTAATTAAATATCTTTCTTTTAAAATTGCATGATGTTTTGTGAAAAGAAATTGATTTTGAAGAAGAAAGGATATTTTCCTCAAGAATTCATTTCAAGTGTTTTATCAAAATTATTTTCCATCTAAGATAATAAAGGGTTCTGTTTCTATCCATATTTTTACATTGATTTGACTATGTTGTGATGGAATTATGTTTATGAATTCCTTTATCTTATATGAATGGTTTTATGATGTCATGTTGTTTAAGAATCCCATTTTTATTACATGGGTTATGAAATGATGTATGATTTATGATTTTGTGGCACAAATAAGAATGGTATCATTATGAGATGGGTGGGACCTATATCTCCCTCCAATTCATTGGGTAAAAATTTTATATCTCATGAGATAGACATGGCTAGAATGGTAGGTTATACCAGTTCAGTGAAACAGGACTAAAACGAGGGTTACTCGATTCAGAAAGGAACTTTGTCCACTACGATAGTCTTGACAATGAGTCTTGACTAACAAGAAATGATTCTCTATGATTATGTGTGAATTCCACAAAGTTTCATATTTTAAGTTATGATTATTATGATTACATTTCACTACCATGATTTATCCCGTGTTATGAAATTATGCTCTCTTTTGCAGGTTATGATTTCCAAAATGTTATGTTCTTATGAATACGATGTGATTGATATTTCTTTTGTTTACCCTTACTGAGCATTTGAGCTCACCCTTTTATTTTTTCTTTTCCCCAGGATATAAAGAAAGGTTTTAGGTAAAAAAAGGAAGATCTTTATGGGAGATGTTGAAGATCTTTCACCACGATTAGAAGATTTTATTCCGAGTTTCCAAAGACATTAAACTATTACGATCCTTGTGTGTGTGTTTTTGTTATGTACTAAGTATTCCGCAAAATTAATGTAATGTCAATGTACGTCAGGCTTCGGGACTCTACAGTTGGTATCAGAGGAATGGTTTAGTCAACCTTTGGAAACTAGGATGCGAAAACGTTAGTGAGATCCCTAGAGATATTTCTACGGTATGTCTAGGGATGTCCCTAAGGTTAAGTATACATATAAGTTATAGTACTAGAACTACGCTAATGATCATAGAATTAAACCTAAGATGTTAGATATTGAAGGTACTCCCCCTTTATTATGTTGTTTTCCCTATCATGATTTTTGCCTCTCACAGTATTCTTTTTGGGTTTTAGACGATGGCTGGAACCTGAAGGAACTGTGTTGATCAATGAAATGGACAATGCAATGATTTTCCTCCTGAACAAACAAATGTTATGGGAGATGGAGTGCAAAATCTTATTGCTATACTTACACAAGCTATGAATCATTCTGGACTTCCAAATGAGCAGAGAAGGGAACAATATTCTATTGAGTCCTTCATGAGTCAACGTCCACCTTCTTTTAGTGGGTCTTCTGATCCACTTGTTGCTGAACAATGGATCAGTACCACTGAAAAGATATTTTCAGTTCTTCAATGTTCTGAGCATGATAAAGTCATCTTAGCAGTATATCGTTTGGAAGGTAAAGCTGATCAATGGTGGAATCTTATCAAGAATACGAAGCCAAGAGATGAAATTGAGTCCATGGAATGGGATGAGTTCAAGAACATGTTTTTTAGTAAGTACTTCCCTCATATTCTTCGAACAAAGATGGAAAAGGAGTTTCTTGAACTAAAGAAAAAGGATGATGAATCTATTGGTATATACGAAGCGAATTTTACAAGACTTGCAAGGTATGCATCTGGCATTATCATCCAACCTGAAAGTAAAGTTGATCGATTTTTTAGTGGCTTAAAACCAAGTCTTCGAAGGGAATTAGCTATAAGAGACTTCAGTAGCTATGAAGAAATTGTGCGTTGTGCTATCAAGGTAGAAATGGAAGTTGGTGTTACATATCCATCTCATGGTTTTGACAAGAAACGAAAGATGGAGTTCAAGGAGAGATCTCAGAATAATGGTGAAAAGAAGATGAATGTTTCCTTATGCACAAAGTGTGGAAAGAAGAATGGTGGAGATTGTCTTAAAGGGACTAGAAAATGTTTTAAGTGTGGAAAAGAAGGTCATCGAGCAGATGAGTGTCTAAGTAATGGAAAAAGAGTTTCTAATGATGTGAATAAAGCAAACACTACAGAGAACGCACCACCAACACTTCAATGCTTCAAGTGCAAGGAAATGGGGCATTATGCTAATAAATGCCCTAATCCAAGGGTTAGTGATGATTGACATGAGCAACCGCTTAACGCAAAGGACAAAGGGAAGTCACATGCGATCACTATTGGCGATGTTGAATATGAAAACAATGTGGTGGAATGATTAAGTGTTTATGAAATGGGATTCCAAAATAATGTTGTATCATGGAGTATTGGAATATTTATGTATTGGTCTAATGTGGTATTCAATGTGATTGAGATATTTTTGGAAATAAGATGATATGAGCATAATGAATGGAAAATGAGAAAACAAAATGTTTAAAAGTATTCATGAGCTCATGATTGATATAAGGACTAAGTGATATCATTGTTTGAGTATATAGAATTTTGAGGATTTTGGTATGTGGAAAGTGTTAAATTTTAACTGCATTCATGTTTTCACTAAGGTATTCAAGAGAATACATGATTAAGAACTTTGAATGTTAATAATGTGACCAACAAGACATATCTTATAGGGATCAACGATGGTATTAAATCTCTGGTAATTGTTTTCACTATATTATGAGAGTGGACTGCAGTATTATGGGTAAGCCTAAAGATTGGAATGGATTATGTTGGAATAAGTTAGTATTGTTTAAGGATAAAAGTTTTTTTTCCGATATTATTGATTGGATGTTATAGTAATATAGTTTTAGAAAAAGGACAACCTGCAGGATGGGCGACAGCCCATCGCGTCGGACAAGGCTGTGGGAATCGAACCCACAACCGAAGTGCGACTGGCCTTTATCGCCTACCACTAGCCTACAGGAAGTCCCTGTTTAGTAGAAACTAGTTTTATTATATTAAGTTGTATGACATATGATGTATAAGTCCATTTTAGGAACCATATATGATTAATCTCACTATAGATCGACTTATGTATATAATTTTTTTGCTAACCTTTTGTTTGAGACATATGGAATGACCCGTCATTCTATCACATGATCTGCTAACACTTCATGAATAACAAATTCAACTTCATTTATTTAAGAGATGAAGTGGAAATTGTTCAAGTCACGAACAACAGTGAGATTGTACCAAAATAAAGTAAGTATTTATTCTAATTCAAATTATTCAACTTTAGGGAAACGATATTGAAAACCAAAAATGTTGTCCTAGTACTCTTATATCTGATTAATCGGATGGTACCTTAGATCGTCACAAATTTATGGCTTTGTGATTGCTGGCTTTTCCATAGCCATGATCTCTACCACTCTCCATCAGAACATGATGGTTAGATTTCTCTTCCATATCCATATTTTCACCTATGTGGAAACCCAGTGACTAGTTTATTTGGGTAACCGTTACGTTTCATACTTTTGTTTTTAAAGATTGGTTTTGATATTCCTTTTTACGATGTGGGTTTCTATTAAATAAACTTTCGAATAATAAACCATTTATAACCCCGACGAATTTCGTGGGCGAAATTCATTTTAAGGGGGGTAGAATGTAACAGCCCGATATTTTATGAAAAATATTCCTTTGAATTTTATTAATGTCTTGTGTTTTACGCTACATCAAAAGGAGCTTTCACAACACACATCCTTGACTTGCCTTGCATTACACGCAATCGCGACCTTCCTCGATAGCGTGTGTAGTATGTAATACTGAGTTTCACTAAACAACGATATGCTATTAAAATATTATTAAAACTAGCCGTTATGAATAGTAATAACCACCTTTTAAAATTTTAGAAAATTTAGCTCTCAAAATGGACTTCATTTTTGGATTCGGAGTATCGAATTTAGCCTAAGGTGAAATTTTGGTGATTTTTGGATAACTTTCATATTTTGATGAATAATGAAAATTACTAAATTTTAGTTAAAAACAACTTTTTCAATCGAAATAATTAATAGTGATAAATTATTAATTTGAGTGGTTTTAACGTATATTTAGAATATATTTTTACAATTTAATACAATGTTGGTCATTGGATGTAATTTCACATTTAAACTAGACATAAACTAGTGTCAATCTTTTGATAGATATTGTTTCTTAAAAACACGCTCTTTGTTTTAATAGCGGGATTTAATTATAAAATTAATTAATGAAACTTCTATGATATGAATTTGGTAAAATAGACTTCATTTTTGAATTCGGAATATGAAATATAGCTTAGGATGAAATTTTGGCATTGTTATGAAAAACATCAAATTTTGATAAATAGTTATACTACTAAGTGGTAGTTAAAAAAATTAATTTCTTCATAAATCTTAATTTTACCGCTTCTGTGAATGGGATTTCAAAAATCCTAGAGACACGGTTTATGTCAGTAAGTAAAATGTGTTTCAATGAGATGAAAATAATTTTTGGTGAATAGTAACTTTTTACTTTTATTTACCACGGTTAAAAGTAAATAGGGTAATTAAGGGTAAAAATGATATTATTATTACCCTAACATATGTCCTAATTCTATTGGACAAGTGTAATTCGACCAAAAACAAGCTTAGGAATAAAATATGACCATTTAGGCCCACTTGGATTAGATTAGGACATTTATTATTATTTAATTCAAAGAAGAGTTAAAAGAGTCAAAATCAAAGTTTATTTACTAAAACATTTTTAATATGGGGTTGTACATAAGATAAACTCGATTGTAAATATTCATTAGAAAGATAAAACTATTTCCTACATGATGGTATTTTATTTGTAATTTTTAGACATCAAATAATTTAATTTATATATGACACAAAGATGATGCAGCAATTTTCTTATTAATGAAATATTGACATAATTGATATTATAAATACCAAAATAAATGTAATTTGAGACTTTTTATGAATTAAACTAATTTTATAGGTTTCTATGATATATTAGTGTTGATTTAATAAACTTGGTTCGAACATATAATTCTGTTATGACTTTCACAAAAATCATGTATCAAATAGTGTCAAAATAGACCTAAAATAGTTTTTAAATCAAATATTATATTATTAATTGTTATTTTATTCCTAAAAATCTATGGATCGGCCAAATGACTTAGATAAGGATATATGTATTAATAATATAAAATTTGGGGTTCGTTTGGCAGGTTATAGTAAGTGTATTGACCATATAGTGAAAGAAAACAAAAAGACACGGTAAAAGTTAAATTATTTAACTTAGAGTTAAATCTAATTGATAAGGTTAAAATAATACCCTAAACTTGTCTAAATCCTATTGGATTATAGGATTTCGACCCATCCCTACTTTATCTTCGAAATAAGACCCTTTGGAACCATTATAAACCAATTTTGACTTTAATATAGAATAATATTTTGAGATATTCCTAAGGTGCCCCTCTCCTCCCTTATAAAAGGGCACCTCCTCCCCCTCCTCCACACACCAATTTGAGCACTCAAGATCGGCCAACCTCTGCCAAAATCCCTTCTCCACTTCCCTAGAATAATCCTAGAGGTCCTGGTCTTCTTCAAAGACCAATCTTAGTTCCCTAAGTGGAGGATTCAAAGAGGCGTTTCAAAGAAGAGGAGGTTTGGACACATACGAAGCAAATCGGACCTAAGGTAAGGGAAATATCACAATCTCATTTTTATCCGAGATTGTTTATACTTTGAAATTTACTGGGGTGTATTTTATTATCCACATCCATGTTTCCTCAATATGTAATATTATTTCCATCCACATAAAATTGTTTAAATCCAATTTTACCCTTCGATGAGTTTTTAGTAAAAGATATGAAAGGAATCTTTTGTCATTTTTCGTACGAGGTACTTTTTGACTTTTCCGACAAAAGTACGAAGAATGTTTTTTTAACTTAAACGGCATGAATGGATTTTTACGGTTTTATAAAGCCTTATTTTCATAAAGCTTCTTCCAAAAGATTTCATGACTATTTTTAATTAAATCTCTTTCTTTTAAAATTGAATGATGTTTTGTGAAAAGAAATTGATTTTGAAGAAGAAAGGATATTTTCTTCAAGAATTCATTTCAAGTGTTTTATCAAAATTATTTTCCATCTAAGATAATAATGGGTTCTGTTTCTATCCATATTTTTACATTGATTTGACTATGTTGTGATGGAATTATGTTTATGAATTCCTTTATCTTATATGAATGGTTTTATGATGTCATGTTGTTTAAGAATCCCATTTTTATTACATGGGTTATGAAATGATGTATGATTTATGATTTTGTGGCACACATAAGAATGGTATCATTATGAGATGGTTGGGACCTATATCTCCCTCCAATGCATTGGGTAAAGATTTTATATCTCATGAGATAGACATGGCTGGAATGGTAGGTTATACCAGTTCAGTGAAACAGGACTGAAACGAGGGTTACTCGA
This sequence comes from Viscum album, assembly GCA_963277665.1. Taxonomy (NCBI): domain Eukaryota; kingdom Viridiplantae; phylum Streptophyta; class Magnoliopsida; order Santalales; family Viscaceae; genus Viscum; species Viscum album. The sequence goes on from OY728164.1 coordinate 199,835,152, forward strand.
TTCAGAAAGGGACTTTGTCCACTAAGATAGTCTTGGCAATGAGTATTGAGTAACAAGAAATGATTCTCTATGATTATGTGTGAATGCCACAAAGTTTCATGTTTTAAGTTATGATTATTGTGATTACATTTCACTACCATGATTTATCCCATGTTATGAAATTATTCTCTCTTTTGCAGGTTATGATTTCCAAAATGTTATGTTCTTATGAATACGATGTGATTGATATTTCTTTTGTTTACCCTTGCTGAGCATTTGAGATCACCCTTTTATGTTTTCTTTTCCCCAGGATATAAAGAAAGGTTTTAGGTAAAAAAAAGGAAGATCTTTATGGGAGATGTTGAAGATCTTTCACCACGATTAGAAGATTTTATTCCGAGTTTCCAAAGACACTAAACTATTACGATCCTTGTGTGTGTGTTTTTGTTATGTACTAAGTATTCCGCAAAAGTAAAGTAATGTCAATGTACGTCAGGCTTTGGGTCTCTACACTAAGGGTCAGATGATCCAAAATCCCCCTCATTCAAGGGTAGTTTAGCCTCCTACAACTCGCGAAATAGATCAGGATCCATCTGAAACACAAAATGATTGTTGTTAGCATATAGTTAAAAATAACTTTTATATATAGATATATGTTAGTTATGATTATAACCAGAATTTAACTGTGTCAATGTCCATCTTCATCCTCATGTCCATAACTGTCAATGTCAATGTCTTCATCTTCCTCCTTTGCATCATCAATATCCATATGAGTTTCAGTTTCATCATCTCTTGTCATTTAAAATTCAATTTTAACATTATTAACATATTTTTCATTATCAATCCTTAATTGTGGGGTGTCATCATCGTTATTCATGTCTCTGTGAAAAAATGGATTTTGAGTAGTCTCTTGAAAAATTTCAATTCTTTCTACTTCAGCAGAACCACATTCAGTTTGAGTAAACTGGTTTTCCTGAGATTTCATTTTTATTATGCTCCACCAATCACTCAAGTATCTTTAAGCAGCATAGTACTTTGCATAATAAATTTGATGTGCCTGTTAAATCTAGTAAAAATGATTCATTTACTGCAAGAATACTTTTATATTTAATATCGATGATTCCATGAGTCGGATGAACACGCAAGACTCTATCAGTATCCAAACACCGAAATTTAAACATCGTTATATAATTCTGTCCTAGACAACAAAACTCAATAATTTCATCCAGAATGCCATAAAAGTCAACTTCAGTTTCTCTGTAATGAGATCCTCTTAAGAAAACTCCACTATTCATTTTTTTATTCTCCATATGCATGTATATGAAATTGGAAACCATTCACCACAAATGCATTATAATATTTAACCATTTGGTATGGCGGGTTACTCAATATACACAGTCTCTTATCAATTTTATCAGCATATTGAGACACCTGAATTTTTTTAAAACAATTATCAATATAATAAATAATAAACATAATTGATATTAAACCATCAATAATTTATGTTACTAGTTTTTGAAACCATTGAGAATTTTTTTTGTCGGCGTTCCTCAAGAGCAAATACTATAATTTTGGGAAGTTGTTTCTTGATATGATTATCATATAACCTAAAAATAAAATATGTTTACATATTGTAACATAAATTATAGAATAATTGATAGAAGCACTCACAATACAAATGATGTAATTTCTTCACAGTTGAGCAGAACATATGTATGAGCTCTGTGAGGTTCATCATCTAAAATCCATCATTCGTGAACTCCAATGAAGCCAATATTAAGCTGATTAAAAACTGATAATTGATTTTCCATTTTATCATTCACATTACCCCAATTTCATCCCATGATATTGTGTTTTGAGGGATATTCAGATTCAAAATAATGAGAGAAAAAAAGCAATCTCCTCTTGAAAATAAGCTTCAGCAATTGAGCCTTAAACTGATGCTTTGTTATATACATTTTTCATCAATTTTTTGCATTCAACTCTCGAATGGGTACATCCATCAAAACTGTACTGGACCTCCAAATTTAGCTTCATGTGGAAAATGTAATATCAGATATTCCATTGAGTCAAATAAAGCCGACAGAATTATTTTTTCCAGTTTATATATAATTAAAACAACATCTTCTTCCATTTTACATAGGGCATTATAGTCTGTTGTCGCTGGAAAAATGTTTTGAAAAAAATATGATATGTCTGTTATCAAATCTCAAATCATAAAATTCAACAAACCTCTAAATCCAATCGACAAAAGTCTTTACAATATAACATGACAATCATGACTTTTTATTCTGGTAATATAACAATTCTTAACATATATACCCAAATTAGAATCATAGCCATCTGGAAGTCTCAAATCTGCAATCCACTAAAAAAATAATAAGCGACTCTCTTTGGATAGTGCATAAGCTTCTTTTGGCTTCATTAACTTCTATGATATGACATTTTCAAATAGTTCAAGTTCTGGTCGCCTACAAATTTGGGCATTATCTAATCATGCATTTACAATATCTTTAGTCTTATCTGGTGTATCCAAAACTGTATGAAATAAATTATCAAAACCGTTCTTCTCAGAGAAAATTTTTTATAAGGACACTTTATTATACCTTCTAAAACATATTCTGGTTTTGATGATGCAAATTATAATAAAGCTTCAACACCCTCAACATATACAAGATTTAAAAAAAACATTTGGATTTCTATACTGATTTATCCAAGCGCGATCATCTAATAATGACTGTTGTCAACTTCCTTGTTCCATATTTTTCTACAAAATATAAAATAATTACTTTTTTTGAATAATTTAAAATTATAAAAACACTATCTGAAAAAAGGATAAATAATTACAACTACTTATTAATAATTACCATTATTTACAGGTGACACAATTTCCAGTGGATTGACAACTACTCTTTTGTCTGATGGCTAATTTACTTACAAAATTCTCACATAGAAATTACAATTTATTACAATAGATTTTGTACCTAATTTTTTCTAATTGTTGTAAATTGTTTCTAATTGATGCTAATTTTTCCTAATTGTTACTAATTTTTCTTAATTGTTTCTGATTTTTCTTAATTATTGCTAATTATTTCTAATTGTTTCTAATTATTCCTAATTGTTGCTAATTATTCCTAATTGTTTCTAATTATTCCTAAATATTCCTAAATATTCCTAATTATTACTATTTATTCCTATTTATTCTTATTTATTACTATTAATAGCTATTTATTGCGAATTATAGCTAATTATTTCTAATTTTTGCTAATTATTGCTAATTATTGCTAATTATTACTAATTATTGTTAATTATTACTAATTATTGCTAATTATTACTAATTATTTCTATTTCTTACTAGGTATTCCTAATTATTCCTAATTATTACTAATTATTACTAATTATTCCTAATTATTCCTGATTATTACTAATTATTACTAATTATTCCTAATTATTCTTGATTATTCCTAATTATTACTAATTATTACTAATTATTAATAATTATTACTAATTATTACTAATTAGTACTAATTATTACTAATTATTACTAATTATTACTAATTATTACTAATTATTACATGTTATTACTAATTTTTACTATTTATTCATATTTATTACTATTTATTACTATTTATTATTTATTCATATTTATTCACATTTATTCATATTTCATCCTAATTATTTCTATTTATTACTAATTATTTCTATTTATTACTGATGATTCATATTTATTACTGATGATTCATATTTATTACTAATTATTCCAATTTATTACTAATTATACCTATTTATTCTTAATTATACCTATTTATTTCTAATTATTACTAATTATTACTAATTATTACTAATTATTACTAATTATTATTAATTATTCCTAATTATTCTTAATCATTACTAATTATTACTAATTATTACTAATTATTACAAATTATTCATATTTATTACTAATTGTTACTAATTATTACTAATTATTACTAATTATTACTAATTATTTCTAATTATTACTAATTATTACTAATTATTCCTAATTATTACTAATTATTCCTAATTATTACTAATTATTCCTATTTATTACTAATTATTCTTATTTATTACTAATTATTCCTATTTATTCCTATTTATTCCTATTTATTCCTAATTATTCTAATTTATTCTTATTTATTCCTATTTGTTACTAATTATTCATATTTATTCCTAATTATTCCTATTTATTACTAATTATTCTTATTTATTCCTAATTATTCCTATTTATTGACAATTATTCAAATTTATTACTAATTATACATATTTATTACTAAATAGCGTTAATTGGTATTAATAACTACAATTTACAACTACTAATTACTAATTACAAGTAATTATTTATATACAATACTAATTTTCGTTAATAATTAATAATTAATACTATTTATTAATTGTTACAAATTATTAAGAATCAGTACTAATAATTTCAATTTATTATTACAAATAAATTCATATAACAAAACAATTGAAATCTAATTTAATTACAACTAATCAGCAACAATTAAAATTATAATAAAAAATGAAATAAATAATAAATTAAATAAAATATAAACAGCTTTAAACTTGATCTCCTATTGATGTAAACAATTTCACAACTTCTCCGTAAAAAAGAACTAACTCAGAGAAATTTCCACTCAAAAAATAGAGTTTAGAGAGAGATGAAATAAGAATTAATGGAATGAGAAAGAAAAACGAAGTGGGTATATATAGGTTAGATTAGTTGTGTCTTGACTATTTGTGACGGGACCCGTTGCCAATACCGTTTCCAACATTAATTGCTGTTGGTGGTTAAAATGGTATTTATGATAGGCCCCGTTGAAAAAAGTGTCATGTCGACACACTTTTTGCGACATGACAAAATCCCATCGCAAAAACACATTTACCGCCGCCGGTATTTACGATGGGACCCGACGCAAAAAGTGTCCTGTCGACACACTTTCTGGAGATGGGACAAACTCCCGTTGCAAAAACCCATTAACCACGGCCGGTATTTACGATAGGGAGATTTTCCCCTTTCGCAAATAACCTTCCCGCGGTTTGGAACGCAACCCATGCCAAACCGTGCATTACCTTTTGCGACGAGACCCTAAATCTCGTCGCAAATAACAAGTTATTTGTGACGGGTCGAACCCCCCATCACAAATAACCTCCAGGATAGACTTTTTGTGATGGGAATTAATCCCGTCGGAAAAAACTCGGCACAAAAAGCTCATTTTTCCCATAGTGGTCTCGCACTTTTTAAAAAATCAAAATAATATGGATTACACCTCTAAAATTTAAATCTAAACTTTTTTTGGTACTCTTTATTTGAATATTTATATATGAAATATATTTCTATTAAAATATAAAAACTTGAAAAACTCTCCTAATTTATCTTTCTGTCTATTCTCTTTAGATATCTCATTATAAGAAAAGTCACATATTTTAAAATATTGAAATACTACGACTTCATCCTTCATAAAATCTCTATACACTTCACAATCTCCATAAATATTTTTCATTAAAATATTAGTAATACTAAATTAATACAATCAATGTGTCTTATTTAATCTTATGTATGGAACTGCTTCAAGACTTCCACAAAATCCCCAACTCCAGTCTAGGAAATTGAATCCTGATAACAGAATGAATTATGATATTTGAATAATTTATGAATTATGAAATCATTTTATGAATTAATGGAAACTTTAGCAATATCATGAGTATTGTTGTCTTTGATTTCAAAATAATATCCCTAAAAATAAGGACTAAATTACCTTATTTAATTATTTAGAATATATTTCCTTTTAAATCAACATGAATCTTATAGATTTAATCTTTTATTATATTTTATTGAAATATCAATTATAAATTAAAATTAATATTACTCAACATATTCTATGTAGATATATTTAACTAGGAGAATTCACGATGATATTGAAACACAATATTTAAATTATAGTACATATGATCTTCAAGAATTTACCTTAATCTTAGTATATACATCTAGAATAAAAAAATGTTACGAACCGTAAAAATATGTGAATCATCTTTATATAGATCCAAAATTAGCGTTAAAAAAACATTAAATGATTCTTACCTAGACCTAGGATGGTGTTTAAAAAACATGATAATATTTTTCACATCCATAAAATTTTCTAACATTCAACTAAATGATTCTTACAGAGTGATCATTTATTCTTACAAAAACTCTATAAACTTATGAAAACCTGGATTCATTCATTGATAGATCTAAATGATGTTTACACACATCACATTCATCTTTACATAATTTTTCTTTTTCTATAAAAATTATATTTATTCATGCAACCAATGATAGTTTTCATAACCTGAAAAAATCACTAAATGTCAGTACTTATCCAATATTTTTCTAAAAACATATTTCATATAATTCATTCAAAACTATTTTTTGACCACTTACAGGCTTCAAAAATTAAACTTATCAAAGCTATCCATGCTACCATGGAGGATTCCTTCATTTGTTTTTAACAACTACATTATAAAGTAAAAATTATAAAAATAACTCCCCCTTTCCATATGCTTTCAAATATCCCAAAACATATATTTTCAATAAATAAAATAGTAATCATTAGGGTTCTAATAATATCCCATTTGAATTTTATTGAAAATATTTCATTAAATCCAATTCCACCATTTTCATCATTTTTTACAAACTAATTTCTTCCCTAAATTATGTCTCCTTATGATTATTAACCCCCCCTATTTTAATAAAATATAAAGGCATAAACACTTTTGATGGGACATTTAAATTATACCCCCCAATATACTTAAGTTTAACAAACTGCATATTTACTCTCTTTTAGACAACAATCTCATTTCATCCTTTGGCTCCATCCACAAGTTGATTAGCCTCTAGCTCTGAGTTCCATAGGGATTTTCTATTAATTGTCCTTTTGATTTGAGACAAAACTACCTCTCCCACTTTTAGAATAGGGAATCCTCATTCTACATTATCACTCTAATTTTTTCACTACTTCATTATTAATTGGTTATCAAATTTTACCATTTTTAGTATAATATCCAATTCTAGAAAACTTCACCTAGCCAATATAATTACCATTTTCTGAAATTTAGAAACATATACTCAAAAAAATTAATGTAATTGAATTTACCGCTTATCATTTAGGATATCAAAAAACCATTTAACCATACTAAGCCTAAGACCGGTGTAATAAATAATATTTTTTTTTTAATTTCATATATTTCTTCCTTGTCACTCACTTATTTTCCATTGAAACACATACAAATAAAAACCTTCAAGATTCATTAATGAAAATTCAAATTTTGATCTCATCATATTTTAACACTGAACCATTAACTGACAAGTAAAAAAACACTAAGAGTGAGAAACAAACCACTTATTCTACATTAATTAATAGATCAATAGATGCCTATTTTTATTAATAAAAAAGTGATACTACTTTAATTACATTTTCCCCTATAGATTTATATTATTCTAACTGATGGATGAGGTTTATAAGACTTTAAAATTTATTATTAGCTCCCAATAAATTATAAAATATTATATATTGAATTATTCTTTTATTCAAGGATACCACCTATTTTGAATAAATCCTCCATTTCAACAGATTTTAGTATTATGTTACCGTAAATAACTAAAACTAATTTTTAAAAATTAAATAGAAAAATATATGGTTTATACTTACTATTAATTCAATTTGTACTCGTCTTTTAGTGCATTATTTCTACTAAACACCTATCCATGAATCACTTCAATTAAACTAGATTTAGACCACTTGTTATAGACTAATACCCTCTAAAAATATCCTTCTATTTTTGTGGATTTCTTCCACAAAAGTCTTGGTCGGATTCCACATGTAATAAATTAGATTTGTCGTGATAGAATTTGCTAACTTATGTATGTATTTGAGACATTTTTTTCTATCAATTTAGGATATTTATTAAAAATTTCATACTCTAAAAAACTTTATTTATATATATAGTTTTATAATCTAGTTTTGTGTAATTTGTTTCCCTAAAAAAGATTATTGTTTTAGGTTTGAACATGTTAAATATATAAATGCTTGATACAAAATTGGACGTGAAATATCTTTGACCCCAATTATTGAAATCATTCTTATCATTAACTTTTTTTATTTCAATTTTCACATATTTTATTTATCAACTCAAAAACCCCATAGATAATATATCCCTAATAAATTTGGCACCACTTTTAAATTTTTTTTATAATGTATAAATCTATATGGAGTGGGTTATATTAAATTACATCAAGTTTAGAAATGTGGATGGTCATGATTAAAAAACCCATCCTCTTCATACACTCTTTTAAAATTTTTATAATTTATAGAATGAAATATAAAAACCTCATCAATATCTTCTTCCCTTAGATCACCCTAAATTGAGTTATTCTTACATTCCTTTCAAGTGGATCAAGTTTTGGGGATTCAACTTATACAAGCTTCATATTAGATGATCCACTTATATTCCCCCTCTTTTATCCTAGGATTCACCTTCATTGTGAGACAAATACCACTGGTGTATGTTTCCTATTTTTTTACTTAACATTTTTACCACAATCATGATTATTCTTGTATTAAAGTAAATTTTCACTAGAATTTGGTTCTTTAATTTTTTTAGTTTGTTCTGAAACCACTTAGATATTATTCTTATTTGATAGCCATGACGGCCACTTTAGCCTTGTCCTACCGAAGTGGATATTTTCCCTATTATTTCTCATTGATGAGGAAAATTTTATTCTTTATTTCTAGATATGTTTTTTATAGGATGTTTCTGTGAGTATAATTATTTTAGTTCTAGACACACCATTTGAAGAGATTTATTAATTTACAACAAAAAATAGTGAACCTGTTATATGATTTAATAGGCTTCTTTCTGAGGTAAAACCTTTCCTTGTATACCATATGAATAAAGAAATTATTCATGACTTCTCTTTATTTATTACAATTAAAATATATTTCAAAATTAATTGTATTAAAACATGTAGATAATCTCCCATATAAATAAAACCTCATGTTATGTATTTTTGGGTTAATGTGATCATGAAATATGATTCCTTTCATTATGATACCTTTGGGATTGAAAACATAATCTCATAATATACTCAAATCTTTCCAAATAATATAATTCCCTAACTAATTTATTTTCATAACCCTTTCATCTAAATTTTAAAACAATATTTTTCACCTCTATATTTTAGTTCTATATTTCTCTTTGAAGAGTATAGATTCAATAATTTACCTACTCAATTTATTTGGGATTCAATTTTGGGTTTATCTAACTTCACCTTTACCTTTGAGGAATAGAGATTTGTCTCAAGTTCCTTGATATTATTGTCAATATTATTTAACTTCATAAAAATTTATTTTATGATAAAGGTAGATTCCATTCCGGATTTCCTCCTTTCTTGAAGATGTGTTTTTTAGAGGAATGAAACTAGCTTTTAACACCCTTTCCATGACTATATACTTTCAAATTTTTTAGGTTAATTCATCAGGAAGATGAATTTGATCTTTTATCTTTTATTTTATCTTATTTATATCAACATTTAAGTACACCTACTATCTTCTTTTCCAATTATTTTCTAGGGATAAGTCTTCTTTTAAGGAATAGTTTACTTCATGTATGACTTTACATTGCTCCACCTTCATTTGTATGCCTTGGATCTTTCAATGTGTGCTACTAGAGAAATATTTCAATTGAGATTTTGAGGTTTTTTATACATCATAATTGATCCTTGTTGGTGAAAATTCTTTTTTATAATTTTAATTAGATTATACACACTAGTTAGAATAAAAATAACAACAGAGTTAGAGAAATTAACCTTTGAGGGAGTCTCATTACTCAGGGAAGTATTCTTATTATTTTTGTTTTATTACTTTTGGCATAAGAAAATTTTCATCAACCTTTATCTCAAAATTAGTACCAAGCATTTTCTTATAATCTTACACCATGAAAAAATTTCTTTAAAATGTCATCTTTTAAAGAACAATTTAATGTTTTATTAACATAATAATCAATATACATAGTTATTTGATCTGTAAATACAATTCCTTATCTACAGAATGTAAAATTTACTTCTTGAATAAACTAATTGGAGAATTACATAAATACTTATATGTATTTTTTGTACTCTTGTTTACATCTACAGAATGTTATACCATTGAAAAATGGTGGCTAAAAAATTGTCTATATTTTTTTAAGAACTCTAGAAACTGATTCTTTTGTTGAACATAATAAGATATCCTTTATCCTCTTATACCAATGTTAGGTCCTCATTGTATAGTAAGGGGGTTGAATAAATGGTTAGTTTATCTAAAACTTCTATAAAATATTAATTGATTTATGTTTATTAATATTGTTCTCGTATAAAAAGAAACTATGTTCTACTAATGCAATAAGTATTTTACTACCAACCTCACTAAATTACCATAAATTAAAAATTTAAAGTAAATATAAAAGGGAAATGGGGATATTAATAGGTATACTAGTATTATTATCCCCCAAAGGAGTATGAAATTGATAGTGTAGCAATGCAAAAAAATCAACTAATTCACTTTTTTACTGGATAAAAAATATTATTGTCACTTCACGCCTTGCAAGGATTCTTGTACATGGTCTTTAGATCGACCCACTATTGTATGAGGCTCACTTATATTCATCCTCCTTTGTGCACTACTATGGGGAATATTAATCTGTAGTTTGAGTACATAGTGGTACCTCCATAATATAAAATATGTATATAGCTAAGTAAGTACTCATATTTGTGTGGATGCTTTTTTAATATCCTCACAGTTAATCCCTAAAAAGTAGTCTATAAACTCATTCACTATGAAAAAAATATTCATTATTTCTGGATAAATATAATACCTTCAAAGGATAAAATTTTGACTCATTATTCAACTTCTAGTCATGGAAGTGTTCTTCTACCTTCCAATATACCAAGTAGAATAAAATTTCTTTCACAAATTAATCTATTTCTTCTTCTGCTCAAAATTTGATCATTAAAATGGTGTAGGTTACCCTTGTTCTTTCTCTCTCAATAAATATATATTTCAAAATAAAAAATGAATAGTATCATTGACCACTATTTATTTATACTTTTTATATAATTATAGGGAAATAAAAAACTCCTTGAAAAGATAAAGCTAAAAAAATTTTAAGTTTCACTATATCTCTCACAATATTCTATTAATAATTGAGTTAATTCTTTATTACTAACATGAAATTTTCTTTTTCCTCATTATAAAAAAAAATAATCCTTTCATGTCATAAGCTTCATCCAGAAACATAATCTCCAAAATTCTTATATATTATGTGCTTAAAAATATATCATGTTCACACAATGAGAACCTCGACATCACCTCATGTGTTTTAATGATGAGGTGTGGATGACCAAAAATAGATTATTCAATCCTCCTTAGTCTAAATCGTATTTTTTTTGAAAAAATATATCTTTAACAACCCATAATTAAATAACTAATATTTTTGGCCCATATTCATTAGGATATTTCCATATAAAATAGGTTTCATTAAAAATTTGGAAACACAATACACTCATTATCTTTAAATCTCTATCCACCCTCTTCTAATATCTTATCATGATAAACTATACATATTTTTAAATGTGAAAATAAAAAGTCACTATTATTATTAGAATATCTCTAACAACTATGATCTCCATAGATCTTAGATATTTAAATTAGTATTCTAATTGAATTAATAAAATCCAAGTGACTTGTTCAATCCCATGAATGAAACTACTTCATGACTTCCACAAAATACAGAACTTTAATCCTTCAGATCGAATCATAATAAGTGAACAATTGATGATATTTTTATCATTATAAAACTATAAAAGCATCATATAAATTATGGAAACCTTCATGAATGTAACTGGTATTAATTTATTTGAATTCATAATAATATACCTGAAAACCCAAATTAAATTACATCATTCAAATATTCTGAATATTTTTTCCTTTTAAATCATCATAGATCTTCTATATCAATTCTTAGAATATATTTAAATACAATATTAATTGTAAATTATTATTTATTTTGTTTAATTTAGTCAATATAAATCACTTTAAATGGGTTTATGTATTCTAATATATAGAGACCATGCTTTGGATTATAGTTCATATCTTCCCTAGGAACTTTCCCAAAGTTTCCTATAGACTACCAAAATTGGAAAAGTAAATGATCCTTATGAAGTTGTAAATAATTATAAAATAGATCCAAAATTATCATTATGAAAACATGAAATGATTCTTATATAGGTCTGATATGATTTTTAATCAAAAATAATGATATTAAAAAAACTTGAAATGATTCTTATGCACAACTTCTATTATGAACATTTATGCTTACATAAGGACTTCATCTTTTCACATCATTGGATTCAAGATTATACAGAGATGAATGATGTATATAGAGATTCATTTCAAAATTATTTATTTTTTCATTTTCTATAAAAAATATCCTCTCACATACAAGGAATGATTCCTATACAAACTTGAAAAATACATATACACAACACTTTCTTAGTCAAATTTTTTTTGATGATCAAAAACTATATTTTATATAATTTATCCAAATTACCTCCATAAATCTTATATAATTTAATAAATAAACATTAAAAGGCTAAAAAAGTCTCCATTTAAAATTTCTTCTACTATATTAAAAAAAATTTATATATCATGCTATATAATGCTATCTCCCCTTTCCAAAAGTTGTCAACAACATTTAAAAAAAACATAAATTTTAAAAAAATAAAAGCTTAACCATTATGGTGATAGAAATAAAACAAACATTCTAAAAAAAATCATGTATATTAATAGGGATATTGGATTTACTATAATACATATTTCAGTTCCTAGGTTGGTTGGTACAACTGTGAGATGATTTAGTGGAATAGTTGTATAATTTTTTATTTTAGTATTAACCTTTGTGGCTTTTTAAAATCTCAGTCCTCTCAACATTAATTATCCCAACATCACATCATATACATCATAAATAAATATATACCAACAAAAAAGTATTAAAAATGTTTGGACTTGGAATCTTACTCCTTTCCATGATTGGATATCCCGTCTAATAATGAATCATATACTATATATGCAAGTGGTTACACTAAGGAAATTCCTAGACCTATCAACACATAGTCCCATAATTTTATTTCTCTAGATTCTAATTGGAGAATGTATCTTCTTACTGGCCACTAAAAAAATGATCCAAAATATGAAATATCTTATAGTAACCCAACATTAGATATCCCGAAGGCAGTGTATATTATCACCTACATTGGAATTATTATATGAAATAAAATTCAGGACCAAAAGTTTAGTTGTCTTGGTAAATAAGATACATAATTGAGTCTTGTATTACAAATGAATATCATAATTACAAAATGATTTTATTCTTCTTTACAAATAAATAAATTCGATTATAACTTTATTCCAACTAGTATATCCCTTCATATTTATCATAGTACACTTATTGGATTCTTGGGGAAAAACATAATAAGGGTGAGTTCAAATGCTCAGTAATATAGAAATACAGTGGATGAAATAATGAATCAATTAGAATGCTCAATATGGAAAGGTAATTAATTGAAAACACATTACATGTAATCGAAAAGAAAAATTTGAGTGTGTAAACAATTTAGAAATGTCACATGCCATTCAAATAACTAGATAAGGAAAAAATGGTAAGGTAAGAAAATTATTACATTCCATTTAATCAATGAATTGAAAAACGAAATGTATCCATAGATATATCTTCACAAAATCTTAGGGATGAATAATAACTAAAACTAAACGAGGAAACTGATTTATTAATGGATTTCATGTATGAGGCCCATGAAAACCTATACCATCAAGACATTTCACATGATGATTTAAAATATGTAAAAAACCCCATTTATACCACTTGAAAACAAACTCAAAGGGGTTTTCCCTAAATAATATCATCTCAGGAGACTAAAAATGCATCAAGGGGATATCATTAACTAGTCTCCAACTTGTAGATCATGAATTAAAAGGTATTTAACCCATAGTTTTGGCATTAACTGGTCCCCAACCCATATAGTGAATGACCAAATAATTTAAATAAACAATGTGCCTTATATAATATCAGTATTGAATAAAGAAATATTATTCATCAATAATTCTCCAAATAATATAATAACCTTAAAAGTAAGTGTCATATGAAAAATGGTATAAGGTTTGGGAAATAATCATAACCATGAAAAATGATATGTATATTTAAGGGAAATCCAATGTCAAATGACCATTGGAAGTTGGATATTTCATGGGGATTAAAATAAATCAAGGAAATATATTTGAATACTATACTTAGCCAAATCAGTCATAAACCATCCCGATGATGAGATAAGATAGCATCAACACAACATATCCCAAGTAATGTAAAATTATGAGTTTTTGTGGTTTATTAATATAAATACTATAAAAATATATTTCAAAAAAATTGGGAAAATATCATTTTGTTTCGAAAAACATTTAAAAGAAATTCATTAAAAATCACATTTGAAAAATTTTTCATTAAAAATAAAACTTTGAAACACGAAAAGTAATCTTTAAAGAAAATGTGTAAGGTATGTCCTTACATGTTGTACAAGGTAAAAGAAAATTCGTTATGTATGCTAAAAGGTTAGAAAAATGCCTTGTTCTAAAAGAGAGAAGAAGATTCATTTGAAAACATTGGTAAAAGAAAAAATGGTAAAAATTTATTTACCAAATCAATTTAAAAAAATTTCTGAAAAAAATTTAATAATACATTGTATTTAGATGAAAATATGTTTTATGAAGAAAGAGATAAATAATGTCAGGTTTTCTTAAAAAAAATTTCTAAAACACCTTGAGTACCAAATAGTGGGAAAATGGTACTAATAATTAAAAAGGTAATGATTAACTAGTGGAGAGAAAAAATAAATGGTTATTTAACAATGTTCTCATAATTTAATATAATTAAAATGAATGATTATTAAAATTATCCCTGAGGAAAATAATTTTTAAACATTACATTGTGTACCATACCACTTTGAAACATTTTATATCATAAGCCTCATAAAGGAATGAAATTAAATTAATGTTATAATTCATGAGATTAATAGTTTCAATTTTATATCATGCAAAAAGGTTGTATTTACACTATATAAAATAAACTATGTGCATAATAACAAATAAGTCTCAATGGAATGTAAATTGAGATGAAATCTCGTACCTGAAATTTTATTTTGGGTGAACATCCTTTAAATTACTTTATAATAATATTATGTTAATTATATAATTTATTATGAAAATTTTTCATGTTTATAATTAAATTTATTTCACTCATCTCAATGTTATATACAAATACTTAATCAATTACGTTTACATCGGCTGTTTGGACCAAATTTGTTTTATGTGTCAAAAACAACTTTATAGTCCTATTATGGTAAAATTGGTCATTATATAACATATCCAGAATAATAACCATGACATAATTATTATATTTATACATCTATTATACTATTAAAAACAATAATTAAACATCCTTATGAAAAATGAACCAAAGTTACACTCATGGAGATGGTAGGACATACGTATATATAAGCAATATTTCTATTTTCAATGGTCATTATAGAAAGAAGGTAAATAATAAATCATCTTTATAGAATGATAATTATGTCAAAAATTTTATATTATTTAATAAAATATACATATATATATAGTTCTTGTGATGTAAAAGGAATCACATTGTTTTGAGGAGGTGATAATCCACACGTCAATGAACGATGTTATCACTTTTTGTGTGAAAGGGTAATTAAGAAAATGATATACATATATATATATATATATATATTATTTATATAAATTAATAATTTTATGAATATAATATCTAGGTTTTTTATGTAAAATATTTTAAATTAAAATAATTATTTATACATTCCATATAGTGCGTGAATGAATCACATTGCTTTGAGGGGGCGGTAGTCCGCACTTTTGCAAACAATTTTATCATTTTTATACAAAATGGAAAGTATAAAGATATGTGTTATAAAATAATTAAAGAATAATAATGATATAATAAATATCATATATAAAATATAAAAATATAGTGTGCATCATAATGTCCATCATAAGGGGTGGTAAAGGAAAAAAGAACAATCATCTTTTCAGGAGGCAGTAGATTTCCGTACACAGACACAATATGTTTGTTACCCATTAGATTTATGTGTGTGTAAGTGTAGGTAAAGATAATATCATTAAAAAATAATACTATATTTAGTATATTTTTTGTTATTATTTAATGGAATAAGGAGGATTTAGTGAGTGGATAATGGAAATAAAACAAAAAATTTTAAGAAAAGAGGTTACCTCTTAATTGGGTATCTACTTTTGGTTTGTACCAAAAGGATTCCTTGGATTTCTTACTTCCCAAGGTAATTATTATATAATTAAGGGAGATATTTTGAAGAGATATTTGGGTAGAGATTTTTCATGAGAAATTGGATTGAGAGGTGTGAGTAAGTGGGAGGATATGAGGCCATTTTATAGTGGAGGGGGAGTGACACTCTTGTAATATTTTGACAAAGAAATTCCACGCATGTTTTACATTTGGAAAGTGGATCCAATAATTGTAATATTTAGAAACAAGAGAATGTAGGGTATATATATGGACATAAAATTTTTATCAGAGAAGTGAATAGGTCATCTGGGACATTAAGGTTATGGTTTAATACCTTATTATGCTTAATTTGACATTAATCATTATAATTAATTTTAATCACATTCACTAATATTTTTATTTATTTTTTGAATTATTATAAATTATAAATTTTTATTATTAAAAATATGGTATACCTATTTAAAAATTATAATCATATAAGTGGAATAAATAAATTTAAAATCCATAATACAGGAAGGATGACAATGTAGGTTTTTAAAGTAATTCGTCCAAAAGGTTGCTATGTTTTTTTAACCAATTTTAAATTGAAATTGATTCTAATGATATAATTTGTATTAATTGATAGAAATATTATCTAATTAAACTTAAAAAAAATAAAAATAAAATTTAGACTTATAAATTAATTAGATGAAAATGATTTTTTGAACTAAAATTTAATATTTTTAACTATTCATTAAAAAATGAAATGTTTCAAAGTAATATAAAAAATTAATACTAACATAATTATTATTATTTTATTTCAAATATGAAATTTATTTTTATATATTAAATTAGTTAAAGTGTCAAAAATCATATTTAAAAGGGTTCACCATTAAAAGGCTGTAAAATTACTTTTCTAAAAATATTAGTTTTTATATGTAAATTTGAGTTTGTTCTTATATTATTCCCATAAAACCTAATGGATGAAAATGAAAAATATTTTATTGAATATTTAAAATATATATTTCATTAAAATAATTGACTAATTGTTATTAATTTTTTTTATTATTGTAAAACTTTTTTGGAAGCATAAAAATAATAATATTTATTTTTATATTCAATTGGTTCTTATTTTAGTTTCTCATTAGTTGGTAGCCCATGAATTCATTTTATATTTATATAAACAATAATTTTCACAGGTTATTTAATTATACTCATAAATTCTAACATTACTTCAATGTTATATTATATTATTTTAAATAATAAAATTTTAATAATAAATTGTTATCTACTGAAACTCAGTATTACATGTAACAGAAGTTATCAAAGAAGGTGTCTCTTTCATATAATTCAAGCTAAATCTGTTTTGTATGCATTATAAGATATATCATTTATTTAATATATTTTAAATAGTAAATATATAGTTGAGTCTTAGGATATTATTTTCCATTATGCGTTTGGTGATGCATAACATATATGTTATAAAATACAAGATTATTACTTAAGAATTTATGTGTATTACATTATCCCCATCTTATTAAATTGCGTCCTCACAATTTCAAACTCAATATTGGTGGTATATTGTTTGATGTTTCGTATGATGAAATCCCACATCATGAGAAGGGTTCATAAAAATCCCCTTAAAAAGAGAGAATGGGAAGTACAAGTGTCACATGGAATAACATATAATTATTTCTCTAAATGGGACAACATCAGTGGAATGTAGGGATACGTACTTGGAAGAAAAGAGTAAATATTTATAGGGATGATTGAGGTCATAAATCACAAATAAGTTAATTATTAATGGGATGTTTAGTCTGTCAAATCCTTAAATATTTGATGATTTAAGAGGCCGTCTTTTCAACCAAAATCATGGTATTAAGATAATGTTTTATATTAAAGTAATTTTCTTAATTATTCAAAATTATTTTACTGAAAACGAATATAAGGAAATATTCTTACTTCATATGTTTAATTTTTATATGAACAATGCCATCTTTTGGTTATTCTTTGATCAAATTCTAATTCAACCCTTTAATACCAAAAAATTAAAATAAATTGTAGGATTTCTAAATCATGACACCTTATATTTAATCTAAAACACCTTTCGTTTAACCTAGGTTATCCGTTGTCAAAATGATTAATAGTGGATTGTAAAGAAAATGTGAATTATCCTAATAATATTCCCCATGAGTGTAATGGTAGGTACACAATATGGACTATTTTCATGTACTAAGTGTAACACCCGAGACTTTTATGTTATATAAATCATAAAATAAATCTTTATCTACACAACACTTGCTTGGCTTGCTTTACACGCAATCACAACCTTCCTCGATAGCTTTCGTCGTACGCAATACCGAGTTTCAATATGCTATTAAAACTAGCCGTTATGAATAGTAATAACCACTTTTTGAAATTTTATAAATTTTATTTTTCAAAATGGACTTCATTTTTGGACTCAGAATATCAAATTTAGCCTAAGGTGAAATTTTGGTACTTTTCGGATAACTTTAATATTTTGATGAATAGTGAAAATTACTAAATTTTAATTAAAAACAACTTTTTTAATCAAAACATTTAATAGTGATAAATTATGAATTTGAGTGGTTTTAAAGTATATTTAGAATATATTTTTACCACTTAATATAATGTTGGTCATTGGACACAATGTTACAATTAAACTGAACATAAACAAGTGTCAATCTTTTGATAGTTATTATCTCTTAAAAACACGCTTTTTGTTTTGACAGCGGGAATTAATTTAAAATTAATTTCTGCCACTTCTGTGTTTTGAATTTAGAAAAATGGATTCCATATTTGGAATCAGGATGTTCAAATTGTGTAAATAGGTAACTTTTATTTTTAGACATTTTGAATAATTACTGCGGTAAATATTTTATTTACCATGGTTAAGGGTAAATCCGATAAATAAGGGTTAAAAAATAATATTATAATAATATTAAATTACCCTAAAACGTGTCTTAACCCTATTGGTTGATACATGGTCGACCATGGGAATCTTTGGGTCGATTTTGGGACCCCATTGATCCACTTGTAAGTGATAATGACACTTTATTTTAATTAAGTTAAAATGAATACAAAAATGACACAAGCATATATCTTTTAGAAAAACAATTGTTACATAGGGTTATATATGTTGGATTTTAGATTATAAATATTCATTAGAAATATAAAAAGATTTCCTACATAATGGTATTTTATTTGTAATTTTTAGACCTTAAATGATTTAATTTATTTATGACACAATGATGATGCAGTAATTATCTTATTAATGAAATATTGACATAATTAATGTTATAAACACCAAAATAAATGTAATTTAAGACTTTTTATGAATTACACTAATTTTATAGGTTACTATGATATATTAGTGTTGATTTAATCAACTTGGTTCGAACATATAATTCTGTTATGACTTTCACAAAAATCATATATCAAATAGTGTCAAAGTTGACACAAAATAGTTTTTAAATAAAATATTATATTATTAATTGTTATTGTATTCCTAAAAATCTAAGGTTCGGCCAAATGACTTAGATAAGGATATATATTTTATTAATAAACAATTTGGGGTTCGTTTGGCATGTTATAGTAAGTGTATTAACCATATAGTGAAAGAAAACAAAAAGACATGGTAAAAGTTAAATTATTTAACTTAGAGTTAAATCTAAATGATAAGGATAAAATAATACCCTAAAATTGTCTAAATCCTATTGGTTGATAGGATTTCGACCCTTACCCACTTTATCTTCGAAATAAGACCCTTTGGAACCATTATAAACCGATTTTGACTTTAATATAAAATAATATTTTGAGATATTCCTAAGGTGCCCCTCTCCTCCCTTATAAAAGGGCACCTCCTCCCCCTCCTCCTCACACCAAATTGAGCACTCAAGCTCGGCCAAACCCTGAAATTTTCTCCTCTACACTTCCCTAGAATAGTCCTAGAGGTCCTGTTCTTCTCCAAAGACCACTCTTAGTTCCTTAAGTGGAGGATTCAAAGAGGCGTTCCAAAGAAGAGGTAATATCCATTACCGATCTTTTCAATTTCTTTCTTCTTCAACTTCTTCTTCTTCAGTTGTTTCATGATGAAGTAATAACATCAGTATTACTTACATACTGATATGTTATTATAAATATGAAACAACCCTAATTCACCTTCTATCCATCCTACGGAAAAATGAAATCACCGCGCGTGCGTACGTACGGAATACCGTCTCCATGCCGTGGTGTAATCTATTTTTCCACCATCACTTTACAAGGATGGGTATAATGGTGTAATGAGTAACTATTTATGATTATTATAAAGTAATATTGATACTGAAATAATATATATATACTCCAATACATTTCCACGATCATAGGAACGATATCATCACTCGTGCGTACGTACGGAATACCGTCTCCACGATGTGATGCGACTCGTTCTACATGATCATCATTACATAGTAATTATATAAATGAATTGAATGAATAAATATGATATATGTTACACTAATACCATTCTGGATATAAGGTATCTATAACCTTGAAATAAGAATAAGAATTTATTCGGCAAAACACGCGTAAGAACAAAAGGCAATAAAGACCCGAGTAACAAGTAACAATGAAATATTACTAACAAGAAGCTAAGAATATGACCATATATGATATCATATCAATATGTATGATTCTGGAATAAGTCAATAACATTATTTAAACCATTATACAGGAGCTTCGGACACATACAAGGCAAATTGGACATAAGGTAAGGGAAATATCACAATCTCATTTTTATCCGAGATTGTTTATTCGTAAGTATTTACTGGGGTGTATTTTATCATCCACATCCATGTTTCATCTATATGTAATATTATTTTCATCCACCTACAATTGTTTAAATCCATTTTTACCCTTCGGTGAGTTTTTAGTAAAGGAAATAAAAGGAATCTTTTGTCGTTTTTCGTACGAGGTACTTTTTTACTTTTCCGACAAAAGTACGAAGAATGTTTTTTTAACTTATACGGCATGAATGGATTTTTAAAACATTATTTCCAAGAAGCTTCCTTTACAAGTTTTCAAGTTTATTTTTAATCAAATTCTTTTATTTTAAAGTTTTATGACATGTTATGAAAGGAAAAATGTTTTCGAAGTAGAAAGGATATTTTCCTCAAGAATGAAGTTCAAGTGTTTTATTAAAATTATTTTCCATCTAAGATAATAAAAGGGTTCTGTTTTTATCCCTATTATTACATGGATTTGATTATGTTTTTATGGAAACATTTTTATGAATTCCTTTATCTTATATGAATTGTTTTATGATGTCATGTTGTTTAAGAATCCCATTTTTATTACATGGGTTATGCGATGATGTATGATTTATGATTATGTGGCACACATAAGAAAGGATTCATTATAAGATGGGTGGGACCTATATCTCCCTCCAATGCATTGGGTAAAGATTTTATATCTCATGAGATAGACATGGCTGAAATGGTAGGTTATACCGGTTCAGTGAAACAGGACTGAAACGAGGGTTACTCGATTCAGAAAGGGACTTTGTCCACTAAGATAGTCTTGGCAATGAGTCATGACTAACAAGAAATGATTTTCCATGATTATGTGTGCATGCCACAAAGTTTCAAGTTTCATGTTATGATTATGGTGATCTCATTTTCACTTCTATGATTTGTTCCATGTTAAGATATTATGATCTCTTTTGCAGGTTATGATTTTCAAAAAGATATGATATGATTTTTATTTCTTTTGTATACCCTTACTGAGCATTTGAGCTCACCCTTTTATGTTTTCTTTTCCCCAGGATATAAATAAAGGTTTTAGGTAAAAAAAAGGGAAGATCTTTATGGGAGATATTGAAGATCTTTCACCCCGATTAGAAGATTACGTTCCGAGTTTCCAAAGACACTAAACTATTACGATCCTTTAGTGTGTGTTTTTGTTATGTACTAAGTATTCCGCAAAAGTAATGTAATGTCCATGTACGATAAGCTTCGGGTCTCTACAGTTGGTATCAGAGGAAAGGTATAGTCAAACTTTGGAAACTAGGATGTGAAAGCCTTAGTAAGAACCCTAAGGATAAGTCTAAGCATAGAACACAATCTTAGTGTTTTAGAAATGTCCTTGAATAACCTAGGATAAGACCTTAAGAATGAAAATTTTATTCTTGAATTATGTGGTTTCCTATTATAATTAGTGTTGCTCACACTATTCTTCTTGGTTTTAGTCAATGACTGGAACCCGAAGGAATCGTGTTAATGCGGAATGCGATGGGCAATGCAATGATTGTCCCCCTGAGCAACCAAACGATATGGGAGCTGGAATGCAAAATCTTGTAGCCATGCTCACACAACTTTCTCAAGCTATGAATCATGCAGGATTTCCAAACGAGCAAAGGAGGGAGCAACATTCTGTTGAATCCTTAATGAGGCAGCGTCCACCTTCTTTCAGCGGGTCTACTGATCCATTAGTTGCTGAACAATGGATTAGTACTACTGAAAAGATATTTTCAGTTCTTCAATGTTCTGAACATGATAAAGTCATCCTAGCAGTGTATCGTTTGGAAGGAGATGCTGATCAATGGTGGAATCTTGTTAAGAATACGAGGCAAAGGGATGAAATTGAGTCTATGGAATGGGACGAGTTCAAGAACTTATTTTTCAATAAGTACTTCCCTCGTATTCTCCGAACAAAGATGGAGAAAGAATTTCTTGAACTGAAGCAAAGGGATGATGAATCTGTTGCTACCTATGAAGCAAATTTTACAAGACTTGCAAGGTACGCTTCTGGTATTATTATCCAACCTGAGAGTAAGATCGATCGATTCTTTAGTGGCTTAAAACCAAGTCTTCGAAGGGCGTTAGCCATAAGGGACTTCAATAGCTACGAGGAAATCGTTCAATGTGCTCTCAAAGTCGAGATGGAGATTGGAGTAACCCATCAGTCACATGGGTTTGATAAGAAGAGGAAGATGGAATTCAAAGGAAACTCTAAAGAGCACACTGAAAAGAAGATGAACTTTCCCTTATGCTCAAAGTGTGGAAAGAAACATGGAGGGAGTTGTCTTAAAGGGACAAGTAAATGTTTTAAATGTGGAAAGGAAGGTCATCGGGCATTTGAATGCCGTGATAATGGGAAGAAGATGTCTAATGACGCAAACAAAGGAAGGGATACACAGAATGAACCTACTACACTTCAATGTTTCAAGTGCAAGGAGATGGGACATTATGCCAATCAATGCCCAAATCCAAGGGTTGATGATGATGGTCGACGTCAACAAACTCTTAAGGCTAAAGACAAAGGAAAGTCACATGCAATTTCTATCAGCGATGTGGAGTACGATAACGATGTGGTGAAAGGTACACTTACCATCCACTCTAAAGTAGCAAATGTTTTATTTGATTCTGGATCCACCCACTCTTTTATTTCTGAAGACTTTTCTAAGGGTATCATCGTATTACCTCAACAATTAGATGTTGAGTTAGCTGTGACAACACCTAATGGCACATCAATCGCATCAAAAGTTTATAATTCTTCTCCGATCGAAGTTTGTGGGAAAGTGCTTCCTGCAAATCTTGTAATCCTTCCTTTAGTGGAATTTGATGTGATTCTTGGCATGGATTGGCTTTCTCTACATGGAGCTCATATCGATTGCCAAAGAAGGGAAGTCACATGTCATATTCCAGATCAATCTACGATCGTCTATCAATGCAAGGATGAACATAACCTTCCAGTGGAAATTTCTTCCATCTTATGGGTATTGATTCCACTAAATGAAGGTTATTTATCTCAATTGGTTGGTGAGAAACTCACGATTAAGAATATGCCCATTGTACGGGAGTTTGATGATGTCTTTCCGGAGGAATTACCAGGTCTTCCACCAAATCGTGAAGTTGAGTTTTCAATAGAACTCATACCCGGTGCTTTGCTTATTTCAAAGACACCTTATAGAATGGCCCCAATTGAGTTGCAGGAATTGAAGAAGCAACTCCAAGAGAATCTTGATAAGGGATTCATACGCCCTAGTGCGTCACCTTGGGGAGCACCTGTTCTATTTGTTAAGAAGAAAGATGGATCAATGAGACTCTGCATTGATTATCGAGAACTTAACAAGATCACTATCAAGAACAAATATCCTCTCCCACGCATTGATGAATTATTTGACCAACTACGCGGAGCTCAATACTTTTCCAAGATTGATCTTCGTTCAGGGTATCATCAATTAAGGGTCAAAAGGGAGGATATACCAAAGACGGCTTTCCGTACAAGGTATGGACACTATGAATTTATAGTGATTCCATTTGGTCTTACTAATGCCCCTGCTATCTTCATGGATCTAATGAATAGAGTCTTTAGAGACTATCTTGATCAATTTGTGGTAGTCTTTATAGACGATATTCTTGTCTATTCAAAGAGCAAGGAAGAGCATGAAGATCACTTGAGAATTATATTGAAGACCCTGAGAAAGGAGAAGCTTTATGCCAAATTTACCAAGTGTGAATTTTGGCTTCAAAAAGTTGCATTTTTGGGTCATATAATCTCAAAAGAGGGGATATCTGTGGATCCAGCAAAAACAGAGGTTATCGAAAGATGGTCAAGACCAACAACAGTAACTGAGATCCGAAGTTTTCTTGGTTTGGCTGGATATTATCGACGTTTTGTAAAGGATTTTTCACGATTATCTAATCCACTCACCAAGTTGACTCGGAAAGGAGTTACGTTTGTCTGGACAGAGGAATGTGAAGAGAATTTCAAGGAGTTGAAAAGAAGGTTATCCAGTGCACCTGTGCTCACACTGCCTTGTAGTGGAGAAAGGTTTGTGATCTACAGTGATGCATCCCAGAAGGGATTGGGGTGTGTTCTTATGCAAAATGATATGGTGATAGCTTATGCCTCACGACAGTTGAAAATCCATGAGCAAAATTACCCAACTCATGATTTGGAGTTAGCTGCGGTAATCTTTGCATTAAAGATTTGGAGGCATTACCTTTATGGTGAAAGGTGTGATATTTATACTGATCATAAAAGTTTAAAGTATATTTTCACACAAAAGGAGCTGAATATGCGTCAAAGAAGATGGTTGGAGCTGATTAAGGATTATGACTGCTCAATCCATTACCACCCTGGGAAAGCAAACAAGGTGGCAGATGCATTAAGTCGACAAGACCATGCTAGTTTATCCATGATGAGGATCACAAAAGATCCAATATTTATGGATTTACAAAGGATGGATCGTGGAATTATAATGGAAGGGAAAAAATCTTATCTTTCTCAAATGAATGTTCAAACATCTATACATGTGAAGATTAAAGAGGCACAGAAAGAAGATGTCGAGTTACAAAAGAAGGTGAGAAATGTTCCTGAATTCAACCTTGATTGTGATGGGATAATAAAGTTCAGGAATCGGGTTTGCGTTCCTCCCATCCCCGAATTAAAGAATGAGCTGCTGGATGAGGCTCATAGTTCATCATTCTCTATTCATCCTGGAAGCACGAAGATGTATAGGGACCTGAAAGAGTACTTCTGGTGGGATGGCATGAAAAGAGATGTTGCTGAATATGTCTCTCGATGCTTGGTTTGTCAACAAGTTAAAGCTGAGAGACAGAAGTCTAAGGGGATGTTACAACCATTACCCATACCTGAATGGAAATGGGAAAACATCACTATGGACTTTGTCACAGGACTTCCTAAAACATCCAAAGGCAATAATGCTATCTGGGTCATAGTTGATCGTCTTACAAAGTCTGCACACTTCATTGCTATTAGAGAGGATTTCTCTCTAGATCAGCTTGCCAGGATATATGTAAAGGAAGTGGTAAGATTGCATGGAGTACCACTTTCTATTATATCTGATCGAGATCCGAGATTTACCTCGAAGTTCTGGCGAAGTCTTCAGCATACTCTGGATACAGAGTTGAGTTTCAGCACTACTTATCATCCCTAGACAGACGGTCAGTCTGAGAGAACAATTCAAACCCTAGAAGATATGTTGAGAGCTTGCTCTATGGATTTCAAAGGAGGTTGGGATCAACACCTACCTTTGGTGGAATTTTCTTATAATAATAGCTTTCACTCCAGTATTCAGATGGCTCCTTATGAAGCTCTCTATGGAAAGAAATGCAGGACTCCAACTTGTTGGGATGAAGTTGGGGAAAGAAAGCTATTAGGACCTGATCTCGTTGATGAAATGGCAGAAAAGGTCAGATCTATTCAACAACACATAAGAGCAGATCAGAGTCGACAGAAACGTTATGCCGACAATCGAAGAAAAGACCTAGAGTTTGAAGTGGGTGATAAAGTGTTCTTACGAATATCTCCCTGAAAGAGGGTTATTAGATTTGGAAAGAAGGGGAAGTTGAGCCCTAGATATATCGGTCCTTTCGAAATACTGGATCGTGTTGGGAAGGTAGCTTACCGATTGGCGCTTCCACCGAATCTCTCTCAAGTTCACGATGTGTTCCATGTATCTCTCCTGAGAAAGTACATACCAGATCCTTCACATGTACTCAGCTCAGAAGTTGTACCGCTGGAGCAAGATCTTTCTTATGAAGAACAGCCGATAGAGATTCTGGATCGTAGCGAAAAAGTTCTACGAAACAAGACCACTCGATTGGTGAAAGTTTTATGGAGGAACCACCAACTTGAAGAAGCTACTTGGGAGCTTGAGGATATGATGAGGGAGAAGTATCCTCATCTGTTTGTTACAAAGTGACGAATTTCGAGGGCGAAATTCTTTTTAAGGGGGGTAGAATGTAACATCCGAGACTTTTATGTTATATAAATCATCAAAGGAATCTTTTTCTACACAACACTTGCTTGGCTTGCTTTACACGCAATCGCAACCTTCCTCGATAGCTTTCGTCGTACGCAATACCGAGTTTCAATATGCTATTAAAACTAGCCGTTATGAATAGTAATAACCACTTTTTGAAATTTTATAAATTTTATTTTTCAAAATGGACTTCATTTTTGGACTCAGAATATCAAATTTAGCCTAAGGTGAAATTTTGGTACTTTTCGGATAACTTTAATATTTTGATGAATAGTGAAAATTATTAAATTTTAATTAAAAACAACTTTTTTAATCAAAACATTTAATAGTGATAAATTATGAATTTGAGTGGTTTTGAAGTATATTTAGAATATATTTTTACCACTTAATATAATGTTGGTCATTGGACACAATGTTACAATTAAACCGAACATAAACAAGTGTCAATCTTTTGATAGTTATTATCTCTTAAAAACACGCTTTTTGTTTTGACAGCGGGAATTAATTTTAAATTAATTTCTGCCACTTCTGTGTTTTGAATTTAAAAAAATGGATTCCATATTTGGAATCAGGATGTTCAAATTGTGTAAATAGGTAACTTTTATTTTTAGACATTTTGAATAATTACTGCGGTAAATATTTTATTTACCATGGTTAAGGGTAAATCTGGTAAATAAGGGTTAAAAAATAATATTATAATAATATTAAATTACCCTAATACGTGTTTTAACCCTATTGGTTGATACATGGTCGACCATGGGCATCTTTGGGTCGATTTTGGGACCCCATTGATCCACTTGTAAGTGATAATGACACTTTATTTTAATTAAGTTAAAATGAATACAAAAATGACACAAGCATATATATTTTAAAAAAACAATTGTTACATAGGGTTATATATGTTGGATTTTAGATTATAAATATTCATTAGAAAGCTAAAACGATTTCCTACATAATGGTATTTTATTTGTAATTTTTAGACTTTAAATAATTTAATTTATATATGACACAATGATGATGCAGTAATTATCTTATTAATGAAATATTGACATAATTAATGTTATAAACACCAATATAAATGTAATTTAAGACTTTTTATGAATTCCACTAATTTTCTAGGTTACTATGATATATTAGTGTTGATTTAATAAACTTAGTTCGAACATATAATTCTGTTATGACTTTCACAAAAATCATATATCAAATAGTGTCAAAATTGACACAAAATAGTTTTTAAATCAAATATTATATTATTAATTGTTATTGTATTCCTAAAAATCTAACGTTCGGCCAAATGACTTAGATAAGGATATATATTTTAATAATAAACAATTTGGGGTTCGTTTGGCATGTTATAGTAAGTGTATTAACCATATAGTGAAAGAAAACAAAAAGACATGGTAAAAGTTAAATTATTTAACTTAGAGTTAAATCTAATTGATAAGGTTAAAATAATACCCTAAACTTGTCTAAATCCTATTGGTTGATCGGATTTCGACCCTTACCCACTTTATCTTTGAAATAAGACCCTTTGGAACCATTATAAACCGATTTTGACTTTAATATAAAATAATATTTTGAGATATTCCTAAGGTGCCCCTCTCCTCCCTTATAAAAGGGCACCTCCTCCCCCTCCTCCTCACACCAAATTGAGCACTCAAGCTCGGCCAACCCCTGCCATTTTCTCCTCTCCACTTCCCTAGAATAGTCCTAGAGGTCCTGTTCTTCTCCAAAGACCACTCTTAGTTCCTTAAGTGGAGGATTCAAAGAGGCGTTCCAAAGAAGAGGTAATATCCATTACCGATCTTTTCAATTTCTTTCTTCTTCAACTTCTTCTTCTTTAGTTGTTTCATGATGAAGTAATAACATCAGTATTACTTACATACTGATATGTTATTATAAATATGAAACAACCCTAATTCACCTTCTATCCATCCTACGGAAAAATGAAATCACCGCGCGTGCGTACGTACGGAATACCGTCTCCACGCCGTGGTGTAATCTATTTTTCCACCATCACTTTACAAGGATGGGTATAATGGTGTAATGAGTAACTATTTATGATTATTATAAAGTAATATTGATACTGAAATAATATATATATACTCCAATACATTTCCACGATCATAGGAACGATATCATCACTCGTGCGTACGTACGGAATACCGTCTCCACGATGTGATGCGACTCGTTCTACATGATCATCATTACATAGTAATTATATAAATGAATTGAATGAATAAATATGATATATGTTACACTAATACCATTCTGGATATAAGGTATCTATAACCTTGAAAGAAGAATAAGAATTTATTCGGCAAAACACGCGTAAGAACAAAAGGCAATAAAGACCCGAGTAACAAGTAACAATGAAATATTACTAACAAGAAGCTAAGAATATGACCATATATGATATCATATCAATATGTATGATTCTGGAATAAGTCAATAACATTATTTAAACCATTATACAGGAGCTTCGGACACATACAAGGCAAATTGGACCTAAGGTAAGGGAAATATCACAATCTCATTTTTATCCGAGATTGTTTATTCGTAAGTATTTACTAGGGTGTATTTTATCATCCACATCCATGTTTCATCAATATGTAATATTATTTTCATCCACCTACAATTGTTTAAATCCATTTTTACCCTTCGGTGAGTTTTTAGTAAAAGAAATAAAAGGAATATTTTGTCGTTTTTCGTACGAGGTACTTTTTGACTTTTCCGACAAAAGTACGAAGAATGTTTTTTTTAACTTATACGGCATGAATGGATTTTTAAAACATTATTTCCAAGAAGCTTCCTTTACAAGTTTTCAAGTTTATTTTTAATCAACTTCTTTTATTTTAAAGTTTTATGACATGTTATGAAAGGAAAAATGTTTTTGAAGTAGAAAGGATATTTTCCTTAAGAATGAAGTTCAAGTGTTTTATTAAAATTATTTTCCATCTAAGATAATAAAAGGGTTCTGTTTTTATCCCTATTATTACATGGATTTGATTATGTTTTGATGGAAACATTTTTATGAATTCCTTTATCTTATATGAATTGTTTTATGATGTCATGTTGTTTAAGAATGCCATTTTTATTACATGGGTTATGCAATGATGTATGATTTATGATTATGTGGCACACATAAGAAAGGATTCATTATAAGATGGGTGGGACCTATATCTCCCTCCAATGCATTGGGTAAAGATTTTATATCTCATGAGATAGACATGGCTGAAATGGTAGGTTATACCGGTTCAGTGAAACATGACTGAAACGAGGGTTACTCGATTCAGAAAGGGACTTTGTCCACTAAGATAGTCTTGGCAATGAGTCATGACTAACAAGAAATGATTTTCCATGATTATGTGTGCATTCCAAAAAGTTTCAAGTTTCATGTTATGATTATGGTGATCTCATTTTCACTTCTATGATTTGTTCCATGTTAAGATATTATGATCTCTTTTGCAGGTTATGATTTTCAAAAAGATATGATATGATTTTTATTTCTTTTGTATACCCTTACTGAGCATTTGAGCTCACCCTTTTATGTTTTCTTTTCCCCAGGATATAAATAAAGGTTTTAGGTAAAAAAAGGGAAGATCTTTATGGGAGATATTGAAGATCTTTCACCACGATTAGAAGATTACGTTCCGAGTTTCCAAAGACACTAAACTATTACGATCCTTTAGTGTGTGTTTTTGTTATGTACTAAGTATTCCGCAAAAGTAATGTAATGTCCATGTACGATAAGCTTCGGGTCTCTACACTAAGTAACCCCAAGTCCGTCTCAGAACATCTTCTTAGAGTTATTTCTCCTAGGTATAGATGGGAGAGAACCATGTCCCCTTGTATTTTCTAGAAAAAGACGTGTTTCTAGGAATACCCACATATTCTATAACTTACCAGAATTATAGTATGTTCTTATATACTTATAAACAATGTCTATTTTATGGTTATATTCTATAACCTATGATTTCCTAAATCTAGTTCCTAAGGTTGGTACTAAAATTCCTATGATACCAACTATAGTGAACTATCCCTAGATAACCTAGAGTCATTTTTTGATATCAATTACATTATGATGATTACAAGGAATCAAATCCTGAAGGAACTATAGCTTATCATACTTTGTAGACAAGATACATAAATTAGTCTTGTATTACAAATGGATACACTATTTAAAAAATATATTTTTTTCTTTATAAATAAATAACTTTGAGTATAAATTTATTCCATCTAGTATATCCTGTAATATATTTCATAGTACACTTCTTGGATTCGTAGGGAAATAAATATAATAAGGGTGATATAAAATTTTCTGTAGGGTAAAAATAAAGGAGAAGTAATAATGAATCATTGAGAATAGTCAATATGGAAAGGTAAATAATTTAACACACATTCCATGTAACAAATAAACTGAATTGAAGTGTGTAAACAATATTAAAAGGTAGTAACTAGAAACACATTCCATTAAAATTAATATATAAGGAAAAATAAATATGGAAAGGTAAGAAACTGAAACACATTCTATTTAATCAATGAACTGAAAATGAAATATATCCATAAATATATTGATGAAAAATCTCTTAGATGAATAATATTTAAAACTAAATGAGGGAAATGATTTCTTAATTTAAGTCATGTATATGGTACATGAAAACCTATACCGTCAAGACATTTCACAAGTTAGTTTAAACTATGGGTAAAAAATCATATATACTACTTGGAAACAAACTCAAAGGGTTTTTGATAACTAATTTCGTCTCATGAGACTACTGATGCATCAAGGGGAGTTCATTAACTGGTCCCCAACCCACTAATCTTGCATTAACTGGTCTATAACCTATATGACTTGCATTCAATGGTCTCAAATCCTTACAGTTCATGTACAAAGAATTCAAATAAACAAAGCTCCTTAAAAATTATTAATATTGAATAATGGATACATGTTTATCAATATTTCCTTAAATAATAAAATAAATTTCAAAGTAAACACCATATGAAAAATGGTATATGATTCAAGAAAAAATAATATCCATGAAAAATGATATTTATATTTAGGGGAAACTCAATGTCAAATGATTATAGAAAATCGTATATTTCAAGGGGATTAAAATAAACCGAGGAAGTTAATATGAATAAAATACTTGTAAAAATCAATAATAAAACACTCCGATTAGGAAATAAGATGGTATCAATACAACATATCCTAGGTAACATAAAGTAAATGTATTTTGTTGTTTATGAATAGAAATACTATAAAAATATTTTTTTAAAACAATTCTTGAGGAAAGTAACTATTTGTTTTGAAAACCCTTTTTATTGAAAATTACTTTTGAAAACGTTTTATTCAGAAATTATCATTTTAAACAAGAAAAGGAAGATTAAAATAATTTATGATAGATATATCTATAAAATCCATATGAGGTAAAAGAACATTCCTTTTGTGTGGTAAAAGGTTAGAAAATTCATTATTCGGAATGATACAAGAAGATTCCTTTGAAAAAATTGAAAATGAAAAAAGGGGTAAATCTTTATTTACTAAATCATTTTAAAAACATTTTTTATTTTTTAAATAAATTCTTATTTTGAAAAGAATACAATTTATTCAACTAAATAGATAAATGAAGTTTTTTTTCTTAAAAACATTTTCTAAAAATCCTTGAGTACCGAACAATAGAAAAATGGTTTTAATACATGAAAAAGGTCATTACTAACTAGAGAATATTAAAATTAAAAGGTTATTTAACAATGGTTATATAATTTTCTCAAATATAAGTGAATAATCTCTAAAATTATCCTCCAGGAAAATAATATTTAAACATTCCAAAGTGTCTCATACAACTTTGAACTATTTTAAATCATAAGCCTCATGAAGGAATAAAATTAAATGAAATTTATAATATTAGTATAGAAAATATATTAATGACATATCATTTAAGAGGTCATTATATACACTATTTAAAATAAACCTTGTTCTTAAAAATAAATAAGTCTCAATGGAATGTAAATGGAGACAAAATCCTTTACCTTACATTTCCTTTGAGGTTAAAGTCCTTTAAATTCCAATATAATAAACAAATTTTAATTTATCTAAATTATTGATAAATTTTTTCTTGTTTATAATTACCTTTATTTCACTTATTTCTATTTTATATATTAATACTTAATCAATTATGTTTATGTTCGATGTTTCGAAGAAATTTGATTTATGTGTCAAAAACACCTTAGTAGGTCATCTATGGTCAAAATGTTCATTATGTGAAATATATAGAATAATAATAATGACATAATTATTATATTTATACATATTTAAAACCAATCATTAAATATTGTTATGAAAAATAAACAAATGTTACACTCATCGAGATGGTAAGCCATACATATGCATGAGTAACATTTTAATTTTTCAATGACCAGTAAGAAAAGAAGGTAATTGTTAATATATCATTACTGAATTACCATTATATCATAAATAAAATATTATTTAATAACATATAATTATATATATAATTATTATTATGTAAAATTAATCACATCATGTTGAGAAGGCGGTAATCCACACATCCACGAATGACATTATCACATTGTGTGTGAAAGGGTATTAAAGAAAATGATATATATATATATAATATTTTCATAAAGTAATTATGTAATTAATGTCATATGTATGTTTTTATGTGACATAATTTTAATTAAAATAATCCATTATACATTCCATGTATATTATCAATGAATCACATCAATTTGAGGTGGTGGTAGTCCACACTTCCACAAATGATGTTATCATTTTTACACAAAAACAATGTATAAATATATGTGTTGTAAAAGAATTATATAATATTAAAGAAATAATAAATATCATATATAATATATATAAATATATTTTCTTTCATAATTTTCAATATTAGTGGTGTTAAAGGAAAAACGAACAATCATCATTTTGTGAGGTAGTTGTTCTCCATACAAAGAAACAATATGTTCTTTACCCATTATATGGAAGTGTGTATAAGTGTACGTAGAAAAATAACACAAAAAAATCCTCTTATATTTATTGTACTGATTTTTTAAAAATAATGTAATAACTAGGATTTGGAGTGTGGAGAATGGAAATAAAACTAAAAATATTAAGGAAAGATGTTACCACTTTATCAGATAACTACTTTTGGTTTTTACCAAAAGGATCACTTGGATTGATTCTTGCACAAGGTAAGGATTCTAGGATTAGGGGAGGAATTTTAGGATCTATTCGGATAGATATTGGTCGAGAAAAAGTGTCTTGGGAGGCGTGAGGAATTTGGAGGATATGAGGCCCTTTAATAGTTGGGGGGAGTGACACTCTTGTTATATTTTGAAAAAGGAATTACATGCACATTTTTCAGGTTAAAAGTGGATCCAATAATTTTTAAATTTAGATAAAATATAATATAGGGTCTATATATGTCCAAAAAATAGCTCTTGTACTAGTGTATAGGTCATTTTGGGTCGTAAGGTTAAGGTTTAGTCCCTTATTAAGCTTAATTTAACCTTAACCGTTGTAGTCAGTTTTAATCACTTTCACTAATATTTTAGGTCAAAAACAAATTTGGAATTATTATAAATTATATATTATAATACTTTAAAATATGGAATCCATTTTTATAAATTATAATCTCATAAGTGGTAGAAATTAATTTAAAATTCATCTTATAGACGGAACAACAATGCATGTTTTTTAAAGTAAAATCCTTTGAACTTTTTCTAGGTTTTTATAATCAATTTAAAAGGGAAATTGATTCCAATGACATAAATTTTATTAATTTATAAAAATATTATATAACTTAATTTTAAAACTAATTAAAAGAATAATTTATCCTTATAAATAAATTATATTAAAAAGTAGTTTTGAACTAAAATTCAGTATTTTTAACTATTCATTAAAAAATTCAATGTTTGAGAAAAATAATGAAAATTCACACTGATATAATTTTTATATTTATAATTAAAATATAAAGTTTATTTATTAAATAAATTTAAGTGTCAAAATTAATATTTAAAATGGGTTTTCCATTAAAAGGTGGTGAAATTAGTTTCATAAAAATATAGGTTTTCATGTGTAAAATTCAATTTGTTCTTATATTATGTCTATCAAACATATTGGATGAATATAAAAAATGGTTTATTTAATATATAACATATATATTTCATTAAAATCATTCACTAATTATAATATTATGTTCATTAAGATAAATCATCTTTGGAAGCATAATAATAAGAATAATATTTTTTATATCTAATTGGTTCTTATTTTCATTTCTCATTAGTTAGTAACCCATGAATTCAATTTATATTTATATAAACCATAAATTTTCATAAGTTAGTTAATAATATTTTTGACCACTAAAATAATTACTAGGATATATTATATTATATTAAATAATAATATTTTAATAATATATAGTTATATGGTGAAACTCAGCCTTGCGTGTAACACAAGCTATCGATGAAGGTCGATCTTGATTGTAACACAATATAAATAGAGTTTTCATGCATTAAAATATATATAAGGTATTTAATTTATTTAAAATAGAAAATATATAATAGAGTCTTAGGATATTATATTTCATTATGTAGTTGGTGAGGTGTTTCATACATGCAATTGAATACAAGGTTCTTTATTTAGAATTTAGGGCTCTTACATATCTTCTTTTTCTCAAGGTTGATTTAACAACTCTTGTTGTAGATCTCCCTCCATAAACAAACAATATAAATTGGTCTATTTTTTATTATTCAAGATCCTTAAAAGAATGTGATAATTAACTATTATCAAAATATTTATCCCTACGTTATTCTTATATTTAATGGCCCATGCCTCTCAACTCTTCAAATACTTGTGAATTCATATCTCATTCTTCATGAGTGGATCTAGAAACAGATCGATTCTATCTCCATGATATTACTATGCTTTGGGTTCTTAGAAACTCTTTTCTCACACTATATAATTTTCTTCTTATCTACACATATATTAAAAAAATGATATGATGAATATGATTTATAAAATTAAATTTTATAAACTCCATGATTTATGAGAGAAACAATCTCATTTGATTTTATGTTGGTCAATTAACTAATAATTATTTTTTCATTAAAATTTATATGAATTACCTATAAATATTTTCTTTTAAAACCCCAAAATACTCTAAAAAATTTATTCATGAAATATTTTAAATATTGTAACTTCAATATAAGGACCTGACCATAAACATTACATAATCTTGAGGTAAGTTAATAATTTTAACTTATTTCACATTAAAGATATTTTGGAGTTTACAGATTTAGAAAATCAGGACATAACTCATTCATATCAACTTAAATATTACAAATCTTCCACTTCAACTAACTATCCATTTTCTTTTTATAAAACAATAAAATTTTAAAATTAAACATGGTATCATTTCATGTTTAATCGTCATGACATTTCCTTAATCCCATCCTCGAATCTATTTTTCATTAAATCATATTAAATTTTTTTCAAAACATGGGATGATCATAAAAAACATAGTAAGGGATACACAAAGAAGAAAAATTATTAGCCTTGAAAAAACATATAATGCATTAATACTTTATCAAAAAGTAATACTTTTCACCTTTATGAAGTACTAAATACTCTCCACTGAATATAAGATCATTTATTACCCTTTTTAAGAAAAATATTACCATAAAACCCACATAAATCACATGTAACATATAAAGGTAACTTTGGAAGAAATAATACTTAAATGGAATAACAATATGATCGAATTATACACATATCACTAAGTGGAATAACTATATGGCCGACATCCATACCCAATGCATTATAGGTGATAATGTTACCACCAATCATTGGCTTATCACAGAACCACCTGTCTTTGATTTATCATATAACCACCTATATTTTATTTATCATGTAACCACCCGTCAAATGTCCAAGTACCATTAAATAATAATAACAAATAAAAGATAGAAATTATCAACATTTCAGTCCTAAAATTTCATTTTTAATACAATAAATTATTTCAAGATATTGAAGTAGTTAGTCCATTTTGAAAACCATTTTCAATAGAAAAATAACCAAAAAAAGAAATAAGGTATTTATTTTCTTTTTAAAAACATTAAGACTTATAAAAGAATCTAAGTATCAAATAAAGGTTAGGGATGTAGAGAAGTTGTTATTGTCGTATACAAGAAAAAATTCCTTTTATCATTTTCTAAAGAATGTAAAGAACATTGTATAAAAAGAATAATTTTTAAAAATTTGAATAAAATTAAATAGAGACATAAAATTTCTTGTATAATACTTTTATTTCCATATAAATAAATATATAAATTAATATCATGATGAAAATATTTGAGAAATAAATCTTTAAAAATTCATGGTATCCCATATGACTTTGAACATTAAGATCATAATATATATGAATTAATAAATTTAACAAAAACATATTATTATAATCGATAAAATTTGGATATGAAATTTTATAGTGGATGTTTATACATCTTATAAAATAATAAAGGTACATATTATCAAGAAATATTTCAATGATATGAGATTAAGACAAAATCTCTTACCTTGAGTTAGAGTTTCCTCGTTTGTTCTTTATCTTCATGAATAATAAAATTAGGTTAATTTATAACTATTTCAGAACCCTTTTCAAGTTCATTATTCCCTTTATATCACTTAATACTATCTTATATCATTTTGTTAATTATTTGAGTCCATGTTGAATGTTTTGCCAATATTTGGTACTTGAGTTGAAAATGAACATGGTATGATGTAAATTGTCCTTGTGGTCATAAGTACAACATCTACATAATATTATTCCTGAAATAATAATCACTTTTATTCATTAATCATTGTTTTTAAATCAAACCATTAATAATGTTTATGAAAAATGAACTATGTTATATTCGGAGATATGGTAGGCTGTACATATGCATGAGTAACATTTTCCATTTTTCATTGATAATTATGGAAATATTGTAATTATTATTTTATATTTCTAGAATGATCATAATATATTTAATATAATAATAATAATTTAAATATACTTATATATATATATATATCAAAAAAGTGATGTGGTAAATAAAAACGATTCACATCTCTTCGTGCAGGTGATAGTTCACACGTACGCACGAACAATGTTATTGTTTTTATGTGTATGGAAGGTAAGAACACAATTAAAATATTATTCTTTTTTAATGATAAATATTACAGTAATATAATATATGAATATTAATTTCATCATTATAAGAAATCTTGATACATGTAAATGGAAAATGAACTAAATCAGTTCGTGGAGGTGATAATTCACACGTACAAATGAACGATTAATTACATTACCATTTGATGGTAGTAGATATGGATTTATAGGATGATATTAACAGAATAAATCTTATTATATTTATGATACTGGATTTATTATTTTATCTTGGAAATATAATATTTAAATTAAGTGGAAGAAGATATAAAATAGAAACTCTTAATGAAACGATACCTCTCATTCGGTTGATCACCATTGAAGAACACCTTAACACCTTTAAAAAGGGTGTTATGTATAAAATAAGGCTTCCAGAATGTGGGGAGGTATTTTTTAAGGGTTTTGGATATATCTTGTAAAAATAAAAATCTTTTGGAAGTTTGAGGATTAGAGAAGAGTAGGTACCTTTTTATAGGTGAGGGGATTGGAACCCTTGTACACTCTTAAAATATTAAATTTATGTAACTTCAATTTCTATTAAAAATGGTTATAAAAAAAATTATTTCTAAGATAATAAGATTTTGGGTCTAATAACTATCATAAAATAAAAAATATACAAGCATTAATATTTTTTTAATCAGTATCTTTTTGTTTTAACCCCTTTTAATTGTTAACATTTTATCATGTAATTTACAATTAGAGGGATAAAATAATAAATACATCCGGCCAAAAGTCAAATGAATGATTCATCAATGAAATTTTCTCAAATATTCTAATATTTGGATAAATATTAGATTTTTTGGAATTTTATATCATTTAGTTAAATATTTTATATTTTAAAACAAAATATTATGTCAATTTTGACACAATTCATTAGATGACTTTTTAAAAATATCATAACAACTTGATTCCTTCAAAAAAATACATTAAATGAATCCATAAATGTCATAGGAATATATATGAAATATTTAAAATTATTTTTATTTTAATATTATTAATATCATTTATTTGATTCTTCCTTTAAACAATCTATTATTGCATCATGATTGTGTCATAATTATATTTAATTATTTAATGTCAAAAAATTATAAATAAAATACCATGATGTAGTTAATATTTTTATATTCTTAATGACTATTTATAGTATAAAATATCACTTATATAGCCCCATATTAATTTTTTTTATTAATAAAAGTAATGTTTTTTATATTCTTACCTTTACTTAAAATTAAATGTTATAAATG
This sequence comes from Viscum album, assembly GCA_963277665.1. NCBI lineage: Eukaryota > Viridiplantae > Streptophyta > Magnoliopsida > Santalales > Viscaceae > Viscum > Viscum album. The sequence continues at coordinate 199,874,826 of OY728164.1, forward strand.
TCATTATCACACCCAAGTGGCTCCCAAAGGCCAAAATTTAGGACCAAGGATTGTATTGATCGGCCATACCTTATAAAATAATATTAGTTCAATGGTTATGGTAGTTTTATACTATTAAAATATGATTTTTACCCTTATTTACCTGATTTACCCTTTATCTGTGGTAAATAAAATACTATAGTTACTATTGAAAAATAATTATTTTGATCCTATTAAAGAAAAATTTTCATACTTACAACAACAATGTTTTTTTTAAATTTAAATTCATATAAGTTTAAAAATTAAATTTAAATAATTAATCCCGTTGTCATAATGAAAAAAATAATTTTTTAAAATGTAAAAACCATCAAAAAATTGACACGTGTTTATATCAAATTTCAATGTAAAATTCCATCCAATTACCAAACTTTTATTAAATTAAAAATACATGATCTATGTATACTTTAAAACCAATTAAAATGATAATCTATCAATACAAATAAATTATATGAAAATGTTTTTTAATTAAAAATTATTATTTTCACTATTCATTAAAATATGAATTTTATCAGAAGAATACCAAAATTTCAACCAAAGTAAATTTTGACGTCCCACTTCCAAATAAAAAGTTTATTTTTTCAAATAGTACATTATTAAAGTGAAAAAAACTGTATTTAAAAATGTTTCTCCATTAAAAGGCGGAAAAATTACCTTTTAAAAATATTTAATACTTAAAATTGGATTTATTTTCATTTTAAGCCTCAAAAATTTATATGATGAATGTAAAAAAATTTAACAAATATGTGTAAACATAATATAGTTATTTATTTTTATTCCATTCAATACAACAACTAATAATTAACTTCCATTAAAAATAATAACATTAATAATGTATTATTTTTCATTATAACTTAATCTTGTGTGCAATGTATAATTTAAGAGAAACCTGTTGTTGTGTGTCAAGTATACTATCAGAAAAAGCATCCATGTTAAGGAAAAAAACTCTATATAATTTATAATTGTTAATAAATATTAAAATTATTATTCTATAAATACCTAGGATGTTACATCCTTCCCTCTATTTTTTGTAATTGTGTCCTCGTAAATTTAAAATTGGGATCAACAACAACATTGAAATCCCACATCGGATAAAGAGTAAATAAAAAATACACTTTAAAATAATCATTTATAAGGAGAATGACTAATTTTAATCTCTAAAATTCAATATTAATACCCAAGTTCTACATATACCATTAAATATACAAATGTCCTTAAAAATTACCAAATTTTTCTAAACTATGATCGAATCCCAAAATTCATAAGGATTTATCATATAGTCTTCTAGAATATGTTTTTACATTTATCTCTATAAATCACTGTTAATATGTCATACCAAAAATTAATCTCCTAATCACATATTCTCATAGATAGGTTATTCAATTCCATAAATAACACAACTTTGTATAAGTCCACAATAAAATCATAGATTCTTCCAAAATATAATTCAACCATTACTCCAATATTACAATCTCATATTATTCTATTTAACATGATCATATAGGGTTCCCAAAATGAGGAAAATATTTCGAAATAACATTAATCACTTAATCAAAAAATCATTTTCAAATACCATGGTTATCTATTACATAAAATATATGTCTCCCAAATCAAATTTTTATTAATCAATAAATTAATTTAACTAAAAATGAATTATCATACTTACCAGGGACTTCACATAGTCTAGTGGTAGGAGATTCTCCCTTATCTCCCTTCAGCTGTGGGGTCAATTCCCACAGCCCTGCTGGACATGAAAGGTTGTCACCGATCACGTAGGTTATCATTTTTCTAAAAAAATACCATTCTTATTACATTATAAAAAAATCACCTAAAAACCATAACATATTTTAACCTCAAATGTTATCTCATACCATTCATTTTTCATCCTAAAATTTAATAACACATAATCACTACAAAAAAAAAGATCATATGAACCCTAAAGGTTATACATTAATGTTAATATTATATCCACATAAGAAAAGATAATTATTCCTTGAATAAAATTTTCACATAACAAAATTCAGGGTTACACATAATACAAAAATTCTTCCAATGTAATTAAATCATCAAAATAGCATTTATACTTTAGAAATTTCATTATCCTATAATCTACCATAACTCTTGAATCCCTTATATAGAGACTTCTTAATCATTCTGAATTATTCATTATACCATAACCCTGATTTTCCATCATATTCCTTAATACTTACTTACTATAAAGAAAAAAATGAATCATTTCTTATGATTCAATAATTCAAAAACATGTGATAATAAATAATCCATAAATTTCATAGGTCATTTTCAGTTTCCTCATCTTCAATTGGATTTGAATTATGTATTTATAAATATATATTTGTATGGTACTGATGATCCCATTCATAAAACTTCTTCATATGACACCCAATTTTATAATGACCATACTACCCACATTTAGAACATCAAATTGATAAATTAGAAAGATCTTCTTTCCCTTTCCTAGAGTCAACTGAAAACTTCCTTTTTCCTAGGGAGGTTATTGCTTTATAACCTTTGTTTCTACATATATAACATCTTCCCATCCTTTATAAACATTTCCCAGGATTTTATTTCCACATCCTTGACATATATTCCCTTGAATATACATACCCTTGTGATCATTATTACCTTAACTTCAATAAGGATTCATTTCTCTCATATAACATTCATCATAAAAATCACCATGGTTCAAGTGGTTAATAGTTAGTCCTGATAGTTGGTTTAGAATAACCCCAAGAGTTCTCATTGAAAATTCCATTCCATTTCATTTTGTTTTTTATTAATAAAAACATCACATTTTCCTTCACATCCTTTGTTAATTTGGTTCCTTCCAGATATATACTAAAACCAAAAATGTTAGTGTGATTATATCAATAAAGTCAGCATATAATATATTAAGAGGAAGATAAAATCTAAGATATACTTATTCATGTTATCTAAAAATCATTGCATTTGTCTAAAATAACTCTAACTGTTTCTATTATTTTAACCATTATGGGTATATATAACTTGTAACTTATGCTTAGAAAAAACCCTAACCTCTAAAGTTATCTAAACCATCATCTAATACCAACTATAAGGACCCGACCTTAAACATTACACAATATAGAGTTAAGTCAATAATTTGACATTATTTAACATTTATGATCTTTTCATTTTTAGAGATTTATAGAATTAGTCCATAACTCATACATAAAAACTTAAACATTACAAATTATCCACTTCGACTCACTATCCATTTTTTCATAAAATAAAAACTTTTAAGAAGAAACGTGGTCTAGTTTCATGTTTAAACATCATAACATTTACTTCATCCCATACTTGACTCTATTCTTCTTTAAATACTATGAAATTCATTTCAAAACATCGGATTAGCATAAAAAATGTAGTAAGGGATACAAAAATAATGAAAAATATTAGCCTTGTGAAGACATGTAAACCATGAATACTTTATCATAAAATAATACTTTTCACCTTTTATAAAGTAGTAAATACTATTCACTTAATATAAGATTATTTCTAACCATTTTTATAACCAAAATATTACAATAAAACACATAGAAATAACATATAAAATATAAAGGCAACTTGGAACATAATCATACTTAAATAGAATAACCATATGGTCAACTTCCACACAAATCACTAAATGAAATAGCCATACGGTCGACTTCCATACCCAATGCATTAGAGGATACAACGTAAGCATCCACCCTTGGTTTATCACGATACCACCTATCTTTAGTTTATCACATAACCACCCCAATTTGATTTAACACGTAACCACCCAAAAAATGTCTAATTATCATTATATAATCATCACACATAAAAGATTTCAATTATCAACATTTCATTCAAAAAATTTCATTTGAAATCACAAGAAATCATTTCAAGATATTGAAGTATTTAATCCATTTTTAAAACCATTTTCAATACCAAAATAACCAAAAAAGGAATAAGTTATTTATTTTCAATTTTAAAACATTAAGGGTTATTGGTGAAGCCAATTATCAAATAACAGTTATGGTTGTAGAGAAGTCACTGTTGTCATATAAAAGAAAAACATTCCTTTTTTTGTTTTCTAAATAACTTAAAATGCTTTGTATAAAAAGATTAATTTTGAGAACATTCATGGAAATTCAAGATTGATAAAAATATCTGGTATAATCCTTTTATATCCATATAAATAAATATGTAAATTAATATCATTAAGAAAATATTTGATAACTAAGTATTTAAATGTTTAAGGTGTCCCATGCCACTTTGAACATTTCAATCCTAATATCCATGAATTAATACATTTAGAAAACAAATAATTACATTAATATAGATAAAATATGGATATGAAATGTCATATTGGATATATATACATCTTATAAAATAATACAGGTGCATATTATCAAGAAATGTCTCAATAAAAGGAGATTAAGACAAAATCTCTTACCTTGAGTTCGACTTGTCTCATTCGTTCTTTATCTTCATGAATAATAAACTTTTGTTAATTTATACTTGATTCAAAACCTTTTTCAATATTATTATTCCCTTTATATGACTTATTACCCTGTTGTATCATTTAGTTAATTATTTTAGTTCATTTGATATATTTTATGGATATTAAGTACTGGAGTAGAAAATGAACACAATATGATGTAAATTGTCCATATAGTAATAATTCCATCATATAGAGAAAGCTAATAATATAATAATAACTAATTTTATTCATTAATAATAATTTTTAAATCAATCCCTTAATTATGTTTTTGAAAATTGAACTACGTTATATTTATGGAGACAGTAGACCGTACGTACACATTAGTAACATTATCAATTTTTCATTGATGATTATGGAAATAAGGTAATTATTATTTTATCAATGAATAATGATAATAATATTATTAAAATCATAAGAATAATTTAAATATACTTACATATATTATACATGTGATGAGGTGAATAAGAACAATTCACATCGCTCTGTGGAGGTGGTGGTTCACATATACGCATAATCGACATTATTATTTTTTATGTGAATGCAATGTAAGAACATAATTTAAATATCGTTATTTTATAATGATAATTTTTTCATGAATATCAAATATGAATATTAATTCCATCATTATAACCAATCATGATAGAATGTAATGTAAAACGAACTAAATTGGTTGGTGGATGAGATAATTCACATGTATGCATGAATGCTTAATTCCTTTCCCATTTGATGAAAGTAGAGATGAATTTAGTGGATAATATTAAAATAATAGAATAAATAATATAAAGATTACTATATTTCTTATTTCATATTGGAATAAGAAGATTTAATATAAGTGGAAGAAAAATAAAAAAGAAACTCTTAAAAACGACATCTCTTCTTTGGTTGATCACCTTTTATGAACACCTTAACACCTATAAGGAGGGTGTTATGCCAAATATAAGGCTTCAATAATGGTGGTAGGGATTTTATTAAGGATTTTATGTAGATATTATTGAAACAAAAAGGATTTTTAAGTGTGATTATTAGATAATAGTGGTCACCTTTTTATAGGAGATGGGAGGGGTACCCTAGGAAATTCTTAAATAAATAAACAAATATATATCCAATTTCGATTCCAATTTTTTCCAAAATAATTTATTTCAAATATATGATTATTTTGGGTTGAATAACTATGATTAAATAAAAATATAATATATTTTAGTATTTTTTTAGTCCTTATATTGTAGTTTTAACCTCTTTTAACTATTACCATTTTATCAAGTAATTTAAACCTAGAGTGTTAAAATAATTACCAAGTCATGCCAAAATTCCAATAAATTATTACTTAATGGAATTTTTAGAAATATCCTACAATTTGGATGAATTTTAGTTTTTTAGGTATTTTATAACATTTAATTAGATATTTTATATTTTAAAAGCTAAATTTTTTCTATTTTGACACTATTCATTAGATGACTTTTTTAAAATTTCATAATAACATGATTAAATTTAAAAAATACATTAAATCAATAATAAAACTTGTACAAAAAATTTTGGGATACCATAAAATATTTCAAAATATATTTATTTTAATATTATTAATATCATTTATTTGATTCTCTCTTTAATAAATCTATTATTGCATCATCATTGTGTCATAGTTATATTTAATTATTTATTGTATTAAAATTATAAAAAAATAACATGATTTATGTAATAATATTATCTTTATGTTGAATATTTATAGTCTAATATAAAACTTATATAACCCCATATAAAAAAATGTTTTGTAATAAAAGTCATGTTTATGATATTTTTTCCTTTACTTAAAATTAAATGTTATAAATGTCATTATCAAATCCAAGTGCCTCCCAAAGGCCAATATTTCAGACAAAGGATTGTATTGGACAGAAATAACTCATCCAAAAAAATTATAATAATTTATTGAGTAGTTTTAAATTAATATAATATTATTTTCACCCTTATTTACCTGATTTACCCTTTAATCATGGTAAATAAAATACTAAAGTTACTATTCTCTATAAATTAATTTTGATGCTATTAACCCAAAATTTACATACTTATTATAACCATGTATGTTAAATTTTTAAAATTAAATTAACAGAAGTGGAAAATTTTAATTAAAAAAATTTATCCCTATTGTATGAATGAAAAAATACGTTTTTTAAAAAGTAAAAAACATCAAAAGATTGACATGTGATTATATCATATTTAAATGTGAAATTATTTCTAATAACGAAAATTTGACTAAATGAAAAAATATATAAATATACTTTAAAACTAGTTCTAGTTTTAAACTAACAATACAAATAAATTAGACAAAAATACAGTTTTGAATTAAAATAGAGTATTTTCACTATTTATTAAAATATGAATTTTATCAGAAAAATACCATAATTTCAACCAAAGTAAATTTTGATGTCTCTATTCCAAATAAGTAGTTTTTTTCCAAATAAAAGATATAAAAGTTAAAAAAACTAGATTTAAAAAGTGTTCTCTATCAAAAGGTGGTAAAACTTCCTTTTAAAACTAATTTATGGTTAAAATTAGATTTATTCTCATTTTAAGCCTCTAAAATTTATTTGATGAATGTAAAAAAATTAAACAAACATATTTAAACACAATATAGTTAGTTTTGTCTATTCCCACCAATACAAAAACTAAGAATTAACTACCATTTAGAATAATAATATTAATAATGTATTATTTTAGTATAACTCAGTCTTGTGTGAATCATAAGGTTTCATAGAAAACTGTTGTTGTGTGTCGAGTACGATATCAGAAAAAGCATCCCCCATAAGGTAAAACCACAATCTCATTCGTAAATATTAATAAATATAAAAAATTATTATTCTATAATTACTTTAGATATTACATTCAGTCTATTTAAAACAATATATTTTAATTTCTTTTAATTCTCCATCCATGTGCTCATGGGCTCGTTCACTATGATGTGGTAGTGTGTCTTGTGGTGCAAAGTTATTATCTTAAAATCCCCAGGGATTCTTCATTTGATATTGGTTTGGATAAAAACTTGTTAGAATTAATTATATATTTATTCCTTAAATAATAGTGCCTTTAAATTTTCTAATTCAAATATTTCCACAGAATTTATAATTCTAGAAATATCAATTTCAACATAATAATAGATAATAATCTTATAATAATATATTAATATCAATGAATTTTATGTGGGTATATTTCTATGCATCTTTATATGTGGATACCATTACACAAATATTCACAAATAAATCCTCTTAAATTTATCTCTATACATGGATCTCTATACACTGATATCCATATGCAGATTGATAAATATGAGTTCTTAGTAATGGATCCCCTTATATGAATTTTGACTTTACAATTTTTACATATTACATTCTATTTATCTCATAAACTCTTCCAAATAACTCAGATCCATCTTAAACTCATTATAACATCTCAAAAGAATCATCTTGTGGTATTACTTAACACGATACATTATATTTCATATACAACACTCCTTAGATAGATTTATCATCTTCTTGATCCCCAAGAAATATTTGAAAAATCATTATTCTGTAACCCATTTTCAATAACCACTCCTAATATCATTCTAATATATTTTATATAATGATACTTATTCCAATAACACTAGTACTTTACTTGAATATTAGGTCGATGATCATTATATTAAAGGTTTTACTGCTTGAATCTATCTAGACTATGTCTTCAAGTAAAATCATAAACATTTTTTCCATTTATAAGGAAAAAACCTCACACATCTCTTCACTCATTTCCACTAAAGAAACTTTTGTAATAGTTTAAATGAATTTCAAATAAGTCCTTTTAATATGAAAAATTCATATGGTTACTTATGAACACTTTATGGAATAATATAAACTCTTATATATTTAACCTTATTTTATAATTTATAAACAATTTATAAATTAATAAACCCTATAAATTAACATTAAATTTTACCACATCCATGATAATAATTTACGTATTAGTCAAGTACCCATATAATGACGTGTTTTTAATGATTTGTGAAAAAACAAATTTCTTAATAATACATGAATATGTGTTATGTTATACTATAAAACCTGATTCGGTTCATCCGACTTCCAAAATGGGGTCAAATTAATTATAACATTTTTATTGTGTACAATTCATTTTATGTCAAGCCTTCAAATTTCATCATTTTCAATCCACAACATAATTTTTTAGGTATTTCATGGTTTTATTATGGAAATAAAATTCTTAAATAAACCACATCCCTTTTTTGTTAACACCACAATATAAAATATATGTTTTTATAATTCTTTAGTTTTTGGAAATATTTTATATGGAACATTTTCTTAAACCATTACATAATATTTTGAATTTATTGTTAACCATGATGTGGTTCATAAACCATATCTTGGTTTGATGTATTTTCATTATCCATGAGAATTTTATATAAAATACATCATAATTATAGAAAAATAATTTTTTATTGATTTCTCATCTATTTAAATATTTATCCAAATATAATAAAAGTGGATTTAAGACCCATATTGGGAAAACCCTTTTCTAAAACAAGTTTAAACAAACCATTAATATACAATTTTATACAAGATCCAATCATTCAGTTGAATTTAATAAAACAAAAATAAAGAGCATACACATTTTTCAGAATAATCTATGATCTTTTTCCCCTTCTTCACCATGTTCTATAGAAATCAATAATTAGAATCCAAATGAATCCTTTAACCTATAGTATACAGGGGTTATATAAATCACCTAATTTATAGGTATTATTTTATCTTTCTCATTACATTCAAGAATATTTTATTTAATATAAGGTTAGAATGTTATATTTAGTTTAAGGAGTTTTGGTAGAATGAATATTATATAGTAACCCATGGAATAAATAACAATTTATTTGCTTTAATGATTCTCCTTGAATGATCTATTCCAATTATAATTTCATAAAAAATCACCACTTCATTATTAAAAACATATCCTAAATGATAAAAAAATGAAACAAGTTAAAATTAATATTAACATTCAGTTATTGATGATAAATCATTTAGATATTTAAATATTTTATAAAATATCATCAAAATTCCCTTAAACATAATATAATGATAATAAAAGTGATTATGATTTATTTTAGTGGGTTAAAAAATAGTTGATATGACTAAAAAATAAATTTTTATTTCAAAAAATCTATTCATAGGAAAAAGTGGGAAACCCCACAAGTTCAAATCAATATTTCATTAATCATAGAAATAATTTACATAATTATTAAATAAGTGACTAATATTAGTGGAATCATAAACCTTATATAACCCCTATTGAAGTGTAGTTACCTATGTATCCAGATCATTCATGATAAGACCTTCAAAATAAATGGCTATGTTGTCCCATGTATAAATATATTACACAAATTTGATCTTCCATTTTTTGAAGCCTCATGCTAAAATCTAGAAATTTTTGTTAATACAAACCCTTTAATCCCCATTAATTTTAACTTAAACCATTATATCATAAATCATGCTCACATCCTTCTATTTAGAATTTATATTTTTATATACTCTTTCTAGTAATTCTTCCTTAGAGTAGAGAATAAGCTCCAATTTTTTTTTCTTTTTCTTATTCCACCATTACTACAATTATTTTCTCATTAGGACCTGATTTTTTTGTGGAACATCTATCTTTTCACTGACCTACTATTGTCTCTTAGGACCACCATAATCCACCATTTCATTTTCACCTTTATTATTAATGTTCTTTTTATGAAACTAGTCATGCACAAAGAATTTACATTCAGGTTCATTATTAGACTCACCCTTTTTGGTCATCTATGTTTCGATAGGTTTAGTAAAATATTAATTGTCCTTACACCCTTTAAAGTTTTTACCCTTCATCACAATGAAATTCAATGAGTCTCGGGTTCCTTTTTACCTCTTCTTCCTCCTTAGGGTGTTAAGTCATCTACCCTACTCTTGTCTCTTAGGACCACCATATTATACCTTTCTAGTCTCACCTTTATAAAAAATATTATTTTTAAGAAATTCATCCATCATAGAGACTTTACATTCAGGTGCCATGTTGGACCCACCCTTTTTGGATAAACTGTTTCCATAGGTTTAAGAAAGTAAGAATAGTCCTTAATCTCTGTATATTAATTACCCTTTATCATAAAAAAACTCCCAGAGTCTTAGGTTCCCTTAACTATAGTATTGTTCTATGTATTAGAGGGTCATAGATGAAACAATCTTCCTAATATGATCATGTTGATGCCACCATATTCCATTCACCTTGATCTTGAACTGGTTCCTTGACTTCCAGATCTTCAAAAATGGTTGCATAGATTTAGAATTCGAGTTGTCCTTTTGGAGAACATCCTACTTGGTTCCTTCACCTAGCCCTTATTTGTTGCAGGGGAGTCTTGCATTGGGTTTTTATCATTTTTATTTAGTTTATTTTCAACACACTCGTCCCATTCTCAATACATAAAATTTCATCTCTTTTTATTAATTATCACTTATTTATATGTATGTATATATGAATACAATTTTGTGATATAAAACTGATATCCAATACCCATTGTTGAAAAAATATTCTCATAGGGGACACCCAGAAACATATATACCAATCTATTAAACAATAGTTCAAGCCTCTAAATTATCTAAAAAATATTTTCAGGATGCATGACACAATGCACCCAAGGGAATATTTATTCTATTAGTATTATGTTTTATATCAATTCAAGTAAATTTTTTATTGAATATAACCTCACTGAAATGATGAAACCATAAATAATATGTATTATTGGTTTTAGTTCCATATTTCAGAATAAAAACCAGGAAAATAGGTTAATCAATTACTATATCAAATAAACAATCATGATGATCATATTATATTTGAATCATGAATAGTTAGGTGGCCAACTCTTTTACCAATTTATCATTTGAATTTGGATTCCAATTGGAACTGATTATATAGAGTATTCAAAATAAATGTAACCCCAAGCTCACTTCAGATATAAGAACCTAAAGGTATGATAATTCATGGGTACCTAATGTTTAGGTTCACCCATAATAAACGATTGAGGCCTCTAAAAGCATTCACTTTAGAAGGAATATCACATTTAAATGGGTTCTCTTATTCATACCATTTATATATTCATCTTTTTCATATCTTTTCATTTCATAAAATCATTTTACCTCATGAAAATCCTCTATAAATGAATGCTTTTAATGATTTAATTATGAATCCTATTCCTTCAAAAAATTAATTTGTTTCAAACAAATTAACGTTTAACATGTTATAAGACTCAAGATTTATATCACTTACCTAGAATTAGAATCCAATTATATTTGAACATATCCAAATGCATATTATATATAAAATATACAAAACACTATTAAGAAAATATTTAGAATCAAATAAAAAATACCCCATTATAGAAGGTATGGTGAGATAGGTGGCCAACATCCAATTTCTTAGATATAGGCTAAGAACCTAGATTAGTGATATGTCTCACCCAAAGTACCATTATTAGTAAATCAACACTGAAGAGATAAATTAAGTTAACTATGCCTCTAACACATAATATATTTAAACTATAATCAAAATTTATTAATAAATTATAAAAAAATTAAAAAATACACTTGGTTTCATGGAAATAGATATTTATTTTTATATATCATGAACATTTGGAAGGCATAACATGAAAATTACATGAAGAATCTTAAAAAAATTTAAAATAAAGTATGGAAAAATTTATAGAATAAAAAAATTATTTAAATGAATATTTAAGGGGTATTTTTTAAATAAATTATTATTTAAAATATTTAATATAATTATAAACTCTTTATATAATTAAAATGATCAAAACCACTTCTGATATTTTCTTAGGTAATAGGGAAGCATTAAAAATAATTTTTTTGATTAATTTTTTTAATATGAAATCAAAGGATGGATAAAATCCATGACATGGTTACAATGAACAAGTAAATTAATATATAGACTTTATAAAAGGGTAGATAATTAACTGAAACATGGTTTCCAAGTATATACAATTCTTTTTCAAAGGCCATAACTTTAATTTTACTTTTTATGTTTCCATGCCATTATTTTTCCAAGTGAAAATCCAATTTCCATAAACTGTGAATTTTTTTATAAAAAAACGAAAACATAATTATAAAATGATTTGTTTTTAATAAGAACACCCATGATATGTTTCTAATAACATTCCATATTTATAAAAAATTACTTAAACTACAACATGTTTAGATGTACCATAGTCACAATTTTTTTAAAATTCCACGGTCGCTTATTTTTTCTAAAAATATTTATCTTTCAAATTCTTCATCAAAACTAACTATGGTAAAATGCAGGTGTTTTATATGAAATATTTACAGCCAGGTTTTTTCTAATAATGATAAAAAACCCAGAAAATAAGACTGTTTGAGAGATTAAATGATAAAATTAAATATAAAACAATAAATTAATTATGACACACTTTCAATGATGAATCCTTAAAAAAATTTATTTTTATTAAGATGAGTTGGTGTAAATTTAATGACTCCTACCTCCAAATATATCTACTATTATAAAGGGAATCATAGAACATTTTAGTTACACCCCTTCTTCTTCAAACATTGTACTAGATACATATCCAATGTTAGTGGAAAAAAGACAATTAGAGAGTGTTTAAACTTGTATGAGAGTAATATACTACCTATAAAATGATATCCATGAATGTAATTAAATACAAATCCTTTATTTAATAATGGATCCCATCTAAGTCTATTAGTTTTATATATAATAAAATGTTAAAATATTTGTCTCCCAATTGTTTTGATAACATTGGATTATTATTTATTGATTTGATTATTAAAATTTACAGACAAACACTTAACTATATACACATTATCACATATTATGTAAAAATATAGAATAATATGATAATAAACATAAAAGAGTTTTCAGAATATTATTATATATAATTCATCATAAAAAACATGATGCCTTTTCAATTAACCTGAAATAACACAAACCACGATGTGGTGACTTTCACCATATCATGGTTGATTCTTTAGTTCGAATATCCATCAGTACCATCTAATTATTCAATATCATCCCATAATAAATTTATGATTTATAAAGTTCTTTATCAATATTTATAGAACATTTCATAATACATTTACATGTGGGAAATTATTCAAATACCAGGGTTCTTAGAATACTTTCCAATATAAATTCAAATAATCCATCAATTTTACTCCTTTATTGTGTATGTAGTTTGTAGGATGCACCACTAACATTATAAAGTTAGATAAATAATATATCAATGAATTTTATTCCTTTTTCATAGACTCGAGAATCAAATTTCCATATAAAATTATTTCTCTTAATATAAATGTTAATATAGGAAGATTTATATGAATGTCTTCCACTCCATCTATTTTACCTCCTCTTTCTGTTTAGTGATTTAAATCAGGGAACCAAATTAATCAAAATACCCCCTTAACTAATATAAAATCATCTCCACAATACCCCTCTCAGAGCATTCCAATTCCATAAAAACATTTTCTAGATAATTTATCCATTACTCTATAACTAATGGATTATAGGTCCCACTAAGAGATATAGGATTTTGTTTCATGAATTAATATATGGTAACAATGAGTTGTTTATTTAAAATGATTTGTCTTATAAAAGGAATTTTATTTATCATTACGTGGTTAAACTACCCTAGTATAGTGAAAATTTTCTGAAACCTAATGGCAACTTCATTATCTTTTTAATTTTTGAAATCATTAGATCAACATAAATTAATGAGATTGTATTCCTTTCATTTAGGATAATTTCTAATTAATTTCACATAATAATTAGTTATTGAGTAATAGTGTAAACTATAAATCTTAGTATACACTTAATATATTCTTATATTAAATTAATTTCTCAAAAATATATGTCACGTTTACTACCCATTATAGATGTTTTTATATAATTTCATAAGGTATTAATTTAAAGTATTTTCTCTAGTCTAATTTTATTAAAAATATATTTCCTATGGATTAAGATAACATTTCTCAAATAGAATTTAAAATAAATTGGATCTAGTCTCATATAGTAATTATATCATTATTACATAACAATGTAATACATAATATCATATAACCAGGATCTATTTTTTATTAGTTTTTAGGTCACTAGATACATATATAGATGTTATAATTACACTAAAACAGTTAAGAGCATAATGTGATGAAAAAATTATACATCACACAATTACTCATTATTAATTCTATCCTTGGAGAAATATATATGGTAATATTCATAAAATCATTGGGAAAAGAAAATCCTAATAAAGGAGTGATAAAAAATTCTCAATAAGAAAAGATATATTAATAAAACTACACACATTAAAATCTTGGGATGCATAACATGACTAGAATAAATAATAAAAATTGATTCATATAAACTAATCCTATTGAAAATTTAAAAAATGTTTAATAATAGAATACTACATGATTGGAATGAATAATTTCAAACATACAAAACTTACTATTAAGTCCATATGCCAAAAAATCATGGATACAGGGTAAAAAAACTCTCATTACCCTATCTTAGTTATTTCATGAGATGCAATAACTTACTATAAAATTCTAGGAAAAACAAACAATATATATCTTCTAATACATCCATTATATAATAAAATTTATTTGATAATATTTTTAGTAATTTTCAGTAGGAAATAACATATTAATACTTGAAGTAACATTCAATATGAATTGGCTTATGAAATTCCCTCATATGAATCCATGTAATATATATACATGTGAATAATTTTTTTTGTGGATGTAATTTTTATTTATTGAAACTTAAATCAATTTTGGGTTTTAGAGTCATATGACCTCCCAAGGGTAAAATTGAAAATTTAACAGAGTTGATGACCTTAAAAAATTCTAAGGGTTTCATTGATCATGGGGGGATACTTACCCTTAGTTTTAATCTTGTTATGTTTATAAGATTGTTCAATTTTAAGGGATTTTTAATATTTAATATTTTAAATTCATAATTATATTTTGATCATGGATGAATATATATATCTCATATTACAGCTCAGATGAATGGTTAAACAGTATAATTGTATCCAAAATATAAGGGCTACCATTGGGGAAATTTATTCATCGTTTTCAAATGGGCCATGGGATAGGCCCCCACATGGTTGTGTCATTAATGGATTAAATTAATTAATAAATACATAATTAAAATCCCATATGACCTAGTTCATATATATAAATGAATATTGGTGATTTAAAATTGGGGTTATTTGTATTTTTTTTATCGATATAGGTCCTTGACTTATAGATGGGAGAGAGACCTTAAATTTCTGGAACTAACATCATATCAAATAATTATGGCCAGGTTGACGATGATATCAATAATCAAATCATGTGGGGATGATTATTAGATCCTAGGACAATATTCATGATCTAAATTGTGATGCTATGATGATTCTTTATTGAGGTAGGGGTCATTTCTCCAATATTACTATATTTATTGAGATTAAAATGACAGTTTTATGGTATATTTACTATTTTTGAATTAGTAAACATTATAAATCTTTGAATTTTTTCTTATTATTATCTTATGAAATTCTAAATTTCATTTGTTCTATTCTTTGTACATGGAAGATCCCTACATGATGATCGGTGGGTATGATTTTGAATTGAAAATTGATAAATATGTATATTGATTTCTATTCCTATTCATTATGGTTTCTTTGGGATTTTAGCACCATCTTATTCCATGAAAAATAATTTTAGGAAAAGTAAACTATATATTTGAATGACCATTGTCTCAGTTTTTAAGAAATTATTGTGGAAATTATAGAAGAGATCAGGGTGTTCTAGATTGTGAGTGGGTGAGTTGGATCATTATGATATATAAAATCATGAGATAATCATTGGAAATAATGTGCAGTGGTACCCAGGGATTGTGAAAATATGTTTCTAGGAATAGTGGGACTATCAAATGGTCTTTGATGTGATATAGGTGTTCTTTGGGTCAAGGATAGTTTTATGTGCATGAACTCAGGTCAAATGAAAGGAATATATTTTATTCTAATATAATTTAAGAGTTTTAGGTTAAAGATGTGATCAAATGGTGTGTACTTCTAAACCACATTTCTTGGATTACCCAAGATGTTCACCACTTTGTTATCTTTATTATTTTAAAAATGGGAAGGGGAAAAATGCAATACAATGTAGTTATGGAGGCCTAAAATGGTGAAGATCGAGGGAGTCCCCTCTAACTATATCTTCTCCTTCAGGGGCAAAGAAACCTAGGCTAGGAAAGCAAGAAAATGGCATGTCTTGAGAAGCCTGAGAAGCAAGGAAGTCAGCAACTTTGTTTCCCTCATGATAAGTGTGAAGAATGTCTATGTTATTGTTGAAAAACCTTCTTCACCTATGGATGGTGTTTTAAATTGACCAAGGAGTAGTGAGAGAGCCACATAGAGAGTTATAGATGATTTTGGAGTTAGTTTCGACCATGACAAGGTTAATGTTGATATGTCTGCAAAGGATAAGACCAGCCAACACTGCCCCATAATCTACCTAGAGGGAGTTACCCTTCTTGAAGAAGTCTATGAATTCAAAGGCAACACAACCCCTAGAGTCCGAAACCACACAAACCCTACACATAGTACATAAATAGCATGATCTATCAGTGTTATATTTGAGTCCACAATTAGGCAGAAGCCATCGAATCCATCTTCCTTAGGGACTAGAAGAGGATGTAGGAAGAATGGATCTATTGGCCAGTATGGGTCTGAATGTAGGTGTGTTGCACCATGACTTTAAATGATGAGAAAGATTAGTCAATAAATTTCTTGTTTGAAAAAAAAGAGCCAGCTTCGAAGCAGTGACTCCCTTATGCCACTCTTTGTTCATAGAAAGCTGGATCATCCAACAGCCTACTAATAGGATCACAACCTGCACCTTGCTCTCATTACTATTATTGTCCGCACCATGAAAATAGGGGATGAGAAAAGAACCACCTACAAGTAGTTGAGAGTGAATATTAGTAAAGTCCCCAAAGGAATTCTAGACTGCGTGAGCCCATTCCCCTTCAAAAAACATATTTTTGGTGGATTATTCCTAGAACCTAATACAACAACAACAAAAAGAATCCAACTGAATACTAGTATGCTTGATTTGATTATATGTGGGTAGGGATTTGTTTAATATGCACCATAAAAGTAAGTCATATTTAAGGGATACATCTTTACACCAAAGAAGATCCCCCCAAGAGTCGAGCACATTGGGGGAGGAAACTATCCGCTGATATTCTTTAATAGAAAAACCAGTAGATGAACCTATAAAAACACATAGACTAGGATTTTTAGAAAGATCAATGTGGTCGAATAAGCAGTGTGGATCCTCATACAAGACTTCTTGAGTAATTTTGGAATGCTCTTTAGCATTCCTGACGCTCATGTCGGGAACTGGAAATCCAGGGAATCCAAGAGGTACCCTTATCGAGTTTTCATGCCAAAAGTTGATATTGACTCTTCTAATTATCCATAGAATGTGATTGTAGAGAGTCATTATGTGTGGGTGGATCAAATACCATAAAATAGAAGAGATCATCCTAGGAGTTTCCTAGGCTTTCCCACATTTTTCCCAATGAAACAGCCCCACATGATTCGGCCCTCTAAAACCTACCCAGCTAATTTCACATGGACACCATGCATTTCACTAGAAACACTTCTGATATTTATACCAACCTCATTTGACGACTTATCTAACCTACCCCATGACTACCAATGGTGCTTCCCTCTAAGTGTGAATACCAAATAAAAGAGACCAGAATCTTTTCTATGCCTTTAATCACTGATTTGGGAACCTTGAGGGATTAGAGTATATGAAATGGAATATAGGTGTGGAAACTGTTGACCAAGGTGATTCTTCCACAAAAGGATAGAAACCAATTATTCCAGTTATTGATCCACCCAGTGATATTGTGTACCAACTAGTTAAAATGGTGAATGTGTAGCCTACTTGGGGTGATTAGGTCGCCTAGATATTCCATAGTAATACCTTTTTGTGAATTACCAACTCCCTCTCTAGAATATTGGCATTCCCATCCATACACTTTTTGAAAGGTACAAACTAATTTTCTCATGATTCACCACTTTCCCACTCCAATGATTATATTCCTCCAGAATTATGTTGATTCCACATATTTATTGTTTTACTCCCATTAAGGAAAATTATACTGTCATCCACAAACATAAGGTGGGAGACAGTCCTTAGGCGGTGACTCCATCAGAAGGGTAAAATTTGTCTCTCAGTAATACATTTTCTTATTAGCCGATTGAGGATGTATTGCATGATAATGAACAGACTGAGGGACAACAGGTCATGTTTCCTAAGCCCTCGTACATATTTGAAGAATCTGTAAAAATTCACCATGAAAGATATAGAGATCCAAATAGAGCTAAAACACCTATAAAAATTACCCTAACTGTGGAAGCTAGGATATTGAGGCAGTTAAGTATCGCATGACATGCACCATAGGTATACAGGACATGTACCCCTAATATGATATTCTTTTTGTTTATTTGGAGTGCATTCCAAGATGGACTTCTAGTAATACATAACGTGTGATTCAGGACCAAGAACCCTATACCTTGTGTAAACCACTAAACACACCATGTGTTAGACCAAGGCACTTTAAATGAATAGTAGTACACTATCTAAAACTTTCATAGGGGTTATACATCATGTAACCCTATTATATATTGTATATAATTTTTCAGTTTTAGTGTTTTTTTAGTATTTTATTTTATGGGACTCAAATTTGGTCACAAGAGTGATCCATATTAATAATTTTTATATAGATAAAAAAATGGAATATCAATGTTCAACAAAAAATGAGTGACATAAGATAGTTCAAAAAGTGTTTATTTCTTTGATCAATAGGGAAAATGACTGGGATCGATCCAGGTTCTTGGAGTAATCCCATGGTTAAGAATCCCCCTGGAGAGATGTTGATGACTGGGAATTAGAATCCATCATTTTTAGAGTTTAGTACACCCTAAAATACTAAGGACATAATTCCTCTAGATTTGGAACGGGGTTGATACTCCCTTGGCCCCGATATAGTGAAGGTACTGTACATGAATGATTAAGTTAAGAACTCAACCACTTATTTAGGTGTAGATCCTCAATCCATTATTGTAGGCACTCTCTTGTCTAATGTGTTCTAATTTAAAAGGCATGGGTAATCCATTACAGATTCTGTGAGGCCAGTGGAATTTCATTTTCCTTGTAAATTATAATAGTATAGGTTAATATTCCTTGAAATGAACAATATTCTTAGATAAAATGTGGGGTTACCAGTTCTTTTCAAGATCAGAGTCCGGATAGTTGTGGATTTTAGGGAGAAATACTCCCTCAACATTCATGTTTACTTAAGTGAGGAGTTGGAACCCATTTAGGTTTTCTAATTGTAATATAGAAGTTATAAAAGTTGATTAGTTTTGTTAGTTTGAGCCTTTAGTTTTCTTAGGAACCCCTTAGTTTCTTCAATATGTGACTTACAAATGGGATTTTTTATATTAGGTTTTTTGAGGAATTTTCTACTTCAAGAAAACCTAGTTTTTTATGATATATGTTTCCTCATAGATTAGATATGATATTTCTTGGACATACCCATGTAATTGATATGTATAGTAATATAGTGCGTTCAAATTCTAGGTCTCCCTTATAATTACTTTTCTATAAAATAGTTTGAGATCACTTGTTTCTAGAATTTGATTTATGGGTTTTAGGTTCTTTTATAAGTATGATTACACTCAAAATTTTATGGGATTTTCCCCACAGATATTGTATATGTGAAAACAATTCATATGTTAGAGGTGATGTTTGTGGGAGGGGAGCTCATGTGGATTGTTTGTAGTTGAATCAAGGTGATGATTTGTGGATATTGTTAATTTTTTATAGTGTTAATGACCATTATAGATAGAGATTAATTCATGAGTCCATGTAGTGTGTAGGATATTTCATCTTTCACATGGTTATCGAATTCAAATACTTGTTAGATGGATAATTCTTTTAGAATTTTTCATTTTTGGTAATTTACTAATAATGTGATGTCTCATGCACAAACTATACATTTTTAAGTGGTTTTTATATATAATTCTAGAGTTTTTTGTTTTTATACCTAACAAACATGTGTATACTGTAGTTTGATATACATTAAATCCAATCATATTGTTTGATATGCCTACTCAATGCTAGTCAATAACACATGACATATTAGAGGTGGGATTGGGGTGTCACCCTTGTCTTCCTTCCATCTAGGTTGGGGTATATATAGGTTAGGTCATGTAACACCCCAAGCTTCCACGATACATTTCCATTTGAATAATGCAATAACTTTTGTTGTACGCAACTTGGAGTTTTAACACACCACGACCAATCAAACTACCAATTATGAATAGTAATACCCACTTATTGAAATTTTATAAATTTTATTTTTCAAAATGGATATAATTTTTGGATTCAGAATATCAAAATTTTCTGAGGGTGAATTTTTGGATTTTTCTGAAAACATTCAATTTTGGATTAATAGTGAAAAACACCACGTTATTGTTTAAAACCGAATTTTTATTTAAATAATTAGATATTTTATTTAAATTTATGTTAGGTAAAACTAGATACAAAATACCTATATATGTTCAATGTAATTAATTGGGGTCATTTTATAATAAAATTAGGCATATAAAATTTTATTGAACTTTTTACCGTCTTTTACCCACCTTCTAGGCGCATTTAAAATTTTGCATAAAACGTAATTTTACCACTTCTGTGAATTTAAATTAAAAAATATGAGATAAGTGGCTGACATTAGTAATTAATATGTTGTTCAATAAGATGAAAATATTTTTTTTGTGAATAGTAACTTTTGACTTATTTACCACGGTTAAAAGTAAATATGGTAATTAAAGGTAAAAATGATATTATAATTATCCTAACACATGTCCTATTTCTATTGGATAAGTGTATTTTGACTAAAATCAACCTTAGGAATAAAATATGCTCTTTTTGGTCCAATTGGATATGATTATAGCATTTATTATTATTTTATTTCAAGAAGAGTTAAAAGTGTTAAATTTAATGTTTAATAACTAAACCATTTTTTAATATAGGGTTATACATAAGATAAATTAAACTATAAATATTAATTATAAATATAGAAATAATTCCAACATAATGGTAGTTTATTTATAATTTTTAGACATTAAATAATTAAATTTAATTATGACACAATGATGATTCTATAATTAACTTATTAAATAAAGATTAAAATAATTTATATTATAAATATGATAATAAATGTAAATTGAGAATTTGGATAAATTCCACTAATTTTATAATTTTACATGACATTTTAGGGTTGATTAGATATTTTTTTCGAAGTGATAAGGTTTTAATGAATTTTACAAAAACAAAATACCAAATAGTGTCCAAATTGACATAATTGGGTTTTTAAAAGAAATAATATAATATTAATTAACTTAATATTCATAAAAATATAAGGATAGACCAAAGGAATTATATAATAATATATATGTTAATAAGTAACGACTTGGTGTTCTCTTAGATTTTTATAGTAAGTTTATTAACCAATTATTATAATAATACAAGAATGCATGGTAAAAGTTAAACTATTGAACTAAGAGTTAAATCTAAAAGATAAGGTTAATATGGTGACCTAAACCCTTATAAAACCTATTTGTTGAGAGGTTTTCAACCTATCCCCACCTTATCCTTGAAATAAATCATTTTGGATCCATTAAAAACCAAATATGATTGTATAATAAAATAATATTACATGATTTTCCTATGGTGCCTCCCACCACTATTATAAAGCAGCACTTCCCCTTCTCTCAAAATCACACCTTAAAAGCCATTTGGCTCGGCCAACCAAAGGAGACCTTTTGATCAAATCAAAAGGAATTACTCAAATAAGAAGTATTTATTCCATCACATTTTCATGTTATTTTCTACTTCCACTTCCTCTCTCTTTGTTGTTTCCATACCAAAAAAATGAATCCAATACCTTCTACATACTGTGATGTTATTATAAATATGGTAAAACCATATTCTTTGTTCTATCTATCTTATAAATGACAAAGTCAACATACATGCGTACGTATGACTTACCTTCTCCACGTTGTGGTGTAGTTTGTCATTCAAGACATCACTATTTGGATGAGTATAATAATGAGTATGATTGATGTAAATAATAAATATAATATGTTAATTATTCTATATATTTGATATACCATCCAATTACATACGATTCCAGCATCAATAGAATGATATTTTCTCTCTTGTATACGTACAGATTACTGTCTCCATGAACACGATGAGATTCATTCCCCATCATAACCATTCAAGAATAAATTTCATTTTATGATTAAAAAAATAAATTTTAAGAACTTAATATCATTCTTTATATGAATCAAATACATCCTATACATAAAAAACATGACTTACGTAACAAAACATATAAAAGAAAACAATTCAGTTAACACCCGAAATGATGATACTACTAAAATATCATTAACAAAGCAATATTAAAAGATCATATATGATATCATATTTGTGTATGTAGTTCTTTTATAATTTAATAACAATTATTTATCTATTATACAGGAGGTTAACATATCGTCCACCAAGGAAAAGTACAAGGTAAAGGTTAATTCTATAATCTCTTCATTATTCGAGGTTGTTTATACGCATGTATCTTATGTGACCTCTTTATCATCCACATACATGTTTCTTAAAATGTATTTCAAAACATTTTTACTATTTCTTAGACTATTGGTTAAAGTCATTTATACCCTTGTTTGAATTTTTATGAGATGTTTATAAAGTAATATTTCTATCTTTTTCTAAATAATGTCCTTTATGACCTTTTTGACAAAATTATGGAAAGAAGTTTTTTTAACTTATACAGTAGGTGTGGCTATTTTCCGTTGTTGTAACACCTTTGAGGCTTCCATTACAACTGTATATGAATATTTTCAAAATAAATGTTTTCTTTTAAAATTATAGGACTTTCAAATTATTTCAAAATAGAAAGAGATATTTCTCTCAAATAGTTTTGATTTCATCTATGTCAACATTCTTTGTTGGATTTTATGCTTATTTGAAGTTGATTTATTATGATACAATCATCCATATTGTAATAAAGTTTTTATGGCATGTTTGACTGTGGATGTGATATTTTTATACCATTCATTATTTATGGTTAAATTATTGACAATTTGTAGGCTAGTTTAAATACTAATGATTATGTTATTTTACAACCTTTTCATATGAGGAATGCATTGGACTTAGTAAGTGATGGTTGGATCCCACTATAGATCATCGATGTATCGATCGGTCTCATGAGACAAACTTGTGTATTGGTACAAGTCCTTGACAAAATCTTATTTTTAGTCCTGACATGAGTCCTTGACTATGTGGTTATGATGTCCGACATTATGCATTCCATCATTATGAAATTTGGCTGTTGATATTACATGTGATTATTCACCTTGTAGAATATCCATGTGAATAAGTAAATAGAATTATTTGATTAATATTTTTCGTATTATATTGATGTTTAATTTTAGAAAGGCATTTGTTTTAGTCTTATACACTACCTTAAATGTTTATGCTTATTTATGAAAGCTTACTCTATATTGTTATCCTTACTGATCATTTGAGATCACCCCTTTCTATGTTTTATTTTTTCCAGGATGATAAGAAATATTTTATGGTTGACCTGTAGGGATAGGCTATGAAATATAACTGTGTTCAAAGGGAACAAAATGTTGTTATTGTTTTTATTTCATGATGTAATGTAAAACTTATGTATGTGTCTATTACTTCCCAGGATACTAAATTGATCGGTCATTCGGGACATGATTCCTTGTATCTTGCCAATGTTATGTAATAATGCACCGACTCCGGGTAACTACGGTCAGGGCGTTACAGTTGGTATCTACGTAGGTTTTGTACAAACCTAGGAACCTAGATTTAGAAAAACTCTAATTAGGAAACTTTTCCCTAAGATAGACTTTGAGGATTAGTATATAAAAACTTCCTATAATTTTGGTAATGTAAATATTTTTTTTATTTTCCATGAAATACATCCCTGTCTAGATATGAGCAGGTTGAGGTGGATCTGGCACAGATATACCTAGGAGTGAAAAATCTGACAAGGAGTTTCGGGCTTGAACTGGGGTATCCTGGTACATGACAATGAGCCTTGATTCACTTTTGTTTATGACACTTCTAGGGGATATTCTTAAGATAATTCACATTTTTTTACAAACCATTATGAAGGATTTATGAGTATATACCTCCTCAAAGAATATATTTTTATGATTATGGATTATATCCATAAACTATTAAATTTATGTTACGTGTTTTTCAAGTTTGGATTTAAGTATTGTGATTTATAAACTAATATAGTGTATGCCATTGTTTAGAAATGAAACATAGTGGAAGGAATTGAAACCCTATCAACACACGTAATCCATGTTGGGATTTCCATCCTACTTAAGATAATTATAGTGTAGATGGTGATTCAACTAGTGCTGATCTGTTTATAACCATACTGGGACAACTCACTTAGGTTATAAATACTAACCTTACTCATATAGAACTCCCAGATCCACAATGTAGAGGCTCAATGTTAGAACACTTCATGAAGAAATAAACACCAACATTCGATGGGACTAAAAATCCAATTGTAGATGAGCAATGGATAAGTTACTTAGAGAAAATATTTCATGCATTAGAGAGTAGCAAAAGGGAAAAAGTTATCATGACAGTTTATCGTATCATTGGAGATGAATATCAATGGTGGTCATTAATTAAAAATACAAAGGAATATGAAGAAGTATCAAATATGGAATGGAGGTAGTGTAAAGATATTTTCTTAGAAAAAGACTTTCCTCATGACCGTTGAGCAGATATGTAAAGACAATTTCTGAGTCTGAGGCAAAAGAAGGATGAGAATGTCGCAAAGTATGATTCCAACATTACAAGGTTAGAAATGTAGGCAACATATTATTTATGTAACCCAAGGAGTAAGATTTCGTTATTCTTTGATGGGTTAAAACCATTACTCTGTCGAGCATTAGTCTCACAATCCATCTCATTATAGGAAGACATTGTCTCATTTTCTATCAAGACAAAAAATTAATTCTCTATGTCTTACGACCATATAGAAGAGAATGATAAGAAGAGATCTTCTGTACACTCTGGAAATGGAAATAAGGGGGAGAAGTAAAAAGTCGAACATCCATCGTATGGTAAATGTGGGAAGAATCACCCCGATAATTTTCTAAAGGGAATGAGAGTCTGTTACAAGTGTAGTGAAAAAGCAACCAAGCTCAATATTGCAAGGGAAATAAAGAGGTTTTCAATGTAGAATGCTACAATTTTAGAGAAATAGGGAATTATGAAAATTAATTTTCTATGTGCCATGGAAACATACCTCAGAAAAGGCCAAGGGAGCAAGGCCAAGATTATTCGATCACTATTGTTGAGGATGAAGCTCCAAAAGATATGGTGGTAGGTAATTTAATGGTTTCCAAGAGTTTAGCCAATGATTTACTTGATTCTAGATCATCGCGTTGTTTCATATCTTCTCAATTTGCTAATAAAATTAAATATTTCCAATTTCATTTAACAAGGAAGTTGTTAGTCAAAACTCTTAAGGGAAGTATCATTGTCACAAAGTTTTGTGAATCAGTCCCTATTGAGGAATATAAATGTTCTTTATCTGCTGATCTCATCATCATACCCATGATTAAATTTGATATATTACTCAGTATGTATTGGATTTTAGTTGATGATGTGAAAATTTATTGTAATAAGATGGAGGTTACAATTTTCAATGATGATAAAGAGTACCTTATCTTTAGAGCAGAAAAGTCACCACCTGATTCTTATCTAGATCCACCCACAGTAGCTCAACTAAATTCAATTATTAGGGAGGAATAGAATGAAATAACTATGGGTGAGGAAGAGAATGTTCAAATAGAGGACATAACTATTGTACAAGAATATGTTGATGTGTTTCCAAAGGATTTACCTGAACATCCCCCAGAATAAGAAATTGAGTTTTCTATTGATTTAATTCCTGGTTCAACGCCAATATCAAAGGCCCCTTTATAGAATAGAAACTGTCGAATTAGTGGAACGAATGAAAAAATAGAGGAATTTAATAATAAAGGATTTATTCACCCATGTTTTTCTCTATAGGGAGACACTATTATTTTTGTTTAGAAGAAAGATGTATCTATGAGGTTGTACATTGACAACAAGGAGATCAGTGATATAACAATAAAGAATAAGCATCCCCTACCATGCATTGATGATTTATTCAATCAACTTGATGGAGGTCAATATTTTTCAAATATTGACCTTCTATCTGGATATCATCAGTTTTGTGTGAAGACAGAACACATTCCAAAAACATCATTTCAAACTAGGTACAAGCATTACGAGTTTACAATAATGCCTTTTGGATTGACCAATGCACCATCTATTTTGATAGATCTAATTAATATATTTTCAAGGAATATCTTGATGACTTTGTAGTGGTATTTATTGATGATATATTGGTTTACTCTAAAAGCTATTAAGATCATGAAATCACATTCATACTATTTTGAAAACCCTCAGAAGAAATGAATTATATGGGATATTTATCATTTGTGAATTCTAGATTCAGGAGATTTCTTTTCTTGTCCATATTTTCTCTAAGGATTGAATATATGCCAATCCTTCAAAGACCAAGGCAATCCATAAATGGCCAGCACTGATGAGTTTAACTTAGGTATGTAGTTTTATTGGTTTAGTAGGTTATTATCAATGTTTTGTTAAGAATTTTTCCCGATTGGCTTACCCATTAACCAAGGTCACATGTAAAGGGGTTAAATTTGTTTGGACAAAAGAGTGTGAAGAATGTTTTGAATAAATGAAGTGAATATTAGTCAATTCTCTTATATTGACTCTACAATTGGAGAAATATTGGTTTGTTATTTATAGTGATGCTTAAAATATAGGACTTTGTTGTGTCCTTTTGAAGAATGACAGAGTTATTTCCTATGCATCACAATATATAAACATTCAAGAACAAAACTATCCCACACATGATCTTGAGTTAGAAGTGTTAATCTTTGCTTTGAAGATATGGATACACTATCTCTATGGTAAAAAATGTGAGGTATCTACAGTTCAGAAGTCTTTGAAGTGTATTTTATCATAGAAAGAACTCAACATGATGAAAAGATAATGGATTTAAATAGTCAAGTATTATGATTTCACTATATACTACCACCCAGGGTAAGGAAAATATGGTGGAAAATGATTTCAGTAGAATGGATCATGGAGTTTTGAACAAGATGAGAGTTGAAAGGGATCCTATGTTCATGGATCTAATAAAGAAAGATATGGGAATAATCATGGATGGTGAAACATAAATACCTTTTCAAATGGTAGCTAAACCATCTTTACTAGAAAGGATAAAAAGTTCTCATACTGATGATGAGAAGTTTCAAAAAAATATTAATGATGTGAATGATGAGAGATTTATCAACTTCGTATATGAAGATGAGATTTGAAAATTTGGGAAGAGACTTTGTGTTCCTGACATAAATGATCTTTAAAGGTAATTTTTTTATGATTCTCATAGATCCAATTTTACTATACACCCTGGTAGCACTAAGATGTATTGAGATTTGAAGGAACATTTTTTGTGGGAAAACATGAAGAGAGATATAGATGATTATGTGTCAAGATGTATGGGTTTTAAATAAGTGAAAGCTGGAAGAAAACATCCCAAAGGAGTCACGAAACCTCTTCCCATACCTTATTGGAAATTGAATGATATCATGATAGATTTTGTCATGGGACTACCAAAGAATCCTAGAAAGAATGATGCAGTATGGGTCATTGTTGATCGTCTTACCAATTCATCACTTTTTCTTGCTATAAGAGAATATTTACCACTTCAACGTTTAGAAAGACTATATATTAATGAAGTTTTAGACTTCATGGTGTACCCCTATCGATATTTTCTGATCGTGATCCTTGTTTTACATCAATATTCTAGAAAAGTATTCAGAAAGCCCTGGACACTAAAATTTATTTGATCACTTCCTAATACCCTCAAAATGATGGAAAATTAGAAGGAACTATTAAAACTTTAGAAGACATGATGAGATCATACTCACTTTACATTCAATGTATGTGGGATGAATATTTACCTCTGGAATAATTTTCCTATAACAATAGCTTCCATTCAAGTATTCAAATGGCACTATTTGAAGTGTTATATGTAAAGAGATGTCAGACACCAACATGTTGGGATGATGTTGGTGAAAGAAAACTCATAGGTCGAGAACATGTTGAGGAAACAGTGGAAAAGGTGAAGGTTGTCTAAACCCACATCAAAGAATCTCAATGTAGTAAAAAGAGCAATTTCAATAACCAAAGGAAAGATTTATGATTTCCAGTATGAGTTTAACACACCACGACCAATAAAAATAGCCGTTATAAATAGTAATACCCAGTTTTGTAAATTTCATAAATTTTATTTTTCAAAATGGACATCATTTTTGAATTAGAAATATCAAAATTAGCTCGTGGTGAATTTTTTTATTTTTCTAAAAACTTTCAATTTTTGATGAATAGATAAAAAACATTGCCTTATTGTTTAAAACTGATTTTTATTTAAATAATGAGATATTTTATTTAAATTCTTATTAGGTAAAAATAGATACATAATACCTATATAAGTTCAATGTAAATCATTGGAGTCATTTTATAAAAATATTAGACATATACAATTTTATTAACCATTTTACTGTCTTTTACCCACCTTCTAGGCACATTAAATTTTTTTATAAAACAAAATTTTACCACTTCTGTGAATTGAATTTAAAAATCCAAAAGACACATCTGAAATCAGTAAGTAAAATTTTGTTTAGTAAGATGAAAATAATTTTTGGCAAATAGTAACTTTTGACTTTTATTTACCTCGGTTAAAAGTAAATTGAGTAATTAATGGTAAAAATGATATTATAATTAACCTAAAAAATTCCCTAATTATATTGGATAAGTTTATTTAGACCAAAATCAACCTTATGAATAAAATATGATCATTTTGGTCCACTTCGATTAGATTAGTACATTTATTATTATTTTATTTCAAGAGGAGTTAAAATTGTCAAATTCAAAGTTTAATAACTAAACTATATTTAATATAGGGTTATACATAAGCTAAATATGACTATAAATATAAATTATAAAGATAAAAATATTTCCTACATAATGGTATTTTATTTATAAATTTTAGACACTAAATAATTAAATTTATTTATGACACAATGATGATGCCATAATTACCTTATTAATGAATGATTAAAATAATTGATATTAAAAATATCCAAATAAGTTTAAATTGAGACTTCTAATAAATTAAACTAATTTTATATTTTAATATGACATGTTATGGTGGATTATATAATTTTTTTTTAAGTGATAAATTTTTTATGACTTTCACAAAAAACAAAATACTAAATAGTGTCAAAATTAACCTAAATGAGTTTTTAAAACAAATACTATATTATTAATTGATATAATATTCCTAAAACTATAAGGTTCATCCAATATACTTATATAATAATATATATGTTAATAATTAACCAATTGGGGTTATATTTCAATTTTATAGTAGGTTTATTAACCATTTAATATAACAATACAAGAATACATGGTAAAAGTTAAACTATTTAACAAAGAGTTAACTCTAATGGATACGGTCAATATGGTGACATAAACCTATATAAAACCTATTGGTTGAGAGGTTTTCGACCCATACCCACTTTATCCTCAAAATAAATAATTTTTGAGCCCTTATAAACCAAATATTATTGTATAATAAAGTAATATTTCATGATTTTCTTTAGGTGCCCCACACCTCTCTAATAAAAGGTAACACCCCCTTATCTCAAAATCACACCTCCAAAGCCATTTTTCTTGAAAAACCCTGGCCCAAATATCCTACCAATTACCCTAACTTAATCCTAGAGGAAGTCCTTTGATCATAAAGCCAATCTAAGGATCCATTTTGATCTAATAAAACGAAATCACTTGAAGAAGAGGTAATTATTCCATCACCTCTTTCAAGTTCTTTTATTCTTCCACTTCCTCTCTCATTGTTGTTTCCAAACAAAAATAATGAATACAATACCTTATACATAATTTTATGTTATTATAAATATGGTAAAACCATATTATTTATTCTATATATCTTATAAATGACAATGTCTCCATACGTGCGTACGTATGACTTACCGTCTCCACGTTGTGGTGTAGTTTGTCTTTCAACACTTCACTATTTGGATGGGTATAATAATTAGTATAATTAATGTAAATAATAAATATAATATGTTAATTTTTCTTTATATATGATATACGATCCAATTACATACTATTCCACTATTAATAGAATGATATTATCGCTCATGCATACGTACGGATTACCGTCTCCACGAACGCGATGAGATTAATTCCCCATCGTAACCATTCAAGAATAAATTTAATTTTATTATTAAAAAAATAATGTTTAAGAACTTAATATCATTCTGTATATGAATCAAATACATCCTATCCATAACAAACATGACTTATGTAACAAAACATATAAAGGAAAACAAATCAGTTAACACCAGAAATGATGATACTACTGAAATATCATTAACAAAGAAATATTAAAAGATCATATATGATTTCATATTTGTGTTTGTTTTTCTTGTATAATTTAATAAAAATTATTTAACTATTATAAAAGTGTTTAATATACCCTCTACCAAGGAAATGTACAAGGTAAGGGTTAATTCTACAACCTCTTCATTATTCAAGGTTGTTTATACGCAAGTATCTACTGGGACCTCTTTGTCATCCATATCCATGTGTCTTAAATTGTATTTCAATTTTTTAACTATTTCCTAGACTATGGGTTAAATTAATTTATACCCTTTTCTATATTTTTATGAGATTTATATAAAACATCTTTTTGTCACTTTCTAAACAAGGTCTTTTACAACCTTTTCGACAAAAATAAGGAAAGAATGTTTTTTAACTTATTCAGTAGGTGCAGCTATATTCTGCTGTTACAACACCATTGAAGCTTCCCTTACAATCTTATAAATTTTTTTTCAAAATAAATATCTTTATTTTAAAATTATAGGACTTTTAAATTATTTCAAAATATAAAGATATATTTCTCTCAAATAGTTTTGATTTCATCTATGTCAACATCTTTTGTTGGAGTTTACGCTTGTTTGAAGTTGATTTATTATTATACCATCTTACATATTGTGTTTAAGGTTTTGTGATATGTTTTAACGTGGATGTGATATTTCTATACCAATCCTGGTTTATGTTTAAATTTTTGACATTTCATATTTTAGTTTTAATACAAATGTTTATGTTATGTTTTAACGTTTTTATATGAGGAATGCATTGGACTTAGTAAGTGATGGGTGGAGCCCGCTATAGATCCTCGATGCATCGGTAAGTCACATGAGACAAACTAGGGTCTTGGAAAAAAGCCTCTAAAAAATCTTATTTTTAGTCTTGGTACAAGGCCTTGACTATATGGTTATGATGTCCGACATTATGCATTCCATCATTATGAATTTTTTTATAGATATTACATGTGATTATTTGACTAGTAGAATAACCATGTGAACAAGTAAATAGAATTATTTGATTTATATTTTCCATATTATACTGAAGTTTAAGTTTAAAAAGGCTTTTGTTTTAGTCTTATACATTTCCTTAAATTTTTATTCTTATTTATAAAAGTTTCCACTATATTTTTATCCTTATTGAGAATCTGAGCTCACCCCTTTCTATGTTTTATTTTTTCCCAATATGTGAAGAAGTATTTTATGGTTGACCTGAAGGGACAAGCTAAGGAATATAAGTGTGTTCAATGGGGAAAAAATTCTGTTGTTATTTTTATTTTATGATGAAATATAAAACTTATGTATGTATCTAGTACTTCCATGACAACTAAACTGATCGGTCTTTCAAGACATGATTCCTTATATCTTGCCAATGTTATGTAATAATGCACTGAATCTGAGTAAATAGTGTCGTGGAGTTATAGTTTGTATTAGAGGAATTTTAGTACAAACCATGGAAGCTATATTTATAAAAACTCTAATTAGGAAACATTTCCCTAAGATAGAATTTGTGGAATAGTATAAAAAACTTCCTAGAATTTTGGTAATGTAGATATTTTGTTTATTTTTTATGAAATACATCCATTTATAGATTCAAGCAGGTAGAGGTAGATATGGAATAGATGTATCTAAGAGTGAAAACTCCAACAAGGAGTTTCGGGCATGACCTAGGGTATCCTGGTACACGACAACATGCCCTACTGCACTCTTGGTTACGACACTCCCAGGGGATATGCTTAGGACAATACACATTTTCTTTAAAAACCATTATTAAGGATTTATGTGTATATAACTCCTAAAAGAAAACATTTTTATGATTATATATTATATCCATAAAATTTTCAATTTATGTTAAATTTTTTACAAGTTTGGAATTATGTATTGTGATTCATAAACTAATCCATTGTATTCCATTCTTTAGAAATGGTGCCTAGTAGAAGTAATGGAAACTGTATCAATGCACGTAATACATATAAGGATTTACCATATACTCAAGATAATTATAGTGGAGTTGGTGATGCAATTGGTGCTGATCATCTTATTACCATACTTGGACAACTCACTCAGGTTATGAATAATTACCTTACCTGTATAGAGCACGCTAATCCACAATGCATAGATCAACGTTAGACCGCTTCATGAGGATGAAACCACCCACATTAAATTGGACTAAAAATTTATTTTTATCTGAGAAATGGTTAGGTTCCTCAGAGAAAATAGTTCTTTCATTGGGGAGTAGTGAAAGGGAAAAAGGTTCCATGGCAGTTTATCACCACATTGGAGATACAGATCGGTGGTGGTCATTAATTAAAAACACAAAGGAAGATGAAGAAGTATAAAATTTGTAATGGAGGGTGTTTAAAGAGTTTTTATTATAAAAATAATTTCCTTGAGACCATCGAGAAAATATGGAATGACAATTTCTGAGTCTGAGGAAAAAGGAGGATGAGAATGTTGTAAAGTATGATTATAACATTATAAGGTTAGAAAGGCATATATCAGATTATATATGTAACCAAAGGAGTAATATTTTTCGATTATTTAATGGTTTAAAATAATTTCTCCGTCAAGCATTAGTCTCAAAATACTTCTCATCATACGAAGATATTATCTCATGTGCTATCAAGACAAAAAAATAATTCTCTATATCTTTTGAATTTAAAGCAAAGAAAGAGAAGAAGGGATCTTCCAAAAACTATAGAAATGGAAATAAGGGGAAGAAAGGAAAATTTGAATATGCATCCTATACTAAATGTGGGAAGAAACACCCTAGTACATACCTGAAGGGAATGAGAGTCTGTTACAAGTGTGGAGAAAAAGGCCACCAAGCTCATGATTCCATGGGAAAAAAGAGGATATCAATGTTGAATGCTACATTTGTAGAGAAATGGGGCATTAAGAAAATTAATGTCTTAAGTTATAAGGTAAATTACCTCAGAAAATTTAAATGGAGCAGGTCTAAGATTATGAAATCTCTATTATTGAGGTTGAAGATCCATAAGATGTGGTGGCAGGTAATTTAATGGTTTCCTCAAGTTTATCCAAAGCTTTATTTTCTTCTGGATAATAACATTGTTTTATATCATCCCAATTTTCTAAGAAAATTAGATATTTCAAATTTTATTTAACAAGGATGTTGTCTGTCAAAACTTCTAAGGGAAGTGTCATTACAACAGATTTTTGTTAATCAATCTCCATTAGGGTATATAAATGTTCTTTATCTGCTGATCTCATCATCATACTCATGATTTAATTTAATATAATCCTCGATATGTATTGGATTTCTGACTATGATGTGAAAATGTATTGTAAGGACAAGGAGGTTACAATTTTCAATGATGATAAGGAGTACCATATCTTTAGAGTAAAAACATCACCACCTAATTCTTATCTAGATCCACCCCCAGTAGCTCAACTAAATTTAATTATTGGGGAGGAAGAGAATTAAATAACTAGGGGTTAGGAAATGAATATTCAAATATAGGATATACATTTGTACAAGAATATGTTGATATGTTTTCAGGGGATTTACTTACACATCCTCTAGAATGAGAAATTTTGTTTTACAATTATTTAATTCCTAGTTCAAGGGCTATATCGATGACCCCTTACAGAATGGCCACTGTGGAATTAGTTGAACTAAAGAAACAACTAGAGGAATTGAGTAATAAAAGATTTATTTTCCATAGTGTTTCTCCATAGGGAGACCCTATTATTTTTTTAGTAGGAAATATGGATCTATGAGGTTGTGCATTGACTACAGGTAGATCAATGCTATAACAATAAAGAACAAGTATCCCCTACCTCACATTGATGATTGATTTGATAAACTTCATTGAGTTTAATATTTTTCAAAGATTGACCTTTGATTTGGATATCATCAGTAGTGTGTGAAGAAGGAAGACATTCTAAAAAAAGTATTTCGAACCAGGTACGAGCATTACGAGATTACATTATAACCTTTTGGACTGACTAATGCACCCTATGTTTTCATGGATATATTGAATAGAGTTTTCAAGGAATATTTTGATGGAATTTTATTGGTATTTATTGATTGTATCTTGGTTCAATCCAAAAGCTACAAAGATCATAAAAATCACTTGAACACTATTCTGAAAACCCTATGAAGAAATGAATTATATGGTATGTTTAGAAAATGTGAATTCTAGCTTCAAGAGATATAATTTCTTGGCCATATTGTCTCTAAGGATGGAATCTCTATGGATCATTCAAAGACCATGGAAATCCAAGAATTGTCAGAACCGACAAGTATAACTGAGGTACACAATTTTATTGGTTTAGTAGGTTATTATTGATGTTTCTTCCAGAATTTTTCTTGATTGGCTAACCCATTAACCAATCTTACATGTAATGGGCTTAACTTTGTTTGGACAAAATAGTGTGAAGAATGTTTTGAAGAACTGAAGAGAATATTAGTCAATGATTATATCTTGACTCTACCATTGGGGAATGATTGGTTAATTGTTTGTAGTGATTCTTTAAATAATGTACTTGGTTGTGTCCTTATGAATAATGATTGAGTTATTGCATATGCATCACGATAAATATAAATTCATGAAAAAAAACTATTCCACTCATGATTTTATTTAGCAGTAGTAATATTTTCTTTGATGATATGGAGACACTATATGTATGGTAAAAATGTGAGATATATACTGATCAAAAGAGTTTGAAGTATATTTTCTCACAGAAAGAACTCAACATGAGGCAAAAAATTTGTCTTGAACTACTCAAGGATTATGATTTCACTATACCATACCACATGGGGAAGGAAAATAAGGTGGAAGATGCTTTGAGAAGAAAGGATCATAGAGTTTTGAACAAGATGTGTGTTGAAAGGGATCATATTTTCATGAATCTAGTAAAGATAGATATGGGAATAATCATGGAAGGTGAAACATCAATACTTTTCAAATGGTAGTAAAACCATTTTTTCTAGAAAGGATAAAAAGTAGTCAGACTGATGATGAGGAGTTTGAAATGAAATTTAAAGCTGTGAGCAATAGAAGATTGATCGTCTTCATATATGAAGATGGGATTTTAAAATTTGGGAAGAGACTTTGTTTTCCAAACATACATGATCTGAAAAGGGAATTGTTGGATGATTCTCATAGCTCCAATTTCTATCTACACTATTGTAGCACTAAGATGTATTGAGATTTGAAGGAACATTTTTTGTGGGATAACATGAAGAGAGAGATTTATAATTATGTGTCAAGATGTTTGGTTTTTCAACAAGTGGAAGCTAGAAGACAATATCCTAGATGAGTCATGCATCCTCTTGCCATACCTGAGTAGAAATGGGATGATATTACGATGGAATTTTTCATGGGACTACTAAAGACTCCTAGAAATAATGATGCAATATGGGACATTGTTGATCGCCTTACCAAGTCATAAATTTTTCATTCTATAAGATAAGATTTACCACCTGAAAATTTAGAAAGACTATATATTAATGAAGATGTAAGACTTCATGGTGTAGCCCTATAGATTAATTCTGATCAAGATCACTGTTTTACATAAAGATTCTAGAAAAGTATCTAAAAATCCCTAGATACTAATCTTTGTTTGAGAACTGCCTAACACCCACAAACTAATGAAAAATCAAAATAGACTATTCAAATATTATAAGACTTGTTGAGAACTTTCTAACTTGACTTTCAAGGTATGTGGGATTAGTATTTATATTTGGTAGAATTCTCCTTTAACAATAGCTTCCATTCAAGTATTTAGATGGAACTATATGAAGTGTTATATAGAAAGAGGTGTTGCACACCAACTTGTTGGGATGATGTTGGTAAAATAAAACTTGTAGGCCAAGACTATATTGAGGAAACAATGGAAAAGGTGAAGGTTATCCAAACCCACATCAAAGCAGCTCAAAGTAGGCAAAAGAGCTATGCTGATAACTGAAGGAATGATTTGGAATTTCAAGTAGGAAATCATGTTTTCTTGAAGGTATATCCATGGAAGGGTGTTATAAAATTCATTAAAAAGATAAAATTAAGTCCCAGGTACATCGGACCTTTCGAAATTCTAGAACGAATTGGAGTTGTTGCTTATCTTTTGGAAATGCTGGCAAGTCTCTCCAAAGTTCATGATGTGTTCCATGTATCACTGTTGAGAAAATACAAACTTGACTGAATGCATGTACTCAATTATAATGAAATAGAATAGGAACGCAACCTATCTTATTGCAAAGATTCAATCATAATTCTTGAAACTAGAGAACCAGTGTTGAGAAACCGGATGACTCGTTTGGTGAAAGTTCTATGGAGAAATTATAAGATGGAAGAGGCAACTTGGAACCCGAGGAATATATGATGAAGAACCACCCAAATATTTTTATGTAGTAAAATTTTATAAATTTCAAGGGATAAATTATTTTATGGAGGGTAGAATGTAACAACCTAATCTTCCATGGTATGTTTCCCTTTGAATAATGCAATAGCTTGCATTTTATGCAACTTGGAGTTTAACACACCCCGACCAATCAAACTAGCTGTTATCAATAGTAATACCCACTTATTAAAATTTTATAAATTTTATTTTTCAAAATGGACTTCTTTTTTGGCTTCAGAATATCAAAATTAGCTTAGGGTGATTTTTTTGTATTTTTCTAAAAACATTCAATTTTTGATAAATCGTTAAAAACACTAGGTTATTGTTTAAAACTAAATATTTATTTAAATAATTAGATACTTTATTTAAATTTAGATTAGGTAAAAATAGATACATAATACCCATATATGTAAAATTTAATTCATTGGAGTCATTTTATAATAATATTAGATATATAAAAGTTTATTGAAAATTTTACCGTCTTTTACCCACATTCTAGGCGTATTTGAAAATTTGCATAAAAAATAATTTTACCACTTCTATTAATTGAATTTAATAAATACAAAATGCAAGGTTGAAATCAGTTTGTAAAATGTGGTTCAATAAGATTGAAATATTTTTTTGGTGAATAGTAACTTTTGACTTTTATTTACAACGGTTAAAAGTAAATAGGGTAATTAAAGGTAAAAATCATATTATAATTACCCTAAATGATTTCCTAATTCTATTGGATAAGTTTATTTCAACCAAAATCAACCTTAGGAATAAAATATGTTCATTTTTTCCGTTTGGATTAGATTAGAACATTTATTATTATTTTATTTCAAGAAGAGTTAAAAGGGTTACATTTAATGTTTAATAACTAAATATTTTTTAATATAGGGTTATACATAAGACAAATTCGACTATAAATATTCATTAGAAATATAAAAATATTTCCTACCTAATGGTATTTTATTTATAATTTCTGGACATTAAATAATTAAATTTTTATATGACATAATGATGATGCAGTAATTAGATTATTAATGAAAGATTAAAATAATTGATATTGTAAATATCCAAATTAATATAAATTGAGACTTCTGATGAGTTAAAATAATTTTATATTTTAATATGAAATTCTAGGGTTGATTAGATAAATTTTTTTCGAAGGGATATGGTTTTTATGACTTTCAAAAAAACAAAATACCAAATAGTGTCAAAATTAACATAAGTGATTTCTTAAAACAAATACTATATTATTAATTGATATAATTTTACTAAAAATATAGGGTTTGGAAAAAGGGACTTATATAATAATATATATGTTAATAATGATCCACTTTGGTTTAAATTGGAATTTAACAGTATGTTTATTAACCATTTGTTATAATAATACCAGAATACATGGTAAAAGGTAAACTATTTAACTTAGAGTTAAATCTAAAAGATAAGGTTAACATGGTGACCTAAACCTGTATAAAACCAATTGGTTGAGTGGTTTTTAACCCATACCAACCTTAGACTCAAAATGAATCATTTTGGAGTGATTATAAACCGAATATGATTGTATAATACAATAATATTTCAAGCTTTTCCTAAGGTTCCCCTCACCTCTCTTATAAAAGGGAATTTCCCCTTCTCTCTAAATCTCACCTCCAAAACCATTTGGATCAGAA
This sequence comes from Viscum album, assembly GCA_963277665.1. NCBI lineage: Eukaryota > Viridiplantae > Streptophyta > Magnoliopsida > Santalales > Viscaceae > Viscum > Viscum album. The sequence goes on from OY728164.1 coordinate 199,914,223, forward strand.
AAACCTAGCCCAAATATCCTCCCAACTACCATCAATTCATTCTAGAGTCCTTAATTTTATTAGAAAGCTAACCTAAGGTTCCCTTTTGATCAAATAAAATGTAATCACTCGAAGAAGAGGTAATTATTCTATTACCTCTTTCATGTTTTTTTCATCTTCCACTTCTTCTTTATTTGTTGTTTATATACCAAAATAATGACTCCAGTACCTTCTACATACTGTAATTTTATTTTAAATATGGTACAACCATATATTTTATTCTATCTATCCTATAAATGAAAATGTCACCGTACGTGCGTGCGTATAGCTTACCGTCTCACATCGTGGTTTAGTTTTTCATTCAACACTTCACTTTTAGATGTGTATAATAATGAGTATAATTGATGTAAATAATAAATATAATATGTTAATTATTTTTTATATATGATATACTATCCAATTATATATGATTCCACCATCAATAGAATGGTATTGTCACTCATGTGTATGTACGAATTACCGTCTCCTTGAACACGATGAGATTCATTCCCCATCGTAACCATTCAAGAATAAAATTCATTTTATGAATAGAGAAATAATGTTTAAGAACATAACATAATCCTGTATATGAATCAAATAAATCCTAACCATAACAAACATGACTTACGTAACAAAACATATAAAAGAAAACAAACCAGTTAACACCTGAAATGATGATACTACTGAAATATCATTAACAAAGAAATATTAGATGATCATATATGATATCATATTTGTGTATGTGGTTATTTTATAGTTTAATAACAATTATTTAATTGTTATTCAAGAGTTTAACATAATCTTGACCAATTAAAAGTACAAGGTATGGGTTAATTCTTCAATCTCTTCATTATCTAAGGCTGTTTATATGCGAGTATCTACTGGAACCTCTTTGTCATCCACATCCATGTTTCTTAAATTGTATTTCGAAATATTTTTAATATTTTCTAGACTATGGGTTAATGTAATTTATACCCTTTTTTGAATTTTTATGAGATTTGTATAAAGGAATCATTCTATCCTTTTCAAAACAGGGTCCTTTACGACATTTTCAAAAAAACTAAGGAAAGAATGTTTTTTAACTTATACGATAGGTGAGACTGTTTTCTGGAGTTGTAACACCTTCAAATATTCCATTTAAAGATTATAAAAATATTTTCAAAATATATGTTTTCTTTTAAAATTATATAACTTTTAAATGATTTCAAAATAGAAAGATATATTTCTCTAAAATAGTTTTTATTTCATCTATGTCAACATCTTTTATTGGATTTTACGCTTGTTTGAAGTTGATTTATTATGATAAAAACTTCCATATTGTATTGAAGGTTTTGTGATATATTTGACTATGGATGTAATATTTTAATACCATTCATGGTTTATAGATAAATTATTGACCTTTCATTTTCTAGTTTTAAAAATAATGTTTATGTTATGTTTAAACCTTTTCATATGAGGAATGCATTGGACTTAGTAAGTGACAGGTGGAACCTGCTAGAGCTTCTCGATGCATTGGTAGGTCTCATGAAACAAACTAGTTTTTTTGGCATAATTCCTTGATAAAATATTATTTTTTGTCTTGGAATGAGGCCTTGACTATGTGGTTATGATGTTCGGCATCATTAATTACATCATTATGAATTTTGGCTATTGATATTACATGTGATTATTCGACTTGTAGAATATCCTAGTGAATAAGTAAAAGGAATTATTTAATTTATATTTTCCATATTATTCTGAAGATTAAGTTTAAAAAGGATTTTGTTTTAGTCTTATACATTTCCTTATATGTTTATTCTTATTTATGAATGTTTCCACTATATTGTTATCCTTACAAAGAATCTGAGCTCACCCCTTTCTATGTTTTATTTTTTCCAAGATGTGAAGAAGTATTTTATGGTTGAACTACAGGGAATAGATAAGGAATATAATCATGTTCAAATGGGAAAAAAGGTTTTTTTGTTTTTATTTCATGATACAATGTAAAACTTATGTATGTATCTAGTACTTTCAAGGCTACGAAATTGATCTACCTTTCAGGACAAGATTCCTTATATCATTCCAATGTTATATAATAATGCACTAACTCCGGGTAACTAGGGTCGGGGAATTAAATGTCATGTTTCGATGAAATTATATTATCTGAGTCCTAGGAGACGAGTTATGAATTTTTAATAATGTTTTGACCGGTTTAGGAATTTAGGTAAGAAATTTTAAGGGGGTTTTGAGTTTGGTTATTTAACCCGAGATACATGCGTAGGTGTTGTTATTGACATATACATTCTTCTAGACTCTAATAAATTTTAGTTGAGATGAAAATCTAATACATTGACTAAAAGTTATAATTCATTCAATACATGCATCGTATAATGGTTAGTTATGATATTTCATTTATTTTTATGTCAGATCATCCGTATATTCTTTAATACTTATGGGTTTATCCTATTAAATAAAGGGTGATACCTATAGAAATTTAGTTTTTTTCAGAGTCAGGGTCATGATGAGATAATACCTATAGTTTGGAAACTTACTATATATTAGCATAAGGTGAATTGTCATTTTAGAGAATCAATTGAGAGATATTATTACCCCTTGATCATATAAATCTTATCTCCCATTGTTCTTATTAAAGACTTACTCATAGGGTAAATGGTATTTTCCTATGAGTTATAAAAATATACCTATAGTCTAAGTACACTTTTAGATATATAAAACTAAAGGTTCCTTGATTTTGAGGTGACCATAATAATCACATGATTGAGTATTAGTTATAGTAAATGACTCACACTATTTTTATGGTTGAGAGACCCATTAGCCAAATGATAATTTTTTTTCATTGAGATCTACACAATATAGTGATTATATAGTAGATGATGTTTTTTTTCAAAATAATAATGAGATTACTCAACTATATTTGATACATTGTCAAAAACGTTTTCATATCTAGATATACCAAGGATAGTTCATGTTCATGAGATTCTGGAACTTATATAGTGTAGCACAAATAGGTTTAAGTGTACATAAAGGCCCATAGACCTCATGAGCTATTCCCTAGAAATATTTTATAGTGAAATTATTCATGATTAAATTTTTTATAGAGCCTATAAAATGATATTTTGGTTATTTTTTTCTGTTATGTAACACCACCTATTCCAGAGTCCCTGAGAAAGTATTAAAAATTGAATATTCTTGATTGGAAAGCACCCTAGCTATGAGAGTAAGTGTAACACCCCAAGATTTCATAGTGTGTTATTTCTTCAAAATAATTCAATAACTTGCACTACACGCAACACCGAGTTCAATCACACCATGACTTACAAAAAAAAATCCATTCAAAAGAGGTTATGAATAGTATTATCTAAATTTTAAACTTTATATAATCCTTATAATTTTAGAATCCATATTATGAGTTTCTTAGATATAATGCAAGAACAAATTCATTTTCAGTATTGCACTTTTATCAACTTTTAATAGTGAACCCTTTTTAAATACAATATTTTAAACTTTTTGACTAAATGCGGACATCAATAAATTAAAATGAAACATCCCAAGCTTCCACGGTACGCTTTCTTTGAATAATACAGTAGCGTGTGTTGTACGCAACCTTGAGTTTTAACACACACCACAACCAATCAAACTAGCCGTTATGAATAGTAATACCTACTTTTCGAAATTATATATATTTTATATTTTAAAATGGACTTCATTTATGGATTCAGAATATCGAATTTATCCTAAGGTAAAATTTTGGTACTTTTCGGATAACTTTCATATTTTGATGAATAGTGAAAATTACTAAATTTTAATTAAAAACAACTTTTTTAATCAAAATAATTAATAGTGATAAATTATGAATTTGAGTGGTTTTAAAGTATATTTAGAATATATTTTCACCATTTAATATAATTTTGGTTATTGTACATAATTTTATAATTAAACTGAACATAAACAAGTGTCAATCTTTTGATAGTTATTATCTCTTAAAAACACGCTTTTTGTTTTGACAACGGGAATTAATTTTAAATTAATTTCGGCCACTTCTGTGTTTTGAATTTATAAAATTGGATTCCATATTTGGAATCAGGATGTTCAAATTGTGTAAATAGGTAACTTTTATTTTTAGACATTTTGAATAATTACTGCAGTAAATATTTTATTTACCATGGTTAATGGTAAATCCTGTAAATAAGGGTTAAAAAAATAATATTATAATAATACTAAATTACCCTAAAACATGTCGTAACCCTATTGGTTGATACATGGTCGACCATGGGCATATTTGGGTCGATTTTGGGACCCCATGGATCCACTTGTAAGTGATAATGACACTTTATTTTAATTAAGTTAAAATGAATACAAATATGACACAAGCATATATCTTTTAGAAAAACAATTGTTACATAGGGTTATATATGTTGGATTTTAGATTATAAATATTAATTAGAAAGATAAAATGATTTCCTACATAATTATATTTTATTTATAATTTTTAGACATTAAATAATTTATTTTATTTATGACACAATGATGATGGAGTAATTACTATAATAGTGAAAAATTAAAATAATTGATATTATAAATACCCAAATAAATATAATATGAAACTTTTAATGAATTAAATTAATTTTCTAGGATAATATGATATATTAGGATTGATTTAATTGACTTTGTTCGAAGTAATCAATCTGTTATGAGTTTCAAAAAAATCAACTATTGAATAGTGTCAAAATTGACATAAAAGAGTTCTTAAAACAAATATTATATTATTAATTGATATTAAATTCCTAAAAATCTAAGGTTCGGCCAATAGACTTATATCATGATAGGTTCATCATTAATGGACCAATTGGGGGTCGCTTGGATGTATATAGTAAGTTTATTAACCATATTATATAAAAATACAAAGAGATATTGTAAAAGTGAAACTAATTAACTTAGAGTTAATACTTAAAGATAAGGTTAATATAAGTACCCAAACCTGTCTAAATTCTATTGTTTGAGTGGTTTTAGACCTATCCCCACCTTAACCTTTGAATAATCAGCTTTGGAGCCATTAGAAACCGAATATGAATTTATTATAAATTAATATTTCTAGCTTTTCCAAAGGTGCCCCTCACCCCTCTTATAAAAGGGCACTCCTCCTCATTTCTTCACATCTTCAAAGCCTTTTGGTTCGGCCAAACTCTGCCCAAATACTCTCCCAACTTCCCTCACTACAACCTAGGGGCCTTAGTTTGATCAGAAAGCCAACCTAAGGATCCCTTTTGATCAAATCAAAAGGAAGAACCCGAAGAAGAGGAGGTTAGCCTACCCCAACCAAGGAAAAGTACAAGGTAAGGGGTTTTCATCTCACTCCTTATTCCTGTGAGATTCATGCCATATTGCCACCATTACCTTTTGTGTGGTGTATGTACTGCCTATAATTATATTCTTTGTGTAATACACTCTTATTTATGTGTATTTACATATTCATTGTATGATACCTCTTTCATGGGTTGTATGTTTCATAAGTTACCAAATTGGTAAGGGTTATTTCACAATCTCTTCATTATCTGAGGTTGTTTATACGTAATAATCTACTGGGATTTCTTTATCATCCACATCCATGTTTCTTAATAATGTATTTCAAAACATTTTTACTATTTACAAGAATATGGGTTAAAGTCATTTATACCCTTATGTGTTTCGAAAGGAATCTTTCCGTCGTTTTCCAAACAAGGCACTTTTAACCTTTTCGACAAATTTAAGGTAAGAATGTTTTTTTAACTTATACGGCGGGTGCAGCTATTTACCGCCGTTATAAAATCGTCAAAGCTTCCCTTACAAGCTTATAAGAATATTTTCAAAGAAAATGTTTTATTTTATATGGATCTTAAATGATTTCAAAATAAAAAGAGATATTTCTTTAAAAAGAATTTTTATTTCATCTATGTCAACATCCTTTGATGGCTTTTAAGCTTATTTGAAGTTGGTTTATTATGATACAAAACATCCATATTTTATTAAAAGTTTTGTGATATTTTTGACTGTGGATAAGCTATTCTTATGTCACTCTTGTTTTTTTAAAAGTATTTACATTTCATAAGTTATTTTTAATCCGAATGTTTATGTTATATTTCAACCTTTCATTCAGATGAATGTGTTAGGCAAGTATGTTCTGGGTTGGGGACCGGTAAAAGTAAGCCCTCCGGTTTGGTCTCCGGTTATTAGAGGAACTCCGGTTTGGTCTCCAGTTATTAGAAGAACTCCGGGTTGGTGTCCGGTTATTAGAGGCACTCCGGGTTGGTGTACGGTTATTAGAGGCACTCCGGGTTGGGTTCCGGTTACAGATAGCCCCAAGGTCTTGGGACGAGGCCTTGACAAAGAAATTAAAGTTTATCATTATGCATTCCATCATTATGAAAGTGGTTATTGATTTTGCATGTGATTATTCTATTAGTAGAATAACCATGTGAATAAGTAAATGGCATTATCTCATTTTATTTATGCCATACTATGTTAAAAGTTCAAGTCTAAAAGGCTTTTGTTTTAGTTATACATTGCCTTAAATGTTTATTCTTATTTATGAATGTTTCCGCTATATTGTTATCCTTACTGGGCATTTGAGCTCACCCCTTTTCTATGTTTTATTTTTCCCAGGAAGTGAAGAAGTAAATTATGAATGACCTTCAGGGATATTATGTGGGGATATGAGTGTGGATTATGGAGACAATATGTTGTTGTAGTAGTTTTTCATTTTATGATGTAATGTAAGACTTATGAATATATATAGTGTTTCCAAGACTACTAAACCAATCGGTCTTTTGAGATTTGATCTTTCTTGTGATCATACCAATGTTATGTAATAATGCACCGACTCTGGGTAACTGGGGTCGGGCCGTTACAGTTGGTATCAGAGGAATTTTAGTACAAACCTTGGAAGCTAGATTTAGATAAACTCTGATTAGAGCACATAGATTTAAGATGAATTTTGAGGATTAGTATAGAAGAACTTCCTATAATTTTGGTATTGTAGAGATTTTGTGAGTTTTCTAAGCAATACATCCTTGTCTGGATACGAGCAGGTAGAGGCGGCTCTGGCACAGATGTACCTAGGGGTAAAACCCGAAAACACCGCTTTGAGCTAGACTCGAACGGGAACTGGTGCACGACAACGGGCCTTGCTGCACTCTTGGTTACGACACTCCCGGGGGATATGATTAGGATAATTCTCATTTTCTTTACAAATCATTATGAAGGGTTTATGAGTATATACTTCCTCAAAGGAGACATTTTTATGATTATGGATTATATCCATAAACTATTTAATTTATGTTATGTGTTTTACAAGTTTGGGATTAGGTATTGTTATTCATAAACTAATCTAATGTATGCCATTGTTTAGAAATGGCGCCCAGTAGATGGAATGAGAACTCTAGCAATGCACATGATACAAAGAGAAAGAAGGATCATATATTTTATGGTCTTCAGCCAGAATTTACAAGAGAAATAGTCTCGCATGTATTATCATCATATGAAGAAATAATATCATGTGTTGATAAGATAAGTAAAGAGTTTACTGAGTCCAATGGCATTGAAGGGAAGCAAGAGAAGAAAAGGATGGAAGAGAGAAAGATGGATAAAGGGAAGAGGGAAAAGAAGAATTTTCCCATATGTGGTAACTGTGGAAAGAAACACCCTGGAACTTGCCTGAAAGGAATGGGAGTTTGTTATAAGTGTGGAGGAAAAGGGCACAAAGTACGTGACTGCAAGGGTAAGAAAATGGTTTTAAATGTACAATGCTTCATTTGCAAGGAGTTTGGACACTACGCGAACCTATGTCCCAGTCATCAGACTATGCCGCAAATGATGCTATTGGATAATAATCAAGTTATGATACTACCACAGATGAAGAGGAATGATTAGAGTTCTTATGTTGATTATGTCAATTGAGTGTTGTATCAACAATGTACTTGTTATAATAATTATGGAGTATATAAGGATTGTACTGCAGTACTATTTCATTAAGGACTTGAGATTGTGTGGAACAATGAAAAGTGACTCAATAGCGGGATAAATTTTTGGAAAATATATGGTTGAGAGAATGATAAACCATAATATAGTTCTGATACCGAGGTAGTGATTTTGGAATAATACATGATTGCTTTGGAGAAATTATATTGGATATTCATGACTACCTTGGAACTGATTAATGATTTGTATATTCCATCATTGTTGGGGTTTAAAATTTTTTTGGGTTGATGAAGTATATCCAGCATTCTATATGGAATAAGGGAGAATGAATGTAATCAATAAGGAATATGGTAATTTAGGATGTTTCAGTGTATTAAAATAATACATGATGAAGGTATTCATATGCTATTACGGGGTAAAAAGGATCTACATTATGTTTACCTTCCTTATAAATGTTGGACTGTGAGTTTGGACAGAAGTATTTTGGATAGTTCTAGTTTGGATTATTTTGGATTGCCATAAAAGGACATCCCGGAGGTTGGGCGGCAACCCATCGCGTCCGGCAAGGCTGCGAGACATGAACCCACAACCGAAGGGCAACAAGGGTGTATCACCTACTATTGGCCCACGAGATGTCCTGGATTAAATAATGTAGTTTTTTTAAAAGATCTGGTAGATGAATTATAAATTCATTATTTTGGAACCCTGTACGAATAGTATAAAAAGAAAAAAAAAATTACATTCTATTATCTTTTAGAGTGAAAGATGAGTTTGTGGTAGAAATTTATTAATGGATAAAACTCTAATTATAAAGTAATTATATCTCTTTATGATCTTATCCAATCTCATAAATAAATTCCTCAACATTAATAAAAGGAACTTAGAACAAAAATGTTGTCCTAGATGGTACCTTAAATCATCAGTAATTTATAGCTTTGGGATTTTTTGCCTTTTCATAGCCATGTTCTCTACCACTCTCCATCAGATAATTGATGGTTAGATTTCTCTCCCATATCCATATTTTCCTACATGTAACCCTAGTATGTGTTATTTTCGATAATCTTCATACTTTCGACTCTTTATTTTAAATAGAGGCCTCATTAATTCATTTTTCGATGTGAGATTTCAACTAAGATATTTTGAAACATCAAAAATGTGTTATCCTAATACCCTATGTTTTGTTGAACCGATGGTATTTTAAATCATCATAGATTGATGAGTTTAAGGAACTCAATTTCATACTTGTTTGTGATTGATGACCTCAATCACTACCTATAAATATTTACGTTTTTCCTCCAATTATATGTCTCTAATTGCCACCAATGTTCTTCTAATCGAGATCATAATTTGGTGGTGACCCTTTCATTTCTCTTTTCCTCATATTAAGACTAAATTTTAGTAACCCAATTTCCGATGTGGGTTTTCCCACAAATATAGTTTCTATTTTCAACCTTTTATTTTTGAAAAAACAATTTCAAATTGCGAGGACGCAATTTATTGAAGGAGGGGAGAATGTAACACCCCAAGATTTCATAGTGTGTTATTTCTTCAAAATAATTCAATAACTTGCACTACACGCAACACCGAGTTCAATCACACCATGACTTAAAAAAAAGCCATTCAAAAGAGGTTATGAATATTATTATCTAAATTTTAAACTTTATATAATCCTTATAATTTTAGAATCCATATTATGAGTTTCTTAGATATAATGCAAGAACAAATTCATTTTCAGTATTGCACTTTTATCAACTTTTAATAGTGAACCCTTTTTAAATACAATATTTTAAACTTTTTGACTAAATGGGGACATCAAAAAATTAAAATGAAACATCCCAAGCTTCCATGGTACGCTTTCTTTGAATAATACAGTAGCGTGTGTTGTACGCAACCTTGAGTTTTAACACACACCAAAACCAATCAAACTAGCCGTTATGAATAGTAATACATACTTTTGGAAATTATATATATTTTATATTTTAAAATGGACATCATTTCTGGATTCAGAATATCGAATTTATCCTAAGGTGAAATTTTGGTACTTTTCGGATAACTTTCATATTTTGATGAATAGTGAAAATTACTAAATTTTAATTAAAAACAACTTTTTTAATCAAAATAATTAATAGTGATAAATTATGAATTTGAGTGGTTTTAAAGTATATTTAGAATATATTTTTACCATTTAATATAATTTTGGTCATTGGACAAAATTTTATAATTAAACTGAACATAAACAAGTGTCAATATTTTGATAGTTATTATCTCTTAAAAACACGCTTTTTGTTTTGACAACGGGAATTAATTTTAAATTAATTTCTGCCACTTCTGTGTTTTGAATTTAGAAAAATGGATTCCATATTTGGAATCAGGATGTTCAAATTGTGTAAATAGTTAACTTTTATTTTTAGACATTTTGAATAATTACTGCGGTAAATATTTTATTTACCATGGTTAAGGGTAAATCCGGTAAATAAGGGTTAAAAAATAATATTATAATAATACTAAATTACACTAAAACGTGTCTTAACCCTATTGGTTGATACATGGTCGACCATGGGCATCTTTGGGTCGATTTTGGGACCCCATGGATCCACTTGTAAGTGATAATGACACTTTATTTTAATTAAGTTAAAATGAATACAAAAATGACAAAAGCATATATCTTTTAGAAAAAAAATTGTTACATAGGGTTATATATGTTGGATTTTAGATTATAAATTTTCATTAGAAAGATAAAAAGATTTAATACATAATGATATTTTATTTATAATTTTTAGACATTAAATAATTTATTTTATTTATGACACAATGATGATGCAGTAATTACTATAATAGTGAAAAATTAAAATAATTGATATTATAAATACCCAAATATATATAATATGAAACTTTTAATGAATTAAAATAATTTTCTAGGATAATATGATATATTAGGATTGATGTAATTGACTTTTTTCGAAGTAATCAACCTGTTATGAGTTTCACAAAAATCAACTATTGAATAGTGTTAAAATTGACATAAAAGAGTTCTTAAAATAAATATTATATTATTAATTGATATTAAATTCATAAAAATCTAACGTTCGGCCAATAGACTTATATCATGATAGGTTCATCATCAATGGACCACTTGGGGGTCTCTTGGATGTATATATTAAGTTTATTAACCATATTATATAAAAATACAAAGAGACATTGTAAAAGTGAAACTAATTAACTTAGAGTTAATACTTAAAGATAAGGTTAATATAAGTACCTAAACCTGTCTAAATTCTATTGGTTGAGTGGTTTTCGACCTATCCCCACCTTAACCTTTGAATAATAAACTTTGTATCCATTAGAAACCGAATATGAATTTATTATAAATTAATATTTCTAGCTTTTCCAAAGGTGCCCCTCACCCCTCTTATAAAAGGGCACTCCTCCTTCTCATTTCTTCACACCTTCAAAGCCTTTTGGTTCGGCCAAACTCTACCCAAATACTCTCCCAACTTCCCTCACTACAACCTAGGGGCCTTAGTTTGATCATAAAGCCAACCTAATGAGCCCTTTTGATCAAATCAAAAGGAAGAACCCGAAGAAGAGGAGGTTAACCTACCCCAACCAAGGAAAAGTACAAGGTAAGGGGTTTTCATCTGACTCCTTATTCCTGTGAGATTCATGCCATATTGCCACCATTACCTTTTGTGTGGTGTATGTACTACCTATAATTATATTCTTTGTGTAATACACTCTAATTTATGTGTATTTACATATTCATTGTATGATACCTCTTTCATGGGTTGTATGTTTCATAAGGTACCAAATTGGTAAGGGTTATTTCACAATCTCTTCATTATCCGAGGTTGTTTATACGTAATAATCTACTGGGATTTCTTTATCATCCACATACATGTTTCTTAATAATGTATTTCAAAACATTTTTACTATTTACAAGAATATGGGTTAAAGTCATTTATACCCTTATGTGTTTCGAAAGGAATCTTTCCGTCGTTTTCCAAACAAGGCACTTTTAACCTTTTCGACAAATTTAAGGTAAGAATGTTTTTTTTAACTTATACGGCGGGTGCGGCTATTTACCGCCGTTATAAAATCGTCAAAGCTTCCCTTACAAGCTTATAAGAATATTTTCAAAGAAAATGTTTTATTTTATATGGATCTTAAATTATTTCAAAATAAAAAGAGATATTTCTTTAAAAAGAATTTTGATTTCATCTATATCAACATCCTTTGATGGCTTTTAAGCTTATTTGAAGTTGGTTTATTATGATACAAAAAATCCATATTTTATTAAAGGTTTTGTGATATTTTTGACTGTGGATAATCTATTCTTATGTCACTCATGTTTTTTTAAAAGTATTTACATTTCATAAGTTATTTTTAATCCGAATGTTTATGTTATATTTCAACCTTTCATTCAGATGAATGTGTTAGACATGTATGTTCCGGGTTGGGGACCGGTAAAAGTAAGCCCTCCGGTTTGGTCTCCGGTTATTATAAGAACTCCAGTTTGGTCTCCGGTTATGGGAGGAACTCCGGGTTGGTGTCCGGTTATTAGAGGCACTCTGGGTTGGTGTCCGGTTATTAGAGGCACTCCGGGTTGGGTTCCGGTTACAGATAGCCCCAAGGTCTTGGGACGAGGCCTTGACAAAGAAATTAAAGTTTATCATTATGCATTCCATCATTATGAAAGTGGTTATTGATTTTTCATGTGATTATTTGATTAGTAGAATAACCATGTGAATAAGTAAATGGCATTATCTCATTTTATTTATGCCATACTATGTTAAAAGTTCAAGTTTAAAAGGCTTTTGTTTTAGTTATACATTGCCTTAAATGTTTATTCTTATTTATGAAAGTTTCCGCTATATTGTTATCCTTACTGGGCATTTGAGCTCACCCCTTTTCTATGTTTTATTTTTCCTAGGAAGTGAAGAAGTAAATTATGAATGACCTGCAGGGATATTATGTGGGGATATGAGTGTGGATTATGGAGACAATATGTTGTTGTAGTAGTTTTTCATTTTATGATGTAATGTAAGACTTATGAATATATCTAGTGTTTCCAAGACTACTAAACCAATCAGTCTTTCGAGATTTGATCTTTCTTGTGATCATACCAATGTTATGTAATAATGCACCGACTCTGGGTAACTGGGGTCGGGCCGTTACAGTAAGTCATCATTTTTTCTAGGGATATCCATATTAGTAATGTGTATGGAACATAAAATTTATAATAAAAATGTGATTATATGCCTCCCATTTGTAGTAACTATTTATTTTGATGAATATATTAAATAGAAAATATTATGGTTCAGGTGTAGTTGGAGATGGATGATGCATCGATCTAATCCAAAATCACCACTTTTAGTTAGTTCCAATTGACCATAGAGAGATAAAAGTAAGAGATAAATATGATTTAAATAATGTATGGTCATTTTTAGGTGACATATGGTATATTTGTTAGTATAATTTAGGTCCTCTCCTCATAGACTGACAAACTGGTTGATGCAAGAGTGAGCTATTAATCAAAAACTATTTTTTAAGAGTTAGAGTATTCAATGATACCTTTATCCACACCTTATTGAACTAATAATGTCTAATTATGATGAATATATTTTACTCATTCCTTTTAGTGAGGTGAGTTCAAAATTATTGGAGAAACATGACTTATTTGGGATTCATTCATATAAGAGATGAGACACAATGTAACCACCACAATATGGACTGGTTACCAATTTCTTGTGTTACACAGATATAGGTTGTTATGTAAATGATGAGAGTTCCACCTTAAATGGTGATTGGGACATATTTAGGTTTGGTAAGTAGGGACCAACATTAAAAACAATTATTAGCTACCCATCAGGTGGTAAGCTTGACATTTCACACGAAGGTTTTATTTTAAAACTAAATTCTTATAAGTATTGAAGAATGAAAAAAATAATTCTGAAGGGTGGATCGTGATTGTATCTCAAAAGAATATCAATGAACATATCAACTCGTATTATAGAGATATAATTCAAGGTTATTTGTGTGGTATAATGAACACCCTTTTTTTATAAATCATATAGAATAAATCCTTATTTATGTTTTTCTATAAATTAGCCTATTATAATTTTAGTGACTATGGTTATCTTATCATGAGAGTATAATTTGTACATTATAATATCATTTTTTGAGTTTTTGTGACACTCTAATATTTCAATATGAACATCTCCTTTAAATAGATACCATGCTGAATAGATTATTTCACACACAACTCTAAAAAAACTACAATATATTTTATTAATTAAAAATCATTAAAAAAATTAAATATGACCATTATAACATAGTAGTTGTGTATGATTATATAAATTTAAGTAACTATATTAAAAAAACATAAAAAGGTAAAAGAAATGGAGTTAGATAGTGGGAGTATTTCTTATGAAGCTCATTTATCCTATTATTTAAAATAATTAGTGACATTAGGGATTTTTCTAGTCTATACCCAAGCTAATATTTAACAATTATGGATTCCGTGGAATAATTTGTGATATAAGTTCATGTTGTTGGAAATTTCCAGAAGTTCCATACTTGTAAAATCACCACCCAAAACATTCCATAGAATTTATCTTCTTCTTTATATTTACATGGAGATCATGAGGTGTTATATAAGTATAAATTTTGATAATATAAACATTTAATTATTTATTTTTTATATGTTTTAATATTTAAATAAATAGAAAATATGGGGCATATATTATTATATGAATCATTTTATACATAATTTTTCCCATTTTGTGATTATGTATGAAAAAAATTTCAATTAGTTTTAACAATTTTATTTTATAAAATAAACATTATTTTTGGATTCAAAATGTTAAAAATATCTTCTAGTGATTTTTTTTGAATTTTCTAAAATAGTTGATTTCTAGGTGAATATGGAAAAATATAGTTTATACCTTTTACATAGATTTTATGAAATTATATTCAACCAAGTATGACTATGGAACTTATAATTTTTTTAACATATATTAATTTAAGGTGAAAAATATTCATTTAAAAATATTATTTTTAATTTAGAAAAACCCATGTTAAATTTTTTGAAACATAAGTAATAATTACTTTAATAAAAACTATTTTTTTACCCTTCAATTTAAATAAGTATAAAAAATTTGAAATTACGTTATATATATAATTTACAATCCATGTAACTATTATTTGGTTAATGATAAATAAATTAAATTTTTAAAAATAAAAAATATTTATAATTTTATCTTAATAATAATTTTCATGAATAAAAATACACTTTTTCTAAAAATGATTTCTATACATAATGTACTATTATATTAAAATTAAATTTTATAACTCTAATGAATTTACTTTTAGAAAATTGAATTCATATCTTGAATAATTAGGTCCAAAATTTATAATAAATACTATTTTATTATTATTCATTAAAATTGAATTAATTAGGTAAAAATTAGTTACCAATGTAAAAACCCTAAATGGTTAAAATAATCTAAGAGTAAAAGGATTAAAAATATGTTAAAATAAAGCTTGAAGATTTATTGTTGAGGGATGATGTACCTCACCCCTTACCCAAATCAAATATTTTATATTAATAGATCCACATTAACTTTGAATAATGACTTTAGATTTTTATATTATTACAAAAATTGCACTCTTCTCACATTTAAAAGGATCCAACACCAACCAAATTATCCTCACAACCCATGACTATAAGATTAAACTAAAATCTTCCCAAATAACCCCAATTATGTTATACACATCTTATAGGGGTTTTTTTTCTCAAAAGTCCACCTCTAAAATACATAATCTAATTTACAAGGGATATCTTCTAATGTAAAATTCTCAATTAATTTAATTTCTTTTCTTTTAATATATTTATTATTCTACCTCTTCTGAATATAATTTACACTTTTTGAAATTATTACATAATAATCTTAATTATATGTAAATATTGTTAGGTTTATCAGATAACCATTTTCCTTAAGTGATGTGACATTTTCTTCATAACCTCCTTACATAGATGGTTCAAAGGGGGAATATAATAAATAAATATTATACTTATAACATTACTAAAATTATAATAATATAAATTATTTTTTACGTTCCTTATATTATATGAAAAACTAATATTTCATCTGTGTGTACATGTGGGATACCACCTCTATGTAGAAATTTTTTTCATCATCACCTCACTTGGATGATTATAATAACATATTTACTAAATAAAAAAGATATCCATATATATGTTAGGGTTCTATTGAATTTATATTAATATTTTAATTTTCATTAGTCAAACATATTTCAATTAATAAAAATTACCAAAATAAGATTGTTGTTGATATCATTATAAAAAATAATAACTAATATAATTATTAAAGGAAATTGGATGTTCAAAAGTTTTTTAAAATCATATATTCTCATATAATTAATTATTTAAACTTATTGACATAATATCAAAATAAAAAATATTGATATATCCATTATAAATTTATACATAATAAGAAAAATCACTAACATATGTTGAAGAAACTAGAATATGTATAACTAATGATTGTATAATTAATGATTATAAACAAATATTAAATGAGTTGTAGATATGAATAAGGATATAAAATAAGTTATTGATATGGTTATTTTTATTACACATGAGGTTAAATCATATTCATGGAAACAAATAATTGAGGTAGGGTTTCTTGTCTCAATTTACATTTATTGAGGCATGTTTTAATATTAAGAACATATTCTTATTTTTTATGTTGTACCTACCAATAAATTGGATTATATTATAACTATTAATGTTTAATTTTTGGGTACTACCTGTATTTATTTTAATAACTCCTTCATAATATTTCAATTAGACGAAGTGATTTCTTGTATTAATTTTTATTGTTTGAGACTTATATCATATTCAAATATTTTTTTCTACTATGTGGTTCATATACCTCACTATGAATCTTTTTATAACACTTTTAAAGTGATTCAAAAATACATATTAAGTTCCCTATTTTTAAGGCCTTTATATTCAAGTGTTTCTGAATACATAATTATTTTTCATAACTCAATTTATTTTATTTGGGTTATAATTATTATTCTTGAATGATTATGATTTTCATTAGGGTTTTTGTAAACTCAAATATCATTTCATTATGTCATAATGTTAATTTTTTTACATTATTCTTGTAAGTCACCAAATTTCTTAGATTTCCTATTTAATTTGATATTACCCATTATTTGTCAAGGTAAAATGACAATTTTAATTAAAAACTCATTCCTCGTGGAATATATTTCCCAAAAAAGTATAACATTGTTAAGAATAATTCCTATTATTTCTAAAGGTTCTATCACTTCCATTACTATATTTTATCTTCCCTCCCATGATATTATTTTTATTTATAAACCTTATCATATGCTTTCTCATGGGTCATTCACATTTCAATTTTCATATTTTAAAAGGAAAGTTATATTATCCTACATTTAGAATGTATGTTTCAACAATGGTGTTATAAAGAATTAAAAATATTTTCCTTTTATGGTTATATGTTTTATCTTCAACATCAAATTTCCTCATGATAACATTTAAGACCATTTCAAGGCTCTATTATTGAAGATTATTTTTAAAAGTAAATTTTTTCAAAATTCTTTGAAATCACCTTTTTAAAACAATTATTTATTTTTTCAATGAATAATTATGTAGATTCTATTAAATATAATTATTATGTAAATGAAATCTTTTCAAATTCTCAAAATTTATTTTTGAATGTGGCACATAACTTACCCTTTTTATGAAAATGTAAACAATTTTTTATATATATTTTTATATTTAATTTTCATTTTACTCTTCATATATTAAATATTCATCTCCTATGGAGTTATGTTTCAGAAATCAAAATATAAATTTATTATAATTTAATTTTAAAATAACACCTTTTAAGGAGATTTCAGTTGTTTCAAAGAAAGGATATTTCCTCTTATTATTAAAGAAAATTCATCTAATAATATTTAAATGGTATTTTTCATCTATGTTATCATCCTTTTAAATTATTTATGTTAAAATTGGTATATGTTTTTAGGATACCATCCACCTAATTTCTCTTAATGTCTTATGGTGGTGTAAGTTTCTATAAGTTTCTCTAATAATTGTTTCTTTATAATGAGGAATTGATTTAATAATACAATCCCAATTATTTCTCTATATTTTTATAACCATGTTTTCTAGATTATTTATTGTATAAGGTTTGGGAATCCCATATGATAAATCTTGAATAGGGAAGTTTATTTATTACTAATGAAGGTTGATTATGCATTACATTGCTATAAATTGATTTCATATGGTGAATGCGTTAGACGTAGTAAGTTATGGGTGGGGACCAATAATAGATATCCCATCAATTCATTGGTAGGTCTCATGAGATATATTATCTTGAGTTTTTGGTTTTTTCATTGCCTATTTATGTATTATGTCCTGGATTGAGGCTTTGATGGTGAGATTATGATGTCCAAAATTATACATTCTTCTATTATGAAACTAGTTATTACTAACCATGTGATTATATATGTGTTTATCTAAACCATGTACATATTCCTCTATCATGATATTTGTCGTATTAACGATTTTATTATTATTTATCTATAACATATTATTCATTCCATTGTCATTACATGATAGTTTTGTTTGTACGTTATCCCTTATTGAGCATCAGAGATGACCCTTTTATTTTGTTTATTATCCCTAGGGTACCTAAAAGTGAACTTTTATTTATTACATTTATACACTATATGAAATAATAACATTCTTAATATAATTTAACATTTCATTTCATTTTTTCAAATGTAATTAGATAATCACATATGTATGTAGTCTTCCAAGACAACTAAATAGTCTGGTCCTATGTAATGCATTCTTCATTTTAACATCCAAGATTTATAATGATTACTCCTAAATTGAATATGTTTATTTTTTGTTGGTTTTAATAATATTTACCAAGTATTTATGAATACATTTGTCACATTTGTTGTTTTACTTATATAAATTTCATGGTTTATGAAAATTTATTTATTAAAATGGTTTTAGAAAATGGGAGCGCCACAGTTCGGGTGACAAACTGTCTTGTCTGGTGAGCCCCTGAGTCTCGAACCCATGATCGAAGGGATACAAGGGCACAAAACCTACCACTACCCTATGTGCTATCTAATTTCCATCCTCCATATTTTTTATATAAATAATAATATCACTTTTACTATATTTATGATTATTTTTATATATATTGTATTATTTTATAATTATAGTAATTTTATTAGTATATTTATTTTCATGGTAATTATGTTATTATAATAAAGTGGTTAAAAATTAAATTTTCACAAAAATAATAACTTATCGTACATTTTTATTTAATTTTTGGTTATTCAAATTCTATGGTATTTTTATCAAATGTGGTTATAAGTTTTATTTATATACCAAATTCCTGTTAAATAAGATAAGTAATATTTTTAATAATAAAAATAATTATTAGATATGAATTATTTTTATCTAAATAATAGTTTATTATATTCAAAAAAATATTATAATGAATAAAAATACAGTTTTTATAAAAGTAAAATGGCCATCAACAAGTCATTATAATTATGAAATATGATGGTTGTTACACTAAAACCCATTTTCTTGATTACATATTTAGAAACTAAATTCAACTTATTTCAATAATAATTTAATAGATTAAATGAAATTATTTTCTAGTAATATAATTTATAATAAAAATTTTATAGTAACATGTATACAAAAGTTTCTCATAATGAAATTATATTTTCTAAGAGTAGATTCTTCAAATTCCCCACACTAAATTCTTTTTATTAAAATAGAAAAGTACTATTAAATTTCTCATAGAAAGAGAATTATTTATAATATAAGGATTTTCATGGATTTGGAATATCAAAATTTTCTTTTGGTGAATTTTTTATAATTTTTTGACTCTGTTTATTTTTTTGGTGAAAGGGTGAAAATTATGGTTCTATGAGTACCATGATTTTGATTATATCATTTTGATGTAATAATTTTATAAAAATTTATGAAATATTTTCATGCATCAAAAATTATTTTTTGTAGAAAAATAATTAATTTTATATTATTATTTGGAATTTATAAATTTATACTTGAAAAATTTATGTTTTCCTAAATATAAAATTTTATTGGATAATATGAATGAAATGAAGTTGTTGGATCCTTATTTTAGTTTTTTTCTTAATTAAATGGTCAAATGGTTCTCATTTAATCATTAATTATCCATAAAATTTATTGGAATTAATTCCACCCAAATGTGATTGGCTTAAATATTAAAGCATACAATATTTTAGTCCTCAAATACCTCCATCATCAAGTATAAATTGCCACTAATTATTCACTAAATATTAACTACCAATACATTGATAGTGAATCCTATTTCATTCCCCCTCTCAAATGTATCTCCAAGGTGGTTATGAGGTTCTAAGGGGTCCCCAAATTTTTTTTAAGAAGTTTCTTAACAAGGTTCGGGTCCCCAATCTTCCACTTTCTTTTCAGCAACCATCCACTTTTTGTAATGTCATTTTAAATTATTCTTCATATACTTCCATACTTATTATTCCATGGTATTTTAATCCATTTGATTTTTTATTAATGGTAGATTACTTATCCCCTTCCCTTATATCATTTTCCCAATCCATTATAATGTCTAAGTAAGGATTCTTAACATATTCTCTACTATATTTTCATAATCCATCCAATTCATTATATTTTACAATGATAGATGTAACTATGATTTATTTATTTTAAGTACTTAATAAATATTCAATGGTTTATCACTATTATATCTCATTATAAGACCCATAAAAGATGTTTTATTACTCAATTACCCCCATATTGATAAAACATCCCATATTTTTGTAAAGTAGAGAGTGTATGGTTACCTAGTAATTACATACCTATCTAGATACTAGAATTTGGAAGATTTTATAACATAGATACACCTAGATGAATCATTTAAAAACAACTGGTTGAGTGTTGAATTTGTCTTAACTCGATTTATCTTGAGTGGGACTAAGATTGCACACATGGTGAGGCATTCCTGGGGGATATGATTTTGATAATTCATGAACCATTTACAAACCATAATGAAGGATTATTTTTTATTGAAATCCCTATGCTGTGAAAATACATTTTAAATTCCACCTTGATGTGATTCCTTTAACGAGGTAACATTCCTTTTCATTATTGATATTTTTTTATTCTGATATTCAACTAGTTATCCATAGTATTCTATTAAATGAGGAAATAATGATAATCTCTATTTTTATTCTATATAAACATCAATTGATTACTTAATCCATAACTATGTGTTAGGTTCATTAATATATATATATATATATATATATTATCCATTCTCTTTATATGATGAATGCATTGAACATATTATGTGACAGGTGGAGCCTAGAATACTCTCTCAAGGAATTAGTAGGTCTCACGAGACAACATTTTTTGGTATTTGGTATATTCTTACCTAATTATTAATATTTACATAACATGGTTACATGAAAATAATACCACTAAATACTTCTAGGTATCCTTGACAGTAAGATCATGATATTCTAACATATGGCCAGGATGATAAAATTTGGATGTCATTGTTTGAGGCATTGATGGTAAATCTAATATTTTCTATATTAAATATTCCATCACTATGCATATTATTATTATTATCCATGATTATATAATAAATGGATATATTATTATATTAGTTTCATTTGATTAAGAAATTATTCTAAATTTTTATCCCGTCTATACAATTTGTTCCATTCTTATGATATGATATCTTCTGCTATACATAACCCCATACCGAGAGTCTGAGTTTTTTTTTACATTGTTTACCTTTTTCCATTAGGAAATGAGTAAGATTACTACATGTGATGTATATAATTTCAAGGATGAATAATAACTTTTAAATGATTTCATATGATGTATCATTAGTTTTCAATTCAATGTAAAGAAAAATTTTGTATTTAGTTTCCTGATAGAATTAAACTATTGGATATGCTGATCTATATATTTGTGCCAATGTAATAAAGTAACCTCTATATTTTGGGTTCTAGAGTGTTGGTGTTACACCTTGTATCATATAATAATGAATGGTAGTTACCACTATCATAAGATTACTATATTTGTTGTTCCATAGTTAGTATCAGATCATGTTTGATGGAAAACCTGAGAACTAAATTTTGGAAAACATAGATTAGAGAAAATACACTTCATTAAATAATAAATTTTACAGTGGATTTTTAGTTGTTATTTTAAAAACCACTGGAAACTTTTTTAACTGTTTTTTTATTTTTTATTTTTTTTCAAAAAAAAAATAATTTTATTTTTTGCACTAGTTTTTTAAAAACCCACTTGGAAATAGCGTCAGTTTTTTAAAAACAGAAACTAAATTAAAGGATAAAATTAAAAATTAAAATTATTATTTATTATGTACTATAATATGTAGTTTATTATTTATAATTTCAAATAATTATAATTTGTGAATTAAAATTTCTTATAATTATAAGTTAATAATAATTTGAAACTTAAAACAAACCTTGAATATGTTGAAAACAGAACATCAATATCAATTAACCATAACTGTTGATCTTAGAGTCAGTTTTTAGATCAATAACAAGTCAAATTAAAGCTCATTAAATGAAAGAATATCAAATTAGATTTAAACTTTATAATAATTATAATAATAAAATTTATTATAGTTTCAAGAAAAGTAGGAAATTAAACTTGAACTTTAAATGACAATAACTTTTGATCTGGAAGACTGTTTTAGCTTGACCATATGTCAAATCAAATACTGTGATGATCTATATGACCTAATGACTTGGGAGGACTATGTTCAGGTTTATTGATGCCATGATTGGCCCAAAAGTACTCACAAACTATCTTTTTTAGTCAGCATATCCCTATTTTTTATCTTGACCTATCCCCCAGGGCCCATGCCATGACATACCCCATGCCCACCTCTTGATGGCCAGGGGTTAGAGACTAGCACTAAAGTCATAAAACTA
The DNA here is from genome assembly GCA_963277665.1 of Viscum album. Classification (NCBI taxonomy): domain Eukaryota; kingdom Viridiplantae; phylum Streptophyta; class Magnoliopsida; order Santalales; family Viscaceae; genus Viscum; species Viscum album. The sequence goes on from OY728164.1 coordinate 199,937,281, forward strand.
CCAGTGGGAGGAATTTTACGAAGTACCTATATTCACACACACACAACCACATCTCAAGTCTATAAAAGTAAACAAGCATTCCACTAAAAATAAGCACTGAGTAAAAGTACAACTGAAAGTCAAATGGGCCAGAATACAAACCCAAAAAATGGATAACTAGAAAACATGAAAGTATAAAAAGGAACTCATGATATAAATCCACAAAAAACCCCACCTAATGGGTCAATATAGAGTAGATGTTGGAATTTGTAGAAGTAAATCCCATCTACCTAGTCTCACTTGGCACCACAGGGTCCTAGGCCACAAAATCCTCCATCAAGGTGGTATTCATCTACACCAGAAACACCATGTGTGGGTGAAGCCCGTGTAGGTGTGAGTAACAAAATACACAGTAGGGAACCCAAAATAAAAAATAAAAGACCACAAATAAATCCACAACCAAGACACAAATCATGATCATTGAGTATGATCACAATGAAAGATAACTCACACTATGTATATTCAAGAGTAGGAAAGAAGAATCATTAGTCATATTGTCGAACACCTCAGCTATCGGTGAACTCCACCTCAATGAGTACAGTGGGCTAGCTCGGTCACAAAGAAGAAGATTCCCACTAACCTAAGACTATTTTGGTACTCATATCTGATTAGTAATAAGGGTATGATGGGTCACACAGAAGCTGCTCCCCACCGTGGGCATACCGGGTAACACAGAAGCCGCTTTGCTACTATGGCCATACCGAGGTACTTCTCTTATCGAGTACCATGGGTTTTCCAGGTCACATAGAAGCCACTCCCCACCATGGGCCTTCCAAGTCACACAAAATCTACTTCCAACTAGGCCATAGTATCTGATATACACAAGGTCGCTCGCCAGTAGTCTATAGGTCTCAGCAAACCTCAGGGTTTCCACACGCTGCACCCTTGATATCTGTAGTACCACTACCCAAGCCATTCTTCAAATATTAACTTCTATGAAATCATCCACAGATTATGTCAAAATATCTATCTCATCACAATAGTTCAAAGTCTACAGAAGGCTTTTCAATCAGACAATCGGTTTTCAAGATACGGGTGTTTTTCTAAAAAGCGATCAGTCGGGTCCGACTCTAGTTCAACAAGGTCAAATCAAACTTTCTTGACTCGGGATAATTAACCTAAACCAGACATGACCCAGCCTAGGTCCTGTCCTTGGGGTCGTGGGTCCGGTCTGTAGTTCTTCCCAGTTAGCCAAAGTTGGACCAATTCAGTCTGGCTAGGATGCGCTAGATAGCCGCATCTGGCTTCCACACCCCATGGGTCACACATAGGGATGCCTGCCCAGCTACGATCAATCAACCATGTTAGAAAAATGGGACGTAGTGTGGTTCTGCGTCTATAGTGATATGATAGGGTCGGGTGGCGGCATCCATCCGTTGCCAGCTACCAGCCGGAGCCAATAGTGGCACCCGATTTTGGCACACCGTTGTGGTGCGTCGCCACCCACCTAATGCCAACATCACGGGTCTCCACTTTCGGTCACTGGAAGAATTATCCACACACCAACTTGTTCTTTGTGGTGGGCCTTTCATTGCCCTAACTGCACCTATGACCTCTATGGGGTATTGCCTTCCCAGTGAAGGCCTTGAACTTGTCTGGCCACTGTTTTGAAAATTTTTCCACCAACAACATACAAGGTGGAGGGGGTTCGGACCTTCTTCATGTCGGCCCATGCACACCATGTTAGATGTTTTAAAACAAGGGAGGTTTTTGGATTACGGTTTGATCAACAATAACTCAAAATCAATTAGAAAACCAAGAAAATTAACCCTCCCACAAGGACAAATGATCTATATATCTACCCATTTGTGGGTTGATCCACGTTCATCATTTAAAATGGATACTGGGGAAAACATAAACAAAAAAACCGTACCTAAATCTACATTTTATGTTGAAACGATCTGCCCATGAAGGTTCAAGAAGTCAAAGGCGTTTGTTGATTCCCAGTTTCGTTCTTCGAGGTGTGTCAAAGTTGTTAACATTCTGCCGACATTTGTTGTTCTTATTGGAGAGGCATTCCACCACAGGTATGTTTGAGAACCCACACTATTTAATTTCCAACTCTCCAATGTTTTTGTTTAATAAAAAGGAAACACGTCGCAACATTTCTATTACACTGTGATGTAGCATCATAATGCCGTTTCATTTATAAAACAGCGCAGTGGTTATGCTTGCACAAATGAGGCATTAATGATTATCATTTAATGTGTCTTATTGCCACATCATCTCCCCACCATAGTGCTTCCATCATCCTCTCAATAGTGTGAGTGAAAATAAAATAACTTTTTCTAAGTTATTTTATTATTTTCCTAAAAGTATGAAAATTAACATTTCCATCTGACCCTTGCTAGTTTAAGTTAATTCTTTTCCAGCTGAATCTCGGTGTTTTGAGTTAAAATGTTCCCTCGTATTTTTTTATCCTAGAATCAATTTAAAAGTTATAAAACCCGCTCACAAGTTTACTTAAGGGAACTAAAAAATGTTCAAAATTCTATTCGAGGATCATCGGGCCTCAAAATCACATGTCGTCAAAGCGTGTGGTCTTGAAATAATTCCATATAATTAAAAAATATTTTACAGAAATTTTGGCTCATTAAAGTTTCCCCAAAATAGGAATTTACATCCCTCAAAGCAAAAACAAAGGCTAAAACAAACAAATGGGGTTACTAAGGATTAATCTGAGGTTCCCACCCCCAAGTGCTCTTCTACAGATTCTCGTGCTGCCACTGAATGTGCATGGGAAGAATCAAACATCCACAAAGAACCCATCCCTATAGATCATCTATCTATACTAGAAACTCATCAAACTTCACCCCATCATCAATGTCTAGCTCTCTGTAGTCGATTATGTGCAATGGATCATGCACGTACCTCCTCAGCTACGACATGTGGAAAACATCATGCACTCGGTGCATCTATGGGGGAAGAAATAGGTGTTACGCCCCCTCGCTAACTCTGTTGAGAATCTAAAAAGGTCTGACATACCTTTTATGATATCTTGTTTCCCCGAGAAAGTTTCTGCAATCCTCATCAGGATGAGACCCGAAGGAAAACATAACCTCCTTCCTCAAATTCCAAGGGTCTCCACCTCCTACCAGTATATAATTTTTCCTGATATGTGTTTTCCTCATCCTCTACTATATGATCTATACCTTCTCAGTAGTAGCCCATATAAACTCTGGATCAAGGAGCGCTGACTCCCATAACTATATCTAATATCGAGGTAATCTACATGGTCGCCCCTAGAAGTCCTCAAACAGTAACATGAAAATGGTGGAGTGATAACTATTATTGTATGAAACAGCACTAGTAGTAGGTGGTCCTTCCAACTGTGAACAAAATCAAGGACATAAGCATGAATAATTTCCTCCATGGTCTATATGGTATGCTCTGTCTAACCATCTATTTGGGGGTGAAAATAAGTGCTCAAGCACATTTGAGTCCTGAATGCCACCTTCAATCCCTTCCTCAACCAGGATGTAAAGCGAGTGTCATAGTATGATATTATCATCGAAAGAAACCTGTAAAGTCTCACTACCTCTTAGATATAGAGGCATCCCAATCCCTCTACCGATCCCTACTCTCGGATGGGTAGGAAGTAAGACGCCTTTTGAGTTGGTCAACGATCACACAGATAGAATCATGGCCCCTAGACGTGTGTGGTAACCTTATCATGATTTCCAGGGAGATACCATCCCACTTCCATTCTGGTACCTAAAATGGCTATGCCAAGCCTTCTGAGACCTGATACTCAGCCTTCAATTACAAACAGGTGATGCATCGTGAAATGAAGTATGTCACTTCTTTCTTAATCCTTGACCACTATTACTAACGTTGGAGGTCCTGGTACATATTTTCCACACCATGATGTAATAACAAATGGGGTGTATGGAATTCTATCTACTCTGGTATCCCCGTATTGTCGATTCAAATCCTTATGTCATTCCCTGAAAGACCTGGCCCGCTTAGGCCCCCATGTTTGCTGCCTATTGCTCACCGCTGAAGACTCTTCCAGCTATGGTCTAGTGGTGGCTCCTACTGTTGGTCCCTGATCTACTAGGAATATCTCAATAATAAGGGCTCATTTCAGCACTTCAGCCTGTATAGGGATGCTAAGAGACACCAAGTATTCCCTAATCTCCCGTCTAAGTCCCTGCTCAAAAGTTTGTTCCCAGAATAAAGGGTCATGCCCCATGTCTCTGGAGTAGAAAGAGAGGTCTGTAAACCTCACAGAGTAATAAAACACTAATATCATTCCCTACATAGGTGAATTAGCTCATGTATGTGTACAAAGTGAATGGTCGTGGGAAAAAACTACTCCTAAAAAACATGCTTGAAGTCTGTCCAGGTGAGGGTCACCTCAGCATGCATCTAGATATTCAGGCTCCACCATATCTCTATTGAGAATTATAGAAGTTTCAGGAAAAAGATCACCATCTTTTACATCAGTGTTCTCATTAAGCTAAAGATATGTGTCACAACCTCCAACTAATTCTCAGTGACCTGAGGATCTGTCCCTCCCCTGAACCTGTGAGGTCTCTATCTCGGAAACTCATGAAAGACATTGAATCTCTGTATTTCCTCTATAGTACCATCAAAATTAACTGATGATCAATAGGTGGTGGCAACACCAGTGCACCACCCAACATGTCTATCTCTAGAACTGGTCCCTGAACTGACGCATCCTCGCTAGGTAGGCTGTCCTCAAGGTCACACATCAGAATTGGAGTTGGTCGTCTACATGGAGGCATCCTAATACATATCATGATGTACCACGGTTAGATGATTATTCCTGGTGAGCTGAATATTATTCAATAAAATCATAAAGATACACTTATGAAAACAGTGTTTTCATGAAGAGATCTGAAAAGCAGAATTTTGGGTCCTGGTGCATGGATACGTTGACTGCCACACTAACACTGGACTTCCCGAATATGAAAGTCAAACTTGATACATTTACCATTATTTCTCCAAAATGAACCAATAAACACTCATTATTTGAGGTATAACTAACCACATCTGATACCACATTGTCACAAACCATCCCCTAGAGCCCGTGCGAGACATACCCCAAGCCTTCCTCCCGAAGGCCATGGGTTGATGACTAGCACCGAAGGCTTAAACCTGCATGTAGGAGGAATTTTCCAAAGTACCTATATTCCCGCACACACAACCACATCCAAAGGATGGAGAAGTAAAAAAAAAAGAATGACACTATAAATAACCACTGAGTACCAGTACAACTGAAAGTAAAATGGGCCAGAATACAAACCCAACAAAAGACTAATTAGAAAATAGGAAAGAACAAAAATGAACTCTGGATAGCCATCTGCTGGAAGAACCAGCTGATTTTTCAGTATAGAGTAACTAATAGAAGGAGTATAAGTACTCCACATATTCCTGGTTTCATTTCTCACCACCGGTTCCTAGTCCACCATGTCCTCTGTCACGACAGAGGTCATCTGCACTAGACAGAACATGGGCGAGCGAAGCCCATGCAAGGCTGAGTAACCAAATACTTAGTAGGGACCCCCTAAAAAAGGAAATACCACCAATAAATCCACAACCAAACCAAAAATCAGGATCATTGAGCATGATATATAAGCAATACATATCACTCTAGTTATATTATAGAGTAGGAAAGTAGAACCATTAGTCACATCGTCGAACACCTCAGATGCTGAAGAACTCCTCCTCAATAATTATAGTGGTCCTTTCGGGTCACACAAAATCCACTTCCCACTAATCTAAGACCATTGTGGTACCCATACATGATGATTACCATGGGTATGCTAGGTCCAATAGAAGATACTCCCCACCGTGGGAATGTTAGGTGACACAAAAGTCACTTCCCTACTATGGTCATACTGAGGTACTGCTGTTATCAAGTACCATGTTTTTGTTGGGTCACACGAAATACAATCCCCAATATGGGTATACCAGGTTACACAAAATATTCTTCCACTAGTCTATAGTATCTGATCCATACAGGGTTGTTCGCCAGTAGTCTCTTGGTCTCAGCCAAAAACATGGTTTCCGCATATAGCACACATGATATCAAGAGGACCGCTCACCAAGAATTTTTTTGTATTTAAACATCCACTAAATCCTCCATAGATTATGATAAAATATCCATATGCCCACAAGGGTAATAAAAACACTAAAAACTCATCAATCAGATGACCGATTTGCAAGATATGGATGTTTTTTCTAAAAAGGGGTCGATGCGTTTTGGGTTCGGTTCGACATAGTCAGATCGATCTGACCAAACCCAGACCCAGCCCGACCTAGGTCCAGACCATTGAGATGTGGGTCCGGCCTATGGTTATGCCCTACCTACAAAAGTTGGACCAGTTTGTTTGGGCCGGGACATGGAAGACAGCCGCATCTGGCTTCCTCACCCCATAGGTTGTTTGCAAGGTCTCCTTCCAAGCCGCGGTTGATTGACCAAAACAGCTACGTGGGACACAGTGTGGTGCCATGACTGCAGTGCTTTGATAGGGTCGGGTGTCCGTGTCTACCCACCTCCAAACTACAGACCAGACAATGGATCTCCCTGCAGCGTTGCGCCCCGAGCCAGTTGTGGCAGCCTATTCCGGCGCGCCGCCACCCAACCGCGACCGCTACCAGTATCCATCACCGCCGATAGTCGTCATCACCACCACATATTCCGACATGCCAGAAAAATTCTCCACAGACCACCAATTGTTTTCCTGTGGTCCATTCTTTGCACCGACTATGCCTACAGCCAACATGGGGTATTGCCTTCCCTACGAAGTCCTTGAACTTGTATTTCCATTGTTTCAAAATTTTATCCACCAATAATGCACTAGGTGGGGGGGGGGGGGGGGGTTAGGCCTTGTTCATGTCAACCTACAACGTCTGCATTAGATGTTTTAAAATTTGGGAGGTTCAGGGATTACAGGGTTATCCCCAATAACTCAATCCTAAATAGAAACCCAAGAATCCTCACCCTCCTGTAAGGACGGATGATCCCTAGATCAACCTGTTCATGGGTTAATCTATGTTCTTCATTTAAAAAAAGAATGGGGAAAATATAAACCAAAACCAAACCCATACCTTGATCGACATTCGATGTTGAAGCCGTCCGCCCGTGAAGGTTCATGAATTTGAAGGCGTTCATCGATTCCCTATTCCTTTCTTCGAGGTGCGTCATAATTGTTAATGTTGTTCTGGTGTTTTTCATTCTTCATTGGAGAGGAATTCCACCGTAGGTTCATTAGAGAATTCCTAGTGTTTAATTCCCAACTCTCCAACACATTCTTTTTAAAAAAAGAAACATGCTTCATCGTTTCTGTTATGTTGCGACATTGCATCAATATGCTATTTCATTTATGAAATAGTGTAGCGGTTACGCTTGCACAGACAATCCATTAATGATCCTCATTTAATGTGCCTTGTCATCACCTCGTTACCGCAACACAGCACCACCATATGCTGCTCAAATGTGCCAAATAAAATAAAATAAAATTTTCTAAGTTATTTTATTATTTTCTGAAAAGTTAAAAAACTAAATTTTTCTCATGACCCTTACCGATCAATGTTAAGTCTTTTCTAAGTGAATCTCGGCGTTACGAGTTCAACAGTGCCCTCAGATTTTCGATCTGAGCACTGATTCAAAATTTTCAAATCCCGCTCGAATGATTACTTAAGTGAACTAAATAATATTCAAAATTCTATTTCAGGCTAACTCTGACTCATAATCACATTCCTTCAAAGCGTGCTGTCTCAAAATAATTCCATATAATTTTAAAAAAAATTATTCAAAAATTTAGGGACATTATGTTTCTTAACATTCGATGGAATTTCATCCTCATTTAAGTGTATCTTATTATCATTTTTTTGGTGGGGACGAAATTTATTCCCTGGTGTTATATTCATATTGATATTATGGTTTTGAATTTTTATCATTTTTTACATTGTAGATTTATTTATAATAAAAATATATGCACATTTTCTTATATTTATATATAATAAATCACATTTTTAAATACATATTTACATAGAAATGTATTTTTAAACATATAAAATATATGTTAATAAATATTTTTTATTTATTTTATTTAAAATGAATAAATCTCTATTTTAATTTCCTTATAATGTGCATTAATTTGTATATATGTACATATACTAGTAATGTTTATATATAAACATGTGCGTGTCAATAAAACAACTTATATTTTTCAAAATATTCTAATATATGTAAATATATATATATGTAAATATTTTTTGTGTATTGGAGAAATATAAATATATAGTTGTGTGTCAATAACATTGTGTGTATACATCAAATATAAATTAATTTTTATATAAATATATCATTATTATCAAATATAGTATATAATTAAATTTATAGTAAAACTATATGAACATATATATATATAGACACATATGCATATAATGTTAATATATACATATGTGTGTGTATTGATAAAAATATAAATATTTATATTCAAATTCCTATTTATTTGATGGTGTTGCAAATATTATGATTTCCCCTATTTTGTAATTAATTATCAATTATTCATATATGTTAATATGAATATATTAATATTTTTATATATTTATATACATTTGTAAATATTTATACGTATTTATGATTATATATTTTTATATCATATATGTGTAAGTATATAAATATGTAAATATCTATATTTACATGTGTTTATATATATATATAAATTTATAATTATATATATGGGTGTGACTATATATAATTATGTTACATAAATGATTGTTTGTGTATTTTATGTAAATTTTGTTGAATGTATATATATTTATAGATGTTTATATGCATTTAATAAATAATAAATAATAATAATTTATTACTTATTTATTATTTATGTAATATTGATTTTTTGTTTATTGATTTATTTATTTTATAAAATTACTATTATAAAACTATTAAATATTTATTTATTATTTATTATTTAGTATTTATTTAATCGTTATTCATTATTTATCTATTCATTATTAATGAATTATTAATTATTTATTTAGTATTGATTATTTATTTATTTATTTACTTACTTATTTATTTATTATTTATGAATTTAGTTATTATTTATTATTTAAAATTATTCATTTATATATTTATTTTTCTTTATAAATTTATTGTTTATATATTATTTATTATTTATTTATTAATTAGAAATTGTGTATACATTAGTTATATTTTTAATTTTAATTTATTATAATTTTATTATTAATTTACTATTATTTTGTTATTAATTTATTATTAAAGTCATATTTAGTATTATTATTTATTTTTTTGTTTTTATTTTTTAGCATTATTTTATAAATTATTTATTAAATATTTTATTATTATTTACATATTTATTGTTATTTATTGTTTATACATTAATTAATATTTTATTTCATTTTAGTTTATTTTTTTGTTATTATATTATTAATTTATTTTTAATGTATTATTAATTAATTATTTATTATTTACTACTTACTCTTTTATTATTTTCTGTTTATTATTTATTTTTTACTATTTAATATTTATTATTAATGATTTATTATTTATCACTTATTAGTATATATATATATATAATTCATTTATACTTTATTTAATTACAATTCATCTATATTTTGTTTATTGATTAGTAATTATTTATTACTAAATATTAATAATTAATTATTACTTATTACTTATTAATTAATAATTATTAATCTTTTATTATTAATTATTTAGTTTCTATTTATTTGTTATGTATTATTTGTTTTTTCAATCAATCTGTATATTAGTATATTTAATTTTGTTTATTCACCACATGAAGTGCATGCTAAAGGGGTAATGTTTTTAGAGAATAAATATGAGGTAAGAGGTTCAAATCTCACCCAACATAGAAATTCTATATATGGCACAAGAATGCATGTGCACGTATATGTGCATTGTAATAAATACCAAATTAAAAAATAATAATTATGAGAATTAAAAAATTAACATAAATAATAAATGAAAAGTATAAAATATAAAATATAAAATATAAAATAATAAAATAATAAAATAAATGATTCTGAGAAAAATAAAATAAGAAAATAATAAATAAATAAATAAATTAAAAATTAATTCCTAATATTATGAATTATTAAAATAATAATAAAAAAATTAAAAATAAAAAACCACTGCAAAATGACTTATCAGAGGTTTAAACTACTGCTAAATGATTATCCCAATTTTAAAAAACTGCCACTAAATCATTCTATGATGGTTTTGAAAAACCTCTAGTAAATGATTCCTGACACAAGATTTATCAGCGGTTTTACAAGATGGGCACAAAATGATTTAGCGTTTGTTTGAAATACTGTTATGAAAACCACCACTAAATGCCTATTTTGTTGTAGTGATAACTCAATGATAGACTCAAGGGATAAGTCTATGTATATGATAATATCCTGAATATTTGGTAAAGTGAGAATTGAGTGATTTCCTAAAAATGGAAAAGTTGTTAGGATACAAATATTCGATACAATCTCTCACATAGATTCACCTAGTGGTAATAAATCCAAAAAGGATGGTATATCATTAACTCGATCTTCACCAAGTGCATGAAAAAGTGGATTAACTGCACACTTTGTTTGAAAATCCCGGGGGATATGATTTGGTTACTTCACATGATTTTTATGAACCATTATGGAAGATTAGAATATTTTTAGGTTACAGAACCAAATAGAGAAAGATCATGGATGAACTGGATTAAAACATCAATATTCATTAATGGGAAATGCATTGATTTTACTAATGAGTAACTCAATGTGATAGTAGCTTGACTTAGTAATCTTATGATAATTTCATACCAGCTATCGTGAATTATTATTAACAATATTAACATAGTTAAAATCCCAAAGATACCAAAGAATATACGGATGATGTCTCATGGAGGCTTGGGTGAACAAGATGGAGAAGGAAAGAATATTCAATTTTCCGACTGTCAAGAATATTGAAGCACCCAGGGAAATATCTATAAGTAAATGAAAAATATTTTATGTGTCAAAAATAAGGAAATATATAAACTAATTATAAATGAAATAATAAATTTTTGGTTAAAATAATGAAGGGAAATAAAGTTCATCCTATGGTACAACTAAAATATTAATGTCCTCAATGTCAAGAACTTATACTTTATGTTATTAAATTCCTTAATCCAAGGGTTAATAAGGATGAATTGCATCAATAGAATTATAGACTAAAAGATCAAGGTGAATTGTATTAAAATATAACATTTGAAGTGAAAAATGATAATTAAGGTACGCATATCTTCCACTTCAGATTTTTGGACGACCTATTGGATTTTTATTCTAAAAACTATAGTATATATAGAATGTTTTCTAAGATCATTAAATCACAATACCAACGATTTGGTATTAAATTATAATATAAAACATCTTGTTATATGACTATTGTATTCTAAGATGGTGTTTAAGGGAATGTTTTTTCATTAAATAATGTAATTATTCTTTTAGAATAATTTAATATGATTGAGGAAATTGATCGATTCTATTTATATAAGTAATAAATTAATTTTTATAATAAGAAAATAACATTTTAGATCTTCCTAGGATATTCTATCAATGAAGGTTTTTCTATGAACTCCCTTTGAAAAAAAATTCTATAATATGGGTCTTGAAACTAAATTACAAGGGACTCTTGGGTCAAAAGGTTGGAAATAAACTCAATACTAGGGATATTCCTATTATTAATGATAATATTAGTTTCCCAATCTTAACAAAGTTAGTGGGTATGTCATATAATTATAAATTTTATGTTGAGACTTTTCTATCATATGGATAACCTTATCTATTATTATTAGTATGTAACAATTCAAATTTCAAGGACATAACTTATTTACAGGGGTAATGTAATGATGTGATATTTCAACATTGAATTTGCATTTAAATAAATACTATTTTTAAAATCTTCTTTCACACCCACCATTAAACTAAAAATAACCATGATATATTTTATTAAGTTATAAGAATCAAGTATAAATGTTATAACATATACATTGAATAAGTCAATATAAGTGTAATTAACCATATTATAGAATCAATAAAGAAGTTAGAATGAATGATTCCAGTTAGAAGGATTATTCTATATGAATCTCATCTTCATGTTCTTGGAAAACAAGTGGCGTCACAAGTGTTTTCCCAAGAACAGGACCAATAAAGGCTCCAACAATTATGGTAAGTTCAAAATTGTTTGTGAGAAAAGTTCAAACTATAGAACCCCAAGCTTCCATGGTATGTTTCTCTTTAAATAATGCAATAGCTTGCTCTCTATGCAACTTGGAGTTTTAGCACTCCACAATGAATCAAACTAGCCGTTATGAATAATAATACTCAATTTTTGAAAATTTTTAAATATTTTTTTTAAATGGACTTCATTTTGGATTCAGAATCTCAAAATTTTCTTAGGGAAATTTTTTGTTATTTTTCTGAAAACATTCATTTTTTGATAAATAGTGAAAAACACTACATTATTTTCTAACATCGACATTTTATTTAAATAATTAGTTATTTTATTTAGATTTATTTTATGTCAAAATAGATACATAATACCTATATACGTTTAATGTAATTTGTTGTATTCATTTTATAATAAGATTTGATACATAAAATTTTATTGAACTTTTAACGTCTTTTAACCACTTTAAATGTACATTTTCCAATTTGAATAAAACGTAATTTTACCGCTTCTTTGAATTAAATTTAAAAAATCTGAGAGACATGGTTGAAATCAGTAAGTAAATTGTGGTTCAATAAGATGAAAACATATTTTGGTGAATATTATCTTTTGAATTTTATTTTCCGTGGTTAAAAGTAAATAGGGAAATTATAGGTAAAAATGATATTATAATTACCCTAACACAAGTCCTAATTCTATTGGATAAGTTTATTTAGACCAAAATCAACCTTATAAATAAAATATGATCTTTTTTGACCACTTGTTTTAGATTAGAACATTTATTATTATTTTATTTAAAGAAGAGTTAAAAGTGTTAAATTCAAAGTTTAATAACTAAACCATTTTTAATACAGGGTTATACATAAGATAAATTATACTATAAATATTCATTATAAAGATAAAAAAATTCCTATATAATGGTATTTTATTTATAATTTTAGACAATATATAATTAAATTTATTTATGACACAATGATGATGCAGTAATTACATTATTATTGAAATATAAAAATAATTGATATTATAAATATTAATATAATTGTAAATTGAGACTTTTGATGTATTCCAGGAATTTTCTAGGTTAATTTGACTTTTTATAGTTGATTAAATAAATTTTATTCGAAGTGATAATTTTTTTATGACTTTCGCAAAAACCAAATACTAAATTGTATCCAAGTTGACATAAATGTGTTTTTAAAGAAAATACTATATTATTAATTGATATAATATTCCTAAAAATCTACGGTTCTTCCAAAATACTAATATAAAGTTAGATATATCAATAATGAACCACTTGGGGTTCTCTTGGATTTTTATTGTAAGTTTATTAACCATTTATTATAATAAAACAAGAATACATGGTAAAAGTTAAATTATTTAACTAAGAGTTAAATATAAAATATATGGTTAATATGGTGACCTAAAATTGTATAAAACCTATTGGTTGAGAGTTATTTAACCCATACCAACCTTATATTTGAAATAAATCATTTTGTATCCATTATAAACTGAATATGATTGTATAATAAAATAATATTTCAAGCTTTTCCTAAAGTGACCCTCACCTCTCTTATAAAAGGGTACTTCACCTTCTCTAAAAATCACACTTCCAAAAACATTTGGATCTTCCTAACAGTACTCAAATATCCTACCAACTTATCTAACTTCAACATAGAGTACTTAATTTTATCTAAAATCCAACCTAAGGATCCCTTTTGACCAAATCAAATGTAATCACCCTCAGATGAGGTAATAATTGAATCACCTCTTTCAATGTTATTTTCTTCTTCCACTTACTCTTCCATTGTTGTTTCCATACCAAAATAATAACTTCAGTACCTTATACATACTGTTATGTTATTATAAATATGGTACAACCATATTCATTATTCTATCCATCTTTATCAATGAAAAATTCCCCATACATGTGTACGTACGGCTTACCGTCTTCACGCCATGGTGTAGTTTGTTATTTAACACTTAATTATTTTGATGGGTATTATAATGGGTATAGTTGATGTAAATAATAAATATAAAATGTTAATGATTCTGTACATATGATATAACATCCAATTACATATGATTCCATTATCAATAGAATGGTATTTTTGCTCGTGCGTACGTACGGATTACTGTCTCCACGAACGCGATGAGATTCATTCCCCATCGTAACCATTCAAGAATACATTTAATTTTATGATTAACAATTAATTTTTAAGAACATAATATCATTATTTATATGAATCAAATAAATCATATCCATCACAAACATGACTTACATAATAAGGCATACCAAGGAAAACAAATCAGTTAACACATGAAACAGTGATACAACTGAAATATCATTAACAAAGAAATATTAAAAGATCATATATGATATAATATTTATGTATGTGGTTCTTTAATAATTTAATAACGATGATTTCACTATTATTCATGAGGTTAACATACCACCGACTAAGGTAAAGTACATGGTAAGGGTTAATTTTACAATTTCATTATTATCCGAGGTTGTTTATACGTGAGTATCTACTGGGACCTCTTTATCATCCACATCTGTGTTTCTTAAAAATGTATTTCCAAACATTTTTACTGTTTCATATACTATGGTATAAATTCATTTATACACTTTTATTACTTCTTATAAAATGTTTATAAAGGAATCTTTCCATCATTTTCCAAACAAGGTCCTTCACGACCTTTTCAACAATATTAAGGAAAGATTGTTTTTAACTTACAGAGCAAGTGCGGCTATTTTACACCATTATAACACATTTTATGATTTCCTTACAATATTATAAGAAAATTTTAAAAATATGTGACTTTAAATTTTTTTCAAAATAGAATTAGATATTCCTCTCAAATATTTTGATTTCATCTATGTCAACATCCTTTGATGGATTTTTCACTTGTCTGATGTTGATTTGTTTTGATACAATCAACCATATTGTATTGAAGGTTTTGTGATATGTTTGATTGTGGATGTGTCATTTTTATATCATTCATGGTTTATGGATAAAGTATTAACATTCTATATGCTAGTTTTAATATGATGGTTTATGTTATGTTTCAACCTTTCTATATGAGGAATGCATTGGACTTAGTAAGTGACGAGTTGAGCCCGCTATATCTCCTCGATGCATCAGTAGGTCTCATGATACAAACTTGTTTCTTGGAATAAGGCCTTGAATAAATATTATATGTAGTCTTGGCACAAGGTCTTGACTATGTGGTTATGTTGTCTGGCATTATGCATTCCATTATTATGAAATTGGCTATTGATATTACATGTGATTATTCGACTAGTATAATATCCATGTGAAAAAGTAAATGGAATAATTTGATTTATCTTTCCTATATTATGCTGAATTTTATGTTCAAAAGGCTTGGGTTTTAGTCTTATAAATTTCCATAAATGTTTATGCTTATTTATGATAGTTTACGCTATATTGTTATCCTTACTGAGCATCTGAGCTCACCCCTTTCTTATGTTTTATTTTTTCCAGGATGCGAATAATTACATTACGATTAACCTACAGGAATAGGATAAGGGAAAAAGAGTGTTTAAAGGGGAAACAATGTTGTTTTTTTATTTCATGATGTAATGTTAAACTTATGTATGTATCTAGTACATCTAAGGATACTAATCTGACCGGTCTTTCAAGACATGATTAATTGTATCATGCCAACATTATGTAATAATGCACTGAATCTGGGTAACTGGGGTTGGGGCCTTATAGTTGGTATCAAAGGAAGTTTTGTATAAACCATGTAAACTAGATTTAGAAAAACTCTGATTAGATAACATTACCCTAAAATAGACTTTTAGGATTAGGATATAAGAACTTCCTAGAATTTTGGTACTATATATATTTTGTGTAAGAACCCACTTCTTATTCTTGAGGTACGGGTTTCTTGTTTTCCTTTTTCCTTTAAGTGTTTTTGAGGAAAAAAGGAAAATGGGTGAAAATCCCAAATTTTGTGGGTACACACCGTGTACTTTTCCACAGGCCGTGTATTTTGGTCGTGTGGGAAGAGTACACAAGGCGTGTAGGCCTGTCAAAGATGAAGGGTATAAAAACTGACTACACACCATGTAATGGGTATTTACACGCCGTGTAATTAGTCAGAAGGTGAATAATATGGCGGTGGGAGTAGCCACCAGTGGAGCGCAAATACACGCCATGTACTCAAGAATACACACCGTGTACTCATGTCGACCGATGAACAGTGTGGCGGTGAAAAGTAGCCACCCGAGGAATAGTTAAATGATGAAAAGTACAAGCCATTTACTTGAGAGTACACACCATGTAGTTTTTTTTGCTTAAAATGAGAAGTAGCCGCCTCATTCGACAGAGGATGCATTCGACACATTTGGAGCTCGGGAAGAGAGGCCGGAGCTTGGAGGAGCTCCCAATCGCAGGCCGAGAATCTGTTTCTTCTGCTGTCTATCTTGTTTGAACCGTGTAGGTAAGACCTTCCTTATCCTTGAGACATTCTTACCAATTATTTCCTGAGGTCATGTTATATAGGTTTGAATAGGTTATCCTTTTTACCAGATCTATGTTGTTATCGGAGGTTTCGGAAGGCGTTGTTCGCATATATTGATTAGAGGAGATAGAGATAGGTGTTCTGATGTTTAATTCCAACTTTCATGTTGTTTTTGTGTAACATTGTGCTACGCTCCCATGATTGGGGTGTCATATGGCTGAGGCCTTGACTAATTAAATACCTATAATTGTATAGGTAATTTAATGAATATGTATAAACTGCTATTTGGGATCATTGCTTAGATCTAGGGCCACTCTGTGGGTGTGTTCCCTTGTTTAGCCGTTTGGCCACGATACCCAAGGGTATGCCTTGATTTATCATTCTTTGAGTTTTATTGAGAGAAAGTGTATATAATTTCTTTCTATGTTTTGATCTCGGTCTAGTTACTTTCTTAGCCTGAGGGAAGTGTTTTGTTTAGCCAGAGGGCAAGTGTTGGTTTAGCCCGCGGGCAACTTTTCTTATGCCTATGGGCAGTTGCTTCCATGCGTGAGGGCATTATCTAATACACCTAAGGGAAATATTCATGATTTCTTAGGGGGAAGTGTTTTTTGTAGCCTGAGGTAAAGTGCTAATTTAGCCTGAGGGAAAGTTTTCTTATGCCTTTATGCAGATGCTTCCATTCCTGAGGGCCTTATCTCGTACGCCTGAGGGAAATATTCCTTATGCCTGAGGGGAATCACTCAAGGGTTTCGATTTTGATTATCATGATGGCATTGTTCTGATTTTCTGAGGGTGAGGTTTTTCATGTCTGAGAACTTTAGTTGCTTTGCATATTCACTATGGTGATTCACACGTCATATCTGCCAAGCTAAATCACATGCTTGGTATTGTATTACCTTCTACTTTTTAGATAGCTTGTTTTGGTTTTGCTGCGGCATTGTATAAGAGATTTTCGGCTGAGGATAAGTCCCTAGAACTTATAATTCAATTATATTAAATTTTTAAATAGTAATTAAATGTAAACTGAATTGGTAGGAGTAGATGCTTTTGAGTAGTTCATAGTTTAGTGCTTTTCCATTACTGCACACTGTTGTTGCACAATTCACTGACAATTGGGCATAGGCCTTTGGTGGTCGACTAATGGGATTTATTTCACACACCCTGTTTGGGTCATGTCTTAGGCCCAAATAGATTATATTTCTATAGGTGTAGATAAGGGCAAGAGTCCTTATATAGGTACTTGATTGTTGTAGAGGAATAAGAGAGCATGTGGCTGAGCTTAGGCTTGCGATGCTGCTGAGTTCCTGTTGTACTGTTTTATTTTTCTTCGCTATATTTCTCCCTTGTAGTGTATTTTTTCAGATTTAATTGTATCATGTTTTTTCAACTTTCTTAGACTTAGGGACGTATTACATCATTATATATGACTGTTGCTCATTTCTTTACTTCAGTTCTGTGTCCATTACAGCATTGGTATTGTTTACTGATTCCGCCTTTGTATGTTGATATCTATTTTCCACTACACTACACTTTGAAAAATGAGGGTATAGTTTCCCCACTATTAGTCCTATGACCTCACAGCTAGTTGGAAGCCTTGGGAATTTGGGGAAATGTGCTTGAGGTCATGTGACCAACTGGGTGCGGGGAACCCGTTGAGTGGCACCTAGATCCGGGATGTTACAAAGTGGTATCAGAGGATTTCATTTCTTTGAATTACTATTTGGAGCCTATATCCAGGGATAGTATGAATTGGTATTTGGTAATAAGTTGTGCCTCTGAGTATCTAACTTGTGTACAGGGAAAAGCCAATTTACCTCATGTTGCAATTTTACTGATTTTTCACTTTACAGTTGATCTTATTTTCACCATTGGGTGACAAACTTGTGGTGTGATGTTTATATTTTTATACTTGGGTTCTATTTAGTTGCAACCTGATAATATGAGGGTATTCCATCACATGCATCATTTAGGCACATGTTAGAATCACATGCCATGCATAGTTTCCATGCCATATAGGTGCATTAGACATTGCATGTTGTTCTGATAGATTTTGTTCTAGTAAATGCATGTTGTTGTGATAAATGCTTAGATTACATACCTACTATTTTATAGGATATTGTTAGGTGAGGTATTGTAGAATGAATTCCAAACTTTGGTTCTTGAGGAGTATGGGCCCTCATTGAATGTAATTTGGGGTATCATTAACCTGTTTAAGTTGTTATAACATGTATAAGATGACAAGATTTGATTCCTGGGGAGTATGGGTCCTCACGGATCGAAATTTCGCACTTAGGTGTTTGATTAAGTGTTTGTCTGGGCTCGGTGGATGTTTCTAAGGCTTAATGTCCAGAAAAACCCGGATTACACGCCGTTTAGATTTGATTACACGCTGTTTAATATTCTGTTCGGGAAGAAAAGAAAAAAAATTCAAGTACACGCCGTGTATCGTATGTACACACTGTGCAGTTTCTAACCATGTCATAGGCCATGTAGGAAGAAACATGGGATGGGGAAACATTGAGGGCACACGCCGTGTATTTATTATACATGTCGTGTTGTGTTGACCCTGTGTCCTCCGTGTGACTAACAACAAGGGCAGAAAAATCTGAGCTTGTACACACCGTGTCAATAACGTACATGTTGTGTAGTTTAACATAGGGATCTAGCCGTGTAACTAACAAACAAGGGTCAGTGTTACCTCTACTTGGACACGCCGTGTACCTGTGGGACACACCATATAGTCTTGACTGGTGAGAGACCGTGTAGACTTGGCCATGTGGATGGGGAAACTGGGTAGTTTACATGCCGTGTGTGGGTGTAACACACCGTGTAGTGTTAGCCGAGTAGCTGGTCGTGCTACTAACAACATGGGCAGTTGGAGATTAATCCATACACGTCATGTCTAACAGGAACATGCCATGTAGTCTGAGATGTGTATGTGGTCGTGTAATGGACAACATGAGTTCGTGAAGCTCTTCCAGTACATGCCGTGTAGATTTTTTACATGCCGTGTAGTATAGTTTAAAAGAGATACGTGTGGCTAAGCCACGTAGGAGGACTTAGGAAGGTGGAGAAAATTCATGTACACACTGTGTGTGTGGATAACACGCCGTGTGTTTGGGGCGTTACATGACTAGTTTTGGAAAAAGTACACGCCCATGAGAAAGACTTGAGGGAATATGCCGTGTAGTTATTATACACATCATGTAGTCTTGTAGTAAAACATGAATGTTTCCTTTATCATGTTCCCTTCTTAAACTCCTTGTTCTCAATCCTTGATGACATTAATCTATGGTGTGTGTTTCACCTTGTAGAGTCATGCCACCAAGACGACCTCGATTTGTTGGCCATGAGAGAAACAATAAGTATACTCCAAAGACGGTAGGCCACAAGCTACCGATGGATCCTATAGCAAAGCCAGATGCAGTTCCAACCATTATACCAGGCATAGGTGCTGATGCACTGTTCTGTGAAGGCTTCAAGCGGTTCATGTAGACCTTCCAGGGAGCACCACTGGCTTCCACATCTATGGTAGAGCTAACTTGAATATTCTAGTAGCAACATCTACCTACGTTTTCCGGGGATGGAATACCACAGGATGCAGAGTCTTGGCTGGGTTCTATGCAGACTATTTTTGAGTATCTTGAGACGCCTCCTGGGCGGAGGGTCAAGCTCGGTACATATATGCCGTGTGATTCAGCCAAGAGATGGTGGGAAGTTACCACCAAGACTAAGAATCACAGAGACATGGCGTGGGAATATTTTCACGCAGTCTTCTATAAATTTTTCTTCCCAGAGACGCTGAGGGTAGATAGAGCTCGATAGTTCATGAATCTACAGCAAGGTTCCATGTCAGTGATGGATTATTCTGCCCGCTTCACCGAGCTACAACGCTTTGCACTTATTCTGGTGGGTGATGAGACATTGATGGATCGACACTTTGAGGATAGTCTTCGATATGAGATCCGAGCACTGGTGAACATTTTCAGGTTTCCTACAGTGCATGCTATTGTGAACAAGGCATCGATTTCTGAGCGGAACCTGCAAGAGTCTAGTGGTGCAGTCTAGGGCAGTTCAACATCAGTTTCTAGTACTATTTATACCGGTCAGAGGAATAGACAAAGGGATTTCTCCCATGGTGGCAGCACTAGTCAGCAGAATTCTTCAGGTGGCCCGATGATGTGCTATCATGGCAGAAAAGAAGTGTACAAGAGGCCGTAGTGTCCACGTGACCCAGTGGAGTGTTGATCTTACAGCAATATGGGTCATCTGTAGTGCTTTTGCAGGGCGTTTCCACCAGTGGCTAGTGAGAGGGGTTCTGTGCAGACTCTGTGTGTGGGAGAAGGGCCCGAATCTTTTTACCAGTTAGGGAATTGGGATACATCGGGACGTACAAGCTGAGGTGGTGGTCGTGGGCATGGTATCCAGACACCAAGATCTCAGTGATAGTAGGGCAGGTCTACTTAGGGAAGCTAGGCTGTGTCGCAGGGTCACGACATTGGGTAGGTATATACAGTGCAACAGACCCAACAAGAGCAGTATCCCAAACCTTCTACTGTCATAGGAACTATTCTAGTATCGTCTATTTTATATTCTATACTTTTTGATACAGGTGCTACACATAACTTTAAATATGTGCCTGTTTTAGAGAGCCTTGGGCTCTGTGTTTCTTTTTCTTATGATATTATGACGCTATAAACTCCATCAAGGATTAGAACAGAAGGTGTGTGTCAGTGCAGGGAGTACCCCCTAGAGGTCGGTGGGTGTCACTTTCTATGGATCCTCTATGTCTTAGAGATGATGAGCTATTATTTCATTCTCAGGATGGACTAGTTGGTACCCTTTTGAGCCTTTATAGATTTTTATCATCGCATGTTGATGTTTACATCACCATAGGGTAGAGAGGTTCTATACAAGGGTGAATGGGATGTTTAGGTGAGCCGATCTGGACCCGAGCATCATGGGCAAGGTGGAGTGACGGCCCAGATTGCGAGCTTATATCTGGACGACCATGAAAATTTTCAGAAGGATTTACCTCTCATAGTTGATCGTTTCAACGATGTCTTTCCAGACGACTTTTCAGGTTTACCTCCAGAGCGAGAGGTTTATTTCTCTATCAAGCTTGTGCCAGGAGTAGCACCAGTGTCCATTCCTCCTTAAAGGATGGATACACCAGAGTTGTAAGAGTTCAAGAGGCAGTTGGAGGAGTTGAAGGCAAAGGGTTTTATCTGACCCAATACTTCTCCATGGGGTTCTCCTGTCCTGTTTTCTAAGAATGAAGATAGTACCCTCAGACTTTGTGGGGATTATCGGAAGCTAAACCAGTTGACTGTCAAGAACCGATATCTGTTTCCAAGGATTGATTATCTTTTTGATCAACTTCATGGAGAACGAGTGTTCTCAAAGAATTACTTATGATCCGGATATCATCAGTTACGCGTTAGACCATCCAACATACCACTTACAGCTTTTTGGAGCAGATATGGTCTATATGAGTACTTGGTCATTCCGTTCTGACTCACGAACGTGCCAGTAATTTTCATGGCTCTGATGAATCATGTGTTCCACCCTTATCTGGATTCTTCTGTGGTAGTCTTTGTGGAATATATCTTGGTGTACTCTCACACTCAACACGACCATGCTACCCTTCTTGAGATAAATTTGAGTACACTGGGAGAGCATAAGCTATATTCTAAGATCTCAAAGTGCCACTTTTGGATGGACCTGATTCAATTCTTGGGTCATATCATCTTAGAGATTTGAGTTGAGGTAGACCCAGAGAAGGAGAGAGCAGTAGTTTCCTGGGAGCAACCTAAGAATCTGTTTGAGATATGGAGTTTCATGGGGATGGCTGGTTACTACATGCACTATATACAGGACTTATCCCACTTATCAGCACCATTGATGGGTTTGACTAAAAAGGGTGTGAAGTTCATTTGGTCAGAGGCTTATGAGACAACCTTTAAGGAGCTTAAGGGAAGGTTGAGATCAGCACCAGTCCTAATACTACCAAAGAAAGGGAAGAGAAATACTGTTTAAAGTGATGCATCGAGTATTGGGTTGGGAGTAATGTTGATGCATGGAGATCGATTATTTGTGTATGGGTCTCGGCATTTGAGGCCACATGAGAGAAATTACCCGACACATGATCTCGAGTTGGCCGAAGTTGTTCATTCATTACGCTGTTGGAGGCATTATCTCTTGGGGGAACATTTTGTGGTGATTATAGACCATAAAAGTCTCAAATATATCTTTACACAGTGTGAATTGGATTTGAGTCAGCGAAGGTGGGTTGAGTTCCTTTAGTCTTTCGACTTCAAGATTTCCTATACACCTGGTAATGGTAACATAGTTGTTGATGCACAGAGTAGGAGGACTCAGATACAGGTAGTGTAGGAGGCCAGTGGTGAGTGGTATCTCATGGATTTGATCTTTGAGATACATTTGCAGGTGAATGATAGTCAGGGGAAAACCTGTCTTTCATCCTTAGTTGTGACTTCTACCGTCCTTGATAGAGTGAGGATGAGACAACTATCAGATTCAGAAGGCCTAGTCCTACAGGAGTAGGTGTAAAGTGAGGACCCTCCTCCTGGTAGGACGATAGGCGATGATGAGGTACTACGTGTCCATGGACTGGTGTGGGTTCTAGGGCATATACGCGAGGAACTGAAGTGGGAGTTTCATGCTTCATCTTGGAAAGTTCATCCTGGAGTTACCAAAATGTACCATGACTTGAGACATCAGTATTAGTGGCCAGGTATGAAATAGGAAGTAGCTGGTTTTGTTACGAGATATTCAACCTGTTAGCAGGTGAAGGAGGAGAATCATAGGCCAGCTTGACTGTTACAGCAGTTACCCATTCCGGAGAAGAAATGGGTTGATGTCGTGATGGAATTCATTACCGGGTTTCCGAGGTCACCTTGAGGCATTGATGTCATATGGGTTGTTGTGAATAGACTTACGATGGTAAATCACTTTTTGCCGATCAAGGAGACCTTCTGTGTGGACAAGATCAGAAAGTTATATATCCGAGTGTTAGTATATCTTCATGGGGTCCTTCGTTCTATCGTTTAAAATAGGGATTCCCAATTTAAATCTTGTTTATGGCAGAGTTTTTCAGAGGGAACTAGGTACACAGGTGCTTCTGAGCACAACTTACCAACCTCAGACTGATGGCCTGTCAGAGCGTACGATACAGGTTCTTGAGAACATGCTTCATGCATGAATCCTATACTATGGGGGATCTTGGGAGAAGCACATACCCCTAGTCGAGTTTGAGTACAATAATAGTTTTTAGGAAACTATTGAGATGGAACCTTATAAAGCTTTATATGTCACGCCATACCGATCACCCCTGTGCTGGTTGGAGGTAGGTGACACAGCTTTACTGGGACCACGTCTCATGTAAGAGACTTCAGAGCAGGTCTAGTTGATTTATAATCGGATGGATACTGAACAGTCTCATTAGAAATCTTATGCTGATCACCGCAGATTACCCTTAGAGTTCGTGGTTGGGGATCAGGTTTTCTAGTTTGTTTCGCCGAGGTTGGGACACAGGTGGATCAAGAGACAAGATAAACTTTCACCAAGGTACGTGGGGCCATTTGAGATTCTAGAGAGAGTCGGGCCAGTTTCCTATCGGTTGCAGTTACCACAAAGGTACCATGCCATGAATGACATCTTCCATGTATCTCAGCTACGCCGTTATCACTTAGACCCGCCTCACATCTTTCAGCCCAAGGAGGTTGAGCTTTAGGATTATGCATCCTTTAAGAAGCATCTGATTCGTATTGATGAAATGAAAAAGAAGGTTCTTCGAGGATGGTAAGTTCCTCTTATATGGGTGCTATGGTAGCATGGCTGAGTGCATGACAAAACCTAGGAGTAGGAGACTGATGTACGTGCTCAGTGGACAGATTTGTTCTAATTTATATCTTCACCACCCTTATAAGGGAAATTTGGCTATGAATTTCTTTAAGGGGAATGATTATAAGAACCTAGTTTTTATTCTTGAGGTACAAGTTTTTTCTTTTCCTTTTTTCCTTTAAGTGTTTGTGAAGAAAAAAAGGGAAATGGGTGAAAATCCCAAATTTTGTGGGTACACACTATGTACTGTTCCACACGTCATGTATTTTGGATGTGTGGGAAGAGTACACATGGCATGTAGGCTTGTCGGTGATGAAGTGTGTTAAAACTGACTACACGCTGTGTACTGGGTATTTACATGCCGCATAATCTCTCGGCAGGTGAATAATAAGGCGATGGGAGTAGCTGCCAACAGAGTGACAATACACGACGTGTAGTCATGAATACATGATGAGTACTCATATTGACAGATTAATAGTGTGACGGTGAAAAGTAGCCTCTAGAAGAACAGTTAAATGATGAAAAGTACACGCCGTTTACTTTAGAGTACACACCGGGTAGTTTTTTTTTGATTAAAATGGGTAGTAGCCTCCTCATTCGGAAGAGGAGGCATTTGACACATTTAGAGCATGGGAGGAGAGGCTGGAGCTTGGAGGAGCTCCTGATCGCACACCGGGAATCTGTTTCTTCCACTGTCGATCTTGTTTGAACCATGTGAGTAAGACCTTCATTCTCCTTGATCCATTCTTACCAATTATTTCACGAGGGGAAGTTATTTGGGTTTGAATAGGTTATCATTTTTTTCCAGATATTTGTTGTTCTCAGATGTTTCAGAAGGCATCTTTCGAGTATATCGATCAGAGGAGATCGAGGTAGGTGGTCTGATGTTCAATTCCAATTTTCATGTTTTTTTTGTGTACCATTGTGCTACACGCCCATGATTAGGGTGTCATATGGATGAGGCCCTAACTAATTAAATACCTAGAATTTCATAGTTAATTTAATGAATATGTATAAATTTATTTTTGGGATCATTGCTTGGATCCAGGGCCACCCCGTGGGTGTGTTCCCTTGTTTAGCCATTTGTCCAGGTTACCTGAGGTTCTGCTGTGATTTATCATGCTTTGAGTTTTCTTGAGAGAAAATGTATATAATTTCTCGATATATTTTGGGCTCGACCTGGTTAATTTCATAGCCTGAGGGCAGTGTTTTGTTTAACCTGAGGGAAAGTGTTTTTTAGCCTGAGGGCGACTTTTCTTATGCCTGTGGGAAGTTTCTTCCATGACTGAGGGCATTATCTCATACGCCTAGGAGAAATATTCGTTATGCATGAGGGAAGTGTTTTGTTTAGCCTGAGGTAAAGTGTTGGTTTATCCTGAGGGAAACTTTTCTTATGCCTGTGGGATGTTGGTTCCATGCCTGAAGGCATTATCTTTTATGCCTGAGGGAAATATTCGTTATGCCTGAGGGAAATCACCTGAGGGTTTCGATTCTGATTAGCCTGAGGGTGTGGTTCTGATTACCTGAGGGTAAGGTTTTGCATGTCTGAGGACTCTATTTTCTTTCCATATTCACTGTGGTGATTCACATGTTATATCTTCCAATCTAAAACACAGACTTGGTATTATATTACCTTATACTTGTTAGATAGCTTGTTGTGGTGTTGCTGTGGCACTGTATAAGATATTTTTGGCTAAGGCTAAGTCTTGGGATCTTATAATTCAATTATATTGAATTTTTAAATAATAATTAAATTGAAAATGAACAGTTAGGAGTATCTTCTTTTGAGTACTTCTTAGTTTACTTCTTTTCCATTACTGCACACTGCTGTTGCACAATTCACAGACAGTTGGGCACGGGCCTTTGGTGGTTGCCTACTGGGATTTATTTTCTCATACCCTGTTTGGGTCATGTCTTGGGCCCAAAAATATTATATTGCTGTAGGTGTTGATAAGGGAAAGAGTCCCTATACAGGTACTTGATTGTTGCAGAGGAATAGGTGAGCCTGTGACCGAGCTTAGGCTTACAATGCTGCTGAGTTCCTGGTGTGATGTTTTATATTGCTTCGTTGTATTTTTACCTTGTATTGTATGGTTTCATATTACATTTTATCCTGTTTTGGATGCTTTCTTAGATTTAGGGACATATTGCATCATTATATATGATTGTTGGTCATTTCATTACGTCAGTACCGTGTCCATTTCAGAATTGGTATTGTTTACAACTTCTTCCTTTGTATGTTTATATCTATTTTATGCTAAAATACACTTTGACAATTGAGGTCATAGTTTCCCCACTATCAGACCTAGGCCCTCACTACTAGTCGGCAGCCTCTGGAGTTTGGGGAAATGTGCTTGAGGTCATGTGACCAACCGGGTTCGGGGAACTCGTTGAGTGCAACCCAGATCCGGGATGTTACATTGTGTGAATTTTCCAAGAAACACATCCCCATCTGGATACGAGCAGGTAGAGGCAGCTCTGGCACAAATGTACATAGGAGTGAAAACTTTGAAAAAGAGTTTTGGGCTTTACCTAGGGTATCTTGGTACATGACAATGGGATTTTCTGCACTCTTGGTTATGAAACTCGTGGGGGATATGCTTAGGATAACTCACATTGTGTTTACAAACCATTATGAAGGATTTATGATTAAATACCTCCTTAAATAAAACATTTTTTATGAGTATGGATTATATGCATAAAATTTCCAATTTATGTTAGGTATTTTACTAGTTTGGAATTATGTATTATGATTTATAAACTAATATAGTGTATTCCATTGGTTAGAAATTACACCTATTAGAAGGAATGAAAACGGTATCAATACACATAATCTATGTAAGTATTTCCCTCCTACTAAGGATAATTATATTGGATCTAGGGATGCAACTGGTTCTGAACAACTTATAACCATACTGGGAAAACTCACTCAGGTTATGAATAATAACCTTACCCATTTGGAGTACCTTTATCCACAACATAGAGGATCAATGATAGACTGCATCATGAGGCAATGTTCAATGGGACTACATATCCTTTTGTAGCTGAGCAATGGATAAGTTCCTTAGGGAAAATATTTCATGCTTTGGAGTGTAGTGAAAAGGAAAAATTTGTCATGGCAGTTCATCACCTCACAAGAGATGCAGATCAATGGTGGTCATTAATTCAAAACACAAAGGAAGATGAAGAAGTCTCAAAAATGAAATGGAGGGAGTTTAAAGAACTTTTTTAGAAAAATATTATCCTCGTGACCATAGAGTAGATATGGAAAGACAATTTCGGAGTTAGAGGGAAAAGGAGGATGAGAATGTCGCAAAGTATATGGCTAACTCTACAAGTTTAGAAATGAATTTAGTAGATTAAATACGCAACCCATGGAGTAAGATTTAGCAATTCTTTAATGGGTTAAAATAATTTTTCCATTAAACATTAGTCTCCCAATCCTTCTCATCATATGAAGATATTGTCTGTTGTGTTATCAAGACAGAAAATTAATTCTCTAAGTCTTAAGACCTTAAAGAAAAGAAAGAGAAGAATAGATCTTCTGAACACTCAAGAAATAGAAATAAGGGGAATAAGAGAAAGGTTGAATTTCCTTCATGCAATAAATGTGGGAAGAAACACCCTGGTACTTGCCTGAATGGACTGTGACTCTGTTACAAGTGTGGAGAAAAAGGCCACCAAGATCGTGATGTCATGGAAAAGAACGTGGATATCAATGTTTAATGCTAAAATTTTAGAGAAATGGGGAATTATTCAAATGAATTTCCTAAATGCCAAGGAAAATTACCACAGAAAGATCCAAGGGAGAAAGGCCAAGCTTATTTGTTCACTACTACTATGGTTGAATCTCAAAATGACATGGTGGAAGGTAATTTAATGGTTTCCTGAAATTTAGCCAATGCTTTATTTGATTTTGGACCATTACATTGTTTCATATCTCCCTAGTTTTCTATGAAAATTATATTTTTCCAATTTCATTTAACTAGGGATTTGTTAGTAAAAACTTCTAAGGGAAGTCATTACAATAATTTTTTGTGAATCAGTTCCCATTAAGGTATATAAACATGCTTTATATACTGATCGCATCATCGTACCCATGATTTAATTTGATATAATCTATGGTATGAATTTCCTTTCGGGACATGATGCATAAATTTATTATAAGAAGAAGAAGGTTACAATTTTCGATGATGATAAAGAGTACCTTATCTTTAGAGGAGAAATTTCAGCATCTGATTCTTATCTAGATCTACCCCCAATTGTTCTACTAAATTCAATTATTGGTGAGGATGATAATGAAATAAATATGGGTGTGTAAAATAATGTTAAAATAGAGGATGTGCCTATCGTACAATAATATGAGGATGTGTTTCCAAAGGATTTACGTGTATATCCTCATGAATGAGAAATTGAGTTTTCTATTGACTTAATTTCAAGTTCAAGGTCCATATTGAAGACCCCTTATAGAATATACATTGTGGAATTAGTGGAACTAAAGAAACAAATAGAGTAATTGAGTAATAAGCGATTTATTCTCCTTAGTGTTTCTCCATGGGGAGCCCTTTTTCTTTTTGTTAAAAAAATGATGGATCTATGAGATTTGGTATTGACTACAGGGAGATAAATGATATAACAATAAAAAACATGTATCTGCTACCTCACATTGATGAATTATTCAATCAACTTCATAGATCACAATATTTTTTAAATATTGACCATCGATATGGATATCATCAGTTGTGTATGAAGAAAGAAGTCATTCTAAAAACAACATTTCGAACTAGGTATGGGCATTATAAGTTTACAGTAATGCCTTTTGGAATGACTAATGAACCCTCTATTTTCATGGATCTAATGAACATAATTTTCAAGGAATATCTTGATGACATTGTTGTGGTATTTATTAATGATATCTTGGTATACGTAAAAATCTACGAAGATCATGAAAACCACTTGTGCACTATTCAAAATACTCTTAGAAGAAATGAATTATATGAGAAGTTTAGAAAATGTGAATTCTGTCTTCAATAGATTTCTTTTCATGGCCATATTGGCTCTAAGGATGGAATCTCTATTGATCCTTCTAAGAAAAGAGCAATACAAGAATGGCCAGAACCAACGACTATACTTGAGGTATGTAGTTTAATTGGTTTAGCAAGTTATTATTGGCATTTCGTCCAAGATTTTCCCCGATTGGCTAACCCATTAACCAAGATCACATGTAAAGGGGTTATTTTTTTGGACAAAAGAGTGTGAAGAATGCTTTGAATAACTGAAGAGAATATTATTCAAGGCTCCTATATTTAATTCACCTTCATGGAATGATGAGTTTGTTATTTATAGTGATTCTTCAAAGAAAGGACTTGGCTGTTTCCTTAAGAAGAATGATTTAGTTATTTCCTTTTCATTACAAAAACTAAAAATTCATGAAAAAAACTGTCCCACTCATGATCTTGAGTTAGTATCTATAATATTTTCTTTGAAGATATAGAGACACTCTCTCTATAGTAAAAAATGTGAGATATATACCCATAAAAATAGTTTGAAGTAAATTTTATCAGAAAAATAACTCAGCATGAGGAAAAGATGATGGCTTGAAATACTCAACGATTATGATTGCACAATACAGTACAACCCGGGGAAGAAAAATAAGGTTGCATAATCTTTGAGCTGAAAATATCATGGAGTTTTGAACAAGATGAGATTTGAAAGGTATCATATGTTCATGGATCAAGTAAAGATGGATATGGGAATAATAATGGAATATGAAACAACAATACTTTTTCAAATGGTTTCTAAACCATATTTACTAGAAAAGATAAAAAGTTCTCAGACTAATGACAAAGAGTTTCAAAAGAAAATTAAAGTAGTGAATGATGGGAGATTGATTGACATCGTATATGAAGATGAAATTTTAAAATTTGGGAGGAGGCTTTGTGTTCCTGATGTACCTAATCTAAAAATGGAATTATTGGATGATTCTCATAGATCCAATTTCTCTATACACCCTGGTAGCACTAAGATATATAGATATTTGATGTAACATTTTTGGTGGGACAAAATGAAAAGGGAGATTGCTGATTATGTGTCAATATGTATAGTTTTTCTATAGGTTAAGGATAAAAGGAAACTTCCTGGAGGAGTCATGAAACCTCTTCCCATACCTAAGTGGAAATGGGATGATGTTACAATGGAATTTGTCATTGGACTACCATAGACTCCTAGAAGAAATGATGAAATATGGGTCTTTGTTGACCGTCATACCAAGTCAGCACATTTTCATTCTATAAGATATGATTTACCACTTGAACATTTAGAAATACTATATATTAATGAAGTTTTAAGACTTCATGGATTACCCTTATTGACTGTTTCTGATCATGATCTCCATTTTACATTAAGATTTTCGAAAAGTCTTTATAAGGCTCTAGATACTAAACTTCGTTTGAGCACTGCCTACCACCCTAAAACTAATAGACAATTAGAACAGACTATTCAAACCTTATAAGACATATTGAGATATTGTTCACTTGACTTTCAAGGTATTTGGGATCAATATTTACATATGGTTGAATTTTCCTATAACATTAGAATCTATTAAAGTATTTAGATGGAACAATATAAAGCGTTATATGGAAAGAGATGTCGCACACCAACTTTTTGGGATGATGTTGGTGAAAGAAAACTCGTAGGCCCAGATATTTTTGAGGATACAATGGAAAAGGTTAAGATTATCCAAACCCACATCAATTCATATCAATGTAATAAAAAGAACAATGTTGATAACCAAAGGAAGGATTTGGAATCTCAAGTAGAAGATCATGTTTTCTTGAAGGTATCTTTAGGGAAGGGTGTTTTTCGATTCAGTAAGATGTGTAAATTAATCCCCAGGTACATTAGACCTTTTTAAATTCTAGAACTAATTGGAGTTGTAGCCTACCATTTTTCAATACCACCAAGTCTCTCCAAAGTTCATGATGTGTTTGACGTATCACTATTGATAAAATACATGCCTAACCCAAAGCATGTACTCACCTATGAGGAAATAAAACTGGAACCCAATTTATCTTATTGTGAAGAGACATTTAAGATTCTGGATACTGGAGGACAAGTTTTGAGAAACCGGACGACTCGTCTAGTAAATTTTATATAGAGAAACCATAAGATGGAAGAGGCAATGCGGGAACCTGAGGAACTTATGATGAAGAACCACTAAAATATTTTTATGCAGTAGTAATCTAAAAATTTCGAGGACGAAAATATTTTAAGGAGGGATGAATGTAGCACCCCAAACATCCATGGTATGTTTTTCATTGAATAATGCAATTGCTTGCATTGTACGTAACTTGAAATTTTAGCACACTATGACCAATAAAACTTACCATTATGAATAGTAATACCCAATTTTTGAAATTTTATAAATTTTATATTTCGTAATGGACTTCATTTTTGGATTTGGAATATCAAATTTATCTTAGGGTGAAATTTTTGTACTTTTCTAAAAACATTCAATTTTTGATGAATAGTGAAGAACACTCCATTATTGTTTAAAACTGACTTTTTATTTAAATGATTAGTTATTTTATTTAAATTAATTTTATGTAGAAATGCATACATAATACCTATATATGTTTAATTTAATTCATTATAGTTATTTTATAAATTGATTAGATATATAAAATATTATTGAACTTTTAACGTCTTTTACCTGCCTTATAGGCACATTTGAAAATTTGCATAAAATGTAATTTTACAACTTCTATGAATTTAATTTAAAAAATCCAAGATACACAGTTTAAATCAATAATTAAAATGTGGTTCAATAGTATGAAAATAATTTTTTTGCGAATAGTTACTTTTGAATTTTATTTACAACAGTTAAAAGTAAATAGGGTAATTAAAGGTAAAATTGATATTATAATTACCCTAACACATGAAATAATTATATTGGATAAGTTTAGGTCGACCAAAATCAACCTTAGGAATAAAATATGATCCTTTTGTTCCACTTGGATTAGATTAGGACATTTATCATTATTTTATTTAAAGAAGAGTTAAAAGTGTTAAATTCAAAGTTTAATAACCAAACCATTTTTAATATAGGGTTATTCATAAGATAAATTTGACTATAAATATTCATTATAAAGATAAAAATATTTCCTACGTAATGGTAGTTTATTTATTATTTGTAGAAATTAATTAATTAAATTTATTTATGACATAATGATGATGCAGTAATTACCTTATTATTGAAAGATTAAAATAATCAATATTATAAATATTAATATAATTGTAAATTGAGAATTTTGATGCAATACAGAAATTTTATATTTTAATATGACATGTTAGGGTCCATGAAATAATTTTTTTTTCAATGTGATAAAGTTTTTATGACTTTCACAATAACTAAAAACTAAATAGTATGAAAATTGACATAAATGAGTTTTTAAAACAAATACAATAGTATTAAATGATATAATATTCCTAAAAAATTAAGGTTTGAACAAAAGAATTATTTAAGGATAGATATATCAATAATGAATAACTTGGAGTTCTTGTTTCTTTTTATAGTATGTCTATTAAACATTTATTATAATAATACAAGAATACATGGTAAAAGTTAAACTATTTAACTAAGAGTTAAATATAAAAGATATGGTTAATATGGTGACCTAAACCTGTCTAAAACATATTGGTGGATATTTTTTTGAGACATATCCACCTTAGACTCAATGTAAATCCTTTTTGAGGAATTAAAAATGAATATGATTGTATAATAAAATAATATTTCAAGCTTTTCCTAAGGTGACCCTCACCTCTCTTATAAAAGGGTACTTCCTCTTCTCTCAAAATCACACATCTAAAGCCATTTGGCATGGCCAACCCCTGATTAAATATTTTCAAACTTCCCTCAATTCATCCTAGAGGACTTAATCTGATCATAAATCCATCCTAAGGAGACCTTTTGATCAAATCAAATGGAATAACCCAAAGAAGAGGTAATAATTTCATCACCTCTTTCAAAGTTCATTTCTTTTTCCACTTCCAATTTATTTTTTGTTTCCATACCAAAATAATAACTACAGTATTTTATACATACTATTATTATATTATAAATATGGTACAACCATATTCATTATTCTATCCATCCTATGAATGAAAAAGTCACCATACGTGCGTACGTACAGCTTACCGTCTCCAAGTCATGGAGTAGTTTTTTATTCAACACTAAATTATTTGGATGGGTATAATAATGATTATAAATGATGTAAATAATAAGTATAAAATTCTAATTATTATTTATATATTATATAACATCTAATTACGTATGATTTCACTATCAATATAATGGTATCATCACTCGAGCATATGTACAAATTAAAGAATCCACGAACGCGATGAGATTCATTCCCCATCGTAACCATTAAAGATTAAATTTCATTTTATGATTAAAAAATAATGTTTAAGAACATAATATCATTATTGATATGAATAAAATACATCCAATTTATAACAAACATGACTTACGATACAAGACATATAAAGGAAAACAAATCACTTAACACCTGAAACGATGATACTACTGAAATATCATTAACAAAGCAATATTAGAAGATCATATATGATATCATATTTATGAATTTGGTTATTGTATAATTTAATAACAATTATTTAACCATTATAAATTATTTTAACCTACCCTTGACTATGGAAAAGTACAAGTTAAGGGTTAATTTTACAATTTCTTTATTAACCGAGGTTGTTTATATGTGAGTATCAACTGGGACCTATTTAGCATCCATATATGTGTTTCTTAAAAATGTATTTTAATTTTTTTTCATATTTCCTATAATATGTGTTAAAGTCCTTTTTTCCTTTTTTTACTTCTTATTTAAGGTTTATAATGGAATATTTCTGTCATTTTCCAAAAATGATACATTACGACCTTTTCGGCAAAATTAAGGAAATAATGTTTGTTTAACTTATACGACAAGTGCAGTTATTTTCTGCCATTATAACACCTTAAAATCATCACTTACAAGCTTATAAGAATATTTTTAAAATAAATATTTTATTTTATAATTATATGACTTTTAAATGATTTCAAAATAGGAAAGAATATTCCTCTCAAATAGTTTTGAGTTCATCTATGTCAACATCCGTTGATGGATTTTACAATTGTTGGAAATTGATTTATTATAATAAAATATTCCATATGGTATTGAAGGTTTTTTGATATGTTTGATTGTGGATGTGATATTTGTATACCATTCATGATTTATGGTTAAATTATTGACATTTCAAATGCTAGTTTAAATACGAATGTTTATGTTATGTTTCAACCATTTCATATGAGGAATGCATTGGACTTAGTAAGTGATGGGTGGATCCCATTATAGCTCCTCGATGCATCATTATGTATCATGAGACAAACTAGTGTCTTGGCATAAGGCCATGAAAAAATCATATTTTTAGTCCTGACACGAAGCCATGACTATGTGGTTATGATGTCCAACATTATGAATTCCCTCATTATGAAATTTGTATATTGATATTACAAGTGATTATTCAACTTGTATAATATCCTTATGAAATGTAAATGGAATTACTTTATTACTATTTTCCATATTATACTGATGTTTATGTTTAAAAGGAATTTGTTTTAGGGTTATACATTGCCTTAAATGTTTATGCTTATTTATGATAGTTTCTGTTATATTGTTATCCATACTGAGCATCTGAGCTCATCCATTTATTATTCTTGATTTTTCCCAAGATGTGAAGAATTATATTACTATTAAACTATAGAAATAGGATAAAAGATATAAGAGTGTTCAAATGGGACACAATGTTGTTTTTTATTTCATGATTTAATGTAAAACTTATGTATGTATCTAGTACGTACAAGGCCACTAAAATGATCAGTCTTTTGGGAAATGATTCTCTGTATCATTACAATGTTATATAATAATGCACTGAATCTTGGTAACTGGGGTTGGGGTGTTACACAAGCTCATGTAAATTACCATGAGATCCATTCTGGTAGAAACACCCCCACCACCAGCACTATCAGATCTTATAATATTATTATGTATTATAGAGATATCATGAGGGGTAATATAAGTAGAAATTAATATGATATCAACATGAAATTATTAATAAATTAATTTTTTTTTATTTAAAGGGATTTAAAATAATGATTTTATAATAATATATGAACCGTTTTTATATAAATAATTTTGTTGTTATGTGTTATTATATTAAAATTAATTTCCATCACTTTTAGAAATTGAAATTGATAAAAGGAACATAATTTTTTGATTTATCATGTTAAAATTATCTTAGGGTGAATTTTTGATGTAATTCTGAAATAGTTGATTTCAGAGTGAATAGTTAAATGTTGAGTATATACATGTATTTTATCCTATATGTCCTTATAATAAACTATTAATGACTATAAAACATACAAAAATAATGAAAAAAATATATATTTAATGATTCAAATGAGTCATTTAAAATAAATACTATGTTGAATTTAGAAAAACCATGTTTAAAATTTTGATACATAAGTAATACTTACTTTAATGAAAAGTATTTTTGGTATTTTCCTTCAAATGAACTCTCCATAAGGTGGATTTATATTTTGGAGTACTTGTAAAGTTTATAAACACTATTTTGTTTTATAATAAACTGGTTAATTTCGTAAAAATAAAAACATTGAGAATTTTATCTTAATAACAATTTCCAAGAATAAAAATACACTATTTTTAAAATAGTTTTATGCATTATGTATCATAATATTAACATTATTTTTATCACTTTTATAAATTTTAGTCGAAAAAAATTATTTCTTAATTTGAAAAATTAGGTTAAAATTATATAAGAATGACCATTTTTAGGCATTTGAAGCAAATTATTTAGGAAAAATTTATTACTATAGAAACAAATGGTAAAAGTGAATAATCTAAGAGAAAAGGTCTTGAAAACATGAATGGAAAATAAATTTCGGAGGATTTGAATAGTTACTTAACCATTGAGTATTGATATTACCTTTTACAATATTAAAAAATTAAACTCCTCATGATTCATTCTTAATGTGTACTTGATGGCCATATGGCCTAATGATGTTTACTTGATCAGTATCTAATTGATTATTTGAATTTGTTACAATACATAGAGAGTGAATTTTTTTGGGAGCATCTTAGGCTAAGTCTTAGTGTTCTTGGATGATTCAAGAGATGATAATTGAACTAATAAATCAATGTGGTTTATTCAAGGTGTTAAAAAATGATGTTGACATACTTGAGAATATTAGTAAGAGAATTAATAGTGCCATAAACACTTTGCTATAAAATTATTGTTTTAATATTTATATTTAAAAAAGTAATAATATTAATTAATGGTTAATTTAATAAATTATAATGATCTTGATTCTTATATACTAGTTTGATATCTAGTCAATAGTGGTGGCGTCATGGAGTCTCGCATGATTATGGTAAAAGATGAGTATAAGGTAAGGTAGTTCCCCATAGTATGGATATGTGAAATTTTATTCTATATATTTTTGATTTCACACACTATACCACATATTTCAGTGGGGTAAATGGCCCCAAATTTCTTGGGGGGGGGGGGGGTTATTCAATATCCAAGATTTCAAGGGAATATATGGATAATGTCTCCCTCACCCTTTCTATCCCTCTAGATGTATATGAGGAGGGATATCCCAATATATATTTTCTTTTGGAATATGGTGAGTTCCTACCATGGTTGTGATAGATCCCAATTTTACTATACATTTTTATGTGGGATATAATGGATTGAGGTATAAGACATACTTCAATCTAGACATGGTGGTTATGAATCCCAATTGGTGTACTTGAATGCGTATGATGGATTAAGGTAAATTGCTTGTACTTAGGTTGTAGTGGATTTTAGAAACAAAATTTGTTTCTATTGGGATATGATGATGATAAGATGATGGGATACACATGATGAAATAATGGTAGAGACACTATTACATAGGTTTTATGATCAATTATAAGAGTGATGATAAAATGATGTAGTTGTTTTGGTGTGAGAGTTGAAAACTAGTGTAGATGTGGAATTAGGGCACCTTTATATATATATATGCATTAATATAGAATATTTTACTTCTATGGATTACTTGGTGAGTGATCCATGCTAAGAATGAGAAACTAGTATTACCAAATTAGGAAATAGGTAAGTTTCATTTTATTGTTCACTAGGATTTAGTGTGAATCTTTCATATTTTGTAATATATATTTCCAAGGAGATCCCAATTATTATAAATTATATTATCAGCCTATGTATATATAAACTACTTTTAGGTTAACATCAATAGGTTGGTGATCAAGCTAGATGTTACATGATTGGATAAGTTGTTGAGTAGCTTTTAGGAGTTACTAGAGTTCACAATCACCACCTAATATTACTTCTGATAATTATAGTGTTTCTTTCAGTACACACATTAAAATACATGTATTGGGATTGATTCTTTAAATTATTTATGGTGTTGTATAGTGGTCATTCTCATCTTATCTATTACATGTTTAACATTATAGAAAGAAATTCCTCACATGTGTGTGATTGAAATACCCTCACTATAAGTTTCCAACCCATTCCCATTTATGGTATACTTATATAAGTTTCTTGGTGAGTAGACTAGAGTGATAATTAAAAACTAGTACTACCTATAAAAGTGATGAGTAAGGTTCATTTTTTTATTCATTGAGATTTATTATGCTTCTTTCACATTTTCCATGATAGGATTGAGAGATGGTCCTACTGAGAAAAAATTTCATGCTCAACTTGTATTTTTATATATATAAATTATTTTTAGGACATAAATAGAAGGTTTGAGATCAGGCTATACTTTTCTACTTTATATTAGTTTCTGATGAGTTGCCTGGGGTTATTGGGGCACATAGTCACTATCAAGACTTAGTTTTGATACTTGTAGTTTTATTTTAGTCTACATGAGACATTACATGCACTATAAGAATTAAGGATAATTGTTATGTTCTATTTTCTATAAAGAACATAACCCTCAAAAAAAAGTTTGGTAGGAGTTATTTGCAATGAATACCTTATGCTATTGCAAATAAGATTCATTTATGGTGATATTTATATTCCTGTATTAAATTAATTTGGCACACATGAATGATATTTCATGGGAGTATGACTAGATAGGGATAATTGTGAATTTTATTATCCATCTCAATTAAGATTCTGCAAAAAAAATCAATGGATATTGAAGATCATCACAAAAGGGTTATGAGAAAACCTGTTGCGATTGGCTAAATTCCACTACTATAAGCCCATCATAAGAAATAAATTGATATTCTAACACAAAACATTATTATCCTCTCCCAATTATTTCTCTAAACCCCTAAAACGTAGAAGGAAACAACCCCCTCCGATGAACATGCCCCCAAATAGCAAAAACAAAATGCATATTGCACGTGATTTATTTCTGATTTAGGCTCTAATATCTCAGGCACAGACTCTACTTATGTCCTCCTCCATTATTTTTGATATTTTATTTTAAATCATGAAACAATTGGATTGTTCAAATCCTAGGTTAATATATATTACTTAATTTTTATGGTTTATTTGATATTTAGGGTTAATATATGTTTATTATTCACTATTTTGGTGTCCACTAGCTCTGCATGAGTTGATTTATTTTGATTAGAGGTATTTTTATCATTGTTTGAAATTTTTATTTAATATATATATATATATATATATATAGTTTTTTGTGTTAATTCAAGTTTATTATTTCAAATTATCATTTGAAATATGATGATTATAAAAATTATTTATAATGCTATCTAATTTTGATAGAGTTTATAAAAATATGTTTTTTTCAGTCAATTATATAGTATGGTTATGGTGATATAATTTTTGATGAATTATGATAATTCTTGGATCATGACATTAATGGTAAAATAGGTTTTTTTGTTATACAAGGATATTTTCTCATTTATATAAAAATTCAAATTTAGTTTTGTAAACATTTGGTTATATATACACACATTAACATGTGAATATACATATATAATCATTTAGAAAAATATGTATGATTTTTTCTACATATACATAAATATATATGTGTATATATATGTATGTCTATATGAAAATATAGTTTTGATGTGTATATTTTTGAAGAACATATAATAATATATTTTATGTATATATCTTTGATTAAGAAATTGTGTAATATACATAATATGGGAAAAATAGAAAGTGAACGTTTTATAAAAATGATGAGAAAATTAATTTATAGAAAATGTTTGCATAAAAAAATTTATAAGAATTTTTTTACACAAAAAAAATTATAAAATTTGTTTTATTGAAAAAACAATATATAATAAAATAACGTAGATATACTAATTACTTTGTAATAAAGGATCTATTTTTTAGTGAAAAAAATTGTCAAGATTCATAAATGGTTTGAGAATTTATTGTTAATGTATTATATTTATTAGAGTTCATTAAAATAAAAAAATTAATAGTAATAATAAATATGTTTTTTATAAATTTTATTTATAATTAATAATTAATTTTTATTAGATAGTTACCTGTAAAAACTATAAAAAATACCAACAACTTTCAAAAATTCACAGTAATTATTAAAAATGTAGTAATAATTTTAAAAAATAGAATTAATTATTAAATTATTCTAAAAATTAATAAAATTTTAATACATAATTAGAAATCATCAGTCAAAATTAGAAAATTATGTTAATTTGTAAAATATATTTATATAATATTAATAAAATATTAAAAAGGATACTCTTACATTCGATGTTACAAAACCACCAACACACACAAGTATAATGTTGTGCCTAGGGTAAACCTCACATCCCAAACCTAATAGTGGTATCAAATTTAAGATAAAATACACCATTATCGAGATACATTGTAACATCTCCGACCCAGAATCCACTAAACTGGTGCTCCGGGCCGGGTGGTTACATTACCTTAAGCACGCCTCCCCATACGCCAAAGGTTGCCGACTAGCAGCAGGGGTCTACGGAGTCAAGTGGGGAGACTATACACCCTTTTTATTAGAGTAAGCCACAACATAAATAAACCAAATAGCGGAAACAATAACTAATAAGCACGGAACATGTATAACATCCATTACCAATAATTAATATGCCATGTCATACTACAAGTGCAAAAGTGGACAAAACCCCAAAATGAAGACAACGGCCAAAATCCCAAAAATGGTCTCGACTCCAAGTCAGGATCCTCCACCAAGTGCTACCCATGTCTACTCACTATCTAGAAAGGACCTTTTCCCTTCTCCTGACCTGTAAACATGAAGTCTTCTTGGGTACCAAACTGCGGCCCGAGCAAGGTTTGAGTACAACTTAGTAGGCCACCACCAACAGTGCCTACAAAATATCTAGTATAAACAAGTAGTGCATTAAAGAGAAAATATGGATGATAATTACCAAGTAATTATTTAAGGTACCATTAACCAGTTTAGAGCCAAGTCATTTCCACTTCCCTTACCAATCATTACACAACCATTATCACCATTTACCATTTCATCCAATTTCCATGGGTTAATCATGTATATTATGTTACATGGGTCTATGGCCAACAATCACATGAAATAGGGTAAACACATCATTATCCTATCTCACTAGGACTAACCCCTCATAGCAACCATAACCTCACCTCGAAGCCTCAATCCAAGTGGATGCAACCGTTAGGAGAATAGATCCTCATCCCCCATTCCTAACATGTGCATTTAGGGTGGAGTTTAGAACCTCAATCTTCACTCAACCCGTGGGCGTAGATCCTCATGTCATACCCCACTCTACGAAGCCATGTGAACATTATTATATATAATTAACCATCAACCATCCAAACCATTGCCCTTCAACAAACACTATTCACAACAACCCACATGGGAAACCACCTCGTGCCTTAACCCATTAACACATTACCATTTCACATAATTTAAACATTCACCCAATTACCATGTGTTATGCCTATCTCAATAAGAATTCAACATTAAACCCATAACCTATCCTGTTATGGTCTTTAATCAGTTTACACATTAACCAATTTAACCCGTTCATCATTCCCAAGAATCAACCATTTAACCCATTCCACTTTAACCCTTTGGTTATTTCCAAGTCTAGGTGCATCACCTAAATTCTATTCCAAGTTTAACCAATCATTCCAACATATTTATCAAGGGCCCTACAATTCATTACAATAAGGCCACTTGTTTAATATCAATCCCTAAATCTGGGAAAAGCCGACACATCCCATGGACGGCCCTAATTAGGTCAAGTCTATCCCAACACATCCAACAGGGATCGTGAGGGTTCCCCTTTTCCATTTTAAACACCATTATTACCAAACATGCCAAGTTTATCCAAAAAATAACCAACGGAAAGCAAGAACACAACTAAACAATGCACAAATACCCAAATAACTATAGGATATCACTTGTAGACCACCTACCTCAAAAATGCGGTTGAACGCACTCTCAATTGAGTCCTTAGGCCTCGATCCAACCAACCTTTGGGTATTCAGCCTCGAAATCACCCAAAAGTTAGGGTTTTAGAGCTTTGGAATGAGAGGGAGAGGAGATACAAACCCTAAACCAAAAAGAGAAGCAAGGATGTGATTAGCCTAACTAGATCTTCGGTCTGCAACCAACGGCACCAAAAACGCCTTAGAATTAAAGGAGATCAGTCTCTTGAAGCATTTGGGAGATTTGGTTCATGCCTAGGGTGGAGAGGGAGGAAATGAGAGGAAATCATGAGTGGGGTTTTAAAGCTCGGAGTGGCAAACCTGTAATTTTTCCCAACTTTATGTGGCCGCACGGTTTGGAAAACTATGTGAAAACCGTGCACATGCCACTGTCTGGAGGAGGATGGGTCGCACGATTTAGCTGCACGGTTTGGAAAACTTTGCGCAAACCGTGCACATGCTTCTCTTCGGAGGAGGAGGGGTCGCACGGTTTAGCCTGGGCAGGCCGCACGGTTTTCGTGGCCGTGCGCAGGCCATGCACCCTGGCAGGTCTTGCCTAGATTTCCTTTCTTCCGTGCCCCGAGCCCTCGGAACACTCCCAAGGCCTCTCAAATTTTTAGGAAACATTTTAAATCCCCTAAAACAAAGGGATCAACCCAAAACACGACAAAAACACACCTTTCCAAAAACAGGGATCATACAATCTCCCCACCTTATAACGGCTCGTCCTCGAGCCAAGTTCCCAAGCCTTATTTCTCCACTGAAGAGAAGAGTTTGGGCCACTGAGCCCGCATGTCTGATTCCTGCTCACAAGTTTCTTCCAGAACATTCCCATGATGCCATAGTACTCGCACTAATGACACAACCTTGCCTTGCAAGACCTTTTCACTACGATCCACCACACGAACATGATGCTCCTCAAAGGACGCATCAGCCTCAAGCTACACATCCTCAACATCAACCATGTTAGATGAGTCAGGGTGATGCCGCCAAAGCTGTGACACATGAAACACATCATGCATCCCACTATACCGTTGTGGAAGAGCCAATCGGTAAGCCACTAGTCCGATCCTCCCCACAATCTCAAAAGGTCCCACATACCTGGGCTCCAACTTACCCTCCATTCGTATCCGACGGTGACCCAACAATGGAGACACCTGAAAGAACACTTTATCACCCACCCCAAACCCAAGAGG
Organism: Viscum album; assembly: GCA_963277665.1. Classification (NCBI taxonomy): domain Eukaryota; kingdom Viridiplantae; phylum Streptophyta; class Magnoliopsida; order Santalales; family Viscaceae; genus Viscum; species Viscum album. The sequence goes on from OY728164.1 coordinate 199,980,616, forward strand.
TCTACGCCTCCAATCTTCATATGACTTCTATCTAATATGATCCATAACCATCTGCTTCTTGATTAAATTAACTTTCTCTGAACTCTCCTGCACGAGACATGGCCCCAACAACGCAGATTCACCGTCCTCTAGCCAAAACAACAGAGATATACATGGCCTCCCGTAAAGTGCCTCAAACGGTGCCACCTGAATCATAGCCTAAAAAATGTAGTTGTAGGAAAACTCAACCAACGATAGGTGTCTTTCCCGAGAACCACAAAAGTCCAAGACACAAGCTCTTAACATGTCTTCCAACACCTTGATCGTATGCTCTGACTGCCCGTCCGTCTACGGGTGGAAAGACGTACTCAAAAACACCTACATACCAAGCGCCTTCTACAACCCTTTCCAGAAATGCGATGTGAAATGTGGATCTCTGTCCGAAACTATGGTCTGCGGCACACCGTGAAACCACACTATTTCCCGAACATACAGCTCACCCAACTGGTCGACAGTATGGGTCTCCAGAATCGGTAAGAAATGAGACACTTTCATTAACCGATCCACAACCTCCCATATTGCATCATTATTCTTCGGAGAACTCAGAAGACCCATGAAACAATACATTGTTACATCATCCCACTTCCATTCCGGAATGTGCAACGGATGCAACAAACCACCTGGGTGTTGATGCTCGGTCTTCACCTGCTGACAGGTAAGACACCGCGCCATAAGGCCCACAACTTCCTTCTTCATTCCTGGCCACCAAAACTGCCTTCAAAGATCATGGTACATCTTGGTCAAACCAGGATGCACTGCCCACTTTGATGCATGGAACATACGCATCAACTCTTCCCACACACACTTTGTAACAACCACACGATCATGAACATGAACAACACCATCCACAGCGACGGCCCAGCTAGAAGGTACCTCCGCAACTTTAAGATTTTCATTCAAGATCAAACACTCAGGATCGTCAAGGTGAACTTCCTTAAATTGACTAAAAATTGTCGACTCCATCACTAAAGAAGCAAGAGTGACCTGGAAACTATCCCCCTACACCTCCAGGTGAATTTTGGCAAATAAAGCCATCACCGTCCACTCGGTACTGGACTCCTGAACCATCTGATTCTGAACCTTCCTGCTCAGAGCAATAGCAACACCGTTTCCCTTTCCGGGCATGTACACCAACTCAAAGTCAAAAGACATGAGATATTCAACCCATCTTTGCTTCCAAAGATTCTAATCCCACTGTGAGAAGATGTACTTTAAACTCTTATGGTCGGTAAACACAGTAAACCATTCTCCCAACAGATAGTTCCTCCAGCACTGCAAGGTGTACAGTAATGCAGCCAACTCAAGGTCACGAGTGGGATAATTCCTTTCATGGGGTCTCAACTGCCTTGACCCGTAAGCAACCAACCGCTCATCTTGCATCAACACAGCACCAAGACTGATTCCGAACGCATCACAAAACACGATGTAATTCTTACCCGGCTCAAGTAAGATCAAGATAGGTGTTGTCGTCAGCAGCTTCTTCAACTCTTGGAAGGCATTCTCACAAGCCTCAGACCATTCGAACCTAATTCCCATCTTGGTCAATCCCAGAAGTGGTGCTTCCAAGTGAGAGAAATCATGAATGAATCTTCGGTAATACCCGACCAATCCCAGAAAACACTGAACTTCAGAAACACTCTTGGGCTGCTCCCAAGATACAACTGCCTACACTTTCTCTGGATCCACTGACACACCTGCCTCTGAGATGATGTGACCCAAAAAATGTACCCCACCTATCTAGAATTGACACTTGGATAGCTTGGCATATAGCCGGTTCTCTCTTAGCATACCCAAGACGATGTAAAGATGTTGGGCATGATATTCATGAGTTTTCGAGTACACTAAGATATCATCAACAAAGACAACCAAAAACCAATCTAGATAGGGATGAAAGATCCAGTTCATCAAAGCCATAAACACCACCGGTGCATTGGTCAAGCCTAAAGGCATTACCACAGACTCAAAAAACCCGTATCGACTCCGGAAAGCTATCCGCGGTTTGTCGGAAGACCTCACCCTCAAATGATGACAACCCGACCTCAGATCAATCTTAGAAAACACTGATTCGTCCCTCAACTGATCAAACATGTCATGAATTCTAGGAAGAGGGTACCAATCTTTCACTGTCATCTGATTCAACTTTCGATATTCAACACACATCCTTAACGACCCATCGACCTTCTTTACAAAAAGAACGAGATATCCCTAAGGAGACGTACTAGGATAGATAAACCCCTTATGCTCCAACTCCTCAAGATGAACCTTCTGTTCCTGGAGTTCTGCCAGTGCCATTCGGTATGGCGAAATAGAAACTGGATCCGTTCCCAACAACAACTCAATTGTGAACTCAAAATCCCTATCAGGGGGTAACCCTGAGAAATCCTCAGGAAACACGTCCTGAAACTGATCCAATACAAGATGGAAAATAGACTGCTCCCCTCTTGCATTGTCATCAAGCATGAGACATTCCACTTGAGCAGTGAGTCCACTCATCTGTTGATAAAACAGACCCGCACACCCTGCTCGAACATCCCATTCGCCACTATGGACGTAAGCATCACCCTCAAGCGACCTGAACGATACTCTATGACGGTAACAGTGTATGTGTTCCCAATACAACACCAACCAATCCATTCCAAGGATTAGGTCAGGCCCTGACATCTCAATAATGAACAAGTCCCACAGAAAACGAAACCCACCAACTTCCAAGGCACACCCCTTCCACTGCTTGATATCCTCAGCCCATACCCCCAATGGAGTTTCAATTGACATCACCCCACACACCCCCTCCATAGGCAAACCCAACGCTACCACTAGTTGAGTAGAGATAAAACAGTGTGTGGCACCTGTGTCAAACAACGCACTAGAAAAAGTAGAAGCTACAAGGATCGTACCTCGAACAGTTGATGGTCCATCCTCACCATCACCAGGCGCAAACTGAACTTCCTGAAGCTGAATTTCCCTTCTACCCTGGGCTCTAGCCTGAATTCCCTGCGCTACACTGCCCTGCTGGCATGAGCGATCTTTCCCTAGAGTTCCACGTCCACCGCCCCAACCAGTACGTCATGTGGAGCTCCAAGTGCCTGCCTGATGTTGGGAAACTGATCCCCTTACCGTATCCAGTACCTGCCTTCCACCATCATACTCACCCACCTACTGAGGTTTCCTATAGAACTTGTGCACATGTCTCATCCAGCTGCACGAACAACACTCAACTGGAGGTCGAGGACACTGACCACGTATGTGCCCCAACCTACCACACTGATATCAGAACATCTGATTTCCACTCTGAGAGGATGACCCTCTCTTCCAGCCACTTTTCACACATCCACCATGTTGTGAGCTCTCACGACATTGCTTTCGACCATCGGTAGCTGTACCGCTTGTCTGTCCCACTTACACCACAAGCCAACTACCCGAATCTCCTTTTAGGTTTTCTTCCGAGATAAGTGCCTGATCTACTACCTCTACGAACCTCTTCAAGCAACAGATGTTTACTTGAGACCCGATATCATGTCTCATCCCATCCTGGAAATTCCTTGCTACTTCTGTCTCATCCCCTGCAAACACTGGGACAAAGCGTCTCAAGTTAGTGAAGGGACTAGCATAGTCCATCACCGATAGCGATCCTTATGTCAGGCTCTTAAACTCTGTAGCCCGCTTCTGTCTCATGGTCTCTGGGTAGAAATTCTCCAGAAACATTTCCTAAAAACCTTCCATGACATTCCCTCAGCTTGCTTCATTTGAGCATGAATGTCCCACCAACGCCTCGCCTGGCCTCACAACATATAAGCAGCCAGCTTCACCCTCTTTTCGACAGGGGTCTCTAGATGATCCAGTATCATCTGGACATACTCTAACTAGAACTCCACTACCTATGGACAACCCTCTCTGGTGAACGTTGGAGGGTGCTGTAGCTGGAACTCCATGGTCAGCTCAAACACACTCTATGCAACCCGCCCCAGGTCCTGATCAATCATCTTGATAAGGCGAGCCAAGTTCTCTCGGAACTGGTCCTCTCTACCTTCATTGATCACCACATTTTCTTGCTCCTGTACTGGAGGAGTGTTCTCAGCAACACCCTCCCGTTGCCCAATTGGTAACCGACGTTGTGGTGGAATTTCTCTACAATTCCAAACACGTGATTTAGCACACATACCACATAGATTTTACGACTTTATCGAAAGCTCTTTACTAGCTACAACAACCCACTTTTCATATTCTAACCCATCAAAATTTTCCAAATTGTTTCAAACCCTATTACTTCATTAAACATCATTTACCCACTAGTTTTATTTCATTCTTCTAATTATTTCTTGGTTTCAGGAAATGCATGATGCACCCTACTTTCCTGCCTCACACATGCACCCCATGTGTGTGTCTAATACAATGTATGTCACCTATCTCCCTAGGTGCCTATAATGATGTATGAATGCCAATCCTCATGCTGTTAAGGCCACGGTCCAAATATCATAAAACAGTCACATAAAACCACATGTGCATCACCCAACGGTGAAATATCATCAACTGTAACAACACACAACCAAGAACAACATTTCCCACCCTGGGTGACTTGGGTTTTCCCTTGTACATGGGTTAACTACTCCCAAGCACGAGCTCATTACCAAGGCCCGACATGTATTAACCCTTGGCTACCAATCCCAAATAACAAGACCTTAGAGAAGGAGAAAAAAGACCTCATCTGATACCACTTTGAAACATCCCAGACCTGGAAGCCACTAAACTGGTGCTCCGAGCCGGGTGGTTACATGACCTTAAGCGCACCTCCCCATACGCCAAAGGCAACCGACTAGCAGCGGGGTTCTACGAAGTCAAGTGGGGAGACTATACCCCCTTTTTATCGGAGTAAGACACAACAAAAATAAACCAAATAGCAGAAATAATAACCAATAAGAATAGAACATGTGTAACATCCATTTCCAATAATAAATATGTTATGTCACAGTACAAGTGAAAAAGTGGACAAAACCCCAAAATAAAGACAATGGCCAAAATCCCCAAAATGGTCCCGACTCCAAGTCCAGATTCTCCACCAAGTGCTACCCATGTCCACTCACTATCTAGCAAGGACCTTTTCCCTTCTCCTGACCTGAAAAAATGAAGTCTTCTTGGGAACCCAACAGTGGACCGAGCAGGGTGTGTGTACAACTCAGTAGGCCACCACAAACGGTTTCTACAAAATATTTAGTATAAACATGTAGTGCATGAAAGAGAAAATATAAATGATAATTGCCAAGTAATTATTTAAGGTACTATTAACTTGTTTATAGCCAAGCCATTGCCACTTACCTTACTAATCATTACACATCCATTTTCACCATTTAACATTTCATCACATTTCCATGGGTTAATCACATACATTATGTTACATGGGTCTAAGGCCAATAATCAGATTAAGGAGGGTAAACACAAAGTTATCCTATATCACTATGACTAACCCCTCATAGCAACCATAACCTCACCTCGAAGCCTCAGTCTGGGTGGATGCAACCATTAGGAGAATAGATCATCAGTCCCCTTTCCTAACCCGTGTATTTAGGGTGGAGTTTAGAACCTCAGTCTTCACTCGACCCATGGGCGTAGATCCTCATATCATACCCCACTATACGAAGCCATGTGCACATGCTTATATATAAGTAACCATCAACCATCCAAACCATTGCCCTTCAGCAAACACTATTCACAACAATCCACATGGGAAACCACCTCATGCCTTAACCCATTAACACATTACCATTTCACATAATTTAACCATTCAACCAATTCCTATATGTTATTACTATCTCACTATGAATTCAACTTTAAACCCATAACCTATCCCATTATGGTCTTTAATCAGTTTACACATTAACCCATTTAACCCATTCATCATTTCCAAGAATCAACCATTTAACACATACCACTTTAACCCTTAGGTTATTGCCAAATGTAGGTGTATCACCTAACTTCTATTCCAAGTTCAACCAATCATGCCAGTATATTTATCAAGGGATCTAAAATACATTTCAACAAGGTCACTTGTTTAATATCAATCCCTAAATCCGAGAAAAGCCGGCACATCCCATGGACAGCCCCAATTAGGTCAAGTCTATCCAAAAACATCCCACGGGGATCGTGAGGGTTCCCCTTTGCCATTTTAAACACTATTATAACCAAAAATTCCAAGGTTATCCAAAACATAACCAAAGGAAACCAAGAACACAACTAAACATGCACAAATATCCAAATAACTATAGGATATCACTTGTAGACCACCTCCCTCGAAACCACAGTTGAACGCACTCTGAATCGAGTTCTTAGGCATAAATCCAACCAACCTTTGGGGATTCAACCTAAAACTCACCCAAAAGTTAGGGTTTTAGAGCTTCTGAATGAGAGGGAGAGGAGATATAAACCCTAAACTAAAAAGAGAAGCAATGATGGGATCAGACATACCGTGAGGTTTGATCCACAACCAACGACACCAAAAATTCCTTATAATCGAAGGATATTGGTCTCTTGGAGCCTTTGGGAGATTTGGTTCATGCCAAGGGTGGAGATGGAGGAAATGAGAGGAAGTACTGAGTGGCGTTTTAATGCCCAAAGTGTCAAACTTGTAATTTTTCCTAACTTTAAGTGGCCGCACGGTTTGGAAAACCGTGCGCAAACCGTGTGCTTGCCACTGTCCGGAGGAGGAGGGGCCTCATGATTTAGCCACACAGTTTGGAAAAAAATGTGCAAACCGTGTGCATGCTTCTGTCCAGAGGAGGAGGGGTTGCACAGTTTAGCCTGGGTAGGCCACACGGTTTTCCTGGCAGTGCGCAGGCCGTGCACCCTAGCCTATCATGCCTAGATTTACATTATTCTGTGCCCTGAGCCCCCAAAACACCCCCATCGCCTCTTAAATTTTCAGGAAACATTTTAAATCCCCATAAACAAAGGTTTCAACCCAAAACACAACAAAAACATACCTTTCCAAAAGCCATGATCTTTTATACATCAATTCTATGAAAGAAATTATATTAAAAATATTAAATAAATTACCATGACACATGATGCTTCTAAAAACCTAACATAAGAAAATTTTATATCACATCTAAGGTATACCTCACATCCTAGACCAAACAATGGTCTCTAATTTGTCATACGATACACTATTCATGAGATAGATCAATTTTTTTAAAAAAACATATAACAAAAATATTAAATGGGATACCCTTGTGTGCATTGTTACCAATCTCCCAGCATGAACAAATGTTATGTAATTACTTGGGTAAACCTTTCAAACAAGACCCTATATTGGTCTCTGATATCTCATATGATATATAGTTTGGGAGATACTTCAATCTTATTTGTAAAAAACTATAATAAAAATAACAAATTAATTACCCTATTGTGCAATGTAACCAAAAAATTGGTATGCACAAATGTTATGTCACACCTAGGGTAAAAACCATATCTCAAACCTAAAAGTGGTATTAGATTTCTTATATGAGACTCTATTCATAAGATATTCTATTATTTTTGGAATATAATGTGTGTGTGATATGATATACTTAATATTTTTATTCTATCTTCACTGAGCATCTACGGGCCCTGGAATCATATGTTAACTCAGTGCCTCACTCTAACTATATTCCATATAATATTATAAGGTGTTACAATATAATAATAATTTTCAATTTTTCACATTGAGTAAACAATATTCTTAAATATATTTTTCTTTAGATAAATAAAGTCATATAAAATAGACATCAATTTCTATTAGAAAATTTTTATTAGATAAATCTTCACAAAAATAACAATATATATGATATAAATATTTTCTACATAGGGGATTTTAAAATATTTATAGCATTTTCATCAATCAAATTAAGAATTTTTTTAAGGAACAATAAAATATCTATGTAGTAAATGTGATATTTGAAGGTTTGAAACAATTGAAAACATTGGGATTCATCTATTGCATTTTTGTTTTAAAAAAGATTATATTTTTTAGTATCAACATGGCTAACATAAATGTTTAGAAAAAAAATTGGTTTTAGATTCATCATTTTATAATTTATTACATGATACTACTAGCCCAACTATTCAGAAAACAAAAACTAAGAATGATTTTCCAAAACCAGAATCAAAACCTTCTCAATTTTATAATTTGTTTAAATTTGATGATGATGATTTATATATGATAAGTTAGATGATAAAACATGAATATATTGTAAAATCTATGGCTATAAAATCATATTTTTTAATTTCATATAATTTCATTGATTATATATGATCTTTCCTTAAATCCTTATTTCCTGATGGAAATACACTACCAATGGGTTTCTATAAAAGTAAGAGCTTAGTCCATAATTTGGGTCATAATTATTAGAAGATTCATGTATGTTCAAATTAATTCATAATATATTATGGTGATTATGAATAATTTTTTAATTTTCTAACATATAGAGAATTTAGGTATATTGAGGCACAACAAGAAAATTCTTTATTTCTTGTGAAATAGATGAGATATTTTCTAGTTACACCCTATTTTTAGAGTTTATTTATGTCTCGCAACAAAGATTCATTGATGACAAAACATTAATCAAATATTTTTATCAATAAAAGTTAAAATTTCCAATTTTATGGAGATTCATGGAAATTTTTTGGATTATATGTATCATTCTTCTTATATAAAACCTTATAACATATAGTCAAGTATTTCTACTGATGTTTTTTCCATTTGTTGTTTATGGAATTAAATATTCCTATTGGCCTATTTTCATTAATATATACAAATCTCCTCCTTGGTTGATGATGAAGAAACCATATATATATATCTAGTGCAATTAATTTTGGGATATCCAAAGATGAAGATGTATATTGATCTCCATATATGAGAACTTATAGGTAACATACATCACCATTTTATGGTTAGTATTTTTTTAAAATTCATTAATAGTAAAAAACATTATTGTAATTATTAATTATATTTCAATTAAATGTCTTAGTATATGACTTCTTAGTCACGAGAGAGTTATGAAATGAGTGAAATAGATTCCACTTGGGTGTTAGTTATTGATGAGTGGGATAGTATGTAGAATACTTTCATTCCATTGAGAACTGTTGGGTGATCAAAACTAGTTCATGACTAACAACTATTAGTTATTTTGAAACTTCTATAATGTAACTGGTCATCTCTAAGAGAGATCATAGATATTCATCTTCATCATCTTATGTACACTATGAGTAGAGGCTGAGTGATCATGATGAAATGATATAGAGGATGTAGAGATAGTGAGGCCGGAGGAGCGTGAACAACAACATCAAAGAGATGATCAGATGCTGGAGTATATGCATCGACATGTTCATGATTTAGGTATAGATTTTCCTCCCCCTGATCCTTCAGCTAATCCTCCTCCTCTTAATAATAATTTATGTTTTGTGATTTTTATGAATTTTTTTTTATTTTTGGGTGAAATTTGATTTTTTGTAAAATTATGTATTAATGTTACATTAGTTTTTATTAATTTTAATCATTATTTTTTTCTTAATTTTTCTTAATTTTTTTAATTTTTGTTTTATTATTTCTGATATATTTGGACATATTAGAATTTTTGATGGAATAATATTCTAGTGAAAATAATGTTATTTGTGGTTAAACCATCATAATTGATTATTTAAAAAATATTGTATGTAATAATTTTTACATATTATTTGAAAGCCCCAATTATAGTTACTTGCATGGTGCCTTTACAAAAATTGTAATTATGATGATGTTTTTATGATGTCTCATTAGTGACAAACTTCCACCATAAATTACTATTTTCGATGACTCCCGTAAAAAACAAGACCTAACTAAAACTAAAAACATTAGTATTGATGTATAGGAATTGATTATTTACACTATAAAATGTGTTAGTTTGTGGAACTTCTCATCTTTCCTCTTTACCCTTAAAATTTATAGAGGATAATTATTCTCATTTTTGTGATTTATATACCATAATTTATAGTTACCAACCTATGTCTCATTGGTGTAAGCATCCAGGTCTAATTATCTCTCATATTTCCCGTTGCATCTTCCTAGGGATCATAGGTGTGATAAGGGAGTTCAGATGAGTTTTTCAGGTTATAATAATGTTTTTTACTTATAGATAATCACTACACCATGGGGGTTTGCATGATGTTTCCTATTGTTATGCCTAATTGGAGACTCAAGTATGGGATATATTGTTTTGGAATCATGTGTTTTCAGTTTTCCCATTGAGTTGGATATTTGGTGTTAGAGTGAACCATGAAAAAAATATCATGGATTTCAATTTGATAAGCTGTTTCCCATGGATATCCCAGCTATGAGAAATGGGAATGAGGAAAATGTCTTCATATGATATATTGAGGAATGTAGGATGTTAAAAAAGCTAAGTGAGTCAAACTATTATAAATCGGTAGCCTGGATCATAACACACCAAAGTGTTGTGTGTTGCACAGGAAAAAATACTATGTTTTCAATACCATGAGATGGTGGAAACTATGGCAGTATTTTAAACTATTCGATTTAGGTTTTAAAGGAACTTGATATTTAAGTTCAAATTCTATAAACCCTATATATCTATTTGATTAGAGGAACCATGAGTGTTTTTGGAGTTCTTCATGTCATTATAAATTATTTTGGGGTTCCTCAATAAATAGAGTAACCACGAACCCTTAGTTAATATTTCTTCTCCATCTCTCAAACACTAGACAACTCTTAGACTTATAACCATCCTTTATTCAAGACTTAAAAAGTATAAACACTATATTTCATTCAAATAGAAGTTTCAAGAATCAAGGTACTCCGTTTTCTTATCTTCCGTGCTTCCCTTGGTTTTCTTCCAACCATAATTACATTTTTGGGAGATTACTATGTTTTTTGACCTATAAACTGACTAATTCATAACGGTGGTTACTGTACTTAGGATCTAGTGATGTTTTATTTATTTTTTGTAGTGTTAATTTTGGTGGTGGTAGATTATAAACATTATGTTTGTTCTCAAATAATGTTGAACTTCTAATGAAGGTTTTTATTTTTTTACATCTCATTTATTTATGTGAAATTGTGAATTAATCACTCCTTGTACCATTATCTCAATATTTTTCATTTACACCAATAAGATAATAATTTGTAAAAGGAATCACTTGTTGATTATTTATTCAATAATTTTCAAATCTTGAAGAGAATAATGGATGCATTCATTTTCTAAAATTGATTCATAAGAATTAATATCATTTCATAGATAAAAAGGGTTAATCCCCTTTAAATCCCTAAAATAAAATAATTAATATTTTATAACATGTCGTTGTGTTATGGTTGTTTTTCTACATGATTAAAATTATTTAGCATTCTAGTAAATCATATACTGAAATTTGAATTATTATATATTTAAGATAATTAATATTTTAAGTTGATAATTAATTGAATGTTAGGGTTGTGATATTTCTCTTATATTATGATTTTATACTTCTTCTTAATGTGTATTATATAGCGCTATTTATGTTTTTCAGTTTTAGTTATTTTTTTCTTCAAATTTTTAATTACATTAAATGGATAAAAAATATAAATCCAAATGATAGTAATTAAATTAAGAGGAATGAGAAGAATGATTACGTGTAATATTGAATTATATTAACCATGGAATATAATTTTTAAATGCATGTTTAAATTTATGATTTTCTATTATTGCCTCTTCCCATATGATACTTTGTGATGATAACACATGATTAATGAAAAGGTTAATTATATAAGGAATCAAAATTTTTGGTTGATCAGAACTAAATGTTTTTTGATGAATGATTCCATTAATTATTATAGGAGGCTTGAATTACTAAATGACATGGCCTCATTGACTTCACATATGTGTGAAAATACATTTGAAATAAATTTTTTTCTATAAAAATTTAGATAATTTTTTTTGGGTTTGTTGATGAATTTTTTGGGGTTGAGAACCTTGAAAAGAAATGGAATTGAGGCCCAAGGATATATTGTTTGATGATCGATTTTATGAGGGATTGGATGAGACCCTGAGCTATAGTTATGTTGGATGAAAATTCTAGTGGGATTAATTAATTTATATAGAATGGTGTGGGACACAATGTGGTAATAATACGCTTAGATCGGGGCTTTCTCATCGATATATTTAATATTTATAGATGATTGAATGATGATTTATTGAGGGACTGATGAATATATGATTTTTAGTTGATCAGAATCCAATTACATTTTATACTTTTTTCATTAAAATGTGAGAGAATCTTTGAATAGGTAGCTTATGATTTGTCATAGTTTACCCTTATGATTCATGAAATGATAATTTAAATAAAAAATAAATGGTGTTGGTTCATGGTGTTCAAAAATAAAGATGACATGCTTGAGAATATATGTGGGAGAATTAATAGTTCCATTTTTACTAGAAAATAAAGGTTAAAGTGTTAATACTCGGTATTTAGTAAGGAATAATATTAAGAAATGGTTAATTAATTAATTTATAATGGACTTGATTCTTGTATTCTTGTTTAATTTTTAGTCCTTAGCAGTGGAAGCTAGGGGTCCAGTCCGATGATAGTGATAAATATATATAAAGCTAGGTACATTCCCATTGTTTGGTTTATGAGTGATATTATTCTATGTTTTTGAATTTCATATGGAACACCATCCACGTTTATAGGGTCACCAACACCCAAATGTTGGGGGGGGGGGAGGGTATTTTCTCCAAAATCTAAGATGATGTGGGAATAGATGGATGAACTCTCCCCCTTCCTCACTTTCCCATTAGATGTATATGAGTAGGTGTATCCTAGGATATAATGAATTATGGTATATGATGTGTTTTTACTAGGGATATGATGGATCATAGTTTTACTATAAAATTATGTTCAGGTAATAAAGGATTTTTATATAACACATATTTACAATTGGCCATGGTGGTTATGACATTCCCAAGGTGTAATTTCATGTGATATGGTGTCATGAGGTATAATGCATGTACACGGGCTATAGTGGATTCAGAACATACACTTTTTCACTAATGGAATATGATGATGATGATGTGATTTTGAGCTATATATGATATGGTAATAGAAATCAGGATTTTTAATTGGGTAGATGATGAATTATAAGAGGTATGATCATTTAAAATATCCACTAGTTCATAAGAGTGTAAAACTAGTGATGAAGTGGAAGGATTAGACCATCATTAATACATATATGCTTTGATTTAGAATAGTTTACTTCTATTCATTACTTGGTGAGTGAACTATGGATAGAATAAGAAACCAGAATTTCCTATTTTGGTGAAAATTTAGATTCGTTAGTTTTTTTCAAGTGGATTTGGTATATTTTGTTACATCTTTTCATGAGATCTTTTAGGGAGGATTATACTAGTTATACATTTTATGCACACCTAATGTTTACATAATGTAACAACCTAAAATATATAATCCATTAAATTAATACTATCTTTGATAACGTTATCCAAACATAATACTAAACTAAAATAAACCATAACTTATTTATTATTAATAAAATTTATGAATAATAAATCCATTGGTAAATAAAAAATATATTATAATCTATTATTATATTTATTAAAATTATGATTGGAAACTATTAATGCTTTTAAAAGACATTTTTTAAAAAAAATTATGTTTTATTTATATATATTGAATTATTTATTTTATGTTTAAAATTTAAATTTTTTAATTTTAATTTTAAAAAATTTAATTAATTTTTTAACTCCACATAATAAATTATTCTTGGGTGGAGTTTTGATAATTTTATAAAATAATAAATTTTTAGTGGAATAGTAAAAAACTATGATTTTTGTAATATAGTGTATTTATTGGGATTATCATCCCACAATAATAAATTAAAATTTTTAAACAATTTTCTATATAAAAAATTTATAATGTATTTAGATACTTTAAAAATTCTAGGATGAATTTATTAAACCCATGCGCAATGTTTTGAAAACATTTGTGATATTTTACTTTAAAAAACGATTTTTATTTTATTATATTAAAAATCACTTTTCATCACTTATAAAATTTAAAATAATAGATTTAATATTTTATATCAACATGATCATACATGTAATAAGGCCAATTTTATGTTTTGGTATCCAAATATCATTACTAATTTTAACGTTAATGGCAATGATAATGATAAAAATGTTATTTCAAAATATTTTATTAATAATATTTTTCAATTTTTATTAAATAAAATAAATTAATATATTATCAATTTTAATATTATTTTTAATACTATATATAAATAAATTATCATTAATTTAATTATTAATCAACACTAAATAATATTAAGAACAAATTATATTGAAAACAACATTGTTCTACAAAATAGTATATCAATATGTTAAATGTATTAATTATAAATAAACATTCCATAATTTTGAAATTGAACTGTTTTAAATATATTTTAAATTATTTTTTTCACTCCCATATTTAGTAAGAGGGTTTGATTTATATTTTCATTAAAACATAATTTATATAGTTAAAAATTAGTTACCATGGTAAACATAAAAATGGTAAAATATTAAAATAAAATGGTAAATTGGATAGGAAATGTTGAAAACATATCATAAAATGAAATTTAGAGGTTTTATAAACCTTATCCTACAAGAAAATATGTTATTTTTCACTTTTTTATCCTTTTAAACTTGAATATTTTTTTTCCATTATTGAATAATAATGGGTGTTCACAAAAGTTCCCTTTTATTCTGTTTTAAAAAGGGGAACACTTCCACCACATCAATCAAAACCCATTACATTAAATTTATTCATGAAAATATAAATTTTTTTTAATCCTATAAACCTGTCTAATGTCAATCAGCCATGGGTCTAAATTATTCAGCATAATCCCATAATTTCTGAGGATACTTTGAAGAGAAACTTCAAGGACCCAACATGAGTATCACTTAATCCTTATCATTTTCTTTATAATCATTCTTTTCCCAAACAATACCAGACATAATAATATATGGAACTAAGTATCATTATTATGTTTAAGTGTAAGTATATTAATGGAAAACCCATTTTTATTCCTTTCTATTCACTTAGAAAAACAAAGAACATCGATCGTGTGTTTCTTACAAACTACCACCACCATGATGCAACATCTTTCATTTTTCAAAAAATGCCTATATATTTTGGTTATAAATATTAAATTGAATAATACACGTGAAATATATTATTTAATTATTATTTCTAAGTTAAAAAGTATAGTTCACCTTCATTCCAATTAATTAGATATGAAATAAAGATGATAAAAATGCATTGTGTGGACTACCGACTCCTCAGAGTAAAGTGTATCATTTTTCATATTGATTTTCACTGATTCCCCAAAACCATTATAATTTTATTAAAAACCATAAAAGGATCTACATAATATATTTTTCATTATATATGATGATATTATGTCAAAATAAATTTCTTAACTGTACCCACCCATCGGATTATGGTAGGTTCTTATTTGGGTCGGTCTAATACCCTAATTGAACAATTATATAAAAATATATAATGATTTACTATGTGAAAATAAATAAAAATATTAATACAGTTTAAAAATAATGTAATTATTTTTTACCTTTATTGAAATGTTTTATTACATATTTAAATAATTATTGAAATATCATCTTTAATTGTAAAAATTACTAAAATAATCCAACACTGATTCCATTTTCAAAGAACAGTACTAAAATACTAATGGAATGAGGTAAGAGATTTATAAATAAAATTATTTTATCTCTTAAATTCATTAAATTATCTAATAATTATGAGAATTTGGAGAATAATGAATATTACTGAATCTATTACAAAACTAGTTCAAAATTATTAAGATAACTCCCACCCGGTATTGAAAATAAGTATTAACTAACAAATATAAATATAGAGAATAATTGTTAATGTGGTTTATAAAAGGTTATATATATTAATGATGTTTTATAATAGGGGATTAAGATTTTTTTTCATATAGGAGACTCGAACTCTTCAGTGGAAGTCATGAGTTAAGGTATGCACTTCTTTGTCTCATTTTGAACTCCATGAGGCATGTTCGATATTTAAACACTATATTTTCTCTTATATGGTGTTTTAAATGCCTATTTTACTGAAATTATACTTATTATCATTTATTTCATGATATTTTCATTTCCATTTCTTGGAATCCATCTTATGTTCTTTGATCCTTATGTTACCATTACAGTAAGGGTTTTTACATCTCAATTTTCCTTTATTAAGATATGATTTTTATTTATCTACTTATTTAAATTTTATAGTGTATATATTTTTCATGAATTTATTTTAATCATAATTTTTTATCCTACCAATGGGATTTAAAAACCCATATCATACTCTACACTTTATGGCTTATCAATTTAAAAGATAACAATGATGTAAGGGTTTTGTTAACTCAAACTCCATTTCTTTGAGTTATAATGGACAATATTCAACATCCTACTTATATGATTGGTTTATTCTTGTAATAGAATGAAAATGTATGATAAAAAACACTATGCTCAATGGATTTCATAACATGTAGCACCAAGGTTTAACCAAACTATGGTATACATTAATGATATTATTTAGATGTGATTTCTATAACCAAGTCATTAAATTTGATGTATCAATAGGGATAACCTAATTAAAAAATATATGAATAAATTTATTTTTATAATGAAAATTTATTGATGAATTCATAATAAATAAGTAACCAATTTTAATTAAATTCATTTTAAACTTAAAAAATATGTTTTCTTATGAAATATTATGTTATTGTATTTTGTGCATGGAAAATAAACTTAATTCATAATTTTATTAGAAATTTTATTTGAAAAAATTATTATCATTTTAGAAATAAAAAATTAAATATTAATTTAGGGTTAATTTTTTATATTTGTTTGAAATGAATTATTTTTATGTTGATAGAGAAAAATGTCGTTTTTTTTAAATTGTCATTTATAATTAAAAAAAAGGAATTTCAAAGTAACGTTATGTTTTTTAATTTGATATGAAAGTTAAAAAATTATATTTTAATTTTATTTAATATAATTAAATAAATAGGAATCAATATTATACTTTATTTTCATGTAAGTTTATTTTTCGTCTTAGAAATAAATTTTCCTAAAAGTAGTTTTATGTGTACATGGTGTTTTTATTAAAATAAATTATATTAATAACAAATTATTTATATTTTTATTGAAATATTCATAAAAAATATTCTATAAATTTTTTTCATATTAATATAATAGTAATTTCTTGGAATGGAGTTAGAGTAAACATTGTTTTATGTTTAAAAATTCAATTTTCTAAAAAAAGATTTTTGGTGCGTTTTGTGTTCTTATGTTAAAATTAAATTTTTAAAAATATAGAAAATGAATTTTCTAAAATGGATTATATATTTTGAATTATAATTATGAAATTTTATAATTATGAAACTTTCATTTTTGGTTATAATGAATAGTAAATAATAAAAAATTATTACCACGGTTAAGGTTAAAAGGGGTTCCCAAAGGGGTTAAACGAGGAGATAATGGTTAAATTTCAACAAAAAAAAGTATTAAAATTATATTTTTAGGATATTTAGATACTATGTTATTCTAAATTAAAATAATTTGTCTTTTGGAATTATTATACATGAGAAATACATTAATTATATTAAAATATTTTATGTAATTCCATGTGTGACCTTTCATTAAATAATAAATGGGAACCTCTTCTCTAACATTATTTATGAATCTTGAGCCATGTAGATAAAAAAACCAAACCTAATAGATTCAAAAATTCCTTCCCTTAAATATAGATCCTCTAGTCTACACCTGAGACCAATCATTCATGGCTTTAGGTGTTAGTTAAAGGCGGTCTATCAAAGAATGGGTATAAATCCTAACCATGCCCTTTTGATTTTATTTATTCAAACACCATATATTAAAATATTTTATTGATCATAACATGATTAATAGTGTATTATATATCCAGACATGTTATTATGATGATGGAACACTCTTTTCCAACCTATATTTCATCAAAAGGGAAATGAATGTATTGCTCATGCGTACATGTAGACTATCCCTTCATATAGAGATATGGTTCATTTTACATACCCATATTTTATAGTTGGTAATTATGATTGATTTAATTTGTAAATATTATATTTATTACAAAATTATTCCACTATAATTATATGATCCTATATAAATTCCTACCATCGTAGCTTTTGGGAAATAGTAATGTTACTCAGGTGTATGTGTAATTGACCACCCCTATGAAGTGATGTGATTATTAATTGTTGTTTCAGATTTACATGGGTAGAAATAAGGGAATATTAAATTAATATATATTATATTTATTATATAACAATAATTACTCAAAGTTGAAAGATTATTTATATTACTTTTATTTTTTTCATTGAAAAGTGGAAACATCATTGATTCGTACATAAGTACTACCATATGCGTGATGTGATGTAATTCATTATTCCTCACCAATTTATATTAATAGTTATAAAATCATAAATATTGATTAAATCTAATACTTATGACAATATTAACATTATATATATAATGTAACCATTATCAAATTACCAGGATCCCAGCTGCTAAACTGAAACATAAATAACAAATGATATAATTATCACATTAAAACAAGGATTTTAATAAACAATTGAAAATAAAAAGGTGATTAATTATTATAATTGGATAATTTATTGTTTTATAATATTTAAAATGGTCTTTATATAATTACAATAAATAAGCATTTATTATATAGTATGTTATAGTACTTATGAATTTAGTCAGACATAAGGTAAGGGTTCTTCATCTCAATATGGTTTTTCTGAGACTTGTTGGATGTTATAAACCTATTTATATTTATGAGTTTTATATGCATATCTTTTTACATGTTAAATAATTAAAAATTCATAATTTATGGAATTTAAATTTATAAATTAAAAACATTTCATCCATTAGGTTTTGATTCAAAAGCTATCAAAGTAGTAAGGATATAACATCTCAAATTAAATTCTTCGGGACATATGTTTTGTTATACACATATATTATTTTATGAGGAATATATAAATACTCTTTGATATTATGTATTATGAATATCCTTTAGTTTTTGGTACTTAATGTTTCATTTTAAGTTACTTCTGTCATGGGGGTTAGAAATTAAAAGTTACATAAGCAATATGGGTTATAACTTTGAATCACATTTTAACGGGTATTCTTTATAATTAAATTTATGATGATGATATTATAGGAAATATATATAAAAAATAATATTAAATTTCAAATAATTAGGATAATTTTAGGGAAAGACATTTTCCTTTCATTTTACACTCTTTTTGTAATTTCTAGTTTGAAAAAATATTTTTAATGAAAGTTGACTTTATTTCATTCTTAGGTCCAAAATATATTTCTTTCATAATAATATTATATTAATAATGTTTTAAATAATTAATTTTTCATTGAAAAGTAATTTTATAAATTCATTTAAACCCATGTTTCAGATTATATAACAATATTTAAAGTTATTCTTTGTTTTGTTTTCCAATGAGGTACTTTTTTCTTTTTACTGAAAATGTGAAAAGAATATCTATTTTAAAACACTCGAAATGGAAATATTTTCCCACAATCATGAATTATCTTTTCTTTTAATCCACCTCTAAAAATTTCCATATTTTTTTTTTCAAATAATGATATTCTTAATATTATGGAAATTAATATATTTTAAATGGGTGATTTGAAAATGGAATAGTAATTCTTCTCGTGAAATGTTATAGTAATATTTGAATGGTATTTTAATATATAAAAATATAATTTGATGTCTTTTATGATTTAATGGTGATGTGATCCAATATTACCATATTTAATTTTTATGGATTTTTCATGATTTTTATGATGAAATCAGTTTTATTTTACAGTTGTTAAGCTATACGAAATGATAAAATTTTTCAGGATATTTTAGCATACACATTAATGGATTATTATTTTTGGATGGGTGGGACCATTATAGACCACCAATAAATTGGGTAAATATTAAAGTTTTATAACCCCAAAAAGGGGAATGTGGGAGGTTACATGATTCCCAGAAGATGGTAGATGATGGGTTATATAAATCCAGATGTTTGAAAATGAGATGTTATCTAAATAAAAACATATGAAGAATATATTGGTGGGTAAAAAAATATTTATATCATTGTGAATATTCCATACATTATACCACTCATTTATAGAATTATCTTAAGCTAATGTTACAAAATAATGGCTCATGTTATTTTACTAATTTATGATTCATATCTTAGAAACTCCCAAGATTTATGACATGACTCCTGATTATGATATATGTATTTTTAGTTTTGGTTTTAAAATGTTAAGATAATTTTCTCATATACTTATGTTAATGTTATGCTTAAATGATCATTGATATCTACCATGTTTACTATTACTAACCATCTGATCTCACCCTTTATTATTTTCCCCTTCCACCAGGATATAAAGAATAATTTTAAGGATGATATGTCTATAAAGGGTAAAATTATTAATGAAATCAGTGTTATATGATGTATATATTCTTTTTTCTAGTTGTTTATGTAATAAATTTTACAAAAAAAAATAAAACATTATAGTTTTGGCATGGATTGAAATGATATGTAATAGATATTCATATGATAAGATGTAATATTTATGCATATAATGATAAGGCTACCTCCATTAGTATCAAAGAATTGTTTATTAATTTTTGATAAGTAAGATGAAAAAAAATTAGGATTACCCTTATTATAAGTCAATTAACAGAAGAACGCCTGAAGTTATGGTAAATATTGAAGTACGATTATCATATAAATTAAATATATATTTGGAAAAATTAAAGGAGTATGTGGATATAAAATAAATGAACCTTGAGGTAGAATATTTGAATGGGGGGAAAATTGGGTATTAAATCAATCATCATCAGTGTATGATGAGTGTGTTTAAGACATTACGTATATCTAGACACTGTCGAGGGATATGGTTGGGTTAATTAAAATTTTCTATATAAACCATTTTGAAGGACATTAATAGACAATAACCATAAATTACCTTTGTTAAAACTAATTTTTGAAATATTCAATATAAATCTCCATGATTTAGACATCCAATGAATGAATTTTAAGGATTGCGTGATTACTCACAATGATTATTCTTGCAAACACTATGATTTTCATTTTTATATAATTACTAGAACCATGATGAATTTTGTTAACACTAAATCTAAAAGGCAATAAAATGATTTTTCTATTATGAAATAAAATTAAATTGGAAATGGAACGTGAAATATTGTGATTATGGATAACCAAAAATATTGATATATTATTTAAAAATTGAACAAAGGTTCGTTTCTAAAAGAACCAAATAATAGAAAAATGAAGTTTAATTAAGGCCAAAAATTTAAAAAGATACATATTCTTATATATCGAGAATGTGGGAAGAATCAATCATTGAAATATGTCAATGAAAAGGGAATAAGTTTTATGTGAAGAAAATATGGGAATAAACAAAATAATTATTGAGATAAAAAGATAGCTTATTATAAGGATGTAATTTATATTATAAGATACCATTTATAGTTCAATGTCTTATGTGTGGGTAAAATGGGAATTATCCAAGTCAATTATCTAATAAAAGGGTTGAATCCTTGACCAAGTAAGGTATTATTCTATCCCTATTGTGGATGTTGATTAATTGAAGTGTTTATATAATAGGATTTGATAATTTTGTTTTATAAGTGTTATATAAATGATATTATTGTTAAAAAAACCTTAATGAATCATATTATTATTCTACAATAAATTTTCAGTAAGGATTTATAAGCATATATTTAATGGAAACAATATCCCAGAAAAATGGTTTAATGGTAAGGGGATAGTTTTGGAAAACACATGATTGAGGGAAAAATAAACCTTAATATTTTCATTATGACATAATGATTAGTTGGGATAAAGAAATTATTTATATTTATAAATTAAATGTGATATAATTTCTGACCATGAAATTGATTAGTGATTTTACGAAAATATGATTCATGTAATATTTGATAAATTTTATTCTATTTTTTGATTCAAGTAATATTTTAATCATTACATGAATTTTATTTTAGGACTATGAATAGAGGGATTTTTTGGAATCATATTTTTTATCCTCATGGTATTATATGGATTCTAATTATTAACATTTTTTATTATAATATATGATCAAGGTAATTAGTTTCTTAGAATATGGAATTAAGAGTTACATTATATTGTTTGGGGATTAAACATAATTTGATTTTTGGGTTTTGTGACATCTTTTATAATTTTCTTGTTTTTAATAATGGTTTAAAAATCCCCGAGGAGCTGTAGAAGTAATGTAATTTTGGAGAGAAATAAATAGATATATGTGTATTAATATTTAAATCATTGTGAATTTTTTTTCAAATTATAGTTTATTAATATTAACTATCCAAGAATTTACTAACCATTTTAGGTTTTTGCAAATAAAGAGTGATAATATAAATAAATTTTCACCCTTTTATATATCTTTTCATTTATAAGAAGTTTATTTTGGTTATTTATTCATGACAAATTCATATTTTTCATTAATCATTGGAATATGTGATGAAACATGGTGGAAACTAATTTAAACATTAAACCAAAGGACGAAATTACATTTAAGGATCTGAATAAATAATGAACGTATGTTTTCTTGCATTATATGGTTAAATATTTCCTCAACTAATGGACAAAGGGTCTTTAAAATTTAAAATTTTTCCTTTTAAAAATTATTTATTAATAATTGATGGTTATTATCACTCGACACTAATTTATGGTTTTGTGGTGACTAACGTTCTCATGATTATTGTCTCAATCCATCTCTATTATTATTTAGGCATTATATTTCTCCTATATTTCAATATCTTCACATCCTCTAAATGTTATCTATTTTAAATAGTTTGATTTTTTTTTATTTTTAGGTAACATTTATGTTTCCCACGTATAATTTTTTAAAGAAATTTTATTAACCCTTTTTATGATATGGGTTTCAATAAAGGTATTTTCTAATATTGAACACTTGATTACCGAGTTAAGAATCTTAATGAATAAATCTATTTAGGTGGATCAGGGGGGTGGGAAGATGTAACACCCTAAATCATTATTTTAAAATAATGTAATGCTTGATATCTTTCTTAACACACAACATCAATCTTTAAAAAAAATTATGATATAACATAAATAAATTATTTAAATTTGATCATTATGACCTAATAATTATAAGGCTGATAAGAATAGGAATACCCAAACTATGTAATATATAGATTTTTTTATAATTTATCTATATTTATTGACCCCCAATAAATAAGTACTAAATTTTTAGTACGTTAATTTTATACTTCAACAATACATTTTCTAAAAAAATGGGTTTATTAAATTTAGTGGTTAGAAATTATTACTAATTAACAAATTTTATTTAAATTTAATTTTAGTAAATGAATATTAATTTTGAAAATATATTTTCAATATTATCTTAAGGTAAATTTTATGTATTTTTAAAAAATATTTTTAAGCGAATAATAAAAAAAATACCATTTTCCATAAAATTTCTTATTTTACATCAGATAAAGTAATTTTAAAGTCCAATTATTTTTTTAGTTTTTTCTTAAAGTAAGATAATGGTTATTTAATTATAAATTATCTAATTAGATACATAATAATCTATATTATACTTGATTTTGTTATAAGTTCATTTGGTGTTTAAAAAGTATTTTCTTAAAAATTGATTTTATGTGAACAATTTTTTTGTAATAAGAAATTAAATTAATCACAATTGATTAATAATGTTAATGAAATTTTTATATGTAATATTTATTTTTTCTGGTATTCTATTGTTTTTTTGGTAACATCCCCAATAATAATGCAACTAAACTAGTGCCCCGAGCTGGGTCACCACCTCAAGAGAACCTCCCCATATGAAAAAGGTTTCTAAAAAGATGTAGGGGTCTTATAGATCACGTGGGGAGAGTATGAACTCTTTTTTAGTGTAATACACAATAGATAACATGTGAAATAATAGAAACTATAATCAATCAATCAAAAAACATGAATTAAAAACTATTTCAAAAATAGGGTATGATCAACAACCAAATAAAAAATATGCCATGTTAGGTTAAGAGTTCGAAAAGTGAAGTAAACACAAAATAAGGACAAAAACACCAATCCATTAAATGAGTCCTGAACCCATGTAAGAATCCTAATCCTTTAAAATACCATTCCCAAATCATCTCCCTAGCATGTGGTTTTTTCCCTTATCTTGACTAGGGACAATGACGTCTGCTCGAGTACCCAATGTTAGCCCGAACGGGGTGTGAGTAG
This sequence comes from Viscum album, assembly GCA_963277665.1. Classification (NCBI taxonomy): domain Eukaryota; kingdom Viridiplantae; phylum Streptophyta; class Magnoliopsida; order Santalales; family Viscaceae; genus Viscum; species Viscum album. Next base: position 200,005,070 of record OY728164.1, read on the forward strand.
AACTCAGTAAGACACCAATAATTATGTCTACAAAATATAAAATCCAAAAAAGTAAAGTGAATGATTATATGAAATGAATGATAATATGAAAAATATATAACCACGTTGATATTAGATAACAATATTAACTTTAACAATTTCAATCATTATTTCCATTTTCATCACATATAATCTCTTCATTACTAAATTAATTTTCATCATATTCTCAATGGGTTAGGAATTTACATCATCTACATAACAGCCTAACACATTAAATTATCATTCATATGGGAGTATGTTATATTCCCTATCTCACTTGGGGTAAACATTTGATAAATATATATGTCACACATACCTTGGAGACTCGGTCCAGCTAGTCTCATCAAAGGCATCTATTAGGGGCATAGATCCTCAGTCTCATTCCCTAACCTATGCATTGTGGGGTGGAGTTTGGAGCCTCCATCTAACCTGGAACATAGGAATAGATCATCAATTATAATACCCTATAGCAAAAAATACATTTTCACATGATTATTTATCTATTTTCCACAAACACCATATCGAAAACCATACAAAATAAAAAAACATAACATTCAAATCTCATAATTGTTCCTCATGTGAATTTAACAAAAATTATTAACCCACTATAAGATTTACCAATTACATTGGATAACCCATTTAACCCACTTACCTTTTCATACCTTAACCCATATAGAATATCCATCAATTCCCATACATTAACCAATTTTATATAATGCATAAATTCATATAAATTTTACCATTTACATAATTCTATTACAACACATATGTCATTTGACACATTAATAGTATTCCATTTAACCCTTTTTTACATTTTTCCAAAAAAACCTAAATCTATTTCCAATAACTAGAAAAAATAACATCATTTCCTTTTCATAATTTTAACTAACATATCAAATCATTTATCACGGGTTTTATTTCAATGCAAAATAACTTTAGGCATAACATTTCCATTTTCCTATTTTGGGAAAAATTGGAACACCCTATGAGTGGCCCTAAACCAGTGTAATAAATATCAATACAATCCATGGGGATCGTGAGGGGAATAAATCATTATTTATCCAACCATTTTACCAAATATTACTAAAGGAACCAAATTCACATTTATGGGAAGCAATATCACAACCACACATGCACAAATGGACAATAAAAATACAGGATATAACATGTAGACCACCTACCTAGAATCCATAGATGAATGCTCTATTATCCATAGAATTAGATATATATTCAAGCACCAATTATATCCAAAACCTCATATATTACAAAAAAAATATTTTTTTAGGGATTCAGAAGAATAATAATGAAAACATAATAGCTAATCCCGAAAAGAGAATCAAGAGGAGCATTGGAGTTATCCAGAGCTTCAATCCTCAACCAATAACACTCCAAACAGCCTATAAATGAAGGATATTGATCCATGGGATGATTGGGGGTGGTTTTTCACCACTTAGGCCAAAGGAGGAAGAAATGGTGAGTAAATTGGGGGAGGAACTCAAAATACATAGGGGGAAATTTTTTTAACTTTTCACTTTTTAATGGGATGCATGGTTTGGCCATATGGTTTGGAAAACCATGTGCCTGCCTCTAGCCAAGATGGGTCTAAGTAGAATGGTAACATGGGTATTCTTTAGGGTTTGAAAAACCATGCACCAACTATATGAAATGACTCTGTGAAAGGTTTCACAGTTTGGACCGACCCCTTGTCCGATTTGCAATAATCGTGCACGAAGCATGAAATATGCACAGGATAGCCCTATTTTCCTTTATTTCATGTACTAAACCCCTTGAACACCCCCATATATTCCTCATACACCATTTAAACATTTAATTGGCCAAAATAAAGATATTAAAATCAAAATATAAATAATTATATAACTTCATGATGTTTGGGATATTACAACATCCATACCTTATAATGGATCATCCTCGAGCCACATTTCAAAGCAAACATGGGCTCCTGAAGAAAACAGGTCGGTCCACTATGCCTCCATATGAAGCTCCATTTCCCAAGTTTCATTCTGAACATTACCATGATACCACAAAACTCAAACCAAAGGGATATACTTTCCCCACAAAACTTTCTCAATATGATCTACAATACAAACTGTATTATCCTTAGAGGATGCATCAGCCTCAAGATCAACATCCTTAACATAAATCATATGGGAGGGGATAGGGTGATACTATTGGAGTGGTGAAACAAGAAAAACATCATTCATACCAATATATCTCCACGTAAGATCCAATCAATATTCCACCATCTAATTCTCTTCATAATCTCAAACTACCCCACATACCTGGTTTAAAACATACCTTGTTTCCAAATCTAATGGTGAACCATCCTTGGAGAAACATGAAGAAATACATGATCACCCACCATGAAATCCAGAGGTTGATGATGCAAATACATATATGAATTATACCTAATCTGAGTTGTTGACATACATTTCTGAATCATATGAACCTATTATGGCGTCTCCTGCATGAGACTCGATCCTAACAACTCTGATTCTATAGCCTATAACCAAAACAAAATGGTTTTACATGGAATATAATAGAGCGCATCATACATTTCCACATGAATCATATCATGGTATCTATTTTTTTAGAAAACAAAAATAGAGAAAATTTCTTTTCCCATGATCCACCAAAATTAAGGGTGCAAGACCTCAACATGTCCTCTAACAAGTGAATAGTATTCTCTAACTTCCTATCTATCTGTGGGTGGAAGGTTGAACCAAAAAAATAATGGGTACTAAGAACCTTCGGTAACACCTTAAAAAAGTGTGAATTGAAATGATGATCATGATCTAAAACTATAGTGCATAGTACTACATGCAACTGCACTACCTCTTGAACATAAAACACACCCAACTGATCCTTGGTGAATGTTTCTCAAATTGGAAATAAATAAGCCAAATTAGTCATCTGATCCAAAAAAACCCCATATAATATAACTATTTCAAGTCTTCCTTAGAAGAATAATAAATCCCACTTCCATTCTAGAAATAGGAAATGGATACAATAATCCACCTAGCCACTGATGTTGGACCTTCACCTGCTAGAATGTAAGGCTTCATGTCATGAATCCTATAACCTAATTCCCCATTTCTAGTCACTAATACTTCCTATGAAGATCATGATACATTTTGGTCAAACCAAGATGAACTGACCACTTTTATGCCTGAAACTATTGCATAAAATCTTCTATAATACTTGTTGGTAAAACCACTCATCCACAAACAGAAATGATCCCACCATATCAAAGGTTACAATTGGAAGGTGACTCCCCACCTTTAAGAAATTCCCTTAATGAAAAAAATTTCAGATCCTCATACTTCCTTTCTTTAATCCAGCTTTGAATCATATAATAAACTACCAAGGATATAAGGGTCATTATCCCCTAGCCTTCTTGCACCTCAATATGCATCTCAGCAAACAATTCCATCATCCTTCACTCCGAACTTGATTCCCAAACCACCAGATTTTAAGTCTTCTAACTTATGGAATTTGTAGCACTATTTTCTTATCCCAGTGTGTAAACCGGATCAAGGTCAAATGACTATATATATTCCACCCATATATACTAAAAATGATTAAAATATTACTCAAAGAAGATATACTTGAGGAATTTATTATTGGTATACACCATGAAATTCTCTCCTAACAAGTAATGCCACCAATATTTAAGGACATGAACCACCACGACTAATTCAATATCAGGAGTATTGTAATTCATTTAATGAGACATCAACTATCATAACCCATATGCCACAACCTGATTGTCCTACATAAAAACCACCCCATGGCCAACCCCATATGATTTTAAAAACAAGGTATACTTTTTTACTTAGATCAGGTAAGATCATAATTGGTGTGGTTTTTAATTTCCTATTTAACTCTTGGAAAGCATTCCAATATGATTCATACCATTCAATACTGATACCCTTTTTGGTTAAACTAGATAGCAGAATTTCAAAATGGGATAAGTATTGAATGAACCTTCAGTAGTAGCTAGCCATGCCTATAACAATTCAGAAATCAGAATCATTTTTGGGATATTCCCAAGATACAACTGCATGCACTTTCTTTGGGTCCACTTAAACACCTTCCTTCAAGATGAGGTGACCCATGAAATGAAACTCATTGATCACGAAATGAATTTTGGATTGCTTAGTTTATAGACTATTCACTTTTTGTGTACTCAGGATGATGTCAAGATATTTGGAATGATCTTCAGTTGTCTTAGAGTATACCAATATGTCACAAAAAACATGACAATGAACTGTTCTAGGTAAAGGTGAAAGATTCAGTCCATTAGGGCCATAAACACTATAGATACATTAGTCAACCCAAACAGCATCAAAACAAACTCATACAACTTGTACATACTCCTGAACGAAGTCCATGGTATATCAAATGGTCTTTAAATCAGATGATGATACCTTGATCTCAAATTAATCTAGGAGACCACTAATTTACCTCTCAGTTGGTAAAAAAATCACCATTTCAAGGGAGATGGTATCAGTTCGTAACTATCATTTGATTCTACTTCATATAATCAACACATAACTGGAACTATTCATCGACATTCTTTAAAAAAATAATGGATACCCCTAAGGTGATGTACTCGGACGTATGAACTACTAGTTCTCTTGTTCATCCAATTGTTTTTTGATCTCTTGGAGTTATTCTAGTGCCATTATATATGGTAGAATGGAAATTGGTTCTTCTCCTGATAGTAACTCTATCATGAAATCAACACCTATATTAGGTGGTATCCCCAATAAATCCTTAGGGAAAACATCATTGAACTGTTCCACCATATATGGAATGTCAAACAACTCTACTCCCTCATTATCAAGAAAAAGACAGGCTACCTGGGCTGTGAGTTTACCCATCTGATGAAAAAATGGTCGTACATGACTTGACCGGACATCCCATTCACCATGACGGACATACATGTCCCCCTCAGGAGATGTAAAAGTTACCCTATATTGGTAATATTTAATATGATCTTGGTACATCACTTTCTAATCCCTCCCCAAGATTAGATCCAACCCAAACATCTCAGTCACAAAAAATTCCCATTGGAAACCATACTCACCAACCTTGAGAGAAAACCCCTTAAATTTACTAATATTATCTATTTTAACAAATAATAGTTTATTAATCGATATATTCCCACACAAATGTTCCACCGGTAGACCCAAAAAAAACCAGAAATTGAGCAGAAACAAGTGAATGTGAGGCACCCATGTCAAATAAAGCACTATAAAGTGTGGAAGTTGTATGGTTCACACCTCAAATAGTCAATGGACTAACCTCACCTACTATGGGTGTAGGCTAAAATGAATGAATGGGACCCACCCCTCTACCCTATACCTCAGTCTGAGTTCTAAGTGTTGAACTTCTTTGCTGATATGAACAATATCTCCCTAGAGTACCCCGTCTGCCACCTTTATTCGTATTACCAGTAGAGGTCCAACTACCTTCCTAATATAGGGTAACTGACCCCCTCATTACCTTTACATTAGCCTTAGTCCTCCATCTATTCCCAACTATCATGGATTATGACAAAACCTCTCCACATGTCCCATTATAATGAATTATCGGCACTCAACTGGTAGTCGATGACTCAAGCCATTCATGTTCCATAGACTACCACGCTAATATAAAATCACCTGATCACCAATATGAGAGGATGGTACTCACATATTACTATTATATACACTTAAATCCCTGAGAAAGTTCCCAAAATGATGCATCCTTCCCTCAAAAGTTACACCACCGAACCATCTAACTGGAACCACAAACTCACCGCCTAAATCTTCCGTTAAGTCCCCTTTTGAAATAAGGGATTTATGAACCACTTATATAAACCTATTTAATGGAAATATGTTAATATGGAACTTAATCTCATGTATAATACCATCCTAGAAACATCTTTTCATCACAGACTAATAGCCAACCAATGATAGAACAAAGTGTTGCAGTTTTGTGAAATAGACTGCATAATTCATCACTAACATCATTCTCTGGGTAAAATTCATAAAATATGAAGCCCTATCCATACCTCAAGGTCTCTTGATATAAATTATACAAAAAATTCTCCTAAAATAATTTTCATAACATAACAACATCATGCTAGGTCAAAACCAAGATATCCTACAAGCGATTTGTCGGTCACCATAACATGTATTCTTCTATCATGACTCTATTTTATGTTAGAGTCTCCAATTGATCCTATATCATCTAGATATACTCTGTCTATAAATATGTTTCCATGGTACCACCCTCTCTAGAAAATTTTGGATGTTTCTCTAACTAAAACTCTCTATTTTGATCAATTATACTCAGTATGACTCTCCCCGGGTACCTTTCCATCATCTAGATAAAACAAGCGAAGTTCTCACAGAACATCTCCTCTACAATTTTATCATGGACCAACAGATTTCATTGCTCCAATAATGGTGGAGCATTATCAGTGATATCTTCTTGTCCCCTAGTCGATAGACGCCAACTTGGTGGATTTTTTTCTATAATTCGAAATATAAATTTTCGTAAAAGAAGATAGTCCACCAGCTATAACATTTTATTTTGAATACACTATCCAAACATAAATTGTCACATATAGAAAACTAACCTATACCGTCCCTACCATAAGTCATGTTCAACACTGGTCAGACCAAATTAAATTGTTACAAGTATTTATTAGACTCCTTCTCAAACCATTTCCACTTTTTCAACATAAAACCTCCTCTTTTAGGAACACTACCCATTTCAAAACATTTTATAACCAATAGTTAAACCCATTTTAACTTTTCATTAAACATAATTATATAACCATTATTTCACATTACTTATATTTAACTATTTTCATCTTCTTTATTATACATTATATTCTTCAACATTACAAGGAAATGAAATGCATTCTGCCCTTTATGCCATGCATACCCATCCTGTGTGTACGTATCATGATGCATGCCACATAGATCCCTATGTGCATATAATAATAAATGAATAAATGATTTTATTCTATTCCATACATTTTAAAAATATCATAAAACATTCAAATCATACAACAAGTGCATCACCTAATGGGGAAATGTCATTTAACCATAAACAACACATAGAGAACAACAATTCCCACCATGGGTACTTGTGTTTTCCCTCATAAATGTATTATCTACTACCAAGAATGAGATCATTACCAAGGCTGAAAATATATTAACCCCCCATATAACATACCCAAATAAGAATACCATAGAAAATAACATGATTTGACACCACTCTATAATATCCCTCACACGGAAGCCACTAAACTGATACTTTGAGCCGGGTCACAAAATAACCTCAGGAGTGAATTATCAAAAGATAGAGTTTTCCAACTAGTATATTGGGAATAATAGATCATTTTGGGAGACTATAGCCTCTTTATTATAGAAACACACAATATAAAACATGTGAAATAAAGAAAAAAAAATAAGAAATCAACCATAAAAATGCATTAGTAACTATTTATCAAAGAGTGTATATACCACAACAAAATGATAAATATTCCATGTCATGCTAATAGTACAAAAAGTGAAGTAAATAAAAAATAAATACATACAACTGAATCCCCAAAAGATCCTGAATCCATGTCCAGATCCCTGTCTGTTCACATCCCAATCCCAACTGAAATCCCTAGAAGAGGGTCTTTTCCCTTATCCTCACATGGAATAATGAATTCAGCTTGGGTACCCAATGCTAGCCTAAACAGGTTGTGAGTACTAATGGGTAGGGAACCACTAATGGTGTTTACACAAAATCTAGTACAAAAAGGAAATTAAATTCACATATGAAATGAATCAAAAGATAAACAACAAACAACTCTTGTTCAATTAGTTAACGATACTCACTTTAACCATTTCTATCATTATTTCCATTTTCTTCACTTATACCATCGTCATTTATAATTTTATATTCATCATATGTTTAATGGGTTTGTAATTTAGATCATTTACATAAAGTAAAAAGTCTGTCAATTATCATATATAATGGAATAACTTATTTTCCCTATCTCACTAGGGGTAAGTATTTCATAAAGAATACATCACACTTATAATGACCCCTGCTTGAAATACATAGATATTACATTTCTTTTTCAGAATACTTAATACTTTACAAAAATATAATCCCAAAGACTGTATTAGTTTAGTGTCATTGGAATCTTGGAACACATTCTTCTAACTTGGTGAATGATATTCAAAATCTCCAATAAATAACTTCACCATTAGTTATCCAGCCTAAAACCTTTCTTTACATTCTAGGGAAAATATAAAATTTAAAAAGGGTGAGAACAAATGATCATTAAGTGTAAAAATTGAGAATATAAAACATACAATAAACATTATAATGCAAAAACATGAACATAAAGTTTAAATATCAAAATCCTAAGTCATGGAATAAATCATGACAGTTTGTAAGTTATAAATCATAAGTGAACATGAACATGATAAAATAAAATTTAAATAAAACATGGAATTGTGGAAAAAAAGTGAATAATATTATTTCCATAGTATCCATGTAATTTCTTCTAAGACCATCGTAGTGGAAAATTCCCTTTACTGAATTGGGTTAAATTTCCGTTCCAGCCATGTATTACTGAACTGCATTTACATGCCTTTCCAAACCTGTATTACTGAACCAGATTTACTTTATATTCTAGCCATATTTACCTCATGATATATAAATATTTTCCCAATTCATTTGAGGGAGATTTAGGTCCCACCCATATCATAACGAAATCATTCTTACATGTTACAGAAAAATAAAAATCATTTATCACAGCATAACCCATGAAATAAAATGGGTTTCTTAAACATCATTCCATCATAATCTATATAACATAAATGGATTTCATAAAAATAATTCCATCACAAACAAAATAAGATCAATTTAATAATATTTATAGATACATAAACCTATGTAATCTTATATGTAAAATAATTTTGATAAAACACGTGAACTTAATTACTAAGAAAAATATCCTTTCTTTTTTCAAAAATGTTTTGATTTCTCAAAATTCCACACACATATAAAAGAAAATAATTTAGTTCAAAATAATCTTTAAATTTTTTAGTGGAATATTCATATAAATAAGGTGTCATGGAATCTCAAAAATCCATTCATGCCATATAAGTTAAAAAACATTATCCTCATACTTTTGCTGGAATAGTCAAAAAGTGCCTCAAATCGAATAACGACAAAGCTTACCTTGCACACCATTTTATAAAAATTTACCAAAGGGTAAAAAACATTATTTTTTTAGAATAATAGAAATAATATTACAAAATTAGGAAACATGTATGTTTATGATAAGTATACCCCAACAAATACTTATATATAAACAATCTTGGATAAAAATGATATTGAAAGATTATCCCTTACCTTAGGTCAGATTTCTTCCATATGTGCCAAAAATATCTATATAGTGGATTTAAACATATTATTAACTTGTAATATAACAAATATAATATTTATGAGATCATATATTATTCACTTATGTCTTTATATTACCCGTTTATTTGTCAATTTCATGTTAAAATAATGTTCTAGGTAATAATCGTTTTATTTATCTTACATGTTTTGACTTGTTATTCTTGATATTATTATTTAGATCATGATTTACTAAATTAAAAAATTTAAAACAAGATTTAAATATTATATATATTTATTATATATATATAATATATATAAATGAAATGGAATTCACCGTTCCTATAGATGGTAGGTCGTACGTATGCATGAATGTTGTTTCTGTTTCCTTATTGAATTGAATGGAAGTAATTAAATGAAAAACACACACACACATATAAATAAATCCAGTTGAATTATTATGTCATATATATAATTCTTATTTATTATATATATATTTTATAATCATTCTTGAAATGTTATTGTGGAGAATGAATCTCATCGCGTCATGGAGACGGTAAGCCGTACGTACACACGAGTGATGATATAATTACCATAATTATTGAATGGTATTGAATTATATGGTGTAATATATTTCAGAATCAATATTAATTTATTATAATCATATATATTTGTTACACCAATTTTTATACTCATCCATGTAAGGTGGTGGTTTAAAACAGATTACAACACGACGTGGAGACGGTAAGCCGTACGTACGTACGCGCCATGATTTTATTTTTAATAGTATGTATATAAAGTGGAATATGGTTGTTTAATAATTATAATAACCTCTAATTTTATAATTAATTCTTTATTTATTACATTATAATGAATTTAATCATGAGGTGGAAGTAGGAGAAGAAATAAGTTTGAAAGAATCAGTAAATGATATTACCTCTTCTTCAACACACCACCTCTAGATCTTCTTGTAGTGCACTAGAGTTGGTCTTTAAAGAATAAAATGACCTATAAAATTTTAATAGTGAAGTTTATAAGGGAATTAAAAGGTTAAGGTCGTGATTGAAGTCTCAAAATGAAGTGAAGTGTTGAGGGAGAAAGTTACCTTTTATAATTGAGATGAGGGGCACTTTTGGCAACCTCAAAAATATTAATTTATAATAATTTTAAAATCAATAAAAATACCTAAAAAATGAGATATATTATAATATTAGATATTATATAATTTAAATCTCATCAACTAATAAAATTTAGACAAGTTTTTATGTCAATTTAAACATTATCATTTTAATTGAAAATTAGTTCTTCTATTTAATTTTTATCAAGATGATAAATGTTTCAATATTTAAAGGGTAAAATATTTTAATATTTAATTTAAATTATACCATAAATGAATAATTTAGAATATTTTAGATCATAAAAGGATTATTATTTATTTTTAAAATTGTTTTAGAATTTTTAAATAATTTTATAAATCATTATTTTAACAAAATATCAATTGTGTCAATTTTGACATTATTAATTTCATGGATTTTAATAAATATGAAGATAAGATGTTATCCTCAAAAAAAATATTTCATTATATCTATAATGAATCAAGGTTAACAATAAAATACAATTTACAAATTAATTATATCATATTATATATATTTTAATAGTTTTAATCACATTTATTTAATATCATCATTATTAAATTAATCACTACATCAATATTGTGTAATTGTTTAATATACATATTTAAATAATAACATTTTTAAATAAAATATATGATGAACATAAATTTACTATATTTTATAAAAATATATCTAGTATAAATTATCTTCTAGAAAATCCATCATAAAAAATGTAATATTTATTAAAGTATGAATGTGACAATGTTAACCTCACATTATATAAAATAAAATTAATGTCGTGATCTCTTATATAAAGCTTAAAATGGACACTTACCTATAAATTGGATGATTGTGGTTTATATAAGATCAACAAATATGATTTGGTCATATTTTTAGGTCTTTTTCTGGTTATTAGAATTTTAATAAAAATTGTGTTATGGATTTCTTATCAATTAATTAATTTTTAAATCATCAATGTATATGACTTTATGGAAATTATTAATTACCTATCAATTAGAAATGAATTACCATGATGTAGGTAATTACTTTATATTTACAGGGACTATTTATGTTAGAATATATCACCTGATTATCCTTATATTTAAATTATTATTCTTATAAGGAGTGTGAGTTAGACATTTGGTCACTTTCATTTGTTTTATTAATATTTATGTCACTTTCATTGTTAATTGGACCTTAAATGACTATGTTTAGAACTTAATATGGAAAGGGTATAATTTTATTCATCCAAAAATATTTAGGTATAATTTAGGATCATTTTATTCTTCTTATCATATTATTTGTTACACTAATTTACCCGATTTACCTTTAACCACATTAAATACAAATTACCGTAGTTACTATTAATAATATCCAAAATAAATAAAAGTATACTATTGACATAATTTGGACCCAATTATTTCAAATATGCAATCCATTTTTCATAATTCAAATCCCAAAATTCATAGGAATTTATTTAATATTAATTCCCATTGTTAAAACCAAAAAGCAGGGTTTTAAAAAGTAAAAAATTATCAATAGATTGTGAGGTTTTAATTTCAAATTTAGATGTGAAATTAATTATAATGACCAAAATTGTATTAAATAATAAAAATAATCCAATTAAACTTTAAAACCAATTAAAAAGATAATCTAACTATATAAATAAATTAGATGAAAAGACAGTTTTGAATTAAAATGCAGTATTTTTCACTATTCATTAAAATATGAATTTTATCAAAAAAAAATACAAAAAATTAAATAAGAGTATAATTTTATGATAAAATTACCAATAAAATGTTTATTTTGATAAATATAATATATAAATGTGTTAAGAACTAAATTTAAAATGGGTATGCCATCAAAAGGAGGCAAAACTGCAATTTTTTATTAAAAATACATCTTTTATCCTAAAAATTGAATTTGTTCTTATGTAATTTATAGAAAATACATATGATGAATTTTAATGTTATATAAAATTCAAAATTTGATTAATAATATCTATAATGTCCAGTTTATATCCCATTAAATAATAATATTTTAATAATATAACGTTGTTTAGTGAAACTCGGTATTGTGTACAATGCAAGCTATCAAGGATGCCATTCTTGCATGTTATAAAATCCAAGTTAGTGTTTCATTTAGTGAAATATTACTTTTTTGTTTTTTATAAACTAATCCAAACATAGTTATTTTATACATTGAACAAAATCTAAACCCAGTGAAATGAATTCTATAAAAATAATTTGATATTTTGTGTAACACAATCCAAATATAGTGTTGTATATACTACAAGATAATATGGTGTTTTGTATAGCACAATATAATATTTGGGTAGTGTAAAACACAATATATCAAAAAAAAATTAAACAGAATCTAACTCATTAAAACTCGTGGTGTTAAATTCTAACCCCCTTAAAATGAATTTCTCCCTAGAAATTCATTGGTGCTATAAATGATTTACTAAATGAAAGTTTCTATCATAGAAACCCACATAAATAAAAGGAATACTAAAACTTCAATTTAAAAAAGAAAGTTAGAAACATAACTGTTAACCAATGTAACTCATCACTGGGATTCTGCATAGGAGAACATAGGTAGGAAGTAAGATAAATGGATATAGAAGAAAAATCTAACATTTATGTTATATGGTTAGTGATAGAAAATAATGTTTGGAGAAAGTTAACTTCTGAAAATCCATAAATCTATAATTATTTAAGGGACCATCTGATTCATCGGATAAGAAGGTACTAAGATAAAATTTTGGATTTTTAGGATTCATTCCCTAATGTTGATGAATTTTGGATGAGAATAAATATTTAATTTATTTTTGTAAACCCTCACTGTTTTTCATGCCTCGATGAATTTCCACATAACCTATTATTTAAAGAAATGATGTTGAATTAGTTATTCATGAAGTGTTAGCAGATCATGTGATTGAATGATATGTCATTCCATCTGTCACATGTAATTAAATATGCATAAGTTTACCTATAGTGATATTAATCGCAGATTGTTCAAAAAATGGGCTTATACTTCATCAATCATACCACTTAAATAAAATAAATATAATTTATACTATCTAGGGACATCCCGTAAGACAATGGTAGGTGATAAAGGCCTATCAGACTTCATTTTTGGGTTTAAGTCCTGCATCCTTGTCTAATGTGACAGGTTATCGCCTGTCCAACAGGTTGTCCTTTTTCTAAAACTATAATATTATAACATTCTACAAATAATATTAAAAAAATATCCTTAAATAATAATATTTTATGTCTAAATTAATCCAATCCAACCTTTATGATTATCCAAAATACTTCTATCCAAACTCACATAAAAAACAATTACAAGAAAGGTCATATAACAAGCATGTGGATACCATCATTTATCCCCCATAAATCATAAGATATATCTTGTTGGTCAAATTCCTAAAATTTGAACTACTTTATCATGTATTCTATTGAATCATGGCAATAACCTAAATTAAAATATATCCTCATTGAAAACATGAATGTTTACTTACTCCAAAATGTATTAGATATATTCTTTAAGTCCAAAAAAGTTGTATACTTCATCCATGATAGCATAACCCTCTTATCAATAAGTCCATAATTAAATCTCAATAAACTAGCACCATCCAATTTACTTATTCAAGTCCAACATATCTTTATCCAAGCATCATTATCTTAACATAATGGACATATTAAGGGTTACCTTCCCCTATATCATGTGTTCTCAAAATATATCACCTTACACTTAAATCACTTTTTTGTCTCTATAGAACTATTCAACAAATACATTCCAATACTTAGTTAAATACTTATACTGAAAAGACATATATATTTCCATATTCATATTACATAATATTTTTAATCCAAAACATATACACCTCAATAATCCAACATTATTCTTAAATAATTACTCATGATCCATCATATTCATCTTTCCTAATATAATAATGATATCTTATGGTTTCTAAACCTAAAATATCTTAGGTTTAATGTAAAAAATACTTGAAGAACATCACATACCAATCCCATGTTGTTTGCAATCACTTTATCCTTAGTAGTATGACCAATACTCATACCATCATCATGATTTTTTGCATGATGTTTTCACATAAGAAATTGATCTTCATAATTCCCATAATTTCCACATCTAAAACATTTAATGGTTAACTATATTCTATGTAGTTCTGGATATTGACTAATAATAGAAAAAAAGTGTGAGAAATACATATCATAGATTAGAAACACATAAGTAAGGTAAATTACTTACAATATTTCAATCTATGATATCTTAGGTTTATCCCTAGGTTAGTCATGATTATCATAAAAAACAGAGGATTGTAACCTATAAATCAACTTATCTTTAGGTCATCCCTATAACTATCCTTAAAAATATCTTTAGAGATATCGATAAAGTTTTTGCATTCTAGTTTTCAATTGTTGAATAAACCTTCATTCTGATACCAAATATAGTGACCCAGGATTGACATACATGGAATTACATTTATTTTGTGGAATACTTAATACATTACAAAAAAAGACTCCCAAAGACCATATTAGTTTTGTGTATTTGGAAACTCAGAACACATTCTTCTAGCTTGGTGAAAGATCATCAACATCTCCTATAAAGATCTTCCCCATTAGTTTTCCTACCTAAAACTTTATTTATATCATGGGGAAAAGAAAACATAAAAAGGGTGATCTCAAATGCTCAGTAAGGGTAAAAATTAAGAACATAGAACCAACCATAAAATTATAATGTAAAAACATGAACTTAAAGTTTAAATATCAAAATATTTGGTCATGAAATAAATCTTGGCAGTTCGTAAGGACTAAATCATAAGTGAACCCTATCATGATAACATAACATTGACATAAAACATGCAATTGAGGAAAAATAATAATCACATAATATTATTTATATAGTATCTAAGTAATTATAGCCAATAAAATCATAGTTTATAATTACCTTTTTTGAACCGGGTTTACTTGTTGTTCAATCTATGTATTACTAAATCGGATTTACATGTTGTTCCAGCCGTATATACAGAACTAGTTTTACTTACTGTTCCAGTAAAGCTTATATCATGATATTTATATCTTTAAACAATGTTTTAGAGGTATATATAGGTCCCATACATCTCATAATAAAATCATTCTTACATGTGGCACAAAACATAAATCATTTTTCATAGCATAACCCATGAAATAAAATGGGTTTCTTAGACACCATTCCATCATAATCCATATAAAATAAATGGATTTCATAAAAATAATTCCCTCAAAAAAACAATAAAATAAATTTAATTATAAGGATAGAAAAATAACCCTACGTAATCTTAGAAGGAAAATAATTTTGATAAAACACTTGAACTTAATTCCTATAGAATATATCCTTTCTTTTTCAAAAATGTTTTCTTTTCTCAAAATGCCACACAATTTTTAAAGAATAGAATTTATTTGAAAATAATATTGATATTGTGTATAGGAATATTCATATAAATAAGGTGTCATGAAACCATAAAAATCCCTTTATTCTTTATAGGTTAAAAAATCATTCTCCTTATACTTTTACCGAAAAAGTCAAAAAGTACCTAAAATCAAATAACGAAAAAAGTTTCCTTTCCTAAAAATAAATAAAAATTCACCAAAAGGTAAAATTAACTATAAAAATTATATAATAATTAAAAATAATATTACATAATTATGAAAAATTTATATGGATGATAAATATACCCCAACTAATACTTATGTATAAACAATCTCAGATAAAAATGAGATTATAAAATTACCCCTTACCTTAGGTATGATTTCTTTCATATGTTCCCAATACTTTTTTATGGTGGGTTTAAAATATTATTAACTTTGAAAAGAACTATAATAATATTTATTAAATAATATATGATTCACTTAGGACTTTATATTAGCTGTTCATTGGTAAATTCCATGTTATAACAACGTTTTGGGAAATAATCATTTTATTTATCATACACGTTTTGACTTGTTATTGTAGATATTATTACTTTGATCGTGATTTAATAAATTATTTAATATAAAATATGGTTTAAATATCATATATAGTCATTATATATATATAATATTGAAAAATGAAATGTAAGGCACCATTCATGCAGACAGTAGGTCGTATGTACGAATGCACATTATTTCCATTTACTCATTGAATTGAATGGAAGAAAGTAAATGATATATATATATAGAAATACAAAAATAAAGTATAATTATTATTTAATATATTTAATTCATATTTATTCTATATACTTTATAATCATTCTTGAATGGTTAATGTGGAGAATGAATCTCGTCACGTCATGGAGACGGTAGGCTGTTCGTACACACGAGCAACAATGTCATTACCATAATTATTTAATGACATTGAATTACATGGTGTACTATATTTCAGAATCAATATCAGTTTATAATAATAATATATAGTTATCTCATCCATTTTTATACTCATCCAATTAAGGTGGTGGTGAAAAATAGATTACACCACGGTGTGGAGACGGTAAGTCGTACGTACGCATGCATGGTAATTTTGTTTTCCTTAGGATGTATATAAAGTGTAATATGGTTGTTTAAAAATTTAATGACATATAATTATATAATTAATACTGCATATATTACTTTGTAATGAAACTACTCATGAGGTGGATGTAGAAGAAGAAATAAGTTTGAAAGAATCAGTAAATGATATTACCTCTTCTTCGACATGCCTCCTCAAAATCTCATTGTAGAGCATTAGAGATGGTATTTGAAGGATAAAATGATAGATATAATGTTTATATGGATTTTTATAATGTAAATTTTCAGGTTTTGGATGATCTTGAAGGCTCAAAATTAAGTAAAGAGTTGAGTGAGGAAGTACCATTTTATAATTGAGGTGAGGGGCACTTTTGGAAATCTCAAAAATATTAATTTATAATATTTTTAAAATCAAACCCAATACCTCCAAAATGAGATATATACAAAGATATGATATGATAATTTTGAAATATCATAAAATAGTAACATTTATACAAGTTATGATGTCAATTTAAACATTATCATTTTAATTGACAATTAGTTATTATATTTAATTTTAATTAAGATAACAAATGGTTCAATATTAAAATGGTTCACTATTTACCTATTTTATTTCAATTATACCATAAATGAATAATTTATAACATTTTAGATCATATAATAATTATTATATAATTTTAAAACTGTTTTATGATTTTTTTTAAAAATTTATAATACATTATTTTAGCAAAATATCAATTATATCTATTTTGAAACTATTCATTTCATTGATAATATTAAATATCAAGGAAAGGTGTTATCCTCAAACACAATATTTAATTTTATCCCTAATGGGTCAAAGAAATCTATATATTTCATTGAAAAAATTAATTAGCCCATATAATATTTATTTGAAATTTTTTAACATCATTTATTTGATATCTTCCTTATTAAAATAATCACTACATCAATATTGTGTAATTATTTAATATAATTATTTTAGAATAAAAATTTTCAACAAAACAATATTATAAACATAAATATATTATCTTTCATAATAATATATGAAGTATAAATAATCTTCTACAAAATCCAACATTAAAAATGTTATACTTATTAAAGTATGAATGTGACAACTTTAACATCACTTTAAATAAAATACAATAAATGTCATAATCTCTTCTGTAAAGCTCCGAATTGTCACTTTCATGGAACATGAATTATTATGGTTTAGATAAACTATAACAATCTGATTTTTCTTTTTTTTTTCTTTTTTAGGGTAATTAGTATTAAAATAATAAATTTTTATGGATTTCTCATCAATTAATTAATTTTTACATCATCAATTTATAAGATTTTAAAGTAATTATTAATTTCATAAAAACTAAAAATAAATTACCATGATGTTCGAAATTATTTTATATTTAAATCGAATTTTTATGTTCAGAGATATCACCTAGTTATCCCTATATTAAAATTATTATACATATAAGAAATGTGAGTTTGACATTTTGTCACTTTCATTGATTTTATTAATATCATAGTCATTTTCAGAGTCAAGTGGCCCTTAAAAGAGTAATATTCGAACCTAAAATTCTTATGGTATAATTTTATTCATCTAAAATAATTTCTATAGGTTTTACGATCATTTTATTCTCTTTATCATATTATTTGTTACACTAATTTACCAGATTTACCTTTAACCGTGTTAAATAAAAATTACCATAGTTACTATTCCAAATTTCCAAAAAATAAAATTATCCTATTAAAATAATTTGGATACCATAATTCCAAATATGTAATAAATTTATCATAACTAAAAACCCATAATTTGAAGAAATTAATTTAAAATTAATTCATTCTATTAAAACCAAAAAGCGTGTTTTTAAGATGTAAAAAACTATCAAAAAGATTGTTATGTGATTATGTCCAATTTAGATGTGAAATTAATTACAATAAACAAAATTGGATAAAATGATAACAAAATTATCCAATTTCACTTTAAAAAAATTATGAAAATAACTATATAAATAAATTAGAAGAAAAGGCATTTTTGAATTAAAATGTGGTATTTTTCAACATTAATTAAAATATGAGTTTTGTCAGAAAAATATCAAAAAATTCTATAAAAGCAAATTTTTACAATCTAATTCCAAATAAGATGTTCATTTGTTTAATTAGAATATTTTAAAGTGTTAAAAACTGAATTTAAAATGGGTGCACCATCAGAAGGTAGCAAAATTGCATTTTTTCGAAGAATACTTCTTTTACACAAAAAATTGAATTTGTTCTAATATCATGTCAAGGAAATACATAAGATGAATTTTAATGTTATATAAAATTAAAAATTTGGTTAAATATATTCAAAATTTCAAGTTTTCATCCCATTAAATAATAATATTTTAATAATATATCATTGTTTAGTGAAACTCGGTATTGCGTACAATGCATGATGTTGAAGAAGGTCACTCTTACATGTAATGAAAGGAAAGTTATTGTTTCTTTTAGTGAAATATTCCTTTGATGTTGTGTATAACATAATCAAAATATAATTATTTTATACACTGAACAAAATATATACCCAGTGAAATCTACTCTATCAAGAGAACTTGAAATTATGTGTAACACAAGACAAGTATAGTGTTGCGTATACTGCAAGATAATACAATATTTCATATAGAAAAATATAATCTTGATGCATCGTATAACATAAGAAATCAAGGAAATTAAAAAGAAATTATCTCATAAAATCTCAGGGTGTTACAACACTTCCATGAATCCTCTATATAGGTAGTCCAATTAATTAAAACCATTATGGGAATAGATCCTTAATAACATTACCTAACCTGTGCATTGTAGGGTGGGGTGTAGATCCAATATATACCTAACCCATGACAATATTTTTGAAAAACTGTACAAAACAATACACATACCTTTGTACAAGAGGGTTATTATACAAACAGTTTCCTAGTGATTTCACAATGTTTGAAAAACCCTACATCAAACAATTGGAATGCCTGTGTCCATGGTGGCATGATTAGACCTCACTCCTTGCATGGTTTTCATTAACCATGCTCCAACCATGAAACATTCATATAATGATCTGATTTACATTTATTTCATGTATCATACCCTTAGAAAACCCTCGAGCTTCCTCATACGCCCAATAATCCTTTGATAAAAAAGACATTTAAAATAAAAATTAAATAGTTACATACCTCCATTATGTCTAGGATATTACATTTTTGACTTGTGTGTATTATTTTGTTTCATTGGGAGTTTTTAGAGAAAAGTGGAGATTTTGGGATTCAATGTTCGTGGGGAATGGTTGACAAATGGTTAAGGGAAATCATGTTGAAGCCTAGAATAAATTGTGTGACTAGGATAATGTCACTGTCTTGGTCACATGGCTAGATGCATGGGTATAAACCATCCCCCAGGAAACTATGAATATGATTTCTTCTTAAATAGAGAGTAGTTATGGGTTTTTGTATGGTTTGGAAAACATATAGGAATACCACACAACATATCCCGGTCATTAAAATGGGAAATTACCTTTTCTCTCTTTGATTTCAAGCCTAAATACTTTATAATCCAATACATATGGTATTTTAATCCATTTGAAATTCCTTCAATCCATCTTGTACCTCTTGAACACCAATATTTGGGTGATTTTGGTCTTGTATCTTCAACGAAACATCTTTGTCTTTTTTAAGAGCAGTTGTGGTTTTCCATAAGATTCTGAATGTTTCCAAGCTTCTGGTCGGTGGTTTTATGCTTTTACATTATTATATGATTTTATATTTATTTCTTGGTTGTTTAAATGTATTTTATGGTTTATTTTTGGGGTGATAAAATTTTTTTAATAAGGTTTTAAAATGAATATGTGGTTAAAGTTTCTTTTCTAAACGATAATGGTTATTTTTCATTTGTGCTTTGTTGCAGTTCTTGTTGAAAGTCTGTTATGATTTGTATGAAAGGTGAGAAAAGTGTTTTCAATGGTATTTAAAGGTGAAAATATGTTGAAAGTTTGTTTTATTAAATAAATGGGGTTTTTTCCTATGTGAGATTATTTGTTTTTCACCTTATATGTCATTTTTAAATTTTCAAAGGGATGTGAATCATGATTTTAAATGATTTTAGTTTGTGTGTGATTTGAAAGGGGATTTTCCCATGGAAGTGGTTGGATTTTATATGTTACCTTCTTATTATGTTTCCAAATGGATATTAGGATTTGTGAATGTGGGGAGAAATGTATTTTAAATTGGGTTTCAGTGTGTATGTGAATATGAAAGTGATTTTATTTATAGAAAATAGTGGGTTCAATGGGATGTTGACCATTGGATTAATTTGAATTGTGAAAGTGTTTATTGTTATATGTGTTCATGATGCTCGACATGTGTATATGAATGTTATGATTTTTTTGTTATATGAAATTGAATTTGAGAAGAAAGGAAATATTGGGTTTCTAGGTGGGATAACAATAACTAGTATACTAGTTGATTCTCTAGGGCCAAGGCTCGGTTTCTCCAAGGAGGATTGAATCTACAACACTAACTAACAAGTGATATGATAGAAGTCCACTAGACCTTGGGATCAGATCTAATCTAGTGGATCATGAATGGTAATAATATTTATTTTATCTTATAATATGAAGACTCTTAGACCTTGGGATGAATTACCCTATAGTGGCTCATACATGAGGTTTCTATTAGTTTTGGTTAGAGTATTTTGATCACTAAGGTATGAAGTTCATAGTTTCCCACTTGTGTTAGTTACCTCTAGGGATTTCCAATGGTTCTCTCTTGTGACAAGATATTTCTGATGTGGTTCTTACTATTAGTATACGGTGGACCTTGAGTACATTTTAAATTCAAAAAATATTTCTTTTGAGACAGTTTTTTCATAGAAATTTATTCTTTAAAATGCTTTATTTAATTATATTCCCATGTTATTTCTTAAAACATTAATGTTGATTTATCATCAAATTTTATAGAACTTAACCTTTGAATTGGGTGTCATTCTACTAGTCTTTGGCTCACACCCATACATACCCTTTTGGGTGTATGTAGACTTTATTATGTATAACCCAAGTAATAGAAAGATGTTTCATGTTGGTGATGGTGGATCCTGTTTCTAGTGTTCCACTTCTTATAGGTGTTGGTGGTGGTGGCTTGAGTGTGGTAACCCTCTTATTTCATATAGGTTTTTCAGATTTTTTTGACCCCTTTCCATTGTGGTATTCTAGTATTTGGTCAATATTATAAATGTTTAATATGAAAATTATTGTATCTCCTTTGGTTGTGAAAATCACATTGTAATGGGGTCTTGTTTTTTTTTCAATTGTGTAATGATGATCATTCAGCTAAAATCTATCTCAAAGATGTGCGGTTAATACCCATGAACTGTTTTCCATCCTATACAGACCAATAATTCCCTTAGGGCCTTTCCATGGACTAGTTCAGGTTCCAGTTTGGATGGCACCATAGCTTGATTCACGAAAAAATGGTATTAGAGTGTGGGTTTCACCATTTCCGTGGGTTATGTTACATGGAAAGATTCTGGATACCAAAATATTGGAATTTTGGGGATTTAAGTTCTATTTATTAGTGTTTTTCTTGGTAAACACACCTCATGAAATATCTTGATTGATCATGGGATGTAGGGAATTGGTTTGGCATGTCCTCTAGGTGAGGCGTACAAGTGTCAGACTGTAGATGGACATCAAGTGGGGGTGTAATGGTTTCCTTTGACTTGTTATTATGATAGATTTTATTTTTATTGATATATGGGAACAATTGGTCTTTGTTGGTGATGTTGAAAATTATCATAATGTGGTATTGATGGTTTTTCCTTGTAGTTGTTTCTTTGTGTAGAAAAATGCATTCTTAAAGACCTCTTCTGAAACCACAGGAAGAGGCTGAAGAGAGTCATCCCTCGCTGATTGATTAGAGACTAGTGGATGTAGTGGTTCAAGTTATCCAACCTTTGGGATAGTGAGTTGCCTCTGGTCAAGCTTAGGATAGAGAAGAATGACCAAATACTAGAAAGGACAAATCTCATGGGTTCCTAAAAAAGAATCCACCTTCATTATGGGGTTGCACAAAACCTCAAGAGCAATGTGTTGGATTGAGAAAATAGAGAGAATACTCAAGATTCTAGATACTATAGAGGTAGTCAAGGTAATGCATCCTTCATTCATGTTGGAGAGTCACAATAGGATATGGTGGGACTCTGTGTTGGAATTTGGAAAGCAGAATCATATGGGGTTGAAGGATTTTAATGTCATCTTCAATAGGCATCAGTGTCCTATTATTTTGGGCTTATCCAAGTCCTGAGAGATTTGGAACTTCACATAGGAGAATTAACCGTGATGGAGTAATATGACCACTTTGTATAGTTATTTCAGTACACACCCCAGTCTATTTCCAATGATCCGCTAAAGGATCAAAATTTTGAGATGGGATTGCCACCAGAAATCTGATCTCATGTTTTCCTGTTAAATCGAAAAAACTATACTAAGGTGGTCCATCATTTCTTGATGGTAGAAATTGATCATAGATGGATTCATGGTTTCCTTGGAGTAGTTTAAGAAGTGGGGAGTTACAACTTATCTAAGACAAAGTGGAAACATGTTGAGCGAGAAAAGAGGATAGGTTGTAGTTTAGGTTATCATTCCCAGCTGTCTCCATCAATGGTTTTCGATGATGGGTTAGTTGTGGTCCATCCACATGAGAATGTAGGGAACATGTGATCTGCATGGTCATTCCCACCTAGACCTTGCCATTGGTGGGGATATATGGGACACCTGGAAATAATATTTAGCATGGTGTTCCCATATCAGAGTAGTATATGTTATATAGCTTTGAAAGGTATGCAAGCCCAATTAGAATTATCCAGAACAACAAGTTCTTGGTTAGGAGGTTATGGAATAAGGGATGTATCTTATTATGTTTAGAGTAAGTTCAGGGTAGAGCCAAAGGATAGTGGTAATTATTAGGGTTAGGAAGAGATGATAAAACTTCATGACAAGGAATGGGAACCGGTAGAATCAGATGAAAGGCCTGTGAGAAATAAAGGTACCATTTTTTATTTCATCATCTTTACTTGTTTACATGTTTGATACCTGTTCCTCTGTTTCATTTATATCTTCCCATCTTTTTGATTTAAAAATTTCTATCTAATCATAATCTACATGTAAAGGAGTTAGTGAAACTACTTAGTTAGAAGTGAGAGCAGGGTTTCATGTTTATATCTTTTAAACTCACAATACTAGGGGTCAATAAGAATGTGATTTTCTCGTTTCGGAGATGGAAAATTTGGGGTGATCCTTAGTATGGATTGGATGGTGAATTTCTAGGAGCGCATCGATTATTATCAGTAGTAATTAAATTTTGTGGAACCTGATGGGAGGTTATAGGGGTTTCATGGTGAATGGGATCCTCAGTTAGGATGTTATGGACCTCCTCTTCTGGAATTAGGAAACATCTTTTTCATATATTTTCTCTCTCACTGGAGGAAAATGATGGAGTTTCTAGGGGTTGATTACATCATGTTGTGGATGAGTTCCCAAAGGTATTCCTAGATGAATTTTTAGGATATCCCTTAGATTCAGATATGGAGTTCACCATATATTAGATGGCAGGAACACAACATATATCTTTTATCTCTTACCATATGGCCCCCACTATGTTGAGGTAATTAAATGTAAAGTTGTACTATTTGGATTCTAAAGGATTCATTATCCCAAGATTCTCTCCATGGGATGCCCCAATGTTGCATGTGAAAAAGGATGATAGATCTATCCACTTGTGTATTGATTACTAGAAGATGAATATGGTAATATTAAAGAATAAAAACCCTTTTCCATGTATTGATTAGTTTTATAGGGATAAGTGGTTTTACATGATTGATTGGCATTTTGGTTTTCACCAAGATAGAGTTTGAGAAAAGGATGTTCCAAAAACAGACTTCTAAAGAAAATAAGACCATTTTGAGTATTTGGTAATTACTTCTGGGTTGATGAATGCTCTATTAATATATATGAAATTTATGAATATGGAGTTCTTATAGTATCTAGACTCATTTGTTGTGTTCTTTTTGGATGACATCTTAGCCTATTCTGGAACCAAGGAGGTGCATGA
The DNA here is from genome assembly GCA_963277665.1 of Viscum album. Lineage (NCBI taxonomy): Eukaryota > Viridiplantae > Streptophyta > Magnoliopsida > Santalales > Viscaceae > Viscum > Viscum album. Next base: position 200,030,300 of record OY728164.1, read on the forward strand.
GTAGAATTTGAGTATTATTCTAAGCACCCTTTGGGGTCATCATCTTTATGAATTGTTTACAAAATAAAACTTCTAGATTAAGGTGGTGATTTTTATGGGTTATGTGTTCTCATAATGAGGGGTTTTCAATGTACCTAAGAAGATCAATGTAGTTATTTCATGGGAATAACTAGATAGTTGTTTTGAAATCAGAATATTTTTGGGATTAGAAGGGTATGACATGCGATTTGTTTAGGATTTACCTCATATTTCTTCATCCATAATTGTGCTTACCTAAAAAGAGGAAATTTTTTAGTGGTTTCCAGAATTTGAAGCATTTTTTGATGTAGTTTCATTGGGTTGAGTAATTTTATGGGTTAGCTTTTGAAATATTAAATATGCCAAGAAAAGTTAATGTAGTGGAAAACTGTATGAATCAGAAAGCACCAGTGCATGCATTGAAAGTGTCTAATGATGAGTGTAATTTTTTGGTTTTATTTTCTCAGATGCACGTAGAGAACAAGGATCAGGATGGAGGTATGTTGTTGTATAGTGTTCATATGAATCCTTCCCTTCTGGAGTAGATTCAGCAAGAGAATCCCAATGATGATAAATGAGAGTATTTTATTCAATTTTTAAATTGTAGGGAGGTGCCTTGAGAGTGGTCATTATCTCATGTGAGAGTTTTGTGATTCAAAGGTTACATAGTGGAGACATTGTAAAAGAGGTAGGTGGTGATGTAGGATAACCACCAGTCCTAGTGTTCCATTCACCCTATTACAACCAATATGTTTTATGATGTGTGATGATAGTTTTGTTGGCCAGATATAAGGTAGATAATAACTAACTTTATATCATGGTGTTATACTTGTGAGCATGTTAATGAATATAAATAATGGCCCATCAGGTTTTCTTCAACCACTACCTATTCATGCCTGGAAGTGGGATGATATTTCCATGGATTTTATTATTGGATTACCTCATACACCTCAAGGGATAAATTTTATTTGGGTATTTATTGACCATCTAACCTGGTCTACCAACTTCATCCTGATCAAGGGTCCATATATAGTGAATGAGTTAGGTCAGTTTTATGTTCAATAAATTTTGAGGCTTCCTAGTGTGTCGTCGACAATTATTTCATACATGGGCCCTCATTTTACCTTACAATGTTGGGAAGGCCTTCAAATGGAAATGGGGTTACATGTCAAGTTGAGTATGACATACCATCGTCAAATGGATATTAAAATGGATAAGGTGAATCATATCAGGGAATACAAGCTTCGGGTATGTGTGTTGGATTTCAAGGGCCCGTAGGATAGCCATTTCAGATTGGATGATTTTTCAGACAAAAATAGTTACCAATCATCGATTCAAATATATCCTTGTGAAACACTTTATGGAAACCTGTGTCAATCATCATTTTGTTAGGTAGAGGTGGGTGTGACCTGATTTTTGGGACTGATCCTTGTGAATGAGACTTCTAATAAAGTAAAGTTCATCAAGTAGTGGTTTTTGATATCTCATAGTTGAAATAAGTCTTATATCAACTAGAGACATCAAGCTTTGGAGTTCTCTATGGGTGACTAGGTGTTCCTCAAAGGGCACATCACTTGGATCACCACCGCTTGGTTAAGAAAGGGAAGATAATGATGAGGCAGGTTGGACCATTTTAGATTAGTAAGGATATTGGTAACTTGGAGTAATATTTTTATTTTCATTCTGAGGTGACATAAATTCCTTATGTGTTCCATGTCTCTCACCTAAAAAAATACAACCCTAATATGACCCATGTGTTGAAATGGGAGGAGTTGGAGTTAGATCCTGATCTGTCTATGTTTGAGTAACAAGTGTGGATTGTGGATTCTCAGGAGAAAATTCTTCTTGTTAAGTCAATTCCATTATTTTGATATCATTTGAAGCATGTTAGTGACAAGCATGAGACAAGGGAGTAATATTCGTAGGTTGAGGAGGAGTATCCATTCTTATTCTTTGATCATAAATTGGAGTGACTTTTTAGGAGTAGAATTTTTTTCATGGTGAAAAGAATTGTCACATTAGTGATTTTATTTTTATGTATTCCATTGTTTATTTTTGGACCCATTTTTATTATTTAGTTTCCTTGATATTTTTTTGAGAAAATTAGATATTCTAGGCTCAGCTATAGGCGAACATAGTAAAGGGAGACTCTGCGCCATCACAGAGAAAATCATCGACCTGGGATAGTGGAACAATCTAGGTCACACAACCAGCCGCATGGGCATGTTCCCTCGCACCAGAAACCGTGTGGCTAGTTTAATAATGGATAGATAGGGGTTCAAAATTCCTGAAAATTTTGGAAAACCATTCGGTTAAACCATGTGACCTATCAAGTTTATTAAAAATGGGGAATTTACCTGTTTTACAACTTCAATTTTAACCCTAAATCCCCATTAATCTTTATGATATTTTCAGCCATTTTAGCTTTATCTACTCCATCATGGACCTCTTGAAATCCAATATTTGGGTGGTTTTAGTCTTAGATATTCAAGAAACCATCATGTTCTTGTTGATGTGTGGTTGTGGTTTTTCAATGAATTCTATAAGTTTCAATGCATAAGGAAAGTGGTTATATGACATTTCATTATTATATGATTTCAACATTCTTTCATGGTTTTTTAAATGTGTTCGATAAATTATTTATGTGTTTTTAAATATATGTTAACACGTTTTTGAGATGCATATGTGATAGAGGTTGATTTTATAAAGAGAAACGGTTATGTTTCATGTGTGATTCATTGTGGTGATTCTTGAATGTGTGTTGTGATTTTGGTGAAAGGTGAGAAATGTTTTTTCAATGGGATTTTAAGGCTTGAATGTGTTGAAATTTGGTTTTCTAAAATAAAGGGGGTTTGTTCATTTGTTTTTTAGTGTTTTTAAACTCATATGTGGTTCAAGAATTATGTCTGGGATATAGAGAACATTTTAAAATGGATTTGGTTTGTGTGTGATTTGAAATGGATTTTCCCATAGAAACGGTTGTATTTCATATATTCCCTTATTTCTGTGCTTCCAAATAGATTTCAAGATTTGTGAAAGTGGGGAGAAATTTATTTAAAATTGTTTTTTTATGTCTGTGAATATTAAAGTGATTTTATTTATGGAAAATAGTGGTTTCCATGTGAGATTTTTCCATTAGAGCAATTTTAATTAAGAAGTTTTTATTTATTTATGTTTTCACGATTATTGGAATGTGTATATGAAATTTATTATTTTTGTCATATGTGAAAAGGGATTTAAGGACAAAGCTAATCCCAAGTATCTAGGTGGGTGAAATAGAAATAGTATGCCAATTGATTAAGTGGGGCCATGGCATGTTTTCTTCAAGAAGTATTAACACTACAACCTGAACTAAATATGTGATATGATCAGGGACCAGAAGTAAATTGGATGAGATCCCCTATAGTTGCTCATGCATGAGAAATCTGTTGGTTTTTTATTATGTTATGGGGAACAATTGACCCTCAGATAAATTTACTATAGTGGAGCATGCATTTGGTAGTCATTGGTTTTGGTTGGAGGATTTTGATCACTAACGGAAAAGGTTCCTATGTTCCCAATTTTTGTAGTTACCTATATATATTTTCCATGGTGATCTCTTGTGGAATGATGTCTACATTTTTGTGATGACCTTTTGTATATGGTGGACCCTGTGTACATTTCAATTTCAAATAAATATTGTTTTTAGAATGTTTTTCAAATAAATGTATTCCTTAAAATTATTTATTTAAAAATGTTTCCATGTTATATCTTAAAACATGCATGTCTATTTACTATATAATTTTATAACATGGAACCTTTCTTTTTGGTGTCATATTCTTAGGCTTTGGTTTACACCCTATAAAAATCTTTGGGTGTTTGTAAAAATTGTTATGTGTGAAACTGGTAATGGAAAGATGTATCATGGTGTTGATGGTGGACCTAGTTGCTAGTTTTCCACTTATCATAAGTGTTAGTGGTATTGGAATGAGTGTGGATACCCTCTTGTTTCATGTAGGGTTTTGGTATTGTTTTGTTGTCCTCTTTGTAATGCGGTATTTTGGTTTTGGTCAATGTTGTAAAATGATGAATATGATTTTTTTGAATCTAATTTGGTTATGATTATATTTTTGGGATGGGGTCTTATGTTTTTGGTTTTATATTGTTTATTAGTTGAGTCAAATCCTTCCCAAATATGTGGGGCTAATACCTAGGCACTGGTTTCTATCCCATGGGGATTGGGAATGCCTTTCGGGACATTCCATAGATTAGGAAGGGTGTTAGTTTGGATGGAAACCTAAATTGGTTTTTTAAATTATATTATAAATTCTATCAATAATTTTTTACATTCATCTAATATTAATATCTTGTCATGGAGTAAGAGTAAACTTTGTTTTATGCTTAAAAATGCATTTTTCAAAAATTGGGTTTTCATTGTGTTTTGAGCACTTGTTTTAAAATTAAAATTTACAACTTATTGAAATTTAATTTGATAAAATGAAATTAATATTTGGAATCATAAATTAAAATATTTTTAAAGAGTCAACTTTCATTTTTTTCATAATTAATTGTAAAAATATTTTTTTTTACAATAGTTAATGTTAAAATGAGTTTAGTTGGGGGTTAAACTAAGAGATAAAGGTTATAATTCCCCATTAAAATTTAATAATTATGAATGGTTAAATATAATTATACCTTATAGTATTTTATCTTTTAATCAATGGCCATTAAAAATAATTATACTTGAGAAAGAAATTAATTATATTTAAATCTTTTGTATAATTCCATGTGTGTCATCTCCCTCACTTATAAAAGGGAACCAACTATCCTCTATTATTAATGAATTTTGAGGCTTATATCCCATACAAGACCTTCCAAAATACTTTTATAGATTCTTTAAATTCATCAGAGATCCATCGGTCTTCTCTTAAAACCAATCATTCAAGGATTCAAGTGTAACTCAACAGATGTCTCTCAATAAATTGGTAAAAATCCTAACCAAGATCTTTTGATTTTATTTATTCTTCCACATCCTCTAATTTTTTGTATCCATGATAACATGATTAAAAAAATATCTTCAACATACTAAGATGTTATTATTTTGATTTCTCAACCCTTTCCACATGAGTTCTATCAAAATGGTAAATGAAATTATCAATCATACATATGTGTGGAATACCACCTCTATATAGTGATATGATTCATTTTACATCACCATATTTTAAGGATGGTTATTATAGCGTATTTAATATATATGTGTTATATTTATCAAATAACTATTCTTATGTAATTATAATATATTATCTTACATTTTATCTTCACATCCATTGGAAAATGATATCGTCGCTCATGATATGTGTGGACTAACACCTCCACAAAGCGATGCAATTAATTTTTCATTTTCACATTATATTTATGTTAATAATGATAAATTTAATGAATATATATTATATTGATGATAATTTTTTTTCAATAAAGGTGAATTATTAATTACCTTACTCCTTTTTCATCTATCAAAAATTTGAAACATCAATCATGTGTACCTATAAACTAATTTCTCTATGCAGTGATGTAATTAATTTTTCATCTCTTCTTTATATGGTTGGTTATGAAAGTTTATATAATGATTAAATAAAATAATTATGACCTTATTAACTTTCTGGACATGATAGACCCTTGATCAAAGTATGAGGACCATAACTTGTGAACTGAAACATATATAAAAACGAAATAGTTATCAAATAAAAAATAATATTTTAATAAATAATTATTAATAAATAGGTAATGAATTGTATTAATTTGATAATATATGAAAATATAAGTTTTTAAATGGTTATTATTTCAAATTATGATGATATTGTTGTTTATAAGGTGTATATACTACTAATTGTTTATATTATATAATTTATTCTTCTTTATTCTTGGTGTCTATAGTAATAATTCAAAATATTTCATCCATGGGGGTTATGATTATAAATTTATTAAACTGGTAAGATTTTATCATCTTAAATCATCTCCTTTGGGATATATGTTATGTTATACACCTATCATATCTTATGCGATATGTCAACATTACTTATGATATTTTTTTAATAAGAATATATTTATATTTAGGGTAATTAAATTTTCATTTTATATTATTTATCTCATGGGTGTTATGAATCAAAAGATACCTAAGTAGTAAGTGCTTTGTGTTATGATCTCATTTTTACCAAGATTATTTATCTTTAAATTTATGATGATGAATTTATATGATATATTTCTCAAAATTAAAATGATTTTAATTTTCAATTAGATATTTATGTAAAATAAAATTTTTCTTTTAATTTTCCTCTCATTTAGTACTCAAGAGACAGAAAGAATGATTTTATTGAAAAATGACTTTATTTCTCCCTTTATTCAGTTTAGTTATTATTTTATATCCATATATATTTTAAATTTTTTTAAATAATATTTTTACCCTTAAAAAATGATTGTATAAAGTCATTTTTACCATTTTTTAATTTATATATATATTTATATATTTCAAATTTATATTCATAGTTCTTTTCAAATGAGGTACTTTTGACTTTTGACTAATAATGTGAAAGGAATCACTATTTTTACAGGATCTGCATGAATTATTTTTCTCACTATCATGACTTATATTTACTTTTAATATTCCTTGAAATTTTTTGTCACGACCCATCCTCGGGGCCCATGCCGTGACTACCCCAAGCCCGCCTTCCATAGGCCAGGGGCTACCGACTAGCACCAAAGGCGTAAATCCCGATAACTGGGAAGGCATTGCCTTTATAATAGCAAAAAAACATCAAATAGTATAAGCGGAAGTAATACACTAAGTACAAAAGAAAGTGCTGAAAAGAAAGTGGGCCAGAATACAAACCCAACTGAAAGTATAGCTAGAAATGAATGAAAGTACAATAGAAAAGACAATCAGCTAGAAGAATAGAAGTAGCTCCTGGGTCGTCCTCCTCAGATCCTATCTGAAGGGTAGGTACAGATAGCGCAGCTCCTGGATCATCCACCACAGATCCTACAGGAAGGGTAGGTACAGATAGCCTCCACAGCACTCTCACCCATCAACCTCCTCTGAGTACCATCCAGTCCTCGAACACTCGACCTCTGTCAGCGCTGCCCGTCGTCTGCAACCAACACAACGAGGTGCGGGCATAGCCCGTGATGGGGTGAGTAAACGATACTCAGTAGGGACCTCGAGACTCTCAAGGTCTCACTAAATCTAACAAGGATAACCACAAAGAAGGATCTCAACAAATAACCCTTACTTAGGTATAAGCCAATATTTATATCTAAGTTATCAAGTAACCCATCTCAATCATGAAGAAACACAATGGTTATGAAATCAACGGATAACCACTACCTAGATATATTCTCATACATATACCAAAGTAATCAAGTGACCCATCTCAATCATGAGGTAAACACAAAGGTCATAGACTCATCTCAAACCAGGATTTTCATTATCAAAACTGTAACTGCTGAAGAGATCCGTCTATGGAGAGTACAGTGATCCTGTCAAGACTCTGAGGTACTGCTCACTAACCTAAGACTGCTGAGGTACTCCTCCTGTCGAGTACCGCGGGTCAGCCACCCAAACACGGTATTGCTTCCCGCCGGGGTCTTCCACCCAAACACAGTAGTGCACCCCCCCCTAATAGCCTGCAGTGGTACTCCTTCTATTGAGTACCGCGGGTCTGCACCCAAACACAGTAGTGCTCCATCCTCCATGGTTCTGCACCCAAACATAGTAGTACTCCGTCCACTAGGCTAGTTGAATCACTCCATGTTGAGTCGGTCAAGCAATCGTCAGGTCTTAGCCAGCTACACGGTCTCCGTACTCCGTATGATCGTCTCCAGGAGGGTACGATCCACGAGCTATAGTTCGATACTCCAAGTATCAAAAAGCCCCATGAAGAAGTATCTCAAAAGACTATCTCTACATAGGGGTCTCAACGCAAAAAACATCGCGTCAATCAGACGCCCGGTCTGTGAGTTATTAGCCTTTTCGTCCTAGGGGCCCGGTTGGTTTCGTGTGCGAACCAACACGGTCGTTTCTCAACTGTACCCCGAACTCTCATAGGGTATATTCATAGGGACCGTTTCTGAACGTGATCACCAATGCCGCTGACTGTTCGTCAAACGGACGTCCGGTCTGATTGTTATCAGCTTTTCCGTTCCAGAGGCCCGGTTGGATTTCGGGTTTAATCCAACCCGGACACTATCCAACTATGTCCAAACCTCAAGTGAAGTATTTCGAAAGTTCTGTCTCATCAAGAGGAATCCAAAAAAGTCAACGACACATCAATCAGATGTCCGGAGCTCAAGTTATAAGCATTTCTGCTCCGAGGGACCGGTTTGTTTCGTGTTCGAACCAACCTGGCCATACTTCAAGTGACACCAGTTAACCAAACTAGTCACACCATTGCGATCCATATGGAAAAACACACGAGATGGACTACCCATTGGTCCAAAATGAATAGCCGGTGAAAAAGTTCCATCTCACCGCAACACGCGCGAACTGGGCCTTGTGGGGCCCACGCCTTGACCTCGAATTAAATATCCAAACTTGGTTTTTGAAATATCCATCTAAATTCCAGGGTCACAACCTCGCAGACGGTTCAAAATTCTGACACCGTATGAGAGAGATATGTCTGATACAAGATCCCGTAATAATTATAATAATATTATTATTCGGTGTTTCGTGGGCCCGAGCCACGAACCAGAATTTAGTATTCAACATTGGACTTGAATCGACCGTATTGATGTCAGGATTACATCTCCACTAACGGCAATCCAATCGGACGTCGCACGCCTGAGTTATGACGGGTTGAAGATTTAATAATATTATTAAATCTATTATTTTCCAAGCGCTTCGGGTACCCAATCCAAAAACCCAAAAAATATATCCAATATTGGACTCATAAATTCCGTCTTGGAGTCAAGGTCACACTGCCACTGACGGTTCGTGAAACCGAGGTCGAACGGGGATGATACCGTCAAAATACAATTTTCCCGACAAAAATAATAACAACATTATTATTATATTATTATTATTTAATTTAATTTAATTCCTCAAATTAGCTCATCCAAAACATCCACGCACTACAAAATTAGCGCCTCCTTATGCAGCACGCTCCAAACTTGATTGATTTATATCTTTTAATTTATTTCTCTTATTTTCTATTCTCTCTCTAATCTAATTTCATTCATCTCGATTCCTCACGCTCAAAAAAATAAATAAAACTCCTTCCCCAAAATCACACCTCCTAAACCAAAATATTCAACCACGGATGAAACCCAACCCGCCATGGGTCTTGCGCACCCTTCGCCTCCGAACAGTTTCACCTCATGTCCTCTCAATCATATCGCTGGACCGCCGTACCGACTGCCTACCTGCGATGTCCTACTTGTGTCGTTATCCCGACCTCGCCCTCACATCGGCAGCCCCGACTCCGCGCACAAACAAACAACCAGTGGAGGGTCGTTAGGCCGTGTTTGTTCGGTCTGCGCTCTCCACTTTAGGCGTTATCAATTGGAAATAATCAAACACTAACTTTCAACTACGACAAGGGTATAATTTATTCAAGAATAAATTATACAAACATCATATAAATAAATGCTCATGCTCGTGAGATAAAACCACTTAAATGTGAAACAAACAATATTCCCCTACCGTGATAATTGTCATCGCACGTCCGGCATCACGGAGATCGGACGTCGATTCTATGGATGTCAGGGTGAATCCAAGGAGGAATCGGCATTGGCGACTTCACATTATTCGAATCGCAGAGCGTTCTTCATCGAGGTAGAAAGCTGTTCTTTGTTGAAGGGAGGAACAATTCTCTCTTCTTCTCAAGAGCTCTCTCCGAACTCTTCATACACAATGAATGTCCCGAACTAAAATAATAGACTATGGATATTATTTTATTAACCCATTTAATTCAAAATTCAAACCACTTTAATTAAATAAAGTGTTGGCATAATTAATTGGAGTGGGGAATGTGAAGAGATCTTTTAATTAGGGGGAGTTGGCACATTTAAATGCAAGGAATTGTTAAAGGGTGGTTTAAGGGAGGTGGACGGTTAGGCCTTGTGTGGGCCCCACCTCAAAAAAAATCCTCTCATGGGAGGTAATGTGGGGTGTGGTCCCCACCCCTAACTTCCTCTTAGAGGATATAACCACCCATATAAATAAAATGGTGCACAACCATTTTATTTATTTTTTTTACAAATCCCCAAAAAATTAACATTCAAACCACATAAAACACAACTGCGATAATGGTCCTATTAAGAGAATATTGGCGCTGCGAGTTCATCGGTGTCCTCGGATTTTAATTCTGAGCACTGGTTTAAAAGTTATAAAATTACGAACGTATGTTTACTGAACGTACCCGAAAAAAAAGTTTGGAAAATTATTATCAGTCACCCTCGACCTGCACTGGTCGAGGTTAGGCTCTGCCTAGGTAAAACACGCCCCAAAGAACCCAATGGTACTCTCGGGTTTTCAATCCGAGTTACCGTTTAGAAGTTTTTAATTTTACAATAAAATAATTATCATTTAATTATTTTATTTGCGGCCAAAAACTAACTTTTTCTGGTGGCCCGCGCCGATAAAAGTTAGTATCTTCTTAAATAAAGCATGCCCTCACAAGTTCAATGGTGGTATCGGATTTTTAATCTGAAATACCATTTGTGAGTTATAAGCATTTGAAAAATAAAATAATTTATTTAATTATTTTATTTACGGTTAAACCATTTTGGGGATTTCTCATAGGAGGCCCGTGCCGACTAAAATTAAGTCACACATAGGGTAATCCCGGCATCCTGAGCACAAAGGTGCACTCGGATTTTTGATCCGAGCAACCATTCAAGAGTTATTCCACTTTTTCAGGAAAACTGTTTACGCTCATTAATTTAAGTTTAACAAAACTTCGACGAATCATTCCGGGCACTCCGGGCCTCGGAATCAGGCGCTGTCAGAAACCAAAGACTCGTAAAATCCCAAAGAAATTAAGAAAAATAATTCCTTGAAATTTCTGGGTCTTTAAATTACTCCCACCTTAAGGATTTACGTCCCCGTAAAGCTTCAACACAAACTAGGGATACAAAAGTGGTACAGAGAACGCATCTGAGCCTTCCGCTACCATGTGATCTTCTGGAGGTTCCCGTGCTGCCAATGAAAGCGCAAAATAGGAATTGACCATCCCCATAGGACCCGCTCCTGTCGATCCTCAACCTCTACTGGAATCTCGAAAAAGTCACCCCATCGCCAAATTCCAGCTCCTCATGGTCAATGATATGCGTTGGGTTAAGCACGTATCTTCTCAGTGGAGATACGTGGAAGTCGTCGTGCATCTGGTGAAACTGAGGTGGATGGGTCAAGCTGTAATCCACCTTGCCTACCCTGCTAAGGACCTAGAAATGTCTATTGAACCTTGGAGATAACTTGTCGCCTTGGCCACAACTTCGTAAACCTCGTTGAGGTGAGACCCATATAAGGATGTGGTCGTCATCCTCGAACTCAAGAGGCCTCCATTTCCTTATTAGAACAAAAACTCAAAACTCCCGCTACCACGAGGGTAAGGTTGACTGACTCAAGAGTGATCGACCACACTCACCTGTGCATGAGTTTATCCTGTGCTGCCTGGGGTTTTCTTTTCTCCAACCAAGGAAAACCCATCCCGACGTTGTAGTTAGACCACAAGATTTTTTCCTAATACAGTCAATTTGAGCATGAACTGTGAATCCAATCCATACCGAGACCAACGTCGTAAGGCCTCGACACAACCGCCAAGAGATTCCAACCGAAACTCTCGCCTCGAGGGTCAGATCACATTGTCGGCGTAAGTGTGATTATTGAGTCTCCTCCCAAAGGTATATCCAGATGTGAGGGTCAAGTCCACGGCTTACCGGAAACTCTAGGTCTGGGACAATATTCGTGGAAGGAAGGAATGATTCATATCAACGTCTGTTACTACAACAGCTAGTAGTGGAAACAGACTGTCCCTTGAATCATTTTTAGAGCCATTGGGTCACACTCCTTGACCATATGCAGCTACTCTTTTCCCCTGCCCTCCAGCTCCCTGAGCCTGGAGGGGACAACAATGGTGGGTGGTTATAACATGTTGAAATGTACATCGCCCCATGTTGCTCTCCTAGCTCTGCCACCACATCTGCTGCTCTGCAAATTTATCTGTCCTTAACATTTCCTCTTCTTGAAACATTCGCACGCCCAAGTCTCTGAGACTAGCACCAGCTTGCTACGTTCCAACTTTTAACATTCTCTAGATGTATTCGTTCAGCCAAAGAACATTCAACCTCAAGGTTCTCTCTAGCACACTAACGTGAGTGGGAATACATAGAGGAAAAAGTGATGGATCGAATATCCTTAAACACACCACACTTAGAGGTCCGAGCTCTATAACACTGATCGAATCGTATTCATCGAGTACCCAGAATGTTCGGTACGCCTCGATGAATTCTCAGCTACCGACACGTCATCCTGTTGAAGCTGTATAAGCTCTAGAAAACTCTCAGCCACCCCCTCAAGCCAGTCCTCAGCCGCCTGTGATTTAGGTTCACCTCGTAACTTGAGAGTATTTGATGTTGGAACATGTTTAAGGTAGTAAGCCTACATGTGTCACCTACCGGTACCTCCGGCTGTAACTACTGACCAACAGGTAGTGATGTATAGCTGGCACACTACCCGAAGGCACTATCACAGGCATCGGTCCACGTACCGAAGCCTCATCACTATGCGGACCATCCTCAAGGTCATTCACTAGAAAACACTAGTAGCCATGTCCACCATCTACTCTACTTATGTCTCAGCTAGGCAGAAAACTCTAGCAATCACCTCCAGCTAGTGCTCTACTGTCTGGGAATCTGCCTCGCCTCGTAACCTCGGAGGCCTCTACTATTGGAACTCGTGCAATGCACTCTGCCAGCGTTCATAGTTCGCTAGTATGGCTGGTGGAATCTGCTGCCCAATAGGTGGTGGTGATTCTACTACACCACCCGAGGGTGCCAATATAGTAAAAAGGGCCCTGCACTGGAGCCTCGTCGCTCGGTGGGCTGCCATTGAGTACAATCTAAGAACTCCAACTAACTGTCTGCATGGAGACATCCTGAACAGATGTGACACCGTCAAAGTTTTATACCTGGTGAGCTAACCTAGTTTTACCTAACTTTTAAACTTTTGGAAACACACACACAATCAGTGTTTTCGTGCACAAAGTTGGAAATCAGTATTCAGGGTCCTGGTGTATGGATACGTTGGCCACCGTACCAATATAGGACTCCCTGAAATGAAAACCACACTTAGTACCCTTAACACTATTGCTTCATAGAAGGAAAATATTAGAGTTATAAGTCATTTGGTAGAACCGACTCCTCTGATACCAATTTTTCACGACCCGTCCTCGGGGCCCGTGCTGTGACTACCCCAAGCCCGCCTTCCATAGGCCAGGGGCTGGCGACTAGCACCAACGACGTAAATCCAGATAACTGGGAAGGAATATCCTTTATAATACCAAACAAAACATCAAAGAGTACAAGCGGAAGTAATACACTAAGTACAAAAGAAAGTGCTGAAAAGAAAGTGGGCCAGAATACAAATCCAACTGAAAGTACAGCTAAAATTGAACGAAAATACAACAGAAAAGACAAACAACTGGAAGAATGGAAGCAGCTCCTGGGACGTCCTCCACAGATCCTACCTGAAGGGTAGGTACAGATAGTGCAGATCCAATATTGTCCACCACGGATCCTACCTAAAGGGTAGGTATAAATAGCCTCCACAATGCTCTCGCCCGTCAACCTCCTCCGAGTACCGTCCAGTCCTCGAACACTCGGCCTCTGTCAGCGCTGCCCGTCGTCTGCAACCAACACAATGAGGTGCGGGCATAGCCCGTGAAGGGGTGAGTAAACGATACTCAGTAGGGACCCCGAGACTCTCAAGGTCTCACTAAATCCAACAAGGATAACAAAAAATAAGGATCTCAACAGATAACCCTTACTTAGGTATAAGCCCATACTTATACCTAAGTTATCAAGTAACCCATCTCAATCATGAGGAAACACAAAGGTTATGAAATCAACGGATAACCACGACCTAGATATATTCCCATACATATATCTAAGTTATCAAGTGACCCATCTCAATCACGAGGTAAAAACAAAGGTCATAGACTCAACTCAAACCAGGATTTTCATTATTGAAACCGTAACTGCTGAAGAGCTCTGTCTCTAGAGAGTATAGTGATCCTGTCACGACTTCGAGGTACTGCTCACTAACCTATGACTGCTGAGGTACTCCTCCTGTTGAGTACCGCAGGTCATCCACCCAAACACAGTAGTGCTTCCCGCCGAGGTCTTCCACCCAAACACAGTAGTGCACCCCCCCTAATAGCTTGTAGAGGTACTCATTCTGTTGAGTACCGCGGGTCTGCACCCAAACACAGTAGTGCTCCAACTTCCATGGGTCTACACCCAAACATTGTAGTGCTCCATCCACTAGGCTAGTCGACTCACTCCAAGTTGAGTCGGTCAAGCAGTCGTCTGGTCTCAACCAGCTACACGGTCTCCGTACTCCGTATGCTCGTCTCTGGGAGGGTCCGGTCCATGAGCTACAGGTCGATACTCCAAGTAACAAAAATTCCCATGAATAAGTATCTCAAAGGACTGCCTCGTCATAGGGGTCTCAACGCAACAAACGGCGCGTCAATCAGACGCCCGGTCTGTGAGTTATTAGCCTTTTCGTCCTAGGGGCCCGGTTAGTTTCGTGTGTGAACCAACCCAGCCGTATCTCAACTGTACCCTGAACTCTCATAGGGTATACTCATAGGGATCATTTCTCAACGTGATCACCAACACCGCAGATGGTTCTTCAAACGGACGTCCGGTCTGAAAGTTATCAGCTTTTCCATTCCAGGGGCCCGGTTGGATTTCGGGTTCAATCCAACCCGGCCACTATCCAACTGCGTCCAAACCTTAGGCGAAGTATGCCGAAAGTTCCGTCTCATCAAGAGGAATCCAACAAAGTTGACGGCACGTTAATCGGAAGTCCGGAGCTCAAGTTATAACTGTTTCTACTCTGAGGGCCTGGTCGGTTTTGGGTTCAAACCAACCTGGCAGTACTTCAAGTGACTCCGGTTAACCAAACCGGTCACACCATTGCGATCCATATGGAAAAACACATGAGATGGACTACCCATTGGTCCAAAATGGATAGTCGGTGAAAAAGTTGCATTTCACCGCAACACACACGAACTGGGCCTCATGGGGCTCATGCCTCGACCTCGACTTAAATATCCAAAATTGGTTTTGAAACTTTCGTCTTTATTCTAGGGTCGCAACCTCGCAGATGGATCGACATTTCGACACCCTATCAGAGAGATATGTCCGAAACAAGATCCCGTAATAATAATAATAATAATAATAATATTCACTATTTCGTGGGCCCGAGCCGCGAACCAGAATTTAGTATTCAACATTAGACTTGAATCGACCGTATTGATGTCAGGATTACATCGCCACTGACAGCAAGATAATCAGACGTCGCACTCCTGAGTTATGGTGGGTTGAAGATTTAATAACAATATTAAATCTATTATTTTCCGAGCGCTTTGGGTACCCGATCCAAAAACCCAAAAAAGATTTACAATATTGGACTCGTAAATTCCATCTCGGAGTCAGGGTCACACTACCGCTGACAATTCGTGAAACTGAGGTCGCACGGGGAAGATACCGTCAAGATACAGTTTTCCCAACAAAAATAATACCAACATTATTATATTATTATTATTATTTAATTTAATTTAATTCCTCAAATTACCTCATCCAAAACATCCACGCACTACCACATTAGCACCTCCTTATGCGGCATGCTCCAAAATTGATTGATTTCTATCTTTTAATTTATTTCTTTTATTTCTATTCTCTCTCCAATCTAATTTCATTCATCTCGATTCCTCATGCTCAAAAATAAAAAAATAAAACTCCTTCCCCAAAATCACGCCTCCTCAACCCAAATATTCAGCCACGGACGAAACCCAACCTGCCAAGGGTCTTGCACACCCGCCGCCTTCGGACAGCTACGCCTCCTGTCCGCTCAATCATATCGCTACACCGCCGTACCGGCTGCCTACCTGCGATGTCCTGCTCGTGTCGTTATCCTGGCCTCACCCTCGCATCGGCCTCCCCGACTCCGCGTACAAACAAACAACCAGCGGAGGGTCGTTGGGCCGTGTTTTTTCGGCCCGCGCTCTCCGCTTTAGGCGTTATCAATTGGCAATAATCAAACACTTGCTTTCAACTATGACAAGGGTATAATTTATTCAAGAATAAATTATAAAAACATTATATAAATAAACGCTCATGCTCGTGAGATAAAACCACTTAAATGTGAAATAAAAAATATTCCCCTACCTCAATAATTTTCATCGCACGTCGGGCGTCACAGAGATCGGACGTCGATTCTGTGGACGTCGGGGTGCATCCAAGGAGGAATCGGCATTAGCGACTTCACGTTCTTCGAATCGCAGAGCGTTCTTCATCGAGGTAGAAAGTCGTTCTTCGTTGAAGAGAGGAACACTTTCCTCTCCTTCTCAAGAGATCTCTCCCAACTATTCTTAACACAATGAAAGTCCCAAACTAAAATAATAGACTATGACTATTATTTTATTAACCCATGTAATTAAAAATTCAAACCACATTAATTAAATAAAGTGTTGGCATAATTAATGGGAGTGGGGAATGTGAAGTGATCTCTTAATTAGGGGGGAGTTGGCACATTTAAATGAAAGGGAGTGTTAAAGGGGGGTTTAAGGGAGGTGGAGGGTTAGGCCTCATGTAGGCCCCACCTAAAAAAAATATCCTCCCATGGGAGGTTATGTGGGGTGTGGGTCCCACCCCTAACTTCCTCTTAGAGGATATAACCACCCAATTAAATAAAATGGTGCACAACCATTTTTTTATTTTTTTTACAAATCCCCAAAAAATTAACATTCAAACCGCATAAAACGCAACTACGGTAAAGGTCCCCTTAAGAAAATATCGGCGCTGCGAGTTCATCGGTGTCCTCAGATTTCAATTCTGAGCACCAGTTCAAAAGTTATAAAATTCCGAACGTACGTTTACTGAATGTACCTGAAAAGAAGGTTCGGAAAATTATTATCAGTCACCCTCGACCCGCATTGGCCGAGGTTAGGCTCTTCTTAGGTAAAACACGCCTGATAGAACCCAACAATACTCTTAGATTTTTAATTCGAGTTACCATTTAGAAGTTATGAATTTTACAATAAAATAATTTTTATTTAATTATTTTATTTGCGGCCAAAAACTAACTTTTTCTGGTGGCCCGCAACGGCCAAAGTTAGTATTTTCTTAAATAAAGCATGCCCACAAGAGTTCAGCAGTGGTCTCAGCTTTTTAATCCGAGCTACCGTTTGTGAGTAATAAGCATTTGAAAAATAAAATAATTTATTTAATTATGTTATTTATGGTTAAGTAATTTTTGGGATTTCTCATAGGAGGCCCGTGCCGGCTAAACTTAAGTTGCGCCTAGGGTAATCCCGCTATCCTGAGCGCAACGGTGCACTCAGATTTCTGATCCGAGAAACCGTTCAAGAGATATTCCACTTTTTCAGGAAAACTTCTTGCATTAATTTAAGTTTAACAAAACTTCGACAGATCATTCCAGGCACTCCGGGCCTTGGAATCAGGCGCTGTCAGAAACCGAAGACTCGTAAAATCCCAAAGAAATTAAGAAAAAAAATTCCCTTGAAATTTCCGGGTCATTACATTTTTATATTGTAATTTTAAGAGAATTTTTTTTTCTAATATTTTGTCAATTTTTATATTTTAAATAAGTTATTTAAAAATTAAAAAGGAACTTTTCTCTAAAAATGTTCTAGTTAAATTTTAATGAATTTTCATCTAGATCAAAAAAATTTGATGTTTTATAATCTATAATAGGGTTATGAACCAATTTTACTAAAAATAACCCTAACATAGTAGCCTAGAGTTAGTGGTTACATTATTACATTTGCACTAGATACAAGAGGTAACATCCCAAAGGACAAAATAGATTAGTGTTATTAGTAAACTAAAATACAAAAAAGACTCAAAAATTATATTTTAAAGATAAAAAATAGTATAATAAACATTTTGAAAAATTATACCATTCATAATATCCTTCTTCATATTGAACGGAACATAAAAAAATTAAATGTGATCTTAGATTCTCAGTAAGTGTTATGTACATAAGAATATATCTTGAGTAAATAAAATGTAATTAACTTGATGGAGTGGATAATAAAGAAAAATTATATTCAATAGATCTCTTAATTTCAATCAGCATTGATTGATGATATCAACATATAAGACACATGGATAATAAAGATTAAATTGTTAATATAATAAATACATAAATCCTGGAATTCTTGACCATTGCCTCTTAACAAATAAAACATGAATCCTACCATCAAATAATCTTATACAAGAAATTATCATTTTATCAAGGCCTCTAAACCAAGCCATTATCATTATATGGGTTGGAATATAAAAAATAACCAACTATTATGACATGTTATTATAGCATCAGCCAATACATTATTCCAACCTATTTTTTCTCATGATACCTTTCAATGAATTGAGGTTCTACCTCTAACCAGTCCCCACCCATCAGTTTCATAGCTTATTCATTCATTATATTTTTAATGATCAATATAATTCATTATAAATTTTATTTATAAATAAAAAATTATCTATATATAATTAATAATAAAAAATAAATAATTTATCATCATAGAACATCCATGTAAAGAAATAATATAGCATTATTGGATCATATACAAAGTAAGATCAATGGGTGATTTCAATGTTGAAAATAAATTTATTTGTGAACCAGAACATTTCATGGAAAAAATAACCTTTTCACATTGAAATCACTTATAAAAATATAAAATTTTCCTAAAATGAAATTATTATTTTTCAAATAACATTTCAAACACATTAAAGAATATTTAAAACACATAGAAGTCATCATAGTGGGAACTTCCTTTCATGTCATCTATGTTAACAAAATGATTACTTTCACATTTTCAAAAAAAGTAAAAAGTACCTCATTTAGGAAATGGAAAGAATATTTATTTTAATATTTTTTTTTAAAATTATATCATGTTTAAATATGAATTTTAAAAAATAAATTTATAATTTCAATGAAATTCTAGGATTTTTTTTATAAAACATGGATATGGTAGAAAAAAGGATTTTTGGATGAAGAGAGGAATAATGATAGTTTTCCTTAAAAATGTAATTTTGGTATCTTGAGTATTTAAAGAGAGAAAAATGAAATTAAAACATGAAATCTCAAAAAAATATCTATAATAGAATAAAATTAATGATAGTATTGAGTGGTATATCCTGTAATTTCGTCATTATAAAACTAGTTGTAAATAATTCCAATAAATAATGAGATTGTAACATAAATGCATTACATCTTTGGTAACATTAAAATAAATTACTCATGAAATAGATAAAAATAGATGGATATTTATACCACTAAAATTTTCATGAGAATAATTATAAATGGAATTCATGGGAAGTATATATACCACATAAAATAAACAAGTGGTGAATATGACATGTGTCTAAAAGAAATAAAATTAATATAAAAATACATTACTTCATTAGGGAATTTTGAGTCAAAACCCCCATGAAAAAAATAAATTTATATTAATATTTTAAATACATGAATATAAATTTATTTATGATAACGAATATCAAAGTGATTTTATATACACCACATGAAAGAAACAAGTGGTTAATATTCCATATATCTCAAGGAAACAAAAGTGGGATGAGAAAACCCTTTCCTCAAATTTTGATTACTTATTTAGTGATTTTAACCTCATATATAATAAATATTAATGTATTATAATTATATATCAAATAATATAAAAATAAATAATATCATATAATATCTATTTATAACATTTTATTAGATTTGTTATAATAATATTTTATTATTATTATTATTTTAAGTGCTAAAAACATTATTTTATCATATATGTTTTGATTAAGTAGCTTCAAAACCTGTGTATTTATAATATTTAAATAATATAAATAATATTAATAATGATATAAATATCATGTATATCTGATATATTTCTATTTATATTAACTTATACAAGATAGAATAGGAATAATGTCTTACACTGTTCATTGAGAAGGTAGAATAGTGTTTTTACTTTTCAACCGATGTAATGAAGGAAAGGTAAATAATAATTAAAATTTACAGGATTATTTGTATATCATAAATATATTATATATTAAGTCAATATATCATTATTCCATCAATGTATGAAGGGAATGAAAAATGGATCACATCTCTTTTTGGAGGTGAAAGTCTTCACATACAGACAAGCAACATTATTGTTTTCCAACATATTTGAAGGTAAGAAGGTATATATGATACTATAATTAATTAAGAATAATTATACAATAAATATAATATAAATTAATTAGTTACATATTTATAACCATCCAAATAAGGTTGTGATTATAAATGAATTACACCGCTATGTGGAGACGGAATGTTATACATATGAATGGGTAATGTTTTCACTTTTTGTATGGTCGAAATTCTATGAAAAATGGTTAATTGATAAAAAATAAAATCTAAGTATATTTATTATAAATTTTTTATTAATTTATTATTGGAATAATATATTTATAGGAATTATAAGAATAAATAAAATAGGAATATTTAAAAATATGCTTACCTATTCTTTGATATATATCCTTTAGATCCTTTCTTAAGGACCATTTGAATGGTTTTTAAGATGAAGTTAAACAATACATCAAGGATACAAAATTTTATGAGACAAATTGGTAGTTTTTGGGTTTATATAGGCTTCTCAAGAAGGATTAAATAAAATATAGGAGTGTCCTTTAATAAGTGAGGGGATGTGTAGTATTTTAATTACTTAATGTATTAAATTTATATTTATTATTTTGCATTGTAAAGTGTATAAAAATTGAAATAATTAAATTAAAATATGATCATGAATCTAAAAAAATTATAAAATAAAATTTGGACATATTTTATTATGCTTTTAACCATATATCCATTTTAACCCCTAGTTATCCCTTTTGATGATTATTATGATAATTTTTTTACTCTTTAGGTGTTGAGAAAGTTACTATAAAAGGAAATGTGATAGTTAAATGGATTATGGTTGCTAATTTCAACCATATCCCATTTATTTTATTGAATATAGTTTTTATTGAATTTTAAATCATTTAATAAAACATATTATATTATAAAAAAAAATTAATGTTAATTTTAGAAATATTCGAAATATTATGATATAATACCTGTATAAATCATGTAAAATGGTTCCAAAATTAAAGGGATTCCATGATATGGAAGATTTAGTCACCATATAGTCATATAATAATTTTTTTACAAGTTTGGATTTCATTTTAAACCTTATCTTTTGGTTTATCTCCTTGATTAACCAATTTTAATCTTAACCATGGTAATGACTATAGTGACCCCAGTTGTCTTACATGATTATTACATAATTTTAAATATAATAAACATAAAATAATTACACAAACAAGATCTGATGGTTTAGTGTCTTAAGAAAATTAGAACCATACAAAATATTAACCTAATAATTCCAAAATATTATTTAATTTTTTCTTATCTATCTTTTTATTGACCCTAATGTTCTCTTTAGTACATGTATTCACTTGAGGATATATATAAAAGGGGGGGGGAGCTAAAAGCCCAGTAAGAGGATGAATAAAAATCATGAAACATGGGTGATCATAAAAATCATCATAATTAAATAAGAAATGAATAATCATCATAATAATGAGTGCAAGCATTAGATAAAAGCATGGAATATGGAAATGCATAAAAATCAAACATCATGTATTAGTGTTTAACTACTACACATAGTTGTGTAAAATGTTTGTATAAAGTTCACATATAAAATATGTGAATGATCATAATATCATCATACAGAAAAAATATATCACCATTTCAATTCATATTTCACATTATATCATATTAACTAATGCATTGGAGTGCTATATAATTCTGGGCGCACCCATCACATTATAACAATGACACAATCTTGCATTCCACATATAATGTATAAAAATATTTTCCCTAAAATAACACATGAATAAATGTGGTTCATGGTAAATTTATATAAAAATTATTGGGTAAAAATTTTAGTTTACAAAATCAAAAAGGTAATAACATACTTGGTATCAGAAGTAACAATCTTTAGTGAAGAAGAAAAAGTCTTAAGAGAAGTAAGAAAAAAATTTCGAAGGAATAATTATTTTTTAAAAAACATATCCATTTTCCAAAAAATAAAATTGGAAACATGTATATCCATGAAAATAAAAGTGAAGAAAAAAGTAATTATATTTTATAAAAAGTAATGAAAATACACACAAAAATTTTCATGAAAGTGGAATAACCCAAAGAAAGGTAATTGGGTTCAAGAATCCCCTCACCTTATATCTGAATTGTTTCTTTACTTTAATATCCTGGATCATAAAATTATTTTAATTAATTATTTAATAAAAAACTCGTATACATGGATTTTATTTAATGGAATTTTAATAAGTTCACATTGGGCCATTATGATGAGTTATAGAGGTAAATTTCATTATTTAGGAGTGTTCATTTTCATTTTTTTCACGATTAGTTCACTTGTATACATGTATAAAGGGTTCTATAAAATGATGATAATTATCCAGAAATTAAATTTTATGTTATTGTTGAACTTTTTTAAGTTTAATTGGTGTTATTTATTATTTTTTCCATATATGAAGATTACTCAAAAGGTAAAATGTTAACTATAATTCTTTAGTTAATTTGGTGGTTTTCGATCACACCAAAATAGTTTTGTTTCATTATTTAATATTACGTATATAATTTAGTTATATAACATTAAAAGGATATAGAATATATTTTGAAATATTTTAGGACCATTATAATAGTTTTATATCTAGACATGGAGGAATTATAAGAGAATGAATGTGCATCATCCAAGTAGGTGGGAAATCGACACATCACAGATGATGTTTTCATTTTTAGAATAAAAGTAAAACGGAAGAGATTTAAAGATTAATTATTCCATTAGCATAATAAAATTATAGAATATAAAATCTATAATAGATTTCATGTGACTTGGATAATTAGAGGTGAGTGGAGGATAATAAAATAAACGAAATTGAAAATAAATTAAAATAAAAAGAAAGAGGATTTTACCTATTGATTTTATCCTCCTTGAGAACCTCCTTATGGAAAAGGGTTTCGTCTTTTAAAGAGACCAATTGACATTGGAAGTGGGGGATGGGATGAAAATAATACTTAGTAAAAATTTCATAGGCTTCAAGGATTGGATGGTGTGAGGAGAAGAGGTAATGAAGGGTGATAATTATAGTGGGATGGGAGGGGTGTTTTCTCAATATTTTATTCATTAGATTGTTATTTTGGCTTATGACTATGAATTTTTTGAACCTTATCACTAAATATATTAAAATAATGAATAATATTTTGAAATTTTTGTCTTAAATCATACTTACCTAAACAATTTCTCAAAAATTCATATATTTAGCTTTTATCGCAAATTATCGTCTTTTACTATTAACTAAAATTTCATGTGTTTTATAAAAATTAAAAAAAACATCTTAAATTTTTTTCAACATTTATAATTTAAAAAGAAACTATTTTTTAAAAAATAATTTTATAAATATTGTAAATTTAATTTTTAATAAAAATCATCATTTATAGGGAAAATACTAATTTTAATATTATTGTTGATTTTATAATACTTTTGAAAAATTAATTGGGGTCTCATAAAATTATCGTATAATCATAAGACAAAAATATATTAATTTATTAATATATTTTATGAAAATAATATTTCTTTTCAAATGTTTTATTAATTTTAAAATTGAAAATAAACATTTATGTTTTATAAAAATACCGAGACATAATAATCTTTAAAACATTTATTTACATATACTATGATATAATTTTATCATATTATCATTTATAAGATACCTAAATTTTATTTATAATTTCATATATGAGGTTACTAATTTATTGGATGGATTAATAATCCCAATGGTCGCATTACTATTCTAGATTTCATGTTATTATTATATTGGTATAGGTTACTTATCTTCTTGAAAGACCACTTTTTCCATTCATTCGTAATTTATAATGTTTGTATTGTGGTCTATATGTTCTTTTATGTGATTTATACTATAAGGAATAATTATAAGAAGATAATTTCCATTGATAAAATTTCGGTTAGTTACATTCTTCCCCCTTATGAAATTTCTCCCTTAATGTGTTTACATTCTATGTTGAAAACAGGTGACGGTACTTCTCCTTCATCAATTCCATCGATTAATATGTTTCCTCTTCATACATATTGTACCACCATAGTACTTCAATCAGGTGTGTAGTATTATTGGTTATAAATTTATCTCTGTGGTCCATGATCTACATTGGATGATCCTCATAAGAGAGGTCATTTTCCAACTGTACCACCTCTGGATTTAAAACCTGTGATGAATCTGGTATGTACTTACTCAAGAGGGATACATAGAATACATCATGCACTTGGGAAATGATAGGGGAAGTTTATGTTGATATCCTAGAACGTTGATATGATCAATATATCAGTGGGGGCTATGTACCTAGGGTTGAACTTTCATTTATTCCAAAATCTCATTATTTTCTTCCATGGAGATATGTAGAGGAATACCATGTCTCTAACCTCAAACACTAGGTACTTTCTAAGAATTTTTCAAAAATATAGTCTATCATATTTGGGATCCATTGATGTATTTTTGAATGGTTTTCACCTTTTCCACAGTTTTTTATCATGTTAGGTCCTAGCAACTTACATTCACCGACTTCATCCCAACATGATGGTGTTCTGAATATTTTCCTAGAAATGGATTCATATAGAGACATTTGGATTCTTGAGTACATATTTTTACTGTAAGATAACTCAACCAGTGGTAGGTATTTGTCTCATCCTCCTTTAATTTCCATATAAGTTTCTCTCAACATGTATTTCATTTTATATACATTCAACTCTGATTAGAAATCAGTTTGAATATGATATCCCATACTGAAGTTCAGATATCTGTTTAAAAAATGATGGAGAATTTTCCAGAACATGGAGGTGAATCTCATATCTCGATCCGATATAGTCAATAACGGTACTCCATGAAGCCTTACCACTTAACTGATTAATATATGTTAAAGTTGATCTAATGATAAGTCCTACCTAAATGCAGTTAAGTGCGCAATCTTGGTAATATGATCTAAAAAACCCATATAGAATTATTTTGTATAGATTTCTTCAAAAGTATAGTGAAAATTTCCATGGTGATGTTTCCCACTTCAATGTTGGTATGGGTATTGGTTGTATCATCCCCTAAGAATTTTCCCTTTCAAAGTTCACTTGATGATATACTAGACACTTTGATGTATATTTAGTGATCTCTACCTTTATATCATTCCACCAATAGTTCTCTCAGAGATCTGAACACTAATTTGTGATAACTGGGTGAATATTTATTGTTGATCTATATGCATCACACAAAATATCTTTCATTATATATATATTGGATAGTACTAATAGTTGTGACCGAAATTTTACAACTCCTTCCTCATCAAGTTTGAAATCTAAGGATTTCCTATTTCTATCAGATTCCACATATTTTTAAATTTCCACCACAATTGTTTGGGAATCCTTATTTTTAAACCTATTTGGTGGTTGAGAAATAATTTTTGAAATTATTGACGATATCCCTTTCTTAATTATTTCCATGTTTATACATTTCCAATATAGGAAGATTGGACCATTCTCAATTTACACCACTCATAATGTTATAGGATTCATTCATCATATCAAATCCCCCACTTTATTTTCTTTGATAGGATGGTAGTGGATTGATAAATCATTATCCTTGATGAGCCCTATCCATATTCTCTAGCACATATTATGCACCTTCTATACGAATATATATTTTAGGATCTTATGACCAGTATATATTTCATAATTCTATCAATTAAGATAATTCTTCTAGGTTTTGAATGTGAATATCATAGATTCCAATCCCATATCATGTGTGTGATAATTTTACTCATGAATTTTTGACTTCCTTATGGTGAAGGTAATCAATTTTTCATTTTTCGTCATTACACTAACCAATACCTTCTTTGAGGCATTGCTATTTAACATAAAGTGTTCCTAATTGTAATAAGTCTGAGTACTGGAGCCATGATAATCCACTAATTTATCTCTTTGAGTAAATATTCACATTCACTAGTCCATAAAAAGAGTTCTCCCCTCCAAGTGTTCTTGGTTAATGGGTTTGAAAGTATTGATAAGTTAATCAAAAATCATAGATAATAGACATCTAGACCACATAAACTACAAATATATATAAAAGTGTTTCCTTGGGCCACTCTTCGATTTCCTTTATCATTTAAGGGTCTACATATATTTCTTTGTTGGTGATAACATTCCCCAAGAATGATAATTTCTCCATACAGAACTCAAATTTACTATACTTTTCATAATGTTTCTCCCTTCATAAATTCTTTTTCACAATATTTAAATAAAACTCATATTCCCCAGTTCTCTTAGAGTATATCAGAATATTATTAATATAGATATCCATATTTTTTTAGGTAATCTTTGAAGAATATTCATCAAGTACATGAATATTTCTATATAATTAGTGAGTTTGATGGGCATCACTATGAACCATAGTGTCCATACCTATTTCAATAGGACGTCTTGGGAATATCATCCTTCCTCACATTTAATTGGTGATATCCCTATCGGAGGTCAACCTTAGGGAAGTACTTCTCCCCCATGCATTTGATCAAAATAGTCATTTTTCTATATAAGGGAATACTTGTTCTTTATTATGATTTTATTGAGCTCAAAATAATCAATGTAGATGCACATTGATCCATCCTTAATCATGATGAAGAGGATTGGTGCACTCCACGGTGAAGCACTTGGGCATATAAAATCCTTTTCTAGTTTCTCTTATAACTGTTTCTTTAGTTATTACAAATAAATGTTGGCCATTCTATAAGGTGTATTTATATAGGAAGATATCCAAAAATATTTTCAATTTAGAACACAACTTTTTGGTCATGAGGAAGGACATAAAAGTTTTCGGGGGAACACATCGGTGTAATCCTACATAATGGGCATGTATTAGAGCATTAGTTTCTTCTTTGTTTAAACCACATGAGTTAGATATTATTTCTCATAAGGAAATAATTTTCAAAATAGAGATTATATATCAAAACAATAACCATCCTCCCCCTTATACTTTAATATAATTAGAGGATGCCTTAGGATGTGAAGAGTGAAATCCCTTTCCTGACAGTTTTTGCTGGATTTTTATAAATATTGGAAATCCTTGCCCAATATAGAATCAAAATCTACTAAAGTAAGTAATACAAGATTTTATAAGAGGTTTAGTCTAAAAACATTAACTGGAGAGGAGTTATATACATTGGAATCAATAATTTACCCATTATTTGTTGTCATAGAAAAATCAACCTCAATATTTGGAGGTGGTGTTTTAATTATTCTACTACACCTAAAAGATATGAAAGAATTTTTAGAACCAGAATTAAATATTATATTTTCATTTCATGAATTAATAACCAATATCATTTTCAATATTTCATTATTAGGTTCAACATCATTAGTAGTGATGCAATAATATTTCCCATGCTCCTTTGGCTTTGGTGACTGTTGATACTGATTAACCTTTAGGAATT
Organism: Viscum album; assembly: GCA_963277665.1. Taxonomy (NCBI): domain Eukaryota; kingdom Viridiplantae; phylum Streptophyta; class Magnoliopsida; order Santalales; family Viscaceae; genus Viscum; species Viscum album. The sequence goes on from OY728164.1 coordinate 200,058,189, forward strand.
GAGGTTTTGTGAACTGGAATTCATAATGACCTTTCTCTCTATAGTTAAAGAATTGGACTATGGGTGGTTCAAACATTTCCTACACCACATTTTCCATCTTCCCCATGTATCTTTGAAATTCATGATCTTGGTGGCCTTCTCTCACACACTTGAAGCATTTCCTCATCCCTTTCAGGAAATTCCCATGATTCTTATTCCTACATATGTGACATTTGAGTGTTTTATATTTCTTTACACATTTTTCATTAGATCCCAAAGATAGAAACTCAAAAAAATCTCTTATCTCCTTTTCAATGGGACCATTTTATAAAATTCATCTCCACTTTAGGATCACATTGAAAAACATATACATAACTCCCAAAGTCCCAAATTTTCAGAGCCTTTTGATGTTGTGGCTTTAAAATGCAAAAGATTTATCAATTTTCTATCAGTGTTGATAAAAAAACCCATAGCATACCTTGAAAGACTTGGGAAATTTTCCTCATAATTCCTGATATATTCCCCCTCATTTTGATTCAGATCTGAAAATTCTCTCTCTATATTTATATGACCAATTTGAGGTAACTACTTTTTAAGAAATATTTTCTTAAAGATTTCAAAATCAATCTCTTAAATTTAATCCTCCATCTTGTCTTTCTTAATAATAATCCACCATTGGTCACCATATCAATCTTAATGATAAATACTTATAGTCACCGATTATCTCTCAAAATAATGAATCTCAAAAAATATTTTCTCTATTGAGTTGACCCACTAATCCATGACTAGTGGATTGGACGATCCACTAAATGGTGGTAGTCATTGTTGTATAGAATAATCAATAACTAGTTAATAACTCTTAGATTAAGGAAGGTGTTCCACATAATTTAGGTTATTTTTCATAACCTAAGATAGTTGGGTAAGAATCACCATGAAATTTTGAACCCCACCACCCAAGGAATTGGGGATGTTGTTCAGGAATCACTATATTGTCCCTTTCATGGGTTTATGGCTTTATTTAACATAGTCTCACCCTTTTATAAAATATAAAAGGTCTTAAAAAAACATAATTAAAAAATTCATGAGTAAATTAATTATTATTTTGTGCAATTAACTATAAAGGAATTCCTTTTTGGATCCATATGTTTAGAATTTTTTAAAAAAAAATACTTGGGTCTTAAATATACATAGTTTAATATTAAGGGGTTTCACTAAGGTTTTTTAATAATAATTCCCAAACTAATTAAACCGTGATTTGATACCAATTATAGAGACCCTAATTTTATAACATTATTATTACATAATTTTAATGATAAAAAACATGAAATCCTTACACAACTAGGATCCAAAAGATTTTTGCCTTTAGAAAATTAGGACCATAAAAACATTTATATAAAAAAGAATAAAAATTATATACTTCCTTCTTCTCTAGAATCTTATTGGGCCTCATATTCTCCTTAGTAAAAGAATTCACCTGAGGATATACCTAAAAAATAAAGGATGAGATAAAATCCTAGTAAGAGGATGAATAAGAGTGATGAAACATGGGTGAGAATAAACATCATCATCATAACATAATAAATGGTTCATCATCAAAATATTGAGAGGAATATTAATATAAAATAATGGAATGTGGAATTTTTTAAAAATGAAACATAATATCTTAGTTTGCAACTACCACACATTGTTTTGAACAAAGATAACATCATGTTCACATGTAGAATATGTGCATAATCATAATATCATTATTGTGAAGGAATCTATAATCATGTTCATGCATATTGAACATTATCTCACGAGGTACATAAAATTACACAATTCATTAAAATGATATATAATTAGGGGCACACCCATCACATCATAACATCTACTTAATCATGCATGCCAAATACAACACATAACAATCCTTACCATAATATAACCAGTGGAAAGGAAATGGGTTTAATGAGAATTTCATATAACATACATTAATGGGTAAAATTATGAGTTCCAAAAATAAAAAGTGAATAACATACTTGGAATAAGAATCACCAATATTTAGTGAATAATAAATATCCTCAAGATCAGTAATGTAGTAATAGTGGGTTCCCTAGACCCAAGTATGAAGTACTTTGGACTACCATACTGTGTATACAATTAGATATACATGATTTATTCTTACTATTATAGTGTAGATGTTTCGGTGTCCACAATTTAATGGTAATTTCCATAGTTTAAATGTCATATCAAAAGGTTATATAAAATCATAGGCTATAATTAGGACCTCGAGATACAATTACATTAATCTTAAATATATGTATCATGGTCTAGATATATCTAATTTACTTGGTAGAGTAGTTGTTTAACTATTAGGTGTCGGGGGATCATAATAATTGAGAATTATTCCCTTGAAGTTCTCACATGGTGACCTATGGGAGTGAGGTCACGAGGAAAGAACCACAAATAGGAACACTTTTCATGGGGAATTATACATTCTTATCTTCGAACATGTGTATTAGTATATTGACTTAACATTATTACTAATGTCTTAAATTTGATTGCATAATTTGATGTAGGGGAAAACCATGATAAAGAAATCTTGGGGAGGTAGCTGGGGTTTGGTGTGTCATTAGTGGTAAGACATTGGTCGAATGGTCAAGAATGTTTTTTAGATTTGGTAATGATAAAGTTATATATCTCACGCCCTATTAATCAGGATGGTAGTACCTTCATATGACCCTTTCTAAGGTAGTTGATGGTAAATTCATCTAGTTATAACAACAAATAATAAATCAATAAAAGGGCTATAACACAAGAGCAATTCTTACATTATGAGATATCTAACGACAAAGAGAATATATTACAAAGTTCATGTTCATTGGTTGGTTTTCATTGTTATGAAATTCCTTATATCATTAAGGTATTTTATGGGATTCTATAATACACTCTTTTTCTATGGATTTTATTCACTTCTATCAAAATAAGGGCCTAGAGGGTCCCTCAAAATATTGTATTTAAGAATCTTCCCTATTCAGTTGAATAGGTATATTAGACATGGTGGTACCCAACATAAGGTATGGGTATAGTCCAATTATATATCAATAATGGAATACATAAATTAATTATTATTCAAGTTATGAAAAATTTGGTTGAATTCATTTATAGTATTTTAAAGTTTGATAATTTGATAAAATATTAATCGAAAAATTATTATTTTAACATTCAAGGTTCATTTAATATTATGTGGGAATTATCAGATGAGCCAAATGACCCGAGTTTATCACGTAATATATTTTTAATATATATTATAGGTATTTGATAAAATAATGAATAATAAATATATAGTTTTGTTTTTCATAATTAATTATTTATTGGACGTTTAATAAATGGGGACCGAGGAACCCAAACTGGGTATTTGACCATCCACTATAAATAAAGGAGAGTGGAATTAGCTGACGTACTATTTATGAAAAGAATTATATAGAATATTTATCCTATCTTAGTTTTAGAGAGATAATATCTCCATATAGGCAATCATATTGAGATGATCACTCTGCAATGAGGGAACATCAATGTGGTGATCATTAGGGAAATTAAGGCATCATCAGATCACCACACAAGCACATGAAATTCAATGATAGATGCTACAGAAGATTTCTAAAGCATGTGTGGATGATATATATAGATACTTCTTTGGATCCTTCAAGCAAAAATTTCTTTCGTCAAGTTACATTTGAGAATGAATTTATATATGAAAAAGGTTTGTTTTTTGTTTTATTTTTTGTGTTCTGATTAGTTATGTGATATCCTTGGACTATACTAGGGATCAGATCATTGGAGATGATAAGTATCATCCCCTGGAAGATGAAATAAATTTAAAATCCCCTACTCACCACATTTCTATACAACCATGATATGTTAAATTTGAATCTATGTGAGCAAAAATATTTTTTGATCCAAAGAAAAATTAATTTTAATTTAATTTGAGTAGATAGTTCAATATCTGTCTCATTGGATCTGACCGTGATTCAATCCTAGGTCATATGAACAAGTTATAGTCATTCAATTTTTTATGTATTGCAATTGGTTTTTCCTTCATGTATAAAAATTTGAAAAACATAAATTATATATGTTAAATTATTTTCATTTTTTAAATTTCTAGCCTCATGTTGAAAACTAGTAGTTGGAATTGTATTTCCTTATAAGAAATGGTTTCTTGTTGGTATATATGTTTGAAATTAAAATATTTTATTTATTAATAACTGAAAATTTATTTATCATAAGACTAACTACGCTTTGAAAAATAAAAAAATTCCAAATGGGGTGGTTGTATTTGGTGCCTAGGTCACTATTCCAATAGGGTAAGTGAGGAATTTTGTAATATATCAAAACACTAGAGCTTCTGTGTCAAATAAATTTTGTTTTTGTTTTGTATGTGAGTTTTATCAAAAGTATATATTTTAGAATTTAAATTTTAAAAAGGAGAAGACCAAAAATGTTGGTCTTCTTCCTCACTAGCAGAACAAGAAGGGTCCCTTGTTGTCTGCCTCCAGTAGGCCACAACCCTCCTCCCAGTGCATTTTCGACCACATCCCATCATGCAATACCATCACCAGAACCTTCTTCTCTACATCCCAGCCAGAAGATAGTATCTGTCTCTTGTGGGAATTGGGAATATAGGTTAGCCTCTCTAGATGTGATATTTTCACTGAACTAGTCCTCACACCGCACTAACGTGTTTTGAACAAGACTTCCACGGATGGAAATCCCATGGTAGCGCTCCACCATGCTCTACTGGTATATGGTGTCCCTCATACAAACTGCCCCACCTCCCCAGCCTCTTCAATGTGGTTACCCATTTCCATGGTGATCCCTCCTCCTTCATTATGTCTTATCTATCATTATAAAACCTTACAATCCCCCCATTCCATGTCATTTCCACGTAACGACATGCCCCAATGGATGCCTCTCTCGTTTCAGTCGCACCTAATGGCTGAACTAATGACGAAGGAAACTAGATCTGGTATCCTCCTCGCTGGCTGCTATGAATCTAGTGGTTCTTCCTCCCAAATGTGCATTGAGGTAATGATCACTGGATTGGTTTTCCATGGTAGTGGTTCGAGTGGGCCTGAAAAACCTGGAATAGGTTTGGGTAGATCATCCAAGCCCAGAAAAGATGAGAACGGGATTTGGCCAGCCTGTTAAAGATCTACACTGGTACGACACCAACCAACAATGGGATATAGTAGAATTTTAGGGCCCAAACTATTACTAATTTAATCAAAATTTATTTATTTATTTAATTTAATCTTAGCCATGAATTAAATTAATTAACATATTAATTTTAGTTTAACATAATAATTTTAATACATCAGTAAATTAATTAATTAATTAATTTTTAAGACAATATATTAAATTAATAGAAGATCAAAAATAATTAAATTATTATAATTATATAATTCATTTACTTTATTTAAAATTACATTCTAATTTAATTTATTGTAATTTAATCATGCTTTAATTTTACCCACTAGTTGGTATTGAGCATCGACCAGTGAAAGTCTGTGTTTTATTATTTAATTAATTATATTAACAACATTCCATTTTTGTAAACTAAATAAATAATTTAGACAGTCTATGCATCATCTTTTTAAGAAAAATGTATAAGGTCCGGCATGTCCAATTTATGTGATATACATTGCATCCCTAGTTTCCCTTTACTATGTATGAGTATCTTTGTACTTTTGACGAAGATATTTCATAGGGTGAACCCCACCAAGACATGACTGTACATGAGAAAAGACAAAAACCCTTCCATGTTGAGGAAAAATCCAGACGAGCAGTTGATAGAGTGGATGGTGATGTGTTGTAATATGAGTCAAGCTACAAATCAGGTACGTATCCCCTAGGTCATGGTTGGTTTGTTGTGTTAAAATGGATCAACCAATTTTTATACTCACGACCAATTGAGTAGTTAGTTTCCTTTATTAATTTATTTATTATTTTATTAACTTTATAATAGAGGTAAAATACATAAAATAATAAATAATAAATTGCATAAAAAAGATATGAATATTTTTTACTAATGTTCTGTTGTGAGAATGACAATATAGATGAAAAATATTAACAGAAATGGATTACATTTTTTGTGATAAATAAAAAATTTCAAATAAATATTAAGTCATTAACCGCATTCCTTCATTTGAATTTGAAAAAAACTAGGTGTTTGGGGTTCTCATCATGCCAAAGTTGAGGGTGCCTCTTACTATTGGGGAGTTCTTCTGAGAGTGGTGGGCTGACTTAACTAAACTGGAACTAATTGTTAGCCATATCTAACTTGATTTCATTTAATATGAATGTTTTGAGGGAATAAATGTTATGATTCTGAGAAGCTGATACTTCACTCAATATATCAAGGAACCACAAGTTAATGTGGCTGACCAATGGACCACCTACTTTGAACCCTCTAAGTAGTGGCATAGCCAGTGCTTGTTGACTGTGAGGGGAGGTTCATTCATCCTTGTGAAAAGAATACTCAAGGGATAGAGTATTATAATTCTAGCATAGAGGGTTCCTAGAATTAGATAAAATAGTTGGAGAAATTTAATTATTAACAAAATCAACAATGTCTAATTCAGTAACCATGATAAAAAAGAAATAATTTTCTAGATTTTATTTTGTAGAAAAATGTAATGTAATACCACATGAAATACTGTGATAAACATGAATGATTTAATAACTTGTCCAACATGAATTTTTATGTTTAGTACATGCACACAATACTACTATATTAAAAATTCACGGTGCTGGTGTCCCTATACCTATTAAAAGACACATCAGGAAGAGAGGGTGTAAAATTGATTACAGAAGGCACATATGAAACATATGATTGTTATTTCTCAATTATGTCATCAACATACGTTATTTGTTGCAGTAAATACATCCGGACACTAAGGATATAACATGTAATATTATATCTAATAAGTTTAAGAGGAGAAATTGAAGCAAAATATAAATGAGTGATTATCACTCTAACATTGTGTAAGTATGAAATATAGATCAGGATCTTTCAAGACATACCAATATTATATATTATTCACCAAAATACTCCACTTTCATTTAATATTCCAAAAAAATATATGATAATGTAAAGGCATTGTTACATTTTTGGTATGGTCTTCTAAGAAATAATAATATTAAAGACATGTTAATATTTAGTTCTTATGGTGAGGAAATTGAAAGGGTAGGGTAAAAGGATTATGGAATGTGTAATACCAAAGGTAAATTCGCAATGTATTTCAATGAAAAGAAGTTGGTTATTAAACATGAGGTTATTTGCAATGCATATTATGAAATTAATTTATGGAAGTTAATCACAATGAACTGAATTAAGGAATAAAGTACCCACATATTCCTTAGTGAATATTCATATGATATAAGTATTGTTTCAACCAAACTTATTGGTTATTTAATAAAATATGTCTTTCACAAATATGTTTTGAAATACTATAACCATGTATGTAATAGAAACACTACAAGAAGTAAGGTGTATTCCCCAAGTAGCTGAGAATGGGTGATTCCTATGTAAGTAGTGAGAAACACATAACTTCTGATTTCCAAGATAGTGATTCAAGTCAATATATTATTGATTATAACTGAAAAATTTATCTTGCAAATCCATTGGACACTAAGAGACATTATTCTTGATCCAAGAATGAATTTTTTATGTGGTGTTTCATAATCAACAAATATTTCAAGGATACATAAATCATAGAAAATACCTGATGAATTTAATATGTAATACTTTTATCAAGTTATAGAAAGATAATTTTTTTTCAAGAAAAACTAAAAGTGGACATCATATATATACCTCGTTAAGTATTTAGGCTCAGTATAGCTATTAAAATTGGGTATTATTGACATATTTAGTTTGGAAAAAGAAACATTTAGAAATAAAGGTATTTTTCAATGCTTTCTGAATTAGTTTATAAGGAGGGCATGAAATATCCCAAGGGAAAGCTTGTGGTAAATATACTTCATGATATTCCTTTAAGTTATTAAGGTATGTGATAGTGAAGTATATGTATGGATAGAATATATTAGTTGTTTTTGGTTGGCATGCACAAGAATATTTTGACCAAGAAATCTCCGATCATGATAATGTAGTGTTTAGTAATTCCTAAATTCAACTTACCTTATCTATATCACAATATTGATGATCAGAAGGAGGATTAATGATAAGTCTAAAATGTTAACATTTATAAAAAATATAGTCTGGAGCATTTCCTAAACACATATTTTGTACATCAAATTCATGATGTAAGTATTATCAATGTTTTAACTTGTATAAATATCCATTATATTTTAGGATGTGATTTACAAATAATGACCATATCACATAACCATATTCCATCTATAATAACAAATGGATATCATATGATTCATAGTATTATGAGAAATACATTATTTCATAGGCCATGTGTTTTGATTCCAAGGGTTTGTTAGGATACAAGAAAACATTCATAAAGATAAACACATTGTGCATCTAAGTAATTATCTTGAATGTTTCTCAGGATATTAATTAAATCCATAAGATTAAAAAGTGGTATTGTATAAATAAATTAAATATCTATGTTAGGATACACATCTCTAGTAGAGATAATGAGAGAAATATTTACTATGGGGTAGTCAATTCTAAATATAAACATGTAGTTGGCATGGGAAAAAGTTCCAAAAGTGTATGTAGAATAGGAATAATCTTGAGACACTTCTTGCATAGGAAGGATAAAACCATAATGATGGTTTTATATTCACTATTCTCAGTGATAGACTATTTAGTGAGAATAATAATTCCTACAAGTAAAAAAGTATATGGAAATCAACTAATATTGAAAAGAAAAATTAAAATTAATTAATGGATTCTATGTATCAAAGTGGAAAGGGTATTGTGATATTGAATACTATGATGTGTATTCACGTGAGTTGATACATTGATAGTACAAGTGATGTACCAATAATGATTAATTATCAATACCAATTCAGTATGCCTAAATCAATTATAATTTTACTTATCATAGGCCATACAAAAGATCATTTTATTTTCCATTCAGTGTCATGATTAACTTTCATTGAAGGTGACTATACGACACAACCAGAAAGGGATGATTATAGAATTAGATTCTAATATGGCTTGAATGTTTCATGAAATCCAATTTAAATTAAATTAATTAAAGGATCTTATAGAATTAAATTTGAATGAATATTTTTCATGTGTTTACTAGAGGTTAGTGTGATCACGACTTTTTCCATGTAAAATATTATGGACAACATATGGAAAAAATATATTTGTGTTATAGTTAGTTAGTACTTGGATTAATGTTATTATTTAGTGATTGAGATATGTTTTAAACCGATGTTCTATGGAATACTATCTACTGTGGTAGATCTAAGGGTTTCTTAGACCAATTCAATCGTACATACAATTAAACAGTATTGAGAAATACAAGATGAAAAAATTCAAGAGGAGAATTGTTGCTAGTTTTATATGGAATAAATCTCACTAAGTAGACATGAAATGGAATAGGATGAGATTACGTGGTGAGTTAGTTCCATGTGCTTCAGTGATATATCAATCACATATTCCATGATATCTACAAAAAATGATATTTCCTAAATAAACATTAATGTAATAAAATATAAATTATATCCAGGTGAAGTACAAGTAAATCAGTCAGAAGTATCTAATTTTAACTGGGTAAGTATGATAGATATATTCCTAATAAGTGAAGAATAAAGTATACAACTTTTGAGGGGACAAAAACTAGTATTCCTTAGATTAATGTGATCTATTACCGCAATAAGGCTAAAGTGATGAGCGATAAAATTTAATAAAAGCAATTGGTAGGCAGACCTACAAATACTGAGTACGTTGAAGCTTCTGAGGAAGCTATAAATATATTAAACACCATTATTTATTATCGTTATTGGAAACACATGTACTAAGTCATTTTTTATCATAATGATAATTCTATTATTAGTACTAGCGAAGATGTCATGTTTTATTAGTGGAAAAAAAGAATATACTCAGGAATACCATCTCTTGTAATGTTTTACTAAAGCAGGTGAGGTTGCATATATTAGAATATCCACACTTTGGAAATGTGGTAGACCTGGTAGCTAAAGCCATTACTTAACAGAAACATGATTTTTATCATGTGAGAGAGAACAAGATTTGTTAGCAAGCTGGATCTAGTGCAAGTGTGAGGGTCTTAATAGTGGGTTCCCTAGACCCAAATATGAAATAGTTTTAATTACCATATTGTGTATATTGTTATCTATAAAATATTTATTCATACCATTATATTGAAGATACTTCTACATTACTATTTAATGGTAATGTACATAAATTAAATTCCATATAAAAAGGTTATAAAACATCTAGGGCTATAATGAGAACCTCATGATACCATGAAATTAATATTAAATATATTAATTATGGTCTACATACATCTTACTGAATGATAATAGTATATTCTTGACTATCATGTGTTGGGGATTCATAAGAATTGCGAATTATTCTCTTAATGTTCATACATGGAAATCTCTAGTAGTGAGATCATGAAGAAAAACCCACTAATAGGAACACCACAAGTTTCTGGGGTAATTGGATGTTTATATCTATAGGCAAGTTTACTAGTATCTAGAATTGAGATCATTAACACTATGTGCCATTTTATTGTATACTTTGATCAAAGGAAAAAAACCTTGATAATCAGATCATGGGGATGTAGCTTTTCTTGGGCGCATCATTAGTGATATGGCATTGGTTGAATTGTCAAGAAACATTTTTCCTCTTTCAGGTTGAGGAAGTTATATCTCCCAGGACTTGTTTATTAGGATGGTAGTACCTCTATAAGACATTGTTCAAGGATGTTTAGGGTAAATTCTTCTAGTTAGATCAATAAATAAAAAAGTAAGAAAAGTGTGATGAAACAAGAGTGTTTCCTACTTTATAAGATATCTAAAGATAAAGAGACTATTCTACACAATGCATGTTCATATGTTGGTTGTCATTGTTATGAACTTTCTTATATCTGTAAGGTCCTTGATGGGTTTCTAGACTCTGCTCATGGTTTATGAATTTTATTCACTACTATTGTGATAAGGGCCTAGAGTGTTACACACTATAGTGTATTAAAAAATCCCCCCAATTTAGTTGAATTGGTATATCAGAAATGGTGGAACCCACCACATGGTCTGAGTTTTGTCCAAGTTATCGATCACCAATGGAATAAATAAATTCATTATTATTCATTTTATGTATAATTGGGATAAATTTATTTATAGTATTTATAATTTAAATAATATGATAAAATATTATTTGAATGAATATTATTTTAATATTCCAGGTTCGTTTAATATTAAGAAGGAATTTTGAGTCGAGCTAAATTAAATGAGTTTATCATGTAATATATATTTACTATATATTATAGGTATGTGATAAAATAAAAAATAATGTTGATGCAGTTTATTTATTAACAATTATTTATTTAGTGTGCATTTAATAAATGGGGGTCGAGGAAACTAAAGAGAGTATTTGAACACCCACAATAAAAAGAGGAGAGTGTATTTGAATCATGTATTACTTATGTCTAGAATTAAAAAAAACTCTCTACAATAATACTATATACAGATAGAAGCTCTCAATCTAGGAAATCATATTGAACTGATCTCCATGCATGGAAGGTACGTTGATGTAGTGATCGTTGAGCCGTTGAAGGCATTTTTGAATCACCATGCTAGCACCCGAAATCTGACGATCGATGCTCTAGTGGATTTTTGAAGTACATGTGGAAGATCTATATCAATCCCTATATAAACCCTTTAAATAATTATATCCTATAATGACTTTTCTTCGATCAAAACTTCATATTTAAAAATGTTATGCATTCAGTTTAATTTTTAGTGACCTGATTAGTTACCCAAGATACTTGGAACATATTAAGGCTCATTATTTTTAGAGAAAACAAGTCTCCTCATCCTGATGATGTTTTTTTAAAATACCCATACCACTCCCTTTCACTACAACCTTAATATATTCAATTAAGAAATTTTTTTAGAACAAAGAGTTATTTTGGGAAAAAATATTTCATTTGTCAGAAAATCACATTGAAAACAAGCATATCCTATAAAACATGTTAGAAAAAGTCATTATATTTTTGGAAAATTAAATAACACCCACTGTAATATTTTTCATGAAGTCGGAATAACCCACATAAAAGTAATTGGGTTTAATAATCCCATTACCTTATGTCTGAATTATTTCATCACCTTAATATCATGGATAATCAAATTAGATTCATTAACAATATATCTAGAACTCATTATAAATTTATTTTCATTAATATAATTTAATTATGTTTAATTTTTTCCAATATTATGAGTTATAGAGTTTAATTTTATCATTCAGGAGTGTTCATTTTATGGGTTTTCATGATCAGTTCACTTGCATACATGTGTGGAAGATTTTCTAAAATGAGAATAATTATCCAGAATTTAAATTATATGTCATTAGTGAACTTCCAAAAGTAAAATTGGTCTTATATATATATATATATATATATTTTCTTGGTATGAATATGAATCATTAGATAAAATTCTAATTATAATTGTTTAGATTAATTAAGAGGGTTTTAATCACAATGAATTTGTTTTGTTTTACAGTTTAATATTATTTATATAAGTTAGTTATTGAACATAAAAAAGGATATTAAATAAATTTTAAAATCCTTCAAAACCACCATAATGTTTTTAGAATCATCTTCAAAGGTTTTATAGGAAAATTGAAGCACATCATCCATGATGGTAGTAAATCAACACATCAAGGACAATGTTGTTATATTTAGAATAAATGGAAAAGGGAAGAGATTTTTAGTTAAATTATTCCACTAACATAATAATATTATATTATATAATTGATGCTAGAATTATCATGCCAATTGGATAACTGGGGGTGAGGAGAGGATAAGAAAAGAAATTAAATTGAAAAGAAATTAGAAGAAAAAGAGAGTTGATTTCACCTATTGATTTTCTCCTCATATAGAACCTCCTTTGGGAAAAGGGTTTGGTGTTTTAATGAGGAAAAGGGATCCTAAACATGGGGAAGGGGATTGTGAAGAGCATTTTAATGAAATTGGACAAGCTTCAAGGCCTAGAAGGTGTGAGGAGTAGAAGTGGTGAGGGATGGTATTTATAGTGAAAGATAGAGGTGTTTTCTCATCATTTTATTCGTTATTTTGTTACTTTCGAACAATTCTATGAATAGTTTGAACCAAATCACAAAATATTTTAAAATAATGAAGGACATTTATAGATTTTAGGATTACTTAATTCTTAGATCAATAATCAATGAAAAATTCATGTATTAATCCTTTATTGTAAATTATCGTATTTTACAATTCACCAAAAAATGAAGTATTTTAGAAAAATAAAAAAATACAGATTAACCATTTTTACACGTAGAAATAAAAAATGGAATCAATTTTATGCTTTTTTTTTTCAAAATATGGGAAATTTAATTCTTAATTAAAATCAACATTTACTTCGTAAACACTTACTTTTAAATTATAACTGATTTTAAAATACTTTAAAGAATTAATTATGGTATCATAAAATTATAATATAATCCTAACACAACAAAATAGTAATTTATGAATATACTTTATGAATATAAATTTCTTTTTAATTTTTATAATAATATAAAATTTAAAATTAATCTTTTATATTTTACAAAAATATGTACACTTAATAATTTTTGAAACATATATTTACTAAAAAATGATCTAATTATATTATATTATAATTTTTAAGATACCTAAATTGTATTTTTACATTCTTAGATTAAATTACTATTATATTGGCTAGAGTACTATTCCTAATGGTGACATTACAATTTTGATTGTCAAGTTACTATTCTATTGGAATAGGTTCCTTAACATCTAGAAATACATATTATTCTATTTATTATTCATTTATAAAGTTTTTATTGTGTTTTCTATGTGAATTTATTTTATTTTATTTATATTAAATTTAATAATTATAAGATGGGAAATTCCATTGGTAAAATTTTGGGTCATTACAATGAATTTTAAATAATAAAGGTTTATCATTTTACATTTAAGTTAAAAACTGGTTCATAAATAGAAAAAGGATGAAATTTTAGAGCATTTATAATTATAATTGTCATTTTGAAATATTTTTATGATTTAAAAAATATTAATTAAATATTATTGATGACATTTTTTACATTATTCATTTGATTTGACTTCATAGATACGGAGATAGTAATGTAATAAAAATATAAAAATTCACACATCCCTAATATGCTATACCAATCTATAATATTCATAGGGAACTATAATTCCCCAAAATTTTATTAATTTTAATATTTTTAAAAACATTTATTTTATTTTTATTTTAATTAAATAAATACCATGTTAGTGTTGTGTAAGTATTTAATATAATTATCAAATAAATAATAATTATAAAGAAATTACTATAACAAAAAATTTAATTCTTTTTTTAAATAATATCATAGAACCAAACGTATCCCCTTTTTATCCTTATGAATTTTATTAGAGATTAAATTAATGAGTGTTACATTTGGGAATTTTATTTACAAAAAATAATATAAATTACATTATCAAGCAAAAAATGGAATCAAAATGTCTTATGTTTTAATTTGGGATGTATATGGTAAAATTTACTCCCTAAAATGAAAATAGGGAAAGATTTTGGTCGATTTGGAGACCATATCTCATGGTTTGAACAAGGTGTTACTCGTTCACCCTTACCAAGGTGAAAAATATTTACTATAGTTACTATTCATAATAGAAAAAACTAAAGGGGGATTATATACAAAATTCGAACATCATATTTCCTCATATAGTATTCGTTTTTCAATATTCAATTCTTCAAAGTTTCAGAAATAAATTTTAATATAAATATTTAAAATGTAATGAAAAAAGATTTTAGAAAGATGTGTTTTTAAGCATAAAAAATTAGATATATCAAAATAATGAATATTAGTAATTCAAATGGAATTAATTTGATTTTTTTATATCAAATGAATAATATGTATTCTTAATAGAAAATAAAAAATAAAATGGTACTTTTAGATTACTTTATTTAATTAAAATAAATTATAGTATTTAAGAAATATGCATTATTTACCATTCACTTAAAAAATAATCTTTTTAGATAAATCATAGAATTTTACCCTAGGATATTTATTGTATTATGATTTCAGAAATAAATTATAATTTTCAAATATATTTTTTAAATGTAGAAAAAATATATTATATTATTTACTCAAAAAATAAATAATACAATTTTTGAGGAAAATTTTATTTTTGAAGCATTGAAAGACATTACAGAAAATTACATACTTAATTATAAATATATATACATTATCTACAACATTTATACATAATTTTTAAAATTAGGTTATTCTTATTTACTCTACCAATTTAATGACTTGGTTATAATGGTATACTACATTATACTTGAGTAAGACTCAGGGTTTCATGTATCAAAAGATAATAAATAAATAAAAGTTACTAACATAAAATAAAATATTTAAGAATTTAATTATACCCCCTTAAATAAATTTCACCCTCAAAATATTTACCTTTTTAAAAAAAGATTCAAAATTTGAAAATAACATTAATGAAAACCCACATTGTACAAAGGGATAATAAAACCTTCATTTCATATGGGGAAGTGGTAAAAATGATGTTTAATTAAAATATAAAATATTTGGGTTCCAAGATAAGGCATAGTGGATGGAAGTTAAAATATAGACATGAAAAACAAAACTAACATCAAATGACTAATATATATTGATATAGAAAATTTTCATGAAAATTATAAAGAACACAAAATCATAAATCAATGTAGGGTAAAAATACCAACAATTAATCATAAATTAAGGTAAAATTATATATATATATATATATATATATATATATATATTTCATGATCATATTTATAGTGTTGAGGGACTATTTTTCTTTCAAGAGAGATAATATAAGAATATTTACAGAATTTATTACTTTCTATTTAATATGGTTAATTTTATTTTTTGGATGTGATTTGATAAATCTTGACATTATATATTCTTCTAAGAAATAAATTTTCATGTTTATTATTTCATGTATGAAGAAATAAATTTATAACACCTTAAAATTTTAACAGGATAAAGGCATAGATGATATGGATCATGTCAACAAGGTGCACCTTTAATTTTAGGAGACTACTTGATTGGAACTACATATTTTAGTTTGGTTTTTCTGGAGTAGTGATAAGGATGGGTGTCTTTCTAGGATATTTGCTAGGATGTGTGGAAGTGAGTTAAAATGAAATTGGAGATGACATGTCTTGGGATGTGGGGATAATCATTAGTCTAATGAAATGCTCAGGCATAAGGGTGGGTCCTAGGGAGGGAACCATGTGTCTGTCAGGAAACAAGTGGTACCTAGCGGGCCATGCCCCAATAGCCATGGGGGGGGGGGTGTTTGTACTATTAGTAGGGACCAACTATTACATTGGTATCAGAGTAGTAACCTGGCCTTAAGTGAAGGGAAACATTCTAGGTTGAGATGTATGGTCCACAAAAAGGACATTGTTCTCTAGGGGGTCAATGTAACACCCTAAAATGTTAAAAAAGGTTTAAAGGATAAGTGATGCATCTAATGTCAATGAGGTGCACATTTTGTAAGGATCCGACCTTATTAGAAATCCACAGTTAAGCATACTTGGCCTAGAGTAGTGGTCCTGATGGGTGGTCTCTAGGGATGTTTCCATGGATGTGTGCAATTGAGGACAAATAGCACTAGAGAGAGCATTTTTTGGACTATGGGGATAGTCATTAATCCAATGAATCATTCAAGATTGTGGGTAGGCCTTAGGGCGGGGACCACCTGTCTATGGGAAAACTAGTTATACATGGTAGGACTGAACCCAATGACCATATTAAGTTGTGGTGTTTTTGCTATTATTAGAGCCCATTTATTACAAAATTTAATTTAAGAAGATAATATTATCCATAAAATAATGGAAATTCATCCAATATTTCTCTAAATATTTTAAAAAATAAAAACAATTAGAACAAGTTATCCAATATAAACTAATATAATAATTTAATCACTAAAAACACAACAATAACCCCCGATGATCAAATTAATGCATTTTATAAATATTTATCCTTTTGAATCATCAAAAATATCATGACCAAATTGAAAACACCATAATCTGAATGATTTGATCAAAAATTTATCCCAAGATGACATAAAGTATCTTATATGGTCACATAGAAGACATGTGAATAGATTGATCATATATTCTCTATATTTACTAATAATTTATCAAAAAAATATGAATCAACATAAAAACATATATTGTTCCTCAATTTATCTCAATTCTTATCCCTAAAATGAAATCCTATATTAGAAAATAATATTTCCTTTATCTTGATCATATTATGTACCCCAAAAATATATTGAGATTCATCTAAAATAACATTAATCACTTTGTCACCAAATAAAATTTCAATCCCATAGTTATCTATATGATATAACATATATTTAAAAATATTAATAACAAATATTTACCTGAAATTGGATGATTATGTTAAAAATTGAGGTTATCAATAAATTTCTATACAAATTCCCACTATTTAAATTTTCTAACAATTCCATAAAACATCATTACATTAAATATTTTGAGAATAATATTTGGATTTCAAAATAACATCATTGAATACTAATAAATGATTTTTTTTAAAACCAATACATATGTACATCAATCATTTAACTTCATAGATAAAATTATAACTAGAATGTGATTCCTTATTCCACGATACATCCTTACAACAAATTAAAATATTAATCATATATCAAATGTCCCCAATATCAATATAATCATATTTTATTTTAAGGTTAACTACTAAAATAATGCATAGCTCTTATATGTTACTCAAATATTATTCATCTCCATATATATAGAAAATAGGTTATCAAAATATTTATTGACATGTTCTTTTTATCATTATACTATGTTTTCATCCTATGAATTTTGTAATGGGTAGTTTATTTCTTGATTCAGTCTTTCTCCACATGCAAAAAATCATGATATTACGTTATGAAATTTCCCCAAATTCCTCTTATAAAATTATTGACCTTTATGATATTGAATACACTTATTCCCATTATTCTTATCACCGAAACATCCAGGAAAACCCTGATTTCACTAACATGATATGTTAGGAAATTTATTCATGTTCATATTGTTAATAATGATAATATATATCTAGTTAGGCATAATCAAAATCATTAAATTCCATATCTGACATCATTTGGTTTCACAAGATCATAATCGTTGTATTGTATGTCACTTTCAGCATTAGCATAAATCGTTCAAGTTTTAGCCACTGACTTAAAACAAAAAAGCAATGTATGAGCAATAATAATCATAGTGGGAAATCAAATAATCATGAAACTCATTTATAAGATGTCTAAATCTTGATAATTTTTTTTAAAATTTTGAAACATTAGGTTTAATGTAGGTCATACTTGGTAATTATTTTTCAAATCCTTCGCAATGGTTATATAAGGTAATGTGAATTAACTCAAGCATATATATGAGGAGTTTAAAACCAGGTGCATAGTTAGGGAACACTCACCATGCACCAGAATGATGGATGATATATTTAGTGAACTTGTTTTTGTGTTATTACCCCTAGATTTATCTATTCCAAAACCAAATCCACTTGTAGTAGCTATACATGTATGTATTACTAGGAAAACAATAAAATTCAATGCATTATATTGTTATTCTATATATTGTTCTATCCATAAACTTTTTTGTAGAGTTAATTTTTCTAATCCTAGTTTTTCCTAAATCATACTCCCATGATTTCAATTTAACATAATCCAATAGATACTATAAAGACCAAAACCCTAGTATCAAAAATTCATGAGGTACTTTTTTACATTGTCATTAGATAAAAGTGACCACATCCAAATGTACAGAATAGTTTAGTAGAATTGGTAATCTAGATACATAAATGATTTCTATATTATATTGGAACTATAAAAACATAGAATAACAAAAATTATTTCATCCCAGATATCATTTATAATATCTCACTTCACATCCTAGGAAAAGGAAAACAAAGAAAAGGTGGGCCATATTCTCAGTAAGGGTTATGAAATCAGAAGTTATCATGAGTTAATAAGGAATACTTTTCTTGTATGAGTGGATAATCAAAGAGATCAGCTCTAAATAAATACCTTACATTCAATTATAAACCATTGATAATTTAAACATATAAAACACAAGGATAATGAAACATGAATTATTTATAAAAGAAATATGTAATTCTAGAAATTCATGATGAATGCCTATCAACCAAGACATTATCATTATTTTAGGGCCTCTAGACAAAGACATTATCATTGTGTGGGTAGGAATATACCCAATACCAAACTATTATGACACGATCTTATAGTATTTTCCTATAAATAAGTCCAACCTATTTTAACTCATGAGACCTGTTGATGAATTTAGGGCCTATATATAACCATCCCCCACCATCACTTTCAACTCCTATGAATTCATAATATTTGTAATGATTAATAAAATTTATTCTCAAAATACCTTATAAATAAAAAATAACCATATTAAATCAACAATATATAAAATAAATAACCCATCATCACAAACCATCAAACTAAATCATAATGATGGTATCATTGGATTATATCCCCACTAACATCAATGGGTGTTTCTATAGTTGATAATTCCATTAAAAGATCATTGGAACATTTCTTGGGGAAAAATAACATTTTCAATGTGATAATAATTAAAAAAATAGAATTTTTTTATAAATATTAATTAAAAATGTTCAGTGAAAATATCCTTGGAAAAAATTAAAGGAAGCTTCAAAAAATTGAGTGAATATAATAGTGGGATATTTTTTTCAAGCAGTGTATGTTAAAACAATGATTCATTTCACATTTTCCATAAAAATTCAAAAGTAACTCATTCAGAAGACAAAAAAAGAGACCCCCTTATATCATTTTGTAAAAAAATAAATTGTTGGTAAAAATAAATTTAAAAAATAATATGAGAAGATTTTAAAAATTAAAAACATTTTTAAATAACATTGGAAAGGATGAAAAAAATATTATCCACTAAATGGAGAAATAATGTCAGTTTTCCATTAAATGTTTTCATCCTTTATCTTTAATACACAAAGATTAAAAAATTTAAGGGAAAAATTTAATCTCTAGAAATAACCATAAGACTTGAAAATTCATTAGATTATATAGATATAGATAATATAATTTCATCATTAGAAACTTATCCCTAAACAATCATGATAAACAATGATATTATACACTAAATTTGTTACTATTTCGGTCACTTTTATAATCAAAATACAATTGAAGAGAGAAAAATAGATTCATGTGAATATATCCATAATTTTATTGAGAAGAATAATAAATTAAATTAATGTTTACGGTATACACCACATATGTTAAACAAGTAATGAATTTGGCATAAGTCTCAAAAAATAAAAGCGAAATAAAATTTTATTACCACTTTAGTAATTTTTGAATCATAACCCCTGTGACGTAAAAAAATTAAAATGAAACTTTGAATAGCATGAATATAAAAGTTTTTATTACATAACATATAAATGGTACAATAAATTCACCACATGAAAGAAACATTTTGGGAATATTCCATATATCTCATGGAAACAAAATTGAGATGAGAAAACCCTTACCACAAGTTTAACATGCCTTGTATATGATTTCAACCTCATGTATAATAAATTCATATTTATTATAATTATATAATGGAACCATATTCATATATTTAATATCATATATGAACCATTTAAATCATTTTATCACCCATTGGAAAAAATATATTATTATTATTTCAAAAGCTGACTGCATTATATTTTCAGTTATGTTTTGATTCAATAGTTTTGATCCTTCTATATATATCATGGTTAAATCATCTTCAGAATATTATTAATTATAAAAATACCATAAATTATATATATATATATATTTATATTTATATTTATATCCATCTATAAAATATAGAGATAGAAAATGAATTAAACCCCTCATTGCGATAATAAGTCATGCACATGCATGGACGTCGTTTTCACTTTTCGTATGATGAAAAAAATTAAAGGAAAATAATAATTCATCTTTCACAGATCATTTTTATAACATATATATCTTATATATTCATAAAGTTTATCATTATTAACATTTATTTAATTTAAAAAAATACATCACATTGTGTTGTGGAGGTGGTAGTCCACAAGTCCACAATAGAGACGTTATCATTCTCTAACAGATTGTGTAACACCCCATTACCTTTATCAGGTATGTTTTTCCATTTTCTATGTTCCCTTATTTTTTTAAAAATCATTAGATGTGATTTTTTGGGTTTAATATAAGTTAAAGAATAGGTACACGTCATGTAACTAAAGTACATGTCGTGTAAAGGTTGCATGATTCATGTTGTGAATGGGGGATCATGATGTAAGCAAGTACTAAGTTGGTACACATCATTTACCTGAGATTGATATTGTGAAAGGGTTAAATAGAAGATTTTTAACCCAAGGCAATGAGTTTTTTGGCATAACATGTCCAGTGTGGACTACAAATCATGACCAAGGGGTACACATTGTGACTCGACCCACGCCCATTTTTCTGTCACACGTGTTTCTACTTTGATCTGACTTTTTCCTCCCAAACAACTTGGATCTCATCCCTAAGATTCTAAATATAATTTTTAAGAGGCATCTCACCTTCTGGATCGATCTGATCGGCTCCAGTTCAATGTTTATTCTATGGTGCGTCTCTCCAGATAATTTTTCTCTCCAATTCTTCCTTGAGAATGATCATGATAGTGCCCTAGCCTTGTGTTATTGGATTCATTGATCCATGTTTGATGTTTTGTGTTGTCCTCATCTAAATAGTTTCTATGATCTTGTCTTGAAGGCCATTACTTGGCTAGTTATGGGGCAGCAGACGTTCTTTCTTAAGGTACATGGGCTTTCTTATATCTGTTAATCCCTTGTCTTAAATTGTGAATCAATCCATTGAGGTACACGTTTTATTCTAGGGCCATTATTGACGACGTTGTTGGGTTTCATTTCTATTGATTTACATTATGGGTGTGTGTGATGGGAACATCAAGGTAGGTGGTTCAGTCTCTAGCCTATGATAATGTGCCTAATTAATATTGCATTTTTAATTGATTTATGAAATTCAAATGATTGTTTATGTGTGTTGGAAAAGGGTTTTGGAAGAAAAATGGATTTTACCTAGATTTTGACAAATGGATTTTTGAAATTGTTTTGAATGGTTTTTTAGGGCATTGAAATGAGGTTGTGAATAAAATCACATGTGTTATCATGGATACTTAGGTGGAAGGTTTAGCTTGAGGACATGGTTCATTGTTATTATTATCAAGGAGGTTTGTCTTTGTAATTTACTCTATTCCCTAGGAAAATTGTTCCTTGAGATTGATATTGATATTTTTGGGAGGGATTACTCTCAGGGGTTTCCTTTGATTCATAGGACTATTATTATAGGATCAGTTTTGTTCACTAGATTATTTTGGTACGAGTAGTCTGATGCCTAGACCAATATTATTCCTTGGTGTTGTGATACCTATGCTACTATTTTTTATTTCTCACATTTCTGAGTTAGCCTTGATATACATGTTTATTCTTGTAGAAAAATATTATTAAAAATATGATTTGTAACAGATATAACTACTTTTTTTAGAACTATTGAAAAGGGAATATTAATCATGATTTCTATAAAAAACTATACTGCTTATCATTCCATGTTTTAAATCTTAAATTTGAATACTTGTATTGTTATATAGTGACTGGATATGGAACGCCTAGTTGGGATCCTATTGATCCCATTAGCTCACACCCTATGCATTGCTTTAGTGGTGCATTGTCCTTTATTTTTTATCCAATTCTAGGAAAGAAAGATCACCATAGTGAGGTGACGAGGTTCATGTCAGTTGGTTTGGAAGATGGTGGTGAGATGGTTGGTGTTCATCCACACCATTGATGGAGTAGCTATTTGGTTTCGAGTCCCTTGCAGTTGTACTTGTCATTTGGAGTTTTTAGATATTGTTTCTATTTTTCTATTTCCACTATTTTCTCCACAGTTATGGCATACATATTTGTTATCCATCCCCTCTCTATTCTTTGATCTCTATATATGTCATGTGGTCATTCAGGTTGGGCCAAAATGTTCCCTCAGTTTGTTTGTTTGATGCTCGAGAGCTTTTAGTATTCCTCTGGGGATTGGGAACACCCTTTGAGTGTGTGAAGAATCTAGTTGGGTGTCGGGATTGAGGGAATCCTGAGTGAGTTTGTTACAGTTTTGTATTATAGGCGGTCTGTCCTCAAGAATTGTTTTAATATGACTTCTATTAGACTAGAGACCAGAATGTTGGTACTTGGGAGGTATGTTGTGATAGGTTTCTGACCAACTCTTGTCATAATGAGACTCATGTTACCATGGGATTTTGGGATATGTGTATCTAATGTGGATTTCTGCTTTTAAAAATCTCTGATTTTTAGTGGTTTTCATGTTTGAACTCGGATTTGTTCAGTGTCCAATCATTCTTATGTTTTGGTGTGAAACAGTATTCCTTAAAGACATCATCCAAAATTACCTTAGTAAGTTTCAATTGATTATACTTAAGGGAATCCTCCGATGGATCAGAATCTCATCGAGACTATCATATGACTAGTCCTTATTATCGATGAGGATGCACCATGAGCATAGAACACAAAGGTTTTAGTACCACCTAGAGCTGGAGGAGGAAGAGACCGATCATGGGAGTTCTTCTGTGAGAAGCCAGCATCCATTAAAGGGACAAATGAACTTCAATAGGTGGAGGATTGGATGGACATAATCGATCAAATATTTGAACTGTAGAAGACACATGAGAATATCTAGTTGAAGTGAACAACGTTTAGGCTTGAGGGTTCCAGCAAGCATTGGTGTGAATCTATGTTCCATGAATACACAAATTTGGTCTTGGATTAGAATTGTTTCAAAAATAGATTCTTTCAGTAGTTTTGTATAGAGTCTGTGATGTTGGAAAAATCTATGGAGTTTCTATTGTTACAACAAAGAGCGCTTTAGGTGTCATCCTATACCAACTGGTTTGATGAGTTGGTCCATTTTTCTTCGGACGTGTTATGGAATGACCAAATGAAGGCGTAGAAGTACCTATATGGTTTGTGACCATACATTATATCATAGTTGTTCATGTTGAATATTTTTACCTATTCAGAGATTGTGGAAAGAGAAATTATGGTAGAGATGAACATGGAAGGAAATTTCGACTTTACCGCCTTATCTCTTCCAAATAGTGATAGGTTCAATGGCATGCATGGGAAGAAGAGGAAGTGGAAATACCATCACAAGAGTGGTGGAGGTGGGTCTCAGTAGAAATCCTCTTCCACACTGTCTGTTCCATCTAGCAGTGTGCCTATGACATTCTACAAGTGCAGAAATGGGGGTCACACTAGATATTCTTGTCATATTCCTATGACGATGTGCAATAGTTGTGTATGTGTTGGTCATCTATAAAATTTCTATCAGGCTATGAATATGACTCATTATGGTTTGGGTTTATCAACTATAAAGACTAATGTGATGTATTCAAAGGCATAAAAGACTATAGGGCTCTAACCACAGACCTCAGGAGTGAATAATTTACACATAGTTGATGAGTGTCCAATAGAAGTTGATGTAGGTCTAATAATAGAGAGAGGTACACTCCTTATTGAATCATTATTAGCTACTTAATTTTTTTTTGATGTTGGTGCCTCCCACTCATTTATATTGGCCCATTTTTTATATATAATTAAAATTACAATAGAACTTATTCCCTTTATAATGGAGTTAGCAACACCTCTTGGAAAGAGGAAAGAGTAGGGGTTCCAGTATCTTTGTTTGTTTTGGAAAGATTAAACAGAGTTGGTCTGGTATTTTATCAATCAGGATTTGGATCTATTTGACTTCATCATCAATATGGATTGGCTTGTCTTTCATTGATATGAGGTTGATTGTTGTCATCAAGATCTTTCATTTCTTATTTCCAATGGGATATCTCAGGTATTTCTCAGAGAGTGCGACCTGAGGTCAGGTCCTATAGGGTTGTCCCACCCAGAGCGTAGGAGGTTGTTTGTTGTTGTTTCATTTGAACCCTATAACGTTTCTTTTATTGAGGATCTTACTAATGTGGTGTGATACTTTCCTGACGTTTTCCTAGAAGACTTATTGGGTATACCTCTAGACTTATCTAGTATTCCTCTAGGAACACAACCAATATCAATTCCTACTGACCATATGACACCAAAGATGTTGGAAGAACTCAAGATTTAGTAGGGTGACCTATTAGAGAAGGATTTTATTCTCCCTAGTGTTTCACCTTGGGTATCCCCTATGTTCTTTTACAAGAAAGAATATGGGTAAATTTGATTATGTTTGGACTATTGGAAGTTGAGCCAGGTACTGGTTAAGAAAAAATATCCTTTTCGTCATGTGGATGATTTTTTTGATAAGTTTAAGGGAGAAAATTGTTTTCAAAGAGCGATCTTCTGTTGGGTTAACATCATCTCAGAGTTTGTGAGTTTGATATTCCAAAGATGAACTTTAGGAGAAGGTATAGCCATTATGAATATCTTGTGATGCCTTTTGGTCTGACAGATGCATCTATAGTTTTTATAGCCTTAATGAATAAGATATTACACCAATATATTAATACTTTATGGTAGTTTTCATGGATGATTTTCTAGATTATTCAATGTCTGAGAATGATCACGAGAACCTTTTGAGGTTGGTTTTGATGATTCTAAGAAATCACCATCTGTATGGAATGATTTTAAAATGAATTTTCTAGATTCGAGAAGTTAAATTCTTGGAGAAAATTTGTTTTGATCATGGATTATCAGTTGATCCGGAGAAGATAAAAGATATTTTATCATGGAAGTAACCGCACAATATGTTTGAAATTAGAATCTTCCTCAGTCTTACTAGATACTACAAAGAATTCATTAAAGACTTCTCTATGCTAGCATCACCTTTGACTACTCTTACCTAGAATACATTGAAATTATCATGAGATGCAAAATTTCAGTCTTATTTTGATGAACTAAAATGACTTCTAACATCAGGACCTATTCTGATCTTAACTGAGACCGATAAGCAGCTCATGGTGTTCAATGATGCATTTAGTGCTGGTTTGGGAAACGTTATTATTAAGTATCATAACATGGAATCTTATGGCTCACGTCAACTTTGAATGCATTATAAGAACTACCCCACTTAGGATTAGAGCTTGCGGAGGTGATGCATGTGATTACCTTTCGGTGACACTATATTGTTGTGGATAAGTTCACAGTTTTCTCTGACCATAAGAGTTTGAGCTATATAGTTTCATAGAATAACTTCAATATCAGACAGATACGATGTTTATAATACCATCGGATGTTTGAATTTGACATATATTACACTTTGGGGAAAGGGAATGTAGTTGCAGATGCTTTAATCAGGAAGGTACCAACACAGGATGTAGTGGAATCTAACGATGAGTGGAATATTATGGGGATTTTCACTTAGTTTCACTTGGATGCTCATGAGGAAGACTTAGGTATAGTTCTGACCAGTGTTTAGTATTCATAATCTCTCATGGAGTCTATATTTCAATTTCAACTACAAGATGATGAGTTTTAGAAGATTCAAAAAAACCATTATTGTGGGAAGAATGTTTCCAGTTGGTCTTTTTCTTTAAATAGAAAAATTCACCTTGGAAAGTGAGTTTTCATCACCAGATCTATGAGAAGTTTTGATTTTTTGGTTTTCATAAATTTTCAAAGTTCGTTCATCCATGCACTACATAGATGTATTATGACATGAGAATATTGTTCTGGTGGCTGGGTATAAAGCGTGGCATTTCAGATTATGTGTATCTTTGTTACACCTGCCAACAGTAAAGGCTGAGCACTTAAAGTCCTCTGGTTTGCTTCAGCCCTTCCTAGTGCTGGTTTGGAAGTGGGATGGGGTTTCCATAACTTTTCATGTTGTGTTTCCATGTAATCCCTAGGGAAAAATGTTTTCAAGGTGGATGTTGATTAGTTGACAAAGTCTACTCATTTCATTCTGATCAAAGACACCATTGAAGTTAATGATCTAAGTAAGCTGTATTTTCTGAAGATTATGTGGTTACATGGGAGTCCTTATGCCATTATTTTAGATAGAGATCCTATTTTTATCAAAATTTTCTGGAGGATCCTTCAAGATGAAATGAAGACTTAGGTCATGTTGAGCACAACTTACCATCCAAAGATAGATGGACAGATAGAGCGTTTAATTCAAATTTTACAAGATATGCTTCATGCCTACATTTTGGATTTTGGTAGATATTGGGATAGAAATCTAGGACTGGTTGAGTATTTTACAACAAAAATTATCATTCATTGATCTGAATGGACCCCTTTGAAGAATTGTATGTTATCCCATGAAAATCACCTCTTTGTTGGGAAGAGGTGGGAAAAGTATCTTAGGTTGGACAATGTATGGCTTAGTAGATGTCAGTAAAGATTCAAGAGGTGTTAGAATATATACTTATATCCTAGAGTCAACAGAAATCATTTGCAGATCAATAATGTCATCCATTAATGTTTTCGATTGGTGATTGGGGTTTCTTGAAATTTTCTCCTCGGTTGGGTCACTGTCAACACAAAAAACAAGAAAATTTGGCTCCGAGATATGTTAGACCATTTGAGATCACTAAAAACATGGAAAAAGATTTATTTTTATTTAAAATTGTTTACTCAATTGATAGAAATTAATGATGTTTTCTACATATCTCAACTCAAGAAGTATCATCTTGATCCCACTCATGTTTTGAGTTGGGAAGAAATTGAGATTGAACCAGATGCTTCTATTTTGGAGAAACCAATTGATATCATTGACTCTCAAGAGAAAGTCTTGAATGGGATGTCAATTCCATTGGTTTTATTTATATAGAAATGAGGATCAGATTCTCATGAGATTTGTGAGAGAGAGTGTTTGATGAGGGAGCAATGGCCTCATCTTTTTCCATGGAGTACATCTTCCACATGACTTCCTAGGGATGAAATGTCTTTATGGGGGGTGATTGTAACATATTGTTACCTTGATCAGGTATGTTTTCCACTTTTCTATATTCCATATGGGTTTTAAAAATCCAATGATGTGATTTTCGATGTTTACTATAGGTTACATAATAGGTACACATCGTGTACATGAAGTACGTGTCATGTACTGGTTGCAGGATTCTTGGTCTAAATCAGGGATGATGTTGTGAGATGGTACTGAACATATACATGTCATGTACCAAAGGTACATGACATGAAGGGGTTAAATAGAGTATATTTAACCCAGTTTGATGGGGTTTTCAGAGTAAATTCTCCATCATGGACTACATTTCAGGACTTAGTCGGCACCTAGGTTTAAGTCACATGTTTTTCTATTTCACGCGGCCTTTTACATTCCAAACCTCTTGGATAATGTCTTTAAACAGCTCCTAGGACTTTTTAAAGGTGTCTAACTTTTCTAATTGATTCGATCAGCTCTGTTTCATCACTGCTTATATGGTGAATCTCTCAGATTAAGTGTTCTCTCTGATTCTTCTTGGATATTGATCACAATAGCACCCTAGAAAACTTTATCAGGTCTACTGATCCATGTTTGATGTTTTGTGTTGTCCTCATCTTGATATGTTGTGAGATCTTGTCTTGGAGGTCGTTCCTTGGATATTTGTGGTAAAAAAACATTAATTATTGTGGTACTTGGGATTTCTTCTATCTACTAATCCCTTTTCATCAATTTTGAATCAATATTTTGAGGTGCGAGTTTGATTATAGGGCCTTCATTGAAGTTGTTGTTGGGTTTTGTTGTGTTTGGTTTCCGTTTTGGGCGTGTGCGACCCATACTTTAAGGTAGGTGGTTCCATATCAATCCTATGATAATGATCCGGATTTCCCTTACTTTATAAATTGATTTATGAAATTGGCATGATTGTTTGTGTGTGTTAGAAAAGGTTTCTAAAAGGAAAATAGTTTTCCCATGGCTTTTGATAAATGGATTTGTGAAATGGTTTAGAATAGTTTTTCAAGGAATTGAAATGGGGCTGTGAAAAAGAGCACATGGGTAATATTTGGAAATTCGGTAGAAATTTTAGCTTGTGGCCATCTTCCATTATTGTTATTACCAAGGTTGTTTGTCTTAGGTATTTCCTCCATTCCCTAGGTCCATTGTTCTAGGAGATCAATATTGATATTTTGGCGGGATTACTCATGAGGTTTCCTCTACTTCCTAGGCCCATTTTTATAGGATTATTTTTCTGCACTTGATTATTTTGGTATGAGTAGTCTACTAACTTGACCTATAGTATTTATTGGTGTTGTGATACCTATGATTCCGTTTTTTATTTCATAGCTTTCTAAGTTATCATAGACATGATTTTTATACATTTGGAAAAATGTTATTAAAAATATTCATTGAAAATGATATACCTTCTTTCTTTTAGAATTTTGGAAAAGGGAATTTTTACCATAATTTCTGTAAAATTTCATTACTGCTTATCATAACATGTTTGAAATTTTAAATAAAAGTACTTGAATTTTTATATAGTGACTAGCCATGGAACACCTGGGAGGGATCCTAATGAGCCTCTTAGCTCACACCATGCGCATTGCTTCGGTGGTGCATAGACCATTGTTTGTCTTCTAGTGTAGGGAAAGGAAATGATCTATAGTGAGTCAGTGAGGTTCATGTCTGCAGGGATGGGTAGCTGGTGGTGAGATTGTTGGAGTTCATCCTTACAATCATTGGAGTAGCTGATTGGTTTCGAGTCCCTTGAAACCAGAATTTTCATTTGGATTTTTTTATATTATTTTAATTGTACTGTTTCCAGTATTTTCCTTAGAGTTATGAAATATATATTTATTAATAATCTATTTTTTCTTATTTTCTCTACATATATGTTGTGTGGTCATTCATGTTGGGAAAAATTGTTCTCTTATTTTTTTTTGTTTAATGCCTAGGTGCTTATCGCCAGCCCATGGGGGTCAGGAATTCCTTTCAGGTATGTAGCGTATCATGTTAGGTGTTGGGTTCTAGAGAAACCCGGGTTGGTTTTTTATAGATTATATGATTGGAATATAGATATGATGTTATAATTATATATGAATTACTATGTAATAAATATCATATGTATTAATTAGTTACATATTTATTCCAATCCAAATATAGTGTGGATGAAAAACCAATTACACCATTACATAGGGATGATATTCTATATGTACAAATGAGTGATGTTTTCATTTTTAATAGTATTGAAAAGAGATGAAAAAACAATAGTCCCATAATCATCATAGAAAATCCAAAAAGCGTTGAAACAAGATTTATTACTTCAATATACCTAAAAATATTTCTTGAAAGTATAATAAGAAATAAACATGAAAGAATCACTAAATATTATTACATTTTCATAGAAATAATTCATTTATATCACTTCTTAAGGTCCCTTGGAATTTGTTTTTATGAATCCTAATACATATAATTAATTTTCATAAATGTGTATAAGTGAATTTGAAATTTTTTTGTCATGGTAGTTTTCTCATGAATGTTTAAAGAATATATTGATTGGGTATCCTTTTATAAGTGAGGGGAGGGTCACTCTTGTGATTACATAATGTATTAAATTAATAAAATTAATTATCAAGAAAAAATATATCTAAGTTGAAACAATTATAATTTTAGATGATTATGAGTGAAAATATTCTCATAAAATAAATTTTAGAAAAGTATTGGTTGTATTTTTACCCTTATCTCTTAGACTTACCCCCATTAACCCTTTTGATGATTATAAATATAAGAATGTTATTTTTTCTATTAGGGGTAAATAAAGTTATTTCAAAAGTAAAGGGATATAAATGGACCATATATTATTTTTTAAACCATAATCCATTCATTTGGGTGAAAATTATATTTTTCTTAATTTTTAATCATTTTTTAATATATTTTTTATTATAAAATATCATTAATGTCATTTTTTAGAAATACCTGGATTATTATAATATAATATGTGTATAACTCATGAAATATTGTTCCCTAGTGACATGGAAAAGAATATAAGGAATATAATGTCTTAATATAATCATAAAATATATATATATATATAATTTTAAACCTTATCTTTTGGTTTAACCCCTTTGTTGAAAACTTTTACCCTTAACCATGATAATGGATTTTTAAATATTAATGAGTTTTAATTTTTCTTATCATTTGAAGATTGGATAAAAAATGTGATGGGAACGAAATTTTAGTCCATTTTTAATAATAATTGTACTTTTTAATGTTTTTAATTATTTTTATATAATTTAATAAAATATTATTTGACATAAAATATTATTAATGTCATTTTGACACTATTAATTTAATTTGATTTTAAAGATGTGAATATAGGAATATAATAAAATAAAAATATAAAAATTACCTAATAAGTTTATTAGTATATAAAATTCATGGGGAACTATAAATCACCCAAATTGTTTTGATTCTACTATTTTTAATATCAATTTTTTGTTTTTTTATTAATTGAATAAATATCACGTCGGTGTTGCGTAATAATTTAAAGGAAATATTCAATCACTTAAAATTATAAAAAATTACCATCATAAGAAATTAATTATTATTTGGAATAAAAATCTATAACTAATGTTATCTTCTTTTTATCCATATGTAAAAGTTCAAGAGATATTAAATTCTAAAGACTGACATTCTAGAATATTCTTTAATAAAAATAATATAATGTTCATTATCAAGGGAGAATCCCCCAAAATAACATATATTAAAAAAATTTATGTCTATGAAATAATTAGTTCTATATAATGAAATATTATAAAGTTTGGAGTTGATTTTTAGACCTTATTTTGTGGTTTTTACAATGTTTTTTACATTTACCTTTATGAAGATGAAAAATATTTACCAACATTACAATTCAAAATAACAAAAAATAAAAGATACCTATTTACCAAATTTAAACATCATGATTCCCAATGCACTATCCATTTTTCAAGATTCAATTCAAATATTTGTATGAAATAAAGTTTAATATAAATTCCTAAAATTTAACTAAAAATGTTGTTTAGAAAAAATATTTTTTTACAAAAGCATTAACTTATAAAAATAATGAATATTTCTTATTAAAATGAAATTAATTATATTATTCTAAGTCAAATTAAAAATATGTTAGTTTATGAATAAATATGAAATATAATGGGACTTCTAAATTAATTTATTTAATTAAAAGAAATGATAGTTTTTAAAAAATATGTATTTTTCAGTATTCATTGAAGATAAATCAGTTCTGAAAAATACCAAAATCTCACCCTTAGTTATTTTTGATATACTGATTCCAAAAATAATGTTCGAATAAATTTTTTAAAAGTGGCAAAAAATAATTATGATATTTACTCATATAAAGAAATAAAACAAATTTTAAGTAAAAATGTATTTTTTATCTGATAAAGTCTTTTCAAAATTTTCAGTACTTGTTTATAAATATATTTACATTATCTAAAACTTATATACATAATATTATAAAAGTTATTATTACTATTAAATCCCCCAATTATATTTCTAGGTTATACGGGTATAATATATTATGGTTCATTTAGACATGGGGTTGTGTGTATTGAAAGCTGCTGAAGAAGTCAAATTTTTTGATGTATCATAAAATACTGTGGTGTTATAGTTTGTATTTATTATTTATCTAGATGTTTTATTATTATGATGCTGAAATACTGAAGAAACCAATTTTATTTCCATGGGTTATGATATTATGAAATGATATTTTTTATGATCTTATGAAATACATATGAATGGATTATGACTATATGATCGGTTGTTCCATTGTTTACCTCCAACACATTGGGTAAAAATTAATGTTTAATGAGCCTAAAAGTGGGTACATAGAAGGTTATCCCATGCCTGAATGAAGGTACACATATGGTTATCCCAAGCATGATGTAGGTATAGAGGTAGCTATCCAAAGACTAATATGTGTGAATTTCTTGTTGGGTAGTGTTGACATATGATTTTAATGATTTTGATTTTATAACAATTTATGATAGTCATTTATGAAATTATATTAAGGAAATTGTATTTTATCATGGATCATGTTCTTTGTGTCATTTATGATTCATTTCTTATGATCTTCCTTGCTTTATTACACAACCCATGATTATGATTAATGAATTTTCAGGTATGGGTTTTAAAAGTTAATATGATTTTTATAAGACCATATTCTAATTTTATGATTAAATAGTAATACATATCTCATTTTTTACCATATTGAGCATCTAATCTATCCATTTTTCATGATTCATTTTCCTAAAGATATGGAGAATGGTTATATGTGTGATATATCTAATAATGGTGCTATTATCGAAGACCATAGTGGGTAATAATGTTGATATATTATGTAATAGTTGTTTTTGTTTCCATGTTTTCCAAGACACATAGCTTATATTATTAATTTCTGAATCATAATGATATGTAATGAATAATCATATAATAATATTTAGTATTTATATATTCTATTATTTTTCAATCTCACTTCCTCTATAAGATCTTATATTAAAATTTCTCTTTATCTCTATGGAAATCTACACTTTTGATTGAAATATTCCCCCTCAATGAATTTTATAACCATAAAAGGATAACATTTTTAAGAATAATTCTCATCCTCTTTGATGATAGTTTCCACTCCTAATAGACAAGTTCCTTTCCATACAATGTTCTCTTATATATTTGTGAATCTAATTATTTTTTTATCACGTTACCATCAAATTAAACATATCTTAATTTCAAAAAAAAATTATTATCTATTTTTATGATGTGGTGTTTTAAGAAATGTATTTAAAAATATTTAAAAAGTGTTTTCCATTCTTTAATAATAAAATTATTTATCATCCATTCCATATTTTTCTATGATAACATTTATATATTACAAAGGATGTATTATTGATGATTATTTTTAAATGTATCTATTTTTAAATGATTTATATTGATATTTTTTAAAATAACTTTTATATAGGATTAAAAACATCATTTTTCATGAGAGTGCTTAATTTTTTTTCAATTTTTTATGGATTCACTACCATTTTATTATACCTCTAAAAGATTTATTTTGGTTGATATAATTTTTAATAAATCACGTTCAAAATGTTCCAATAAAATAATATTTTTGAGTGGTTGAATTTTGGGCGTCAACCATTTACCTTCTTAAGGTTAATTGTTTAGATACCAAATGGAAATTTTTTGTAAACTAATTTTTATTTCCAGGATTTTTTATGATGTTATAAATTATTTTTTTCAAGTGGTACACATATGTTTGGATTATTGGTGGTTAGGGTCATATATATACCATTAATGAATTGGTTAAAGATTAATGTCTCCAGAGATAAAGTGGTTAACTATAGATATTTTTTTTCTCAACATGAATAATATACATTTTTTTATTCAAAATAGAATGAATAGATATTTTTTTGTTCTAAATAGTTAGAATTTACAATTTGTTTCTTTCACAACATGAAGTGTATTTTTTTCAAAATTATATAATATCCATGGGATTATATTTTTTATTAATTTCATTATTTTGACATATTTAATGTTATTGGTGTATTTTCATGTCATATTACTAAAATTATGTTTTTCGTCTTATGTATAACATATCATGATTTTGAACTATTTTTATTTGGTTTATTTTTTTCATTTGAGATTACACATCCATCTATAATGGTTTATAAAAAATATTATTATTCCATTTAATTTTTAATAATAAATTTCCCCTAAACCATGATTTCTCATATTCTTATGATATAAACCTTGATGATATTTTGATAAGATTCCCATTATTGAGAATTTGATCTGAACCATTACTTATTATTCCATTCCCAAGATTATGTAGAGTAGTAAAACCTATGGGAAGTCTATAAGAGAGTTTAATTTGGTCCAATTATGGAAAAATGTTCACATGTTCTTTAAAATAAATCACCTTTGAAACTGGTTATAATAAATTATTAACAAAAAAATTTATCTAAGGTATTTGGAATTATTTTTGAGTTTTAATACTAATGGGAAAATTTCTCAATTTTATTTTGGATCATATCACATAGTAAAAGTATGTGTTCTTGGCATCTGAACTTGGATTTCTGTTAAAGGTAACCTCATATAATCTATTTTTTTAAGACATAAGGAGTAGGTTGTTGATTGAGAAAAATGTTACTATCTTGAAGGAGTTGTTTAAAATTTATCAAGGGTTTCTAGAGTTATCAATAAATTATATGTCTTACTTTTGGTAATTATATTATTCTTTTGATTTTATATATGAAATTCCAAATATTGGGATTGATATATTTTATATTGTTCATGGTTTTGGTCGGTGGATCTTTTCATATTACCTCTTACTCATTAAAATTTACAGAGGGTAATGACTCATAATTTTATGATTGGTAAACCCTTCTCTTCTAGTTGTTAACCCGTGGACTTTAGAGGTGGATTTATGGGTCATTATCCTAATTAATTCATTGATGGTCCTAAAGGGGTACCTTCAAGGTGGGGGGGTTAGGAAATATTTATATCAAAGGTGTTGGTTGGGAGATGAAGTGTATGGAGTTACTAGATGATGTGGATGAAAGGGTTTGTAGGGAAATAATATCATCTATTCTTAGTATGTGTTGTAAATAGTGTAGAATGGTTATACAATAGGATTTTATAAACACATTAGATTTTATTGAAGGACCATAAAGATTACTAAACAAGCTAATAAAAGTGATAAAACATATACGATAGATACCTTACAGAAGATAATTCTTAATGATGTTCTATGATTTTGTTTTAATTAGGTAGAAAATATAAAATATGTTAAAATAATTTAATGAATTAATTAATTAACCATATAATGTTTTTTTCTAGGTTTAGGTGTCACTAACATTTTTCCAATTTTAGATATAGATCTAGGTCACTATCCCCATCACTTTATATTAGAATATACTCAACAACATGTTCCAACATACCAATATTGAGTAGAGGTTGATGAGGAAGATAATTGGAGGGGAATTATCTGATAGTTCTAGCCTTAGGGGTTTCACAAGTAAAAGGGGTCTATTTTATAGTCGGAGATAGACTGTTGACCATAGAAAGTGGAGAAATCCTTATGTTCAATCTTTTCATAGAAGGATGAATATGTCTATTTAGCTTTGACAATGTTGTGTGGGTTTTCTTAGTAGTGGTGGATTTTGTTTTCCACAGATGGTGGGGAGTCATTTGTTTATTTGGATAAGTTTAGGGATACATTTTAGGCCAAGTATCTATCATGTAATTATATGGAGTCTTTTCATCAGGAGATCCATATCTTTCAATTAGTGATTTCAATAATTTTATAGTTCAATACATGATATAAGAATATCTTATGTCATGATTTGGAACTTTTCTAGATATGGAGGCCAAGGAGAATAATTTCATGGTGAAATTATTCACCGATATCCATTTCTATATTAAATTGATTATGTTCAAGTCATATGTTGTGATACTAGAGACGGTGAATGTCGATGATAGGATTTTTTTCTAGGAATGGGATTTCATGAAATGGGATTCACCATGAAATTCTACTTAGTAGAGTTGTGGCTATGAGTTCTCAAATTTGTTTACTACAAAAAGATGTTTCAAACATCAAGGAGTAGATTTTAGCCTTTTTATACATGTTTCACTATAGTTAAATGTTCTTATAAACCTTTCAGCAGCTTAGAGAAATTTATTGTCCCTTGTGGAGTTCATGGGCATAAAATAAAGTGTTTCATAGTTTACTCAATATTCATTTCACCTTTGGTTGACCATTTTAGTCCTTACCTTTATAAAAATTTGAGTAGAGGAAGAAAAAGTAGTAGGCTATTCTATATTTTTATTAGTATAGGGGGAGGTTGGTAATGTAGAGGATTGAAATTAGTTATTCTTATTTCTCTGAGACAACATGTAGAGAGTGGCCTTGTTGGTGGTAGTCATCAAACACATAGAGGCTATGAAAAATTATGTGTTTACATTCAAAAATTTTCACTACAAATTCTAGGAGATCCAAACATTTTATAAAGTAGTACATTCTTGTTTTCTACTTGTGATTACAAATTATTAGGTTTAGAAGATACACACTCATTTGTTTCACCAAATCCAACCTATGATTTGGGTATAGAGGTGAAGATGCCTATAGTTCCCTTGGTGTTGACAAATATAGTTTCTAGTTAAGTAAGTCTATTTTATTTGTGAATAGACTATGAGATGATGATGGGAAGCACCATTTTTGAAGAGATTTACTATTTTTTATTTAAAAACCTAATAAATTATCCTCAAAATGTATTGGATATATTTAGAAAAGAAGGTAGATGATTTATTTATATAGTGTGCTATATTCTGAAATGATTATAGGAGGCATACACTATTTGTTGGTGAATAAGACCCTGAGATGGGTTTAAGGAATTTTGAGTATAAATATTTCATAATGGATATACTTACTTTGGGTTATGTGTTTGATTATTATAATGTGTTTCTCATGGTTTTTTGAAGCGTGTCCTAAATTTTTTCTCAGAATTATTGTGGTACATTCCTTCTATGAGAGATCGAGTTATGGATAGAGGTACAACCATGTGTTTCTATGACATTAATGTATCCATGTCGAATAAATCCTTCTAAATTGTGGGATTCATGGATTCAAGTTGATGATATATTATAGAGAGGATTTACATGAAAATTTCTTTCACCTTGAGGAGATCTTGTTCTATTTATGATGAAGGTATATGTCAGTCTATGGTTGTGTGTTAATTATTAATATTTAAATTAGGGAAAAATGAAGAACTATTATCGTCTACCAAAAATTGATGATCTATTTGATTAGTTTAATGGATCTTGATGGTTATTGGAGATTTAATTTAAATTTGGGTATCATCATATATGAGTAAAGGATGACGATATTATGATGAATGATTTCGAATATTGTTATCAGTATTATGGGTTATTTGTGATATTTTTTGGAGTTATTAATGCTCCAACCCTATTCATGGTGTTAACGGGAACAATGTTCTGTGAGTTTCTAGATCTGTTTATGGTGGTATTCAATGAATAAATAGATATGTTTTTAGTATCTAAAGTTGAGCATGTAGAGGATATAAAAGATGTAATGGAATTAATTTGGTTTCATTAGATGTTTTGGAAGCTATAAAAGTTTGAGTTTTGGGATCATGAGTTCAATTTATTAGGGAATGACATATATCAATGTGTTTTTTTGTATCCTTATACATCTCAGGAGATGTTTTTTGGATAACCCCTAAGAATATTTTAGATGTGTGAAGATTCCATTGTCTTTTTTGGTTATTATTAGAGGTATGTATCCTAATTCTCTAAAGTTTCACTCCTATGAAAACATTGGAAAATAAGTATTGAATGTCCATGTGGACCAATAATTTCTAGGCTATGTCCCAGTATTTGAAGGAATAACTATTTGCTTCTCTACTTTTGTAGCTTCTGTAAGAGATCAATGTGTTCTACATTGTATGTGATGTTGTTCAATTTTTCTTTGATTTCATGTTGATAATGTAGAGGGAAGATATATATTATGAGTATCAATATTTATGACCTCATGAGTGTAAAAATTAGAAAAATGATATTGGTATTAGGGAATTTTTCTTTCCAATTAAACTTACGATGACACTATCTTATTTCTAAATTTTATAAAGTATTCATAGATCACAAAAGCATGAAGTATGTATTCTCCCAATAGGACATGAATGTCTTGTAGTGACTATGGAAAGAGTTCTTATTGGAATATTAATTCAAGGATTACTTTAAACATTTTAAATAGAATTTTGTATTATACTCCTTGAGTACGAAGTCACATGGTATTGATGTGTATGAATATAGAAACATTCGGAGAGTGAAGGGATGGTTAAAGGAAACACACCAAGATATGTGAGTGATAGATGGATGATGTTTAATTTATCAAATAAAAATGTAGTAATTCATAGTGTATCATGTGAAATAATTTTATATTTGGGATAATGAGTTACATGTTTGGCATGATCATGTTTCTTTAGCGATGCTTCTTAAAGATGATTTGAAGATGGGAATCATTGGGTATTGTTCTGGGGGATGATTTTCATTGCTTTAGTGATGTATGAGGTGGTTCTCTATGATATCTACTATTATCCCTTAGTTTTACATCCTAATTTGATAAAGATGTATCATTATTTAAGAGTCCATTTTTGCTGGTTTGGTTTGATGAAGTTAGACAAAAATTTTGTCTCTCAGTGTTTGGTTTTCCCAAAGGTGAAGGATGAGAACTGTGTTCTTAGTGGTTTTATTCATCAATTTATTCTTCCCAATGGAAGTGGGAATAATTTTTAAAAAAATGATGGCAAATTTTCCGGAGACTATGGTGTTAATAAATATATATGGGTGATCATGGATCACATGACGAAGTTAGGTCAGTTCTTAGTGTTTGAGGAGTGGTGCTCATTATAGGCATTTTTTAGGAAATATCTAGAGGAGAGAGTAAGTATTTATGGGGTTATAAAGATGATAAAATCATATCGTGATCTCAATTTTACCACTAAAGTGTAGAGAGGTATGAAAAATTATTTTGTATCTATGTTATTCATTATCATCACTTTTAGTCTGTATATGTACAATAAAACAAAGCGGATTATCTATAGAGTATGTTTCATGCACACATTTTTGAATTTAGTTGTTTTCTATAAGGAACCTATCCTTAGTGAAGATTTTACTTGAAAATGTTTTTTCAATCCATTAGTTTAATGGATTCGTTTGATGTACTATATTGTGGAACTTCCTATTCTATGTTTTGTTGGACTGAGGTCAAATATTCATTTGTTGCTGGACTCAAATTGATATTGATTATGCGAGAGAATGTATAGGTAATATGTGATTGAATAAAGATAGTGTAGAATCATATTAAACTATAATATGATCATAAGAGAAGGGATAAAAATTTAACATCAGATATCACATGTTCTTGAAGGAATCTCTTCAGGCTGGAAAATAAAGGTTCATTCATGGCAGTGAGATTGCTCTTAGGTTCTTAAGGTCTTTGAAGGTGTTTTATTAGGTTTGAACCATGATGTGTCAGTTATAACTAACCCAAAAAATTTCATAGATTCATGATTTATTCCATGCATCATAGCCTCATTGATACCATCATGATAATTCTCACAACTATGATTTTGGCAAGATCAATATTTAGGATTATGTAACCTTTAAGTAAAAACCTTTTGGGATTCGAGTACATCAAGAGTAGGTTTTTTGAAAACATGATACAGCATTATTTTATGTCCCCTAGGAATATGGTGGATTATTGTTTTTCACATGGGATCAATATTTATAGAAATTTTCCCAAAAAACTGTTTTATTTTAATGCCCTATTTTTTTTACCTTTTTATTGAGATGGTGTGATTGATATTTTGGTGAGATATAGGTTTGTCCCTCTTCCTTGTTTTGTGATGTTACATGTTTATATAGTCTTACCTAATTTTTTGGTTGTGTTATAGATATTGAAATATCACTGATAGTTGTCCTAAGGGGTGGTTGTTTGGACCCCCCTTCCCTTACTTCTGGGTTTTGTTATGAATTCCTAAGGTTGAGAATTATTTAAGAGGTATCTTATGTTTGGTACTAGATTTATACATCCATTTAATTTACATATTTCAGTGAATCATGGGTGTAATGAGGGTGTTAATAGTATTTTAGGAGGTTTGAAAATAGATTTTCATTTTAGAGATCCCACATGACATGGTGGTAGTATTGGTGATGGAATATTTCAGGATTGTTTGGATGGTTGAGCATGGGGAATGTCATCTTGGCCTAAGGTGTTTTGTGTTTAGATAGGGATCTAGTTTTATGGTCTTAGAGTGAAAAATGGATTGGGAAATTTCATAGATATCCAATTTATAAGTATTTTTTTCTTGAGGGTTACACCACAGAGAAATGAGGATAAGGAAAATTTTTAAAAAGATCATTTTGAGAAATTTGAGATTGTATTTTCCCTCTATGAGTCCCTCTATCTGAATTGGGTACTTTGGATCTTTCCATATCATAATTATAATAATGAAGTGGTTAAAGGGGCATAGGTTTATACTCAATTCCATAGTGGAGGACATTGTGTCAACCAGAACTATTAAGTATGGGTTTTAAAGTTTTGGGTTGTCTACTATAAAAAACATTGAAAATCAAATCACTCTTTTATTAAAATCACCAGATGTGTTTTGGAAATTCTCCACACCATGTTGAATAATTTTAGGATTCTTCGATAAATAGAGTTTCTGAATTCCTTTGGTTTGTTTTTTTTCTCCCACTATCAAAACCTAACTAACCCCCTTACCTCTCACCACCACATAGTAACACCTTGAAGATTATAATCTCTTTGGACCATTTATATTAATGTTTCATAGATCAAGGTATTATCTATTATAACATCCTTTGCAAAACCAATTTTATTCTTCCATCTATGAATATATTTTTTGATGATTTCTTTTTTGTTATAAATCAAGTAAACCAAATTGTGATTAGCATTCTTAAATCACTATGGTTTTTCCTTTAAAATTTGGGGTGTTTGTTTCGATAGTAGTTGATTCTCAATTTTCTGTTCATTCATAAATAATGTTTAGCTTTCAATTGAATATGGGGATTTGTTAACTATCCATTATTTATGTGAAAATGTGAATTAATCATGATTTATATCCTATTACAAAAGGGTGATATTTACCATAATAAAATAATAATCTAGAAAGGGAATCAGATGTACAATGGATATTCAATAATATATAAATTTTAAATAGGATAATTTTTTTTCATTTTTTTGTTTAAATTTATTCTTTGAAATTAATCACACATATTACCTTAAAGCGTTAAGACAAATTAAACATAAAAATAAAAATAATAAATATTTCAACGTATGTTATAATGTTACATACTTTTAGTTACCCGATATGATTTTTTTACAATTTTAGAAACTATGATATTGAAATAGGAATTATAAAATGATTAAAATAATTGATATTTAATGAGAAGAATTAAATAAATTGTTTTATTTTTATATTTCTTTTGGTTTGTGATTTTATACTACCTATTTATTCTGACCAGTTATTGTGAAATATGCCTCAACATTTTTCTTTTGTTTATAAAATGTTGTTAATTGATTTAAAGGAAAAAAATGTAAATCCAAATGATGATAATTATTAGAATAATCATGATAAGATTGATGATTATTTATCTTGTATTTTATTAAACATGTAAAAATAATTCTCGAATGCATGTTTTGTTTTATGGTTTGTAATTCCATTAGGTTTCCATTTGTGGATTACCTATTCTTAATGAACCTATAAATTTCAAATGGGATTAAAATGGTTGTATGATCAAGAATAAATTTTTGGGTCTTGATAAGATTGTTCCTTTTTTACTGAAGGATCAAATTCCATAATTCCTTCTCCTTAGTTCCTTCACCTATGTGTTTAAATACATTTTAATTTTACAGCTGATCTAGAGTTTTAGAGATTTGTTGGTTTTTTTATCAACTTGTTATGGTTGGGAACCCTAATAATCCATGGAATAGATGATCAATGATGTGTCTTTTGATAATTGATTTGATGGGTGATGGGATGTTTGCTCAACCTATAGTAATGGTTGATACCAATGAGGGCATGATGCATTTTGTTTTATATAGTGATATAGGATTCCTAGTGGAAAATACATGTTTAGAGAAAAGTCTTATTATAAACGTGGTTAATATTTAGTGATGCATTTTTAATTGCTATATGATTGGACTATGATTACTTGATAAGTATCCAACTTCCAGACATAGTTTTTTCTATTCACAATGAGTTGATTTTTGAAGAGATTTAATAGGATGAGTTATAGTGTACCCAGATGATTGATGAATTAATAATTGACCAAATTAATTAATGGGGTTGGTTGATGGTGTTGACAAATGATGATGACATACTTGAGAATATTATTAAGATAATTAATAGTGACATCATCACTTAACATATATGATTAAATAATAAATCATGGAAATTAAATAATGTGTAATATTAATTAATGGTTAATGAATTAATTTATGGTTAACTTGATGCATGTATTTTTGTTTCATATCATGTATATTACAGTGGTAGTTGGGTGTCCCATGTGACGAGAATAGTTGATTATTATTAGGACTATTATTTATTTGTAATTGTGGTTTGTGAATGATATTTTTTATATTTTATATTTCTTATGTTAACCACCCACACTCATAGGGAAACTGACCACAAAATGTTTTAAGTGGTGTTTTATCCAAAAACTATGACTGTGAGAGAACAGATGTATGAATTCTCCTTATCATTTTCCCTCCCTCTTTACATAATTATGTAAGAATATATAGGGCTGTAATGGATTGCTGTATAGGTTGTGTTCCAACCAAGTATGTGATAGATCATAGTTTTACTATACATTTATTTGTGGTATGTAATGTCTTTATGTATAGAGAATACTTGTTTCTTGACCTAGTGGTCATAACATCCCATGGGTTTACTTTCATGAGATATGATGGATTGAGGAATAACACACGTACATGGATTGTAGCGGAGTTTGCACATACACTTAATTACTATTGGTATATGATGATGAT
The DNA here is from genome assembly GCA_963277665.1 of Viscum album. Classification (NCBI taxonomy): domain Eukaryota; kingdom Viridiplantae; phylum Streptophyta; class Magnoliopsida; order Santalales; family Viscaceae; genus Viscum; species Viscum album. Next base: position 200,102,061 of record OY728164.1, read on the forward strand.
GAGATTCTAGGCTACAAGGAATGTAGTATATGTGGTGAGGATGTTTCTTGGGGTATGAGATTAATTACAAGAGTGATAAGCATAGAACATTTCTGTTGGGGAATCAGAGAAAAAAAAACTAGTGGAGAAGTTAAAATAAGGACAATTAAATTCATATTTATATATATATATATATGATTTGATGTAGAATTTATAGGAATTACATGGTGATTGAGGAAAGAAATTAAAAAAATTAATTACCTATTTAATAATTTCGTTAGTTTTGTTTGTTTATTCATGATGCTTTAGTATGATTCTTTCATATTGGGTATTAGAGGTTATAGGGAGGATTCTATTTCATATATATGTTATTATCACCATATATATATAGACTATTTTTCACTCAGACTAAGTAAGTTGGTGATTGACCTATATATTACTAACTTAAAAGAGTTATTTTACATCTTTTTGGAGTTTATAGAGTTCATAGTCACAGCAAATTATTACATTTGGTACTTTTTCTTCTTTTTTGTTTATGTATGATATTACATGTATTAGGATTTATTCTTTACTTTATGAATGGTATTTATCATCTTATATATTACTATATAAAATTTCTAGAGGGAAATTATGACTGTGTTCATTATTGATAGACCTTTAGTTATAGTCTCCAACCCATGGATTATTGGAGACAAGAATTTTGATCCATTATCTATCTTCAATCATTACTTTTTTGGTAGGGGTACCTTTGGAAGGAAGGGTTCATGGAAAATTACATTAAAATAAATTGATCTAGCAAGAGTGTGGATCCTTCACTATGGATGCAATTTTGACTTGATAAGAAAGGAAGATCATTTCATGGTCATTATGTATGAAAAAAATGGTTCATTCCATTTGGAAATATTGATGGTTTAAAAATTATAACCTCTAAAAAATTTAAAATCGGAGGAAAAGGATTGACGTGAATGGATGTATTGGTAATTAATGTTCATAGAAATAATTCTCCATGTGAAGGTAAACTATGGGACGCAAGTAATATGACCTATATTATAATGAATGATTTTATTTTCAAAGGAAGAGATGATACAATGTTATACATGATATGTGCCCAAATTGAAATATCAACCTCATTAGTCAAGGGGAAAAAAATTTTAACCAAGGAAGAGGGGAATATGTTTTGGGATAAAATTCCATGACACTAAAGATAAATTTACATTGAATACTTATTTTTTAATGAAAGAGTTTATGATATCCCAAAAAATACACCTGATCACACTCACATGTGTCATACATTTAAAAAAGGAGAGATTATTTAGAAGACTTACAATCAAAATGAAATAAAGTAAAAATATTTTCTTGAGTTAGTGACTGTTAATGAATATGGGTTAATATCCCCCAAATAAAAGGTTGAAAAAAATGTTCAATGATTTATTCAGTAATAATTTCCACAAGATATAATTCATGGATAACATTAATAATATAGAAATTAAAGTGTTTATGTGTATTTAATGTTATTGAAGATGTCAGGAGAAGATGATTCAAATGATAATTCCAAAGTTCAAGAATGATAATGGAATATTTTTTACCAATTTTTACGTAGAATAATATGTTTACAATCATAATATAATGCACTAATATTTGATAATGGTTACTCTTGATCAAAATGGTGTTGTTGAGAGGAGAAACTTAATAATTAACAAAATTGAACAGATAATACAATTTGAAAAGTCCCAATAAAGATATTCCAGAAGAAAGTAGTATCAAAATAGATTTTTTTTATTTTTTTTATTTTGTCATGAAATAGAGAAGACACCATAAAAAATGGTACGGGAATAAGATGACTCTAAAATAATTTCATAATTTTGGTCGTAAGTTCTTTATTATAAATAATAAGAAACATTATAACTATGAATATCATGAATATAAAGGAAAATTAATTATATATTCATCCAGGAAAATATTATAAATATTTTATATCAAAAGTCCAAGAAAAATCGTTGAATCTTTGGAAGATATTATTTTCTATGAAGAGAAGAATACTCAAAATATTGAGTATATTTCATAGGAAAATTATTATTAAATGAGTATATTAGGAAGAGAACAAATATTTTTAGATGATTATGAAAAATATATTGCAGATGAGTATAATTAGGAAACATTATTACTGATAAGTAAGTCTTGTAAAGGGTTGAAATAAATGAAGAAAACATCATTAGTGAAAAGATATCTCTAATATAAACTAAATGGTTGATTACTCTACATAAAACATCATTATTATCTCAAGTAGATCAAAATAAATTCAATGAGGAATCTAACCAAGAAAAATGGACCAAGGAAAATCATGAAAACCAAAAATAATTGATAAGATTCAATCATGGTAAATTGTACCAACAAAAAATGTAAATATTTTATCAAATCCAAGTGAGTATTCCATGACAATCATTTTAAAAATGGAAAGGTTAATTCGATAAAATAATGGATATTGTGAAATAGATATCCCCAAGTTGATGGAATCGATATAGATGTGATGTTTAGTCTAGTGATATAACTAGATACATTTCAGTTTTTATTTGTCATTATAGTAAAAAAAGGATACATGGTATTAAAAATGGATAAAAAATAATTCTTTTTGAATGGATTTAATAGGAAATAGGATTATAAAAAAAACAAAAAATGGATTTGGAATTCCTAATGTTAATAGAACCATGTGTTTGTTAAAGGTATTGAATTGGATGATTCAAGAAGAAATGGATTGGTGTTAAAGGATTGATCAATAATTTAAAATTATTCAATTATAATGGGGTGGAGTTGAATATAATCACTATATAAAAATAAATAATAATCAAAGTATTATTATGTTTATTTATATTGATGACATAATACTCAAAGGAACAAATAATGAATATTACAAGAATTCATCAAAATATATTAGGTGAGAGTTTGAGATGTATTTAATTGGTGAGTTAATATTTTTTTGGGTTCATTGGAATTATAAATAAGCCATAAAACTTTTGTTTCTCACTATAAATATACCAAGGAGGCAGTGAGAATATGTTTAATAGAGATTTCCATGGTGATGAAAACAATGTTTGATGCCCTGTTGAAGTTATCAAGGTATGATGATGGAAAAAATGTCGATGTGGTGGACTATATGAAAATCATGTTAAGACTATAGTATTTGATAACTAAATGACCTGTAAAATTGTATACAACTTTTAAAGTACCATGAAACCAAATAAATCCAATAAAGGGACTTACTATAAGTTAAAAATAGACCAAGGTATAGAAACAATTTTCAAAATGTGTACTATTTTATGGTATTACATCACCATAGGTGTTATTTAAAACTATGGATGAAAATTATGCAGCTCGATTAGATAATTAGAAGTCAACATTGAGTAGTGTATTCTATCATAAAATATTAGTTATTTTTCATCTATTAAATAAGAAATATTGACTTTCATTGATATATTTAGAAGATACGTATATTTTGAATACACAAGAATATACATATTTTCTATGTATAAAGATATAGTTTGTTAATGTTTAATTTGATTTCAATTCACTTACCTAAATCTTTTTTGATAACCCAAGTTATATTAATATTAATAAAAATATAGTCCACCAGTTAGGGAAAAATAATATTGATTTGAGATATCAATTTATAAAAGAGAATATTGAATAAGGGCTTTTGAATTTGGATTCATGTAAACATAGAATCATACAATATGCTTCATGATAAAGTAACTAACCAATTATTACTTTTAAAGGTATTGGTTGGATATTAGACTCTGACCATGTCGATCCAACTTTATTGTTTTGATAAGAGATACCCACTCCCTAATTAATTTTATATTTATGGAAAGGTATGATGGTTATTTTTTATTAGTTATTGATTTTATAACCTTCTCTTATAAACCTTAGAGGTGTTCTATTTGGGTTTTTAAAAATGGGTAGAATTTTTACATGATTTAAAGATATCAAAGATGGATATAATTTCTAAATCATTTTAGGGGGGGCTTATCCTATTATGAATATATAAAATGGGGGAGAGTATTTCAATTTATATTTATATGGACAAGTTTGGTTTAGAAGAGTTTAAGATCATGTTGATCTAAGAATCATTTTCATGAAAAAATTTCATTTAACTCTTGTGTGTCACAATGGGATCAAATAATCTAGAATTAAAGATTATGATCAAAGATATTTGATGCACTATATCAGAGTAAGATGTTTTACCTTGTGTTACTAATTGGGGCCAAAGGATTCAGATGAATATATCTTGAATAAGTTACTTAAATGTTAATAAAAATGGTGAAATTGTTTAGAAAAATACAAAAGGATTATTTTTTATTTGTGTACTTTGACATGGATGATTTGAGAGACTTCAAAATAGGTCTAAGATGTTATACTATTGAGTTTGGTGGGTATATTAATAAGTTTAAAAATGGTAGAGTGGTATAGTTTATAGAACATAAATTACATTATAACAATATGATTAACCCTACAATAGGTTTCAAGTTAGATTAAAGTTAGATTGATAAAAGAGTGACAACACCATGAGTATTTACGTTTAACAATAGCAGACCTATAAAATATTAAATTAATACCCATGTTAAGTTATTTTAGGGATAAATAGAAATAAAATATTCTTATTGATTATTAACTGGTAATAGTTAATTCCTAAATGAGTCAGGTCACACTATAAATGGTGTGTAACTTATTAAATTTATCTTGAGGGTTAAATTATACATGCAGATTATTATCATTTACATTATCCATGGAAAATAATAGAAAATGTATCTTGATTTGAAAGTGAAACCAAGAAACATTGGGTATTTTATTGTTATAAATAAGTTAGAGTAGATATATGGAGATCTTCCCAAAAGATAGGGTTTTTATTATGGAAAGAGGATCAAATAGTGTAGGATTAAGTTAATGTTACTTCCAATTATTTCTCAATTCTAGAAATGTAAAAGTATAAAATGGTAAATTAATATATGAAGTTATTTTCATTGTGAATAATTTTTTCAAATTCTGGTGATGTCAAAATTAGCACTAGCAATGATTAAAATTTTTAAGTGAAGGAAGTTGTTGTACCATGGAACTATGTATTGTGTCACAATTACATGTAGTTAAGAGGAATATTAAAAATTAAAATATCATATATATTTTTTATTTATTGGGGCTTAAATTTTATAATTTTTTTTAAAATTAAATATTTGTTTTGGATGAATTTACTCATATTGTTCAAGGAGAATTAATAATCAATTAGATATTATACTTGGGGAATATATTAATATTTATGAGATATATTTCACTAAGAAAGGGATGAGGGATCATATATTACATATTTATGAATTTTATATCATATAAAGAAAGAAATAGTGAATAAAAGGGTAAGATATATTAGTTAACTATTCTTGAATATTGAGGATCCCCATACTAGTATTCCATTTTCCATTCCTAAAATCAATTTCATTAAAAAATATATTTTATAAAAATTGTGATTCCCTAATATAAAAATAAACATATTTCTATAGTTAAAACATTTTACCTCACAATAATCACAAAATTAATATAATATAAGGTTTTATATATTTTAGGATCAACTATATAATAAACTATTTTTATGATAATAATGAATATTTTACTATAATCAATTGCACTAGTATTTCTACTTGAATCCTCATAGGTTATACTTTTATTTATAACCTAGATATTTGAAACATAATAAATTAGTGAGATCAAGTTATTTTTATAAAAAAAACACATTAACATGATATCAAGGACATAATGAGAAGCTTTTAAAAAAATGAGCATGTGGGAAGGATATTATTAAGAATATTGTTGAACAATAAGAGTTTTCCATTAGTCATTATGTAATGGTATGTAATCTCAAATGAAAAAAATATATAACATATAAAATTATCATTAAGATACTAAACATGATATATGGATCATAATAATTAGAATATAGACTATAAACATGGCATAATACAAATAATATGAAAACATAACCCAATGAATAATGCATTGATATATGATTATCATAACATTGTAGGCTTGGGATAACAACCAGGTAAAATATTTGGCTTACGATAAAAACCTATGTACCTTCTTGTGAATTAGATACTAATAATGTATCATCTTGGTCTTGGGATACTACTAGTGTACCCTCTTGGGTTTTTGATACCACCTATGTTCCTTCATGGAATTGGGATATTACATGGGTAATATCAAAGGCTTGGAATAAAACCCATTTAAACTATTAGGATTGAGCTATTACCTATGTCAACTCATTGAATTCAGATATAACCCATTGATAAAGCTCAAATTTTCATATATTTTATACAATAAATAATTAATTATAATCCCAACATAGTGTTACTGTATGGGTAATTGTCACATTTTTTGGTTTTAGTGGTAATTTGATCGTAAATGAGAAAATGGAATAATTCTTAAATTTTAATAGATTGTTATCACAAGGGTATTTTTGTAATTTATCATTATATATATATATATCCAAATTTTGTTATTCAAATGTTTTTAGAACACTGATTTTATTTCCTACACCCTTTTCTTCTAGTCCAGGATCTGATTCGGCCATCTAAAGGGCTTAAAAAATCAATGATGTTTATGATATTTCCGGGCAGACATAGTGGACTCCACCACCATAATAGAATCAAAACATTACGTACACACATCCATTTTAGGTAAACCTGTGATAGAACGAGGATATATAGGAACGACTCTACATCAAATTTGGGAGAGTTTGAAAATCTTTATGGCTTCCATTGAATGTTATTCTATTGGAAGAACCTTCTTGGATGCATTGTCCAGAAAAAGAAACCTCTAATGATAAATTCATAACTCTTCTAGACACATCCAATAAAGTTGAAATTTTGAGGGAAAATGGAGGAGATATTATGGAAAAATATTGACAAATACACCTAAAATAAATTAGGTCATTTAATGGAACATACACATGAAATATTTATGATTAAATGTTTTGAATGTGAATTCATCATCTCCTCTCTCTATAAATATGTATCCTCACCCCTTATCAAAGCATTGGAACTTCTGTGTGAAAATTTTCATTTTTTCTATATTTTCATTCCATAGTAATAGTATTATTAATTTTTAATATATTTTTCACTTATTCACCTCATTCTCATTTCTTTATCTTTTGTTCATCCACCCCATTCTTCTCCACTGTTGTCTCTTATACTCATGATCATGAGTAATTGACCCAAGTAACTTTCTAGAGGATCAATATAGTGTTGAACCCAAGTAATTAAATAATTTTCTAATTTTATTAGAGTTATTTCAAGGGGGATATTATGGGGTAAGGCAATTTTGTGTCTCCACTTGCCACCCGAGGCTTAACTTCCTATTTTATAATATTTCCCATCGATCGAGGAGGTGGATGTGTGGTCTCTCAGCGATCATTGAGAGCACTATATATTCACAACCACATATAAAAGATTATATTCACAAATATGATGGAGTTTGGTTATTAATTAAATATGAAACTAATAATGAGATAATGAAGGTACAATCTTGGTGATTCTATTAGGAATATCACTTTTCTCTCTAACATCATTTTGTCTGCATTCATTCTGTCTGCATTATGAATTGCATGTTTACTTTACATTATCTTTAATTCTAATTTATAAAACCACAATTTCATTTAGTTTTGTTTAAAAATAATAAAAAAAGTGAATTATAAGTAGTGATTTATTAACCAAAAGAGATCCTCAAGAGAACGATCTAGGTCATCTCATGTGCGGAATTTAGTTATAAATATTTTTGAGAGTTCACAGGACAACGATTCATCACTCATTCACCCTCATAGGCTTAGGCTACTACTAGTGAGCCCTCTTTGGCTTGGGATACTACATGTGTTACCAATTACACTTGATATACTACCCATTTTTTCTTTTTTAAGATCATGATATATATAAAATTAATCGATGCATTAGTGGGTGATAAAGGCTCCACCCATCAAGAGTAGTCATCCATACTTTTATGTTCCAAGAGAATTGGAAAACATTAACATTTCAAACATCACTTAATTAATTCATGGAAAATATTTTAATTTTAAATAAATCAAGCCAAAAATATTTCATTAGACATATAAAGAAATAAGTTGTATTATTTCATAAGAACATATATCCATTACAAAAAAAATATTTTATGGATACTAGAATATATAAAAAAATCAACATCATTTAGTATGCCCCATTGTAAAATATGAGGAAATACCACTTTTCATTTTTTAATTAATTTGAATTTGGTTTATTTGTAAAATAATTATAAATAATAGAAATGATGATTCTTTGAAAAGTATGGTCATAATGGTGAATGAATAAATTCACATATAAACATCTTAAAAATATATTTTATAAAAAACGTAACATTATTATAAAAAAGATGATGTTATGAGTTACTTTTAGAAGTTATTTTAAAAAATGTAACGTGATTTTTTTTTGCAATAGTTACTTTAAATTACGTAACATTAAAAAATGGAGCATTTAAAAAGAAATAAAAAATATATCATGGAAATGTGGAGTGGAAGATAAGACATTTGACTGTGGAATAATGGAAGATTGTTTTAATATTTTGAAATAAATTTATTAAAATATGACATTATCAAAAAACATGATAGAACTTACTTTTGAAAATAGGTAATGGAAAATTTGATATTGACATAACATAAATGATAATCATGTTTTCATATATGAAGGTGAATATTTCCAAGAAGGTAAAATTTGGACATGGAAAAAAAATAATTGTTTAAAGAGAATGAGAACTATTCATAATATTATCGTACTTTTATGGGGATGAAATTTGTAATGGTATAATATCTGAATCAAAATCTTCATTTTTAATATTGAGAAATATAATTTTTAGTATAAAATCATAGTTTTAAATAAACTAATAATATAATAAAAAAGATAAAAATTAAACACTATAACTCAAAGACAGAGGGTTGAGTTAAAAAAACCCTCCAACATTGGTATCTCTCAAATCAATGGAACTTGAATGATGGAATGTGATATAAATTTTTTAAATTAATTATATTTAATGAAAATTAATTCAAAATTAAATCCATTTACAATATATACACCACAAAAGTAAACAAGGACTAAATAGAAATCATATCTCAAGGATGAAAAATTGAGATGAAAAAACGATTACCTCTGGTCCTGAATCATTCTGTGCAAGAACCTAAAATATTGAATAGTAAACTTAAGTATATTAAAATAACTCTTAAGATGTTTTTACATCTATATTTATTTTTATATAGTATATTTATTATCATATTTTATTTATTTATTAAATTGTTTTTTCTAATGGGGGTTATTAGAGGTGGTTCAGTCGATTTCTTTGAAACTTCCATGGTATATTGAGTATGGTCAAATGTGTTAGAAAATATATTAATTATATACATAATTTTTAGTTTATAAATTATTTTATGATTATATATTCAAAAAAATTATACAATTTCATTTTTCCCCAAATGGGTTCAAATTAGATAAGTTCCTCAATATGTTCATTTAAGGCTGTAATAATTACTATGATGGATTACTATTTATATCACATAGATAATGATCAATATTATATTTAAAAAATATTAATAAAATCTGAAATATAATTTTTATGTGTTAAATAAATTATTAATATATCAATTTATGGTAGTAGTGTAATAGAAAATGCCTCATCCTATGGAGGCAATAGTCTACTCGTACACATAAAAGACACTCTAATTTTTCAAAGAATGAGGGGGGGAGGGGGTAGAAAATAAAATTATTTATCATTTTATAATATTAATAATGTTATAAATATGATAAATATTTTATTAAATAACTCATTTTAACCATCCATATATAGTGGTTATGAAAATGATAACATGTCATTAATGAAGGTAGTAGTCCACACAGACACATGTGAATATAATTATTTTTAGAATTATTTATGTGAAATGTAGGAAAGTGACATTAAATTAGAATAATAAAATTTTATAATATTAATAATACTAATATTATCATACTTTGAAGGATATAAAATATATTTTAGGGGGTAAAATAAGGAAAGAATTAACAATGCTTGATTGAGAACATTACCTCCCCCTTTAGATCTTCTCCATTGGGCCACAGCTTAAGATTCTTTAGCATTTCTATTTTGGAATGATTGAAGATTCTAGTTCCTAGGTAGAGTGTTTATGAGATAATATATAAGAGTTTTGGTGAATTAATATCATTTTAATGGGTGGATAAATATGGTGTAAGTTATATTTTTTTTTATGTAAATAAACCGACATTTTTGCAAATACCCATTACTTTTTCATTGATGGAATGACTTTATTCATGGGTCAATGGGTACAAGAGTTGGAATTAATTTATTTTTGGAAAATTAATGGTCTATAAATAATTTAAAATTAATTTTAATACATGTTTTAAACATGTCTCATGTCTTTTACCACTAGATTTGTATATTTTACCATTTTGGTTTTTTACATTAGTAACTAGTTTTTACCCATGAAATTTATATTTTATTAAAAATACAAGGTAAAAAATATTACCAAAATTTTATTTTATAAACATTAATTTATTCTCTTTAAAAATCAATTAAATTAATATTTTAGGGAATATTAACTTAAAAATAAAATTAATTAATATTCAAAAAATATTTGTTTTATAAATTGTTCTCTTTAAAAATAAGTGATATTAATATTATTTGGAATTGATTACTAATAAAATGAGTGTTAATATTTATATATATATATATATATATCTTTGTGTAAAAATTTTATTATAGTATTTATATTAAATATAAAAAATAATTCATTAGATAAAATTTTATAAAACATTTGTAAAAGAATTCATCGAAAATAACCCTTTCCTCATTACCATGGTCATTAAATTTAAACATAATAATAATAATTTAGGAATAAAAATTAAATAGAACTTATTAAATAATATGATAATTTTTATTTAAACTATGAAATAAATTTTTTTATAATTAATTACTTCTAGTTGTCAATATTAATCTTTAATATAACTGAATTGTAAAAGTGTTTATAGTAAAATATTAGTAATGTTTCAAAAACACAAAAAATTGGTTTTATAAACTCAACATAGAATTTTAAATTTATTTATTTTATATAAAAAAATGATTCCAAAACTTTTAATTCATTCATGTATTATGATAATGTCATAAAAGTCATAGTGTTCAGAAAATCAGTATTTTTTTAACTATATAACTAAAAATCAATAATTTTAGAAAAATATAAAAATTTTACCCTAAGATAATTTTAAAATGAAGAGGTAAAAAGTGATGTACATATTACATAATTTATATTAAAAATTCATAATTTTATATTTTAAAACAAAATACAATATAAAATGAAAAAAAGTTTTTTTTTAAATCCACTATTAAAACATTAAGTGTTCGTAATCCTATTTTGATTCAATTGTTATTAATTAACAATGTTTTTATTTGTTTTCAGTTCCATATTTATTAAATTTTTCAAATAATATTAATCTAATATGTTATTATTCAATTCAGTTTGGTGTTTTTTGTAAAATCATTTATCAATATAATGTTTATTTAAGGAAAAATTATTTTCAAATCTCAGTGTGTTGTATTCCCCCCTTAAATAAATTGCATCACTACAATGTTAATTACTACTTTATAAAGAAAATATATAGTGGTTTTAGTGATATATGTTACTCAATTTATAATTTCTAATAGGTTATAACCCTGATTATCATAGTTATGAGTAGGAATGTTTCTTTCCCAAAATATGCTTTCTTAAGAGTTTCTAGAGAAATAACTTTCAGAACTTCATTTTCAAGATCATACTCTGAAAATATAAAACCCACCAAGATACCATTTATATTTCTTATTTCTTATTTTCTTATTAATTTTAATTTTGTGAAATTTTAGTTTCTAAATTTTTATTTTCATACATTTAAATAAAAAAATTTATTTGAATTATAATAAATAATGATAACTAATAAAAAAAATGAAATGATAACAATTATTAAAATTATAATGAAAAAAATAGAAGGGGTAGAGGGGATCTCGACCTCCTCTTATATCACAATTATTTAAGGGTGAGTCCCGATCATGTGTCACCCATATACGAAGAATTTCCCCTTGAGAATGAAATCCTCCCCCTGGAATCCTTTCTATAGTCTCCTCCTTCCCTACCCACAAAATATGCTCCTTTGACAACACCCTTTCATGCACACCTCCCAATCGCGTGACCTCCCATCTCTTGAGATTTTCCATTTTGTAGGTTTCATTGTGGATTCATCATGATTCATGGTTTTCCTTCTAGTGTAAGATCCACTCTCTTATTATTCCTTTATTTCCTTACCATCCCTGCATTTTCATGATTTGTTTTTGTTGAAACCTAGGAAATGAAGGATTGAGTGATTATGGGTTCTTTTTTTATTATAGGGTTTGTGTGGGTTCCCTCTCCCAGGTTTTGGTGTTCTCCAATGATGGAAACGTTTTTCAAACCATCCACCAATGATTCTAGGTTGGTTTTTTATTACCCAGTCTTTTAATTTATGTACCTTTGACTGTTATGGGTTTATAATTATGATGTTATTATATAACAATGACACTAATAATATTTAAAAAAGTTTTGAAGGAAAATATATGTTTTTATTAGTTTTTCATTCAATGAAAATGGTTTCCATATTTAAAAACATGTTGAAAGATTGATTTAATTTAGCTTCCCATATAAATTGTTTATTAAATTTCTAAAATGGATTTATATAAATTAAATCAGTGTTATGAAAAATGTTTTGGGTCTTTAAATGGTTTACTCAAATTTTTTACGTGGAATTTCATGTAGATCTTAAAATTAAACATATGAATAAATTATTTAAATTTAAAATTTATGTAATTTAGGTTTTTTAAAAGTATTTTACCCTATTTTGGTCATGGGTGAAACCCAAGAGTGGTTAATTTAGATTTAAATATTATTACAAGAGCTGGATGATTTCTTAAATGGATTTCATGGGTAGTTTTGGTTGTGCTATTTTATAAAATGTTTTATAAATTAATTCAAATGTAATGTTTTAGGAAATTTATTTATAAATATTTTAGACTGTTATAAGATGTATCAACATCCTGAGTATATTTTGGATTGGTTGTTGGGTAGATTAAATAAGTCGATCATTTTTATAATTCCTATTTTTTTACTATTCTCGGGATGGATACATGAGGTCATGGAGGATATTTATATATGGTGGAATCAGAGGTGAGGGTGAGATATCATTATGATTTGTTACCTTATTTGATTCTTGTAATATTTATCTCCCTAAAATATATATTAGTCATCAGATATAAGGTAGCTGAAAAAATATATGGATGTGTATTGCATTAATATGATCATGATCATTGGATAGTGTTTCTTAATAGATTTTCCCTCATAGGGATTTTTTTGGTCCCAATCACTGTTTTGATGTTGAAAGATCATGATTGTTCTAGTTTCATTATGGGGCCTCAAGATATAGTTTTTTTATGACACAAGGTCTAAAAAAATCTGGTTAGAAACTAAAGATTTATCCCATAAAACATCCTTCATGACTTGTGGTTCAGTATGTTATTGAGTGGTTTTCCCTCATTCATGTATTACTTGGGAACCTTTACTTTATTATTCTTTCCTAAATTATCTTCCTTTAACTTTTGGTTCCTAGTTGTGCTATTAACTAATTTGTGGTATTTCTATTTTATTTATATATAAATGGGTTTTAAATAGGTTATAGATTTTTTTGATTTAATTATTTCATACTAGGTTTTTTAAAGTGGGCTCAAAAAAATATTTTGGTCTTAAATTGGCATTGGTTGAGAAAATATATTTCAATCCACTATTTTATTTTAAATAAATAAAAAAATTAAATTATTATCAAATTTAATTCTTAAAATAGACTAAAAAAGATATTGAATTAAGAATTGGTTATGTGGAAAGGCGTGCACTGAATTAAAAAGTTCTTATATGATCATATGTATACTATATCTCAGTTAAATGTTCAATATCATCTTCTGACAACTCATTAAGTGTTGACTGATTTGGTATTTGAGGATAGTTGTTTTAGTTTATTTTCTAAATTTATCCAACTATCCCTACTACATGTTTTGTAGGATATGTATTTATTTTTATAGAATGTTCAATGTTTGGATCATGAAATGATTCACTAGAGCTATGTATACATTTTACATCTTTCTATGATTATATGTTTACTATTATTATTGTGTTTGAGGATAGGAATATGTTAGATTTTGTTTTTATAAGTTAGGGTTTATGGGGTGATAAGATGGATAATTTTGTTTTAAATTGATTTATTCTTATGGTGCCTATTTTATTTTACTTCTTAAGTGAGTTGACATGGATTTCTAACTTACAGATGGATCAAGATGAAAATTAATTTAATTTTTTTCTATTTCTTAAACTCAATGTTATTCATTTAATGGTTCTGAATGATTGTTACTAATGAACTAAAACTTACCTTCAGCCCGTAGGAATCAAGAACACCCCTAATGCCAATGGAGAAACTATTTAGGTGGTGTTTTAGATGAAAAAATAGGTGAGTACATTAAAAATGGAATCCATGATATTTTTGTATTTAATAAATAATGATATTATGATATTAAGACTATCGATACTTGAGTGGAAAGTTTGGATGGATATTCCAGCTAGCTCTTTTCTAATCCAAACCCCAAGTTTCCAGGGGATGTTGTGATTTAAATTTCATTTTTGTTGGTTTTATTAATTTTGATTTCATGTATAGTGATTAACCTTGGTTTGTATTGTCATTAAGTGCTGGCTTAAATATTTTCCTTAGTATTGGGATCAAAATGGAAATGAATTCATGTATTTGAGGTTGTATTTCATGGATCTAAAAACTATTAGATAAGGAAAAGATTTATTTTAGATCCATTTTATGAAGCAATGGTTAATTGGCGCATGGACTATCCATATAGATAAAGTTAGGCATGATTCAACATCTTATACAGGTTTTTATATTTAGAAACTATTTTCCACTAATTCTATTGGTGGAAATGTAAATGGGGGGAGAATAAACAGTGGTATTGTGATTTGTTGATGAAATCAAGTATGATTTTAATGAAAATTTAATGGGATCCATTAATAATTGATGTAATAAATAATATAAATGGTGTTCTACCATATAAATTATAATGGATTAATAAATAAATAGTGGATCCATGTATAAAAAACCAGCCTTAAACATTACGTAATCATGAATTATTTCAATAATTCACATTGAGGATATTTTTAGGGTTATAGTTTTAGAGAATTTGGCATTAACTATTACATAAAAATGTTAATATTACATGTAGAAACTACTACCCAGTATCTATTTTTCATAAAATAAAAACTCTTGAAAAAAAAACACATGTCTAGTTCCATGTTTTAGACAGCATGACTTTTCTTTAATCTTATCCTTGACCCTATTTATCTTTATGTCCTGTGAAAAACATTTCAAAACATTGGATGAGCATAAATAATTATTAAGGGTTATAAAATAATGAAAATAAATATTATCCATTCAATAAATACAAATCAATGAAACCATACTTTTCAATCATAACATACCTCATGAAATCATAAGATTTATGAATAATATAAAGAAATCAAAAATCATAAAGGAAATTTATGGCATTCATTAAAAACATACATTGTAGTTATCAAAACTACATAGGGAGTCACATTTGGAATACACATCACATTATATTCTTAAAATCTCTTAGGAGAAACATTAATGTTTACCTCTGTCACGTTACCCAATGCATTAGAGAGCTATCTCAGGCTCACCCCCATATGTTTATCACAAAACCACCCATATTCTTAAACAATTCCCAATAACCATAACATAATAATAACACATAACACAAGTATAAAGGAAAGATAACATTTCTATATTCCAATATATCAAATCAAGTTATGGAAATAAACAATGCTAGATAAAACCATTTTCACAACCATTTAAAACATTTAATAAAGAGGTTTTTAAATCAACGTGTCCCATTAAAGATTAAAGCTTTTAATGAATTATCACTTGAAAAAATTAATGTCAATATAAATAAATCTTAAAAACCATTTTTAAAACATGGAAATTAATTATAAATATTTATAATAATAAATATTTAAAACAATCAAAACAATATTTTAGTTAAAGTGTTTTTAACAAAATGACAGATACTTTAATACAAAAAATTTAGAAATAAAATTTATTGAGAACTTTAAAATATCATGATAATAAAGGGATCCATGATATAATATGTTAATGGACATCATATACACCACATAAGAGTGAATCATTGCATAATAACAATGAAGTCTCAATGGAATGTAAATTGAGAGAAATACCTTATAAAAACTGAATCCTTAGATTAAGGATAAATCAATTACATAATAATGTGTGAAAATTTATAATACATTCAATATAAGTGGATAT
The DNA here is from genome assembly GCA_963277665.1 of Viscum album. Taxonomy (NCBI): domain Eukaryota; kingdom Viridiplantae; phylum Streptophyta; class Magnoliopsida; order Santalales; family Viscaceae; genus Viscum; species Viscum album. The sequence continues at coordinate 200,118,545 of OY728164.1, forward strand.
TAAGTGTGAAAAAATCATAGGTTATTCACATATATTCATATCATGACATAATCAATAAGTAGAAGTTGAACCCAAAGAATAAAAATTGGGTAAAGAAGTTCCCTTACAGAAATTTGACAGCCTAACAACCTCACTTTAAAATTTAGAAAACGAATTGATGAGAGAAAAAAAGATATATCATCACATGGACATAATATTTACATAAATAAGGATATGAAATAACATATCCCATCATAATAATATCTAAATTAAAATACATAACAAAAGGAAGTCTTTTAAAAAGAGGTGGGTGAAAGGTTCCCTTACCGATTTGGTAACTTATGAAATATACACCCCATGAATGAAGGGTCATACAATTAAGATTTAAATACCTATAAATTTATGTACGTTACATAATGTATACAATCATGGGAAGTAAATAAACCAAAAAAAGGTATATAGTGGCAATATAGCATGAATCTCACGGGAATAAAAAGTGAGATGAAAACCCCTTACCACGTTGTAATCAATTGATTCGTATGATCAAAAGTTAATAACCACCAAATGAATCACGAAATAACAAGAATATAGAGATAATTATGATAACATATATCAAATATCAGGACACAATAGAACACATTCAATAAATAAGTGTCAAAGAATTGAAATCTCACGGAATTAAAAGTGAGATAAGTAACCCCTTGCCTCGTGTCTGACTTGACTTGTTTGTTCCTTGTTCTTCCTGAATAAAATTATAAAGTTAATTTATAATTGATTAAGAACTCATTTTCATGTTAATTATTCATTTTATATCACTTATTTCCATGTTATAAACATTATGTAATCATTTAAGTTAATAATGGTCGTTTTTTTGATATTTGGTACTTGAGTAAAAAATGAAAACCTTATAATTATAAGTTGTCCATGTTGTCAAAATTGCATTATCTCCATAATTATATTCATTATTTAGATATCATATAAATCATACATATCCAGTATATATATGTATTTATAACAGTACATAAAATTTGAAGATAAATAATGAATTGCACTATTCTTGGAGATGGTAAGTCGTACGTACGCACGAACGCCACTTCCATTTATATTTCATATTTTAATTGAATAAAAACATAATGATACATAGTTATATTATAATTTAAGTATAATATCATATATAATTTCAATAACCCCATCCTTTATACATCACATGTATGGTATGAACGAGTCATATCACTTTGAGGGGGCCGATAGTCCGCACTTCCTCAAATGAAATTATCATGTTTACTCTTAATGGAAACCGTAAAGGTATGATACAAATTAAAAGTATAGAAGAATAAAGAAAACATAAACATAATATATATTATATATAAATACAGTGCCATCATAATGTACCCTATAAGAGGAATTAAGAGATAATTGAACAATCCTCATTTCGTTAGGTGTTAGTTTTCCACCCACAAAAACAGTATGTACTTTACCCATTAGATGAAGGTGTGTGTAATTGTAGTTAGAATAATTATATTAAAAACATCCTAGTATATTTGGGATACTTGTGTTATTATAAAAAAATTAATGAAAAAATTTTAGGGGTTGGATAAGTAAAATAAAAGAAAATAATTTAAGAGAAACCATTACATTTAATTCGGGTAACTTCCTTTGGTTTGAACAAAAAAGACTTCATGTACTACCTTCTACCTAAGGTAAGGCTTCTAGAAGGAATATATGTATCTTTATACCTTATTTTTGAAGTGTTTATATAAGCCAAAGGGCTTGATATGTGTGAGGAATGGGTTATAAGTGAGGGCTTTTTATTAGGGGGAGGAGTGGTTCATTGGGAAAGTGTAACAATATTATTTTATTATATAGTGATTTTCGGTTTCTAAAGGTCCAAAACTAATTAAGGTCTAATATAAGATGAATAATGGTCGAAATAAATTAATACAATAAGAATTATAGAGTATTTGGATGTTATTTTAATATTTATAATCTAATTTATTTAAATCATTTATTAATGAGGTAAATGCTGCATTATTTTTGTGTCATAAATAATTTATTATATTTGATGTCGAAAAATTATGAATAAAATACCATTATGTAGGAAATATTTTTTTATTTTCAATGAATATTTATAGTCTAAACAATAACTTATATAACCCCAAGTAAAAAATTAATTTACTAAAAGATATTTGTTTGTGTCATTTTTGTCTTCACTTTAAATTAATTAATCTAAAGTATCATTATCACTCCCAAGTGACTCCCTGGGGTCCCAAAATCGACCCAAAGATGCCCATGGTCAGAAATTACTCATTCAATAAGGTTAATACATGTGTTAATGTAAATTTGTTTTATTATAATATTCTTTTATCCTGAATTACCCTATTTACCTTTAACCGCTGTAAATAAATGTCAAAAGTTACCATTCAAAAAGAGATTATTTTCATCTTATTGAACCAAATTTTACATAATAATAACAACCATGTATGTCGGATTTTCACAATTCAATTCAAATAAGCGGTAAATTTTCATTTAAATGAAAAAGTCAGTTTTTTAATAACTACTTAGTGGTTTCACTATTCATCAAAAATAGATGTTTTTTAGAAAAATACCAAAAATTATTCCTAAGATATATTTGATATTCTGAATTCAAAAAATGATGTATATTTAAAAAAAATTAGAAACATAGAAGTTTCATTAATTAATTTAAAATTTATTCCCATTTTCAAAACAAATAGTGTGATTTTAAGAAACAATATCTATCAAAAGATTGACACTTGTTTATGCTCACTTTCCAAGTAAAATTTCTTCCAATAACCAGAATTGGATTAAATGGTAAAAATATAATATAATTACACTTTAAAACCATTTTAAAAGATAATATATCCATATAAATAAGTTATATTAAAAGACAGTATTGAATTAAAATACATTATTTTCCACTATTTATTAAAATATGATTTTTATCAGAAAAATACCTAAAATTTACCCAAAATAAATTTTGATGTACCAATTCTAAAGAATAATTTTATTTTGTCAAATATAACATATAAAAGTGATCAAAACTTTATTTAAATAGGGTTCTCCATCAAAAGGAGGTAAATCGACTTTTTAAGAATATTAGAGTATTTATGATTAAAATCAGATTATTTCTTATTTTAAGCATGTAAAATTTATTGGATAAATGTAAAAACATTTAACAAAAATGTATAATCAAGTTTTTTAGTTAGTTCTGTTCACTCCTGACACTACAACGACAAGGCATTAATAACAATTTAAAATAATATTATGTTATTATTTTTTAGTATGACCCAACGTTTTGTGCAACATAATATTTCAAAGAAAAACTGTTGTTGTGTATCAGGTACGCCATCGAACAAAACATCCCCTTTAAAGTAAAATTAATATTTAATTCAGAAATATTAATAAATATGAAAACTTCACATTCTTTATTTACCTGATATGTTTCATCTTTCCCCCCTTTTGGGAACTATGTCCTCAGAATTTTAAAATTGGGCTTTGAAACTTCATTGAAAGATCCAAATCAGAAAAGGAGTCAATAAAACAATCACTTTAAAATAATGAATGCAAAGTACAACGGTCACCCGAGATAACCCATACTAGGTTTCCATGTATGAAATCAAGGATATGGAAGCAAAAACAAACCATCAAGTTCTGATGGAGAGTGATAGAAAACATGATTAGGATAATGTTAACCACCATAAAATCACAATCATATGATGTGTTAAACAGTATTTGATTACCCTGTAGGAAATGTAAACCAACAATGTTTTTGTTTTACATTTATTTTCGTAATTTTGAGGAATTCATTCACTACCTAGAATAATAGCATAAGGAAATATACTTACCTTCAAGTAGATTTTAATACTTTAATAAGTTTCTACCAAAAACTAATCTTTTCACCAAACAATGAACATTAAAAAATACTTGGTCACATCAAAATCACAAGAATTATCTTCTAGAGAATCACATAATCCACCAAAGAAGAAATATATATTTCCCTTGTCTTTAGACATCTACTAATACCAAAATGGTTAGTAGGAGATAAAATAATCCGTAAAATCTATAATCCTTTATAAAAATAAATACTACTATTAATCTTCAAAATTAAGAAAAAAGTACCCAAAGTTCAAGAAAGACAATTCAATACACAATTATCCTTAAAATTCATTAAAATAATCCAAACTATGATTGAAACCCAAATCTCATAATGATTTAATCACATAGTCTTCCAATATAAATCTTAACATTTAACTCCAAAAACATAGAATATTCTTAAAGTCTCATACTAAATCATAATTAACCAAATCACATATTCTCTATGATAGGTTAATCATTTCCATAAATAACCCAAATCTATATATGTCCACAATAAAAATAGATAATCTTCCAAAATAAAATTTCAACCATTACTCCACAAATGTAATCTCGTGGTATTCTATTTTTTTCAGCATACGGTGTTCCCAAAAGAGAGGACGTCTTCCAAAATCACTTTTATCACTTAATCCCCAAATCATTTTCTTATACTAAGGATATGCATTTGATAAAACATAAGATCACAAATCAACTTATTCTTGATCAATAAAATCATTTAACTAAAAAGAATAAGTCACATTAACAAGGGACTTCATGTAGTCTAGTGGTGGGCGATAAATTCCAATCACACATTGGTTGTGGGTTCGATTCCCATAGCTTTTTCCGACGCGATGAGTTGACACACGGTATACGTGTTTTCCATTCTATAAAACTCAAAAATAACCCTAAAATGTTTTAACCTCAATGGTTTACTTATACCTCTCATTTTCATACTAATTCATTATGATCTCAATATATTAAGTCTTGAATCTTATATATATTATCATATTTTTTATTTCACCACCATCTGATAAAATAAAATGATCCCCAAAATAAAGAACATCATACCTTGATCATGGTGTCCACATGATTTCATCATCACCATGTTCACGTAGGTAGAAGTTCCATGAATTGCAACAATGTTTTAGAGATCCTTCAAAACAATTTTATTCCTCCATCCAAATTCACATTGGAAAACATGGGTCATATGGGTGTTCACAGAAAAATAGTTTTGGAAAATAATCATTTATGAAATATAATTTCAAAAAATCTACTAAAAATGATTTCTATAAAATATTCAGATATAATTCAAGTTGAAACATTCAATTAATGTTCCTTTTAAAATAACATAGGTATGTGCTGAGAGAATATATTGTAAAAGAAAATATAAATAGGTTGCGTAAGGGTCTTCTTCTTCATAACCTTTTTCAAAATCATAATATTCTTCAAAATCTTGTGATAAGGTTAAATATATGAAAATTCCTTGATAATATTTAACTTTCTTGAAAATATTATAATATTATGAAAACATGATTTGTTTAAATACAACCCATGATCCACGATGATAATGAGGTAAAGTGGAAGTGTTTGATATCTCAAAAAAATTCTTACAAGTGACTTGTATGATAAAAAGCTTAATAATCATCCAAACATGACTGTCTAAAAATTATTGCAAGAAAGTCATCAAGAAGATATTGGAATGTCATTTGAGATCCTCCTCATTCAATTTTTAACTGACTTTACTTGATCTTTAAAAGTTAAAAAACCAGGATTTAACTGAAATAATAGACACAGGGATTAACAATGTGTCTAACTAAAACTCATAATCCCTAAAGTTGTCTAAACCGACCTCTGATACCAACTACAGGGACCCTGCCTTAAGCAATACATAATCCTGAATTATGTTAAGAATTCACATTGAGGATCTTTTCAAGTTTAGAGTTTTAAATAATTAGGAAACAATTGTTACATAACAACTTGAATATTACATGTAGACACTACTACCCAATATACATTTTTATTATAATAAAAACTCTTGAAAAAAAGAGATATGTCTAGTTCCGTGTTTTAGACAGCACGAATTTTCATTGATCTCATCCCGAACCCTATTGATCTTTATGTCTTGTGAAAAACATTTCAAAACATGGGATGAGAATTAACAGCACGGTAAGGGTTATAAAATAATGAAAGTAAACATTATCCCATAAATAAATACAAATAAATGAAACCATACTTTTCAATCATAACATGCCTCATGAAATCATAATTTTTATGAATAACATATTGAAATCATAAATCATAAAGGTAACTTATGGAATTCATAATATACTTACATTGTAGCTCTCACAGCTACATAGGGAGTCACATTTGGAATACCCATCATAGTATATTCCATAATTCTCTTAAGAGAAACATTAATTTTTACCTCCATCATGTTACCCAATGCATTGGAGAGCTTTCTTAGGCTCACCCACCCTAGGTTTATCACAAAACCACCCGTATATGTAAACAATTCCCAATAACCAAAACATAATCATAACACATTACACAAGTATAAAGGAAAGGTAAAATTTTCACATTCTTATATATCAAATCAATAAATTTATATAAAAAATGCCATATCAAACCATTTTCAAAACCATTTAAAACATTTAATAAAGGGATTTTTGAATCAAAGTGACCCATACCACTTTAAATATTTTAATGATCTATCTTTTGGAAACATTAATGTCCATATAAATAAATCCTAAAAACAAATTTTAAAATATTTACATTAATGAGAAATATTTAGATGAATACATATTTCAAACATTTAAAATGATATTTTAGTTAAAGAGTTTTTAAAAAAATGAGAGTCGCTTGAATAAAAATAATTGAGGAATAAATTTAATCAAAAAATTATAATATCATGAGAATAAAGGGATTCATGTTATAATATTACAAAGGACAGTATATACACCACATAAGAGTGAATTGTTTCATAAAAACAATGAAGTTTCAATTAAATGTAAATTGAGACGAAACCCCTTATAAAAAATGTATCCTTAGATTAAGGATAAATCAATTACATAATAATGCGCGAAAAATAATAAGACACTCAATATAAGTGGATATTAAGTGTGAAACAATCAGAGGTTATTCACACATATTCATATCACAACATAATAAAGAAGTATAAGTTTAACCTAAAGAATTGAAATTGGGTGAAGAAGTTCCCTTGTTGAAATTTGATAGCCTAACGACATCAATTTAAAATTCAAAAAATGAATTGATGGAGAAAAAGGGTATCTCATCACATGGACATAAAAATAACATCAATAAGGATATAGAAGAAAATATCCCAACATAATAAGATGTAAATTAAAAGAAAAAACAAAAAGAAGTCTTTTAAAAAGTGGAGGGTGAAAGGTTCCCTTACCGATTTGGTAACTTACAAAACATACACCCCATGAATGACAGATCATACAATGAAGAAGTAAATACCACCAAATTTATGTATATTACACAATGAATACAATGATAGGTAGTACAAAAACCACACCAAAGGAAACTAGTGGAAATATAGCATGAATCTCACGGGAATAAAAAGTGAGATGAAAACCACTTACCACATTGTAATCAATCGAGTCGAATGACCAAAATTTATTAACCACAAAATGAATCATAGAATACATTGAATATAAATGGAATAATGATAATATATATCAAATTTAAGTATACAATACACCACATGCAATAAATAAGTGGTGAACAATGGAAATTTCATGTAATTAAAATGGAGATAATTAACCCCTTACCTCATGTCTGACTTGACTTGTTTGTTCCTTGTTCTTCCTATATAATAAACTTATGTTAATTTATACTTTATTAAGAAATATTTTCAAGTTTATTATTCCTTTTATATCACTTATTACAACGTTAAAAACATTTTGTAATCATTTAAGTTACTAATGGTCGTTTTGTTGATATTTGGTACTTGAGTAAAAAATATACACCTTATAATTACATGTTGTCTATGTGGTCAAGAGTCCATTATCTCCTGAATGATATTCATGATTCAGATATCACATATATAATATATATCATGTATATAAATATGTATTTATAATAGTACATAACATTTGATGATAAGAAATGAAATACACTGTTCATGAAGACGGTAATCCATACGTACACATAAACACTAATATTATTTCTATTTTGTATTTTAATTGAATAAAAACATAATGATTCATAGTTATATTATAATTTAGGTATAATATCATATATAATTTCAATAAATCTATCCTTATACGTCTCACATATGGTATGAACGAGTCATATCACTTTGAGGGGGCGGTAGTCTGTACTTCCTCAAATTAAATTATTGCATTTAATCATAATGGAAACCATAAAGTTATGCTATAAATTAAAAATACAGAAGCTTAAAGAAAACATAAAAATAATATATATCATTTATAAATATAGTTTCATTATAATGGACTCCATAAGAGGCGATAGGAGATAATTTAACAATAGTCGTTTCGTGAGGTGTTAGTTTTCCACCCACAGAAACAGTATGTTATTTACCCATTAGATAGAGGTATGTGTAAGTGTAGTTAGTATAATTCACATAAAAAAATACTATTATATTTAGGATACTGTTGTTGTTATAAAAGAAAGTAATGAAAATAGTTTAGGGGTTGGAGAAGTAAAATAAAAGAAAAGAATTTAAGAGAAACTGTTACCTTTAATTCGGGCAACTCACTTCGGTTTGAACCAAAAGGACTTTGTGAAATGTCTTATGCCTAAGGTAAGGCTTATTGAAGGAATAGAGGGATCTTGAGAGGTTATTTGGGTAGGTATTGAACGATCAAAGAGGATTTAGAGGTGTGAGGAATGGGATAAAAGTGAGGGATTTTTATAAGGGGAGGAGGGGTTCTTTAGGAAAGTGTGAAAATATTATTTTATTATATAATGATTTTCATTTTTTAAAGGTCCAAAACTCATTGAGGTCGAAGATAAGATGATTAATGGTTGAAATAAATTCATCCAATAAGAATTTGACAGGTTTTGGATGTTAATTTAATATTTATAATCTTATTTATTTAAATCATTTATTAATGAGGTAAATACTGCATCATTTTTGTGTCATAAATAATTTTATTTATTTGATGTCTAAAAATTATAAATAAAATACCATGATATAGTAAATATTTTTATATTTCTAGTTAATATTTACAGTTTAAATGATAAATTATATAACCCCATGTAAAAATTAATTTTCTAAAACATATTTGTTTGTGTCATTTTTTTGTTTACTTTAAATTAATTAATCTAAAGTGTCATTATCACTCTTAAGTGGCTATATGGGGTGCCAAAATCGACCCAAGTATTCCCATGATTGGCCATGACTCATCCAATAAGGTACAGACAAGTGTTAAAATAATTTTTTATTATTATAATATTATTTTTACCTTGAATTACCATATTTACCTTTCACCACGGTAAATAAAAGTCAAATTTAGTATTCACCAAAAAATTATTTTCATATTATTGAACCACATTTTACTTAATAATAAAAACCATGTATTTCGAATTTTCTAAATTTAATCCACAAAAGCAGTAAAATTTCATTAAAATGAAAAGGTCAATTTTTTAACTATTACTTAGTGGTTTCACTATTCATCAAAAATCGATGTTTTTTAGAAGAATACCAAAAATTAAGCCTAATATATATTTGATATTATGAATTAAAAAAATTATTTCTATTTTAAAAAATTCAAAACATAGAAGCTGTATTAATTAATTTAAAATTAATTCTTGTTGTCAAAACAATTAGCGTGTTTTTAAGAAACAATATATATCAAAAGACTAACACTTGTTTATGCAACATTTCAAAGTGAAATTTCTTCCAATGATAATTATTGAATTAAATGGTAAAAATATAATCTAATTACACTTTAAAACCATTTAAAAATATAATCTAACCATATAACTAAGTTATATTAAAAGTTAGTTTTGAATTAAAATACCTTATTTTTCACTATTCATTTAAAAAAGAATTTTATCAGAAAAGTACCCAAAATTTACCGAAAGTAATTTTTGATATCCCTATTCTAACTGAGAAATTTATTTTGTCAAATAGAAGATATAAAAGTGACCAAAACTATATTTAAAGAGGGTTTTCCATAAAAAGGTGGTAAATCGTCCTTTTAAAGAATATTAGATTATTTTTGCTTAAAATCAGATTCTTTCATATTTTAAGCCACTATAATTTATTGGATAAATATAAATACATTTAAAAAACATGTATATTCATTTTTTAGTTAGGTATATTCATTCCCTCCGGTACAACAACTAGGAGTTAATATCAATTTAAAATAATTTTACAATATTATTTTTCAGATTGACCCAACGTTGTGTGAAATGTATGATTTCAAAGAATCCTGTTGTTGTGTATCAGTTATGCAATATAATATAGAATCCCCTTTAAATTAAAATTAATATTTATTTCACAAATATTAATAAATATGAAAACTTCATATTATTTATATACTTGGGATGTTACAACATGGGTATTAGTGTATAATCAATTGATTGATTGATTTATTGGGTTGTTTTTCTGTGATATTACAGGTTAAGGATATAAAGAATGGCTGATTTTTTAGAAAATGTTTTATTTTAAGGAAAACTAATGTGATAGAATGAGGTGTGTGTATGTGTATTTGAAAAGTGGTATTAATTGTGTTGGATTATAGGGATGATGTTTTTGAAAAGGGTTGGAATTTGGAAATTGATTTTTGAATTGATCTTGAAAACCTAAATTACACTTAAAATGAGTATTTGGATCTAGATTAGTTTTAGCAAAGTGACTAGATAGGCATGCTACTTTTGATGGTTTCGGATTTTTATTAAAACCCTTGGATAATAAATTTCTATTATAAGAATTGAAAATTATTGGTGAATTTTGAGTGTTATAACATATTTTAATGCATGGTTTTAGACTTTCATTGAGGCTTCTTATATATCCCTGGTTATTCAGAGTGCATCAGAGATGATGTGGGTGGTCAGACCTCTAAAATTTAGAATACTTCATCCATTGGTAGGACAATGAGTCTATAATTTCTTGATGATAGTGGGATTCTGGGGTTTCTTTCAATAAAATAATTAAAATAATTATTAATTGTCTACATTTAATAATTTTGAACATGGGTGGTTTTTTGGGGGTATTCTAGAAACTTTATTGATACTATTGTTTGTGGTTTAAATGTGACGAGGTCACCTAGAACCCAAGGATGTTATTGTAAATTTGATGGTGCTACGATATAAGGGTCATGTGGGGAATTGAAATTTATCAGAAATATTTGGTTTATAAAGTCCTAAAGATTCCACAAAATTTTAATGTTGTTTTTAGTTTTTTGGGAAGTGTATTCAAACTGACCCACTGTGAGTTGGTCATAGAACTGATTAGGTGTTATAATTTTGTAACTGTCTTGTCTAATGCCTTATTTTTTGGGGTCCGATAATGTATATATTAGGTTATCCAAGAGTATTCCTTAGATAATTTTGAACGTTAAATTATAAATTGATTTAACTTTTAGATCACCTTGATTAAGAGACTTAATTAAATGTCTTATAGACCAATGTTATGGGTGATCCCTAGGGGAGTCTCTTGAAAGAATCAAAACATGATATTATTTAATTATAATTGTAAATAGATACAATGGAAAAACTCGTGTAGGTTGGTTTGTGATATTAAAGAAAATACCCCTTGTAGGATGGTATATGATACTAAAGAATACAAACCTTATTGGGTGGTCTGTGATAATAATGAAAACACCCCTTGTACGGTGGGTTGTTATACTAATGAAAACACCCCTTGTAAGGTTTTATGCGATACAAAAAATACACCTTATATTATGGTCTTGATACTATTGTTTTGGATTCCATGTATTTTATATTGATATTATATTAGTTTAGGGTATAAGAGAGTTTATTTCATGTGCTATCTATCATGGATTGTGGGGTCTTTAGGGAGTGTGGTCCGGTCACCTGTATTTATGGGGTTCAGCTATTGGGAACCATTTGGAATAATAGGATGGAGTATTTCATGGTATTTTATTCTAGTGTGGAGGATTACCCATGTTTTTATATTATATAATTGGGTGGAATGAATCCTTAGGTTTTATATTGGGGGGGGGAATCATTGAGACATTTTTAAAGACACCCTAGCTCTTACCAAAGAGGGTATGGTCAATCAGGGTTGTGGATCTAAGGATGAACATTGGTCCCTCATTTAAGTGTAGGACTTGGTTATCCTATGTGATTACCTATGTTTATAGATGTCCAACACTGGAATAATCATGTATGGTTAGGGTTCTTGCTGGTCCAGCTGACACCTGACTGCCTGATGTGAATAATTTATATTCTTTGTGTATTTCATTGATCATTGGTTATCTCTAGTTCGAAGAAATCAATGAAACCTCTTTTTTGGATGTTTGGTTTTTTATAGTTATTATATTTTGGTAATTTCTAGTTTCTTATTTCAGAATTTATGAGATTTCTAAATGGTTGTTAGATCTTGGATCCACTTCACTTTACTCTTAGGAGGTGAAAAAATCCCATGTGTTTATTTCCTTCTGTTTTGTTTGAAGGATTTTTGGGAAAAAATAACTTTTGGTGGGGGATATTATAACCCCAACCATGTTATAATTTGGATTATTTTTTATTGTTATAACATCTTGGGTAATTTAAAAAGTTTTAAATTTCTAGTTTTATCACTTAATTTGTTATGTTTCAATAATTGTAAACAATGATTTTAATTATATAAATATGATAATATATAATAAAAAAATAAATAATAATATTTTTAATTATAATGATAATAAAAAAAATAATGAACAAATGTGGGTGGAAAAACCACCTTCTTCATACAAACCCATGGGGGAGGCCCTATCAAGCTTCGACCCCTTGGATGAGACCAGCATGTTTTTCATGGCCTCCTCCCTCCAGTTTCCTCCCACCTGTGTCCTTCTCCCCCGCTAGTGTGACAACCCAAGATGATCCCCTTTTACATCCACCTCTAACATGAAAAACCTCTAAATAATTAAAATATGTATGGAAAATAAACTAAAATATTGGGTGTGAACTGTAGCTTGAAACAAATAACAAATTAAATCCTCTATAAATGATATATGTATCAGTACAATGAATCACATATAATCAAATCAAAAAATAAATATAAAATCCGAGTAATAAAATTTAAGTATTAATTTTTCAAAATTTCCAATGGATTTAATTTTCCCAAAAAAATATTAAAATTATTTTTATTACAATCAAATAATGATAAAATAGATAACAAAATGGGATTTAAACAAACTATATTGTAATGAATAATGAAAGAGTTATCTAAATGGAAATTCATGTAAGATTACAATGTATGTTTTGAAACTAAACAAGGGAAATTGTTGTTTCTAACATATACTCCTTTCATCATCATATATAATTTTTTATTAAGCACTTTTGAGGGAAAAGTGGGAAACCATAAAGTACAAAAACATCAAGCAATCTCATAAGAAATGGTTGAATCTCCAAATTGCAGTTTAATTCTTTTTGATCCCTTACCTCTGAGAAGACTCCATTGAGGAGCAGTGTTCCACCAGTCCGGTATATCTTTGAGGAGGTCTTCAAAATAGATTTTCATATTATCCCAAGATTGAATGAGCTCCTCCACTAATATCTTATTTTTATTAGATCAACGAGACAAGATACCACCTTGTTTGTTGATCCAAGATTCCTGCTCAGAAGTTTGAGTAAACTTTATGCTCCTCTCAAAAAATCTCTCAAAGTCCTCTTGCGAAGAATCAACCACCATATACTTCTCTAATAATTCTTCATTACCATTAATGAAAATTTTCCCACTCCTCATATTCCGTCAGTTCCATTCCAAACCGGTGGCTAGCAGTATCCGCAGGTTCATTTTCTTCAGGCACCAGATGCTTATCAAATTTTTTTTCTTTACTCAGAGGGAGATTTCCAGAGCTTTTAGAAAGCTTTATCAGTGCCTTTCTCTTTCTTGAGTATCGAGTCACCGGAGGGTTTGGAAGATATGAGTAGTCTTTCTTTACTCTGACTAGTAGCTCAATATTTCCACTACAACATCTGATTGCTCAAAATTTTCACAACTTCAACTAGAAGATAAGTATAACGACCCATACATTACATACATTATTAATAATTCAAAATTGAAGCACACTTATTACAACATATGACAAAACCACAAAGGACCGTATAGGTATAGTGTCTTTAGAAACTGGGAAACATAAACAACTAGTTCATAAATCTTCTACAGTGTCTCCCATTTATTTCATCATATCTAGGGTCCCTTTTAGCATATTCCACTTAATATCCATCTTCCTTACCTAGGGAAAAGAAAACCTAAAAGGGTGAGCTCAAATGCTCAGCAAGGGCAAATAAAGGAAATAAAAATCATATCATATCTTTTTGAAAATCATAACCTGCAAAAGAGATCATAATATCTTAACATGGAACAAATCATAGAAGTGAAAATGAGATCCCCATAATCATAACATGAAACATGAAACTTTGTGGCATGCACACATAATCATGGAAAATCATTTCTTGTTAGTCACGACTCATTTACAAGACTATCTTAGTGGACAAAGTCCATTTCTGAACCGAGTTCACTCCTCGTTTCAGTCCTGTATCACTGAACCGAAATAACCTTCCGTTCCAGCCATGTCTATCTCATGAGATATAAATCTTTAACCAATGCATTGGAGGGAGATATAGGTCCCACCCATCTTATAATGAATCCTTTCTTATGTGTGCCACATAATCATAAATCATACATCATCGCATAACACATGTAACAAAAATGGGATTCTTGAAACATCATGACATCATAAAACAAACCATATAAGGTAAATGACTTCATAAAAATAATTCCCTCACAACATAATCAAATCAATGTAATAATAGGGATAAAAACAGAACTCTATATTATCTTAGATGGAAAATAATTTTGATAAAACATTTGAACTCCATTCTTGAGGAAAATATCATTTCTACTTCAAAAAAAATTTTCCTTTCATAACATGTCATACGACATTAAAATAAAAGAAGTTGATTAAAAATAAACTTGAAAACTTGTAAATTAAGCTTCTTGGAAATAATGTTTTAAAAATCCATTCATGCCGTATAAGTTAAAAAAACATTCTTCTCGTACTTTTGTCGGAAAAGTCAAAAAAGTACCTCGTATGAAAAACGACAAAAGATTCCTTTCATATCTTTTACTAAAAACACACCAAAGGGTAAAATTGGATTTAAAACATTGTAGGTGGATGTAAATAATATGTCATATCGAGGAAACATGAATGTGGATGATAAAATACACCCCAGTAAATGCCAATGTATAAACAATCTCGGATAAAAATGAGATTGTGATATTTCCCTTACCTTAGGTCTGATTTGCTTTGTACGTGTCTGAAGCTCTTGTATAATGGTTTAAATAATGTTATTGACTTATTCCAGAATCATACATATTGATATGATATCATATATGGTCATATTTTTAGCTTCTTGTTAGTAATATTTCATTGTTACTTGTTACTCGGGTCTTTATTGCCTTTTGTTCTTATGCGTGTTTTGCCGAATAAATTCTTATTCTTCTTTTAAGGATATATATACCTTATATCCAGAATGGTATTAGTGTAACATATATCATATTTATTAATTCAATTTATTTATATAATTACTATGTAATGATGATCATGTAGAACGAGTCGCATCACATCGTGGAGACGGTATTCCTTACGTACGCACGAGTGATGATATTGTTCCTATGATCGTGGAATTGTATTGGAGTATATATATATTATTTCAGTATCAATATTACTTTATAATAATCATAAATAGTTACTGATTACACCATTATACCCATCCTTGTAAGGTGATGGTGGAAAATAGATTACACCACGGCGTGGAGACGGTATTCCGTACGTACGCACGCGCGGTGATTTCATTTTTCCGTAGGATGGATAGAAGGTGAATTAGGGTTGTTTCATATTTATAATAATATATAAGTATGTAAGTAATACTGATGTTATTACTTTATCATGAAACAACTAAAGAAGAAGAAGTTTAAGAAGAAATAAATTGAAAAGATCGGTAATGGATATTACCTCTTCTTTGGAACGCTTCTTTGAATCCTCCACTTAGGGAACTATGATTGGTCTTTCAAGAAGACCAGGACCTATAGGATTATTCTAGGGAAGTAGAGAGGAGAAAATGGCAGGGTTTGGCCGAGCTTGAGTGCTCAAATTTGGTGTGAGGAGGAGGGGGAGGAGGTGCCCTTTTATAAGGGAGGAGAGGGGCACCTTAGGAATATCTCAAAATATTATTTTATATTAAAGTAAAAATCGGTTTATAATGGTTCCAAAGGGTCTTATTTCAAAGCTAAAGTGGGGAAGGGTCGAAACCTATCAACCAATAGGATTTAGACAAGTTTAGGGTATTATTTTAACCTTATCAATTAGATTTAACTCTAAGTTAAATAATTTAACTTTTACCGTGTCATTTTGTTTTCTTTCACAATATGGTTAATACACTTACTATAACATGCCAAACGAACCCAAAATTATTTATTATTAATATATATATCCTTATCTAAGTTATTTGTCTGAACCTTAGATTTTTAGGAATAAAATAACAATTAATAATATAATATTTTATTTAAAAACTATTTTGTGTCAATTTTGACACTATTTGATATATGATTTTTGTGAAAGTCATAAAAGAATTATATGTTCGAAACAAGTTGATTAAATCAACAATAATATATCATAGTAACCTATAAAATTAGTGTAATTCATAAAAAGTCTCAAATTACATTTATTTTGGTGTTTATAACATCAATTATGTCAATATTTCATAAATAAGATAATTACTGCATCATAACTGTGTCATAAATAAATTAAATTATTTAATGTATAAAAATTATAAATAAAATACCATTATGTAGGAAATCTTTTTATCTTTCTAATTAATATTTATAGTCGAATTTATCTTATGCATAACCCCATATTAAAAATGATTTACCTATTAAACTTTGATTTTAACTATTTTAACCCTTCTTTAAATAAATTAATAATAAATGTCCTAATCTAACCCAAGTGGGCCTAAATGGTCATATTTTATTCATAAGGTTGTTTTTGGTCGAATTACACTTATCCAATAGAATTAGGACATGTGTTAGGGTAATAGTAATATCATATTTACCCCTATTTACTATTAACCGCGGTAAAAAAAAGTAAAACGTTACTATTCACCAAAAAATTATTTTTATCTCATTGAACCACATTTTACTTACTGATATCAACTTGTGTCTGTTGGATTTTCTAAATTCCATTCACAAAAGCGGTAAAATTATGTTTTATGCAAAATTCAGTTTTTAACCTACCACTTAGTGGTTTCACCATTCATCAAAAATTGAAAGTTTTCAGAAAAATACCAAAATTTCACCCTATGCTAATTTCGGTATTCCGAATCCAAAAATGAAGTCCATTTTGAAAAATAAAATTTATAAAATTTCAAAAAGTGGTTATTACTATTCATAACGGCTAGTTTTAATAATGTTTTAATAGCATAACGTTGTTTAGTGAAACTCGGTATTGCGTACGACGCAAGCTATCAAGGAAGATTGCGATTGCGTGTAAAGTAAGCCAAGCTAGTATGTAGTGAAATATTCCTTTGATAAAAACAAAATATTACTCATAAAAATCTCGGGTGTTACATTCTACCCCCCTTAAAAAGAATTTTGCCCTTGAAATTCTTCACTTTGTAACAAACAGATGAGGATACTTCTACCTCATCATATCCTCAAGCTCCCATGTAGCTTCTTCTAATTGGTGGTTCCTCCATAAAACTTTCACCAATCGAGTGGTCTTGTTTCGTAGGACTTTTTCGCTATGATCCAGAATCTCTATCGGTTGTTCTTCATAAGAAAGATCTTGCTCTAGCGGTACAACATCTGAGCTGAGTACATGTGAAGGATCAGGTATGCACTTTCTCAGGAGAGATACATGGAACACATCGTGAACTTGAGAGAGATTCGGTGGAAGCACCAATCGGTAAGCTACCTTTCCAACACGATCCAGTATTTCGAAAGGACCGATATATCTAGGGCTCAACTTCCCCTTCTTTCCAAATCTCATAACCCTCTTCCAGGGAGATATTCGTAAGAACACTTTATCACCCACTTCAAACTCTAGGTCTTTTCTTCGGTTGTCAGCATAACTTTTTTGTCGACTCTGAGCTGCTCTTATGTGTTGTTGAATAGATCTGACCTTTTCTGCCATTTCATCAACGAGATCAGGTCCTAATAGCTTTCTTTCCCCAACTTCATCCCAGCAAGTTGGAGTCCTGCATTTCTTTCCATAGTGAGCTTCATAAGGAGCCATCTGAATACTGGAGTGAAAGCTATTATTATAAGAAAATGCCACCAAAGGTAGGTGTTGATCCCAACCTCCTTTGTAATCCATAGAGAAAGCTCTCAACATATCTTCTAGGGTTTGAATTGTTCTCTCAGACTGATCGTCTGTCTGGGGATGATAAGCAGTGCTGAAACTCAACTCTGTATCCAGAGTATGCTGAAGACTTCGCCAGAACTTCGAGGTAAATCTCGGATCCCGATCAGATATAATAGAAAGTGGTACTCCATGCAATCTTACCACTTCCTTTACATATATCTGGGCAAGCTGATCTAGAGAGAAATCCTCTCTAATAGCAATGAAGTGTGCAGACTTTGTAAGACGATCAACTATGACCCAGATAGCATTATTGCCTTTGGATGTTTTAGGAAGTCCTGTGACAAAGTCCATAGTGATGTTTTCCCATTTCCATTCGGGTATGGGTAATGGTTGTAACATCCCCTTAGACTTCTGTCTCTCAGCTTTAACTTGTTGACAAACCAAGCATCGAGAGACATATTCAGCAACACCTCTTTTCATGCCATCCCACCAGAAGTACTCTTTCAGGTCCCTATACATCTCCGTGCTTCCAGGATGAATAGAGAATGAAGAACTATGAGCCTCATCCAGCAGCTCCTTCTTTAATTCGGGGATGTGAGGAACACAAACCCGATTCCTGAACTTTATTATCCCATCACAATCAAGGTTGAATTCCGGAACATTTCTCACCTTCTTTTGTAACTCTACATCTTCTTTCTGTGCCTCTTTAATATTCACATGTATAGATGGTTGAACATTCATTTGAGAAAGATAAGATTTTTCCACTTCCATTATAATTCCAAGATCCATCCTTTGTAAATCCATAAATATTGGATCTTTTGTGATCCTCATCATGGATAAACTAGCATGTTCTTGTCGACTTAATGCATCTTCCACCTTGTTTGCTTTCCCAGGGTGGTAATGGATTGAGCAGTCATAATCCTTAATCAGCTCCAACCATCTTCTTTGACGCATATTCAACTCCTTTTGTGTGAAAATATACTTTAAACTTTTATGATCAGTATAAATATCACACCTTTCACCATAAAGGTAATGCCTCCAAATCTTTAATGCAAAGATTACCGCAGCTAACTCCAAATCATGTGTTGGGTAATTTTGCTCATGGATTTTCAACTGACGTGAGGCATAAGCTATCACCATATCATTTTTCATAAGAACACACCCCAATCCCTTCTTGGATGCATCACTGTATATCACAAACCTTTCTCCACTAAAAGGTAGTGTGAGCACAGGTGCACTGGATAACCTTCTTTTCAACTCCTTGAAATTCTCTTCACATTCTTCCGTCTAGACAAACTTAACTCCTTTCTGGGTCATCTTGGTGAGTGGATTAGATAATCATGAAAAATCTTTTACAAAACGTCTATAATATCCATCCAAACCAAGAAAACTTCGGATCTCAGTTTCAGTTGTTGGTCTCGACCATCTTTCAATAATCTCTGTTTTTGCTGGATCCATAGATATCCCCTCTTTTGAGATTATGTGACCCAAAAATGAAACTTTTTGAAGCCAAAATTCACACTTGGTAAATTTGGCATAAAGCTTCTCCTTTCTCAGGGTCTTCAATATAATTCTCAAGTGATCTTCATGCTCTTCCTTTCTCTTTGAATAGACAAGAATATCGTCTATAAAGACTACCACAAATTGATCAAGATAGTCTCTAAAGACTCTATTCATGAGATCCATGAAGATAGCAGGGGAATTAGTAAGACCAAATGGAATCACTATAAATTCATAGTGTCCATACCTTGTACGGAAAGCCGTCTTTTGTATATCCTCCCTTTTGACCCTTAATTGATGATACCCTGAACGAAGATCAATCTTGGAAAAGTATTGAGCTCTGTGTAGTTGGTCAAATAAGTCATCAATGCGTGGGAGAGGATATTTGTTCTTGATAGTGATCCTGTTAAGTTCTTGATAATCAATGTAGAGTCTCATTGATCCATCTTTCTTCTTAACAAATAGAACAGGTGCTCCCCAAGGTGACGCACTAGGGCGTATGAATCCCTTATCAAGATTCTCTTGGAGTTTCTTCTTCAATTCCTGCAACTCAATTGGGGCCATTCTATAAGGTGTCTTTGAAGTAGGCAAAGCACCCGGTACGAGTTCTATTGAAAACTCAACTTCACGATTTGGTGGAAGACCCGATAATTCCCCTGGAAAGACATCATCAAACTCCCGTACGATGGGCATATTCTTAATCGTAAGTTTCTCACCAACCATTTGAGATAAATAACCTTCATTTAGTGGAATCAAGACCCATAAGATGGAAGGAATTTACACTGGAAGGTTATATTCATCCTTGCATTGATAGACGATCGTATATTGATCTGGAATATGAAATGTGACTTCCCTTCTTTGGAAATTGATATGAGCTCCATGTAGAGAAATCCAATCCATGCCAAGAATCACATCAAATTCCACTAAAGGAAGGATCACAAGATTTGCAGGAAGCACTTTCCCACAAACATCGATCGGAGAAGAATTATAAACTTTTGATGCAACTGTTGTGCCATTAGGTGTTGTCACAGCTAACTCAACATCTAATTGTTGAGGTAATACGGTGATACCCTTAGAAAATTTTTCAGAAATAAAATAGTGGGTGGATCCAGAATCAAATAAAACATTTGCTACTTTAGAGTGGATGGTAAGTGTACCTTTCACCACTTCATTATCGTACTCCACATCGCTGATAGAAATCGAATGTGACTTTCCTTTGTTTTTAGCCTTAAGATTTTGTTGACGTCGACCATCATCATCAACCCTTGGATTTGGGCATTGATTGGAATAATGCCCCCATCTCCTTGCACTTGAAACATTGAAGTGTAGTAGGTTCATTCTTTGTATCTGTTCCTTTGTTTGCATCATTAGACATCTTCTTCCCATTATCGCGGCATTCAAATGCCCGATGACCTTCCTTTCCACATTTGAAACATTTACTTGTCCCTTTAAGACAACTCCCTCCATGTTTCTTTCCACACTTTGAGCATAAGGGAAAGCTCATCTTCTTTTCAGTGTGCTCTTTATATTTTCCTTTGAATTCCATCTTCCTCTTCTTATCAAACCCATGTGACTAATGGGTTACTCCAATCTCCATCTCGACTTTGAGAGCACATCGAACGATTTCCTCGTAGCTATTGAAGTCCCTTATGGCTAATGCCCTTCGAAGACTTGGTTTTAAGCCACTAAATAATTGATCGATCTTAATCTCAGGTTGGATAATAATACCAGAAGCGTACCTTGAAAGTCTTGTAAAATTTTCTTCATAGGTACCAACAGATTCATCATCCCTTTGCTTCAGTTCAAGAAACTCTTTCTCCATCTTTGTTCGGAGAATACGAGGGAAGTACTTATTGAAAAATAAGTTCTTGAACTCGTCCCATTCCATAGACTCAATTTCATCCCTTTGCCTCGTATTCTTAAAGAGATTCCACCATTGATCAGCATCTCCTTCCAAACGATACACTGCTAGGATGACTTTATCATGTTCAGAACATTGAAGAACTGAAAATATCTTTTCAGTAGTACTAATCCATTGTTCAGCAACTAATGGATCAGTAGACCCGCTGAAAGAAGGTGGACGCTGCCTCATGAAGGATTCAACATAATGTTGCTCCTTCTTTTGCTCGTTTGGAAGTCCTGCATGATTCATATCTTGAGAAAGTTGTGTGAGCATGGCTACAAGATTTTGCATTCCAGCTCCCATATCGTTTGGTTGCTCAGGGGGACAATCATTGCATTGCCCATCGCATTCCGCATTAACACGGTTCCTTTGGGTTCCAGCCATTGACTAAAACCAAGAAGAATAGTGTGAGCAACACTAATTATAATAGGAAAACCACATAATCAAGGATAAAATTTTCATGCTTAAGGTCTTATCCTAGGGTATTCATGGCCACTTCTAAAACACTAAGATTGTGTTCTATTCATAGACTTATCCTTAGGGTTATTACTAAGACTTTCACATCCTAGTTTCCAAAGGTTGACTATACCTTTCCTCTGATACCAACTATAACAACCCATACTTTACATACATTGTTAATACTTCAAAATTGAAGCACACTTATTACAACATATGACAAAACCACAAAGGACCGTATAGGTATAGTGTCTTTAGAAACTGGGAAACATAAACAACTAGTTCATAAATCTTCTACAGTGTCTCCCATTTATTTCATCATATCTAGGGTACCTTTTAGCATATTATACTTAATATCCATCTTCCTGACCTGGGGAAAAAAACATAAAAGGGTGAGCTCAAATGCTTAGCAAGGGCAAATAAAGGAAATAAAAATCATATCATATCTTTTTGAAAATCATAACCTGCAAAAGAGATCATAATATCTTAACATGGAACAAATCATAGAAGTGAAAATGAGATCCCCATAATCATAACATGAAACTCGAAACTTTGTGGCATGCACACATAATCATGGAAAATTATTTCTTGTTAGTCATGACTCATTTCCAAGACTATCTTAGTGGACAAAGTCCATTTCTGAACCGAGTTCACTCCTCGTTTCAGTCCTGTATCACTGAACCGAAATAACCTTCTGTTCCAGCCATGTCTATCTCATGAGATATAAATCTTTACCCAATGCATTGGAGGGGGATATAGGTCCCACCCATCTTATAATGAATCCTTTCTTATGTGTGCCACATGATCATAAATCATACATCATCGCATAACACATGTAACAAAAATGGGATTCTTGAAACATCATGTCATCATAAAACAAACCATATAAGGTAAATGACTTCATAAAAATAATTCCCTCACAACATAATCAAATCAATGTAATAATAGGGATAAAAACAGAACTCTATATTATCTTAGATGGAAAATAATTTTGATAAAACTTTTGAACTCCATTCTTGAGGAAAATATCCTTTCTACTTTAAAAACATTTTTCCTTTCGTAACATGTCATACGACATTAAAATAAAAGAATTTGATTAAAAATAAACTTGAAAACTTGTAAAGGAAGCTTCTTGGAAATAATGTTTTAAAAATCCATTCATGCCGTATAAGTTAAAAAAACATTCTTCTCGTACTTTTGTCGGAAAAGTCAAAAAAGTACCTCGTATGAAAAACGACAAAAGATTCCTTTCATATCTTTTACTAAAAACACACCAAAGGGTAAAATTGGATTTAGACCATTGTAGGTGGATGTAAATAATATTTCATATCGAGGAAACATGAATGTGGATGATAAAATGCACCCCAGTAAATGCCAATGTATAAACAGTCTCAGATAAAAATGAGATTGTGATATTTCCCTTACCTTAGGTCCGATTTGCTTTGTACGTGTCTGAAGCTCCTGTAGAATGGTTTAAATAATGTTATTAACTTATTCCAGAATCATACATATTGATATGATATCATATATGGTCATATTTTTAGCTTCTTGTTAGTAATATTTCATTGTTACTTGTTACTCGGGTCTTTATTGCCTTTTGTTCTTATGCGTGTTTTGCCGAATAAATTCTTATTATTATTTTAAGGATATAGATAACTTATATCCAGAATGGTATTAGTGTAAAATATATCATATTTATTCATTCAATTCATTTATATAATTACTATGTAATGATGATCATGTAGAACGAGTCGCATCACATCTTGGAGACGGTATTCCGTACGTACGCACGAGTGATGATATCGTTCCTATGATCGTGGAATTGTATTGGAGTATATATGTATTATTTCAGTATCAATATTAATTTATAATAATCATAAATAGTTACTCATTACACCATTATACCCATCCATGTAAGGTGATGGTGGAAAATAGATTACACCACAGCGTGGAGACGGTATTCCGTACGTACGCACGCGCGGTGATTTCATTTTTCCATAGGATGGATAGAAGGTGAATTAGGGTTGTTTCATATTTATAATAACATATCAGTATGTAAGTAATACTGATGTTATTACTTTATCATGAAACAACTAAAGAAGAAGAAGTTGAAGAAGAAAGAAATTGAAAAGATCGGTAATGGATATTACCTCTTCTTTGGAACGCTTCTTTGAATCCTCCACTTAGGGAACTAAGATTGGTCATTGAAGAAGACCAGGACCTCTAGGATTATTCTAGGGAAGTGTAGAGGAGAAAATGGCAGGGGTTGGCCGATCTTGAGTGCTCAAATTTGGTGTGAGGAGGAGGGGGAGGAGGTGCCCTTTTATAAGGGAGGAGAGGGGCACCTTAGGAATATCTCAAAATATTATTTTATATTAGAGTCAAAATCGGTTTATAATGGTTCCAAAGGGACTTATTTCGAAGCTAAAGTGGGGAAGGGTCGAAATACTATCAACCAATAGGATTTAGACAAGTTTAGGGTATTATTTTAACCTTATCAATTAGATTTAACTCTAAGTTAAATAATTTAACTTTTACCGTGTCTTTTTGTTTTCTTTCACTATATGGTTAATACACTTACTATAACATTCCAAACGAACCCCAAATTATTTATTATTAATATATATATCCTTATCTAAGTCATTTTGCCGAACCTTAGATTTTTAGGAATAAAATAACAATTAATAATATAATATTTGATTTAAAAACTATTTTGTATCAATTTTGACACTATTTGATATATGATTTTTTTGAAAGTAATAACAGAATTATATGTCCGAACCAAGTTGATTAAATCAACACTAATATATCATAGTAACCTAGAAAATTAGTGGAATTCATAAAAAGTCTCCAATTACATTTATTTTGGTGTTTATAACATCAATTATGTCGATATTTCAT
This sequence comes from Viscum album, assembly GCA_963277665.1. NCBI lineage: Eukaryota > Viridiplantae > Streptophyta > Magnoliopsida > Santalales > Viscaceae > Viscum > Viscum album. Next base: position 200,143,685 of record OY728164.1, read on the forward strand.
AAATAAGATAATTACTGCATCATAATTGTGTCATAAATAAATTAAATTATTTAATGTTTAAAAATTATAAATAAAATACCATTATTTAGGAAATATTTTTAGTTTTCTAATGAATATTTAGAGTCGAATTTATCTTTTGTATAACCTCATATTAAAAATGATTTATCTATTAAACTTTGATTTTAACTATTTTAACCCTTCTTTAAATAAATTAATAATAAATGTCCTAATCTAACCCAAGTGGGCCTAAATGGTCATATTTTATTCATAAGGTTGTTTTTGGTCGAATTACACTTATCCAATAGAATTAGGATATGTGTTAGGGTAATAGTAATATCATATTTACCCCTATTTACTATTAACCGCGGTAAAAAAAAGTAAAAAGTTACTATTCACCAAAAAATTATTTTTATCTCATTGAACCACATTTTACTTACTAATATCAACCGTGTCTGTCGGATTTTCGAAATTCCATTCACAGAAGCGGTAAAATTAAGTTTTATGCAAAACTCAGTTTTTAACCTACCACTTAGTGGTTTCACTATTCATCAAAAATTGAAAGTTTTCAGAAAAATACCAAAATTTCACCCTAGGCTAATTTCGGTATTCCAAATCCAAAAATGAAGTACATTTTGAAAAATAAAATTTATAAAATTTCAAAAAGTGGTTATAACTATTCATAACGGCTAGTTTTAATAATATTTTAATAGCATAACGTTGTTTAGTGAAACTCGGTATTGCGTACGACGCAAGCTATCGAGGAAGGTCGCGATTGCGTGTAAAGTAATCCAAGCTAGTATGTAGTGAAAGATTCCTTTGATAAAAACAAAATATTACTCATAAAAATCTCGGGTGTTACAATAAGTCTTACCACTATATTAATTAGTAACATGGTTCTGCCTTCTAATCCACTAGAACCTCTCAAAAAACTCATCAGTTACACAAATGTTTTTAAAAAAACGTGTTTTATATGGTAAAACTCAAAATGATCTTTCTTATTTAATGTTCTTAGAATGATAAATATTACACTATTTTAGATAATACTCACAATAAAAAATTTCAAATCATTATACAATCAATAACTTTTAGAATGATTTTTTTGAAACTTCTGGTAACTTAATTTTAACTTTTTCACTTCATTATTGTCTATATTTATATGATTAATTGCAACCTTATTTCATGGTAAAATTCTTTAAAAATTAGAGTTAGTTGTAATGGAATAAACATCAACTTCTTCACAACATATCACTCCAACTATAGACCAGTTGAGTAAGAACCACTGTATTACTATGTAAAAATGATGATGGTGTTAGGGATTTTATTATTTAGGTTATCAGTTTTATAAGAAAACATTAAATTATCCATATTATATAATTTCTCAACTTATACATTTTTTCATAAATCAATACAATACGTATTTTATTATACCTATAGTTATTGGAAATTAATTTTAATGTTTATTCTATTGAAAATATCAAAGATAAAAAAATAAAATTAAATACTAAATTATTTTTTTCTTGATTTTTAAAATGGTTGACGTTATGACAGTCAATAACTCAACAATCTATCCAATTTGATAAATATAAAATAAAAAATAAAAAATAAACATAAACATAAACACTCATTTAATATAATGAGATTAAAATATCCTTATTTCTTACTCTAGTATGATTTCAAAACATCCCCTTTTGAATAGAATGTTTTTTACTTAAAAATTAGTAATGAAGATTTTATTATGATTTTAACTAATTTATCCACATGTTATTTTTAAAGTATTTCTACCACTTTTATTTTTTATTTTTGAAGTACTAACACCTATTTTTAGTTTTTTAAAAAGATGATTTTAAAATAAAAATCACTTTTAGAAACATATGAAAAATTAGTTTCTCCTTATACAAATAAGTATAGAAATTTTTTAGAAATATTATATAAATAAAAAATTCATTACATAAATTTCATATAAATAAGAGTAATACATCATGAAAAATTATAAAAACAATATCATCTTAAACTATAAAAAAAAGTTTGCAGAATAATGTTTCAGAGATATATGTAGTTAGAACATTTTTAGTGAATACTTTATAATTTATAACTGAATCATGTACATTTGTTTATTAATTAATTTTTATTCTTTAGATGAAACCTCATTTTGATTTGTGATCTTATGGTCAAATACATGTATTTTATCTGAAAATCTATATTTTGATGATTTCAATTAATAATTTTTCAGTGAAAAATATTCTTCTAATAAAACAATCATCCATGTGTGATCTTATAATATCTCTTACTACACTAAGAAATTGATATTTAGGTCCATTTTTTTGGGTTTTTAATTATTGAAATATTTTTTAAATTTTTAATGGATAAAGAAATTTAATCAAATTTTCTTTCATAGTATTTCACCAAAACTAAAAGAATAATATATTTCATGAAAATGATATCATTGTATAGAAAATTATTTATGGTGTATTAACCAATAGAATTTATATCATTTAATTCATCTTTTAAAGAGTTATTGCTGTAATTTAACTTCCATTAACAAATATAAATTTATTTTCTAACACATTTCATACCTTTTTTAACTAATTATACATAACTAATTTAATAGATTTCCCATCTAGGAATTTAACCATGATTCATTTGATTTAGAATTAGTATCACACTTAGACTTATCTTAGGGATCATATAATTTTTTATATTTGTTATCCTTTCATTATTAGAACTAAAAAATATTTTTATCTAAATATTATGTTGTAAATGAATCAGTAGATTTAGTTTTATATAGACTTTGGTACCTTCTGATATTTTCCATTGCAAAAAACATGTTGGTATTCATAAACAAAAACTTTCTTAAATCAGGTATCTCTAATGTCAAATATATCATCCTTTTCTGTATTACTATCATAAATATTACTCTTAGATGAATCAGATGAATAGTAAATAGAAAAGTGAACATTCTTTAGATGAAACATATTTTTGAGAATCATTTATAGAGGGTGAATATTTAACTATAGTAGTGGTAAAAAATAAAGATTCCTATAGAGATAAACATTCCACTACATATTTCTTTAATTTTAATTTAATTTTTTTCTTAACTTCCTTATTAATAAAAATTTATTTTAGAAACTATTCTATTGGCACACGTTCAACTTTAGATGATAGAGGAGGAGAAAAATATGTGGTTGAACTACACTAGAAACAATTTCAACTTATTAATAATCTGATGGATGAACCTCTGATGGATTCTAAACCAAACTTCCAAAAATAAAATGAGGTGAGAATAATAAACATGAATTTTCATTAAATGTAGAAGAAAATTATTTCCTTTACCTTAAAAGTCTAATTTTCTCTTCAAAGGTTCCTAGAAAAAATATTTTTTAATGGGTAATCTTGGAAAAATAGATTTAGTAATTTAGGATTACTTCATCTTTAGGGTATAATAATAATAATTATTATTATTCTCTTCCACTCACTTAAAATCATATTTTTTTAATAATGATCCTACGTCTACCTTATCTAAAACAAATAATTGTTTTCCTAAAATTCATTATTATTTATTCTTCTTAAATTAATCAGATTTATATTTTATAAAATAACTATTTGTATCAATAAAATTATTTATTATCTCATATTAATTTATGTATTTTATCTTCAAATAAATTTTTATTGGTTAATCATTAAGGTTTTGGGAGTACTTCTTAATCAAAATATAGGGAAAATATTACATGAAAAAATTAAAATAGATTCTATTTGGATATAAATAAATGAATCTAGTGAGTATTGGTTAAACCTCTATTGTAAATAAAATATGAGAATATAAAGAGTCACTATAGATTTTTTTATATCCAATATATCAGGTTTGATCCGACCCAAAAACATGATTCCATATTTATTTTTTAAGGATTTATTTAATTTTCATATTTTTGAAGCATTATGATTATAAAAATGATTTCAAAATTTGGGTAACTAAGAAACAATATATAATTTTAAGAAAAATATATATAGGTAAATGAATAGTATTAATAAATTTAGGTAAAGTAAAATATGTGTAAATAAAGATTATTTTAGAAAATTTGATAAATAAATAATAGTTCTTAATTAATCTGATAAATTATGAAATTATCTTAACATGTTTGATGTTATCTTCCTTTAATTAACAAAATTGTCTTTTATTTAATTAATACAATGGTTCCAAAAAAATTGAATTAATATTTAGGTTATTTGGTAAATTATAATTTTTTAAATGTTATCTAGAGAAAATTAACAGATATCCCCCAAAATAAATGAAATAAATGACTTATAGAAAGGTAATGATAAGGAAATGTATTTATAAGAATAAAAATAATAATTATGATATATAACTAATTTTTTTAAAATTATTTCATAGAACATAATGTAATGAAAATATATATATTATAAATACCAAGGCACTAATTATAAGAATTTAGTTGTTGGTTAAAAGGGATTATAGGTTTATGAATTTATCTTTGGGTAGATATGCCTCAATGGGTATAGAATATTTAGTAAATAAGATCACTGGAACCCATAAATTAATTTCCTTTTGATTTTTAAAAATAAAATGTATTTCCAAAAAAATTAAAAATTAGTTTCAAATGATTGAAATATTTTTAGTAAATAATTTTTCTTTTAATGACCTCCTCTCAAACACAAAGTACCGAAGGGTGACTAATTTGGAACAAAATTGTTTCTCTGGTATAATGAACTTTCGTTGGTAATACAACCTAATCGATATGAAGTTCTATCTTATCTCTATTAGAAATATATATTCTCAAATTCCTTTCTTCCAATAGTGAAATTTTTCAACAATTTCATCAAACTTTGAACTTCTAAATTCATCTTGATAACCATGTTCTCATTATAAGTAGAAGATAAATACCTCATTTAATTATCATAATAATACTTATATAGATTATCTAACTTTAGTTAACCTTTTTATGAATTTAATTTACTTTTATCCTAGTATCCTAATTCATTATTTTCTCTTTGGGCTTATAAAAATCATAAATAACATTGGAATTTTCTTATGTGACTTTAATAAGTTTGTCTTCAACCTTGAAAAAACATTACAATAAGAAAACATTATTTATTTTCTTATTTGGAGAAGGAAAAGGGTATAAATACTTCAAGGGGTTATAAAAAATATATCCTATGGGAATCACACATAAAAAATTCATCACTTCCTGAGGGGAGGGACCGAATATTATAGAACTCTATTAGGGGAGGGTCCTGAGAAGCCTTTGAGGCCAAAATATTTTCAACATGATTTACTTCACACCACATATGGAGATGTTTTATGTCATTGGATATTAGATCCTTTCATTTACGAATTATATGGATAATATTTCAGGGTTTAAATGCAAGATCTCTAAGAGAGCTCCATATAATTTTTGAGTCAGTCTCCATAGTTTCCAAAGGGGTCTATCATGAGTTGTATAAATCAAGACCATTATGCAAGGCCATACCTTCCTCTTGAATGGAATTAACCACCCTATAAAACGAGATAAATATATACAACACCAAACATATGGTGTTGTAGACCACTCCCCCCATACATGGCCTATTACCTACATGCTCTATCGGTATTTAATTTAAGACATTGGGGAAAGACCAACACACCCAATTCCCATATTATTCCTATTTGGATACCTCAGAGGGGAGTCATCTAGTAGTATATTGTTTGAGATATGGATCATCCTCATGATTTTTTATAATTATCACAATGTTAGGCACAAGGAATATGGTATTCAAAACTATCGTAGTACAAGACGAGGGAAGGAAGTTGTGGAGGGTATGGTTGTGAGCATGCCAAATGGACCAACAACTGTCTGTAATGAGGATTTTTCATGCGTCATTCTCATGGATGTTTCTACTGGACTCACCAAACCATATCTCAAGAAAATCCCCCACATAATTTGATGTACTAGAAAAATCATTTAATTCCTCGAGATAACCATATAACCTTCACACCCATTCACCCTAGAAAAAATGATATAGTGTGGATTCCTCCGTGGGAACCAAACAACAGGAACATATAGAGACTTGTTGGACCCATTTTCCTTTCACATATGTGTCCATTGGATGGCTTGGTTATAGACTCTACAAACTATGAAAGTATACTTCTCTTGGATTTTATTACACTAGAAGATTCTCCCCCAAGGGTCTTCTACTAGATCTATATGAAAAATCTTTTTCTACACCATGGACAAGAATTTTTCTTTTGAGGATCTTGTAAAGATATAGTGATGGGGATATTTCTCAATCCGAATACTTTAAGAAGAATTTTTTCAAGCGTATTTTAGAATATCTTGAATGAAAAATGGGTGAGAACTAGCCAACATGAAGGCTAGTTTAGGCATGGTATATCCTAGTAAAACCAAGACCTCTTCCACACAGATTGACTCTCATAATCTGAGGTCTTTATTCCCTGGAACCCACCAGGAGTAATATTGGATAATTGAGATGTTCCCCCAGAAGGAGTTCCATAAAGGAGATGGTTGTCCACTTTTTTTTTAACTAAAACCATATCCATATTTTCCTTCAAAAAATTTACACATGAGAGACCTACCATCAATGACCTCCAATTCCAGCTTCCCCTAAATAGAGTTCATTGCTTCCCCCACATTTCTCACATTCATACCTACATGTTCCACTTGTTGAGATGACCTAGACTAGGATCTCCAATGGCTTCTTCCCCCCTTGGGAATCCCATATTAAATAATTTAAGAGATTCTATATTTTTTAATGAATTGAATGGAAAACATTATTCACCAAGAGGATATTCATGGAATTTACAAGGGTGATTCTATAATGAAATGAGAGGAACTAGTTCATCTAGGTGTGGGCTTGATTGGCGATTTTGTTGACCATGAATTATTAGGGTCTTAATTGGACTCTTCCAAGTGCTATGTATGCTCCCATATAATTCATAAGAAAGCTCTTACCCAAAATTCCCACGAATAGTTTTATGTTGTTCCTTCTCCTAGACGAGAAATTAGATGAATAAAAATCATGGGTTTTGTCCAGATTAAAAAAATTCCCACTACATCTGGTATATTACTATATATTTTTTTTTGAAGCCCCTAAATAAAGAACCATTTAAATTTATGAAAAAAATAATTTCATCCACAAAAAGGAGGTGAGACACTGGAGAAAAGTGGCCTCTAGAGTGGTAGGGACAGATTTGATAATAATGCATATATGCAAAAACATATCTAATTAGGATATATTGGAAAATAAGAAGGTGGTGAAGGAAATAGGGTCCCCATGTCATATCCTATTAACATATATTATGAAGGAACATTGCCTCCCTAAAAAACAATGTTGAACCATGTTGTGCTATAGAACCAGAACAACAAGTTTGTGGTCTACTGTGAGAACCACATGCACCTCATGATGTGAAGGATGAAGCTTAACTCTATGTGATCATAATAACTTTCTATATCAAGTTTTATGTCATGGGTATATCCCATAAAATTCTTATTGATATCACTGGTAATCTCTTGGGAAATACCTATAGCACCTAGGATGGATCCTCCCCAAATGAATTCATATTGTTCATCTGAGACCCAGAAATTAATTAGTCAAGAAAATGTCCTATTAATGATTTATTCCACATACTTATACATAATGTTTTATGTGATTATGGGAAGAAAATATATGAATGGGTAGGGATATTTCACTTTGGGTAAGAGGACCATCATTGTGGTACAAGTAGTGTGGGGGAGTGGCCTCCCAAAAAACAAGTCACGGATAACTGATAAAAAAATCCTTCTTGATGACAGTCTATCAAGTCACATAGAATGAACCTATGAATCCATTAGGTCTTGGTGCACTTTATTGATTAAGAGAACAAATATATTCCACACCTCCTTCTCTCTCGAGGCCCTACCAATCACAGTGTTGCCATAACAAGAGACTACTCGTAGGATCTTGTTGAAGAGATCAGAATATCATTAAGGATAACCATTCTCTATCCATGGATTAGAATCATATAATAAATAATTAAATTTTTTATTCCACATAAAACCAATATCATTTTGGTCTCTGGTGTGTGAACCATCAATACGATGGATGTTTGTGACATAGTTCAGATGTTTCTCTCCATTTTATGCAGACGTATAAGAAGGCTATGTAATGGTCTCCTTTTATGAGACATTTTTTCCATGATCATTCATAGATATATCTTTCATGTTCCATAAAAATTTCATTGAAATGTTTTTTGGAGTCCACATGAGACAAACTGGAATTTATAGCATGCCACTCCCAATATTTCTTTACGAATTTAAATCTCTCTTTGAATTTCATCCAATCTTGTATCGAACGGGGGTGAGTAGCCCCTACACATAAGGTCATGTTTCAAGAATTATAGTTTTTTTAACTCTTTCAACCATCCCCCCTATATCATATCATCCAAGGAGTGTTTCACTTTTGGGAGGAAATCAGGATGGTGAGGACACACATTATAGAATAATAAGCGCCTCCCACCATCATTTCTCACCTTAAAATGTAAAAGGAATGAATAAAGACCTGAAAATGCACACAAAATATTGGTGAAATCTACATTCAGATAAAATAAGATATCATGAAGGTTCCTAACAAACTTTTCCTATCTGCACCACATTCTGTGATTCCCTTTCCAAATTCTTCACCATGTGAACCTATAACCCAAGTACCCCTGGTTTATGAGGCCCTCCTAGTCAGTGAAGTAAGAGAAGGATAACCTATCCCTATGAGGGAGTGTTCCTCATCTATTATTATCTGATGCCACCATGACTGTGTTGAATTCCCCTCCCATAATCAGAGCTACATCCCCTAGATTGAGGTATTTTTGGTGAAGCCCTAACTACTCAGAAATCCTATCATCAAATTTAGCACACACTAAGTAAATGAATAATTCATTAATTGATGCTTCCAATTTTTCTATGTGATGTTGGTATGATTCCTAAATATCTTCCTATATAATAGTGGAGTTCCATAAAACATAAATATGATGGTTTAGGGTCTCTCTATGTAAAAAATACATTAAGAAAATTCTATTAGAGAACTCAATAATTTTAGCAGGGATTTTATATGGATTAAGGAATAATACAATGGAACATCAATGCATGGAAACTAGAAATATATGGAAATCCATTTTATCATGGGCTCTCAGGTAATGGTTGATCTATATAATATTTGAGATCATTAAAAAGTGATGTGTGTGTAATTAACCCTTGGCTCTAAAATACAGTTTCCTTTTCTACTTGAAGAGGATGACAACCTTCGAGATATTGATCTCATTTGAACCCCATTAAATGTTGAGTTAGGTATTGTATATACCACCCATCCATATACAGAGCTAATGATATAGACCAACCATGCCTATGAGACACCAGTTGAGGGGAGGGTTTTTCTAGTACATGTGATAATGCACTTTAAATTTTGGAAATCTGGAGCATTGAGGATGGGTTCCTAAAACCTAAGAGAAAAAAGGTCTTGAAGTAGAGTTGAAGTAGATGAAATATTTCTCTTTGGAAATAAATTTTAGGAGGCAAGAGAGTTTCAGAAGTGAGGAGCTGAGTAGAGGCAGAGGAGGGTTTCGGGGGATGCAGGGTCTGAGGGATTTCCATGGGGATGGGTCAGTTTTGATTAAATTTGGGGGTGGTTCTGAGGAGGGGGGAGATGATAAAATCATCAGAGGGAATATTTTTAAATGAACATATATGTTAATTATTTTTTTCAAATATTCACTAAAGGCGGAAGCGCTGCTACCGCCTTTTGTGTTATTTTTAAAGGCAACAACCCCATTACTGCCTTTATTCAAAAACCCAGAAATATTATTTTTTATATTTAATTTTTTTTATTTTTATTTTGTTTTGTTTTATATATATATATATATATAATATATTTCTGAATAATTTATTTGATATTTAATATCTAGTAGTACTTCCATTACAACCGTTTGGATTTTGACAGAAGTCATTACCCATGTCTCCCTTTTATAAGAGGGTTTTCCATAGAAATCATTTTGTATTTTCAATGTGGGATTCTGGTTCCATTCCTGCAAAAAAAATTCTTCATTTATGATGTGGGATATTTTTTCAAGTACGTGACTTTGAATGAATATAAAATATAAACTATAATACCAATATAAATGAAACATAAAATATGTATTTAACATATAATAAATAGTTGAAAATAAAAATAATTTCATAAAAAATGTTGATGGAAAATAATTTATAAGTTTTCAAAGACACCTACTTGAAAATTAATAATGTTTCAAGTATATGACTCTAAAATCCTATAAAATATAAACTATAAGGATAACATAAATGAAACCTAAAAAATGGTTTTAACATATAACAAATAGTTGAAAAATAAAAATAATTTTGAAAAAATGTTGAATGAAAATAATTTATAAGATTTCAAAGACACATTCTTGAAACATAAAAATGTTTCAAGTAAGTGACTTTGAAAACCTAAAAAATATAAACAATAAGACAAACATAAATTGAACATAAAACATTGATTAAACAGATAACAAATAGTTAAAAATAAATATAATTTTGTAAAATATTTTGATGAAAAATAATTTATAAGCCATCAAAACCACCAACTTGAGACTTAAAAATGATTCAAGAATATATCATTGAAATCATATAAAATATAAACAATAAGTCCAATAAAAATTAAAATTAAAACATTGATTAAACATATAAGAAATAGTTGAGAAAAAATCAATTTTAAAAAAACATGATGAAAAATAATTTATAAGATTTTAAAACCACCTGCTTGAAACTTAAAAATGTTTCAAGTATAGGGCTTTGAAAGGCTATAAAATATAAACTATAAGACCAATATAATTGACAATTAAAAATGGATTAAACATATAATAAAATATTTAATTAGTTAATTTGTATTATTAATAATTAATAATTTAATAATTAATTAGTTAATTAGTAATTATTAATAAATAATTAATTAGTAATATAATTCGTAATTATATAATAGTTAATTAGTTATTTATTAATATAATAATAAATTATATTTGGGATCTTAAAGGAATAAAGAAATTTTTTAGAGGGATGGAAAAAAGAGGCGATTTTCTCAAGAGAAAAAAGTGGTGATTTCCTTCATTGCAATGACTTATTTCTTTCATGTGTCATTTTAGATTGAGTATGAGATTTTTCAATATGAAATGGGAGTTTTCCTAAAAGGGTGCTCCATGTTCTCCTTATATTGGTACTTTTATCACTCCTTCACTTCGAAAGGTTATAGTTTCATTCGTAGAAGGCCTATTAGATTTTCAAGATCCCGTTAAATCGGATACACCCAATTCCTTTTCTATCAAAAAATTGTAAGATGAATCATTCTTAGTGGTGTTGGATCTGGATGCCTTGCAGAAACACTTTAAAATGTACAAATTCTCACTTCTACAAATAATGAAACTCTCTGGGGGGATAAGCCTTGGTCTTATTCTGACACCAAGCATCTAATTTTCATCTATTGGGGCATAAGAGAATGGAAACTCATCCTAATTGGAAAGGAATATTTACATATGGTCTTTCAGAATGAATATGACATGTGAATGGCTCAGTATTCCTGCAATATCTATCTTAAACTAGGTCTATTTTGATTCCCTGAATGTTACTGAAATTTTGATCCTTTTAATATAAAACAATCAAATACCAAAATTTTGATTAGGCTTCATGGTCTAAATCTGGTTCATTAGCATCCAAAAATTCAAAATGACATTGCATCTGGTATTGGCTCCCATAGAAAGATGTATCAAATAACAATTGGAAGGGGAGTTAGGAATTTATACTAGAATTATTGTGGATGTAAACATGGCCTCTGAATGGCCAAAATCAATTTTCTTGATTTTGAACGATCATAGAATTTATGTTCAGTTTGAGATAGAGATTATTCCCCCTTTCTGCAACTTATATAAGATTGTAGGACATTCCATTGAATCTTGTAGGGTGATCCAAAAGAATGTTAGGATTTCTCCCAAAGGAAATAAATTAAAAGATGATAATAATTCTCTTATGAACTAAGGGTCTTCCCATGAGATGATGATTTCTAGTCAGCTCATGAGAAAAGAACCACATTATCTTCCTCCCACTTTGAGAGTCACCTTAGAAAAGTATGGGGATAATACTGTTGAGGAAGAAGACAATTCTTCTTCTAACACCTACCCACCCACTCTTCCATTGCCATCTAGTAAAGAAATTAATGAAAAATCAATATCATTATAAATATATCAAGGCATTAATGAACAATTATATAGTATACAATAGAATTTGGAAGAGAAATCAATCTCCACCTCTATTGATAATGATATTATGGATCTTGTATTAATATTGCATACCCATTGATCTGTTACAGGGTGCCCTAGGGAAAAGAACCCCCCTCCTAAAAATATAAATCTTTCAAGACAAATAGATGTTGTTCTTAAATTCATAAATGATCAATCACTGTTATTTTTATCCAGAAAAGGGGATACCATTTCCTCTAGAAATATTTCTTTTCTAAACAGAGACCCATAGAAAAAATTTAACTATTCTCAAGAAATTTTTTGGGAATCTGGACATGAAGGTACTGATTTTACTATTATAAAAACAAAATAAATTATTGGTCCTAGGTAATCTGAACTTGAAGAAAAGGATTCTACTATTAATGATTCTCAAACATCGAGAAAGAATTATTTGAGTTCTTCTCAAGAGCAGGAAAATAAGTCAAAGACAGTAGTAGACATCAGTATTCTATTTTAACTCCTGAGATACACAAGAATAAATTAGGGAGACCACCTAAAATCACTAAAAATAATGAGGGGGATGGTAATAAGAGAGAGTTTACTCCAAATCAGGCCACAAACAACGATCCTTTTATGGAATTTCCAAGGCCTAGATAATGAAGGCATAGTAAAGTCTCTTAATATTTATATTTGGATTCACAGACCTATTTGAAATAGGCTATAAGAGCCCAAAATAGATTTCTATAATGTTATATATAGATTGGACAAGATGGGGATTAGTTTACTATGTTTTAAGAAGAAATTTTCAAGGGTATAAAACCTTTGGGTCTTACCTTATTCTTCTCTCTATGATCCCTTTTTGGTCAGATCAGGAAATCAACATGTTACCTGCTCCTTTTCTGATTTGGGAATCAAGAATTTTTGTTCTTTTTTTTATGGTAGTAATAGATATCAGGATCCCAAAACCCTTTGTGCTGAAATTGGTTCTCCCAAAAACAATATTGATGATCCTTGGATCATACTTGGGGATTTTTACTCAATTATAAATCCTGATGAAAAAATGGGTCCTATGAAAAGATCTATTTCTTCTAGATATTTCAAGGGTTGTATCAAAAAATGACTTGATTGAATTGAATATTGTTGGGGAAATGTTTACTTGGTATAGACAAAATCTCAATGGTATGGTGGCTAGTAAACTTGATAAGGCTTTTGTTAATGAATTTTCTGGATGTTTGTGGTATTCAATTTCTTGTATGACTTTATCCTATATCAAATCTGATCATCACCCTATCATGATGAACCTCATAGGATAGGGTAATAAATCTACTTTATCCTTTAGATTCAATAATTCTAGGGTTCTTTATCCTAAATGTGAAAATCTTGTTTTTGAAGTTTAGGGATTGGTAGGTTTAAAGAGGAATGTCTTTTCTTATTTTATTAAACTAAATATTCCTAATGGAAATATTAAACATTGTAGTAAGGATAGGTTCAAAAATATTGACATGGACATATAAGATCTTAATGAATCTCTTTGGTCATTCTCAGAGCAGTGTACCCATGATGAATTCTCTAGTGGTGTTTCTTTGGAATCAGATATGACTCTCAAGCTCAACAATTTGATCAATATTAAAGATGATATGAAAAATTATTATTTCAATGATAATTGGCACAAGGATTGAGATATAAAATCCAAATTCATTATCAACCTTCAAAGAGTTTGGAAAATATCTTGGCCAATTTCTTTTCTTAAGAGAGGATATCAAATCTTGGACAACAGACAAAATATTTTTGAGCGCATTACTTCTTATTAAAAATATCTCTTTAATGGATCAAAAATAATTTCCACTCATAAAAATGGTATTATCCCCAAATTGGTAAATCAGGAGGATAATTCAAAAATCATCTCCATTCCTTTGGAACTAGAGATTAAGGCTGCAGTTTTTATCCATAGGTCGGACCACTCCCCAAGTCTTGATGGTTTTAGTAATCTTTTTTTCAGAACTACTAGGAGATCATTGACGATGATGTTTTCAACATTGTTCATCATTTTTTCAGAGTTGGTTATCTTCATCAAGTATAAAATTATCAATTCCTTTATTTAATTCCTATTATGGAGAATTCCAATGAGATTCACTTATTCAGGCTTATTGTTCTTGTCAACACTTTATACAATGTTATTATGAAGATTCTTACTAGTAGATTTTCTCCCATATATAATAATATTTTTTCATCTAATCAATTTAGATTCATAAAAGGAAGGACCATTCAAGATTTCCTAATTAAAACATAGAAGTGTGCCAATCTCTTTAAAAAAATATTTGAGGCAGGAAAATTTCCCTTAAATTAGACATCAAAAGGATTTTGATACAATGTATTGGGGTTTTATATTTAAAATTCTTTCCATGTTTGGTTTTAAAGTCACGTTCATTAATTGTATAAAGATTATTTAAGCTTCTGCTCATATCTCAGTTCTTGTGAATGGATCCCTAGAAGGATACTTCTCTTATTATAGAGAAGTTAGACAACGTGATCCTATTTCTGCTATTATTTTCTCTCTCTCTGAATATTATATTAGTATATTATTTTACCTTATGGATATGAATTGAAAGATGAAGGACATCAGTACTGGTTGTGGTTCCTCTAATCCTACCCATATGATTTATGATGATAATATTATCCTCATAACCGAAGGAGATAAAAGACATATAAAAAAATATCAAGAAATATCTCCTAAATTATGATCATGTTTCTTGGAAAAAAGTTAGTTAAAACAAATCCATTGTTTACATTTGTAGAAATATATCACCTATTAGGAAATCATAAATCATCACTGATTTGGGGATTAAGAAAAGACTTATCCCTTTTTCTTACCTTGGTGTTCTGATGTTTTGGGGTCGATCGAAGGCTTGTTAATTTTCTGGGATTATTGGTAAGATCAAAAATCATCTTACTACTTGAAAAGGAAAATCCCTCTCAATGGATGGTCGTGTCTATTTGGTTAAAGATGTTATTGTTTCCAAATTTGTTTATTTCTTTATGGTTTCAAATGGAATTATTCTCTTATCAATTCAATTAATGTGGCCATCAAGAAATTTATTTGGTCTGTTAGTACTTTTGAAAGAAGATAGGTAATTGTGCCTTGGAACACTTGTTGCAAACTCTTTGAGATGAGGGACTGGGTTTCAAAAATCTCAGTTTTTTTAATAAAGAATTATAATATTATTTTGTTTAGAATCTTGTAAATGAAAAATATGATTCTTATGCCTTATTGAGGTCCAAATTTTTTATTAAAATCAAAAATTGAAAAATAAGATTCATGGACTCCTTTATTTGGTCATCACGTAAATACAATTTTTCTCTTATTGATGTCGATGCAAGATAGTCTATCTCTCAAGGTTCCCCACTCATGTTTTGGAAAGATAATTAGACTGGTGCTTCTATAATTGATTCTCTTAGCCATAATGTTTCAAATTTGTATATTGATATCTCCATTATGGATAAACTTTATGATATTTCTGATATTCTTGACCATGTTAAACAGATTGTCAATAATTATTGTTTTTCCTCTATTTGTGATTTCTGGATTTGGAAACCGCACCCCACCAGTATTCTCACTTCAATATCCTTCTACACTCATTCAAGTATGCCTGTATATTGGATTGGGAAATTTAATAGGAGCATCATTCCTCCTTCTCGGCTCACATTTGTGTAGAGGCTGGCTCAGGGAAAAGTTCCTACTAATTTCCATTTATAGGTCTATGAAATCTCTCTTTGTTCTCTTTGTATACTCTGTCATCATCATAGGGAGGACTTGGATCAACTTTTTCTAAGTTGTGCTATAGAAGCCTCTATGTTGAAGGAATGTTTTGATATTTTTGAGGTTCAAATGCCAAAATTTTCTATTATTCATGACATTCATGAAGGTCTGTTCTACATACCTTTATCCCCTGTGCTGCTGATTCTTTTCCATGTTTCTGTTGCGGAACTTGTACACTCTCTCTGGCCAGTGAGAAACAAGGGACAACATGATGGAGTTGTCTTTAATCCTCAAGCCTACATTGCTATAATTTTTTCAGTTCGTAAAAATGTGATTCTTCTTCGCAAAGCTAATTGTAAAAACTCAGTGCACGATTTTTTAGTGCTTAGGCGTATTAAGGTTAAAGGTAATATCTAGCCTCATTCATGTACAATGGAAGTGGTTAGGAATCCTCCCTTTTGAGTTGGATTAAAATTAATACTGATAGACCTTCGAGAGGGAATCCAGGTCCTTCGGGTTATGGATTTATTTTTAGGAACAACTTTGGAGGTGTTGTGGGTTTCTCCTTTAGCACTTATGGTATTGCCTCCACTCTTGAGGCTGAGATGCTTAGAGTCATTTATGGTATGGATCTTGCTAACCTGAGGGGTCTGAATAAGATATGGTTGGAGTGTGACTCCACCAAGGTTGTTGACGCAATCAAAACCACTTTTAGTCATATCCTTTGGAGGCTTATGAATAAATAGATTAATTAATTATGATTCCTCTCATCTATTTACATCATTGTTACCCATGTTTTTTTGGAGGGCAATGCTCTAGCTGATAGTATGGATAACAAATGAGCAGATGGGGGGAACCTTTCTTGGACTGATCATATTCCTGAGGATGTAATCCCTATCTTTCAAAGGGATAAATGTAATTTTCCTTCGTTTAGACTGCTTTGACATGTTGGTTTTATTTATTTAAGGGGACCCGTTTTTTGGAAGGTGCTCATCTTATTCTAAAAATAAATTATATTTATTCATTATAATTAATAAATTGTAATTATTAAAAATTATTATATAATAATTAATAAGTTAATTAGTACTATAATTATTAATTATATAATAGGTAATTAGTTAAGTAGTAATATAATTATAAATTATAATTATTCATTATAATTATTTATTAGTAATTATTAAAAATTATTATATAACAATTAATTAGTTAATTTTTAATATAATTATTAATTATAATTATTCACTATAATTATTAATTAGTAATATATTTATTAATTATATATTTATTGTTTATATAATAATTAGATATTTAATTATGAATTATTAATAATTAATTAGTTAATAATTAATTAGTTAATTAGTAATATAATTATTAATTATATAATAATTAATTAGTTACTTAGTAATATAACTATTAATTATATAAAAATTTATTAGTTAATTAGTAATATAATTATTAATTATATAATTATAAATTAGTTAATTAGTAATTATTATTCATTAATTATATAATAATAAACTAGTTAATTATTAATATAATTATAAATTATATAATAGTAAATTGGTTATTTTTTTGAGAATGATAGATCTGAGGCCCATTTTATAATTTGTTAATTTTTAATATAATTATAAATAATAATTATTCGTTATAATTAATTATTATTATTTATTAAAAATTATTATATAATAATTATTTTGTTAATTATTAATATAATTATTAAATATATAATAGTTAATTTGTTAATTAGTAATACAATTATAAATTATAATTTTTCATTATAATCATTAAATTCTAATTATTAAAAATTATTATATAATAATTAATTATTTAATTATAATTATAATTATTAATTATAATTATTAATTATTATTAATAATTTTTAGTTATTAATAAATAATAAATAATAAATAATTATTTAATTACTAATGTAATTATGAATTATATAATTATGAATTATATAATATTTAGTTAGTTAATTGTTAATTATTAATAATAAATTGTATGATAATTAATTTGTTAATGAACAATATAATTATTAATTATATAATTATAAAATAGTTAATTAGTAATATACTTATTAATTATAATGAATAACTATGTTACTAAATAACTAATTAATTATTATATAATAAATAATAAAAAATTATAATTAATAATTATATTACTAATTAACTAGTTAATTATTATATAATTAATAACTAATAATTATAATTAGTAACTATATTACTAATTAACTAATTTATTATTATAATTAAAAATTATATGAAAAATTAACTAAATAATTATTATATAATTAATATTTATTTTACTAACTAACTAATTAATTATCATATAATTAATTATTAATAGATAATAATGAATAATTATACTATTAATTAAATAATTAACTATTTTATAATTAATAATTATTTAACTAATTAACTAATTAATTATTATATAATTAATAATTATATTACTAATTAACTAATTAATTATTATATAATTAAAATTATATAATTAATAATTCTATTATAAATTCATTATTATATAATTAATAGTTAATGTTTATATTACTGATTAAAAAATTACTTATTTTATAATTAATAATTATGTTACTAATTAATTATTATATAATTAATATTTATATTACTAATTAGCTAATAAATTATATAATTAAAAATTAAAAAATAAAAAATAAAAAATAAAAATTAATACTTATATTACTGATTAACTAATTAATTGTTATATAAATTGAAATTATATAATTAATAATTATATTAATAATTTTATAATTAATTATTAAATAATTTATTATATGTTTAATCCATGATTTGTGTTTCAATTATATTGGTCTTATAGTATATATTTTATAGTATTTCCTTGCCACACACATGAATGATTTTTTAGTTTAAAGTAGGTGGTTTTGAAAGATTATAAATTATTTTTGATCAATATTTATTATGAAATTATTTTTGTTTATCAAATACTTCTTATATGTTTAATCCATCTTTTCATTTTCATTTATATTGGTCTTATAGTTTATTTTTTATAGTCTTTCAAAGTGACATACTTGAAAAAAATTTAAGTTTCAAGTTGGTGGTTTTGAAAGCTTGTGAATTTTTTTATCAACATTTTTTATGAAATTATTTTTATTTTAAAATATTTTTAATATTTTCAATCCATGTTTTATGTTTAATTTATGTTGGACTTATAGTTTTTATTTTTTAGGCTCTCAAATCTACATACTCGAAACATATTTAAGTTTCAAGTCGGTGTCTTTAAAAGCATATAAATTATTTTCAGCCAAAAATTTGTTTGAAATTATTTGTATTTTCAACTATTTTTTATATTTTTAATCCATATTTCAAGTGTAATTTATTTTGGTCTTATAGTTTATATTTTATAGGCTTTCAAAGTCACATAATTGAGTCATTTTTATGTTTCAAGTAGGTGTCTTCGAAAACCTATAAATTATTTTCCATTAACATTTTTATGGAATTACTTTTATTTTAATCTATTTCTTATATGTATAATCTTTTTTTATGTTTCATTTATATTGGTCCTATAGTTTACATTTTATAGTCCTTCAATTCCACATACATAAAATAGAATCCCACATCGGAAATGCAGAATGTTCTGCGCAGGAAATGGAGAACCATAATCTCACATCAGAAATGAAGAATGATTTCTGGGGTAATCCCTCTTATAAAAGGGATCCCTAGGTGAGAGCTTCTATCAGAATCTAGACTATTGTAATGGTATTACTATTGGATATTATATAGTAGATAAACTCTGTAGAAATTTTTTATTCATATATATATATATATAACAAAACAAAATAAAAAAAATTAAAATACAAAAAATAGTTACAATTCTTTTGGGTTTTAGAAGAATTGTGGCAACGAGGTTTCCACCTTTCACTCAAAGCCTAAATGGGGCAGCAACACTGATGCCTCTACTTCATATTTATTTTTAAATTTTTAACCAATACATTTTTTAAAAAATATTTTCTTTAAAAAACCTATTTTAAAAAAATCAACTTTATTAACCTCAATCTGCTGATGGGGAAAGGGATTCAGGTCTGACATCAGGATGTGCATATATCCAAAACATGTGATGAGATGGTTTCTTTCTGTAGTTTTATATTATGTGACCATTAATGAAATAGGTTTTATAGAAGTGAGGATCCATTTTGTAAGGTAAATCATTCCTCCAATCAATCGATTCTTTAACTTGTAGCAGTATCTTGGAAGGATGTGGGGATGACAGGTTGATGGCAATGCAAATCCTCTCAGCCACAGAGTCTTGAAGTAGAAGGTTACGATCATCCAAAATTGGTTAAAACCAAGGGATCCTCCTATATTATCTAATAAAGATAGATTTAGGAAGTGGAGTATAAGCCTAGGGAGCTTCAACCGTATCACTGACTAGGGGGACTCCCGACCCCAGTTAACTTCTATTGACCATCAGGAGTGGTGGAATCAACGCCGATTGATCGTTCAAGGGATATGATCCTAGTCCATGATGAAGTCTTCCTACATGGACAATATGATGAAGAATGATTTATTATTTAACAAAGAGATCCATGTTGGGTGATTCATGTTTTAAGAGTGAAAAATGATTTAGAATAAACCCAACAAAGTATTTTACAACTTGAAGCGAGCTACGAGGGTCCAATTAATTGGATAATAGGATTGAATGATTGTAGAATTTGGAAAATTGAGAACTATATTTCCATTTATAGATCCTATATACGAGGATCACATACACACTTTTTTAAATATTATCAAGGGGAATATGTTTCAAGTGGGCTACTGGGTAAGGAATCATTCACGGACAACCTCAAAGGTAGAGGTAGAGCCACCTGACCAAGGTTTCTTATTGCTGGATCTACAAAAAAGGACACAGATAGAGGATGGTTTAGTGGTTATAAGGCTAGAAATGGAGATGGACTACCAAAATGGTCCGATAAGTAGATGGAGGTGTGTAGATAAATTTCATTAGCTATGAATTCTAGTGAATTTTCCATTAAAAACCTATATTTCATTCTCCAATTTCATTTTTTAAATTAATACACTTATTATAATGTTTCTGATATATATATTTACATTTAGTCACATATAAATTCATCTCATTCTATTCTTTTATAAATTTTTCCTCATCATTAAAATATGATAAAATTTCATAATCATTTTCACTTTCACTGTCTGAAGAATAAAATCATTTATAATCAAGATTAAAATTGGTATGATATTTTACATTAAGTATTATCATAAAAAAGTTAACATTATTCATATTGAATTCTATAATTTCATTGTCTTCATTATATTTTGATGAACTATATAGAGTATCATAAACATAATTAACACTCCATGTATCCATAACATTCAAAAAGTATTGCACTTTCTTTTTAGAATACATTCTAGAGTATTTATTATCTCTCCTATTCTTTTAATAAAATCTAGTCAAATAAAACCTGGTTTACAACTATAATAATTGGTAGGATTCGAAAAATATTTCTTATAAAACATATCGTTTTAGTGATTTATATATTTTAAATAATAAATATTTAAATTTTTAATCTTGAATATATATTTTACCAAGTTAGAGAGTTCTCCTTTAGTTGGTTCTCTTTTATAATCATCTAAGGATTTCTTAAATTTATTTTGGAAATAAATAATTTTTATGTAGAACAAAAATTCACTACACTATTCATTATTTCTCTTTTATAATCTATTTTTAATATGATTTTAGACTCAATAATTGTCCCAATTAATTCATCAATATTTAATTTTCTAATAATGATTTTATCATCAATAACCATTTTATTAGATTTCCATTCTTTTAGTAGACGGTCCATTACATTCTCAACAAGTTAATAAATAATTACCACTTTTATCACTATGTAAGTATTAGTTATTGAAAATATTCATAAATCTTTGATAAATTTAAGATAAATATTCACCAGGTAAAAAATAAAATGATTGATAACTATCTATTGACATATATCTTTTTTTTTCAAGAATTTATGATGTTCCAAAATAAGTAACATCAAGTTTTTTTCCATATTCTATAATCTATTCTTCATAAATAATTATGACTGTATATATATTTATTTAGATAAAAACATTGTAAAATATTTATAACTATAAAAATTATCTACAACTCGTTATTATATTCTCTATAAAAGGTAGTTTCATATTTCTGTAGAATTTTTTAATTAATAATGAGCATAAAAAAATTACGAACACTTATATTAAAATTAAAAGTAACCATTCAATCACAATAGTACTGAAAATTATTTCTATAAAATATAGGTTGTTTTTGTGATTTAGATTTTCAAAAAATAAGTCATGTAATTCAGAAATACTAAAAAATTATTTAAACAATATTAGGTGAACAAAAACTAAAATATGAAAATACGATAAAGCAATATATAATATTAGTTTGGTTAAAAAGATATAGAAACCAACTCAGATATGTATGAGAAATAATCTACAAAAGGGGGGGTAATTATTGTTTGAAAACAAGTAAAAAATTATGTCCTACTATATATATATATTTATTTATATATATTTATATATATTAGTAGCACAAAGAACCAATAAACACATAGTATAATAAATGTAAAATCGTAGTAACTATATTCAATTAGGTGTATTTCACAATTACTGATTGACTTAATGTTAAAATTGAAATTATAATACAATTGGTATTAAAATAAAATACCAAAAAAGAGTTAAAACAATGAAAATATGAACAACCTATATTACAATTACTAATGCACGAATTATCTTAACGTTAATTTGGAACTTAATACAATAAAAATTTAAAACCTAAACCTGGTGTATTGATTTATAAACAAAATACTACTTTATAAGGATATTATCGAAACCTATCTTTTTATAAAATGTGAAATGTATAACTATATACCTGATATGTGTTATCCACAACATTAAACTAGTTGTAAGGTATCCAATTCATATAGCCTGAAGCTTATATCTATCTTCATTACCCTAAATCCCTTGATCACCCTTATTATAATTTCCTGTCTACAATAACTGATATGATTATTTACTAGCAACATTGATTGGAATCTTAGAAATTATACTGCAATAGATGAATGAATGATATTTCTTTTATATTAAATTAAATCACAGACTTCTTTATTATTTTATTTGTTTCTTAGTAATATCAACCAATTCATAAAAAGTCCACAAAAGCTATCAGGAAAAAAAATTAACAATTAAAGTAAGATACATACAAGGTAAATCTCATAATGGTATATCATAGTTAAAGCACGCATAAATAGAATTATAAGGTTGATCATAGTTAATCTTAACATAGATATATTTTCAAAGATTTAAATAATCAAGAAAATAAAATAATAATTTTAAAAACATATGGTAGCTACTTTTATACTTCATATGTATGTGGTGTGGTTATATTTAAAAGAATATTTGTAAAAAAACATCAATAAAAAAATTCCGTAAAACACAGAGTCTCTTGTAATGACATCAGTATTAAATTCCTCAAATAATGTTACCCCATCTAAAAATTATTTGAATAAGACCCGCTTTATCATTTTTTTTAAATTGATGAAGGAATCTGGGATATTATTATCCAGGTTTATTATTTTACATGAAAACCTTATAATATCAATATTAAAAAAATTTAGGTTATTTTATTAACATAAATTAGAAACGTTATTATTTCATTATAAATAAAGTTATCAGTAATTTATTTAATGGTTTTACATACTGAAAACATTAATGGTAAGAAAAAAAGAATCTTTACATCAAATACTAAACGAACCATTTCATCATTTTAAGACAAGTGAAGTGATATGAGTCAATTACTCAATATCCTACCCTCTCTTAATCTTATCTCATCGAAATATTTATTTTTGAATTCACCATTATTCATGTAGGCCATTCTAGGTAATATATCC
Organism: Viscum album; assembly: GCA_963277665.1. Classification (NCBI taxonomy): domain Eukaryota; kingdom Viridiplantae; phylum Streptophyta; class Magnoliopsida; order Santalales; family Viscaceae; genus Viscum; species Viscum album. The sequence goes on from OY728164.1 coordinate 200,167,628, forward strand.
TCTCTCTTAATTCCTATATTTCTTTATAATTTTAACCTCCCCATAACCATTATTCGATTTGGTTGACTAGTAAGGTTTTTAATTCCTAACAGATTTATGGTTTTTGGATTCTAAGGTACGTGTGTGTTCTTTCTCCCATGTTTAGGTGTTCTCTATCAAAGGAAACACACTCCATAAAACCCACCAACAATTATTTGAAGATTTCGGACACACTAAGCATTTAATTCAAATACCTATGACTACTCAGTTTTATTAGTTATGTATTTATTTTCAAATGATCAAATTAATTATACTTAATCAGGATTTTAATTGAAAATTTCATTTTAATTATTTTTTTCTTCAATGAAAAGTGTTTAATGATTTCAACAATTGATGAAAATGTGATTTAATTAAACTTTCTATAAATATTGACTTATAAATTTCATGAATAAAATTATGTAAATGAAATAAATTTTATGGCAATGTTTTTGGTCTTTAAGTGGCATGATAAAAAGATTGACTATCTATTTCTTGTAGAATTTTAATTCCAAGTTTGGATAAATTTTTAAAATTTATTTTAATTATTTTTAGTTGCTCAAAAATCATTTGACCATATTTGGTTGATGGTTGAAATTCAATATTGGTTTCTAGCTTTATGATGTTTTATAAAAGAATATACTTATGATAAATTGTTTCCAAGGGTGGTTTTGGTTGTAGTGTTTTAATAAATATTTTCTAAATTATTTTAAGTGTAAGTTTTTAAAGAAATTTAATTATAAATTATATGAACTGTTATAAAAAGACATGATATTATGATTATTTTTTGAAAATTCCTACCTGGAACATTAATATAAGTTTCTCATTATTGTGATATCCATTTTCCCCCTTTTGGTTATTGTGATCGTTATGGTTTATTTATTATTCTTGCAAGGATTTATGAGGTGAGGATGGATATTTATGTTTGAGGGAATTAGAGGAGAGGGAAATATCATACTTTTACATTCTTGTCTACTTGATTCTCGTATGTTTATTGACCCTCACATTTTTTTGGTCATGGTAACCTAGGTATTTGATTGAATGCATGGATATATATTACATTTGTGTAGTTTTTTTCACTACCTTGTTTTCCTTAAATGTGTTGTACCCTTTTAGGGTTTTTTGGATATAGTCACCCTTGAGAGGGATCCATATGGTGATTATTTTGGTTACACTAGGGGTCCCCTAGATAGAGTAATTTTTGTTGATACAAGGTCCAGTATCATTATAGTTAGTGCCTAGGGATAGAGCCCATGAATCATACATATTTATTATTTTTTCATTATTATCATGATTAGTTTTGTTCCTTCATGTTTGTATTACATGTAACAACATTAATATATTTAGTCATGTTTCATTTTTCCCCTTTCACTTTTGATACTCAATTATATTATTCTATGATTATTTTTTTTGGATTTTCTACATTAAAAATGGATTTTAAAGAGGGTTTATGACTATTTATAATTAGGTATTTCAAATTTGGGTTTAAAGGTGTTTCAAGTAAGTGTCCTTGTATAAAAGTGGTGTTGGCTGAGAATAATATTTCAAGTGACTATTTAAAAAAATGTATTTTTAATTTTTTGTAACTATCTTGAAAATATATCTTAAATTAGTGGTTAATCATGTGGAAATGTGGGTGGTGGATGAAAAAGTGCTTATATGCTCTTTCCAATATTATATATCTGTTTCAGGCTCATTGTAGGCTTATGACCTCTCATGGAGTATTGATGGATTTTTTATTTAAGGTTTTTTGCTTGAATTTATTTATCACATTTGGAAAATTGTTCCTATTACATGATTTGTAAGACATGATTTTAGTTCTATATAATTACATGTGGAATGTTAAATGATTCAGTTTGGCCCAATAGTCCCTTTACCACTTTTTACTGTTCAATGTGTACTATTATTACAGTTTCCATGAATTGACATATGTTTGTGTCCAATTATATAGGTGAGGGTGTATGGGATCAATAGAGGGTATTTTTATTTTAAATTTCGTTATTTTTATGTCATCCATTTTATTTTATTGTTTATTATATTTATAATAGATTTTTATCTTAAGGATAGGTAATGTTGAAATTTTATTTAAATTTTTCATATAGCTTAAAATCTAATTTAAGAGAAAAATAATTCTCAGTTATTGTTATTAATACTGTGGAACTTTACACAAGTCCTTGTGGATTGGGAATTCCCCTTAGGCTAGTGGTAGGCTAGATCAAGTGTTGGTTAATATGGAAATAAGGTATAGGTCATAACACAAACATATAATAAATCTAAAATGGATGTTTTAATTTCTTATAAAATAAGAATAAAAAATCTTATGAATATGAGAACTAAATCCTATGATGTATTCTCAAATTACACATTCATTTTAAATATGACACTTTAATTTCATTTATTATATATGTTGGTCAACCTATAATTCTTTGAGTTTATCCATGATACATAATTGATCAACCTATAATTCCTCGAGTTTAACCTTAGTTTTCCATGGTAATATTCCTATTGGGTCTCTAACCTAACTAGTAATATATAACATCCAAAATTCCATTTAAATTATTCATAATAGTTTTCAAATCAAATTAGAATTATATAAATGATACACCTTAGGTGTTTCTGGCTAGGTATGTAGTCTTAAACCCACTGACTATGCACTGAGTTAAGATCAAGTTGATACTCACCAAGAATTTTTAAGGGTTATCACCCCAAGGTGAATATGTGACAGATATATAAACTTTCTAGTATTAAGATTGAGATGTAATTCCTAGGAAAGACACACACTCTAAACAATACCAATATTTTATGTTTTAATCATATATATAGACTTATCTCTAGGTTATTCACTAAATATATCTAATCCTAATCTATAAAATTTTCTAAAATAATCCTAGAAATAACTAAACATGATTTGATACCAATAGAGAAACACAAAACCCACATTCTTGGGTCTATTTCTAAAAAAATTATTTTAAAATATGCTTCGATACATATTTATATTTACAAAGATAACTATATATATATATATATATTAATAATTCAAAATTTTCATCTCACAACATTTTGACAATACCAAGAATGTATGGTTTAATGTTATGGGGATCATCTAAATAAGATTTCTTTTACAAGACTATTAAATATTTTCCTATAATCAAACTATAATAGAAAACATTATAGATTCCTTATCATATGTACTCATATTCACAACCTGAGTAATTGAATCAGAAGAAATGGGTGAGCTCAAAAACTCAATAAGAGAAAAAATCTTAAACATTTTAGCAGGGGTAAAATCATAAGAATATTATTAAACTAGATAATTGGAGAAATATACCATTAAAAATATATTGGAATAATAAGAGTGTTTACAGGTAATGATACAAGGATACAAAATCTCAAATAGAAAAACATATTCTATTATAAAATTTTCTAATATTATAAACATGATCCATAGAGGAAAATCATAATCCATAAATGAAATAATATCACCTATAAATGTGGCATAAATGAAATAATTAGAAACCATAATCCATGGAATATGGAATTGATACTAGATTATCATAACATATTTGTCTTGGGATAATAACTTGTGAACCCTATTGGGATTGGTCTGACAGTTGGTGTACCCTATTAGGCTAGGACCTAAAAACCCTCTTGGTATTTGGTTATAAGAAGTGTACCCTCTAAGGCTTGGTCTGGTACTAGTATACCATATTCAGTGTGGTCTACAACCTGTGTTCCATCATGGTATTAGGATACTACCCATACACCCTCTTGGGATTGGACTACTTCCCATATATTATCTTGGGTTTGGTTTATAACACATGTACCCTCTTTGGCTTGGGATACTACCGAAATACCCTTATGGTATTTGGATATTTCTTAAACCGGACAACCATGGCCTACTTGGTTAGTAGTAATTTGAGAGTGGCACTCCAAGGTCACCCAAAATTGGTCAGAGGATATAGACTAATATTGATTAGGCATATCACACACCTAGAATGAATTAGACGAGTGTACTTGTAAACACACACACACATATCAATACACTAATATAAGGAAGAAGGTAAATAAATGGTATTATAAATGCATTCATAACATCTAGTCCCATCACAAAGGAACTCAAAGTGCTCATCTGATATACTCCCTTGATCAAGATAAACGTCATTAGAAAATAATATTTGGTAATACATAGGTTGGGGATCATACCCAATTCGTATGGGGGATACATGACCCTATATAGAATAACCCACTATAATGGAAATCACTTATCTGGATGTCATATACTGGATACCAAAACCATCCTATGGAAGAATGAGATATATGGTCACAATTTGTTGAAAAAAGATGGATAATTGAATCTATGAAAAAATTTCCCATAGAAGGTATTTCTCATCCTATACTCAAGATAAGATTCTATATTGTACACTTATATGGATATGTTGGGGTATTGTATCCATTTTATTATATGTTTGGGGATATGAACCCTGTTAGAACCAAATTTTAACTGGTGAATATGAGGAATCTAATATATCATAAATGAAGTATATAACATTCCTAGAGGGTAAATGATGTGTCTATCCCTAATACCAGCCCTAATCAGGTCCTAAAATCACACAAAACATGGTCCCAGTACATGGAGCTTTTGGATAACACAAGACAGGTAGAGATTGGGATAGGTACTCAGGAATGTTCTTTTTTCCTGTGCCTATACACACTCCCAAGTACACATGGTGTTCTCCAACACACATCGCATGGGGACTCATAGTTTCTTATGTGTATACTACTTGTACATACAATTCTAGAATACTAACAATGACATGGAATATGTGTCTCCCAAATGGAGTATGATATTTAATTCTACACATAACTATAACCATTGAATAAAATATGTTTCATGGTTTTTGTTCTTTTTAATTACACCCCATGTAGTTTGGAAAATCATAGAAACGTTGATTCATAAAGGAATTTCCTCCCATGAAACTATATATTTCACATTCATAAAAATCACCAAAATAATTTGATCTACATTAAATGATCAAGGGTCATTACAAATGAAATTTTTTTTCTACCCCTTGCCTATAAATTTCTTATCATTGCACCTCCAGAATTACCCACACAATATGGCATGTGGATCCATCATTGTTTAAACCTCCATCAAATTCCAATAATTGTCACCATGAATCCTTCATGTCTCCAATACCCTAACAAAAACTATAAGGTTTATATGCTGTACTAAGTATATACAACACAATGACTGACTTCCTAGGTAATGATGAGTCATGTTCCAATCGAAATAATTTTGATGAACATTCAAATAATTGATAATGAATGGTATAAAAAAATTAGAATAAAATTTATGATGTATTAAATTGTATATAATTAATGGAATATGAAGAATGAGGAATGATTAGGGTATCAAAATAAATATCAATTCATTATTTTATGAATAAAAATAATGTGTATAAATTTAACAAAATTTTTAAGTGAAGTTGTCTCTAAAATAATTATTTCACATTTTATGGAAATAAGGAATTTTGAAATAATATAATGAAACAAAATTTCATACCTTTTATTGGATTGATCCTTGATAATGAATGGATCCTTGAATTGTTTTTGAATAACACTGTTGAATTATGAACATGGTTCCACAAAAATTTAGGCATCCACTAATTCCAATTCACTGATCACCTTTTATATTCTTTGGAATCACAAGGGTTTGAGTGGATAACCCTAATTATTTTCTAAATAGAGGTTTTAAAAGGTGATTGAAAGGTTAAAAAACATTAATCAATTAATTAAAAAATATATTTATTTTATTTATTTTATATAACATTCCACTTATGAAACTACTAAAACAAAACAATTGACTTGAAAAATGATTATTTTGCACCTCGGGTAAATCATGTATTATAGAATTAACGTTGGTATCAGTATTCCTATATATTACACTATTTGAGATATATTCCGTTATTTAGGAAAAATAATGTGGTCATGACATAATATAATTATTAATTTTCATATATCAATACACATGCTTCACAAGACCCACAATTTCACACTGACCCCACACCTTACTCTGAAAATATTATTTAAAATATTCTACAGTATCATACAAAAAAATGGAGTCATTTCAATTCATCCCACACTTATGGATTTTTACCACATAATGAAAAACTCTAGTAAAACATGTGATATTACTAAGCCTGCATCTCATTCACCCACCCCTAAGTGGTCTCTTTAAGATTATCATGCTTCAAATGGACACACACCAAGGTAATCATCTATCCCTGAAGGATGTTCTCCTACAAATCATTTACGGCCTCTAGGTACACTAAAAATTCAACTCCATACTCAATGGTTAACACACCCTTGTCAATAATCTGCTATGGATCATGCACATATTACCTCTACTACAACATATAGAAAACATAATGCACCCAATCTAACTATAGTGGTAAGGATATGTGGTACACAACCCTTCCAAGCCAATAATGTTTTTTGAAAGAGTAATGCCAATCACAGATTGCTTTCCACCTCAACCAAATTGTATCTACATTTTCCAAAGAGGGACCTTTAGGAACACATGGCATCTCTCATCAGACTCTAAAGGACTCTATAATTGGTCCACATAGGATTTATAGTGGATCTCGAAAGTCGTTATCCACTCATGGATGGTCTTTAGAATCGTTTTTGTGACTTTCACAAACTATGTTCCCATAAAAACTGTCTCACCTAACTCTGTACAAAACAAATGGATTGAAAGTTCATCCATATAAGGGATGAAATGGTTCTATACTGATGTTGTAATTGAAAATATTTTTATATAGTAACTTCACCAAGGTTTGTTGATCCTCCACAATGTGCCCAAAATCCAACACCAATCCCTCAACATTTTCTCCATGACCTGAATGGTTTTTTCTCTCTATCTATCTATATAAGAGTGGAACTTCATGCTCATACAAAACTATGTACCCAAATTCTCATATAATCCTCTCAACAATCGATATGTAAAGTGAGTATCAGAGTCCAAAATAATAATTTTTGGAACTCTATAAAAGAATACAATCTCATATTAGTACAACCATCGAAAACACTTCATATAACTCTAGTCATAGATGGATAGGAAGTGGTAAAAATCGTGAGTCAATCTAAAATTACCCAAGTAACATAAATACCTCAAGAATATTGTGTTAGTATAGTTATAAAATAAATGGATATAATATCCCACTTTGACTCTAGAACCTCGTGGGGTTGAGGAAGCCTATTGAAACCTAGTTCCCAACATTAATATCTGAGTAAGTGATGCTTAGAGAGACAAAATCAACGACACTCCTCTTCACCCCTGAACACCAAAATCAAAACTGATTGTCCTAGTACATCATCATCACTCGTGGATGTACAAGTAAGGGGGTGTATAAATATCCCACAACACCTCCTCTCAAATCATGATTGATACCATCATCCATCTTCTGAAAAAGATAATGTACTCCCCACTTTTAGAAAATACATCATAATACTATCTTATCGATATGTGATCACATAAGAAATTGAAATTGATATATATAAACTATACATTTATAATGATACAGAGAATTTTTGGATTAAAAACCATCGACCAGAGATATTCCACTCCACCCTCATCTACAATTATCAACTACAAGGATTAAAATTTATATATTTCCCCACATATTAATTATAAATAAAATTTCTTAATGGAATAATATTCTAGCACATTAAATTTCCTTGAATTATAGAATATATAAAAATTACATCCCTTTAGGAACTTCAACTATCACCTTTGACTCATTTTAATATACTCTTGTTAGAAGATATACCTAAGACTCGTATTGTCTTGATAGATGATGAATCTCTCTCCCATAAGCTAGTGTCTCTATGGATTCAGGGTAAAATATACTACTACTAGATCCAAATCATGGGCCATATAATCCATCTCTTGGGGTCTATGTTATTGGTAACCATAAGAAATCACAACCTTCCTCTGCATTAGAATGTATCGAAGTTTAGATCTAGAGGTGTCACAAAACATCACACACTTAAAATCATCTACTAGATGCATCAAGATGAAGGTTATATTTAACCTCTACTATATATCTAATAAAGAATGAAGAAAATTATCCATCCACATGAAATTATTCACCTTTAAGGTTAAATAAATTATAGGTGATGTGATCGTATATAAAATTTGCCCAAATATTCAACAATAGACTGCAAACTAAAGGATGCTACATAACAAGATTTCACTGTTTGGTGGATCCCACGCTAGTATTACCTTGATATTTTCTAGGACCACTTCCACTCACTCTTTTTAGATAACATTTCCTTAGAATATAACCCTTGAAATCTAGATCCAACTCTTTAATATATTCCCATAAATATTGTTCTCTTGAAGTATGTCTAAAACCATCCTCCATTATCTAGATTTCTCCTCTGTTGCTAAGTAGACAGGAATGCAATCTATGTATAATACCACAAACTAGTCCATCATGGGTAAAACGATCCATTTAATGAGTCTTAATAACAATTTTGGGGAGTTTTTTTATGCCTAAGTGAATAATAAAGTACTCATAGGGACTACACCTGCACCCTAATTCATTCTTTCATTTATTATCCTCTTGAACTCAGAGCTGGTGATAACTCCACCTGAGATGAATATTTAAAAACCACCTCACTCATTTATAATGGTAATAGATTCTATATATTCCAGAAATTATTTACCTATTATTTATATTTACCTAATTTAGGAGAGAATAATCCATTCATAACTTCCTAATCTAATTTGGAATTTTAGAAAAGTACTTTAGCATTTCCTGTAGGTACACACTTGGTCTAAAAAATCCCTTATTTTACAGATTGTCCAAAAATAGATTTATTTATCTCATATCTATAAGGGAAATTTGATATGATGGACAATTTTTTTTTAATTTTCTTGGTGATGGTTTATATAGAAGTTGATCTCTTGATAGGGAAGCAAGCCCAACACAATCTTTGAAAATTATGTTACTATACTCCACCACTATAGGAAAATAAAATCTCATAGTGTCTACTTTTATAATGGGAATATTGTCCAATTTATGAGAAATTATTTGTATCCACCTATATACAATACTATCCAAGTCTACTAGAAATTCAATCTCACTGATGATGGAAAATATCATATCATCATCCAAGACACATCACATCCTTCACCTGAATTAGTAAACCTGTTTGTGGACTTCGACGATCTAGTCAATATATAGAATGATTTCATAAGACCTCATAAAGAATATGAAGAGATCCCATTCAGAGATATCTCCCCCAAGAGTTATTTCACACAATCGGCAGAAGTGTGGGATCACCGAATCCCCCTTGGTGGGAGTCTCTAATCACAAAGTTTGTGATAAAGGCTCCATTAGAAGTTTCGAACAAGGGATGAAATAAGTAAAGAGTAGATTTCAGTAATTCCTATCAAAACTATAATATATTTATTAAATAAATAGATCATACATTGTATCATAATCAAATTCTCTAAATCATAATCATCCACTACATACAATTATACAGATCCTGAACTACTAACTTCCTGATTGTGGAATGGATGACCTGTAGGTGGGAGCTATGGTAATGAATCGTAACATCAATAACTTCCCACATCTATCATACTTTATATTCTTGGAATTCCTACACATGGACCTAATTCCTCAAGAAATTATGTCTATACTTCTTTCTCATCAATTTTCTCCCTAACTGTTAAACTGTTTTTCAAAAAATATCATGACATTTGCTCTTTCCCAACATAAGAGAAGCACCTCCACTCCCTTAGTTAGCTAGAACCTACTTTAGAACCCTAATCATCTGAACCTATTTCCTTAGACATCCTTTAATGATTCTTTATATGGTTGAATCCCTAAGTCAAATATCGACTACTAGTTATTGATGCCTCATCTCTAGGGTAAAAACTATAGGAACCAATGGTCTAAGAATTCTCTACAAATAAGATATCCACATAAAAGGAACACTCTAGAAACCCATCATAAAAAGGGATGAAAATAGAAATAATTCTAGATCAGATATCGCCAAGAAATAAAAACTCAATAATATATGATCAAATGTATCTATCATGAAACAAATTCATGGAGTACCAGGCTAGGTTGGTGAACCTTGATGCATACTATCTGACTTTCATGCTACCCTACCGGAGCTTGAGAAACACCTGAATACACACTACCCACAAGTTCTCTGGATATAATTCCACTCTGAAGTAGCACTAAAACTATATCTAAATGTGATTAATCTAATTATGAATCTCAAATACCAATATCCAACATCACACTTCTAGGATATGGATAAGGCTCCACTCTATTACCACAATTATTTCGGGAGGGGTCTTAACATGGTGGAAAATGTTCATACTATTTTAGTCCAGTCATCTACTACCTGGAGTCTAGATAACCCTAGAACCAAGGTAGTATCGACCAATAAAACTCCTGAATACAACTAAGCATATTTTAATCATTTTTAGGTATGGATTGAACAATTGGATTCTAAATGGGTTATGGTAATTTTTAAAATACACCCCAACAAAATCCTCAAATACACGTCCATTGAATGAGGGTTCATCAATAAGTGGATCATCATAAAAATTATCCTGTGTAATTGTTTCTATATATATTCATGGAAACATCCTATAATATTTAAAATATACAACTATCAAGAGAGAACAGTCGGTGATATAACCCAAGAACAACTTTGAAAGCACTACCCATTACTATATAATGCATATATCAAATTTTCCCAAAAACGGGTGACTTTATGTATCGAGTCAACAAGTAGGTTATTAGGGTCATGGTAAATGGAAACTTCATCTACCACACGATCATAGAGATCCCATCCTGAGAGATGAACTTGATAAAATTTTACAACATTTCCCTATTTCCCAAACCAATCCACAAAGCTAGACTATATACAAAATTGAGTCCTAATACAACCTAGGATATGATACCTCTCCTTCATGACCTAAAATACTAGGTCCAAACTAGTTGATGGTATTCCAAGAGGGACACCATAATCTTCATTACAATAGGTAAGGGGATACAAACTAGTGTTGAGTAGGTATATAACATACATGGGAGGCATTATCCTAAAATACCTATACACACTAACACATGCGCATACATTTTTACAATGAATAATGTAAATAAATGATACTATACATGAACATGTAGAATATAACCCCACATAACAGTATTCCAAAATCACACAAAAATGAAAAAAAGGGACAAATAGAATACCAAAAATATGATAATGAATATAGAAATTCTAATAAATAGGGACTTATACTATGTTAAAACTATGATATCTATCTATGACCAATCTATCCAAAAATCATTACTCATACTCTGAGCCTACCTAGGACTCCATTGAAGGGATTTCCATCTATATAAGGCATGGCTTGTGTGGGTAGACCACATAAAGGGGTGGGTAAAACCATATCTAGTAAGACACCACATAGTCACCAAACCAAAATTGTGAAAAGAGTCATCTCTAAATCAAAAGAAATCAAGGAGAATATATAAGATAACCTTGATATTCTCAATGGAAGATTCCAAGCCTCTAGGTGAGGTCACTTTTCACAACAAAACACAATATTTTTCTTGGGGATACATAGTAACACTCTTCTGAGAGAAATTACACCCTAGGTATCACTAAATCTAATAAAACTCATCGAATAGGTCATACTTTTCAATCCTTTAAATATTAAAGCATGGAATAACTGATAGGGCTCATTATATATACTCACTCAATTTGAAAATACCTCTCTGAGATATAATTGATGTCGATACTCATATTGTGGATCATATCTAGGGACTACATGAGATACATATCCCTATCTATAATAACCCACTATAATAAGTATGACATGTCCGGGATAACATATATAGTATATCTGAACAAACAAAGAGAAGAATGAGATAATGAATCATAGTGTAAGATGAACATGGGGATACATAATTCAATATTGAAGTATCCCATAAAGGGGATCACTCATCATATACATTATATGAGATTCTACACTATAACCTTATATAGAAGGGTCAAGGGAATATACCCATACTCGATCAGGTTCGGGGAACTCACCCATGCTAGAACTGAAGATAAAATGAAGCTGAAAAGGGATTTAGCATGTTCTGGAAGGATTATATTGCATGTACATGAGGTACACTATGTGTCTCTCACTAATACTGGGCATAACCATGTCCTTTTATCACACATGGATTCTTATCAATACATGAAATGATTTTATAACACAAGATTGATAGAGATCTGGTCGGGTACCCTTGCAAAATCTATCTTTTTATTCCTATGTACTCTCTCAAGTACACAAGGTGTTCCCTCAAATGCCTGGAATGTGTGGTCACATGGTTTTCTATGTGTGTAACATATATGCATGGAAACTAGGATGGATAAGAATCGATAAAATTGTGGGTCCCCCACATGAGTTGTGATATTTAATTCTTCAGGTAAACTAAATCCACCACACAGAAAGGGTCACAGGCTATGATTTCCTTAAAAACACATGATGTGTATTTAGGAAGATCACAAAAAACTTGATTAAAATTTCATTTTAGCATGCACATATGACTCCACTGACTCCATATTAAAAAATTCTAGAATTATCAGTTCAAAATTTATTATGTTTCTGTCTTCGTTGGTGACCAGATTTTAGATTCCCTTTCTTGGGAATCTCCCATTATTGCACATATAATAATTCCTGCAAAATCCAACTCATGGTACCATAATCACTATTACCTCAATAGGATTTTTTTGTCACCACCTTGGCACTATCATGTCTCCAATCCAAATATCAAACCCCTAATAGTGATTTGTTTCACTATTAAGTGATTATATTGTGATTAGTTTCTCAGGTATATTTGACTCATCGACCAACTGAAATATCAATGATGAATGTTTTAATAATGGAAAGACAGAGGAAAGAAAACCAAAAGTGATATCAATTTTTTTATTTTTCCACTATGGAATTTTTTTTGACAATGATGAATCATTTTTATTTCAAATTAAATATCAATTCCTTATTCTAGAAATATTAATTACAAATAAAAATTCATCAAAAACAATATGTGAATTACTTTCTAAAATAAATAATTCATTTTAATCATGGGTATATTTATTGGAGAAATAAATTAATAAAATAAAATTCCCAACCTCAAATATGATCGATCATCAATAATGAATGAATTTACGTTAAATTAAATGATAGGCGCTACTATATTTTGATCGTCAATCCACAAATTTACTTTCATTCATTACCACCAATGTATCAGAAGCCTCCCCACTTCCTTTGAATCCATAGGGGCTGAGAATATAACACAAATGATTTTTTAAATAGTGTTATAAAATATAATCTTACTGGTTAAAAAAATATTAGATAATAAAAATTAAATTTTATTTATTTATTTTATCTAATCTTCCGTTGGAGACTATGCTAAAAAAACTTATGAAACTTATAAATATTAGGTCATTCCTATTGTAAAACACATATTCTCTAACTAAAAATGTTATTTGTATTACAATATAATATTTTTTGGGAGATATTATATTATTTTTTTAAAAACAATGTGTTAGAGATAAATAATTTTTATTATTTTTCATATATCAATATAGATGCTATATGACCCCCATAATTTTATCATGACTCATTTCCTTAATATGAAAATATTTTTTAAAATATTCCAAAGTACCACACAAAATAATGTAGTTGTTATAGGATAAGACCCATTTACTCTTGTTTGTGGGAATGAAACATAAAACCCAAACCAATGAATTATATGGAGATATAGGACCTCAACCCTTAATATTAATCATCCACACATTTTGTATCCATAGAGAACATGAAAAATTATCATTTTAAACATCACTGAATTAAACCTTGGAAAATAAATGATATTGTATGGAACAATATCATGAATATGTCATAATCCATAAAAATAAACATGTTATATAGTTGCGTAATAATATATCCATAGTGAAACAAAGTAATCCTTGATGCAATTTAACTTATATGAAAACTACCTCTTCATGATCATTTGGTAAATCAATTTGAAAAAATATGAAATACCCCTTTTCATTTTAATATAATTATGAATTAGGTTTATTTGGATAGCCATTTTAAGATAAGGATAATTACATTAATTGATAATAATGGTTATAATGGTGAAAATATGTGTTAATAGTGAAAACCCCCAAAAGAAATTTTCAATTTTTTTTAAAATTATCATTAAAAATATGATGTTACAGGTCACATTGATGTTTTATTTTCCTAATGTTGAAGTGAACGATTTTAAATGTTTTAATTTTTTTTAAAAATAATATTCAATAATGAATCCTTAAAAAAGACAAAAATACTATTTCAAGAAAATTTTGTGTAAAAGATAAAACATTTGATTATGAATGAATTAAAGACCTTTCTAATATTTGGAAATACATTTTTTGAAACTCCAAATCATAAAAATAGATAAAAAAATATTTTGAAAGGAGGATAATGTAAATTTGAATGTAACATGAAATATCGCATAATTATATATGAAAATATAAATGATATCATTGTTGTGAAGAGAAAATATAAACATGGAAGAAAAATCATTCTTTAATAAGAATGAGAATTTTTCTTAATATTATGATACCTTTATGGGGAAGAAACTAATCAAGGAGTTTGATTTTAATTATATGTGTCATTTTCTATTGAGGAAAAGAGAAATTTCAATTTAAAATATATTTAGGGATGAAAAAATCATATAAGTACTTCTAGGTGATCCACAACTAAAGGAAATAAAGTTTAAAGCTAAAACCCCCTTACCACTGTGGTATATTTTGAATCATAATCCTATAATAGAATAAATTTTATAAGTATTTTTAAATAATTTAAATTTAATTAATATTATGAATAAATTAAATTTAATTTCATTATATAAACCACAAGAGGAAATAAGTGTTGAAAGAAAATCATATCTCAATGAATAATAAGTTGTATAAAAAACCCTTATCTTGGACCCTGATTCAATCTATGCATGTGACAAACAACCTAAAAATTAAAATTAAGTATATTAATAACTTTATTATTAAAATTTTCTATCTATTTTAATTTTATATGGTTTATTATTTATTATATGTCATTTATTTATAAAATAGTTCTCAGTTATGGCAGTTACTTGATGTGATTGGGTTGATTTCTCTAAAACTTCTTCCATATGTTGACCACGGTAAGTTTTTTTATAAAATGGATTAATATTATACAAATTTTATAAGTTTATGTATTTTATAATTCAATTATTAAAAAATGTATATAGTTTTATATGTTTTCCTTAAATGGATTAAAATTCTTAAAGGTTCCCTGATATGTTTCTTTATGACAGTTAAGTTTAATATGATCGTTTATTATTTATATCACTTATATAATTTCCAATATTATATTTATAAAAAATTAACAGTTACATAAATTTAATTTTTATTTATTAAATAAAATTTTAAATTTATCCATGTTGGGAGGTAATGAAAAGCTAAATACGCCACTCTATGTAGGCTATAGTCTACAAATACACATGAGCACCACACATTTTTTAAATAATGGGATGGGGGAATAAAATAAAATAGTTTAGAATTTTATAATCATAATCATGTTATAAATATTATATTTTTTAATTTAATAACTCTTTTTAACTTTTTATGTAGGGAGGTTATGAAAAATTTGACACATTGTTCATGGAGGTTGTATTCCACATGTACGTATAAGGATATCTTTATTTTTAAATGGTTTTGGAGGGTAGAAAAGTAATATTACATTAGTATATTAAAATTTCATAATATTAATAGAATTAATTTTATCATCCATTAATGGAGAAAAAATATTATAGGGGTAAGAAAAACAAATTTATTTAAAAATTCCAGTTCCATGAAGGGATTTTTGAACATTTAATGAACATAAATAATCATTGATTTCCCTTTAAAATAAGAAACCCAATTGAGTTCCACAAATATATAATTTATTTCAGAACACTTTCTTAAAAAATTGACTTTACCTATTGAAACACATCTCAATTTACATTTTAAAACCATCCATATTTGGGAACACACCCCATAACGATGAATGCATATTAAAAGCAACACACTAAACTAGTTTTAAACCCAAAAAACATTTCATATTTGTTTATGGAATCAATAATTTACAAAACCAATTCATGAAAACCAAATACATTTTAAATCAAGTACCAAGATATCATTTTAATTCTTATAATTTTTCTGAAAAAAATTCTATTTTCTAACAAAAACAAGTTTTCACAACAACTGGATATGTAAAACTAACCAAGAATAAAAACTAAATTGAAGCCGCAAAAAAACATATATCAAGAAAACAATGAATGAACCTCCATAACTGGGTATCCAAAAAATCCCATATAAATAGAAATCCAAAATGGGACTTAGAATATGCTTGACATAACCTCCTTGTTTGAAAAACCATTAATTTAATCATGCAATATCCTTAGAAATAGTTCATGAATCATGTGCTTGGATTATTCATGATTTTTTCCACGTGAGAAAACTTTTCACCACTAATTATTCTTTTATTCTCATAAAATATAAACAAATACCACAAGTAAACTCAATCTATTCCAATTGGGATAAACATTCCATCATATAAAATCATAATCTTACCAAAATATTAAATCATAAACCAAATCCTATGCACCCATTATAACTCAATCATAGTCAGGAAATGTGGTGATTATAAACCAACTCATCAAAAAATTTCAAAGTCTTAAAGTAAATCCCTATCTCTATTCCCCTATAACAAACTCTAATTAAAAGAGGGAATATCAAGGGCATAATACATTTTGATAACCTAGGATTTAATATAAATTTGTAATGACTCAACTTAGGTTGCTTGGAAATTGGTAATCGTCCCAGCTCACTAGAAGAAACATAATAAACTTATAATCCCCACAGGTTAGAGTCTAGTTCCAAGGGTATCAACATACACCCCTGGGAATGATTTCACCCTCAAAAAACAATAACAAGCAGTGGAAACTACCAAGAGACCAACCTAACCTTTTTAGGCATGGGACCAATATGAATATCAAATAGGTCGAATTAAATAGTGAAACAATCCAAATATTGAATAATAAAATAAAAATCCATAAAAAATATAACTATTTATCCAAATAAAAGTACTTAGATGTAGAGGCAGTGGTTACAAAATATAAATACACCAAGATGAATTGGCCGATAAAATACCCAAAAAATAAATGGAGCCTAAGAAGATCTAGATAAAAATACATATGAATCACTATCTCCCACTATAACATAATTTTTCCAACCATTTTACCAACTTAAAACCAATTAATACATGAAAATATTGGGAATCTAAGAAAAAACATAATAGTCACACACACTCATAAGTGTATATGTAGAGTGTACACCAGAAATTCCTAGTAGGATTTCCTGAAATATTCTATGAAATACCTTTCATATTATAATCTATAAATAAATTTTTATTCATAATTTATAAAATACGTTTTTTATATGGGCATGAATAAGAATAAAATATCATTTTTATGTGTTTGTTACCAAAACATGTGTACAAAATTTAAAATAAACAAGGTTCATCCATTTTAAAACCTTATATTTTCAATAAAATCAATAGATCAAAACATTCCATTAAAATCTACTAAAAAATAACTTAAGAAATATAAAATTTAAAATAGAAACTTAAACTTCTTCCTCTTAATTTTTTCTAATATTCATTTTATAAAACAAAAAATGAATTTCCATTTTAATGAAAACACACTTTCAAAACCATATATAAATCAGTTCTAATGTACCCAAAAACCACAATAAATACATTATTAAATACTATGGTACCCAATATATAGTTGAAACAAAATAAAATAACCCAAAACAAATACATGGTGACATACAAACTAATTAAATGTAATGGGATATTAACGAGGTATAAATTTTTATATCCAATAAATCATCCTCCTAATGATCTAATAATTATAGTAAAATCACTAAATGATACTAATCCAAGTTCATTAGTTCACTCTCTCTAGGATCACCTAGGTGAAAATAGAACATCCTTGTCAACACCCTTTTGGGTCACCTAGTATAAAATAAATCCCCAAGAGGGTGTAACTTTACAAAGGCAGTAACAAACCTATGAGAAGTAATCTAGTATAAAATGTATCCAAAACATATTCTTATTCAACGAGGGTAGAAATGAAATAAAAAAATAATAGGTTCTAAAAAATCACAATATCATCACAAAAATAAACATTTAAATCATATATTATAATCCTCATATCACGGATATAAGAGTGAAGGGAAAAACCATTTTATCATCCATCAATCAGTATAAAAAATGAACACCCCCTTGAGGATGTAATCTATAATTAACGTAATATAAACCATGGGGATCACCAATGAGGGTAACCAAAATTTCAAAACATCACTTTTTAACAAAATTTTGAACTGGGATATCAAAACACACATTGAATGCCAAGATATTTTACCATGAAATCATAATTTTCAATAATTTAGAATATATTTAAATTAATTTAAAACATCATAAAACCACATGAAATCAAAATTAAGACTAAAAAGATATTATAAAAATTTTAAATTGGGAAAAAACACATTTTTTAAAAAGAATTCAATCTAAACAAGAAATAATTTCTTAGAGACTATTGTTGAAGTGAAACACCGCTTCAAAACACTTTAATTCTTTTAAAAATGACTATTGATCATTTTCAAAAGCGCTTTTCATATAAAACCTCCATTCCATGTTTGAAAAACCAATAAAATACACTTATAACCTCTCATGGTTAATTCACATAGATACAATTGGGTAATAAAACCATTTTAGAAAAAACCTTCAATTTAGGGAGTTTATAAAAAGGAACGATAGAAAACACCTAAAAAATTCAATATTAAATTAATTAAAACATGTCACATTTAATTGGAAATGAAAACCAAATATGGAAATGACCTATAAACACCCTGAATAACTAAATCAACATAATTAGGATCATCCTAATTCGTAATCCCATCCTATATAGTGGATAGTGTTCAGAAGAGGATTAAAATCATGGGGAGAGAGCCAAGGGAGAAAAGGGGAAGAGGAATATAGGATATTACCATATCAAACTCACTTGAAACATATGAATGGGGGCTATAAAATCAAAGAAGGATAATAAAGATACATAAAGATACCTTGTTAATGAGATAGGGTCTCATGAACAAAAATGGGGGATAGGGATGCCAATAATAGTGTATTGTGGATATGGGGAAAACTAAAAAATATAGATTCAATAAAACATGATAGCTCATATAATTACTTCACATAGTTTGTAAACTATATTCCATCCATATGATTGGAACATGTCAAGATCCAAACACCCACATGGTTTCATTACATGGTTAAATAAATAATTCTCTAAACATTAAAAATATAACTATAAAAACTATAGAATTTGAGAATTGTAATTCATATAGTTTTCTCTAACTATTCCAAATAAATGTTTGAGAAATTAAAAAAATGATCCATATAATTTCCATTGAAATTCAGATGGTTTCAACCCAATCATGTGTTACCTGTGCATACCAACTGTGCAGTAAAAAAAGAACTGAAAATTTCCATCTACTCAGGATTACATGATATTTATTAAAAACTGTTCATACAATCTCTAAAGTAGAGGAAAAAATATAAATGTTACAAATTTTAAACCTAACATTAAATGTTTTAATATACCTTAAAATAAGAATAAATTTAAAAATGTGACTATGACATGTTTGTATCACATAATCTTATTTATGGTTTGTAAAAACAAACATGTTTTTTATTAGATGAGTAATGGGATTCCTAACTGATTGTGACTTTTTATTTCACTACAATATAAGGTTTATAACCCTACAGTGTCAGTATGACCGAATAATACAAATTAGGCCCTTAAAATCATTAAAATATTTTGTTTTCATTGAATAAAGTGTTGATAATTAAAGAGCGATTAAGGGCCCTAGGCCTTTGCCAGTGCAAGAAAAGTATATATCAATGGTTTGTTAAACAGGGCTAATAAATAACTCATTATGGATCAGTTTATCAGTGAAATTAAAAGTACTAATAAAATATCCTTTTAGCAGTTCTCTTACCAGTGTTGATAAAGGGGAATACTGCTATAGAGTACATTTAAATTACAACACACTGTAATAGAAAATATAGGTTGAAAATATGTAATTTAATTTAAATAAAATTTAAAATAAAAATACAAGATCAAAAAAATTATATTATGTACATTTCAAACATTATTTTATACAATTACATGTTTAATTATGAAATATCCTAGACATTTAAAAACATCAATTTTTCTTTGTCTTTGTACATCAACCCCTAGTCATGTACTGTTGAAAAAATCACCCTAACTCGAGAAAAATAATACACCTATATAAGAAAACAATTCTTATGTTAGTAATCATATAAATAAGTAAATAAATAACAAAGTTTTAATTTTAAACTAAAAAAAATAACTTTGATTCATACCAGAAACACCATGTATCAGGTTGAGTTTCAGTTGATTCATTCAAATTTAAAAAAGAATTATTGTTCTTAAAAGTAGGTTCACTAGAATTGGATTTCATCTGTATGATAAAAACTCACTCTGATGGGAGCCAATTGAAGTGGACATTTTTTTAATGAAATTTCTTCAACTGTCCCTCCATTTATAATTATTGTTTAAGAATTATCTCTATGAAAATTAACATAGTATTAAATAAAAATTATATGCAATTTAATTACATAATAGAAAATAAAATTTTGAGAAAATATATAAGCTCCTTTTATTAGATTTAGTGATGTGGTGTGAATTTTAAAATAAAATGAAACTTTTATATTTAAAACACAAACATAAAGTCATATCGAACACATAATGTGTCGAAATATTGTGTGACCCGTTTCTATACATGAAAAATAAATTATGGCCCTTTTATTATTATTTGAAAACAATCTAATATCATTAATTTTCAAACTAAATTGAAACTTGGGTATTGAAAACACACAATTCAAGTCATACTGACCACATATGGTGTTAAATTGAGGTTTGGTCAATTCTTACATGGAAAAAATAAAATATAAACTATATTAATAAATTTTGGAAACAATCTGAGATCATTTTCTCAGGTTTGGATATTTGATGTGTGTTTTAAACTAAACTGACACTTTGGAAAATAAAACATGCACTTTGATTTATAACAAAAACATCGTGTGTCAGATTTACTTGTGGTCAATTTATACAGTTCATACCTGAATTATTATTCTTTTTCCAAAATTTTGAACATAATCTAAAATAATTTTCATGATTTTGGACATGTGGTGCTTTTTAAGTTGAATGAATGTTTTATATTTAAAACATGAACTTTGAATCATATTAGCCACATATTATTCCATATTAGTATGTGATCAATTCAAACACTTCAAAAATGAATTGTGGAAAATTTTATTAAATTTTGAAAAAAATCCAAACTCATTTGATCATTTTTGAACATGTCACACATGTTTTAAACTAAAATGACACTTTTATAATGAAAAATATATACACTAATACCAACACATCAACAATCAGTTAAAATTAGTGTTTATTCCTACACATAAAAGTGTATTATGGATGATTTTAAAAAAAATTAAAACTAATTGGAGCTCATTTTCTTGGTTGTGGCTATGAGATGCTTCTTTTAATCTAAAATTAAACTTCTGTATTCAAAATAAGCACATTGAGTCATACTGATCACATCAGGTGTTTCATTGATGTAGGGTTAATTCTTAGAGGTCAAAAAAATTATAGACCATTTTACTAATTATGGAAAACATGTTGAGGTAAATTTAATGGTTTTGTCTATTTGATGCATGTTTTAAACTAAAATGACATTTCATTATAAAAAACACACACTTCGAATCATATCAAACACATCTTGTGTAAAATCAATTCACTATAAATTTATAATAATTAATAATGAATTATGGAAAATTATATTAATGTTTAAAAATAATTCAATAAATCTTTCTTGGTTTTGGTTATTTGATATGTATTTTAAACTAAAATAGAACTTTTATATTGAAAACCTGAACTTCAATTACTACTGTCTATATAATGTTTCATATTTCTGTGAGGTCAATTCATTCACCTAAAAAAAATTATCGATCCTTTTACTAATGTTTGAAAATAATCCAATCTTGTTTTCTATGTTTTTGATATTTGATATATATTTTAAACTAAAATGGAAAATTTCTAATGAAAACATATAATTCAAGTCATATCGGACATTTCATGAGTCATATTGATATGATCTCAATTCATACATGTGAAAAAATGAATTATGGTTTGTTGTCCTAATTTTTGAAAATAATCCATGCTTTTTTTCTCAGTTTTATCTATTTGATGTGCATTTTAACGTAAAATAGAGATTTTTTATTAAAAAAATTAATTTCAAGTAATACGGACCATATCATATGTTAGATTAAGATGAGGATGATTATTAATGGTCACAATTTAATTAAGAAACATTTTCCTAAATTTTGAAAATAATCTGAACTCATATCCTTGATTTTGTCAACCTGATACATTTTAAACTAAAATGATAATTTTATATTCAAAACATGCACGTCGAGTCATATAGAAAACATCATGGGTCATATTTATGTGTGGTCTATTAATACACATCCAAAATTAATTATGAACCATTTTCCAAATGTTTGAAAACAATGAAATAACTCTTTCTCAGTTTTGAGCATGTGAGATCTGTTTTAAAAAATTTGAACTTTTATATTGAAAACATGTACTGAGATTCATACCAATAACATTGGGTGTTGGATTTATGTGTGGTAAATTTATGAATATCGCAAATATATTATGGATAATTTTACGAATATTTGAAAACAATCCAACACTATTTTTATTGTTTTAGATATATGATGAATATTTTCAACTAAAATGAAACTTTGATATTGATAACAGGAACTTCAAATCATTCCAACCAAACAAGGGTCATATTGATGTCAGGTCTATTCCTTCAGGTCAAAAATGAATTTTGGAAAATTTCTATATTTTTTGAAAACAATACGAACTAATTTTTATGGATTTGAATAATTATGTGTATTTTAAACTGAAAATTATTTTTTTATTGAATTCTAACACTTTGAGACATGTAAAACACATCATGAGTCATATTGATGTGCAGCCAATTCTTATATATCAAAAATAAATTATGGATTTTTTTACTAATGTTTTAAAACAATCTATGATTGTTTTATTAGTTTTGGATATTTGATGTGTGTTTCAAACTAAAATGTCTCTTATGTATTGAAAATAAAAATTGACTAATACAGAAAATATTGTGTGACGTATTGATTTTTGGTTAATTCCAATACATAAAAATAAAACTATTGATTTTTGTCCAAAATTTTGAAAAACGATGAACTTGTTTTCTTAGTTTAAGCTATTTGATGTGTCTAAAAATAAAATGGAACTTATATATTAAAAATCCACACTTAAAATCATAATGGCCATATCATGTGTCATATTTATTTGATGTCCATTCCTACATGTGAACATTGATATATGAGTCATTGTAAAAAATTTGAAAACAATTCAAGCTTTTTTACTATGTTTTGGATATTTTGTATGGATTTTAAATAAAAATGAATCTTTTTATTGAAAACAATAACATCGATTCATATAGAAAACATAGTGTAACATATTGTTACTATTTTTAGGTATTCTTAAACCCATATTTTAACCATGATTCTTATTTTTTGTTTAATAGTTAATTAGATAATATTTTGAATATTTTAAAAAAAATTAGAGCAATGCATTGTTATCAAATAGCTTTCCCAAACCATGCACCCTCTAAGTGAAAATTGTGTAAACCTAGACAATGGGGTTTTGAATGGATTTTGCGTAGTTTGACAAACGGTGTGCCCACATATGAGAAACCATGCATCCCATTTAATATAGAAGCATTACTAGGGTGCACAGTTTGGTCTAACTGTGAGACTCTGTCCAAGAAACCAAGAATCTCTATCAAGGAAACTGTGTGTGGATTTAAATTAACTCAAAAACCATATTTTAAAATCTTGAAACTTCCCATTTAGCTTCATAATGGACCTATCATGACCCCATACCATTTCTTCTTCATCGATAGAATCTGAGAGGTAATTTTTCCCCCTATACCCCCTCTTTTAAATAGATTTAAGGTTGGAGAACAATATTCGATCTCGACCCATTAAGTTTCCTCTTCTTGTTCTCTATCTACCTCTCTCTCCCATTTTCTCATTTGGGTTTTAGATCTTCATGTGATCTCATAGGATCTAATACCTGTTGTTTTGGATATTAAAAAAATGTTTTTTCTCATATCCCATTCCTGTTGTTCTTCATTAGAAAATCCCATTTAGGGTTTGGTGTTTTGAGATCCATTGATCTTTTGGTAGGTAGATCCATATTTATTGTCCAATTTAATTAACCCTAAATTACATGATTTGATTTAATTTATTTCAATTTATTTTTTAAAACCCAATTTCATTGAATAATTGGATTTGGTTTTGGAAACTGGACATTGAATTGAAATGGTGTAATACCAAACAATAAATTGAATTTGGGTGTAAATGTGAAATTGAAGGAATTTTATGGAATTTGAATTATTGAATTTAAATTTGTGAAATTCATAGAAATTGTACAAAAAAGTATTGAATTAAATTGTGGAACTTGAATTGTGATATTTATTTGGTGAAATTGATTTCAAATTGGCATTTGTGAAAAATGGATTAAAATGGTTTTGAAAGAAACCATTTGGGTTTTTCTTGGAAAATGAATGTTTTTGATTAAAACCCAATTTTTTAAATTTTAAATAGAAATTGGAATATTTTAAATAGAGAATGGGATGAATTTTATTTTAAACTATGTATATTTAAATTTACAATCATTGAATCGTTTTTAGAGAACATGAAATTTATTGGTAGTTATTGGGTTATTTGGACAACAATCTATGATTTACAATGTTCTAAAACATCAATACGACACATCACATCCCTAATAGGATGGTGATGAAGTTGAGTTGAGCAGTTTCAAATGGCGTTTTTATATAAACATATTGTTGTGTCACATTGATTATGTAGAGTCCTATATCCTAGAACTATCATACCTTTTAGGCATATTAAAATATAGCTTTTTTGTTTGAATTTAAAATGAATATATTCCATTATTGTAAACTGTTTTACATGCATTCTAATTTATATAAACTATTTTATATAAAATGTTAAATTAGACCATTTCTTTAAAGTATATCTAGCATTTGAAATGTATTAAATATTTTTAAAAGTAAATAATTATTTATTTAATTTTTTTTTGAAATTTCATACCAATTTTTAGAAAATTGAAAGCAATTTATCTGGTTAATTAATTCTGTAATCTTATTATGGAATCCTTGGTGATAACCTACTGGGATTTTATCAGACACCCAATCTATTCATTATGGTGTTTGTATATTATCTCCTTTTAGGTTCGAGCAGGGGTAAAGTGCCAATTGGAGGTGATTCTAGCTACTGATATGTGGATTTTGATAGTTTTCTTCATTATGACTTGGGTTGTCCTTTCAGTTTTTTTTTGTAATTTTATTTAGTACTTTGGGTTTTTATACGTATATGATTTTTGGTACACTTCTCCATGTGTATTATTTTTTGTATGTATAATATATTTTTTATCTTCCTTATGTGATGTTTATGCAAAAATCATTACCAATTTCTTTATGTTAGAGGCCATGGGTTATTCCCCAACTTGTCAGGATCATGAATACACATTGGGCTATATCAGTCTGAGCTAGGTTATCAGGTTACTAGGGTACCCATGACTGTTTGTGAAAAGGGGCTTCAAAGCTCTATAATGAGTTTCTTTTCTTGAAATTAGTATTATTTTTTGTAATCTAGCAGGAGTTAGGTGGTAATTACAACTGATTGACTATCTAGTTTTCACCATAACTAACTTTATATCACCAGGATTGGTTTGTAAATGGATCCTTAAGAAGTAGGTTTATTGTTTTCCCATAATTTTGATTTTGATGGATTTAAATCCAAAATTTATGAACTTATCTATTGGGATTAATTTTCCTTGTGGCTACATTTGAGTGTTAATATAATGTCTTCCTTATTGTCTGTTGATGTTTTGTAGCATCATTCCATTAAGAGGACATGAAAATTGGATCCATAATGAAGATTCTTTTCAGGATTAGTGATCAAATCCTCTAGTGGATGAAAATTTGGTTGAGGTAATTATGCATACCATCTAATATCTACGAAATGAATCACCAATAGTTTCAGTTTAGGTTTCTGCTTCGGAAACATAAAAAAAATTTCTCTGTGATAGAACTCAAGAATTAATTCTCTATAAGAAAATATTTTTAAAAAATAAAATTATCATTAAGAGGATGTGTAATTGATTAACATGATAGAGCATTTATTTGGGTTATTAAAGACACCTGAAATAAGTATGGTCAAGTCCACCAACCTTGTGCTGGAAGTATAGAGAAGGAGATGGTGGGACAATATAGTGATGAAAATGAAGTATGAGGTGTTAGAGTATAATTAATTCAATGTTATGTTTGAAAATTAGTTCAATATAGAGTCAATGTTGATGTCCATGGATATACAGTTTTTTAAAATTGAGAAGGATGAGAAGACCGTTAATGAGTATGAAAACCATTTTCTATGATTTTATTTTTTTTCACTTGATATTGTGTCAAATGATAAGATGAAGACACCAAAGTTTCAGTTGGGACTATGATATGATATCTGTTCTCATGTTTTATTACTGAATCTTACTTATAATGATGTTGTTTTGGATAGAGTGTTGATGGTCGAAATGGATCTAGATACAAATTCAGGGTTTCCTTGAGTGTATTTCTCTCCTAGTGGCAGTGAAAGTTACATAATAGGAAAGAGGATGAATGATAATTCTTGTGGTGATTTTCAAAATTAGGGTCATTATTGATGGCCTAATGTTCCAAGAAGAGGTAATTTAACTTGTAACTAGTTTAGAAATCTAGGGAATTAAAAGAGTGTTTTCATTGAGGCACACTGGGTATGAGGTTCTATTGGATGCTTATGACACATAAAAATATTTTTCCATGATTATTTCACATAGAGGTACATATTGAGATCATTATCCCCTCCAAAAACTGTGGGAAAATTATATGTCTCAAGGATAAAAGGGTTCAAACAATAGGAATCTAGAACAAATCTTCTTTAGGTAGTAGAAGAGTCTCCATAGGATGTAGATATGGGTATATCAACTATTAGAGGTGCCATCACTTCTGCTTCATCATTAATGTCCGCTTTATTTTATATTAGGGTATCTCATTCCTTCATTTAAACCAGTATTGTTAATATGAAAAATATTTCTATGGAGATTTTATCAGTTTTCATGGATATTATAACACCCCTTGGAATGAAGTTAGATTATGTACCTCATATCCCCCCTTGTCTTTTCTCTCTATTAGATGTCTAGATTTCATGGATATTTCTAGTTCTCAACATGAAACTACGTGACGTCATATTTGAGATGGATTGACTCATTTCCAATACATCCCAGATTGATTGTTATCTTCGATGAATCCCCTCTACTACACCCAATGGTGTGTGCCATGAATGTTAAGGAGAATGGGACCCAAGGTTGAGTAGAGCCTAAACATCTTTTATAGAGTGGGGAAAATTAATATCAATGCTTGAGGAGTTGGAATCTTTGAGTAGTAATCTCTCTCTAGCTATCATTATATTTCCCAATAGGTTTCCCTCTGATTTTCCTTGTTTGGCACTATATGGGAGGTAGAGTTCTATATTAATTTAGTTCTTGGAAGTTAACTAGTTTCTATTACCTATAACTAGATGAAGGCTACTAAAATGAATGATTTTAAGACTTGGTTGGAGGATGTTCCCGGGAAAGGTTTTACATGACTGAGTGTGTCACCTTGGGTAGAACCATTTCCCTTTGCTACCCAAACTGATGGTACACTTACCCCATGTGTTTATGAAAAAACACTCAATCATGTGACAGTAAAGAATTAAAATCTATTGTCATAGGTTAATAATTTATTTGGTCAATTGATAGAGGATAAGTTGTTCTCAAAAATAAATCATTGATATGGATACCATTAGTTGAGGATAAAATAATTTCACATTCATAAAACTACCTTTCTGAGTGGGTATGACCATTTTGAGTACCTTTTAATGCCTTTTGGTTTACCTAATTCACTAGAATTATTTGTGGCTCTAATGAACATAATTTTTCATGAGTATCTAGATACTTTTTTCATAGTCTTTGGGGATGATATTCATTTTTACTCTATGTTAAATAAGGATCATGTGTGTTATATGATAATAATTTTAAACATGTTGGGAAATCACCGAATCTATGCCAAGATTTTGGAATGTGACTTCTATATTCAGGAATTAAATTATTGGTACATGTAGTATCACAATATGCTATATTAGTCAATAGTAAGAAGTTGAATGTTGTTATGACATAGGGCCAACAACATAATGTTTTTGAGATTCAGAGATTCTTGGTTCAAGCTGGTGGTTATCATCATTTCATAAAGGAATTATCAACTATAGCTTTGCTGATGACTAATATTACTCAGAAGGGGGTAAATTTTTTATGGGATAATAAATTTTAGAGTTCTTTTGTTGATATGAAACGTGTTTTGACTACTACACCAGTATTTAATATTCCAAAGGCTGGGTACGGCTATGTAGTCATCTATGATGCATCAAGTTCATATTTGGGATGCGTTCTTATGTAAGGTGATTTTTTAGTTTTGTATATATCTCCCAAGATTATTTTAAATGAGAACAATTATCTAATCCATGGCCTGTAACATATAGATATGATTCATGCTCTTAAGAGTTGGATGCATTACCTTTATAGATAATGGTTTACCTTGTTTTCAGACCATGAGATCTTGAGTTATATATTATCACAAAAATATTTGAATATTTACCATAGGCATTGGGTGGAATAACTATATTATTTGGATTTTAACATTGCCTATACCCCGACGAAATGGAATTTTATTGCAGATGCCTTGAGCATGAAACATCCAACACTGGATAAGACGAAATATTTAGAAGAGTAGAATTCAATGGTTCTCTTTGCAATGTTCTATATTTATGTCTAGGAATCAAGGGATATGTTTTCATTCGCTAGTGTTAAGTTGACATCCACTCTTCTTGAGTTTATTCTTTATGAACAACAACTAGCTGGGTGGTCTTTCTCCAAGGAGGCTATTTTGTGCTATCAAAATATATTTGTTGTACCATTATAGGTATTGAAATATGTGACAGGGGATCACCATAATTCCCAGTTGGTAGTGCACCAATGAACCTAAAATATGTTCTATGACATGAAACATCGATTCTATAGCCCATGTGTGAGATGGGTAATTACTGAGTTTTTATCTCATTGATATACGTGCCAACGTGTTAAGGTAGAGCACCAAAAGACGTCACATTTACTTCAGCCACTTCAAATTTCTACATATAAGTGGTATGAGATCTCTATGGACTTTGTGGTTTTGTTTCCTCATCTCTAGAGAAAGAAGAATTCAATATGGGTTATGATCGATAGGATGAAGAAATCAGCTCACTTTTTACCCATTCATGATACAACCAATACTAAAGAGTTTGGGAATATATATGTGAAATAGAATGTTTATTTTCACATAGTCCCATATCCTATAGTTTCTAATATGGATCATTATTTCACATATAGATTTTAGATAGGCCTTTACGAGGCGTTGAGATCTCAGGTCAATTTGAGCATGACATAACATCTACAGTCAAATTACAAGAAAGAAAAGAGCTATACAGATTCATGAGGATATGCTCCTCATTTGGGATCTTGATTTTGGTGGAGCTTGGGATGATCATTTAGGGTGTGGAAAGTTTTCATATAACAATAGTTACTGGTCCACGATAATAAAGGATCCTTTTGAGGCCTTGAATGGTTAGCCTTCTAGATATTTCTTGTGTTGGTTGGAGATTGGTAAACATTTCATGGTTGGACTAAGTTTTGTTTAAGAGATGACAAAAAAACTCAGTTGATTTTTCAGAAAATGTTTATGTTACATAGTAGATATATGTATTATGTTGATCATAATTGTTGACCATTTCATTTTTCAGATGGTCAGTTGGTGTTCTTGAAAGATTCACCCTAGTTGGTCATAGATGGATATAGAGGAAAGGGAAACTTACTTATCATTTTGTTGGTCCTATTGATGATGTTAATTAGGTGGGACGAGTTTCTTAATGTTTATCACTTCCACCACAATTTATTTTGATACCCAACATGTTCCATATACCTTAGATGTAGATGTTTCTATCGAATCCATCTAATTTTCTAAGCGGGTGAGATCTTGAAGTTGAACCATATTTAACCATGACCGAATGGATGGTTAGGATAGTTGATTCTAAAACCAAGGTACTTATTGAAAGGAAGATACATTTGGTTCTTTTTCTATGGGGGCATGGTTTTGATTCTCATGAGATGTGGGAGATGGTATAACAACCCTTATCATTATTGCACACTTAAACATGATTTATCACATAATGTTTCCCTTAAGAAAACTATGTGGATCGATAGGTATAGTGTCTTGGGAAATTAGTAACATTAAATAAAAACATAAGACATAAAATACAACAACTTTATTTAAATCTTATTTTACATGACCCTAACATTCCTTCATACCTAGCATTGCATGGGGCAACCTAAGGACATACATATGAAAAGAGTGATCTATAAAGACGAGTAAGGAAGTAAACAAACTATAACATGAAGAATAAAGTACATGTTAGGAAATAGAAATATAAATAGAGAACCGGAGAATAATGAGAATAAAGGTATGATATAGCATGATTATCATTACATGGAAATTTGCAAACAACATACAACATGATATTAGCATGAGTCAAGGCATATTAAACATGGATTAGCATGAGTAAACCCTCATTGTACATTGATAAGCATGAGTAAACCCTCATTGCACATGAATTAGAATTAGTAAACCCTAATTTTAATTTATTATCATGAGAAAACCCTCATTGTACAAGATGTATCATTATACTAAAAACTACCCAATGCATTGGAGTACTATTAGGGCGCATCCTTTATAAACATTTCATTTCATGCATAAGTTTTCCACAAGTATCATGTAACATGGAATCATTCAACATGATGAGTTTCTCCAAGAATACTGAATGGGGAATACATACATGTATATAATATTAAATGGGTATATGTTTATAAATTTTAATACCCTTGATATATAAAAGGGTATGAAATTCACTACACTAGGATTTTTGCAGGAAAATTGCAGTGCCACTTCGATAACATAACATCATCATATAGAAATTCATAAGTTGGGTTGATGAGAGAGAAAGGTTTCCCTAATCATTTATACATGAAATAGACTAAAATTGGATCCTGTAAAATAATATAACAACATATTAATTGGAATTTATATGTATAATATGGGATAAATACTTCCATGGAAATAATAAGAGAGAAAACCCTTATGGTATTTGGATAGGGTAACTGGGGTACTCGAAAGGAACTAATGAGATTGAAATGGGTCTTTAATCATTAAAAAAGGATATAAGTATTGGGGTGGTGATATATAATACCCCAAAATTTTTAATTGAAAATAAATAGGTATAACAACATAAAAAAAATTGGATAAAAATAAGGCAGGAAAGAATACCTTACATGAGTTTGTTATTTTAAAAGCTTTAAAATGGGCTTATTGATAGTTTGGGGATCCTTGAGAAGATTACAGAGATGGTAGGGTAGAGTTGGTAAGTGTTATAAGAATTTTGAGTGATGAGAAGTGAGATATTTGGTGGGTTTATATTGGAAATGAGAGGGGAATTATTTAATATTTCACAAACAGAGGTTATGAAATCTATATAATTAAATATTCAAAACCACAAACCTTTCAATTGTTTCTGACCACAGTTTTTGAAAAAGTGGAGTGGAAAAAATTATTTAATAAGTCTAATGGCCTAACAGATTAAAATACTATCATTTATTAAGTCGAGGTGACTCACATTATTAAAGAAATGAATTTAAAATCATAAAGTATATTATACATTTTGGGGGATTCCCAAAAAATTTATAAAATAAGTAAAATAAATATAAATTTGAATTATTTTAATGGGGAATAAATATTGGGCCTTGAATACCTATTCTAGTATTTATTACATCATTTTATTGTTATTATGATGTCATAAAACACATATTTTATTTATACGGTATTTAATTTTTACCCAAAAATTTGACTGCCTCAATAAATTATGAAAAATTAACCATTGGATAATTTCGATGCTATGATTCCATAAATTATATTCAATTTATTTAAATTAATTTTTAAATATATGAATTTTCACTTTTAAAATGAAAACAGAAAATTATTAAAAATTCACAGGTTTTGATGAAAATAATTTTCAAACCTTAAAAAATTACATTTGACTTCATAAAATTTATATAATAATTCATTATTCAGAAAATTAATTTGATAATAATATTTTTTTAAAATATTAATTATCTCAAAAATTCATTAGCTCTTTAAAATATACACTTTCTGTTTTATCGTATGAAAATATATCTCTTATCAAACTGATTACATAATCATTTACAGATATGGAACTGATAGAGTCATCATTTACACAAATTTATTTAATAATACTATTAATAAAAACAATATTTTAATATAATTATATATATATTTCTCAAAAAAACCAATTTTACCTAAAAATTCAATTTATCAAATTCATCATTTTTTAAGAAAGTCTATTCTTATTAAGGAATAGATGGAATAAGAATTTTATTTATAAAAATGGATTACACAATAATTAAATATTACCTTATTACATAACCCCTTATAACACCCGCATAATACCTATGGGTAAGGTGTGCGATGGTGACTGACTCTTAGGGTGGCTCTGATAACATCGCTCGGGTTGTAATCTCTATTAACGTGAACTTCTCCTGTAGGCGATTACATTAAACTTAATGTTTAGAATATCATCTTGGGCTAGGTCATGAGTGAATCCCAGTGATGATATCTCCTTTCCAAGCTCCGAAAAATGAGCTTCATATAACCCAAGTCTAGTGGATGAGTTCATCCTCTCCTTTCTCTATATCGAAAGGTTTCATTTTAAAAACCTTAATTTTATATCAGTCATGTGATTACTATTCAACAACAATATTATCAATGGTAATGATACTTAATGGTCATTTTAACCTAATCATAATAAAATGATTTAAAAAGTGTGGATGTGTTTTTAATAATATAATAAATTAAAGAGAATTGTATTTATACAATATAGGGTCATTACAACATTACCCCCTTAAAAAAATATGCCCTCGAATTTTTTTTTTCCCATACTAAAATAGATATGGGTAACTCTACATCATCAATAACTGAAATTCCCTCATTAATTCCTCAAAATTTTGGTTTCACTACAACACCTTGATGAGGAATATTATATTATTTCGTATTTTTTTTTTCTCTATGATATAAGATCTTTATCGGCTTCTCATAATAGGAGATGTCATTCACTAATGGTACCAACTCTAGATTGAGTACACGTACATGGAATACATCATATACTTGATATAGGTTTGGTGGGAGTGATAGTCTACAGGCCACTGCTCCAATGTAATTAAGGATCTCAAATGGAATGATGTACCTTCGAATAATAATTACCTTCTTCCCAAATCTAATAAATCCCATACATGGTGATATGCAGTGGGAAAAAATATCTCCAATATCAAAATATAAGTCTCATCGACAGTTGTCATCATAACTATTTTGTCGACACGAAATAGATTTGATGTGCTGCTAGATGGTCTTAACGTTCTCCACTATTTCTTCAACCATTTCTGGACCTACTAGTTTTCTCTCTCCAACTCCACACCAACATTCTAGTGTTCTATACCTCTTCCTTGAAAGGGATTCATAAGGATCCATTTGGGTTCTTGAGTGGAAGTTGTTGTTTTAAGAGAACTCAACCAGAGAAATACGTTGATCCCATCCTCCTTTGAAGTCCATAGAGAATGGTATCAACATTTCCTCTTGTGTTTGGATAGTATTCTCAGATTGGCCATTAGTTTTAGGATGAAATGTTGTTCTGATGTTAAAATCAATATTTATAGCAAGTGGGAGAATCTTCTAGAAATTAGACGTGAATATTGGATCTCGGTTAGATAAAATTGATAGTGGTACTCCATGTTTCCTTACCACTTCTCTGATGTATATCTGTTCTAATTGATCCAATGAAAAATTCTCTCAAATTTCATGGATGTGTTCAGTATTTTTATGATGTTCCACAACAACCCATATTTCATTGATTCTTTTGGATGTCTTCGAATGTCTAGTATTAAATTCCATGGTGATGTTATCCAATTTTCATGTTGGTATGGGTAATGGTTGCATCACCCCTTTAGATATATGTGTCTCAACCTTCAATTGCTGACATGCTAGTCAATTTTATGTTTCCTTAGTGATATCCTTCATCATGTTATCCCACCAATAATGCTCTCAATGTTTTCGATACATCTTTGTGTTTCTTAGGTGAAAGGAGAAATTCTAACGATGTGCACCATCCAAAAGTTCTTTCTTTAACTCCAGATTTGATATAACATATACTCTTAAACTAAATCTCATAATTCCTTATTCATTAACATTAAATTATGAGGATTTCCCTTTTTTATTGCTTCCACTTTCTTATAAATTCCCACATTATTATTTTTATCATCCTTTATCCATTCCAAAAGAGATGGTGGATCAATCATCTGTGAAAGGATTTATTATGTTCCCTTCATTAGGATTCCCATGTCTATATTTATAAAATATAAGAATATTGAATCATTTTCAATTATCATTAATGATAGAATCATTGGATCCTTTCTACTTAGTGGAACTTCCACCTTGTTCGCTTTTCTAGGGTGGTAATATATTGAGCCTCCATAGTCATTGATTAGCTTTAACCATCATTATAGAAGAATATTCAACTCTTTTGGTGTAAATATATATTTTAGGGTTTTTTATCCGTATATATTTTACACTTCTCCCCAAAAAGGTAATGTTACCAAATTTTCAAAGTGAATATTACTACTGCCAACTCATGATCATGTGTTGGATAGTTCTGCTTATGAAATTTCAATTGCCTTCAAGCATAAGTAATTAAAATGTTATTTTGCATCAACACATAGATTATTACCTTCATTAAAGATTCACTGAATACCATAAAAAGTTCTCCAATTAGGGGTAGTGTGAGAACAAATGTAGTGATAAGCCTCCTTTTCAACTCCTTGATGCGCTCTTCACATTCATCGATCCAAAAAAACTTGATTCCCTTCCATGTTAGATTTATAAAAGAGTTTGACAATCATGAGAAATTTCTCACAAATATGAGATGGTATCTAGCTTACCCAAGGAAGCTACGGATATCTGCTACAAATGTTGGTCATGGACATCCCTCTGTTGCATTAGTCTTGGAGGGATCCACAGATATCCCATTTATTTTGACGATATGACCCAAGAATGAGACTTCCTTTAATAATAACAACACTTTATGTACTTTTAATAGAGATTCTCCTTTCGCAAGGTCTCTAGTACAATGCTTAGATGCTCCTCATGCTCCACCTTCGTTTTGGAGTATATTAGAATATCATCTAAATAGACAACCAAAAATTTTTCTAGGTAATATCTATAGAATCTATTCATTATTTCCATGAATATTGTTGGATAATTAGTGAGTACAAAAGTTATTACGATGAATTCATAGTGCCCGTACCTTGTATGAAAACTATCCTTGGCTATCTACTCCTTCTTTACCCTTAC
Organism: Viscum album; assembly: GCA_963277665.1. Lineage (NCBI taxonomy): Eukaryota > Viridiplantae > Streptophyta > Magnoliopsida > Santalales > Viscaceae > Viscum > Viscum album. Next base: position 200,203,646 of record OY728164.1, read on the forward strand.
TTGGTAATATCTCGACTATAGATCCACATTGAAGAATTATTGTGCTTCACATAACTGATCTAATAGGTCATAAATTTTTGAAAAAGGATACATATTATTTAACATGATTTTGTTGAGATCACGATAATAAATTCAAAGGCACATTGACCTATCCTTCTTCTTGACGAAGAGGATTGGTGCACCCCATGGTTATGCAATTGGGCATAAAAACCCTTTATCTAGATTCTCATGTAGTTCTTTCTTAAATCCTCAAGCTTTAAAAGAGACATTGTATACAACGTCTTGAATATTTTCAATGCCCCACGCATGAGATCAATCGAGAATTCAACATCTCTTCTAGGAGGAATACTAGACAATTCCTCAGTAAACACATCAGCGAATTCCCTCACAATATTCATGTCATCGAGAATGGTTCCTTCCTTAGACTCAATCATCTGAGAAAGATATGCTTGATCATAGGGAAGTAATATCCACACTTGATATGATGTTTCTAAAGAAGATACATCCTCCTCCTGGAACATGTATAGAATCAGGGGTCGATTCTCTAGATGGAGAGGGATTTCTCTCTCTCATCAATTTATATTGGCTCTATATAGGGAAATCCAATCAATGGAAAGAATTGCCGTCTAGACCTATCCCTTGGGGCATGTGTCGTGACATACCCCAATCCCGCCTCCTGAAGGGCATGGGATGGTGACTAGCTCCAAAGGCATCAACCTACAAGTGGGAGGCATTTTTCTGATTACCTGTACGTATGCACACACGACCATGTCCCAATGTCAGAAATTAAAACAAGAATGCCACTAATAAAACATTGAGTGCATGTAAAACTGAATATCAAATGGGCTAGAATAAAAACCCAACACATGAATAACTAGAAAACCGGAAAGTAAAAAAGGAGCTCTGAATGTCGTCTGCTGGAATCCCCCCTTAATGGTTATGTACATGGTAGCTACTCCAAGCCATATATGTATTCACCACTGAATTGGTCTCACTGGTCACCACTGAGTCCTTAACCACCAAGTCCTCCTTCATGGTGGCAATTGTCTGCACCAGAGACAACACGAGTGGGTGAAGCCTGTACAGGGGTGAGGAACAAAATACTCAGTAGGGACCCCAAAACAAAAAAGAAAATACCATAAAAAATCTACAAACAAACCATAAATCATGATCATCATGATTCATCATAAAGCAATATTGCTCACACCTGGTATATTCTAGTGTAGGAAGGTAGGATCTTCAGTCACATCATTAAAAACCGTGGGATACTAGAGAACTACCCCTAAATGAGTACAGTTGGCCTACCGAGTCACACACAATTTGCTTCCCAATAAACTTACGACTGTTGTGGTACTCATCCCTGATGAGAACTATGGGTATGAATGCTTACACAAAAGCTGATCCCCACTATGGGAATACCGAGTCACACAGAAATCACATCCCACCAATGGCCATACTAAGGTACTCCTCCTATCAAGTACTGAAAGTCCACCGAGTCACATAGAAGGTGGTCCCCACCATGGGCATGCTGGGTGACACAAAATCTACTTCCCATTGGCCCATAGTATTTGATCCACATAGGGTTTCTCATCATCAGTGTTTAGGTCTCAGACGATTGTAGGGTTTCAGCATGTAGTATGTTTGATCTTGTAAGAACCTATCTGCAGGACATTTTTTGAATTTAAACATCCATTAAATCCTATATAGAGTAATAAAAAATATCCACCTCATTACAGGGGTTCCAATTCCACAATAATCTTGTCAATCAGACATACGGTTTGAAACATATTGATGTTTTTCAAAAATAGTCAGGTGGGGTCTGCGACTAGTTCGACCCGGTCAGACTGACCCAACCTGACCCAGATCGAGATCCATCGACTCGACTCGGGACTGCTGACCCGACTTGAAACTGGACCGGCCTTATTCCGGTCCATTGGGACGTGGGTTTGGCCCATTGTTTGGGTGCATAACACTAGGTGGGTCTGGCCCGCTGGCCACTCACTGGGCGGGTTTGGCCCACTTGGCTACACGGTCCGCCTGGTCGGGATGTGACCAGAAGCCAAGTTTGACTTCCGGCTCACCTTGCAGAAGACATAGGGTTGTTTCCTATACTGTGGTCAAGTGACCACAACACGTTTTTGATGTGGCCTACCTATTCAGCTGGCATTCATTCCCTCATGCGATCGAAGAAAACATGCATCTAGGACCCACAACCTACGGTTGCGGGCCACTCCACCGACGCGGCTGAGGGCTGGTCTCTACCACCAACCACCGGCATAGTCAACAACTCTTCCCAAATCTTCTTCATCACACACCACCTTAGCTCGAAGTCTTCGCCATAGATCCCCCCTACTGCAGGCCACCGCCGCTATGGGCCTCCTCCAGCGATCACTAGTGCGCCCTTCCACAGACCACCGGGTTCGCACCAGTGGTCCTTGCTTCACACCAATAACGCCTCCAGCCTTCGTGGGGTATTACCTTCCCTGTGAAGGCTTTGAAATTGTCTTTCCACCATTTAGATCATTTTTCAACCAAGAACGCACATGGTAGAGGGGGTTCGGTCCTTGTTTGTGTCAGCCCATGCGCACCCTCTATGGTAGAAGTTGAAAACATTGAAGGCTTGAAAAAGATGTTCCATTAAAAATAATTCAATCCAGAAAAGAAAGCCCAAGAAACATCATCCTCCCACAAGAACATAAATTCTACAGAACAACCATTTTGTTGGTTGATCCATGTTTTTCATTCAAAATGAAGAATGGGGAAAACATAAACCAAAATATTCCCCTACCTCAAAGCAGTTCGATGTTGAAGTTGTCTGACTCTGAAAATTTAAGAAGTCAAAGGATTTCATTGAATCCTGACTCCATTCTTCAAGGTATGTAAAAGTTGTTAATGTTCCTCTGGTGTTCATTGTTCTTCATTTGAGATAAAACTCACATATGTTTCATCAGAGAATTTTATGTCATTTAACCTTAAATTATCCAATTAATTATTCCATAAAAAGGAAACACATCGCAATGTTTCTATTATGCTGCGACATTGCATTGTTATACTTTTTCATTTATAAAATAGTGTAGTTGTTACGCTTCACTCAAAGAGTTGTTACGTTTCACCATAATAATTCATTAAGGATATTTTTTTAATAAACCTCATCGTCATTCCTCATTTATATCTTCTTCCACTCAATGGTACGAAACCAAATAAAATTAATTTTTAAGTTTTTTTTTTATTTTCAGAAATTTCCAAAAAATAAATTCTTCGCCCGACCCATGCCAGTCGAAGATAAATTCTTTCTAGGAAAATATCAGCATTTCATGTTCAAAAATTAACTCAATGTTTCAATCTGGGAAATAGTTCAAAAGTTATAATGACCCGCTCGCACAAATAGTTATGTGAACTTAAAAAAGTTCATAATTCAGTTTTGGGATCATCGGGCCATGGGAATCCCATGCTGTCAAAGCATGCGGTCTCAAAATAATTCCTTACAATTTATAAAAACAATATAAAGAAATTATGGAAAATTAAATTCTCCACACTGTAGGGCTTTACGTACCCAAAATCCAAAACAAATGCTAAACATACAAATGGGGGTATTGAGAAAGAATATGATTCTCCCAATCCCATGTGCTCTCCTGGAGATTCTCATGCTTCCAACAAACAAGCACTAGAGGAATCAACCATCCATGAAGGACCTGATCCTATCGATTCTCTATCTCCACTGGTAACTCTTCAAACGTCGCCCCGTCATCAATGTCCAGCTCTCCCCTGTTGATAAACTACGATGGATCCTACATGTACCTCCTCACCTAAAACACGTATAAAACATCGTGCAGTAGGTTCATCTATGGGGGAAGATCTAGATGGTATGCCACCTCACCAACTCTGCTGAGGATCTTTAAGGGTTTTATGAACCTCATAGATAGCTTTTCACCCTATCCAAATCTCCACATTCCATGTAGGGGTGAGACCTGAAGGAAAACATGATCTCCCTCCTCGAACACCAAGGGTATTCACCTCCTATCAACATATGATTTCTGCCTACTCTATGAAGTCCTCATCCACTTTAGGATGATCTTCACATTCTTAGTGGTAGCACATTCCAACTATAAACCCACAAGTGATGACTCTCATGGGTTTTTCTAATACATTGGTTATCTACATGGCCACCCATACTAGGCCTCAAACGGTGCCATGCCAATGGTGGAGTGCTACTTGTTTTTGTATACAAACTGCACCAGTGGTAGGTGGTCCTCTCAACTATGACCAAAATCAAGGACACAATCCTGAATCATGTCCTCAAAGGTCTTTATGGGCCTCTCCACCAGACCATCTTTTCGGGGGTGAAAATCCATTCTCAAGAGTAACTGAGTCCCAAATGCCTCCTATAAACCCTTCCAGAACCAGGATGTAAAGTGTAAATCACTATCTGAGACGATTGTTGAAGGAACCCCGTGAAGCTACACTATCTCCTAAATGTGGAGGCGTCCCAAGCCCTCTACCAATCCCTACTCCTTGATCTGTAGGGAGTGACCCAACTTTGTGATTCAGTCAATGATCACCCAGATAGAATTGTGTCCCCTATGAATGCATGGTTACCCTGTCATGAAGTCCAAATAGATATCATCCCACTTCTATTTTTGTACCTCAAGTGGTTATTCCAAGCCTACTGGGGCTTGATGCTCGACCTCACCTTGCAGACAAGTGGGGTATCATGAAACAAATTCTACCACCGCTTTTTTCATCCTTGGCCACAAGTACTAATGTCAGATGTCCTAGTAAATCTTCCGTACACCACATTTTACCTCTGAAGGGGATGTATGGAACTACCTCAAAACCTCCATCCTTATTTTTATTTTTACTACAATGCGACCTCTAAAAAGGATGACATGCTTCCCACCAATCAAAAATACATATTGATCATATCTTGAGGATATCATACCATTTCAGGACTTGTAGTCGACATCAACAAGTTGTTCCTCCCTAAATCACTATAATTTTGGGGGAGTTACAATCATTTAATGATGGTAAGATGCTCTATCATCATCCATGAAGGATATCTGCATCGCGGATAGATGCTCCATTGCCTCACTCAAAAAATGTAAGCCAGAACTCCTGTTGAGCGCATATGCCACCAAATTCCCCTTCCTAGGAGTATATACTATCTCAAAGTAATAGTCCTCAAGGAGCTCCAGCCATTAATGCTATCTCATGTTCAGGTCCTTAGGTGAGAAGATATACCTGAGACTCGTATGGTCATATTAGATGGTAAACCACTAACGCATTAAGTATTTACACCAAATACTTAAGGTTATGACCACGCCTTCTAACTACAGGCCATGGGCCATGTAGTTCTTCTCATACTACCTAAACATCCATGATCCATAGGTGATCATTTCTCTTTCATACATCAGGACACAACCCGGTCTGGTCCATGATGTGTCATAGAAAAATACATACCCAACGCCCTCTTCTGGTAATCTCAAGATAGGAGCACTTTTCCGTCTCCACCTCAGCTTCAAAATACTCTTCTAGAACTTCTTCCTCCATACAAAGGGCTGTCCATTACCTATTAAGGATTCTAAAGGTGAGTCTACTCTGGAAATGTTAGTCATGAACATATGATACCATCTAGACAACCCCCAATAAACTCCTCACCTCAGTCCCATTCCTGAGCAGTTCTTATGCAAGCATTGGCTTGATATTCACAGGATTCATTGCAACTACAACCTTGAAGATGAAGTGACCCAGAAAGTGGACCTCCCAAATACAAAACTAGCACTTCAAGATCTTACCGTAATGTTGGTTCTCTCAGAGTTTATCATAGACTATTTGTAGGTGCGTAGCGTGATCCTCCGCTAACACTGAGTACACCATGATTTCATCAATGAATACCACCACGAAACGATCAAGGTAAGGGTAGAAGATCCTATTAATGAGTCTGATGAACACTACTGGGGAATTTTTCATGATGAAAGGAATCACCAAAATATCGTAGTGGCCATACAGGCATCTAAAGTATGTCTTCGGTATGTCCTCATCCCATACCCGAAGATGATGATAGCCTGATATGAGGTCAATCTTCAAGAACCACCTCGCTCCCTTCACCTGATCGAAGAGGTCATCAATCCTCGGCATTGGATACGTTTTCTTCATGGTCACTTGGTTAAGGTGCCGGAAGTCCACGAATAGCCTCAAACTTCCATATTCCTTCGTGGAAAACAACACTAGGGATACCCATGGTGAACTGATGGGTCTAATGAATCCTTTATCCTTCAATTACTCCAACTATAACCTCAATACACGTAGCTCCATGGGAGACATCCTATATGATAATGTGGATATCAGTTCCATATTCAGGTATAGATCGATGCATAAGTCTACCTCCTTGTAAGGAGGTAGTCCCAGCACATCCTTAGGAAAAACATATTTATACACATCCACTACTATAAGAAAGCATAGACTCCTATCATCCACCACACTGAGGGTGAGGCTAGCCAACTAGTGCGTGTTTGGCTACATCATCCTATAAAAAATTTTATCCTATGATGCAATGGTTCCCTTCTCACAGGTTAAGGAACACCAGGTCCCATCCTTGCACATGCACCACACTTGGCATCTAAAATAGTCGATCTGAGCATGGACAATGAATTACCAGTCTATACACAAGATGAAGTCATAAGGCCTCAACGTCATTATAGGGAGATACCTACTAAATATTTAACCTCCTAGAGTAAGCTCACATTGAAGGAACCAGTGTGTTATCATCAAACCCCCTCCTGGAGGAGTCTCTTATCGTAGATATTGAGCCAATGGCTCCACTGGAATCTCAAAATCTCGAATGAGGTCTGTGGCAAGGAAATAGTGATCGGAACCTATGTATATAAGAAATGTATCTAAGGTGTATAAGACACATATTATAACTCTAATAATCTCTATAGCACTGCGGTCATAGAAATCCTTCACTTAAAGCTGGCCTCGCCCCTGTCTGTTGGCTCCTTGAGACTGTAGTGGACCACCTGGGGGTGGTGGTGGTATCACCTCAAACTGTCGTCCATCACCTGTCGCGCGGCCTACTCCCCTTCCATGTCCGAATACCTATGAAACTCCTTGCTTCAACCTCTACCTCAACATTGGCAGACCCTCCTCTGCCTATTAATCATCTACGTGGTAGGTCGGGAAGTCCTGAGCCACATGTCCATGCCTGTAACACGTGAAGCACATCCTGGTTTCATACTGACTCCCTCTACTTTAGGAGCCTCGTACTGCTGACATCAACTCTTAGGGTCGTCCACTAAATGACCTGGACTGCCTAGGTCCCCCATGTCTACTATCTTTTGCTCACCACTAAAGAATTTTCCACCTGAGGTTGTTGGTGGCTCCATCTCTCGGTGCCTGGTCCTCCTGGAAGCTCTGTAAAAGAAATGATTGCTCTAGCACTGCAGCCTATGTGGGGATGATAAGAGACACAATGTATTCCTCAATCTCTCATATGAGTCCCTTTACAATTTTTTGAGACATGAATAAAGGGTATCTTACCTTGTCTATAGAGTTGCGAGAGAGTTTTGTAAACCTCGCTGAGTACTCAGCCACCTATTGGCTGCCCTGATGTAGGTGAAGCAGCTTCAATATGCACATAGAGAGAAATGTCGTGGGTAAAAACTCTTCTTGAAAATACTATAAAATTATTTCTAGTTGAGGGTAAACTCATCACGTGTCTCACTCATCATACTCCAACATCTCTTAGCCGAACCTTGAAGAAGGCTCGCAGATTAGATCACCATCTAGTCAAATGATGTCTTCACTAAGCTGAATACCCATGTCAGTGCCTCCAAAAAGTATTCAAGGACCTAAGGATATGTATCTCCCCTGAATCTAGGAGGTCTATGTCTCTAAAAATCAAGCATGGAACTAAGTATGTGTACGTCATCTACCAGTAATTCCACTAGTAACTGCAGATCAGTGGGTGGTGGAAACATTGGTGAATCATCCAATGGGGTCATCTCTAGCACTGATACTTGAACTGATGCCTCATTTCTAGGTGGGATATCCACACGATCATGTTCAGAAGCCTTGATGGCGGTTTTCATGGAGGTATCATGAAAGTTTTCATGATGTACCATAGTTAGAGGATTATATATGGTGAGATGAGTTTTATTAAAGAAAATGATAAGAATACACTTATGAAACCATTGTTTTCATGTATAGAGCTGAGAAGTAGAATTCAGGGTCTTGTTTTATGGATATGTGGCCACCAACACAACACTGGATGCCATGAAATTGAATGTAATACTAAAAATATTTAACACTATCTCCAAAAAAAAGAGACTCTCTATCTTTAAGGTAGAACCAACCCCCTATTATACCACTTTTTCATGACCTGTCCCACAGGGCCTATGTCGTGACATACCCCATCCCTACCTCTCGAAGGCCAAGGGTTGTTGACTTTCATCGATGGCATAAACCTGCACATGGGAGGTATTTTCCTAAGTACCTGTATGCACACACACACAACCACTTCCCAATGTTAGAAAAGTTAACAAGAATGACACTAAAAAAAGAACTGATTACAAGTACAACTTAAAGCAAAATGGTCCAGAATACAAACCCAACACAAGACTAACTATAAAACACAAAAGTACAAAAGGAGATCTAGAAGCCATCCACTAGAAACCCCACCTAATGGGAAAATATAGAGTAGCTTCTTTAAGCCATAGAAGTATTCCCCATGCTCTTGGTCTCACTGGGCACCATCGAATCTGGGGCCACCAAGTGCTTCGTCAAAGAAGTAGTCACTACATCAGACACAATTGGGGCATGCGAAACCCATGCAGGGGTGAGTAACTAAAAACTTAGTAGGGACCCCAAAAAATAGTGGAAATATCAAAATTCAATCCACAACCAATCCATAAATCACAATCACTATGTTTGATCACAAAGCATGACAGATCACACCTAGTATACTCTAGAGAAGGAAGGTAGGATCATCAGATAAATATTCGAACACCATGGGCTACTAGAGAACACCTACTCAATGAGTACAGTGGTCCTACCAGGTCACACATAAGATGCTTCCAACTAATCTAAGGACTATTTTCATACTCATACCTGATGATTATAGTGTTTATTCTATGTGACATATCAGATGCTCCCCACTGTGGGCATGTCGGGTCACACAAGAGCCAATTCCCACATATAGCAACATTGCGGTACTCCTCCTATCGAGTACCATGGGTCTGCTGGGTCACAAAAAGATGCTCACCATTGTGGGTCTTCTAGGTCACATAGAATCCACTTCTCACTGGGCTATAGTATCCAATCAACACAGGGTAACTCATTAACAGTCTTTAGGTTTCAACCCACTGTAGGTTTTCCACACGTATCATGCTTGATCTAAGGAGAATTGTTCCCCATGCCAATTTTCTAATTTAAAATTCCATTAAATAGCCCATAGATTAATCTAAAATCTCTTCCTTGTAAAAAGGGTTCCAATGCCACAAGCATCTCATTAATTGGATGCCCAGTTTGAAAGATATAAACATTTTCCAAAAAGGGGCTGGTGGGGTCTAGGTTCGGTTCGAACCGGTCGGACAGACCCAACCCAACTCAGCCCGAGGTCTATTGACCCGACTTGGGTCTTCTGACCCTACCTATCCTAGACTGGGTCTAGTCCATAGGGCCATGGGTCCCACCCATTGGCCTGACCGGTCCGCCTAGCTGGGACATGGCTGGAAGCCATGTTGGGCTTCCTTCTCACCCTACAGTCGACGGGGGGCCATTTCCATTACTATAGTCAAGCGACTGTGGCCTGAGAATGAAGAAAATATCCAATCTGACCTGTACATATTCCCACACGTAGTTGAAGAATGCATTACTCTAGGACCCACGGCCCAGCCGATAGGCCCTTCTGCAGACCACCTGGTCTGCACCGGTGATCTGTTCTTCGCACTAATTGTGCCTCCAGCCTTTGTGGGGTACCGCCTTCCCTTTAAAGGCCTTGAAATTGTATTTACTCCATTTCTAACATTCATCAATCAAAAATTCACATAGTGGAGAGGGGTCGGTCTTTGTTTGTGTCATCCTGCACCCTCCGTATTAGATGTTTAAAACATGAGAGGCTTGGGTATGATGTTTCATTATCAATAATTCGATCCTGAATGGAAAACCCAGGAAACGTAACCCTCAAAAAAGAATAGACGATCCATAGATTAACCTATTCAAAGGATGATCCGAATTCAACATTCAAAATGTAGAACAAAGAAATCATAAGAAAAAAATAAACCCCATCCTCAATGAAGTTCGACGTTGAAGGTGTCTGCTTGTGAAGATTCATGAATTCTAAGGCGTTCGTTGCTTGTTAGCTATGTTCTTCAAGGTGCGTTGAATTTTTTAACGTTCCATTGGAATTTTTCATTATTTTTTGGAGATAAAACTAACCAGTGGGTTTTCAGAGGATTGTTTTCCATTTAACCTTCAATTCTCCAATGTGTTATTCCATAAAAAGGCAACACACCGCACTGTTACTATTACATTGTGACCATCTACCATTATACTATTTCATTTATGAAATGGAATAGTTTTTATGATTAACATAAACCATCATTACACTGCACCTTAACAATCCATTAAGGAGCTTCCTTTAATGCGCCTCTTCACTACACCATAGTGCCGTCGTCTGCCGCTCAATAGTGCGAAAGAAAAAAATAATTATTTAAGTTATTTTATTATTTTCTAAAAAGTCTATAAAACATTTACATATAACCCTTTCTAGTAGAAGTTATGTCCTTTCTAAGAAAATACTAGCATTCTGAGTTTAATAGTTCCCTCATATTTTTGATCAGGGCACCGATTCAAAAGATAAAAAAACCCACTTGCATGTTTACTTAAGTGAACTTAAAAGAACATCAGAATTAAATTCTAGTCTCACCGAGCATCAGAATCATGTGAAATCAAAACATGTGGACATGTAATAATTCCAAAAAAAATTTAAAAAAATTATATGAAAATTATGGGATAATAAAATTTTATCAAATCCCACCAGAGGGTGTATGAAGAGGTTCACAAAGAAGTTCAATCCATAAATTGAGGAGTTATATTCATGGGGGAAATAATATACCCATTTTCCATTATCAATGACATCTCTACATCAATGATTTATAGTGGTACATTGATTATTCTAATAAACATTTAGGATAAAAAATAATGCGTAGAACCAAAATCAAAAATTACATTTTCTATCTTTGAATGACTAATTAGCGTGATTTTAACCACTTATTTGTTGGGATTCATTTTATTAGTAGTGATGGAAAAAGCTCCCCCTTACTGCCTTGGAGGTTTTTGGTTGCCTATGATAACCCTTGTAATCAGGAACTGGTTCTCAAAGTTCCACGGTTATTTGCAGTTGTATCAATGAATAATTTGTTAAGAGTTGAATGGAGATTTAATTTCCTCTATCACAGTAGTGGGTTTTTCTTTTCAAAAATTAATGTCCAGGATCCCTTATCTTCCACACCTAAAGCATTTCCTCTTACCATTTATGAAATTTCTTGGGTACATTATTAGGCACCTTTGATATATGGGGTGCTAGAATTTCATAGCACCATTGGATTTATCCATTGGACCGCTAGAATTAAAGTCCAATTTCTTCTTCTTATCCCCATGATAGCCATGATATTTTTCTATCTCTATATATAATTTGAGGGCACATCATTCAATTTTTTCATAGCCATCAAAGTCATGTTTCGTTAGGTATTTCTGTAGTCTATGTTTTAACACACCAAAGAAGCTGTCAACCTTGCAGTAGAGGTTAAAGACAAAGCCAAAGGAGTATCGGGAAAACCTTGTGTTTTTTTCCTCATATGATTCGAGAGATTCATCAACTTTTTATTAAGGTAAAGTAATTATATTTACATCATAAGTTTGGGTGTGTGAGAAAAATATTTATCGAAAAAAATTTTCTGGAAATCCTTCCATTCCAACGCCTCAATCTCTTCCTCATGCATCATATTTTTAATCAATGTCCCAAATTGATCTGCTTCACCATCCATATGATAAGCTTCTAGAAGAACCATATATTTTTCATAACATTAAAGGATGGAGAAGATATTCTCAATGGAGTTGATCCATTTTTCGATGATTAAGAGATCATATGATCCCTTAAAAGTTGGAGGTCTTTGTCTCATGAAGCTCTCAATTACATCTTCACATCTATTATTAGCTCGAGTTCTCCTATTACTAGCCATTTTCTATAATAAAAATAAAATTAGTGGTATGTATTTTAAACTATTAAATAAAGGAGGGGAATGTTAAGAAAAAAATGGATAACTTATAAATTACATTGATTTCCTTAACTTATGAATTTATAGACTTCAATCTATGTTATCCATAATCTACTTCCCAATATATATTCTTAGTGGAATTTTTTTATTCCCTTAATAATGGTTTATAGTATTATTATTAAATTAACAAATCATACACCCAGAATTATCGAACTAAGAGTGAAGAAAGGCCCATTTTCATGCTCCAGTTCCCATTTGAGTCTAGCTCAAATCAGTGTTTTCTGGTGTTACCCTTAAATATATCTATTATAGAGCCACCTCTACTTGTTCATATCTAAACAAGGAATTATTTTCTTGATAATCCTCTTACTCATTACTCACCAAAATTTAGGGATGTTTTTCTTATATTTAGTCATATTACTAGGATTTTATTTGAGTTTTCAAATGCTAATCCCAAAAATTACTAAACCTATCATCTGATACCAACTATAACAACCCTACTATTTATTAAACACTTAATCATTATTTATTACTTAAACATACACTAAGACAACTCTGCGGATCCGGAGGTCTTGTGTATTAGGAAATCAGGAATGTTAAATGAAAAATTAAGACATAAAATAATCATATTTATTGAAAAATTATTTTACATGAGCACACCATTCCTTTGTAAATAGCATCGAATGAGATAACCTAAGGGAATACATAAGAAAATGGTGTGCTATAAAGCCTAGTTATGGAGTAAAGAAATGATAAACGAAAGAATACAGTACATGTCATGAAATAGGCATATCAGTGGAGAATAATAGAAAAATGAACCTAGAGGCATGATATAGCATTATTATCATAACATGGGAATATGGAAACAACATACAACATGATATTAGCATGAGCCAAGGCTCATTGAAAATTGATTATCTTTAGTAAACCCTCATTGAACATGAATATGCATCAGTAAACCCTAATTGCAGATGAATTAGAATGAAAAAAACCTCATTTTACATGAATTAAAATGAGTAAACCATATTTTAATTTGGTGAATCATTATAATAAACATTACAGAATTCATTGGAGAGCTATCATGACATTCCCTTTATAAACATTTCATTTCATGCATAAGTGTGCCACATATATCATATAACATGAAATCATTCAACATGATAAGATAATCCAAGAATAATAAATTTGTAACAAATATATGTTAATACCATTAAATATTTATATGTGAATAAAGGTGAATAACCTTGATAGAGAAGTGGGTATGGTATTCACTACACGATGATTTTGGCTTGGAAAATCGCAGTACAATTATGGCAGCATAACATCATCATATAGAAATTAATAAGGTGGGTTAATGAGAGATAAAGGGTTACCACATAATTTATACATGAAATTTATAGTAAGGGGTTCATGGAACATAAAATCCCAACATATTAAATTGAATTTATAGGCATAATATGGGAGATATACATTAATAGAAATAAGAAGAGAGAAATCCCTAATGGAATTTCGGCATGGTAAAAGGGGTTCACAGAACACACTAATGAGAGAGAAAGTGGTATATAATCATTAAAAATGGAGGGAAGAATGGGGTAGGTTTTAAATAATACCCCAACAATTAAAATTGAAAATAAAATTTTATAACAAAATAAATAAATTTGGATAAAAATGAGAAAGTAATGAATCCCTTACACGAGTGTATTACATCAAAAGAATGAAGAGGGGATTCATGAGAGCTTGGGGAGCCTTGGGGTATTTAGAGGGGGGTGGGGAATATTTGGGATGTGCTACAAGGATTTTTAGTGAAGAGAAGTCAGATATTTTGTGTTTTTATATAGGAAATGAGAGGGAAATTATTTACTATTTCACAAACATAGGTTTTGGAATCTATATAATTAAATATCCAAAACCACAAAACTATCCATGGTTTTTTCCATGGTGTTTTCAAAATTGGATTGAAAAAAATTATTTTATAAGGTAAATTTAAGAAAATATTAAAATATTATCCTTGTTTATGTGGAAGTGAGTCACATTATTAAATAAATGAATTTAAAATCATAATGTATACTATAGATTTTGGAGGAATCACTGAGGCTTTATAAAATAAGTAAAACAAACATAAAATCAAATTATTTAATTTTAGAAATATATTTTGGGCTGATAATACCCATTATAGTATTTATTACATCACATTTGGGTAATTATGATGTCATAAAACACATATTTTATTTATAGGGTATTTAATTTTTACCAAATAATTCAACTATCTTGGAAAATAATGAAAAATAAACTGTCGGATAATTTTGATTCCATGATTCCAAAAATTATACTAATTTTATTTAAATAATTTAATAAATATGTAAATTTTCACTTTTTAAATGAAAATAGACATTTATTAAAAATTTAAAGGTTTTGAAAAAAAATGGGTTTCAAACCTTAATAAAAAGTAAATTTGAATATATAAATATTATATACTGATTTAAAATTCATAAAAGTAATTTGATAATAATATTTTATTAAAATATTACTTATTCCAAAAATTCATTTATTCCTTAAAATATAAAATTTTAATTTTATCACATAAAAATATAACTCTTATCAAACTGATTACCTAATCATTTAACGATAAGGAAATGATATAATCATAATTCATTATAATTATTTTATAATATTATTATTAAAAACTTCTTTTTAATATATTAATATATATATTTCACAAAAGTACCATTTTTAACTGAAAAATCAATTTATCAAATTCATCATTCCTTTAAGAATGACTATTCCTATAAAGTAATTGATAGAATAAGAATTTTATTTATAAAAATGGATTACACAATAATTAACTAATACCTTATTACATAAAAAATTATAACACTTTCATAAAACTTAATTGTAAGGTGTGCGATGGGGATAGACTGTTCGGGTGGCACGGATAACATCTCTATGGTGGTAATCTCTATTAACACGTACTTCTCCTATAGGAAATTCTGTTCAAGCATAACATGTTCAATATCAGCTTGGTATTGGTGAAGAGAGAAGCTCAGGGATGATACCTCATTTACGAGATCCAAAAAACGAGGTCCGTACATCCCAAGTATACTGGATGAGGTCGTCCTCTCCTTTGCATGTGTCAAAAATATTATTTTTAAAAACCTTATATTTATATCAGTGGTGTGATCCCAGTTTAACAACTATATTATAGATGGTAATGATAATTAACACCCATCTAAACCCAATAATAATAAAAATAATAAAAAGGGTGCATGTGTTTTCTATAACAAATTAAAAGAAAATAAATTTTATTCCTAAATGATCGGGTCATTACAGTGGGAGGTACTAATGAGAGAGTAGTGGCCTCATTTTTTGGAAAAGAAGTATCTTCTATAGGATTTCTGAAGATATAATGTTTCTATGGTGGGGAGGTTGCAATATACTTTTAATATTTTTCATTATTTATAAACCCATCATTTTACCATGATTTGGTTGGGATTTTTGTAAGGGTCGGTGTGATTTTAAACGTTTTGAAAGAATTTCAGGACTAGTGCACGGTTGGCGAATGGTTTGCCCAAACCATGCATCATCTCAGGGAAAACCATGTAAACCTAGAAAAGAGTGTCTTTAGTGGATTATGAACCATTTTAAAAAACCGTGTTCCATCTTAGGATAACCCATGAAGCCCTTTTAAAATAGGCACATCACCAGGGCACATGGTTTTGTGTAACTATGAGGCTCTTCCTAAGAAATTGTGCATGGAATTTAATTAATCTGAAAAGATTTTTTAAGAATAATAACCACCCCATTTATGTACCCGAAGGACCTAGAACAACCCACTATGGTTTCATATTCATGGAGAGCATCCAATGGGTGATTTTTACCTCAAAACTCTTTTGGAAGTGAATCATTTCTTGGAAAATGATGTTCGATCTCTACCCGATATGTTTCTTGTACACTCTATCCATCTCCCTATGTCTCCAATTTTCTCCCTATGGGTTTTTAGATCACAGTGTGATGTTGGAGGATTTAATTATGACTTTTTTCTATTGTAAATTTAGGTTTTATCCTGGATCCCATTCTAGGCATTATTCCTTGGTGAATCCCATTTAGGGTACGATGATTTGAGATCCCTTAACCTGAATTTATGTGGCTGTGTTTTGATTTGAAAATTTAATTAGCCCAAAATTTATATATTTGTTTAAATTAATTTAAATTTAATTTTTAATAATCCCAATTCCATTGAATTGGTGGATTTATTTTTGGAAATTGGAATTTTTTTAAAGTGGAGGTATAAACACCAATTCAATTTAATTAGGGTATAAATGTGAATTTGATAAAATTTGATCGAAATTAAATTTTTGAATTTAGAATTTTGAAATTGAAATAAATTGTTTAAAAATTAAAATTTTGAATTTAATTATAGAATTTTAATTTTGAGATTGATTTGGTAAAATTGATTTCAAATTTGTATTTTTGAAAAATGTCTTAAAATGGTTTTGATAGAAACCTTTGGGTTTTATCATTCAAAGGGTATAAATTTTATTAAAAAAATGGTATTTTGGGGTTTTAAATGGAAATTGGAATATTTAAAATTGATAATGGGATGAATTGTATTTTAATCACTATTAAAGTAAATTTCCCATTATTGATTTGTTAATAGAGAACACACTAGCCTTAGGTAGATACTATGTTATTTGGATAACACTCTATGATTTACAAAATTCCAAAACATAAATGCAGCACATAATATCCTAGATAACATGGTGATGATGTTCTCTTGACAAATTTCATTATGGGAATGTTTATACACATATTGTTATTTCACATTGAGTTTTTAGAATCATATTTTATGGAACTATTATAACTTTTAGGTATATAACCATGTTTCTCAGTTGTTCCTACTTGAAATCAATATATGGAATTATTTTAAAATATTTTACATTTTTTCTGATTTATATAAAAATTTTAATTAAGACATTTTTCTAATGTATATCCATTATTTTAAATGAATTTCTCTTTTGAAAAGTATATAGTTATTTGATTAAATTTGATTTTGAAATTATAGAGCTACTCAATTTAAAATTAAAATATTTTTATTTGGTTTATTAATTTTGGAATATTATTATGGAATACATGGTGAGTCCCTATAGGGATTTTAGATCAGACCCAACTACTGCCATCTAGTGTTTTTAGACTATCTCCTTCCAGGTTCATGAAGTTTTAATATTCCCTTTAGAGGTGGTTCTAGCTACTAATCTATGGATTTGGAACGTTGCATCAACTTAGAATTGGGATATTCGCTCAGTTTTCTAGTACGTTACTATAGTACTTTGGGTTTTTATTCCTATTTTTCTTATGGTACACTTCTCATTGTGAAGTCTTTCTTGTAATATACTATCTTGTTTTTCTTACTTCCGTGTTTCTCTTGGAAATATCTTTGTCACTTTAATTTTTTGAGATACTAGGTGCTACTCACCAACCCACAAGGATTGAGAACACTCTTAAGGCTATGTCAGTGGTGGACCAGTTATCAGGTTACCATAGTACCCAGGCTAGTTTATGACACATAGGGTGTCAGATTGACATGTGTTGGATTATTTCAATTCACAAATTAATTATGAACTATTTTCATGATGTTTAAAAAATAATAATTTTTTTTATGTTTTGGATATGTGATTTATTTTAAAATAAATCGACATTTTATATTAAAAACATGTACTTTGTTTCATATCGACCATATCATGTGTCATATTGGTGTGCAGTAAAGTTCTACACTTCACAAGTGAATTATGAATAATTTTCCTAATGTTTAAAACAATACGATATCATCTTATTTGTTTTGATCATGTGTTATGAATTTTAAACTAAAATAGAAAATTTATATTGTTGAAATGTACATAGAGTAATTCCAACCACATTGGGTGTTATATTTACATGAAATTGAATTTTTTACATAAAAAATTTTCATGTATAGTTTTCCAAATATTTAAAAATAATCTGAGCTCATGTTATTGGTTTTGTCTATGCAATACATTTTTTAAAATAAAATGAAAATTTAATACAGAAAACATTTAGTTGGGGTTATACTGACCAAATAGGGATTTTGATTGACATGGGGTAAATTCTTGAAAGTCAAAAATGAATTATGGACCATTTTACAAAGGTATCAAAATAATATGAAATTATTTACTTGGTTTTAATTCTGATACGTGTGTCTTGAACAAAAGTGTAAATTTAAAAAAATAATAAATAGATAAAAATTATAAATAAATTAACAACGAAAAGTTTATAAAATGAAGAATAATTAACTAAATTAGTAGTAGGAATTCAGTTGTTCTGGATGTCTACATACATTTTCACACTATGTATTTTTTCATTTGTTTCTAGATAAATCGGTTTCCTCAATATAATTTTCCTTGAGAAATGGATCAAGAATAATAATTAATCATTTTAAAACCATTTATTCACATTCCAAGTGTATCTCTATGGGAATATCCTATACTAGATCATTAGAATAGTAGGTAATCACCTAAATTTTGTTGTTCGAAAACATTCCAACACTGTGTATGTTGCCCAATCATCTCATGAAAAATTTATTTCTTGTTTTGAGTTTGTAGATTGTCGAAAATATTCATAATAGTAAGAAAATATAGAATAAAATGATTAAGATATATTTTTAAGGAAATTATAATTACCATTAAAAATTACCACTTTGGGGATTATAGTATTTTAATCGATTATTATATCTTTTATAAATTTACAGAAATAATATCTATAATGGTTTTTTATCTTAACTCAAACCCCACATAAAATTATCCAAAATAAATAAATTTTATGTAATAGGTTTTGATAGTAAAATATTTCTTTGTATACCTTAGTATATTTCAATTTCATGTAATTTATAGAATTTTTATTTTCAGTTTCTATCCTCCTTCTATGATTTAGACTATATTTAGATATCTCCCTATCATAAAGAAATATAGTTAAAACACAAAATTAAAAATATAATTTTATTTTTATCTATAAAATTTTGATTGTAGTTCATTAGAAATTTATAATACACATCATGTGTTTTCAGTTTTTTAAAAATCCATTTATTAGATCCAAAAAATAAAAATTTGGCGAATCAAGGTTGATTGTTAGCAATATATAGTGCATCCTAAAAGTTGTAATGAAAAAAATAAAAAATAATTATATGATTAGATTGTAGAGTATTAACACTGCATTATAAGTA
The DNA here is from genome assembly GCA_963277665.1 of Viscum album. Classification (NCBI taxonomy): domain Eukaryota; kingdom Viridiplantae; phylum Streptophyta; class Magnoliopsida; order Santalales; family Viscaceae; genus Viscum; species Viscum album. The sequence continues at coordinate 200,223,149 of OY728164.1, forward strand.
TCAAAACATGTCTATTGACTATTATTTTCTTCTTAAATTCCATGTTGAGATTATCATTCTTTTTATAAATATCTTTAAAATACATAGAATTTATGTCTATAGATAGGATATAAGGATTAATGAATCAAAACCATTCATTATAGGGGTTTCCCTTTATAAAATTTTAATATAAAGGTATTTATAAAATCTAAATAATTTTTAACTTTAATGAAAAAATTAGATCATGTTTTGTGAGAACTTATTATGAAGATGTATCATATTTATTTATTCACAACTAATACTCACATTTATTGAAACATGATAATATAATATACACTCTTAAGACAAAAAATTTCTGTATAAAAAAATTACATATATTTGTTATTCAAATGGAATGTTGAAAATATATCGATATTTTAATCTGAAGTTTTCATAAAGATGTATTGATAATAGATTTCGTACAAGAATAGTTGGGGGTTGTTTCTCCCAGAATGGATTTTTGTTTTTTCAGTCAATTCACTAGATTGTCTTAATATGCCTTGCCATTTACACATTATTTTATCCATATGTAATATCATACTCCACTTCATACAATTTTTCAACAACTTTTATAGGCTTTTAATTTGAAAAAAGTTGTTACAGACATTCATCATATACCTTTATAAGATTATTTGGCCATGCTATGCAAGTTCCAATATTATCAATGAATGTTGTAAGATTCATATGATTATGTTGAACAAGATACTAAGTACATGGATATTAAGCTACATAAATCCCCACTCTCAATTAATCTTTTCAGTTTTTTTGTCTTTCAAGTATCCTTGGATATTATACATTGTACACCTAATCACAAGGTGGTTCATGAGTTTTGGTAGATAAAAATCATTGGAAATTTTAACATGAAAGATTTTTGTAATATAATGTTAACAGAAGTTGTTTGATTCACATTCAGGAGAATGAGTAATGAAAAAATTCATTAAATCAGGTAATGTATGAAGTTGAGGGGAATGTCTAGTCTCAAATATAGTGTGGGTATTTGGTTGTTCATTTTATAATATTTGTTCCACTGCCTTCTCTCTTTGATCTTTTCACACATATTAGTATGAAAAACCAGACAAGACAACAATATCTTAGAAAAAATCTATTTGGGAATGAAATACTTTTAACATTTGATATGTATATTCCAAAGGGTTTTTCTTCTTGAAAAATTTTTAGGAGACACTCCAAAACCAACACCTATAACGTGACCATATTGTTTTAGCTACTTTAAATCCACTGAAAGTAGTTTTTATTGGGGTACGGTCGCTAAAAATTATTATTTCTATACCATATAAAAAACATTTGAACCTAAATAAATATTTTTCAATTATAATATTATAAATCATAATTAATTACTATTATTCAACACATAACAATGTATTTCATATTTCTTTTTTGTTTCAAACAACTAGTTCACCCAAATTGTTTACATGGGACTCCTTTCATATCACATAAAGTGGGATAAAAATGGAATTTGATTTTGATTCATAAATATATATATAATAAATGAACATATGTTGTTTCATATCACAAAAAAAATTATTGGTCATTTAAAATAAATAATAGTTTCTCCCCAAGTGAAGAGTACCCCATCCTTGATTTGCAATAGGGGTACATTGGTTTTTAAGAACATTTTTTATTTTCAACACTCATTTTCTATTTCACAAATTAACAATTCTGAGTCAAATTGGATAAAATAAATAATTCCAAAAAATTAAAAACATTTAAAAGAAAAAATATGATGATCAATTATTGTTTCATGAAACAATTTGAATGTAGAATATTAAAAAATCAATATACACTAGAATGGAGTAATATTTTCAATACATTAATTAAAAATATTCACACTAAATGATAACATGATATATTTTTCCTTTTTAAACAAAAAATGATATGATTTTAAATTTTCAATGTCAACTTTGAAATTAGAATATCCTTAAAACCATACCCCCTTTAAAAAAGGGTTTTAGAAAATCATAATGATAATTTGGAAAACAATTTTCCCTTAGTAAAATTATATATGTTCAAATAAAAATATTATATAAAAAAAATTATTTTTAAAATTATAATTCAATAAATTTTTAATGAAATGAATATTATTTTTAATATTTTTGAGTTTTAATTTTTAAATCCTTATGAATAATGTTTTTTCGATTGTTTTCAAATATTATTTAAAACAACTAAATGTAATGATCATTACATCGTACCTTAATTCACTCTAAAATTGAATTAAAGGCATAATATTTCTTTATATTAACTATATATGTTCTAAAAATATACCCATATTTTTGGTAACTCAATGTTCCATATCATATTCTGTAAATTCATAATATCATTATACATATTTTTTTGCTTCTATAAATATCCTTTTAGCATCATCCATATATATCATATTAATTCTTCATATAGTAATATCAGCAATGTTTCCTTATTCATTAGCCATAAAAATTTGTGGATGATATAGTTTTTCATTCTATTCACACATTTTTCAACCATTTTATAAATTCATAATGTTGATATTTCCATAAATATTCACATAGTTATAACTAGATTGGTGATATAATAACTAGTCCCTACTAACAATACTAACACCCCACTTTAACATGGTCGTTGATCCCCATCCTACTAGGTACCACCAGTGGCCCCATAGACATATGGTCCACTCCCTAGGGCCCACCCATGTTCCTAAATGGTCCATCAGACTAATGACTATTCCTACAAGAAAACAAATATTCTTTCCAATGTGCTTTTTTTTCTCACTCGCACACACCATGAGAAATATTCTAGTAAGTCTCCCATACTGATCACTACTCTAGTGAAAACATGCTTAACTATGCAATTCAAATCATATATTCTCTCAAAAAGATATGTGAACCTTGATAACATGAGTCATACGATTTAGTCATTTTATCCATTATCTTTCTGGGTTGTTACATTCACCACATTTAGTGCACAACAATATCATTTTGGACCACATATCTCAACCTCGGTAGTTTCATCACACATAAGGATAGGTTTTTGCTCTGATACCAATGTAACAATTGGGCCCTTCTGATAGTTGATACACCATTCTTTAACATGTACTTCAGGTCCAAGCCTACTAGGCACCATAAGTTTCCCCTAAGACGAATGGTCCCTTCAATAGGGTTTACCCACATGTCTGAATAGGTCATCAGACTATTTAATATCCCGTTATATTTCCAAGTACTTACCATTTTATTTTTATTTTTTTTGGGTTTGGAAGATTTTTGATTGTCATATATAAGGCATTGTAGGTGGCCAGATATTTTATGAAAAATATTTTATATAGGAAAACTATTTATAGAAAATTAACATGATGTGTAATGATATTAAATGTCATGTAATAGTTTAATTAGAATAAAATCACCTAAGTCGATGGCATTTTTAGTGTAAACCATTAAAAATAATTACATGACATGTAATGGAATTACATGTCATGTAATAGAATTACATGAAATGTAATTCTCCGAGAATCAGATTAAAAAGTGACATATAGTTTATTTTGGTTTATTTTTTCCATCACGTAGCCTTCCTCCACAGACCCATAGGTGACTCTTAGTGGTTTTGGAGTGATTTATCCATCTTTAATCGTTGAAGATGGGTGTTTGATACATGATAATCCATTTTTGATTTTTTTTCCCTTCCATTACTCATTCTTCCAATGAAGTGATGGTTCCTTTGATTGTTGTGGGTTTGGGGTTTGATCTTGATCTTAGTTTTTGGTTTATATCTCTTATGTTGTTTTTTATTTTATAGTCTTATATCAATTGGGGTTTTCCATTGGAAATAGTTTTTCATAAATTTTTAGGTAGGTGGTCTATTATTCAAATCCCTATGTATTGATTTTGATTAAGTGTATGTAATTATAGAATGTATTTTGAATTATTATTAATTGACTACCGAAATTTGAATTAATTAATTTGGAAGATTAATTATTATGTAATAGTGAAATAAGGGATTTTGGGATTGTGGGTATTGATTAATTAATTTTTGAATTAATTAAGGGATATTACTGTGGATAAGAAGTTGATTGAATAAATTAATTAATGGGATTGATGCAATCAATTAATGGGTGGATTAATTGAAGGGGTTTGCATAATTAATTAATTGCTGAATTAATTAGTGGAATTGATGAGATTGTTCAATTTATTTTTTATTTAATGTCATTTATTTAATCAATTAATGAGATTATTAATTTATCTTATGTCCATGGTAAATAAATTATTGAATTAATTAATGTATTTGATGCGATTAATTAATTGTTGAATTATTTAATGGATTGATGTGATTATGAAATTTTTAATTTTGATTAATTAATTAATGAGTTATTTAATGTGATATTATGACATATGTGAAAATTTTATATTGTGATATATGTGTTAAATTTGTGTGGGATAGAGATTGAGGCTCCAAATACCCATATGTGTCAAATGTGTGAGTGATAGGAACTGATGGTCCAAATACCCATATACGTTAAAGGTGTTTGGTATACAGACTAAGGATCCAAATTACCATATGTATTAAATGTGTTTTGGATGGGGACTAGGGCTCCAAATAACCATATGATATAGTTATTATGTGACATTTAAGGATGCTGTAAATACCCATGTGACATTGAGGTGTGAGACAAGGACTGTGACTCCAAATAAAAGAGGGGTGTTAGATATGAAGTTCTACGCCCATAAATTTTGCATTGTACTATTTTAATAATTTGATTTAATATGAATTGAAACTTAATAATAAATTATAACTGTATAATATTTACATGTGATATACATTGGGGATAGATCAGGATCCGGTATGGGATGAAGAAGATATTAAGTGTTGAGTGTCCTCGAGAACTTGAGGGTTTATGTAGTTAAATAAAGAATAATGGAATGTGATAACTGTTTAGTTATAAATTTTAATTTATTATTTATATAAACTCATACATTTTTATTCAATGGATATTATTTTAGACATTGTTGGTCCTACCCTACTGAGTTTTATAGACACTCTACTCTGGCTGCCGAATCGGTACCTGAATAGATTTCATGGTTGCAAGGCAAGTTAATGTCAACAGACCTATGTTATTTGGATGATTTGTGATTGAGAATGGATGAGGGAACTCGATGTGGTTTAAGAACCCCATGGGAGTTCTCAGTGTCTTCAAGTTTGAGTTTTCATATTGACACTTGATATGTACTTTGTCTTGGCATATCTACTGTTCTGTTTTGATATTGTATTTTCCTATTCTGGTTATCTTTTGGTACTATTTTTGTTGTTTATTAATTATATATCTTGGTTATTGATTATATATTTTCCAATATTTTATTAATCTAAAAAATAGGTTATAGTAACCCCATGATATACAATAGACCCTCGTGGCTAGTGGACGTTCTTTGGCATACGAGGTGGAACACTTGGTGTCATGTGATCGATTGTCTTTGGGAACCCGTGTGTGGCACCCGTGTCGGAACATCACTTAATTATGACTATCCCCACAATCCAACACATGTTATTTCTTGTGTTATTTTTTCCTTACACTCACAAACCCTTTGAAAATTTCTAGTATGTCAGCCATCTTGATAACTACTCCATGCCATGCACTTTTAACTATGATGTTCTAATCTGGTAGACTCCCAAAATGAAAGGCTCACCCTATTGTTATTAGTCATTTCATTTAGTCATTTAACCCATTTTCATTTAGGGTGTTACAGTTAATTTTTATGCACAATGATCTATATATCATAGTAATTTTTTTATAGCTTTTCAATTTTCTTGTGCATCTATTTTTGATTTATTTTATTCCTTATATATATTCAATACGAATTTTATACCTTTTTTATGCACATATGTTACGTATAATTCTAAAACTATTATATTAATATGTTATAACTGTGGTGTGTATATATATATATATATATATTAAAACGTCATCAACTCTAATTTATAATTTTTTTGTAATTTTTAGAACATATATTTAAATATTAAAAAAATTACATCTCCTCACTATTTATATTTCTGTAAAAACACCATTGATTTTCTTGTTTTTTATTTTTGTAGATAACATTATAAAAATAATTTAGTAAATAAAAATATGTTTATATATACAATTAATGGGATATAATTTATTTTAATGTTGAAATATATATATTTTCATCTAAGTCATATTATGAAATTTTATAGTCTTTGAATTTCTAATCTGATTGAAAGGATAATTCTTTAGTAATTGACCATATAACCCTTAATATTTCTTATAAGTAGTTAATGGATTTAATTAATAAATATTTCTTCAATAACTATCATTTATTCAATATAATATATTCTTATTAATATTTCACTATGTATCTGAAGAATTTAATGTTGACACATTATTGCAAAGAGGAGTGTTTTTTCATCGGATTTATCGATAATAGATGCTGAGGTTATTTTAGAGGCTGAAGAAGATAAATGTTTTTTATTAAATTGGTTAATGAAAGCCCCCACTCTATGTTGAAAAATATATGTGATATTTTATATGTGTTTGAACATGTCTACGAAAGACATAACTTTATTGATGATGCATTCAATTATTTTTAACATATTATACATTTGAGCTGATATTTGGTGAAAAATAAAATAATAATAATAAATGTTTAAAGCAAAAAAATACATTTTTTATTCATTGAGTGTTAGTCCAGAATAATAGACACATTATTGAAATGTTGTCCAAGATAGAGTATATGAGATATTTTTTAAAATATATTTCATACTTAAGAAATACATAGAAGATAGGGTCTTCCTCTATTACATAGTGACCATGCTCTAACGTAGTAATCCTAGGTATAGGAGAAGTGAATGAGAACCTGTATGAGGTAGTGGTAAAGAGCTCCTATAATGGGGTGACACTAGAATTCAGAGGAAACTAGTGGTCATGGGGTTGTTTGTAAATACAAAAACCAAAACACAACTCTATGAACCGAGAAGGACCCGTGCTAGCTATAGTAGGGTAATATCAAGAACGCAGAGACCCACAAGCAAAGAATAATTTGTGGATGATGAATGATGGTAGGGAAATCATCAATATAGATCATAAATGTATAACAATGAGGCCAACAAGATAATATAACCCTGCACTATAACACACTGCTAAACCTGAATAGTAATTAAATGAGAGATGAAGAAAAATAATATAAATTACCATAGATGTGAGGCCTGATTCAGCCGAGAGATGGTTGAGGGGGAGTTACGACAACAATAGATTTCTATGAGAGCATGAATCTTGTGACATAAATTGGTTAGGTAATGGTGCTTTTTAAAAGATTAAGAGGGATTAATTAGTACTTCTAAAAAATCATTGATAAAAAAGGGGTTTTATTAATGCTAAAATAATAAGTGCTAATTAAAGACCTATTTATTAATGTTTTTAACACTTATAAATATATATCTTTAACATTAGCTTTACTAGTTCTAAACAAGAACAAATAAATTATATCTTTATTTAAGATTAAAAAATTACACTGATAAAGATGACCTTTATCACCACTTGTTTAGTACAGATAAATATTTATTATTATAATTTTAACATTATATTTTTAAATATAATAATAATTATTTGTAAATAATTATTAATATATTTATATGATTATATATATATAATTACATATACTAAATATACTTATTATTTAAATATAATTATAGGAATTTTATAATTATTTAAATATATAACTAGTTATTTATAATTATATAAATATTTTAAAAAAACATATATTCATTTAATTAAATTTATAAATATAAAATTTTATAATTATAGTGAATATATATATATATGTAAGTATATATATAATTATAGATGTACTTATATCATTATATATATTTATATCATCATATGTATTTATACAATTATATATATATTTAGTAAATACATAAAATTTAAATATAAACATAGTAAATATATTCAATATTTAAATATTTTTTTATTATTTTATAGTTATTTAAATATATAATTAATTACTTATAATTATATAATTATGTATTTTAAGAAATTATATTTATTTATTTACAATTATTAATAAATAATTTAAAAAATATAGTTAATATAAATTAATAGATACATTTATTTAAAATTATATTTTTATCATTATTAATGAATTTATAATCCAAAAATTCAGAATGTTAAAAATGAGTGAAATTGAATAATAAAAAATGAGTAGACTCTAAAATATTGGAATAAATAGATAAGTTTTATTAATTATAATTATTAGTAAAATAAAAATATATGGATATATATTGAAATGAAGATGAATACATATAGAAAATATTAAAACATATTAAATAAATGTGTAAAAATAAATATTATAAAATGATTAATTTCAAAAAATAAAAAAAATAAATTAAAAATAAAAAACAATACAATCTGAAAAAAATATGAAAAACAAATAAATAAAATTTACAAATTTACAGAAAAATATATTAAAAATATTTGGTCACAAAATAAAATTCTAAAATGACTATTAAAATTTGAATAAATTACAAAAATATTAGGGGTCTATGTTTCTATAAAAGATTTCATTAATTACGTAAATATTTATGTTTGTGAAGTTAATGTATATATATACATGATTGATATATGCTAAATTGAATAAAGGAATTATATAATTAGTAGAGTCTATTAATAAAGTAAATAATAATAAGAATTAATAGATTTAAAAAATGAATAACTATTATTAAATATATAGATGATTTTAAAATGTTGAAAATGAATATTAATATAGGTTAAAGTAGAATTGAATAATTATTAATTGCATAAATTTCAATCAAATGAAAAAATTAAATTTTAATGAATAAAAATGTATAAATAAATATTGAAAATGGATAAAATTTCAAAAATATTGAATAATTAAAAATTGAAAATGAAGAAATTACAAAAATATTGAAAAACAACAAAGATTATTAATGAATAAATAATATTGAAAAGGAATAAATTTTTAGAATTATTAAAAAGTAATAATTACTATATATTAATTAAAAATATAAAAAATTATAACATTTACTGATTAGAAATAGAAAATATAGAAAATATATAACTTTAATAAATATATTTCTAAAATTAATATTAAAAATTGAATAAATTACCAAAATATTAGGTGTTTTTGTGTTGTATATAAAAATTCGTTAATTAGATATCATTATGTATGAAATTAATCAAAAACATGTTTGAAATATTCCAAATTGATAAATCAAACAATATTCAAATAATGGTATATTACTTGTTAAAATTAGTCAATGTTTTAAATTTAAATTATTTTTTAATTATAAACCATTTCTCACTAAATATATGAGTTATTTAATGTAAGAAATAATATTTCGTATTATATAATTCATATCTTATAAAATATTATATATATTGATATATATATATATATATTTGAATATAAAAATATATTAAAAGTGTTAAATATATTAACGAATAATTAGGTATAAATACCATTAGAAATGAATGAGACATTAATATATTTAAAATTATTACAATATATTCATTTTATATATTAATATTTAATATATATTTTTTATAAATATTTATAATTAATATGCATATATTTTTTAATTTTATTTATTTTATTAATAATTGTTTCCTTAGTAATTTTTTAGTGATTCTATAATTTATATAGTTTTAAATTTTAAATTATTATAATGTCGTCATTTTTTATATCTATATATTATATATCTATATTTAATATATATATATATATATATAATATTTATATTAAATTTATTCATTTTGTTTAATTTTTACTCAATTAATAATTTTTTTAATATTTTTATTTAATTTACACATTTAAATTTTTGTTTTAAAATTCTTTCAATTTATTCATTTTATATTTCTATATTTAATATATATTATTTATTAAAATTTAAAATATATATATATACTAAAGTTATTAATAATTATTTAATTAATATATTTTTAATTTTTTCTTAATTTTTTCATTTTAATTTGTATTTGTTTAATTATTTCCATTATTTAAATATTTTTAATTCTTGTGTTTTTCAACTTTTATTGGTTTATTTTTATTTATATATATAGAAAATAGGATCCATAGTGCGTTGGAGAAGGTGGGTCGAGCCGGGCATATTTAATTTATTCAATTTATATGTCAATATTTAGTATATATTATTTTTAATATTTATAGTATATATATATATATATTAAGTTTAATAATAATTAATAAGTTAATACTTTTTTTAAAATATTTGGTATTTTTTAATATTTAAAATTTTCTTTTTTTAAATATTTTTAGTACTTTTATTTTTTTATTTTTTTTATTTTTATTAGGATATATAAAAATAGAGTCAATGGCCTCCATGGGGAGGTTGGTCAGGGTGTGTATAGGCATGAATGTGCGGGTGGGGAGGACAGGGTCGTATAGGACACGACTGTGTGTATGTCGGTGGGCTAAAGCCTATGGGAAGCATAGGGATGGTTAAGGCCCGAGCAGGTCAATGAGATCTTATGGGTGTGTGTGTAGTGTGTATGTGGGAGCCCATCCATGCATTTGGCTTCTGAAGATGGGGTGCAACAAAATCATATATAAAGAAGCACTTGAACATCTCCTATTTCAATGTGGGAATCACGAGTGTGATCTAGAATTTTATCAACTCTAGAAAATGAAATGATAAAGGAAGCATTTATGGTCGCTTTTCACTAGCACTGATAAAGGCTAAAATTGTATATTACTCATTTTTAGTTGTGTGACCACTCTAAATTGTATGAAAACAATCAGTGCATATACTTATTCTGTTATAACACACATAATCATTATATGCTCCTTGAATTATTGATATTTAGCTACATAAACTACAAAATTTATTAGTTCATTGTTTAATATCTTTATTGATTTATACAATTTATGATGGATTTAAGTGTTCCTACTAACTATAAAACAATATTGTTGGGGTGGGTTATTTGATGAAATCAGCCATCCGTGATTCACTTTATATCTCAAGGTATTTACCAGGTTTGGGATCTACATTATAGTTTTATTTTAGAAAGGGAATTAAATTATGTAATGAAATATGACTATGTAGTCTAATAGTGCTTCAAAACAAAATATTTTTTTTGTATAATTGTTTGAGTTTATATGAGAAAATAGAAACTATCAAACCCCGGTGCATTAAAAAATTGTTTTATTACCTCTAATTTCTTTATTTTATATATTTGTTATCTAACTTTTACCATTTTAGTTTTTCATGTGGATGAGAAAAATCACAATCAGTTGATCCAAAATAATATTCATTGAAAATCCATTTTCATTTTATCTAAAAATAAATAAGTTTATTTTTAATTTTAGTTGATCTTTAAGAATGATTCACAATAATTCTAAGGGAAAACAAACATTGATAAAGAAGTACCCCAACCAAGTACAACAGCTTCGACTATATCATGAGATTTTTAAAATAACATGTATGTATTATAGTCTATCACTAATTTCTAGAGTGAGTTTAATAATTTTGGGACAACATAGGCATGATAATAACTAATAAATCAATTTATGTTTATTATAAATGAATCAAAATAAAATTCAGTTTGGATTGATACAACATGAATACCTACATTTTCATTTATCTATTTTTATGAAATAATAGTCTCATTTACGAACAATGTAATCTCTAATGAATTAATTCAATTAAGGGAGTTTCCATTATCAATTCATGATCAATATGATGGGTGACTAATGAACCAATCATCTAAATCCACTAACAAAAAAATATATTTGAGAAAAGAATATTTTATAATAACACATTCTACCATAAAAAAATTAATAGAATAGTATTCCAAAATTGAATTAATAAGATATTGAATCCACATATAAAGAATGAAAATGATTCAAATAATTTATTAGAAACTACCCACACAATGGATTAGCTATTTGGATACAAATCCAACCAATTTATTTTGGATTAAAATCTAATGAAATTTTTAATTTTGATGATTTATTTAATGTAGTAATCATAAAGAATAATCCCAAGGTCTCTTAAGATATCCTTGAAAATTTTATATATGCAATTTATATCAATGAAAATGTGATTAGGGTATAATGAGGAGTATAATTCATCTGGTTAATGAGAAAATTAAATTTATAACACCATTAAAGGCACCTCAAAGTTGTTGGATTCAGTTCAAGTGTAAAAAAACCCTACCTCCATAACAACTATCATCTTAAGAGATGAGTGGAAGTGGTCATCCTAAACAAGATTTTTTATTTCGATCCCAGGATAGAAAAACCTTATACGTGAATTTTTTATGTTATAACCATTATATATAAAATAATAAATCCATATAATCAACCTTAGAGGATGAAAATCAAGGGTATAGAAAGAATACAAATTCTGGTTAAAAAATATCAACCAAAACCAAGAATAGTTGGATACCGGAAACCAAAATATTATTATAGGACTTTCTTGTATCCTAGGGGATTGAAACCTAAATTTTATTTAATATTTTAAAAATATATAAATCAAAATGATTAGTAAATAGAATTACACGACACATTGTTGTGAAATTAGTGTACTAGCATTCATAATATTATAGTGCATATGTGATAATTAGTAACCAAAAAAATGGATGGTTTACCTTGTACTTTGTCAGGTAATGTGTATATGAACACTATATAAGAGTATAATATAGTAATATTAGAAATAAAGAGTTGATTGGAAGACACCACTAAAGATATTAAATAAATATGAACTCAGAATAGTGGATATATTGAGAGATTAAATATAAAATAATTAAATGAAATTGAATATAAGTATAGAAAGTAGAATTAATGTAGTTGACAAATTGGATTAAAAAGAAAAATATAATTATGTAATCTATGTAGAAGTAAATTTATTTAGACCTCCCTTCACCATCCTAGAAATATAATCTAAGGGAAGATTAAATTTCATTATAATAAATTATTTCAAATATTTAACCATATTTGGGAAAATATTCTATTCATTGATGAAATTTCTCGTATGTTAGATTATAAAAAATTATTAAATGTATTATTTTCTAATAAGGAGTTAAAAATTTGTGTATTATTTTTCTTAGTGATGTATATCTAAATGTATTTTAATTAAATATTATTTAAAAAAACAATTATCCCAATAGTTACTCAATTTCATATTGAATTTTATTAAAAAATTATTAAAACAGTATGTTTTTGAATTTTCAAGAAGTTAGGACTCAAAGTGAAAATTTTGATAAGGGTGGAACCCTAAAATTATTTTATATTAGTTAAATTACCTTGGGTAATTAATTAGGATATTCTTATGGATGTTTGGATCTTAATTATGAACATTTATTTTTTTGTTTTGGATGTGGAAGAAGAATCTAAAGTTCCATTTAACCTCAGAGGACCATTCCTTCAAAATAGTAAAGTGTGTATTTATTTCAACGAGGGATGATGGATATTTAGAGTCATTGATGAGAATGTCACTTTTTGACACATGTAACCAATGATTCATGGATCAATATTTGAGATTGTAGTGATCTTTTCCCATATGAAAGAAGAATGTATGGGATTGATATAAATATCAAAGTAGAGGAGAATATAGTAAAAATAATTTAGAAAATAGTAATGTATATAATATGAAATAATGATGATGGAGGTGAAAATAACATGATGTTGTACCTATTTCTGTCATGGAGTTTTCATGTTAAAAAGAACACATTTATGGTTATAATTATTTAATGAGTATTTTTATGTCTTTATTTATACTCTATGTAATGAGATTTGCAGACTCTATAATGAATTCATAAGATCATAATATCATGCTAAAGATCTTTAAAAAATAGATGTTGGATCATGTTTTAAGTTTTGATGTGAATAATATTATGTAGAGATATCATCAAAGGATGTTCATGGATCAAATGGATGTAACTAAGGGACATAAAAAACCAAAATGGAATATTTTGAAATTGAAAGCTACAACAGATACTTAGTATTGAGAATCGGATAGATGTTTCTATATGGATAGAAACATTAGTGGTAGAATGAGTTCAAGGACTACTTAGGGGATGTCCACTAGTCATCCAGAGGAAGTTGATAGAACCAGTTTTATTGTAGGAGGTCCACTATCAAACTAATAGATAGTAGTGGCTAACTTTTGGAGTTTTTATAGATTCTCTCTAACTGTGGTTTACCACCAAATACTAAGTGGAGACTATTGGATTACTGGTGGTGTTCGAATAGAAAGTAAAAGATTCATTTTCCCCACAACTCTTAATTAGCATTTGATGATTATTAATCAGGACCATGGAATCCAGAATCTACCACAGTGTTTTTAGAGCCTATAAATAGAGGACTATAGAGGATTATATAAAATATAGATCAATTTATCAAAGTATTGGAACACCAATGATGAATATCTAATAATTTCCCCACAATTTGAAATCCAACTAAAGAGAAATTTATATTTATTCATTAATCTCTTAGGAACTTGTTTTTATTCATGTCTGTATCTCTCATCTCAATTATAAAAATAAATTTTAATTTTTAGGTAGTGTATTTTTCATTGGATTTTATCTAAGAAAAAATTATTTTTCTCATCTCCTTATTCAAAACGTCCTCACTACCACAAAAGTGAGATAATATATTCTTGAATGCAAACAAAAACCAAGAAGTTTCTCACTACCATAATAGAGAGGGATGCATTTCTTGGTCAACACATGGATCAAGGGAGTAATACACAAGCTTGTCAACCCAATGGTAGGAGAGGTAGGGGATTATATCGATCTATTAATGAACACCTTTATTAAATAATGTTTACTTCATCTTGTAGTTTATTTATCAATTATAAATTTTTAACTACACATAACACTTGATAAACATAATTGCTAAAATTTTATATAAATATTTATACTGTTCATGCTCTCTCAATTTATTATGAAATTAATATTGTAATATAAGTAAAAAGTATCACTTTTTCAGATCAAAGTAAATTTACTTTTTAATTTTTTTGTATTCATTATAATTTTTAAATGACCAATACAACCATCCTCTTTCCAAAACCTTTTGTTGAAGAAAATTACTTATATATAAACTCTTTTTAATCTTAACTATTTTAATTAAACATTTATCCAAGATGGATTATAATACTTATCCAAATTCACCTAACTTTTATGGTATGAATTAGTCATGTGGTAAAACTAACATGTAAAATTTTATAGAAACCATAGGTTACCCAATTTTGAAAAAAGATATTAATTAATATTTTCTTACTAATTAATGTAATAATTTTTGGACACTTAATGATATTAAATCCTTTGAGATTAATAGAAAATCCCTGAACAATATGCATTGTGGTCTTCACCAAAATAAATCTGACTATGTTTTCATAAGAACAACGCGCCATGTAATATATAAATTTCAATAAGTAACTCATGAAAGAACCAACAAAGTTAATTATATTAGATTATACATGTATAAGAAATATTTTGAAATATTTTCTACATATCAAAATGAATCCATTACCAGTATGTTTACAATATTTTATCATGTATGAAATGGTTTAATGTATATTTGTAATGATTTTTTATATAATCCATTTTGAAATTGATACTTTGGGTTTTCCATGAGATTGGGAACTTATTTATAGAGATATAGTAGAAACTAAGGATATAAATAAAATATTGGCTTAAGATATTATTAGGTCTATAATGTCTTATGAAAACTATGAAACAATAATATATGAAAGAATACCAAGAATCCAAAGATATAAATGAATCAATTGACTTCAAAGCTACCAAGGATGACTCGTATGGAGGTTCAGTTCATGACTTTTATCTACTCACCATGAATATGAAAAAATTAATGAAGAAAAAAAGATTACAATCCAACTAAGAAGGTGAGTAAAAATGTTCAATCAAATGTGATATTCTATAAATATAATATAAAGGGTTACATCAAGCTTGACTACCACATAATTGAAAATAAGGTTAAATAAAAGAAAGAAGGAAAGAAGGATCTAAAAGTTACAACCTGGAGTGAAAGTGGTGCATCCACATACATAACATCCTCAAACCTTTAAAGCTACACATATGACAATCACCTTAAGGAATTGAGGATATTTCCTAGCTAAACTTTTATTCTTCTTGTTATTCTTCTTATCCTTCTTTTTCCCCTCTTCTACTTCATCCCTAAACAACTCAAGTCACCTTAATTATGAATACCTTACCGAAACTATAGATTAAATAAAAATAGGTTTTGATATATTCATTACATAAAAAAACAACGTAATAATAAATTTAATCATGAAAATACAAAAAAAACAACTAAAAGATTTAGAACAAATATTCAAGGAAAAGAATGAATTATCAAATGAAAATTAAGATTCAACACGATGTTTATAAACTCAAATACACAATTGCAGAAGTCATTATATATACCTCAAAAATAACATGTGGATAAAATGATCTTATTAAAATATTGGGATCTTAGGGATAAGTAATAGAATGATTTGGTAAGGAATGAAAATATGCTTTTAAATATTAATTGGATATTTATTTTTGCGAGGGATATTGAACTTATTCATCTTGATTTATTAATACCTTCTCCAATTGAAAGTCTACATGGTAAATGATATACTTTTGTTAGTGTTTATGACACTATGTGATCAACATTGAATTTATTATTATCACATCAAAGTTAATCATCTAAATATTTTATCAGGTTTTCTAAATAGGTTGAAAATGAAAAAGGTTATCAAATTATTTCTATTCAATGTGATAATGGAGTAGAATTATCCAATAATGAATATGACAATTTATGTTATTCTCATGACTATATTCATTCTTTTTTTTGATCCTAGAACAACCTAATAAAACTAGATTGTATAAATAAGAAATAAAACTCTCTATAAAATCACATGAACACTTTTACACTTATTTAATATTCCTAAATAGTTTTTGGATAAAGAAATAAATTCTACTTGTTTTATCATTAATAAATTTATCTTAATACATCTTCTCAAAAAATCCCTTTAGAAATTTTGTAAAAATAAAAAACTCAATGTTATCTTTCTTAATGATTATGTTTGTAAATGTTTTATTCTTAATAAAAAATATAATCCTAGGTAATTTGATTTAAAATACCAAAAATGTATATATTTTTTTTACTCTAACATAGTAAAGGAATACCAAGTACTAAAAAAGGACTCAAATTTTTTAAGAATCATTTGGTATTGGTTTTGATGAATATTTTACAAAACCACTATATCAAAATGTTTTTGAAACTGATGTTTTGACTTCAAGTGAACCTTTATAAACTAAAGATATTTATAGTGAAAAATAATCTCCTCTGAGTTATTTACCTAATGATTTTAAAAAATAAAAATACAATAACCTTGAAAATTTCATTAGAGATTTGAAATCATGAAATCATATTAGAAGATCGATCTAAAATTATGTTGAACATATTGATTTTTCCGCTTGGTTAAATGCAAAAAATATTAATGATGTCAATTCATTTTAAAATTAGATTTACACCATCCAATTTGAACTAAATTATTTCCATAAAAATAATGTATGGATTCCCATGGAATGACCTAATGATCATACGATCTAAGTCTCAAAATGGGAGTTCAAGAATATGTTAGATGAACTTATTAACAACACTAAAAATTAAACATATCTTGTAGATAAATATTATAAAATAATAACAAATAATCATTGGTTAAACCATTTCACGCACAAATTTGTTAAAATTCATTACAATATTGTTTTCATTCATCTTACACATTAAATATAAACTCTTTCAAATGGATGTTATATTAGTATTATAAATCATTTTATTAGTAAATTTTTATTTCTTGAAAATCCACCTATTTTTTAGATCTTAATTTTAATAATAATTTTTTTTAATATAAAAACTATATTTATTATTTAAAACATTACCTGTAAAGACCCAGAAATTTCAAGGAATTTTTTTTCTTAATTTATTTTGAATTTTGCGAGTCTGCGGCTCATGACGGCACCTGATTCCGAGGCCCGGTGTTCCCGGAATCTAGTTCCGATGTTTAGCTCGGGTACGTTCAGTAAACAAACAAGAGGGTTTTTCTGACTTTTGAACATGTGCTCAGAATTGAAATCTGGGGGCACCGATGAAACCGCAGCATCGGTAATTGCTTAGGATCACCTCTTCTGAAGGTGTGTTTTCTCAGGAGGAGTTGTTAATTTTGTGTTTTTAGTGAGGAATAAATAAAATAATATTACAATTTTATTTATTTTCCTCTAGGTAGTTATAACCTAAGTAAGGGAGTTGGGGGTGGGACCCACATGTTGTTAACCAACCATGAGAGGATAAAGGTGGGGTGGGGCCCACATGAGCCCAACCCCTCATATTCCTTAACTCCATAAACCCCCTTAACCTCCCATAACTCATCTCCCGCTTTAATTTTGTAACTCTCAAAAACCCCTCTCATAACTCTTGCCAACATACACTAATTTATTAATTGAACCTACTCAATTAATTAATTAAATTTTTTGAGTGTGAATTTCAAAAGGCATGTGATAATAAAATAATTAGTTGAGCCCTTTTATTTTATTTTGGGGGGGCACACTTTTTGTGGAGGAATTTTGGAGAGAGAGAGATATCCTTGTGAGAAGAAGAAGAAGAAGGAAGGAAGAGGGGAGAATTTCTCCTCGTTGAAGAATGACGCCTCTTCAACGAAGAACGACACTTCCTTATCAAAAAACAACAACCTTCATCTTTCACGACAAGGTAGGAGATTCCGACCATGGAGACCGATGCCAACAACAACATTCTTCTACTTCTTCCAACATTGACGGAATCGATGACGTTCTTCCGCGACACCCGACTACCCCGACGTTCGACTTTCGCGACTCGACGACGTGTGACCTCAATTTCAAGGTAGGGGTTTGGATTTGTGTTTGTGATTAATACTTTCCATCCAAAATCAATTCCTTTAGCCGCTGGGTATCGGATTAATGGGAGGAGGTCGGACCACACGAACACGGCAGACTCTCCTCCCCCTTCGATGTTGTGTTTTTCGTGGCATGAACAAAGTCGTGTTGTGCAACGGCACCGCACGGAAACAAGAAGAATGCGGCGAAGAAGCGCGGTGCTTACGCGCCACGCCATGGAGACCGAACAAAGTCGTGGCGCCGTCGCGCCGCGCCGGAAAACCACGAAGAGGCTGCAGTTTAATTATTAGATATGCGGATCGATGGGCGATGGCGGAGCGGGCCGCAGGGGCATTTAAAGACTTCCAAGTGAAGAGCCAGTCTCGGGAGGACCGCTGGCGAAGACCGCAGGCAAAACGGACTAGCGGAGCACGTTCGGTGGGCGACGGAAGGGCCTGCCGGCAAGCCACGCCGGCACGGCGGTGCTCGGCACGCCCCCAGGAGGGTCCGCCGTCGCTTCAGCCGCGGCGGAAGACTGCGGTCCCGCAACCGCACGGGACCAAGGGGAGACCGGGGGTCGTAACCCCCGGCGGTCAAAGGGAGCGGCCCCCACGTGGGGGGGGGGGCTTCAATCAGGGGGGCAGTGCCCCCCCCCCCCTTCCGCTCAGCTGTTTCGGCCGAGCTGCCTGGCCACGCGGGCCACACGAGCATGCCAGGCTGGATCGCGCCCAACGGGCCGGGCCACGCCCTATTGGGTCGTACATGGACTTTGGTCGGGTCGAACCAGTTCGGGCCGACCTAGGGGGCCTCGGGCTGGGCCGGATCGGGCCCGAAACCCCTAATTTCAGGCAGTTTTTGTTCAAACGCCCATAACTTGGGTACTGACCTCTGATCAATGCACCGTCAGCTGCGATGTGATCCTTGTATCGAGACAGTCGTTTTGGTATATTACACTCAAGGTTTCGGAGAACTATGGGTACGCCCGAGTTGGTTCGAACCCGAAACCAATCGGGCCCTCGGAGCGGAAACGCTTATAACATGAGCTCCGGACGTCCGATTGACGTGCCGTCGACTTTGTTGGATTCCTCATGATGAGATTGAACTTTTGGAATACTTCTCCTGAGGTTTGGATGCATTTGGATAGTGTCCGGTTGGATTGAACCCGAAATCCAACTGGGCCCCTAGAACGGAAAAGCTGATAACTTCTAGACCGGACGTCTGTTTGACGAACCGTCAGCGGTATTGGTGACCAAGTTGAGAAACGGTCCCTATGAGTATACCCTATGAGAATTCGAGGTACAGTTGAGATACGGCCGGGTTGGTTCGCACACAAAACCAACCGGACCCCTGGGATGAAAAGGCTAATAACTCACAGACCGGGCGTCCGATTTACGCGTCGTCTATTGCGTTGAGACCCCAATGACCAGGCGGTCCATTGAGATACTTCTTCGTGGAACTTTGTGATACTTGTAGTATCAACCTTTAGCTGGTGGATCGGACCCTCCTAGAGACGAGCGTACGGAGTACGGAGACCATGTAGCTGGCTGAGACCTGACGACTGCTTGAATGACTCGACTTGGAGTGAGTCGACTAGCCCAGTGGACAGAGCACTACTATGTTTGGGTGAAGACCCATGGCGGATGGATCACTACTGTGTTTGGGTGCATACCCGTGGTACTCAACAGAAGGAGTACCTCTGCAGGCTATTAGGGGGGGTGCACTACTGTGTTTGGGTGGCAGACCCCGGCAGGAAGCACTACTTTGTTTGGGTGGCTGGACCGCGGTACTTGACAGGAGGAGTAACTCAGCAGTCTTAGGTTAGTGAGCAGTAACTCGGAGTCATGACATGATCACTGTACTCACTAGAGACGGGGCTCTTCAGCAGTTATGGTTTCGATAATGAAAATCCTGGTTTGAGCTGAGTTTATGATCTTTGTGTTTACCTCATGATTGAGATGGGTCACTTGATAACTTAGGTATATGTATGGGCATATACCTAGGTAGTGGTTATCCATTGATTTCATAACCTTTTTGTTTCCTCATGATTGAGATGGGTTACTTGATAACTTAGGTATAAGTATGGGCTTATAACTAAGTAAGGGTTATCTGTTAAGATCCTTTTTGTGGTTATCCTTGTTGGATTTTGTGAGACCATGAGGGTCTCGGGGTCCCTACTAATTACCGTATACTCACCCCTGCAGGAGCTATGCCCGCACCTCGTTGTGTTGGTTGCAGACAACGGGCAGCGCTAATAGAGGACGAGTGTTCGAGGACTGGATGGTACTCGGAGGTGGACCTCCGGATGAGTCAGTATCAGGAGGTGGACTTCACGATGAGATTATACTCGGAGGAGGTAGACAGGCCAGAGAATTGTGGAGGATATATGTACCTACCCTTCATGTAGGATCTGTGGTGGACGATCCAGGAGCTGCACTATCTATACCTACCCTTCAGGTAGTATACGAGGTGGTTGACCCAGGAGTTGTGCTATCTATATCTACCCTTCAGGTAGGATCCAAAGTGGATGACCCAATAGCTGCTTCTATTATTCCAGCTGCTTGTCTTTTCTGTTGTACTTTCTTTCAGTTGTAGCTATACTTTCGGTTGGGTTTGTATTCTGGCCCATTTACTTTTCAGCACTTCTTTTGTACTTAGTGTATGACTTTCGCTTTTACTCTGTGGTGTTTTGTTTACTTTTATAAAGGCAATTCATTCCCAGTTGTCGGGATTTATTCCTTTGGTGCTAGTCGCCCTCCCCTGGCCTATGGAAGGCGGGCATGCGGTAGTCACGACACGGGCCCTGTGGACGGGTCGTGACATGACCCTCAGTCTTGGTATAAACATTTAATTAATTTTCATCTAATTAATGGTTTTAAAATGGGTAACGAATATTCAAATATTTTTTGAAAAGAATCATCAAAATATTTATTACATTTATAAATTTATGGTGATGATTTAATTTCCATCTCATCCAATAAATCGCTCTGTTTTGATATATTTTATTTAACCAAAAATAAATATAAAATTACCATTATGCGGAAACATAAATAATTGTTTAGTTTTTAAATTTCTCAAGGAAATTATGGTATTTTTCAAAATGACAGAAAATATAAAAATGAACATTTAATAAATTTTTTCATTTATCAAACTAAGGAAATTATAATACCCCTGAGTAAAATTGGTTAGCAAATATTGGATTAATTTTATAAGTCAATTAACAATAATATTTATAGAAGTATTATTAGGATTCTATTTTATCTTGATGCAACTCATCATACTATCATGTTCAATGACTTTTAGTGTTATAATTTTCAATTAAATATGAAGGAATACCAACTTTAAAATTTTTTATGTATTTTTTTATTTAAAAGGATCTAAAAATTAGAGAATGTTTATAAAAAGGAACATATTTTGAATTAACCAATTTTTTTATGTTTATTTTTGTTGATGCAAACTACATAAAAAATTAAGTGTATTACATTCCACCTACTCAAAACATTTCTCTTCACATAGAGTAGTATGAAGAAAAACTCAATGTCAATTTCTATTTCCAACTAATAATATAATTCCACTTAGTGTTTTTGGGCCCGAATTATATTGATTAAACACAATATCTTTTGCATTAGGATTATATATAACCATATCACTATTATAAATTATAACATCATATATAAAAAATATTTCTAAAAATACTGTATAGTATACACAGAATAAAAACAGTTATCATAGGAATTATTTAATAATATACCACTTCCATAATGGTGATATCTTATTGGAGTATAGCATGGAAGACTTTAAAATAGTTGATATTTTCACTAGAACTCTAGTAGTTGATCATTTTAATTTCATTAAAGGGTAATTAGGAATGGAACTCTTGTGAAACATTCCATTTCACTCTGACTATCTTGATTAATATTTTAAAAATTGCAATCTTATTCCCTTTCATCATAAAAACTTGAGATTGATGATTTATAATAAACTATATTCTTTTATTTAGCTACTATATCAGATCAATAAATATATATATATTATCTTTTTATAGATATCATTTTTCCGTATTTTTTGAATTATTTTATTAGAGGACATTCTTTAAACTAAATTTTAATTTTAAATAAATTTATGTTCTTTTTAAAATTTCAAATTAACATTTTCTAAATAATTCAATTTATGTCATAATTTTACTATATTATGTTTATAAACTAAATTTATTTACAATATTTTATTATTATTTTATTATTTTGAGTCTATAAATTTACTCTAAAAAAATTGATTTTAATTTTTTATCTCTATTAAAGGAATATTAATAATAAAATATTCATGAACCTTCAATATGAAATCTAGGGAAAAAACATAACCATTACATTTATGGATTTTATATTGATATATTTGTCCCAATTTTAGCAAAAAAACATATTACATGAAATATAAATATTACATCACTAACATAACAAAGGTCCTTTTTGGATGAGCGTTATAGGGAATTAGGATAAACTCTTATATAATAATACCCATATATTTAAGTGACAATATTTTCCATGATACCAAAATTTTATTATTTCATATTAATTCTTAATTCTCACCCAATGAAACCATTATATACATATCTCACATAACATATTTCATTATAGCCTGCTAAAAGAAACATAATAAGGGTGAGCTGAAATACCTATTAAGTGAAAACATATGTATTAAAAACTGAATATAATCAGAGAGAGCATGATGATAATAAGGGTATGTGAACATATTGAAAGTGTTTTAGAATTACATATAATAATTATAACCCCTAAAACATATATTGTTAAACAAAATCCATTATTTAAATCTTTTAAAAATGAAAGAGTCATAATAATCAATGACCACTAGCCATGTGGTATCAATCCTGATCAATGGAACCATTAAATATCATATAATGCATAGAAAAGACATTTTGGTATCTCGAAACATTATCTTCATCACCCAAGGTCACAAATTTTGGAAATAACTTATGTATAACAAAATAAATAGTTAAAACCTTTCCAACTAACATCATCTATCTTTCCTTAAATGATAATAAAAATTACCCAATGTTTTATAGAGAAATATTTGGCTCAAATATTCTACAAAAATAATTAATATAATGCATTAGCATGAGAAATATATTGATCTCCCTCATCATAAATAAATCCCAAGAACCATATATTATTATAACAAATAAAATCTTACATTTTCATCACCAATCTTTTAACAAAATCTTACATTCCATAATAAATTGATTTACCCATGAAAAATAAATGGGTTTCTATAAAATATATTTAAAGAATCATCATAAAAAACTCATTGAAAGGAATTTAATGATATCATAATTTGATATCCCCATTTACACATAGTAAAATTTATTAGATTTTAGCAGAGAAAATAATTCCTTTAACAAAACATTAAAATCATTTATTGGGAAAAAAATGAAAATATCAATTTATATTAGAAACATTAAAAAATAAATAATAATAGAATATTATGAATATCATTTTATATAAAAAACTAAATGAAAAATTATAATGGAATAATCAAAGAAAATAACCATCATGATTTTAGGAATATCGATTCATTTCATAAACCAGAAAAATATTGTTGTTGTTAATCTTTTTTAATGAGAGTCAAAAGGGACCAATATGAAAAATATTAAAACAATTCCATTTTTAAGCATTTAAAATATTTAAAAAGGTCATTGAAATTTTCATTATAAAATCATTAATGTTTATAAAATAACATTTTTTAAATAATTTAAAAAATAAATTGGAATATTTTTGTTAAATGTCTTTAAAACATTTAAAGATTTTTTTTAGGAAAATCTCGTTCACAAAATTTTAAAATAAAATAACCTTTGAATAAAATATCAAATATTAAATATAAATCTCCTTTACTATAAAAATATTTACATTATTATATATCTAGAGTTATTATATCGACAATATAAATGAATATATGTAAATCAATGAAAACTTGTCTTTATAAAGGATGTTTGAGATGAGAAAACCTTGAAACTCGAGTAATGATTGACCGAAAAAAAATACATTGATTGATGGAACATAACATGATTAATTAATGCCCATAATTTTAAGGAAATAATATGTTAAAAAAATTTAAAGGGAAATAATTACACTATATAAAATCAATCATGGTGCACAACATCAATTATGTCTCAATGAATTGAAATGAGGACTATAATACCCAATGTAACATTTATAATGTTTGAATTAATATCTCATTAATGTGAAAAATTCAAAATAACTTTAAATATAATGTTAAAGAAATAATTTAATAAATAATATCCAAATTGGCTGTATATACAACTTATAAAATGAAGTAGGTTCATATTATGATACATGTATCAACTAAATAATATTAAGTTAAATAATCCTTAAAAAGACTATATCATTGAAGTTATATTTAATCAATGAATTGGTTATGTGTAATAATTATATAACCAAAAAAATTAGAAATACAAAATAATAAAATTACAGGCCATTTCACATATAATATTATCATAACATGGTTATTATTATAGAAGAATCAACTAATGATTATAAATTTAGTTATAAAACACCTTATAAAGAACAAAACCTTAAAAAGAGAAATAATAAATGTAGATATTATTTATACAAATGTAAATCCAAAAAGAAAGTGTAAATAAAATATATGATAATACGATTTAATTAAACAAATAATATTTTAATTACTTATAAAAATAATAATTAATATAACCCAATAAAAATATAATGAGTTATTAAATCCATTACCTAGAATTCGGAGTTCCCACACATTCCCTTTAACTCATCCTATTTAGAATACCACCACCATCTTACACCTTTTATACTTATAGGTTTCTATTTTGGATAGAACAAACCACAATGAAGTGTGGATGAGTGTTTGGAAGGTATTTTGGTAGGGATTATTTGATCTAATATTCTCTTGATGTGTGGATAAGTGAAGAGATGTTTTGTACTCTTATATGATAGGAGATGATTACTCTTGGAATTACTTAATATATGAAATTAATATAAATTAATTTCAAATTTCATGTCACACTAAACATATATATTTATAATATTATATGGATTTATATCTAAATATTATCATATACTAAAATTTATTCAATTTAAGTGATTTTTAACAATTATCTTTTAGTTTTAACCCCCAAAATTTCTATTAATGATTACCATGATGAAAATATTTATTTTTTCTTTAGGGTTTTATAAAGATACTATATAATGAAAAAACCATTATCCAAACTGGGTTGAACACAAAATGATCACCAAAGTCGATCCAAAACAAGGGCCAAAGGGCATTTTTGACCCCCATGGCTTGCACCATGTGCCCGAGTATCAAATAAAACAAGTGGAAAAATTTTACCCCAAAATTACCATATTAAAATTAGAAAAAATCAATTCAAATCTGAAAATTCAACCAAATGCACCCATAAAATTACCAAATATGAAGTTTACAAACTTAAACAAACCCAAAAGGGATAATAAAAAAATGGGAAACAAGGACATTACCCCAAACCTCCATTCAACAAGAGGATAACATAATAATGACAACACCACCAAGATCCACCACAAGAGATACTATAACCCAACATTACTGCACTAAACATATTTCCTTAACCTAAAAAAATAGAAAATATGGTTTACATACATCTGATGGTGCATACAGGGTGCAAGGAAAATGCCAATATGATTCCACCTAGATAAATGATTCCATGCACTAAACATTAAATGAAAATTAAACATTCAATTGGTATAATGAAAGAAATTATACGACAATTTTAAACAAATAACCTTAAATAAAAATGAATTTTAATGAATGGAACTTTAAATGGAAAACAATTTCAAATAAGGAATATTTAAATGGAAATTAGTTTCAAAGAATGAAACTTTAAATGGAATTCAGTCTCAAATAATGAAACATGAAATTAAAATACACTTTTTTTTAAAATTATGAACCCAAAATATGTTATTTTTATGATAAGTGAAATTTAATCATTGAGAAGTAGACATAGAAAATACCCCAAGGTACAAGACACTAATGGGACACTAGGTACATCGTATCTCAATGAAATGTAGCATAGAAACCCCAACCAACAGTTTTCACTTGTACGATCCACTGTTAGCGAACACATCCCTAACGTAGTGGTCCCTAATAAATCAACATTATTTAGTTAGTGTTGCCATCATCAATCCCACTTAGTGAAAATGAGTCAAATCCACTTTTTAATCCCTAGAATACTAGTCCAAGTCCACCCAAAAAGATATATGTGTTCACTTTTTATGCTCAATCAGGTTTCAGAAATCACATAATACGACTTACACAATTTATCAACCAAACCAAGTAAAAAGTATCACAATCCACCACTTCCTCACCAAACATGCATTTTTTAAAACATACCCATACCAAATTTTCCCAAATATGCTTCAAAACATTTTAAATAATTTAATAAACAATTATAACAATTTATAAAACAAATTCAATATTCACTATAATGCATTTAAAAGAAAAGTACACATGAAACCCTCTACAAAAATCAATATAACATCAATTCTTTATAAAAACATAATTTATAGCTCACGAATATAATAATAAACCAATTGTATTCATTATAAAATGACATCAAATGGATCACATGGGTTTTCTCATGAGAAATACCCAATTTTACATAAAACTGCCACTTTATAAATTAAATAAATGCTCAATCAAACCATAATCCACTTTCTCATCATAAAAGTAATTTGATAAAACATATGAATAATTTATATAGAATTTACAAATGGAATAAAAAATATTTATACAAAAAAAACACAACTGATTTCTTATTAAAAAAACACATTAAAACCAACAAAAAATCATGATAATCAAAAAATATTATTTCCACCATTTATATATTTTAATAAAACAATTAAAAAACTTATAGAACACTTATAATTAGCACACCAAATGTTACAAAAACACTATACTCACTCTAAAAAGTAAAAAATAATTTTCAAACCAAATGTGCATCAAAACATTCAAAAAACCACTCCCGAACTCACTCAAAAATTATAGAAGAAAAATAAAAGATAGAATAATTAATTTGTGTAAAAATATTAATCATGGAATCAACAACCTCGAACGAATAAGCTTCAATAAGAAATGGTGTGAAATCCATTCGTACCGCAACCACACCCTAGACGGACATCAATCAACCAAAAAACCCTAATCAACAAAACCAAAATTAGATGATCAAGATTGATCCCCCAAAACCAAAACCATAACTGATAGAAAGAAAAACCATAAAGAAAGAGAATCCCAAACCTTACCTAGAGGTAGATCGCACCTGCGGTAGATGGACAGGGGATGCGGTGAGCAACCTTGGAGGTTTTCTACATGAAGAGGGTTTCTTAAGGGAGGCTTTCATTCTGGATGTGAGTGGGAGCCGATGATGGGGCATGTAAAGGATAGAGGAACCTGCGGGGGGTGTGTGTGAGGGAGAGTGGGGTGACTAGAGGGTGGTCACCGAAAGGGAGGTCACCCTAAGGGATGGTGGCTCAAGATCAGGTGGTCGAGGAAGGGGTGGTGCATGATAAACAAGAAGGGGGAGGGGGAGGGAGAGACATGGAGGAGGGAAAAAAGGAAAAGAAAACCCTAAAAAACTAAAATAAACATAACCAAAATCATATCCTTAATAATCGTAGTAAGATTGAAAATATTTATAATAATATTAATATCATTAGTATTGATAATAATAATAGTATTATTAAAACTAATAATAATATTAATATTAATAATAAAAATAATAATATTAATATTATTAATACAAATAATAATAATATTCTCAACAATAATTCAATTATTATTATTATTATTATAAAAAATTCATAAATTTTATTTCATGCCCCGTATTTTATGTAATTATTATTCCTTTAATAAATAAATTTTTTAATGCTAGGAAACTGTGTGATTACCCTGCATGACTTAAGAGACTATGCATAGACCGTGCGATGGATTCTTCCCAATCTAGAAGGTAGAACACGTGTACCCAGGCTGACCACATGGATTATGCTAACCATGCAGTGTCAACGCACTAGCTAAAAACTCACAAATTTTCCAAACATTAAGAATTTAACTGGGACCCAAACCTAAACTTCTACAAACACAGGTGTGATCATTATCCCCACCATAACACTTTCTGACCCTGGAAATCCACCCTAATATTTCATAGAAAAAAATATGAACACCCACATAGGTCAAGGTTGTTCTCGACAAACAACATGAGGGAAAAGAAAGAACACAATCATTGAAGAAAAAGGACGTGGAAAATTAACTCAGTAGACCGAAAATGGACTCCCCACCAAGTGACACTTATCCCCAAAAGTCAAGACTCATCCAGTTGATATTGAAATGATAGAAACTCTCTCAATTAACAATTAAATATCATAAGACAAAATGAAATCAACATTTTTGAAGGAACTCACACATTATACCATAAAAACAATAAACTCAATGAGGTTACCACAACTTCACTCCTCAACACCATTGGGTGCACTTTGACCACAACATTTACTCAAGGGAGGGGGTTGGGGTTAGATAACTCAGAATTATTCTACTAACTAACAAACCAACACCAGGGACGAAAATGGATTGTTGACATTGGGAGGGCTGAGAGGATTCCCCACCATAAGAGGAAACTAACACTTGATACGGGACCAGCATAACCATAAGGGGAGGACCGAATAGACTGCTAACCATAATAAAATTTCTAACATTTATTTACTTATAAAGAATATCAGTGAGACACACAATGGGTATCTCGACCATAAAGACCAACTAGCTAAAGTAACTGGCACATACAAACATAGAAATCCCTAACATGAGCTAACTTGGGATCTTCCCACACAACCTAATACTCTACATCATGGGGAATAACTACAAAAACAAACTACACACATCTCTATTCCCAAAGGGAATCACTGCCATCAGATGATCCCAAAAAGAACTGGAATAAAAATGGAGATAAATTGTTTTTCATATATGAAAAACACACAGAGGTTCACACACAAAAGCTCACAAGGACCAATGTTCAAGAAAAAAACAATGCCACCTCATTATAACAAAGGGATAATATTTCACTCATGTAGTTTGAAGCAAATATACAATGTCCTCACGACCCCTCCCGTTGATAAACCATTCAGAATGGAACGACCAAATCAAAAACATAAACACTATCCATTTCCCATACTAAAGATATACATTGGGCTAAGGTCCCTTATAACCCTAGAGGTTCCCTACTATGCTCTAGCTTCCCTATGAGACCTATGGTTTGAGTTGTGATGATTGAAGCATCTCCTGCCTTGCAGTCAGGCATTGAAAACCCATGATCAAAACATCTTCTTCTGGCACCACAAGAAACCAAACCATGATCCAAAAAAATGAACATAACAATACACACCCAATGACCTAATTTTCCTCAAAATGGAACTTCATAGTGGAATGGACTTAAAACATGCCCATGCATCATTCCTTTCAACATAAAATGATAAACTTCAAAATGAAGGGAACATAAAAGTATTTTTTACCTGAATCTAAATACTCTAAATTCCCCATATGGAACACAAACATTTGACAAAAAAAGGCACTATAAAGGTCCCACAACATCTGAATTATCAATTGGGAAAGAACACGATGCCTCAAAATTCCATACAACATGACCATTGGGGCCTATGATCCCTTATAAAGGAAGAGAAATTAAATGGAGACCCTAATAGAACATGATCCTTTCAATCAATCATAATGACCTATTACAGCCATATTTTCCACATTAGTGGCCTAACAAGAACCTTCACTTACATGAACATGATGAGAGGTCCAAAGTACATTTCAGACCTGACCAACACCATCAACCCATACCACATTTACCTTTCAATACTAGGATTCCCTTCACCTAACTTGAACCGGACCATCTGACAAGATGGTGTAAAACGTCACCATTGCCGACTCAAGAAAATCAAGAAACTATGGAATATTTTGACCTTTAATAACCCCTCCTCCATAGTAAGAGGGTTCTCTTAACCAAAAATGAGTGCTTGAATCATTTTTTAAGCTTAATAGGAATGTTCTTACATTGATCCATTTGTGGTTTGAAAATGGTAAATAAAATCTAGCATCACTTCAAATGTGCATTAATAATTTATAGGGGCGTGCATTAACCAAGAGAAAAAAAAACAAAAAATTCAATCATAATAGTCTATTGGCCAAGACATACCCCAAGAGAACACCAATTGTACAATGAAAACCACTGCAAGTGTTTCCCAGTGCACTTTTCAAAAGAACCCACTAACCACACATTTTCACCACAAATTACTAATAAGAACTAAAATTCAAGACAGAAGTCCACAAAAAAGGATTCTTCTCTCAAAACACCCTAAAAACAACATTTACAAGATAAAAAGACACACCACACAATCAATGGTTATCAAAATAATTATTTTTTATTAAAAATAATTTTTTAAAATAAACAAGGATGGTGGGTTTCACAATCACCAATGGTGTCCCATGGACCTTACACATCCATGTGCCTATGCCACATGAGGCACCCCCACATGTCCATCCATACACTCATCCACTTGTGCTATTGACCATCTTCCTTTCCATATTCACCCATGAATCTGGCTACCCATGAAAACACAAAATACTAAAACAAAACCTTTCCACTTTTAAAAACAAAAAAACATTCTCCCCACACTTTAAAAACCCCCACATTAATTTCAAAGAATTTCCATTTCAAAAAATTTCCACTACACAACAAACCTCACTCCATTCTGAACCACTTAATAAAAAAGTCACTATTTTCATTTAAGACAAGTTTCGAGAACCCCTTTTCAAAAATAAAATTCCATTTCCGCAGAAAAATAATTTTTAGTAAACCAAAAACTTTATTTATAAAAATAAACCCTCGATAAACTCATCCCATTTTCTAAAAAAACATTTCAAAAAGGATTGAATTTCCAAAACATTATTTTGGTAAATTATGAAATTTCACTTTTTTCCTCCACAAAACCAATCATTTCTACATAAAAATATAATTTTCATGATTCTAAAACAAAGATACGTAGGAAAATGTACGAGGAAACTAATGTTGGCAGGGGAAATAAACATAATGTTGGTGGCCATATGAAAATCACTCTACTTTACAGAGTGAATTCAGAGAAAAAATACCCATCTCCCCAAGGCTTGTCAAGCCCTATGATGTCACTGAGACATTGAACCAATTCCCATTTCATTTCCCAAACAACAAGAAACCACAAAGGAAAAAAGAACACAGATGGAACCTGACTTCCCCTGGTGTCTTGAGTCCCGTCATGAGGAGTGATGGCCAGGAACCACACTTTCAACTAGAGTGTCAAGTCTTGAAAATCCTAGATCTTGTATACCTAGACTTTACCCCAAGGAACAAAACTCAAAAGGGAATAACCTGCCTCTAATACCATTTTTCATGAACCAACCCGAGTCAATCCAGAAATAGTCACTCAATTTGATCTGTGATATGGTTAGAAGGGTGCTCATGATCCCCATGGGCTGATATAAGTTCCTGAGTATCAAAGGAAACAAGAGGTAATGATTTACATAAATCTAACACATTAAAATAACCAATAAAAACCAGAAATTTATATTTTAAAAATCATCCAAATTTTCCCTTAAACATTACCAAATTTAAAGTTAAAAATTTAAATTAAAATAAAAATAGAAAATGAAGTAAATGAAGAACTAGGAAACTTCCCCAACCCCCCATGAAATAAAAGGAGAACATATTTAATCCACCTCCACCAAGATCGACCACAAGAGCAACTAGAAACCAAATATTTCAACACTAAACATCTTACCATAACTAAAAAATAGAGAACAAGTTCTATAATCTCCCAAAGGTGTATGCAAGGTGTGATCCAGTTCTTAGTATGATGCCATCTAGATAAAATATTCCATGTAATAGACATTAAATTAAAAATAAACATGCATGAATATTTCAAGTGGAGTGACCAACGTATCAATGATGAGAAGACCAGCTTCTATATCTCCAAATCTTGTTCTGAGTGACGTGTCAAAAAGATTGAGGATTTACTAAGGGTCATCAAGAAACCTTTTACAATGGAATATCCAGGGGCCCTGATTTCCCTTGGTGGTCTTCACATCCAGCACTTTGCTATCTTTACTACAAAAATCACGGGGCACATCAATAATAGGAAGAGTTATTTATTATCGTTCGGGGGTTGTATTACACTTATTAATTGTGTTCTTACATATATTACGATGAACGTCCTCTTAGTCCTTAAGGTCCCTAAAGTAGTGATTCAGAAGATTGAAAACACCATGACTGTATTTGTTTGGGATGCACATGGAGAGGGTCATTGCCACTTGGTGTCCTGGGCTAGGATGGCCAAATTAGTGGACCCAGGCGGTTCTGTCCTTTGGAGTGTGACTGCTACTATGGATATCCTTCAAGCTAAGATGGCTTGCAGTGCTTTAAGAGGAAATTAACTATGGGGAAAATTTGTGACTGGCAAGTACGAAGAGAACTTAAGTAAACCAAGAGGTAAGGTTTCCTCCATGTGGCAGATGTTATGCATGCATATTCCAGAATTGCAATGCCAGTCCAGATGGCTTGTTGGACGTAGTGATATCAAATTTTGGCATCAAAATTGGGTGGGAGAGATCCTCTACTTCCCAGGCTGCCCTACCCCTGATATCTTTTTTTTCTCTATCCAGTACCTTTCCAAGTCTAATTCTTACTACACTTGACTCACATCAATTGGAAATTTTCAATAGCATCTAACTCTCTATTGATCTTGATAAGCTTGTGTTCAATAGCGCTTTATCGGGAGTCCTTTATACTAAGACTTTTCGTAAGGATTATCAGATTTTACCCGATGTAGGTGCAGGCTAGATTGTATGGTGCAAGGAGGTTCTAATCAAATATAATTTTCATGCTTGGCATATCTGGAACCATGATGCTTTGACGGATGATCTGATTCAATGAAGAGGTATCTACTTGGTGTCTAAATTCTTTTTCTGACAACGTTCCAAGGTGGAATCGATCACGCACTTATTTTTTTGGCGACTAGGCGAAGGCGATGTGGTTCGGTTTCCACAATATCATCAGTGTTGATATGTCAAATGTTAATAGTGAGAATAATGTGCATACCTGGTTTCATGGGATCACGGATAGAATTTTGGAGAGGAAATCAAGAACCAGCTTGATCTTGGCTGATGGCTACACAATTAGGTGTTCCAAGAATAAGGTTCGGGTCAATGGTGTGACAAGCACCGGTTTAGCACTGTTTACTCATTCCAGAAACTTAGCGGTGGACTTGTGGTATCTTTTGAAAGGTTGGATGTTGCTACTTCCATGAGGTTTTTATTAAATGGTTGAATATCCGCACCAAATTCTAGGGACTTACCTGCACCATGCCGATGGGTTCACATTAATCCCCCTGGACATGGCCTAAAACTCAACATTGATGGATCTTGTAACCTTGGAATCATGAGAGGTGGAGGCGTTGTTCGCGATTCCTTCAGCTCATTTATTATCACTTTTAGTAGTTACTATGGTCATGGTGACTCGCTTATTGATGAAGATAAGGTGATGCTTAATGGGCTTCAACTTTTTCATGCTAAGAATATCATCCTTTGTGAATACGAAACTGACTCCTCGGTTATTTTTAACTCCTTATATGGAAGGAATGGTACCCCTTTGTCTATTATTTATATTATAATAAGATGATTGAACTTCATCAGTCGAGCTCGATTGATCCACTCATGGTGTGAGGGTAATGCTCTTGCTGATTGCATAGCATCCCAAGGAAAACTCTATGATCCTTCTATTATTCATTTCTCCTTGGGCTCATTACCCCATGATTGTGCG
Source organism: Viscum album (assembly GCA_963277665.1). Classification (NCBI taxonomy): domain Eukaryota; kingdom Viridiplantae; phylum Streptophyta; class Magnoliopsida; order Santalales; family Viscaceae; genus Viscum; species Viscum album. Next base: position 200,257,984 of record OY728164.1, read on the forward strand.
GCTTTTATTTGGGAAAATTCCCTTGGTTTTCATTTTTTCAGGACCCTGTAACTATGCCTCTCTTGTTTTTACAGTTTGTCCATCTTCTTTCTTAGTATTAAAGAAATACCGATGTTTTTCCTATGGAAAATAACATTAAATAAAAATGACGTTGAATAAACACCACTTTAAATGAAAAACAGTTTCAAAAAAGGCAATATTAAATGGAAATCTGATTCAAAGAATTCAACTTAAAATGGAAAGAGGACTCAAATAATGAAACATTAAATGGAAACACACTTGATTTTGAAATTACCAATGAAAAAAATGTTTGTGGATGGAATGTAAAATTTAATCAGTAATCACCAGTAATAGGAAATACCCCTAGGAATTAACTAACAATGGGACACTAGGTACATTGTATCTCAGTGAAATGTGGTATAGAAACAATGACCAATTGCATTATCATGCATGATCCATTAGTTGGGAACACACCCATAACCTAGTGGTCTCCAATCAATCATAACAATTTATTTAGCGTGGTCATCTTCAATCCCGCTAAGTGAAACTGGGCTTTAGCCACTTCCAAATCAATAGCATACTAGTCCTAGTCCACCAACCTAGATACTCAGGATTACATTTTTGTGTTTCATGAAGTTTCAAATGTCACATAATACCACTTACACAATTCATCAACCAAAAAAGTATCACATATGAAAATCCACCACTTTCACACACAAAAATACATATTTTAAAACATACACGAACCAAAATTTTCCTAAATATTTTTCTCACATTTTAAATAATTTAATAAACCATTATAATAATTTATGAAACAACTAAAATAAATACCCCAATGATTTTACAACAAAATTACACCCAAAAACCTCTTTAAAAATCACCTGCACATCAATTCTTTATCAAAAACCTAATTTTTAGCTCATACATAGTTTATTAAATCAATAGCATGCTTTATAAAATGACATCAATTAAATGACACACAAGGGTTTGAACACGAAAAAACCCAATTTCCTAATTACAAATCATTTTAAAAATTAAATATATTCTCAATCATACCAAATAGAACTTTCGTACTTCACAAATAATATAATAAACCATTTGAAGAATTTATAAATATTTTAAAATTTTGCAACAAAAGATTACACCAAAAAAACCCAATTTCATATAAAAACACCGCTATAAAAACTAAACACACATTATAACCATGCAAAAACGTGATTAAGACCTTTTATTTAACTGAATTAATCAATCCAAAAATTTATATAAAACTTTCAATTAGCATAAAAAACATTATGCACAAACTATGCTCACATTAACAAGGAAAAATTAATTTTCAAACCAAATGCACATAAAAAATTCCCTAAAACCACTCCCGACCCTAAAAAATAAATTACAGAATATAAAAAAATAGATGAAAACATAATTAATTTTCCAAAAATTGTTCAAAATAGAATCACCAACCCAAAAACAAGTATCTTTCAGAAAAAATGCTACGAAATTCATCCGCCCCTCAACTGTACCCTTGTCACACCTTAAAAAACCTACGATGAACCCTTCTCAACAAGACTGAACCCATGAAATCAGGATCAAACCCCCAAAAACTAAAGCCCTACCCACCAAAAATAAAAACATTAATGATGTATAATATGTAACCTTAGCTGGAGGTAGATCACACCTATGATAGAGGGAGAGGAGAATCAGAGAGAGACCTGAGAGGCTGACCACACAAAGAGGGCTTCTAGAGGGAGACACACACACTCGAGGAGAGTGGGCACTAGCGAGGGGGTGCTTGAGGGAGTGGAGAGCTAGTGGGGTGGGGGCACGCAAGGGACAATACGGTGAATGGAGGGTTGTTTTCTGAAGGGAGGTCACTGGAGGGGAGGGTGGCACTTGAGCAGGTGGAGGAGGAGGAGGGAGGAATGTGATATATAATAAGGGGGAGAGGGGTATGTGAAGGAGGAAAAAAGGGAAATTAACCCCTAAAAATAAATTAAGAAAATTTAACGAAAATTTTATTTTTAATAACCACAACAAGATTGAAAATATTATTATTATTATTATTATTATTAGCAACAATAATAATAATTCAATTAAAAGTAATAATAATAGTAATATTATTAACTCTAATAATAATAATGATATTCTAAAAAATAATAGTATTAATAATATTATTAAAACTAATTCATAAATTTTATTTCATGCCTCTTATTGTATTTTATTATTCTTCTTTTAAAGAATTTTTTTAACACTGGGAAACCACACAGATCAAGTGACAATGCACAAAATGTGCGGTGAATTCTGCCCATTCTAGAAGAGACCAAAAAGGTACCCGGGCTAACCACAAAATTTCTTCTAAATGTGAAGTGTCTGTTCACTAGCTTAAAATATGAAAATTCACCAGAAATAAATAATTTAAATAGGTCCCAAACTCAATCTTCGACAATGTTATTCTGAAACCTCAAACTCGTTACACCCATTTTCTAAGCAAAACAACCCAGACCTGACCCAAACTTAGACCGAGGCTAAATTAAAAACCAAGGTTTGACAGACAAAGTTTCCCATAAATGGAAAATGATTAATATAATTGATCATATAACTTTAAATTAGGAATATAAAATAATTAATTTTAATTATAAGTCATTAATTAAATTCTCATATGACATAAAATGTAATTAAATTTATTTTTGGAAATATTCATATAATATGACTACAGAAAAATCTAATAACTGTAATGTAGATAAAATATAAATTTTAACACATTAGTATGAAATTATATTTCTCTAAAAAATTATTTTTGAATTATATCTAACCCAAAAATATTACTTATTATTTTTGTCAAATCATTTATAGTATTTTTCTACGGTTTATACAAGTACTGTGTTAACATTATGTAAGAATTTAAGGTAATTATTCCATAATGATGAATTAAAAATAAATTTCCAATATAATATAAAATTTTTCTTATTAAAATATAACCTTTTACACCCATTCAAAAAATTATATTTATCCATGTCACAGAATGTTATAGATATTAATACAAATTGAGTGACCTTTTTGTATTTATTCATTAATTAAAATAATGTTAAGGACATTACCAATGAAAAATGACACCATATTGGCATATATTGAAATATAATAATAGGATGATCGAAATAAACACATTATATATATATAACGTTATATATATATATATATATATATATATTTAAATCCATTCCACAATATTTTCATCCATAATTAACAGATTTACCCTTACCGTGGTGACATATATTTACCTTGGTTAACATAAAATATGAAAAAAATTAAAGTGTAATAAATAAATTTTTTGAACCCAATGATTAAAAATATAGAATCCATTTTAAAAACATTATTTAATTTATGTGTAATAAATTACTTTTATTGTAAAGCTGCAAATCTCGATGAAAAATTATTTTTCATGAGAAATCAATTGTAACCATAAAAATGTTTTTATTCAAAATTTAAACATAGTGAAGATTAAAATAAAATTAACTGAGTAATGTTGAATTAAAATAATATAATAAAGTTTGTAACCAATTAAAAAAATGGGACTATGTAAATACTTTAAAGAAATGACATTTTTCTTTAAAATTGGAATTTTTCACTATTTTCTAAATAAGATATATTTTCAAAAAAATACCAAATTTTCAACCTAGGAAATTCTTGATATGATTATTTATACAATTATATCCTATTTATAAAATAAAATTTTTAAGTGTGGTATAAATTAATAATATTTTCTCTCAAAAATATCATATAAAACCATTTTTCAAAAAAATATATTTTTAGAGCATAAAAAGGATATAATAAAAATTGATTTCCTATTTCTAATGGATATATCAATATATTTTTATTGAATAGGAACATTATATATAAATATATTAGAATTTGATGACTATTATTCATACATTAAAGTTCCAAGATTAGTTTATAACTTTTATGTTTGAAAAACAATATTTCACTCTCATTAAATCTTAGAGTGGAATTTATTTTATTCCATTGATCATATTATTGGTTTAAAATATTAGGGATATAAATTATAGACATATTTAATAAATTTTTTCTAGTCAATTTTACCTTTAAAATGATAATAATTGTATTACCTTTTGAAAAAAAATCATTATAGAAAACCCACATCATTAAAAGTGTTAATAAATATTTCATTTGAAAAGAGGGAAAGGAAAATTTAATTTTCATTCAGAATAATGTGTATATTGGTTCCCAAATAGAAAATTATTGGGATGTGAAAAAATGGAAATGGTGGGGAAAGTAATGTATAAATAATTATGGAGATTGATAGAGAATATTGGTCACAAGAAAGTTAATGATCATGGGAAATATAATATGTATAAAATCATAGATCAATGAGGTGTGAAAATGATCATCACTTCAGCAGAAGCCAAGATAATAAGATATTAATTTTATTTCAAGATCCTTTTTCTAGATGTTTATAATTTCATTTAAATCTATAATAAAAAAAATAAAGAAATTTAGTTACTTGATTTTATTACTATGTTTACTAAAACTATACTTGTTCACAAAAGGAAAGATAATACCCATAATGAAAACACCTTCTTATAAATAAAAAATACATTTATTTCGGAAATTAAATAGTAATAACAAATGTTCAAATTAAATAATTTCATAAATAATTAACCATATATCCAAAATTTTCATAATTAGAACATATTAACCTTAATGTCAACCATGTAATATTTATCTTAAATCCCTATAATGCAATACAATTATTCTCAAATAATCCTTTATATTAAATAAAATGATACACCTAAGCCTTATTTTTACATCAATATTATAAAATATCTACCAACATATCATTGATAACTTTAAAATATCATTACATAATGGACTCCAAATGGTTCTTTAATCCTTTGAACACATGATAAAACATAATCATATAAGCCCATTATGATAAACATAAATCATATCTTTACCTTACCTGAAAAAATCATAATCTGAAAAGTCATCTAAATGCTTCTCTAATACCAATTATAATATCCCCAGAGGAATACTCCGGGATCTAGTGCTAAAAACACAATATTTACATTTCTGGAATTTATACAGATAAATGTATCATAATTTTAGACATCCAAAACAAAAAATAGAATAATGAAATATTGTGTCCCTAACATACCCAATTTCAATTTGGGTTTTTAGTTTTAATGATTTTGGAAAACCTCTTACATAACAATACCAAATTACATACATGAAATTTTATTCCCATTGTACCAATATTTTTCTATTTTGAATTAATTTTTCATCATCACCATCATGAAACCTTTATCAATATATATTTCATAACATAATTATTCATAAATTGGAGAAAATTAAAATAAAAATGGTGGGAATAAATTTTCAATAAGGGTAAACATATGGATTAACAATCAAATATCATCATAGAACACATGATGTGCATAAGGGTAGGAGATAATAATCAAAGTACATTATAATTACATAAAAAATTTATTCCCATTAAAACAAGATTATTAAATACATGACATGGCCTAATGATTTAACAAATGAATGTGTCAAACAAATCAAAAATCTTGATCCATGAGATGTCAGAGTTGATCTAGGGAACCATTTAAACTCATAGAAAGAATATAGGTAACGTGTTTTTATGTTGAAAAATTATCTTAATCACTCATATTCACTTGAGTTTTAAATAACTAGATGCCATTTAAATTTATAGGATAAACCTCTCTTATCACCTCCCTCATTAATTCATTTAAATATAATTAACATTACACGATGAACTAGAGATCTAAATTAAACTCACCTTTCATATAATGTATATCATGATTAACCATCATCGTGATATATATCAGGCACACCCATCATAATCAAAAACTTCTACGTACCATAAATGAAAATAATAAAATGGAATCTTACGTTTTCATCACTGATCATTTAATAATAGATTTAAATCCTTTAAAACATTATTTACACTATGAGAAGAAATAGGTTTCAAATAATGAATTTAAAGAAACATTATAAAACATTCATATAAATGGTGTGAATGGTATCATAAAAATTTATCCCTAGTGAATCATAATAATCATTATAGAATTCTCATATACACAATAATTCTATAAAAATATTTAAAAATATTCCAGGAAAATAGTGGAAGTACCATTTTATTTTGATACCTTTCAAAAAATTGTAAAATATTTTAAGTTTACATTTAATTGAAAATAAACAAGGAAACTTTTCAATTAAGATTAAATGGAAATAATTATATGATTGTTGAAAATTCCATTCATTTCATAAAAGTTAAAAATTGACTCTCATTTCAATATTTTGTAGAGTTAAAAGTGACTCATGTGAAAAAATTATGAAATTACCATTTAAAAACGTTTTAAAGAATGTAAAATATCATGAAATATAAATTTATTAAATAATTTATCTTTTAAAATTATCATTATTCAAAAAAGATAATAATCATGGTGGAATAATTTTTCTTAAATTATTTAAAACCTTTAAAGAAATTTTTTTTATGAAATAAACATTTATGGACTTTCAAAACCAAAATCCATTTAATATATGGAACATATAAAAGAAAAATAATATTTAACGAATGAAAAAATATCCATGATATTATGTTTCATGTATCATTATATAAATCCTATTAATTAATATATGTGCATCAATAAAAACATGCCCCAAATAAGGATTTTTGAGACGAGAAACCCCTACAACTTGGGATATTCTTGAAATGAAAATCCATTGAATGAAAAAGCATAACATGATTATGTAAATCCCAAAATTTTCATGAAATAATATGCTAAAAAAATTCAGTGGGATATAAACTTAACAAATAAAATAAATCATAAATCATAACATGATTCATGTGTCAAATAAATGATATTGAGACTATTAAAACCCTTGAATCTTTTATAACATTTGATTCAATATCTCATGATAGAGAAAAATTCAATTGTTGTTTAAATATCATCATAAAATAATCACTAATGATATTACATCTCAATAATAATAATATACACATTATAAAATTATGTAGGTTTATAGTACAATATATGTATCAATGAAAACAATATTAGGTTGAATAATAATTTCACAAATTATATAATAGAAGCATTAATTTATCAATGAAGTGATTATGAGTAAAAAATATGAAACAAAAAAATGAGGAAATAAAAATAATATAATCATATTTCATTTAAATTATATCCATATCATAAAAAATACAATGAATAAAAATAATAACCCGCTTAATGGAAATTGATTTAGTAAACCCCTTAAATAGATCATAACATTGAAAAGAGAATTAATCAATATAGTGATTATGTGTAACAAACAGAATTCCAAATAAAAAATTGAAAATAAAAAATAAAATATTCATATGAAATTAATCACTTAACATTTGAATAAATTATAAAATGAAAAAGTAATATAATTCAATGAAAATAAAATGATTTATTAAATCCATTACCTTTAGTGCAAACATTAAATTTATGCCCTTTAACTCTTACTCATTAGAAAATAAAATTTGACTAAATCCGTAGAAAATAGGTTAGTATATTGGTGAGATGAGGTCCTTGGTGAAGTTTATAGGAATTCTATGAAGGTATCCAATCAATAATTTTAAATTTTATTAGTCTTGTGAAGTTTGGGAGGGAGAGGAGATTTGGTTTCCTTTTATAAAATATGGGATGGCCACTTTGGGAATTATATAAAGTATTAAATTTAATATAAACTGATATTCATTTTCATGGGGAATGAAATTGATATGTTTATAAGAGAGGATATAGATAATTCAATATCATCTCATATAATAAAATTTTAAAACGTATATGTGATGTTTTAACCCTTATTTCATAGTTTTAATTCCTATTTTTTCTTTGGTGATTACCAAAAAATAATGTTTTTTACTCATTAGTGGTAAGGAAAGATAATATATATAGGCTAGTGAACCATAAATGGAATAATGGTTGAAATTCTGATCCATAGAATGTTCAGTAGACCAAATAAAAAAAGAATTTAAAATCTTTTTAAAATTTTAATTTAACATTAAATACAATTAAAGTCGATTTTAGTTCTATTCATATAATTTGACATTTCAAAAATATAAACATACTAATTTAGTTTTAATGTATACTTTGAACACTTAAATAATACCCTTTTTAATATAAACAATTAATTTAACACCATAACTTACCTGAAAAATATCACACTGTATGTTTTTGAAGTCATTCACTTGATTTTCAATTACATACACAAGCACTATGTCGGTGTTATGTAAGAATTTTAGGAAATAATTCCATAATTAATGATTAAAAATAAATTAAAATCATAAAAAACTATTCATATTAAAAATAAACATTTATAAACATTAAAAAAATGTTTTTATATAGGTCATAAAATATTATTTACATAAAAATAGAGTGACAATTTGTGTTTATTCTTTACATAAAATAATATTATTTTCAATATGAAATAGAAATGACACCATGTTTCCATAAAATTGAATATTAGATGATTTTTTTAACAAAAAATCATCCAATTGAAATAATTAAGCTATTATATAAATAATTTAAATCCTTATCACAATTTTGTGTACATTATTTATACAGGATACCATTACTAGGGTGACAAATATTAACCATGGTTACAATTCATAATGAAAAAAAATAAAAGGTTCAAAATGAAAAAAAATTAATAATATTATTTACAAATATGGAATCCAATTCATTATATTAATTTATTTTAAGTGTGAAAATATACTTTTAAAAGAAACCAATAAAATGTGATGGAATTTTTTTAGGAAAAACCATTTTAGCATAAATATGTTATTATACCAAAATTATGTTTAATATTGACTTTTGTGAAATTATTTTGATCATTTTTATTAAAATTAAACTTCTGAAATTTTAAAAAATATTCATAATAAAATGGTACTTTTTAAATAGAAGGAATGAAAATATAGTTTTTTATAAAACCATTATTTTCCACTACTCATTGAAAAATGGATCTTTTAATAAAATTACCAAAATTTAACGATAATTTACTTTTGATATTATGATTTAAAGAACATAAATTTTTTATCAAATAATATTTCTAAAATAAGTATAAATAAATTATAATATTCTCCTATAAAAATAAATTAAAACCCTTTTTTAAGAGATAATATTTTTTAATCCTAAAATGACATCACTAATAATTATGTGCTTATTTCATACAAATTTATATATAAATCATTTAAATTGTACCTATATCTACAAAAAAATATATTTTATAATATGGTTACTCTTATTCATACTTATTAGTTCAATATCTAGAAAAAATTCTCATATTAAAATTATTACATTTCTCGGTCAAAAAAGAACAGTGTTACGTGTCATGTAAGATATCGAACATAATTTTTTCATGAAATAATCAGAGTATAAAAAAATATAATTAAAAAGTGTACACATAATTAATTTTATATTGATATTTTTTAAAGAGTGTTTCACATAATTAACATGATAGGATTTTTTATGTATGTTATTCACATCCATAGTTAATTTTTCAAGCTTTCTTTATGATGGAATCACTCAATATAAGAGAAACCATTCTTTGATTTAATATATTATTTGACAGTGGTATATACTAGAATATCAATATCCATTTGTATTTTCATTATATTCTTTACTTTTCTTCCTATATTTTTACCACAATTTATTTTTTTCATGTTTTTACTCTTTCTTTCTTTATTTTACTTTCTATTATTATTTTATCTGTTTTCTTTTCTATATGTCTCATTTTTTTCTCTCCACTAATAAAACATATTTTAAACATTACACTTTATATATATGAAATTCAATTATTATAGGTGATTTTGAAAGACTAAGTAATGTTTCAAATTTTTTTGTTTTATTTCACTTCATTTTTTTAAAAATATATTTTATTTCTTAATGAAATTCTCCTTCTCATTATATAATTTGGTGTTTTTATTTTCAAATTATATTTTAAAAATGTATATTTAGTTTTTACTCAAATCATACATTCCCTCGATATACTTTTATAATCATAAATGGGGAAAAATTCATTTAAAATTATTTAATTAAATATATTATAAGTGTGGGGGAGTTAACTTTTTGTTGTGTTATGTTTCTTAAAAGTTTAATAAAGGGGATAAAATCTTCTATTCACACTATTAAATTATAAATTTAATGTTAATAGATTTACTTATTGAGTTGATTGATGGTATAAATTAAAATATATTAATTAATTTTTTATTTCATTCCATATTATTTAACATGATATATATTTTTATATTTTTTTGTGACCATAAAAAAGTGAAAGGTTGTTGTACATATCATTCACATGACGTTTTCTTGATCACAAATAGTCATTTTTAGTTCTAAAAATATCAATTTTTTAGGATTTAAACTCCAATTCTTGAGATTAGTTGAGTCTATGATGAATTCATAAGATCTAGATGAAATATTTAATATCTTTTATGAATAATAGTTAGACCATGTTTAATGTGTTGATGCGAATAATATCCTTTGGTAAAATCTTAAAAGGAAGTTATCAGATTAAATTGATATAAGAAAGTGATTCTGGTAGAAAGTAAGTGAATATTTGGAAATTATGGAATAGATTGAAAAAATATTATAGAAAACCTTCTTTACCATTCCATATGTATATAACCTTTAGAGGCAGTAAAAGTCCACTAGATACCCAATAGAGGTCTACTAACTAGCCAGTGGAAGCAATCCGAACTAGTGAACTTAAAAGAGGTTAATTAACTAGTTGGAAAATTACAACAACAAACTAGTAGAATTAATAAATATTCCCCCAAAACCTAGGTGTACTATCACATACCTAGTGGAGGCAACCATCTAAACAGTGGATGATATAGTCTAGTAAGAGGAATTTGTACAATAAAAAATTATTTAATTTTTAGTGGACCCCATAACTCTTAATACGATTTTCATAATTCTTAATGAGGCTCATAGATTCCATAATGTACCCAGTATTATAGGAGACTATTAAAAAGGGTCTTAATACCTTATAGTAAATACTAATAAATTGATCGAATAATCAATGCATCAATGATTAATCCCTATATATTTATATATAATCATATCAACTACTCCAGATCCATCAATGTTTCTTCATTAATCTCTTAGGTTCTCATATTCATTCATCCTTTTATTTATTTTCTCAATTGTATAAATAATTATAATCAATTAGTGTGTTTCAATGTAATGAGTTTTCATTTAATAAAATATTATTCTTTTCATCTCTTAATGCAATGGGTGGTTACTACCATAGAAGTGAAAGATGAGATTCTTGACTAAAGACACGGTTCAAGAGTGTTTTCACAACCATAATAATGTACAATTGTTTTCTTGTACATGAAAATGGTTAATAATATAAAACACTAATATCTTAATCTTAAGTGAGGATATATAGTGTCTCATAATGAACTACTATCGAACTGCTTTATCAAACAATGCTTTCTTCTTATTTTATTTTCTTCATTCATTGTTTATTTTTTACAATATGCATAAAACTAGAAAAACATAAAAACAAAAGTTTGATATGTCTATTTTGACATTCCATACTCACATAATTAATATTTAAATAAATATTTTAATTAATAGGTTAATTTTCTCTTTATCGTATCTTTTTTTTTGGATTTTTTTCATTGGTTTTTTTAAATGGAAATTTTCACGCACTTGTTCCATATTTACCTAGACCAACACATCACAATCAGTGTTTAGAACATATTATAATGTATTTTTACCTGGTTTTAGTCATTTTAATAATTAATTCAACAATTATATAACTAAAAAAATATAAACCACACCGATATATTCATTATTAAGAGTGAAAAAATAAAAATAATCAATATGAATACTAATTTATCCATAGAACATGAATGAATCCTATAAAATATATTGGATAAAAAAATAATGTTATAAAATCTTGTATCATTAAAAATACATGTATAATTATTTGGATAATTGTTCTTAATAATCTTATTTTTGGTAATGACATATTAATCAATGCGGTATTTTTTTAATTAATGCTATGGAAATTTTATAATGTTTTTGGAAGTATTATGAGTATAACACTATATGTGTTGTAGTTTAATTTTATTATGGCGAAATGATATGGTTAAATTGATTCAAGTGTTATATATGATAAACATTTACATAATGTAAACATTTTATATTGTATAATTGTTATAAAAAATTACATTATCATGTCATTAATTTCAATATATTAGATTATATGCTATTAAAATTGAATGAATGAACCATTATATATTATACATAGTACATTCTATAGTAAATTGTTTTTATTGTATTTTTATATAATTTTTTTATTTTAGTGATTTTGTTTTGTGAAAAATAATTTTGATTGTATGATTTATAATCTACAACACATTGTGAGAATTTTTTATAGAACATTGTAAGGAATTAAATATTTAAAACATGATTAGTTTTTTGAATAAATATTTCAAATAAGTTGAATGATTACTGTTGTAAATAGATATTATTAAACTTTTATTTGTGACTTTAATATTTTACTTTTAATAACATGACATATATCAGAACACAATTTGAAATATAAGATTAATCAATTTTTATGTTTCACATAGAAAATGGATAGTATTTATCATTATAAATTACATAATACATGATATTTCTTATTATTTAATGCACAAATAATGATATATCTTTAAAAGAGATGTGAGATATAATATAATTGCATCTGTAGAAACATTTTAGATGTAATTTTGGGAGATGAGTATCACTAAAAAAATTATAGACTTGATTTGTGTCAAAATTATATATTTAGATAACGTGATGTTATAGATAATGATACATGAGTAATTTTTTATTAATAAATTTTATATATAAATATGTACAATTAATAATACAATTGATAATAATAAAGGATGATAAAAAACTCCCATTTCAATAAATTATGGATGAGACAAAAAATATGGAAAACTATACAACAATTTCTATAATTAATGAAAAGAATGATTCACTAGAGATTCAATGATTAATCCTAAGAAAAAAAATAACATACTAATTAATGTTTAATATAAATTTATGATCTTCATTTATAAATAAATAATAGGGAAAATAATATCATTATTAGGAATTATATTAATGATTATGACCACCTTGTTGTTTTTATTTTGATTCTTCCTCACCATTTTTTAATTTTATTAATAAAAATTATATTTTGTTTTAATTTGATTGCACTATTATTAATTTCGGTTTTTTATTTTGAACTAAAAATAATTAAAATAAAATTTTTATTTAACCCAAAAAAGTGATTATTAGTTATGTCTCTATATGGTAATTAGTAGTATTTCCACCATATCAAAAATAGAAAAGTTACTTTAAAAGGGTTATGGAATACATTAAAAGTTAGTTTTTTATTTTTGAAAAACTTTTATCTCATTAATTTATAGGTGACAATATAGTTTATACAGGATCATTTGATATGAACTACCATAAAAATTAATTTCAATATTTTCATATGTTTTTTTATGTTTTCATTTTGTTTAAATACTAAGCCATAATTTCACGTAATATAGACTATTTATTATACCTATTAGGTTTAAAACTATCAATATGGTACTGAATATGTTATGTATTAAAACAATATATAATTTCATTCATCCAAGATCATATATAATGAGTTCTTAATAGAAAAATGATTGATTGATACCATCTAGATCAATTTTTGTTCATGGATTAGATTATTATTTTTGGAAAATGTACATGTATGATTAATTGAAGAATACTATTATCCCAATTTAAACCATCTTGATAAAACCATATAAACTTTCAGAATGTGATTTTGTTTTTTTTATTGATATTGAATCTATTAGATATGAATTGAAATATCATGTTATGAATACTTTATTTTAATTTATTAATATAATTTTTTGTATCAATGTTTTTTTCTTATAAAACTATATATGATTTTTTGAAAATTTGACAATAAAAAAATTTTAAATGTATAATTATCACTGAACCATTAATGTAATGATATGATTTTGGTTTTAAAACATTACAATAGATGATTCTGAGATAAAATATGTGATATACTAGAGATTTACTAAAATTATAAACAATATGGATTGATGTAGAGTTATAATGGAGAGATCAATGAGGAAACAAATTTAGATAGATACATGAAAATAAAATGTAACTCCATGATGTTTTTATTGAATAATGTAATAATATTCATTTAATCCTTAATGTATGAATTCATTTGATACTTAATATAGTATTAGTTATGTATAAAGAATACATTTGATGAAGAAAAATCTGAGGAAAATAGGAGTGGACATTAAAACATAAAATACTACATTACATGAATCCCTTAATGATGTTTTTGTATAAAATATTGATAAAAAGATTTATTAATTTTTTATAGAATAAGTTTTCAATAAGAAATATATTTTATAATAAATTTATAAGGGATAATAAGAAAAGTGATTGTAATAGTATTCTATCTTTATCAGAATTACATACTAATAATTTTATATGTTTTGAATAAAAAATGTAGGTATGTTATAAACCAATTATATAGAAATTAAAAAAAACACAGAAGTTAAAATTATAATTAATAAATTAATAAAATTATTGAAGGATTATAAAATTGGTTGTGAGGAAATATATTTTTGTGATGTAGTTTATCACAAAAATGACTATACAAATATATTCGTGTTTGATGGTGTATCATATGTAAATTTTTTAAAATATAATTATTAACATGTAAATACTTCTTCTGTAGAAAATAGTAAAATCTATGTCAAAATCCAATATAAATTATAGCATATAAATTCTTAATACAAGTACTTCAAGGAAACGAATAAAATTATTTTGGATAAAAGAAATTTATTTTTGAATAAATCACGAATTTTTAAAACATTATTATTTATATGATGAGAAAAATGAATTAAATGAGATTTATAATAAAAAATATAAAAATTATAACTAGATGGAATATTTAATCATGTTTCTAATGTGAGGAAGAACCTAGATAAAATATTTTCTTCATAACTATTTATTAAATAATTAAATTAAATTAAATATAATTTGAAGGATATCATAGTATACATGATTTTAATTGGAAAAATAATTTATAAATCATTATCTGCTATAAACATATCTATATGTTAAATAAGATTATACAATGCATGTGATGTTCAAAAACACTAACACTATATTTGGGAATGTAAAATTCCATCATTTATAAATATTTAGCCTATAAAAATCCACATATATCTATTTATCATAAAATTTGGGTTCTAAAAGGATCAATTTCAAATCTTGTTGGAAGAAATGTCACATGGGAGCCCAAAATTACAATTTTTTTATTATTTAAATAAAATTCATTGAGATTATCTAATACTATGTATTATATGAGGATAATGGATACAATATGAATATGATAAGGGATATTCCAATGTTTTCAACATTCAAAAAATGGGATGAAGGTAATGTGAAATTTTTGAATAACTTGGAAGGGAAAATAAAATGATATTGGGAGGTTATTATTTCACACTCAACCATAATAAATATGTATTTTTTTATTGATTAAATGAAAATTAATTATTTATACTTCAATTTCAATATAATGATCTAAAATTAATTTGGAAAATGAAATATTATGAGTTCATAATGATTTTTATGAAGTAATATTTTTTTTATTAAGTAACCATATTTTTTATACAATTAATTTTGATTAATTGATAATATTTTTAATACTAAAATTATATCAAAATTGTTATATCCCTATAAAAAAATTCTAGAGTAACGAAATTCATAATTTTTATCAATATTTGGAAGAAATACCTTTTATTTCACCCATTTGAAGTAAAAAATGATATTTATTAATTTTGTGACCTATTTTTAATGGATAAACCACACATAGTTCATTCTAATATCTAAATTTGAGTAGTACATATAATCTATTAAAATTTTTTTATTTTGTATAATTTGGGTAAAAATGAAAGAACTTGGGGAGTTGTTGAAGCCATTTAATCTGTTTTCAACCCATTGTATGATAATATTTTTTAGAAATAGTTGAATATGAAGTTATTAGTTATGTAATTTTAGATTCAAATATATTATTTTATGTGAAATAATTGAATATTTAAATGTTACCCATGTTTTGAAACTATAAATTACATCCATTTACAATAGTGAATGATCAGTTGTTGAATTCCCAATGAAAGCATATATATGTGAAGAAGTTTCATGAATACAGAAGTAATATTATTTATTGATGATATTTATATTTCGAGTTTTAGATTATTTAATAATTATAAATTGGTTGATTCTTATTGTGAAATGATATATTATCTAAATGATACAAAAAATTATTAGGAAGATACATAAGAAGAACTGTAAATTGAATCCAAATAATTATAAAAATATTTTATCCACTACCATATGTAATATCTATTTAAGGCATTCATAATATATTTTGTGAAGAAAATAATAAAATATATAAATTAAAAAACCCCATGGTGATATATATGAGTCACTAAGTGGAAACCAAAGGGTTATCTCATTATAGTAATTTGATAATAATTGAAATTGTTTTTGGAATCTAATAAAATCCAATGGTTCTATTATAATGATTCAAAGTAACAAATCTCACAGTGGTTTTAGAATCAATTGTGATTCATAATGATAATTGGCAATGGAAAAATTAATAGGATAAAAATATTATGTCCATCTACAAGGTGAAGTCAAAAGATAAATATTAAAAGACAAAAATGTGAGTATTTCATAATTAGAAAATGTTTTTATAAGACAGAATCTAAATGATGTGTTTAAGATGTAGAATAAGAACAATTAAATCTATGGAGGTAGGTTCATTTAATAATTATGGACCAATGGGAAATGACTAATTCAAATAATGTCGGGTAGAACAATAGAGAGCTACGAATTTCTAGAATATGAAGTATAAGAAGGAGCTACACAGTCCAGTTGTTTTTGTAATATAATGGCAGTGGTAGAACCAGAAGTAGACTAATAATGAAGTTCAAATATGAATTGTCTTTGTGTTTATTAAAGTTAATGAACCAATATATTCCAAATAATCAAGTGATTTCACATTAAATTTATATCAACTCAATGTCGAAATTTGGATATGTAGAGATGTAAATTAAGATATAAAAATTGTATATTTTATGTTATGATTGTTTTTGAGGTTTTTATATTCATTGGTGATTATTATTGTAATATTTTGTAGATGATCGGATAATGTAAGATTCTGATATTAATAGGGATATTGGATTCGATAAACTAAATCATTCTATAAGAATGAATTTCAAATTTTTTATCTTTTTTCCTTATATTTTTATGAGTAATTATGATTATATAAAATATGGTCACATTCATGTCTCATGGATTATTATTTGAGTGTGGAGTCAAAGATAATCCAATATTTATGTTTTAGCATATTGTTTATGTTGAAGAAGAATGGGTGAAATTCTTTATATTTTTTTATCTGAGGAGGGTAATTTGAAATTATAGAAGATAATTTCATTGTGAATCTATATATATAACTTCTTTATATTGATCAATCTAATAGAAAATCAACATAAATAGTGATTATGGAGGATAATTATTTGATTATTCATAAGGTCAAGATATTGAAGCTCTTAATGAAGTGTGAAAGGGAAACCTTCTAATATTTTATATTTTCTGAAATATATGTTCCTGAGGAATATATAATGTTACAATTGTGGATAATTTTGAAGTATCAAAATTTTCATTTTTAATATAAAAGTATCATATAATAAAAGTGATATTTCAGATTTAGTTTCTAGGTTACCATTGTAGACTGGTGGGAAACAAAAAAAACCAGTCAAGAGACTATAAAACTGTCATGATATATCAAATAATTTTTATAATATTAACTAAATAGCACATAAATATTCAAATATATAATTATAATTTATATTATAAAATGTTTTAATGTGTACACCATATTTAATAACTTCCATAAAACAAACTATGATATAATATTGAATTATTATAACCTAAATATTACCATTACACCTTACTTGTTGGGTTTGTGGTTATGAGAATGAGTAAAATAATTATTCTATATATATAGAGACATATTTCATAATAAAATAAAATTTATAGAACAAATTTCTTAATATTTATTTTTAAATGAAGATAATATCTTTTAGGGTAAAAGAGATATTTTGAATGAAACTATTTTTTATGTGTGAAATTTATTTTAATATTAACAGATTTAATTACTCCATATTGATTAATTAATATAATTAATGTTTTAAATTATATATATAATAAAATTAATTAATTTTCATTATATTATTGTTTTTAGTTAATGATTGAAAATAAATTCATTTTATTTTTCAAAAAAAACATTTCTTTTACAAAAATGGGTTTTATTTCATTCTCTGGACAAATATTTTAATTATTTTCTCCCACATTAATAATTTTTATTTTATAAAATTTAAATAATATTATATAAAATCATGTTATAATTATATAATAGTGTTTTATTGATCTTTTGAAGTGGTATTTTTTGGAATGAATAGTGAAAAATACAGATTTTTTAAAACTATATTTTCATCTATTAAAATCAAGTACTTAAAAATTAAAATTAGGATTGGAATTTTGTTTTCGTGGAATATAAGTTCCCTTTTATAAAAAATAATCTAATTAATTCCATATTAATAAAAATTAAATTTATTTCAGTACAAGATCTTTTTATGCTTAAAACACATTTTTCTAAAAACTATTTTCAATTGAAATTTATACCCATATATTAAAATTAATTTCTACCCCTAAAAAAATTTATCATTAAAAAATGGATTTCATATTTTTATTTTTATTTTTCCTATTTAGTAATGATTTCAATTTTTATGGAAAGTATTGAATAGCAACCATGTTAAATTTTTATCAAGATGATAATATGTAAAATAAATTAATTAAATTAAATAAATTATGATAAGGATAAAAAATAATATCATAACTAATATTTTATAATTTTATTTAAAACATTACTACCTTTTCTCTAAAATTGAATTTTTTTAGTTCTACTAGATTAGGTGTAAGATACATATATTAATTAGTTGAATATTTTTTACACAATGTAACTCTATTTATTTTAATATTTCAAATTCTCATTATTAGGGGTTAAAAATTGATATGAATAGTTATAAATAGTTATTTTCAATTTGATAAAATCAGTTTTATGAAATAAATTAATATAATTTTTAAATATGGTATAATTCTAATGAATTCTTTTGAAACTCCAACACAACGATTGTCAAACTGTAGAAATATCAATTAAATTATATCAAAAACATAAAATATAATATGTTTAGATGAAATATGGAGATATAAAAAATTAAATGGATAATAATAAATTAGTATTGATGGTTAATGTTATTAAATTATAATTCAATTATTTTATTAGTTCCTTTAATATCACCATCATTCATTTATTATTATTAAATAAGTAGATGCATAAAAAGAAGACCAAAGAAATAAGGAAAGTCCCGCAATAGGGGATATGGGGGGCCTAAAATAGTGAAGACATAAAGAATCACATCTGATTAGATTCATTGTGTCAATTGGGACAGAGTTTTCATTATAGTAAAGGAAAACCTGAAGACCTTGTGATGCCATAAAAGTGGGATGATCAACCTCTTTATTGACCCCCTATAGGTGTATGATAAATTAGTGCTATTGCTGATGAGACTCTTTCAGCACCTCAGGCCATAGTATAAGGACCAGGGAATACTCCTCTTACCAAGCATAGAGTCATTCAAGAGAAGGGAGTCACTCTCATTGGAAACAAGAGCAATACTATGATGCCCGTAGAGCTGAAGACCCATGAGCATTACCATCGCCTCATCTAGAAGGGATTGGCCTCTAACAAAGTGAATAGAGAAAGCAAGAAGGACACAACCCAAGGGTTCTTGGACACCACCACCACTCTTCATCTCATTCATCAAACATGATCCATCAAAGTTTAGCTTCAAAATGATCTGTTGTAGAAACCATCACACCCAGTGGCCAGTATTTGTGGAATGAACCTCGGGAGATCCCACATGAAGTGTACTAAGAGAGGGGGGCTCATTCCATTTATTGTAAGATCCAACCATATCCATAAGAATAAATTTGGTTCTGGAATCCAAGGACTTTCTAGTGGTAAAAAGAGCCTTATTTCTGGATTTGTTCTAAGAAATCCAAATGCACCATCTCCCTGAAGTTGTAATGATGTTTCATGATTTCATATCTGGCCTATCTCACTCCACACCATAAAACCAAATATTAAAAAATGAGAGTTCAAACAAATATACGATTGAAAAATCTATGAATTCACCAAATTCGTTCAACACAAGGCATGCCATCTCCCAACGGAAAAAGTGGTGGGTTAAACACTCCTCCCTTGGTCCCTAAAACGCAGGATGTGTGAGATAATGATAATACCAGAATGCCTAACATTCTCATCTGTAGGTAACACCCTATTTTTAATATTCGAAATAAGAATGTTGATTTCTTCAAGAACCTCTTTAACCCATAAGGTCGAATCCCATGGGTCCAAGTGAGCCTCACTAGTAGACACCCTTATATAGACCATATAAGAGAAATCACCTGAATACGATGTAGTAAAAATACAGATGTATAGTTTGTTTGAGAGATCAATAATACCTAAGTCCATTTAGCATAAAAATAGGGAACATATATTCTCAATTATAAGGGTGTGGGTGAATTGTAAGTTTAAAATCATTAATTTTTAAAAATAAAGAAATATATGTTAAACAATGTTAAATAAGGTAAATTCACAAATCCAATTTTAGTTTTACAAGAAAAATATTCTTAGGTTCTAGAAATAAGAATACAGAAATAAAACATAAGAAAAAAAATTATAATATGAATATTGTACCTTAAATCATATATAATATTATTTATTATATTAAGTGAGGTACATGAAAGTGTAATATGAAAATATAGTAGAAATAAAACTTGAGACAAAAACATGTATCAAGTAGGAAATCCTTTCACCCAATGAGTAGGGTAACCAACAACCTTGGATAAAGGCCCCTTAAAATAAACTTTCTAGAAATTCTACCTTACCCACACCAGGGTAAGCCTTTGATAGTAATATCAAAATCGATTATGATATCCCTACAAGCCCTCAATATTTGAGGAAGATAGAACCACTATCTTCTTATCCCCTGAAGCCCTATATTGTACCCAAAAACAATTAGAGTCACACGAATCTAGATGATATAGATGTTCACTTACTAAACAAGATGTTCATGAAATGAACAAAGAAATAAAGTCTTTCTATCTCTATAAATCACTTCATAGAATCACAACATGTAATCTCTAGGATCTTGGAATGATTCATAGAAAATGAGATTGTTCAAATGATCTTTAATTTATATGAAAAACAACAATGGTCAGCTCCCTCCTCAAACGGTCATATTTTTTCTTGAATCTCGGAGGCACCTGTACATGTGCCACTCAACCAACGGTTAGTTAGAAACAAATAGTTTGACATCATTTCATAATAATAACATGTATAAGGAAAATTAGTTAACTTAACCAAATATGAATATCCATAGTCCAAGAAAAATAGAATTGAGAATCTAATCATATTAACAATTGGAAACATGTATATTCATATTCTGTTTTACAATGAATTCTGAATCTGAATTTTTAAATTAGAGTCTGAATTCTGAGGAATCCAGAGTCTGAATTATGGGGAATTTGTAGTCTGAATTATAAGGAATTTAGTGTCTAAATTGTGAGGAATTTAGAGTCTGAATTCTTTGAAATTCGTAGTAGAAATTATGAGGATTTCAGAATCTAAATTTGTAGGAATTAAGAGTCAGAATTCAGAGGAATTAAGAGTCTGAATTCTAAGGAATTTGGCATTCGTATTTTAGAGAATTAGTAGTCTGAATTTCATAGAATTCAAATTCTGAATTTTAGAGAATTTGGAGTCTGAATTTAGGAGAATTCAGAGCCTAAAAACTGAAGACTCTATATCTAAGAAACTCTAAGATTTTAAGGTTTTAGAATAGAATCTTATTTTTTATTTTTTAATAAAATAATTTTGGTTTTGTGACATTATAAAATTAGGAAATGATAACCAAGGTAAGGGAAAAAATTTATTTAGATAAGGGTAATGTTTTTAAATAAAATAATCCTTAGGAAAGGATAATTTTCAATTAGATACTGTGTTTTTTATTCTAAAAATAGAGGAATGGAAAAGACATAAGGAAACCTTATTGACTCGACGATATCCCCCTTTTTGGAAAGCACAAAAAGCATTTCGAAAAATAATATATAGACTAATAATTTACTTTATGAACTTTAAAATAAAACTTATCTCCCTTTAAATATGAACCATGATGAATATTAATAACTCCCCTTAGGTTTTGAAATCTCTAATGATCGTATTCTTGACTTCTTTTATGAAAATCATCATTATGTAAAATCTCCCTTACTTACACTCCCACTTTCTTAGGAAATTCACTTCATTTATACTTAGTATTTATTTTATCATTCTTTTCTCTACCATTATTGTTTTCAAAACGGAATTGTGGGAATGGAAAAAAAAATTCACCTCAAATATTTGAACTATACAAAACAAATCAAATGAATAATGTTTTTTATTATGATTTGAAAAATTGATATATGGTAATACATCAAAATATCGGCATTGAGAGAAAAATTATTCATACTAATTTTCCTTCGGCAAGATCTTCCTAACAAATAGCCTTTAACTTCTTGAGATCCTTATGATCTTCGTCAAACCTCTTGAGAAGTCGTTCCTGATCCTTATTTTTCTTTTCCAGAGCCTTGATTTTTTCATCCTGAGACTGAAGAATTTCTTCCTAATAATTTACTATATTCTCATTCTGATTTAACTTTTATCAAAACTCTAACCAATGTTCCCTTTATCTTTTCATATTTATAGAAACTGAATTTAACATACCATTCATATCATTATCCTCTTTCTTATGTGATACTTGTTCAATGTTCATCTTATCTATAAAAAATTTTGTAATATTTTTTATTATATCATATAACTTCTCAAAAGAATCTTTCAGTATGTCTTGGTATTTACAAAAATTTCTCATGTATTCAATTTTTCTTTTAGAACACCTTTTAATTTTCTTACATGATCTCTTCTGAGCATCATAAAAGTTATAATAGGTTTTGAAATCTTCCACGAGCTTGATAAATTATTTCATGAGCATGTTTATCGAATCTATATTCTGATGAACGGAGGGTTGAAGAAACTGGCCTCTCAAATCAATACTCAAAAAAATAGAATGGTATTTACTAACTTCTTCATATATTGTACAATAAAATACTAACACATGTAGGATGATTTTGAATCTAATTCCCTTACAGGTGAATATTCTTTTTCTAGCTCTGCATCCTTCCTCTTGGATGATCCAGCAACATCCTTCATAACCAACAAATCGTTCTCTAGTGTGTTATAAATAACTTATTTTATTTTTCCTAATTTGAAAATAGTCTCCATGGATTTTGATCTTTAAGGAAGTCAACACCTCTGTCTTTCTATCCCTGGAATCCCTCAATTGTACTCAGCAAAAGTCAAAGTCGCACGAATCAAGATGAAAAACATGTTCACTTACTGAACAATATTTTCATGAAACACACAATTCCTGAGAGTCTTTCTCTCACTATAATCACTTCACAATATCACATCATGCAATATCTAGGATCTTGGAATGATTCATTGAAAATTAGTTCATTCAAATGAGCTCCAACTTATAGGAAAAACATCGAAGGTCGTCTCCCACCTCCAATGGTCATACATTTCTTTGAATCTCAGAGGGACCCTTACACATGTCACTAAAGTAATAGTTAGTTAGAAAGAAATTGTACAACATCATTTCATAATAATATCATGTGTAATTAAAATTAATTAGCTTATCAGAATCTGAATATAGAGAGCCTATGTAAAATAGAATTATGAATCTAATTATATTACCAATTGGAATCTATAAATCATCGATATTCAGATTCTATTTTAAAATTAATTGAGAATATGAATTCTATAGATTTAGAGACTAAATTATGAGGAATTTGGAGCCTTAATTTTGAAGAATTTAGCATTTGAATTTTGAGTCATTCAGTGTCTCAATTCTAAGATATTCAGAGTCTGAATTATGAGGAATTCATAATCTTAATTCTATAGAATTTAGAGTCAAAATTCTATGTAATTAAGAGTATAAATTCAGAGGAATTCAGAGTCGTAATTCTAAGGAATTCAGAGTCCATATTTTGAGGAATTTAGAGTCATAATTATAAAAAATTATGAGTTTGAATTTTAGAAATTTCAGAGTCTAAATTTTAGAGAATTTGGAGTCTGAATTACATAGAATTTGGAGTTTTAATTTCATGGAATTTTGAGTCTAAATTTTATATAAATAGTTTTCTGAATTTCAGAGAATTCAGTTTCTAAATTTCAGACAATTCAGAGTCTAAATTTTAGAGAATTCAATGTTAGAATTTTAGATAATTCAATGTTTAAAAATAAGAGATTATATATCCAAGGAACTATAAGATTTATAGGTTTTAGATAAGAATCCAATTTTTTTATTTATTAAAAAAAAATGAGTTTGGTTTAGAAATATTATATAATAAGTCAATGACAACCAAAGAAAGGATAAAAGTTTCTTTATAGAAGGAAAATTTTCCATAATAAAATAATCCTTAAGAAAAGATAATTTTCCTTAATATAATGTGTTTTTGATTTAAAAACATATAGGAATGGAAATTTCATAATCAAGAATTATCGACACAACAAGCCATACACTGTTTGATATCCGACACTATTATGATAAATGATGGGTACCTACTCTCCTGGTTGAAGGTAATGCGAGTGCCCAAACAACCCAGAAATCAAAGGGTAGTGGCGACCCAATTATGGTTCCAAAAGGAAATGTTCTCTTCACCCACAATCCACCTGATGTAAGCTTGAAGATCTTAAATGTTGGAGGCAAAAATAGTCAATTGCAATGAATAGTGTGCATTAGAATCAACCCCCCCACCACCACTTATCCACACAACCATGAAACTACCCTAGTGGGTGCAGGCCTTAATAATCAACCATGCCAAATTCAACAACATACCATGAAATTCATCTGAGATACTTTTGACATCAATACCACCCTCTTGGACTAGCCTTGAAAGCTTCTTACATGACACTTAGTGTTTCTTCCCCTCCTCATGCACATCTACAATAAAAGAGGAGTGATTGAAATCAAACTTAGTGATCACCCTGAAGCACGCCTTTTGTGGGGTATGATGAAATTTATTTTATATTATATAAGTTTTATCTATTGATTAACCAAAGGAATTATAAAAAAATAAGATCACACAAAATGGGATTCTACTTTTAAACAATGGAAACATTTTAGTGTTTTTTGAATAAATCAATAAGAAAATTATTGAAATGAAATTTAAAATTCAAATGATTGAAAACTATGATATTAGAAGGGTTATTAGGTCTGAGTTAGATTCCCAATTGTAATTCTATCCTTGTTCAATTTAATTAAAACATATTCCATTGAGTGGATTAAAGTGATATTCCACAAATGTTTCCTCTCACTTACTTGGTTAAATTGTGATGGCGAAAGAAAACCTTACAAAGATCTCAGTTTGGTCAACTCTCCTCCCATGTGTAAAAGAGTTGAAATGAATATCTGCAATTGACTTGTGTAATACCCAATATATTCTTGTTTATCCTAAATAATCAATAATATCAACTACCCCTTTTACATATTCTAACGATCGTCATGTACTTTACCACTAATTCCTTTTCTATTCCATCATATATAAACCCGAAATGAGTGGAGGTGGATAATGATTATTTAACAAATCAAAAATCAATAATGTTATTCAAATTCATAAAATACATCACATGAAAATAAAATCTAGTATATCAGATTGAATACATATTTAATGAAGAATGACATTTAATTCAATTATATCTAAGAACTCAAGAATTACAGAATTGAAAACCAACCCTTCACGAATCACTCAAAAAAAATTCCCCACTATAGTAAGGGTAATCAAGATGAATGGGGAAAAATAATGCATTAAAAATATATGGAAAATAAATGATTTAAATGATATAAATATGAAAATTTCTCCTTTTTGGTGCACAAGAAGGAATGGTATGGAATGAGATGCTTTGAGAGGGAGGAGAACCCCTCTTATTATAGGAATACTTTTCCCTTAAAGGTTAACACATTGTAGATATAATAATTGTCCTCTACACAAGTTTCACACTTCTAAAATTTTGTTCATGAATATATTTTATGTATCTACTAAAAGTTTTAGTGTATTTTGACATGTATTCCAAGAGTTATTTCCATTTTACTCTAACAATTTATTATGTCCAGTCAGACTCTCCAAATTGTAATCCTTTGTATTATAATTCTTTAATGTCCATTAAAAAGTATAAAACACACATCCTAGACTTAATTAATTAAGTTCCAAAACTCTATTAGCATCAACCCACTAATGTTCACAGAATTTGGGTCCACCATGAGTGAGTTATTGACCCAACAAAAAAATATAGAGATCTATAAATAGTCTTCATGGTCCAAATTGTGAGCTTCTTTTGAGCTTCCAAATGGTCGATTACACTTTTGTTCAAGTAGTATTAAATTAAGAAACTAATTTATAGAATCATAAAAAAGAAATAATTTTATAATTTGGATTAATATACAAAATGTTAGGTCCAAAATATTGAAATAATTTTAAAGTATAAAAAATATAAAATGGTTTGTTTTTACAATTATGTTAACAGTACCATAAATATACTAAAATGCAGCAATTTATCTTAAATTTACACATTGGGGGGATTTAAAAAATGATATTAATTGTAAATTTATTTATAATATTTTCTCTACAAATTTTCCCACACGTTTCACTTGGACTCTTAGACAAGTAAACATCAAAATTTAATCAAATCAAATCCAAAACAAATACCCAAGAGATCTACCAAATCCACACAAAGAAACAAAAATACATCCTGAATAATCCAAAACAATTATTTTATGTTCTCTATTTATATAATTTAATATATTTTCATTTTATTTATTATTCCATGCATGAAAAACAAAAACCTTGCAAGAATTTTCTCACATCTTACAAATATAAATGTTCAACAAGTCATTTCTCATCCAGACTCATGTAAGAGTCCCCATAGGATTGATAAATTCCTACTTCTCCACCAAATTTAATTCAAGGAAATGTGTTTCTTATGAGATATTTTTAGGGTTGTTTTGTGGGTTTTGAATAGTATGATTTTAATGTTAAAATTGTTGAGGCTAAAAAAGGAGGGCTTGGGTATTTTTTTTGAAAAAATGAATGATTATAATATTCACTCAACTATGGTCACCTTCTCTTCCCCTTTGTATAAAATTAGATACATGATCATGAAAACTCAATGAAGTTTCACACCACTAATCATTTCATCTGCAAAAAGTTCTTCTCAAACATAGTTTTTCTTGAAAGCTCCAGATATGAACAGATTTATTTTTACATTGGAATCTCTAGAAAGGATCAATTTCTTTTATCATTAAATCTCTAAAAAGGCATAAATTTTAATAAAATGAACTATTTAGTAGAAACATCATCTCTTCAATATTTAATTTTCCACCCAAATATCCCCAAATGAGGTAGTACACCACAGGACATATTTCTCCACACTTAAGTTCAACTAGATCATGAAATTTCACATCAAAATAAGGTTAGATTGGGAAAATTGCATGGTAATGTGGATTAAATTACATGACATTCAAGGATTCTATGGGATAAAAGGATTAATTTACATGTTAGGCCATAACAAAAAGTATTATTTTGAATAGGGGCTTTAAAACCAAATAAATGACTCAAAAATTTAAAACACAAGTACTTAAAACCCTCATGTTTTGTAAGGAATAAATGAAATTATAGTTAATAAAGCATGGTCTAGTTCGCTCAAGAATTTAAGTGAATGTTAATAATATTACAACAATGGTTATGAAGCCACACAGGA
Source organism: Viscum album (assembly GCA_963277665.1). Lineage (NCBI taxonomy): Eukaryota > Viridiplantae > Streptophyta > Magnoliopsida > Santalales > Viscaceae > Viscum > Viscum album. The sequence continues at coordinate 200,286,112 of OY728164.1, forward strand.
AAGTTATTTCAAAAATAAAAACAGTGAGTTGTGGCATGGGATTTAAATATCAGAGAACTTTTCATGATATTCCTAAACATTTGACATTGAAAAAAAGTCATTTTTTGTATACATTTAAGCTCATTTTCATGGAATATATTTGTTTACTCATTTAAATGGGTTTAAAATTTAGAATTAATAATCATTTTAGCTCAATATTTTTTTTAAAAATGATATTCGAAGAAGAAACACAAAAAAATATTTTAATGTAAACAATTTTTTTAATAAAAACATTAATCTAAATAAGAAATTAAAATCCTAAACTACAAAGGTTTCGTCCTTACACATCAATGATATCATGTCCTCAGTTCTTTCAAATAGAATTAACATATAAGATTATTTGAAAATAAATCACAATAAGGAAGAAAATGTAAAAGAGAGGTACAACATGATGGATTTTATTAATAAACTAGTTAGAGGGTTGTGATCTCCTCCACCAGCTTTGATGGAAGGGTCCCAAAGAATTTCATCAACCATTTCCCATTAACATTGAATTGATCCTTCTTTCCATCGTTTGTAATTTTCACATAACCAAAAGGATATACATGAGTAACTATAAATCGAAATTCCCATCTAGAATGATGGTTACTTGGCATTAGAATGAGACTTTAGTTGAATAAAAACTCTTTGTCTCCAAGATAGAAGTATTTCGGTTGGATCAAAATTCCATGGGACACTTGTGTTATTTCTTGGAAAATCATATAATTTTCAAATGTTACCGTTATAATTTCCTCTAACTCTTGAAACATTAATCTTCTTTCTTTCCCATCACTTTCAATGTCCAAATTCATCTTTCTCACAACCCAATACACCTTATGCTCGAATTCCACACGTAGGTGGTAGATTTTCCCATAAATAAGTCTATATAGAATCATTACAATGGGGGTTCTATATGACGTCCTTTAATACCATAAGTTATCTTCCAATAATTGGCTCAAATCATTCATATTTGGATGAATAGTCTTTTCCAAAATTCATTGATTTACCTATTGTAATCTTAAACATTACTATTAGTCTATGGATGATAGGGAGTTGATGTTTTATGATGAAAACTATACATATTCATTGATGTTTACATTATCCTTTTTCAAAAGTTTCACCCCTTATCACTAATTATGTCTCCAGGCACTCCAAACCCACACAAAATTTTAACCCTGACAAAATCAAGAACAACTTTAGTATTGTAAGTATTGATGGATTTTGGTTCCACCCATTTTAAAATATAATCAAATTCAAGAACGATATATGAGTTTTTAAATGACATCAAGAAATGTCCCATAAAATATATCCCCCAAACATCTATAATGCCACAAAAATTCAGTGGCTTTTGAGGCATTTCTTATCTCTTTGAAATATTTCCTAAAAAATGAAATTTTTTTCCCATGTTCCAAAATTCATGAGAATCTTTAAAAATTGTTGACAATAAATTCTAGATTCTAAAATCTTACTAGATGTCCTTTGAGGTCCAAAGTATCCTCTAGAAGCTATTGTTTAACCCAACTCTAAAACAAATTTAACTTCACTTTTAGGTAAACATATTCTTATTTCTCTACCATTTAAAATATTCCAAAAAATGGATCATCCCAAATGTAGTATCTAGATTGAAATTTTAGTTTTTAAATTTATTGAAAATTGAAATGAGATGGGACCTAAGATTTTACAAGATAATTTACTATGTCATCATATCAAGGCACTTCTCCTTCAATAATGTATAGCTTCTCTCATGGAATTTGATCATTCAGTATGTATTTTCTAGAATTTCAATTACATGAGTGTTTGGTAGTTTACTTATGTGATAGGCCACCCAGTTCTTGGATCCATTCTTGTACTTGATTTCTATATTTAACTCATGGAAGAGTATTATCCATCTAACTAGCCTCGCTTTAGCATCATATTTTTTCATCAAGTACCTAATAGCTACATGATCAGAAAAAATAACGATTTTAGCTCCCAAGATATATGATCTGAATCTTTCTAAAGAAAAAACAACTACTAAGAAATCTCTTTTTTGGGTTTGTCTAATTTAATTTCGAAACGTCTATGGTTTTTTAGGCATATGAAATGACTTGTGTCCTACCCTCAATTAAATGAGAAATGACTAGTCCATCTTCTTGGTTGGTAGAATCACAATATAGCTCAAATGGTTCTTTCCAATTTGGCAGATGCAATGTGGGTTGTGAAATAGATCTATTCTTTAACTCATCAATGGATTCCCTAAATTCACCATTGAAATAAAAATCAACATATTTCAAAATTAATATAGATATAGAGAGAGAAATATTATTGAAATATGTGATAAACCACATGTAGAGTCCTACATTTCCTAAAAATGATCAATCTTGTTTCACACATGTAGGGTAAGGAAAAGAATTTATCAATTCAATTTTTGATTTATCCACTTCAATTAATTTTTGGGAAATTACATTCCCATGTTCAATTCCTCTCTCAACCATGAAATGAATCTTTTCAAAATTCAAAACAAGATTTTTCTCAATGCAGGTTTTCAAAACTTCTTCCAAATTTTTCAAAATTGTTTTTAAGGAATATCCAAAAATTGTGGTATAATATATGGAAACATCAAAGAAATTTTTAATGTGATCATAAAATATACATACCATTCTCCTCTGAAATTTACATGGAGCATTACATAATCCAAATGGAATCCTTTTATATGAAAAATAACCAAAGGTACATGTATACGTCATATTCTCTTGATCCTCGGGAGCAATGGGTACCTTGAAGTAACATGAAAATTCATCCCAAAAGAAATAATGACTTCTCTCTGCCAATCTCTATAACATCTGGTTAGTGAAGGTGCTTAGGAAATGATCTTTTCATGTGATCTGGGTCAATTTTATAAAATCAATGCACATTCTCTAGCTACTTTGATTTCTCCTAGGGATTAACTCATTATTTTTATTTATTATAGTGGTCAGACCAGTTTTTTGAGGAACTAAATAAAAGGGACTAAACCACTGTGAATCTATAATAGGGTATATGATCCTAGATTCCAAGATCTTCTCGATATCCCTCTTCACAACCTCCATCTAGGTGGGAATCAACCTTTTTGGGGCTATCTAACTGGTTTGGAATCTCCCTCAAGAATAATTCTATGAGGGAATATTTTTAGGTTTAGTCCGATGATATCACCTAATATACACCCTACTTCATGGATATTCTCCCAAAAAATCACAGTCAAAGATTTTTATTTAGTTTCAGATAGAATATTTTCATTTGTCACGGGTAATTTCTCTCCCTCCATATTTTACACATGTTTTAAATAATTTGGGAGTTGTTTTAATTTTAGTTTAAGGGGATTCTCAAGGGATGAAATTAAACTGACATTCCACACTACCAATGTTTGGAACTCATACTAAGAAGAAACCATATCATATGCTTCAACAATAAAAAAATAATCAAAGAAATTATATTTTACCTCTTCTTCCAACAGAAAATCATAATCTCTAGTGTTTTGGGAATTCACATGTTTATTAATGAAAAAAATATCTCCTAAGTCTAAGAATTCATTGAACATACATGATTCTCAAATGGGTTTAATACCAACATCTTGGGAGAGTGAAATGAGGGAGTGATCATCTTATGGGTCCCTCATGGATTCAAATATATTGATGATGGTAGAGCTATCTCAAATTCCATGGTGTGTATACCTTTGTGGACATTGATGACAGTTTTGTATGTATTCAAGAAAGGTATTCCAAAAATTATGGTTGAGTGTGATGGGATCCTATCTTATTCTATGTTTATCACATAGAAGTTAGATTTGAATAAGTGATATTTGAATTTCACTAGGATGCCCTATAGAACTCTAGCTGAGAAAACTATGGATCAATTTGCAAGCAAGACTACCAACCTTGTGGGATATAAGTCTCCCATCTACAATGAGGTGTATATTGAGTAAGGAAATAAATTAATTTATGCACCTTTATCAAACCAAGCATTATATAAATTTAACTAACCAATGGTTCATGGAATGGAAAATGTCCATGGATCTTGAAATTTGGTTAGAATATGTGGTTTTATAAGGGCTGATACACTTCTCCCCAAGTTTATTATTTCATTTTCATGAATTATTATCTTTTTGGTTCCAATATCATTCAAAAAAATTTCATACCTTGGAATTATTTTGACTACTTTAAGTTGGGGATATCGATTTCCACTTTCAAAAAGGAGTCCATATTTTCTTTTTAATGCTTTTCTTCATATAATTTCATTGATTCAATCATTCTTATTGTAAATGGTGGGGTTAAGTATTTTTTTCTTCCTTTGTTTCATTTTCATTGGAGTTTATTTTATCTTATTCTGTTTATTATACATCTCATCCTCTTACTTTTCTTCTTCTTGGTGGATTTTCATAGGGTTTTACAAATTTTCGACATTATTCTTCCTTAGAATAGGTGGTATTGTTTCCTGTTTAATGATTGATGGAGGTTGGAGTTATTTTCCACTATTTTTTATGATTGCATTGAAATTCACTTTAGGATTTGGTATTGGCTTGGATGAGAGTTTTCTTGGGTTTTTTTGACATGATTTCAACAAGACTTCCCACTATTTCTTCCAGCTTATCATCCTTTTCTGCTAGGCCCTCATACATAGATTGTTGCTATTTCATAGATTGTTGTGTGGTTATGGATGGTTTCTCATATGTCTTTATTTAGGGATGCTGGTGTTTGATAGGTTTTTTTTTGTTTTTAGGGTTAATTTATAGTATTTTGGGAATAGAGGGGTTGTTCTAGTATTAATACTACTGGTAAGGAGGGTGATTGAGGAACTAGTTAGGATTAAATGATCTCATATGGTTTTGATGTCTTCCATATCATTGTTGGGCTAGGGGTTGATGCAGTTGATTTTGTTAGAATTTTCTTGGTTGAAATTCCACAATTTATTATTCTATCCCCTTTAGCTCAGGACACTGGTCAATATAATGAGTGGATGAATTACATTAACCACATACCTGTGTTGAAGGTTCATGTGTATTTTCTCAAGTTTATACTTTTTAATGGACTAAACATGCAAGGTCATCATCTTTTCATTAAATCAATGTATATCAATCTAATGATTTTACCTCATGTATCCCCCTTGTTCCCATACCTCTTATTCCAATTGGTTGTGAGTTTTGTGCAATATTCTCAATCCGACCACGAACATCAGTAGGTGACTTTTTGATCAAAGCTCCTCATGATGAGGTGTCTAGAATATTTCAATCATTGTCAAGAAGTCATTGGTAGAATAATAAAAGGAAACAATGTTCCCCCATTTCATGAAGTGGCCCATAGACACAATTCTTTTTGAAATTCTCTCAGTTCTCATAGAGGGCCTATCCAATTGATTGGTGTATGATGTAAATCTTATTTTTGATAGAAGTGCTCCTAGATGTGGGAAAGTATTTTGGAATGAAGCATCTTTTTAAATCTTCCCAGTCACTGATCTCCCCTAGTTATATATTGTACAACCATTCAATATCTACTCTTTTATGTTGGAAGGGGAATTCCCTCCATTGAAATTGGACTTCAGGTGCTCTTCTTGGCCTAAAGCATGAGCAAGTGAACTTGAATTCTTTATTGTGTTGATTTGTTTCTTCTCCTATAAGACCGTGATATTTTGGAAGAACAAGATTCATATTGACATGTAGTTACAAATCATTATGTGTAGTGGGTGCAATGACTTGCTATTTTTAATGGAAAATTATAGTTCCCATAGATCACACGGGGTTGGGTTGGGATTTCCAGCCATGATTTCAGGTTCAGAGTGGTCCCTAAGAATTTCACTTGAATTCTAGAGATATATTTACTCAAATATTCTTGGAAGGTTTCTTTTCATTTGTTGTGTTATTGTCTTTTAAATTTATAGTTCAAATTCAAATAATGGTTATTTTGAGTTGCAGGTCATTCAATTTTGAAAATATTTTTTATGTTGTACTACCTCCCTGGAAATTCTCCATGCTTGATGCATGCTTTTGTGGGGCTTGGGAATTTTTTTTATATTCCCTAAGTGTGGTCTAGAGATTAACCCTATAAAGTCTCCTGAAGATGAGTGCACAAAAAATGGTTTTTCAATTTTAAAAGAGGGTAAAAATTTAGTGTTTTTAGAATAAATCAATAAGATAATTATTGAAATGAAATTTTAAATTCAAATGATTGAAAAATACGATATTATAACGGTGATTTGGTTGTAGTCAGTTTTCAAATTGTAATTTTATTCATCTTCAATATGATTCAAACATCATCTTCTGAGATTATTAAAGTGAGATTCCACAATCATTTCTTATCACTTCATATGTGTTATTGAGATGGTGAGAGAAAACCTTAAAAATATCTTAGTTTGTTCATCACTCCTTCCATATGTAAAAGAGTTCATTGAATATCCTCAATTGACTTGGGCAATACCCAATCGGGACTTCTTTATCCCAAAAAATCAAGAACATCCACCACCACTTTTACACATACTGGAGACCGTCGAGTACTTCACCAATAATATATGGTCTATTCCATCACATATAAACATAAAATCAGGGGAGGGAGATATTGACTATCTACAAAAGAAAAAATAAATAACTGAATTAAAATTCATGAACAATCTCACATGATAATAAAATATTCTATATGAAATTGAGAACTACTTTAATGAAGAAATAAAATTCGTTCAATTATGTCCAAGAACTCAAGCATTACAAAATAAAAAACCAACACTTCACGAATCACTAAAATTTTTTACCCCACCATGGTAGGGGTAATCAAGATAAATGGTGATGAAGAAATAATTACAAATATATGTAAAAAAATAAATAAAAGAGAGAAATCCAAAATGTTCTTCTTATTGGTGTCCCAGAAGGAATGGGATGTAATGAGATGATTTGAGAGGGAGGAGCTCCCATCCTTTTGTAGGATGATTTTGTCTTCCTAATGTTGATACTTTATATTGCCAAAAAATGGAATCTTAAAACATTTCACCCTTCTCAAATGTTGTTCATAAATATCCTAAATGTGTCTCCCCAAAAGTTAAGCATATCGGGACACATATTCTGGGAGTTACACACGTTTTACTCTAACAATTTATTCTATCCAATCCAATTATCCAAATTTAAATATTCTACATTATATTGACAAAATAACAACTAAAATGGAAAATTCACAAGCCTTAGCCTTCATAAAAAATTATCCAAAACAGCTTGAGAGTCCACCCACTGAAGTGAACTATAATTGGGCTCATCATGAACGAGTTTTGGGCCCAGTACAATTAATAGTTAGATTTGTAAACGGTTTTCATGGTCCAAAATGTGAGCATCTTTTGAGCTTCCATATTAGTGATTCAGCTTTTGGTCAAGGAGGATGAAATGATTCCCTTGATGCATAGAATCCTAAAAATAATGAATTAATAAATTTTTATTAATATATAAAATTTTATTTCCAAAATATAGAAATAATTTAAAACTATTAAAAATTTGAAATGGGCCATTTTTAATATTATGATCAAAATACCACCAATATCATAAATTGTGGATATTTATCTTAATGTAATAATTTAGTGGGATATAAAAAATGAAATTAATAATAAATTTATTGAAAATATTTTCTCTATCACACCCTCTTTAGAACTGTGGATTCCAATAGTGCATGGTGTGGAATAGAGGATAGTACACTATTCACCAGGGCGATCCTACCTTCGAACAAAGAAAACGATTCTTCTAATTATGTATATTTACCATAATTTTACCAACTACGTGATAAAATTGATAGATAAAAATATTACCAGGAAACCTCAAAGCACCAAGGTACTCCATTGGGAAGGATCTATTTTTCATACCACTCTTCATGCTCAAGGATGCCACCCTGCTCTCCATGCAATAAGTAGGGTAATAAAACGTTCTCTTACTAAGATTCCCAACCTAACCACTCCAATGATAATAATCATAATGAAAATTGTTAATCCAATGAATGTACCCCATGATAGAATTCATAAAGTCTATATATTCTTCTGTAAATTTCAAATGGGAGATATTCCATGCATTAGGATTACCTTGGTAGAGCATGATGGAACCTTTCCTAAAGGCCATGTTTAGGAGGCGATTGGGAGCATCTTGTGAGAGGGAAACCTGGATTGGGGAGAGAGTATCCACCTACCTTAGACCACACAATGCCTTGAAAACCCATAGTTTCATGCAATGAAGCAAGATTCCAACCATGAATAACTGAAAGAATGGAAAAACAAATCAACATACCAAGAAGAAAATCCCATACTTGTTAAGATTTTGATGATAATCACCCACTCAAGCCTATCCTAAGATTTTTCCATGTCCATATTAACCACCATATTTAAACCATGCACTCTATAATTATGGACATTTAATATCTATTGGGTCAGAGAGATATCTCCTTGGATGGACCTTTTCTTCACAAAGGCATGCTGCATGAGAGATATCCATTGAGATAAGTGATTGATTAGCATATTATTGAGGTTCGAGGTAAGAAACATACACGTGAAGTATCAAATACTTGTAGGGAGGTAGTTGTTACACCCTGTAATGATAATGTGTTAAATGACTAAATGATATGACTCATGTCAACAAGGTGCATCTTCATTTTAGGGAGACTAATTAGAACTCCACAGTTAAGGGTTCTAGGCCTGTAGTAGTGACCAGGATGGGTGACCTTTGGGGAGGTTTCCAAGGGTGTGAGTGAGTGAGGAAAAAATACAGTGAAAAGGAAATATTTTGGCATGTGGGGATAATTATTACTCAAAAGATCTGTTCGGGTACATGGGTGGGCACCAGGGTGGGGACCATATGTGTGCATTGAAACTGGTGGGCAAGGACCTGATGACTATGTTAAGACAGGGTGACTGTTCTCTCACCAAGATCCAATTGTTACATTTGGTACTAGATCTGGTACCTAGCCTTATGTGTGGTGTACATCCTGGGTTGAGATGTTGTGCCCTTCAACGAGAATGTTGTGCTTGGGGGGTGGGGGTGAATGTAACACCCTAGAATGAAAAAGGGTTAAATGACTAAATGACATGACTCATGTCAACAAGGTGAACCTTCATTTTTGGGATCCTACCTGATAAGTACTTCATAATTAATCCTTCTTGTCCTGGAGTAGTGACTAGGATGTGTGACCTTCTGGGATTTTTCCCAGGGTGTGTGTGAGTGAGGAAAAAGCACACTAGAATGGAAAAAAGTTGGAATGTGGGGATAATAATTAGTCAAAAGACCCATTCGGTCATGTGTGCGAGCCCCAAGGTGGGGAACATGTGTCTGTATGGTAACTGGTGGAAACTGACAGGCCATGACCTGAAAACCATGTTAAGTCAGGTTCGCTATGCTTTTACTGGGACTTGGTTGTTACAATAGTGTTATAGAAGAGAGGGGTCCTTAATTATTGGAACAAGAATCAGTATTGTGGCACTATCAACAAGAGGGAGGAACCCACCTTAGAAAATGTACTAGATGGAAAGCACAACGTCATCCTTGATAGTACTCTAAGAGGCATAGAATAAGGACCCCAAAAAACCATCTAGGCATGGGGTGCTGTCCGAGTTCAGAGTGAGAAAAACCTATTATATTTCCTCTTCAAGAAGAATATCTCCAAGAAAATCATTATTTTTTCCAGACAACACCCAAGGAATAACCACCTTGGTGACTTCATGGACGCTTATATATCCTTCCACCATCTAGGATTTTGGTCCTACAAGTATGTACTTGAAGAAGGTATCCACTAAGCCACCAGCAACATCCTGGTTATCTGTTAAAGTACCATCCTTCAACCGGATTTTGTGATGAGTGAACTAAAAACACTCCTCTATACAAGCATGAAAATAAGAATTGTTGTGGCCCCCCCTCACATAACTATCTAAAACTTGACTCATCATGAGAAATGCATTCCTCCCTTAGCAAAATTTCATCGATTTGTTCCTTATTGGTAGCCATCTCCCCAATGCTTCCTTCCTTCCATTCCAATTCCATGATGGAATATAGCCTCTATATCTATGCCTTGACTCTATCCATGTAATACGACAAAGGAGGGAGGTTTCTAAACCACACCAGAAGATCCTCCTTGTTATTCCTTAGTTTTTATTGTAAAAACTCCCATGCATTTACATGAATGTGGTTACTCCAAGACAAGGATACTATGTTCTGGAAACTAAAGTACTTAATCCATAGGGGGGGAACCCATTCTAAAACATCTAACATGGCCATGAGAAATATCAATAAGAACATGGTAGAAGTCAGAAATATAAAAACCTAAATGAGAAACATTTGGATTTAGTAAACTATAGATTGCATGAACATTGGCGAGGTAGTGATCCGGCCTACCCTAGGTGATATGTGTGATCCTATGGTTATTTCACTAGGTGAAGCACATCCCTAAGTAGCACATATCCAGAAACCCCTTATGAGACAAACATTTGGTACACTCTAGGCTAGCATAGTGAATAATAGAGCCTCTATGCTTGTTGTCAGCAAGATCCACTATCACATTAATGTTTCCCCCAAAAAACCATGGATAACTCCCTGGATTGAAGTACTCAAGATTGACCCATATCTTGGAATGATCATGGATGTCACAAATACCATCCACAAAGGAGAAAACAGGGGAATAAATATTAACATTGATTCCCATAGTGATGATTTGATCTGAGGACTGAATCACGTCCACATTGATGATTGAATTCCAGAATATCCAAATAGAGGGGCATTGGGAATCAACTTTCATGAAACAATACATCATGATCCTATGAGAAAATTCCACAATTTTTCCTCTTCATTGTTTATGTTCCAACACGGTAATGGGAGATGTTTTTTTGAACCGAACATCATTGACAATGAAATCTCTTTTCACTCGGGCTCACATGCCATGGCCATTCCATATGAGAAGTGTTAACATTTGGATTGGGTAATCCTATATTTGGGCCCAGGAAGATTAGCCCCTTTTCTTGAATAGGGAGACTGATTACGTTTCCTCTAATGGGATCTGTTTCTCACACCAATTAAGTACAAATATGGGGGAGGAGGATGGGGTGGATAAAAATTAGGATCCTAGAGGATCACAATAAGACTATGTAGTGGGAGAGTCCCAAAAATGGTGGATGAACATAGAGGGGGATACAGGGGCCACCTCTGGGGTACATTAATAAAATAATTGGACCCAGACTGACAAGGGAAGAGACGTGTCTTAGAATATCCATACCCCAGAAGAAGGGATAGTTGGAGGATGAATCAATGTGTCTTGATCTGGACCAGAGGGAGCCTCTAAGAGAGAAGATACACTATTGATTGTCCCTACAACAAGGTGAGTTGGGTACACGAATGAAGACCATGAATAGCCATACCATCTATAAACCTAGATAAATTTAGGAAGGCATAGTAGAGTCAACTTGAGGGAGGACACCCCAATGGATTGAAAGGAACTAGAGCCATGTAGGGGCTTCACCAATAGCCACTGAAGGAAATGATCTCTAAAAAAGGAGATCCCAACAAATATAACCACTGAATTGGTCTGAGGCTCAACTTATGGGTCAATGTCAAGAGCCTTAGATACCTCAAAATGATACTTTCTAGACGTGGAAGCACCCAATTAAAAAGTAGTACCCTTGCAAGGAAATAGATCACACTTCTTTATTTTCTATTGGCGTTTTCTCCTAGTATAAGGAGTATTATCTCAACTTCGCTTCATAGACAAGATCATGGATTCAGTTGAAATAGTCCTAGACAAAAAATTGAATATAATATGGAAGAGGATTTGATAAGTGCATTTCCACATAGATTCACACTATAGAAGCTTCTTTTGATAGAATAATTTTTTTCATCCGCACACTGAAAACGCCTGTGAGAATCACTAATAGACCATAGAAAAGAACCATTCTAGAAAGGAAGGGGAATGGCTTGATAGATAGATCCACAACGATTCCCTAGATGAGTCCCTAACCTTTTGAATCTCTACATCCCACCTATTCATTATAAGGATCCATATACCAAGATCCCTTGGGGATTTTCACAAGGTAGATATGAAGTACGCCTAAGAGTCCATGACAATGAAAAAGGACTTACGGTTCAAAGACGATACCTGAGCCAGATGAAATAGATCCAACCATCTAATAAAACTTTGAAAAAAGGAGTGAAAAGGACAATATGAACCAAACCTTTCAACAAGAGTTTAGTTAATATTCATTGATACTACATGGTATGAATACAGGGGGATTATTAAGGAAGGATAAATGCCCTCCCTTAGAGATACCATAATGATAAGGGAATTCTATGGGTAACAGAGAGAGATCCAGGACAGGCACTAACAGTAGTGGGATTCCCTGAAAGAGAGACCCTTCTAAGTAGTAACTGAGAGATCTAACTCAATAGGGGACGGAGGAACATGAACAACTTATGAGGAACTGTGGTTAAAGGTGATCGAGGTGGGTGGAGCTACCAGCGGAGGCAAAAATAGAGTAGGTATAATGGAAAAAAGTTTAAAAATTCAAGAGTTTTGTGTGGGGAATTTGGAAGAGAAGACTATGCCATTTTGAAATAACCTCAAATAAGACATTAAAAGTTATTTGGTATTTAATTTTTTTAAATAACTAGAAAAAAACTATTTTACTCAAATAGAAGGATTATTATCTTTAATATCATGAATGCTTTATATATTTTCCACTTGGATGATTTATAATTACTTTCAAGAACTATATGGATTAAACCACTATGAAAATTCAATTGATTTTAACCTATTAAAAGGGTCCGACTACATATTTCTCAAATAAATTCATATTCATATTTATCAAAATCCTCTACCTATATCCCTCTATAAGATTCCCATAACAAAAAAATCACTTTATTTTCCAGATATAACTGTTTCAAAGGCCTTATGATCCATCAAAAGAACTATATCTATAGAATAGGTGTATGTCATAAATTATTTATTACATATTTATTTCTTCTTCTATATCCTTTAGATATTATAACAAAATATTTATATAATAACATAAATATATCCACCATAAAAAAATTTATTATGTTGATGGATAAACACTTTTACCTCAAAATTTTCATCCAATGAAAAATAGAACACATAGAGTTTTTGTATGTGTGGACAACCACCATTAAAAAGTGATGTGATTCATTTTGTCTCAATGTTTATTACATGAAAAGAAAATTTTTATTTTAGGTTTCTGGGGTTTTTAATGGATGAATGGGTTTCCATTAATTTGATATCCCTTATAGATATTTTTTTTCTCATCCAATGTTTTGAAATGTTTTCCATTGGGCATTAATATGTATAGGGATTATCAAAATATCAATGGTGAATTGTGTTAATCAAAGAAATAGGTTCCTGAATAAATTTTTTTAAGATTAAAAAACTATTTTAAAGGGAAAATATAAATTGAGAGGAAGTTCCTACATTAAAAATACATTTTTATAATATTTTAGAAGTTTAATAATAAATGGTCAATGGGATATACCTAAATTATTATTTTTCTTTGAATTAACAACTATATAAGTTAAAAATTTGATCAATTTTGTTGGTATAAAATACAGTATGTAATATAACCTGATTTTATTTCCATATCCTGGTGTCTGGTTATAAGGTGTTGTGTTTTTAAATAATGTAAAGTATAATAATAATTTATAGTTTAGGTTTTTTTATTATAAAATAACCAAATTTAATTTAATGGGTAGATTTCATAAGTTAGAATAATAATATAGGTGAAAAGGGTAGTATTTTACAGAGAACTATGGTAATTTATTATTAAAATAAAGTGTTTAATAGAATATGACATGTTTAAGGATATTGTAGTATTTACCCTTTTTAGAATAATGTTCATTCTTATTTCTTTCTTATACTCACTCTAACAATGTTTTATTTTAGTAAATGGATGCACCTAGTAGGATCCATGTTAATAATGATTTTATAATAAAATTAAGTTGTTTATGAACATGAAATAGAAAGAAATATTAATTAGAATGAAAAAAATTATGATTATTACTAATCATCTATCTCGAGTTATGATTAATAACCTCAAAATTGGGGGGTTTCCTAACACACAAAATAAGATAAAGTTAATTTTCATGGGTTATCATTCGATAATTATCTTAAAGGTTGAATAATTCAACATGATACATGTCATGAATATTAGAAAAATAAAGTAGGTAAATTCCTCAAAGGGATAAGATGATGTTTCATGTGTTGTAAATGTGGGAATAGAGTAATTAAATACCAAAAAAATCAATTATTCTATTATAAAATAGATGTGGATTAAAATTATTGTTAAGCATAAATTGAATATTTCAAATTTTGTATGTATGAGAATAATTTAAATCAATTCCCTAGGTGTAATGATCATGAAAGGGATTATAATATCATTCAAATAAATGTTTAGAAAATTTATATAATATACAACTAAAGAAAAATATGTTTTTAATATCAAATTAAATTTAAGAATTATTTTAATATATTTTGTTATGTTTAAGGTAGGAAAAGTTATTAGATTAAATGAGAATAATCTTATGACATGATTTTAATTTTTTGTTATATAAATGAGTATTAAAGTAATAATATGAAAATGTATAGTTAAGGATTTATAATAAAATATTGATAATTTAAATTCCTACTTATAGGGTATCAAGAGTTATGATGTAGTTTTATTTTATTTTAGGATTGATAATATTTTGGAATGATCATATGTTTAAAAGTATAAATTCCTTTTTGAGTAATTCTATTATTTTATTCTATAGTGATTTTTGATATTTTTTTGGAGATGTTTGTTGGGTTTTAAGAATAGTACATGATTAAAACTATATGGTTATATCTGTGATTTTTTATTCAGGTTATTAGGGGAATAGGTAAATTGAATTCGGGATTATATGTTATGATACCCATGTGGGTTGAAAAGCATACTGGTGAATAAGTGATTAATGTTACTTTTGATGAATTTCTATATTTTTGGTTTTAGTAAATGATTTAGGTATATATGCCCTTTATTTTTATCATGTTATTTACTATGAATGTTATTGGGAAAGAATGTTATTATTATTACATAAGTTTTAATGTAAATATAATATTTAGAATTAATGGGATCTTTGATGTTATGGTAGTTTTAGTTAATTCATACAAATAAGTTACAATTTTATAATATTATAAGATTAAGAAGAATGAATATGTTTTAGCTAATGTGGGATTTATTTACCAAAAAATATTTAATATTATCTAACTATAAAGTATTAAGTATCCTTTTCTAAAAATATATTATTTTTATGTGGTTTTATGTCTAGATGATTTTAATTATTATGGGAAATGATTAGGATATTTTAGAGAATATATTATTAGAGTATATAAATTTTTTTATGGGACCATATGAGTAGTTAATGTTGTTTATAGATAAACATTTTGTTTATATTAGAAGAATATGTGAGAGAATATTTCGGATTGTTTGGGTGTTCCTATTTGGTTATAAATTTTTAATATTTTTATGATTATTTATTTTTGTAAGGATTTAAGTTCAAATTTTGCTGATATTATTGACGATTTGGATATTCATTTATTATTTAGTCATATAATGTTTTTTATTACTCACAATTATCATAATGTGCACTAACCATTTGTATTTGTTGATAATATATAGAATCTAGAGATATAATTTTTATCCTTTTTTTGACATTTTGACCCATTAGAAGTTAATATTAGTGCTTCATTAATGAAATATTAATTTTGGTTATATTTCCAATGATATGAAGTAGTGTTTGAAAACTACTCAAAAAAAATTTAAGTATCAAATTTTTCTTATGGAATGGATAGATTTCATGTAAGCTTTCTCATTCACAATATTGGTGGTAAAATAATTTTTTAACTTAAACAAAAGGGTGATAAATATATTTAGTCTTCTGTGTAAAATTGAGCTCAAATATTGTGGTATTATTTCGGATAACTATTCATAAGTGAGGTTCTGAAAATGGTAAATACATGGTTTTATAAATATTTGATACATACTTAGATTCCTAGTATAAACACAAAAATTATTTATCATAATGAAATCCACTTTTAAGATTAAACCTCTGTCAAGAAACAATAATTTTGGTTAGAAAAAAAATCAAAATTTGAGGACATAATTTTTGTAATAAGGGAAAATATAACTCCAATGTATTTAAATATGTAATTATTCTTTAAATAATAATATTCTCTATTACATATAACATACACAATACTGATTTTAAAAGAAAATGGGATATATTATTAAATTATTTTTATTTAAATATAATTTATATATGATTTCCATTGGATTTGGGGTTATGAAAATGAGTAATAAAATTATAAAATATATGGGTAATTTTTTCCTTAATAAAATAAATATTAAATCACACATTTATTATAAATTGGTTAGAAATGAAGATAAAATATTTTTAAGGTAAACAATATGTTTTCCATAAAATAATTTTTATGTGAGTAGTGAATTTTTATCTTAATAGATTAAATAAATTATTATTAATAAATTATTATAATTAATTAAGAAGATTATATATGCAATAAAAGTTTTTAATAATATAATAATTATATTTAATTAAGAAGGAATTTTAATAAATTTATTTTCTGCATCAAAAATACATTTTATTCTAATATCAAATTTATTTCGTTTTTTCCTTCAATATTAAAATATATTTATGCCATTTTTATAAATTAAATTTGATAAAATGGAATATATTTTTAATTCATCATGTTAAAATTATTTTAGATTTAGGTTTTGGGATATTTTTTAAAATATTTTTTTAATTGGATATTGAAAAATATCTTTCCATACAAAACAACATTTTCAGTCATTTAAATAATGTATTTTAAAAGTTACAATCTATTTTTTATTTGGGTTTAAAGTGACATAGTATTTCTTGGTTAAAAAAATATAATCAATTCCTGACAAATCACCATTATATATTATTTCACATATGTTATTTTTCTGCATTAAAATTCAGTTTTTCTAAAAAAATGATTTACATGAAATTTTGGGAACATAAATTAAAATTAGTTTCTTAAAATTATAAAAATAGAATATTTAAAAGTGAATTTTATATTTTAAATTATTATTTATATATTTATTAAATAGTTGAAGTTATTTTTAGGATATAATAAAAAGTAAGGATGGTAAATTTTTATCACCATAATAAAAGAAAAAATGAGTTATTTATGTTTATAACCTTGTGATAAGGTCACAAAATATCATCTTAATTATTCATGTATGATCATATTTCTACCCTAATACCCTTAAATTAAAAATGGAATTCCTTTTGAAACATCATAGGTAAATAAAGAATAAGACATTTTCATATTTATTAAAAATTGTGAATAAAAAAGTAATTTTACATTAATGAGGATGCTATGTTTTTTGGCATAACTAACACCCAACAATGGGTTTCTGCAATGTCTAATTTTTCTCACAATGGTGATTCATACTGAAAAATAATAATATAATATTATTTTAAATAGTAGTTAACGCCTAACCATTGTATTGGAAGGAATGAACAGAACTAACTATAATAAGAATATACATGTTTGTTAAAAGTTTTTACATTTATCCACTAAATTTTAGAGGCTTAAAATAATAACGAATCTAATTTTAAGCATAAATACTCTAGTATTCTTTAAAGTGTCGATTTACTGCCTTTGATGGAGAACCCTTTTTAAATCTAGTTTTTGTAACTTTTATATATTATATTGGAAAAAATAATTTTCTTTTTTTGAATAAGGACATCAAAATTTACTTTGGATGAAATTTTGGTATTTTTCTAATAATTTTCTTTTTTTATGAATAGTGAAAAATACAACATTTTTATTCAAAACTGCCTTTTAATATAATTTATTTATATAGTAAGAATATTATTTTAATTGGTTTTAAAGTGTAATTGGATTATATTTTTAAAATTTAATCCAATTTTGGTCATTTGAATTACTTTAAAAATGAATTTGGACTTGAACAAGTGTCAATCTTTTGATAGTTACTATTTCATAAAAACATGCTTTTTTGTTTTGACAATTGGAATTAATTTATATTAATTTCTGCAACTTATGTGTTTTTAATTTGAAAAAATGGATTCCATATTTGGAATATTGAGGTCTAAATTTTTTAAACATGTAACTTTTATTTTTATACAATATAAATATTTACTTCAGTAAACATTTTATTTACCAAAGTAAAAGAGTAAAATCTGGTAAATATGGGTAAACGAATATTATTATAATAATATTAAATAACCCAAAAATGTGTTTTATTAGAATTGGTTGATACGTTTTTGAACTAGGGCATCCTTGGGTCAATTTTGGGACCCCATGGAGCCACATAAGAATGATAATGACACTTTATATTAATTAATTTAATGTAAAGTCAAAAATGATTTAAACATATATATTTTAGTAAATCGATTTTTACATGGAATATAAGTTATCTCTTAGTCTATAAATATTCATTTTAAAGCTAAAAAATATTTACAACATCATGGTATTTGTTTTATAATTTATATACATCAAATTAATAAAATTATTTATGACACAATAATGACGCAGTGTTTACCTCAGTAATGAATGATTTAAATAAATAAGATTATAAAAATTAAAACAATATCAAAAACCTGTCCAATTCTTATATGATAATTTATTTTGAACAATAGTTATCTTATCTTCAACTATAATCTATTTTGGACTTTAGAAACTGAAAATTATTATATAATAAAATAATATTTTCAAACATTCCTAAAGATCCCCCTCCTCCCCTTATATGAAGAACTCACCTCTAAAACATTAATAACACCTCTCAAGCCCCTCGGATCATCCAAAATCTACCTAAATAAGCTCTAAATATCCCTCTATTATATCTAGAAGCGTTACCTTAGGCATAAGGCACTTCAAGAAATCCTTTTGTTTCAAACCAAAGGGAGTTACCCAATTTAAAGGCAACATCTTCTCATACGTTCTTTTCTTTTATTTTACTTCTCCAACCCCCCCCCCCCAAACACTTTTTTTTCCTTAATTTTATAAAACAAAACAAGTATAGTCAATATACTAGGTTGTTTTTATGATAATTATTCCCACTACACATACACACACCTCCATTTAATGGGTAAATAACAGACTGTTTCTGGGGATTGTGAACTACTGCCTTGTGAAATGATGATTGTTCAATTATCTTCTACCAACACTTAGGGTGGACATTTTGATGGTACAATATCAACTTTTAATATATATTATATTTATATTGTATCTATTCTTCTATATATTTCATTTATATCATACCTTTATGGTTTCCAAAATGGGAAAACATGACAATTTCTTTCGAGGAAGTGCAGACTACTGCACCCTCATAGTGATAGGAATCATTCATTCCATAAGTGGAACATATAAATGATGTAGTTTCTAAAATTATATTATGATATTGAACTTGAATTATAATATACATATGTATCATTAGTTTTTCATTCCTTTAAATACTTAATAAAAATGAAAGTAGTGTTCATGCATACGTACAGATTACCATCTCCATGAATGGTGCATTCCATTTCTTATATAAAAATGTTATATACTATTATAAATACATTTATATACACGAAATATATGAAATATAAATCATAAATATCATTCTGGAGATAATGGAATTTTGACCACATGGACAACTTGTAAGTATAAGAAGTTCATTTTTGACTCAAGTACCATATATCGAAAAAATGACTATTATTGACATAAATGATTACATAATTTTTAAAAAATGGTAATAAGTTATCTAAAAGGAATAATAAACTTTAAAATGTTCTTAATAAATTATAAATTAACTTTAGTTTATTATTTATGAGATTAAATAATGAACGGGTCAAGTCGGACACGAGGTAAGGGGATTCATCTAAATATTCTTCCATTGAGGAATATTTTGTTTTATATATGTAATTATTTTATATGATGTATAAACAACTTTTACATTTCATTTCATTCAAAGGTAATATTTTTCTACGATGGATTTTACTAAACAACAAATAAAGAATTTTTCATTTAAACGCAAGTGACGACACTGTCCTTTTCCACCGCCACGAATATTATTTGATTTTTGGCTTCCTCTATAAGTTGTAGATGTTTTAAATGGAAAATAACTACCTTATACTCTTTTACATATTTTGGTATTGAAAATTGATTTTTTAAGTCATTTATTATTTCAATATCTTGAAATGATATATTTTTATTTCAATTTTGAAATGTTATCTTTTCTTTATGCTTGTTTTATGTGTTATGGTCCTTGGGCATTGTTTATGTATATGGGTGGTTCCATGCTAATCCTAGTGCGGGTGAGCTCAAGATATCTCTACAATGCATTGGGTAACGTGATGGAGGTAAACATGAATGTTTCTCCTAATGGATTTAGGGAATATACTATGATGGGTATTCCAAATTTAACTCTTTACATAGCTACGAAAGAAACAACATAAGTATGTTATATATGCCACAAGTTACCTTCATTATTTTTGATTACTATGTGTTATTCATAAATATTATGATTTCATGAGGTATGTTAAAGATATTATTTTATGTATGTAATGATAGACTATTGTGTTATTTCTTTGTTTTATAACCCTTACAGAGATTTTTTTGCTCATCCCATGTTTTGAAATGTTTTTTCACAAGAAATAATGATAAATAGGGTCACGGATAGAAACAAAGAAAATTCATGCTATCTAAAACAAGGAACTATACATGGATATTTTTTTCAAGAGTTTTTATTTGATAAAAATTTGATACTCTGTAGAAGTGTCTACATGTAATATTCAGGTTTTTTATGTGTTACGACCTAATTCTCTAAAGCTCAAACATGAAAATATCCTCGATTTGAATTATTAACTTAATTCATTAATATGTAATGTTTAAGGTTTGGTCCTTATAGTTGGTATCATAGGTCAGTTTAGACAACTTTTAGAGTTAAAGTATTGTTAAATTAATGTCTATAAATTAATTTATGGTAAAATTGAAATGAAATATCATTTATAGATTACCAAGTTGCTTCGCTTAAAAAATTTCTATGTTCAGAATGGTTTTCTAGAGAGGAAATAGCAAAGTTGTGATTGGAAGGAATATAGAGGAAAATGGCCTTCAAAATCAGTATCTAGAGATGGTCGAAATCAGAATAGAACAATTTGTTGCAGTGATGGATCAATTGAATACTGTGATAAATTTTGGTTGTGTTTATTAATGATATTTGGGTTTATTCTAAAATTAAAGAGGAGAATTAAAGTAATTTAGGGGTTGTATTTAAAACCTTAAAATAAAAGAAACTGTTTGGAAAATTTAGCCAGTGTGAGTTTTGGTTACAACAAATTTTATTCCTTGGTCACATTGTTTCAAAAAATGGAATGACTATTAATCCTACTAAAACAAAACATGTTGAAATAATGTCCAAGAATCACTAATATAACCGATATCTGTAGTTTTCTTGGTTTGGAAGATTATTATAGAAGATTTGTTGAAAAAATTTCATAGTTATCTATCCCAATGAATGAGTTAACTCGAAAAGTTGTTAAGTTCATTTGGAAAAAAATGTGATTATTGTTTTATAAATTGAAAAGGCAATTGGTGAATGCTCATGTTTTGGCATTACCTTCTAGAAATAGTTAGTTTGTTATCTACAGTGATGCATCATTGAATGAACTTGGTTGTTCCCTCATGCAGAATGATCAGGTAATTTCTTATGCTTCACCTCAGTTTAAACATCATGAGTTAAATTACCCTACACATGATTTTGAATTAGCTGCTTTTGTTTTTTCTTTAAAAATATGGAGGCATCATTTGTATTGTGTAAAGTGTGAAATATATACTGCTCAAAAAAAATTTATGTATATATTCACTCAGAAAGAATTTAAAATGAGATAGAGTAGATGTATAGAATTAATCAAGGATTATGATTGCAAAATTTATTACCATCCAGGAAAGATAAATAAAGTGGCTACTGCTTTGAGTTGAAAAATTAATTTTACATTAACCTTGTTACATTTTGAAAAAGATAATTTAACTAAAGACTTGATGAAGTTTGGCATAGATGTGGTTGGTGCAGAAAATTATTCTGTTTTGTTTTAGGTGTCATTGAAATCATCTATATCAGATAGAATTAAGAAAGTGCAGAAGGAAGATAGGGAGTTGTAGAAAAAGGTACAGTTGGTTCAAAAAGATAATTTGCCTGATTTTAACATTGATAATTATTGTGTTTTGAGGATTGGGAAGAGATTATGTGTGCCATGTGATTCACAGTTGAAGAAAGAGTTATTATATGAAGCTCATAGTTCTCTGTTTTCTGTTCATCCTAAATTTATTAAGATGTATAATGATCTTTGGGAGTAGTACTGGTGGGATGGAATGAGAAGTGATATTTCTAACTTTACTATGAAGTGTTTGACTTGAAAATAGGTTAAAGAAGAGTTGAATTTACCGAAAGGGAAGCTTCAGTATTTACCGGTGTGAGAGTGGAAATGGGAAAATATATCCATGGACTTCGTTGTGGGATTACCAAAGACATTTAGAGGTAATAATGCATTCTGTGTAATTATTCATCGATTAACTAAATATTCTAATTTCATTTCTATTCGAGATATATTATCTCTAGATCAACTTTCTCAATTGTATGTTAAAGATATAGTCTAGTTTCATGGAGTTACCATCTCCATTGTGTCATATCGTGATCCTAGTTTTACTTACAACTTTTAAAAAGGCCTTCAAATGTAATTGGGTACTAAATTAAATTTTTGTACAGCTTTTTATCCTCAATCGTATTGGTAGTTAGAATTAATAATTCATACCTTGAAGGATATGCTACATTATTGTTCACCGTATTACCAGGGAATTTGGGACCAACATCATTCTTTGGTTTATTTTTTTTATAATAATAGTTTTCTTTATTGAATACAGATGGACCCATTTGAAGCATTATATGGGAAGCTATTTCAAACTCTATCTTTTTAGGATGAAGTAGCTGAAAGCAAGTTTATGGGACCAGAATTGGTAGAAGAGATAGCATGAAAAGTTCAGTTGATTTAGAATCACATGAGAATAGCTCAGAGTAGGTAGAAAAGGTATGTGGCTAACTAGGGGAAGGATCATTTTTTGAGCTTGGTGATCATGTCTTTCTCAATGTTTCTCCATGGAAAATTGTGATTAATTTTGGTAAAAGGAAAAGTAGAGTTTGAGGTTCATTGGACCTTTTGAAAACCTAGAGAAAGTTGGATCAGTTGCGTATAGAGTGGATTAACCTCAAAGTTTATCCTAGGTACACAAATTTTTTAATGTTTCAATATTGAGAAGGCATATTCCAGATACATCTCATGTTCTGAGACTAGAGGTACTTTAGTTGAAAGGGAATCTCTCTTATGAGAAACAACCAGTCCAGATTCTTGACCAAAGAGATCAAGTGTTGCAGAATACGTTAATTCATCAGGTAATGGTTTTCTGAAAAAATCATATGGTTAAAGAGGCAATGTAGGAATTTGAAAATGACATGAGTTAAAAATACCCCCACTTATATTATCAGGTGGAAAAAAATAGTGAGGACGTAATTTCCAAAAGGGGGAAGGATGTAACATCCTAGGTAAATAAAAAATAAGGAATTTTAATATTTATAAAAATTTTTGAATTAAATATTAATTTTACATTAACAAAGATACTATATTTTTGGAATACCTAACACGCAACCATGGGTTTCTCTAATGTCTAATGTTGCACATAATGATGAGTCATACTGAAAAAAATATAATATTGTTTTAAAGGGTAGATAACGCCTAGCCATTGTATTGGTAGGAATGAATAGAACCAATATAAATATAAATATACATGTTTTTAAATGTTTTTACATTTATCCAATAAATTTTAGAGGCTTAAAATAATAAAGAATCCAATTTTAAGCATAGATACTCTAATATTCTTTAAATGGTCGATTTACCGCCTTTTGACGGTGAACCCTTTTTAAATATAGTTTTTGACAATTTTATATTTTCAATTTGAAAAGATAATATTCTTTCTTTATAATTGAGATATAAAAATTTACTTCGTATGAAGTTTTGGTATTTTTCTAATATTGTTCATTTTTTATGAATAGTAAAAAATACAGCATTTTAATTCAAAACTGCCTTTTAATCTACTTTATTTATATAAAAAGAATATTTTATTATTTGGTCATAAATTATAATTAGATTATATTTTAACCATTTAATCCAATATTGGTTATTGGATTTAATTTCACTTTAAAATTAGACATAGACAAGTTTCAATCTTTTGATAGTTTTTATTTCTTAAAAACACTTTTTTGTTTTGAAAACGAAAATTAATTTTAAATTAATTTCTTCCACTTTTGTGTTTTGTATTTGTTAAAATGAATTCCATATTTGGAATCAAGAAGTCTAAATAGGGTAAATAGGTATATTTTAATTATAAAAATTATGAATATTTACTTTAGTAAATATTTTATTTACCATGGTAAAATGGTAAATCTGGTAAATAAGGTTAAAACAATATTATTATACTAATATTAAATTACCCTTAAATTTGTCCTATTCATATTGGTTACATTTCCGACAATGGTAATCCTTGGGTATATTTTGGGACCCCTTGAAGAAACTTAAGAATGATAATGACACGTTATATTAATTAATTTTATGTAAATACAAAAATGATATAAACATATATATTTTACTAAATTAATTTTTAAATGGGGATATATAAGTTATCTATTTGACTATAAATATTAATTTTAAATCTAAATAGATTTCCTACATCATGGTATTTGTTTTATAATTTATAGACATCAAATAAATAAAATTATTTATGAAACAATAATGACGCATTGTTTACCTCATTAATGAATGATTTAAATAAATAAGATTATAAAAATTAAAAAAACATACAAAACATATCCAATTATTATTTAATGGTTTTATTTAGAAAAATATTCATAATATCCTAGACTTCAATACATTTTTTACATTTAGAAACCAAAAATTATTATATTATAAAATAATATTTTCAAACATTTCTAAAGATCTCTCCTTCCCCATATAAAATTCTCTCACCTATAACCCATTACTCACTCCTCTCAAGACCCTTGACTTGTCCATACCTTCCCAAATAAGCTCTCAAGATCCCTGTATTCCACATAAAATCCTTACCTTATTCAGAAGGCACTTCAAGAAGTCATTTTATTTCAAACCAAAGGGAATTACCCGTTTTAAAGGTAACATATTCTCTTAAGTTATTTTATTTTATTTTACCTCTCCAAAACCCCCTTAACTCTATTTATTCCTTTATTTCATAACAACACATGTATCCTAAATATACTAGGTTTTTTTATGAGAAGGATTCTAACTACACTTACACACACATCCATCTAATAGGTAAAGAACATATTGTTTCTATAGACGGTGAACTATTACCTCACAAAATGATGATTGTTAAATAATCTCCTACTGCCTCTCATGGTTGAAGTTATGATAAAAATTTATTTATATGTAATATATATTATATTTATATTTTATCTATGATTTTTTATATTTAATTTATAACATACTTTTTGGTTTCCATAATGGGTAAACACGATAATTTCATTTGAGGAAGTACAGACTACAGCCCCCTCAAAGTGATTTGACATGTTCATGTTATACATGGAACATATAAAGGATGGAGTTACAGAAATTATATATGATATTATACTAGAATTATAATATACCTATGTATCAGTAATTTTTTATTTCATTAAATATGAAATAAAAATGAAAGTTACGTTAATGCGGACTTGCAACTTACTGTCTCCATGAACGGTGCATTTAATTTCTTATCTTCAAATGTTATATACTGTTATAAATAAATATATATACTGGATATATATGATATATATGATATCAAAATCATGAATATAATTTTGGAGATAATGGAATTTTGATCACAAGGACAACTAGTAAATATAAGAAGTTCATTTTTGACTCAAGAACCAAATATTGATAAAATGTGTGTTATTAACTTAAATGATTACATAATGTTTATAACATGGTAACAAGTGATATAAATGGAATAATAAATGTGAAAAATATTCTTAATCAAGTAGAAATTATCTTTAGTTTATTATTCAGGAGATTAATGAATGAACATGTCAAGTCAGACATGAGGTAAGGGACTTCATCTCAATCTCCTTTCATTGAGGCATATTACTTTATACATGATGTTTTTTAATACAGTGTATAAACACCATTTAAATTTCATTTCATTAAAATTTAATCTTTTTCTATGTGGAATTTTACTAAACTACAAAATTTAATGTGTTTTTTCAATATAAGTGGTTAAAATAACAATTTCCACCACCACGAGTATTATTTGATCTTTGGATTCCTCTAGAAGAGGTGGTGTTTTTAAAAGGAAAATAAATACCTTATTCTCTTTTACATATTTTGGTATTGAAATTGGTTTTGAGAAAGAATTTATTAATTAAACATCTTGAAACGATATATTATTATTGAAATATGGGAATTTTATCTTTCCTTTATGTTTGTTTTATGTGTTATGGTCCTTGGGCATTGTTTACGTATATAAGTGGTTCTATGATAAACCTTGGGTGGATGAGCCTGAGATAGCTCTCCAATGCATTGGGTAATGTGATGAAGGTGAATGGGAATGTTTATCCTGTGATATTTAGGGAATATATTGTGATGGTTATTCCAAATTTAACTCTCTTTGTAGCTATGAAATCTACAATGTAAGTATGTTATGGATGCCACAATTTACATTTAAGATTTTTGATTACTATGTCTTATTCATAAATCTTATGATTTCATGATGTGTGTTAAAGAGATTTTGATATGTATGTAATGATGAACTAATGTTTTCATTCTTATTTATATAACCCTTAATAAGCTTTTTATGCTCATCCTAATTTTTGAAATTTTTTTCACAGGACATAATGATGAATAAGGTCAAGAATGGGATCAAAGAAAAGTCATGTTTCTAAAACATGGAACTGAACAAGGAACTTTTTTTCAAGCATTTTTTAAAAAAAATGGATACTGTGTAGAAGTTTCTACATGTAAAATTCAAGTTTTTATGTATATGTTTTGAACTAATTCTCTAAAGATCTAAACATGAAAAGACCTCGACTTGAATTATTATATTAATTCAAGATTATTTAATGTTTAAGGCTGAGTCATTATACTTTCAGTTCCAAATTTTTATGTTTAAGACACTTATATTTTTTTTATTAATTAATAGTTTCCTAATGCCACTAAATTTATATTAATACCTCTAATATGTTTTTGTAGGGATAAAAAGAAGTCAGGAATGGTTATAATTGGTTATTGTATAGATGAATACTATTTTAATTATGTTAATTTATTGTCATTTTTTATATGGTATAATTTCCATGAAATCTTATCCAACAGCAATGCAGGGCATGTGAAAGTAGTATAAAAATTTAGTAAATGATTTTAAAGACCTTACAAGTTATAATTTTTAGGATAAAATAAGGAGTTCCAAAATATTTAATTTATAAATATAATGTATTAGTTATTTTTAATGTATTTAGAGTCAAATTATATTATTATATTGATGCCTTTAATGTGAATATATATGAATAGTCATGAAATTTATGTTAAATGACATTTAATGTTTAGAATTTTTTAAATCCTTATAAAAACCAAAAAAATCTATTATGTAAGGAAATATCCATAAACATTTAAAATTATATTATATTTTAATAACAATTAAATTTATTGTATTCAAATAGGTAATTTAGGTTTATAGTTTTATAGAATTATATTATAAATCATGAAAAACAATGTTATATATTAAAATGTGGACTCTTCAAGTCATCAAACATTTTTTGCACAATATAATATATTTGAAATTTAATAACATTTTTCAATAAAATTATTAATTACATACCATTTGACTTCTTCTTTATTGTTACTCATCCTTAAACAATATGAAAAACAGTTAAAAGAACTACAAGGGGAAAAAATGAATCAAAATGGACCTAAAACAAATAAATCCATTAGTATAGTGGAAAAAATGAAAACACATAAGATGTTTAACTTCATCACAGTATTCTTTTATAAAATTAAATAAATCTTAACCACATAAAAAAGATAGTTTTTTTCATAAAGAAAATATTTTAAAGCCTCCATGAAGTAAATATAATTTTTTTTTGTGATTTTTCAGAATTATATTCATAAAAATTATTAAAACCATTTCATAAATAACTCTCACCAAGGTAAATTCATAGAATAAAGCTATATAGTTAACTACATCCCAATTTCCATTGAAAATAAATGACATTAACTAATGCATTTGAGAGTAATACAGAGATCACCCATCACAAAAGCTCTATCAAGATCACCCTTCATATAATCTATATCAAGCTAAAATATCATGATATATGATTATTGATAAACATATCATGAATAAAAAAATTTATTATCACACTTTTGTTCATTAAACCCTTGAGAAACTCTTTATTATCCAAACAGAAAATAGTTTCCAGTATTGATATATCCATTTACATTATAACCCAATTTTCATGTCTAAAATTACTAGGTATAAGGTAAGAATATTTTTTTGAAGAAAATATATAAGAAACTATTAGAATATAAAAAAATAATATAATGGTTTCAATTGTGGGAAAAGCTGTCAATGTTTTGTAAGTTAAAATATAATATTCCTTTTACCATTTTTAATAAATTTAAAACAATTTCGTCAAAATATTGCATTAGAAATAATTTGAAAGAATGTAAAAAGATACATGAAATAAAATTTTAATCAAAATTTTTAAATATAAATAAATCTATAAAATATTTGTAAGAATATGGACATGGAAGAAACATTTTTTTGGAAATAAGTCTTTAAAACATTTAAAACATTTAATATAAGCTATTTTAGTTAAAGTGTCACTTACATAAAGTCCGACTTGTTGTGGAAATTATTTTTCTACCTATATAATAAATTTTAGAAAATTATTTAATTTATGAAGAAAATTTTTAATCTATATAATTATTTTTATTTATTTCTATGATATATTGAATTTATTTATCATTTGAATTCATGTTCATTTTTTTGGTAATATTTGACTCATATTTCCAAAATGTATTTGGTATGTTGACTATGGTGAAAGGGTTCATTATTACAACATATATAGAGTAAAATAAAATTCATAAGTATTATTTATTTACATTAGATATACTTTTAAAACCGAATGTCAAATACGGTTAGGAAAAATTAATTTCGTTACAGTCATTAAGATGGTGGGCTGTACAAACACATGAGTAACATTTATATTTCTCAAAGATCATGTTAAAAATAAGGTCAGTATTATTTTATCTTTATATAATGAGTATAATATCACAACTATCATATTTTATCTTTAAATACACTTATATATAGTATTCATGTTTTGTTTTTATGAAAAATGAATCACATTTATTCGTGAACGTGGTCACCCACACGTTTAATGAACGAGATTACAAATTTTCAATAGATGGAATGTTAATAAAATAAATGATATAATATATTTATTTAATGATATATATGTCATATATGTCCTAAATATCATATATAATTATACATATATATAATCTATCACTATAATTATCCATTATAGGCGGTGATTTAAAATGAATTACCTCACTTTGTGAGCTGGAAGCTGGTCAGACACTTGAAGAAAGGTTTCTTTTCCCATTTGATAGAATGAGTGACAAATATGGGTTATTAATCTAACTTAACCCAATTTAAAAATATATAATATACTAGTGTTATTATTTCATCATGTTTGAATAAAATTTTAGAGAGGCATTTAAATAAATAAAACTAAAACATTCTGCCAGGTGTTATACACCGTCTTCTGCCAAATTCATTTAATTTATACCTTAATCATATTAAGATTGATATTATACAAAAAATATGTAATATAAAATGTTTAAAGGGGTGTTATAAATGTATTTTAATAGGAATATTTTGATATAAAGTTGACAAAACATGCGAGGAAGATAAGCGAGGGGCTTTCCTTTTTTATGTGAGGGGAGGGTCACTTTATGAATTACAAAAAGTATAAAATTAATTTAAATAATTTTTCATCAAAAAACATATCTCTATATAAATAAAATTATAAAATAAGATAATTAAATTTCTATATAATATCATCTAATAAAATTTTGTCAACTTTAGATTATTTTTTCCCTTATCTCTTAGTCTTATCCCCCGTTAACCCTTTTCACAATTATAACTATATAAGTGATCATTACACATTAGTGGTTAAGAAAGTTAGTATAAATGTAAAATGACAACTAAATGGAACATGAATCATATTCTAAACCATAAAAAGTTAAATTTTTTCAATATATAATTTTTTTGAATTTTAAATCATTTGATACAGTGTTATATATTATACAATATCATTAATTTTCTTTTCAGAACTATCTATTTAATTTAACATTGAAAACAATATGGAAATAATTTAATTCAAATGTAATCCATTTAAACTTCTATAATATGTAATATATATATATATATATATAATTATTATGACACTAAAATTCACCAAAATTGTACTACTTTTATTTCTTTTAAATTACTTTATTTTTCAACTGCTTGCACAAGTACTGTAGCGGCACTCTGTAAGAATTTATGGTAATAATTTCATCCATAAAAATTTAAAAAAACTCAATAATAAAAAATAATTTCTATTTAAAATACACATTTGTTACTATACATAATTTGTTTTCATCCCTGTCAAAAAATATTATAGATATTACAAATAAGAGAGTTGAATTTCTGGATTTATATTTACTTAAGATAAATATAAGTCGTTTAAAATTGAAATCAATTTTAATGATGAATTAATATGTTCAGGAAAAACTCATACAATATAAATTAATAATGTTATATAGTTATTTATAGTTTTTATTATATTAATTGTTACCATAATCACTTAATTTTCCCTTTTATAGATAATAAAAAGTTTCTATGGTTACTATTAATAATGACCAAAAATAAATGGGGCATATTTACCAAATTTGGGCCTATTGATTCCAAATATAGAATATATTATTTAATATGAAAATTATAAAATTGGTATAAATTAATTTAGGAGGAAAATATAAAAATGAAATGAAATACAGTTTTTGAAAATATGTATTTTTAAGCACTCAAATGAACCAATACCAAAATCTTGTATAATAATGATTTATATGTAATTAATTATACTATTTATAATTAAATTATACTCATGAAAATTTTATATAAAATTATAATATTAAATAACACTATATAATGAAAATAAATGATAGTTTTACAAAAATGGGAATTTTTCATTATTTACAAAAAATCAATATTTTCATAAAAAATACCAAAATTTGACAATCGGGAAATTTTGATATTCTGATTTTTAAAATGAAGTTCATTTTATAAAATTAAAATTCTAAAACTTAGATATTTAACTTTTAATTATAACATTATAATACATAAAATTTAATTTAATAAGAATAAAATTATTTCCTTTTTGTTTTAGAAATTACTTAATATTCTAATAAAAAATATTATTATATGAAATCTAATGAATTAATATAATTTTGAATACAATTTATTATTAAATTCACTTGCATTATGACATATATTAAGAAAGTTTAATAGGATATTGTTTAAATTCTCCGGCATGGTTTATGTATGTTCAAATTTTAATTTTTAAAATTCAATTAATGGCCCTTAAGGATCATCAAATTAAGAAAATGGCATTGATTTTGGCCTATAAAAATTGGCACAATTCATTATTTTTTAAAGAAAATGTAACAAACTAAACTTTTATCAATGTAATTCCTAAATTCATGTAGTACTTTCATATAGTAAAATCACATAAAATCACATTATAAAACAGAATTCCGCATCATACCTAAATGAACTAATAAATTATATATGTCCTTAAAACATAATTTTTCCACTTCTGTGATTTGAATTTCGAAAATCTAACATACACAATCGCGATCAGTATGATCTTTGGATTCTGATAGGGAAACATTTTTTTTAGTGAATAGTAACATACCCTTATGAAAAGTAATGATACCAGTATCAATATTAATATGAACCTTATGAATAGTAAATCATCTATGTGAATAGGAACCTTACCAATGATAGTATAAATAAGATTATTCATCTTATAAGTGGAAATATGATAATATTATATTAAAATGTTGGTATTTTTCTGTGTTATGAATATTTAATTATTAATTTAATAATTAAAAAAATTATTTCCATAAAATGTATTTATAAAAAAAATATTTTTAGGTGTTATGATTATATGATAACTTGTTGAGACCTTATTTTTTCAAACTTTTAGAAAAGATTTTTTAATTTAATAAATTTGTATTTTTCAAGTAGATTATGATTTTAATTAAAATTAAAATTATTAATTTTTATAAAATTATTTTCATATAATAGATTTCATTTATTAATTCTACATCTATAAAAACCGTTATGGTTAATTAAGGATATTTATCTAAAATACATTAATTTTTTGTGAAAAGTGATATTTGATAAATTACAAAACATGAAAAATAAATAAAATTATACATCATGATTTAGTAATGGTATATTTAAATGGATGTTGGTTCAAATATACATGACCTATTTACTATATTTATTCATTTAATCATCACTCTTTTTTTCTTGAGGGAAATTAATAAACTAAAGAATTAAATATTGAGAAAACACACATTCTCCCTACTATAAATACCACTCTCACTACCTCAATTCCACACAACTCTCAAGATTCAAAACATGCCCAAATTCAGACCAAAACACTTCCTTATTCAAACCCCCCCCCCCCACATACAAAAGCTATTGGTCTCATCTAAAGACCAATCCTTGGTTCCATGAGGAGGATCTCAAGAAGAAAATTCTAGAGGTAATTTATCTCTATTTTTTCATTCAAATTACTTTCAAATTTAATTTATTTTCTTATTTTATCCTCATATTCTATTATCCCAATGTCATGATAACTCTATTATGATTGATATACTATTTATATATCGTTTTAACAGAATATTATTCATTATACTCATCTTTCTCTCTCTGTTTATAGAGACGAAATCATCACCCATGATGTGTTAATTTACTTACAACATGGGCGATGCACTTCAATTTCCCATCAATGCATTAAAGGATGTCAATAGAACCACTAAACATTTTTAAAAATATTTCACTATTTATATTTTAACCCATTTAATGTTCTTGAAACAACTTTTATACATAATAAAAAATGATAAAACAAAAAATGTATGTTTTTATCCAAAAACCACTCAAATTTACCTAGAACAATCATTAATAAATTTCAACTAATAATTCATCCTCCTGGTATGTAAAAAAATTCATTATAAGATCATTTAATCTTATATAATATCAATAATTACACATAATATCCATTTTGGATGTTTATTCATTGTTACATGAAATTCAATTCATGTATATAAGTTAACCGTTCATGGAAACTAAGAAAAGGTACACTCTCGAGTAATGAATTTAAACTTTATAATTCATTCAAAATCCCATAAAAGAACATAATAAAATGATAATAAATAAATTAAACTAAAAAAAGTTTCTTTATGTGTTTATTAATGAATCATATATGATTATATTGGACCTTAAAGTGAATTAAGCGTTCAGACACAAGGTAAGGGGAATTCTCAAACCCAACTTTCCTTCATCAGGTTTCCCCACTCTCACACAATTTTCAGTATGGTTATTAAATACAAATATCTTCTTCATCAATATCATGAAATTTATGGGATATAGTTGTTTTCTACATGATTTTTTGACAGACACATTTTTTTACAAAATTACTCTTCTTTCTAAAAAACACTCCTTTTACTTCTCAAAATTATTTCCTACACTCAAGGTTGATGACTCTTATATCATGTTTGTTATCCCAAAATTCATTTGGGAACACAATTTTTATGAATGTATTTATATTAAATAAAACACATTCCGTTCCATAGGTTATTATCTGTTCAAGGTAGATATATGCTCTATGGTTCATGACGATAATTTAAATGTTATGATGTGACAACAACACCTAGAATTATTTAGCACAATGTAAATGTTATGATGTGATGAGTGCACCTAGAATTATATTTCACTCCAATTAATTGGTTAATGTGTATAATATGATGAGTAAATTGAAATATTTATAAACATTGTTCTATATTTTATCACCATTATGTGTCGTAGTTTACCACTAAGACATAAGTTTTCATTTTTTTACATTTCCACTTTTCTAGACTTTTATTAATTCTTCCTATCATGTTTATGATCCAATGATAATGTTATGATGATAATGATTGTGATAACAATATGTTTTATTATCTCATGTTCCTATCCTATTAATGGGATTTTTTCTCACCCCTTTTGATGTATATCCTCTAGTGACTACTTGTAATAAGGAGAAGTCAAGAGACAATAAGAAGCTAGAGAAGAAGAAATTAAATAAATGTTTTTGTTGTAAATTTTATGTATGGTCATAGTTTTCCCAGGAAACTAAACCTTTGGATCCTAGATGTGTAATGATTTCATGTTTTTATCATTAAATTTGTTTAAATGTAATGTAAGAAAACTTAGGTCTCTATAGTTTCTATTAGAGGTGTAGTTTAGTTAATTTTGGAATTATGATTAGAGAACTTTAGTGAAAACCCTAGTATGAGACTCGATATATGTAAGCATGCAAGAAACGTTTCTAAACATAGGGATCCCATAAGATTTGATTTTAGGGTTAATTTCACTATGTAATGACATATTCATTCATGACTCATTGACTTTTGTTTTCTTATAACCTTTCTTATTTGATAAAATATAGTGAAGATGGAGAAACTAGTCCAACAACCCGTGCAAGGGACAATGCAGTGATTTCTCAAACGACACCCCCAATGCTTTGGAAGTTAGAGTTCGAAACATCATGTATATACTTACCCAGTTTTCTAATGTTATTAATAATAACTTGAATAAGGTGGAACATCCTACTTCATCAAAGAGGGAGAAACCGGTAGTCAAGTATTTAATACCACAAAGACTACCGATGACAAGTAGATCATCTGATCCACCAGTTTCAGAATAGTGGGTCAATTTGATAAAGATGATATTTTCTATGATTCACTATTTAGAGATTTTGAAGGTGAAGTTATCCATTTATCATCTTGATAGAGAAGTGACGAATGGTGGAAAATTATTAAGAACACAAATATGAGAGATGAAATTTAAGATATCGAGTGGGAAGATGTTGAGATAATGTTTCATAACATGTTTTTCCCACAAACACCTTATACAAATATAGAGAGAGAATTTATAGAGCTAGAAAAGGATAGAGAATCTATCACGGCCTATAAAGTTAATTTCGAAAGGTTTTCATGGTACACTTCAGTTTTTTATCAACAATGATATAAAAATGATATATTCTTTAGTGAATTAATAACACACATTCAAAAGGATCTTGTAATTTGAGACTTTGGGAGTTATGAATAAGTCATTTGATGTTCTCTCATGTTTGAGATGGAGTTTGGATATTGGTCTCATGGATATGGTTATAAGAAGTTAAATATGGGGTTTAATTTCACAGGATCTAATGAGAAAGGTGGAAAGAAAACTCAACCACCCACATATCAAAAATGTGACAATAAACATAACGGTTACTTTTACAAAGGGATGGAGAAATTCTTTAAGTGCAAGAGAGAAGGCCACTAAACGCAAGAGTGACGAAAAGTCGTGAGAAGGTAGAAGAATGTGGTATATGAAAGGAGATAACCACACATGGTACAATGCTATAGCTGTAGGGAGTAAGGGCATCATACAATCTAGTGCAATAAACCTCGAGTCCTCAAGGGTTATTATTGTCATTAGATAATAAAGCCAAAAGATAAAGGAAAGACTTATACCATCAATACTATGGAAGTTGAGAAATAAAATGAAGTCCCAGAAGGTACAAATCATATTCTCAAAAGAATGGATAAAATATTATTTGATTCTAGTTCTACGTATTCCATTATATCTTTCAAGTTTGTTAGAACTATAAAATCCAAACCCAAAACAATTTAAGTAGGGATATATGCAAAAAAAAACATGTGGTGAAATCATTATAACCTAAGAGTTGTACTCTTCTTATATTGGCATATGCGGGAATATTATTCCACATAATCTAGTGCTACTTCCCTTGGTCAAATTCAATGCTAAAATGGGAATGTATTGGCTCTCATTATATAGAGTAGATATAAACTTTTCAGAAAAGGAAATATCTTTTCATATTCTAAACCATCCTATTCTACCCTAAAAATGCCAGGAAGATCCTGAATATACTTTAAAAAGACCTTTAAAAGTGTGGGTGTTGTCTCCCTATAAAGAAGCATACCTCACTGAAATGGTTGAGTCAAAGGAATGTGTCAACGTTGAGGAAATGCCCATCGTGAGGGAATGTGGTAATTTTTTTCCCAAAGAGTTACCTAGAATCCCCCATATCATGAGGTATATTTCATAATAGAACTCATACCTAGAGTTACTCCAATATCAATGTATCCCTATAAGATGTACCTTATCGAACTGGTGGAGTTAAAGAAGTATCTACAGGGGAATATGGGAAAAGGGTTCATATGCCCTAGAGCATCACCTTAGGGTGTTTGAGTAATCTTTTCAAATAATAATGACGGATCAATGACATTCTATATCAATTATTAGTAACAAAACGGGATAAAAATAAATAAAAAGTATCATATCCAAAGGATTGATGAATTTTTTGATCAAATACATGGATCTTAGTACTTCTCAAATGTGGATATTCATTATAGATATCATCAGTTAGTGGTGAAAAAGGAAGATATTTAGAAGCCTTCCTTCCATCTAAGGTATATGTTCTATGAGTTTCTTGTGATTTCCTTAGAAATTTCTAATTGTAACACCATATTCTTGGATTTGATGAATATATTCGTTAGACATTACCAAGAAAAATTTGTGGTAGTGATTATCAATTATATTTTCATCTGCTCCAATATTAATGAGGAACATGAAGAACATCTTAAACATGTGTTGGCGACATTGATAAGGGAAATGTTTTTTGCCATGTTTAGAAAGAGTTAATTTTAGATGATTCAACTAACATTCATGGGACATGTGATCACAAGTGAGGTAATTTATATGGACACTTCAAAAACAAATGCGATTGGGGAATGGCCCAGACCCTCTAGTGTCATAGAAATTTGTTGTTTTCTTAAATTATCTGGTTTTTTCAAGTGTCTTTTGAATAATTTCTCATGATTTTAGAGCCTTCTAACTATGGTAATAAAAAAAGTGGTATTGTATGTCTAGATATAAGAATGTGAATAATGCTTTATAGAGATAAAGATAATTTTGATTAATGCACCTGTGATCACATTACCTAAATGTGTAGAATTTTTTGTGATATACAATGATGCTTCGAAGAGAGGCTAGGGTTGTGTACTCATAAAAAATGATAATTTGATATCCTATGCCTCATGATAGTCGAATATCTTTGAGAAGAACAACCTGCCACATGATTTGTAGCTAGCAGCTATGATTTTTTCTTCGAAAATCCAATGGCACTATCTTTGTGGTGAGAAGTGTGACATATATACCGATCACAGGAGCATTAAGTATATATTAAAAGAAAAAGATATGAACATGCATCAAAGGTGGTGAATAGAGTTAATCAGAGACTACAATTTCTTTATTCCCCATCATCCTGGTAAGGCAAACAAGGAAGCTGATTCTCTAATAAAAATAGAACCAGCTACTCTATCCATGTTGTGGATTGGGAAACACCCTCTATTCATGGATATTCAATGGATTAATTTGATAGTCATAAAAGTAGGGAATAAATCCAACCTTGACCAAATTATTACCCAACCATCTATCCAAGAGAACTTTAAGGAGGCACAAAGGGATGATCTGGAGTTTCAAAATAAGGTGAACATTGTAATGGGGAAGAATGTGTAAGAGTTCCATCTCGATGATGATGGTGTCATTTGGTTTGGAACAAGGATTTGAGTTCCTTCATCACATGGTATAATGAATGATCAATGGGAAAATTCACATAGATAAACATTATAAATCCATCATGGTAGCACCTTGATGTACCACAAACTCCATGAACTCTTCTGATGGGATTACATGATGAAGGATATTGTAGAATATATCTCAAGGTGCTTGATATGTCTGCATGTTAAAGTAGAGAAATAGAAGTCCAAAAAAATGATGCAACCATTACCTTTAACCATGTGGAAATAGGAGAATATAACTACGGAATTTTTCAGGGGTATCCTAAATACATTTAAAGTAAATAATGTGATATGGGTTGTGGAGGACTGACTCAATAATATTTACCACATTTATGCTATTTGGGAAGATATCTTACCTGAAAAAAATTCAATGATATATGTAAAAGAAATGGTTAGATTGCATGGGGTGACACTACTGATTGTCTCTGATCATGATCCAAGGTTGAAATCTAAAGTTTAGAGGACTCTCCAACATGCCTTGGTTACTAAATTAAATTTCTGCATCGCCTATAATCCTCAAACTGATATCCCATCTGAAAGGAATATTCAGATGCTCGAAGATATTCTAAGGGCCTAAAATTTGGATATCATAGCTGGATGGGATCAACATATCCCTTCGGTTGAGTGGTCATATAACAATATCTTCAACTTGAGTATTCATATCGCTCCATATGACGATTTGTATGGAAAGTTATTTAGAACTCCAACCAATTGAGATGAAGTTCGAGAAAGAAGGATAATTGGAACCAATCTTATGGAAGAGTTGAGAGAGAAGGTTCAAGTTATCCAGAAACATATCAAATATACTAAGATTCAGAAAAGAACATTGCTGATAACCATCAAAGGTACATTGCGTTTGATGTTGGAGATAAATTCATCCTTCAAATATCACCATGGAAGAGTGCCATGTGGTTTTCAATTAAAGGAATGTTAATCCCAAGGTACATTGGCCCCTTTGAGATACTTGACCACATAGGATCTATGACTTGTTAGATTGCACTTTCATCTAATATGGCTCCCATTGATGATTTTTTCATGTATCACTCTTGAATAAGTACATACCAGATCCCACACATGTAATAAACTTAGAGGTGGTATAGTTAGAAGATGATCCCTCTAGTGAGGAGAAGTCAGTAAAGATTCTGGATCGAAGAGATAAGGTTCTACACAATAAGAGAACCCACCCTGTCAAAATTTTGTGGAGGATCCATAATTTATAAAAAACATCTTGGGAACCAGAGGATGTGATGAAGGAGAAATAGTCCCACCTATTTATGTAAAATTAAATTTTGATGGAGAAATTTCAAAATGTGGGATGAATTTAACGACCCAATATTTTTTCAATGAACTTTTTCCCTTCTTATTATAATGTCATATAGTATAATCACATA
This sequence comes from Viscum album, assembly GCA_963277665.1. NCBI lineage: Eukaryota > Viridiplantae > Streptophyta > Magnoliopsida > Santalales > Viscaceae > Viscum > Viscum album. The sequence continues at coordinate 200,325,619 of OY728164.1, forward strand.
AAACCACATTAGTAAACATAATTACATGTAATGAATAAAAAACTACTAAATTCTATATGTCCTTTAAACATTATTCTTTCACTCTGGTGATTGTAATTTTTGAAATAAGACATAAGCAGTTGTGATCAGTAAGAGGTTTGGTGTTTGATATGACAAACATAATTTTTATTGAATAGTAACATACCATTATGAATAGTAATGTTACCCTTATGAATAATAATATGATCCATATGAGTAGTAAATTAGACATGTGAATAGAAACCTTACCAATGATGGTCTAAATAGCATTTATCCACCCTATAATTGACAATATGATATAATTATATTATAGTGTTGGATATTTATAGGATATAAATATTTAATGATTAATTTTAAAATTTAAAAGAAATTTTATTTTCATAAAATTTATTCATATACATGTATTTTTATGTCTTTGAATTATATGATAATTTTATGAGATCATAATTAATTTATCTAAGTGTTAGAAAACTAGTTTTAATTTTAAATATTGTATTTTACAAATCAATTAAGATTTTATTTAGAAATAAAATTATTCATATTTAGAAAATTATTTTCATCATATATAGTTCATTTTTTAATTCTACACATTGAAAACTTGTTAGGGTAATGTATATATATATATTTCTGAAATTATTTAATTTTTGCAGAATAGTGAAATTTGATAATTTACAAATCATGGTAAATAAATAAATTTCTGCATCATGCTTGTGTCATCGATGATGTAAATGGACATTGACATGAAATCACATTCCTTATTTACTACACTTAGTAATTGAATCATCACTAGTGCTTGTATTTAGATAAATTAATAAAATAATGAATTAAATAATGAGGAAACACCCCTTCCCTCAACTATAAATACCACCCCTTAGAACCTCATTTCATTACATTATCATGCATTCCACATATGATATATATCTATATGGAACATGTAACAAACCACGGAAAGGCATGAGTTTCCTTTAATAATAATACATTCATAAACTTCGGGTTCCCAAATGAAGGAGGTAATAACATACTTGATATAAAAATCATCAAGACGAAGTTACATTTGTTCCCAACTATAACTGGTAGTTAACCATGAAGACATAAGGTTTCATTTTTATGAATTTCCACTTTTCAAGCCTTTTATTAATTCTTCTTATCACTTTGATGATCATATAAAAATGTTATCATGATAATGACTTTGCTAACCCCATGTTGTATTGTCTCATGTTCTTATCATCTTAATGGGATTTTATATCACCCATTTTAATTTATATCCTCAGGTGACTACTTTTACTAAGGATATGTTAATATCCAATAAGAAGCTAGTGAAGAAGGAATTAAATAAACTTCCTGTGTTTTAAATTTTTGGTATGGTCCAAGTTTTCCCATGACACAGAACCTTTGGATCCTTTATGTGTACTTTTTCTATTCTTCTATCATTAAAATTATTTAAAAGTAATATAATAAGATCCAAGTCTCTATAGTAAACCTCTCCTTCCAAATCCATAATGTCAATAAAGTTGTCAATATCAAAAGAAGAGGCATACGTATTAATTAGTTTATTTTTAGTTTATTTTTCATTTATAAACCTTTAAATATATCTTAACCTTGATGATATAGTAACATAAGTTCGTCCATAAAACATGATTTTATTTAGGATTTTTGTAAAAACCTTTTCGATAACCATTTCTATCAAATTGAAAATGAACTCGTCACTCTTCTGTACATGTGGACTACCACCTCCATAAACAAATTTTATTTTTTTCCATTACCATCATACATTACCTGTCATAATTATGGAATTAGTTAACATATAATATTTCCATGAAATATTTATAATTAATTAAATGTAATATATTATCTACGTTCTTACATTTCCATTCATTGAAAAATGATAATGCTGCTGGTGCATATATGTGCGAAACCACCTCCATGAAGCAATGTGATTATTTTTTCATATTTGTATAACTTGTATGGTCATAATGATGAATTTAATGAATAAATATTAATATTATAATGTTATTATGATTATAAAAAGGTATAATTTTTACTTTTTTATTCTCAAATAATCTATTAGAAAAATGGAAACCTTAATCATATATATATACAAACTATAGCCTTTGTGAAACGATGTACTTCATTTTTCAATACCACCTTAGATGGTTGGATATAAAAGTATATTGAATGTATAAACATGATAATTATGAAATATTTAATATTATATGGATGATTTAGCCATAACCCCTTTGACCATATTCTAGCAACCAAAGATGATTTGTAAATTAATAACTGAATGACTTCAAAATTTCCATTATGAAATTATATAATTTTGGAACTAAATCAATCAGGATAATTATTATATTACAATTGATAAAAAAGATAAAAATTATCTTATCAATGAAAATTATTAATATTCTTTTATTAGTCTTGGTTTATATATTGTAGAAAATAACAAAACAATCAAGGAATGAGGTTTTTCTTTAAACAATTATTTTAATGTTTTATTCAAAAATTATTTTCATCGAGGACCATGATTTTTTAAATTCATAAATAATATTATTATATGGTTTTCAAATATTTTTAATGTTAATTTCAAACTATTTTCTATTTCATATAAAATTTCTTATTAATTTTTTTTTAAATGTTTCCCAAATGGGTTAATTTTTAACATTTATAGAAAACTTCAAATGAATGTTTTTATAAAATTTACCACTTGGACACCTTTTCCCACACTCATAACCATTATTAATTAAAAATATTCTACTATATGTTTTATGTTGTTTTACAGGAAAACACTATTCCATTTATTCTAGGAATTTATATTTTTAGAATTTTTTCAAAGAAAATGATTTTTCTTCTTCTTTTTAAATAGACTTTATTATGTCTTTATATAGGTTTTTTGTATATATTTCAACATTATTTAAAGATTTATATGATTAACTAGTGGTATAATATAATTATAGCATCCAAATAATTTATTTTGATGACTAATGATCTTTTATTTTTACTTATTGAGTTGGAAAAATGATGAGATCTTCTATGTTTTTTGTTCAGTAAAAATGTTTATGTTGATTTTGAAATGTATTGATATTAATTTATTTTATGTAATGAATGAATTGGACATAATAATTGATTTTATGGGGATTTCTTTTAGATTTCCCCTTTATACATTATTATATCTAATGAGATAATTTTGCCTCGGTATTTGCCCTATTCTATCCCAATTATATATAATATCCTTGTACGATACCCATGGGGTATTTTAATGTTGTCTTGGAACAAGAACGTAATGGTCATATTGTGATTTTTGGAATTAAAAATTCCCTCATTATGAAATCTATTATTATTTTTCTTCTGATTATTTACATTGTACATGGATATATTTCATGTTTATATAGTTAGTGGGGTTTTATGGAAATCATATAATTTAATTATAAAAGAAAATATTCTAATGATTAAATGATTATATATTTTAATAAGGGTGAAATTTTTATTTTAATGAATATGTTTTAATTTATTTCAATGAAACCATCATGAAATATAATTTTTTACATTATTTTTTTAACACTATTATTGAAAAAAAATTGGACAAAAGTAGATTTTGAGTGTAATTAAGATATTATTTTTAACTCAATGTTTATTAAATGAATAAAGAAAACATCCTAATAGGTTTTCTTATATATAAAATGTATTAACAATTTTAATTTATTTTTATATCCATTAATCTAATGGTTTACACATTCCAACACAATTAATTGTTGGAATATAGGTTATGGTTGAGTTTAGATTATGTTTTTTAGGATCTGAGGAGTGGAAGGTGGATTTACATTTGAAATTTCAATTGGGAATGTTCTTTTTTTGGGTTGGAGGCTTATGTTGTTCCCTAAAGGGAGAGTGTGATGCATTAATTGATCTGCTACAACATGGAACCTCGATGAGTGTGATTTTTTTAAATAATTATTTTTAACATATCTATTTTATGGCATCCAATATGTATCATGAATTCTAATAAGAGGGAATATTTCAGTTCTATCAAATCTGGTGTAGCTTTGTCACAGATCTATCTTGTGTTGTGGCCTTCATATTAGTGAGTGAATTATGTGGTGTAGTGGTTTCCATTACACTGTGGTATTTCTTCTATTTTATTGAATGTAGTGTGTGGAACTCGACATGTTCCGTTGATTTTGTTTTTACTGTACCCATTATTGTACAATCTCTACCTCGAGGTCATAACATATTCTTATGTTATAACCATTGAGCTGTAGTGAATAGTGTTTTATCTGGCGATTATAATTTGAAATTTTTCTTATAAATTTTGGAAATCCCATAATATAATGCCCAACTCTAGTTACCTAGAGTCGATGCATTATTACGTATCATTGGAATTATCACAAAATATCATGTCTCGAAAGACCGATTAGTTTAGTAGACTTGGAAGTACAAGATACATTCATAAGGTTTACATTACATCATAAAATAGAAAACTAAAACAACATTTTTTCCATGTACAACACTAAGATCCCATAGACTATCCTTACAGGTAAGTCATAATATACTTTTTTGCATCCTGGGAAAATTAAAACATAGAAATGGGTGAGCTCAAATGCTCAGCAAGGATAACAATATAGCAGAAACTTTCATAAATAGGCATAAACATTTAAGGCAATGTATAAAATTAAAACAAAAGCCTTTTCAAATTAAACATCATCATAATATGGAAAATATAAATTAAAATAATGACATTTACTTACTCACATGGATATTCTACTAGTCGAATAATCACATGTAATATCAATAGCCACTTTTATAATGATGGAATGCATAATGCCATACTTTCAGAACCACATAGTCAAGTCCTTTTTCCAAGAATAAAAATAATATTTTGTCAAGGCCTTATTCCAAGTCACTATTTGGTCTCATGATACCTACCAATGCATCGAGGATTAATAGCGGGCTCCACTTGTCACTTACTATGTCCAATGCATTCTTCATATTAAAAGGTTTAAACATAACATAAACATTCACATTAAAACTAGCATACCAAATGTCAATAATTTATCCATAAACCATGAATGGTGTAAAAATAACACATCCACAGTCAAAAATATCACAAAACCTTCAATACAATATGTAAGTTTTGTATCATAATAAATCAACTTCAAATAAGCTTAAAATCAATCAAAGGATGTTGACATAGATGAAGTCAAAACATTTTTTAGAGAAATATCTCTTTAAATTTTGAAATAATTTAAGAAAAAATTTATTTTGGAAATACTCTTATAATCTTTTAAGGTAAGCTTCGATGATGTTACTATATAAAATAGCCGCACCTACCGTATAAGTTAAAAAACATTCTTACCTTTAATTTGTCGAAAAGGTCTAAAATTACCTTGTTTGGAATATGACGAAAAGATTATTTAAAAACATATAAGGTAAAATTTGGGTATAAATGAATTTAACCCATTAACTAGTAAATAGTAAAAATCTATTGAAATACATTTTTAAGAAGCATAGATGCAGATGATAAAGATGTCCTAGTAGATAATTATGTATAAACAACCTCGGATAATGAAGAGTTTGTGAAATTAACCCTTACCTTGTACCTTTCCTTGGTCGAGGGTATGTTAGACTCCTGTATAATGGTGAAATAATTGTTATTAAATTATACAAGAATCATATACATTAATATGATATCATATATGATCTTTTAATATTTCTTTGTTAATAATATTTTAGTATTATCGTCATTTCAGGTGTTAACTGATTCATTTTACTTTATATCCTTTTATATGTAAGTAATGTTTATTATGGATAGGATATATCTTATTCATATTACGAATGATATTAAGTGTTTAAAAATTATTTTTAATAATTTAAGTAAAATTAGTCTTTAATTGATACGATGAGGAATGAATCTCATCTCGTTCGTGGAGACGGTAATTTGTACGTACGCACGAGTGACAATATCAATATTTTGATATTAAAATAATATATAATTGGATGATATATAATATATACAGAATAATTATCATGTTATATTTATTATTTACATCAATTACACGTCACTATTATACCCATCCAAATAATAATGTATTGAATAACAATTACACCACGATGTGGAGACGGTAAGCCGTACGTACGCACCTATGGTGACATGTCATTCAAAATATGGATAGAATAATGAATATGGTTGTAACATATTTATAATAACATCTCATTATATAAAAGATATTGGAGTTATTATTTTAGAATGGAAAAAACAAAGAATGTAGAAGTGGACGAAGAAAGGAACTTGAAAGAGGTGATGAAATATTTACCTCTTCTTCGGGTTCTTCCTTTTGATTTGATCAAAATGGATCTTTATGTTGGCTTTATGACTAATGTAAGGCCTCTAATATGAAAGGAGAACATTTTAGAGGGTATTTGTTTCCATGTTTGACCAAGCCAAAGGTCTTTGAAGGTTTGAATTAGAGAGAAGGGTAAGTTCCCTTTTATAAGAGGGGTGAGGGGCACCTTAAGAAAAGCTAGAAATATTATTTTATAATAAAATCTTTTTAGGTTTCTAATGGCTCAAAAATGAGTAATTTATAGTTTAATGTGGGTATTGGTTGAAAACCACTCAACCAATAGGTTTTATATAGGTTTGGGTCACTATATTAACTTTAACTTTTAGATTTAACTCTTAGTTTAGTAGTTTGACATTTACCATAACTCTTTGTATTTTTATATAATATTGTTAATAAAATTACTATAAACTACAAATATAAACTAAAGTGGTACATTAATGAAATATATAATATTATTTCAGACTTTTTTCCGAACCTTAGTTTTTTTGGAATAGAATATAATATAATAATATATTTTTTGTTTTAAAAACTCTTTTATGTCGATTTTGAAACTATTTTGTATTTTCTTTTTTATAAATTCATAACAGCATTATTACTTCAAAAAATATCCATCTAACCAACCCTAAAATGTAATATTAACCTAGAAAATTAGATTAATTCATAAAAAGTCTAAAATTACATTTATTTGGATATTTATAATATCAATTATTTTAATATTTTATTAATTTGGTAATTACTACATCATCATTGTTTCATAAATAAATTTAATCCTTTAATGTCTAAAAATAATAAATAAAATACCATTATATAGAAATTTTTTTATATTTCTAATGAATATTTATAGTCTAATTTATCCTATGTATAACCCTATATTAAAAATGTTTTAGTTATTAAACTTTGATTTTAACTCTTCTAACTCCTCGTTAAATAAAATAATAATAAATGTCCTAATCTCATCCAACTGGACCTAAAGGATCATATTTTATTCATAAGGTAGTTTTTAGTCGAATTAAACTTATCCAATAGAATTAGGACTTGTGTTAATGTAATAATAATATCATTTTTACCATTAATTACACTATTTACTTTTAACCGTGATAAATAAAAGTAAAAAGTTACTATTCAAAAAAATTACTTTCTTCCTATTGAACCACACTTTACATACTGATATCAACCATGCCTCTCGGATTTTTGAAATTCAAGTCACAAAATCCGTAAAATTAGGTTTTATGTAAATTTACAAATGCTCCTTGGAGGTTGATAAAGGACGGTAAAAAGTTCAATAAAATATTTATATATCTAGAATCATTATAAACTGACTCCAATGAATTACATGGAACATATATAGGTATTAGGTATCTATTTTGACCTAAAAAAATTTAAATCAAATAAATAATTATTTAAATAAAAATTCTTTTTTAAACTATAACTCATTGTTTTTCACTATTCATCAAAAATTGAAAGTTTTCAGAAAAATTCCAAAAATTCACCCGACACTAATTTCAACACTACGAATCCAAAAATGAAGTCTATTTTGAAATATAAAATTTATAAAATTTCAAAAAGTTGGTATTAATATTCATAACGGCTTGTTTGATTGGTTGTGGTGTATTAGAACTCGAAGTTGTGTACAACACATGCTATTGTATTATTCAAATAGAAGTGTACCATAGAGGCATGGGGTGTTACATTCTCTCCTCCCTCAAAAATTTTGTCCTCATAATTTCTAGAATATTACTACATAAAAAGACTCAATAGGTTCTTCATCATATGTTCTTTGGGTTCCCACATTGCCTCTTCCAACTTATGGTTTCTTTATATAACTTTTACAAGACATGCCATCCAGTTTCTCCGCACTTGTTCTCTTGTATCAAGAACCTTGACAGGCTCTTTGCAATAAGACAAATCAGGTTCCAGTTCTAATTCTTCATAGGTGAGTACTTGAATTGGGTCAGTCATGTATTTTCTCAACATCGATACGTGGAATACATCATGAAAATTGGAGAGACTTGGAGTCATTTCCAAACGGTAAGCTGAAGCCCCAATTCGTTCTAGAATTTTGAAATGTCCGATGTACTTGGGACTTAATTTTCCCTTCTTACCGAAATGTATAACACCATTCCACAAAGATACCTTCAAGAAAAAATGATATCCTACCTGAAATTCCAAATCCTTCCTTAGATTATCGGCATATCTCTTCTGCCTACTTTGAGCTGCTTTGATGTGGGTTTCGATTACCTTCACTTTTTCCATCATTTCTTCAACAATTTCTGGGCCTACAAGTTTTCTTTCACCAACATCATCCCAACAGGTTGGTGTGAAACATCTCTTTATGTATAAAGCATCATATGGTGCCATCTGAATACTTGAATGGAAGCTATTGTTATAGGAAAATTCTACTAGAGGTCAATATTGATCCCCATACCTTGAAATTCAAGTGATCATGATCTCAACATTTCTAAGGTCTGAATATTCCATTCTAATTGTCCATCAGTTTGGGGTTGGTAAGCAGGGCTCAAATGAAGTTAAGTATCTTGAGATTTCTGAAGACTTTTCCAAAATCTTGATGTAAAACATGGATCACAATCAGAAACAATCGATTGGGGTACTCCATGAAGTCTCACAACTTCATTAATATATAGTCTTTCTAGACATTCAAGTGGTAAATATTCTCTTAGAGTAATAAAATGTACTGACTTGTTATGGTGATCAACAATGACCCATATTGCATCGTTCCTTCTAGGAGTCATTGGTAGTCCCATGACACGATCCATCGTAATATTATCCCATTTCAACTCAGGTATGGGAAGAGGTTGCAGGACTCCTCCAGGATGTTTCCTTCCAGATTTCACTTGTTTACAAACCATACATCCTAACACAAAATCAGCAATCTCCCTCTTCATGTTTTCCCACCAAAAATTTTCCATCAAATATCTATACATTTTATTTCTCCCAGGGTGTATAGAGAGATTGGATCTATTAGAATCATCCAAAAATTCAATTTTTAGATCAGGTATATCGGGAACAGAAAGCCTCTTCCCAAATTTCAAAATTCCATCTTCATATACGAAGTCACTCAATCTCACATCATTCATAGCTTTAATCTTCTTTTGAAACACTTCATCATCTACCTGAGAACTTTTTACCCTTTCTAGTAAAGATAGTTTAGCAACCATTTGAAAAGGCATTAATGTTTCACCTTCCATGGTTATTCCCATATCCATTTTTAATAGATCCATGAATATAGGATCCCTTTTAACTCTCATCTTGTTCAAAACTCTAAGATCTTTTTTACTCAAAGCATCTGCAACCTCATTTTCCTTCCCTGGGTGGTAGTGTATTGTGAAATCAAAATCCTTGAGTAGTTCAAGAAATCTCCTTTGACTCTTGTTGAGTTCATCCTATGAGAAAATATACTTAAAACTCTTTTGATTAGTATAAATATCACATTTTTCACCATAGAGATAGTGTCTCCAAATATTCAACACAAATATTACAGATTCTAACTCATTATCATGAGTAGGATAGTTTTTCTCATGAATTTTTAGTTATTGTGATGTGTAGTCAACAACCATATCATTCTACATAAGGACACAACCAAGTCCTTTCTTTGAAGCATCACTATAAATAAAAAATCTATTATTCCTCAATGGGAGAGTCAATATAGGAGAATTTACTAATATTCTCTTCAATTCATCAAAAATTTCTTCACATTCTTTAGTCCAAACAAATTTCACCCTTTAACGTGTGAGCTTGGTTAATGGGTTATCCAATTGAGAAAAATTTTGGATGAAACACCGATAATAACCAGCTAAACAAATAATAATGCATACCTAAGTTATACTTGTCGATGTTGGCCATTCATGGATTACTCTAGTCATATAATTATCTACTTAGATTCAATCCTTGGAAATTATATAGCCATGAAAAGATATATCATGAAAAAAGAATTCACACTTGTTAAACTTCATATATAATTCATGTCTTGTAAGAGTCTTCAGGATAATGCACAAGTGATTGTCATGATCTTCATAGATTTTGGAGTATACCAAGATATCATCCAAAAATACCACTAAAAATTCATCAAGATATTCCTTGAAAACTCTATTCATTATATCCATGAAAACAAAGGGTGCATTAGTCATCCCAAAAGGTATTACAGTAAACTCGTAATTCCCATACCTGGTTCGAAATGCTGTTTTCAGAATGTCTTCCTTCTTCACACACAACTGATGATATATAGATCGAAGTTCAATCTTTGAAAAGTATTGAGATCCATGAAGTTGGTCAAATAAATCATCAATGTGTGGTAGGGGATACTTGTTCTTTATTTTTATAGCATTGATCTCCCTATAGTCAATGCACAACCTCATAGATCTATCTTTTTTATTAACAAAAAGGACAGGGGTTCCCAATGGAGAAACACTTGGGCGAATAAATCCATTATTACTCAATTACTCTAGTTGTTTTTTAGTTCCACTAATTCCATAGTGGCCATTCTATAAGAGGTCTTCAATATGGGCCTTGAACCAGGAATTAAATCAATGGAAAACTCAATTTCTTCTTCTGGAGGGTGTCCATGTAAATCCTCTGGAAACACATCAACATATTCTTGCACAATAGGTACATCATCTATTTGAACATTCCTTTCCTCACCCACAGTTATTTCATTATCTTCCTCCCCAATTATTGAATTTAGTTGAGCTACTGGGGGAGGATCTAGATCAAAATTAGGTGGTGACGTTTCTGCTCTAAAGATAAGGTACTCCTTATCATCATAAAAAATTGTAACCTCCTTTTTTTACATTAAATTTTCTCATCACGGATCGAAAGGAAATCCATACTAAGGATTATATAAAATTAAATCATGGGTATAACGATGAGATCTATAGATAAAGAACATTTATATGCCCTGATGAGGACTGATTTAAAAAAAGTTGTTGCAATGATACTTCCCTTAGGGGTTTTGATTGACAACTCCTTTGTTAAATCAAATTGGAAATATCTAATTTTCATAGAAAACTTGGAATATATGAAACAATATGATGATCTATAATCAAATAATTAATTTTCTAAACTTGAGGAAACCATTAAATTACCTACCACCATGTATTTTGGAGTTTCAACCAGAGCAGTAGTGATAACATAATCTTGGAACTGATCCCTTGGCCTTTTCTGAGGTATGTTCCCTTGGAACTTAGGAAATTCATCTTCATAATGCCCCATTTCTCTACAATTGTAGCATTCAACAATGACAACTTCTTTCTTCCCCTTGCAATCATGAGCTCGGGGGACTTTTTCACCACACTTGTAACAGACTCTCATTCCCTTCAGGCATGTAATGGGTGTTTTTTCCCACATTTACTACAAGATAGATATTCAAATTTTCCCTTATTCCCCTTATTTCAATTTCTAGAGCGTTTGGAAGATCTCTTCTTCTCTTTCTTTTCATTAATGTCATATGACTTAGAGAATTATTTTTCTGTCTTGATGGAACATGAGACAATATCTTCATATGAAGAGAAGGATTTTGACACTAATTCTCGATAGAGATATGTTTTTAAACCCTCAATGAAATGATCAATCTTACTTCTTGGGTTACGTATATAATCTGCATCATTCCTCGTTATCCTTGTAAATTTATCCTCATAGTTTGCGACATTCTCATCCTCCATTTTCCCTCAGACTCAGAAATTAACTTTCCATATCTGCTCGATGGTCATGAGAAAAGTATTTTTCTAAGAAAATCTCTTTAAAATCCCTCCATTCCATATTTGATACTTCATCATATTCCTTTGTGTTTTGAGTCAATTACTACCATTGATCAACATCTCGAGTGAGGCAGTAAACAACCAAGACAACCTTTTCCCTTTTACTACTCCCCAAGGCATGGAATATTTTCTCTAAAGAATGTATCCTTTGCTCAGACACTAATTTATTTGTACCCCCATTGAATGTTCATGGTTGTTTCATCATGATGCGATCTAACATTGATCCTCTACGTTGTGGATTAGGGTGCTCCATACGGGTAAGGTTATTATTTATAACCTGAGTGAGTTGTCCCAATATGGTGATAAGCTATTCAGCAGCAGTTGCTTCACCAGCTCCACTATAATTATCTTGACTATGAGGGAAATCACTACATGGAGTGTGTGCATTGATATGATTTCTATTACTTTCACTAGGCACCATTTATAAATAATGTCATAAACTATATTAGTTTATGAATCGAAATACATAATTCCAAAAATATAAAAAACTTAACATAAATTGAATAGTTTATGTATATAATCCATAATCCTAAAAAAATGTTTTCTTTGAGGAATTATATACTCATAAACCCTTTATAATGGTTTGTAAAGAAAATGAGAATTATCCTTAGCATATCCCAAGGGAGTGTTGTAACCAAGAGTGCAGCAAGACCCATTATCGTGCACCAGTTCCCGTTCTAGTCTAGCTCAAAGCAGTTTTTTTGGGTTTTATCTCTAGGTACATATGTGGCAGAGCCACATCTACCTACTTGTATCCAGACAGGGATTTATTTCTTAGAAAACTCACAAAATATCTACAATACAAAAAATATAGGAAGTTCTTTTATACTAATTCTCAATGTCAATCTTAGGTTAATGTGCTCTAATCAGAGTTTACCTAAATCTAGATTCCAAAGTTAGTACAAAAATTCCTTTGATACCAACTACAATGCCCCAACCCTAGTTACCCAGAGTCGGTGCATTATTACATATCATTGTCATGATCACAAAAGAAAAAGTCTATAAAGAACGATTAGTTTAGCAGCCATGGAAGTACTAGATACCTTCATAAGGTTTATATTAAATAATAAAATAGAAAACCGCAACAACATTTTATCCATGGACAACACTGAGATCCCATAGACTATCCCCACTGGTCAGTCATAATATACTTCTTCACATTCTGGGAAAAATAATATATAATAATGGGTGAGCTCAAATGCTCAATAAGGATAACTATATATCTATTACTTTCATAAATAAGCATAAACATGTAAGGCAATGTATAAAAGTAAAACAGAAGCCTTTTCAACATAAACTTCATAAGAATATGGAAAATATAAATCAAAATAATTCCATTTACTTACTCACATTGATATTCTACTGGTCAAATAATCACATGCAATATCAATAGCCACTTTCATAATGATGGAATGCATAATGAAAGACATTCAAAACCACATAGTCAAGGCCTTGTTCCAAGACTACAAATAAGATTTTGTTAAGGCCTTGTGCCAAGACACTAGTTTGTCTCATGATACCTACCGATGCATCGAGGAGCTATAGTGGGCTCCACCTGTCACTTACTATATACAATACATTCCTTATATGAAAAGGTTTTAACATAAACATTCGTATTAAAACTAGGATATGAAATTACAATACTTTATCCATAAACCATTAATGGAGTAAAAATAACACTTCCACAGTCAAACATATCACAAAACCTTCAATACAATATGAAAGTTTTGTATCATAATAAATAAACTTAAAGTAAGATTAAAATCCATCAAAGGATGTTGACATAGATGAAATCAAAACAAATTTTAGAGAAATATCTCTTTTTATTTTGAAATCATTTAAGAAAAATTTTATTTTGAAAATATTATTATAAGCTTGTAAGGGAATCTTCGACGATGTTATAACGAAAATAGCCACACCCATCGTATAAGTTTTAGAAAAACATTCTAACCTTAAATTTTCCAAAAAGGTCCAAAATTACATTGTTTCGAAAATTATAGAAAGATTCCTTTCAAAAATTATAAGGTCAAATAAGGGTATAAATGAATTTATCCAATTGTATAGTAAATAGTTAAAATGTTTTGAAATACATTTTTAAGAAGCATGGATGTGGATGATAAAGAGCTCCCAGTAGATAATTACATATAAACAACTCGGATAATGAAGAGATTGTGAAATTAAAACTTACCTTGTACTTTTCCAGGGTCGAGGGTAGGTTAAACTCCTGTATAATGGTGAAATAATTGTTATTAAATTATACAAGAATCTTATACATTAATATGATATCATATATGATCTTTTAATATTGCTTTGTTAATAATTTTTTAGTATTATCATCGTTTCAGATGTTAACTAATTTGTTTCCCTTTATATGATTTATTACGTAAGTAATTTTTGTTATGGATAGGATGTATCTTATTCATATTCAGAATTATATTAAGTCTTTAAAAATTATTTTTAATCATTTAATGAAAAATTTTCTTGAATGGATACGATGGGGAATGAATCTCATCGCGTTCATGGAGACGGTATTCCGTACGTACGCACGAGCCACAATATCATTATTTTTATATTAAAATAATATATAATTGGATGTTATATCATATATAAAGAATAATTTTCATGTTATTTTTATTATTTACACCAATTAAACATCATTATTATACCCATCCAAATAATAATTTATCGAATAACAATTACACCACGATGTGGAGACGGTAAGCCGTACGTACACACGTATGGTGACATGTCATTAAATGTATGGATATAATAATGAATATGGTTGTACCATATTTATAATAACATAAAATTATATAGAATATATTTTAGTTATTATTTTATAATGGAAGTAACAAAGAAAGAGGAAGTGGAAGAAGATAGGAACTTGAAAGAGGTGATGAAATATTTACCTATTCTTCTGGTTCTTCCTTTTGATTTGATCAAAAGGCCTCCATAAGTTGGCTTTATATATAAATGAATGCCTCTAAGATGAATTAAGGGTAGTTTAGAGGGTATTTTGGTAGAGTTTGGCCATGCCAAATGGCTTTGGAGGTGTGAATTTGAGAGAATGGGAAATGACCACTTATAAGAGGGGTGAGGGGCACCATAAGAAAAGATTGAAATATTATTTTATAATAAATTAATTTTCAGTTTAAAATGGAAAAAAATGAATTATTTAAAGGATAAGGTGGGTATAGGTCACAAAACCACTCAACCAATAGGTTTTATATTGGTTTGTGTCACTATATTAACTTTATATTTTTGATTTAACTCGTAGTTAAATAGTTTGACATTAACCATGTCTCTTTGTATTTTTATATTATATGGTTAATAAACATACTATAAACATCCAAGAGAACCTAAAGTGGTTCATTAATGAAATTTATAATATTATTTAAGTCCTTTGGCTGAACCTTATACTTTTTGGAAAACAATATCAATTAATAATATAATATTTGTTTCAAAAACTCTTTTATGACAATTTTGACATTATTTGGTATTTTGTTTTTTCTAAATTTATAACAGCATTATTAATTCAAAAAAATTAATCTAAAAAACCCTAACATATCATATTAACCTATAAAATTAGTGGAACTTATAAAAACTATCAAATTACATTTATTTATATATTTATAATATCAATTATGTTTTATATTTCATTAATTAGGTAATTACTGCATAATCATTGTGTCACTAATAAATTTAATTATATAATGTCTAAAAATTATAAATAAACTTCCATTATGTATTAAATAATTTTATCTTTCTAATGAATACTTATAGTCTAACTTATATTAGGTATAACTTTATATTAAAAATGTTTTAGTTATTAATCTTTGATTTTAACTCTTTTAACTCTTCTTTAAATAAAATAATAATAAATATCCTAATCTAATCAAAGTGGGCCTAAAGGATCATATTTTATTCCCAATTTTGTTTTTGGTCGAATCAAACTTATCTAATAGAATTGCTACATGTGTTAGGGTATTAATAATATCATTTTCACCCTTAATTGCCCTATTTACTTTTAACCGTGGTAAATAAAAGAAAAAGTTACTATTCACCAAAAATTATTTTTATCTTATTGAATAAAATTTTACTTACTGATATCAACCATGTCTCTCGGAGTTTTGAAATTCAACTCAAATAAGTGGTAAAATTATGATTTATGTAAATTCACAAATGCTCCTAGGAGGTGAGTAAAAGACGGTAAAAAGTTCAATAAAACTTTTATATATCTAAAATCATTATAAACTTGCTCTAATAAATTACATTGAAAATATATAGGTATTGGGTATTTATTTTGATCAAAAAAAATTAAATAAAATAAATAATTTTTTAAATAAAAATTTTGTTTTAAACTATAACTCAATGTTTTTCACTATTCATCAAAAATTGAAAGTTTTCTAGAAAAATACCAAAAATTCTCCCTAAACTAATTTTGATACTCTGAATCCAAAAATGAAGTCCATTTTGAACGATGAAATTTATAAAATATCAAAAAGTGGGTATTGCTATTCATAATGGCTAGTTTGATTGGTTGTGGTGTGTTAGAACTCAAAGTTGCATACAACACACACTATTGTATTATTCAAAGAGATGTGTACCATGGATGTTTGGGGTGTTAATTTCTCCCCTCCTTCAAATAATTTCATCCTTGAAATTTCTAGAATATTATTACATAAAAAGACTTGGGTGGTTTTTCATAATAAGTTCCTCGGGTTCCCACGTTTCCTCTTCCATATTATGGTTTCACTATAGAACATTTACCAGACGAGTCGTCCGGATTCTTAGCAATTGTTCTCTTGTATCAAGAACCTTGAAAGGATCTTCACAATAAGACAGATCAAGTTCCTATTCTAATTCCTCATACGTGAGTACATGCATTTGGTCATGCATGTATTTTCTTAACAGTTATACGTGGAATAAATCGTGATCTTTAAAGAGACTTAGCGGAATTCTCAAATGGTATGTTAAAGCCCCATTTCGTTCTAGAATTTCAAAAGTTCTGATGTACCTGGGACTTAATTTTCCCTTCTTACCGAAACGTATAACACCCTTCCATAGAGATACCTTCAAGAAAACATGATCTCCTATCTGAAATTCCAAATCATTATTTAGGTTATCGGCATAGCTCTTCTGCCTACATTGAGATGCTTTGATGTGGTTTTGGATTACCTTCACCTTTTCCATCATTTCCTCAACAAGTTCTAGGCCTACAAGTTTCCTTTCACAAACATCAACTCATCAGGTTGGTGTGCGACATCTCTTTCCGTATAATGCTTTATACAGTGCCATATGAATACTTGAATTGAAGCTATTGTTATAAAAACATTCTAACAGGGGTAAATATTGGTCCCACTTACCTTGAATGTCAAGTGAGCAGGATCTCAACATGTCTTCTCAGGTTTGAATAGTCTGTTCTTATTGTCCATTAGTTTGGGGGTGGTAGGCAGTGCTCAAATGAAGTTCAGTATCTAGGGATTTCTGAAGACATTTCCAAAATCTTGATGTAAAAATCGGATCACAATCAGAAACAATCGATAGGGGTACTCCATGATGTCTCAAAACCTCATTAATATATAGTCTTGTGAGACATTCAAGTGGTAAATCTTCTCTTATAATAAGAAAATATGTTGAATCAGTAAGATGATCAACAGTTACCCATATTGCATTGTTCCTTCTAGGTTTCTTTAGTAGTTCCATGACAAGGTCCATCGTAATATTATCCAATTTCCACTTAGGTATGGGAAGAGGCTGCAAGACTCCTCCAGGATGTTTCCTTCTATATTTCACTTGTTGATAAACTATACATATTGACACGAAATCAGCAATCTCCCTCTTCATGTTGTCCCGCCAAAAATGTTCCTTCAAATCTCTATATGTTTTGGTACTCCCAGGTTGTATAGAGAAATTTTAACTATGATCATCATACAAAAAATTATCTTCTTAGATTAGGTATATCGGGAACACAATGTCTTTTCCAAAATTTCAAAATTCCATCTTCATATACGAAGTAAATCAATCTCTGATTATTCACAGCATTAATCTTCTTTTGAAACTCCTCATAATCAACCTGAGAAATTTTTATCCATTATAGTAAAGATGATTTGGCAACCATTTAAAAAATCATTAATGTTTCACAATCCATGGTTATTTCCATATCAATGGTTATTTGATCCTTTTCAAGTCTCATCTTGTTCAAAACTTCTATGATCTTTTTTGCTCAAAGCATCTACCACTGTATTTGCCTTCCCCGGGTGATAGTGTATTGTGAAATCATAATCCTTGAGTAGTTCAAGCCATCTCCTTTTCCTCATGTTGAGTTCTTTCTATGAGAAAATATAATTCAAGCTCTTATGATGAGTATAAATATCAAATTTTTCACCACAGAGATAGTGTCTCCAAATCTTCAAAGAAAATATTACTGCCGCCAACTCAAGATCATTAGTAGGATAGTTTTTCTCATGAATTTTTATCTATCGTGATGCATAGGTAATAACCCTATTATTCTGCATATGGACACAACCATTTCCTTTCTTTGAATCATCACTATAAATAAAAAACTAATCATTCCTCGATGGTAGATTCAATATTGGAGCATTTACTAATATTTTCTTCAATTCTTCAAAACAGTCTTCAAAGTCTTTTGTCCAAAAAAATTCACCCCTTTACATGTGATATTGGTTAATGGGTTAGCCAATAGGGAAAAATTCTGGATGAAATGCCACTAATAACCCACTAAACCAATAAAAATTCATACCTCAGTTATACTTGTTGGTTCTGGCCATTCTTGGATTTATCTTGTCTTATAAGGATCAGCAGTGATTCCATTCTTAGAGACGATACGGACAAGAAAAGAATTCACCTAAAGCCAGAATTCACACTTGCTAAACATCACATATAATTCATTCCTTCTAATAGTCTTTATTATAATGATCTAGTGATTTTCATGATATTCGTAGCTTTTGGAGTTTACCAAGATATCATCAATAAATACCACTACAAAGTCATCAAGATATTCCTTGAAAAAAAAATTCATTAGATCCATGAAAACAGAGGGTTCATTGGTCAGCCCAAAAGGCATTACTGTAAACTCGTAATGCCTGTAACTGGTTCAAAATGTTGTTTTCATAATGTCTTCCTTCTTCACACACAACTGATGCTATCCAGATCAAAGGTTGATCTTTGAAAATTATTGAGCTCCATGAATTTGGTTAAATAAATCATCAATGCATGGTAGGGGATACTTGTTCTTCATTGTTATAGAATTGATCTCCCTGTAGTAAATGCACAACCACATAGATACATCTTTCTACTTAACAAAAAGGACAGGTGCTCTCACAGAGAAACTCTAGGGCGAATAAATCCCTTATTACTCAATTCCTCTAGTTGTTTCTATAGTTCAACTAATTCCACACTGTCCATTCTATAAGGGGTCTTCAATATGGGCCTTGATTCAAAAATTAAATCAATGGAAAACTCAATTTCTCATTCTGGGGGATGTCTAAGTAAATCTTCTAGAAACACATCAACATATTTGTGCACAATAGGTACATAATCAATTTTAACATTACTTTCCTCACCCACAGTTATTTCATTCTCTTCCTCCCTGATAATTGAATTTAGTTGAGCTACTGGGGGTGGATCTAGATAAGAATTAGGTGTTAATGTTTCTTCTATAAATATTAGGTACTCTTTATCATCATAAAAAATTGTAACATCCTTC
This sequence comes from Viscum album, assembly GCA_963277665.1. NCBI lineage: Eukaryota > Viridiplantae > Streptophyta > Magnoliopsida > Santalales > Viscaceae > Viscum > Viscum album. The sequence goes on from OY728164.1 coordinate 200,345,475, forward strand.
TTCTTACAATAAATTTTTGCATCACGGTCTGAAATACAATCCTTACCATGGATTATATCAAATCCAATCATCGGTTAGATGATGAGATCAGCAGATAAAAAAATTATATTCCCTAATGGGGACTGATTCACAAAACTTTGTTACAAAGATACATCCCTTAGGAGTTTTGACTGACAAATCCCTTGTTAAATCAAATTGGAAATATCGAATTTTCATAGCAAACTGGGAAGATATGAAACAATGAAATGATCCAGAATCAAATAAAGCATTTTCTAAACTTGAGGAAACCATTAAATTACCTGTCACCAAATCATTTGAAGCTTCAACCTCAGTAGTAGTGATAGCATAATCTTTGACTTAATCCATTGGCCTTTTCTAAGGTATGATCCCTTGGCACTTAGGAAATTCATTTTCATAATTCCACATTCTATATAATTATAACATTCAACAGTGACACCCTCTTTTTTCCCCTTGTAATCATGAGCTTGGTGACCTTTTTCTCCACAAATGTAAAATAATTCCATTCCCTTCAAGCAAGTACCGGGGTGTTTTTTCCCACATTTACTGTAGGATGGATATTCAACATTTCCCTTCTTCACCTTATTACCATTTCCAGAGTGTCCAACAGATCTCTTCTTCTTTTACATTTCATTAAAGTTATAAGGTTTATAAAATTATTTTTCTATCTTGATAGCACATAAGACAATATCTTCATACGATGAGAAGGATTGTGATACTAATTCTTGATGGAGAAATGGTGTTTACCCATAAAAGAATCAATCAATCATACTTCTTGGGTTACATATATAATTTGTAGCATGCCTCGCTAACCTTTTAAATTTAGCCTCATACTTTGAGACATTCTCATCCTCTTTTTGCCTCAGACTCAAAAACTTCATTTCCATATCTACTCAATGGTCACAAGGATAGTATTTTTCTATGAAAAAATCATTAAACTCCCTCCATTCCATATTCTATACTTCATCATCTTCCTTTGTGTTTTGAATCAATTACCACCATTGATGAGCATCTCTAGTGAGGTGGTAAACTTCCATGGCAACTTTTTCACTTTCAATAATCCCAAAGGAATGGAATATTTTCTCTATGTAATTTATCCATTGCTCAGCTACTAATGGATTTGTACTCCCATTGAATTTTTGTGTTTTTTGCCTCAAGAAGTGATCTAACATTTATCCTCCATGTTTTGGATCAAGGTGCTCCATACGGGTAAGGTTATTATTCATAACCTGGGTGAGTTGTCCCTGTACGGTGATAAGATTATCAGCACTAGATGCTTCACCAGCTCCACTATAATTATCTTGACTAAGAGGGAAATCACTATATAGAGTGTGTGAATTTATATGGTTTCTATTCCTTCCACTAGGAACCATTTATAAACAATGTCATAAACTAGATTATTTTATGAATCAAAATACATAATTCCAAACATGTAAAAAAACTAAACAGAAAATGAATGTTTATGGATATAATCCATAATCATAAAAAATGTTTTCTTTCAGGAAGTATATACTCATAAACCCTTCATAATGTTTTGTAAAGAAAATGAGAATTATCCTAAGCATATCCCCTGAGAGTGTCGTAACCAAGAGTGCAGCCAGTCCCGTTGTCATGCACCAGTTCCCGTTCGAGTCTAGCTCAATGTGGTGTTTTCGGGTTTTACCCCTAGGTACATCTGTGCCAAAGCCGCCTCTACCTACTCATATCCAAAAACAGATTTATTTCTTGGATAACTAACAAAATCTCTACAATACCAAAATTCTAGGAAGTTATTTTATACTAATCCTCAAAGAATATCTTAGGGTAATGTGCTCTAATCAGAGTTTACCTAAATCAAGATTCCAAGGTTTGTAATAAACTTCCTCTGATACCAACTATATCGCGTCGACCCTAGTTACCCAGAGTCGATGCATTATTACGTATCATTTCCAGGATCCCAAAAGATACTGTCTCGAAAGACCGATTCGTTTAGTAGCCTTGGATGTAATAGATACATTCATAAGGTTTACATTACATCATAAAATGGGAAACTAAAACAACATTGTTTCCTTTGAAAACACTCAGATTCGATAGACTACCCCTACAAGTCAGTCATAATATACTTCCTCACATCCTGGGGAAAATAAAACATAGAAAGTGGTGAGCTCAAATTCTCGGTAAGGATAACAATATAGCGGAAACTTTCATAATTAAGCATAAACATTTTATGAAATGTATAAAACTAAAAAAATCCATTTCAACATAAACATCATAATAATATGGTAAATATAAACAAAAATAATTTCATTTATTACCCACATGGATATTCTACTAGTCCAAGAATCACATGAAATATCAATTTCCACTTTCATAATGATGGAATTCATAATGTCAGACTTTCATAACCACATAGTCAAGGCCTTGTGCCAAGAATTCAAATAAGATTTTGTCAAGACCTTTTGTAAAGATACTAGTTTGTCTCATTAGACCAATCGATGCATCGAGGAGCTATAGTGGCCTCTACCCATCACTTACTTAGTCCAATGCATTCCTCATATGAAAAGGTTTAAACATAATATAAACATTTGTATTAAAACTATCAGAAAAAATGTCAATAATTTATCCATAAACCATGAATGATGTAAAAATAACACATCCACAGTAAAACATATCACAAAACCTTCAATACAATATAGAAGTTTTGTATCACAATAAACAAACTTCAAATAAGCATAAAATCCATCAAAGGATGTTGACATAGATGAAATCCAAACATTTTTTTAGAGAAATACCTCTTTCTATTTTAAAATCATTTAAAAAAATTATTTTGAAAAAATTATTATAATCTTGTAAGGGAAGTTTCGACGATGTTATAATGGAAAATAGTTGCACCCGCCGTATAAGTTTAAAAAAACATTCTTACCTTAAATTTGACGAAATGGTCAAAAAAGTAACTTGTTTGGAAAACGAAGAAAATATTCCTTTCAAAACATATAAGGTCAAATAAGGGTATAAATGAAATTAACCCATTTTCTAGTAAATAGTAAAAATGTTTTGAAATACATTTTTAAGAAGCATGGATGTGGATGATAAAGAGGTCCCAGTAGATAATTACGTATAAACAACATCGGATAATGAAGAGATTGTGAAACTAAACCTTACTGTGTACTTTTACTTAGTCAAGGGTAGGTTAACCTCATCTATAATGGTTAAATAATTGATATTAAATTATACAAGAGTTATATAAATTAATATGATATCATATATGATCTTTTAATATTGATTTATTAATAATATTTTAGTATTATCATCATTTTGGGTGTTAACTGATTCGTTTTCCTTTATATTATTTGTTACATAAGTAATGTTTGTTATGGATAGGATATATAGTATTCATATTAAGAATTATATTAAGTCTTTAAACATTATTTTTAATAATTTAATGAATATTATTCTAGAATGGATACGATAGTAAATGAATCTCATCGCGTTCATGGAGACTGTAATCCGTACGTACGCACGAGTGACAATATCATTCTTTTGGTAGTAAAATAATATATAATTGGATGGTATATCAGATATAAAGAATCATTATCATATTATATTTATTATTTAAATTAATTACACATCATTATTATACCCATCCAAATAATAATGTAATGAATAACAATTATACCACGACGTGGAGACGGAAAGTCGTACGTACGCATGTATGGTGACATATCATTCAAAGGATGGATAGAATAATGAATATGGTAGTACCATATTTATAATAACATAACAGTATATTGAATATATTGGATTTATTATATTTTAGTGGAAACAACAAAGATAGATTAAGTGCAAGAAGAAAGGAACTTCAAAGAGGTCATGAAATATTTACCTATTTTTCGGGTTCTTCCTTTTGATTTGATCAAATGGGCTCCTTAGGTTGGATTTATGAAAAAAGGTAGGCCTCTAGGATGAAGAGAGGAAAATTGAGAGGGTATTTGGGCAGGTTTTGGCCGAGCCAAATGGCTTTTATGGTGTGAATTAGAGATAAGGGAAAGTTCTCTTTTATAAGAGGGGTGAGGGGCACCTTAGGAAAAGTTAGAAATATTATTTTATAATAAAATCATTTTCGGTTTCTAATTGCTCCAAAATGAATTATTTAAAATATCAGGTGGATATTGTTCGAAACCCACTCAACCAATAGGTTTTATATAGGTTTGTGTCACTATATTAAATTTATCTTTTAGATTTAACTCTTAGTTAAACAGTTTCACATTTACCTTGTCTCATTGTATTTTTATATTATATGGTTAATAAACATACTATAAACTTCCAAACGAACATAAAGTGGTTCATTAATGACATATATAATATTATTTAAGACCTTTGGCCGAAACATATATTTTTAGGAATATAATATCAATAAATAATATAATATTTGTTTTAAAAACTCTTTTATGTCAATTTTGACACTATTTGGTATTTTGTTTTTTATTAATTTATAACAGCATTATTTCGTCTAAAAAATCATCTAACCAACCCTAACATGTAATATTAACCTAGAATTTAGTATAATTAATAGAAAATCACAAATTACATTTAGTTGGATATTTATAATATCAATTATTTTAATATTTCATTAATTAGGTAATTAATACATCATCATTGTGTCATAAATAAATTTAATTTTTTAATGTCTAAAAATTATAAATAAATTACGATTATGTATGAAATATTGTTATATTTCTAATGAATATTTATAGTCAAATTTATCTTATGTATAAACCTATGTTATAAATGTTTTAGTTATTAAACTTTGATTTTAACTCTTTTAACTCTTCTTTAAATAAAATAATAATAAATGTCCTAATCTAATCCACGTTGAACTAAAGGATCATATATTATGCCTAATGATGTTTTTGGTCAAATTTCAATTATCTAATAGAATTAGGACATGTGTTAGGGTAACAATAATATCATTTTTACCCTTAATTACCCTATTTACTTTTAACCGTGGAAAATAATAGTAAAAATATACTATTCACCAAAAATTATTTTCATCTTATTGAACCATTTTTTACATACTGATATCAACCATGTCACTCTGATTATTAAAATTCATCTCAAAGAAGTGGTAAAATTTAGTTTTATGTAAATTTTCAAAAGCTTCTAGGAGGTGAGTAAAATACGGTAAAAAGTTCAATAAAATTTTTAAATATCTAAAATCATTATAAACTAACTTCATTGAATTAAATATAACTTATATAGTTATTATATATCTATTTTGACCTAAAAAAATTAAATAAAATAAATAATTTTTAAAATAAAAATTCTATTTTGAACTATAACTTCATGTTTTTCACTATTCATCAAAAATTGAATGTTTTTAGAAAAATACCAAAAATTCACCCTAAGCTAATTTCGATACTCTGAATCCAAAAATGAAGTCTATTTTTAATGATAATTTTTTAAAAATTTCAAAAAGTGGGTATTACTATTCATAAGGGCTAATTTGATTATTTGTGGTGTGTTAGAACTTGAAGTTGCATACAACAAACGCTATTGTATTATTCTAAGAGAAGCATACCGTGGAAGCTTGGGGTGTTCGAATTATTTACCTAAATCCATCTAGTATTTTCTCTAAATTATTGGGTGGATACTAGGTTATTTATGGATGTATTTCATCCTACCCTTATGGGGGTTTTCCCTCAACATATATAGATCAAGAATCAATGATTCTAAGTGAGTTTCCTTCTTCCTCCCTAAATCATTCCATGTTCTTTATTTATGGGAGGATTTAGATGAGGGTATGGATGGTATGGGAAGTTTTAAGGGAGAATATTGAAAAATATAATGTGTTCTAGATCTATTGAATTTCATACTTACATTGTCATGACTGCAAATTTTCTTCCTCTAGTACAATCATTGGAAAATGGTTAAGAAAATATTATTTTAGATAGGTGATCCTCATTATGTTTATTTTTAAAGTGTTTATATGAGAATTTAATGCTTCTAATCTCCAATGGTCATATTTTAAGGGCCAACATAATGACTATAATGAAATATCTTAACTAAAATAAATGGTAATCGGGAGTAAAAAATGTTCTTTTTTTACTTTACAATGTTGCTTATGAGTTTATACATGTTTATTTCCATGCTAAATATTATAACATATGGGATACATGTTTGAGTTATGATTGATGTGATTAGTGAATCCCTTGTTGTGTTGTAAGATTTATCTCACCATGATTGATTAAGGATGAACATTGACATATGGATAAAGAATTGGTTGCCCAGGGAACTTTGGAATTATGGGATAATAAAATTTGTTATTAATATGTGATGTAATGAAAGACTAGAAACAAAAATTGTAATAGTTGAGGAATCTATAATGTGATTTTTTTGTATTTATATTCTTGTTGTGTTCTCTTATCTAATTTGTGGGGGTTCTGGGTGGGATTTTACCAGTTATAGTGGTGAGCGAGTTTGATATGAAATTTGGTGGTAGTGAGGCTATGTTTTTTATAATGGGATAGGATATGGGATGATTAGAAACATTTTTTATATAGTTATTGTGGTCATATGTTTGGGTTTTAATAATGGATTTCATTATACTATGAGGTGGTATTAATTGATGTAGGGTGGTTGGGCTATGTTTTTATATTGATGTATTAGTTTCAAGCAATTCATGGAATGAATGTGAACGCTAAAACTAAAATATCATGGAATGATAAATGAATGGGACATGTTAATGTTAATTGAATATTAATTGTTAATGACAGGTTAGAGGAATTTTTTTACTTATGGAGATGAAAAGATTTGAAATTTAAATATGACATATGTGTAGCTTGGTTGTGTTGTGTGTTGAATTAGTGGTTACATTGGATTATAAAGAAGGATGTGAGATGTTGTGGTGTTTTATTGAGATTTGTTGGTGCTCTTGTTATGAACCCATTTTTTTGTTATTGTTTTATACGTATAGGTTATGTATTTAATGTTTTTTTCTTTATACACCTCACCTAAGTTGGATGACCTTAATAATTCCCAAATGTTTTTTTGTTACGGATTTACTTTCCTACATAAGGGATGATGATATGTTATATTCATGAATACCCCCTCTTCCCCACTATTCATTTAGCTATTGTGATTATAATGGATAGGTGTTTTATATTACCCATAGATGATTTGTTGATATTTTATATTACCTGATGATGATGTGATAGTGTTGGAGATTACCCAGGGATTATGGGTTGGTGTTGGAGATCACTTAATGTTGAGGATTTGATTTTTAGTGAATGTCATGCTTGGTTAGAGGAGGGAATATTGTGTATTTTCTTCACGTTCATTATACCCAAAAACCTCGGAAAGGTTGATGAGGTTTTGTTATGGATTGATTCAAACATGAGATGATGGTTCTTTTGGGATAATAGTGTAGTTAGGGCTGCATCTTGAACCACATTATAGATGAATGTGTATGTGATATTATATACTCCGAAGGGATAGGAGAACATGATGTTTGAGGTTAGGGAATGAGAGTGATAAATCTTTGGGGATGTGGCTATGAGGTTCTTTTTCTTAAATTATTTCTATGATATGTTATTATAATTGGATTTTTTATTTGGTTAGATTTCCAAGGTGAGGTTAGGATAGATAAATGACCTATTTAGTTGCATGTCGATTCTATTGTTTGTTCACTTGTGAATTAGAAGTGATTTTCAATTGGTAAAGAGAGATATAGGGTAAGATGATAATGAGTATAAATTGTATTCTCACCCTATGAATATATAAAATATACTCATGTATCATTGAATAATTCAGTGACTGAAATTTTCATTACTAGCATGAGAGTCAGAGTTGTTATCGAGATGATTCTCTACGACTTTTCCTTTTGATATTCCATTGGAGACTTATTTTTTTTGTTTATATTGTTCGTTAATTGTGGTATAATTTTATATTAATATTTTTTAATATTATTTTTAAAGATATTGATGGTGTCAATACATTCAATCTACTAATCCTATATTCATCAAAGAGGGTAATTACATAGATATGTGATATTTTTATACCCTTAATGATAGTCTCATCCCCGAGGCCTACAAAAGGAGGTAATCAAGGATAATTATCTATCTTTATCCATTGATGATTTAGGAAGGGTACCATTAGAAGGTGGGGTTAATGAATGAGTGGTATGAGATTTTTAGGTTTTGAGATAGGATGGTTCTTGGATTACAGAATGTGTTGTAACTTCATTGGTTGGTAGATAATAACTGTCCCTAGAGCTCAGCATGTAAGATAGACCATGGAGAAAATATAGGAAATGAGATTTTAGGGTCCCCATTTTTTATTCAAGGACAGTAAGATTTTTCAAAAATCATGTTATGTTGTTCCTCTTCTATGGTGGTGAGTTGGGTGAGGTATACACATCATTTTTTGTTTGAGATAGTGATTGATCAAGGTGGTTTTGGTGAGTTTAAAATAATTCATTTAAATAAATCATGAATTTAAATGATTCCTATATTAGTGATCCCCATGTATTGGTACAAATGGTTCTTGGTCATCACCAGTGCACAATCTTCATAGTTCAGGTTCAATAAGATATCTTATTTATCAACGGAGGGTCAATCCATAAGAGGATAATGAAACAAATTAGAGGGACTATAGTTATTATAAATAGAAATATTTAGAAAGGTAAGAGGGAAAAATATCTAATCTAGAGATGGGGATTTATTTAGAGGAGCTCAGGATTAACATTTTTTTGACTAATGCATGATTTGAGTCTTGGTTTACATTAGTAGCTAGTCAGAAGTTAGGGGTAGTGAATCCTTGGTGGAAATTTATTCTTGATGGCTAGAAATATGTAGTTGTTTCATGGGTTGAAATCCATAAGGATGTACTAATATAGTATTTATCATTGAGGACGGTGGACATAAACTGGTAGGATCCCCTATATTTTCAGTAAGAGAGGTTGATCATCTATAATTCACGATTTTTTTTAAGGGACATTTTAGTTTCACTCAGGACAACTTTTTAGATGAGGATTCCAGAGATAAAAATCTAGAGGAGGTGTTACAACATGCAATTAGTTATGCAGTCACCCCATTTACACATTCTATAGACATTGTGTTTTATAAGAAAGTAGAGGTGATCGGGTGGATACACTATGAAGGGGGTGATTCCTAAGATGTTGGTCAACATAGAGTCTTGTGTAACACCATATTACCTTCTAAGGTACACCTTGTCCTATTTTTTGGGTTCATTCCATTAATGTTTTTGAATTTTTAGGGAACTAAGTGAAGAAATATTTACTAATAATTTACACATTGATTAATATTCTTAGGAAAGATTTTGTGATTTTTTTTCACATTATAAAATAATTAAATCATGATTTTTAACCAAAGGGGAGGCTTTTATTTGGAGTTATTTCACATCAAGATATTACATGACGTGAAAGGAATGCATGTCATGGATTCCACAGACTGAGAGTTTTAAACCATGCGTCTTGAATTATTTCATATTGTTCAACCTAAATCATTTCCCTCTTGAACTATATCCATACATTGGTAATTTTGAAGCTATAAAATCCGTATATATGATGTATTAGAATATTTATCTTCATGTTAATTGTGGTGTATAGAGATTTTACTTTTTCTTTAATAACTATTACATCATTTTAAAGGTACACTACATAATTGAATTAAAAATCCCATATCCAAAGGATTAGTGTCTTTGAAAAATTGAATTATCCACAAATATTAATTAATAAACCATAAATACAATTTAATTATTTCTTCTATATATTATTTTTGGCCCTTACATTATCCTTAGTACAATATTCACCTGAGGATATACATCAATGAAAGGGGTGAGATAAATATCTAGTAAGTGGATAAAAAAGGAACACAAATCAACATAACATGGGTGATCATAATCATCATATCATAAGAATAGTATTATCATATATATCATGATAGAATCATGTGATAAGGAATGGAATGTGGAAATTCAACAAAATGAAACATCATGTTATATTGGTCAAACACCACACATAGTTTCGAATAATGATTGTATCGTGTTTACACATAAGATTTGTGAATAATCATATCATAATAATTGAAAATAATGATATCATAATAGTCATTCATATTATATATTTTCCCATGAGATAAATCATATTTCCAAATTCATTATATGGATATCTAATTCTATGCCCACCCGTCTCATCATAACATTTATATAATCATGAATTACACACAGAAAGTATATCAACCAATGTTCTGATGTAAACCCAAGGAATAGAATGGATTTTAAAAGAATTTCATAAATTATAAATTAATAAATAGATTTTTTTGGTTCCAAAATTAATAAGGGAAATCATACTTCATCATAATACATTATTATTCATTCGTGGACAATAAGTATTTCAAGAGGAGTAAAATACGATGTTTTGGAAACTGAAGTCACTTTCTAAAAAAATATATTTATTAGAAAACATTTTTATATGGTAGGAACATGTATAAAAATAACAGAAAAGGTAAATTACATTTGAAGAAAAAATATGAAAATTCATACCATGGAAGTGAGAATTTCACAAATAAAGGAATTTGGTTCAAGAATCCCCTTACCTTAATTCCCTCAATATTTGATTGCTTTTGTGACTCTTTCATAATAAACATATATTAATTAATAAATTTATCCAGAAGTTACATTTATTAATTTGGAAATATATTTATAAATTATAATAATCTTATTATATTTCATAATATTTTTGATCAAATTTAAGAATTTTTATATTATATCATTCTTAAAAATTTCCCATTTCACTTTAATTTCTCTACTTTCTTAAATTTAATTAATACATTATAATTACTAATTCTAGAAGATTATAATGAATTTAATTTTTCCTTGTATATTATTTATAGTTTATAATATCCATCATTGATGATGGTTATATGTTTTGACATGAAAATGTATCCATAGGTGGTTAACTGGCCTTTGATGGGACATTGTCGGGAGAGAAAGCATAAGAAATTTAAAATTTATATATATATATTACAATGATAATTACAATAAGTTAAAATCATTAATATATTATTAAATTTCTACATAATTAGTTATTTTCATTTTTTTTTCACAAAAGTGATGGTGGAAAAAATAATATAATGATGAAATTAGAAAGATAGGGGAGTGGATCTGAACTTACTCAATCATAAGTGTAGCTCCAATTGTAAAACACTATAAATCCATGGTGACTGGTGTTGGATTGATTCATAACACCACAAAATATTATAAAAGGCTAAATAGGGAATATTTTGGTAGATATATAGATTTGTAAAGGGTGGGTGGAGTGGTTTTCCATGGGGATGGATATGTGTTATTTATATTTCAGGAGGGGGTATTTTTAGATTAAAATATTGAATAAAATAATATATCAAAGGTAAAATTTATAATAGTTATATTGTGATAATATAAGTCATATATTAATAAAATATAATGATAAAAATACTTCAAATAACATGTAAAATTAAAAATCAATATTTTATTAAAAAGTAATTTGGAAAGAAAGGAAAAAATGTATTTTAAGGAATCACTTATGACTTTAGGTTTTGGAAAGTTATTTTGATTTTTGGAAATTGGGAATATTGTATTTTAATGTGCCATTTATGAAATTAAACATACAATGGACTTACCAGAAGATATATAATATACTATGTCATTATTACATCATGAATGATTAAATTTTATTTACACCGGTTATGTGAAAACTATATTCTTACAATTCACCTAAAAATTGAATTATTTCATATTATTATCAACAAATTACCCTTATAAAATTTAAACATGATTATTTTAAAAATGATATTAATTTTATCAAAATAAATTAAAATAATGGGAAATTTTAATTTTTAATATAAAAATGATGACTTTTATGAAATACTATAAAATATATTTTATTTAAAATTTGTATATATTTTCTTGGAGTTTTTTATTACTGATATTTATTTTTTTATAATCATAAAAAATAGTTTTACCTAAATTATTCAAGATAAATATTTTTTTATTAAAATTTATAAATGAGATAAATTTACTCCTCCAAAGTCTAGGTTAGTTTTCAAAACAGTCAAATTATCATTCCAATGATAACATTAGTATTCCAATAAAAACATTACCTTTTATATATACTAATCTTCCTTTTTAGTCAACATTCAAATAAATTTCTCTCAAGGTTATATACTTTCATAATGTTTCATGGTTTACTAATGATTTTTTTTCTTCTCTATAATGTTTATAGTGGGAGTAACTATTCTAGTAGATTGGGGCAATCCATATTTTCCAATTTTTTATTTCTATTTTTTGTTTTTTGTCTAGTATTAATGTTTGTAATAATAATTTAATTAATTGATGAATAAAAAAAATTCAATGTTGTTGTCTCTGTTTTTTTATGTGTATAATATAATATAATACACATTTATTTAGTAAAAAGATTTTACAAAAAACCCAAGGTCCTTACATCCTCCCCCCTTAGAAATTTCATCCCCAAAATTTAAACTCATATTTTTCATTGATAATAGATGAGGGCACTTCTATTTCATTGTGTCCTCTAGTTCCCAAGTCACCTATTCATACTTATAGTTCCTCTAAAACACATTGAAAATGTGATTTTTCATGGGGTGTATAACTTTTTCTATATAGTCTATGATCTTTATTGTACATTCATCATATGAGAGGAAATTTTCTGGTTGTTCCACATATGTATTGAGTATATGTGAGGATTTGGGTTTTTACTTCATCAGGTGTGATACATGGAACATGTCATGAACTTGATTCATACATAGTGGAAGTGCAATACTAGAGGCCAATAATCTTATGTGATTAAGGATCTCAAAGGAGATAATGTACCTTATGATATGATTTCCATTACTTCCAAAACATGTGACTAAATTCCTTGGTGATATTTGAAGTAATTTTTTTTATCCACCATCAAAATCAAAGTTACATCAATGTTTTCATACATAACACTTTTTCTCACTTTGAGTATTTTTTATATGTTGTTTGATTACTTGAACCTTATTTGTCATCTCTTGTGAAAGGTTAGGTCCATGTAGCTTTCATTCACTAACTCCATCTAAACAAATTGGAGTTCAACATCGCTTCACACACATAGCTTCATATAGTTCAATTTGAATACATGAGGAGAATATATTTTAATGCCAAAAATTAACAAATGGGTGATTATAATCCCAACTCCTTTAAAAACCATTGATTAGTCAAATAGAATTTCCTTGATCATCTTAATAGTCCATTCATATTGGACATAAATTTTGGGTGATAAGCTATTTAAAAATTCAATTCAGTACTCAAATCATGTTTAGGACATCTCCAAAATTTAGAGATGAACCTTGGATCATGAACAGAGATGATTAGATATAGAACCCCATATAGACTTGCCTATTTTTTTACATATATCATGACAGGTTTCTCAAGAAATAAATATTCCCAAATAGTGATAAAGTTGGTTGTCTTAGTGATTCAATCCACCAAAATCCATTTTTATTTTTCCCTTCGAATTTTTCGGTATGGGAGTGACAATGTATATAGTGATTTTCTCCCACTTCCATGTCAGTTTAGGGAACTGTTGGATAATAAATTTATAATTGTATCACTCTGTATAAACTTGATGACAAAAAACAAACTTCATATATACTCATAAATCTCATAAATCATGTTCTTCCACCTGATGTTTTATCAATGATCACGATACATCTTAGTGATTCCAGGATGGATGGGGGAAGATGAGATATGTGCATTATCCAATATCTTCTTATTTATCTCAGGTGATGAAGGCGCACAAATCCTTTTTTAAGAAAAATCACATCATCATCATCGATGTAAAAATCATATAGATTCTATTCCTTTACAGCTTTGACATTATTTTATCTCTCTAGATCATCCCATTCTTCCTCATTGACCTTCTCTTGGATAAATTGTTGGGAAATCCTTTGGGTATGGTAGAATGTATTTTATGCAGTTTTTTATTTCTAGATCTATACTTTTCATTTCTATAAAGGTAGCGTATGTCTCAATCCACATTTTGGATAGAGTAGTAGGTTATTTTCTACTAACAGAATCTTCTACCTTGTTCTCTTTTCAAGATTGGTAGTGAATAGATAAATCATATTCCCTAATTTTATCTAAAAAAGTACTTTGATTCATGTTGAGATAATTCTACGTGAATAAATACTTTATAATATTCTTATAGGTATATATGTCACACTTATCACTATAGAGATAGTACTACCAAATATTTAGAGTAAAGATTACAGCTACTAACTATAGATCATGGGTCAAGTATTTATGACCATGGACCTTCAGAATTAATGAAAAATAGGGTATAAATTTATCATTTTGTATGAGTACAAAACCCAATACTTTTTTTAAGCATCACTTTATATCAAAAAACATTATCCACTTGTTTTTAGTGTGAGTACATTTGTAGTGATTAGCATCTACTAGAAATCCTTGAATATTTCCACACATTCCGTTGTCCAAACAAAATTTTAATCTTTCTATGTAAACATGGTTTGTGTTCTATACAATTGTAAGAAATCACACACAAATTGTTGTTCGTACCTATCCAATTTAAGCATATAATACATTTTTGTGACATGTGTGGGTCTGGTCCATTTCCTAATTTCCTTTTTCCTAAAAGGGTACTCATAAACTCCATCACTTGTGATCATATTCCCCATTAATGTAATTTTTTATATACAAAACTATCAACTTTTAAACATTGCATACAATTTATACTTCCTTAATGTCACCATCACAATCTTTACATTCTATTCATATTGCTCCATTATCTCAGAGTAGTTGAGGATATCATCGATAAAAACTAACAAACAGAATTTCTATGTAGTCACTATATACTCTATTCACCAAATATATGAAGAACTTAGGGGAATTAGTAAGTCCTAATGGCATAAAATTGAACTAAAAGTTACCATACCTTATATGGGAATATTTCTTCAGAATATATTCATTCATCTCCATTATATGATGATATTTAGAATGGGGATCCATATTTGAGAAGTATTGAGATTTTTGTAGTTTATAAAACATGTCATAAATCTTTGGAAGAGGATACATGTTTTTTATGGAGATCATGGTGATCTCTGGATAATCAATTCATAGGCACATTGATGAATCCTTCTTCTTGACAATGAACACTGGTACACCCCAAGGTTATGCACCAAGGTGTATGATCCCATTGTCCAAATTATCTTGTATCTTCTTATTTAAATCATCTAGTTATATTAGAAAAATCTGATATGGAAATTTTATGATAGAAGTAGATCTTGGTATGTTCTCCTTCAATAACTCTACCTCACAATATGGGGTAGGTTTGGGTAACTCTTCAGGAAATGCATCATTATATCCCCTAAAAATAGAAACTTACTCTAGGATGATACCTTCAATTGATTCAACCATTTAAGAATATTATACTTCTATATATTTTATTAACACCCACACCATATTGGGATTTTTTTTAATGGAGCTTTATTATCTTCCATTCACTTTTAGAGGAGCATTACATGGTCTTAAAAATGGAAAGAAATTGACTTTTCCAAAAATTTGACCTATTCTCTGTATAATTAGAGCCAATACATTCCCAATATCGAATAAAATTCCACCAGGGGAATTATTATGAGATTCGATGGAATAATATTCCCACTTTTTCCAAAAAGATATGTTTCCAACACTAAGGTTGTAATGATTGAACTGCTGTGTGTTTTTACAAATCTCTATACTTCAAGGTATCAGGGATCTTAATCAAAAGTTCCATAAAAATTGATGTATATAAATGAATTCATAAATCTAGAATCAAATAATTCCTTTACCATTATTTAGTGAATATGAATTGTACCTTGTATGACATTGTTTTCTTGCTCCAATTTAGTAGTAGTGATGGCATAATCTTTACATTGCTGCTTTGGATTTGGTGGTTGATGACACTGATTACCCTCATAGACTCTTGGTTTAGTTTAATATCTTGTATAGGTCCCTTTAATTTTTTAGTGGAAGAATTTAAACATATATGGTGCAATAGGGGCTTCCCACATTTCCTGCATCATATTTACTGGATCTTCCATGTATCTTCGATATTCATGAGTCTTGTGACCTTCTCTACCACACTTGAATCATTTATCTATCCCATAAATATTATTACAATGTTTCATCTTCCAACAAGTTTGACATGTGGGTAGTTGGATTCTATTTCATACTTTATTATTTCACCCACCATCATGAAACTCTATTCTTCACTTCTTATATCCACAACCATGGGACCAATCTTCAAACTCCATTTATAATTTGTGATAGCATCAAAGTAATTATTCCTAACTCCCAAAGGATCAAATAGTTAGAGCCTTTTGAAGATTTGGTTTTAGATAAATTAGGGATCTATCTATTTTTCTATCAGTATAGATAAAAAAATTTAGGTGTATCGTGAAATCCTTATGAAGTTGTCTTTGTATGCTAGACAGATTCACCTTTATTTTGATTCATCTCAATGAATTATTTATCTATATTTTTTCAAAGAGTTTGTGTAAAGTACTCGGTATGAAATATTTTCTTAATGTATTCTAAATACATCTCTACAATTTAATATTTTGGATTGTGTTCTTAATAAACACCCATCATTTGTCAGCTTCTAGATATAAATGATAAACGACTAGTGTCACTTACTCCTTAGAACAATATATCGTATAAAATATCTTATAAATCAAGTTAACCCACTATTCTATGATAACTGGTTCATAATTACACTATAAATTTCTGGTCATTTCCACATAAAGGACTCAATGGCTAGTAGATAATTTATTGTTGAAGGAGAATGTCCCACGTGGTTCACATTAGTATTTGTAGGATTAGAAAACTTGTTAAGTATTTCCATGATTTTTTAAAATCCAACTCCCATTGTATTGGGGAAGTCATTCATTCAATCGTTTCATTTTCCATCACATAGGTTGTTGGCCTAGTTTTTATTGGTTCCCAACATTTTCTAAAATGGAAAAGATCTAATGAAAAATTAAGTTAAAAATCATGAATAAATAATTCATTCTTTTGCACAATAACCTCTAAAATAATAAATTATGGTAACCCAATGTTTAAAATTATCCAAATTTTTTATTTTATGTTTACATATACTCAGTCTTATACTAAGGGTTTAAAATAATTTTTTCTAATCATAATTCAAAAAACAACTAAACAACGATTTGATACCAACTATAGTGAACCTATTTTCTCTTTCACAACAATTACATAATTTTAAAGATAGCCAACATAACATCATTAAAATCCATTGATCCAAAAGTTTATTGTCTATGGAAAATTCGGATTATACATAATTTTTCATAATAAAACATATAAATTATTAAATTCCTTCTTCTCTATATTATTAGTGACCATCACGTTCTCCTTAGTAAAATTAATCAGTATAGGATATACATCAATGAAAGCATTGAGATAAAATCCCAGAAAGATGATGAACAAGAGAAAAAATCAATATAACATTGGTTAGTTTAATCATCATATCATATTCATATGATCGTCATGAATATATTGAGAGAAAAATGTGTTAATAAATTGAATTTGGTAATGAATAACATTGAAACATCATGTTATTGTGGTAAAATACCACATATATATGTGAACAAAGCTAGCATTAAGTACTTGAACAACATAGGTTCATAATCATGACATAAATATTATGAACATATCTAACATAATTTTCACCCATATTTAACATTTTCTTATGAGATACATAACATTACCCAGTGCATTGGAGGGATATATAATTTTAGGCCTACTCAGTTCATCATAAAATTTACGTAACCATACATATCACATAGAACAAGTATTTATCGAAGTCATTATGCAATCCAAAAAAATATAAAGGGTTTCATAAGGTTAATATAAACCATACTATCATGAATACGATTTTTAGTTTTCAACTGAATAATAAAAATCACACATGAACATAAAACATCATTATTTATGAGTCAAGAAGAATTATTTCAAGAAGAGTAAAATACATTATTTTGGAAACTAAAGTCACTTGGAGAAAATATATATTTTTCTAATAAAACCTTTTGGTATTGTAGGAAAACATATATCACTAAAGTAAAATAATAATAAAAATTATGAACTTAATATGAACAGTCATACATTGTAATAGATAATAACCAAAATAATGTAATTGGGCTCAAGAGTCCCCTTACGTTAATTCCCCCTTGTTTAGTTGATTTTATGCCTCCAGAATAATAAAATTATATTTATTAAATCATTGCTCAAGAATTTAATTATAGTAATTTCTATTTTTATTTTTCAATTATAATCATTGGAATATATTTATTAATTGTTTTGGTGAAATTGAAGCATTTAGATATCATGTCATTCTTTAAAAATTCACATTTCTCTTTGATTTATATATTTTCTTAAATGAAATTTATACATTAGTATGATTAATTATATAATTTTAAAATGAATATAATTACATGTTTATATATTATATATAGTTTATAATATTCATCATTGATTATTTCTATATTTATTTACTTGGAAATGCCTATATAGGTGTTTAACCGACTTTTATCAGGACACTATCATGAGAGCATGAATGGGAAGTTTAAAATTTATATATATAGTCTTACGATATTAATATTAGGATAAAATCATTTATATAATGCTAATTTACTACCAAATTAATTACTTCAATAGTTTTTTGAGAATTTTTTGGTGGAAAATTAAATAGAATAGAAAGATGATTTAAAAAGATAGAGGAGTGGATTAGAACTTACTTAATCCGCCATATAGCCTATCTTGTACGGAACTATAAATCCATAGGGATTGGAGTTGAAATTATCTAGAATGTGATTCTAGATTCTAAGAGGCCTAAGAGGGAATATTTTGGTATATATTTGGATTTCTAATGGATGGGATGAGTGTTTTTTCCATGGGAGGGAGAGGGGTTATTTTTACTTGAAGAGAGGGGTATTTTAAGAATACATTTTTTAATAAAATGATATATCATTATTAAAATAGGTAATATTTATTTTTGAATGTATAATTCATATATTAATGAAATATGATTATTTTTTTACTTTAAATCCAATTTATATTTCTAATTCATTAATTTATTAAAAAGGAAAGTGGAAAGAAATAAAAATTGTTATTTAAAGGAATACCTATTGGCATTAGATTTTGGAAAGTTAATTTTAGGTTTGTAAATTGATTTTATTATATTTTAATGAAACAAATAATAAATTAAATGTAACATGGACGGATATTAATCTATATAAAGTATTATGTCATTATTTTATTATGAATGATGTAATTTTATTTGCACCAGCTACGTGAAAAACTATATTTTTAATATTATCCCAAAAATTTAAGTACTTAAAAAAATTCCCATAAAATCACCCTTGTATAGTTTAAATGTGATTATATTCGAAAATGATATTAATTTTATCAAAATAAATTTATAAAATAGAGAATTTTATTTTCTAATTTAAAAATTATGAATTTTATTAAATACATTATAATACAATTTATTAAAAATGTGCTTATATTTTTATGATATTCTTAATCATGATATTTATTTTTTTGTAATTATAAAATTTATTGTTAATTAAATTATTATTGATAAATTAATTTTTATTATAATTTATTATTTGAAGTAAAATTAATATTACAATTGTTAGGTTTCTATTTTGAATGGTCACATTACTATTCCAATAGTCACATTACTATTCTAATGATCATATTACCATTCCATCAGTCACATTAACTTATATATACACGATTTCATTATTAGACTAAATATTAAAATAAATTCCACTCATGGTTCTATATTTTCATAATGTTTTTTGGTTTATAATATTTTAATTTTTCATTATAGTATTTGGGGGGTTGGGGTGAGGGGGATGGATCTTTTAGATTGTGGTGATCCTTATTTTCCCAATTTGGATTTTTTATTTTCTATTTATTTTTTGTTGTAATTATTGGAATTTCAATTGGTTTAATTATTGATTAATAAATTTATTTTTTGGTTTCTCTATATTCATTATGTGTATAATATAATACAACACCCATTTATTCAAGAAGAAAATTTTAATAAAAACTATGGGTAATTACATGGTGTATCACTTTAGGTAAGAAGTATTTCTTTATCTTATATTAACTATTTAGTTTCTACTTTTTGTTTAGTAGATCACCTTGGTATTGATATATCTAAAATTTTTTTTGAATCTATATTATAGGTAGAATTCCTAGATCCTATAGCCCTTCATTTTTCATTGGTGTCCTCTACTACGAGTGCTATTTTCTATGAATAATGGTAGGTGTTTATGTTCAAGATTACACCATATAATTTACAATTGATATGATTTAATTGATATAAATTTAGTTAAATTAAATTATAAAAACCCAAATTTATTGAAATTTGAATTTAAATTGAATCGACATTGGAATATTGGAAAATCCCAAAATTCCAATGGAATTTCAATTTGGTGCATTGTTTGAAATTGATGGAATTTATGAATTGATTTGAGAATTAATCTTGTGATAAATGGATTAAATTGAATTGAAATAAACCTATGATTTGTTTTTTTAACAATGAATGAATTTATGAAAAAATATGTTTTGTGTTTGAAAGTTAATTGGAACATTTAAATGGATAATTGGGTAAGTTGAATTTTGAATGATGATTTATTTTAAATTGAAATTTTTTAAATTTATAATCAATTGGATGAGAACATGTGATCTTGGGTTGTTAGTGGGTTCTTTTCAGACAAGCTCCCTGGGAGGGTATTTCACTAGCAAAATATTGATTATTACAACTCGAAAAACTAGTTTGTAAAATCTTTTCCATGATAGGACATTGATGAGACTTGTTTAGCCTTAGATTGAGGGATGTGTGTATGAATATTTCCATGATTACTGATATGATAGCTTGAGGATCCTATAACTTGAAAATAATGTATCATAGGGAATATAAACAAGGTACTTATATTGAATGTTTTGATTATAAATTACATTAATTTTGAATCTTCTTTACTCAATCCTAGTGTTTTACACAAATATTTTTATATAAGATCATTATTTAGGTAATCTTGGAAATTTTTTTCACCCTTTGAAAAGAATCATGTATTTTTTCAATTTTAAACTGATGTAGTATTCCATGACTTGAATTATATAAATTGAATGCCTGATTTGGTTTATTTTTATAGTATTTTTTATGGAACACTTAGTGAGACCTTACTTCAAATTTTATCTCACCCCTACCTTATCCTTCATGGGTTGTAGATTTTATTCTACCATTTTTGAGAAATGGGAATATACCTCGTAGAGGAGGTGGATGTTATCGATCTTTTGGGTTTGGAGTGATGCAACCTTTGGGATGTCGAGTTTAACATGATTGTTTTTGTGTACATTTATGATGTAATATTTTATGTTTTTGACATACCTATTTGTTTTATGGTACTATCACACATTGGAGTTTGAGCATACTAATATGTATAATTTTCCTCCTCTATTTTATCAAAAACTCATTCCCTATGTTATCTTGTATGATTATAGGTGCTAGTCTCTAACCCATGGGGATTAGTAATTTCCTTCAGGCCATGTAGGGACTAGATCATGTATTAGTGTACGAGGGAATCTAGGGTTGTTCATGGAAAAAATGGAATCCAATTTGTAGGTTAAGAATCTCTACATGATGTTAGAATGCAGTTTGATGTATTTTTTAAGACATAGGCTATAGTTTCAGGTATATACTAGGAAAAAAACATTTTGTAACAAGTCTTAAGTCACCATGGGTAGTTTTTGAATGTAATATTGGATCAAAATAATAGCATTTTACCCAAATTTTTTGGATAGATTGAAATCCAAATCATATTTTATTATCATATGGTATTAATTTCCCTAATTATTCTGTTTGAGAGTGGATCTATGAAATATTATAATGTATTCAATGTTTCCTTTTGATGTTTTTTAGCATTTTGTTTTCCAGAAGATGTGTGAATAAGATCTTGGAGGAAGACAATGACAAAATAAATTTATCAAATCCTCTCTTGGAACATAATATGATTGAGGTTTTTTTTTTGTTTCATATATTTTCTAGGATAGGCACCTACATCTGTTCCCATTATTCTGTAGATGTAGAACCCCAGACAGATGAATCATGGAATCATTCCCAAGAGTTCCTTCACCAGAAACCAAAATTGTTCACAAGATCTAACGATACTTAAGATGCAAAGGATTGTTTGAGGAAGATTGAACTTTTGTTTGAGATTTTGAAAACTTATAACTAGATCAACAAGAATTGTTCCACATTCAATTTAGATGGACATACTAGATGATAGTGGGACTCAATGGTGATATATAAGAAGCAAGATGGGTTAGGGTGGAATGAATTTAAAGATATTTACACTATATAGTTCTATCTAGAGTATATGGTGTTGGATAAGGCTACAATGTTTTTCAAACTAAATCACGCTAATATGAACATAATAGAATATGTGGACTAATTCAGTAAGAATGTGTAGTTTTCAGATGAGACTTTATAAAATGATAAGTTTTTGAATCAATTTTTTTTAGTTTTGACATCAATATGATATTCTTTTCCATGATTTATTACTGAATCTCTCCTATTAAACTGAGGTGTTAGATAGAGTGTTAATGGATGAGAATGGTCTAAGCGGTATGTTAGGATTTACGGGAGTTCCTTTTTCACCATGTGGTATTTGTATGAGTTTCCATAAAAGAAATAGTATATAGGATGATCCTTGTGGTGTATATTGACCACATGGTTTTTCTAGACGTCTTGTAGTTCATGGGATAATCCCTTTTAATTTCTTCAATTTGGAAATACTGAGAATTCAGAATGGTTTTCATTGGAACAACTAATATATGTTGTTCTTTTGGTTTATTTTGGAATCTTGTAGTATTTATGTTATATCTTTTCTTCCCCAAATTGTGTCATGGTCTCACCAATATCCAAAACATATTTGGTGGAATATGATGATTTAATATCTAAGGGTTCTTGCCACAATCTTCTAGAATGAAGTGTCTTCACGTAGTGGATGAGTCTTTAGAGGAATTAGACATGATTCTAGTGATTGTGGGATGTACCATCATGATTGTTTCATCTTTTGTGACTAATTTATTTGATTTTGGTGTATCTCATCCATTAATTTAAACATTTACTTGTAAATTTTTAAATATTCCTACAGATATTTTATCTTATGTGATGGCCCAGAATGTTTAGGGAAGAGACCTATTTACTAAAAAAAATAATTAAGAATAGGAATCCCTTTTGAACTAGGAAAAGGTAGAACCCGTTACAAACCTGAAGGACAGTGGAATAAAACCTTATATTTGAGTGGTAAGAGTCCATTGGTACATAGAAAATTACAAATGAACCTAGTAAAACTTGTTCAAAATGGTCGTGACAGGCCCAACCTTAGTCCAAAATTAGAAAAAAACACTAGAAGACACCACCAAGCTATCTACCCCGACACTGCTATAACAACTAGATTATCTATCTTCCACCTTCTCGTGGTTTCACCATCCCATAACTGCCTTTGCTCTCACCCGACCTCAATCCACAACCATCCACTACAGCCAGATAGACACACTTTCAATTCCCTAACTGCCCAACTAGAGGTACTACACATTTTTTTGACCTGCCATCATCCATGCCCTATGCATCCCACCTTGCCATTGTAATTCCAACACCCCCAAAGACCACCAATATTGACCAGATATGGTTTGAAATAGTATATCTACACCAGATCAGACATGCCAACCATGAATTGAGATGATCGACACCATCGCGGTTGATCATCTTCACATAAACAATTATCTTAAAGCTACCCATTACACCAAGAACAAATCCAAACATTTCAAAAATGAGTGCCAAGACAAATTTTATGATCGCACTAAAGATTGTCGCACCACTGAGCCTAATGAAGACCTTCACACCTCATTGCCGGACCACTGGGATTCTTCACCAAGTAATCTGAAGAGGATTCCATGGGGTGAATCTCTAATCAATGTTAAGTTCTCCGAGATGAAGTTGAGATCCCTCCCCTACCCCATCTCATGTGATGAATATTAAAATACCCCTTATAAAAAATAGAGAACATGGTATCAATTGTCCTTATTCTGTTTCATCTTTAATAGAAATGAACCCTACTTGGGATTTTCTGGTTCTCAACATGAAACCTCTTGATTTCATTTTTCTGTATGGATTAGATCATTACTAATAAATCTTAAATTTATTTTTATCTTATAAGGGTCTCATTTACTATGCCTAATGGGGTTATCCATATCCTCTTAGGAGAATGGTACCATAGATTGAGTAGAGGAAGACCTTATTTTCTAGAGTTTTAGAATTTAATATTAGTATTTTATTTTGATCTAGATATGGAATCTTTAGGACATGATATCCCTCTAGATTTCATTGTTTTTTGATGTTTTTTCTTATGAAATCTATAGTGTTACTCTAGCAAGAGTGGTGGATTTTTCCAATTATTTAGTGTATGGTACTTAGATGGTATCTATTCCCTCTTACCATATATAACCAGATTAAATAAAATGGTTGAAGACTCAATTAGATTACTTTTAGAAAAAAAGGATTTATATGACTAAGTGTGTCACCTTAGGATATTTTTATTCACATTTCTAATAATGGAGATGGAACACTTTCCCAATGTGTTGACTATCAATAACTCAAATGAGTAAAAATAAAGAAATAATATATTCCTCCATGGACTGATGATCTATTTAAGAAGATATAAAGGGATAATTGGTTCTCAATGATTTATCTTCGATCTAGTTATCACCAGTTGAGAATAAAATAATATGGAATTAATAAAACCTTCTTATGGAGTAGGTATGGAAATTATGAGTATCATTTCATGTCATCTGGTCTAACCAATCCACATGTTGTCTTTATTAATTTTAGGAAAAATATTTTACATGAGTATCTTGATATGTTCATGGTAGTCTTTAGGGATGAAATACTAGTTTACTCTATGTATGAGAAGGATCATGTGTGTAATTTTTTAGCAGTTCTATAATTATTAAAAAATAACTGACTTTATTAGAACATATAAAAAATGTCATTTATTGATTTGTTAAGTGATTCTCATTGGAAAATGGTCTTATAATATGG
Source organism: Viscum album (assembly GCA_963277665.1). Lineage (NCBI taxonomy): Eukaryota > Viridiplantae > Streptophyta > Magnoliopsida > Santalales > Viscaceae > Viscum > Viscum album. The sequence goes on from OY728164.1 coordinate 200,370,700, forward strand.
TATTTTAGTTTACACTAAAGAGGTGAAAGAAGTTATGACATGGGAGACACCACATAATGTTTACTGAAATCAATGATTCTTGGGATTAGATGGAAATTTTCATTGATTCATCAAATTTTTCATGTAGTGGGATTCTATAAAGACAACTATCCCATAGAAGGGAGAAAAGTTTTCTTTGGATGAAAATAATCATAGTTCATTTTTTGAGATGATAATCATTTTGACCACTACCATCGGGTTGTCTCTTATAGAGTTCAGTAATGTCTATGTGGTATTCTATGACACATCAGGATTAGGTTTGACATTTTTTCTTATGCATGGTGATGACATAGTAATTTATGGATATCAGCAGCTTACCTCAAAAGTAATGTATTATCATACCCATTAACATGAACTTAGATCTCTGATGAATAAAATTAATATTTTGTGGGAATAAATTTTAGAGAAGAGTTTATAATGTATTATGACCACAAGATATTGAGATATATTTTCCCTTAAAAATATTTTAATCTCCACAAGAGGTGTTTAGTGGAGTTACAAAAGTATTTTTATTTATACATTCCAAAATAATAAGGGAAATGAGATGTCATCACTAATTCTTTGATCATGAAAATTTCAAACTAGGGCAAGAACTAATCATTATAAGAGTGGAACATTATGGATATTTTTACACAGTTACATATAAGAGTTTGGTAATCAGGGGTAGATATAGTCTTGTACAATGTTCATTTAACCTAATCTCTTATCAAGATGATAATTTATTAAAAAAAACTTGATGATGAATTATGTAGAATTAGAGATAATTTTTATGTTGGGAAGACCATTGATGAGTTTTCATTCTCCAAGGGGGGTATTATTTGTTTCCAGAATCGGGTCATTTCCATTTCTTGTGATGAAATTTGAGATGTGTATTTTCCATGAATCCAATGGGTATGTACACTAGATAAACACTGGTTATCTATGATATGTATCAATGATGCTGGTGGATTGGTATGAAACTCATAGTTTATGATTCTGTCTCTTATTTTTGTAGTTTCCAACAGGTCAAGGATGAGCACCAAAGACCGTTTGGTTTGGTTAAGTCACTTCAAGTTCCCACATGGTTGTGGGATGAGATCTCTATGGACTTTGAGGTTTATTTTTTATGTATAAATATTATAATGAATGTGATATGGGTTTTGATCGATGAGATAACCAAATTAAATCAAATTATACCCCTTATTTATAAAAACAATTTTGATGAGTTTGTAAGTATCTATATAAGAGATATTGTTCATTTTTATGATATTCTATATGATATAGTCACTCATAGGGATCTCGATTTTACTTTTAAATTTTGCAGAGGCCTCCAAGAGTCACTAAGATCTCATATTCATTTGAGTAAAGTATACCATCAATAGATGGATTCCCAGATAGATAGATATATATAAATTCATTAGGATATAATTCATTCTAGGTTCATTAATTTGGTGGATCTTGGGATGACCATTTGGGATGGGATGAGTTCACTTATAACAATAGTTACCAGTATGCTTTTAGGGTGTATCATTTTTTTGGTCTTGTAGGGATATCCATGTAAATCTAGGTTGTGTTGGTAAGATATCAGTAAAATTTCTTTGGTTGGACTGAGCATGTTCTAGGAGATTTCATAAAAGATTCAGTTGATTCATCATAGGATGTTGATGACACACACCATATGTAAATCTTATGATTATGATCATTGTATTGCATTAGAGTTTTTAGTTGGTGACAAAGTTTTCATGATGATTTCACCCCATTTGGGTCAATTATGGATGACGAAGTAAGGGAATGTTTCTCCACATTTTGTGGGATATTATGATGTTTTTGATCAGGTGGGGAAAGTGGTATAATTTTTAGCACTTCTACCACATTTGACTTCAAAACATAATGTCTTTCATATATATATGCTATAGAAATATTTTTTTACATTATATCATGTCTTCAGATGGTATAATATTTATATTGAGACTAATTTTTATGATTTTGACCATCCAATTAGGATTTCTGATTTCAAGATAAAGGTACATTGTGGGATTAATAAAAATTTGGCCTTTGTGATTTAGAAGCATTTTTTTAATTAATGTGAGACATAGGAGTGTCAGGTCCTGATGAGGGAGTAGTGGAATATCATTTTTGATATGGAAACTTATTGAAATACATTATAATAATATAAATTTTATATGGCGGGGAGGTTTTCATACCATGAAACATTCAGAGGTATTCCCTACCCTTTGTTTTGGATTCCTTTCTTTTCGTTTGGGGATTTTTTATAGGTAACTAGTTAAAGCACTACCTTCTGGGAATTTACGCATCATGTAATTTGGTAAGAGTTCGGGTAATTTTTTCTAGGATGATTTTGTGAATTTGTTCATGATATTAAATGGTTAAATCAGTTTTTAACGAAAGGGTACATTTTTTTCAAATTCATTTCATATCATGAGAATACAAGACATGAAAGGAATATACTTCATGTACTCACCCAATATAGTCTTTTAAAATACAAGGATTTCATAATTTAATTTTGTTTGAAACTACAGCCTTTTCCTCTCAACATAATGCTACCCCTAATATATTTTTGAGCTCTCCAATCCCAATGGATGATCTGTATTGCAATTGATCACCATGTCGGATGGGGTGAATCTCTTTGGTTAAGCATTCTACCTATCTCTTCTATTATCTATTTATTTAATCCATGGATTTGGATAGATCATCGTGGCATTTATTTATATAAAATAAAGGTTGTGGAATCTTGATTCTATGTTGAATTCCGGAATCATTTGTGCCTTCATTTTCTATTGGTATGCTCTAGTATGGGTGTTTTTTAATTATTAAAGGTGGGTTTCTCCATTTCAAGTTATTCCATAAAATTTAATCATGATTTGATTGATTTGAATTAAATTTATTTAAATTGATTTATGAAGACCCAACATAACTAAAATTCGGAATTGATATTGATTTTTGAGATAATTTTTTCGAAAACCCCCCAATTCTAAGGGAATTAAAATTTGGGTCATAATTTGAAATGGATAGAATTTTGTAATTGATTTGAGAATTTATTTTGATAAAAATGGTTTAAATTAAATTGATAAAATCGGATGATTGGCTCTGTTTTGGAAATACATGAATTGATGGAAAAAATTAGTATTCTGGTTTTGAATGTGAATTGGCATTTTGAAAAATAAAATAAGGAAATTTGAATTTGGAATTATGATTGAATTGAAATGGAATAATTTTCCATTTTTATTGATTAATTAAGCACATTTGAGCATGGGTAGTTAGTGGCTTATTTGGAACATGAATGCTAGGATATTGTTTCCCAAGAAAATGATTGATGATTACAACTCAAATAAATTCATTATGAGAAATATCACATCTCTAATGGGATGGTGATGAGTCATTTTTTTCCTTATCCTAGGGGGCATGTGTACACATACTTCCATGATCAAATATATAAAATTTAAATATCATATAACTAGAAACCATATTACCAAATTTTTGATGACCATACTACTTTTTTGTGAAATTTTCAATAATAAATTCCATTTTTTTAATCATATTTACTCATGCCCGGTAATTTATATTAATTTTATTATATATTTTTTTATTTATGAAATGTTATAAATGTTTTCCATTCATTAAAAAGAATAATGTTATATTTTAAATATGATAATGATGTATTATTTTATCCCTTGTTTGATATAAATTGAATTCATGATTTAGTTTATTATTATAGAATGTTTTTTCTAACATTTGCTTTTATGATATTGGGATTTTTAGCACTCATGGGACATTTTACTTTCGGTGTTTTTATATATTCTTCTTCTAGCTTTGAGTATAGGGAAAGAACCTCTTTAAGGAGTTGGATGTTCTTGATCCTATAGGCCTGGAGCGATGGGTGCTTTGTGATTTTGAATTTATCTGGTAATATTTTGAGTATGTTGATGATGAACTATTTTGGGGTTTTATAAACCTATTTGGTTCTGGTATTGTCTCATTTTGGTGTTTTGAGGATACTACTATTTATTTTTATCTTCTTTTATATTGGGGAAAATTAATTCCCAATTTTTATTTTCTGATGCTAGGTTCAAGTCTGTAACATACCAAGTAAGTAATGAATAATAGATATTCTTATCTATGTCTATTTATGAATTATATAGTGTTTCAGAGGCTTAAAATGAGAATAAATCCAATCTTAAGCATTAAATGCACTAATATTTTTAAAAGATTATTTTACTTCCTTTTGATGGAAAACCATTTTTAAATCAAAATTTTGAAAATTTAATAAGATTTATTTTTCAAAATAAACTTATTATTTATGATTGAGACATTGAAATTTACATTGGGTAAATTTTTGGTATTTTTCTGACCATGTTCATTTTTTATTGAATAGTGAAAAATACTGCATTTTGCATCAAAACCGTTTTTTCATCTAATTTAATTATATCGTTATATTATCTTTTTAATTGGTCTTAAAGTTTAATTAGAATATATTTTTACCATCTAATCCAATGGTGGTCATTATAATTAATTTCACTTTGGAATTTGGCATAAACAAGTGCCAAACTTTTCATAGATATTGTTTCAAAAAAACCCGCTATTTGTTTTGAAAATGGGGATTATTTTTAAATTAATTATTCCAATTTCTTTGTTTGTAATTTAGTAAAATGGATTCCATATTTGTAATCATACGGCCCAAATTATCTAATTAATACTCTTGTTTTTGGACATTATGAATAGTAACGACGGTAATTATCTTTAATTATCTTGATTAATTAGTAATCGGGTAGTTAAGGATAATAAACTAATATCATAATAATAAAAAATGACCCCAACATGTGTCCTAATTCTAATTTTTGTGTCATGGCCAACCATGGGATGCCTTGTTCCAAATTTAGGGACCCCATGGAATCACTTTTGGGTGAATGTGACACTTTATCTTTTTATTTTTAAAGAAAGGAGAATATCACTAAAGAATGTATCACCTGAGTAAAACATTTTTAATATTGTCTAAATAAATGATCTCTTGAACTATAAATAGTCATTGGAAAGATAAAAATATTTCCTACATCATAGTATTTTTCTATAATTTTTAGATATTAAATAAATTAAATTATTTATGACATCACGATGATGCAACGATTACCTCATTAATTAACTATTTAAATAAAATGAAAAGATAATGTAAAATCTAAGAATTACACTTGTAAAAGACCTATTGGATGAGTATATTTCGAACCCTTATCACCTTATCCTAGAAATATATCATTGTGGGACCTTTTAAATTCGAAACTCTTTTTAAAATAATGTAACATTTCTTAACTTTCCAAGAGTGCCCCTCCTCTCCTCTTATAAAAGGCCCCCACCTCTACCTCCTTACCCACACTTCTCAAGCCTTTGGCTCGGCCAAAACCTGCTAATATTATCTCTCCAAATCCCTCTATTCATCCTAGTAGCCTTAACTTAGGCAGAAATCTCTTCAAGAAACCATTTTGGTTCAAACCAAAAAGAGTTACCCGATTTAAAGGTAAAGTCTTCTCTAATGTTCTTTTGTATTATTTTGCTTCTCCAACCCCGTAAACTATTTTTATTCATTTATTCTGTAACAACACCAGTATCTTCAATATACTAGGATGTTTTTATAAGAAGTATTCGAGCTACACTTACACACACCTTCATCTAATGGTTAAAGAGCATACTGTTTCCGTGGATGGCGAATTTCTGCCTCACGAAACGATGATTGTTCAATATTCTTCTAAAACCTTCAAATGTGGCCATTAAGATGACACTATATTTATATATGATATATAATTTGTTTATATTTTCCTTAAGCTTCTGTATTTTTTATTTTTTGCATACCTTTATGGTTTCCATTATTGGTAAACGTGATATCTTCATTTTCGGAAGTGCAGACTACCGCCCCCTCAAAGTGATTTGATTCGTTAATGCCATATGTGGGACGTATAAAGGATGGAGTTAATGATATTATATATGATATTATACTGGAATTATAATATATCTTTATATCATTATGATTCCATTCCATAAAATATGAAATATAAATGAAAGTAGTGTTCATGTGTACGTACGGCTTACCGTCTCCATGAACGGTGCATTTCATTTCTTACCTCTAAATGTTATGTAATATTATAAATACATGTATATACTGGATATATATGATATATATGATATCTACATCATGAATATAACTATGGATATAATGGATACATGAACAACGTGTAATTATAAAGAGTTTATTTTTGACTCAAGTACCAATGATCGTTAAAACGATTGTTATTAAATTAAATAATTATATAGTGTTCATGACATGGTAATAAGTGATATAAAAGGAATAATGAACTTGAAAAAGGTTCTTATTCAAGTATAAATTAACTCAAATTTATTATTCAGGAGATTAAAGAACGATTGAGTCAAGTCGGATACGAGGTAAGGGACTTCGTCTCAATCTCCTTTCATTGAGGCATATTTTGTTTTATACACAACATTCTCTTATACGGTGTATAAACCCCTTTTACTTTTACGTTTATTCAAAAGAATTGTTTTTTATATGAAGCGTTTACTAAACGACAAAAGGGAATGTTTTTTTTGTCGTATATATGGGGCGACAACGACTTCTCCGCCGCCGTGACCATTATTTGAGTTTCGGCTTCCTCTACAAGCCATAACATTTTTTTAATGAAAAATAAATACCATGTTTTACTTCTCTTTTATTTTGGTATTGAAAATGGTTTTGATATTTTTTTTATATCAATGTGTTGTATTGATATCTTGTGATTGAAATGTAGAAATATTATGTTTCCTTTATGAATGTTTTATGTGATACGATTATGTTATGGTTTTTGGGCATTGTTATGAAGACGGGTGGTTCCGTGATAAACTAAGGGTGGGTGAGCCCGATATAGCTCTCCAATGCATTGGGTAACGCGAAGGGGTTAAATGTTAAGGTTTCTATAAAGAGATTTAAGGAATATACTATGATGGGTATTCCAAACGTAACTATGAGGGATACTCCCTACGTAAGAATGTTATGAATGCCTCAAGTTACCTCTATGTTTTATGATTTCTATGATTTATGATTTGATGAGGTATGTTAAAATACTTATGTTTTACGAGTAAAGTATGATTTCATACATGGACTAATGTTTTCATTTGGCACTTTTATATCCCTTGCTGAACTTTTTATGTTGATCCCATGTTTTTGAAATGTTTTTCACAGGTCAAGGGAAAGGTACATGATGTGATGATAGTGTCAAGGAAGTGTCAAGAAAAAATCTATGTTTTAATTTAAATATGTTTTTGATGATGGGAAGAATGGGTACGATATTTTATGTAACCACTTTGTTTAAATGTGGAGTGTAATGCATTATTTATGATCTAATTATCTAAAACTCTAAACCTGAAAATATCCTCAATTTGTAATCTTGTAATAACTCAAGTTTAAGTAATGTTTATGGTTGGGGCCTTATAGTTGGTATCAAAGGTCGGTTTAGATAACTTTAGGAGTTATAATTCTATTAAACGATTATCCAAAAATATTTTCTTTATGGTCAAATTGAAATGATATAGCATTTAAAGATTACCATGTTGCTTCGCCTAAGATATTTCTGTGTTAAGAATTTTTTTTCATAGAGGAAACAGAATAGCTTTTCTAAGAAGGAATATAGAGGGAAATGACCTTTCAAATCAGTATCTTGAGATGGTCAGAATCAGAACTAAACAGTTTGTTGCAGTGATGGCTCAGTTGACTCAGGTGAAAAATGTTGGTTGTTTTTATTGAGGATATTTTGGTGTTTTCTAAAAGTAAATAGGAGAATAAAAGTCATTTAAGGGTTATCTTTCAAACCTTAAAAGAAAAGAAATTGTATGGGAAATTCAGCAAGTGTGAGTTTTGGTTGCAACAAATTTCTTTCCTTGGTCATATTGTTTCTAAAGATAGAATAACTGTGGATCCTACAAAAACAAAAGATGTTAAATAATGTCCAATACCCACAAATGTAACCGAGATCCATAGTTTTCTTGGTTTGGAAGGTTACTACCAAAGGTTTTTTGAAAAAATTTCACGGTTATCTAGTCCAATGACTAACCTAACTCGGAAGGGTGTTAAGTTTATCTGGACAAAATAATGTGATGATTGTTTTCAGGATTTGAAAAGAAGATTGGTGAATGATCCAGTTTTGGCACTTCCTTCCAGGAATGGTGAGTTATTTATATACAGTGATGCTTTGTTGAAGGGACTTGGCTATGTCCTTATGCAGAATGATCAGTTAATTGCATATTCTTCACGTCAGTTGAAAACTCATGAGGTAAATTACCCTACACATGATTTGGAATTAGCTGCTATTGTTTTCGCTTTAAAAATTTAGAGGAATCATTTGTATGGAGTAATGTGTGAAATATATACCTATAACAAAGTTTAAAGTATATATTCACTCAGAAAGAATTGAACATGAGACAGAGGATATGGCTAGAATTAATCAAGTATTATGATTGTACAATTCATTACCATCCGGGAAAAAAAATAAAGTGGCTGATTCTTTGAGTCGAAAAAGTAATGCTTCATTAACAATGTTGCGTTTGGAACGTAATCCTTTGGTTAAGGATTTGATGAACTTTGGAATAAAAGTTTTTAGTGCAAGATGCCCTTCTATTTTGTTTTAGGTATCAGTGAAATCTTCCCTATCAGACAGAATCAAGCAAGCACAGATTCAAGACAGTGAGTTGCAGAAAAAGGTAGAGCTGGTTCATAAGGGTAAGTTTCCTGAATTCAACATTGATAATGACTATGTTTTGAGATTTGGGAAGAGATTGTGTGTGCCTTGTGATTTACAGTTGAAGAGAGAGTTGTTATGTGAAGCTCATTGTTCTCCGTTTTCAGTTCATCCTGGCAGTACTAAGATGTATGGAGATCTGCGGGAGTATTACTGGTGGGATGGAATGAAAAGAGATATTGCTGATTTTACTCTAAAGTGTTTGACTTGTCAGCAGGTTAAAGCAAAGCGGCAGTGACCGAAAGGGATTCTTCAGCCTTTTCCAGTGCCAGAGTGGAAATGGGAAAATAGATCCATGGACTTTGATGTGGGATTACCGAAGACATCTCGAGGTAATAATGCAATCTGGTTTATTGTTGATCACTTGACTAAATATGCTCACTTCCTTCCTATTCGAGATAATTTCTCTCTAGATCAAATTTCTCGACGGTATCTTAAAGAGATAGTCAGGTTTCATGGAGTTCCCCTATCCATTGTATCTGATCGTGATCCCAGGTTTACTTCTAACTTTTGGAAAGGCCTTCAGAAGTCGTTGGATACTGAATTAAATTTTAGTACAGATTTTCATCCTTAATGAAATGGGCAGTCAGAATGAACAATTCAGACTTTGGAGGATATGCTACGTGCTTGTTCGATCGATTATCAGGGAAGTTGGGACCACCATCTTTCTTTGGTTGAATTTTCATTTAATAACAGTTTTCATTCCAGTATACAGATGGCACCGTTTGAGGCATTATATGGGAAGCGGTGTCAAACTCCAGATTTTTGAGATGAAGTGGGTAAAAGGAAGTTGATGGGACCAGAATTGGTATAAGAGTTGGCAAAAAAAGTTCAGCTGATACAGAGACACATGAGAACAGCTCAGAGGATGCAGAAGAGTTATGCAGACAATAGGAGGAAAGATCTCCCTTTTGAGGTAGGTGATCATGTCATCCTCAAAGTCTCACCATGGAAAAGTGTGATGCGATTTGGTAAGAAAGGAAATTTGAGTCCAAGGTTCATTGGACAATATGAAATTTAGGATAGTGTTGGATCAGTTTCATACCAAGTGGATTTACCTCGGAGTTTATCTCAGGTACACAATGTTTTTCATGTTTCAATGTTAAGGAATTACAAGCCAGATCCATCGCATGTTTTGAGTCCAGAGGTAGTTCAGTTAGAAGAGAACCTATATTATGAGGAACAACCTATCCAGATTCTTGACCACATGGATCAAGTGTTGAGATATAAGGTGATTCATCATGTAATGTTTTTTTGGAAAAACCACCTAATTAAAGAGGCAACATGGGAATCTGAAAATGCAATGAGGGATAAATACCCCCACTTATTCAATAAGTAAATAAATTGTGGGGATGCAATTTTATAAAGGGGGAAGGATGTAAAATCCAAAGTAAGTAATGAATAATATATATTCTTATCTATGTCTATTTATGAATTAGATAGTGTTTTAGAGGCTTAAAATGAGAATAAATCCAATCTTAAGCATGAAATACACTAATAATTTTAAAAGATTGTTTTACTGCCTTTTGATAGAAAACCATTTTTAAATCAAACTTTTGAAAATTTTATAATATATATTTGTCAAAATAAACGTATTCTTTATTATTGTGACATTTAAATTTACATTGGGTAAATTTTTGGAATTTTTCTGACCATGTTCATTTTTTTAATGAATAGTGAAAATACTGCATTTTACCTCAAAACAGCTTTTTCATCTAATTTAATTAAATGGTTAGATTATATTTTTAATTGGTCTTAAAGTATAATTAGAATATATTTTTACCATCTAATACAATGGTGGTCATTATAATTAATTTCACTTTGGAATTGGGTATAAACAAGTGCCAAACTTTTCATAGATATTGTTTCAAAAAATCCCGCTATTTGTTTTGACAACGGGAATTATTTTTAAATTAATTATTTAAATTTATATGTTTGGAATTTAGTAAAATGGATTCCATATTTTGAATCAGAAGGTCCAAATTATCTAATTAAGACTCTTTTATTTTTGGACATTATGAATAGTAACGACGGTAATTATCTTTAATTATCTTGATTAATTAGTAATCGGGTAGTTAAGGATAATAAAATAATATCATAATAATAAAAAATGACCCCAAAATGTGTCCTAATGCTACTGATTGTGTCATGGCCAACCATGGGATTCCTTTTTCCAAGCTTAGGGACCCCATGGAATCACTTTTGGGTGATTGTGACACTTTATCTTTTTATTTTTAAAGAAAAGAGAATATCACTAAAGAATGTATCACCTAAGTAAAACATTTTTAATTTTGTCTAAATAAATTATCTCTTGGACTATAAATATTCATTGGAAAGATAAAAATATTTCCTACATCATAGTATTTTATTTAAAATTTTTAGACATTATATAAATTAAATTATTTATAACATCATGATGATGCAGCGATTACCTCATTAATTAACGATTTAAATAAAATGAAAAGATAATGTAAACTCTAAGACTTACACTTTTCAAAGACCTATTGGATGATTATATTTATAACCCTTATCACCTTATCCTAGAAATATATCAATTTGGGACATTTTAAATCCGAAACTCTTTTTAAAATAATGTAACATTTCTTAACTTTCCAAGAATTCCCCTCCTCTACTCTTATAAAAGGCCCCCACCTCTACCTCCTTACCCACACATATAAAGAATTTGGCTTGGCCAATACCTGCTCATTTTATCTCTCCACATACCTATATTAATCCTATAAGCCTTACCTTAGGCATAAAGCTCTTCAAGAAACCATTTTGGTTCAAACCAAGAAGAGTTACCCGATTTAAAGGTAAAGTCTTCTCTAATGTTCTTTTGTTTTATTTTGCTTCTCCAACCCCCTAAACTCATTTTATTCATTTATTTTGTAACAACACAAGTATCTTCAATATACTAGGATGTTTTTATAAGAATTATTTGAGCTACACTTACACACACCTTCATCTAATTGTTAAAAAGCATACTGTTTCCGTGGATGGTGAATTTATGCCCCACGAAATGATGATTGTTCAATATTCTTATAACATCTTAAAATGTGGCCATTAAGATGACACAATATTTATATATGATATATAATATGTTTATATCTTCCTTAATCTTCTGTATTTTTCATTTTTCGAATACCTTTATGGTTTCCATTATGGGTAAACGCGATATCTTCATTTTAGGAAGTGTGGACTATCGCCCCCTCAAAGTGATTTGATTCGTTAATGCCATATGTGGGACGTATAAAGGATGGAGTTAATGATATTATATATTATATTATAGTAGAATTATAATATACCTTTATATCATTATGATTCCATTCCATAAATACGAAATATAAATGAAAGTAGCGTTCATGCGTACGTACGGCTTACCGTCTCCATGAACAGTGCATTCCATTTCTTACCTCTAAATGTTATGTAATATTATAAATACATGTATATAATAGATATATATGATACATATGATATCTAAATCATGAATATAACTCTGGATATAATGGATACATGAAAAAATTGTAATTATAAAGAGTTTATTTTTGACTCAAGTACCAATGATCGTTAAAACGACCGTTATTAACTTAAATAATTACATAGTGTTCATGAAATGGTAATAAGTGATATAAAAGGAATAATGAACTTGAAAAAGGTTCTTAAGAAAAAAGAAATTAACTCAATTTTATTATTTAGGAGATTGAAGAATGATCAAGTCAAGTCGTATACGAGGTAAGGGACTTCATCTCAATCTCCTTTCATTGAGGCATATTTTGTTTTATACACAACTTTCTTTTATACGGTGTATAAACCCCTTTTACTTTTACGTTTATTCAAAAGGAATGTTGTTTATACGAAGCATTTACTAAATGACAAAAGGGAATGTTTTTTTGTCGTACGTATCCGGCGACAATGAATTCTCCGCCACCGTGACCATTATTTGAGTTTTGGCTTCCTCTACAAGCCATAACCTTTTTTTAATGAACAATAAATACCATGTTTTACTTATCTTTTATTTTGGTATTGAAAATGGTTTTGATATATTTTTATATCAATGTGTTGTATTGATATATTGTGATTGAAATGTGGAAATGTTATGTTTCCTTTATTCATGTTTTATGTGATACGATTATGTTATGGTTCTTGGGCATTGTTATGAAGATGGGTGGTTCTGTGATAAACTAAGGGTGGGTGAGCCCGATATAGCTCTCCAATGCATTGGGTAACGCGAAGGGGTTAAACATTAAGTTTTCTCCGAATAGATTTAGGGAATATACTGTGATGGGTATTCCAAACGTAACCATGAGGGTTACTCCCTACATAAGAATGTTATAAATGCCTCAAGTTACCTTTATGTCTTATGATTTCTATGATTTATTATTTGACGAGGTATGTTTAAATGCTTATGTTTTACAAGTAAAGTATGATTTCATACATGGACTAATGTTTTCATTTCAAACTTTTATATCTTTTTCTGAGCTTTTTATGCTCATCCCATGTTTTTGAAATGTTTTTCACAGGTCAAGGGAAAGGTACATGATGTGATGATAGTTTCAAGGAAGTGTCAAGAAAGAATCTATGATTTATTTTAAATATGTTTCTGATGATGGAAAGAATGAGTAATATCTTTTATGTAACCAATTTTTTGAAATGTGGAGTGTAATGCATGATTTATGATCTAATTCTCTAAAACTCTAAACCTGAAAAGATCCTCAATGTGTAATCTTGTAATAACTCAAGATTAAGTAATGTTTAAGGCTGGGGCCTTATAAAGTCACTAACTTTGGGGGATTAGGAATTACCTTAAGGCCTTGTTAGTGTTGGGTCTGGTATCAGGGTACCAGGGTATCTAGTTTGGTTCATATCATCTTTGGAATCCGAACATTAAGGAGAAAATCATGGATTCCATAATAGTCGAGGTTCAAACTAATAGGAATCTAGTCTTAGTTACATGCATAATTTTTTTAGGTAAAATGGTTCATGAGCTCTTAGCATTCATAATATACGACTATAGATTTATGGTCACTATAAGGAATAGTTTCCCAAATGTACATAGAAGACTATTTGGTTTGGGAGGTCATAACACACTCTAACTACAACAATAGTAGTGGGCATTAACATTTTCTCAATAGGAGTTTGATAAATCGGGTAGAGGTTTGACACTTGATGATCTATTCCCTTAGAGTCACAAAACTAAACAAATATTTGGGGGAGTCCTTATTGAGGCATATGAGTTGGTCATGGTGTCATTCATGATGTGATTTCCCAATACCAGAGGATCCATAGGTTGGTTATGTTAAAATTAGTTTATCACTTACCCTAATTTCAACATTGTATGATATTGGATAATTCATCTCCTTCATTGGTCATACCTTGTTTTAAACATTTGGAATAATGGGGGAGATAATTCCATGTCCCTTGGTGTACCCACAGTAGTTGGAGGACATGAATTCTTGTATAAAATGTATAGGGAACGTCAACTGATAATGAGTTAACATCGGTCGATGGGGGACTTCTTCTTATTTTATACATGATCAAATGATATTATCATTAGTATAGAGTGGTTTTATTCTTTGAATATACTCATTAATTTAATTATATGAGATTTATGTTTTCTTATTTTGATGTAAATTGAGTTTTTTAATGGTGAGTAAATATATCGAGTCGGGTACAGGTGAGTAGAACCTCATTTGTCACAAATGGTGGGGATCGAAGTGGGAGCCTTTTTAGGGGATATTCCTTAGGTCATTATGGAGTTCCTAGACATATTCATGGAAGAGGTTGTTACACTACCTACTCAATGTGATGTTGATTATGGGATAGTGTTACAACATATAGAATCTATCTTTTGATGGATCCTTATCAGATCAAATCCATGGACTTATGAGTATTGAGGCTCAATGATGTTGATCTCTTGAAAATGGATTCTTTATACTTAGTGTGTCACCCTAGGGTGCTTTCATGTTGCTCAAAAAAAGAAGGATGGTATTATGAGGCTATTCATAGACTAATTTATATTGATCAATGTGATTTTCATGAATTCATACCCACATCAAAGCATATAACATTATTTTTATTAGCTATAGGGATATAGGGTGTTTTTTAAGATTAACCTAAAGTATATATTTTTTTAAATTCATGTGAAAGATGAAGACATATCAAGGACTACCTTCATATTTAGGTATGGTAAAATATTTTTCATGGTTATTCCATAAAATGTTTTGAACAAACCTTCTATGTTCGTAAGAATTATAAACTCTACATTCAATTAGTTCTTACACTATTTTATTATTTTGTTCAAAAATAATAACTTGATATACTGTAGATCAGATGATGATAATTCATAAAATATAAAATTAATTAGGTTTATTTTGATGTGGGATGTTTATTTCCTTATACATGTCATGTCTAAGTAAGCTTTGTACATGAGTCTATCAAAGGTGGAGGAAGTTGTTTCATGGGATGTACCAATGAGTATGCTATATATTCTCAACAACCAAGGTATTTTGCGATACTATTGAAATTTTTTATTAGATATCCCACATAATATTTCCAAAATAACTAGTTTGACCATGAAGAACTATCCTTTCATCTAGATTGATCAGTGTCTGGTATCTTTGAACTACTCTAAGGAAAGTTTGATCAGTGTTCTAGTACTTTATTTTCTTGAATAAGGGGTAATGGTAGATGGTTTTTATAAAAATTTCCATTTGGGTTTAGGATATTTATTGATTTTAAAAAGGTTTGTGATATATTATAGGCCTAGTAAATTTCTACATGATGAGTGTAATTATTCTATCCATGATCTACAGTTGACTGTGGTAGTGATTTCTTTAAATATCTGGTGACATTACCTCATTTAAGAGCACCTTATAATTTTTTTTTGAATCACAAGAGAATTATGTATGTATTCTCTCAAGGGGATCTAAATATTTGAAAATGGTGGTGGACGGTGCTTCTATAGAATTATAAGTTCAATATCTCCAAAAACATAGGGAAAGAAAACATTTTGTCTTATACACAGACAAGGAACTCAAAAGGGGATATCATTGTGGAATATTTTATCACTTGGAAAGGGATGGAAGAGCTTGCAACCAAGAGTCACGATTCTATGAAAGTTAGTGGTAGAGGATATACTTTTCATTTGTATTTTTAATCCTCCTTTTTAAGATAGATGGAGGATTATTTGGGGGATATATAGTGGTATATGAGATGTGAGAATATATTGGAAATAGTCATACTCAATAGGGGTGGTCGGATGATATTCCAAACCAAATAATATTTCAAGAGAGTCTATTTATTTTGGTGGTTATGTGTAGGGAATTACAATATAATTTACTCCCCTCACCATTAGTGGTATATACATGTGTGTCCATGATGTACCATGTATTGTGGAGGAAAATTTGTTGTCCTAGGATAATGCGGTAAGTGGTATATTTTTTGGCATAATGTTTATTTTTTATGTATGTATATGTTGAAAACCATATTCTATGATGTTTGTTACATCCCTTGGATGTCCCTGAGTATAAGTGGGTATTCATTTTGATGGATTTCATCATTATTTTACATTATCCACAAGGAGGATCAAATGTTTTTGAGTGATTGTGGAGAGTTTGGACCTTATGTGGTGTGGAGAACAACAGAAAACATCAAGATGTTTTAGGAGAGAATGAAGGAAGAACCTAATAGACAGAAGGCCTATACACATCATAGTTAGAGGATCCTAGAGTCTTTGGTTAAAAACAATGTGTTCATGAGTGTTTAACCTCATAAAGTGAATTGATGGTTTGTTCAGGGAAGAATTCTTCCTCCACACATCATCGGGAATTTCAAGGTGTTCTATTTCGTTGGTGAGGTGGTGTATCTATTGGTTTTCTAACCATGAATATCATGATCAACAACACTTTACAATTGTCTATGCTTAATTTGTGTCTCCATGATGAATTTTATGTAATTTACTAGGGATATTTTAATATTTAAAAGACACAAAAATTGGGGAGTGGACATTAGATATATAGGACCACTAAGAGAAGGTGACAAATGGATGATCCATTCCCTTGGATTGTTTACTGTGGATGCATGGTGTCATTAAGAAGTGTACTTGGGGGAATTAGATGCAGATTTATTCCAAGATATCTGAGGGATTTTTAATTTTATTAATGTTTATTTATGTTGTTCAATTTTATTTAAGTCTTTAAATTTTATTGTTTATTACGTATATATTTCCATTTTTTTGTGTCCTTGGATGGTTTATGTGTTTGAGTTAATAAAAATACTTTAAGGGTGTCATGTTGAGTGGTTTTTGAACCCCTTCATTTTCCTTCTTTTAGTATTTATCGTGATTATAGCGTATGAGAATTGTTTGGTAAGAAAATATTATAATGGGATTAGACATTCCAATCCTTTATATTTTAGTAACATAAGATATTTTTGTGTATGGAGAATGTTTTGTGGGTGTTGATAATTAGATGGTGGTGATGTATTTTCAATATTATCTAGATAAGGTTTTTGTGGCTTGGAGTCTTATGATACGCCAAAAAGGGATTGTTTGTAAAATGATGATATCAGTTGTGGTGTGGAACCTCATGGTGTATGGTTTTGGTGGGTTATCATTTTTATAAATAGTTGTTTCATGGATAATATGACATGAAATGGAGTATTAGAGAAGATATTTTTTTTGTTATATCAATTTTATGGTAGATAATCCATAGAGTTGGGTAGCAACTTGTCCTTCTTATTTGCTATTGAATTCTAATGATTGGTTGTTTCCATTACAATATATTCCTTCTACTATTTTATTGGTTCTGCTATGTGGACCTCACCAAATTTCTTAGATGTCATTATAACCATCCTCATTAGGGTGTTTCACATTTATTTACATCATAATGTTTCCTAATGATGGATCCCTTCTTCCGTAGTGAAGGGTTGTCCACCATGGTATTGTAATTTCTAGTTTTTCTATAAATGTTTTATCACCCTTCAAACCCATTATTACTTTAATATTTTCTCTAGATTATTCATGGATTATAGGAGATTTTAGGAATTGTTTACCCTCTATTTAGGGATAAGACCCTCAAAATCTAGAGACCAATAATCAATGATTCTAAGTGTGTTTCCATCTTACTCCCTTGATAACCCCATAAATCATTATAGGAAGTCTTTAGTTAAAGATATTGATGGTTTGGATAGTGTAAGGGTGATATTAATGGTGATAACATGTTTCAATTTAATTTTGGGACGTCTTTAATTTGTGGTTTTTGGTGGGTTTCTTCCTCTTATTCAATCTCTAAACAGTGATTTGAAAGTCTTTATTTGAGGTAGAGGATCATCATTATATCCAATTTTAAGTGTATGTGTTAGAATTTAATGATTTCATAATCCATTGGGTGGATATTAAGGGTCATAATAGTGATGATAAAAACAATTAACATAAATATATGTTAATGGTGAGTAATATCGTGTGTGTACATACATTCTAAAGTTGATTCTGAGTTTATACTTCTTTTTTTGTATTTATAAAAATGATAATAGTCGGGAGGTTTGTTTGAGTTGTGGTTGATCTTTTTTAAGAATTCATTAATGTGTAATTATATTTATTTCACCATTATTGAAAAATTTAAACTACTATTATATGGATAAAGAATTTTTTCCCTTGGAAATCTAGAGCTTTGAGATAATACCCATGAAAAATATATTGTGATGTTATGAAATCACTTAAATTATAATTATATAAGTTATTGAATTTTTAATGTGATTATATGTTTTTATTTTATTGATGTGTGTATTATGTGTTATAAGGGTGTTCTTGTGAGAATTTTATTATTGATAATGGGTTTTTTTCAAGGAAGAATGTGGTTGATGTGAGGATTTTTTTGGCATGTGTAGTGATGTGGGTGAATCTGGAGTGTTTTTTATGTGTTTTTTAGAGTGATGGAAATGTTATGGTAATAAATTTACTTATAATTTTAAATGGTATTGGTTGATGTGTAGTGCTTTAACTGTGTTGTAGTTGTGTTTGGTGCACATTTTTCCATGGACTGAAAGTTAATGATGAAATTGAAATTCCAAGAGTTGATAAATAAATGGGTTGTGTTAATGTTAATTGAATTGATATATTAATTTATAGTTAGGTGGAACACAAAATTTTGAAAAAATGTTGGAACTTTTTATTGAATTGTGGATTATTTTTATCTTAGTTGTGTCTTGTGTTGAATAAGTGATAAAAACATATAGTAGAGAAGGTTGTGAGATGTTGTGGTGATTTTGTGAGGCATGTTGGAGATCTTGTTATGAGCCTATATATTGGGTATTTTTTGATATATTTCTATCATATATTTCATTTTATTTAATTAAATTACCCACCCAATTTAGATAAAATTTCAAATTACTAAATGTTTATGGCTTCAATTGTTTTCCCCAACATCTATGATGGTTGTGAATCAGTTCCTTGACAACCCTTATTCCCTTCTCTTACTTCAATAGTTATGACGGTGATGGTATGGCCTCAGATATTAACCAATGACGCAGGGTTAGAGTTTCATATCACATAGTATTAAGGATTTGATATTTGGTGGGGGTAATTTATCTTGGGAGTAGGGAAAAAGGTTGATTTCCTTTATTCTCATGATACCCTACTAGCATGGTTTTGTTGATTAGTTTGTGGTATGGACTTATTCCAGCATAAAATGATAATCCCTATAAGTGGTTTGGGTAGGTAGGGATAAATATCAACCTATATCATAGATATATGAGTGTTTTTTATATGATTGAAAGGGATGAGAGAAAAAAAAATTTGTTGTTGGGGGAATCAATGTTGTAAATCAGTGTGGAAGTGGTTGTAAGGAACCTTTTCTTATATCCTA
This sequence comes from Viscum album, assembly GCA_963277665.1. Taxonomy (NCBI): domain Eukaryota; kingdom Viridiplantae; phylum Streptophyta; class Magnoliopsida; order Santalales; family Viscaceae; genus Viscum; species Viscum album. The sequence continues at coordinate 200,390,369 of OY728164.1, forward strand.
TTATTCATATGTTATTTTAGGTGGATTAATTATTTGATGAGATCATCGTTGTGAGGTTGGGCTAGACATATTAAAAATTTAGGTGCACATTGTTTCTTCAATTGTTTCACTAGTACATTAGTATTTGGGACACACCATGATTTTGGACTATAATGTTTCTTCTAATAAATTGTATGTGTCTGATAGGTTCATTTACATGAAACCATGATTCTAGATAAAAAATGATATAGTAACCCTTTATAACATAGCCATTTTTTTGGAATTTATAAATAATTAAAACCACATTATGAAATATTTTTATAATGGTTTTATATAAATAATGTTTATCTAAAAATTCTTAATAAATAAATATTCAATTTTCATTAATGTCATTTTATGCTTCAAAATTATATTTCATTCAAAAATTGTTTAATTAAATTTAGGGAAAGAATATTATAATTTATTTATACATTTTTTGGATATTATATTATAATAGTAAAATATAATTCTTGAAATCATCATGTCTATATTATCATAGAGTGTATTTTTATGTTTTTTCTAAAAATATTTATTTTCGAGTAAACAGTAAAAAATTCTGATTTTTTTTTGTAAAAACTACCATTTATTTTATTTTAAAATTATTATTATGTTTTTATTTTTATATTTATGCAACGTAATAATTAATTAATTTGAAATAATATAATTAATTTAATGAGAATCATTATCATACTTGATTTTATGGTAAATTATTTTTTGGGTTTAAAAACACATTTTGGTAAATAAATTATTTTATTTGAAATACATGATTTTATATTTGTGATTTTAATTATTATATATTTATTAATGGTTTTATTTAAATTTGTGTATTATATATTCAATAAATTATTTTAACATTAATTTTATGGTTTTATATGGAATTAAATAGAATTAAATTAGGTTTATGATTAAAAATGCATTTCTATAAAATGAGTTTTCATTATGGTTTGCAAACATATTTAAAATAAAATTATTAAAATATAAGATGCACAATCTATTAAATGTTATTCCATATATAGAATCTATAAAAATTAATAAAATTTAATAGGTTCCAATTAATCTTTTGTTATAATGAAAAGTAAAAATAGGAAAATTTTATTACCATAGTTAAGGATAAAATGGGTTTACTATGAGTTAAACATATAGATAATTGTCGGATTTACACCCACTCATTTATAAGTCTTATTATTTGAATAAATTTCATACTTATCATATTATAACATATAATAATTTTCCATTTTAATCCCATTTCTCATTAATGTGACCTCATATAATTAAAATTGTTTATGATATTGAATGCATATACCTCCCATCACTAATAAATGATTACCACTAATCATCTCTTTTTCACAAAATTTGTGCCTTTTATCTCAGCTAATACCTACTCAAAATAATTCTTATAGTACTTCCCCTTAACATAGAAATTTCAGTATTCTCATATGACTGGTCTTTCAAGGCTTAAGGTGTAATCTAAGGGTGGTATCTCAAAGAAGGGGTATAATTATTAACCAAGATATTTCAAAATTATTTATTCTTAAACATTCTCTAAACCCGTTTTATACATAAAAACATGATGAATATAGTTTCATAAATACAATTAGATAATATTATAATTTTTTTGAATCTATTTTCCCCACATCTTTATCAAATTTGTAATAAAAGTATCGCTTATACATTGGTGTGGGCTACCACCTCTATGTAGAGATACGATTAATTTTCTACTACCATGTTTCATGTATGGTTATAATGATGGATTTAGTGTTTTTATCTAATATTTATTGAAAAAATATGATTCTATGACTATATATTCTTATATACATTCTAATCATTTGATCTATTGGTAAACGACAACATCGCTCATCCAGACGAGTGGAATACGACCTCTATCAAGCAATAAGAATTGTTTATCATTTTTTATTTACATAGATTGTAAAAAAAATAGACATAATTAAAATATATGATACTTATAATATAATTATTATTCTAAATAATTGAACTACATTTTAAAATTCTATGGTTCCTTCCTTTGAAAAGTGGAAACATCACTCTCGTGTACATAGAGATTACCATCTCCACAAGGTGATGTAATCCATTTTTCATCACCACTTAATATAAATGATTATAAATATATATAAATAATATATATGATATTTCTATCTTTAGTAAAATTAATTATTTTTAGAAACCATTAACATTGTGAAAGGACCACAAGTGCGGAACTAAATCATACAAGAAAAACTATGTACTTTACATAAGAAATGACAACTTTAAGACGGAATTATTAACAAAAGTGTGATGAAATAATACAAGTTGATCATATATGATAATTTACATATGAATATTATTATTTTATCAAATTATAATACATAAATATTTTTTATAAATGAGGTTAATTTACTTAAGAATAAAATTATACATAAGGTAAGGGTTCGTCATCTCAATTTTGTTTCATTAAGATGTGTAAACTATTTTTCACCTATTTTTGTTTATTTGATGTATATAATGATCCTTTAACATTTTATATTATTTAAAATTCATAATTAATTTGTTTTAATGTTAAAATTCAAATTATTTCATCCAAGGGTATTTTATTCAAATATCACCAAATTTTTTGGTGTTTATTGTCTCAAATTTTCTCATTTGTGACATATATTATATTATATATATATATATATTAATTTTTAAGGTGTATAAAATAACCCATTGATATATTGTATCATTAATATATTTATATTAATGGAAATTAATTTATCATTTTATGTTATTTTATTCATAGTGTCATAAGTCAAAAGATGTCAATGCGGTAAGGGTTTTGTGATAGAATCTCATTTTTACCTGTATATTATTGATAAAATTTATAATGATGAAATTATATGTCATAATATTCCCATTTAACATTTATTTTATTATGTTTTAGTTAATTTTTTAGATTAATTTTTTCATTTTCCTATCTTTATTTACTTAATATACATAAATAATATTTATAAGAAAAACTGACCATATTTTTCTTTTCAATTGAAAATAATATATTCTTGTTCTATGTTTTCATTAAATTAGTTTCAAGAAGTTTTTTTAACTATTATAAAAATATTTACTAAATCCATTTTCAAGCATGATTAAAATTATTTAAAAACGTTTTAATGGAATCTTTTATTCATTATTTAAATGGGGACCCTTTTGAATTTTTACCTAAAATGTTAAAGGAATTTTCATTTTTTCATACATACCATGAATTTTCCTCACATCAGAAATGATATTTTATTTAAATAATACATTATAATTTTATTTAGTTATCTTGAAAAGAATTTCCTTAATATTTTTGAAATATTCATATTTTAAACAAGAAATTTCAAAATGAAAGGTGTATTTTTCTAAATTAATGTTCTAGTGGTCTTTTAAAGACATTTTAATTTATAACAACATCCTTTGTTATTTATTAATGTATAATAGATATATAATCTAATGTAAAATATATATTATTTCTCTGGATGTTTTATGATTTTGATTCTGAAATGTTTATAAGACATGTATCTTTTCCAGGGGATATGATATGTTGATTGTAATATGATATTGTGGCATAGATATGTACGGTTTCCATAATGTGATATGCAGTACTAGAATTATATAAAAATTTAATAAATTTGGTGAATATGTATTTATCAATAATAAGGTCTAGAATGGTGAGTTAACCTATATTAGTAAGTGAATTTTTCTAATAATACTGTCCTGGGATTGAACCTTGACTAAGGAAATGATGAGATAAGGAGTACACCAAATCCACCATGATACTATTGTACATGATCCATGACTAAGGAAATAATTTAATATGTTTAGGTTAGTGCTAAAAACATATTACTTATTATTATTTTATTATCTCATGGATCATGATTAATTTTTTATTACTTCACACTCTATTGTCTTACGTATATATTTACAAAAATACATTCCATTTTTCATGACTAGATATCATTGAGTGATTGAGTATAATTATTATAAGGAATGGTTATGTTATCATACACTTAGGATTATATTATGCTCTATTATTATAACTTATTGATAAATCTAATGTTTACCCTTAAGGAGCATTTGATCTCACCCTTTCTTTTGTCTCTCTTCTATGGGTTATGAATAAAGGCTATATGTATGATATATATAAGAAGGTTTCTAGTTGTGAAGAACAAAGTTGTAAATAAAGTAGATATTTTATATAACAATTATATATATATATGGGTTTTTAAATACACCAAAAAAATTATTATTCTATAATGGATAATATTGATATATAATTATTATTCCTCTAATAAGAGATAGTATTTATGTTTGTAATTTTTGGGGATGTTATAGTATGATTTTTTCACATATACAAGAGTAACGATAGCTGTAACCTTATAAAGTATAAATGATTTTCTCACACTGCATTTATATAAACTATTTTTAGGTCTACAGGAGGACTTATGAGATAGATATGGTAATTAATAACATGGGTGTTAAAGATTCCATTCTATCTCCACTATCTAGTCACTACCATATGACTATTATTTTATATATTCACTTAGATGATTTTAATATTTTTTGATATTCTTCGTGAATTATCGGTTATTTTTGTGTATATATTTTTTATATTATTGGGATTCAGTATCTTTGTGGTTATACGTTCTTTCTCCCATTTAAATATTCATCAAAAAGGGTCATGCCTACAACATGTTATATTTTTATACTATCATTAATATTCGCCAACCTAGTGCCTACAAATGGTCATAATCAAGGGTCATTATCTCACATCATCTATTTTCGACCTAGGAGGGGTACCTTTGGAAGGAAGGGGTTGTAAAGAATATTATTTTTTTCTTATATTATATTTTTAAATTATTTTCATAGTGATTAAGGACGTTAAAGAATTATAGTAAGTTAAATAGTTACATGACATGAACAAAGAAAATGATTCATGAATAATAAAATGTGTAAATGAGATTATTTTTATGGGTGAAGAAAATGTGCATTGATAAAAAGGTTATAAATTATATGTTAATGTATTAATAATTCTCTAAATGTTATATCCTAAATTGCCTTTGAGATATAAGTTACTCAATATGTGTTTTTTAATTTTCACCTATGGGTGATAAAATTTGTGTTTCATTAATTATTATCAAATGAAAAATGAAAAAATATGATTTTAGAACCAATTTTGGGTGTTTGTGGGTCCGGGTTATTATAGTCTACATGTATTTACTTAATTATTAGTAGATCACCTAATTCATATATGGATTCCCTAGCCTTTATTAAATATTAATTCATGATTTATTACATAAGATTACACATAATAAAACCTAGAAGATCAATTAGTCTAGTGTATTTGGGAATTAGGTACATTATATGAAAAATTAAAATAGGGTACAAATCACCATTAATTAAATATTCTGCAACATGATCATAGTGTTATATCATTTTTAAAAATTAATGTGATAACTTAGGGAAAAATATATGAAAAGGGTGATAAATATTTCCCAATATTTGAATAATAATATAATAACATTAAGAAGTTATTACATGTTATACAATAGGAATATCAATGATACAAAAAATGTGTTAGAATCAAAAACATGAATAAGGAGGCATGATATAGCATGATAACATAAAGTAAAAATGGGACTGTGGAAACAAATTTAAACATGATATAATAACCATAAGTAAAGGTAAAACATAAATAAAACATTATATAATGTGAATAGGATAACCTCCCATGAACAATAAATATAATCATATGAGATCCAAACATTACCCAAAGCATTGGAGAACTTTCTAGGTGCATCCATCATAATCATATCATGTAGATGCATAAGGGTGACACATTGATCATAGAAATAAGGACATATTTAATCAAATTTAATACCTAGATAATGTATTTTGGATTATAAATATGTAATTACAAAATCAAAGAATTATAAGTGTACAAAATTGAACACCCCTAATTGGAAATGGGTACGGGTACTCACGACACAATTTTTTGTCTTAGAAAATTATTGTGAAATTTTGGCCGCATAACGGGGAAAAAATGTTAATGGAAGAGTTTAATGAGAGTAAAATGGGTCTCTAATAAATTATAAAAATCATGTCTAGTAAGTGGGATATTTAAGAACATAACCCATCTTTATTAGATGGAGATAAAAGTTATAAGATAAGGAAGATTCTTAAATATGGTGGAGATTGAGATGATACCTAACTATGATAGGGTGATTCAAAATGATTTGGAGGATATTATTTAGATTTTATAGGAACCATGGGAGGAATTATAGAGGGTAGGGAATATTAATAATGTGATCCGTGATTTTGGATAAAATAAAAAATGAGATCATCGGTGGGTTATACAGGAAAAGAAAGCATAGTTCATTATTATTTCCCAAACATAGGTTTTGGATTCATTATAATAAAGTAATAGAAAGAAAAAATATTCCCATAGTTTTTACTATAGTTTCTACAATAAAATAGTTTTTTTAATTATTTTAGTTTTATATGTTTTTAATTTATTAAAATATTAGCCTTGGAGATGTAGAAGTGAGTCATGTTCTTAAATAAATGAATTTAAACCCTTAAAATATAACATAGTGTTAAAATGATTCATAAAAGATTTCTAAAATTAAAAAAATAACCTCAAAAAACAATTATTTTAGTTTTAAAACACATATTGTTTCTTTTATATCTTCTATATAGTTTATTACATCACTTTTAGATCATTATGATGTCACAATACACACCAATATTTATACTGTATTTAATTTTTTTTCGGAAAATATGAATGTCGTAAAAATTTATGAAAAAATAACTACTGTATAATTATAATATTATGATTCCAAAAATAATATTTATTTTATAAAAATAATTTTCTATGGATATTAATTTTCACTTTTGAAATTGAATTGACATTTATTGAGAAATGTTGGGTTTTTTTCATAATAACAGTTTTTGAAAACGTATAAAAATTATATTTATCATCACAAAAATTATTATATAATTTATGGTTAATAATTTTTTTACTAATAATATTTTATTAAAATTAAATTTATTTGTAAAATACCATAATTAATCAATGCAAATTTTTTAATTTAAATTCAATTTTACCCAAAAATATAATTTGTGAAATATTGTATCAAAATAAACATCAGTTATTATAAAACCATAATAAAGAGAAAATTTATTCATCATTATATAAAATATACATATTATTATTATTATTTCCTAGATACATATTCCTTTATATTTCCATCAAATTAATTAAGGGAAAGATGCACGGTTATGAGATTTTAATGGGGTGGTTCGGCGCACATAGTTTGGGATGCGATCTTAATGAATTTAAACTTCTCTCATAAAAGGATTCAATCTTGATTTAGTTTTTGGATATTGGACATGGTTTGGTCAAGTGTATAACCCAATCATTCTACCTCCCTCTGAAGGTCTAATAAATGGTATTTTATTGGGTATGATCATATTAGTCGATACCATCACTTTTTTTGTCTTAGTCAATTAGGTTTATCAAAACCCAATATTTATACAAATCATGTGATAACTATTCAACAACTATATTATCAACTAGTATGATGATTAAATGTCTTTTAAATATAATACTATATAATAAAACCAATTAATTTCATCTTATTTCTATAACCATAAAATATAATAACACATTTAATTAAATCACAAAAAGAATTTTATTTTTAAAAGTTCAGGTTGTTAAAATATTACCCCTTCAAAAACATCACCCTAAAAATTTTCACATCACACACTAAAACATATGTGGGAATTTCTGTTTCATCACCTTCTCTGGTTCCCATGTCTCTCCTTCAATCGTTTGGTTTCACAAAAAAAAATTTACCAGATGTATTTTCTTATTTCTTATAAATTTATCCCTATGATTTATGACCATAAGCTGATGATCCATAGAAGAAATATCATTTTACAATGGTACCACCTCTGAAATCAACACATGTGGGGGTGGGGGTTGGATTTACTTTTTTGAGATGGATACACAGAACACATCATGTACATGACATATTTTATGTGCTATTTATATTAAATTGTTCACCTCTCTAATGTGATTAAGGATCTTAATGGAAACTATGTATCTAGATATAAGATTTTCCTTCATCCCAAATATCATAAATTTCCTCCACGAAGATGTGTAGAGGAGTATCCAATATCCAAACATCAAAGTACTGGCCTCATTTATTATTGAATGGTGAACTATTCTATTGACTCTGAGTAGCTCGATGTGTTGCTGAATTTTCTTGATCTTTTATAAAATTTAATCTACCATTTAAGGACCTAGTAGTTTGTGTTCACTAACTTCATCCTAGAAAGATCATGTTCCACAACACTTCTTATAATGGGATTCATAGGGGTCCATTTGGATTCTCTAGTAGAAACTACTATTGTATGATAACTTTACTTCAAAAAGTTGTTGATACCGAGCCCTAGTATAGTAAATTGAGAATTTTCTTAATGTTTACTCAAGTGTCTAAATAATCAACAGGGATTGAAAATATGTATGAGGTTGATAATCCATGATTAATTTCAACTCAGTATTTAGATAACGTTGAAGACTCTTCTTGAATATGGAACTAAATCTTGCATCTCGATTAGATACAATCGACAGTGGAGTTCCATTAATCCTCACAACTTGTATATTGTATTTTCTTTCTAGTTAATCGAGTTATAATTCCTCTTGTATTGCAGTAAAGTGAGTAATATTTTTAATAAGATCTTCCAAAGCCCATATAGTATAATTTCAACATGATGTCTTTGGAAGACTATTGACCATGTTGATGGTTATGATTTACTCTTTACAAGTAGTTATTGGCAATGGTTGCAACATCCAATTTGATTTTTTTTTCATTCAAACTTCACTTGATTACATAAAAGAAATATTGATGTACATTATATGATCTAATTTATCTTATTTTCCCAATAATTATTATTTTGGAGATATCAATACATATTTGTTCTCTATTTATTGATGGAGAAGGTTGAGGTATGTGATTTATCCAATAACTAATTCTTTAACTCAAGATTTGATGGTATACATAGTATTTACACAAATATTTAAGCATACTCATCATTAATTTGGAACTATGATGATTTACCTTTTCTTATATCTTCCACATTATTTTAAATTTCTACATTGTCTCTTTGAACATAATTTATCTTATATAGAAGGGGTCTTTGAACAATTATTATTGAAATGAATGATGATGTCCCTTTAGGATTACCATGTGTATCCTTTTCAACTATATAGACATTGAACTCTCTAAAATATCATCAATGATAAAAAAATTAAATCCTTTCTTCTTATAATATTTTTCACTTTATTTTATTTCTGAGGATGGTGGTGGTTGAGAATTCATATTCCATAATAATATATAACCATATTCACAAGAATATATTCATTTTTTGTGAATAAATACTTGAGGCTCTTATGATCCACATATATTATCCACTTATACCAAAAGATATAATGTTGCCCTATTTTCATTGCAAAGATCACTGCATCCAACTCCAATTCCTGAATTGGGTTGTTATAATAGTGAAAAATCATTTTCCTTGGGGAATAATCTACCTTTTTTAATTATTATTTAACACATAACCCAATCCATTCTTCAAAGAATCATTGTATGCCTTAAAGATCTCCCCACTCATGGGTAGCATATGAATAGGTGGATTGATAAACCATTTTTTTACATCCTTGAATATCCCTTTGCATTGATTATTATAAAAAATGTCTCCCTTTTGAGTTAGTTTTGATATAGTGTTTGAAAACCATAAGAAATTTCTAAAAAATTGATGATAGTACCCAGCTAATCCAAGGAATCTTCAAATTTCTATAAAAATTATTGTCATTAGACATCCTTTAAATGCCTCTAAATTTAAAGGTCACATAGATATCCCATGACATGTGATAATATTGCCCATGAATGTGACTCCCTTCAACTAGAACAGAAATTTTCTCATTATTTACATAAAATTTCTTTTTTTAAATGGTTTTTAGAATAGTTCTCAAAGTCTAATCATGTTCATTCATACATTTGAATTATATTAGAATATCATCTATATAGACTAAAAAAACATTTTATTCATAAAATATAAAGATTATAGTCAATAATTGAATGATTATTTCTAGGTAAATAGTGAATAAGAATGGAATTTATTTGAACTCATAGTTCCTGTATCACGTATGGGAAGAAGACTTGGGTATATAATCTTTCTTCACCCTTATTTGATAATACCCCAACCAAAGATACACCTGGGGATGTATTAGGATCCACATATTTGATCGACGAATTCATCAATATTTGGCATAGTATACTTTAGTTTATCAGAATATTGATTTGATAATAAAAATCAATAAAAATGTGAAGTTATCCATCCTTCTTCTTGATGAAGAGAACTAGTGCAACCTAAGATAAACCACTTTGTAATATTACCCCATTATCAATATTCTCCTGGGGTTGTTTTTTCAGCGTCTCAAGTTGAAAATATAGACATTCTATATGGAGTCTTGGATAATGTAAATTCCCCATGTATAAGATCGATTGAAAGTTCCAATTATCTATTGAGAGGAAGAAAATACAATTCTTTGAGAAACACATTAGCGTATTCCATTATAATAGAAATATAATCAAGTATTATATTTTCCTTAGAATCAATCATTTTGGAAATATATTATTGCTCGTAGGTATATAATATCATTCTAGATATGTTGGTATTGTTGAATATCCATTGTTCTCCTTACAATTGTACAAATGAAGGGGATGATTCATGATCTAGAGAGTTATTTTCTTCTCATGAAAATTTATATTGACTGCATATGAGGGAAATACAATCCATACAATGAATTGAAAAAAATACACTAAAGGGAGTATCACAAGGTTCACTAGGATGTTTTAAAAAAAATTGATAGGGGGGGAGTTATATACTTGGAATGTGATAATTTCCACATTTTTTATCTTCACCCATAACTATACTTTTATTCATTATGTGGGTATTTGAATAATTCTAATAATATTTTTTGATATGAAGAAATTCTTATAAAAAAATTTAAAAAATAGAGTTCACTATTATTTAATGAATAACTAGCATTCCTATCACCAATTCCTTTTTTGGATCGACCATAGTGGTTTTAATGGCATATTATCTCCCATACTGCAATGGAAATTTTTTCATTGACTATCTCAAGCAACCCTTCACATAGATAAGTGGTTATTATAATATGTTTATTTCTTCTAGGTGAAAATTTAACAATAGGTTGTGGGTACGTTAGATAATTCCATTCTTTAATTTCTTTGGTGGTTTTCTCCAACATGTAGTCACTAGCTAGGTTCTCTTCAATTCTTCTCCTAAAGAATTTCCATATCCCATTAATGTATTTTATGGGGTTCTTTTTTCCAATATTTTGAAATGTGGGATGTTTAATATTTTCTTCCATTATATTTCTCGATCATATTACTGAAATTAAACTCCAATTTCTAGTTCTTATTTATATGATAGCCTTTAAATTCTCCCATCTCCATTTTAAACCTGAGGGCACATCAAACAATTTCATCATAGCTATCAATGTCTCAAATCTATAGTGATTTTTAAAGGATCAGTTTTATCCCACCAAAGAAGCGATAAACATTGAATTCACATGTAACTAAAAAGGAAGTTGTGTATCATGAATGTCCTATTTGGTTTACATCATATGCCCTGATGGATTAATCTTCCTTTTTCTTGAGGAAATAGAAATCCTTGTACATTTTAATTTGGGGATTCCAAGGAAAAAATTTGATGGAAAACATTTTCTAGATATTCTTCAACTCCATCAGTTTGATCTCTTCCTCAGGATTTATATTCATAATCACTATCCACCAATGATTCACTTCTCCATATATATAATAAACAACCAGTATAACCCTATCTTTCAAAAAACATTTATGTGTGGATAATTCATTTTAAATGGGGTTGATTCACTATTCATTGATTAAGGGATATGATGATCTATTTAATGGTGGAGGTTTTGTTGCATAATGGTCACAATTTCATATTTTTTACATTCTTAGGGGGATTTACGAATTCATCTAGATTAATGTTTTTATTAATCAAAAGATTCAATAGATAGATTATCATCATAGATTTCACGATTTCTTCATCCATTGGGTTTGGCATCTCATTTGTGTTGTCATCACATTACCCTTAACAATGGTTGTTTACTCAATTCCTCATATTTCTAACCATTGGATTGATTAAAGGAAACATTAGGGATGAGTAAATTTAAAATAATAAACTCATAAATGGGAATAAATTAACATTAAATGGATATATGATAAATGAAATTTATTCGTCGACATATTAATTTAAAGGTTTCAATATATGTTGTCCAAATATATTTCATAAAAAAAATTTATGGAATTGCATTTTTTTCAACTAGTAATGATTAATAATGAGATTTTATATTTACCAAATATGATCATTTGGTAGTGTCAAATTTGATGTGCAACAAGGATCATTTTCATTAACTAGTTCTTGATTGAGCCTGGCTTAATGTGGTGTTTTCAGGTGTTACCCCTTAGTGAATTTTTTTAAAGACACATCCACTTATAATAAAAAATAGATATATTTTTTCTTTGAAATATCTAAAAATATAATTTATTGAAATATAGGGTTGATTTCATTTGTTTAGTATGTTACCTTAGGATTTCTCTAAAAATTGTTAATCTTAATCTAAAAAATAACTAAACATTCCTTTGATACCAATTATGAAAACCTTTACCCTCGTAAACATTAATTCAGGATTAATAACATAATAGTAAACTTAATTCAACCCAAATGAATCATATTTCTAGTGTCTTTGGTAATTAGGAATATTACATCACTATATAATATTGGGGATACATTATTATTGTTTAAAACATCCTAAATATGCTCATATTATTCCATTATTCCTAAAATAGCGTAGTATAACATGGGTACACACATAAGAAATGGGAGAGACATAATGCCTTGTAAGGTAATAATAAATGAATAACATTTTGATGGTATTCCATGTTATACAATAGACATATCAATTGGAAATAAAATGTGTTAGAATCATAAACATGAACAATAAGGCATGATATATCATGACAACCTAATTGAAACATTGTAATGTGGATAAAACGTTAAACATTTCATGATAAGAATAAGTCAAGATTATCTAACAATAAAGTATAAAATAATGTTCTAAATATGACCTCCCACAAACAATATATGACATATCACGGATCTAAGTTAATACAAATTGCATTGGAGTGATGTGTAGAAGCATAACATAGGAACATAAATGATAATGGTAGGGACTAATGAAAGTGAAATGGTTATATAATAATTCATACATTAGAAGGCATTTATGGTGTATATGGAAGAACTTATCACAACATTAGGATTTTGAGAAAAAGGAAAAAGGAAATGAAAATTCTTGAATAAAGAGGAGAATGATGGGATAAATTTCCATGAAAGGGTGATTCCAAATGATTAGGAGGAGCTTCTTGAGATATTGGGGGAACATCTAAGGGAATCTAGTGTGGGGATTAATGATTAAGGATGTGATCCAATGTTTTTTTAGAAGATGAATTAGAGATTTTTTGGGTTTATATAGTAAAATAGAGTGTAGTTTTTTATTATTTCTGAAACATTGGTTTTGGACCTTATATAATAATGTAATCAAAACAACAAAAATTCCCAGGCTTATAACTATAGTTCCTACTAAAGAGGATTTATTTTCAATATTTTACAACTAAAGGGGCCTAGATTATTAAAATATTACCCGTGGTGATGTTAAAGTGTATAATGTTCTTAGAGAAATGCTTTCAAAATAATAAAATATTATAAAGGATTTAGTGGATTAATAAAGGATATATAAAATTATTAAAATAAAAAAACACAAATTTAACTGAAAATTATAGAGTACGTCTTTTATATCTTTTATAGAGTTTATTATATCACTTTTGAGACACTATGATGTAACAATACACACCATATATTTATTCCATATTTAATTTTTACACAAAAATTCATCAGTTTTAAGGAATTATGAAAAATTCACCACTGAATAATTTTGACTGCTAATTCAAAAAATAAAATTTATTTAATGAAAATAATTTTCTAAATATATGAATTTTATGTTTAAAAATTGAATCAAAATTTATCGATAATTGATTGGTTTTTTAGAAAAACATATTTCGAACCCTTATAAAAATATATTTGACTTCATGAGAATTAAAAGATAATTTATTTTTAATAAAAATTATTTAATAATAATTTTTTATTAAAATATTATTTATTTATAAAATTCATTAATTCATCAAAATATATATCTTAATTTAAAATGAATATTACCCATAAATACAATTTGTTTCTTATTATATCATAGTCAAAATAATTTATATGTAAGAAATAATAATAAGAAAACATATTAATTATTATATAAAATATTAATATTAATATTATTAGTCCCTAGATACATATACATTTATTACACCAGAAAACATTGTAAGGGTAAGATTCAAGATGGTGAGATTTTCATAGGGCAGTTCGACGCACATGGTTTGGATCGTGATCTCGTTATTTTTAAATCCCCCCCATCGTAAATGGTTTTGATCATTCATTAGTGGTTGGATCTCATCATATTCATGGTCTTGGGAAAATCCAAGTTATTTTATCTCCCTTGAAGCCTCTCATATATGGGCCTCATAGGGTATGATCCAGCTGGTCTACTCCATCACTTCCATTATCTCTGTTAATTAGATTATTCATAAACCTGTATTCATACTAATCAAATAAAATTTTTTCATAGACTATATTATCAATGGTTATAATGATTTTATGTATTTTAAATCCAATAGGTTATAATAAAACCAAATAATTTTTTTTTCTGTATCAATTATACATAATAAGGCATTTAATTAAATCACAAAGAGAATGTTTTTTTAAAAATGTTTGGGTTGATACATATTAGAATGAAAAATACAAAACAAAGAGTAGTTAAAAAATTTAAAATTGAGCATTATAAAAAAAATATTGTTCTCCTTATGTTATATGATAAAAGTTTTCACAAGATAGAGGCTGTGATTTAAATATTTGAGTGGATCATGATTATAAAAAATCATATATGTTAATTTTAATTATAAATATTAAAATTGTATCATTGATTAAATCCCCTTATTAATGCTATACAATATTATTAGACACTTAAAGAGGAATTAGAGAAAATATTATTTTAATTTTAATGATCATTCCTTTTAGTAGAAGATTAAATATCAATATACTATTTTGAGTAGAGGTATTGGTACTTTTTTATGGAAATAACTATCATGGATGAGATTATATGATGGTTAATTATATTATTTTACTTTGATTAGAAGTTATTAATGTTGGTACTATAGGATTTACTCCTTTTGTGTTAAATTAAACAATGATTTTTTTCGTATAAAAAAGATGATGTTGATGGAAAAAAGGGAAATGAAATTATTGTGTTCATATCCGAAAATGTTTTCAGAAATGATGTAGAACTTTGTAAAACCAATGATATAATTGTTCATCTTATGAATATCTATGAATGAAATTCCAATGTTAAGGAATATAAGATGAATATATATTGAGGAATGATTGAGGAAGTGAATATATATTATAAAGAAATTATTAACGAGTAAATAAATAGTGTGAATGAAATTTTTATCAACACTAAATCTTTAGAAAAAAAATAGATAAATCTAATATTATCAATAAACAAATGTGAAACATTACAGATAGGTTTTTTCCTAAATTTTTTAATTTTGAATAATTTTATGATTTATCACTTTATAAACTACATAATACTATTATTATATTTTTTATGATGATATATTCTGTGATTTGGAAGATGTTCAAGGAGGAAATAGAATTAAAATCAATGAAAAATATTAAAATCAATGAACATGAGGAAGAGTACATAAGTGAATATGAAGATGTGGAAGAAAAAGAGTAAGAATATAATAATATTATTGCAATTCTCTAAAATAAATTCTATAATGGAAAAGCTGAGTAAAAATATAAAATCCCACTAAAATATGTTAAATGTGGTGGAATTATTCACATTTATATTGACTTCCCAAAGAAGAGAAGTTGTGATTAGAATAAAGAGGAAAATGGAAACAAATTTAGGATGAAAAAAAATGTCTTTAAGACTATATGCAGGATAAAAGCCCCATTAAAGTCATGAAAAAGTTTATTAGAAGGAAAATTAAATATATGTTGAGAAAAGAACTCTACTTAAAATATTTAATTAAAAGAATAGTTTCTATTCTTATTGGAACTATATAGATCATGTGAAAAAACATGAAAAATTTCTAAATAGAGGTGTATATAGTTAATATTGTGAATTCAATTATGCCATGAACATGTTTAAATATGATGTTGAAGTGTGTCATGATAAAAACATTCAATATAATAGAGTTATTATGTTATAACATAATGTTCTTGTGAAACTAAAGGAAAGTGAAGGAAAAATTATAAATTTTTAGATGATTAGGTATAAAAAAACTAATTGCCATAGGTTTTGAATTGAATAACTAGGACACCCTATGACTATCTGAAATAGTTCTTTATAAAAAAAATTAATTTCTTTGGTATCTTGTGTTACAAAGAAGAAACTTTTCAAATAAATCGTGATATACCATTAAAATATTATTATTTAATAATATTGTCACACCATAGTCCTTGGATTGGAGAGCATGAAAAGGAAAAAATAAATTATGAAAAAATACGGTTTAAATATGAGAAAAATCAATTAATTTTTTAATGAATTAGTTAAAATTAAAAGAAAATTCAATTTAAAAATAAAAGAGATTTTTTTTCTAAATTTTTTTTTTCATGAATGAAATGTGTTTTTATGTTAATAAATTAAATTATTTTGTATTGATTAATTATTTTAGTGAAATTTAGATATTATATATTCAATCAAATGTATTATCAATTATCTAAATTTTTTAGACATGGAATAATAATAAATCAAATTTTATGCTTAAAAATGATTTTTAATAAAAAACAATTCTCATCGTATTTTGAAATATTATATTAAAATTAATTCATTACAATTATAGAAATTAAATTTTTTAAAATAAATTCCATATTTGGAATATGGTTGTTTGAATTTGGTAAATATTCCATTTTTATTTTTAGGATTTATGAATAGGAACTGTGGTTAAATGTATCCCCTCGATAAAGGGTAATTCTAGTTAAACTCGGTTAAAACTAAATTTTCAGGTCATCAATTTTAATTTTAATTATTATTAGATTAATATAAATTTTCCCTTACCACCATAAGCACAAAATGTAATTGTTTAAGAGACACATTTCAGTTAAAATGATATATATAATATTTAAATCAAAGAAGGTAACAAAATATCACCCTTTTAGTTTTAAATATCTGTAATATACCCAAATATGGAAAAAAAATGTAATGAATGAATATAAATTTCTATTCTATTCATAATGAAATATTTTTTATAATGGGAATTTGTTTTCACTTTTTATTAATTTTACAATTACTATAAATTCTAATGCAATGCTCACTAAATATTTATTTAATTAATATAAAAACAAAATTATGGTTTTAGAAATTATTAAGAGTAATATAGTTTGAATGAGTTATAGTTTTAGAGGAATTTTATTGATTAATATTATGTAAGAGTAATTTTTTAAATGATTACATTTTAACCATACCTTTTAATGTCCATTTAGTCAAATTTAATGAATATAGTCAAAATTTAAATTAATAATATTTTCTCAAAATAATATGTTATTAATTTTTTTAAAAAACTTAAATTTTTTAAAATAGGATAAATAAAAAAAATAAATTTTCTAAAATATTTCACCTTTAACATTTATGGTACAATTTAATCTTTATATTAAAAATTATTACCCTTTAAGTGTGAAAAATATGCTACCAATGTTAATGTTAAAAGAGGTTAACTAAGGGGTTGAACTAAAAGATAAGGCTTAAGAAAACACATAAACATTTAATTTTTTGGATGATTTAATTATAACTAAATATTTTTTTTTTCTATGAATTATAAGACTTCTGGATGAATTTGGGTAAGATAATGCTTTAATATATTTTAATATTTTATAAAACTCAAAGAGTACCACTCCCCTCACTTATAAAAGGGCGTGTCCCCTATCTCTCCATCAAACTGCTATAAGATTTACAACTTGACCAATAATACCATGTTATTTTATATGCTCCCTTTTTCAAAGTATAAAGTTCATTCCTTTCAAAATGACCAATTATAGGGTCCTTACGTGTAGATCCTAAGTATTTTTTCAAAGGACATGTAATTTCATTAACCATTCACTTTTTATTTCCTTATTATTTTACCCCTATAAATCTATTTAATTATTATTTAAATAATAACTTCAGCATTATAAATATAATAAAATGTTATTATGATTCTTAAACCACCATTATCCACCCTCTTCATCTAATGTGATGTGAATGTATCACTTTTTCATATGTATGACTTACAGTCCCCACACAATGATAAAATTCATTTTTCATCATCATATTTCATAGATGGTTATTTTGATAGGTTTAATGTTTATAAATTATATTTATGATATAATTATTATAATGGAATGGAAATATCCTATCAAACTTCTTACCTTCAATCCCATTTGAAAATGATAACCTCGCTCATACATATATGTGGACAACTACCTCGACAAATCATTGTGATTCATTTTTCATATCCTATTTAAATTTATAGTAATAATGATTGATTTTATGAATATATATGTTATATATGATGTAATAATGATTATTTAAAGGTTAATTGTATTTTTTTGTCCATCAAAATAAGAATATAATATATATTTGTATGTACGACCTACCTTCTGAATAAAAAATTTATTTCATTTTTCAATCTTAAAATTTTCTGGATGAATCTAGATATATATAATAAATATATACGATTTTTATAAAATTATTATGATTCTGGAAATTTTCTGACCATGATCAAATTACAAGAACTGGAACTGTCAAACTGAATATTTCTTGAGAATCAGAGAAGTTATCTCCCAAAATAATAATTTCAATAACAAATTGGTAATTTTCAGGTTTTAAGATGTAAAAAATAAATCAAAAAATGAAATTATAGATATACATATTTTTATTTTATACATATATAATTAATCGAAAATAAATATATGGAGGTTATAATTCATATGAATAAATATAATACATGAGGTAAGTGAATTAGTTTAAATCCTATTTTAATTAGGACTTCTATGATTGAATTTGCATGGTGGAAATTATTTGATCCCTTTCTAAAGAAAAACATTCATATTTATTCCCCTTTGCTTACTTATTAAAAATACATGTTTTAAATTATTTATTATCACTTCACCTACTCATGAAATATAAATATTTTTTTAATGGGAAAACTTAGTTTATTTTGTTATTCTGTTTAAAATCCATTTTCCTCCATATCTATGTATTCTAAAAAAAAATTGATTCAATAATGTTTTAAATATTCTATTTTTATTGTTTAAATTAATATTTACCAATGATTTAATTTTTTAAATTTTTTTTGAATGTATTATTATTTTTATATTTTTGAATGATGTAATTTTTGACATTTTCTACAAAATTGTGAAAGGAAATTTTTCCTTTGGACTTATTCAAACTTAACTAAATTTCATACAACCATGAGAGCTCAATGATTTGTAAATTCCATTAAATTTATCCATGTATAAATCTAAAATTTTCACCTATGATAACATCCTTTAATGTCAATTATGTTATAATAAGGATATATTCCAATGACACAGTCAATATTATTTCACTATATTCTTTAGGCTAATAATGATGAGATATTTATGAAAACCATTTCATTTAATGTGTTATGATTTTTTATATTGATTACATGATTATGAAACCCATTTTATTTTCTTAGGTCATGATGTGATATGATAAATGTTATTATGATTTTGTAGAACAAAGATGGGTTGTTTTCAGTATGTGATGGTTGATATTAGAATTATATATAAATCCAATTCATATGGGAAAATTATTATATATCATTAGATAATTATGGGAGATGTGTAGATATTCTCGATCAATTATGAGAATAAAGTCAATGATCTTAATCCATTATGAGAAAAAGTCAATTTGATTGATCCACCTTGGGAAATTGATGTAGAGGATTCATCTCTTATGATATCATGGTATTGGTATTTAAAAAAGATATGTGAATTGGGTTTTATAACGTGAATGGTTCCAAACATTTATGATGTGAACTTGTGTTTCATGACTGAATTATGATGTTTTATTTCACAATTATGATACATGTCTTTTGAAATGAAAAATATTTTTTCAATAAATATTATTTTCTGATCTTTAATTTTTTGGGAATGAAAATTGTAAGTTGTGGTCTTGAAATAATGCAATTTTAATTCAACATGATCAAGGATTTTTATCTCCCTTATCAGGAACCATGATGAATACCCTGGGACACAGATACTTGATCCAACCCTGAAATATCTCAAAGGTCATTCATGACCCCTTTGATTTGGAGACTAGAATCTAGAATCATTAAAGTAATTAAAGGGAATGGGTTCTTCTACATGAAAATAGAATATGAAAAAGAATAGTTGGTATTAAAAACACTAATCCATGAAAAAAGGTCCACTAGTAGGTAGAAAAACCAAAAGGAAGACGTCGTATAAAACAATAAAGACGTCCATCAAGAATAAGTATCACAAACCTTATTAAACCATTAGATCATTAATACATAGATCACCACCATCAATAAAGTTCCCATGAATCAAGTAATTAGGTTTTCAATCATGGTTTAAGGACTTATAAAATCTCTTACCATGAATCACACAATAAAATCAACACCCAAGATTGTAAATTACAATGAAAAATAAATGGAAATGAGATAAAGGAATCAAAATTAGAATAAATACCATAAAATAAAATACCATATCTATCTGAAACATGATTATATATCATTATATATAAAATAGAGAATAAAGTTTGAGAGAAACCAAATGATTGGAGATTGACATACCAAAAGGAGAATGAACCAAATCATTAATGATTTAATTAGTAAAGTGAAGAATTTATAAGATTCAATTTCTATTATTAAGTTCCACCAAGGACTATGTAATTGTATTAGGGTTTAATGGTTTTGATTAGTGGTTATAACAGGGGTCCCATAATTTTTAAATAAATTATATAGTGATTAAAAAATATCATGCACGGTATCCTGGGTTGGGTTCTGTGGTTAGTACTAACCTTGTTTTGATAGTGTGAACTTACTGGGATTCTGAGTGGGGTATAGAGTTTGGACACATATTTATTATAACCGTGTATTAACATTATAAACTATCAATTTACAAGAGTTCATGTTTTAGAGGGATGGCTAGATGGTTTGAAGAATCCATATGCCCCTTTCCTGTGGATTGAGATTGGGCACAAAATTTTCTAGGCCAAACCATAAAGTTTTCTGTAACTGTACATCAATCACAAAGAGCCCCAAATGACTCAAAAATTTCATCCTTCACCTAGAAAAACTTGATACATGCAATAATAAATTTATTATTAAAACAAGGGCTTAGAATTCTACACCCATATTTTTCTCATCCTTTGTTCTAGATCATCTTTTGAATCATGGTTTTTATCTCTTTCATTGGGTGTGATATGTTTTACATTTCACGATGATCATTTGTCAATTATTGGTCCCATGATTATTCCTTATTTATTTGTGATATTTATGGGGGAAAGTGTCTTTTTTGGGCTTGGTAGCAAGTGGTGCATGGTTAGAGGAAATTGTGCGGCCTAGACTTAGAAATTGTGTGAGCCTTGGGTTGTCTCAGGCCAGGGGGCATGAACCACACACAGTTAGGTAGACCACATGCAAGTAATGTTCATGGATATTAAATTTTGGATAGAACCATATCACATGATTAGTGACTGATTTCCTAAATTATGCGGCCAAACCATGCAAGTTCCCATTGAGTGTACGGTAATGGATGCATAGTTGGCGCATGGTTTGGGAAACCGTTCAGCGTAACCTTTCACAATGCACGGATTTTAAAAAGTGTAAACTTTTACTTATACCCTTTTTATATTTTACCCCAAAATTGAACCAGTTCTTTACCCCCAGGTTCATGTGAGCCTACGGGGTCCCTCTCTTCTTATCCAAGGATCCACCTCTCACATGGCATTGATCTAGTGATTTCTCCAATTTTAGGGATATATTTCTCAAGGAATTCCCATATTCTAATCTCTCAATTCCCCATTATTTCATTTTTATTGAGTTCATATTCTACATTGGTCATATGGATTTGGGGTACAAGTTTCTCTAGGTTTATGTTGGGGGTTTTGTTTTTTAGGGTTTTTCTTGGTTGTTCTTGTCTCTTCGAACCTTGGAGAGGTTGTTTCAGGAGAGCATTGTTAAAGCACCCTGAGTTTGAGGTAGGATTCCCTTTTCACATACTATTTAAATTTAATAGTATTTGAATTCATGATTTTTAACTTTCTTTATTTTTTACAATGATATGTGTGATCTCTTTAATAAATGTTTTTTTTAAGTGATGTGGTTTTATTATTTTTAATGTATATGGAATTGTTTGGTTTTGAGATGCACACCAAGTGTTTGTCAAAATATCCGATTGGATTTTATAAGTGATTTTTGGTTTCTAAAGCATGGATTAGCTTTGTAAATATATTTTCATAAATTAAAATTAGGGATTATATTTATAAAATTGATTTCTAAATTTATCAAACTTGACATTGGTTTGTGTTTGGATTTTTGAAAATGGTTTGGATGTGATGATGAAGTATAACCCGTTTTTAATTTTGATGCATGTTACATTGGATTGAAAACGTGGTGTGAGTGATAAAATTGAATTTTATAAATTATTTTGAAATGATAAATGGATTTTTAAACCTATTTTTACTGTGGGATTGGTTTGTTTTAAAAATTGTGGTTTTAATAAATTATTTTTGAGGCCCATTTGGCATTTTCTGAAATTCGATTTTGGTGGAAAAATATCCTCAGATAATAATCATTCCATATTTATAATGAATTTATGATTTTTATTTAATGTGTAATCATTGTGATCCATTAATGTTGAATGGAATGGGTGTCCTCTCTATATACTCCTCATGATTCGTTTACTTTGAGCAGAGTGGGAGATCTTTAATGTGGACTCCTTTGAGATCTATTAGTTTTAATGAAAGGGATTGATCCTAGGGGTGGGTTAGGGGTGATTTATTGTGTAAGTTTCTTATATATGGTATATGTGCATGTAAATTTATGCTCATATCAATTCATTGTCTCACCCCCATTTTTTTAATGATGACATGGGAATCTAGAATTGCTAGAAAATTTTCTCAAAACAATTTTATCAGTTGA
The DNA here is from genome assembly GCA_963277665.1 of Viscum album. Lineage (NCBI taxonomy): Eukaryota > Viridiplantae > Streptophyta > Magnoliopsida > Santalales > Viscaceae > Viscum > Viscum album. Next base: position 200,413,849 of record OY728164.1, read on the forward strand.
TAGAATTATGCTCTGGCTAGTAGCCCATAGAAGAGGATATGATTTGTTTTGTTTTGTTTTATTATTATGGGATAGTACCCCTTAGTTAGGTCATAAGGGTGTGATCGAGTGTGTGGGGGAAATTTTATGTCATCATGTGAGGCATGATTTACATGATGAGTCTTGATGTAAATTATGTTCTAGATTTTTCGCAAGATCAATATTTTCCCAATGTATCTTCGTAGTTAGTTTTTTTAATGGAAGATTGAGATTTTTGTTGGTTAGTTATTCTTGTGGTTTTATTTCCATTTCCCTTATAATGTGATCATTGATAGTGCTCTTAAGAGTGGTGGATTTATTTTGAAGGAAATGAGGTGGTTTTAAAGGATTTGTGAAAATGGTTACGGGTATGTTTTACACTCTTCTCACTTTTCAATGTTAAGTTTAATTATTATTATTTAAAATGACTATGTTTCATTCTAAAAAGATAATTAGGAATTGGAGCAGTAAAAAATGTAAATAGATCATGATTTTCATTAAAGGAATGCTATGTGGAAAATATTGATTTTACATATTGTATTTCAAACATGAATTTGATTTTTTATTTTATTTTTGAATTCAGAATATATTTTTTAGGGAATGCCAATCTAGTTTTAATAATATTGAATATAGTTCTTCGGTTTTTATCCTTTCTTTAAGGTTCTAGTATGGCTTCAATCGTTATGGGTGATGGTTGGTTCTAGTATTAGAGTGTGACCCACAAATTCACATGGATACATTATGGTCATCAGATGAAGCTTGGGATTTTTTGTTCTATATTTTGTATTTAATTTTATATTTAATATTTATTTAGTTTGGTTATTTATTTGTTGGAATTATATATTTTTTTCACTATATATTGATATTTATATTTGCTTAAATCATTCCCTTTAACCACTTTTGTTTCCCTCTCACTTTTTTCTATCTTGTGAGGATCGAAAATGCATCTCGGGCCTTTCCAAAGATCAGGTTCGGTGACGTTTTTCTAGGTTTAATTGCGTTGGCTCTTGAAATAATGGTATCACAGCAGGTTGGTCCTTTATAGGACCTATAATTCTGAGCATCTTTTGTTATTTGGGATATTGAGGTAGATGGTGTAGGACTTTAGGTTCTTGGGGATTAGGTCTGGGGGAGTGTTTCACTAACACTTTCTGGACCAAATTGTTAGTTACCATGGGAATTAAGGTTTCTTTTAGTTTCTTGGGTTCTTTTTTGTTGTTTTACGTTTAGGATACAGAAAGGGACTTGGGATAAAGGTCATGATGTGCTTACATGGCCTGGATATCCATATAGTGCCAGGGATAAGGTCGAAGGAGACTCTCCATGATGGTGGCATGATTGGAATGTGCCAACCAACCCAATGACTGAGTAAACCTTCAACACTACCTACCACTAGATAATAATTTCAAGTGTTCCAGAATTCTTAAAATATTTTTGAGACATCTGATTTTTGAATTGTGTAAACATGATTTAAATTGGAAATATTCTGGTTTTCGGAAGATGGAAAATGATTTTTCTGATTTATTTTTAATGTTATATTGAGAAATTTATTTTTTATTAAATTGAATTTTTGTTTTATTATATTAGATTTATATAATGAAAATATGCACTTTATTAATTTTTTTTGGGAATAATGATTTATTTTTAAGAAAGTTTTCTACTATTTTCTAAATGATACTAAATGTTTTTTTGATCAAATGATTTTTGATGGATTGGTATTTGTTGAGTGGATAAAAATGTTTTTTATAGAATAAAATGGATTCATGTGTATTCCTCAAAAATTATTGGGAGAAAATCCCTCAAGGTATCATTGAAGCATTTTTGAGGTGATTGTGTTTTTTGAAAAAGTGGACATCTGTGATGTGATTGTTGACAATACAAACCATGACATACAAATTTGTTGACAAAGAGGATTTCATGATTGAATGTAGAGTTTAAGAGATGTGATTAATGATCCATGTTTTATTCAAGAACGTCAACAAAGAGATGGATGATCTGGAGGTGGTACAAAAATAACAGATACAAGATGGTGTTGTTTTCCAGTGTTTGCCAAATTTTTGGGCCTGAAAATCGACAAATAAAGAAAAGTGGTTTTTGGAAAAGGGACATGCGTGCCGTGTACATGAAGGCTTGTAAACTTGCACGCCATATGTTTTTCAAGATCAGATCATCATAATTTGGAAAAGGGATAAGGTTCGTGCAAGTTTTGGTGAGGTCGCGCAGGTGACTTGCGCGCCGAGAAAGATACTTGCGTGCCGATGCCTTGGAAGCTTGGGAACTTGCGCGTATATGGTTTTCCAAGATCTGAAGATAAAAATATGGAAAAGGAAAGAGGTTCTTGCAAGTTTTGAAGTGGGTCGCGCAAGTGACTTATAAGGGAAGAGACCTACGCGCCGAGACTTGCACGTCGAGGGTTGACTTGTGCACCGTCGCGTAGGGTGGTAAATTTTCCTATAAATACTGGACCACCCCTCTTCATTATTAACTAGAGTTCAACACTTTGAGAAATCATAGCTCCCATCGCACAGGTGTGGTGGTCACGCAAGTGGTATGTGGGTCGTGCAAGTGAAGTTGCGCGTCAGTGGTTGAAGTTGCGCGCTAGTGTGAGAAGTTGTGCGCTAGTTGGAAGTTGCGCGCCAATATTGTTTTGGGCGTAAAATGAAGAGAGTCACACAAGTTTGGAGTTGGGAAAGATTGTGTCATGCAAGTGTTCGAGGGGGACTTGCATGCCCGTTGTGACTTGCGTGTCGATACTTGCGCGCCAAGCACTACTGGAAAGATGATCTTTCCCAACACTTCTATACCAACGGTTTGTAAAAACCATTGGTATAGCTACCATTTCCCAACGGTTCACCAAAACCATTGGTAAAGCCATAGATTTCCCCACCTTTCCCAACGGTTTGGAAAACAGTTGGGAAAGGTTCACTCTTTCCCAACGGTTTATGCTAAACCGTTGGGAAAGGGTGTGTTTTGAGCCTCTTTCCCAATGGTTCGCCAAAACCGTTGGGAAAGGGTGTGTTTTGAGCCTCTTTCCCAACGGTTCACCAAAATCGTCGGGAAAAAACACCCAAAAAACCAACCTTCGGCCTAAAAAACTCAACCCACCCCTAACCTATCCCAACGGTTTTGAAAACCGTTGGGATAGTTTCTTTAATTTTTTTCCAGATCTGCTAACCAAGAACATTATATAAATCAAAATTTTAAATAATTATGATAATACATATATATATTTATGAAATTATGTTTACAAAAGTGATGTTAGCTTAGTGGTTAAGTCGTTTGATTATAAAGGAGGGGTCTTGGGATCAAATCCCAGCGGATGTTTTATTTTTGGAATCTATATACCAACTGTTCCATTACCGTTGGTATAGATTTCATATTACCTATACCAACGGTTTCCAAAACCGTTGTGATAGGTCTATACCAATGGTTTTTTGAAAACCGTTGGTATAGACCTATCCCAACGGCTTACTTGGCTATGGTTCTCCAAACCATTGGTATAGGCTATACCAACGGTTTGGAGGCCTATACCAACGGTTCCAAACCGTTGGTAAAGGTTAGTTTTCCAGTAGTGAAGGTATACTTGTGTGCCAAGTAAGGTTGATTTTCGGCAGTGATTTAGGGATGTCTGGAAGCTGGGGGATTTCCCGGTACCTTCGGTGCAAAGAGAAATTCATCTACGGGTGAAGGTTGAGCTTCAATATAGCATATACATACAGAAGAAGATGCATTCTTTCATGCAAGTGAAGAGACCTACAGGTCTATAAACTATGAGTGGATCCTTTCCGAAGTAGTGAGCAAAGGAAGAGGAAGAATGTGATCCTCTCCACCGACAGTAAGGCAGAGAGAGAGAAACAGGGAGTGACCCTTTGTAATGACCTGAAATTTTGAATAAATCTTGTTTCCTAATTTTGTGTGTTATTCTATTTTTTTATACTCAACAAAACTGTTTCATTTGATAACATGAGTATAATTAAAATGAGACCGTTGGGTTTTGACTGTTATATGACCATTGGTCAATATGACCGCTGGAAACTAAACGTTTCGATTTTTGACTCTAAATACAAGTAATCTTGGTTAATTAATATAGAAAGAAGATTTAATGGCCTCACCCAGTAGTCTTGGACCGATCTAAGCCCATCTAACAGAACTTGGGAAGGAGGTAGCCCCACTGGGATTTGCTATGGACCAAACCCAAGCTGAACTTCATCGTGTGAAGTCAGAACGGGATCACCTTCACGAGAAGTTCAAACTGATAGAAATTACTACTCGTGCGATGTTGGCCGAGCCTCCCTCGGATTCTCTCACCTTAGCACACCTTACACTTCGGTCCTATGCTGGTGTGATAAGGGGCTATGTAAGGAGACCGTAGATGCCTTGTGTAATCCTTTGTTTTAAATAAAAATTGGAATTTCTTCTTATGATGAAGTTTATGAATTTTCAAATAACCGGATAAATATAGTATGCATATTTTTGATGAATTTTAGAAAAATTATATTTTAAAAATGTTTATGTAAACCTTAAATAATTAAAAATGTGTAATGATTTTCAAAAAATGGTCTTCTAAAATTATGTTCAGTACGAAATTTAGAGTCTAATAAATCAACTTGATTTTTGATGAATAGTAAATTATGAATAGTGATTTTATGCTTAGGATTAGTAATGCGACCAAATGGATTAGTAATCTCACTTAATGAAAGTATTAATATAATCTAGGCACCTTGATTAAGTAATGTGATTCGATAAAATGGTTAAATAACCATTTCATAAAGTATTATTCAAGTATTAGTTTTTTCGGGTGAATAGTTTTTTTTTTAATTAAAAATTAAATTAAAAATATTTAGAAAATTACTTTTATAAAATGGATTTCATTTTTGAACTCAGAGCATCGATATTATATTAAGGTAATTTTTGGGGATTTTTCTGAAAAAAATAAATTTTCGGTGAATAGTGTATTTATTTAAAAAATAAATTAAAATTATTTAGAAAATTATTTTTATAAAATGGAGTTAATTTTTGAAATCAGAGCATTGATATTTGATTAAGGTGAAATTTTGGGATTTTTCTGAGAAAGTTGAATTTTCAGTGAATAGTAAAAATACAGTTTTAGGGTTTCGGTATGTTTAATGACATCATAACTGTGTCATGATGATGTCATGAGATATTTTATGGGTTGGACGACCAAAGGTGATGAATTATTATATGGGGGCCCCATGTGGCCTAACTCCATGGGAAATACCATGGGAGAGCACATGGTTTTGAGAAAACCACTTTGAGGTGTCCCTTGGCCATTAATGCCTTGTCCCCTCACTTTTCCTATAAATACCAAGCCATCCTCTCATCCATTTCGACTCCCCACTCCCCCCCAACGAAGTTCGGGTCTCATTACCTCCCAATGAGTCCTCCCAAGGTTCCCCCAAGCCCTCAAGGTCCCAACCTTTTAGTTTTAAGAGTTACATTTTAAGGTAAGGGATCTGACCTCTCTCTTTCTTTTCAAATAATCTCTTTTATGTCATTCCTTTTATGATCCATTTTCTTATGTTGGAGGATGTTCTTTTATATTCATTATAATGTTCTTTTTATGTTCATATGATGAGATATCCCCTCTTACTCTCATCATTTCATTTTATGAAAGTTTAAGTGGCGCCGTTAGGTGGCCGAAAGTTTTGTAACGGATTCTTTCACCCTTCTCATTTTCAAGTTCTATTTTCTTGTCAAGTATTTAAAGTTCCTTTTTATTATGTTGTGGTATGATACCTATATCTATCAAACTGATATTTTATTATCATATGATGAGAGACCCCATTTGATCTCTTTAATTCAGTATTTTGAAGTTTTAAGTGGCGTTGTTAGGCTGCTGAATTTTTAAGGGATTCTTTCACCCTTCTCGTTTTCAAGATCTATTTTCATGTCAAGTATTTCAAGTTCCTTTTTATTATTTTGGGGTATGATCTCTATATCTATCATACTTAACTCTTATTATCATATGATGAGAGACCCTATTTTTATCTTTTCAATTCATTTTTGGTTGAAGTTTAAGTGACGTCGTTAGGCTGCCGAATTTTTAAGGGATTCGTTCGCCTTTCTCATTTTTCAAAGATCTAATTTCATGTCAAGTATTTCAACTTCCTTTTGTATTATGTTGGTGTATGATCTCTATATCTATCATAATGATCTTTTATGTTCATATGATGAGAGACCCTATTTGATCTCGTCAATTTATTTTTGTTGAAGTTTAAGTGACGTCGTTGGGCTGCCGAATTTTCATAACAGAAATATTATTTTTGTCTTCCTTTCATGTTCTTCATTTCATATGGTATATCTTTCAAATTTCATTACCAAGTTCTCAAATCCTTTATATTATGTCCCTATACTGTTTTATGGGTCATTTATGAGTGTTTGACCCATGTCCCCTCTCTTTTCAATGTTTTCTAAAACCCCAAAACATAGCCGTTATGCTGCAGAATTTCCGTCTCAAAATGTCTCTCTCTTTTTCTAAAGTACTTTTATTTTATTAATTGAATACTCAAATATCTTTCTTCAAAAGGGGTATTCACATATATACCAAAATTTATTATTTTAAATTCTGGGATTTACATACATGAGACCCGCTCTCCCCTTCCGTGGGTTTAAAGTGACGTAAAGATCATGTCTTTAAAGTAGTTTTTAAAACATTATGATTATGAAATGAAACCCATTTATTTTATGCTATATGGGTTGTTTATGAAATGATTTATGATGATATATGTGGCTCACATGATAATAAAGGCAAATTTAAGGGTGTGCCCTGATAGCGCTCCAATGTATTGGGTAATGATGTAACTACTAGAGATTACAATTTTCACGATATCGTGGTGAATAACCTTGGTAATTTTCAAATAACACCTTGGGGATGGACCTTGGTGATTTGTTCATTATTTTATATGTTAAATGATGTAGCCACATCTTCAAGTTATGAAAAATGTTATTTTTATTATGATATGCCTCATGATTTCTTTCTCATGCCTTAAAGTTATTTTCATGACCTTATTGAAGTATCTCAAGTTCACATGTAAATTGTTTCTCTTATTTCCCTTCCTGGGCCTTCTGCTCAACCTTTCTTTTGATGTATGTCTCTAGTTTTGAGATGCAGTAATGAACCTAGGATTAACATGAGGAGAAGCCTTTCAAGTGTTTAATGATAATGTTTTACTTTTTCATGTTTTAAGTTCCTGGTTTACAAGACACTAAACCTTAAAGATCCTCAGTTTTGTAAAATGTAATGAAAGTTTATGTTATAAAAAGGTGGGATGTTATAGTTGTTATCAAAGGATGGTTTAGTTATTTGTGGAAATTAGGATATGAAAACTTTAGGAAGAATCCTATAGAAAAGTTTATATATAGGAAATCTTCCTGGTATTTTGGTGAGTATTGAGTAATGGGTTGCCAAGCAAATAGATCTCTATCTGGATACGAGCAGGTAGAGGTGCCTCTGGCACAGATGTACATAGGGGTAAAACCTGAAAACACCGCTTTTATCTAGACTCAAATGGGAACTGGTACACGACAACGGGCCTTGCTACACTCTTGGTTACGACACTCCCGGGGGATATGCTTAGGTAAATTCATAAGCTTAGTATGAACCATTGTTAAAGGAACAAAGATAAAATAAAATAAAGATTCACATAAGAATATATGATCATGGATAACCTAGATGGTAACCTAGGGGATCACAAGTTAGGGTATACATTTCATCGAAAAGTTATCCTTATATGCTTTCAGTTCCTTTTCATGATTATTGGCTAAGTACTTAAGCCCCTAATTATACTTTCTCTTCTTAGTTAATGGTGGGAAATGGAAGAACATGTCCCAACAACCAATGTGATAGGAAATTCGACGATTGTCATATTAATATGATAGAGATGATTAGGGGATTAAAATATGATTATTATTTTGGAAGACGTTCACTATTTTGGGGACTCTATATGATTGAGGTAAATAGATTACTATGGTATTTTACTTGAGGAGTAAGGTTGACTTATATTTTGAAGAATCGATTAATTTAAGGTGGACTTATAGTAATTTAGGTTGCTTATGGGAATGATTAACCTATCTTGGGTAAAATATGTTTAGGTTAGCTACTTTTGTTATATGATGTTAGGAGTGGTTGATGTTGTTTGGAGATGAACAATGAAGTTTATTTTGGAATACTATGTTATCAAATCCTTCTTGTATTTGGGTTTCAATCTTAGTTTGGTTTATTTTGAGGAATCCTAAGGACCGTTATTTATGGAATGGTCTATGATGAACTTTGGGTAGTACCATGGAACTTTGAATATTTAAAGTAGTTTCCATTCCTATGGGATTTTTTCTTTTTGAAGAGTTGGTTTACCTTACCCTTTCTGTTTTTGGGATAATGTTTAAAGATAGAAGAAATAGATAGTTAATCTTTTGTGGATTATGTGATTCTCTAGAAGATGATTCTTGTGTGTGGATGAGACCAAGTAGTTTTGAATGCTCATCGTTTGGAGAAAATATTATTTTTGGTAGAAACTTATTAAAGGATGAAACTCTACATGAAGGTAGGTATATTTTCTTATGTTTTTTTTCTATGTAGTAAATGAATTCCTAAAAATTATAAAATGGAACGTAAAACAAAAACGTTGTTGGTTTACGTTTCCTACTTGGTATTCAAAGACCGTTTACACACATCATAAGTTTGGTATTTTCTTATGGTTAGCTTTCTCCTAATCATGTTTTCTATCACTCTCCCTCAGAACTTAACCCTTTGTTTTCTCCTCCTTGTCCATGTTTTCCTACATGGAATCCTAGTGTGGGCTAACTCGGGTGACCTTTGTACTTCCCTTTCTTTCTTTTAAAGTAATAGTTTTACTGAATCCTTTTCCGATGTGGGACATTCAATGAAACATCAAAACCCAATTTTAAAAATTGCGAGGACGCAATTTCTTAAGGGGGGAAGTTTGTAATGACCCGAAATTTTGAATAAATCTTGTTTCCTAATTTTTTGTGTTATTCTATTTTTTTATACTCAACAAAACTGTTTCATTTGATAACATGAGTATAATTAAAATGACACCGTTGGGTTTTGACTGTTATATGACCATTGGTCAATATGACCGCGGGAAACTAAACGTTTCAATTTTTGACTCTAAATACAAGTAATCTTGGTTAATTAATATAGAAAGAAGATTTGATGGCCTCACCCAGTAGTCTTGGACCGATCGAATCCCATCTAACAGAACTTGGGAAAGAGGTAGCACCACTGGGCTTTTCTCTGGACCAAACCCAAGTTGAACTTCATCGTGTGAAGCTAGAACGGGATCGCCTTTGCGAGAAGTTCCAACTGATAGAAATTACTACTCGTGCGATGTTGGTCGAGCCTCCCTCGGATTCTCTCACCTTAGCACACCTTACACTTCGGTCCTATGCTGGTGTGATAAGGGGTTATGTAAGGAGACCGTAGCTGCCTTGTGTAATCCTTTGTTTTAAATAAAAATTGGCATTTCTTCTTATGATGAAGTTTATGAATTTTCAAATTACCGGATAAATATAGTATGCATATTTTTGATGAATTTTAGAAAAATGATATTTTAAAAATGTTTATGTAAACCTTAAATAATTAAAAATGTGTAATGATTTTCAATAAATGGTCTTCTACAATTATGTTCAGTACGAAATTTAGAGTCTAATAAGATCAACTTGCTTTTTGATGAATAGTAAATTATGAATAGTGATTTTATGCTTAGGATTAGTAATGTGACCAAATGGATTAGTAATCTCACTTAATGAAAGTATTAATATAATCTAGGCACCTAGATTAAGTAATGTGATTCGATAAAATGGTTAAATAAACGTTTCATAAAGTATTATTCAAGTCTTAGTTTTTTCAGGTGAATAGTGTTTCATAATTAAAAATTAAATTAAAAATATTTAGAAAATTATTTTTATAAAATGGATTTCATTTTTGAACTCAGATCATCGATATTATGTAAAGGTAATTTTTGGGGATTTTTCTGAAAAAAAATGAATTTTCGTTGCATAGTGTATTTATTTAAAAAATAAATTAAAATTATTTAGAAAATTATTTTTATAAAATGGATTTCATTTTTTAAATAAGAGGATTGATATTTGATTAAGATGAAATTTTGGGATTTTTCTGAGAAAGTTGAATTTTCAGTGAATAGTAAAAATACAGTTTTAGGGTTTCGGTATGTTTAATGACATCATAACTGTGTCATGATGATGTCATGAGATATTTTATGGGTTGGACGACCAGAGGTGATGAATTATTGTATGGGGGCCCCATGTGGCCTAACTCCATGAGAAATACCATGGGAGAGCACATGGTTTTGAGAAAACCACTTTTGAGGTGTCCCTTGGCCATTAATGCCTTCTCCCCTCACTTTCCCTATAAATACCAAGCCATCCTCTCATCCATTTAGACTCCCCACTCCCCCCCCCCCCAACGATGTTCTGGTCTCATTACCTCCCAATGAGTCCTCCCAAGGAGCCCCCAAGCCTTCAAGGTCCCAACCTTTGAGTTTTAAGAGTTACGTTTTAAGGTAAGGGATCTGACCTCTCTCTTTCTTTTCAAGTAATATCTTTTATATCATTCCTTTTATGCTCCATGTTCTTATGTTGGAGGATGTTATTTTATATTCATTATACTGTCCTTTTTATGTTCATATGATGAGATATCCCCTCTTACTCTCACCATTTCATTTTATGAAAGTTTAAGTGGCGTTGTTAGGCTGCCGAAATTTTTGTAACGGATTCATTCACCCTTCTCATTTTCAAGTTCTATTTTCCTGTCAAGTCTTTCAAGTTTCTTTTTATTATGTTGGGGTATGATCTCTATATCTATCATACTGATATTTTATGATCATATTATAAGAGACCCCATTTGATCTCTTCAATTCATTATTTTGAAGTTTTAAGTGGCGATGTTAGGCTGTCGAATTTTTAAGGGATTCTTTCACCCTTCTCGTTTTCAAGATCTATTTTCATGTCAAGCCTTTCAAGTTCCTTTTTATTATGTTTGGGTATGATCTCTATATCTATCATACTGAACCCTTATGTTCATATGATGAGAGACCTTATTTTGATCTTTTCAATTCATTTTTGGTTGAAGTTTAAGTGACGCCATTAGGCTGCCGAATTTTTAAGGGATTCATTCGTCTTTCTCATTTTTGAAAGATCTACTTTCATGTCAAGTATTTCAAGTTCCTTTTGTATTATGTTGGGGTATGATATCTATATCTATCATAATAATCTTTTATGTTCATATGATGAGAGTCCCTATTTGATCTCGTCAATTCATTTTTGTTGAAGTTTAAGTGACGTCGTTGGGCTGCCGAATTTTCATAAGAAAAATCTTATTTTTGTCTTCCTTTCATGTTCTTCATTTCATATGGTATATATTTAAAATTTCTTTACCATGTTCTCAAATTCATTATATTCTATCCCTCTACTGTTTTATGGTTCATTTATGAGTATTTGACCCATGTCCCCTCTCTTTTCAATGTTTTCTAAAACCCCGAAACATAGCCGTTATGCTGCAGAATTTCCGTCTCAAAATGTCTCTCTCTTTTTCTAAAGTACTTTTATTTTATTAATTGAATACTCAAAGATATTTCTTCAAAAGGGGTATTCACATATATACCAAAATGTTTTATTTTAAATTTTGGTATTTACATACATGAGACCCGCTCTCCCCTTCCGTGGGTTTAAAGTGACGTAAAGATCATGTCTTTAAAGCTGATTTTAAAATGTTATGATTATGAAATGAAACCCATTTATTTTATGCTATATGGGTTGTTTATGAAATTATTTATGATGATATATGTGGATCACATGATAATAAAGGAAAATTTAAGGGTGCTCCCTGATAGCTCTCCAATGCATTAGGTAATGATGTAACCACTAGAGATTACAATTTTCAAGATATCTTGGTGAATAACCTTGGTAATTTTCAAATGACACCCTGGGGATGGACCTTGGTGATATGTTCATGATTTTCTATGTTAAATGATTTAGCCACATCTTCAAGTTATGAAAAATGTTATTTTTATTATGATATGCCTCATGATTTCTTTTTCATGCCTTAAAGTTATTTTCATGGCCTTATTGAAGTATCTCAAGTTCACATGTAAAATGTTTCTCTTGTTTCCCTTACTGGGCCTTCTGCTCACCCTTTCTTTTATGTATGTCTCTACGTTTGAGATGCAGTAATGAACCTAGGATTAACATGAGGAGAATCCTTTCAAGTGTTTATCAAGAATGTTTTATGTTTTCATGTTTTAAGTTCCTGGTTTCCAAGACACTAAACCTTAAAGATCCTCAGTTTTGTAAAATGTAATGAAAGTTTATGTTATAAAAAGGCAAGATGTTATAGTTGTTATCAAAGGATGGTTTAGTTATTTGTCGAAATTAGGATATGAAAACTTTAGGAAGAATCCTATAGAAAAGTTTTTATATAGGAAATCTTCCTGGTATTTTGGTTTGTATTGAGTAATGGGTTGCCAAGAAAATACATCCCTGTCTGGATACGAGCAGGTAGAGGTGCCTCTGGCACAGATGTACATAGGGGTAAAACCCGAAAACATCGCTTTGAGCTAGACTCAAATGGGAACCGGTACATGACAAAGGGCCTTGCTACACTCTTGGTTACGACACTCCCGGGGGATATGCTTAGGTAAATTCATAAGCTTAGTATGAACCATTGTTAAAGGAACAAAGATAAAATAAAATAAAGATTCACATAAGAATATATGATCATGGATAATCTAGATGGGAACTTAGGGGATCACAAGTTAGGGTATACATTTCTTCTAAAAGTTATCCTTATATGCTTTCAGTTCCTTTTCATGATTATTGGCTATGTACTTAAGCCCCTAATTATACTTTCTCTTCTTAGTTAATGGTGGGAAATGGAAGAACATGTCCCAACAACCAATGTGATAGGAAATGTGACGATTGTCGTATTAATATGACAGAGATGATTAGGGGATTAAAATATGATTATTATTTTGGAAGACGTTCACTATTTTGGGGACTCTATATGATCGAGTTAAATAGATTACTACGGTATTTTCATTGAGGAGTAAGGTTGACTTATATTTTGAAGAATCGATGAATTTAAGGTGGACTTATAGAAATTTAGGTTGCTTATGGGAATGATTAACCTATCTTGGGTAAAATAAGTTTAGGTTAGCTACTTTTGTTATATGATGTTAGGAGTGGTTGATGTTGTTTGGAGATGAACAATGAAGTTTATTTTGGAAGACTATGTTATCAAATCCTTCTTGTATTTGGGTTTCAATCTTAGTTTGGTTTATTTTGAGGAATCTTAAGGACCGTTATTTATGGAATGGTCTATGATGAACTTTGGGTAGTACCATGGAACTTTGAAGATTTAAAAGTATTTTCCATTCCTATGGGAATTTTTCTTTTTGAAGAGTTGTTTTACCTTACCCTTTCTATTTTTGGGATAATGTTTAAAGATATAAGAAATAGATAGTTAATCTTATGTGGATTATGTGATTCTCTAGAAGATGATTCTTGTGTTTGGATGAGACCAAGTAGTTTTGAATGCTCATCATTTGGAGAAAATATTAGTTTTAGTATAAACTTATTAAAGGATGAAACTCTACATGAAGTTAGGTATATTTTCTTATGTTTTTGTTCTATGTAGTAAATGAATTCCTGAAAATTATGAAATGGAACGTAAAAAAAACGTTGTTGGTTTAGGTTTCCTACTAGGTAATCAAAGACCGTTTACACACATCATAAGTTTGGGATTTTCTTATGGTTAACTTTATCCTAATCATGTTTTCTATCACTCTCCCTCGGAACTTGACCCTTTGTTTTCTCCTCCATGTCCATGTTTTCCTACATGGAATCCTAGTGTGGGGTAACTCGGGTGACCTTTGTACTTACCTTTCTTTCTTTTAAAGTAATAGTTTTACTGAATCCTTTTCCGATGTGGGACATTCAATGAAATTTCAAAACCCAATTTTAAAAATTGCGAGGACGCAATTTCTTAAGGGGGGAAGATTGTAATGACCCAAAATTTTGAATAAATCTTGTTTCATAATTTTGTGTGTTATTCTATTTTATTTATACTCAACAAAACTATTTCATTTGATAACATGTGTATAATTAAAATGATATCGTGGGTTTTGACTGTTATATGACCATTGGTCAATATGACCGCTGGAAACTAAACGTTTCGATTTTTGACCCTAAATACAAGTAATCTTGGTTAATTAATATAGAAAGAAGATTTGATGGCCTCACCCAGTAGTCTTGGACCAATCGAAACCCATCTAACAGAACTTGGGAAGGAGGTAGCACCACTGGGATTTTCTCTGGACCAAACCCAAGCTGAACTTCATCGTGTGAAGCTAGAACGGGATCGCCTTCATGAGAAGTTCCAACTGATAGAAATTACTACTCGTGCGATGTTGGCTGAGCCTCCGTTGGATTCTCTCACCTTAGCACAACTTACACTTCGGTCATATGCTGGTGTGATAAGGGGCTATGTAAGGAGACCATAGCTGCCTTGTGTAATCCTTTGTTTTAAATAAAAATTGGCATTTTTTCTTATGATGAAGTTTATGAATTTTCAAATGACCGGATAAATATAGTATGCATATTTTTGATGAATTTTAGAAAAATGATATTTCAAAAATGTTTATGTAAACCTTAAATAATTAAAAATGTGTAATGATTTTCGAAAAATGGTATCTACAATTATGTTCAGTAAGAAATTTAAAGTCTAATAAGATCAACTTGATTTTTAATGAATAGTAAATTATGAATAGTGATTTTATGCTTAGGATTAGTAATGTGACCAAATGGATTAGTAATCTCACTTAATGAAAGTATTAATATAATCTAGGCACCTTGATTAAGTAATGTGATTCGATAAAATGGTTAAATAAACGTTTCATAAAGTATTATTCAAGTCTTAGTTTTTTCTGGTGAATAGTGTTGTATAATTAAAAATTAAATTAAAAATATTTAGAAAATTATTTTTATAAAATGGATTTCATTTTTGAACTCAGATCATCAATATTATGTTAAGGTAATTTTTGGGGATTTTTCTGAAAAAAAATGAATTTTCGTTGAATAGTGTATTTATTTAAAAAATAAATTAAAATTATTTCGAAAATTATTTTTATAAAATGGAGTTCATTTTTGAAATCAGAGAATTGATATTTTATTAAGGTGAAATTTTGGGATTTTTCTGAGAAAGTTGAATTTTCAGTGAATAGTAAAAATACAGTTTTAGGGTTTTGGTATGTTTATTGACATCATAATTGTGTCATGATGATTTCATGAGATATTTTATGGGTTGGACGACCAAAGGTGATGAATTATTGAATGGGGGCCCCATGTGGCCTAACTCCATGGTAAATACCATGGGAGATCACATGGTTTTGAGAAAACCACTTTTGAGGTGTCCCTTGGCCATTAATGCCTTGTCCCCTCACTTTCCCTATAAATACCAAGCCATCCTCTCATCCATTTCGACTCCCCACTCCCCCCCCAAAGAAGTTCTGGTCTCATTATCTCCCAATGAGTCCTCCCAAGGTTCCCCCAAGCCCTGAAGGTCCCAACCTTTGAGTTTTAAGAGTTACGTTTTAAGGTAAGGGATCTGACCTCTCTCTTTCTTTTCAAGTAATCTCTTTTATATCATTCCTTTTATGCTCCATGTTCTTATGTTGGAGGATGTTATTTTATATTCATTATACTGTCCTTTTTATGTTCATATGATTAGATATCCCCTATTACTCTCATCATTTCATTTTATGAAAGTTTAAGTGGCGTCGTTAGGCTGCCGAAATTTTTGTAACGGATTCATTCACCCTTCTCATTTTCAAGTTCTATTTTCTTGTCAAGTCTTTCAAGTTCCTTTTTATTATGTTGGGGTATGATATTTATATCTATCATACTGATATTTTATGATCATATGATGAGATACCCCATTTGATCTCTTCAATTCAGTATTTTGAAGTTTTAAGTGGCGCCGTTAGGCTGCCAAATTTTTAAGGGATTCTTTCACCCTTCTCGTTTTCAAGATCTATTTTCATGTCAAGCCTTTCCAGTTCCTTTTTATTATGTTGGGGTATGATCTCTATATCTATCATACTAAACCCTTATGTTCATATTATGAGAGACCCTATTTTGATCTTTTCAATTCATTTTTGGTTGAAGTTTAAGTGACGCTGTTAGGCTGCCGAATTTTTAAGGGATTCATTCGCCTTTCTCATTTTTCAAAGATCTACTTTCATGTCAAGTATTTCAAGTTCCTTTTGTATTATGTTGGGGTATGATCTCTATATCTATCATAATGATCTTTTATGTTCATATGATGAGAGACCCTATTTCATCTCGTCAGTTCATTTTTGTTGAAGTTTAAGTGACGTCGTTGGGCTGCCGAATTTTCATAAGAGAAATCTTATTTTTGTATTCCTTTCATGTTCTTCATTTCATATGTTATATCTTTCAAATTTCATTACCATGTTCTCAAATCCTTTATATTCTGTCCCTCTACTATTTTATGGGTCATTTATGAGTGTTTGACCCATGTTCCCTCTCTTTTCAATGTTTTCTAAAACCCCAAAACATAGCCATTATGCTGCAGAATTTCCGTCTCAAAATGTCTCTCTCTTTTTCTAAAGTAATTTTATTTTATTAATTTAATACTCAAAGATCTTTCTTCAAAAGGGTTATTCACATTTATACCAAAATGTTTTATTTTAAATTCTGGGATTTACATACATGAGACCCGCTCTCCCCTTCCGTGGGTTTAAAGTGACGTAAAGATCATGTCTTTAAAGCAGTTTTTAAAACGTTGTGATTATGAAATGAAACCCATTTATTTTATGCTATATGGGTTGTTTATGAAATTATTTATGATTATATATGTGTATCACATGATAATAAAGGAAAATTTAAGGGTGTGCCCTGATAGCGCTCCAATTCATTGGGTAATGATGTAACCACTAGAGATTACAATTTTCACGATATCTTGGTGAATAACCTTGGTAATTTTCAAATGACACCTTGGGGATGGACCTTGGTGATATGTTCATGATTTTCTATGTTAAATGATGTATCCACATCAACAAGTTATGAAAAATGTTATTTTTATTATGATATGCCTCATGATTTCTTTCTCATGTCTTAAAGTTATTTTCATGACCTTATTGAAGTATCTCAAGTTCACATGTAAAATGTTTCTCTTGTTTCCCTTACTGGGCCTTCTGCTCACCCTTTCTTTTGATGTATGTATCCAGGTTTGAGATGCAGTAATGAACCTAGGATGAACATGAGGAGAATCATTTCAAGTGTTTAATAATAATGTTTTATGTTTTCATGTTTTAAGTTCCTGGTTTCCAAGACACTAAACCTTAAAGATCCTCAGTTTTGTAAAATGTAATGAAAGTTTATATTATAAAAAGGTAGGATGTTATACCCTTGGGAATGCAGTGAGCTGACCCTAAACTTTGTAAAGGTAGTGAGCTGGGGAATATAAGTGATCTAGCCCAAACCTTGTAATCCACATCTAGTGAAGTTTAGTGGAATTTGGTAAGATCGACAACTTTTCGGCGTATGCTCCTTGGATGTAGCCCTTTGCGGTGAACCAAGTAAAATCGTTGTATCATGTGCATGCTTTACTTTCTATTTACTTTGTGCAACAGGAAAGAGAGAGAAGAGTGTTTTTCTTAATAGAGAAACAAGATCAGAACGGGCATTAATTTTAAATTAGTAATACCCTGATTCACCCCCCCCCCCCCCTCTCAGGGTATTCAGCCTTATGGACCTAACAATTGGTATCAGAGCAAAGGGTTGATATTTTTTCTTCTTTCAATGAAGGTCACTAATCATAGAGGGATTCCGGACTTCGACGGATGTAATTTTCAGATATGGAAGAATCGAATTCAACATTATTTCCGATCTTTTGGAATGGATGTGTTTTGAGTAGCTATGCATGGTATCACAGCTGATATTAACAGTGGTGCGTTATCAAAATCTGAACATAGAGAGTTGGATTCTGATTCCAAAGAGATCAATGCCTTAGGAGGAGCCCTCTCCAATCCCATCTATATAAAGGTTATGTCATGCAAAACGTCACATGCCATGTGGGAAAATATTTTGAATATATAGAAGGGGATACAAAGGTGAGAGAGGCAAAGCTGCAGGTGTTGTGGAACATGTATGAAGATCTGAGAATGAACCCGAATGAGTCTGTTGATACATTCGTTGACAGGGTAAATGCTGTGGTAGAATACATGCAGGGTCTTGGAGAAATTATCGAAGATATAAAAATTGTGAAGCGCATATTGAGAAAACATCCACCTCAGTTCAATCTGAATGTTTCTGTTTTGGAAGATAAAGACCCAAAATAACTGACATTGGATAACTTGCACAACACTCTTATTGCATATAAAATGAGAAATGATGATAACGAGACTGTGGAAAATGGGAAATCCAAAGATGTGTCATTCAAGGCCATGAAGAAGCTCACCATTGAAGATTCTAATGAAGTAGAAGAGGCAGATGAGGTGATGTCGTTCCTTTCTTCAAATCTGCAAAGAGGAAGAGGAAAGTTTAAAGGGAAACTTCCACTAGCATGCTTTCGCTGTGGAAAGGTTGGTCATCTTGCAGAAAGATGCTCCAAGAAGTTCCAAGATAACGATAATGATGATGATGAAGTTGAAATTCCCAAGAAGAAGACTTCAGCGTTTGTGAAAGGGAAGAAACAATTCAAGTGAAATTTCTTCAAGAAAAAGAATCTTCTTTCACAAGAATTTAAAAGTTCAGATGAGTCTGAGGATGAAGAGGTTGAGGAGATATAAAATTGCAGTGATTGTGGGGTAAATGCCTTGGTGGCGATTGTTGGTAGTTCTCATAAAAAGGAAGAAGTTGGCACTGAAGAGGAAGAAGAAATTTAAGGGAGAGTTGATATGGAAGCCGAATTGGAAGCAACTCTTGAGGAGATAGACGTTTGGGGATCCAAAATGAAGAAAGCCAATAAAGTGGTTCATGATGCCAAACTCTATATGCAATAATAAGATGAAGAAAAGTCTGAGCTGTTAGAAGAAATTGAACGACTAAAATCTTCAACACCAGAGAGCTCAGAAAATATTATTGAGTATAAGCTTAAAATTGAGGAACAAAAGAAGGAAATTGATTGTTTAACTAACATAGGAAAGGAGCAGGTCAGAAATATCAAAGAGCTTGAATAAGAAGTGGTCAGTCTGTGACAAAAAATTAAGGATCAAGAAAAACTCTTGACCCCCAATGTGATATCAGAAAACCAGTCCATTCAGAAGATAGAGAAGATGAAAGCGGAGCCTAGTAGTTCATCTGGGAAGAAGCAGAAATTGAGCTCAGATGTTAAGGTCGTTTCAGGGCTTAATCAACAACAAAAATCTGTGACAATTGTAGTCAAACTGCAAGCACTTGTCCTGAAATTGAAGGTTGATTTGGGCACAAAACATAATCATAATATTCAGAGATCCCAAAGGGAAAATCGTAGTGCTGAAGTATCATGAAGGAACACATCCTATATCAGGTGTTATTGCTATGGGAAAATAGTCCATTCACAGTATGTGTGTTCTATAGCCAAGAGATATAGAAGGGAATAGGAACAGAGATAGCAGCCAAACAGAGAACGGTTTTCTAGAACATATTTTGAAGGACAGTTTTTTTGGTGTGGAGGATTTGGACACATGGTAGGTATTGCACTTCGACCATTTAGAGAAATGTTCCAAAGCAAAATCAAAACGTTAGCAAGTAGAATATCGATAAACCGACAAGTGAGTTAAAAATGCAGAATAGATTTGTGGCTTTGCAAGATGAAGCTGGTCCATCATACTCTAAGAAAGAAAAGAAGCCTCAATGCATGCCGATTATAAAAGAAAAATTATGGACCAAGAAGAAGAAAATTGAGAAAGCCGTGGTGGAAGAGATTTCCCTTAAATCATCAGATCGCTCTGGTGTGTGGATCCTTGATAGTGGTTGCACATCTCACATGATGTGTAATAAGGATCTTGTTACAGGCATAAAATATGAAAAAGAAGGAGTTTTCAAATTTGGAAACGATGAAGGCCTGAAGATTGTTGGCTCAAGGAAAGCCAAGATTGGGGGGCAAAGAAATGAGATGTGTTGATGTCTTGGTAGTAGAGGGTCTCAGTCATAACTTGCTTAGTGTCAGTCAACTATGTGACTCTGGGCACTCTATCCGATTTACCAAGAAGATGTGTATTGTTAAAGGAAAAGATGGAGTAGTCATTCTATAGGGAAAAAGAACAAAGGTAAATCTTTACCTGGTAGGTGGGGAAGAAGATTCGTGCTTTTTATCCAGAGAGGAAGAAAACCGGTTGTGGCATAAGCGACTTGGTCATCTATGCCAACCGTCTATGGAAGATCTGGTAAAGTGTGATGCTTCTAGAGACCTTCCCAAACTATCACGTGATCGCACTCATACGTGTGATTCTTGTCAACAAGGGAAGATCATCAGAAAGGCATACAGGCCAAAGGAACAAAAATCAACTACAGTGCTTGAATTGGTGCTTGCTGATTTATGTGGACCTATCTCACCACGAGCTATAAATGGGCAAAGGTACTATGATCTTTTCATTGATGATTATAGCAGAATGGCATGGGTATTTGTTATTACCCATAAGACAGAGGTGTTTAGTTGCATAAAGTAGTATAGAATGGAATCAGAAAATATGCTTGGGCAGAGAATTCAGAAGTTCCGTGTACTGATAACGGTACAGAATTCACAAATACTCAAGTTGAAAACTATCTTGAGAAACACGCGATAAGGCATCAAGTTTCATCAGTGAGAACTCCCCAACAGAATGGAGTGGTTGAAATGAGAAATCATATCATCAACAACATGGCTATAAGGATGCTTATTGATAAAGGCCTAACCGAGAAATTTTGGAAGGAAGCAGTTTTGACATCGGTCTATGTTTCAAACAGGTCTCTGTTGTGTCCGAAGTAAGGGAAGACTCTGTATGAACTGTGGTATGGAAATAAGCTGACGTTGAAATACTTTCGAATATTTGGAAGTAAGTGTTTCATTCTCAACAAAGAAAATCACAGAAAGTTTGAGGCATGAGGAGATGAGGGGATATTCATTGGCTACTCAGGGAAAAGTAAAGCATATAAATGCTTCAAAAAAAAGCTGGGAAAAATTGTTGAGAGCAATGATGTCACTATAGTCGAAAATGAACAGAATGCTCAATGACCTAGTGAACAGTTTTTGGATGAAAGTGAGGATGATGTAAGCGAAACATGGGGAGTAGAAGTGGTAGAGGCTGACTCAGAAAAAGATACTGATGATGAACAAGAAAGTGTCAAGTCTGTGTCTGCAAGGAAGCCAAAAAGTCGAGCTGAATTTGATAGGCAGAATATCATTGGTGATCAGACAGCTCGAGTTCAGACTCGAAGAATGAAATCATTACAGCAAACATTGTTTTTGTCTCAGGTGGAGCCGAAATGTTTTTACGATGCAGCTAAAGATGAAAACAATATTCAGGCTATGAATGAAGAGCTTGATCAGATTGAGAAGAACCAAAAATGGGAGATTGTTTTGAGGCCAACAGACAAGAATGTCATTGGGACTAAATGGGTCTATCGCAACAAGATGAATGAATATGGAAATGTGATTCGAAACAAAGCAAGACTAGTGTGCAAGGGATACTCCCAGATAGAGGGAATAGATGTAGATGAGACATTTACACCGGTTGCAAGGCTGGAGACAATCAGATTATTTTTGGCCGTAGCAGTGCAAAGAAAGTTCAAATTGTTCCAGATGGACGTCAAATCTGAATTTCTAAATGGGGTTCTGGAAGAAGAGGTGTACATTGAGCAGCCAGATGGTTTTCTTATTCATGAGGATGAGAACAAAGTTTGTAGGATGAAGAAGGAATTGTATGGGCTGAAACAAGCACCAAGAGCATGGTACTCAAGGCTTGATCAGTACTTGAAGAAACATGGTTTCCAGCGTGGTGGAGTTGATTACAGTCTCTATTTCAACAACAATAGTAATCAAAGGATGATGGTGCTGGTCTATGTCAATGAAATAATATTTGGTGGATCAGATGAAGCTCAGTGCAGACAGTTTTCTGAATTCATGAAAAATGAGTTAGAAATGTCAATGATTGGAGAACTAATGTTTTTCCTTGGTCTACAGGTGACACAAGGAAGGAATGGAACATTCATTTCTCAATCTAAATATTCCAAGGAGGTCCTGAGAAGGTTTGGAATGGAGAATTCCAAGGATATGAAGACTTCAGTTTCTACTCGTATGAAATTATCAAAAGATGAGGATGGCAAGGCAGTTAATATCACAGAATACAGGCAAATTATTGGAAGTCTGTTGTACTTAACCATAACAGGGCCTGATACTGTTTTCACCACATGCCAAGCAACGAGATATCATAGTAATCCCAAGGAAAGCCACATGCTTGCAGTGAAAAAAATACTTCAGTATATCCAGGGCACACAAGATTTCGTCTTGACATATACTGACAAATCTCAGACAGAGTTATTGGGATATACTGATGTAGACTGGGCCAGATTAGCAGATGACATAAAATCAACGTCAGTAGGTTCATTCTATCTTGGTAGACTATGTATTGCTTGGTTAAGCAAGAAGCAGGATTGTATTTCGTTGATCACCGCAGAAGCTGAATATATTGTGGCCACTCAAGCATGCACACAATTATTGTGGATGAAGCAGCAGCTTGAAGATATGGGAGTTGAAGTGAAGTCTCCGATTGGAATCCAGTGTGACAACTCAAGTGCTATAAATCTTAGCAAAAATATCATCCATAATTCAAGGACAATGCACATTGAGATTAAGTATCATTTCATCAAGGAGAAGGTGGAACAAGGGCTTGTGATATTGTATTATGTGCCTACAAAGCTACAGGTTGCAGATATTCTGACAAAGGCCTTACCCAAGGAAGCTTTTGAGAGACATCGACTGGCTCTGGGAGTTCATTCGACTCCCCGCACTTGAAATAGTTTGGATGCGGGAAACACCCCCTATCCCCAAGGTATGATGTGTTTTTCCCTAATGTTTTGATTTTTTCTATACTCTGTTACAGACTGCAAAGGAGTGACCTTTGGGTTCATGGACAAAGGGAGAGAAAATAGTGATTGTTCAAGGGGGAGACAATGTGGAAATTTGATAAATCATGAATGATATGGGGAGAAGATGACAAGTGGAGCAGCCAGATAGGGGGAGTTGAAGCTAGTTGAATGTGGTTAGCCAGAGCTTAGCTTGGAAAACATAGGAAATAGGGATAAAGAGGTGTTGATGTTGTGAGCAGAAAGGGGGAGCATATAAAATCTGACAATGCTAGAAGTGATCGATCAAAGAATAAATATCACGAGAGATGAGGATCGTGATAAAAGCAAAAGGGAGATGTTGGAATGTGGTAAGAATATTTCCAACAATTGGTATCAGTTTGGTAAAAATTGGTATCATTTTGGTGTCAACAGTGGATGTTAAAGATGAAGTGATGCATTGATGAACTTTTCATTTAATCTTGTTTCTCATGTCGAGCATTGCTCATGTGGGCTTAAAGTATGTGTTGAGTAAATCCTTGATCGCTATCAGAATCGCAATGAGGCGAATGGTGGATGAAGGATTAACTATGTATCTTTTCATAGAAGAGTTGTAAACAAAACCAAAGGGGTATATTGTTGGGAAAAAATCCGTCAAGGTATCATTGATGTATTTTTGAGGTGATTGTGTTTGTTGACAAAGTGGAAATCTGTTATGTGATTGTTGACAATACAACCCATGACATACAAATTTGTTGACAAAGAGGATTTCATGATTGAATGTCGAGTTCAAGAGTTGTGATTAATGATCCATGTTTGATTTAAGAACATCGACAAAGATATGGATGATCTGGAGGCGGTACAAAAAGAACAGATACAAGATGGCGTCGTTTTCCAGTGTTTGCCAAATTTTTTTGCCTAAAAATCGAAAAATAAATAAAAGTGTTTTTTGGAAAGGGACATGCACGCCATGTACCTGAAGGCTTGTAAACTTGAATTCCATATGTTTTTCAATATCAGATCATCATAATATGGCAAAGGGATAAGGTTCACGCAAGTTTTGGTGACGTCGTGCAGGTGACTTGCGCGCCGAGAAAGATACTTGCGTGTCTATGCCTTGGAAGCTTGAGAACTTGTGCGCATATGGTTTTCCAAGATCTGAAAATCAAAATATGGCAAAGGAAAGAGGTTTGTGCATGTTTGTAAGTGGGTCGCGCAAGTGACTTACATGGGAAGAGACCTGCGCGCCGAGACTTGCGTGCTGAGGGTTGACTTGTGCATCATCAGGCAGGGTGGACAATCTGCCTATAAATACTAGACCACCCCTCTTCATTATTAACCAGAGTTCAACACTTTAAGAAATCAGATCTCCCGTCTCACAGGTGTGGTGGTCGCGCAAGTGGTGTGTGGGTCGCGGAAGTGAAGTTGCACGTCAGTGGTTGAAGTTGCGCGCTAGTGTGAGAAGGCGTGCGATGGTTGGCAGTTGCGCGCCAATATTGGTTTGGGCATAAAAGGAAGAGAGTCACGCAAGTTTGGAGTTGGGTAAGATTGTGTCACGCAAGTGTCTGAGGGGGACTTGCATGCCCGTTGTGACTTGTGAGCCGATACTTGCGCGCCGAGGTAGACTTGCATGCCAAGTAAGGTTAATTTCTGGCAGTGATTTAGGGCTGTGTGGAAGATGGGGGATTGACCGGTACCTTCGGTGCAAAGAGAAATTCATCTACGGGTGAAGGTTGAGCTTCAACAGAGCATCTACATACAGAAGAAGATTCATTCTTTCATGCATGTGAAGAGACCTACAGGTCTATAAACTGTGAGTGGATCCTTTCCGGAGCAGTGATCAAAGGAAGAGGAAGAAGGTGATCCGCTCCACCGACAGTAAGCCAGAGAGAGAGAAACAGGGAGTGACCCTTTGGAAAGTAGTGAGCTGACCCTAAACTTTGTAAAGGCAGTGAGCCTAGGAATAGAAGTGATCTATCCCAAACCTTGTAATCCACAGCTAGTGAAGTTTAGTGTGATTTGGTACGATCGACAACTTCTCGGCATATGCTCCTTGGACGTATCCCTTTTCGGTGAACCAAGTAAAATCGTTGTATCCTGTGCATGCTTTACTTTCTATTTACTTTGTGCAACAGGAAAGAGAGAGAACAGTGTTTTTCTTAACAACGAAACAAGATCATAACAGGCGTTAATTTTAAATTAGTAATACCCTAATTCACCCCCCCCCCCCTCTCAGGGTATTCAGCCTTGTGGACCTAACAATTGGTATCAGAGCAAAGGGTTGATATTTTTTCTTCTTTCAATGGAGGTCACTAATCATAGAGGGATTCCGGACTTCGACAGATTTGATTTTCAGATATAGAAGAATCAAATTCAACACTATTTCTGATCTTTGGTAATGGATGTGTTTTCAGCAGTTATGCATGGTATCATAGCTAATATTAACAGTGGTGCGTTATCAAAAGATGAACATAGAGTGTTGGATGCTGATTCCAAAGAGATCAATGCCTTAGGAGGAGCCCTCTCTAATCCCATCTATACAAAAGTGATGTCATGCAAAATATCACATGCCATGTGGGAAAAGATTTTGAATATATATGAAGGGGATACAAAGGTGAGAGAGGCAAAGCTGAAAGTGTTGTGGAACAAGTATGAAGATCTGAGAATGAACCTGAATGGTTCTGTTGATACATTCGTTGACAGGGTAAATGCTGTGGTAGAAGACATGCGGAGTCTTGGAGAAATTATCGAAGATATAAAAATTATGAAGCACATATTGAGAAAACATCCACCTCGGTTCAATCCGAATGTTTCTGTTTTGGAAGATAAAGACCCAAAAGAACTGACATTGGATAACTTTCACAACACTCTTATTGCATATAAAATGAGAAACGATGATAACGAGACTATGGAAAAATGGAAATACAAAGAGGTGGAATTCAAGGCCATGAAGAAGCTCACCATTGAAGATTCTAATGAAGAAGAAGAGACAGATGAGGTGATGTCATTCTTTTCTTCAAATATGCAAAGAGGATGAGGAAAGTTTAATGGAAAACTTCCACTAGCATGCTTTTGCTGTGGAAAGGTTGGTCATCTTATAGCAATATGCCCCAAGAAGTTTCAAGATAATGATAATGATGATGATGAAGTCGAAATTTCCAAGAAGAAGACTTCAGCGTTTGTGAAAGGGAAGAAACAATTCAAGCGAAATTTCTTCAAGAAAAAGAATCTTCTTTCACAAGAATTTAAAAGTTCAGATGAGTCTGAGGATAAAGAGGTTGAGGAGATAGAAAATTTCAGAGATCGTGGGGTAAATTCCTTAGTGGTGATTGTTGGTAGTTCTCAGAAAAAGGAAGAAGCTGACGCTGAAGAGGAAGAATAAATTTAAGGGAGATTTGATATGGAATCCGAATTGGAAGCAGCTCTTGAAGAGATAGACGTTTGGAGAGCCAAAACGAAGAAAGCCAATAAAGTGGTTCGTGATGCCAAACTCTATATGCAACAACAAGATGAAGAAAAGTCTGAGCTGTTAGAATAAATTGAACGACTAAAATCTTCAACACCAGAGAGCTCAGAAAATATTGTTGAGTATAAGCTTAAAATTGAGGAACAAAAGAAGGAAATTGATTGTTTGACTAACACAGGAAAGGAGCAAGTCAGACATATCAAAGAGCTTGAAGAATAAGTGGTTAGTCTGTGACAAAAAATTAAGGATCAAGAAAAACTCTATACCCCTAATGTGATATCAGAAAAGCAAGCCATTTAGAAGATAGAGAAGATGAAAGCGGAGCCTAGTAGTTCAGCAGGGAAGAAGCAGTAATTGAGCTCAGATGTTAAGGTCGTTTCAGGGCTTAATCAGGAACAAAAATCTGTGACAATTGCAGTCAGACTCCAAGCACTCATCCCGAAATTGAAGGTTGATTTGGGCACAAAACAGAAATAGAATATTCAGAGATCCCAAATGGAAAATCGTAGTGCTAAAGTATCATGAAGTAATGCATCCTATATTAGGTGTTATTACTGTGGGAAAATGGTTCATTCACAGTATGTGTGTTCCATAGCCAAGAGATATAGAAGGGAATAGGAATAGAGATGGCAGCCAAACAGAGAACGGTTTTCCAGAACATATTTTAAAGGACACTATTTTTGGTGTGGAGGATTTGGACACATGGATAGGTATTGCACTTCGACCATTCAGAAAAATGTGCCAAAGTAGAATCAAAATGTTAGCAAGTAGCATATCGATAAACCAACAAGTGAGTTAAAAATGCAGAATACATTTGCAGCTTTGCAAGATGAAGTTGGTCTATCATACTCTGAGAAATAACAGAAGCCTAAATACATGCCGAGTATGAAAGAAAAATTATGGACCAAGAAGAATAAAATTTAGAAGGTAATGGTGGCATAGATTGCCCTTAAAGCATCAGATCGCTCTGGTGTGTGGATCCTTGATAGTGATTGCACATCTCACATGACGGGTAATAAGGATCTTGTCACAGGCATAAAATATGACAAATAAAGAGTTGTCAAATTTGGAAATGATGAAGGCCTGAAGATTGTTGGCTTAAGGAAATCCAAGTTTGGGGGCAAAGAAATGAGACGTGTTGATGTCTTGGTAGTAGAGGGTCTCAGTCATAACTTGCTTAGTGTCTGTCAACTATGTGACTCTAGGCACTCTATCCGATTTACCAAGAAGATGTGTATTGTTAAAGGAAAAGATGGAGCAGTCATTCTACAGGGAAAACGAAGAAAGGGAAATCTTTACCAGGTAGGTGAGGAAGAAGATTCATGCTTTTTATCCAGAGAGGAAGAAAACTGGTTGTGGCATAAGAGACTTGGTCATCTATGCCAACCATCTATGGAGGATATGTTAAGTGTGATGCTGCTAGAGACCTTCCCAAACTATCATGTGATCGCACTCATACGTGTGATGCTTGTCAACAAGGGAAGATCATCAGAAAGACATACAGGCCAATGGAACAGAAATCAACTAGAGTGCTTGAATTGGTGCATGCTGATGTATGTGGACCTATCTCATCGCGAGCTGTAAATGGGAAAAGGTACTATGTTCTTTTCATTGATGATTATAGCAGAATGGCTTGGGTATTTTTTATTACCCATAAGACAGAGGTGTTCAGTTGCATAAAGCAGTATAGGAGTGAATCCGAAAAGATGCTTGGGCAGAGAATTTAGAAGTTCCGTACTGATAACAGTACAGAATTCACAAATACTCAAGTTTAACACTATCTCGAGAAACACGAGATAAGGCATCAAGTTTCATCAGTGAGAAATCCCCAACAGAATAGAGTGGTTGAAAGGAGAAATCGGATCATCAACAACATTGACAGAATGATGCTTATTGATAAAGACCTAGCAGAGAAATTTTGGAAGGAAGCAGTTTTGACATCGGTCTATGTTTCGAACAGGTCTTTGTTGTGTCCTAAGTAAGGTAAGACTCTATATGAACTGTGGTATGGAAAGAATCCAACATTGAAATACTTTCGAATATTTGGAACTAAGTGTTTCATTCTCAATAAAGAAAATCACAGAAAGTTTGAGGCACAAGGAGATGAGGGGATATTCCTTGGCTACTCAGGGAAAAGTAAAGCATATAAATGCTTCAACAAAAGGCTGGGAAAATTTGTTGAGAGCAATGATGTCACTATAGTCAAAAATGAATAGAATGATCAAAGACCTAGTGAACAGTTTTTGGATGAAAGTGATGATGAGGTAAGAGAAACAAGGGGAGTAGAAGTGGCAGAGGCTAACTCAGAAGAATATACTGATGATGGACATGAAAGTTTCAAATCTATGTCTGCAAGGAAGCCAAAGAGTCGAGCTGGAATTGATAGGCAGAATATCATTGGTGATCAGACAGCTCCAGTTCATACTTGAAGAATGAAATCATTACAGCAAACATTGTTTCTGTCTCAGGTGGATCCAAAATGTGTTTCCGATGTAGTTGAAGATGAAAACTGGGTTCAGGCTATGAATGAAGAGCTTGATTATATTGAGAAGAACCAAAAATGGGATATTGTTTCGAGGCGAGCAGACAAGAATGTCATCGGGACTAAATGGTTCTATCGCAACAAGATGAATGAAGATGGAAATGTGATTCGAAACAAAGCACGACTAGTGTGCAAGGGATACTCCCAGATATAGGGAATAGATGTAGATGATACATTTTCACCGGTTGCAAGGATGGAGATAATCAAATTGTTTTTGGCCATAGTAGTGCAAAGAAAGTTCAAAGTGTTCCAGATGGACGTCAAATCTGCATTTCTAAATGGGGTTCTGGAAGAAGAGGTGTACATTGAGCAGCCAGATGGTTTTCATATTCATGAGGATGAGAAAAAAGTTTGTAGGATGAAGAAGTCATTTTATGGGATGAAACAAGCACCAAGAGCATGGTACTCAAGGCTTGATCAGTACTTGAAGAAACTTGGTTTCCAGTGTGGTGGAGTTGATTACAATCTCTATTTCAACAACAATAGTAATCAAAGGATGATGGTGCTGGTCTATGTCGATGACATAATATTTGGTAGATTAGATGAAGCTCAGTGCAGACAGTTTTCCGAATTCATGAAAAATGAGTTAGAAATGTCAATTATTGGAGAACTAACGTTTTTTCTTGGTCTATAGGTGACACAAGGAAGGAATGGAACATTCATTTCTCAATCTAAATATGTCAAGGAGGTCCTGAGAAGGTTTGTAATGGAGAATTACAAAGAGATGAAGACTCTGGTTGCTACCCGGATGAAATTATCAAAATATGAGGATGGAAAGGCAGTTAATATCATATAATACAGGCAAATTATTGGAATTCTGTTGTACTTAACCGCTACAAGGTCTGATATTGTTTTCGCCACATGACAAGTAGTGAGATATCAGTGCAATCCCAAGGAAATCCACATGCTTGCAGTGAAAAGAATACTTCGGTATATCCAGGGCACAGTGGATTTCGACTTGACATATACTGACAAATCTCAAATAGAGTTATTGGGATATACTGATGCAGACTCAGCTGGATCAGCAGATGACAGAAAATCAACGTTAGGAGGTGCATTCTATCTTGGTGGACTATGTATTGCTTGGTTAACCAAGAAGCAGGATTGTATTTCATTGAGCACTGCAGAAGCTAAATATATTGCGGCCACTCAAGCATGCACACAGTTATTGTGGATGAAGCAGCATCTTGAAGAAATGGGAGTTGAAGTGAAGTCTCTGATCATAATCCAATGTGACAACTCAAGTGCTATAAATCTTAGAAAAAATATCGTCCATCATTCAAGGACAAAGAACATTGAGATTAAGTATCATTTCATCAAGGAGAATGTGGAACAAGGGCTTGTGATGTTGGAGTATGTGCCTACAAAGCTACAGGTTGCAGATATTCTGACAAAGGCCTTACCCAAGGAAGCTTTTGAGAGACATCGACTGGCTCTGGGAGTTCAGTCGACTCCCCACACTTGAAATAGTGTGGATGCGGGAAACACCCCCTCTCCCCAAGGTATGATGTGTTTTTCCCTAATGTTTTGATCTGTTCTCTACTCTGTTACAGACTGCAAAGAAGTTCCATTTGGGTTCATGGACAAAGGGGGATAAAATAGTGATTCTTCAAGGGGGAGACAATGTGAAATTTTGATAAATCATGAATGATATGGGGAGAATCTGACAAGTGGAGTAGCCAGATAGGGGGAGTTGAAGCTAGTTGAACGTGGTTAGACAGATCTTAGCTTGGAAAATATAGGAAATATGGCTAAAGAGGTGTTGACGCTATGAGTAGAAAGGGGGAGTGTATAAAATCTGACGATGCTAGAAGTGATCGATCAAAGAATAGATATCACGATAGCTGAGGATCGTGATAAAAGCAAAAGGGAGATGTTGGAATGTGGTAAGAATATTTCCAACAATTGGTATCAGTTTGTTAATAATTGGTATCATTTTGGTGTCAACAGTGGATGTTAAATATGAAGTGATGCATTGATGAACTTATCCTTTACTCTTGTTTCTCATGTTGAGAATTGCTCATGTGGGCTTAGAGTATATGTTGAGTAAATCCTTGATCTCTATCATAATTTCAATGAGGAGAATGGTGGATGAATGATTAATGATGTATCTTTTCATAAAAGAGTTGTCAACATACCCAAAGGGGGATATTGTTGGTCAAAAATCCCTCAAGGTATCATTGAATCATTTTTGAGGTAATTGTGTTTGTTGACAAAGTGGACATCTGTGATGTGATTGTTGACAATACAAACCATGACATACAAATTTGTTGACAAAGAGGATTTCATGATTGAATGTCGAGTTCAAGATCTGTGATTAATGATCATGTTTGATTCAAGAACATCGACAAAGAGATGGATGATCTGAAGGCGGTACAAAAAGAACAGATATAAGATGGCGTCGTTTTCCAGTGTTTGCCAAATTTTTTGGGCCTGAAAATCGACAAATAAAGAAAAGTGGTTTTTGGAAAAGGGACTTGCGTGCCGTGAACATGATGGCTTGTAAACTTGCACGCCATATGTTTTTCAAGATCGGATCATCAAAATATGAAAAAGGGATAAGGTTTGCGCAAGTTTTGGTGAGGTCGTGCAGGTGACTTGCGCACCGATGCCCTGGAAGCTTGAGAACTTGCGCGCCTATGGTTTTCCAAGATCTGAAGGTCAAAATATGGAAAAGGAAAGAGGTTAGCGCAAGTTTAGAAGTGGGTCGCGCAAGTGACTTGCAGGGGAAGAGACCTGCGCACTGAGACTTGTGCGCTGAGGGTTGACTTGCACGCTGTCACGTAGGGTGGTCAATTTGCCTATAAATACTAGACCACCCCCCTTCATTCTTAACCGGAGTTCAACACTTTGAGAAATCAGAGCTCCCTTCGCGCAGGTGTGGTGGTCGCGCAAGTGGTGTGTGGGTCGCGCAAGGGAAGTTGCTCATCGGTGGTTGAAGTTTCCCGCTAGTGTGAGAAGTTGCACGCCGGTTGGTAGTTGCACGCCAATATTGGTTTGGGCGTAAAAGGAAGAGAGTCGCGCAAGTTTGGAGTTGGGGAAGATTGTGTCATGCAAGTGTCTGAGGTGGACTTGCGCGCCTGTTGTGACTTGCGCACTGATACTTGTGTGCCTAGGTAGACTTGCTCGCCAAGTAAGGTTGATTTCCGGTAGTGATTTAGGGCTGCGTGGAAGCTGGGGGATTGTCCGGTAACTTCGGTGCAAAGGTAAATTCATCTATGGGTGAAGGTTGAGCTTCAACAGAGCATCTACATACAGAAGAAGATGCATTCTTTCATTCAAGTGAAGAGACCTACAGGTCTATAAACTGTGAGTGGATCCTTTCCAGAGCATTGAGAAAAGGTGTAGCGACTCGGGTTTTTGGCCCTGTCAGACTTTGAAATATTTCTAGGAATAATTCCAGAGCTAGGTGCGAAGACGGCGTACGATTCCGTGGCTCGGTGTGCCCGAAATTAATTTTATAAAAAAAATATTAAGTTTTTTTATACTATGTACGTGGAGGGGGTGTGATATCTCCTAAAAGGTAGATCAGAACTGGAATATGAGGGCACAGTTGCGTCCGGAATGTGTCGTTTACCCTAGGCGGGGTGTAAACATTGCGGGCGCGGGCCTGCAATGAGAAACGCCACCAGGGGCATTTTCGTAAATAAGTGGAGAAGTTAGTGTGCGGGTGTCGGCTCAAATAACTTCTGAACGGAGTCTCGGATGGAAAATATGAGTCCGCCGTTGCGTTCTGAACGGCGCGTTTACCCTAGGGGTGACCTTACTTTTGTTCGCATCGGGCGTCGGGTCCGAGGCGGGTTTGGCGTCGGCGGGCAGCTGATATAAATATCAGCGCCCCCCCCCCCCCCCCTTTATCGTTCCTCCTGGCGTTCTTCGCCGTTCTTCGCCGTCACTCCGCCGAATCGAGCAAACGAAGCGCCCACGAGCTTGGAATTTGACGGTGGACGTTCCAGGAGCGCGCAGCGAAAGCTCTGAAGCGCGGATCTGAGGCAGAACGTCGGCGTTTCACCCGCGAGGTAGGCGGATATGATTTTTAACCCCCGATCCCATTTTACTGCGTTTTTCTACAAATTGAAGCCGTAGAAGTATAGATCGGGTCCCGAGGGTCGTGTAGACGCCTCCGGATCGCAAAACGGACAACCGGGGTGCCCCCGGTGGTCTGTGGAAGTTCTGCAGGCGCGGCGGCGCCGGCGCCGGCAAATCCCAGCAGCCCGCGGCGGCCAGCCGCCCAGCGCGGCGGCCGGTCCAGGCTAGCCGGACCGGCCGGTCCGGGCCGGTCCGACCTCTTTTCTTATACGGGGGTCTTTGAACCCCCGTATCTTGCAAACTGGGAGCCGGATTCGCGCGCTGTTTGCAGCGATGTGACCCTGACGATGAGGAGAACCCTCTGGTGTGGGTTCTAGGGTTTAAAGGTTCGAGATCATGGCCCGAGAGCTAGAAACGTCTTAAAAAAATAATATTATTTTATTATTTTACGACTTCGGGTCGTTGTAACTTCTACCCGGAGCGTCCGATTGAAGTGCCGTCAGTGGCGTTGAGACCCTGACGATACGACAGACTTTTTGAGATGGTTTTTGGGTGTTGGGACTGAGAACGGGGTGCGGGCCCCACGAGGCCGGGTTTTGGCGTTTGCGGAGAAACGTAGTTTTTGCACCAGGAGTCCGATTTTGGCGGATAAATAGTTGATCCTGTGTGTTTTTTCGAGAGGATCGTAGTGGTGCGATCCATTCGATGAGTTTTAGAATCCAGGCGTGGGCCCCACTCGAGCTGGCCTTCGGTGAATAGTGCCTTTTTCACCGGTGCTCCGTTTCGGGCGAGTAAACAGCCTATCCAGCGTGTTTTTTCGCGTGGAACGCGATGGTGGCCTCGGTTTTGGACTAGGAGGTGCGTAGTGTGGTGTTGTGGTGGGTCGCTCAGGTTAGCGACGTTTGGACCAGCAGTGGTTGAGGGTTCTCCCTTGGTTCGTTCCTATGAGGGTTCGTGTGGAATCACAACCTTCGTATGGGTTTGTGATCCTCTCGATTGGATGTTTAAACTGTTAGAGTTTTGGTATCCCTCCAGTGGGCCCGGAGTGGATCCTCTAGCATCTTTACCCTAGATCGGGTTCTTGGTATCGCTGTGACCGCTTATTTACGGGCGACGATCCCCTATCTAGCAGGTTAACCCCGTAGGGTTTGTGGCATCATCAGGAATATGATCCCCTACACAGTGGGTCATGCACAGTAGGGTTGTGGCATCGTCGGGTTTACGATCCCCTACTCAGCATGATGTTTATAGTAGGGTTGCGGTATCGTTGGTTATACGATCCCCTACTCAGCGCTTGGTGTCGGTAGGGTTGTGGTATCGTTGGTTATGTGATCCCCTACTCAGCACGTGGTTTCGGTAGGGTTGCAGCATCATCGGTTCGATCCCCTACATTGCGAGTTATACCAGATAGGGTTCTGGTATCGTCGTGACCATCTTTATATGGACGATGATCCTCTATCTGAGTGTTGAGCTTCTGTCGAGTGCCAGATCGGGTTGTGGTATCCCCCAGCGGATCCTGGGTGTGATCCCCTGTCTGTGAGTACTACGTATGCCAGATCGGGTCGTGGTATCCCCCAGTGGACCCTGGGAGTGATCCCCTATCTGTGAGCTACGTATACCAGAGTGGGACTTGGTATCCCCTAGCGGACCCTAGCGGCGATCCCCTATCCGAGGAGTTTGGTGGTTATGGTGTTTCAGCGATGTTTTGTCATTGATGTTATCCGACGAGAATGGTCTCTCGGGTGAGCGTCTGAGACGTTTGTTTGGGACCCGATGGAGTGTATCTCTTGGATGAGTGTCATCTGGTATGACAGTGTTCATGCGGTGTATTCTCTTGGTTGTGGACAGTTGCTGGTGACGAGGTTGGTTCCTCTTGTGGCTTGGTGAGTGAGCTGAGTATATCTGGATTGTTCAAGGTGTATGTATGGGCATACACTTGAGCTGAGTTGAGCTGACTAGTTGTGTTTATCCGAGGATGGTCATGAGATGGAGTTTCTCTCTCATCTGGGCCCCCTCTGGCTGGGTTGAGCGGACTGTTGCCTTTCAGTTGCTCCCTTGGGTTTTGGGTTTTTGGGGTGCCTACTGAGTATGTTTATACTCACCCCTGCACGGGCTTTGCCCGCACATGTTTGTGTCTTGTGCAGACCACAGGCCTTTTGACGGAGTCCCAGGAAGACCCGGAGCAGGCGGAGCTTAGTGAGCAAGTTGACCAGGGTGTCTACCGGAGATGTGCCGAGGGATCTTTCCGGCAGGTGTTTGTGGCAGCGTTCCCCTTCTTCAGAGCAGGTTGGACGTGCTTTGTAGTTTTCTTTGGTGGGACATGTTTTTTCCTTTGTACTTTTGCTGTTGCACTCTGGTTTGGGATAGATTGTATGCATGCATTTACTTTTCAGTTTCTATATCTCTGCACTATTTCATGGAGGTGTTTGTGGGTGCGTGTGTATAGGTACCTTAGGCTAATGCCTCCCATGTGTGTGATAGCCTACTCGGCACTGGTCGCCAGCCCCTGGCCTATTGGAGGCGGGCTTGGGGAGTCACGGCTCGAGCCCCGTTGGGTCGGGTCATGACAGAGTGGTATCAGAGGAGGTTCCACCTTTGGGATCTCAGAGCGTAGCTGGTCTAGCTGTGAGTTTGGTTTGGGTTGCATAGCGGTAGTGTTAGGATGTTTTGAGTTGGGCTTTCAGGCCAGGGACTCCAGTGTTGGTGCGGCGGCCGACGTATCCATACACCAGGACTCTAATAACCTGCCTTTCGACTCGGGACATTCGTACACTATTCATAGGGACATAATGGTACACGCATCATATAGGACTGGGTTTTGGGTTTTCCTTGTCCTTCTTGAGTCATCTCTCCAGATATACTTTTTGACTGTGGTGCGTCTTGAATGTTTTTCAGGATGCCTCCATGACGACAGCCAGTGAGGGTTCCGCAGAAGGATTGTGCTGACGACCCACCCCGTGTAGAGGCTGTGGAGCAGGGCGCAGGTTCTGAGGTTGCACCTCCAGGTGGTCTGCCAATTGAGCCGCCACCTGTCGAGCAGCTGGTTGTGCCGGCAGTACAGGACGAGGTTGCACGCAGGCTGAGTGCGCTGTACGAGTTCCAGAGGCAGCGACCTCTGAGGTTCCGGGTTGATCCAGACCCCCAGGCAGCTGATGACTGGCTAGAGGCAGTCACCCGAGTTTTCCGCCTAGTGAGGACACCTCCAGATCAGATGGTGGTCCTAGCGACGAGCCTTCTGCATGATTCTGCTGGGCGATGGTGGAGTTTGGTGACGCAGTCCCATGACGAGGAGACGCTCACATGGGCAGAGTTTGAGCGGCTCTTTAGGGAAGAGTTCTATCTGGTGACGCTGAGGTTAGTGCGGATTCAGGAGCTTCTGCAGCTTCGACAGGAGAGCATGACCGTATTGGAGTACTCGGCGAGGTTTACAGACCTGTTGCGGTACTCCCTAGATATGGTTCGAGACCCGTTCTTTAGGGCTCGGACCTTCGAGCAGGGCTTACGCAGGGACATACGAGCAGGTGTGGTTTCCTTGTGCCTGCCCACCTATGCTGGTGTGCTGGAGCGAGCGTTGGTGGTGGAGATTTTTCTGGCTGAGCAGATTCCCTCTGTTAGTGCTGGGCACTCGAGAGCTGAGACTTCGTCGGTCAGATCGGCATCTGGTAGCCGACGACAGACTCAGGGGTCTGGACGTGGCTGACGTTTCAGGAGGCGACCCCAGGATGGAGGATCTGAGCCTCAGGACTCACAGGGCTCGCAGGCCAGTTTTGGTCAGCCACAGTAGAGGCGGTGTTACACTTGCGATGGTTGGGGACATCTTTCTCGAGATTGTCCGACCCGACGTACTGTTGAGAGAGAGTCGGTCGATGGACCGCCTTGGCAGAGGCAGCGTCTCGAGCAAGGAGGTCCGAAGGGCGGCGGACGTGGCGGTGGAGCTGGTGCAGCAGGAGGAGGTGGTAGGCAGTATCAGTTGCCACAACCCCCACCCCCAGGTGGTCCACGCCAAGCTCAGGGAGCTGGTGGCCGAGGGCGAGGATAGCCGCATGCCCTGGAGGCAGTCGACCCAGAGGCACCGCGAATGGATAGAGGTATGCCTTGTGTCTTTTCTACTTACTGCAGTAGGTTTTCAGGCACTATTTAGCGGTACTCTTTCCTTTTTGTTGCTTGCTCGAGTTTTGTTCAAGGCGTTGGTAAGACCCTGTGTGGGTGTTTGTTGGTGAGCTCGTTGGTGTGTGAGACCCATTTGAGAGTCCAATCGCTTTCCTTGTGCTTAGAGATTTTCGGGGACGAAAAGTTCTAGGGGGGAGGATGTAGCGACTCGGTTTTTTGGCCCTGTCAGACTTTGGAATATTTCTAGGAATAATTCCAGAGCTAGGCGCGAAGACGGCGTGCGATTCTGTGGCCCGGTGTGCCCGGAATTAATTTTATAAAAAAATATTAAGTTTTTTTATACTATGCACGTGGCGGGGGTGTGATATCTCCTAAATGGTAGCTCAGAACTGGAATCTGAGGGCACGAATGCGTCCAGAATGTGCCGTTTTCCCTAGGCGGGGTGTAAACTTTGCGGGCGCGGGCTTGCGGTGAGAAACGCCACCAGGGGAATTTTTGTAAATAAGTTGCGAAGTTAGTGTGCGGGCGTCGGCTCAAATAACTTCTGAACGGAGTCTTGGATAGAAAATCTGAGTCCATCGTTGCGTTCTGAACGGAGCATTTACCCTAGGGGTGACCTTACTTTTGTTCGCATCGGGCGTCGGATCTGAGGTGGGTTTGGCGCCGGCGGGCAGCTGATATAAATATCACCCCCCCCCCCGCCTTTATCGTTCCTCTCGGCGTTCTTCGCCGCCCCTCTGCCGAATCGAGCAAACTAAGCACCCACGAGCTCGGAATTCGACGGCAGACGTTCCAGGAGCGCGCAGCGGAAGCTCTGGAGCGCGGATCTGAGGCAAAACGTCGGTGTTTCGCCCGCGAGGTAGGCGGATTTGAGTTTTAACCCCCGATCCTGTTTTTGCTGCGTTTTTCTGCAAATTGAAGTCGTAGCAGTATAGATCGGGTCCTGAGGGTCGTGTAGACGCCTCCGGATCGCAAAACGGACCACCGGGGTACCCCCGGCGGTCCGCGGAAGTTCTGCCAGCGCGGCGGATCCCGGCGGCCCGCGGCGGAGCCGCGGCGGAGCCGCGGCGGAGCCGCGGCAGCCGGCCGCCCAGCACGGCGGCGCGCGGCAGAGCTGCGGCGGCCGGCCGGACCGGCCGGTCCTGACCGGTCCGGCCTCTTTTCTTATACGGGGGTCTTTAAACCTCTTTATCTTGCAAACCGGGATCCGGATTCACGCGCCGTTTGCGGCGACGTGACCCTGACGACGAGGCGAACCCTCCGGTGTGGGTTCGAGGGTTTAAAGGTTCGGGATCGTGGCCCGAGAGCTAGAAAACGTCGTTGTAACTTCTACCAGGAGCGTCCGGTTGACGTGCCGTCAGTGGCATTGATACCCTGATGATACGACGGACTTTTTGAGATAGTTTCTGGGTGTTGGGACTGAGAACGGGGTGCGGGCCCCACGAGGCCAGGTTTTGGCATTTGCGGAGAAACACAGTTTTTGCACCAGGAGTCCGATTTTGGCGGATAAATAGTCGATCTTGTGTGTTATTCCGAGAGGAACGCAGTGGTGCAATCCGTTCGATGAGTTTTGGAATCCAGGCGTGGGCCCCACTCGAGCTGGCCTTCGGTGAATAGTGCCTTTTTCACCGGTGCTCCGTTTCGGGCGAGTAAACAGTCTATCCTGCGTGTTTTTCCGCGTGGAACGCGATGGTGGCCTCGGTTTTGGTCTAGGAGGTGCGCAGTGTGGTGTTGTGGCAGGTCTCTCGGGTTAGCGACGTTTCGACCAGCAGTGGTTGAGGGTTCTCCCTTGGTTCGTTCCTACGAGGGTTCGTGTGGCATCACAACCTTCGTATGGGTTTGTGATCCTCTCGATGGGATGTTTAAACTGTTAGAGTTGTGGTATCCCTCCGGTGGTCCCGGAGTGGATCCTCTAGCATCTTTACCCTAGATCGGGTTCTTGGTATCGCTGTGACCGCTTATTTACGGGCGGTGATCCCCTATCTAGCAGGTTAACCCCGTAGGGTTTGTGGCATCAACAGGAATATGATCCCCTACGCAGTGGGTCATGCACAGTAGGGTTGTGGCATCGTCGGGTTTACGATCCCCTACTCAGCATGATGTTTATAGTAGGGTTGCGGTATCGTTGGTTATACTATCCCCTACTCAGCGCTTGGTGTCAGTAGGGTTGTGGTATCGTTGGTTATGCATTCCCCTACTCAGCGCGTGGTTTCGGTAGGGTTGCGGCATTGTCGGTTCGATCCCCTACATTGCGAGTTATACCAGATAGGGTTCCTGTATCGTCGTGACCATCTTTATATAGACGATGATCCTCTATCTGAGTGTTGAGCTTCTGTCAAGCGCCAGATCGGGTTGTGGTATCCCCCAGCGGATCCTGGGTGTGATCCCCTGTCTGTGAGTACTACGTATGCCAGATCGGGTTGTGGTATCCCCCAGCGGACCCTGGGAGTGATCCCCTATCTGTGAGCTATGTATACCGGAGTGGGTCTTGGTATCCCCTAGCGGACCCTAGCGGTGATCCCCTATCCGAGGAGTTTGGTGGTTATGATGTTTCAGCGATGTTTCCTCTGTGATGGTATTCGACGAGCATGGTCTCTCGGGTGAGCATCCGAGACGTTTGTTTGGGACCCGATGGAGTGTATCTCTCGTATGAGTGTCATCTGGTATGACAGTGTTCGTGCGGTGTATTCTCCTAGTTGTGGACAGTTTCTAGTGATGAGGTTGGTTCCTCTTGTGGCTTGGTGAGTGAGTTGAGTATATCTGGATTGTTCAAGGTGTATGTATGGGCATACACCTGAGTTGAGCTGAGATGACTAGTTGTGTTTAGCCAAGGATGGTCACGAGATGGAGTTTCTCTCTCGTCTGGGCCCCCTCTGGCTGGGTTGAGCGGACTGTTGCCTTTCAGTTGCTCCCTTGGGTTTTGGGTTTTTGGGGTGCCTACTGAGTATGTTTATACTTACCCCTGCACGGGCTTTGCCCACACATGTTTGTGTCTTGTGTAGACCACATGCCTTTTGACGGAGTCCCAGGAGGACCCGGAGCAAGCAGAGCTTAGTGAGCAAGTTGACCGGGGCGTCTACCGGAGCTGTGCTGAGGGATCTTTCCGGAGGGTGTTTGTGGCAGCGTTCCCCTTCTTCGGAGTAGGTTGGACGTGCTTTGTAGTTTTCTTTGGTGGGCCCTGTTTTTCCCTTTGTACTTTTGCTATTGCACTCTGGTTTGGGATAGATTGTATGCATGCATTTACTTTTCAGTTTCTATATCTCTGCACTATTGCGTGGAGGTGTTTGTGGGTGCGTGTGTACAGGTACCTTAGGCTAATGCCTCCCATGTGTGTGATAGCCTACTTGGCGCTGGTCACCAGCCCCAGGCCTATTGGAGGCGGGATTGGGGAGTCGCGGCTCGAGCCCCGTTGGGTCGGGTCGTGACAAAAGGAAGAGGAATAAGGTGATTCTCTCCACCGGCAGTGAGCCAGAGAGAGAGAAACATGGAGTGACCCTTGGGAAAGTAGTGAGCTAACCCTAAACTTTGTAATGGTAGTGAGCCTGGGCATAGAAGTGATCTAGAACAAACCTTGTAATCCACAACTAGTGAAGTTTAGTGGAATTTGGTACGACCGACAACTTGTCGGCGTATGCTCCTTAGACGCAGCCCTTTGCGGTGAACCCAGTAAAATCGTTGTGTCTTGTGCGTGCTTTACTTTCTATTTACTTTGTGAAATAGTAAAGAGAGAGAATAGTGTTTTGCTTAATAGTGAAACAAGATCAGAACGAGCGTTAATTTTAAATTAGTAATACCCTGATTCAACCCCCTCTCAGGGTATTCAGCCTTGTGGACCTAACAAAAATGGTTTTTGATTATTGGAATGTGGTATTCTAAAAAATTATTTGTAAAATTTTTGAAGGGGAAGTAGATTGATAATGTGAAAACATGGGTTGAATGTTTTGTTTTATAAATTGGAAAAGTTTTTTTTTTGAAATTTGGTATTCTTATGTGTGCTCAGATGGATGAATGTGTGGGAATGTGGAGGGATGCTGATATTGGTGGATGAGTTCTTGGATTAGAATAAGTTGGAGAGTGATTGGTTTGGGATGGGAATGTGAATGTGTGAGGCTCCATGGAATAGCATTGGTGAGTGAAAACCCTCCAAGATTACTTTTTAAAGAGTGATTCTAATTGAAAAATAATTATGTTTTGAAATGAAATGTTTGTGTGGCTTATTTCTCTTTGATTTTGGAATGATGTTTTTTATGTGTTTTGATTTTGAGAACTCTTGTTGAAGAGTGGGTTTTATTGAGCTCTTGGTTTCTTGTTCCATAGTGTTTTCCACTATAAATATTCGGTGGATATATGAGGTGTGGATATGGGTGGTTTAATGTTATGAAACTATATAGATAATCAACCCATTGAATCCCTTCTCATGTTTTGGAAGTTGAAATATCCTCTCATTTATTTTCATGTGTATCCTTTTAAAGTGAAAGAGTTGATGTAGAAAATAGAAATGATTTTCATTCTTCTTGAGTATCCTGATATTTAAGAGGTTTAGTTTTATACGTTTATTCTTCATGGTCCAAACTGAATGTGATGGAATTTGGTCTCCTAAACCAACGCTCAGGAAGATATTACATTTGAATTCTCCAAGGATTCATCCATCTGTTAGTATTTCTCTAAGTTTGTCAATTTAATGGAGGAGATAATTTTTTTTGCCTACAGTGAGTTTATGGATCAATAATGAATATTTTCTATTGTTTTTTGATATACTTTAATACCTTATAGGGTTGGTTGTGCATGATTTCTTGAAAGCTTGAC
Organism: Viscum album; assembly: GCA_963277665.1. Lineage (NCBI taxonomy): Eukaryota > Viridiplantae > Streptophyta > Magnoliopsida > Santalales > Viscaceae > Viscum > Viscum album. The sequence goes on from OY728164.1 coordinate 200,455,923, forward strand.
ATCTTGAGAGTGCGCTTCTTTTTTATTTACAATTGAATGTGTTTGTGTTATATTTAACCTATTTTTTTGATGTAGTGAGGAATTATGGTTTTTTTTAAGGTTGTGTTATTGTTAGTTCTTGAGGAAACAATATTTTCAATAATCATTGAAAGTTGTGAAGTTATTACCAATAATATGATGGAGAACTGGCCTAAAGCTTTTGGTGTTGGTCGTTGTATTAAAAGGCCTATTGATATTTTGTCAGATTCTTCTAATTGTAGGATAATTGTGTTTCATCAGGGTAGTAAGCTATATCAAAATAAGATATTATAAAAAAGTGATCCAAAGGCCTTTTGTTCTTGTATACACCTAGTTCACTTTCAATAGTTCTATTGGGATGTTCCTAGGAAGCAATGTGGAGCCAGTCTGTAAGAGTTGAGTTCCAGTCTTGTCCTACTTGAAGTCCCTTTTTATGTATGACTCTTTTGTAGTATTTGATTTATAAGGTGGTGTTTTTTAGTGTCTTATTCTCTTTATGATTGAAAAGTGGGATTTTTTGGACCTCTAGAGAACTTTTGATTCAATGGAAGCATGTTTTTGTTAGAATGTTCTGAATTTTTTCTATTTGGAGTAGAGGTGCTCCTCGTTGAGTGTTTTAATTTTTTTTCATTTTAAGTGAAAATTGAAAATGACTGAGAACCATTTGAGTATTTATTTTGATGGAAATAAGGATTTTAAATTGAGGTTTTTCATCTACAGATTTGGGTAAGCCAATGCTTCATGACATCAGGGATCCATCCATAAGCCTCGGAGTAAAGCTTACACGTAGTCCGGATTCACAATAATGTGGGACCTTGGTCCAGTATTCTCTTCATTTTTATAATGGGGATCGTTTAAGACTCTCTATAGTATTTTTTTACCTTGGATGGTCCCTTTTATGTAAAAAAGGGTGTAGATACCTTTCTTCCTTGTTAGAATCCTTTTGGGTTGAATGTTACACTTCGATTGTAAGGAGGCATAGTGGTTTCATTTTATCATGAATCCAAATTGGTGGTTTCTTTTCAGACGTGGACCTATTAATTGGTGGTCCTTCAATGATTATCCTTTTTAATTTGGTAATGGGTTTGTTTCATGGGTTGGCATTTCTTTTGTCATGTTTTTCCCCTATTGTGGGGGTTGCTGGTCTATGTTGGTCAGTTTTAAATGGTGTGGAGACCCACCACAATTCTTGCTGAGGTTTCATTTAGAAATTATCAGGGATATTTAATTTCTTTAGATGTTCTAGTAGGAAATGGTTACATTATGAAGATTATGAATTTTGATTTCCTCTCTATTTAAGAAAAAAGATTGGGTTTTTTTAGCACACCCTCTAGGGTTTTTCATGGATGAGTTGTGTAGGTGGTAGTTTATGATTTGTGTTATTTATAATGAATTGTTTTAGGTTCATTGGTTTTTTATATATAATAGGTATGTGTTTTTTTGTGGTGCTTGAGGATTTATTGACTTTAGAGGTTGGGTCATGATGTTTTTGGAATCATTTTTCTTTGATTGATTAATTGGAAAATGTTGAGGTATTATGGGGGTAGAAAGTGTTAATGTTAGGGAGAAATATCAAACCCATATTTTTTGTTTTCATACCTATTTTGGTATATATTTTGAATATTAGTTTTTCTCTAGAGTTTTCTATTTAATGGGTTTAAAATTTCATGGTGATCCATTTTTTATTCTGGGTCCCATATTTATTCCTTATATTATTTAGGATTTTTGGTGAAATGTGACGGTTTTTGTCTTAGGAGAAAATGGCATAAGGTTGGTGCATGGTTAGAGAAAAATGTGTGGCCTAGCCCAAAAAAATGTACATGTATTGGGTTGTCTTTATTCATTGTCACATGACCCACACACGATTAGGAAAAAATTCTGGAAGGAGTGCACATTGTTTTTTTATTATGTAGAGAACCATGCCACTTGGTTTTGTAATGGTTTCCCAAAACATGGGGCTAAACTATGTGAGTTTCTAGTGTGTGTCCAGTATGAGGAACATGGTTTTAATATAGTTTGAGAAATTTTACAACCTTATTCTATGCAATGTCTAGAGATAACCTTCCTTCTTATATACGCTCTCCTCTCCAATTTCATGCAACCCTAAGATATAACCTCTCTTCTTATAGAAGGCTTACCTCTCCTCCCATGGTGTGGATGTAGTGATTTAATTATTTTTGGGGCTATATTTCTCAATGTATTATCCTATTATCTTGACCATCTACCTCATTCATTCATTTTCTCTTGAGTTACTCTTCTCCATTTTTCATGTGGATCTAGGGATCAGGTTTCTCTTGGTTTATTTTGAGGGTTTTTCATTCTTAGGGTTCCTATTAGTTTTTCATGGTTCAAAAAACCATGTAGAGTGTTTTGGGTGTTCATTATTGAAGCACCATGAGTTTTAGGTCGGTTTCCTTTTGTATATTCCCTTTAAATTTAGGAAACATTGGTTTCATTATTTTCAAACATTCCTTATGTTTTAAAATGTGATTTTTGATTGTTGTAAAAAAAATTTATGTGGACTGAAGTGGTTTTGGTTGGTATTATTTTTTATGAGATGCACACTATGTGTTTGATAAAATACATGCTAGGAATATTTAGGTGATTTGTGGTTTTTAAATAATAGATTGGATTTTTAAATATATTTTATACATCTAAAATGGTTGTATTAGATTTATAAAATGGATTCCTAATTGGTTCGGGATTGAAAGTGGTGTGTTAGTGGATTTTGGGAATAGTATTTCATGTGATGTTGAAGCATAACCCATTTTTCATTTTGATGAAAATGAATTGGGTTAAAAATGTAGAGTTAGTGATCAAATAAGATTTTATAAATGATTTTTGAAATAATAAATGGTGTTTTTATAGCTCTTTGGAAGGTGGATTTGGTTTATTTAAAAAGGGTGTCTTTTATGAAGGATTCTTGAGGCTCGTTTGGAATTTTTTGTGAAATTTGATATTTGTGGAAAAAATATACTTTGATAATAATTTTCCTTATTTATATTGAATGGGTCAGATGTCTTCACCCTGGAATCCTCATGATGAATCTATGTTGAATGGATGTGATTTACTCATTTGGGACTCCCCATTATCCATTTATATTTATCAGTGTAGTAGATCCTCGGAGTGAGATACCTTGAGATATATTGGTTTTATGGAATGTTATTGATCTTTATAATGATCATGGGTGATTTTTTGTATTTTTTTCATATATGTAATATATGTTCATGTGATTTAATGCTCAGTTGACATCTTTTTCTTTTCCCCATTTTACTTTAATCTAGACATTAGAACATGACATAGCTAAATAATTTAATAAGAATGATTATTATACTAGTTTGGATTAATCTTTGTCTATTTGACCATAGTTGGGGATATTATTTTTGGGGTTTTCTTACTATGGGATAGTTCCCCTCAGTTAGACAAGATAGAGTGCGATCAAGCATGTGGGTGAAATTTTATGTCATTGAGTGAGGCATGCTTTCCAGGGATAGTCAAGATGTATAGCATGTTCTCGATTATTTCAAGAGATCCTATTTTATCACATGTCCCTTATCACTTAGTTTTATAAAACTTATTATTTATATTATTTTTGGTCGGTTAGTATTGTGTAATTATTTCCATTTCCCTTGTTATGTGATCATTCCTGGTGCTCTCAGGTGTGGAAAATTTAATTGAAAAAAATGAGTTGGAATTCAAGGATTTATGAAAGTAGTTTTGGAAATGTTGCACACTATTTATCAATTTTATAAATGAAATGTAATTTTTTTATTTAAAATGAATATTTTTCTTTATAAGAATATAACATCATTTTTATGTTGTAAAAAGGTCAATGGGTCATGTTTTTATTTAAATAAATACTATACAGAAAAGCTTACTTTGATATGTTGTATTTCAAATCTAATGTTAATGATTATTTTATTAAAGGATGTCAGTCTGGAATAGATTAGTTTCGGAACACCAAAATAGTTTTAATACACATGCCTATAGTTCTTTCTTTTTTAACCTTTGGTGCATGATCTATTTTGGTTTCGGTTTCCATGGGTGATGGTTGTTGTTTTATAGGAGAGTCACACTTGGGGTCACATGGAGACGTTATAGTTATCAGGTGCTGCTTGGGTATTGTTGTTTAGTTTGTTGAATTTTAGAATATGTGTAAATGATGTTCAATTTCATTATTTATATATTAGGATGATATTTTTTATTAAGATATTTATTTTTATTTTTATTGTTTGATATTGTTCCCTTGATCCACTGTTGATGCCATGACACTATTTGTTAGCATGTGAGGATCAGGAATACCACTCAGGCCTTACCACATATCATCTCGAGTGACTAGTTTTGGGTTGACCTATATTTCTTCATGACATAGAATTACCTAAAAATATAATGAGTTATTAAATCCTCCCTACTAAAAAACTTTTTTTCCCCAAAAATCATGTCAAGATGTTTTAAAATCAAATATATGAAGCCATTTCTCCCTTATTATTGAGTCAAACTCCTAATTATCATGAGAATAACAAAAATTCCTTTAAACCACATGGACCAAAGTTATATAAATCACATCTATATGTCTCAGAATAAAAAATACTAAATGGATGTTTAGTGATAGATAAATTGTGCTCAACATCATGATCCTCGTTTCTAATGAAATAAGATGTGTTGGAAATATACTTCATGTGTAGTGGAACATAAAAACTTCTATGGATTCAATTAAAATGACATGGATATGTTAAATGGTAATCCAACTTCCCCACCTACTCAAGAATTTCAATATGACCCATAATACTCAGTGCAATATTTCTCTATTTCCTATGTTATTGGTGACACAACTACCATGAATCCCACAAAACAACTAGTCTCAAACCAAAAACACCAAAGGTCTATGTTGAATATTAAAAAATAATTTATACTATATATGTACTATTAACATTCTGTAATAAATCATTTTGACTTCTATTAGAACAAACCCCACCCAAATAAGGAAACTTTACTAGTCCCATGTGGCTATCCAAAGAATCACTAAAGTCAATAATTAAAGAACAAACCATGTGTTAAAGGATATATTTTTCTTTATCTATCTAACCATCCATCTTTGGAAGATATTTCATTCTCAAAAAAACCCATGATCTCATCACCCACTAATGGCCAATCCAAAAAAATAAGTAGAAAACTGAGGATCCTTATTAGATATTGTGACATATAAAACTCCATGAAATCTTATAATATCTACACATATATATTTTTATTGTCCTCAACTATGGTTGTACATGAATGGGAATAAAGTGAACTAATTTGGTCATCCGACTATTCACAACACATATCACATTTTTTCTTTTTATCGGAATATATTAATCCAAACGTGAAATATATAAAAATCTAATCCCACATCCAAGGTAGCACTGTAATGGGATAATGAAAACCAAAGAGTTTATAGTGGATGTTATTGAAATGCTATAAATTATAACAATGGGAAACAAATATATTGATGTCTCCTCTCATGATCATCCATTATAATCATTATTATATATCACATAACATCATCATGATACCAGGGTACACCACCCTTTCAGAATTATGGAAATACTACATCATAGTTTTTATCAATATAGAAGTTACAACATACCTATTTTAGAGACATAGGATACCCTCAGAGGATAATGGACACTTTTTTGTGGTTTCACCGCCAAAAAGAGAGTACTTAATTATACAGAATTCATCAACATGTTTATAATATTGAAGTATCATCTGAAGATGATAAGTGGTTAATTTAATGTTAATCCAACCAATCTATATTAGATCCTACCAGATTCCAGTATGATACTAAAAAATGAAAGACATCAAATTCCACTCTTATGATGATTCCTTCCCAAATTTTGTTGGATGTATCCTACTGAATTTATCAAAAATAGATTTTAAATTCTTTTGGTAGTAAAAAATATTGAAATCAAACCATTACATGTACTTCACATTAAATATATCATAATGTTTCAAATATATTTGAGAGAATATGTCACTCATGAGTTTTTAGTTGGAAAAGATAGTAAACCATTCTATGAAAAGGTAATTCCATAGACACTTGATTGTATGCATTGTGAAAGTGATCTTAAGATCATTGGTCAGATAGTTCTTCCCATTTGGCCTAACCTTTCTAGAACCATATGCTACCACGTGATCACCTTAAAATGAATGAAACCCAATACCAAAACTAATTCACTAAAAAATATAGAACAACCCTTCCCAACCACTGGAAGAGTCAAAAATAGCATTGAATAAAAAATAGTCTTTAACATATCAAAATAATGTTCACATTTTGAGTCCCAAACAAACATCAATACATTCTAGGTGAGAGAATTCATTAGAGAATTACATTATTATAAATATTCTAAAAATAAATGGAATCACCCCACCCCCATGAAAAAGTTTATATAAATATTATAAAAAAATATGTGTTTGATTCCATGTCAAAAAACCATAATCCTTCATAGGATCAACTAAAACACAGAATTCTAAGACAACATGTCCCAGAAATATCACTTCCCAAATACAAAAAATACAGTTCAAAAGCATAGTGTAAGGATAGAGATCTATCAAAATATATAGAATTAATATCAAATGAAACACATGACCTTTATAGGTTTAGGATTAAATGAAAATAACTTCCTAAAATACTACCCTAAATGAGTTGAGGTACTAGTCGAATATCCTATTCATCAGTTCCATAAAAATTGGTTGAGCATTGGTTAAACAAAAGTGTTTAATGATATATTGATAATGGATATAAATACACTGAAATTCTATCTTTATGTTTCTAGTTTAATTAATTCCAAACTAATGATAATTATATCGATGATCAATCTCTAAGAACCACTTCCCCTCATTCATCTAGTCAAAAAACTAACTTATAAGTAGAAATAGATATTTGTTCTTTGTGGTTACTAGATTGGATTGAATTTCCAATAATCAACATACATTTAATGTGTACCACTCTCTGTATTTTCAAAAAGAATCCGAACCACCCACGGTGACACACTCAGGAGTATAAATCCTTTCTCAAAAAAACCATCTTGTGGATATTGAACTCTCTTTATTATACTGATTCCAAAGTATTATATGGAATATAGATGGGTTGGTAAAATATACTAAATAATTAGGAAACTCTACTTCCATTACGAATGGAAAACCAAAAAATTCATTAAAAACACATCAGGAAACAATATGAGAATTAGAGGTAAATAACAATACAAAGACTCCCTCCCCAAATAAAAATCAAAAATTCAAATTTCCTTGCTTAACTCTAGAGAAGGATAAGAATACATACTCAACCTTGGGTCCCATTCTCACAGAAAGACATTGACCACCCTATTGGGCATAATAAAAAATATCCTCCAAATATTATATATAATGTGGGATTTATGTGAAACCATGAAATCCAACCCAATAATTAAATCAAGAGGTTTCATGTTGAGAACCAAAAAATTACAAGTGAGGTTAACCTTTGATGGAGAGAAAATTTGAGAGGGATATCAAGGATCCTACTCTCTCTTTGATAGAAAGGGCATTGTAAAATCCATAACATGAGATAAATTTTTAATTGAAATATTTATAATATTCAACATATGGGTCCATATTATGGAATGAGATTCAACGATATCAGAAAAAAGTAGTCACTAGAGATGAGGCTATAGTGAAGGTACCTCTCACTATCATTGGATTGATATAATCTTCTTATGGTGACTCTTCCACTTTGTAAATATGTTTTTATCCTGATTTCTAAGGATAAAATCCCTTAGTTATTGAATAATATTTTTAAAATTACATGAATTTAGTAAATTATGGTAATGTCCCACTATACAGGGTTAGAAAGGCAACACAAAAATTCTATAGGTCACAAGAATGACCATAAGAAATATTTATCTTTGGTTCCTTAGTACAAACATTATTTGAATTTTGATCCTTTGCAAAGTAAAATAAATTCAAATGTAATATTTTAGGAATATAAATATTTCTATATGAAACCTACTATCAAGATCCACTGTGATACTCATCACACATCATCTTTTCATTAAAATAACTAACAAAACTTCTATTTGGAGAAAAGGTAACTATCACCAACCCCAACATACCATCAATGTGAAGATCAATAATCCATGATCTATAAAAAAATATGAATATGATTTAAAATTTATTATTAAATCCCAAGATCAAATATTTGATGAAAGACCCGTATTAAATATTTGATCCTTTAGCTTCTCATTTGTTGCCAGCTCAGTGGAAAAATGAATAAGTTTAGCAAAATAGTTTCCATACCGAGTCATAGTGCCATCGTCCTCATTGAGGCTTATAAAATCTAATGATTTGAATCTAGATATAACTACTCATTAAAATTATACATAAAGTATTTCCACTCAAATAACTTTTATTACTTCATTGTATCCAAATAATCTCACTATCTTCAGATAGATCATCAATATTAATGGTTCCACACTTTACCTTTACAGTTTTTTGTGTTTCCAAGAACTCCAAAGGTAACATAACTTTTTTGAACAAATAAAATAGATTTTTTTGGATCTTTTATCCTCAAAAGTTAGCTGTTTTTAAGATAATAAGATCCAAATAATGATATCTAACATCATCACTTTATGGTTATATATTGGGATCATAAATGGAAATGGGGGTGACAACCTACCCTAGAGCTGAGATAACTATTACCATTATCTCAATATTATTTTAGTCAATATGATAATTCTTTTTTATGGTTCACCAATAGATTCCTTCTATGTCTACTTCAGTGGCCATATTGGAGGCATGATGGTACAATACATCAAAAGGATACATTGAGAACATCAGCAAGAATACTCATATCATCAACACAATCAAGAGATATAGGAATATAAAACTTATGGGATTTTAGAATACACTAATAAAATGTTGAAAAGATTATAATTGTATAAAATTACCCCTCAAATCACTTTTTCAACACTTATAGTGAATTAAGGATCTCTACGATGAGATTTAGACATGAACTTACTCACAACTACATCCTACGTCCTAAACATTCCACCTCCTATCTATTAGAATATCTCAAGCTAAATACTGACATAAAGGGAATAAAATCAACCCCCCATTGATACTATTTTCTAATGAACTAATCGATAAAACCAGGTAAATTGATATCTTGTATGAACCTTACATGGCTTATAGGGAATTCCCTACCTCCATGGATTGGAAACTTGCACTTGGAATCATATGAAATGTTATAAGAATGATTTCTACTATAAGGCAGTGTGATTTAAAAAAATAGTGGTTGATATTTCATACTCTCATAAAGGATAAAAGTACCCCATATAGGTAGATTTAACCCAAAATAAACATCATCGAAAAAGATGAAAATATCCATCCAGACCAATCCTAATAAACCATATACAAGTGGAATATCATAGATCATCCGGAAAACATAATCACTACACCTCCATTGAATTAAGAAATTATGGTTTAAATAATTGGGTAATACCCTATGGATCAACAAACCATTAATCGCGTGATCAAATCTACACTCACAATGGGGAAAACCAATGAAAAATGATGGAGAAGGATATCAATGAATCAAAACTATATTCATGATACATCAAATCAAAGATTATACCCACCAATAACATTATGATCCCTCACTCTCTAGATAGATATTAAGATAACATTGAGAGAAACCAAATGAGATGATATTTTATTACTAGAAGTAGATCAGACACAATCACTAGTGATTTGATCCTAAAGGAGAAGTGGATAGAGAAATAAATTTAACATCTTGAGAGCCTTAGAGGAAAAAAGAATCATATTTATATTGAATGGGGGGATTAATGGTTTATTTGGATACACTCTATATATAAATTAATATTTGGTGATTAATAATATGTGGATACAATTTCATAGATCATACCACATGGTTAGTACTATCCATGAACCAACGCTTCTCCCTTGTGGGGATTCTTGATTGGATAAAAATTTTATCTACATATATAGTTTAACTTTGTTCTACCCATTAAAACCTTCAATGTACAAGGGTGCCTTATGGGATGGGGGCACAGTTAGGAAAAATTGTTCACTCCCTTCCAATGGGCCAAAATATGGAACATTGTTTTTAGGCCAAAAATCCCAATTTTACCTAATGATGAGTGAACCATGAAAAGTCCCCAAATCCACCAAAATTTATAATCATTCCATAAAAACAATCTAATATAATCCCTAATAAATTTAATATTAAAACAAGTGTGTAGAAATACATAAAATAAGTTTACTAGATGTTATATCCCATATTTACCATTACTAAGAATCTTATATCACAATTTCTTATGTTTCCAATTCATATGTTATGAATAATGGTTTAAAGAGAGTTTTTCTAGGAAGAATATCAAATTAGATGACATTTTTTGATATGGTTATGATCATTCATGAGATATGAATATTGTGTATCTAGTGTTTGACAAAAAAACATTATGATCCACATGTGTGTGTTTATAAAATTTAATAAATATTCATCTTAAATGTGGCAATATTTTTTTATAAAAAAATTCCCTCCATAGTTTGTATTATAGAAGGGTTTAGTCAATCTGTGGAGATTGAAGTTAGAAAACCATCATGAAAATACTCAGGGGATATATATTTGTATATAATAACATCCAAATATTTTATAAATGAATATAAATTACCTAGTTTAAACATAATGTTTTATAGAATGACAATAAGGTTTCATGAATTAGATATCTTATGAATTATATGATATTTCACTCTGATTATTATAAATTGATTCTTTTCCTTTGGTAGTTTTCAATGTATGGAACCTAAATACATTATGTTAATAATGAATGTGATGGATAATTATATAACTATCCACCCGTACAAGAAATATTCCTTGGGGGATGGAATATAGAATCTTATATTTATGGTCACACTACTTTTTCAGGATACGAATCATACAGATATTTCAGATAATAAAATAATGGGAAAATTATATTTGAGGAAATCATGAGTGAAAATATACCAACTTTTAGGGGGTCTTATGATTTATTAGTAGTTGGGTGATGGATCAAAACCATTTAAAAAATATTTTTTATTATTCAGTGATCAGAAAATAAAAAAAAATTCCAATCAATTTGTCATTTATAATGTGAATTATATAAATGGTAGAATCTTATTTAGAATATAAGGTAATATGAAAAAATTGAATCCATGGAATTAAATTAGTTTAATTGAATATTTTTTAGAAATTAAATCCCTTGTATTCTATAAAAAAGATAGATAAGGAATTCCATGACCTAAAACAAAAGCGTTATATATCCATTGGTACCTATGAGGAATATTTTACTAGGAATCAAAGGTTTGACTTTGGTTTAATCATTATCTATGAAATAAAAATTTAAAAATTCATTACTATCCTAAAACCATGTATCTAAAAGGTTATTGACATAAGAGAATTTTTCACAGTAAATAAATCATTGAACATGTTTTCAAGGGGAAATGTAAATTATATTTACCATAATTCCTATGGTTTAGTTAAGAAAATAATGATAGAGTCTCATGAAAACTTGAATAAATACCATGGTAGAATGATATTTCAGCTATCCAGATGCTATAAATGTGGGAATAAACATCAAGTTAATTTTTTGAATTGTATTGGTTGGTTATTTAAATATAGAAAGGGGTAGTAAATCCCATGAATGTTGATTGGGGATGAATAGATGGATTAATTCATTGGAGAAAAAATACATCAACTAATGAACCACCCATGCTCAAATTATTCATATACAAGAATATAATCATTATGAAACCCAATAGATGAGTATGATAGTTTTTTAGGATCAGAATCAACAATATATTATTCCTAAAGACATATGGAAATATCATTAATTCAATAATGCTGAATGTTGTTATGATAATGATGTTTTAAAAGGTGGAATTATCATCCTCTGTAGAATAGAAAATATCAATTTTGATTCTAACACCACCCACTCTTTTATATATAAGGAACTTGAAAAGGGTATCAAATTACAAGCTCAATGATTATATATAGTGTTAGAGTTAAAAATATTAATGGAATGATGCTTATATCTAAGTTCTATAGTTTTTATCTAATTGATGCTTGTGGGAAGGTTCTTTCGATAAATCTTTTGATTCCACCTATTTTAGAATTTTATATGACACTAGGAATTGATTATAATTCATTATAGGGTTCCCATATCAATTGTTGAGGTAGGGATGCCATATTTCATAAATTAACCCATTCTCACTTATTAGCATGTAGATGAATAACATATCTAAAAGGAAATTTCTTCTCCCACATAGTTCATAAATAATATACATGAAGAATAATTATCTAATTTGGTCAGGGTGAAACTCAAGGACAAAGATATGCCTAATTTTATGATATTTTTTTATTTTTAGAATAATGGTCATGTATTACCCCAAATTGTGAAGTTGGGATTTCAAATGAACTCATACTTGTTGCAATACCTATTTTGAATAATCCTTATAGAATGGCCTCAATTGAGTTGATGGAATTGAAGAATTATCTCCAATAGAATCTTGAAAAGGGATTCGTTTGGAGAATTGGATCTCCATAGGGTGCACATGTTGTTTTTGTTAAAAGAAAAAATGGGTCAATATGTATATACACTAATTATCGAGAACCTGATAAGAATAATATCAAGACCATATATCCTCCACCACATATTGATTGCATGATTGATATATTGTAGGGAGCTCATTACATTTAAAATATTGATCTTCATTCTATATGTCACCAACCGAGGGTTATGAAATGTGATATTTGCACAACCATGTTTTATATGATATAGGTAAACAGTAAATTTATAGTGATTCCATTTGGTTTTACTAATTCCATTAACATGTTCATGTATATATTGAATATAATTTTTCATGATCGCATAGATCATTTTAAGTTATTGTTTACATATTATATTTTTATATATTCATGGAAGAAGGAAGGGTATGATGAAAAACTTTTAATTGTAATAAAAACCTTGTGAAAGGATAAATTGTATGAAAAAATTTCCATGTGTTAATTTTGGATTTAGAAAGTAGCATCCATTTGTTATATAATCTCGCATGAGATTATATTAGTATACCCTCCCAAGAGGGATGTTTTTGAACATTCAACTAGACTAACCAATACAATATAATCCACTACAATATAATCTCACATGAGTTATTCAATGTTTTTATATTGTTTTCTCAGTTTGGTTTGATATTATCAATGATATTAGGTGATTATTTCACTACAATATAATCCACTCATAACGTTATCTTAGTTGTGAACTATGTAATTTTGGACCTATGAATGTAAAAAATGTTTCAAGGAACTGAATAGAAAGATAGCCAGCGCACCTTTGATTACAGTACACAATAGTCGATAAGGGTTTTTAATCTATAGTGATGAATAAAATAATTTATTCAGTTTTTTCATGTGTTGAATGATATGGTCATATAATACACATCATGAGAATTTAGGGTTCCTGAAAAAAATAACCAAACTCAATATTTGGAGTTAATTGTAGTATTTTGTTAATTAAAGATACAAATGTACTATCTTTATAGAAAAAAATGTGATATATAAAATAATTATAAATTGAAAAAGTATATATTCAATTAAAAATATTTTAAAATGAAACATATATGATAAATAGATATTATTAAAGTATATTATTTCTTAATACATTACCAACTTGGAAAACAAACATTGTGGCTGGTGATTTTAGGGTAAAGGATAGTTCTATCTTATCAATGATGAGGATCACAAAAGATCCAATATTTTAGGATTTTTAAGGTTTCGATCTAGGAATTATAAAGAAATGGGATAAATATTATCTTTCTCAAATGAGTGTCCAACCATATATCCTTGTGAGGATTAGAAGCATAAAAGAAATATGTGGAACTATAGAGGATGTTCATAAATTTTCCTGAGTTCCACAGTGTATATGATGAAATGATAAATTATAGGAGTCGTGTTAATGTCCACTCAATAACAAATTTGAATAATGAGATAATGGGGGAAGGACATTGTTCATCATTATCTATTTATATCGAAAGCATGAATTTGTATAATGATTTGAAAGATTATTTATAGCTTTAAAACATAATTATAGAAATTTTTCTATATTTATATTTGTTCTTGGGTTTTTATAAATTTAAGGCTAATAGAAAAAATTAAAATAGGATTTTACATCCATTAAACACAAGAAAATGGAAATGGGAAAACAACACCATGAATTTTTCCATCAAACTCCCAAAAACATGAGAAGGTCCCAATGATATAGGGGTTATAATCTATTATATTAAAAATTGAACACACTTATATTCCATTAGAGAATACTAATTTATTTAACCACTTACTCAGTTATACCTTAAAGAGGAGTTCAAGTCTTATGGAGTACCATATTCTCTTATATCTTTCCGAGATCTTAGGTTTACCTTGATATTCTGGTGAAGTCTTTAGTAAGATTTGGATATAAATTCATGTTTCCGAACTAATTATCATCCTTATACATATGATAAGTTTGATAGGACTATTAAAACCCTAGAGGAACTATTTTGTGCTTTCTATATGGAATTAAAAGTTTGTTGGGATCAACACCATCCTTTTTTGTAATATTCTACAAAAATAGATTTCACTCGAGCATTAAGATGGCCCATTTGTAATCACTGTATCAAATGTATTGAAGACCCCCAATTTGTTGGGATGGTTTTTGATAAAAAAAAATATATTGTACTTTTCCAATTAAAGAAATAGAAAAGAATATTAAATTCCATTATAAACATATATGGTAAGTAAAAATTCAACAAGAATGCTATGTTTACAATCATGAGTGAAATATATATTTTTATGTTTGTGATAAGGTATTCCTAATCATATCTTTACAAAGGGAGTTTATGTGGTTAGTAAATAAGCTAACGTTAACACATAGATATATTGGTACCTTATAACTTCTTAATTGTATCTGTAAGGTATCTCAATATTTGGTTCTTCCACTAAATCTCTCTAAAGTTCACAATGTGTTATATGTATCTCTTCTGAGGAAGTATGCACATAATTCTTCACATGAACAAAACTCATTGGCCATATAATGAGAATATAATCACTATTATTTAGATAAAATAGTGTATATTATGGTTCATAGAGATAAATTTCTATGAAACAAGTCCCTCCACCATGTTATAGTTTTTATGGTGAAACCAAAAATTTGAGGAAGATACTTGGGAAACTAAGGATGTGATGAAGCATAAGTATCCTCATGTAGTTGTATCTGAGTGAATAATTTTGTGGAAAATTATGTTTAAGGTGGGGTAAAATATAGATCCCTTAGATTTCATGATGTATTTTTCTATAGTTAAATTTTATTTCTTTGGAATCCTATGTTACACGCGACACGGAGTTTAAATAAACTGTGATATACTATTAATATATTATTATTCAAAGTAACAATATCCAGATAACCATTATATTGATGGGAAATAATTGTAATAACTAATTTAATAAACACACATGGTTTACATACGATTAAAATGAATACATTGGTTATCAATTAATTTTAAATGAAAATAAAAATAATTTGAAAATAAATAAGGTGTATCTAAGAAAAACACTTTTTATGCATGCAATGTGTTTTTTCATAATAAATTAAATTAATCTCAATTGTTGAAGAAATTTAATGAAATTTAAATATTTAATATTTAGAAAAATTCATGATAATTTTCTAACATTAATTTTTCTAGACATGGGATAAAAATAAATCTAATTTTATGCTTAAAAATGTATTTTTTTCAAAATAGTGGTTTTTATCGCATTTATCACACCTATATTAATAATAGTTTTTTTAGTTATAAAAATTTAATTTCATAAAATCAATTTCATAGTTATAATTAGTAGGTTCAAATATTTTAAAAATATCGCTTTTATTTTAAGACTTTATGAATAGTAACCATTTTAAAATTTATCAACATAGTTAATAATAATTCTTGTTAAACTAAATAAATTTTAAGGTTATAATTTATTATCATAAATGTAATTTGAATCTCATATCACCCAAAGAAATTTGTTTGGGGAGAAATTTTCCAGAAAATTTCCCAATATAATATTTAAATAAAATAAATTTACAAAAGGTCAATCAACTTGTTTTAAATTTATTTTTTGTGTCCACATAGGGAAAATGAATCTTATAAATAGTTATAAATTAATATTTTTAAAATAATAAAATTATACTTGTGATTTTGATTTATTTATAATTTTTAATAATTTTATGATTACCTTAAATGCTTATGTAATGGTACCACAATATTTATTCAATTAATAACAAAATAAACAAATGATTTTATAAATATTAAATGTAATATAATTTTAATTATTTATAGTCTTGCATAAATATTAATTATTAATATTACATAATTGAGTTGTTTTAAATGATTATATTATCATATGACCTTATCATTATATATTTTCATTCAAGTAAAATTGATATTTCTAAAATTGAAATTAATGATATTTCATCAAAATAATATTTTATTAAATTATCTAAAGAACATAAAAATATTGAAGGGGGCATGGAGGATAATATTTGGCATAAAATTTATTACCTTGTACATTTTTTATCTAATTTTCACCTTATATATATATATAATTATCACCCCTTAAGAGTGAAAAATATTAAACCACAAGTAAGGTTAAAATAAGTTAAATAAGTGGTTAAAAAATATGAGGTTTAAAACCCACAAGAACATATAAAAATTTTATGTTTTGTTAGTATTTCCACTAAATACTATCTAATATTAAAATCATTTATTTTATATAGGAATTTCTGCTAGATAATTACATTATTATATTTTAATATTTTTAGAAATTCCAAGATAATCCATCCGCTAATTTATAAAAGGGAACCTCTTGTTTCTTTTAATAATACCACATTATACATCAAATATCAACCAAAACCTAAAAAATTATCTTATAAACACCCTTATCAACATTCAACATATACTTGTCCTGTAAAAAGGCCAACCATAAGGTCTTTGTGAGGACATATAATGAGTTTGTTTTAAAGAAGAGGTAGTCACCTTAAAAAATAATTTTCTTATTAATTCATCATTAACCTCAACCTAAACACATATATAATTATAAAAATAATAAAATTTGTATCATAATAATACTAAAATGTTATTTTTATTATGAAAATACCATTATCCACCCTATTTCTCCTCAAATGAGAAGTGAAGGTGTTGCTTGTGCGTAAGTATGGATTACCATCTTCACATTGGGATACAATTCATTTTTCATTACAATAAATCATTTAATGTTATTTATATTGGTTAATGTTTTAGAGGAAATTTAGGAAATTTTTATTCTTTTTTAATGAAAATATCATATATAACTACTTACATTGAAATATATCCAAAAAAGATCATGTCACTCAATATATCCAAAAAAGATCATGTCACTCAATTATAACATGGGAATCTAAAAATGCTATGAGGGAAAGCTATCATCACTGTTTATAAGTAAATAAAATTACAAGGATGCAATTTAAAAAAGGTGGGGAGTATGTAACACCCATAGGTTTTAATATTAAATTGAAATGAATGAAACAACAAGTCTATAAATAATGGAACTTTTTTTATTGAGGTAGTTATAATCTATCTAATAAAAATAATTTTTCTACTTCTATGATTTTAATTTCAAAAAACAGACATCTGCGATTCTAATCATTAAGTTATTTTGTCTTTAATAGAACCAACTTGATTTTTGGTGAATAATAATATACCCATAATTATAGTAGTATGAATAGTAATATGAAATTATTTAATATTAAAAAATGTTATTATTGTAATTTATTACGGGTTTACGATAACGAGATCTTGATGTATTTTTCAAGGTGATATAAAATGAGGCAAAGTTTTAAAATTGTTTTTTTGAATAAATTAAGATTTTATTTAAAATTTTGTTTTCTCATATTTATAAAATTATTTCGATAAAATGGAGTTAATGTTTTAATTCTAGATATCAAAAAAATTTGGGTGAATATTTGTGATTTTTATAATATACGTCATGTTTTGGTGAATAGTGAAATTTGATAATTAACGAAATACGCGAAATAAATGAATTTCTACATCATGCTTGAGTTAAGGATCATTTTAATTGCCATTGGATCAAAAAAAAACATGCAATTATTATTGTTTGGGTTACATAATTCAAAACTATTCAAAGAATTGTGAACTAATATTAAACTAATCATTAAAATAATAGAAGCTTGCTCCTCTCCCCTAATATAAATTCCAACCTTGTCCCCTCACCCCCTCTTCCTCTCACAGTTCTCAAGATTTTAGAATTACCTAAATCATTACAAATCCCATTTACAATGCTCTTTCCTATGACCGATACCTTCAGGTCTTTCAAAAATATCTATGCCAAAGGCCTTAAGTAGGATCTCATGGAGATGCTATCAAGAGGTAAAAATCCTCTTTCTTTTTCTTTTGTTTTTTCAATTCTATACTTTTATTACAATCTATTAAACTAACCTCTCTAAGTTGAATTAAAGCTTACATATTATATATATTTAGTATTTTTATTAGTTCTATGGATTAATTATTCATCATTCTTCCTCTCCTCTTCCTCTTATTCTAAAAATAAAGATACTGTCTGTGTTGTGTTGTGTCAATTTACCGACATCGTGGATGATGTGATTTCAATTTCATTTAATTACATAAAATAAAAATATATGAGCATTTTAATTGTTGAAAAATATTGTAATGTGTATGATATTACATCTCTTATGTTCTGTAATTAACTTATATGCATAATTTTAATTGTATATGATGAAACAAGTTCGTGATTATCGAAGTACCGCTAAAATAATCTGAATAAATATCACTAAAGATTAATTTATTAATTAATCCTCAAAACATATAACAAAAATGATTTATGGAATAATATAATATAATGGAAACCTATTAAACCTGTTTCATTCAACTTTTATATATTCACTTCCATTCGATAAGAAAATCTTTTAAGAACCGACCATGGAAATCATGTAAAGCCATCACCCAAAACTATGGAAATAACAAAATATTATAAATAAATGGGTCGAGTGTTGTTATAAAATGTTCATATAAGGTGTTATACACATTATTATTCATATAAAAAATATTAATAAGGCCATTTTCTCCATTATAAAATAGGTTTAAACAATTTTTAATTAATACGAACACAAGGTAAGGGAATTCTTAACCCAATTTCCATGCTTTGGGTTAACAATCAACATCATTGTTTATATGAAACTAAGAATATTTTTGTAGTTAATTTTTGTTTACATTATTTTTTATTATGTTTATTTATAGTATATACACATTTTCATTTAATTCTATTAATTTCTAACATCAATTATATTATATTTGTAAGTGACATTCCATTAAAAATCCTCTTTTAAAATTATATTTTGTGAAATTCAAAATAATTATCTGTGTGAAATTATTAGTGTTTTATGATTATGTTCTGTTTTATAGGAATTTATTATGATAAAGGGTGGTACTTATATCTACCTTGAACGCATTGGGTATGAGTAAGTTGGAGGTTGTTCATATGGTTCCTCCAAGTGTAACTGTGGTGGTTACACCATAATGTAGCCATGAGGGTTACATTGTAAGGTATCCACGAGGGTTAAAAATCATAAGGATTCCATGAGGGTTAAAATATAAGTAATTAATTACCCAATATAACCTTATGGATTTATATATTTTATTTATTGTTTTATGGAAAACTCATGTTTCATAAAGTACGTATATATGAGTGAGAAGTATGTCTTTATGAAAATGGTTTCATATGTTTATTCATGGACTGATGGTTTATTTAATTCTTTTTATATCCATTAAAAAAATATTTATGCTCATACCATGTTTTTAAATGTTATTCATAGGTTATAAGGATGTCTAAGATATAGAAAGAAGTCAATATAAACGTTATGAAGTTTTTTCAAGGAAATCATGTTGTTGTTTTGTGTCAAAAATTTCATGTTATGAAAAAATGTATACTATTTTAACGGTAACCACATTTTGTGCTTATAGGTTTATATGTATTATTTATGTCCTATAATTATAAAAATATAAATATAAAATTTCATTGGGAATGTGATGATGTGAAATCTAGTTAAAATATCTAGATTATGTAATAGTTATGACTGGGTCCTTTTATAGTGCAAAACTTTTATGACATGAACTTATGGTTCATGATTGATTTATGATGATTTCTCAATCATGAAATTAATAAATTTTTTAAATGATAATTATTTATTCCATGAATAATTTTTATTATCACTGAAATATTGGGTATGAAATTTGTATGTTATAGACCTGATATCATAACATTATGATTATCTTATTCTATGATATGACCATCGATAGATATTTCCTATGATTACCCTTACTGAGCATTTGAGAACACCCTTTATAACACATGGATATTTTTTCAAATAAATTAAAATTTTTTGATTTTATTTTTAAAAAAATACATTAATTTTGGATTGTTTTACCCACAGTATTGAATTTAACTTCTATTTCCCACAAAACCATTTTTAAATGAAATTTGACATATTAATAAAATATTATGAATTAATATGATAGTTATCAAATAAATGTCAAAATGTTTGTTATTAAAAGAATGAACTAAATTATTAAAATATATGGATTACACATGTATATATAATTAATTCTTTGGAGACCAATTATTTAAAAATAAAAATAAAAACCATTTTAAAATTAGGAAAATCATTTTCTAAAGAACAATTTTTATACACATAAGAACATCTTACCTCAATAAATTTAATGAATCACTTGTGATTAATGATTTAATTGAAATGTATATATTATATATTAAATAAATTATTTATCATTCATCTTATGTATTTTCATGAAAATTGGTAATATTAAATCAAATTTTAAACTTAAACCTATATTATTATAAATTAAATGTTTTGTCACATTTGGTGCATGTATTTTAAAATTAATTTTCAAAAATTTTAAATAAAATATTTTAGAAAGAAATCTTAATTTTTGAATTCATATTATAAAAATTTATCTTAAGGTGAAATTTTTGTATTTCTCAGAAAAGTATAATTTTTTGTTAAATAGTGAGAAATATAGAATTTTAATTGACAATTTGCTTCACATTTTAATTACTATTAATACTCCATAATATTGTGAATTGGTTTTATAGAAAACTTAGTTCCTATTTTTATCAATTAATCCAATTTAGGTCATTTTAATCAATATAATATTGAATTTTGGTATAAAAATATCTCAAACTTTTGATCATTTTCCCTTTTAAAACCCTATTTCTCTGTGCATCTGTAGGACTATTTTTAAGTTAAAAATATAACATTAATGTTAATGGAATTTGAAAAAAAAATCCATATATTCAATCATAATAATAATAATTTATAATAAGTTCAACTAAATTTTGAACCAAAATGAATAGTGAATGTAATAAAAATTAATTACCCTGGTTAAAGTAAAAAAGAGATTACCAAAGTAGTTAAACTAAAAATATAAGGGTAATATGACCTATAAACTTGTATAAAAACCGATGTATGAAAATATTTATACCATTCCACCTCTTATGTTCTATAATTTCTTAATTGAACCCTTTTTAAATCATTAAAATGTGGGAGAACTTATTTTTTTCTAAAATACCAAGTGTGTCTTCTCCCTCGCTTGTAAAAGGTCACCTATATTATCTTTTTTCACACCTGAAAACCTATTTGATTCATCCAATAAATTCCAAAATCAATTAACAAATTCCATCCTATCGTCCAAGAAGGTCTATTTTGGACCAAAATATAACCTAGGATTGTTTTACATCAAACCAAATATGGATACCTAAAGAAGAAGTAATGTTCTTCAATAAGTGTCATTATTTTATTTTTTTCTCCACCTTCATATTTTTAAACCAAAATTATATAATAAAACCATTATATTTAATACAGTGGGATTTTTTATAAAAATATCATTACTTATATCCTTCTCCAATTATATCAAATGGATTAAGAAATCTTGTTTGTGTGTATGGAAGACTAGCACCTCATGAAATGATGTCATTCATTTTTCCATTACGACCTCTAAAAGTTTTTATTAATGATATATTAAATTTTTATATGTGATTTATTTTATATTATTATACTTCTATAATTAATAATTCACACATACCTTAATTATTCTATTTTTTGGGAATACGATAACGTCACTAATGTTTGTGGTGTATTAGCACCACACAAAGTTATATGATTTGGTCATGCTTTTCAAAGAAGGTTATAATGGTGAAGTTAATGATTATATAATAAATAAATGATATAATTATTATTTTATAACATATTTATCATTATTAAAATATAATATATATCATTTTCATTCTTACCTTTTCACTCATTGAAAGATGATAATGTCACTTATGTACGTGTGGACTAACTCTTTCACGAAGAGATTTGACTATCCATTCATCACTATTGGACATTTATGTTATGTATACATATATTAAAATAAATAATATTTTTTCCGATTTAATGATAATTATTAAAAATAAAATATTTCTTACCTTCCTTCCATAATGATCATTGGAAAATGGAAATGGTAACCATACATATATATGTCCTACCATCTCGATGATCATAACATACATTATTTATCAAACACATCTTTCATGATTGGTATTGAAATTATATTTGATATATAAATATGAAAAATATTTTTTTTATCCCTTAATTTAGGGATCAATAGTAAAATTAAGAGTACAACAAATAACAAAAAAACATATACGAAAAGCACAGAGTTATTACCTGAAACATGACTTTAACATAGAATTGTCAATAAATGGATAATAAAAGGACATAAGTAAACAAAAAATGTATTATATATATATTTATAGTTCTATAATAAATGTATAATAAACTTAATTATATATATATTATACAGTAGGTTCAAACGAGTGCGAAGGAAGTCAAGACTTATGGTAAGGGATTTCCACCTCCATTTTTATTTCTATGACACACATGCCATATTCAACACTTATTTAATTTATATGGTGTATACAATTACAAGGAATATATTTTATTATTTTTTCAAAATTATTTTTTTATTTACAGGTGGAATATTTCATCTCTATTTCATGGGGTTTACAGTTCAAAATTTACAAAAGCTGTAAAGTATTTTTTTTCTCAATTTTCTTTCATTGAGACATTCAACTATGTTATTTCATGAGGTGTATATATAGACCCTATGAAATTTAATTTTATTAATTTAATCATATTCATGGTATTTATAATTTAATTTTATGTTTTTTATTCACCTGTTTTTTGATTCAATTTTACCAAAGTTGGAAATATTTTATGTTAAAATCTCATCATTTTTTAGGAATGGTTATGATCAAGTATCCAATGTTGAAATATCATGATATACCTCTCAATAATTAAAAATAATTTTCTTATTAATTGGTAATAAATGAAATTTTTAACTAATATCACCATTTTCCCACACTTTGGTAATTAATATAATTGAAAAAATGTTGGTTAGGAAAACCCAACTATATTTCTTTATTTTCTCAGAAATCTATTTTCTCTTTAAAATATTTTTCAAAAAATGTTTTCCAAAATATATATTAATAATTTCTAATGATTTTGAAAATACATTTTTACCCATGTTTTTATTTTTTTCTGTTTTTTTAAATGAATCTTCATGTTGTTTAAAAAAAATTCCCATTTGGGTTTTACAAAAAATGTGGAAAGAATCTTTATTTTTAATATACATAACCTGAAAGGTATTACACACAATCATGAAACCTTAATAATTTCAATCATAATTTAGTAGTATTAAAATATCATTATGAATAAAATTATTTCCTTAATATATGGGATATGTTTAGATTTTAAATAAATAAATTAAACATAAAAACAGGTTTGAAAGGGTTTTATATTCTAAAAATATTGGTTTAATGAGGAAAATTTATTTTTCTAAAGAAATATTTTAGATGATTTTAAAAATCATTATTTATATTATTTCAATGTTATTTTTATGAAATTGGATTTTAGAAAAGGTTTTATGTATTAAAAATCATTTTTAAATAAAATTGATTTTCTTAAATAAATGTAATAAATGACTGATCAAAATAATTTTCTATATGTGATTACATCCATTGATGATTTTGAAGATTTAATTGGGATATTATCAAAGGATACCATTTTTATTCATTCTTAATATTGTTTATGCTTATGATAGAATTATCTTTATGAATATTTGTCAGCATTCATGGGCTATTCCACAATAAGATGATTACAAAAGACTCTTCTTCTTTCCATAGGTCATATTATAAAGATTATGAATTTGGTTTCTTTTCCACATGTTATGATGTGATGAAATTCTTATGAAACCCATTTCATTTCATGGGTTATGATAGGATGAACATTTTATGATCTTTTGGAACAAATATGTATGATTTTCATTATGTGATGGTGATTATGTTATAACCATGGATAATGGTTATATTATAAGAAATGATAATGGTTAAATTATATCTAAGGATAGTGGTTTGGTTATAAGAAAATATGGGTGTGACTTATATCTCCCTTCAAATCATTGGGTAATTATTTTTATCTCATGGGATACAAAATAATGGAAGAGAGTGTGGACTAGGTTTAAGAAGGTAATTTCATCGCTATGATGGTCATGGGAGTGAACCATGACTACTATGATGTTATTCATGGACCTATATTTCATTCCTATAATGTTATGCATGAACTTGATAACATGTTCACAATGTTATTCGTAAACCCTATTTCATGATCACAATATTATTAGTGGAACTGTATTTCATGTCGATAATGTTATGTGTGGACCTAGTTAGATGTCCATAAGTTTATGAGTGGGCCTGATTTTGGTTCCATAATGTAATGACTAAAACTTTTCTATTTATACATGTTCACAATGTTATAAGATGATGTGAATTCCACAAATGCATGTCTTATACCATTATTATTCTATAATGGTTTATGATTTCCTTATGATTCAAGTATTATTAACTATTAATGATTATTCCATGACTCACATTTATGAACTTTTATATGCATGGTATTGATTTTAAATGTTATTATAAAATTCTCATACCCTTATGCTCATATAATACTTATATATCTCCATTATTCAACCTTACTGAGTATTTAATGGCACCCTTACTTATTTTTCCATTACCCTTTTTATAACAAAATTGTTCTTAGTATATGAACTAAAGGGAAAGATATTTATGGGTTACATTGAAGATACTTAAAGAATTATTAATATTTTATTATATGTATCCAAATGAACTAGAAAATTATGGTCTTCACTAGTGTGTTTTTGTAAAGTAATGAACATTCATAGGAAAAGTTGTAATATCCCTATATGGAAAACCTTGTTATCTCTAGATTATATTAGTGGAAATGTTTAGATAACCTTTGGAAACATGGATGAGAAAACTACAATGAGTTCCCCTGGGGAATTTCTAATAATATGTATAGGGTTTTCTCTAAGGATAAGGCTGTGAATGTGTTAATATATAGAAAAATATCCAAGAATTTTGGTGAAGGATAGAGTGAGTGGTTTCAATGCAATTACAACCCTATATAGATACTGAAAGTGGATTTGGATCTAGAATCTATGTACTTAGGGGAAAAAACCAAAAACACCATATTGATATAGACATGGTTGGGAACTTATGCACATGAATGAGCGATGCTACACAACAAGTTTGGAACTCATGGGGGATATGATTTTGAAATTAACAAAATCTTTACAATTCATCAAGACAGATTTAAATAGATGATGGTTATAAATGGACTAGGATAAACTCAATGTGTAAAAGATTAAATAATGTTTCATTATATAGACATCATATAAGTTATTTTATTCCATATTATGTGGTTCTATGGTATTATCCATCTCTCTCACACTATGTTTTTTCATTTATAAAATGGTGGGAACCAAAAATGAATTGGGTTAAAATTCAATATGATAAAAAATTTCTAATAATTAGCTAAATGGTATAGTGCCTATAGTAAAGGACATTGTGATTATACCTAATAAGTTTTCATGGAACATGATTAACAACATATACCTCACCCAACTATTAGACTCGCCTAAGAAAATATTGAAATAGTTTCCTAAGTGTAGCGGTATTAAATACTAGAGAGGGAAGAAGATTTAGTTTTATTTGTGCTGAGAATTTGGGAAGAAATTCCCAAGATTATGTCTAAAAGGAATTGTAAGAGGTTTTGACTATGAAAAAAACAATTTAATAAACTACAAAGGGATAATAAAAATTATAGTTATTGAAATGGATGATAATAATGGTATTCTAATGATATCATTGACTATTGAATGGTTTAAATGTTGAAAGGTGGGGAATCTTACAAATTGATGCGCTAAGGGGAAATCTCATGAATAAAATCAACATTGTTTTATGTGTAATGATTATATTATGGTTGGTAACATCAATAAAACTAAAATATGAAAGGAAATTGGTATCAAAGAATTAGAAAATGAATCATAGTTAAGGGTTTAATAAGTAATTATGGTGAATGAAGTATTTATATATTAGAATTAAATTATTATGTTATATGAATCATTAAATATATTATTATTGTTTACTATAATTTTTCATCAAGTAATTGAAGGAATAAGTTGAATGTTTCTAATGTAATAAAAAATGATTTAATGGAAATGTGATATTTTTATTATGTGAAGGGACCCCTTAATATGTTTTAGATGTTGATAAAATGGGTATTACTTTGGATAAAGAGATGATTTAAGTGTATAAATTAATTAGATAGTATTAATGACCTCAGAAATGACATATGGATTTGTTGAATAAGTAATTTATGTTATCATTAATGGAGTTTATATCATTTTTTGGATTGATGAAATATATTCAAAAATATGTTGTTTTACTCAAGGAATTGGAAATAATACTATTTTTCATTAATATTCTCTGGTAATCAGTCTTATTAATATGTTTGTAGAGAATACATTATAAAGGTATTCACATTTTTTGTATGTGAAAATCAAGAGCAACTTTATGATATATTATGGATTAATGTTATATTTATTTTGAGAAATTTAGTCTCCATATTTATAATTTTTGAACTATTGATGTGTTATTAGTTTAATAATTTAAGGAATGGTTTACGTTTATCTTCGGTTGAGGTTTGAAAGACAAATGTATTATGTCACCATATGAATATTTATGCATATTGGTTAACCTATTATAATTTTGTTTTTGAGGATATCTTAAGGTAGATAAAATTAATTATCATTCAATTTATGGATCGTATGGACCATTATTGCTTTAGGAATAACAAATTCACCATCACTTCATTGAGTTAGTGATGATATGTAAATTGATCAAGGAACAATGAAAGGATGATATTGTGAATATGAAATTGAATGAAATCAAGTATGTATATCCTATCATGAAAATTTTTCATCTATAGGAAAAGGTTTTTCAAATAAAAGGTTGTCATGTTATCATCATTTTTGATGATATCAATGACTATTTTAATATCCCATTAGGTTATAGTCTTGAATTTATTAAATTTTTCTGTATCAAAAACTCTATTGGGATCAGTGATCTTTATCACTATCTATAATTATTTATATCTTTCTTCAATGTAAAAATAGTCATTTCTAAATGATTTTATCCTATCTAGAAACCTAGTTATGAGTTTAATAGGGTAAACGTTATGACTCTAACTTTACCATTTTAAATTATATTTTATTATTCATTTGAATCATGTTAGTTTTTATTAATGAATTTTAAAATTTTAATCCTTAAAAGATAGATATGGATTTAAATTTTTATATTCTTTTTAATGGGTGTAGAATATATCAACATATGAATTTGCGATTTTTTTCAAATTAATTTTACAGTTTCAATATTTTTTATAACATGAATCACTGAGTTTGTAATGTCTTACATAAAATATTGAATCTCTCTTATGTTAAATGTAACATTGATTTTAAATGAAACAAGACATAATAATAAAATATTTTATTTAATATGATAGTTACCGCTTTTACATCAAAATGGTGGGTATAAAATTTATTATCTAAATTATCAAAATATATTGTTTACATGTGTATATATAATTAATTCTTGGGTTTCTAATTAATTGTAAATGAAAATAAGAAACTTTTTAAAATTACAGAAATCATTTTCTATGAAATTATTTTTATACTCATAAACCTGTTTTTCTTCAATAATATATACATATATAATAATTTTTCTTAATTATTTTAGTAATTATTTTATATATTCAATGAAATATTCAAAATTCATGTTATCTATTTTCTACACTATTATAATAATAAATAAAATTTTATTATTAAACTATATTTTCTAAAAATGTAGTTTTGTCATCATTGACACACTTATTTTAGAATTAATTTTCTAAAAAATTTAAAAAAATTATTCAGTAAAATAAAAGAATGAAATATTAATATCGAATTTATTTTAGAGTGAATTTTTGTGATTTTTATTGAAAAGCATCATTTTTCGAAGAAAGATGAAAAATAGAGAATTATAATTGAAAACTATCTTTTTGTTCAACTTATTTATGTTGTTAAAATATATATGAAATTGGATTTAAAGTAAAATTAGTTAAATTTTATATCAATTAATCCATTTTGGTTCTTATGAATCAATTTCCTATTAAATTTAGAAATAAAAATATTTCAAAATTTTGACCTTTATCCGCATTAGAAACCTGATTTCTCTTCACATTTGTGAGATTATTTTTGAATAAAAACATTACAATTCATTGATTGTTTTTGAAAAAATGGATTTTTTATTTTTAATAATAATATTTCATAATTTATAATAATATGAACTTATGTTTCAACCAAAATGAATAGTGAATGTATTAAAAATAAATTAATGCATTTAAGGTAAAAAATGGTTTATCAGGGGATTAAAATAAAAAGATAATTGTATAAATGACTAAAAAACTTTTCTAAAAACTATTTTTTGAACCTATATTGAAATTTTATAGTGGAATAATTTTTAACTTGTGATATTTGAATAATGCCTGTAAATCATTTTTTATATTTTCTCCAAATCCGGTTTAAGGAAAACCGGTAACCAGGCTTAAAACCACAAACCACCATCTACAAATTCAAATTTCAAATTCAAACAAGAAACCCATCATGAGTCTCGATTACCAGGCCGTCTCGAACAGGTCACCACCTCGATCCACACCACATCAGCGCGATCAAACAGCACCGCCGGTGAACAACCTCGACGCGCCACCGCAGACATTAACACCGGAGGACAAACAACTCCTCGCCGGTGAGCATCACCGGTGACATACTAAAACCACCCATGACACACTATTCATCACGCCCACCAGAGAACAACAGGGGAACTGAAATATCTGGAACGAAGGTGAGTTGCACCAACGTCCGCAACCCCATCACCCGTGGTCAAGAACAGACCGCCGCAGAAGACGCCGACGCATACCAGGAAGGGTCCAGAGAGCTCCGTAGAGTATGCCGTAGACGGATCGGTCTTACACCCGTAGATCCAACCAGAAGCACCTTCAATCTCACCGTAGTCGTAATCCATCGTCCATCGGGAAGTATAACCATCCTCGGCCAGAAAACACCAGGTACAGATCCAAAAAACCAAATCACACATACAGTGAAACAAAACACAAACCAAAAAACCCTAATCATAGGGAAATAAGAAACCGTTGTAAGCAGTGGAAACCTGCAACCCAGATCTTGTCGCTGCCACCCTTATCAACCTTAAGAGTCGCCGCAAAACCCCAACCGCCCCCACCAGAGCTTTGAGCTTCAAACTCTGACCAGCATCGCGCCTCCAGCGAAAACCCGATCCCGCGACCGGACTTGGGCAAGCGAGCTAGCGACGAGAGTGGGAGAGTCGTAGAAAACCCCAGAGCCACCAGATCTGAGGGGAGGAGATGAAAAGGACCGAGGGAAGGAGGCAGTGACGAGGAGAGCTTCCGAGAGCCGCAACGCCCCTTATGGGCCCATCCCTAAATCAAATCCATTCGAATAATGTGATATCACTTATTTCTTTTCAAAAAAATATGTTGGTTCTCTCCCCCCACTAATAAAAGGCCACCCCTCTCCCCTCTTCTTCACACATTCAATCTTATTTAGTTGTGAAAATATCTATCCAAATCACTTCCCAAAATGCATTTTATCATCATAGAATTATTACTTTGGGTTTTCATCCATCCTAGGTATGCTTTAGTGAAAACCTAATTAAAATACCCAAGGAAGAGAATATATTTTTCAATAGGCATCAATATTTTATTTCTTTATCAACCTCCTTGAATTATTTTTAGACTATTATGATATAATAGACTTGGTATCATCCATATGAAAATATTTTTATAATAATTCCATTATCTTCAACCTCTTCTTATTCCTTTAAATGAGTTATGAAATCATCATTCGTGTGTATGGCGAACTGTCGTCTCGCAAACTAATGACATTCTATTTTATGCTTCCACATCTAAGGGTTGAATATAATGATGGACTTTTTGCCTATAGATGATATTTATAATACTGGTTTGATTTTTTAATTATTATATCACACATAAAATTTTTATTACCATTTTTTTAGAATACGATACTATCGCCCATGTGTATGGAAGACTACCTCCTCACGTAGCAATGTGATTTGTTGATGCTTTACATAGAAGGTGATGGGGGGAAATGTTAATAAGTTTATGTGATATAAATTGAATAAAAATGATATTATGGAAATATTTATCAGTTTGAAATTATAGTATATATCATTCTATTTCATAAATTTTAACTTAATGAAAGATGATAATGCCACTCATTTACGTACGTACAATCACCTTCATGAAGCGATACAGCTCTCTCATCATATTCACACAAAAATGTATGATATGGATAACTATATTTAAAGATATAATATTTCCATTATTAAATTATAATAATTCTTTAATGGTAATATATTACCTACCTCTTTTTTATATTTGTCATTAAAAATGGAAATGTCACTCATGCGTACGCATGACCTACCATCTCCATGATCAGAAAGGTCATCATTTCTAAAATCCATATTTCATGATTTTTATTAAAATTATTTTTATATATAACTATATTATTTAATTCAATGTTATTATTCTAGAAGTTATGGAACCTGATAAATGTGACCAGATCATAAATAACAAAGCAATACAAAATCAAAAAACAAAGCGGTTATTACTCAACACGTGACATTAACATAGAATTGTTAATAAATGGGTAATAAAAGACTGTAAGAATATAATATATTATATGATACATAAAATTATATTTATTTAATAAATATATAACAAATGTGTATTTTTTATACAGTAGTTTTCAATGTCTGTGAAGGAAGTCAATACATAAGGTAAGAGATTTCTGTATCACTTTTTTTACTTCTTTATGACACATTCCATATTCAAAGTCTATTTATTTTATATAATTCATATTAATGTATGTTATTTTCACTATCCTGAATTTTATTCATATTTACATTTCCATTTAGTGATCTCTCTTTCAAAGGAATTATGGTTCAAACGTCACCAAAGCATTAAGATAGAGTTGTCTCAATTTTTTTATTTGATACATATGTTATGTTATACACACATATTGTTTTATGATACGTAAATAAGGCCCATTAGACATGTAATATCATGAATTTATTAATCCTCTGTATATTTTGGGTCTCGTTTTTGGTTGTTTCTTCCTAGGGATTATGATGCAATGTAAGCAAAGTGGTGAATATTATATTTTACAATCTCATCATTTATCTAGAATGTTTATTATCTAGTATATGATTTTGAAATATCATGATTTAACTCTCAATATTTTTCATTAATTTCTG
Organism: Viscum album; assembly: GCA_963277665.1. NCBI lineage: Eukaryota > Viridiplantae > Streptophyta > Magnoliopsida > Santalales > Viscaceae > Viscum > Viscum album. Next base: position 200,487,919 of record OY728164.1, read on the forward strand.
TATCCTATATTTATCCCTGATATTTTATCGTAATAGTCCAATTTTTTCACTCTATGGATCTTATGATAATTGGGATTTTTTTTAAAATAATATTATTTCTCTCTTCAGTCAGAAATATTTTTTTCCAAAACAATGTTTTGTAAAATTATTATAAAAAATAGTTTATTTTTTTTTTAAAAGTAGTCACATGAATTGGTCACCCAATTCATGCCCCAAGGAAATTTATTAAAAAAAAGTATCATTACAAACACGAGGTGAAATGAATTTACACCAGCCAGAATTTTGAGAATTAAAAACTAAGAAACACCATGGAAGATCCATTAAAGTCAGGAGATGCACTTTCCAAAGGGGAGTCCTCCATTCCATCCAGCAGGGATGATACTGGAAGCTCAAATGTAGTCTGTTTGAAACTGAGCATCCATAGTGTTGCTCGACGTTGCTTTTTTATCAACATGAAGTACTTCTCTCACGCCGCTATACAGTTGTGAGTAAGAGAAAAAATGAAACCTGAACATGTCCTTGAGACACTGAACCAGCACTAAAAAGAAAACATCGGGGAAAATATGGATCAAAAGGCAATAGAATATCATGTGGCAGTGCAAAAATTCAGTAAAGAGTGGTCTCTGTTTACTGCAGAACACAACAGACAATCCTCAAATCCAGCAGTCTAACAGTAGTAACTAACAGGAGTTAAAAAAGTATACTAGAGCAAGAAACCGTCAAGGAAAGTTTCCTGCAGCATATTGAAATGACGAGCTATGCACATAAAGTTTCAACCATAATCATATAAAATCAGGGTGTTTTATTAGGCCCCTGCATCAACGTCTTATTAAACCTTCTCTGTATAATATCCAGGTATGTATCCACAGAAATTTCTCCATTTTTGAGTCTTTGGTAGGCTGCTTCATCTCGTTATTCCATTTGTGATTATAGATCTTCATTAATATCTTCATTTGACTGGGATTTATCCTCATCAGTTGATTGAATCATCATAGCTTGGGATTTGGAAGGTCTAGTTATTTACTTCTTAGATGCGTCTAAAGAACATGTGACAATTGTTCTTTCAAGCTGAGAGTAATCTCTACACTTTTTAGTCTTCTTAGGATTTAGAGTAATAAATCCATCGACATCCACAATAGATTTTCTCCCTTTCTTGGCCATTGAGTTTAGATAACTTTCCTCAATATGATTGGGATGATCATCATTGCCATGTGAGTGCTCACTAAAATCCGAGAGTTCACCTTGCTCATTGTCTCGGTCATCTTGTGATTCCAATTGATTACCCTACTCCTCCATCAAAGTAGGTGGATAAGTGGTGTCACATGCAGCAAGTAAGGAATCAATTCCCTTGGTTTCAGGAGGCTGCTCAAAATTTTCCACCTTGTATACAAGAATTTTCTCATTAGCAGATAGCATAGGATTTCCAGCAAACATTTCTCTAACTTTTACCTCATCCTGCTTTTCCTTCGCAACCCAGATAACATTCGCCTCAGGTCGAACATTATTGTGTCCAAAATCCTTTGGAGAATTTCCCATCTTGAAGCATAAATGGAAGTATTTAGGAATTCTCTCATACACAACCTTCTGAAAGAATCCATACTCTCCATTCTGAATCCAAATCTGAGAAGGCAGAGTCTGAGAAACATTAATTTCAATGCATATCCTAGAAACTGATGGTCTTGAAAGAATCTTCTTTTTAGAATCAAGCTTCAATGGATTACCAATGAACATGGATATTAGGAAAAGTTCAGGTTTCTTGAACAGATGTAACATAAGTCCAGGGAATCCAATCCAAACTAGAACAATAGGAGAATCAGCATAGGGATTGAAATCAGGGGTCCATTTAAGGACTTTCATAGAGTAACCCCCAAATAACCAAGAATGTCTCTCCCATAATATATAGTAATCATCCTCAGAGGAATGCCGAAAGATGACATTGTATGGGTTCAAGAGGCTGATATGAAAACCCAAGAATCCAATGGTTTCAAGCGCATTTCTTAGGTATTTCTGTGATGGTGTACGATGAGAAAACTTCCCAACAAGAACAAATTGAAGATCAAATGCAAGAGAAATTACCTATTGTGTTGAGAAGGAAATCGCCAATTGTCTGCGGTGATAGAATTGTTTAGGGTTAACGCATGAGGGAGGTACCACAACATCATTTGATTGAGATTCAATATTCGCAATTGTGCTCCTGGCAACAACTTCAGTGAAAGATCGCGGAGCTGAATAAGGGTTTCGATCATCCTAAGACGGGTTTTGAAAATCCTACACCTTTATTGAAAAAGTGAAAATAATATTTTTTTTAAAAATATTCTTGTAAAGGATTCTTCATGTCATTTTCAAAAACAATAATTTTTGTGAATTTATCGAAAAAGTGAAAATAATATTTTTTATCAAGCATGACACCAAAAATATTTCCTAATATAATGACCAATAAACAATTTCAAGAATCCCTTAAATTTTTTTAATTTATTTTCTTTTAAAATTATTTCATTAATATTTGATAAATTTATTTATTTAAGATAAATTATTTCAAGTTAAAAAGTAATTTGAAAGCGGTTTATGTTTTTATTTTGTTTCTAATCAGAACGGATATTTTCATCATGAAATGTTTTATATGATATTTAAAATATTCCTTTATAATAATTCAAAGCTATTTTAAGAGAAATTAAATTTAAAAATGGATTTATTTTTAAAAAATTATTTTTAAATAAAAGTATTTTTTAATAAAATTTGTTTTAAATAATCTTTCAAAATTATTTTCCCTCTATAATGACATTCATTTATGTTACACATGACATACTTGGGATATAATCCTAGGATTACATTTCTATTCATTCTTGGAATGGTTTATGTTTATGATTTAATAATTTTTGTGGAACACATTTCCCATCTATGGGTTATTCTATGATAATATTATTATAAAACCCAATTATTTTTCTACATTTAATTATTTGATGATTATGAAACCTAATTCATTTCTTTAGGTTATTATGTGATGAAAAATTTATAAAATATGTCTCTTTTTTATGGTTTATGATATGATTATAATTTCATGATCACTGGGAACATATATGTGTGATTTTTATTATGTGATGTTGGTTATATTATAACCAAGGATGGTGGTGACATTATAACCAAGGAAGATGGTTACATTATAACAATGTATAATGGTTATGTTATAACAAAATTTGGGTGAGTCCTATATGTCTCACTAATGCATTAGGTAATGAATTGTATCTCATGAGATATATAAGAAAACAATATAGAGTGCACCCAATTTAGTAAAAGAGGTTGTTCGATATTATGGTCATGAGAGTGAAGATTGACTGCTATAATGTTATTCATGAACTAGTCTTTCATATCCATTATATTGTGAATGAACGTGATTACATGTTAAAATGGAATTAATAAACCTAATTAAATGATCTAAATTTTATGTTTGGATCTATTCATCATGTTTATAATGTTATTTTTTTGACTTGGAATCCTATCCATGACATTATGCGAGGGAATAATTTAATGTACATTACTTTATCAGGAAACCTATTTATATTTGTATGTGTTCCCAATGTTATAAGATTATGTGTATTTCACAAATACATGTTTTATGCCAATGATATTCGCTCATGTCTCGTGATATTTTATTTCTTTACGATTCATTCTTTATGAACATTATGTCTTTATGTTAGGACTAAATTTTATGATCCTTGACATGTAGTGTACGGTTTTCAAGTATTATTTTTTTATTGATTTATCTCCCTTGTTTACCCTTAATGAGAAATTTAGTTCCCCCTTTCATATGTTTCTTTTCCCTTGTTTATAGAGAATTGTTTCTACGCATGATTACTCAAGGGAAATATCATTATACAATACATGGATGATATTTTAAGAATAAAGTAGATAATGTTCCATGTTTCCAATGAAACTAAACTATCATTGTCCCCTTGCATATGTATATGTATTGTAATGAATATTCATCTAAAAATATGTAATATCCATGTATGGGAATCCTGGGTCTCTATAACCTTTCTTATGTTTCTTTTTCCTAGGTTACAAAGAAAGGTTTAAAGGTGGGTTTTTTCTATGAAGAGTCCTAATTGGAGTGCAATTTATGGGATATGTTCAATATATTTCCATTGATAATAAGACAATGTATCTAGTATCCAAATACACTAATACTTTATGGTTCTTAGATGTGTATTTGTGAAATTTATTGATTTTTTTATAAAAATATATAATATTTAGGTATGAAAATACTACGCCTTTACAATAACAATATTTTATTTTTGAATTTTGTGATAAAAAAATTGATAAATAAGATGTAGAGTTAACTAATAATCAATCTTTCTCCCTTGAATATAAAAATAATATGATGAAAATTTGTGAATATTTCCAAAAAAATGAATAAATTAAAGTTGAATAATCAAAATATTTGAGAAATTTATCCATTAGAAAAGTTATAAACTAAACATATTTGTTAAAGGTAACTATATATATATCAATTTAATGTGTTAGCATAGAAAGTAAAAATGGTATTGTATGGGATAACATAGGTTAGGATGAAACCACTTCTATTTCCATAAGAGTTGGAAGAAATTATAGTAGGAAATATTCCCTTTTAATCAAAGGAAAAAAATCATCCTAATGATCCATGATGACAAGGATATTTTTTTGAATTGGATTAATATTATTATGGGGGACCAATTTCAATGATTGTTGTTGGTTATATTGATTATTTTGGAAGAAAAGTATATAGTTTTTGGTTTAAAATGTCAATTCTTTTTTGTTATCCTAAATTAATGGGAAACAAAACTAGAAATAAAATAAGTAGCTTTTTAAAGAGAAGAAACAATCATATGAATTAAAATGTTATTGATAATAGTGGATCATGATAGGCCACTCAAAATATATTTTATGGGTTTGAAGAAATTTTTGGAAGTTATTATCAATATGGCCACTTTGTTGATAAATGAATCACTACTATTCAAGGAAATATTCCTCATGTTGGTATATGATTGGGTGATCATAAAAATAATAATAAAAGTAATTTATTACTAATGTGGATAAAAAATATAACAAGAAAACAACTCAATAGGTACTTAATGAGATATTTTTATTTTCTATGTTAGGTGGTAAATTATTTTATGAAAATTGAGGATATTGATGGATGTGAAGTTAATTATGGAATTGATAAATCTTTTTAAATGAAAGGAATTTGTATAAATGAGATTTAATCTAAAAAAAGAAATATAAAGATGACATGTTTATTTGTAGATTAAAAAAAATATTACATCTATATCAATTTTTTTATTTGAAAAATGTTATTTATAGGCTAAACTACTGAAATTTATCATCTACGGTGCCAAACATTTGTTCCCTGATCCGTTTAGTCATATAACATTGGGCATGCCTCCCCATATTCTAGAGGATACTGACTAAGAGTGAGTCTCTAATATAAATCATGGGGAGACAACATCATCCTTATTAAAGTAATACACTACTGGAAATAAATTTAAAAAAACCAAATGATATAAATAATATCAAACTCAAACCAATATAACATAATGATAAAAACATCAATGAAATATCCAAAACTAAAAAGTTTATATGTTTGAAAAAGTATGTGTCACATGTCGAAATTAAAACCCCAAAATGAAGAAATTGACAACTCCAAGTGGGTCCAACACCAAGCCCAGTTCCATCATCAATGTTTCATCCTGAATCATCCATATAACATATGGACTTTCCCCTTATCCTGTCCTGTAAACATGAATTCTATTCAGGCATCGACCAGACATCCCGAGTAGGGTGTGAGTAAGACTTTGTATGACCACACCAAAAGCAACTAAAATAATATCTAGTTAAAAAATATTATGAAATTGTACAGAGAATAAATTAAAATTCGTAAAGTAAATATTTTTCGCATTTCATCATTACTTATTTGACCACATAAACTATTAGGTTGCCAGGGAAACCCAAACCCTCAATACCTTCTTTATTCCATACTAGAGTGTAGTCCATATCACAATTCCATGATTATCATTTATCAATTAACTTCAAATAATATCACGACCAATTGGAACTGTAGTCCAATGCCAAATGACGGGAATATAATGTCATATATTACACCCCATGAGTATTTGGAGCCTTAGTCCCTGTCCTACACCTCATCAAACACATTTCTATTTGGATCCTTAGTCATGTTCCCCTACTCATCATCTCATATTGGTATTTGAAGCATAATTCCATGTCCCACACTTCATTTAACAATATGGGTGTTCGAAGCATTATTCAATGTCCCACACTTGAATATCACATATGTCATACATATATCACATATTTGACATCATTCCAGGATTATATTCAAATCACGATTTTCTATATTTATTATTAAAACAGAACATGATCATTACATTAATCACATAGAAATAATACGAAAAATCACCATTATTCCATTATATTCATTTAACCATTTAAACCATTAATTAATTCACTAATTGATTAATCCAATTCAATAATCCCAATATCCGATCAATCAATTCATAAATCAATTAATCCAACCACACAATCCCAATATCTCATTAGTTAATTCAACAATTAATTAATCAAATTCCAAAATCCTAATACATCATCAATGTATGAATCACATCATTCTATTAATTATTTGAAAATTAATTAATCTAATTTAACAAATTTCATAATTAGAAAAAAATTCATTAATTAATTAAAAAATTAATTAAAATCATTCAATTTTTTATAAATTAATTATTCTATTAATTTATCAAATTAATGGTTCAGTTCTACAAAGACAAAATTGAAACTTAAAAATGCATACACGCAATGGGAATCAAGCCCATGGGAGTTGAGTTTAGATAACCTTCTTCAAATCATTATTGAGAAGTTCCCCAACAAAAAATCTTGAATTTTCCATTGAATGATAAAACCCAAGATAAAGAAAAAGATCTTTAATAAACTCCTAGAAACAAGATCAAATGGAACAAGATCCATAAAACCTAGATATAGATATAATACCAATAGGTAAAAATACCCCTTTAATGGTTATGATAAAATGAGAGAAGGATAGGGGACTAATCAAAAAAATAGAATCTTATGGGGAGGGGTGAAGATCTTCGATTTGAGCTTCAAATCTTCATGAACGATTGTCATAATGGCTTGGAATCCATCTGGGAGGATAAAAAATGTGAGAAAATGACTACGGTGGATATATTGTTGATTTAGGGATAATAATGGGGGGTTTTGAAATTTAAAATCTAATTTTTAGGGATAATCCAAATTGTGACCATGGTTACATGGGTAGGGATAGAAATTTTTTCAAACCGCCACCATAACCATGCAACTCAACTAGGAGGGGGATTCACGATTACTCCTAAGAGGGTACATTGTTTGAAAAACCACATTCCAAAGATGAAATCTATCCCTGTTAATTGTTTCATGAATTTTGTGGACAAGTAGCATGTTTTTGTAATACCATGTGCCAACCATGGACTACCCAATAACCCTATAAAAATCCTGATTTTTATGCAAAAAAAATCAAGAAAAAACCCAAACAAAAAGTAATAAAAGGAATATGATTACCTTTAAACAATCTCAAGACATATATATAAAGGGTCAAGTTCTTACAATCCCCCAACCTTATAACTTATCATCCATGATCTATTCTCCCAAGCATCTTTAATATTCCAAGTCAAAACAATTAGGCCTCTGAGCCCACATATCTACTAATATCTCCCAAGTTTCCTCCTACATATAACTATGTTTCCAAAATACATGAACAATAAATATGGTATTTCCCTAAAATTCCGTCTCACTATAATAAAACACAAGAATAAAATGATCTCCAATGGACACATCGATATCAAGCTCAAAATATTCCACATCAATCCCATGAGAAGGTTTTTACTGATACTTCTAAAGTTGTGAAACATTAAATGAATCATTTATAATAATGTTACTTTGTGAATATTTGATCAGTATTCCAACAACTCAATTCTCTCTATAACATCAAAAAAACACCAAACCTATGTTCCATCTTTCCAAATCCTTGAATATTAGGGTGACCCAACCTAGGTGACATCTAAAGTAATACACGATCATCCATTGTAAATTCTAGGGATCATTGATCTCTATCAGCATATTAATTATATCTACTCTAATACCTACAAATATTTTTCTGAATTAGATAAACCTTCTTATACATCTCATTCATGATACTTAGTCCCAATAGTTTTGACTCCCCTTCCTCTATCCAATATAGTGTAGATAAACATGTACTACCATAAATAGCATCATATAATTCCATATTAATTGTTTCCTGATAAATGTATTTATTGGAACACTCCAAAAAATCTTTGTTCTTCTCCTAAGACACACCAATGTATATCAAACACACCGAAATCACATCCTCAAGCACCTATATAGTACATTCTGACTTCTCATCTGTCTGTTGGTGGAATGTTTTACTCAACATAACTTGAATAAAAAGTTCCTTCTACAAGACCTTCTATATGTGAGATGTAAAATGAGAGTCATGGTATAAAACAATACTCCATGTAATCCTTTAAAAATTACTATTCCCAAATGTTTATATCACCCTAATAGTCTACCAAGAAAGTCCCCAAAACCTGTAAGAAATGAACTACCTTTTTCATTCGGTCCAGAATCACCAAAATTATGTCATACTTCTGAGGAATCATTGAGAGATGCACCCCAAATTAGATGGCCACATCCTCCCACTTTTATTTAAAAATGGTCAATGGCTATAGTAAACCAAAAGTTATTTGATTCTTTGCCTTCACCTGTTAAGAGGTTTAACATTATGTCATGAACCCTAAAATCTTATTTTTTATGGTTGACTAAAAAACTATCATCACTGGTTAGATTACATTTTAGTCACACCTAGATGGACCACCCTCTTTGAAGAATAAAACTCATGCATCATCTCCTCATACTTTATTTTCTACATAAAAACCCAATTCCTATCATAGATAACCTCTTCCTCATCAATCATCTAACCTGATGGTGTCTATGCACATTCATGGATTTCCCTCAATGTCAAAAATTATAAATCCTTATATTTACTACCCTTAATACAGATCAAATTTTCAGACACCCTTGAGATAGATAGAAGATTCATCGTATCTAGAACCTCTTGAACAATCACATGCATTTCAACTAGAAAATTCATTATTTTCCACATAGCCCTAAACTAATGATAATACCAAGTCTAAATTTACCTACTTAAAGTATTAATCACACTATTTACATTCTTAAGAACTTATTCAATCTCAAATTCAAATGAATTCATATCCTCAAACCATCTTCAATGTCAGAGATTCAGGACTCACTTCAAATAGAGATACATTACGGTATTCTAATCCATATACATATTATAATTTTCTACTAATAGATATTTCCACCAACACAAAAATAAACAACTACAACTAATTAAAGGTTATGAATATGGTTATTCTGTTCATGTTGCCTCAACTACTAAAGCCCAGACAAAACAACTCATTCTCCAGGGAATAAAAAAACCCCAAGATAGATCCCAGAAACATCATAAGACTCCTTATACACCTCACCTGGATCAGGTGGGATCATGAATGGTTCTATTTTCAAATTATTAATCAATTAATAGAAGTCATCCTCTTATATTATAGACCATTCATAATTTACTCCCTTATTGGCCAATCCTTCAATGGTGCTACTAGAAGTGGAAATTTTTAGACAAACCATCAATAAAAACTTGATAACCCTAGAAAAATATGGATATAGAAAACATTCATGGGATGCTCCCAAGAAAATACTATATGAACCTTCTCTAGGTCCACTGACACAACTTCCTTTGAGATGGTGTAGCCCAAGAAAATTACCTGGTCAAACTGAAACTGACACATTGATAGATTTAAATATATGTGATACTCTCTTAGTGTACTAATGATGATGTCAATTTATGGGGCATGATCTTCATGAGTATTAGAGTACACCCAGATGTCATGCAAAAACACTACCAAAAATTATTCCTGGTATGGGTGGAAGATTGTATTCATCAAGGCCACAAAACTATATTGGAGTGCTCGTTAGCCTGAAGGTCATCACAACAAACTCATAAAGGACATAAATTCTTATGAAATTAATCCACGGTATATCCCAAAATCAAAATATCAATTGGTGAAACCCTGATATTAGGTGGATCTTTGAGAAAAAAAATCTCCTCAAATGATAAAATATGTCATTAACATGTAGAAGAGGATAAAAGTTCCTTACACACATCAGTTTCAACTATTTGAAGTCAGAACATAGACAAAAGGTCATATCATCCTTCTTTGTAAATAAGATTATGGATCCCTAAGGTGATGTGCTCAGATATATAAATACCATAACCTCCAACTCCTTCAGTTGAGTCTTATGATCTTTTACAAATTTTGGTTCCATTATTTTTTGTGTAATAAAAATTGGATCTACACACAATATGAGCTCAATAGTAAATTCCATATCTCTCTTGGGTAGAAGTGATGAGAAGTCTTTAGGAAGAACATCCTAAAACTGATACACTATGGGTAGAAACAAATACTATTTCACACCTATATCTTCCAACAATATACTTTTTAATTTATCAGTGAGCTCCCCCAGTTGCTGATGAACATTCCTTACATGGACTTCCAAGATATCCCACTCTCCATTGTGAATTTATTTATGACCCTCAGTCGATGTATATATATCATTATAGCAGTAATAATCTAATTAGTCTTTGTATTAATTTTACCAATCCATACTTAGAATAATGTCAACACCTGACATATCCAAAATGTAATGATCCCAAAGGTAGAGACACTCCCCAACCTCAAGAGAACACCCCTTTCACAAACAGATTCTTCTTGATTGTAATCCCAATGTTGTATCTGTTGACATCAAGCCACTCAAAAACTCTACTTTCAATTTTAATCAATTCAACATTTTGCAGATATATAAGAATGAGATACAGAAACATAAAATTATTTTCTAGATATTGTAGAAGCTACATGAATTGTACCTATAACTATCAACAGTCCAGCCTCTCTATCCACCAGTGTAGGATGATATGCATGAAACTATCTAACCCTTATTCACTATAATACAGACTAAGTTCCATGAGCTGTAATATTCTAATGATTTGTTCAGTATTACTTAGAATCACCACAACCACTTACTCTACTACAATGACTATTAAAACTACATCTACCATAATAATACAATGTAGAAGACCCTCTTCCAACATTATCATTCTTCCCAACTTCTCTTTCACTACCCATCCTCCCTAGGATCCTACAGAATCATTTTATATGTCTCATCCTACCTCAAGATCAACACAATAATAGTGGTGGAGGACAATTCATATGAAATTATCCTAGCCATTTGAAATGGTGGAAAAAACTTTGGTAAGACAAGATTAATTTCTTCTTCTTATATGATAATCTTCTATTTATTGATTTAGGCGACATTATCATATTGATGATTCGTACCCTAAGAATACATACCTCTTGATTTTCAAATAGAAATCACCAATCCTTTACAAGAAGCCTCCTTCGTGTTCCCCTCATATATGAGTGCCTGGTCTGAAACTTCATATTACATTTTCATCATGAAATTATTTACATGGGACATAATCTCACATTTATGTTTGTCTTTTAAAAACATTTCCAAATCTATCTCAACCAATTCCGTCAGTAGAGAAAATAATTGAAATCTAGTAATGTTACACGCATAGTCCATCATAAACATACTCTCCTGATTCAACCAAATAGAGTCAGTAGACCTCTCCTATTTCAATGAATCTAGTTAAAAGTGCTCTAGGAACATACCTAGAATGTTAATAAATATCATTCCATAAAGCATCCCAGTTTGAGCCTGAATATCCACGTAGTGCATCATTGTTCCTATTGAAAAATAAGCATCCAACTTTACCATGTTCATAATTGGTATCTACAAATGATCATGTATTGTCTGGAAGGAATCAATCTATAACTCTTATACCTTAGGTATACATTCTCTTAGGAATGTTAGAGGGTGATATTTTTAAGACTTCCATATCATGTCAATAATAATTTTCACCACCCACTTTGGGTTTCTCTCTATAAATATCACAAAGTGAGAAAAGTTCCCTTGGAACAAATTTTTAGATATTTCATTCAACATGATCTCTGCCACAAGTTCCACTTTTGGTGGGTCATTTCCATCCATGACCTTCAGTTATATGATCTAAAATAATTTTAATAGATTCATATCTCTAAAATTATAAAACACTTCTCAACAACCATTTCCCAACATTAAAATATTAAACAAAAGGGCTTCACATTAGTCCATAACAATTCCTTCCCCCCTTTTCCTCGTTACATGGTCAAAACATAAGAACTATCACTACTCTTATCCATCCTACATCTAGGCCATATCAAACCAGGGTAAAATCATTATCATATTAATGTTCTCATTATACACCCATTTATTCACATTTTCATCATATTACAACATTCAATTTCAAAAATGGAAACATTTTTAGTTCAATTTCAAAAGCATGGAAAAATGTTTCAATTTCAATAACTTACCTAAAAACTAGTATTCCTCATGCATGCCTAAATATTATACATATCTCATAATAATTCTGATTTCCTAGAAGGATTCATTCATAATCACCCCTTGTGACATACCGAGTCATGAGTTAATTATTTGAAAATCTTAGAATCAATAGTCACATCATAAAAAGACTGAATCACCTACGATTAAATAACCTCCAACTGTAATATCATTGATCAATAATAGTAATCAAAACCAAGGAACTTGGATTTTAGTCCATAAATTGTTTAGATATTCCCATACACTAGCTCATTTTGCAGGCCTGAATCTTTATAGTCTCTTGTCTACATTTCTTAAAGATTAATAACAAAGAAAAGAACAAAAAATTGGTCTCTTATATAACATTGTAACATCCCTACTCGAGTGCCATATATCAGTGCCCCATGCCAGTTGTTCTCATGAATTCAGGTGGGCCAACCAAAATGCTAGAGGATTTCGACAAGCAAAAAGGGTCTAATATCATTCATAGGGAGACTATACACACTTTATTGAAGGGATACACCATTAGAAAAAAATTAAAAAAATCAAATTATACAACCAATAACCAATAAAACCAATATCACATAATGATCCAAAGAGTAATACAATATCCAAAACTAATAAGTAGATATGTCATGAAAAGTATTTGTCAACTGTCAATATTTAAAAACCAAAATGAAGATACTCACAATTGTATGTGGGTCTCAACACCTTGAATGGTAACCTCATACATGATTCATCCCGAATCAGCCAAATAACATAGGGCCTTTTAACTTATATTTCCCTATAAACAAGAAGTATATTCAGGTACCAATCAGGTAGTCTAAGTAGGGTGTGAGTACAACTCAGTAGGCAATCATCAACAATGTTTAAAATAATATCCAATCAAAAATGTTGACGGAGTTGTATAATGAATAATGTTCAATGCATAAAATAAACAATTATGTCATTTCATTATTTATTATTTAATAACATAAACCCACACGTTCCTGAGGAAAATTGAACACTCAATACCTACTTTGTCCCATGCTGATGTTTGAAACATATCACAATGCCATGTTTATTATTTATCAATTCATTTCAAATCGTATCATGACCAATTAGAACCATAGACCAATTCCTACCCATGGCCATATAAAATTATGTATAACACCTTACGGATATTTTAATCATCAGTACCTACCACAAACCTTATCAATCACATGGTTATTTAGAGCCTCATTCATTTTACCATACTCATCATCATATATCTGTATTCGGAACATCATTCCCAATCCCACAATTCATTTATCAAAATGGGTATTCGTAGCACCTATCCATGTCCAACAAATGAATATCTCATATATCACAAATATATCACATATATCACATAATTCATTGTTAATAAACACTTATCCTTTTTATCAATAATTCACAACATGATTTTCAATTTCAATTATAAAAATAAATTAGGATCAATACATTAATCATAAGGAAATTATATGAAAAAATCTCTATTATTTCATTATCAACATCTAAAAATTTAACCCTTTAATTATTTCACCAATTAATTTATCCAATTCTATAATTCCAACACCATGTTCAACAATCAAATTCCAAAATCCAAATATTTCATTCATTAATTCATCAATTAACTAATCCAATCCCACAATCCCAATCTCCCATTGTTTTAGTAAATAATTAATTAATCCAATTTCAAATTCTCAATACCTCATAAATTCCACAATCACATAATTAAATTAATTAATTCACAATTAATTAATCCAATTCAACCAATTGTACAAACACAAGAATTTATATTAATTAATTGAAAAATTATTTATTCACATTAAATGTTGACATAAATTAATTAATCTATTAATTTATTTAATTAAATATTTAATTTGAGAACATTAAAATTGTAACCTAAAAATTAATACACGTAATTAGAATGAATACTATGGGAATTAAATTTAGACCACCTACCTCAAATCATTGACATGTGGTCACCCAGTTAAATTTCACAAATTTGAAACTAAATGGTAAAACCTATGAAGAATAATGAGATATTGAATCAAATACTATAAACAAGATAAAACGAATCATGATATATCAAAACTACATTTAGATTTAATAAAAATTGGGATACACATCCATTCCATGGTTGTGAGATATAAGGACCTGACCTTAAAACATGACATAATATTCAATTAATGAATAATTCACATTGAGGATATTTTCATGTTTAGGGTTTTAGAGAATTAGGTCATAAATATTACATTACATCTCAAAATTTAGAAAGTAGACACTTCTACTTAGTTCCCATTTTTTGCAAAATATAAAATCTTAAAAAAAGTGTCTTGTCTAGTTCCATGTTCTAGAGATCCTGAATTTTACATGATCCCATCCTTGACCCTATACATCTTTATGTCCTATGAAAAAAGTTTCAAAACATGATATGAGCATAAAAATATCTATAAGGTATATAAAATAAGGAATGAAAACATTATACCAAAAATTAATACAAAACAATGAAACCATACTTTTCAATCACAACATACCTCATAAATTCATAAGATTTATGAATAACAAATAGAAATCATAAATCATAAAGGTAACATAGATCATATATAAAATACCTAAATTGTAGCTATCACAGCTATGTAGGTGGTTATGTTATAATAACCATCAAATTATATTCCCTAAATCTCTTATGAGAATCATTAACGTTTACTTATGTCATGTTACCCAATCCATTGGAGAGCTATATCTGGCTCAACCACCCTAGGATTATCACGGAACCACACGTATATGTAAAAAATTCCCAATAACCATAAAATATTCATAAAACTTAAAACAAGAATAAACAAAATATAAAATTTCTACATTTCATTCACTACATATCATTTCAATATATATACATAATCAATATTTTATCAAACCATTTTCAAAACCATTTAAAACATTTAATAAAGAGATTTTTTAATCAAAGTTTCCCATACCACTTTGAAACTCATAAATAAATTATCATTGAACACATTATTTTCCATATAAATAAATCCATAAAACCATTTTGAAAAAATGGACATTTATGATAAATATTAATAAGAATAAATCGTTAAAACATTTAAAACGATATTTTAGTTAATGAGTTTTTAATAAAATTAGAGACCCTGGAATAAAAATAATTGAGGAATAACATTGGATCAGAAATTTAAAAAATCATGAGAATAAAGGGATTCATGATATAATATTCCAAAGGACATTATATACACTATATAAGAGTGAATTGGTTCATAACAACAACAAAGTCTCAATGGAATGTAAATTGAGATGAAATACCTTATAAAAATTGTATCCTTAGATTAAGGATAAATCAAATACATAATAATGTGTGATAAATATAATGTAACGACCCATACTTTACATACATTGTTAATACTTCAAAATTGAAGCACACTTATTACAACATATGACAAAACCACAAAGGACCGTATAGGTATAGTGTCTTTAGAAACTGGGAAACATAAACAACTAGTTCATAAATCTTCTACAGTGTCTCCCATTTATTTCATCATATCTAGGGTCCCTTTTAGCATATTCTACTTAATATCCATCTTCCTGACCTGGGGAAAAGAAAACATAAAAGGGTGAGCTCAAATGCTCAGCAAGGGCAAATAAAGGAAAAAAAAATCATATCATATCTTTTTGAAAATCATAACCTGCAAAAGAGATCATAATATCTTAACATGGAACAAATCATAGAAGTGAAAATGAGATCCCCATAATCATAACATGAAACTTGAAACTTTGTGGCATGCACACATAATCATGGAAAATCATTTCTTGTTAATCATGACTCATTTCCAAGACTATCTTAGTGGACAAAGTCCCTTTCTGAACCGAGTCACCCTCGTTCCAGTCCTGTTTCACTGAACCGGTATAACCTACCATTCCAGCCATGTCTATCTCATGATATATAAAATCTTTACCCAATGAATTTGAGGGAGATATAGGTCCCACCCATCTTATAATGAATCTTTTCTTATGTGTGCCACATAATCATAAATCATACATCATCGCATAACACATGTAACAAAAATGGGATTCTTGAAACATCATGACATCATAAAACAAATCATATAAGGTAAATGACTTCATAAAAATAATTCCCTCAAAACATAATCAAATCAATGTAATATTAGGGATAAAAACAGAACCCTATATTATCTTAGATGGAAAATAATTTTGATAAAACATTTGAACTCCATTCTTGAGGAAAATATCCTTTCTACTTCAAAAACACTTTTCATGTCATACAATTATAAACTAAAAGAAGTTCATTAAAAATAAACTTTAAAACTTGTAAAGGAATCTTCTTGGAAATAATGTTTTAAGAATCCATTCATGCCGTATAAGTTAAAAAAACATTCTTTGTACTTTTGTCGGAAAAGTCAAAAAGTACCTCGTACGAAAAAAACGACAAAAGATTCCTTTCATATTCTTTACTAAAAACTCACTGAAGGGTAAAATTGGATTTAAACTATTTTAATTGGATGGAAACAATATTACATATTGAGGGAACATGGATGTGGATGATAAAATACACCCCAGTAAATACTTACGAATAAACAATCTCGGATAAAAATGAGATTGTGATATTTCCCTTACCTTAGGTCTGATTTGCTTTGTACGTGTCCGAAGCTCCTGTATAATGGTTTAAATAATGTTATTGACTTATTCCAGAATCATAAATATTGATATGATATCATATATGGTTATATTCTTAGCTTCTTGTTAGTAATATTTCATTGTTACTTGTTACTCGGGTCTTTATTGCCTTTTGTTCTTATGCGTGTTTTGCCGAATAAATTCTTATTCTTATTTTAAGGTTATAGATACCTTATATCCAGAATGGTATTAGTGTAACATATATCATATTTATTCATTCAATTCATTTATATAATTACTATGTAATGATGATCATGTAGAACGAGTCGCACCACATCGTGGAGACGGTATTCCGTACGTACGCACGAGTGATGATATCGTTTCTATGATCGTGTAATTGTATTGGAGTATATATATATTATTTCAGTATCAATATTACTTTATAATAATCATAAATAGTTACTCATTACACCATTATACCCATCCTTGTAAGGTGATGGTGGAAAATAGATTACACCACGGCGTGGAGACGGTATTCCGTACGTACGCACGCGCGGTGATTTCATTTTTCCGTAGGATGGATAGAAGGTGAATTAGGGTTGTTTCATATTTATAATAACATATCAGTATGTAAGTAATACTTATGTTATTACTTTATCATGAAACAACTAAAGAAGAAGAAGTTGAAGAAGAAAGAAATTGAAAAGATCGGTAATGGATATTACCTCTTCTTTGGAACGCCTCTTTGAATCCTCCACTTAGGGAACTAAGATTGGTTTTTGAAGAAGGCCAGGACCTCTAGGATTATTATATGGGAGTGTAGAGGAGAAAATGGTAGGGTTTGGCCGAGATTGAGTGCTCAAATTGGTGTGAGGAGGAGGGGGAGGAGGTGCCCTTTTATAAGGGAGGAGAGGGGCACCTTAGGAATATCTCAAAATATTATTTTATATTAAAGTCAAAATCGGTTTATAATGGTTCCAAAGGGTCTTATTTAGAAGCTAAAGTGGGGATGGGTCAAAATCCTATCATCCAATAGGATTTATACAAGTTTAGGGTATTATTTTAACCTTATCAATTAGATTTAACTCTAAGTTAAATAATTTATTTTTTACCGTGTCTTTTTGTTTTCTTTCACTATATGGTTAATACACTTACTATAACATGCCAAACGAACCCCAAATTGTATATTATTAATACATATATACTTATCTAAGTCATTTGGCCGAACCTTATATTTTTAGGAATAAAATAACAATTAATAATATAATATTTGATTTAAAAACTATTTTGGGTCAATTTTGACACTATTTGATATATGATTTTTGTGAAAGTCATAAAAGAATTATATGTTAGAACCAAGTTGATTAAATCAACACTAATATATCATAGTAACCTATAAAATTAGTGGAATTCATAAAAAGTCTTAAATTACATTTATTTTGGTATTTATAATATCAATTACGTCAATATTTCATTAATAAGATAATTATTGCATCATCTTTGTGTCATAAATAAATTAAATTATTTGATGTCTAAAAATTAAAAATAAAATACCATCATGTAGGAAATCTTTTTATCCTTCTAATTAATATTTACAATCTAATTTATCTTATTTACAACCCTATATTAAAAATGTTTTAGTAAATATACTTTGATTTTAACTCTTTTAACTCTTCTTTGAATTAAATAATAATAAATGTCCTAATCTAATCCAAGTGGGCCTAAATGATAATATTTTACACTTAAGGTTGTTTTTGGTCGAGATAAACTTGTCCAACAGAATTATGACATGTGTTAGGGTAATATTAATATCATTCTTACCCTTAATTACCCTATTTACTTTTAACCGTGGTAAATAAAAGTAAAAAGTTACTATTCACCAAAAATTATTTTCATCTCATTGAACCACATTTTACTTACTGACATCAACCGTGTCTCTCGGATTTTTTAAATTCCATTCACAGAAGTGGTAAAATTAATTTTTATGAAAAATTCAGTTTTTTAACTACCACTTAGTAGTTTCACTATTCATCAAAAATTGATGTTTTTCAGAACAATGCCAAAATTTCATCCTAAGCTATATTTCATATTCCGAATTCAAAAATGAAGTCTATTTTACCAAATTCATAACATAGAAGTTGCATTAATTAATTTTATAATTAAATCCCGCTGTTAAAACAAATAGCGTGTTTTTAAGAAACAATATCTATCAAAAGATTGACACTTGATTATGTCTGGTTTAAATGTGAAATTACATTCAATGACCAACATTGTATTAAATTGTAAAAATATATTCTAAATATACTTTAAAACCACTCAAATTAATAATTTATCACTATTAATTATTTCGATTAAAAAATTTGTTTTTAATTATAATTTAGTAATTTTCACTATTCATCAGAATATGAAAGTTATCTGAAAAGTACCAAAATTTCACCTTAGGCTAAATTCGATACTCCGAATCCAAAAATGAAGTCCATTTTGAGAGATAAAATTTCTAAAATTTAAAAAGTGGTTATTACTATTCATAACGGCTAGTTTTAATAATATTTTAATAGCATATCGTTGTTTAGTGAAACTCAGTATTGCGTACTACACACGCTATCGAGGAAGGTTGTGATTGCGTGTAATGCAAGGCAAGTCAAGGATGCGTGTTGTGCAAGCTCCTTTTGGTGTAGTGTACAACACAAGACATTAATAAAATTAAAAAGAATATTTTTCATAAAATCTAGGGTCGTTACATATAAATACCCTCAATATTATTAGATATTCAATTTAAATCAATCAGATAACATTCACACATATTTTTGTAAAAACAACACCAATGACTTGGATGTTTAACTCAATGAATGGAAATTGAGTTAAAATTACTCATTTCAAGTTCATATCGATGACATGAGAATTCATCAGTGGATTCATTATGTGTATCAGAAGTACATACACACAAAGGTTAGTGGAAATTACTACATAAGTAAATAAATAGTGATTTTACACATAATCTTTGAGTAAAATAATCAATGAAGTATGTGTAAATCCTAATGAGAGGAAATTGAAATATGAAATTCTCATACCGATTTGGTAACTTACGAACCATACACCCCATGAAAGAAGGGTCATACAATGAATATTTAAATACCGATAAATTGAATTATATTACACCATGAATACAATAATCGGTAGTACATACACCATAGAAAAATAAATAGTGGATAATATAGAATGAATCTCAATGGAATAAAAAGTGAGATTAAAAACTCTTACCATGTTGTAATCAATCGAGTCGCATGAAAAAACGTTAATAACCACCAAATGAATCTCATAATACCATGAATATAAAAATATTAAAGATAATATATATCAAATGGTAGTACACAATACACCACATGCTATAAATAAGCTGTGAACAATGTAAATCTCACAGAATTAAAAGTGAGATAAGACACCCCTTACATCATGTCCGACTTGACTCATTTGTTCCGTGTTCTTCCTGAATAATAAAATTAAGTTAATTTATACATGATTAATAACCTTTTTAAATTTTATTATTCCTTTTATACCACTTATTACCATGTTATAAACATTATGTAATCATTTATGTTAATAATGGTCATTTTTCCATATTTGGTACTTGAGTCAAAAATGAACACCTTATAATTAGAAGTTGTCCATGTGGTAAAGATTAAATTTTCTCCAGAATTATATTTATGGTTTATATATCATATATATCATATATATCATAAATATCCAGTATATATATGTATTTGTAATATTACATAACATTTAGAGGTAATAAATGAAATACACCGTTCATGGAGACGGTAAGCCATAAGTACGCATTAACACTACTTTCAATTCTATTCCATATTTAATGGAATGAAAATATAATGATACAATGGTATATTATAATTACATTATAATATAATAATTAACTCCCTCATTTATACATCCTACGTATGGAATGAATGAGTCATATCACATCGAGGGGGCGGTAGTCCGCACTTCCTCAATTGAAATTATCGCGTTTACCCATAATGGAAACCGTAAAGGTATACTATAAATGAAAAATACCGAAGCATAAAGAAAAAATAAACATAATATATATCATATATAAATATAGTTCCATCATAATGGCCACCATAAGAGGTGGTAGGATAATATTGAACAATCATCATTTTGGGAGGCATTATTTTGCTGTCCACCGAAACAATATGTTATTTACCCATTATATAGAGGTGTGTGTAAGTTTAATTCAAATAGTTATCATAAAAACAACATAGTATATTGAGGATAAATTTTTATTTATATAATAATGTAATAAAACGTGTTTAGGGGGTTAGAGAGTGAAAAATATTTATAACTTAATAGAGTATGTTACCTTTAAATCGGGAAACTCCTTTTTGTTTGAACCAAAATGAATTCTTGAAGTGACTTATGCCTAAGTTAATGCTTCTAAGTGGAATAGAGGGTTCTTGAGGTATTATCTGGTCAGGGGTTGGATGAGGCAAGGGGCTTGAGAGGTGCGAGGAAGGGGTTAGAAGTAGTGTCCTTTATAAGGGGGTGGAGGGGCTCTTTAGGAAAGTGTGAAAATATTATTTTATTATATAATTACTTTTTATTTCAAAAGGTCCAAAACTAATTAAAGTATAAGAGAAGAAGTATCATGGTAGAAATAAAATCATCCATTAATAATTGGATAGGTTTTTTATATTATTTTAATCTTTATAATCTTATTTTTTAAATAATTTATTAATGGGGTAAACACTAGATCATTATTTTATAATAAATAATTTTATTTATTTTATGTCTAAAAATTATAAAAAAATACAATGATTTAGGGAATATTTTTATATTTACAAAGAATATTTATTTTCTAAGAAAAAACTTATATAAACCCATCTAAAAATTGATTTATTAAAAGCTATTTGTTTTTGTCATTTTTGTCTTACTTTAATTTAATTAATATAAAATGTCATTATCACTCTTAAGTGGATACATGGGGTCCCATAATATACCCAAGGATACCCATGGTCGGCCATGGATTATCCAAAAAGGTTAGTACAAGTGTTAAAGAAATTTTTTAATATTATGATATTATTTTTACCTTGAATTACCCTATTTACATTTCACCGTAGTAAATAAAAGTCAAAAGTTACTATTCACCAAAAAAAATATTTTCATTTTATTGAACCACATTTTTAAAAACTAATAACAACCATGTTTGTCAAATTTTTGAAATTCAATTCACAGAAGGGGTAAATTTAATTTAAATGAAAAAGTAATAATTTTAACTACTACTTAGTGGTTTAACTATTAATAAAAAATTTATGGTTTTCAGAAAAATACAAAATCTTCATCCTAGAATATATTTGATATTATGAATTCAAAAATTATGTCTATTTTACAATATTCAAAACATAGAAGTTGGATTAATTAATTTAAAATTAGTTCCTGTTGTCAAAACAAAAAGCGTGTTTTTAAGAAATAATAACTATGAAAATTTTGACACTTGTTTACGACCAATTTCCAAGTAAAATTTCTTCCAATGACCAAAATTAGGTTAAATGTTAAAAAGATAATCTAATTACACTTTGAAACCAATTAAAAAGCTAATAAATCCATATAAATAAGTTATATTAAAAGGCAGTTTTGAATTAAAATAAAGTATTTTCCACTATTCATCAAAATTTTAATTTTATCATAAAAATACCACAATTTTACCCTAACTGAATGTTGATGTCCCAATTATAAAGAAGAATTTTATTTTTTCAAATAGAAAATATAAAAGTTTCCAAAACTAGATTAAATGTGGGTTCTCGATTAAAAGGTGGTAAATCAACCTTTTAAAGTAAATTATTCTTAAAATTTGATTCATTCACATTTTAACCCTCTAGCATTTATTGGATAATAGTCATATTGTAGTTATTTCTATTAATTCCCACCAATACTACGACAAGGTGTTAACTACCATTTAAAATAATTATATTATATTATTATTTTGCAACGTAAGATTTCAAAGAAACTCGTTGGTGTGTATCGGGTATGCCATCGAACATGGCTTCCCATTTAAAGTGAAATTAATAATAAATTTACAAATATTAGTAAATATGAAAATTTCAAATTTTTTATTTACCTAGGATGTTACATCATTCCGTATTTTGAAAATTGCCTCACAATTTTAAAATTGTTCTTAGAAACATCATTGAAAGTCCCAAATCAAAAAAAAAGAGTCAATAAATCTATCACATTAGAATAAAGGAAGATAAGTACAAAGGTCACCCAAGAAAAAGATACTAGGATTCCACAAAAACATTAATATAGAGGAGAAAACAATCTATAAGGTTCCGATGGAGAGTGATAGAAAACATGATTCGGAGAATGTTCACCACCAGAAAATCACAAACTTGTGTTGGGTTAAATGGTCTTTGATTCCTCAGTAGGAAAAGTTAACTGAAAATGTTTTTGTTTTAAGTTACTTTTCATAAAGATGATGAATTTATTTATGATATTAACTAAAAACATAAGTAATCAGACATAGTTTTCATCCTTTACTAAATATCTACAATAAAATAATTTTTTTTCTTGAAAGGATGAGTATTCAAGATGACTTATTCACATTGAAAGCGCTATAATAAAATTATAGAGAATCATAAAATCCAAAAAAGATGAACTATATTTTCCCATGTCTTTAGACATTAACCAAAAACAAAATGGTAAGTAGAAGATCATATTATCCCCATAAATTAAAATCTTTTACAAAATGAAAAAAAACTCTTAATCTTCAAAATTTGGAAACAATACCGAAAGTTTAACAAAGACCATTTAATAAACAACTGTCCATAAAATTTTTCAAAGGAATCAAAACTAAGATTGAAACCCAAATCTTAGAAGGATTTAATCACATTGTTTTCCAAGATAAATATTCAAATTTTTCTTCAAATAACATTAGTTACTATTAAAGTCTCATACTAAAAATTAATTAACCTAATCACATATTCTCCATGATAGGTTAATCATTTCCATAGATTACCCAAAATCAACTTGTTCTTTATTCATAAAATCATCAAACTAAAAAGAATTAGTAATACTAACTAGGGACTTCATGTACTCCAGTGGTAAGTGATAAATCCCAGTTGCACATTGGTTGTGGGTTCGAGTCCCGCAGCTCTGTCCGATACGATGGGTTGTCACACGATCTTCATGTTCTCCTTTTTTAAAAACAATATAATTTTATAAGAATCCCAAAAAAGAGATATATTCATAACATATTTTAACCACAAATGTTATATAATAACTTTTATTTTGAATCCCAAATTGTATTAACATGTAATTTCCTCAAATTCAAGGATCTAATAAAACCAAATTGTTATTTATAACTATATCCATAAAAGAAAAGATAATTATTCCTTGAATAAAATTTTCATATATCAAACTTCATGGTTACACATACTATAAAAATTATTCTAATGTAATCACATTATCAAAAGAGACTAAATACATTTAAGAATTTCACCATCCAAAAATGTACCATAACACTAAAATCTCTTATATGTTGACTTCTTACTCATCCAACTTTCTTCCTGATCCATTAACCATTCCTTTCCAACTTATTTTGAAATACTTCTTTCCTTCAAACAAAATCTTAAATCCTATACTAAGATTAAATAATGTCTAAACATCATTTAAGTAATAATACATACCTTTCATTGGTCATTGTCGGATTCATCATCCTCAATTGGAATGGAATTAGGTATTGGTAAAAATATATTTGAATGATCCTGGTGATCCCATTCTCGAACCTTCATCGTAGGAAATCTGTTTTTATAATTAACTTGCACACCACATTTAAAAAATTCAATTGATCCCTCAGAAAGAACTTCTTTCCCTTTCCTAGAGTCAACTAGATGGTTCCTTTTTCAATGCTAGGTTCTTGATTTATGACCTCCACTTCAACATCTATAGCATCTTCTTGTCCCTTTGAAACATTTTCTTATGTGTTTCTTTCCACATACTTGACACATTGGTTTTTGAATATACATACCTGTTTGATTATAACCTGAAATTATATGGGGATTTGTTTCTCCCATATACGATGCCATATAAAAATCACCAAGGTTCAGGTGGTCAATCATGACTCCAGATAGTAGGTTGAGAATAACCACAAGAGTTCTCATTATTGTTCCCATTTCAATCAGTTGCTCATTTAGAAACCCATCACAGTTTTCTTCACATCCACTGTTACTGTGGTGGTTGCTAGATCCATACATTTAATAAAAATAAAAAGGTTAGTGTGAGTATATCAGTAAAATCATCATATAATATCTTATGAGGAGGGTAAATACTAAGATATACTTTTTCATGTAATCTTAAACTCATTCACTCTATTTAAAATAACTATTAATATTTATAAAATCCTAAACATTATGGTAATGTCGCTTTTACTTAAAGTACACCCTAACCTCTAAAGTTATCTAAACCGACCTCTGATACCAACTATAAGGACTTGGACTTAAAACATTACATAATCTTGAATTAATGAATAATTCACATTCAAGATCTTTTCAAGTTTAGAGTTTTAGAAAATTAGGTCATAACTATTACATTACATCTCAAAAGTTACAAAGTAGACACTTCTACTCAGTTCTTATTTTTTTACAAAATATAAACTCTTAAAAAAGGGTAATGTTTAGTTCCATGTTTTAGACAACATGACTTTTTCTTTGATCCCATCCTTGACCCTATACATCTTTAATTCCTATGAAAAAAAAATTCAAAAGGTGGGATGAGCATAAAAAGTTCAGTAAGTGATATAAAATAAGGAATGAAAACATTAGCCCATCAATAAATAAATAACAATGAAACCATACTTTTCAATCATAACATAACTCATGAAATCATAAGATTTATGAATTACACATAGAAATCATAAATCATAAAGGTAACTTATGGCATACATAAAATACTTACATTGTACGTATCATGATACGTAGGGAGTCACATTGGAATACCCATCACAGTATATTAACTAAATCTCTTAAGAGAAACATTAACATAATCTCTGTCACATTACCCAATGCATTGAGGAGCTATCTCGGGATCACTCGCCCTAGGTTTATCACGGAACCACCCATATATGTAAACAATTCCAAAAAACCATAAAAAATTCATAACACTGAAAAAAAGAATAAAGGAAATATAATATTTCCATATTGAAATCACAATATATTATTTAAATATATAGACATAATCAATGCTTTATCAAACCACTTTCAAAACCAATTAAAACATTTTATTAATAGATTTTGATTTAAAGTGTCCCATACCACTTTGAAAATCATAAATAAATTACCATTTGAAAAAATTAATTTACATATAAATAAATCCTTAAAAAAATTGAAAACGTGTACATTAAAGATAAATATTTAGAATAATAAATCTATAAAACATTTAAAATGATATTTTCGTTAAAGAGTTTTTAATAAAATGAGAGACTCTTGAATACAAATAACTGAGGAATAACATTGAATAAGAACTTTAAAATATTATGAGAATAAATCGATTCATTATATAATATTCCAAAGGACTGTATATACACTACATAAGAGTGAATTGGTGCATAACAATAATGAAGTCTCAATGTAATGTAAATTTATCCAAAATACCTTATAAAAATTGTATCCTTAGAGTAAGGATAAATCAATTACATAATATTGTGTGAAAAATATAAATACACTCAATATGGTTGGATATTCAGTGTAAATTAATCTGATAACACTCACACATATTTCTGTAAAAACAACCCGAATGATTTGGATGTTTAACTCAATGAATGGAAATTGAGTTAGAGTTACTCCTATAAAGTTCATATCGATGAATTGAGAATTTATTAATTGATTGATTATGTGTATCAGAAGTATATCCACACAAAGGGGGGTGAAAATTACAACATAAGTAAATAAATAGTGATTTTACACATAATATTGGACTAAAATAATCAATGACATATGTGTAAATCCCAATGAGTGGAAATTGAAATTTGAAATTCCAAAACCAATTTGGTAACTTACAAAACATACACCCCATGAAATAAGGATCATAAAATGAAGATCTAAATACCCATAAATTAATTTATATTACACAAAGAATACAATCGTGGGCAGTACATACACCACAGAAAAAAATATTCGAAAATATAGCATGAATCTCATGGGAATAAAAAGTGAGATTAAAAACCCTTGCCACATTGTAATCAATCAAGTCAAATGAATATGAGTTAATAACAAACAAATTAATCACATAATACCAGGGATATAAAATGAATCAAGATAATATATATCAAATGTAAGTACGCAGTACATCACATGTAATAAATAAGTGGTGAACAATGGAAATCTCAGAGAATTAAAAGTGAGATAAGAAACCCCTTACCTCGTGTCCGACATGACTCGTTCATTCCTTGTTCTTCCAGAATAATAAACTTAAGTTAATTTATACCTAATTAAAAACCTTTTCCAATTTTATTATTACTTTTATATCACTTATTACCATGTTATAAACATTATCTAATCATTTACGTTAATAATGGTCGTTTTGTCGATATTTGGTACTTGAGTCCATAATGAACACCTTTTAATTACTAGTTGTCCATGTGGTAAAGAGTCCAGTATCTCCAGAATTATATTCATGATTTATATTTAATATATATTTTATATATACAATATATATATGTATTTATAATATTACATAACATTTTAAGTTAAGAAATTAAATACACCCTTCATGGAGATGGTAAGTCGTACGTACACATGAATGTTATTTTCATTTTTATTTCTTATTTAATGGAATGAAAACATAATGATACATAGGTATATTATAATTATAGTATAACATAATAATTAACATCATCATTTATAGGTCCCATGTATGGCATGAATGTGTCGTATAACTTTGAGGGGGCGGTAGTCCGTACTTCCTCAAATGAAATTATCATGTTTACCCATAATGGACAACATAAAGGTATGATATAAATGAAAAATATAGAAGAATAAATAAAAAATAAACATAATATATATCAAATATAAATATAGTTTCATAATAATGTCTACCATATTATGTGGTAGGGGAATATTGAACAATCATCGTTTCATAAGGCGTTAGTTTGCCGTCCACAGAAACTGTATGTTCTTTACCAAATAGATTGAGGTGTGTGTAATTGAAGTTAGAATATTCTCATAAAAACAACTTAGTATATTGAGGATATTGGGGTAGTCATAAAATAAATTAATAAAAAGTTTTTATGGTGTTGGAGATGGAAAATAAAACAAAATAACTTAAGAGAAGACGTTGCCATTAAATAAGGTAACTCCCTTTGGTTTGAACCAAAAGGACTTCTTGAAGTTCCTTCTGCCTAAGTTAGGGATTCTAGGTGGAAGAGAGGGATCTTGAGAGCGTATCTGGGTAGGTTTTTCATGTGACAAGGGTCTTGAGAGGTGTGAGGAATGTGTTATAAGTTGTGTCCTTTTATAAGAGGGAGGAGGCGCGCTTTAAGAAAGTGTGAAAATATTATTTTATAATATTATGATTTTCTGTTAAAAAAATGTCCAAAACTAATTAAATATTAAGATAAGATGACTTATAGTAGAAGTAAAATAATCCAATAGGAATTGGATAGGTTTTGGATATTATTTTAATCTTTATAATATTATTTATTTAAATAATTTATTAATGAGGTAAACACTACATCATTATTGTGTCATAAATAATTTTATTTATTTAATGTCTAAAAATTATAAATAAATACCATGATGTAGGAAATATTTTTATATTTAAAAATAATATTTATAGTCAAAGAGATAACTTATATAACCTCATGTCAAAATTGATTTACTAAAAGTTATTTGTTAATGTGCTTTTTGTCTTTACTTTAAATTAATTAATATAAAGTGTCATTATCAATATTAAGTGGCTCCATGGGGTCCCAAAAAAAATTCAGGATAACCATGGTCAGACATGACTCATCCAATAAGGTTAGGACAAGTGTTAAGGTAATATTTTATTATTGTGAAATTCTTTTTAACTTGAATTACCTTATTTACCTATCACCATGGTAAATAAAAGTCAAAAATTACTATTCACCCGAAATTATTTTCATCTTATTGAACCAAATCTAAATTATTAATAACAACCATGTATGTTGTATTTTCAAAATACAATTCACAGAAGCGGTAAATATCATTTAAATGAAAAAGTCGGATTTTTCACTACTAGTTAGTGGTTTCACTATTCATCAAAAATTGATGTTTTTCATAAAATTACAAAAAATTAAGCCTAACCTGTATTTGATATTATGAATTCAAAAAAGATTTCTATTTTCTCAAATTAAAATCATATAAATTGGATTAATAATTTTAAATCACTTCCTGTTGTCAAAACAAAATGCGTGTTTTTAAGAGATAATAACTATCAAAAGATTGACACTTGTTCATGCCCAATATCAAAGTGAACATTCTTCAAATCACCAAAATTGCATAAAATGGTAAATATATAATATAATTACACTTTAAATCCAATAAATAATATTATAAAACCATATAAATAAATTAAATTAAAATTCAGTTTTGAATTAAAATACAATATTTTCCATTATTCATCAAATATTGAATTTATTCAGAAAAATACCAAAATTTTACCCAAGGTGAATTTTTATGTCCCGATTCTAAATAATAATTTTATTTGGTCAAATAGAACATATTAAAGTGAACAAAACTAGATTTAAAGAGGGTTATCCATTAAAAGGTGGTAAATCAACCTTTTAAAGTAAATTATTCTTAAAATTAGATTTATTCACATTTCAGCCTCTAAATTTTATTGGTTAAATGTAAAAAGAATTGACAAACATGTATCATCATATTGTAGTTAGTTTTGTTTATTCTTGCGAATACAATGTCCAGTCATTACATACCATTTTAAATAAAAATATTATATTATTATTGTGCAATGTATGATTTCAAAGAAAATCGTTGTTGTGTATCGGGTATGCTATCGAACATAGCATCCCTTTTAAAGTAAAATTAATAATTAATTTAAGAATATTAATAAATATGAAAATTTCATATTTTTTATTTACCTGGGAGGTTACAGGAGAAAAATGAAAAATGGATGGGAAACTAGTTAGGATAAGTAACTCTTTTCGGGAGGGGTGTAGATATTCGATCTGAGATTTAAATCACTAAGAAATAAGGCCTGAATGTCTTGGACTCTATTCAGGATCCACCAGAAACAAAAGAACACATTTAGGGTAAAAATAGGGTTTATTTGGGGTTAAAACCGGGGTTTTATAAATTTAAAATCTATTTTTGTGTAAATTAAACCCACGTGCATGATTTCATGGGAGGGGTGCACAGTTTTCCAAACTATGTGCCTTAACCATACACCTCTACTATGGGGTTTTATGGTTACTCTTAGTATGGAACACAATTTGAAAAACTTTTAAACATCCCTATAATCCATATCTATTTGGTGATTAATTGATTTGTTGGGTAAGGCGCATGGTTTGCGAAAATAGTGTGGAAAACATTCAGTTTCTAATAATCCTAAAAGAACTATCAAATTTGACACAAACACACAAGAAAACCAAACTAACCATAATAAAAAATAAAAGGAGTATCTATAAACTTCCTCAAGACATACCAAGAAAATTTTATGATCTTACAACTATTGAATAATCAAGTGCCCAAAGGGTCAAATAAAAATCACTAATAGAGAAAGAGAAAGTGGTATCATATTAAAAATATTTGATTGAATATTCTCATGTGGTATTTTTATTTAATATGAAAATGATTTGGTGTAGAAGATATGGAAGGCATTGCTAAATATTATTTAGAATAATCTCAAGGGAAGATGCGGTGAGAGCCATATCACAACCAGAGAGTGAAAAAAATGTTATCCATGAAATATGTAAAAATAGAAGGACCGTACATGTGAGTGATAATGAGGTGGAAATTCATTACATTTGACTACTCAAAAAAATTGATTTATATTTACATAGACCAATGATATATAAATATAGTAATGGGGATCTTTATTTTATTAACCCCATTAACGATTTCAGTAGAATGACTAATGTCATGTTTCTAATAAAAGAATATGAATATATAAAGATGTAAAAATATTTAAATTTAAATTTAATAAATTTCATAGAGTATATGTTATGATGGAAATAACTAATAACAGAAAGGATTACATAGACATTTTTTTAAATTTTATATGGTTAAACAAGGTATTAAACATCATTATAGTGATAATTATACACCATAGTAAACTGTAGTTATAGAAAATAAAGGAAATATTTTTATTATATATGTCAAGAACAATTAATGACGAAATAATACCCTGAATGTTATTCTACAGAGAGGATGAATGTATACCTATTCATAAATAGAATATATATTTCATGAGTTTGGAATCTTATATGATACCCTATCAAATTATGTACAAGTAGAAACTCACACTAAAGTAAATAAATGTTTTTAGGGGTATATGTTTAATGAAAATTAAAAAATTTAATTTGGTAAAGATTTATTAAAATTATGAGGAAGAAGTATTAATTGGTTATATAGACAAAAATCTATGATATAAGTGCATAAAACAAGACTATAAGTTGGTGTATTACTATTACATGATGTTTTTTAAAAATATGAATCGTATAAGGGATAAAAATGAATAAGACATTGAATAATTTATGTAATATAACTTTTATAATTCCAGAAGAATAGGTGAAAAACAGATATTATTGTGAACAAAATAAAGATTATATTACTTCATATTAGTATAGTTATGATTTTAATACCTTGAAATTATAAAATTGATATTTTTTTCATGATTTCAAAAGAATGATGACTCGGGAAACATAATTAGAAATTAAGATTTTATAGTAAATAAAATTATATAATTAATTCGATAAAATCATAGATATATTTTCCAAAATATTAACCATGATAATTTATATATTTTCTGAGTTTAATGAGTGAATAAATTAAATGACTAAAGTGTTGGATCATATTGATAGATATGAAATATGGAAATTCATTCCATAAATGAAATGAAAAAAATTATTTTTTCCAAGTGGATGTTGAGAAATAATATTAATGAAATGGGTGAGATATAAAGAATATATTTTGATTAGATTGAAAAGTATTTCCACCATTTTATAGAATATACTTTGATGAAACAATTTTTTTCTATTGTAGGATTAGAAAATATTATAATTTTTTGGTCTATTGTAGATCACAATGACTACAAATATTATCAAATGGTTTTGATGTTTTTTCTAAAATGGAGATGTTTAGAAAATATTCATTAACGAAACCTAATGGGTTTATACACATTAGTTATGGAACTACTGTGTATATATTGAATAAATGATTGTATGGGTTAAAATTGGCTTCTATATCTTGGTACTCCAGACATGATTGTTTCATAAAACAATTGATTTTTTTAAAGAAAAGTTGATAAAATATTATATGTGAAGGATATGATCACATGTACCATAGATTTCATTGTTAATATTGATAATATAATTTTTATGGGTTTTAGGTATTATATTTCATAGGAATATTTAAAACAATTGAAAATTGATTTTTTATACCAATTCATATATAGGTAAAATTATTCTCAGGAATACAGGTTGTACCAAAAAGATATTAAATCCTCATACATTAAAAAAACATATATATTTTTTACAGTAACCATGTATGGTATATAAAAAATGATCCAAATGAATCACAAATGTTATATTTTGATAAAAGGATTAGGGTTTTTAAACGGAATGTTTGAGTTACATTTTTACCTATAAAATAAGTAAAGGATATAATTTTCCTATGGTTACTGATGCTAATTTGGGTAGATGTTATAATGATTAAAAATCAATATCTGGGGAATATATTTCTGAATAATATCATCTGAGTTGTCATAGATAGAAAAAAAAACTCATATAATTTTGAGTATGACTGAATCAAATTATATTTCTTTTAAAAATACTTGAAAAAATATACATGAAAGTGAATCTATAAAATCTACATGTGAGGTTTGATAAACTATTAATAATTACTTATTATAGTAAAATCATAATCGATCCTTCCATGAATCCATTAAAATATTATATATCTATACATATTGATAAGAAAAATAATTTCATCAAGGTGAAAGTGAACAAAAGATATGTGATGATTGAATTTTTTCTAAAAACATTTTATTTATTTTTAGTTCACTAAATTTATGAAAAGGTAGAGATTTGAATATTTAATGATGAAACTTTATGTTTAGACTTTACCTTTACCATGAGGGTGATATGTTAATACATATTATAGTTTGGATTACTTTTTAAAAAGATTTTATATGTACATAAATATTATGGAAAAATATACATTATCTTACTTTAACTATTATGTATCCAAATGTATAGATAAAGTGAAAATAGGGAGAAAAAGTAAGTAATGCTGATTAATTGGGAGAATATCCAAATCAGTGGCCATAAATCACTAGTAATCATGGGATGAAATTCTCTCAAACAATCTCCATTAGAAAGTAGTTTGTTTTATAGACACATAGGCTATATATTGATTAAAAGATGAGATTTTTTTGGTGTTTTAAAAAAAATCCAGTGGGTAATATTGAAAAAATATAGAAATTTTGAATGGTTTTTTAGTTGTTTTCAATAGTTTTATTAGATTTTTTTTGAGAAATAGTCAAAGATAAAGGAGTCACTTGTAAAATTCTAGATATATATGATATTATTTGAGGTTTAATAATTATGTATATAAATCATACCCAAGTTGTATAACTAGAAATTATTCCCATTGATTGTGGGGAATCATTGGTTGTTAAGTTGCTCTTGGATTCATAATTATATCTAGATATTTCATAAGTTTGTAAGGTAATATATTTAATGATTTTATAGAAATATTTAGTTATTAAACAATGAAGAATCAAAAACATATTAATTACCATTCAGATTTGTAATATTTTCAAGGTGATACATAAGATTCTATTTAGGATATAAAAGAATTGCCCTAAATTGAAAATGAATTTTTTTTTTAATGTTATGATTGTAATATGATATATTATATCTATTTTTGGAATGTTTTAGATATCTTTTAAAGCTCTTAACAAAATATATAATTGAAAAAAAACCGTATAGTGATATGTAAGAGTCCAAAGGATGATAAATAAGTGTTATATATATGAAAGAAATTGATTTTTATAGAAGTGGAGTTTAAAATTTAATCATGTATGATGATGATTATCTGATGTTATAAAGAAACAAACATAAAGGTGGTTTGAGAATACACAATTATTTTTTGTGAGAATCAATAAATTAAAAACCAGTAAAAGTATAAAAGAGTGTGTTTCTTAAAAAAGAATTTGGAAGATGATGATCAGATGATATTAAGATGAGTTTTGAAAATATATGATGAGATTCCATAAACTAAATTTCAAACCATATGGTAGATCTTTGGAATAAGAAAAAATAATAATTTGAGGTATGTAAGATCCCAAAGCTGATAATTGATTCAAATATTGATGTGAATAATTTTATAGAATGAAATGATACAAATAATTAAAAGAAAAATAGGGCTCTGTGTGCTCTATATGATTGAGTAATACAATGGTATAAGAAAAATTTTAAGTATATGTATAATGAAGTTCCTGATAGAATATTATTGATTCTGTGGATGATAATAAATTGGAATATACTCAATCATTATGTGATATCACATGACATTTCTATGTTTTTAAAGTCATAATGTGACGATGTCTAGCTATGGGAAAAAATATAAGAATCAATATGTTTAATTTATTATTTTTACGAAATTTATAGACTAATTTCATATATTTGATGCTTATTTTTTCTAAACATTCAAGTAAGTCAGATTTCATTATTTTTATATGCATTTATGTCAGTAAATTATAGCAATTTGTAAGTTGGAATTTAAATTTTTTATTCACATATTCTTTCTATATATTAGATTAAGTTTGGATATATTATGGGGATCATCATTTGATGTCATGTTTTTATTGATTTGAGTACATAGGGGATGGGGATAATGTATGCATATTTTAAAATATCAAATGGGTTAATGAATAATTATTGCAATTTTAAAAAAAATTAGAGTTGTGGGGAAAGATTCCAAATTCCAAAAGATAATATAATTGACTAACCAAATATATAAGATGTGGACATTGATATACTAGATAAAAAAAATTATTAAATTTTGAGAAATTTCAATATTCTAATATAGCAGAAGATTCTAATTTTAGTCACTTAAAAATTGTTCAAGAAAAACTTTTTGATCCAAAAAATGTTAAAAAATAAAGCTTTTTATCTAATTGTGTACATGATAATTCTGGGGAACTAAGAATGGTCAATTAAAGATTAGTTTTTTTTTCAGAATAAAACTTAAGATAATGTGAAATTATATATTAATTTTTTCCATTACCATTATAAAATATCATGTGGTTATATAAATAACAAGTTAGGAAACAATAAACATATTAAGAGATAGTAAAGGGATTTTGGAAGATTGACTACATTTATATTCTTTACATTATTTGTAAGGAACGTGTCTCTCAAACTAAAACTTAAAACAACATGATGTAGTACCCAAATGTGATTAAACCTTATAAATAATTCATTATGAATTGTTTTTATATTTTTTTAATGTACATGTTGTGGGTAGGATTTAATTGTTTAGTGTATCTATATTTAATCAAATCAAATATTCTAATTTATGGAAGAAATTTTGAATTAGAAACACTAATTAAAATCCAATATTAATTATTACATAAAATTATTGAATACATAATAATCAAATAATTATAGATAAAAATGATACACCTTAGTTATTTTTGATGACTTTAATTGATTTAATTGGGTTTAATAAACATGAAAAAATTACAATTTTTAATATATACTGTTATTTCATAAATAATTGATATATGATATGTCAATTATAAGTGACAGTAATGGAGAATTAAAACATAATGTGGCCAAGAAACATTATTATGAGTTTTTATAATTTCATAACTTTTCCATTAATAGAACACTGTAGTATAATGGTATTGTTAAGTGTAGGAATAAAACCATATATTACATTTCATGAACTATGTATACTTACAGAAACACACTATGATATTTCAAAAAGAAGAATCTGATTTTATTTTTATTTTTTTGTCCTTGAATTTAAAGATAATATTTTTTTAGAAAGTAAGTCTTAAAAAACATTGATTCTTAGGTGGATAAATAATAATTATTTTTTAGGATTCTAATCACATAAACGATTACATAGTATATGAAAAAGTTACATTAGTTTTTTAGGAATCAATATATATAAATTTATAATAAAAAGATTTATTTTTTATATCTTCTCATTATTAAAAATACAAAAACAATGATGAATTATGATTCTGCATAACATGTTAAATTTTAAAGAATGAAGTGAAAATATTAATACATTTTGGGGTAAAATTTCACTATTACATAATGTTTATAATATTCAATAATATCAACATATTAATAACATTATTATTGATATTTATTGAATACTGATAACTAACACTTTTTCAATTATTTGCATCAACATTCTTATTTCGGACCACAAATAATTCCCAATAATATTATTGAAACTATAGTTGAACCAAGTAAGGTAATTTTAATTTAGGTGTAAATAATTTATTTCATAATAAAATATTTAGGGGAATATTATAATATCCACTTGACATGTTTGTTATATGATCTATGTGGATTTTATGAAATTTTTACATGAATTGGGAAAATTTAACAGAAAAAAAGGAAACAAGTTTAGAATAATGTGTATATATAATGAATATATAAAATATAACTATAAAATTTTACCGATTTTTAGATTAAAGTATATTAATAATCTCTTGGAACATATAACTCAACAAATTTTTTATTTATTAAAAATATATTTAATAGATTCCTTCTAAAATAATTTTATAACCGGCTATGATTTTTTGGAATAGTATCATCATCTTTAACATAAGAAATTATGAAACCATGTTTATAAAATTACTAATCACTATATGGACTTAAATATGCCGATAGGATTTATTATAGAATTCATGAAAATTTAATATTAAAAAATTATTTTGGGGAAGATTCTTGGATCGATAGAGATGGAAATAATGACAAGAGTGGGGTGAAAAGTCATTTAAAATTTTAAAGACAAAAAAATAGATTATTATAGAAAATAACTATAGTGATTATAGTGTTCTTGAAATTAGTTGTTGTAGAAATAAAAAGAAAGGGCAAAAATATTTATATTGCGTCAGATCACTAGGATCCTAGACCACTACTCAACCTCATCTAATCATTGAGTGGATTTATATCCACTATAAACCTCATTATTAAAGGCATGAGAACCTTGTTATCAAATCTTCCTATTATAAGCAATCAAAGTCAAATTATAGTATTTTATACGAGACTCAACATGTTATATTTACCAAGATTTTGATCAAGAGTCAAAACCCATACATCCTTTTTGGTGGTGGAATAACTAGACCAATAAAGACCTTATTTTGATAGAAAAAATCCTAAATCAAACACATACATATTTAAAAGCAAAAGAAGATAAAAATTAAAACAAATAAAAGAAGGATACCACTAAACAATGTAGAAATATCAAATTATGTCACAGATGATTAATATATATGATCATTGATCATATTAGTGGAAGATGATCAAATTTTGAATTTGGTGTGTGATCAATGTTAGGGAATAGAAGTCATGGATATTTGTTGAACAAATCATAGATGTAAGAATTATCAAAGTTGTATCACAACCATATATCAAAATATCTGACATGGAATAGTTTTTATCCATGAAGAAATATCTTAGACATATTATAAATTTACACTGGGAGTGTATTCATGTCCAATATATTCCTGATATTTTTTAGTGTATGATAATAAAAAATATCCCTATTACCTTTATTTATAAATAATTCTCTAAAAAAAGAGAACAATTGGGCTTGATATTTCTTCATGAAATACTAATATAAAAAAAATTAAAATAATAATTATAACAAATTTTAAAAAAAATATTTATAAAATAGTTAAAATAGGATAATAAATCTCAAGTTAAACAATATAGTAAAAACTGTTACAAAATAGATCAAACACAACTAAAAGTATATATGTAAAAAATTGAATATAAATTTTTTTTAAAAAAAAATTATATTAAATTTATAGATAAATATAATAAAATATTTAAAAATAATGTAATTTAATAACATAAAATAATATAAGAATTAAAATTCGGTAAATAATTTTATGATCTAACTTTGGAAAAAATATGGTAGTTGATTAATCTGATATCATTGGGGTAGATACTCTATTGAAATAGTGAACTTTGGAAGAATTATACTACATTTAGAAACATACAATGGTGGAAGAATTATTATACTTTTAAAATGATCTACCATTAGATTTATAATGGTGGAAAATAGAGAAAACTATTATTGCACTTAGAAGAAAAAATAACAGATGGATAATTTTCAAGTTTCATTTAATTATAGAGTCAAAGGCTTCTGCAGAATGAAGAAAAACTATTCTATTTTATATCAAAAAGTGGAAGATGATCTACCATTGAATGAATTGTAATATTGGAAAAATATTAATAAATAGATTGTGTGAATAAAGAAGCTGGTTTAAAATAAAAAAATAAAACTTTGATGGAAACAACAAAAAAGACATGTCGAAGAAACTTAAGGCGATACCATTAGATTTCCAATGGTTGAAAAAGGGAGTATATACCTACGGAATAAATTATATACCTTTTAATATCAAATTTTATAAAAATAGATAATTTACCAATGGAATAAATGATCTACCGTTCGATGTCTAATGGAATCAAAATAGAAAATAGTGGTTGAAAAACACCAATGCTAAAAAACTGATCCAATGTTGAGAAATTATGCAATCATTGGGGTCTAGTAGTCAACCATTGAGGTATTATAGTACCACTATCATAATAAAATATACACGAAATGGTGAGTTGTGCTTCCACAGATAAATGAAGTAATTATGAACATAGAGAACGAGAAAAAATGAAAACCAATAATTGATTAAAAAATAAAATAAAATCTTGGAAGATGTCGTACCCAAATCAAAATGTACTATTGTGATTTTGTTGAATTCGGAAGAAAAATTAGATGAAACAAAGAAACTTTGACAAACCAATACTTAATATATATTGAAACAAAGATGTAAAATACTATGTGTTTTGAATGGGAGAAGCAAGTGATAAAAAATAAATTGCGAGAGTTTAAGAAAGAGATCCAATGGATGAGATCGATCTGATATGACAGAAAAGATTAAGTACATGCATTTAACTCTAATGAATAGAGTATATATATAGTATTATGACATATATTTGGATACATAGTGATCTATGGGTATAATAAATAAGATGCATCTTTTTCAGATCAAGTTATTATTAAGGTTCAAAACCCGCACCCCATCATCCCCACACACTAGCCTTATATATGAGATAATTTTTCTTAACAAGCCTAAACCATGCATGTAACCTGCATGTTATGTGGTCCTTACACATAGTAATATCGTAATGGCATAACTCCTTAGGTTTCTATCCCATGGGGGTTGACCCCCAGGCCCCCTATGTGTGGTAGTAGGACTACATTTCTGGTTTTTTCATAGTTGGCCTAAATTGTTTACATAGGAAGAAAAAAATATATTAAAAAATAAAATTTATTCAATTATAAAAATAATAAAAATAATAATTAATAAACAATAATTTCTTTTAAAATATTTTCATAAGCATTAATCATTTCAATGATTAAAAGTTACTTATGTAAAAAATCAATCAATTATAATAAATAATCTGAAATTACAAAATAATGGGATGAGATAGTTATTTATCAAAACAAAGAACACTAATTAATGTAATAAAAAATTTAATAAAAAAAAGGTTATCCCTTTTTGAATTACAAAAACAATCATTTATTATATTTTCAATAAAAATATCATCCTTTTTTAAAATTATCAAAATGTATAATATAATTTATTCAAATAAAAATAATCTATTTTGATAAAAAAACTATGTTAAATGATATATCTCCTAATATTATCATAGTATTAAATATATGTATACAATATTACATAAAGTAATGAATTAAAATAGAGTAATAGAATGAACAAAACGTAACATTTAAACCAAGAATCAAAAGCTTCTTCCTTATTAAGATCAAACATATGAATATTATAAAATATTATCATATTCAATTACCAAATAAAGATAATTCCCATGTATAGATAGATAAAACAAGACTCATCCTAAAAAAATATAATGTTACTTTTGTATAATTTTTTTAAAAACAAACTCTACCTGAGCTTATGCATTAAGAAATCAATAGAATAAAAATATGTCAAAAAATAAAAATTTATTTCTAAAATTATTTACAAAAAATTAAATAAATAACATAGATATAAAGAATTAGATCAATGGTTTATATAAATGATTTATCCTATGAAAATTTTATTCATCTATGAATGGAGAATAAATTAGCATTATTAGAGTTAATCATTTTTAGAGGAAATTAATTATTTAAATAAATTCTAAATCCCAAATAAATTTCAACTAATAAATTTGATATAAAAAATTTTAAATAACATAAAATATTAAGAATATTATAAAATAATTATTTGGATAAAATTTATTCAAATATGGAATTAAAAAACCACTAAAGTAAATCTATTTCTAAAGTAGGTTGTGGTAAAAAATATCAATACTAGAAAAAAACATCAAATTAAAAAAACATAAAATTTGTTCTTTCTTAAAAATAAAAAATTATTTTTGAAAAATTATTTCAAAAATAATAAGTAATTTTATGTTTTTATAAGATAACTATTTAAACAAAAATTTAAAATGTTCATGCCGGTATATTATTTCAATTAGAAAATACAAGGTAACACCCCCCCACCCTAAAATCTTGTATCATTAAAGATTGATATATCAATACTGATACAACTCTTTTTAGAAAAGTATACACATATTCAACATATTCATATCAATTTTTTTAACAATGTAAACAATAATATTTTAGTTTTAAAATAAAAATCTTATATAAATTATGTCATTGGACATCAAAGAAGAAATAAAAAGGGATTAACAAAAATATATTTGATAGCTTATGTGTCTACATATCTAATAATA
The DNA here is from genome assembly GCA_963277665.1 of Viscum album. Classification (NCBI taxonomy): domain Eukaryota; kingdom Viridiplantae; phylum Streptophyta; class Magnoliopsida; order Santalales; family Viscaceae; genus Viscum; species Viscum album. Next base: position 200,529,434 of record OY728164.1, read on the forward strand.
TAATAGTAGATAATATTCAAGATATCTAATATGAAATAATTATATGGTATTGTTTAATATCTTAGGTCTAATAGGGTTTTAGTAACATCTTTTTTTAACCATGTTATTATAAACAATGAATAATTAATATAAATATTTCATCTACCTAAATAAATTTTAATCAGTTTTTTTCGGGAAAATTTCATTAAAAGTTTCTAGATAAAAATTTTCAATTATGACAAATGTATTGATTAAATAACATTGATAACTCATTAGCATAAATCCATTTCACTCTACATTTAACGTAAGTTAAATTAGATGTACTTTCGAACATCTAACAAAAATAGTCATATTCATGCTTGGTGACGATATTTTATAACTGGAACCATTTTTATTTGAGTTTAGTTTCATTAAATATATAATTTTATTATATTTTCATTTAACATTTTAAAAAATAGTTAAATCATCAATAATATTAATAACATCATTTTCCAAAACTAGATTTTGTTTTTAAATTTTTTCGAAATCTGTAAAAAATTTCACATTTGAGGGAAAAACTACGTTTCTCTATTTCCCATTTTTATGTTTAAAATTTTTACCGTCATCTTCTTATATAGTTATATTATTAAAAAATGAAATTAAATCTTCTCTCTAGGTATTTATAATTTTTTTCATGAATTTATTTATGTCTTTCATTTTCATATTTTAGATTCAAAATATCAAAATCACAATTCCATTTATTTTATTCAATTTGGAAAATAGTGATATTCACATTTCAAACTTCCCTTTTTAGTTTGTCATTTTATATCACTACCTATTTTTTACATTTAAATTATATATATTTTTTAATCATTTTAAAATTACCATGACTCAATTATTGATTCTATTTATGAATTTTTTTACTCTAATATTCATATAATTATTATCACAAGTTGAATAAGAATCTATTTTATTTACTTTAATAATTTTTATTATGATCAAAAATTTATGTATATATCATCTGGTTAAAAATTGAATCATTTAACTCACACTATATTCCTATTAAAATAATGTTACTTGTTTCCATTTGTCTTCTAAATTCACTTATTTATTCATAACTATCAAAGAAGTCACATACTCCAAACATAGAGTTTTTTAATTTCTACATTTTTCTTTTTACAAATTTTAATGATTGAGTTTTGGACAATCAGACCTGATGTTAAATTTATTCCTACACTCATATCACATTAGATCTGAAACAACATTATTCATATATTAATTACCTTTCCTATAATCATTTTCATTTTTCCTTCCAAATTTTTTCATTCCATTATTTATTTCATGAATTTGAAAAGATTCCTGAAAAATAGAATCATATCTTTTTCATTATCCTAGATCATATAATAAGAGGTATTAGCAGTATTGATAACATCATATTTAATTGAAATTTTTTCCCCTTTATAGCTCCTCACCATTAGTGATTTTCTTCTATAAATCATACTATAGTGGAAACCTTATTAGTTCATCTAAAGTATAATCCTTAAAATTATTACTCTAATAAATATCCATCATTATTACAAGACTTATTTTTTAGAGAGATATTAGAACTCTTTATACTTGATATGTGTTGTACAAGACATCTCAATAAGAAATCAATCCATTTTTAATAGAAATCACACCTATTGTAAGGAATGTAAACAGAATATATATATTATTAATATAGAACATAGGCTATCCAAGGCTATATCAGTTGAATAGATTTCATAGTTGTTGACATAAATTATTTATGTCCACTAATGTACTACTTATTTGGTCGGTTATGTTTTATTCTATGAAATAAATTAAATTTATGGAGATAAATGAATTGATATAATTTATACTAACATGAAATGAAATAATGTGATTAGGAAAGAAGAAACACGGACTTTATGGTTTGGTTTACATATTCCACCATTCTCTTTGTTGAAATTTCATGTTAGTGTGATAATTTAATTATGATATATTAGGAACCAATTATTATTATTTTATTTAGTGTTGTGAAAACAAAAATTATTTTAAAATTTTTAATTCCACCTCCTCCTCAGTGAAGGTTGATGGCACACCTCAATCAAAAGTTTGAAATCTTCTATGACCTAGCTCCATCATATGTAATTCCATCCAATACGTGTCACAAATCCATCATATTAATATCTTGTATCTATTATAAGGGAGTGAAATGATTTAAATAAGTAATATAAATGATTTTTATATCGGTTCTATAATTCATAATATCTGCATTAGTACACTTCACTATTTCTCATTAAAGACTTATTAAAACATATTAATTTACGTATGGAATGAATATAAAGCACCAATTACCTCTTCTATGCTGGACCTCGTGTTAGAAACCAACTTTTTTTGTGTAATAGACCATTCTAGAATGATAAAAAAGAAGAGTAGAAGAGAATGAAATAAAAGAAAAAGAAAAGAGAATTAGTGAGAGAGAAAGAAATGTTAATGTTGTAAAGATAACAAAAATAAAGGAAGAATAAAATATAGGTAGAATAATAAATATAATAAATAAATAAAATATAATTTAAAAAATTAAGTTAAAACACATAAGAAGATGAAAATTAAAAATATGATTAAAAAGAAGATAAAAACTAGGAAAATACAATGTATGGGGGGAAATACTTGTATGAATTAAAGTGAATTAATTAAATGGATAGATTAAAACAAAAATATGTAAAATATGGATGAAAATAAAAATATAAGGGATAAAAAATGGTGTGACACTATTGGTAGGACATCTCCACATTGGGTCCTAAAATTCTCCTAGTAATGGTTGAAAGACTTCTTTTTGTAAGAAAGGGATATGAGTACCTCATCCTGGATCTCGATCATGGAGAGAGTTTAAAAAAAATATTTTAAAAACTACGACACCATTGTAAAAGAATGGAAAATCTTGATAAAAATAGATATTTCAATATCTTCTATTGTGGACAAAAAATGTGTGGACTAGAGTCTTTTCATGGGCTATATAGGTTTATAAGGAGGTTACATGTGGAAGGCATGACTGCAGTGTGGTTGGTCAAAGAATCTATGGTGGAAGGTGATACGTTAACCCCTCTAGCCTTCATTATTTTCAAAGTGATCTTGAAATACGCTCAAGTCAGTCAGTCAAGGCTTTAAATATGAGCTCTAGTTATCATGGGCATCAAAAGTGGGGGATGGATTGACTATGAGCTCTCCCGACATTAGTTGTGGTGGTTCCTAGTTAAGTAGTGGAAACCAAAGTCATCGAGGGTTTTTAAAATGTGGAGATTGAATTATAGGCTTATAACTGTGGTTAAGTGTTGGAATTTCAAATGGGGATGAATAGTGGTCATATCCTCTAGATCCACATTGAAATGAGAATTGGAGGGGTCAATGGTTTATAAATAAATGTGGGGGTCAAAATCTCCAAAATCCTATACTAGGGTGGGTACCTAGACTCATTAGGAACAAACCTATAAATGGAATACACCGCACATATCTAATGTGGTAATTCAGGATCACTATGCTCGCCAAAAGATTTACCCCTCAAGTGACACCTAAGCAAGAGAATGTTGCCACCATGCAGCCGCCATGTGTAGACTCTCAGGTTACCCTTCCTTTCCATATTACCCTTAGGGGTAATCTATGTGGCTTGTGAGGCTATGGTTATGGTCCTTGGATGGGCATTAATTTTTTGTAAATTAAATTTATATGGAAACATATGAAACATTAGTTAATTCTAAAAAATATCTCCAAATAAAAAAAATTCAACTTATTTACAACTATGCCTTAATCCATTTTTATTCCATAATAATAATTTCACAATATATAATAAAATATTGGTATTTATTGGTATTTAAATTAAAAATTCACTTAAACCCATAGATAATTGTATAAAAATATGCATCATAATTTAGTGTTTCTTAATACTAGTAAACTGATTAAGAATCTGGTTTACAATATATCATCTTCCATATTTATGTCCCAATATTCTACTCAAAGCATTCCTAGCTTATTTCTATTGATAATTTAAGTTCCATAGTGAGACAATTGAAGCATCTAATCTATTTTGGGCTGTCATACAAGATGAAATATGGATATATACACTTCTAATTATAACATAGTTCAGTTTTTTAACATTATAATTGCACGAATATTTTACCATGTAATTACCAACATGTGTCCCAAGATCATATTCAGGTAGCTTATATTGATTATCCATGATAGTCCAGTGATCAACATTTAACTGCTTTATGTAGGATTCCATTCTATCTATCCAGAACCCATAGAAAATTCCAATGCAGTATGTGGGTTATTATTGAATCCACACATCATTTTTATTTTAAACCACCATATTAAATGATACATTTTCTATTATTCCACATAATGTTATGTCTAGGATTTCAGGTCAGCGCAGAGTTAAAAATTATGAAAAATAATCTATGATTAAAACTAAGAAAAACATGTCTCTAATACTAATTATTTTATATCAAAACTAAATCGATATTGACCTAGAGTTGATAAAAATTATTTGGTATCATATTAGTGAAACTAGAAAATAAAATCTATCATATATGAGCCTATGATACAAAATCTATAGTATCTAATTTAAATATAAAGAATCTAAAAATAGTATTTGGAATAACCTACTATAAAATTAAATATTGGATTGATAGTGATGGATATAATGACTTGAGTGGGGCGGTGTATAGTATTTTAATAATTTAATGAGATAAAATTATTTAATATTATAAGAAATATTATTAGTGAGTGAAGTGTTCTTGAAAGAAGTCATAGTGGAAATAACAAAAAAACACCTATATTTATAGTGGTTTAGATCACAATGAACCAATTACACTTGCCAGCCTCCTATACTACTCGTGGATATCGGTATCCACTAATAACCTCACCTTTAGAGGAGTGAAAACCTTATTACAGACTGTGCCTTTTATAAGAACCCGGAGGCACAACATTGTCTTTTACATGAGACTCAACCATTTATGTTAATCTGAATTTTCACTGGGAGTGACATCTTTGAATTTTATTTGGGGGTGTAATAACCAAACAACTAAAGTTCTTATTTTGATGGGGAAAATCATGAAATATACATGAACATATTTAAAAATAGATAAATAATTAATGTGAAATAAAGGAAAACAAAATAGAATTAAATTTAGTTAAAATATAAAATGATTCCAAATATGATGTATCTCAATGATAATTTATCACTTCACTTGAAGAGGGTTTAATATTTAATTTATTCCATAAACATAGTCAAGGAATATAAGTTGAAAAACTTTCTTGAAAAAATGAGCTTTGTTAGAATTATCAAAGATATATCACTCCCATTTGTCGAAAGATATTCCCTGTAATTGTCTATATACATGATAATATCTTCCACATCTTCAAACCAATATCCTATAGTAGTGTTCCCATGTCCAATATCCACATGTCACTTTTTAGTGTATAATAATAATAAAAATTATCTTTACCATCGTTTGTAAAATCTATAGTAAAAAACAGAGTAAAATCATGCATTATATTTTTCATTAAATGTTTATATATAAAAAATATAGAAAATTTATACCAATTATTTTTTAAAATATTTAGAAATAATAGTATAAATATCCAGATTAATATGATAGTAAAAACTGCTTTAAAATAATGAAAATAAAACTTCAATTATATTATTACAAAAAAAAGTAATAAGTTTTTTACACAACACTAAAATATATTTCATCAAAAATATAAAACTATATTTGAAAATGGAGTTATTCTAATAACATCAGTATGAATATGAATAAAAATTTTAGAAATAAATTTTTGATTAAATGGTGGATAAAAAAAATTGGAACTAGAATGATTCTGATACCATTGGTTTAGATGCATAGTTGAAATATAGTGTGGAAAAAAATTATGATATTGGTAAAATTGTCTATTATTGTATTTCAAACCGTGGAATAATCTAGAAGTCAAACATTAAAATTAGAATTAAAAGATAATATAAAATACAATGAATAGAATGCTACATCCATGACATTATGTAATAGAAGGATTCTAGAGAAACAATAGAATCATGATATTAATGGATGTTCAACAATGGAATATGATTTATCTTTCGATAAATTCCCATGGTGGAAGATGTTAAAAGAACACAAATAGTGAAGGAAGAATCTAGTTCATAATAAAAACAGAATACCTATTTAAAGAATTTATAGTAAATCCCTACCAAATTAACTAAAGGTGGTACCATTAGATGTATAACAATATAAATATATAGTATATACTGGTGCAAAAAAATTTTAACATTGTATGTCCAATGGTGGAAAAATATATAATCAAATATTTGAATAAATTATCTACTTTTTGATATCCAACAGTAGTGATAAACATATAACGTTGGATAAAAAATTCCACTGGTGGAAAAATTGTACATTATTGAGAAATGGTGCTACCGTTGGGTTCTAAGGACCGAATGTTGAGGAATTATTCTTCCATTGTTGTAATAACAACCATTTATAGTGATAAATAGTTCTTTCATTGATGAATAAACTGCTATCAATCAAAAATAACACGATGAAACTGAAAGAAGTATGGAATTAAAAATCATGAAATAAAAGCATGAATGTTGTCATAACCAAATCTAAATAGAACAACAATCTTAGCTTGAATTTAAAATCTTAGTTAGATGCATCAGGGACATAGTAAAGAACATTGGTTAAAGGAAGTCAACAAATATCGAGAAAGATAAAGAGTTTTGAACAGGAGAAGCATTGGATGACAAATGAAGCACTGGACTCTAAAAAAGATATCTAATGGATGAGATCGATATGATATGAACGCAGAGCCTAAGTCTAAGTTTTTTAACTTGGTTGAATAGTGTAGGTAAATATAATTCCCACATCGATATGGTGATTTAGTGATAGAGTGAAAAAATAAGAAATATATACCTTTCCCAGCTCGAGATGTGAGTGGTTTCCACACCCACACAAGACATTTCTCACACACAATCCTTATACACGATCCTAGAGAGATTTCTAAGAATAACCCATGCGTGTAACATGTGTTATATGTGGTCATTACACTAAGGCATTATTCTTTGTCCCAAAGCCTTATGATTATTTCCCATATGGGTTAACCTAGAGGTCCCCCTTAGTGTGGTTGTAGGCATGGACCAGAAGGGTTTCCATAGTTAGAAAATTTATTTTAATTAATTATAAAAATTTATATTATTAAATAAATTTAATATATAACTAAAATTATAAACATAATAATTAATAGACAATAAACATCATTAAAAATATTTTCATAATCATTAAAAATTATAAATATTAAATGTAACTTATGTAAATAATAAGATCCTTCTTAAATAAAAATTATGATATTTAAATTAATGCAAAGAGATAACAAATTAACAAAACAAAGACCACTAAATAAATAAATCAAATCAAATTAAAATACAAACTATAAAAACCCATCTTATTTTATGAAGTATTTTTTTTAAAACCCCCAAAGAAATCACTTATATATATATATATGACATAATTTTAGAATTTTATGAACCCATGGTTTATTATATAATGTGTTTTGAGAAAATATTAGTTTAATATTTCATCTATATCAAGATAAATAATAATAAAAATATAAAATTTTGATAAATTTATTTTTCCAGAAGATTATGGTTCAGATAAACCTTCCAACACTTGTATGCGATCAATTTATTTTGATGTTATTAATATATTAAAATATCATATATGAATAGAGAAATATTTATATATTTTTTACTAAATATTAATGCTACACTTGTTTCTAAAGAATGAATAATTATTTAAATTAAACTCTAAATATGCAATGTTCCATTTTATGGAAAAGGACGAGATTAAAAAAACCAGGGATGATTCGAGGGGAGATTGAAAAAACATGATTTTACAGTTGAATATAATTGTTCTAATGCATTATTAAATTTATGATACATAATTTTTATAATTCTTGAGATGATGATAATAAATAAAATATGGTTTATCTTGCTGAGAATATATTTCCATTAAAAGATTATAAAAATGAATGGAATTATTTAGATTGTTTTTAATATTTTCTAGAAATAGTACACGACCCTAATTTTGAATTTTTACTTGTTTAATAAACACCAATCGAATAAAACAAGAGTTTAAATAGAGTAATTTTCAGTTTTTAAAAATTGAAATAAGAGATTTATTAGCTATGTAAGAGTGATATGATTATTTCATTATTTTAATGAAATAAACAACTTTAATTGATATCATAGAATGAAAATATTTATATAATGATAATAATTAATTTTAGAGTTATTATTCAAGAGTATTTAATGATAAATTGGGTATTTATCAGAAGAAAAACATAAACCAAATTTTATTAAAAAATAAGATAAATTCTAGAATTTTATATTAGAAATATACAATAAATTTATATACTATGATTGTGGATATACTATACTACTCTAAAAGTGATTCAATTTAGATTTAAATTAAATAATATATTCTTATGTATTAAATTAATTAAATGGATAAATATATTTGTGGGGAAAATGTGGATTATGAGTTTTTTAAAATTTAGACAAAGATATAAATGAAAGATATTATTTTTCATGGAACTATAATTGTGAATTATTTATTTTATATTTATTATTAATTTATAAACATTTCAATTTATTATATTCCTTAGATTAGATAAAAAAGTGTAACGGGGGGAATTCATGTGATGATCGACCAAAATAGAAGGTTTATGAGAAATTGTGTGTTTCAATTTTTATGATCAAACATGTGGTAGTATTTAAAGTATTATTAAAAAATAAAATAATATTGATCATTCATGTGTTATCATCCTTATAATGAATATTTTATTTATTCTAAATTCATCTTTTATAAAAGACATAGATCATGTTATTTGGGTGGGATTATAATTAGGCAAGGTTAAAGAATTTAACATTCTCGCTAAAGTTATAAATTGTTATATGATAAGAGATATATAATAAGAATATCAAATGATACCATAAACAATAAAAATCCAGTCTTTCCCAATGGAAGATGAATCTCATAAGAACTATTTTTGATTACTATCATTATTTTATTTCTTTAATACCATGTATGTAATTAGAACAAGATGATAATGAAGATACATTAACACTAATTGGTTTAGAGGTAGTCATGATATTTTTAAGTGAAAACTAGGAAAAATTAAATTAACCCCATTATAATTTATCGTTCTTAAAATACATTATCACTTAATTTATTTTTTATCATTGCATCCTAATTTTCCCAATTATTGGATGATTTTTTACAAGATGTAATTTTTCTATTCTAGTATTTATTTTATCTTATTACATAACCATCTTAATGAATCATTAAAATTTAAAATTCAGGTAATGGTAGATAAATTCCCACCATTGATGGAATTAATTATCATAAGTGAATTAATAGGATATCACTAAACCATTTATTACATAGATTAGAATTTGATGATTCATCAATATTTATGTTTACACTATATGAGATATGATCTAAAATGAATAATATATATATGATGAATATTAAGATTGATATGTATGATAAAAATAATATAGTAATTTTCAATTTTTTTTAATAAATTTCCAATTTTAATGCTATTGAAGAAAAATATTTTAATGTTTTGTATCAGTAAAAACTTTCAATTTTTTGGGTGGGGGTGAATTTGGGTGTTCTGTAATTTCTTCTTTTGTCAAACTCAAATAGATATTGTCTTTATGTTTGGATGGAAACTTGGTTTCTTTCAAAATAATCAAATAATTTAATGATCAAATACATAAATATGATGATCATGATGTAACACCCTATGTTTTTTAAAATAAATTTAAATTCAAGAAACATTGTTTTAAGTGGATTTTCATAACTAGCCTTTAAAAATAATTTTTCTACTTCTATCATTTGAATTTCTAAAAACAATCATCTACTGTTGTAATCAGTAAGATAATTGGAGTCTAATAGACCTGACTTGTTTTTTTGGTGAATTTTAACATACTATATGAATATTAATATGAATAGTAATGTGAATTTTATGAATAGTAAATCATATTTTTATTTTATTTTCTTAATGTTATAAGATAAGTTGATGTTGATTAATTTTTCAATGTGTTAAAAATGAGTTATCAATTTAATATTGTTATTTTTGAATATATTTAGATTTTATTTAAAAATTTAATTAATAATATTTAGAAAATTGTTTTTGAAAAAAAATGGAGATCGTTTTTGAAATATAAATGTTGAAAAATGGGTAGGGTGATTTTTATAGAATTTTCTAAACATCGTGGATTTTTTATGAATAATAAAATACACTAAATTATGATAAATTCTAAATACTTGTTTTGCAATATCATTAATGATTCAAGGCTGATATAAAACCAATTTGACCAAACTCACATGAATCAAGATTCTTCATAGTATTAAGAAAAAATATTATAATAATGATTAGAATAATGTAAAATCTCATCCTTTCCTCCTCCATAAATACCACCCCCATTCCCCTCTTTCTATCACAACTCTCAAGCCATTAGAATTATGTACATTCTTCCAAATTCCTTCCCCACGGATCTTCCCTGCATACTAGACCTGCTGGTCTTACCAAAATTCAAAAACCAAATTCCTTACGGAGTATCTCTTGGATAAGAGATCAAGGGGTAAGAATCCTCTTCCTTTTCTATGTGTTTTCTTTCCAATTACTTTCTTTTATTATACTATATTTACCTCCAATAATCAAAGAGGTATGAGTTATAAAGAATAATATGTATTATATATGTTATCATGTCTAGGTAAAATATTGATCATGTTTCATCCTCTCCTCACCCTCATATTCTAAAAATAAAAATATCACCTGTGATGTGCTGATTTTCCCAAGTTGTGGATGATGCATTTCCAATTTACATTACTTACATCATATATGACCATTAAACCTTTTTTAGGAATGAATAAGAATGTAATGTGTATTTTTAAAATATTTTATTTTATTTAATGAACTTATATCCATGAAATTAAATTATATAATGAAAAAAATTCATGATTATCGAGGAACCACCCAAAATGATCTAAACAAGCATCATTAATGGTTTATCTATTGATCCATTATAATATATGATTAAAATGATTTATAGTATAATTATATATTCTAGAAACATCTAAAAACCATTTCATTCCACTTTTGGTATTTCATTACCATATGATAAGAAAATCAAATACAAACGGACCATGTAAATCATGTAAAGGACATGCCAAAAACAATGGAAAGAACAAAATACTAATCATAAAAGGGTAAAATGATGTTATGAACTTATCATAAAAGGTGTTATACACCATAATATGTTTATTTAATATATTAATATCACTATTTTTACCATTAAACAAGAGGTTTAAATGAGTCTAAGTAAGACAAACAGGAGGTAAGGGAATTCATAACCCAATTTCCATGCTTTGGGTTAACCTTCTACTTCATTATTTTGGTGGTATTAAAATTTTTTGCACAATTAATCATTATATTATGTTGAATTATGTTTATTTACAATGAATATACATATTTTATGCACTATATTATGTCTCACTATAATTATATGATATTTGAAAGGGGATTTTCTTTTAAAATGATTTTTTTTAATTCTGTTTTACAAAATTCAAAAGCAATGTTTTTATGAAATTATTTATGTTTTATGATTATTTATGGTTCTTGTGAATTTTTTATGATAAACTATGGGACATATATCTCCCACCAATTAATTTAGTATGTATATATTGGAGTTCGGCCATCGGGTTACTCCATGTGTAACTGTGAGGGTTACAAAAATTGTATGGCAGTTGTAAGGGTTGTAAATTATAAGGTTTCTAAGAGGGTTAAATGATTATGTTGGTAATTACCCAAGATACCTTTATTTTTCTATTTATGTTCTATATGTTTTGTGTAAATCTCATAGAAAATTCATGTTTTACAAAGTACATTTATATGGGTAACAATTATGTCTTATTTGAAAATGATTTCATACGTTACAAGTATTCAAAGAATAATATTTTCCTTCATTATATTTATATCCCTTACTAAGATTTTTGGGGTCATCCCTAGTTTTCATATGATTTTCATATGTTATAAGGATGTGTAAGAAGCATATGGAATCCATATTAAATGTTATGAATATTTTTCATGGAAATTTTTTTTATTTAAATAGTGTTATATTTTGGAAGAAATAGATTTGGTTGTTTTGGTGGTATATTCTCAATATGATTATGGAATTTTATTTATGTATTATATCTCAATTGACTAAAAAAATTTACATGAAGATATCCTCAATATGTAAGGAAGTAATTTCTTGAAAAAAAATCAATATTATGTTATGTGATAAGGCCAGTTCCTTATACCTAAACACTAATATTTTACATGCATCACTCACAATAGGTTAACAATGAGGAGAACATATTAGTTAATTATTGATATACCTAATACTCAATACAAAACTTGAATATGATTACATTCATTAGAAAAGTATCATATAAAATCTATGATCTGTATCCTTTTCAATAGTTAAACTCACTACTTTCAGAGGGTTATAGAAAATTATTGTATCAACATAGTGGTTGAACACTGAGAATACTAATATGAAAAAATTTAAAACACTAAAATGGTATTCATCATGATTCTCTGATATTCACCACAAAATATTCACATGTTTTTATAAAAAATGCTTATTTTAGTCATTATGATATCCAATTTATTAAAAGCCACTATTAAAATTAAAAATTCATTAATTAAATCCTAATATATATATATATATATAATTACATTTCACTTATTATTATTCTCTATATGTTTAATCCTGTATTCTTTTTATAATAAAATTATTTAATATCTATATCTATAATTTGAGCATACTAATAAAAACAAAATATTTTAACTTCCATGAATATACTCTACATAAAATTCCCCCATTTGATAATGTATAGGTAAATATCTACAATTTACCTCCATTTACATACTTTGTGGCCATAAAAAACTACTACTACTTATGGATAATTCATATTTATCAATGTATTTTTAATTCACTAATCTTCACTAATCACAGTGTAACGAATGTCAATTTATTGTGGCACATTAATTTATTCACATGTTAATTCAAACTACAAGATATATTGTGACATGATAATATTTTTCATAACGAAATATTGATTTTCTAACCAATATGGTTATGAATATTTTGAATATTATTGTCACTATGACATGATTTATCCTTGAAATAAACCTTTTATGACATTACATATGGTTTCGTGATGCAAGGTTCCATTATTCATCGAATAGATCTACACCTAAGTTTAATGGTTTGATTGATATGATAAAATTTATATTATCATGATGAAATACATGTATTCTGATATGATGTAAGCTGCCTAAATTATAAATCATAAATATAATGTGGTATGACATCTATATTTGTGGGATAATATTCCATAACTATTTTCAATACTCTTACACATGCCGAGAGGTTTAGTCTCCCACAATTATGTAATAGTGTGAACAATTTAATACATTTATAATTACTATATTCACTCATTAAAAGAGTTAAGTGGGAGATGCCATGTGGGATAAATCTGATTTTGGAACTCATTAAAAATTTAAATCTAACTCCTCAAACCCTCCCAACCCTAACTAATAATGACCTCATTATTTGTAGATTTATCATCATGTTATTCATTCAAGGATGATATATTTTTTAGTTTACTTATCCCTAAAATTAATATATTATTTATTGATTTCATAACAGACATCAACAAATTATTTCTTGTAGAATATATGTAAACCATTGGCACAATATTTAAGTATTTTACATGGTTTATCCAAACTAGTTTTATCCAAGGAGTGAGCACAACTAATATTATGATGTATAAATATAAACAGAAATCACTTTTTGGTGGTGGGTTTAGGGTATGGCATGACCCTTACAATATTTAGATACAACACACTAACACCGTAACACCCCAGGTAAATAAATACTATGAAATTTTTATATTTATCCATATTTTTGAATAAAATGTTAATATTAATTTAAATGGAATGCTATGCTCGATGGAGTACCCAACACGCAACAACGAGTTTCTTGGAAATCTTATGTTGCACTCTAATAATAAAATAATATTATTTTAAATGGTACTTAACGCCTAGTCGTTGTAATGGCGGGAATGAACAGAACTAACTACAAAATTATTATATATGTTTGTCAAATATTTTTTACTTTTATATAATAAATTTTAGAGGCTTAAAATGCGAATGAATCCAATTTTAAACGTAAATATTCTAATATTCTTTAAAAGGTAGATTAACCGCCTTTTGATGGCGAACCCTTTTTAAATCCACTTTTTGATAATTTTATATGTTATATTAGACCAAATAAAATCTTTCTTTAGAATCAGGATGTCAAATTTTACTTTGTGTAGGTTTTTGTTATTTTTTTGATAATGTCCATTTTTAATGAATAAGTGAAAAATATTGTATTTTAATTCAAAACCTCTTTTTAATATAATTTATTTATATGATTATATCTTCTTTTGAATTGGTTTTAATGTGAAATTAGAATATATTTTTACCATTTAATCCAATGGTGGTCATTGGAATTAATTTCACTTTGAAATTGAACTTAAAATAGTGTCAATCTTTTAATAGATATTGTTTCTTAAAAACACACTATTTGTTTTGACAGTAAGAATTAATTATTAAATTAATTAATTAAACTTATATGTTTTGAATTTTGTAAAATAGACATCATTTTTGAATTCATAATATCAAATATATCTTAGGGTTAATTATTGGTATTTTTCTGAAAAACATAAATTTTTGATGAATAGTGAAACGACTAAGTGGTAGTTAAAAAACTGATTTTTTGTTTAAATGAAACTTTATCACTTCTATGATTTGAATTTCAAAAATCCGACATACATGGTTTTCATTAGGATGTAAAATGTGGTTCAATGGGATTAAAATAATTTTTTTGGTGAATAGTAACTTTTAAGTTTTATTAATCGTGATTAAAGGTAATTAGTTTAATTTAAGGTAAAGATAATGTTATAATAATATGAAATGTCCTTGACACATGTCCTAACCTTATTGGATGAGTCATGGCCGACCAAGACAATCCATGGGTCAACTTGGGGACCCCATGGAGCCACTTTGGTAGGAAAATGACATTAATAACTTTTAATTTAAAGTTAAAATAAAAATGTCACAAACATGTATTGTTTTACTGAAACAATTTTTACATGGGGTTATACAAGTCATATTTTTTACTATAAATATTAATTAGAAATATAAAAATATTTCCTACATCATGATTTTTTTTATAATTTTTAGACATTAAATAAATTAATTTATTTATGACACCATGATGATGTAGCGATTACCTCATTAATGAACAATTTAAATAAAATGAAAAGATAATGTAAAATATAAGACTTAAACTTTTAAAAAACCTATTGTATGGGTGGATTTAGAACCCTTATAAACTTATACTCTAAATATATAATTTTGGGACCTTTGATATCTAAGAATCATTTTATAATAAAGTATCTTTTCAAGACTTTCCAAGAGTGCCCCTCCTCCCTCTTATAAAAGGCCCCCACCTCTACCCTCCTTACCCACACCTCTGAAGCCATTTTCTCGGCTAAACACTAATAATTTTACCTCTCCACATCCCTACCTTCATCATAGAATCCTTCTCTTAGGCAGAAATCTCTTCAAGAAACCCTTTTGGTTCAAACTGTAACACCCCGAGATTTTATGAAAAATACTCTTTTTAATTTCATTAATGTATTGTGTTATATGCTACACCAAAAGGAACTTTCACAACACACATCACTGACCTGGCTTGAATTACACTCAATCGCGACCTTCCACGATAGCGTGTGTTGTACGCAACACCAAGTTTCGCTAAACAACGATATGCTATTAAAATATTATTAAAACTAGACGTTATGAATAGTAATAACCACTTTTTGAAATTTTGTAATTTCTATTTTTCAAAATGGACTTCATTTTTGGATTCGGAATATCGAAATTAGCTTAGGGTGAAATTTTGGTGATTTTCGGATAACTTTCATATTTTGATGAATAGTGAAAATTACTAAATTTTAGTTAAAAACAACTTTTTCAATCGAAATAATTAATAGTGATAAATTATTAATTTGAGTGGTTTTAAAGTATACTTAGAATATATTTTTACAATTTAATACAATGTTGGTCATTGGATGTAATTTCACATTTAAACCAGTTATAAACAAGTGTCAATCTTTTGATAGTTATTATCTCTTAAAAACACGCTATTTGTTTTGACGACGGGAATTAATTTTTAAATTAATTAATTCAACTGATATTTTTTGAATTTGGTAAAATATAAATCATTTTTGAGTTCATAATATCAAATATAGCTTAGGCCTAATTTTTGGTATTTTTCTGAAAACTTTCAATTTTTGATGAATAGTGAAACCACTAAGTGGTAGTTAAAAAACTGAATTTTTCATAAAACTTAATTTTACCGCTTCTGTGAGTGGAATTTCAAAAATCCGAGAGACACGGTTGATTTCAGTAAGTAAAATTTGGTTCAATGAGATGAAAATAATTTTTGGTGAATAGTAACTTTTTACTTTTATTTACCACGGTTAAAAGTAAATAGGGTAATTAAGGGTAAAAATGATATTATTATTACCCTAACACATGTCCAAATTCTATTGGATAAGTGTAATTCGACCAAAAACAAGCTTAGGAATAAAATATGACCATTTAGGCCCACTTGGATTAGATTAGAACATTTATTATTATTTAATTCAAAGAAGAGTTAAAAGAGTTAAAATCAAAGTTTATTTACTAAAACATTTTTAATATAGGGTTATACATAATATAAATTCGATTTTAATTATTCATTAGAAAGATAAAAATATTTCCTACATAATTGTATTTTATTTTTAATTTTTAGACATTAAATAATTTAATTTATTTATGACACAACGATGATGCAGTAATTATCTTATTAATGAAATATTGACATAATTGATGTTATAAATACTCAAATAAATATAATTTGAGACTTTTTATGACTTACACTACTTTTATAGGTTAATATGACATGTTATTGTTTATTTAATTAACTTTTTTAGAACTTATCATTCTGTTATGATTTTCACAAAAATAAATTACTAAATAGTGTCAAAATTGACATAAAATAGTTTTTAAAACAAATGTTATATTATTAACTGTTATTTTATTCCTAAAAATCTAAGGTTTGGCAAAATGACTTATATAAGGTTATATATATTAATAATAAACAATTTGGGGTTCGTTTGGCTTCTTATAGTAAGTTTATTAACCTTATAGTATGAGAACACAAGAAGACACGGTAAAAGTAAAATTATTTAACTTAATGTTAAATCTAAATGATAAGGTTAAAATAGGAACCTAAACTTGTCTAAATTATATTTTATGAGAGGATTTCTACCCATACCCACCTTAGCTTTTAACTAAATCAATTTGGAGCTATTTAAAACCGAACTTGACTTTATAATAAAATAATATATTTAGTTATTCCAAAGGTGCCCCTCTCCTCCCTTATAAAAGGACACCTCCTCCCTCTCTTCCTCACACAACTTTGAGCCTTCAAGATCGTCCAAACCCTGACAAAATCTCTTCTCAACTTCCCTAGAAACATCCTAGAGGTTCTGGTCTTCCTCAAAGACCAATTTTAGTGCCCTAAGAGGAGGTCTCAAAGAGGCGCTTCAAAGAAGAGGTAATTTCCGTTACCAATTCTTTCACCTTTATTTCTTCTTCCACTTCTTCTTCTTAGGTTGTTTAATTATGAAGTAATAACATAAGTATCACTCATATACTGATATGTTATTATAAGTATGAAACAATCCTATTTCACCGTCTATCCATCCTACGGAAAATGAAATCACCGCGCGTGCGTACGTACGGAATACCGTCTCCACGTCGTGGTGTAATCTATTTTCCGCCACCACCTTAATTGGATGGGTATAATGGTGTAATGAGTAACTATATATGATTATTATAAAGTGATATTGATACTGGAATAGTATACATACACTTCAACACAAGTTCACGATCATGAGAACGATATCATCGCTCATGCGTACGTACGGAATACCGTCTCCACGACGCGATGAGATTCATTCTCCACTTTAAACCATTCATGAATGATTATAAAGTATATATAATAAGTAATAATGAAATATATGACATAATAATGATACTGGATTTATGTGTATATATATTAATGTCATCTACTTAATTCCGTTCAACTCAATAAGGAGACGAAAACAGCGTTCATGCGTACGTACGGACTACCGTCTCCATGAACGGTGTGTTTCATTTCATTTATCTATATTATATATATATATATATACTGAATATATATGATATATAAATCATGTTTTATATTCTGGAAGTAATTAAATCATGATATAAGTAATAATAATTTCAAGAACAACAAGTCCAAACACCTACAACAAATGAATCGATTTTACCCAAAACACTCTTTAACATGGAATTTACAAAAGAACGGGTAAAATAAAGTTATAAGTGAACCATATATGATATAATAAAAATTTATATGATTCTGGAATAAGTCAATGACATTATTTAAATCATTATACAGGAGGTTCGGACACTTACGAAGCAAATCGGACCTAAGGTAAGGGAAAATCTCGCAATCTCAATTTTTATCCAAGATTGTTTATACTTCAGAATTTACTGGGGTGTATTTTATCATCCATATCCATGTTTCCTAAAAATGTAATATTGTTCCATCCACCTACAATTTTTAAATTCAATTTACCCTTCGGTGAGTTTTTAGTAAAAGATATGAAACGAATCTTTTGTCATTTTTTGTACGAGGTACTTTTTGACTTTTCCGACAAAAGTATGAGAAGAATGTTTTTTTAACTTAAACGGCACGAACGGATTTTTACGGTTTTATAAAGCCTTATTTTCATGAAGCTTCCTCCAAAAGATTTCATGACTATTTTCAATAAAATCTCTTTCTTTTAAAATTGCATGATGTTTTGTGAAAAGAAATTGATTTTGAAGAAGAAAGGTTATTTTCTTCAAGAATTCATTTCAAGTGTTTTATCAAAATTATTTTCCATCTAAGATAATAAAGGGTTCTGTTTCTATCCATATTTTTACATTGATTTGACTATGTTGTGATGGAATTATGTTTATGAATTCCTTTATCTTATATGAATGGTTTTATGATGTCATGCTGTTTAAGAATCCCATTTTTATTACATGGGTTATGCAGTGATGTATGATTTAGGATTTTGTGGCACACATAAGAATGGTATCATTATGAGATGGGTGGTACCTATATATCCCTCCAATGCATTGGGTAAAGATATTATATCTCATGAGATAGACATGGCTGGAATGGTAGGTTATACCGGTTCAGTGAAACAGGACTGAAACGAGGGTGACTCGGTTCAGAAAGGGACTTTGTCCACTAACATAGTATTGGCAATGAGTCTTGACTAACAAAAAATGATTCTCTATGATTATGTGTGTATGCCACAAAGTTTAATGTTTTAAGTTATGATTATTGTGATTTCATTTCACTACTATGATTTATCCCATGTTATGAAATTATGCTCTCTTTTGCAGGTTAAGTTTTCCAAAATGTTATGTTCTTATGAAAATGATGTGATTGATATTTCTTTTGTTTACCCTTACTGAGCATTTGAGCTCACCCTTTTATGTTTTCTTTTCCCCAGGATATAAAGAAAGGTTTTAGGTATAAAAAAAAGGAAGATCTTTATGGGAGATGTTGAAGATCTTTCACCAGGATTAGAAGATTATATTCCGAGTTTCTAAAGACACTAAACTATTACGATCCTTGTGTGTGTGTTTTTGTTATGTACTAAGTATTCCACAAAAGTAATGTAATGTCCATGTATGTCAAGCTTTGGGTCTCTACACAAACCATGGGGAGTTACCTGATTTAAAGGTAAAGTCCTCTCTATTGTTCTTTTGTTTTATTTTGCTTATCAAACCCCCTAAGCTATTTTTATTCCCTTCTTTTGTAACAACACCAGTATCTAAAATATACTAGGATGTTTTTATGATAAGGATTAGAGCTACACTTACACACACCTCTGCATAATGGTTAAAGAACATAGTGTTTCTGTGGATGGTGAATTACTGCCTCACAAAATGATGATTGTTCTATCTTCTCCTACCACCTCTCATGGTTTCCATTATGATAGAACTATATTTATTTATGATATATATTATATTTATTTCCTATATATTCTTATTTATTTTACATTTAAAACATACCTATATGCTTTGCATGTTGTGCAAATGTGATAATTTCATTTGAGGAAGTGTGGACTACCGCCCCCTCAAATGATGCGACTCGTTCATGCAATACATGGAATGTATAAAGAATGAAATTAATGAAATAATGTGACCTATATAACATATATATTATACTTTAATTATAATATATATATATATATCTTTTAGGTTTAATTCCATTATTGGGACAAAGAAATGAAAGTAGCGATCATGCGTACGTACGGCCTACCGTCTCCATGAAAGGTGCATTTCATTTTTTATTTACAAATGTTATGGAATAGTATAAAATGAATATATACTGGATATATATGATATTTAAATCATAAATACTATTCTGTAGATGGTGTAATTATAACTACATGGACAATTCTTTTCAAACAAGTTTATTTTTGACTCATGTACCGAACATCGACAAAAAAAGTCTGATATGAACTCACATAATTAACTAATTATTATAACATTATAATATGTGATATGAATTAAATAATAAACTTTAAAGGATTTAATTAAGAAATTATTAATTGACCAAGTTTTATTTTTCAGGAATATAAATAAATGAACAAGACAAGTCGGACTTGAGGTAAGGGATCCTACCATTCTCTTTCTTTTTAAGTACTCTATTTTATGTCATTTATTTTAAGCTCCTTTTTATTATGTTGGGGGATGTTATTTTATATTCCTATTACTATAATTTTTATTTTAATATGATGAGAGATCCTATATGATCTCATCAATCTATTTTTGAATGTTTTAAGTGGCGCCGTTAGGCTGCCGAAATTTCGTAAGGGACTTTTTATCTCACTTTGTGTTTCCGTGAGATTCATGATACATTTTCCACTATTTACTTTTGTGTGGTGTATGTACTGCCCATGATTATATTATTTGTGTAATATAATTTAATTTATGTGTATTTACATCTTCATTGTATGATCTTTCTTTCATGGGGTGCATGTTTCGAAAGTTACCCAAGTCGGTAAGGGAACTTTTCACCCTCTAATTTTAAAAGACATGTTTTTGTTTTGTCTTTTAAATTACATCTTCTTATGTTGGGATATGTTCTTATATTTCAATATTGACGTAAATTTCATGTACAAGTGATGATATACCCTTTATCCCTCTCATCAACTCTTTTTCTAAAATTTGATGTGACGCCGTTAGGCTATCAAATTTTTACAAGGGAACTTTTAACCCAATTTCAATTCTTTGGGTTAAACCTCTACTTCTTGATTTTGTCATGATATGAATATGTGTGGATTACATCTTATTTTTTTACACTGAGTATCCTATTATATTTGGTGTATTTATATTTTTCACACATAATCATGTCATTTCTTTATCCTTGCTCTAATGGCATGATCCTTGATTGGGATTACATCTCAATTTCTTTTCATTGAGACATTTCTTAATGATATGCACTTTTATTATTTTATGAAGTGTATATACAGCCCCTTTAACATTCCTTATCTATATTATGTCTATAATAAAGTCATTTAAATTTTTTGAAAATGCTATACTTTCTTGTGGCTTATAATTTAAATGTTCAAAATGGAAAAGGACTCTTTTATTAAAACATTGTTTTAAATGGTTTTAAAGATTTATTATTTTAAAAATTTATCATCCATGTCCATGTTTTAAAAATGGTTTTAAGGATTTATTTATATGTACATGAATGTTTTAAAACCCTTTCAAAATTTTCGAAGTGGTATGGGACACTTTGATTCTAAAATCTCTTTTAAATGTATTCTTTTAATATTTTCAAAGTATAAAGGGATTTTTATCTCATAGAGTTTTAATGATTTTATTAGATGTTTTTATTTATGATAATATCATGATGTTATCTCTTGTGATTGAAATGTATAAATTTTATGTTTCTTTTATTCATTTTTTAAGTTTTAGGATTATGTTATGGTTATTGGGAAATTTTTATGAAATCAGGTGGTTCTGTGATAAAATAAGGGCGGGTGAGCCCGATATAGATCTCCAATGCATTTGGTAATGTGAAGGAGTTAAACGCTAAGGTTTCTTTGAAGATATTTAGGGAATTTACTGTGATGGGTATTCCAAACATAACCATGAGGGTTACTCCCTACATAAGAATGTTATGAATGCCTCAAGTTACCTTTACATCTTATGATTTCTATGAGTTATTCATAAATATTATTATTTCATGAGGTATGTTAAAGTTCTTATGTTTTAAGAGTAAAGTATGATTTCATTGATTCTTATGAATACATGGACTAGTGTTTTCTTTCCATTTTTTATATCCCTTACTAAGACTTTTAAGCTCATCCCAAGTTTTTGAAATGTTTTCCACAGGACTTAAAGGTCAATAGGGTCAAGTATGGGATCAAGGAAAGACATGCTATCTAAAACATACAACTATAAATGTTTATTTTTAAGATTTTTTGTATTTTATGGAAACTGATTAGAAGTGTCTACTTTTTAATCTTTTGAGATGTAATAGTTATGTCCTAATTCTCTAAAACTCTAAACCTGAAAATATCCTCAATGTGAATTATTCATTTAATTCAATATTGTGTAATGTTTTAAGGCTGGGTCCTTATAGTTGGTATCAAAGGTCGGTTTAGATAACTTTAGAGGTTAGATTGTTGTTTAAGCATTAGAGACAAGTTGTGTATAACCATAATGGTTAGTATATTAGATGGAGTCATTGTTATTTTTGAAAGTTGGAATGATTTTGAGATAACTTTTATAAGTATATCTTAGTGTTTATCTTCCTCATTAGTACATGATGATTTTGTTAATATACTCACAATGATATTTTTGGTTTTAGTAAAGGGATGGATCTAGCAGGCACCAAAGTGACAATGGGTTTAAAGGAAACTGCGGTGGTTCTCTGATTAAGAGACTGGATGAAATGGGGGATTCAATGAGGAATATCATGGTTATTCTAAACCAACTATCAAGGATTCATGATTAACCACTTTAACCTTGGTGAGTTCTCTAATGCATCATGTATGAGAGAACCAACTTGATGTGGAAGTTCAGGTAATAATTATAATGGTAACCATTAGTGTTTATATGATCCTTTCTTTTGAGGTAATTATGGGCTACTATATGATGGAATATGAAAGGAATGAGGTAAAATTGAGGTTAAATTATGTTGTTTTTATTTTTGAAGATTTTATCTCTTTTTGGGGAATGTTTTAATAATTATATAGTTTTGGAAAAAGGTACAACACGCAGACCGTGTGACAACCCGTCGCGTCGGACCAAGCTGCGGGAATCGAACTCACGTCCAAAGTGTGACTAGTATTTATCACCTACCATTGGACTATGTGAAGTACCTGGTAAGTATGAAAAATTATTTTTATTTAGTAGATTTTATAAATCAAGAATAAGTTGATTTTGGGTTATCTATGAAAATGATTGACCTATCATGGAGGATGTGTGATTAGGCTAATTACTTTTCAGTATGAGACTTTAAGAGTAACTAATGTTCTTTGATGATAAATGTTAAGATTTAACTTATAAGACTATGTGATTAAATCCTTCAGAGATTTGGGTTTCAATCTTAGGTTGGTTTATTTTTGATGAATTTTAAGGGAAATTTTGTATTGAAAGGTTTCTGTTGAATTTTGTGTTGTTTGAAAAATTTTGGAGATTAAGAGTAGTTTTTATTCTTGTGAAAGATTATCTTTTTTTTTTGGATTATCTGATCTTATACAAACAAATTTGGTTTTTGTTATGGTATAAAGTAATGGGAAATATATAGTTCATCTTTTGTGAGTTATGTGATCCTCTTGAAGTTTATTATAGCGCTCTTAATGTGAACAAGTCATCCTGAATACTCATTGTTTGGAGAAAATATGAGTTTGTGTTGGAAATCTAGTAAAAGATGAAGCCTACATGACAAGTAAGTTTGTTTCCTTAAGTTTCAGTTAAGCTCATAAATAAATTCCTCAATTAAAAGTAACTTAAAAAAATTGTCTTTTAATTTTTCTTACTGGGGAATCAAATACCGTTTAACCCATCACATGTTTGTGATTTTCTAGTGGTTAAAGTTCTTCTAAACATGTTTTTTATCACTCTCCATCAGAACATGAACCTTTGGTTTTTCCTTCCATATCTATGTTTTCATGGAATCCTAGTATGGGTTAACTTGTGTGACCTTTTTACTTCGCTTTCTTTAGTTTAAAGTGATAGTTTTACCGACTCTTGTTCTGATGCGGGACTTTCAATAAAGTTTCCAAGCCCAATTTTAAAATTGGGAGGTCACAATTCCCAAACGGGGGAAGGATGTAACACCCCGGGTAAATAAAAAATATGACATTTTTATATTTATACATATTTGTAAATAAAATTTTAATATTAATTTAAAGGAAACGCTATGCTTGATGGCGTACCCAACACGCAACAAAGAGTTTCTTGGAAATCTTACATTGCACTCTAATAGTAAAATAATATTATTTTAAATGGTACTTAATGCCTAATCATTGTAATGGAAGGAATGAACAGAACAAACTACAAAATTATTATATATGTTTGTCAAATATTTTTACTTTTATTGAATAAATGTTAGAGGCTTAAAATGCGAATGAATCCAATTTTAAGCATAAATATTCTAATATTCTTTAAAAGGTCGATTAACCTCCTTTTGATGGAGAACCCTTTTAAATCCACTTGTTGACAATTTTATATGTTATATTGGACCAAATAAAATCCTTATTTAGAATCAGGATGTCAAAATTTACTTTGTGTATGTTTTTGTTATTTTTTTTGATAAAGTCCATTTTTAATGAATAAGTGAAAAATGTTGTATTTTAATTCAAGACCTCTTTTTAATCTAATTTATTTATATGATTAGATAATATTTTTAATTGGTTTTAAATTTCAATTAGAATATATTTTTACCATTTAATCCAATGGTGGTCATTGGAATTAATTTCAATTTAAAATTGGACTTAAACTAGTGTCAATCTTTTAATAGATATTGTTTCATAAAAACACGCTATTTGTTTTGATAGTGGGAATTAATTATTAAATTAATTAATGAAACTAATATGTTTTGAATTTTTTAAAATAGATATCATTTTTGAATTCGGAATATCAAATATATCTTTGGGTTAATTTTTGGTATTTTTCTGAAAAACTTCAATTTTTGATGAATAGTGAAACCACTAAGTAGTAGTTAAAAAACTGATTTTTTGTTTAAATGAAACTTTACCACTTATGTGATTTAAATTTCAATAATCCTACATACATGGTTGTCATTAGGGTGTAAAATGTGGTTCAATGGGATTAAAATAATTTTTTTGGTGAATAGTAACTTTTAAGTTTTATTAATCGCGATTAAAGGTAATTAGTGTAATTTAAGGTAAAGATAATGTTATAATAATATGAAATGACCTTGAAACATGACCTAACTTTATTTTATGAGTCATGGCCAACCACGAAAATCCATGGGTCAACTTGGGGACCCCATGGAGCCACTTTGGTAGGAAAAGGACATTAATAACTTTTTATTTAAAGTTAAAATAAAAATGTCACAAACATGTATTGTTTTACTAAAACAATTTTTACATAGGGTTATACAAGTAATATTTTTGAATATAAATATTAATTAGAAATCTAATACTATTTATTACATCATGATATTTTTTTATAATTTTTAGACATTAAATAAATTAATTTATTTATGACACCATGTTGATGCAGCGATTACCTCATTAATTAACGATTTAAATAAAATGAAAAGATAATGTAAAATATAAGACTTACACTTTTCAAAAACCTATTAAATGGGCGGATTTATAACTCTTATCAACTTATACTCTAAATATATAATTGTGGGACATTTGATATCCTAAAATCATTTTATAATAAAGTATCTTTTCAAGACTTTCCAAGAGTTCCCCTCCTCCCTCTTATAAAAGGCCCCCACCTCTACCCTCATTACCCACACCTCTCAATCCATTGGATTGGCCAAACTCTTATAATTTTATCTATCCACATCCCTAAATTCATCATATAAGTCTTCCCTTAGGCATAAAGCTCTTCAAGAAACCATTTTGGTTCAAACCAAGGGGAGTTACCCGATTTAAAGGTAAAGTCCTCTCTAATGTTATTTTGTTTTATTTTGCTTCTCCAACCACTTAAACTATTTTTATTACTTTGTTTTGTAACAAAACCAGTATCTCCAATATACAAGGATGTTTTTATGATAATGATTCTAGCTACACTTACACACACCTCCGTCTAATGGTTAAATAACAAACTGTTTCTGTGGATGGCGAATTACTGCCTCACGAAACGATGATTGTTCTATCTTCTCCTACCACCTCTCATGGAGGACATTATTATGGCACTATATTTATTTATGATATATATTATATTTATTTCCTATCTATGTTTATATATTTTAAATTTAAAACATACCTTTATGCTTTGCATGTTGTGCAAAAGCGATAATTTCATTTGAGGAAGTGTGGACTACCGCCCCCTCAAGTGATGTGACTCGTTCATGCAATACATGGAATGTATAAAGAATGAAATTAATGAACTTATATGAACTATATAACATATATATTATAATTTAATTATAATATATATATATATATATATATCTCATTTAGCATTAATCCTATTAATGGGACAAAGTAATGAAAGTAGCGTTCATGCGTACGTACGGCCTACCGTCTCCATGAACGGTGCATTTCATTTTTTATCTCCAAATGTTATGGAATAGTATAAAATGATTATATAATGGATATATATGATATTTAAATCATTAATAATATTCTTTAGATGGTGTAATTATAACAACATGGACAATTCTTTTCAAACAAGTTCATTTTTGACTCATGTACCGAACATCGACAAAAAACATCTGATATGAACTCACATAATTAACTAAGTATTATAACATTATAATATGTGGTATGAATTAAATAATAAACATTAAATTAGGTCCTTAATCAATTATTAATTGACCAAATTTTATTATTCATGAATATAAAGAAACGAACAAGACAATTCAGACTTGAGGTAAGGGATCCTACCATTCTCTTTCTTTTTAAGTACTCTATTTTATGTCATTTATTTTAAGCACATTTTTCTTTTGTTGGGGGATGTTATATTATATTCATATTACTATAATTTTTATTTTAATATTATTAGAGACCCTATTTGGTCTCATCAATCCATTTTTGAATGTTTTAAGTGGCGTCATTAGGCTGCCGAAATTTCGTAAGGGGCTTTTTATCTCACTTTGTGTTTCCGTGAGATTCATGCAACATTTGCCACTATTTCATTTTGTGTGGTGTATGTACTAACCATGATTGTATTCTTTGTGTAATATAATTTAATTTATAGGTATTTACATCTTCATTGTATGATCCTTCTTTCATGGGGTGCATGTTTCGAAAGTTACCCAAGTCGGTAAGGGAACCTTTCACCCTCCTAATTGTAAAAGACATGTTTTTGTTTTGTCTTTTAAATTAAATCTTCTTATGTTGGGATATGTTCTTATATATCCTTATTGATGTAATTTTTATGTCTAAGTGATTAGATACCCTTTATCCCTCTCATCAACCCTTTTTCTAAAATTTGATGTGACTTCGTTAGGCTATCGAATTTTTACAAGGGAACTTCTTAACCCAATTTCAATTCTTTGGATTAAACCTCTACTTCTTGATTTTGTCATGCTATGAATATGTTTGGATTACATATGATTGTTTTACACTGAGTATCCACTTATATTTTGAGTATTTATATTTTTCACACATAATCATGTCATTTCTTTATCCTTGCTCTAATGGTCTGATCCTTGATTGGGATTACATCTCAATTTCTTCTCATTGAGACATTTCTTAATGATATGCACTTTTATTATTGTATAAAGGGTATATACAGCCCCTTTTACATTCCTTATCTATATTATGTCTATACTAAAGTCATTTAAATGTTTTGAAAATGGTCTACTTTCTTGTGTCTTGTAATTTAAATGTTAAAAATGGAAAAGGACTCTTTTATTAAAACATTGTTTTAAATGGTTTTAAAGATTTATTCTTTTAAACATTTATCATCCATGTCCATGTTTTAAAAATAGTTTTAAGGATTTATTTATAGGGACATGACTGTTTTAAAACCCTTTCAAAAGTTTCTAAGTGGTATGGGACACTTTTATTCTAAAATCTCTTTTAAATGTCTTCTTCTAATATTTTCAATGTATAAAGGGATTTTTATCTCATAGAGTTTTAATGATTTTATTTGATGTTTTTATTTATGATAATATCATGATGTTATCTCTTGTGATTGAAATGTATAAATTTTATGTTTCTGTTATGCATGTTTTAAGTGTTATGATTATGTTATGGTTCTTGGGAAATGTTTATGAAATCGGGTGGTTCTGTGATAAAATAAGGGCAGGTGAGCCCGATATAGCTCTCCAACGCATTGGGTAACGCGAAGTAGTTAAACGCTAAGGTTTCTCCGAAGAGATTTAAGGAATATACTTTGATGGGTATTCTAAACGTAACCATGAGGGTTACTCCCTACGTAATAATGTTATGAATGCCTCAAGTTACCTTTACGTCTTATGATTTCTATGAGTTATTCATAAATCTTATGATTTCATGAGGTGTGTTAAAGTGCTTCTGTTTTAAGAGTAAAGTATGATTTGATTGATTCTTATGAATAAACGGACTAGTGTTTTCTTTCCATATTTTTATATACCTTACGGAGCCTTTTATGCTCATCCCAAGTTTTTGAAATGTTTTCCACAGGACTTAAAGGTTAATAGGGTCAAGGATGGGATCAAGGAAAGACATTCTATCTAAAACATGCAACTAGAAATGTTTATTTTTAAGATTTTTTTTATTTTATGGAAACTGAGTAGAAGTGTCTACTTTGTAATCTTGTGAGATGTAATAGTTATGTCCTAATTTTCTAAAACTCTAAACCTGAAAAGATCATCAATGTGAATTATTCATTTAATTCAAGATTATGTAATGTTTTAAGGCTGAGTCCTTATAAACACCTAAGGGTAACATACATCACTTTCTATCTCTCAGTAAAAATTTAAGAAATTTTTGCTTATTTGGTATTAAATCTAATGAAATAGTATCACTACTTTTATTCTACACAAGATATATTTTTTTCAATTTTTATCTTATCATTAATCCTTTAAGAAAATTCTATGAAAAACACCATGAATATGTTCACTAGATTTTTAGGAGTTGTTCTAAATACAACTTGTTATTTTTTAAGATCATCTGAGAGTGAAAATGTAAGGACCCAAATGTAAATAATTTGTTACTAGAATATTTAACTAATATTTCACTCTTTTTCATTTCAAGGATGTTTTTTATTTATAGTTGTAGAGAATTTAGATGCAATTATTAAATAAAAAAACTATATGATATATATTGGATAATTTAGACTTGTATTAATCAATCCCACAGTATAAAATGTCAAAAAAATGTTTTATGTTCCTGAAAGATCATTAGTAATTTCAACTTCAATGCTTATTTTTTCTTATCTATCTTTAAACCCTTTGAAAAACATATTAAAACATTATATGAGCACACAAACATTATTATGTGAAATACAAAATAAGATGTATTTCAATCCATTATAAAACATGGAAACAAATAACATTTTTATATTTATCACAATATTACTTTAGTGTATGAAATAAATGACTTAAAAATCCACATACATTTTTCTCAAATAATACCTTTTAATCCCATAATAAGAAAATTAATCCTTTTTTGGAAACATAGAGTGTTATTTTACAATTCATGTCATACATATCTAGTTACTAGTAAAATCCATTAGGGTAACCACACCACTAAACACCCAGCTTATTTATTTTTAAGATAATTAAGATTATCTTATACGTTGTGTCACTAAACGTGCACACCCATCATAAAAGATATATCACGATCATTTGTCATATAATTTGAGTCAGGATCACTCGTTTTATATGATATATTTTTATCAGCCATTGGATAAGATATTTTTGGCCTCACCAGTCATAATCTATAATTATAATGTACTATATAATGAATACAGCATTTTTTCCTTGTATCATTTTTTTTAAACCATTTAAAACTATCTTAAAGATGTGTAAAAAACTTTTATTAGATATCATAACACCATTTACTTTTAAAAAACCAATTAAAATATAAATTACATAGTAAAAATGAATTATATTTAAATAAATAATGGAATCTTGTAAAGAATAAAATTTAAAAAAATGTTTGTGGTGGTAGGAAATTTAGTCGATGGTATATACTCTAAAATAAAACATTAAAATTCCCTTTCTGTAAAGAAATTCAAAACATTCCATAAAAATATTCAATTTTAGAAACATCCAAAGAATGTGAAAGGAGACATAAAATTTCTTCTATTATTATTTTATTTCTATAAAAATACATTAATAATATATTTTAAAAAATATGGACTTCTAAGAAAATGAGATGAAAGGGAAATATTAAAAATTATTTTAAAAAATATATCCTTTACCCTGAGTCTGAGTCATTACCTATGTTATTTACTAGCTTGAATAAAAAATTATTATAATTATCTATTTAGTTAAAACCATTTTTCAAGTTTATTATTACTATTGTTTTATTTATGAATAGATTATATTTAATTACTTAATCAATTCAGTTCACTGAGGTTGTTTTGGTGACATTCTTCTCATATGTCAAAGATGGTTTTTTTAAGTTTGAAATGGTCAATGATGTAGTTATTCAATCATCTCCGGAAAAATTATTATTGAATAATTAAAATTTATATATCGTTTATAATTTTAATGAAATCCATAAAATAAGTATATGAAAAATTAAATATCTTACAATCTTGGAGATGGGAGGCCATACCTACGTATGAGTAACATTTCTATTTTTCAAATATAATCAGGTAAAGAAAGTAAGAATTATTTAATCTTTGATTAATCATAATTTCTCCATAAATTTATTATTATTTCTCTAAATACTCTTATATATACAAGAAATGTGAAGCAGTGGTGAAATATGAATCACATCACTTTGGTGTGGTGGAAATCCACATGTATGCCTAAATAATGTCATTATTTTTAAATTAAAGGAAATGTATGAAAATTTATAACATATTACTTTTAAATAATGATCATTATATTATTGATATAATATATTTATATTATCTACATCAGTATAAAAGGTTTTGGGTGTTGATGGTGGAAAATGAATTACATTGGTTTGCAAGGATGTAGTTTGTTTTACACATGAACGAATGTTTCATTAAAAATATGATAGAAGAGGAGGTGCATTGAAGATTTAAAATTAACATAATAAAAACTCAGCATATGTATTATAATGTTGATATTATTTTATTGTGATTTAATAATATTTTTATGAGGTTGAAAAATAAATACAACTAAAACATTGGGTTAAAATATATACCTTCTCTTCATACAATCTTCTTAGATTTTCACACTAATCACTCAAAGGATGGAATAATTCCAAAACCAATACCTCCTGAAAAAGTGTGGGAATTTTTTGGAGGTATTATGGTAGTTATTTTGGGATCTGATAGGCTATTTATGTTTGGATATAAGAGAAGATGGGGTTCCCTTTTATAATGATTGGATGGGTAATAATAGAAATTGATAAAGTATTTAATAAATATAAATAATTTTCATTGTCAAATAGTTCAAAATTAAGATTAATTTATGATAATATAATGATGGCTAGATATATTCTCCTAATATAAAAATTTGACATGTTAGGTGTTGTTTTGACTATATCTTCTGGTTTTAACCCTTAGTTACAACATTTTATGATTATCATAATAACAATGTTTTTAAATATTTAGAGGCCATGATAGATAGTATAAAAGGAAAATTCATGAATAAATAATATGTGGATGATATTTTAATGAATATCTGAATAATTTTTCTAAATATAGGTTTTCAGGAATTTAATTTATTTAATAAATTAAAATTTATTATAAATTATAATTAATGTCATTTTGGAAAGAGGCCTTTTAATTTTACATTGAAAAAAATAGTACAAAAAATAATTCTGATATAATTAATGTAGAAAAACATTACATGTTATATATATCCAAAAACAATTCAACATAATAATCCATTAAAAATATGTTACTTTTAATATTTTTAAAAACATTAATTTTTTACTTCAGTTAATTGTTTAAGAATTAGGTTGACATTTCATGCGGATTTAAAGTAAATAGTTCATCTCTAAAAATTATAAATAACTTATTATGATAAAAAAATTATTTATATGTAAAATTAATATTTATAATATAATAGATGTTCTTCTATGATTCTCACAAAAAATTATATATATTAAAACAAAGTGAGTGACATTTTTGAGTTTATCCAATACTTGAATATTATAAAGATCAAATTCACATCAAAAAGGAATAAAAAAATCATATATATTAATATTTTATTATTATAGATGAGAAATACACATAAAATTAAATAATTCAAACCTTTAAGTTCATTTTATAGTCCTCATTATATTTTTTATCAATAATTCCCAAACTAATTGTTTCTATTTTAATAAAAATTTACTAAGGTTAATATTCTTATTGAAAAAATACAAAAGGGAACTATTTTCCAAATATGGATCTAATGATTACAAATATGGAATCCATTTTTCGTGATTAAATTTATTTAACTAACATAAATAAATTCTTGATGGAATAACAAAATGTAATGAAACCCCCTTTTTTCCAAAAATGCATTTTTAAGTTAAAAAATATTTTTATATCAAATTCAACCAAAAAATTTATTCCAATGATTATAAATGGATTATTAATTATATAGTATAATTAATTATAATTTATAAAATTTAAAAAATAATTAATTCTCATAAAATCTTGTATAAATAATAAACATTTCCATTAATATCATTTATTTCATTATTAAATGGAAAATCATACTGTTCAAAAAAATTATAATATAAATTATAATATAATTTTGGCATAATTATTTAAATAATATATAAAATGTATAAAATAAAATTTATAGAAGTTATTGAAACTAATTTAAATATTCAATCACAAAAAACAATAAAATCCATTTTTAAAGAAAATGTATTTTTAATGAAAAATGACTTACTAAAAATCATGTGATTATTTATTTAGAATTAATCAACAAATTTTTTATGATTAGTATATCGATATAAATTTATTAATTTATTTAATCATATTCAAATCCCATAATTATATTCATAGTTTATTATATTAATATTTAAATTATATTATTTAGTGATTTGTTTTTTAACAGTGTTGTGTTTCATATATACTATCAAAAATGATATTCTTCTTTTAAAATATTAGGGTGATACATTATCCACCCATTAATAAATTTAAACCAAGAAATTTTAACATGAACTCAGTATTCAAGTGTTTGACATTTTGAAATACCTTTTTGGAAATTCCACATCATAATAAGGGTTATTAAAGAATCCTCTTGAAAATGGGAAATGATAAATAAGAAAGTCATCTAGAATAACATATAACTGGGTTATAAAACAAGATAAAATTACCAAGAAGATAAAATATGGACATAGAAGAATATTGAAATGTTAAAATAATAATTGAGTGTGATATAGTACATTGATCACAAAAAATTAAATTATTATCATAAATTCAATGACCACAAAACCATCAAAATATGTTAAAAGACCATCAATTCATCGAAAAATGTAATAGGATAATTTTTTTTTCAAGAACCATTTCATAGATTTGAGGTATTTATATACCATCTTGACTAAGATAATAAAGAAATATAATTACCTTTCATGTTGAATTTAAACCTTTAATTAATTTCTTTCCCATTTTCATCTTTTTCACTTAATAATGAGTATTCATGATTTTATTATAATTTAATAATGAAATTTAAATTCAAATGAACTATACGATCAATAATAGGATAAAAATATATTCATAATATCTTTTCACATTATCCAAAACCAAAATTTTTGTCATGAGGTAAGGAAATTCGAAAAATTAATAAACTATTGAATGATGAAATACAATATTAATCTTCAAAGCCTCAACAATAACACCGATATAATAATATATATCTTCTGATAAATAGTTAACCTTAAAAATATTTAAAATATTTTAGACTAAGATTGAAAAACAAATATTATGATGATTTTATAACCTATTATTCCAAGATAAATTTAACATTTATCTCTAAATAACATCAATTACTCTTAAAGTATCATACCAATAATGTATATTTCCTAATAATATGATCACCAAAATATATTAATCATTTCTTTAAATAAATTTAATTACCATAATGTCACATTCAAATCATATATGATTATAAAAAATAATTCAACCATAATTTCATAAATATAATCCCATATTATCCCAAAATATATCTATTTACCTTAATCATATAAGGTTACCCAAATTATTTAGATCTTATATAGATATAACTATAATCACTTTATAATCCCATGGTTATTTATATGATAAAACATATGTTCCTAAATAGAAATAATATTTTTTATCAAAACATTTACTTAATATCATGTCATACTAAATAGGATATCATATAGGCTCGTGGTAGGAATCTCACCCTTGTCATCCTTTACCCAAGTTATCATACCCTACAAACCTACCAAATGTAAAAGATTGTCTGTTTACTAAAAATATATTGATATAATTCCTATAAAATTACAAAAATATGATGACCATCCACAAAAATAACATTAATAACTAATAAAATTTTGAATTTTTTCAAACTCAATGTTTTATCATACATTTTTTATTCCCAAAATTTAAAAAAAATAATTTGAAATAATCCTTAATATAACCCTAAGGGGTTTCATATACCTCAACCCAAAAAAATATGTCCCAAATTATCATCACTCACTATATCATCCCATCATATAAACCAAGAAATTTGGTATCTATGACTTTCAACATATAATAAACCTTAAAAAATGATTAGGCTATCCATATAATATATAACATTATAATAACAAATGTTTTCTAAACAAATAATCAAGTACCAAGTGTAATGGAATAAAAATAATATATATATATATATATAATTCATAAAATAATACACATTATTTTATTTTAAGGATCATTTAAGGTTTTGAGTATTATATAATTATTTCATAATTATTACATAAAAACCCTATTTTACAACATGTATAATTATAATTGTTATTCATTTGTCCAAAAATATAAAACTATAAAAAATAATCCTGTTTTATTTTCATGAATTATAACATGAATTACTATTTTTTATTACCCATCATTAATCTCAGTGAAATACATATTAAATGGTTGGTGTAAAAAAATTATTAGTAAGGGACATAAAAACAAGGGATGTGTTAGTCAAGAGGAAAACATGAAATCCCATAAAATGTATACCATTATCACGATATTCATTTAATGTATGAAATAAATCACATCCACATGATAAACACCTTTTTTCTCAAATAACACCATAAAACTAATAAAAAAATAATTATTTACTTTTTTGGGTAAATTTATAGTATCATATTCATCACCCTTTTTAGAAATAACTGGATCCCAATCAAATTTAGGGGGAAAACCTCATTAGAAAACTACCACCTTTCTTCCTATGAAGATAGGGAACATTTTCCAATTCGTTAGAGTGATGTTTAGGCACACCCATTATATAAGAAATATCACGATATCTTATCAAATAATATATATTAGGATCACCCATCATCATCATCTATATTTCTCAAATACTATATCATGAATAATATATTTTTCACATGCATATTTCTTAATAATACCCTTAAAAACCCTTTTGAACTCAAGAAAAAAAGATATAAAAAATACCATTTCATTTTAATAACACAATTCAAAACAAATTTACCCATAAAAATGGGTATTCCTTAAATAAATAATGTAATATTATAACATAATTTCAATTTCAAGTTTTTTTTGGTAGAAATAAAATCTAATAATTTTGTATTTGTTAAAACAAAAATTGTTTTTTTTCATTTGGTAATGAATGAACTAAAATTCTGTAAATTGATACCATTTTAAAATATTTCATAAGAAATTAAAAGTAGACCTAAAATTTCCTCCATAATTATTCTATGTCTATATGAATACACTAATAATACATTATTATAAATATGAATAAGGAAGAAAAAGTGTTGGATGGGAAAATATAAAAACAATTAAAAGAATGTCCCATAACTCGACTCCATGTCATTGTGTATATTTATTATCATCCTTAATAATAAAAATTATGTTGATTATTGACTTTCTTCATAAATATATTTATGTTCATTATTTATTTTATTTTATTTATTACACTGTTATATTTAACTACACAATCAATTAAGTTAATGTCGGTTGTTTTGAAGATATTCATCTTATATGTCCAAATTGTC
Source organism: Viscum album (assembly GCA_963277665.1). Taxonomy (NCBI): domain Eukaryota; kingdom Viridiplantae; phylum Streptophyta; class Magnoliopsida; order Santalales; family Viscaceae; genus Viscum; species Viscum album. The sequence goes on from OY728164.1 coordinate 200,566,189, forward strand.
TTCTGTAAGTTAACTATGGTAAAAGAAATATCTATTCAATACTATAAAGAATAATAATCAAGTAATAGTTGAAATTATTATAAACCCATTATACATAAAAAACTATAAAATTAGGATATTGAAAATGAACTATGTTAGAATCTCGGGGATGGTGAGATGTACGCCACCATCAGTAACATTTATATTTTTGAAATAAAATTATGTGAAGAAGATAATTATTATTTAATATTATCAAAATGATAATTATATAATAAATATTACTTAAATTTTTTAAATATATTTATATATACCTTTAATGTAATTTGTTGATGAAAAATGAATCACAGCCCATTATAGATGTAGAAATCCACACATATAGACAAAAAAACTATAATTATTAAATTAATGGAATGGTGAAAAATATATATGAAATATTAATTTTATAGAATTATTAATATTCCACAAATATCATAAATTTACCATAAAACCATCATTATAAATATCCATGGGATTTAATGATGAAAAATTAATGACATCGATTTATGAGACGTTAGTTCTCCGTACACATGAATGAAAGGTTTTGTTTTCCATTTTATGGAAGAGGGGAGGAGTATATGTAATGAAATTTACATATAAAATCTTAGAATATTTATATTAATTGTTTTTTCATAATATTTGATGATTATTTTAATTTGGTGTAAGAAGAAACAAAACAAACATATTCGGTTAAATGATATAACTCATATTCAGATATTTTTTTGCACCATTATCCCTATAAGTCTAGAGTTACACATCATATAATACCTATTAATGTGGGGAGGATACCTTGTTTGGTAATTGGATAGTTATTTTCAGAACCAAATATCTCTTTGAGTGTGTAGAGAGGAGGAGAGGGGGTACCCTTTTATAATGAGGGGATGGTCATTCTTGGAATTTCTTAATTATTTAAATAAATATAATTTTATTTTTTGGATCAAACTAATCCAAATTTTAATAAGTATAATATAATATGATTCATAGTCAAAATAATATCTCACAATAAAAATTTTACATGTTCAGATGATTTTTTCACCCTTATCTTATTGTTTTAACCCTTGGTTACTCAAGTTAATGAATACCATGATAATATGTTTTTTTATTCTATAGGGTATAAGATAGTGACTATAAAAGGCAATTTGGGACAAAATTTATCCCTATATCACATTTTTATCCATATTCAAATCACATTTTGAATATAGTATTTTTATTAATTTTAAATCATTTAACAAAATATTTTTTTTAAACACCACTAATTCCATTTTGGAACTATATATTTAATTTGACATTGAATGTAACACCCCAAAATTTTATGAGGAAGATTATTTTTTATTTATTTGATTTCTTTTTTTGTACGCTACACCAATATTAGCTTGTGCTATATGCAACACCGTACTATCTTGTAGTATACGCAAACACTATTCTTGGCTTGTGTTGCACGCAAGAGCGACCTTCCTCAATCACGTGTGTTGTACGCAATACTGAGTTTCACTAAACAATGATATATTGTTATAATATTATTATGAACTAGCATTTATGAATATTAGTAACTAAATTTTGAATTTTATGACATTATAATTAATCTTACACATATTATAGAACATGGAATGAGAATAAAATAAATTTTTCAGGTAAAATAAGCATTTTTTAAAAAATACAGTTTTGCCGCCTTTTGATGGTTCACCCACTTTAAATCTATTTTTGACATGTTTTTAAGTTAAATTTGAAAAATAAAACTTCTTCCTTGGAATCAGGATATAAAAATTTACTTTGGATAAAATTTTGAGATTATTCTGATAACTTTTATATTTTGATGAATGGTGAAAATACGCTAAATTTTAATTAAAAACAACTTTTTTCATCGAGATAATTTATAAAGTTAAATTATAATATTGAATGGTTTTAAATTATAAATAGAATATATTTTTACTATTTAATATAATTTAATTAATTATCATTAATTTGACATTGAATTCATATGTAAAAACATTTCAATCTTTTGCAACGTTTAAACTTTAAAAACCCGTTTTCTCAAAAGTGGGATTAATTTTAAATTAATTGCTAAAACTTATGTGTTTTTAATTTTGAAAAATGGATTCCATATTTTGATTTAGTGGGTCTAAATTATGTTAATTGGTTACTTTTATTCTTTTGATATTATTAATAGTAACTATGTTAATTTTTATTTACTACATTTAATGGAAAATCGGGTAATTAAGGGAAAAAATAAGATTATAAAATTACTATAACACCTGAAAATTTTATATTGGATGAATAAAATTCGACCCATATCACATAAGGGTCATAATAGATTCATTTAATGTACATTTGATCCTGAAAATTATATAATTATTATTAAAACCAAAGAAAGTGACAACATGTCACTCTCTTATATATTATCGGTGTAATAATTTTAATTTAGTTATAAACTTCATAAAACTTAGAACATCAATAGTCTCTAGAAATATATTAAAATTATCTACATCCTTAGAATTTATTTATAATTTTTTGGAATTAAATAGTTATCATTAATGATGACACAATAGTGATGTAGAAATTATTTTACTGATTGAAATATCAAATAAATGGTTTTAAAAATAGTAAAATAAATATTATATGAACTAATTAATATTCTCCACAAATTTTTTAGATGGATATGAAATTTTAGGAGTTTATTAAATCTTTTGGATAAAATATATCATCTTTTTGGATTTTATTTAAATTCAAATAAATGAATAGTGTAAAAATTGACACTATTGTTGTTTTATAAAAATAACATATTATAAAATTGTTAAAAAATCACAAAAATATTTGAAAATTATAAATTGAAATTTATATGGTCTAAAATTTTATAAAGTATACAATTATGGATAATTAACAACACAATAGTAATTATTTATAACAATTTAAAATTTAGAATATTATTACCACAAAAAAAATTAAATAGATTAAATAAGGATAAATCAAGTCGATAAGGTTTAAAATAATTTCCCAACATGTATAAATCTTATTTTTTGATGATATTACAACCCTATATCATATAATATTTGAATTTTAGTAATTTTTTGTGGTTTTTAAGTGGGGTTAGAATTTATTATAAATTAATATTTCTTATGTTTCCAAAGGTTCCCCTCTCCTCCCTTATAAAAGGGAACCTACCCCCTCTCCTCCTCACACCATTTTGAGACTTCAATATTGGCCAAACCCTGAAAATTTATCTTATAAACTTCCCTAGAAACATTATATATGTCTTATTCTTCTCAAAAGACCAACTTAAGTGCCCTAAGAGGAGGTTTAGAAGAGGCACGTCGAAGAAGAGGTAATCTCTTCTACCGATTATTTCAAGTTTCTTTCTTCTTCAACTTACTCTTATTTAGTTGTTTCATTATCAATTAGTAAAATAAGTATCAAAAATATACTGATATGATATTATAAATATGAAACAACCCCATTTCACCTTCTATCCATCCTCCAGAAAATGAAATCACCGCGCGTGCGTACATACGGAATACCGTCTCCACGCCGTGGTGAAATCTGTGTTTCCACCACCACATTACTTGGATGAGTATAATGGTGTAAATACTAACTATATATGGTTATTATAACATTATACTTATTTTTAGATATTATATCATCCACTCCAATTCCATTCAATAATTATGGGAATGATATCATCGCTCGTTCGTACGTACGGATTTCCGTCTCCACGATGCGATGAGATTCATTCTCCAAGTTAACCATTAAAGAATGATTATAAAGTATATATAATAAGTAATAATGACGAATATGACATAATAATTATACTAGATTTATGTAAATATATGTTTCCTTTACTTAATTCCATCCAATTCAATAAGGAAATGAATACATCGTTCATGCGTACGAGCGGCCTACCGTCTCCATGAACGGTGTATTTCAATCCATTTATCGATCTATAATATATATTTATATTATGAAAATATATATAAATATATCATGTTTTAAATTCTGGAGTTGATTAAATCAGGTTATAAGTAATAATATCAAGAACAAGAAGTCCAAACACGCATGATAAATGAAATGATTCTACCCAAAATGTTGCTTCAACATTGAATTGACAAAAGAACGGGTAATATAAAGTCATAATTGAATCATATATGATATCATAAATATTATTATGGTTCTGTTCCAAGTTAATAATATGTTTAAACCCACCATACAGGAGTCTCGGACACATACGGAAAAAATTGGACATATGTTAAGGGATAATTATTCCAATCTTGTTATTATCCAGGATTGTTTATTCATAAGCATTTATGGGGGTTATTGTTATCATCCATGTCCCTGTTTTCCAAAAATGTTTTCATTTATGTTTAGAGTCCTTTTTACCCATTTTTTACTTTTACCACATGTTATGGAAGGAATATTTCTTTTGTTTACCATACGATGAACTTTTTGACTTTTCCAGCAAAAGTACGAGGAGAATGTTTTTTTAACTTATACGACATGAACAAATTTTTACGATTTTTATAACACCTAATTTTCATGAAGCCTACTCTACTAGATTTCATGATTATTTTCAACAAAATCATTTTCTTTTAAAATTGATTGGCATTTTGTGAAAAGAAAATGATTTTGAATAAGGATATTTTCCTCAAGAATTCAATTCAAGTGTTTTGTCAAAACTATTTTCCATATAAGATGACATTATTTAATATTATTATGTTTCCAGTATAATGTATCTATTATTTACATGGTTTTTATCTTCTTATGATGAAATTTTATCCATTTATTTTATATGGATTACATTAAGATGGGATGATATTTATGAAACCTATTTTATTATTTCGGTTATGTTGAATGATTTATATTTATTTTGTGGCACAAGTAAGAATGATTTCATTATGAGATGGGTGGGACCTATATATACCTCAAATGAATTGGGTAGAGATTTATATCTCATGAGATAGACATGGCTGAAACAAGAAGTAAATCCAGCTCAGTAATACAGGGCTAGAACGACAAGTAAACCCGGTTCAGTAAGGGACTTTGTCCACTATGATGGTCTTGGCAGCAATGCCTTGGCTACTATGGAAATAATAACATGTGATTAATGGTTTCCACAATTACATGTTTTATTCCCATGGTATTTTTTCACGGTTAATGTTCCTTTATGATCTATGCCTTATGCACTGCCAAGAATTATGTCATTACTCATGATTTTGATGTTTTATGTTCATGTTCTTACGTTCAAATGTTCAGGGATTGTTTTATGTTCTCTATGTTTACCCTTAATGAGCATTTGATCTCACCCTGTTTATGTTATCTTTTCCCCAGGATGTAAAGAAATGTTGTAGGTAAGAAAACCAAAGTGAAAGATCTTTATGGGAGATGTTGAAGATCTTTCACCATGATTAGAATATTATGTTCCAAATTTCCAAAGACATTAAACTAATACGGTCTTTAGGCATCTGTTTTTGTCATGTAATAAGTATTCCACAAAAGTAATGTAATGTCTATGTACTTCAAGCATTGGGTATCTATAGTTGGTATCAGAGCAAAGTTTTAGTTTACATTTGGAAACTAGGATGCGAAAACTTTAGTGAAATCCCTAGAGATATTTCTAACGTATGTATAGGGATGTCCCTAAGGATAAGTATAAGTATAGGCTATAGTCCTAGAATTATGGTAAGGATCCTAAAATTAATCCTAAGATGTTATACATTGATGGTACTCCCCCTTTATTATGTTGTTTTCCTAGCATGATTTTTTCCTCTCACACTGTTCTTCTTGGGTTTTAGACGATGGTTGTAACCCAAAGGAACCATGTTGATCAATGTAATGGACAATGCAATGATTTTCCTCCTGAACAACCAAATGTGATGGTAGATGGAGTGCAAAATATTAATGTTGTACTTACACAAGCTATGAATCATTCTGGACTTCGAAATGAGCAGATAAAGTAACAATATTCTATTGAGTCCTTCATGAGGCAACATCCACCTTCTTTCAGTGGGTCTTCTAATCCACTTGTTGCTGAATAATGGATTAGTACCATTGAAAACATATTTTCCATACTTCTCTGTACAGATCATGAATAATTCATTTTGTCTATTTTCTGGTTAGAAGGTGAAGCAGACCAGTGGTGGAATCTGATTAAGAATACAAGGACCCAAGATGAAATTGAATCCATGGAATGGAATGAGTTCAAGAACATGTTTTTCAATAAGTACTTCCCTCATATTCATCGAACAAATATGTAAAATGAGTTCCTTGAGATTAAGAAAAAGGATGATGAATCTGTTGGTATATTCCAAGCGAATTTTACAAGGCATGTAAGGTATGCATCTGTCTTTATCATCCAACCTGAAAGTAAAGTTGATCGATTCTTCAGTGGCTTAAAACCAAGTCTTTGAAGGGAATTAGCTATAAGATACTTCAATATCTATGAAGAAATTTTGCGTTGTGCAATCAAGGTAGAACTGGAAGTTGGTGTTACATATCCATCTCATGGTTTTGATAAGAAAATAAAGATGGAGTTCAAGGAAAAACCTCAGAACAATGGAGAAAAGAAGGTGAATGTTTATTTATGCTCAATGTGCGGAATGAAACATGGTGGAGACTGTCTAAAAGGTACTATAAAATGTTTCAAGTGTGGAAAAGAAGGGAATCGATCAGCTGAGTGCCTAAGTAATGGGAAAAAGGTTTTTAATGACGTGAATAGAGAAAATACTACAGATAATGATCCACCAACACTTCAATTCTAAAAGTGCAAGGAAATGGAGATATATGGTAACAAATTCCCTAATCCAAGGGTTAATGATGATCGAAAACAACAACCTATTAAGGAAAAGGACAAAGGGAAGTCACAAGCAATCATTATTGGTGATGTTGAGTATGACAACGATGTGGTGGAATGATTATGTGTTTATGTAAAGGGATTCCAGAATAATGTTGTGGAATCTCATTTATAGTATTGTGTAATATTGGAATATCTATGTATTGGTTTATTGTGATTTTCAATATTTATATGGTACCGGTAACCATGAAAAGTGATTGAAATATTTTTGGAAAGCAGATGATATGCGCATAATGAAGGGATAAGAAGAAAATAATATGTTTGATAGTATTTTTGAGATCATGACTGATATAAGGACAAAGTGGTATAATGGTTTGAGTATATAGAAATTTTGGGATTTTGGTATGTGGAAAGAGTTAACTTTTGATAGCATTCATGTTTTCATTAAGGTTCAATGAGTATTCATTTTTTAAGAGAATACATCATTATGGTATTCAAATGTTTGGAATGTGACCAACAAGATATATCGTATGATAAATGATAGTCTTCACATGCTCGGTAGATGGAATTTCTAGTAATCATTTACTTCACACTATAAGAATGGATAAAAGTATTTTGGATAAGAATAAAGATTGGAATTGATTAAATAGTACATCAGATAGTATTGTTTAAGGCCATAACCTTTTTTTCGATATTATTTCTAGAATGTTATAATGGTAAAGTTTTAGAAAAAGGACAACCTGCAGGACGGACAACAACCCGTCGCATCAGACAAGGTTACGGGAATCGAACCCACAACCGATGTGAGACATGACTTTATCACCTACCACTGGCCTACAGGAAGTCCCTGGTTAGTAGAAAATTTTTTATTTTATTAAGTTGTATGATAGATGATGTACAAGTCCATTTTTTGAACTATATACGATTAATCTCACCATAATATTGACTTATGTATATAAATTTTTCAAACCTTATGTTTGGGACAGATGGAATGACATGTCATTCTATCGCATGATTTGATAACACTTCACGGAAGACAAATTCAACTTCATTTCATTAAGAGATGAAGTGGAAATTCAACCATAATATTTGATGAATTAGATGGTACCTTAGAACATCACAAATTTATGGCCTTTTGATTGTTGTATTTTTAATAGTCATGGTCTCTACCACTCTCCATCGGAACTTGATGGTTATATTTCTCTTCCATATCCATATTTTCACCTATGTTCTATTATGTGGAAACCCAGTGATGAGTTAATTTGGGTAACTATTAAGTTTCATACTTTAGTTTTTAAAATTAATTTTTGGTATTCCTTTTTATGATGTGGGTTTCTATGAAAGAATCTTTCAAGTTGTAAACCATTTATAAACCCGATGAATTTTGAGGGTGAAATTCATTTTAAGGGGGGTAAAATGTAACACCCAGAAATTTTATGAGAAAGATTCTTTTTTAAATTCATTGATTTCTTCTATTGTATGCTACACCAATATTATATTGCGCTATATGCAACACCGTACTATCTTTTAGTATACACAAACACTATTCTTGGCTTGTGTTGCACGCAAGAGAGACCTTCCTCGATAGCGTGTGTTTTATGCACTACTAATTTTCACTAAACAACAATATATTGTTATAATATTATTATGAACTAGCCATTATAAATATTAGTTACTACATTTTGAATTTTATGACATTATAATTAATCTTAGACATATTATAGAACATGGTATGAGAAAAAAATAAATTTTTTAGGTAAAATAAGTATTTTTTAAAAAATACAGTTTTGTCACCTTTTGATGGCGCACCCACATTAAATATAGTTTTTGACATGTTTATAAGTTCAATTTGATAAATAATACTTCTTCCTTATAATCAATATATAAAAATTTACTTTGGATAAATTTTTGAGATTATTCTGATAACCTTTATATTTTGATGAATAGTAAAAATACGCTAAATTTTAATTAGAAAAAACTTTTTTCATCAAGCTAATTTATATGGTTAAATTATAATATTTAATGGTTTAAAATTATAAATAGAATATATTTTTACCATTTAATATAATGTAATTCATTATCATTAATTTTAAATTGAATTCATAGGTAAAAACATTTCAATCTTTTGCAACGTTTTAACTTTTAAAACCTAATTTCTCAAAAGCTGGATTAATTTTAAATTAATTGCTGCAACTTCTGTATTTTTAATTTTGAAAAATGGATTCAATATTTGGATTCAGTGGGTCCAAATTATGTTAATAGTTTACTTTTATTCTTTCGATATTATGAATAGTAACTACGGTAATTTTTATTTACTACAATTAAAGGTAAATCGGGTAATTAAGGGTAAACATAAGATTATAAAATTACCCTAACACCTTCCAAAATTATATTGGATGAATAAAAGTAGGCCCATATCACCTAAGGGTCAGAATAGATTCATTTTGTGTAATTTGTACCATGAAAATTATATAATTATTATTAAAACCAAAGAAAGTTACAACATGTCACTCTCTTATATCTTATAAGTGTAATAATTTTAATTTAGTGATAAACTTCATAAAACGTCAAACATGAATAGTATAAATAAATATAATAAAAGTAGCTACATCATTAGAATTTATTTGGAATTTTTAGGAATTAAATAATTATCATTAATGATGACACAACAGTGATGTAGAAATTATTTTATTGATTGAAATATCAAATAAATGGTTTTAAAAATATTAAAATAAATATTATATGAACTAATTAATCTTATAAAAAGAATCTAGAATAATATGACATGTTAGTATTCTATTTAATATTTTGTTTCAAATATATCCTCTATGTGGATTTTAATTAAATTCAAATAAATGAATAGTGTCAAAATTGACACTATTGTTGTTTTATAAAAAAACATATTATAAAAATGTTAAAAATCACAAAAATATTTAAAAATTATAAATTTAAATTTATATGGTCGAAAATTTCATAATTTATACAATTATGGACAATTCACAACACAAAAGTAATTATTTATAACAATTTAAAATTTAAAATATTATTACCACAAAAAAAATTAAATAGATTAAATAAGGATAAATCAAGTTGATAAGGTTTCAAATAATTTCCCAACATGTCTAAATATTATAGTTTGATGAGATTACAACCTTATCTAATATAATATTTGGATTTTAGTCATTTTTTGTGGTTTTTATGTGGGGTTTGAATTTATTATAAATTAATATTTCTTATGTTTCCAAAGGTGCCTCTCTCCTCCCTTATAAAAGGGCACCTCCTCCCTCTCCTAATCACACCATTTTGAGCCTTAATTCTCAGAAAAACCCTTCCAATTTCTCTTTTAAACTTCCCTTTAAACATACTAGAGGACCTGTTCTTCTCAAAAAACCAACTTTAGTGCCCTAAGAGGAGGTTTAGAAGAGGCGCGTCGAAGAAGAGGTAATCTCTTCTACCGATTCTTTCGAGTTTCTTTCTTATTCAACTTCCTCTTCTTTAGTTGTTTCATTATAAAGTAATAAAATAAGTATCAATAATATACTGATATGATATTATAAATATTAAGCAACACCATTTCACCTTCTATCCATCCTTCGGAAAATGAAATCACCGCGCTTGTGTACGTACGAAATATCGTCTTCACACCGTGGTGAAATCTGTTTTTCCACCACCACCTTACTTGGATAGTATAATGGTGTAAAGAATAAATATATATGGTTATTATAAAATCATAATGATTCTGATATATTATATCATCCATTCCAATTCCATTCAATAATTATGGGAACGATATCATCGCTCATGCGTACGTACGGATTAACGTCTCCACGACGCGATGAGATTCATTCTCCATGTTAACCATTCAAGAATGATTATAAAGTATATATAATAAGTAATCATGAAAGTTATGACATAAAAATGATACTTTATTTATGTACATTTATGTTTCCTTTACTTAATTTCATTCAAGTCAATAAGGAAATGAGTACAGCGTTCATGCGTACAAACGGCCTACCGTCTCCATGAACGGTGTATTTCATACCATTTATCGATATATAATATATATCTAAATGTTGAATATATATATATATCATGTTTTATATTCTAGAATTAAGTAAATCAGGTTATAAGTAATAATATCAAGAACAACAAGCCCAAACACGCACGATAAATGAAATGATTTTACCCAAAATGTTACTTTAACATGGAATTGACAAAAGAACGGGTAATATAAAGTCATAAGTGAATCATATATGATATCATAAATATTATTATGGTTTTTTTCCAATTTAATAATATGTTTAAAACCACTATACAGGAGTCTCGGACACATACAGAATAAATTGTACATAAGGTAAGGGATAATTATTCCAATCTCGTTTTTATCCAGGATTGTTTATTCGTAAGTATTTACTGGGTTATTATTATCATTCATGTCTCTGTTTTATAAAAATGTTTTCATGTATGTTTAAATTCCTTTTTACCCATTTTTTATTTTACCACATGTTATGGAAGGAATAATTCTTTTGTTTACCATACGAGCAACTTTTTTACTTTTTCAAGAAAAGTACGAGAACATTTTTTTACATTATACGACATGAATGAATTGTTACAGTTTTCATAACGCCTAATTTTCATGAAGATTCCTCTACAAGATTTCATGATTATTTTCAAAAAAAATATTTTCTTTTAAAATTGAATGGAATTTTGTAAAAATAATAAGATTTTGAAGAAGAATGGATATTTTTCTCAAGAATTCATTTCATGTGTTTTGTCAAAACTATTTTCCATCTAAGATGAAATTATTTAGTATTATTATGTTTCAAGTATAATGTATCTATTATTTACATGGTTTCTTTATTATTATGATGAAATGATATACATTTGTTTTATATGGATTACATTAAGATGGAATTATGTTTATGAAACATATTTTATTCTTTGGGTTATGATGAATGATTTATGTTTATTTTGTGGCACAAGTAAGAATGATTTCATTATGAGATGGGTGGGACCTATATCTCCTTCCAATGAATTGGGTAAAGATTTATATCTTAGGAGATAGACATGGCTGGAACGAAAAGTAAATTCGGTTCAGTAATACTGGGCTGGAACGACAAGTAAACCGGGTTCAGTAAGGGACATTGTCCACTATGATGGTCTTGACAGTAATGCCATGGCTACTATGGAAATCATAACATGTGCATAATGGTTTCCACAATTACATGTTTTATTCTCATGCTATTTTGTCATGGTTAATGTTTCTTTATGATATATTCCTTATGTACTACCATGATTTATTCCATTACTCATGATTTTGATGTTTTATGTTCATGTTCTTACGTTCAAATGTTCATGGATTGTTTTATGTTCTCCATATTTACCCTTACTGTGCATTTGAGCTCACCCTTTTTGTGTTTTCTTTTCCCCAGGATATAAAGAAAGGTTGTAGTTAAGAAAACCAAAGTGGAAGATCTTTATGGGAGAAGTTAAAGATCTTTCACCATGATTAGAAGATTATGTTATGAGTTTCCAAAGACACTAAACTAATACGGTATTTGGGCGTGTGTTTTTTTCATTTATTAAGAATTCCTCAAAAGTATTGTAATGTCTATGTACGTCATGATTTGGGTCTCTACATTGAATACAACATTACATCCAAGGAATATAAATATAATACTTTAAAACACCATGAAAATTTAATATTTATTAAAAAAATTATTGGAACACAATTCATTCAAAATATATTACATTGAATATTTTGATGTCATTTATTTTAATTTTTTTATTAATTTAATAAATAATGTGTCACTATTTCCTATAAGTTTAATGTTATTATATCATCTGAAAAAATTTTAAATTAATCACTATGAATAAAATGAAATCATTTATATTTTATTTGACAATTTAAAACTGAACATATTTTTTCTTTTTCCATTTCACAGAATATTATATATATAAAAAGTATGAGAGGGAAATTTTCACCTTATTATTTAATGAAATCTCATACAGGTAAAATTCATACAAAAAAGGAAAAAGGCTATAAATTTTTATATTTTATGATTGTAGATTAAATAGACTCTTCTAATTAAATAATAAAAAGTGCTAAAGTCATTATATAATCCTTATCATAGTATTTATAACCTTAAAGACATGATTAACCATACCATAGTGAAAAAATTAATAAATTTATATTCATATTCACCAAAAATAAAATGGGCTCATTTACCAGACATGGAACTCAGGATTCAAAATGTGGAATAAATTCTAAACAATTCAATTTCAATATGTTTTAGAAATTAATGTAAGACTAAACTATAAAACACAAAACACAATGACAAACATTTTTTCTGAACAAAAATTTTTATGTTTACAAATATTTTTATATAATAAATTTAATTCCAGTGAGATGATGTAGAAGATTCATAATATAGGTGATGTTATATTAATTTTAAACCAGTTTTAAAAATTAAATTATTATAAATTCATTAATAAGTATTTATTATAATAGAAATCAGTATTTCTCGTGTTAACTAGAAAATTAATCTTCTTAGAAAAATCCAAAAAATGAAATGTAAGAAAATTTTAAAAAAAAATTAAATTTTTTATTTTATTTATCTTATAAATGTTTTTAATGTATGGAAAATAATTATAATATTATATCAAAAAAGATAATAAAAACCTTTTTTGAGGAAAACATATTTTTGAAGAATAAAACTACTTTAATAAAAAATTGAGTTCATATTTAGTAAAAAGTATTAAATGTATTTTTAATTATTAGAAACTATATATATATATATATTTAATCCTATTCATGAATGCCTATTTAATTTCTAGGTTATAATGTTAATATCTTGAGATTTTAAAAGAATAAATTAGGTTCGATAGCGTACATGTCCCACAACACTGAGTTTAAATGGACCATAAAATACTATCATTTAAATATGAATTCTAAAAACAATGAATTGAATTTGTAATGAACAGAATTGAGTGAACCTCAAAACTAGAACACATCCCAATCTATCACATACCCGAAGGGGGTTCCAGATCCCCACAGGCTGGTGAAAATCACCCGGGCATCGATCAAAAAATTAGGTGTAATAATTTCACCCAAAATGTATAAACACATGGAATATATATACCAACATAAATGAAAGAGATATGAGAGGACTAATAAATATATTCCATAATAGGGAGAAGACAGTGGAAACAAAACAACTATAAAAGTAATTGTAACTCCAAAGGACATATCTGACTACAATGGACCACAACCAAATCGCTACTCCATGTGATATCATGGATGAACACCCACCATCTCACCCCCAGCTACCCAACCCATATGACATGAATCCTCACCGCCTCCCTATGGCGCCTTGACATTCCCTACAGTGGAAGAAGTAAAAAGTTCTACACACCACCGAAGTGGTGCATAGGGTGTGAACTAACAGGATCAGTAGGTTCCCACCCAGGTGTTCCATATCCAATCCCTATCTAAAAATTCATGTATGCACTTTTTAAATATAACATGTCATGATAAGAAGTAAATAAGTTGAATAGAAAACATGGTAATCATTTTTCATTAATCACAGTTCTAAAACAAAGCAGGTATATCAATATCAAAGGACGTTTTACCATATCAAATTTCAAAAGATTCAACATAAATATTAAGGAAAATTAGTACCAAAATATGTAATTTAAAATAGCAGTAGCATCATAGGAATCACAATACCAAGGAATAAAAAAATCAAGCAATAGACTAAACATACCTATTAATACATGAACACTAAACTATGGCACCTAAATCTAATTATCTATACTCCAGGACTAGGGAGACACCGTACAAAGGAAAACAACAACATCATATACATACCTAGAGACAATAATCAATACTCTAGGATAAGAGGAAAAAACCATCAAGTGAACCCCCACAATAGATGATGGCCTCATGCTAAACGTTCCACCTAGTACCCAAGGTAACCCATGTTCTCATTTTCAAAACATCTCAATGATTCAAAAATCATTTGAAACTGTTTCACTAATCCATTTTTGATGATTTGAAAATACCTGTTTCCATTATTTTTCTCAACAATTTTGGAAAATCCATTTCTCTTTCAAAACTATTATCAAAACACAAAAAAAATCATGCCAATCCTTTATATAAATAAATTTTAATAAAGTAATAATAAAGATCATCAATAGATGCTATAGATGGAAACACCCACCTCAAAACTAGGGTGACATACACCTGTAACAGGATCCACCGACAATGAAATCCAAATGATGCATAAAAAGTCTCTATAGTCAAATCCTTATCACAAGACTAATCTTATTTGGAGAACATGGGGTCGACAGAAAGGACAAAACCTGCATAACACAAGAATGAATGCCTGGGGCACCATGACCATCAATAGAATGGCCTCTGAAATTAGATCACACAATATATCTTGGGAGAAAACTAGATAAATCATAAATATTGACCAACATATCTGAAAACACAACCCAAGGGTTCTACCATGATAAAATATAATGAAGTAGTGGAAAGATAACTTACTCGGAGAGACGCTCCACAACTGAAATAATGATCAAAATATAACCAAATCATTAAAGAATGAGAAGATTATCCCAAAATCACTTGGTTATTACTCTAGTTCAATAAAAAGTTATTTTGGAGAAATAATAGAAACAAAATAGTTACACACCTATTTTAATGACTGTATGTCAGCTGTTACACAACATGTAACTAGGTTAAATGACAAGTAACTATTGAAGTCCAACATACACTAGAAAACTTGATGCCTCAGATTAAAAATCAGTTATTTAAAACATTAAAGATGTGAAACATAAATTAATGTATTGTAACCTTTCACAGTTTTAATCCTTTCCTGACATGCACCCAACAATACTTGTACGACGTGTAAACTAGTTACCTGGTGTGACATCCTCCAACAGCCTGCAAAAAAGTTGTTTAAAGAAAAGAGTCCAAAAAATATCTAACTTCACCATTATAAGTATCCTAAAAAATTATTTTATCCCCTAAATGGGAAAATATAAAATAAAAACCATGATGATGTCGAATACGTACATGATATATCAGTAATGTAATATTACAAAATACCAACTATGAATACTTTCTGTCTCCCAGAAGTCATGTGAAAGATGTATTCCCTTGAAAAATATGATTCCAATGGTACCTAAACATTGAATCACATTCACAACTCTCATGATAATATAATTCGTGTTTCTTTAGTACCTTTACCAAAAGGATAAACATCCCATGAAATACATTCACTTGGGAGTTAAAGATCTCAACTGGATTCTCCAGAAAAGAAACATCTGGCTCAAACTCAATTTCATCCCAACATAGAATTTGAGTGGGATCATGGTAATACTTCATGAGCTGAGATATGTGGATAAAGTCATGAATAACTATTAACAGAAATATAAATTCAAATTGATATGAAAACTGTTTGAGCCTCATAGTGACATAAAATGGTCTAACATGTCTAACAACCAACTTTCCCAATTTTTCCAGTCGAAGGTGGCCCTATTGAAGAGAAACATTCAAGAAAACCAAATCACTAATAAAAAACTCTAGAGGATCACACTACCTTCCACATATGATTTTTTTGACATCGGGATGTTACCAGACGCAGATGTACCTCTTGAATCTTTTCAAATGTCTCATATACCAAACTTGGTCAAACTAAAGGTTCTTTTCCCACCTCCACCAAATAGTGGGGTGATCAGTATGGGAGACCATAAAAAACTTGAAGAAAGACGTTATTATGGATTAATGATAATTATTATTCTAAAAAAACTAAAATAGTCCCATATGGATATCCCTTGATCCCTCAATATCCAAGACATAAGCACAAAGCATGTCCTTTAGATCTGAATCACATGCTTTATCTGACCGTCTGCCTATGGATGGTATGTTGTGCCCAATAAGACCAGAGTTCCCATTACCTCTTGGAGGCTCCTCCATAATCTCAAGGTAAACCTAGGATACCTATCTAAAATAACGGCATAAGAACTCTCATGTAACCTCATTATATTCTACACATAAATATTACCCTGCTCTTCAACCATAGTGGTATCCTTGATCAAAATGAAATGGATAGAATTCATCAACCGATCAACAACCACCCATATAGAATTACTCCCATGAGGAGTATATGGTAATCCAACAACAAATTCAATTTAAACCTCATCCCATTTCTGGACTAGCATTGGAAGAGGCTAATGTAAAATAGAGGCTTTCATATGTTACGCCTACAACATCCCAGGTATTTATAGAATCATATATCTTATTATATATTAATATTATTAAATTTAATATTAATTTTGTTTTATATGATACACTATTTATAATAGCGTACATGACACGCAACAACAGGTTTCTCCAAAATCATACCTTTTACCCAACACATGGTTATGTTGAATAATAATACAATAATATTATTATTATTTTAAATAGAAGCTAACGTGTAGCCATTGTATTGGTGGGAAATAATATAATTAACTATATTATTATTTTACATATTTGTTAAATGTTTTTACTTTAATCCAATGAATTTTACAGGTGTAAAATGTGAATGAATCAAATTTTATGAATAAATTACTCTAATATTTTTTAAAGGTCATTTTACCACCTTATGATGGGGAACCCTTCTTAAAAAAAATTTCTCATTTTTATATTTTATTTTTGATAAAATAAACTTTTATTTATAATTGGGACATCCAAATTTACATCGGTTGAAATTTGGGTATTTTTCTAATAAAATCCAAATTTTTTATGAATAGTGAAAAATACAAAATTTTATTACAAAATAGCCTTTTCATCTAATTTAATTATATATTTTTATGGTCATTTTAATTTTATTAAAGTTTAATGTGCTTTTTTTTATAATTTCATTCAATTATGGTCATTTTATTTAATTTCACATTTAAATTGGATATAAACACTTGTCAATCTTTTGATAGTTTATACTTTTCAAAAACCCGCTCTCTTGTTTTGACAAGAGGAATTAATTTTAAATTAATTACAATAAATTATTTGTTTTGAATTATAAAAATAGATTCCATATTTGGAATCATATATCTAAATTATGTATATAGATACCTTTTATTTTTGAAAATTTTGAATAGTAACTTCAGAAATTATTTTTATTTAGAATGGTTAAAGGGAAAGTCAGGTAAATAAGAGTAAAAAATAATATTATAATATCATAAAACAACCCTAACATGTGTACTAATGATATTTTATAAGATTTGACTGAACATTATCATCCTTGGGTCGAATTTATAACCCATAGAGCCACTTGTGTGTGATAATGACCTTTTATAATATCTAGTTTAATGAAAATGGAAACATAACATAAACATGAATCTCATAACTAAAATAATTTTAATTTAGTTTTTATAAATATTATTAATAACCATAAATAGTAATTAGAACTATACTAATATTTCTTACATCATGGTATTTTATTTATAATTTTATGTCATTAAAAAATAAATATATTTCTGATACAATGATGAGGTAGTGATTACCATATTAATGATATAGTATAATAAATTATGTTATATATATTAAAATAAAATAAATTTAAACATTTTATGCCATCTATTAATTTTATGGATGACATTGAAATATTATGTATGAGGTAATTCATTTTTTTTAAAGGAATCAAGTTGTTGTGACTTTATCAAAAATCAATTACAAAATAGTGTCAAAATTGACATAAATGAGTTTTTAAAACAAGTACTATTTTATTATATGATATAACAGTACTAAAAATCAAGGAATCAGAAAACTGAATTATATAGTTTTACAAATTTTAATAATTATCCACTTGTGGTTTTATTATCATTTTATGGTATCTATAGTAACCAAATATTATGAAAATACAAGAAGACATGGTAAGTGGTAATGTTTTTAACTAAGGGTTATGGATAAAATATATGGGTACTTTTGTGACAAAAAATTGGTTAAAAACAATTAGTTGACATGATTTAGATTCATATTTTTCTTATACTCTAAATTTATCACTTTGGAACTATTATAATTCAAAAAACAATTTATAATAAAATAATACTTCAAGACTTTCCTAAAGTTCCCCTCCTCCCTCTTATAGATGGCCACCACATCTACCCTCTTACTCACACATCTCAAGACCCATATAATGTCTAAAATATACTAAAATAAACATAAAACATCAATCACATACTCCATGAATCCTTAACATGGAATCAAGTCAATTCTAGAAATACTTTTGGCTAAAATCAAAAGGAGTTACCCGATTTACAGGTAACATATTCTCTCATGATTCTTTCATTTATTTACCTCATCCATCCCCAAACATATCTTTATTACATTATTTTATAAAAAATAGTATCCTAAGTATACTAGGATTATGTTATGATAAACTTTTAATCTATAATAACACACACATCCTTCAAATAGATATAAAATATATTGTTTCTGTGCATGGTGAACCACAGCCTCACGAAATGATTATTTTTAAAATTTCTCCTATAACCTATCATCGTGGATATTATGATGGAAAATTATTTATATATAATATATTTTATATTTATATAATCTATATTATTTTGAAATATTTATTTACTACATACCTTTATACTTTACATAATGTTTAAATACAATAATTTAATTTCAGGAACTGTGGACTACCGCCCCCTAAAAGTGATATGGCTCGTTTATGTTATACATGGAATGTATAAAGGATGGATTAAATGAACATATGTAAAATATATAAAATAGTTTTTATAATGAAATTATAATAAACCTATGTATATCTTATTTTTTATTCCATTAATATGATAATGAAATAAAAGTATCATTCATTAGTACATACGACCTACCATCTTCATGAACGGTGCATTTAATTTCTTAATTATAAATATTATAGACTATTATAAATAATTATATAATGGATATATATTATATTTATTTCAATAATAATATTATTGAGATAATGGACTTACGATAGCACAGATAATTTGAATCAGAACTAGTTCATTTTTCACTCAAATACCGAACATCGACAAAACGTCCAATATGAACTCAAATAATTAAATAATTTATATAACATGGAAATAAGTGATATAAAATTAATAATAAAATAATATGGATAGAAATAAAGTATAAATTATCCTATTTTTATTATTCAGGAAATTACATAATGAATAAGACAAGTTGGATTCTTGGTAAGGGACATCATCCACTCGTCTTTCAATGAGGTATTTCATGATAATATGCACCTTTATTATTTTGTCAGGTGTTTATACAACCAATATAAAATTTCAAATAAATATTGTATCTATAATAATTTCATTTATTAAATAATGGAGATTTATATTTAAATTTTCAATATGGTATGGGTCACCAAGAACATTTAAGGATTTAATTATCAAATCTTTTCCTTCATGATATTAAATTACATATTTATTTATATGGGTATAAAATAAATATACAGGAAATATTATGTCAATCATGAAATTCATTCAATGTTATCAATAGAAATATTTTTATAATAAAATTTTGACTTCCTTAAAAATTTGAAAAAATGAATGTTTTTAGCGTATATGGGAATGACGACTTCTCTATCGTTGTATCCGTTATTTGATATTTCGCTTCCTGTATAAGACTTAATGTATTTTAAAATGAAAACAAATAAATTATTCCTTTATTTGGGTATCTCGTTACTGAAAATTGGTTCTTAAATGAATATCATATTTTTATACGAAAATTATTTTCTTATTGGATTATAATAAGATTTTAAAAAAGGTATTTTGTAATGAACATTTCTTATACATGAAATGATACATGAGAATTATATGAAATGTGTGAGCCCAATATAGCTTATATTTAGGGTTAAGACCCTTTATATCTTAAATGTTAGCATGAAACAACATATTGAAAGTGTTGGGGCCCATTATATCTCAGGGGTGATCTTGACACAACTTATATGAACAGTTGAGACCCAATATAGTTCACGGGTGAGCCCGATATATCTTATATTAATGGTGATCCCCATTATAGATCTTCAATTTGGATTTCAACAATATGGTTATTCCAATTGAATGATTTTTTAAAGGGTTTTATGTATATTATTCTCTAAGTCACCTAAAGGAGTTTTAATTACTTACTATCGTTTTTAGTGTTTTTAATTGAGTAAAAAGTATGGCTATTATTCATGTAAAAATGTTTTGTTACATATTATCAGTGGACATTGAATTAGTTTTTAGGGTTTAACTATAATAATGCGTTTTCATTATTTTTAAGTCTCTTATGGTGATATTTTTTCTCATAAAATGTTTTTTGAAATATTTTCCATTGGTTATAAGGAAGAGTTATAGAATGGAAGAAGTCAAGAATAGTTTTATCAAGAAAAAGAAATCCTATTTTTTTAAGGGTTCTCTTAAGAGGAAAAAGTGTACAATAAGTGTAACTACCCACATGTAATGTCTGGGTCTATTTTTTCATATTGAAGGCATAATTCTCTAAAACCCAACACCTGAAAAGATCCTCAATGTTAATTCTTATCTTAACTCATGATTTTGTAGTGTTTAAGGTTGTGGCCTTGAGGTGGATATCAAAGGATGGTTTAGACAACATTGGAGATTAGGATGTTTCTTATGGGTTAGTGATATCATCATGGGTTTTTAATTTTAAGTTAGATAATATGTTTAATGTCGTAAAACCCCTTTTGAGGCTTTATGATAAAAAAATATTAATGTTACTAATGGTATATTTGGAGACATTCAACTTTGAGGAAATTATGGGTTATTAGTTTATGGGATGAAAAATGTGAGGTATGAGATAAAATTTAATGTTAAAATAAGTTAAGGTTATTATTGTAGATTTTATCCCATTTTTTGAAATGTTATAAAATTATCTAGTTTTTGAAAAAGGGCAACACGCAGACCGTTTGACAACCTGTCGCGTCAGAAAAATCTATGGGAATCGAACACATAACAAAAGTGTGACTAGGATTTGTCACCTACCACTGGACTATGTGAATTACCTATTTACTATGACTTATTCTTTTTAGATAAAGGATTTTTAGCAATAAGAATAAGTTTATTTTGGGTACTTATTTTTTTATTAGCTGGATATCCCTAACATAGGAAAATGATTTGGTGATTAAGTGAAAAATGTTATTTTGGAAGACCTTATCTCTTTTGGTAACACTATATGCTTAATGAAAATTGAATACTATGGGAATTCTTTTGATGAGAAATAGTTAAATTTTATTTTTGAATAATCATGGTTTTTGTTATACAAATATGTTGATTTTGATTATTTATGGAAATGAGTATCCTATGATAGAGAACATTTGATTATGTAATTACTTTTAAGAATGATAATTTAAGAGTAGTAAATGTTATTTGGAGGTAAATGTAAAGATTTATCATGGAAGAATATGTGATAAAATCCTTCTAAATATTGGGTTTCAATATTAGTTGGGATTATTTTGAATTATTTTAAGGTCAATTGTTTATTTAATGGTTTTTGTTGAATTTTGGGCATTATTTGTTGAATTTTGGAGATTAAGAGTACTATTTCTTTTTATAAATGATTATTATTTTGAGGGGTTATCTAATCTTGTACTAACCATTTTGGATTTGGTTAATTTCTAAAGATAGGGGAAATATATAGTTCGTCTTTTATGGATTATGTGATTCTATAAAATTTGATTCTAGCACTTTAGGTGTGACCAATTAATCTTGAATACTCACTGTTTGTAGAAAACATTATTTTGTGGAAGATATTTATTAATGTATGAAACTATAATTGAAAAGTAATTATATTTCATTATGTTCTTTTTCATGCCCATAAATAAATTTCTGAAATTTATGAAAAGGGAAAAAATTATTTGGGTTTACTTTTCCAACTATGAAATTAAAGTCTATTTGACCCATCATAATTTTATAGTTTTTTGTGATTTAACTTTCAACTAATCATGATTTCTATCTCTCTCCATCAGAACATGATGGTTAGTTTTTCTTCTATATCCATATTTTCTTACAAAGAATCCTAGTATGTGTTATTTGGGGTGACCATTTTACTCCTTTATCATTCGTTTAATGTGATAATTTTATTGACCCTTTTTACGATTTGGTATTTTCAATGTATTTTCCAAGACATATTTTAAAATTGTGAGGATAAAATTTCCAAAATGGGGGAATGATGTAACATTACAGGTATTTATATAATAATACATTTTAATATTTTTTAATATTTTTTAATTTAATATTAAATTTAGTTTAAATGGGATACTATGTAAGATAGTGTACTCGAAATGCAGCCACAAGTTTCACTAAAATCATTTGTTTCACACAACATTGAGTTATACCGAAAAACAATACAACAATAATATTATTATTTTAAATAGTAGTTAAGGCTTAATTTTTGTATAGGTGGGAACGAAAAAAATTAACTATATTATGATTTTACATATTTGTTAATTTTTTTACATTTATCCAATTAATTTTAGAGGCTTAAATGAGAATGAAACCAATTTTATGCTTAAAAAACTCTAATATTTTTAAAAGGACTTTTTACCCCCATTTGAGGGAGAACCCATTATAAAAATTGTTTTTTTCACTTTTATATGTTTTATTTAATAAAATAAAATTAATCTATAGAAGTGTGAAATCAAAATTTACTTTAATATAAAAAATGTTATTTCTCTGATAAAATCCATATTTTTATAAATATTGAAAAATACTGCATTTTAATTAAAAATAGCATTTTCATTGAATTTATTAATATAGTTATATTATCATTTTAATTGGTTTTAAAGTTTAATTGGATTATGTTTTTATAATTTACTTCAATTATGGTCATTCGATGTAATTACATATTTAAATTGAATATAAACTCATGTCAATATTTTGATAGTTTTTACTGCTTACAACCCCGCTTTTTGGTTTTGAAGACCAGAATTAATTTTAAATTAATTGTTGCAACTTTTGTGTTTTGAATTTGGGAAAATGAGTTCCATATTTTAAATATTAAGGACCAAAATTTATAAATAGGTGCCTTATATTTTTTTGGATATTATGAATAGAAATTTCCGTAATTTTATTATTTACCACGGTTATAGGGTAAGTTTGGTAAATAAGGGTAAAATAATATTATAACAAAATAAAACTACCCAAAAACATGTCTTAATCCTATAAAATGAGATATGACCGACCATGGGAATCCTTGGGTAGATTTTAGGACCCATCCATCTAATTGGGTTTGATAATGACCTTTTATAATATTTATTTTAATGAAATGGGAAATATAACATAAACATGTATCTTATAACTTAAACAATTTTAATTTGGTTTATATAAATGATCATATATATTGTAAATATTAATTTGTAACATAAAAATATTTTATAAATCATGGTAATTTATTTATAATTTTTAAACAATAAATAAATAAATATATTTATGACACAATGATGACGTAATGATTACCCTATTAAAGAAAATTTCAAATATAGGATATTATAAATTTTAAAATAAATTTAATTTGAAAATTTTTATTCCATAAAATAATTTTATATATTACATTGACATTTTTAGGATGATTTAATGTCTTTTTATTTAATTAATCTAGTTTTTATGACTCTAAAAAATCTATAACTAAATATTGTCAAAATTGACATAAATGAGTTTTTAAAACATGTACTATTTTATTAAATGAAATAATAGTCCTAAAAATATAATATTCTGAAAAATTACTTTTATACTATTTCAAATGTCATTAATTATACACTTTTTGTTCTATTTAAATTTTATTGTAAATATTTTAACAATATATTATGAAAATACAAGAATACATGGAAAGAGTTAATGTTTTTAACTAAGGGTTAAAGATAAAAGATAATGTTAATGTTGTGAACTAATCATTTATAAAACAATTAGTAGAGATGATTTATACCCATGATAATATTACCCTATATATTTATCACATTGCATCAACTATAATTCAAAAATCTATTTATAATAAAATAATTTTCCAAGACTTTTCAGAAGTGCCTCTACTCCCACTTATAAAAGGTCACCACCTCTACCCACTTACTCGCACCTCTCAATCCCATTAGCTTTTCCAAATTCTTATCCAATAAGCTCCAAAAATCCCTATATTATTCATATAATCCTTACATTGGGAAGGATTAAATTCAATAAATCATTTTCGATATAATAAAAAGGAGTTACTAGATTTTGAGGTAACGTCTTCTCTAAAGATGATTTCATTTATATTCTTCATCCAACCCCGAAACCTATCTATATTTAATAATTTTATCACAAAAAAGTATGATAAATATACTAGGATCTTATTATGAGAAGGGTTTGAACTAAATTTAAAAAAAATTACCTAATCGATATAAAACATAATGTTTCTGTGTATAGTGAACTGCATCCTCACGAAACTATGACTGTTCAATTTTATCCTACCACCTATCATGGTGTCCATTATAATAGAAAATTATTTAAATATGATATATATTATATTTATATTATCTCCATCCATCTGTAATTTTTATTTACCATATACCATTATACTTTCCATAAAGTGTAAATATGATAATTTCATTTGAGGAAGTGTGGACTACTACCCCCTGAAAGTGATATGAATAATTAATGACATAAATGGAGCTTATAAAGGATGGAGTTAATGAACCTATTTATCATATATAACATATTAATTATACAAGAATTATAATATACTTATGTTTTATTTATTTTTAATTCCTTTAATATGATAATGAAATAAAAGAAGTGTTCATTCGTACGCACGACCTTCCATCTCAATGAATGTGGTATTTCATTTACTGTCTCAAAAGTTTGTGTACTATTATAAATAAACATATAATGGATATATATTATATTTATGTAATTTTTTTTTGATAATGTAATTATTAACACATTGACAATTTGTATCAAAATAAGTTCATTTTTTGACTCAAATACTGAACTTTGACGAAATGTCCGATAAGGACTCAAATAATTAACTAATTTCTATAAAATTTTTATAAGTGTTATCCAATGAATAATAAAGTTTAAAAATGTTATGAATAAAATATAAATTAAACTAAGTTTATTATTCATGAAATTAAAGAACGAATATGACATGTCAGACTCATGGTAAGGGACTTAGTCTCAATCTCCTTTCATTGGTGCATTTCTGGATAATTTGCACCTTTATTCTTTTATAAGGTGTATATACAGCCAAAATGAAATTTCATATCCATATTTTATCTATGAAAAAGATATTTATTATATCAGGGAGATTAATATTTAAATTTTTAATGTTGTATCAGACACCTTCAACTTTTAATGATTTCATTATGAAATATTTTTCATCATGATATTAAATTACATATTTATTTATATGGGTATGAATGGAATATAAAAGAAATTATATGATAGTCTTGAAATTAAGTCAAAGTTTTCAAAAGTAATTATTTCATAAGAAGTGTTTTAATTTCTTTACAAAATGAAAAAATAATGTTTTTAACGTATACAGATACAACGAATTCTTTGCCGTTGTAACCGTTATTTGATATTTGGATTCTCATAAAATCCATAATATATTTTGAAAAGAAAATAAAACACTTATTCCTTTATTTGTGTATCTTCTTATTGAAAATGTGTTCTCAAATGAATATGGTATTTTTATACAGAAATGTTGTTCTATTAGATTTGATGAAGCTTTCAAAAAATATTTTTGGTGATGAATGTGTTTTATTCATGAAAAAATACATGAGAATTATATGAATTGGGTGAGACTGATATTGCATATATGAAGGGTTGATCACCATTATAGCTCACATGTGTGCCCAACATAGCTTATACAAAGGGTGATCCCCATTATAGATCTTCAATTTGGAATTCAACTATATGGTTATTCCAAATGGACAATTTTTGAAAGGGTTTTATGTATATGATGATCTAAGTCACCTAAAGAAGCTTCAATTGCTTGATATTGCATTTATGGTTTTTCATTTAGAAAAAGGTATGAATTTTATTCATGTGAGAATGTTTTGTTTCATCCACTAAAAGAACATGAATTAGTTTTTAGGTTTTAACTAGACTAATGGTTTTTCATTATTTTTATGTCCCATACTAATATTTATGTTCTCATACCAGGTTTTTGAAATTTTTTTAAGAGGTTATAAGGAATGGTAATAAAATGTGAGAAGTTTAGAATATTTTTTATAGAAAAAGAATCCATGATTTCTTAAAAGGGTTTCCTTTGGTGAAAAAAATGAATATTGAGTGTAACTGTCCATATGTAATGTTTGGATCTATTATGTAATATTTGTAGAATAATTCTCAAAAACTCTAAACCAAAAAGATCCTTTTTGTGAATTATTTAATAAACTCATGTTTATGTAATGATTGAGGATGAGGCCTCATAATGCCTTTATATGATGGAAGGTGTAAGAACGAGACAAATAATCTGCAATGTCATGTTGCATACCTGACCAATAGAATCACCATCTCATGTCATAATACATCTTCGCAACACCTATATGATTGTCTAATAATGAGTTGTGACAATTATAAAAGACTAAAATCCCCCAATATATTGGGAAGACCACCCTCTTCAAAAAGTGGTGTATATCATCTGAAAAAAGAGACCAACCGGAAATATTCCCCCAATATAGAAGACTTCTTGAACATTACTAAACTCAAAACCATACTATAGACTCTTCAAGATAGACTCAATTATAGATGATTAATACTAGATACTAGTATGAATTATACCTGAGACATCATTTGGAGCATCTAGGATATATTAAAATAAAATCCCCAAAAGGTTTTACTCCTCCTTTAATTATAGAATATCTTTTTATGGTACTTTCTTGTTAATAGAATCTTCAATAAAATTCCCCTTACCTGGGGTGTAGGTGACATAAAAGTCAAATGTATGAAGGTATTGTACCCACCATCTCTATACAATATTCAATTATTTTTTGGAAAACATATAATTTAATCTCTTATAATTAGAGAATACTCTGAACCTCTCCCATAAAAGATAATGTTTCTAACAATTAAATACATGCATAACTGCATTAAGATCTCAATCATGAGTGAGGTAATTATTTTCATGTTGATGGAGCTGATGAGAGTCATATGATAACACATGGTCATACTTCCTATGAAATCCTCCTAAACCAGCACTAAATGCATCAAAAAATACCATGTACACCTTTTCAGGATCAGTTAAGATCATAATAGGTTCTAATTTCCTAATTAATTTTAGTTCATCGAAATCACACATACACTTCTCATCCCACATGAATTTTTCCACTTTCTTGGTAAGATCAGTCAAAGGTTATTCCCTCTTGAAGATATGCTTGAAAAAATGTCTATAGTATCTAGCACGACCAAGGATGCTCTGAATTTCAAAGACATTATGCAGTTCATTCCATGATAGAACGTCCTTAAACTTATTTGGATTAATTGATCATCCTTGTTTAGAAATCAAATTCCATAAGAAATTCACTTCTTGTATTGAATAACTACATTTCAAAACCATTCCATACAAACGGTGACTTTTCATAACTTCTAGAACCAATCTTAGATAGTGATCTATTCATGATCAGATTTCAAATAAACTAGAATATCATCTCTAAACACCCCAAAAAAGTGTTACAATATTGGTGGAATATCTGATTCAATAGATCCATAAAAAAATCCATGAGTGTTATTCAAACCAAAAGGAATCACAAGATATTCATAATGATTATACCTTCTCTTGAAAGTTGTCTTTAGTATATTAGACTTCCAAACTCTGAATTGATGATAACCCAAATGAAGATCAATATTTTAAAACCACTTTAATCCTTTTGACTGATCAAATAGTTCATCCATGTAGGAGAAAAGATATTTTCTAATAACCATTATCAATTTCAAAATTTGATAGTCCACAAAAAAATTAATTGGACCATATTCATTCTTGAAAAAAAGAACAAGGGATACATAAGAAAAATTTATATGCAGAATGAAACCATCTACCAATAGTTCATCCAAATAAATTTTCAACTCATTCAGCTCTACTGGTGCCATATGATAAGAAGGTATTGATACCTAATGCATACCTATAATCAGGTCAATCATAAACTTTACCTCTTCCACCAGAGTAGGACCAAAGAAGTCATCTTTGAAAATAAAAATAATATTTTGAATAACTATGCGAAGGTAAAAACAGGAGAAACATCCTTGGGATCTAATGCAACATTAGACAATAATCTCTTATGCATGGGGTGGGAATTCCATGAACGACTAGTCCTCAGGTTCCACACCCCCTGAAACACTTTGGAGCTCAAATTTACCACATGAAATGAAACGCATCAATGATTACAATCAACCTCATCTCGGTGGATAACAAGACAACCCATACCAATGATTTCATCAAATAGATCAAGATCAAGAATGATAAAATCCAAGACCAACCCCGTATCAGCAACTATTAATGAACAAGGACACAAAAACCATGTCTCGATCATCTTTCCAATAGGTGTTGACAACTCTATTATAGAGGATATATGTTCCATTTAATGTTTAATAGTATCAGAAAAACAATTAGACATAAATTAGAGGGAGGAACTAGTATCAAATAAAGAAATTATTATTTATGTTTCATTAAGGACAGTACCTCTCACTATTTATAGACCTATGTCAACGTCTATTGGACACTCATCTAATGAATTAAAGTGATTCACTACATAACCCTATTTCAAGTTCCATGTAGTCTCTAGAGCTTATTACTACACCAAAGTATCCATTAGATAGGATGAATTCTGACAATAATGAGGCATATTCATATCTTGATAGGAATAATGTATATGACCAACAAGCCCATGAATGTTTCCTGTCTTCACAAGCATGTGATAGAAATGTCTGGTGTGTCTGAACCTTTTACAAAGATATAATTTCATAGGCATACTACTAGCTAAAGCATATGTTGTGGTGTTAGTTATCTACTGAGACCCACCACCACTCCTTCTACGATGATCCTTCCACATCCTCTTCCTCCCATGCGCACCATTGAAGCTACCACTAGATATAAGAGAAGAGGCAGAAGATCCATCCTTTACTATCATGCTAATATATTCCATAGTAGCTCTATTTAATGTATCTTCATATCTAGAAAGATTCATCATAAACACCTACGATCTAATATCCATTCACAAACCCTGTAGGTACTTATGGGCCTTCAACTAGTCAATATTCATGACATTTGGAGATAAATGGGAAATCTTAGCATAAAAATTGGTGTATACTGACAACGAACACTATCCTTTCTGAATATAATTGAAATCCAGAGTCTTTTTCTACATCAGTGACTTTGTGGAAAAAAATACGGGAAAAACAATGTTTTGAAACCCTTTAAATCTTGGTCCAGGTGTCTATCTTCCTAGACCATAAAATCCCACCATCAATTGTCAGAACCATTGAGCATGAACGATGAACACATTACCATGATATTCTCAGGTTTATGTAGGAAGTTGAATATTTGATTGATCCTATCTAGCCAGTCATCTACCTTTTGAGTTCCATTTGATCCTTTAAAATGTGAGCCTTCAACTAGTCATTCTTCATGACATTTTGAGGAAAATGGACAAGCTTAGCATAACAATTGGTGTATTCTAACACCAAACTATCTCTATGCTTCAAATATTGGAATTCAAGGGACATTTCATAAATCAGTGACTATAGAAAAAACAATTGGAAGAATTGGGTTTTTGATGTGACTAGAGGTCCTCACATCTCTCAAAATATTATTTATAAACCTAAAATATCACAGTGGTGCAGGGTCGATCCATAGAGAAGGCTAGTGAGTGAATTCTAAGGTTTTAAAACTAAAAACCACACTGTTGTAAGCAATGAGGAAAACTTCTTTATAGTTTTTCTTTACTTTTCAATTTTTAATTTTTTAATATTTTTTTTAAAGTCAGTGGAGATTAAAACATGATTTAAACTAAGATACTAAATATAAAACTAAGTAATTATGAATCAAAGAAAATAGTGAAATAGCGCATAGCAACAAGATAAGAAGCGAGATCAGTAATGTTCACAGGAATTCTATACTATGGGTATGAATTTTTGTTCTCTCCACAACTTACAATCAAAACACACCTCAAGAAAGACTGAAGAATTTCACTTTCTAGGAAACTCAACAGGAAATGGATTAAGTCTTTGAGTTTGCCATACCAAAACATAATTGAACTGGAAAGATGTTTTAAAAGTTAACATTAGGAAAAGAACTGACCCTAAATTCCCCAAGTTTATATAGTTAATGATTAGAAAATTGCATCCAAAATCAACCTATCTAAACAATTTTGATGTTTGAAGTTGAAAACATTGAAGTGTGAACGATCAAAAGATTAGAAACAGGTTCAATCTCACCAAATGATTCTAATTTCCTAAAAATATATGCTAATGAATGTTTATAGATCATAACCAGAAGGTTTTTAAATTCCCTAGCTGAGAAAATTCAACCTATGATCATATCGTTTAATGTAGTGAAAACAACCAAAAACCGAGTACACAAATTATGGATAGAGGGAAGGTAAACTTCCCTAGCATAGCTCATCTTCCAGGATCCTTCGTCTCATGCTCTACTCATATGTTTCTCCCCGGGAGCCTTCAATATAAAAAATGGGGTGTTCAAGGAATTATAATGAGGGTCGCCACCCTATAAGTTGCTTGCTCTATCTTAAGTACCTATTGTCTCCTGCTTCTTTCCACCAAACATTTCCCACCAACATCAAATGCTCTTAACGTTTGCACTGCACATGTGCATTTTTTCGCGACTGACACGTCGCGCTAGTTTTACCCATGTAACTAACTTCGGGTGAGTTAGTTATGTGAACATTGATGTTTTAAGGCCTTGGTATGAACCTACATGGTAAAGAAAATCGAAAAAAGCTAAAGTTTTTAAAACACATAAATAAAACCATTTGATAAAAAAATAGTTCACTTAACCATTTTTAGTTGGATATTTAATTTAATTAATCCTAAAAATAATTTATTAATTATTAAACATTATTATTAAGTAATTAAGTAATTAAGTAATTAGGTAATTAAATAATTTTATTTAATAAATTAATTAAATTTAATTCAAATTGCGAACAAGGATATCTATAAGTTAATTAATGCATTATATTAATTTAAATTATTTAAATTTATAAGTTATTAAAATTTTTGTTCTAAACACTATATTAAATAGTTTAGATAATTAACTAATAAAGTTAATAAAAATTATTAAATTAATTATCAATATGAAAATTTAGTTTTTAACTAATTAGATATTTTATTTTATTCTAATTTTATAAATTATTATTGGTATTTTATTTTATATATTATATTAAAAATTACTTATTTAATATTCCACATTAAATAATATTTTATTTAAACTAAAATTAGAAGGTTAATTGATTAGTATTAATAATGTTTAAATTTAATTAGATTTATAATTGTGTTTTATTAAATATCTAATGTTAATTATATATTTACAATTATTAATGTTTTATAATTTAATTAAGCTATTTTAGTTAAGTTTTTATTTTAATTGAGTAATTTTTTTAAAAAAAAACTCATTCTTGTCCCCCCCTTATTTCGGTGCACAGCAACCCTAGGGGGAGGTATTCTTCTCAAGCTCACTCCTACAGCAGCCCAACCTCCTCAATCAGTGGTGCAATGGTTATTTTGCTTTAGATAGGACATCAGCGAATCATTTGCTTGCAGTGGCTTCCTCCTCTTCACGACACAACACCAGTTCATTGCGATTTGGTGTCGGTTCTTCCTCAGCTACGCAGTAAGAGTTGCGACAGCTCAACTTCTCTCTTAGATTACCACATCGGTAGTGGCCCAATTTATTATAGTACAACAGGGGAGGGTAGGGTTCAGCTTCCATCTCCTCTTATCCTACAGTGTCACATCTTCCTGGTTCACCCAGTCCAACTCCACTTCACAGTGCGATAACCTCTTCCAAGTGAAGCGGTTCCTCATTTTGGTCTCCTCGTAGTACACCTGCTCTTCCTCCAGTGGCGTGGTGACGACGACTTCAGGTTCTCACAATAAAAGGCTCATCGTGGCATCCTCCTGGCATCATCTTCAATAGAGAAAACCTACGGCGGCCCAGATCTTGGTGGATTCAAGATTCTGACAAGATCAGGGTTAAAATATTGCTTCTTCAAGGTGATTATAGGGGTTGGATTTAAAATTGAGAGTGGTGTCTCTGCGTTAAGTCTAGAAGAATTTTGTGTCTGGTTTTATTCTTTATCAAGATTGTAAGGGTTGTAGATCATGGTTTGTTGTTTGGGGTAGCAAACCAGGTGGTGAAGCAGGGGATGGGTGTCACCAATAAGGATGGCCATCGGTAAGAGGGTAGAAGAGACCTATATTATTAGGATGTTGATAAAAGGGATCAGTGAGTGTGTGAAGATCGGTGAGTGAGAAGTGGAAAATAAAGAGAAAGGAAAGCCAATAGTGAGGTGCAGAGAACGGTGAGGAATAACTCACCCTTAGAAGAATAGAAGAAAGGAAGCGTAGAATGAGGTTCACCGATTGAAAGAAAAAATAAAATGGTTACTAATGCAGTAAAATATAAAAAAACACCGGATGTTTTAGTTTTGAAGGCTACCATTAGTATAAAAATATGTCACCGTTGGAAATAAAAAAGAATAGGTCACTGATTGTTTAAAAAAATGTCACTGTTAGATAATAAATAAGGTCACTATAGATCAAAAATAAAAGGTCACTGATAAATATAAAAATAAGGGGTCACTGATAGCGGTAAAAATAAATAATGTCATCGGTGGGCTGGGTAGCTGTGGGTTGGGGGTCACCGGTAGAACAAATAAAGGGTCACCAGTAGTTAAAATAAAAAACTCACCGTTGTGCACAAATAAAAAGGGTCATCGGTAGGCATAAGGCCACTGTTAGTCAAAAATAAAAACTTAATATCTGAAAAACAAATGAGCAACGATGCAAAAAAAAATCACCAATGACAAAAGGTCACTAATATACATAATAGTCATTGCTTCCCATTAAGAAAAGGGTCACTGTTAGAACAAAAAAAAATAACTAACGGTGACCTACAAAAATTAAAAATTCATAAATTGATCTTAAAAATAAAACTTAAGTAAACTAAATAAAAATACAGAAAATAATTAATTAAAATAAAGATAAACACCATAAATTTAAAACAATGTTTTTTAATTAAACTTTAAAATTTAAAATCACAATAAAAATTATTAATTGATTCCACTTAAATTATGAAATGACTATTTGATAATGTAAATTGATAAATGAGTTTAATTAAAATTACTATATAAATAATTAAAGGGTAGGCAGTGAATGAAAACAAAGGTAGCATCGGTGACCAAATAGGGCACCAATGGTTATTGTCTACGTCACCGGTAGACTAAAAACTTAAATTAGTGACTTAATAATTAAACTATATTCATAAAATTAAATAATTAATGTTTTAAAACTCTAAATTAAATAAATAAATGAGTACCTAAAATTAAAATCGAACTATTTTATTTAGTTTAAACTAAAATGGTAACGCCCCAACCCCAGCTACCCAGAGTCGGTGCATTACTTCGTAACATTGGCATGATCACAAAAGATCAAGTCTCGAAAGACCGATTAGTTTAGTAGCCTTGGAAACACTAGATACATTCATAAACATTACATTATATCATAAAGTGAAAAAACTACAATAACAAAGTCTTCATAGTCCACACTCATATCCTCTTCTGACAATCCCTGCAGGTCATTCATAAAATACTTCTTCACATCCTGGAAAATATAAAAACATTGAAAGGGGTGAGATCAGATGCTCAGTAAGGATAACAATATTGCGGAAGCTTTCATAAATAAACATTAACATTTAAGGCAATGTATAACTAAAACAAAATCCTTTTTAAACTTGAACTTCAGCATAATATGGCAAAAATAAAATTAAATAATGCCATTTACTTACTCACATGGATATTCTACTAGTCGAATAATCACATGCAATATCAATAACCACTTTCATAATGAGGGAATGTATAATTCCAGACATTCTGAAACATTTTGTCAAGGCCTCGGCCAAGATGTCTAAAATGATTAAGGCCTCGACCAAAACCATAAATCAAATTGGGAAAGGGCCTCGGCCAATTCCACGTCTAGTTGTCTCATGAGACCTACCGATGCATCGAGGAGCTATAGCGGGCTCCACCCGTCACTTATTAAGTCCAATACATTCCTCATATGAATAGGTTTAAACATATCATAAACCATAACATAATCGTATCACATAAAACATGCATAAAGGAAACATAACATTTCCAAATTTCAATCACAAGATATCAATACAACACATTGATATAATAAAAACGCTTTCAAAACCATTTTCAATACCAAAATAAAAGAAAGTTAAAACTTTTTATTTATTTTTCATTAAAAAAAAGATGGCTTGTAGAGGAAGCTGAAACTCAAATAATGGTCACAGCGGCGGAGAAGTCGTTGTCGCTGCATAAGTACGGAAAGAAAAACATTCCCTTTTGTCATTTAGAAAAACGATTCGTATAAAAAGATTCCTTTTGAATAAACGTAAAAGTCAAAGGGGTTTATACACCGTATAAAAAAAAGTTGTGTATAAAACCAAATATGCCTCAATGAAAGGGGATTGAGATGAAGTCCTTAAAAAGATCATTTTTTAATAAAGTAGGTCTATTATGTGTATTCACTATAAGTACACATAAATAATGTAAAAATACAAGATAGGACATAATAATATCATGACATAATTTGAAAGTAGGAGATTAACCCAAAGAATAGAAATTGGGTTAAGAAGTTCTCTTACCTCGTGTCTGACTTGACTCAACCGTTCTTTAACCTCATGAATAATAAACTAGAGTTAATATATACCTTATTAAGAACCATTTTTAATTTCATTATCCTTTTTATATCACTTATTACAATGTTATGAACATTATTTAATTATTTAAGTTAATAACGGTCGTTTTGTCGATCTTTGGTACTTGAGTCAACAATAAACTTCTTATAATTACAAGTTGTTTATGTGGTAGAATATCCATTATCTCCAGAATTATATTCATGATTTATATGTCATATATATCATATATATCCAGTATATACATTCATTTATAATATTATGTAACATTTAGAGGTAAGAAATGAAATGCACCGTTCATGGAGACGGTAAGTCGTACGTACGCATGAACGCTACTTTCATTTCTATTTCGTATTTAATGGAATGAAATCATAATTATATAAATGTATAATATAATTCCAGTATAATATAGTGTATAATACCATTTACTCCATCCTTTATGCATCCCACATATGGCATTAACGATTCAAATCACTTTGAGGGGGCGGTAGTCCGCACTTTCTAAAATGAAATTATCGCGTTTTACCCATAATGGAAATCATAAAGTATTCCATAATTTAGAAATACAGAAGCATAAGTAAAACATAAACATATTATATATCATATATAAATATAGTGACATCTTAATGTACACCTTTGAAGGTGTTATATGAGTGTTGAACAATCATCGTTTCGTGAGGTAGAAATTCGCCATCCACAGAAACCGTATGTTCTTTAACCATTAGATATAGGTGTGTGTAAGTGTAGATCGAATAATTCTTATAACAAAATACTAGTATATTGAGGATACTTGTGTTGTTACAAAATAAATGAATAAAAAGAGTTTAGGGGGTTAGAGAAGAAAAATAAAACAAAACAACATTAGAGAAGACATTACCACAAAATCGGGTAACTCTTTTTGATTTGAGCCAAAGGCTTCCTTGGGAAGAGTTATGCCCAAAGTGAGGCTTCTAGGAGTAATAGGGGGAAGTTGGGAGAGTATTTGGGTACAGTTTGTCCGAGCCAAATGGCTTGAAAGTGTGAATGAGGTGGTAGAGGTGGGGGCCTTTTATAAGAGGAGAGGAGGGGCACTCTTGGAAAGTAAGGAAATTTTACATTATTATACAATGCTTTTCGGATTCTAAAGGTCCCACACTTATATAATTCGTGGATAAGATGATAAGGGTTCTAAATCTACCCATAAAATAGTCTTTGGACAAGTTTAAGCCTCGGATTTTACATTATCTTTTTATTTTATTAAAATCGTTAAATAATGAGGTCATCGATGCATCATAATGATGTTGTAAATAATTTAATTTATTTAATGTCTAAAAATTATAAAAAAAATACTATGATGTAGGAAATATTTTTAGCTTTCCAATGACTATTTATAGTCAAAAATATGACTTTTATAACTCCGTGTAAAAATTGTTTTAGTAAAACATTTCATGTTTGTGTCATTTTTTTACTTTAACATTAAATAAATATATATTAATGTCATTTTCCAACCAAAGTGGCTTCATGGGGTCCCCAAGTTGACCCATGGGTTGTCTTGGTCGGAAGTGACTCATCCAATAGGAGTAGGACAAGTGTCAAGCTCATCTCATATTATTAAAACATTATTTTTACCTTAAACTACACTAATTACCTCTAATCGCAATTAAGAACTTAAAAGTTACTATTCACCAAAAAATTATTTTAATCTCATTGAACCACATTTTACTTCTTAATGACAACCATGTATGTTGGATTTTTGACAATCAAATCACAGAAGTGGTAATATTTCATTTAAACGAAAAATCAGTTATTTAACTACCACTTAGTGGCTTCACTATTCATCAAAAATTGAAGTTTTTCAGAACAATGCCAAAATTTCACCCTAAGCTATAATTGATATTCCGAATTCAAAAATGATGCTTATTTTACAAAATTACAAACATATAAGTTGCATTAATTAATTTTATAATTAATTCCCGTTGTCACAACAATAGCGTGTTTCTAAGAAATAATTTATATCAAAAGATTGGCAATTGTTTATGTCCAATTTCAATGTTAAATTAATTCTAATGACCACCATTGGATAAAATGGTAAAAATATATTATAATTATACTTTAAAACCACTAAATATTATAATTTATCACTATAAATTATTTTGATTAAAAAAGTTGTTTTTAAGTAATTTTCACTATTCATAAAAAATTGGAAGTTCTCAGAAAATTACAAAAAATTCAACTTTGGATAATTTCGATATTACGAATACAAAAATGAAGTCCATTTTGAAATATAAAATTTCTATAATTTTAAAAAGTGTTTATTACTATTCATAACGGCTACTTTGATTAGTCACTGTGTTTTAGAACTCGAAGTTGCGTACAATGCAAGCTATTGCATTATTGAATGAGAAGCGTATCGTGGAAGCTCGGGGTGTTACATTCTACCCTCCTTCAATAAATTGCGTCCTCGCAATTTGAAATTTTTTTTTGAAAATAAAAGGTTGAAAAGAGAAAATACCTTTGAGGAAAACCCACATCGGAAATAAGATTAATAAAATTTAGCCTTAATAAGAGGGAAAGGGAAATGAAAAATTCACCACCCAATTATGATCTCGATTAGGAGAACATTAGTGGAAATTAGAGACATATAATTGGAGGGAAAATGTAAATATTTGTAGGGAGTGATTGAGGTCATCAATCACAATCAACTGTCAAATTGAGGGCCTCAAAGCCTTCAATCTATGTTGATTTAAAATATCATCAGTTCAACAAGACATAAGGTATTAGGATAACACATTTTTTTGTTTTAATATCCCTTTACTAAAGTTTAAGAGTTAATTTATTCATTGAATAAGAGATAGGTATATATATATTTATGCTTGACAATTAGAGTTTCAACCTTCAACTCATCTTTCACTCAAAAAGATAATAGAACTCAAAAATATTATACTTATCCTAATTTTATAAGGTTCCAAATGTTAACACATACCATTTAGATTAGTAAAATTATTTTGTAATAACCAGGGACTTCCTGTAGGCTAGTGGAAGGAAATAAAGGCCTGTCGCACTATGATTGTGGGTTCGATTCCTGCAGCTTTGTCTGACGCGACGGGTTATGCCCCACCCTGCAGGTTGTCCTTTTCCTAAAACTATAGTATCATAATATTCCAAAAATTATCTTTATAAATTTTTTAACCTTAAACAATACTATCCAAAGATCAACTTAATCCACTCCAACCTTTATAGTTATCCAAAATACCTCTATCCAGACTTTCTCTAAAAGGTCTCTTAATTCCAAAATCAATTTATCAGATTCCCCAAACAAAGTAAAGTTTCTCTTATTGTCACATACTAAAAATATAATTACCTTCATCATATTAAAACCTTACTGAAATCCACAAGTACTGCGGTACAATCCTTATATATATATCACATTATTCTAATAACCAGAATATAATACATGAGTCCAAAAGCACCAATACATTAGTTATTCTGCATCAACTGTAGTAACAGCATAAGATTGTCCTTGATCCCTTGGCCTTTTCTGAGGTAAGTTTCCCTGACGCTTAGGACATTCATTTTCATAATGACCCATTTCTCTACAATTGTAGCATTCAACTTTGATAGCCTCTTTCTTTCCCTTGCAATCACGAGCCTGGTGACCCTTTTCTCCACATTTATAACAAACTCTCATTCCTTTTAGGCAAGTACCAGGGTGATTCTTCCCACAATTATCACATAATGGAAAATCCTTCTTTCCCTTTTTCCCTTTATCTGTCTCTTGTTCCACCGTTCTCTTCTTCTCTTGCTTTACTTTGTTGTCATAAGACTTAGAGAATTCCTTTTCTGTCTTGATAGCACACGAGACAATATCTTCGTATGATGAGAAGGATTGTGATACTAAAGCTCAACGGAGAAATGGTTTTAACCCATCAAAGAAACGATCAATATTACTCATTGGGTTACGTATATAATCGGCAGCATGCCTCGCTAACCTTGTAAAGTTAGCCTCATACTTTGCGACATTCTCATCCTCCTTCTGCCTCAGACTCAGAAATTGCCTTTCCATATCTGCTCGATGGTCACGAGGAAATTATTTTTCTAAGAACAGCTCTTTGAACTCCTGCCATTCCATGTTTGTTAATTCATCATCTTCCTTTGTGTTTTGAATTAGTGACCACCATTGATCGGCATCTCCAGTGAGGCGGTAAACTGCCATGACAACTTTCTCCCTTTCACTACTCCCCAAGGCATGAAATATTTTCTCTAAGGAATTTATCCATTGCTCAGCTACTATAGGATTTGTACCCCCATTAAATGTCGGTGGTTGTTGCCTCATGAAGCGGTCTAACATTGATCCTCCACGTTGTGGATCAGGGTGATCCATACGAGTAAGGTTATTATTCTTAACTTGAGTGAGTTGTCCCAGTATGGTAATAAGTTGATCAGCATCAGTTGTATCTCCAGATCCACAATAATTATCTTGAGCAGGAGGGAAATCCCTACACGGAGTGCGTGCATTGATACGGTTTCCATTCCTTCCACTAGGCTCCATTTCTAAACAATGGCATAAACTATATTAGTTTATGAATCAAAATACATAATTCCATACTTGTAAAATACTTAACATAAATTGAACTATTTATGGATATAATCCATAATCATAAAAAGGTTTTATTTGAGGAAGTATATACTCATAACTGTTCATAGTGGTTTGTAAAGAAAATTGGAATTATCCTAAGCATATCCCCCGGGAGTGTCGTAACCAAGAGTGCACCAAGGCCCGTTGTTGCGCACCAGTTCCCGTTGTTGCGCACCAGTTCCCGTTCGAGTCTAGCTCAAAGTGGTGTTTTCAGGTTTTACCCCTAGGTACATATGTGCCAGAGCCGCCTCTACCTGCTCGTATCCAGACAGGGATGTATTGCTCGGAAAACTCACAAAATCTCTACAATAACAAAATTCTAGGAAGTTCTTCTATACTAATCCTCAAAGTCTATCTTTCAGCTATGTGCTCTAATCAGAGTTTATCTAAATCTAGCTTCCAAGGTTAGTACTAAACTGCCTCTGATACCAACTGTAACGCCCCGACCCCAGCTACCCAGAGTCGGTGCATTACTTCGTAACATTGGCATGATCACAAAAGATCAAGTCTCGAAAGACCGATTAGTTTAGTAGCCTTGGAAACACTAGATACATTCGTAAACATTACATTACATCATAAAGTGAAAAACTACAATAACAAAGTCTCCATAGTCCACACTCATATCCTCTTCTGAAAATCACTGCAGGTCATTCATAAAATACTTCTTCACATCCTGGAAAATATTAAAACATTGAAAGGGGTGAGCTCAGATGCTTAGTAAGGATAACAATATTGCGGAAGCTTTCATAAATAAACATTAACATTTAAGGCAATGTATAACTAAAACAAAAGCCTTTTTAAACTTGAACTTCAGCATAATATGGCAAAAATAAAATTAAATAATTCCATTTACTTACTCACATGGATATTCTACTAGTCGAATAATCACATGCAATATCAATAACCACTTTCATAATGAGGGAATGTATAATGCCAGACATTCTGAAACATTTTGTCAAGGCCTCGGCCAAGACGTCTAAAATGATTAAGGCCTCGGCCAAAACCATAAATCAAATTGGGAAAGGGCCTCGGCCAATTCCACGTCTAGTTGTCTCATGATACCTACCGATGCATCGAGGAGCTATAGCGGGCTCCCCCCGTCACTTATTAAGTCCAATACATTCCTCATATGAATAGGTTTAAACATATCATAAACCATAACATAATCGTGTCACATAAAACATGCATAAAGGAAACATAACATTTCCACATTTCAATCACAAGATATCAATACAACACATTGATATAATAAAAACGATTTCAAAACCATTTTCAATACCAAAATAAAAGAAAGTTAAAACTTTGTATTTATTTTTCATTAAAAAAAATATGGCTTGTAGAGGAAGCCGAAACTCAAATAATGGTCACGGCGGCGGAGAATTCGTTTTCGTCGCATAAGTATGGAAATAAAAACATTCCCTTTTGTCGTTTAGAAAAACGCTTCGTATAAAAAAGATTCCTTTTGAATAAACGTAAAAGTCAAAGGGGTTTATACACCGTATAAAAGAAAGTTGTGTATAAAACCAAATATGCCTCAATGAAAGGGGATTGAGACGAAGTCCTTAAAAAGATCATTTTTTTTATAAAGTAGGTCTATTATGTGTATTCACTATAATTACACATAAATAATGTAAAAATACATGATAGGAAATAATAATATCATGACATAATTTGAAAGTAGGAGATTAACCCAAAGAATAGAAATTGGGTTAAGAAGTTCCCTTACCTCATGTCTGACTTGACTCAACCATTCTTTAACCTCCTGAATAATAAACTAGAGTTAATATATACCTTATTAAGAACCATTTTTTATTTCATTATCCTTTTTATATCACTTATTACAATGTTATGAACATTATGTAATTATTTAAGTTAATAACGGTCGTTTTGTCGATCTTTGGTACTTGAGTCAACAATAAACTTCTTATAATTACAAGTTGTTTATGTGGTAGAATATCCATTATATCCAGAATTATATTCATGATTTAGATGTCATATATATCATATATATCCAGTATATACATTCATTTATAATATTATGTAACATTTAGAGGTAAGAAATAAAATGCACCGTTCATGGAGACGGTAAGCCGTACGTACGCATGAACGCTACTTTCATTTCTATTTCGTATTTAATGGAATGAAATCATAATGATATAAATGTATAATATAATTCCAGTATTATATAGTGTATAATACCATTTAATCCATCCTTTATACATCCCACATATGGCATTAACGATTCAAATCACTTTGAGGGGGCGGTAGTCCGCACTTCCTAAAATGAAATTATCGCGTTTTACCCATAATGGAAATCATAAAGTATGCCATAAATGAGAAATACAGAAGCATAAGTAAAACATAAACATATTATATATCATATATAAATATAGTGACATCTTAATGGCCACCTTTGAAGGTGTTATATGAGTGTTGAACAATCATCGTTTTGTGAGGCAGAAATTCACCATCCACAGAAACCGTATGTTCTTTAACCATTAGATGTAGGTGTGTGTAAGTGTAGCTCGAATCCTTCTTATAAAAACATCCTAGTATATTGAGGATACTGTTTTTGTTACAAAAGAAATGAATAAAAAGAGTTTAGGGGGTTGGAGAAGAAAAATAAAACAAAACAACATTAGAGAA
This sequence comes from Viscum album, assembly GCA_963277665.1. Taxonomy (NCBI): domain Eukaryota; kingdom Viridiplantae; phylum Streptophyta; class Magnoliopsida; order Santalales; family Viscaceae; genus Viscum; species Viscum album. Next base: position 200,609,200 of record OY728164.1, read on the forward strand.
GACATTACCTCAAAATCGGGTAACTCTTTTTTATTTGAGCCAAAGGCTTCCTTGGGAAGAGTTCTGCCCAAAGTGAGGCTTCTAGGAGTAAGAGGGGGAAGTTGGGAGAGTATTTGGGCAGAGTTTTGCCGAGCCAAATGGCTTGAAAGTGTGAATGAGGTGGTAGAGGTGGGGGCCTTTTATAAGAGGAGAGGAGGGGCACTCTTGGAAAGTAAGGAAATTTTACATTATTATACAATGATTTTCGGATTATAAAGGTCCCACACTTATATAATTCGTGGCTAAGGTGATAAGGGTTCGAAATATACCCATACAATAGTCTTTGGACAAGTGTAAGCCTTGGATTGTACATTATCTTTTCATTTTATTAAAATCGTTAAATAATGAGGTCATCACTGCATCATAATGATGTCGTAAATAATTTAATTTATTTAATGTATAAAAATTATAAAAAAATACTATGATGTAGTGAATCTTTTTATCTTTACAATGACTATTTATAGTAAAAAATATGACTTGTATAACCCCATGTAAAAATTGTTTTAGTAAAACATTTCATGTTTGTGTCATTTTTTTACTTTAACATTAAATAAATATATATTAATGTCATTTTCCAACCAAGGTGGCTCCATGGGGTCCCCAAGTTGACCAATGGGTTGTCTTGGTCGGCCATGACTCATCCAATAGGAGTAGGACAAGTTTCAAGCTCATCTCATATTATTAAAACATTATTTTTACCTTAAACTACACTAATTACCTCTAATCGCGATTAAGAACTTAAAAGTTACTATTCACCAAAAAATTATTTTAATCTCATTGAACCACATTTTACTTCTTAATGACAACCATGTATGTTGGATTTTTGAAAATCAAATCACAGAAGTGGTAATATTTCATTTAAACGAAAAATCAGTTATTTAACTACCACTTAGTGGTTTCACTATTCATCAAAAATTGAAGTTTTTCAGAACAATGCCAAAATTTCACCCTAAGCTATAATTGATATTCCGAATTCAAAAATGATTTCTATTTTACAAAATTCCAAACATATAAGTTGCATTAATTAATTTTATAATTAATTCCCGCTGTCACAACAATAGCGTGTTTCTAAGAAACAATTTATATCAAAAGATTGGCAATTGTTTATGTCCAATTTCAATGTTAAATTAATTCTAATGACCACCATTGGATAAAATGGTAAAAATATATTCTAATTATACTTTAAAACCACTAAATAGTATAATTTATCACTATAAATTATTTTGATTAAAAAAGTTGTTTTTAAGTAATTTTCACTATTCATAAAAAATTGGAAGTTCTCAGAAAATTACAAAAAATTCAACTTTGGATAATTTCGATATTATGAATACAAAAATGAAGTCCATTTTGAAATATAAAATTTCTATAATTTTAAAAAGTGGTTATTACTATTCATAACGGCTACTTTGATTAGTCGCGGTGTTTTAGAACTCGAAGTTGCATACAATGCAAGCTATTGCATTATTGAATGAGAAGCGTATCGTGGAAGCTCGGGGTGTTACAAAAATTCTCTACATAAATAGTTAACAGAATGATTATAAATATTATTTAATGAAGTAAATATATTTTAATTAATCTATATCGAAGAATAAAATATTAAAATAAAGTCTCAATTAATTAAAACACAAATAAGGATATTAAATGAATTTTTATTATTAATGTCAAATTATTAAAAGGAGAGCAGATTGAAATTAACAAACATAATTAAAAATTAATTAAATTAATATAGAAAGGTAAGATTAAAATTAATAATTTAAAGACTAAAAATACTTAATTTATTATAATAGATGATTAATTAACAAATTTAATTATATAAATACAAAAATACAATTATTTAGTATAAATTTATAAAATAATTAATTAAATAATTAAAAATTAAATAAAAAGATGTGAAAAAACTATGTAAAAATAGAGCCACATAAAATTCCCCCACACTTAATCATTGTTTTCCCTCAAGCAATCCATGTTTTATTATCCTTGAAAACAGAGGAAAAAACATAACATTAGGCTTTTAGAAAATGATTTGATCTTATGAATCTTGCCTAGAACAAATACTCAAAGGGTAATCTTGAAAATTGTGAATCATCAAGCAATGAAGATGTCATGCCTCATATGTGGTATTTCTTAGGGACTCATTTCAATCCAATATCAGGTTCTAAGTCCAAGAATGAAAAGAGGTATAATATCAATGGAACTAAGATCTTAACAATAGTGACTATGTACTTTGACTTTTCACCTAGGTTCCAACAATAAATAATTTTTTTGCAAACCACCTCAATGACACAACCTAAATGACTCATATATAAATCAATTTACCCCTTATTCATCTGGTGTTCATCATTCCCCTCACCTTAATAAACTCATTTTTTACCCTAAACACTTTATTTTATTTTTACCAAGCCATGTATCATGTGCTAAGCCCAGTGCAATGTACTTATTCAAGGTGAACAGAGGGATTAAAGTTAACAGAAATACACCCAGCATCTAAGGTCTCAGAGACTCATCGTGGGATCCTAGTTTCCCAGACTACTCCAGTTTCAAAGGTTTTATATAAAAATCATTTCCATTGGCTCATTAAGATGATTACTTTTAGTAAATAAAACATGAATGAGGCCTCTAGATTCAGAATCAAACTTCTAGTTCCAAGCGTTATTATCATAACTCCACAAATAGATCACACAAATCATTCTCAAAAGTAGTTCCTAAACCATATTTCCATGAAACCACTAAGTATGATCACTCAGTAATCATCCAAACTCATTAATTTCATATTCAAAGTAGTTCATAACTACCAGTCAAATTACTTTTTAAAGGCAAGACCCAATTGAGTACAGTGTAAAGCTTAGAAATATAAAAGAATTTTGGAAAAAATTAATCATTTTTACAAAAAGATTTAATTGAAATGGGAATTGATTAGATTTCATTAAAGCACAGTTTAGCACAATCAAGAATTGACCCCCTCCCCCACACCTAAAACTAAACATTGTCCAAAAAGTTGACTTCCAAAGTGGATAAGAAAATTTTGATAGTTAAAGTTCAAAATAGACTTTCAATTAAGTAAATTTATGACATGTTTTTAGGGTCTCTTTGAAATTTAGAAATATTTTTTTTTCACAAAGATTAATTTACAGTAGGTTTATTAGCATAAAACTTGTGGGTGCATAGTGGATAGGGGGTAATGAAATTAAGAAAATCTAATTCAATTAGATGTTCAATGACACATAAAGCAAGAATTCCTAGCATCTCTTAACAAAGCACATTTAACAAAAAACACAAAAAAAATAGCAAGCATGTACCCCCCCCCCCCCCACTTAATTTCAAACAGTGAAAGATTATTTAAATATTTATAAATGGATTGAAATTTATTCAAGATAAACATACAGAATCTTTAAATTCAACTTATTGACATGCAACAAAAAAAATTTGTATGCAAGATATGAAGAAGATTTTTAAAGTGGTATAGAGAAGAAAAATAAAATAGAAACTAATGAATAGAATACTTCATTGAATATGTTTATCATTAGTCCTCATCTTGGGAATTCTACTCTCTCAAATGACAACAACAGCAATATATTAAAAATCACAAGGAAAGCAGAAAGAGAAAAAATTTCTTGCAGATACATATCCAACATAAGAAACCAAAGCAGCACATTATTCAACAAAAAACAATATAAAAGTGAAAATAATAAAAGAGCATGGGTTTACTCCCATGAAGCACTGAATTTAAAGTCTTAAGATAGTCTTTATTTAATTACAAAATTTTTATTGAAAACAAAAGAAAAACCACGGGTTGTCTCCCATACAGTGCTACGTTTTTAGTCCCCAACTGGACTCACCTAGCAACTAACTGTAGTCTCCAGGTTGATGTGCATTCCTTTATATGAATGACCACAAGTGATTGGACCAATTGTTATTAACAGAAACATAAATTATGTGGGATTGAAGACTGAAGTAAACTAAAAACAAACTCTCAAAACTTAAAATCACCCATATGGAGTACCCATTAACAGTTGTAAGCACAATTCTATCCACTTCCAGATTGGTTAGATTTTTCAAGATTTTAATTCACATGAAAGGAAATCATAAAAATATGAGCTTCAAAGGTTGTAGCATTGACGTCAGAGATATCCTTATTAACCTCAACATTAAAAGAATGAAATTTAAGGGTGCATATAGGTAAATTCCGATTACAAAGTTCAAGAGGAGATTCAATATAGTGCTGAACAGAATTATGAACATTGGAACTCAAATATGATCCCCCCTCTAGACTACTAACAGTACCACAAGAAGGATCAACACCCCTAATTTTTTAGGATAAAAGTGATAGACAAGGAAGAGTATTTAGTTGATCAGTAGCAGATTCAGGTTTAACAATGTTGTAAATCTCTTCCAAAAAGTTCCTCATTAGTGAATCAATACTCAACATCTACTGCTTCTAACAAATCAATTTTTCCTAATTCAATTGTGTGCTCAACCTCTACCTCAATTTCATGTTCAAAGACCTCACTTCCTAAAACTATGTCATTTGAGTGTTGCAAAAAGATTAAATTAGGAGGAGTAATGTTCAATTTAGCATCAATAAATTGAGATTCTATATTCTTCAAATTTAAACACTTACACCCAGATATATCAACACAATTTTTAATTTTAAAGAGAAAAGATTCATAAAATAAATTACTATGAGAATAGGGAAATAAAAACTCATCAGTTAGTCTTTCTTCGAATATCATTCCCTCATTATCATCATCTAATAGTACTTAATAATTTATTGGGTTTTTAGGTTCAAAACATGTAAGGGATGTTTTCAATTGAAGTTACAATATTTCAAATTCCATGTTATGTAGTTCAATGTTCTCATCCAGATTATACCCAATATCAAGTTCAACCTAATTGTTCTTAAAATTAGAAAAAATGGGTGAAGAGTTTTTTAATTTCATGTTTTCAGTTTCAAGTTTGACTTCAACTCGTGTGACTTTATTCTCAAAATTTCTAAAACAATGATTTTTCTGTAAATAATGGATTATAAAATGAACTGGGCAATCTCTTTCAATCCATTTTAATTCATCTTCCAAATTTTCCATAATGCTCTTGTCTTGACTCAGTCAGTTGGTTATTTCCAGATTTAGGTCAACAGAATCAGAATTTTCAATGAAAATGGTTTCTTGTCCAGTTTCACTATCACTTACTTCTTTAATTTGATTTTCAAATCTTTTAAAAAAAATTCTTTTTATTTTTTTTAAATTCTTTTTGTTCATTAACCCTTTTTTGTAATTTCAAAAGCATGTTTTCAAATCTTTTCATCTTTGATCTTGCTCTTGAGAATCTCTAAATTGGATTTCATGAGTTTTATTAAACCATGAATTCCAAACATCCTCCCTAGTATCCAATTTTTTTTCAATCAATTCATGTTTAGCTAGGAATTCTTGATTATATTCAATGTTTTCATCTTCTTTAATGTAAAAAATATGTTGTGGCTGGTTATAAATACACTGCCAAGAAGCAGGTCCATAATCTCCACAACAAACATAGTGCAGTCCTAATTCATCCATTTTTTAATATTTTTAAATTAAACAACACCGTCGAAGTCAAGTAGAATCTTAACCGGAATCACAAGTAGAAAATGCTCATAATAAATTATTTTTACAGATTTTTTATAATATTTTTTTATGTTTTTTTTTGGTTTTTTTTTCCTTTTATTATAACCCTAGACTCTCATCACATGCGTTACCCAGAAATGGAACCAAATTTTTGATGTGACCAGAGGTCATCATGGCCGTCAAAATATTATTTAAAAACCTACACTAGCACAATGGTGCATGGTCGATCCACAGAGAAGGCAGGTGAGTGAATTCTAATGTTTTAAAACTAAAAACCTCAATGTTTTCATCAATGAGGTAAACATCTTTATATTTTTTTTACTTTTTAATTTTTACTTTTTTTAATATTTTGTTTTAACGACAGTGAATATTGAATCAAGATTTAATCTAAGAAACTAAATCATAAACTAAGTAATGATGAACTAATGAAAACAGTGAAATGACGCGTAGCAGAAAGATAAGAAGCGAGATCAAAAAAGTTTTCAGGAATTCTAAAATACTGGTATGAAGGGATGTTATGTCCACAACTTACAATCAAAACACACCTCAAGAAATATTGATGAATTTCCCTCGCATGGTAACTCAATAGGCAGAGGATTAAGTCTTGGAGTTCACCAAACCCAAACTTACTCGAACTACAAAGAAGTATTAAAATTTAACATTTGGAAAAGAACTGTCCATTAATTATCAATGTTTAAGTTGTTAAATATTTGAAAAATTCATCCAAAATCAACCTTTCCAGTCAATTTTAAAGTTTAAAATTGAAAACATTGAAGTGTGAACGATCAAAGGATTAGAAAAAAAGTCAATCTCACCAACTGATTCTAATTTCATAAAAATATAAGCTAATAAAGGTTTATAGATCATAACCATAAGGTTTTAAAATTTCTGAGCTGAGAAAATTCATCCTATGATTCTATTGTTTAAAGTAGTGAATACAACAAAAAACAGAGTTCAAATATTTTGGACAGATGGAAGGTAAACTCCCCTAGCACTACTCAACTTTCAGGCTCCTTCGTCTCCTGCTCTACTCATATACTGCTCCACGGGAGACTTCACTCTCAAAAATGGTTTGTTCATGGAATCAGAATGAGAGTCCCCACCCCATCTGCTACTTTCTCTATCTTTAGTACCTACCGTCTTTTGCTTCTTGTCACTGAACGTTTTTCACCAACTTCAAAATATCTTCACATATGCACCACACATGTGCGTTTTTTCACTACTGACACATCGCACTTGTTTTACCCTTGTAACTAACACCGGGTGAGTCAGTTACATGAGCCTGGACGTTTTTAAGGCATTGGTATGAACTTGCAAGGTAAAGAACATCAAAACAATGTTAATGCTATTAAAACATGAAAATAAAATCGTTTGATAAAAAATAGATCTGTTAACCGTTATTAGCTGGATATTTAATTTAATTAATCTAAAAATTAAATTATTAATTATTAAATATTATTATTAAGTACTTAATTAATTAATTAATTAACTAATTTAATGTAATAAGTTAAGTAAAGTTAATTTAAATTGTGAAGAAATATATCTAAAAGTTAATTGATGCATTAAATTAAGTTACATAATTTAAATTTATAAGTTTTTAAAATTTTAGTTCAAAATATTATATTAAATAGTTTAGCTATTTAACTAATAAAGTCAATAATAATTATTAAAATAATTATTATTTTGAAAATTTATTTGTTAACTAATTAGATATTTTATTTTATTCTAATTTTATAAATTATTATTGGTATTTTATTTTATATATTCTATTAAAATTTAGTTATTTAATATGCAACATTAAATAATATTTTATTAACTAAAATTACGACGTTGGTTGACTAAGTTTAATAATGTTTAAAGTTAATTTGATTTATAATTGTGTTTTATTAAATATCTTAAGCTAATTATTTATTTACAATTATTAATTTTTAATAATTTAATTAAGTTATTTTAGTTATTGTTTTATTTTAATTAACTTATATTTTAAAAAAAAACTCATTCTCCTCGTCCCCTTATGTCGACACACTTCAACCCTAGGGGGAGGTCGTCTTCTTCTGCCGAATCCGGCGGCGACCCAACCTCCTCAGTCAGTGGCTCGATGGTTCATTGGCTTCAGATCAGAAATCAGTGACTCCTCTACTTGCAGCGGCCTCCTCCTCTTCACGGTACAACAATAGTTCAAAGCCATTTGGCATCGGTTTTTTTCTCACCTGGTTCGCTCGGTCAAGCTCCAGTTCGCAGCGTGATAAACTCCTCCAAGCGCAGCGGTTCCTCGGCCTAGTCTCCTCGCAGGACACCTGCTCTTCCTCTGGCGACGTGGTGACAACGGCTTCAGGTTCTCACAGTAGTAGGCGCAACATCACATCCTCCTGTCGTCGGCTTTAATAGAAAAAACCTACAGCCGCCCGACTCTTGGTGGATTCAAGATTCCAGCAAGATCGGGTTAAAATCTAGCTTCTTCAAGGTGATTACAGCGTTTGGATTTCAAATTGAAGAGTCCTATGTCTGTTTTGGGGCTGCAAACCTGGTGGTGAAGCAGGGGATGGGTGTTTCCAACGAGGATGGTCGTTGGTAAGAGGGTGGAAGAGAATAAAAGGGATCAGTGAGTTCGTGATGATCGGTGAGTGAGAAGTGGAAAAGCAAGACAAGGGAAAGCCAATGGTGAGGTGCATAGAACAATGAGGAATGACTCACCGTTAGAAGAATACAAGCAAGGAAGCGCGGCGTGGGTTCACCGATAGAAAGAAGAAATAAAATGGTCACCGATGCAGCCAAATAAAATAAACACTAGTAGTTTAAGTTTTAAAGTCTACCATATTCATGGATTTGATGAATATATTCATTAGACATTACCAAGAAAAATTTGTGGTAGTGATTATCAATGATATTTTCATCTACTCCAAGAGTAAGGAGGAACATGAAAGATCATCTTAAACATGTGTTGGCGATATTTATAAGTGTAAAGACCCGGAAATATCAAGGAAATTTTTTTCTTAAATACTTTGAAATTTTACGAGTTCGCAGTTTCTGACGACAGCTGATTCCAAGGCCTGGTGTGTCCGAAATTTTTATCTGAAGTTTAGTTCGGGTACGTTCAGTGAACAAATGAGAGGGTTTTTCTATCTTTTGAACCGGTGCTCGGAATTGAAATCTGAGGGCACCGATGAACTCGCAACGCCGGTAATTGCTTAAGAGGACATTTACCGCAGTTGCGTTTGCACGGAAGGAGAAGTTAAATTTTGTGGATTAAATAAGAAGTGAATAAAATTTGTGGAACAATTTTATTTTATATCTAATATGGTTATATCCTACGTAGGGGAGTTGGGGTGGGACCCATAAGCACCTAACTACTCATGCGAGGATATCTGAGAGGTGGGGCCCACACGACCTCAACCTTTCACATTCCCTAAACTCCTTAAACCTCTTACATTAATTGTTAACTCCTCTTTAAGTGAGTAACTCATCCTCTCCCTCTCTTAATCCATTAAATTTTTCCAACCCACCTCTTAATAAATTAAACAACTCTACATTTAATCAATTAAGGGGATTTGACTTTTGAATTTTGAAATGCATGGCATGTTTAATTAAAATAAGGGGTGGCCTTATTTTAATTGGGGGTTGGCTTGTTGTGTGGGGATTTTGGGAGAACTCTTGTGAAGAAAAAGAGCATTCTTCCTTTGTTGAAGAAGATCATCCCCAACGAAGAACCTCGACTCTTCAACGTAGAATGACTCGGTGACCACGGTTCTTCATCCTCTTCTTCCTCCGCGACAAGGGAGGAGACACCGACGTGGAGAACTCGCCCACAATGACACATCTTATATTCTTTTCTCCGCATCAAGTGATGAGACGTCACTTCCTCGGACGCACTCTGACGACGTCTATGAATCCTCATCTCGCAACGTCGTCTTCCACGATGCCGACGTACGACATCAATTTTTGAGGTAGGGTGAATTGTTCCATTTTTTTTTTGAATTAAATTGTTCGTTGTGCTTCGTAAAACCTTGTTAATCTTCGGCCGATAGTTACAGACTAACGCGGAGGGCGCGGACCGAACAAACACGGCCCGACGACCCTCTGTCGTTTCTTGATTTTCTTGGAATCAGTGACTGAAGGTGGAGGAAGCACGACGTCGTCGCGCCATGCCAGGAACGCGGTGGAGGAAGCCGGCGCCGACATGCCGCCTATGCGGAAGGAACTGTGGCCCGCTTTGCGGACCGCGTCGACGGAAGAACCGGCCGGCCCATCGGCCGTCCGGGTGGACGCGAGCCGCGGTGCCAGGAGGGCACCGCGCTAGAGAAACCGGCCGAGCTGAACTGCAACGCCAGGAGGGCACCGTGCTAGAAGTCCTGCGGCCCGCCTGTGCGGGCCGCTTGGGCCAGAAGGTCGGTCGACCTAGCCAGACGATTTGGGAAGGGCGACACCGCTAGGCGCCGCCGGTTCGGGTAGTCGAGGGTCGCGCCCCCCGCCTCAGACCACTTGGCCTACGAGCCGAGCCAGCCGGGCCGCGCCAGGCTGGGCCGTGCCGCGCCCTGCTAGGCTGGGCCACACCCCTTCGGGCCGGGCCGCGTCCTTCGAACCATTTTGCATTTTTTTTTCTTTTCAGACTGGTCCGATACCCCTGCCGGGTCGGACCCAGCAAACTGGGTTAACCCGACCCGCGGGCCCACCGGGCTAAACGGGTCGGGCCCATTATTTACTTAAACATGAATAACTTAAAGACCGTGCGTCCGATCGATGCGCCGTCTGCGGCACTGAGAACCTTTCAACGAGACTATCCTTTTGTAATACTCTAGGTGAGTTTTAGTCATCTTTGGTAAATGTCCGGGTTTGGAACGAGCATATTTCCAACCGGGCCCCTGAAACAAAAAGGAAATATCTCTCAGACTGGGCGTCCGATTGACGCGTCGTCTCTCGCGTTGAGTTCCTTTTGACGAGACAGAACTTCGGGATACATCAAATCTGGACTTCGTGACAGTTGACGTATCGACCCCTTTACTCGTGGAGCGGACCCTCCCGGAATAGAGTACGCTGTGTGCGGGAACCCTAGAGGTGGTTGTGACTGCGCTGACTACCGTGTCGGGATCCTCCATGGGTTCGATGACGAAGACGACTGTACTTGGATCCTACGTGGGTTCAACATCGATGACTTCTGTACTTGGATCCTACGTGGGTTCGACAAAGGAGATGATTCAGAGGCTACATCTAATCATCTCCACCCCACTTCGTGAGTAGTATACCTGTGTGATATGAGTCTTGATTTTTCAATCATTATCATCGATGTGATTGACTTACCTTCCTATGTGGACTGGGTTGTGCTTTCTGGTGTGGACTGGGTTGTACATGGGCTCGAGGGTTGGAGCCGAACTAGAATTTTTGACTTAGGTATATGTATGGACATAAATCTAAGTAGAGTCGGTTGACAATTCTTGTTTTTATCTTTCCTTTGTGGTTTATCCTTTGTGCATTCCGCGAGACCTTCGGGGGTCTCGGGGTCCCTACTGAGTATCATATACTCACCCCTGCACGGGCTATGCCCGCAATACGTTGTGTTGGATGTAGACGACATACAACACTGATCGAGGTGGAGGCTTGTGGAGCTGGACGGTACCTGGAGGTGGACCACTTGGCGGGACGTACACGGAACGGACGACCGGACCCGAGGAGATGAGGAGACTATCTGTACCCACCCTTCAGGTGGAAATTTTCGGAGGACAGCTCGGTGTTGCTACTTTACTTTACTGCTGCTGTACTTTCTTTTCAGTTGTACTGTACTTTCAGTTGGGTTTGTATACTGACCCATTTACTTTTCAGCACTTACTTTTGTACTCAGTTTTACTTAGTTCTTACTTCTGTTGTGTTTCTTTACTTTTATAAAGGCAATTCCTTCCCTTTTATCGGGATTTACACCTTTGGTGCTAGTCGCCAGCCCCTGGCCTATGGAAGACGGGCTTGGGGTAGTCACGACACGGGCTCCGAGGACAGGTCGTGACAAATTGGTATCAGAGGAGTCGGTTCTACCGCAGAACTCATAACTCTAATAATTTCTTCTCTGTGAAGCAATAGTTTTAAGAGTATTGAGTGTGGTTTTCAGTCCAGAGAGTCCAGTGTTGGTGCGGAGGTCGACGTATCCATACACTAGGACCCTGACTTCTGATTTCCGACTCAGTGCCCGAAAACATTGATTGCATATGTGTTTCAAAAGTTTTCTTTGTGATTCCTTTATGTCAGCTCGCCAGGTATACTGTACTAACTACGACACACCTATTTCTTCTCAGGATGGCCCCACGAAGGCTGCCAGCTAGGGTTTCGAGCTACGTGTGAGACGGCAGCCCACCGAGCGACGAGGCCTTGGTGCAGGGCCCCATTACAGCGGAGGCACCAACGGTACCACTACCCACTGGGCCACCGATACCACCAGCCCTAGCAGCGGAGAGTGCACGCCACCTGACTGCTTTGCACGAGATTCAGTGAAAGAGGCCACTCAGGTTCCGTGGAGAGACGGATCCTCATGCAGTTGAGGATTGGCTGGAGGCTATCGTCAGAATCTTCAGATTGGTAGGGACACCAGCAGACCTTATGGTGATCCTTGCCACGAGTCTCCTGCACGCAACAGTTGGTAGATGGTCGAGCCTGATGCTCCAGGTGCACGACGAGACATCTCTACTTTGGACGGACTTCGAGAGCCTCTTCTGCTTGGAGTTTGTTCCAGTCATCCTCTGTGCGGTGCTCATCCAGGAGTTACTACAGCTGCGGCAGGGCAGCATGACAGTAGCCCAGTACTCGGTGAGTTTTACTGACCACTCACGCTACTCCACGGACATGGTACGGGACCCATTCTTCTGGGTCCGGACCTTCGTGCAGGGACTGAGACATAAGATCAGGGCTTCGATGATCTCCCTCAGCATTCCGACGCAAGAATAAGTACTGGAGCGAGCGGTTCTTTTGGAGAGCATTCTTACTGAGCCTATGCCAGCAGCGAGGTCTACCGCAGGGCGACATATAGCGGAGTCTTCTCCAGCCGGCAGTAGAAAGATGTCGCAAAGGTCCAATAGGACCAGGAAATCAGGTGGGTGACCATTGGATACTGGTTCGGATGTGCAGGGCACATGCAGCAGAGCCAGTCATACGAGAGGTAGATAGTGCTATGCATGCGGCGGGCAGGGCCACATGGCTCGTGACTGCCCGACCCGCCGTGCAGAGGAGCAGCAGATAGTAGAGGGACTTCCCAGGCAGAGGCAGAGGTTCGACCGTGGTGGTCCGTAGGGAGAAGGCGGACAAGGAAGACGAGCTGGATGAGAAGCAAGTGGTGGACGACGCTTTGAGGTTCTACCACCACCACCACCACCATGAGGGCCACCCCGACCACAGGGAGCTGGCAGACAGGGGCAGGCTCAACTCCAGGCAGTCGATCCTACGACCACGGCGCACCTGAGATGATTCGAGGTACTATCTGTGTCTACTACACCCTTGCTTCAGTTCTTATAGACACAGGAGCGAGTCATTATTTTATTCTCGCTGCCCTTGTTTGGAGCTCGGAGATTCTGACGGAGCCGTTAGCTCGATCCTTACGGCTAGAGACTCCTATGGGAGCAGACTCGACAATTATGCACTGGTGCCCGAAGTGTGAGCATACTCTAGGAGGAAAGAGCTTTGGCTGAGATCTTCTTGTAGTGGCGTCGAGGCCTTACGACGTCATCTTGGGTATGGATTGGTTATCTACAGTCCATGCCCAGATCGACAGTATTAGGCGCAAAGTGCGGTGTGTCCGCACAGATGGGAGCATGTTCACCTTCACCAGTGAGAAGCGAGCCTTTGTAGCATAAGATGGACTTACGCAGAGGAGAGGGCAGCCGATCACCCATCAGTTGGCTAGTCTCATCCTCAGAGTAGTGGATGTGCAGAGTCCGAGTTTTCCTGTTGTGGTTGATCAGTATGCAGACGTTTTCCCTGACGACGTTCCAAGACCACCTTCTCGCAGAGAGTTAGACTTCTACATTGACCTGTACCCCGGGACATCACCGATATCTACTCCAGTATATTGGATGGCTCCCGCCGAGATTCGTGATCTGCAGTTACAGTTGGAGGATTTGCAGGGAAAGGGATTCATCTGACCCAGTGTTTCACCCTAGGCTTCTCTAATTTTATTCACCAAGAAGGAAGATGGGAGCTTACTACTATGTGTCAACTACCGTCACCTAAATCAGGTGACCATAAATAACAATTACCCACTCCTGAGGATTGGCGACCTCGTTGATCAGCTCAAGGGATCACGATGGTTCTCGAAGATAGACCTCAGGTCAGGCTATCATCAGCTCAGAGTTCGAGACGAGGATGTGCAGAAGACGGCCTTCAGGTGTCGGTATGACCACTAGGAGTTCTTGGTTATGCCCTTTGGGGTAACCAACACACCAACAGTGTTCATGAGTTTCATGAACATGATCTTCTAGCCTTACCTTTATCATTTTGTTGTAGTATTCATCGACGACATACTGATTTACTTGAATGCTGAGGAGGAGCATTCCTACCACATCCGGGTTGTACTGGACACGCTTCAAGAGAACCAGCTTTATGGTAAGCTCTCGAAGTGCCAGTTCTGGATTCGAGAGTTTCACTTATTGGGGAACATCATCTCGGAGGTGGGAGTTGTTGTGGATCCTGCGAAGATCGAGGTAGTACTTTCTTGGGAGCCACCCAGGAGCATGACAGGGGTGTGGAGTTTCCTAGGTCTGGATGGGTACTATAGGAGATTTGTGCTAGACTTCTCCAGAGTTGCAGCACTGATTCCAGCATTGACAAAGAAGGGGAAACCCTTCGTGTGGTCCGATAGATGTCAGCAGAGCTTTTAGGAGCTGAGACAGAAATTGACCAGTGCACGCATCTTGAGGCTACAGGAGGAGGGAGTAAGGTATGTAGTTTACTGTGATGCATCAGGGACCAGACTCAGGTGTGTCCGGATGCAGGATCGGGCCGTGATCGCTTATGTTTCACAGCAGTTGAGGAAATATGAGCAGAACTATGCTACCCATGACCTGGAGTTAGCAATAGTGGTCTTCGCCTTGAAGATGTGCACTATCTGATGGGCGAGCGCGTTACAGTCTACACTGACCACCAGAGTCTCAGGTACATCTTCTCGCTGAAGGACCTAGACCCGATACAACGACGATGGCTCGAGTTCCTCCAGGACTATGAATTTGATATATTCTATACTCATGGGAAGGAGAACGTTGTGGTTGATGTTCTCAGCAGGAGATCGGGCATTCAACTACATGGAGAGGCGACGGAGCAGTTAGCCACTTTGCATATATCCTTCATGGATAGAGATGGGGTAGCCTTTCTACTATCCCTCACAGTCACTCCTCCAATGCTTCAGCGGGTCATAGAGGCACAACGTGGGGACGTTGACTGTGAGACGCGACGTGCTCAAATTTCCACAGGGCAGGTGCCTGATGGATTTTATGAAGGATGAGAACACGTCATCCTCTTTAGGGGACGTACCATGGTACCATTTGCACTGTAGGAGGAAGTGCAAAGGGAGTTTCACACTTCCCCTCTAGAGGTACATCCTAGAGTGGCGAAGATGTACCAAGACCTCAGACAACGGCACTAGGGGCCAGGTATGAAGAAGGTTGTGGTAGAGACTGTTTCATAATGCCTCACTTACCAGCAAGTGAAGGCAGAGCACCAGGTAGGGGCATATTTGTACAGACCTTAGAGGTCCCAGAGTGGAAGTGGGAAAAGATATCCATGTATTTCGTGACTGGGCTTCCACGTACTTCCAGTGGACATGACTCTATCTGGGTGATCGTCGATTGACTCACCAAGTCGGCCCACTTCCTTAAGATCAGAGAGCAGGGCTCACTAGAGATCTTGGGACGCATCTATGTTTAGGAGATTGTACGGATTCATGGTGTGTCATCGTCTATCATCTCCGATCGAGACACTCTCTTTACTTCCCGACTTTGGAAGGGGTTGCAGGAGGCATTTGGGACGCAGCTACGCCTGAGCACCGCCTTTCATCCTCATACGGATGGCCAGATAGAGATGACCATTCAGACACTTGAGGACATGCTCCATGCATGTGTCCTTGACTTTGGTCGCAGCTTTGAGGATCACCTACCCTCAGTGGAGTTTGCATACAACAATAGATACCACTCCACCATCAGGATGGCACCATACGAGGCACTGTACGACCGACCTTGCAGATCACCTCTGTGTATGACAGAACCTAGAGAGTCAGCAATCGTAGAACCAGAGATGGTTCAGGCTATGACAGAGAAGGTGCAGATCATCCAGGAGTGGATGAGGACTGCATAGAGCAGACATAAGTCCTATGCTGATAGGAGGCGGAGACAACTGGAGTTTGAGGATGGTGACCACGTTTTTTTACGGGTCTCACCTTGAAATGGATTATGGAGATTTGGCCGGGGTTGCAAGTTATCTCTGCACTTCATCGGACCATTCCAAGTTCTCAGCAGGGTAGGCAAGGTGGCTTACCGCATGTCCCTTCCACCTCAGTTGCACTGGGTGCACGACGTCTTCCACGTATCTCAGCTGAAAAGATACGTTCACGACCCGACTCACATCATTGATCATGAGGAGTTGGACATTGATGATGGGGCGACATTTGTAGAGGTCCCAGTGGAGATCGATGATCAACAGGAACGGGTCCTACGTGGATGGTCGATTCCTCTTGTGCGCATTCTTTGGCAGCACAAGAACCTCCAGGAGAGCACATGGGAGCGAGAGGATCAAATACGTGCTCAATACCTTTATTTGTTCCCATAGTTTATGTTTTAGCTTTACGGGGATGTAAATCCCTGAGGTGGGAGTAATGTAAAGACCCAGAAATTTCAAGGAAAATTTTTTCTTAAATAATTTGAAATTTTATGAGTATGCAGTTTCTGATGGAACTTGATTCTGAGGCCCGATGTGCCCGAAATTTTTATCTGAAGTTTAGCTCAGGTACGTTCAGTGAACGAACGAGCGGGTTTTTCTATATTTTGAACCGATTCTTAGAATTGAAATCTGAGGGCACCGATGAACTCACAACGCCTGTAATTTCATAATAGGACCTTTACCGCAATTGCGTTTGCATGGGAGGAGAAGTTAAATTTAGTGGATTAAATAAGAAGTGAATAAAATTGTGGAACAATTTTATTTTATATCTAATGTGGTTATATCCTACATGGGGGAGTTGAGGTGGGACCCATAAGCACCTAACTACCTATGTGAGTATATTTGTGAGGTGGGGCCCACACGAGCCCCAACCTTTCAAAATCCCTAAACTACTTAAACCCCCTACTTTAATTGTTAACTCCTCTTTAAGTGAGTAACTCCTCCTCTCCCTCTCTCACACCATTAAATTTTTCCAACCTACCTATTAATTAATTAAACAACTCTACATTTTATTAATTAAGTGGATTTGACTTTTTAATTTTGAAATGCATGACAAGTTTAATTAAAATAAGGGGTGACCTTATTTTAATTGGGGGTTGGCTTGTTGTGTGGGGATTTTGGGAGAAATCTTGTGAAGAAAAAGAGGATTTCTCCTTTGTTGAAGAAGATCATCCCCAATGAACAACGGATCTTCTCCAACGAAGATCCTCGAATCTTCAACGTAGAACGACTCAGCGACCACGGTTCTCCATACTCTTCTTCCTCCACGACAAGGGAGGAGACACCGATGTGGGGAACTCGCCCAAGACAACACGTCTTATATTATTTTCTCCACATCAAGAGAGGAGACATCACTTCATCAGTTACACTCTAACGATGTCTACGAATCCTCACCTCGCGACGCCGTCTTCCGCAACGCCGACGTATGACATCAATTGTTGAGGTAGGGTGAATTGTGCCAATTTTATTTGAATAAAATTGTTTTTTGTGCTTCGTGAAACCTTGTTCATCTTCATCCGATTGTTACCGACTAACACGGAGGGCGCAGGCCGAACAAACACAGCCCGATAACCCTCCGTCGTTTCTTGATTTTCTTGGAATCGGTGACCGAAGGTGGAGGAAGCACGGTGCCATCGCGCCATGCCAGGAACGCCACGGAGGAAGCCGGTGCCGATACGCCAACTGTGCGGAAGGAACCGTGGCCCGCTTTGCGGGCCGCTTCGGCGGAAGAACCGTTCGGCCCGTCGGCCAAGCGGGCGGAGTCGAGTTGCGGCGCCAGGAGGGCGCCGCACTGGAGAAACCGGCTGGCCCGTCAGCTGGACGGGCGAAGTTGAACCGCGACGCTAGGAGGGCGCCGCACTGGAAGACCCGCTGCCCACCCGTGCGGGCTGCTTGCGCCAGAAGGACAACCGGTTTGGGAAGGACGGCGCCGCTAGGCGATGCCAGTTGGGGAAGCCGGGGGCCGTACCCCCTTATCAAACCGCTCGGCCTACGAGCCGAGGCACTCGGCTAGCCGGGCTGCACCGGTCTGAGTCGCGCCAGGCCGGGCCGCGATGCGCCGCTTCGGGCCGGGCTGTGCCCTTTTGTGCCGGTCCGTGTCCTTCAGACCGTTTTGTGTTTTTTTCTTCTTCAGACTGGTCTGACACCCCTGTCGGGTCGGACCCGTCAAACTGGGTTAACCCGACCCGCGGGCCCACCGGGCTAAACTGGTCGGGCTCGTTATTCACTTAAACTTGAATAACTTAAAGACAGAGCGTCCGATCGACGCGCCGTCTACAGAAATCTCGATGAGGAGGTCCTTTTGCGACACTCTAAGTGAGTTTTGGAAAACTTTGGTAAATGGCCTGGTTTGGAACGAGCATATTTCCAACCGGGCCCCTAGAATGAAAAAACAAATATCTCTCAGACCGGGCGTCCGATTGACGTGCCGTCTGTCGCGTTGAATTCCTTTTGACGAGACGGAACATCAAGATAAATCTACTCTAGACTTCATGACAGTTGATGTATTGACCCCTTTACTCGTGGAGAAGACCCTCTCGGAATCGAGTACGCTGTGTGCAGGAACCCTAGAGTTGGCTGCGACTGTGATGACTACCGTGCTGAGATCCTCCGTGGGTTCGTTGACGAAGATGACTGTACTTGGATCCTATGTGGGTTCGGCAACGAGGAAGACTGTACTTGGATCCTCCGTGGGTTCGACAATGATGATGATTGTACTTGGATCTTATGTGGGTTCGGCAGCATTGGTTACTGAACTTGGATCCTACATGGGTTCGACAGCGACGACTTCTGTACTTCGATCCTACATGGGTTTGGGATAGGAGATGATTCAGAGGCTACATCTAATCATCTCCACCCCAATTCGTGAGTAGTATACCTGTGCGAGCTGAGTCTTGATTTTTCAATCATTATCATCGATGTGATTGACTTACCTTCCTATGTGGACTAGGTTGTGCTTTCTTGTGTGGACTGGGTTGTACTTGGGCTCAAGGGTTGGAGATGAAATGGAATTGTTGACTTAGGTATATGTATGGACATAAACCTAAGTAGAATCAGTTGATACTTCGTGTTTGTATCTTTCCTTTGTGGTTTATCCTTTGTGGATTCTGGGAAACCTTTGGGGGTCTTAGGGTCCCTACTGAGTATCGTATACTCACCCCTGCATGGGCTATGCCCGCACTACATTGTGTTGGATGCAGACGACGGACAATACTGATCGAGGTGAAGGATTGTGGAGCTGGACGGTACCCGGAGGTGGAACCCTTGGCGGGACATACACGGAGTGGACGGCCGGACCCGTGGTGCTGAGGAGACTATCTATACCCACCCTTCAGGTGGGAATTTCCGGAGGACAACTCAGTGTTGCTACTTTGCTTTACTGCTGCTGTAATTTCTTTTCAGTTGTACTGTACTTTCAGTTGGGTTTGTAAACTGGCCCATTTACTTTTCAACACTTACTTTTGTACTCAGTTTTACGTAGTGCTTACTTCTGTTGTGTTTCTTTACTTTTATAAAGGCAATGCCTTCCCTTTTATCAGGATTTATGCCTTTGGTTCTAGTCTCCAGCCCCTGGCCTATGGAAGGCAGGCTTGGGGTAGTCACGACGCGGGCCCCGAGGATGGGTCGTGATAATAAGGGAGAAGTTTTATGCCATGTTTATAAAGTGTTAATTTTGTATGATTAAAGTAACATTCATGTGGCATGTGATCACAAGTGAGGTAATTTATATGGACCCTTCAAAAACAAAGGCGATTGAGGAATGGTCCAAACCCTCTTGTGTCATAGAAATTTTTAGTTTTCTTGGATTATGTAGTTTCTTCAGGTGTTTTTTGAATCATTTCTCATGATTTTCGAGCTCGCTAGCTATGATAAAAACGAGGTATTGTATGTCTAGATAGAAGAATGTGAATAATGCTTTATGGAGATAAAGAGAAGGTTGATCAATACATTTGTGCTCACATTACCTAAAAGTGTAGAATGTTTTGTGATATACATCTATGCTTCGAAGAAAGTCTTGGGTTGTGTACTCATGGAAAATGGTAATGTGATAGCCTATGCCTCTAGAAAGTTGAATATCCATGAGAAAATAAACCTGGAACATGTTATGGAGCTAGCAGCTATGATTTTTTCTTTGAAAATCTAGCGTCACTATCTCTATAGTGAGAAGTGTGACATATACACCGATTACAAGAGCCTAATATATATATTAACAGAAAAAGATATGAACATGCATCAAAGGTGATGATTAGTGTTAATCAAAGACTACAATTTCTTTATTCACCATCATCCTAGTAAGGCAAACAAGTTAGCTAATTCTCTAAGACAAATAGAACCAACTACTCTATCCATGTTGCGTATTGGGAAAGACCCTATATTCATGGGTATTCAAAGGATTAATTTGGTCATCATTAAAGTAGGGAATAAATCCATCCTTGACCAAATTATTACCCAAACATCTATCCAAGAGAACTTTAAGGAGGCACAAAGGGATGATCTAGAGTTTCAAAAGAAGGTGAACATTGTAATGGGGAAGAATGTTTAAGAGTTCCATATCGATGATGATGGTGTCATTCGGTTTGGAACAAGGATTTGAGTTCCATCATCATCTGGGGTAATGAATGATCTATGGGAAAATTCACCTATCTAAACATTATAAATCCATCATGGTAGCACCTTGATGTACCACGAACTCCATGAATAATTCTGATGGGATTACATGATGAAAGAGATTGTATAATATATCTCAAGATGCTTGATATGTCAGCAAGTCAAAGCAGAGACACAGAAGTCCAAACAAATGATGCAACCTTTTCCTTTAACCATGTGGAAATGGGAGTATATAACTATGGAATTTGTCGAGGGTAGCTCAAATACACCCAAAGAAAAATATGTGATATGGGTTTTGGAGAACTGACTCAATAAGATTTACCACATTAACTCTATTTGGGAAGATATCTTACCTAAAAAACATTCAATGATATATGTTAAAGAAGTGGTTAGATTGAATGGGGTGGAACTACTGATTGTCTCTAATCATGATCCAAGGTTCAAATCTATATTTTGGAGGAATCTCCAACATGAATTGGGTACTGATTTAGATTTCTGCATCACCTATCACCCTCAAACTGATAGCCCATCTAAAAGGAATATTCAGATTCTTGAATATATGCTAAGGGCCTAAAATTTGGATTTCAATGTCGGATGGGATCAACATATCCCTTTGGTTGAGTTGTCATATAACAATATCTTCCACTTGAGTATTAATATGGCTCCATATAAATATTTATATGGAATGTTATTTAGTACTCCAACCTGTTGAGATGAAGTTTGAGAAAGAAAGCTACTTGGAACTGATATTATGCAAGAGTTGAGAGATAAAGTTCAATCCATTCAGAAACATATCAAAGATACTCAAGATTCGACAAAGAAAATTGCTGATAACCATCAAAGGGACATGGAGTTTGATGCTGGAGATAAATTCATCCTTAAAATATCACCATGGAAGTGTGTCATGTGGTTTGGAAAGAAAGGGAATCTAATCCCAAGGTA
Organism: Viscum album; assembly: GCA_963277665.1. Lineage (NCBI taxonomy): Eukaryota > Viridiplantae > Streptophyta > Magnoliopsida > Santalales > Viscaceae > Viscum > Viscum album. The sequence goes on from OY728164.1 coordinate 200,630,784, forward strand.
CATTGGCCCCTTTGAGATACTTGACCACGTAGGATTTGTGGCCTGTTAGATTGCACTTTCACCGAATATGGCTCCCATTCATGAATTTTTTCACGTATAACTCTTGAAGAAGTACATAGAAGATCCCTCACATGTACTAAAATTAGAGGTGGTATAGCTAGAATATTATCCCTCTAGTGAGGAGAAGTCAGTAAAGATTTTGGATCGATGAGATAGGGTTCTACACAACAAGACAACCCACCTTGTCAAAATTTTGTGGAGGAACCATAATTTTTTAGAATCATATTTGGAACCAGAGGACGTGATGAAGGAGAAATATTTCCACCTATTTATGTAAAATGAAATTTCGAGGGAGAAATTTTAAAAGGGGGAATAATGTAATGAGCCAATATTTTTTCAATGAAATTTCTCCCTTCTTATTATAATGTCATATAATATAATCACAGAAAACCACATTAGTAAACACAATGCCATGTAATGCATAAATGAACTATAAAATTCTATGTGTCCTTTAAATATTATTTTTTCACTTTGGTGATTATAATTTTTTAAATATGACACAAACGATTTTGATCAGTAAGATGTTTGGAGTCCAATAGGACAAACATAATTTTTCATGAATAGTAACATACCCTTATGAATAGTAATGTTACCATTATAAATAGTAATATGATCCATATGAGTAGTAAATTATCCATGTGAATATAAACCTTACCAATGATGGTATAAATAGCATTTATCCACCCTATAATTGACAATATGATATAATTATATTATAGTGTTGGGTATTTATAGGATATAAATATTTAATGATTAATTTTAAAATTTAAAGGAAAATTTATTTTCATAAAATGTATACATATACATGTATTTTTATGTCTTTGAATTATATGATAATTTTATGCGATCATAATTAATTATTCTATGTGTTAGAAAACTAGTTTTAATTTTAAATTTTGTATTTTTCAAATAAATTAAGATTTTATTTAAAAATAAAATTAATAATATTTAGAAAATTATTTACATCAAATATTGTTCATTTTAAATTCTACACATTGAAAACTATCTAGGGTAATGTATTGATATTTTTTTTGAAATTATTTAATTTTTGGAGAATAGTAAAATTCGATAATTTACAAATCATGCTAAATAAATAAATTTCTGCATCAAGTTTGTGTCATGGATGATGTAAATGGACATTTACTAGAAATCACATTCCCTATTTACTATATTTATTAGTGGAAACATCACTAGTGCTTGTCTTTAGGGAAATTAACAAAACTATGAATTAAATAATGAGGAAACACCCCTTCCCTCAACTATAAATACCACCCTTCACAACCTCATTTCATTACAATATCATGCATTCCACATATAATGTATATCTATATGGAATATCTAATATACCATTTAAAGGAATGGGTTTCTTTTAATAATCAAACATTCATAAACATTATCTTCTCAAATTAAAGAGGGAATAACATACTTGATATAAAAATCATCAAGAAGATGCTACATTTGTTCACAAGTATATGCAGTAGTTAACCATGAAGGCATAAGGTTTCATTTTTATGAATTTCCAATTTTCAATCCTTTTATTAATTCTTCCTATCACTTTGATGATCATATAAAAATGTTATGATGATAACAATTTTGCTCACCCCATATTGTATTGTCTCATGTTCTTATCATCTTAATGGGATTTTATCTCACCCCTTTTAATTTATATCCTCAGGTGACTACTTTTACTATGTAGAATTCAAGATCCAATAAGAAGCTAGAGAAGAAGGAATTAAATAAACTTTCTGGGTTGTAAATGTTTTGTATGGTCCATGTTTTCCCATGACATAGAACCTTTGGATCCTTTATGTGTAATTTTTTTATTCATTTATCATTAAAATGATTTAAAAGTAATGTAATAAGATCTGAATCTCTATAATAAACCTCTCCTTCTAAATCCTTAAGCTCAATGAAGTTGACAATATCAAAAGAAGAGGCATAAGTCTTAATTAGTTTATTTTTAGTTTATTTTTCATTTATAAACCTTTAAATATATATTATCCTAGATGATATAGTAACATAAGTACGTCCATAAAACATGATTTTATTTATGATTTTGGTAAAAACCTTTTCAATAACCATTTCTATCCAACTGAAAATGAACATGTCACTCTTGTGTACATGTGGACTACCACCTCCATGAAACAATGTCATCTTTTTTCCATTACCATCATACATTACCTGTCATAATTATATAATTACATAACATATAATATTTCCATCACATATTTATAATTCACTAAATGTAAAATATTATCTATGATCTTACATTCCTATTCATTGAAAAAAGATAATGCTACTCGTGCATATGTGTGGGAAACCACCTCCAAGAAGCAACGTGATTCTTTTTTCATATTTTTATAACATGGATGATCATAATAATGAATTTAATGAATAAATATTAAAATTATAATGTTATTATGATTATAAAAATGTATAAATTTTAATTTTTTATTCTCAATTCATCTATTAGAAAAATGGAAACCTTAATCATATGTATGTGCACACTATAGCCTTCGTGAAACGATATACTTATTTTTTCAAGACCACCTTAAATGGTTGGATATAAAAGTATATTTAATGTATAAACATGATAAATCTGAAATATTTAATATTATATGGATGATTTATCCATAAACCCTTTGACCATATTCTACCAACCAAGATGATTTGGAAATTAATAACTGAATGACCTCAAAATGTCCATTATGAAATTATATTAGTTTGTATCTAAATGAATCAGGATAATTATTATATTAAAATTTATAAAAAAGATAAAAATTATCATATCAATGAAAATTATTAATATTCTTTTGTTAGTCATGGTTTATATAATGTACAAAATGAAAAAACAATTAAGGAATGGGGTTTTTCTTTAAAAAATTATTTTAATGTTTTATTCAAAAATTATTTTCCTCCAAGACCATGATTTTTTAAATTATTAAATAATAATATTATATGGTTTTCAAATATTTTTAATGTTAATTTCAAACTATTTTTTATTTCATTTAAAATTTCTTAATAAATATTTTTTTAAATGTTTCTCAAATTGGTTAATTTTTGACTTTTATAGAAAACAAAAAATGAATGATTTTCTAAAATTTAATACAAGGACACCATTAACCACACTCATAACCACTATTAATTAAAAATATTCATCCACATGTTTTATTTTGTTTTACTGGAAAAAATTATTCCATTTTTTCTATGAATTTATATTTGTAGAATTTTTTCAAAGAAAATAATTTTTCTTATTGTTTTCAAATAGAAATTATAATGTCTTTATATAGGATTTTTCATATATTTCAAAATTATTCAAAGAATAATATGATTAAATAGTTGTATAATAAAATGATAGCCTCCAAATAATTTATTTAGATTACTAATGATCTTGTATTTTTACTTATTGAGTTGGCAAAATGATAAAATTCTGTAGGCTTATTGTCCAAGAAATTTTTTTTACCTTGATTTTGAAATGTATTGATATTAATTTATTTTATGTAATGAATGAATTGGACATAATAAGTGATTTTAGGGGGATTTCTTTTAGATATCCCCTTTATACATTATTATGTCTAATGAGATAAGTTGGAATCAGTATTTTCTATATTATTTCCCAATTATCTATAATGTCTTCATATGATACCTTTAGGGTATTTTAATGTTGACTTAGAACAAGCCCATGATGGTAAGATTGTGATTTTTGGAATTAAAAATTCCCTCATTATGAAATCTATTATTATTTTTCTTGTGATTATTTACATTTCACATGGATATATTTCATGTTCATATAGTTAGTGGGGTTTTATGGAAATCATATAATTTCATTATATAAGAAAATAATTTTATGATTAAATGTATATATCTTTTAATAAATTTGAAATGATTATTTTCATGAACATTATTTCATTTCTTTCAAATAAAACATCATGAGATATGATTTTATACATTATGTTTTTTAACATTTTTAATGAAAAAATTGATGCCAAAAGTTGATTTCAAGTGTAAGTAAGAGATTATTTTGAACTCAATGTTTATTACACGAATAAATAAAACATCCTAATAGGTTTTCTTATATTTAAAATAGATTAACAATTTTCAATTATTTTTAAATTCATTAATCTAATAGTTTATACATTCTAAACACATATAATTTTTAGAATATAGGTGATGGTTGTGTTTAGATTATGTTTTTGGGGATTTGAGGAGTGGAAGGTGGATTTACATTTGAAATTTCATTTGGGGATGTTATTTTTGGTGTGGAGGCTTATGTTGTTCCCCAAAGGGAGTGTGTGGTGCATTAATTTATCAGCTACAACATGGAACCTTAGTGAGTGTGATTTTTCTACATCATTCTTTTTATCATATCTATTTTATGGCTTCCAATATGTATCATGAATTCTTATAAGAGGGAATATTTTGGTTCTATCAAATCTGGGTTAGCTTTGTCACATATCTAGATTGTGTTGTGGTATTCATGTTGCTGAGTGAATTATGCGGTGTAGTGGTTTCCATTTCATTGCGGCATTTCTTCTATTTTATAGAATGTAGTGTGTTGAACTCGACATGTTCCATTGATTTAGTTTGTATTGCTACCATTATGGTATAATCCCTACCTCTAGGTCATAACATATTCTTATGTTATAACCTTTGAGCCATATTGAAGGGTGTTTTATCTGGCTCTTCTAATTAGAAAATTTTCATATAAATTCTTGAAATCCCTTAATGTAACGCCTAGACCCTAGTTACCTAGAGTCGATGCATTATTAGATATCATTGTCATGATCACAAAAGATCATGTCTCGATAGACCAATGAGTTTAGTAGCCTTGGAAGTACTAGATACATTCTTATGGTTTACATTACATCATGAAATGAAAAAATACAGCAACATTGTTTCCATGGACAACACTGAGATCCCATAGACTATCCCAACAGGTCATTCATAATATACGTTTTCGCACCCTGGGAAAAATAAAACATTGAAAGGGGTGAGCTCAAATTCTCAGTAAGGATAACAATATAGCGGAAACTTTCATAAATAAGCATAAACATTTAAGGCAATGCATAGAACTAAAAAAAATCCTTTTCAACTTAAACATCATCATAATATGGTAACTATAAATAAAAATAATTCAATTTACACACTCACATGGAAATTATACTAGTCAAGTAATCACATGAAATATCAATAGCCACATTCATAATGATGGAATGCATAATGCCAGACTTCCATAACCACATAGTCAAGGCCTTGTGCTAAGAATACAAATAAGATTTGGTCAAGGCATTGTGCCAAGACACTAGTTTGTCTCATGAGAGCTTCCGATGCAAAAAGGAACAATAACGGGCTCCACCCTTCACTTACTAAGTCCAATGCATTCTTCATATGAAACAGTTTAAACATAACATAAACATTCGTATTAAAACTAGCATAATAAATGTCAATACATTATCCATAAACCATGAATAGTGTAAAAATAACACATCTATAGTCAAACATATCACAAAACCTTCAATACAATATGGATGTTTTGTATCATAATAAATCAACTTTAAATATTCTTAAAATCCATCAAAGTATGTTGACATAGATGAAGTCAAAACATTTTTTAGAGAAATATCTCTTTCCATTTTGAAATAATTTAAAAAATTTACTTTGAAATTATTCTTATAAGCATGTAAGGGAAGCTTCGACTATGTTACAATGGAAAATAGTTGTACCCACCATATAAGTTTAAAAAAACAATCTTAACTTTAATTTGTCGAAAAGGTCTAAAAGTACCTTGTTTGGAATATGATGAAAAGATTCCTTTAAAAACATATATGGTCAAATTAGGGTATAAATGAATTTTACCCATTGTCCCGTAAATAGTAAAAATGTTTTTGAAATACATTTTTACGAATCATAGATGCAAACAATAGAGAGGTCCCAATAGATAATTACGTATAAACAACCCCGGATAATGAAGAGATTGTGAAATTAACCCCTAACTTATAATTTTCCTTGGTCAAGTGTAGGTTAGACTCTTGTATAATGGTGAAATAATATTTATTAAATTATAAAATAATAATATACATTAATATGATATCATATATGATCTTTTAATATTGCTTTGTTAATAATATTTTAGTATTATCGTCGTTTCAGGTGTTAACTGATTCGTTTAACTTTATAAGATTCGTTACATAAGTAATGTTCATTATGGATATGTTGTATCTTATTCATATTCAAAATCATATTAAGTCTTTAAATATAATTTTTAATCATTTAATGAAAATTAGTGTTGAATGGATACGTTGGGGAATGAATCTCATCACGTTCATGGAGACGGTAATCCGTACGTATGCACGAGCGACAAAATCATTTTTTTGATATTAAAATAATATATAATTGGATGGTATATCATATATAAAGAATAATTATCATGTTATATTTATTATTTACATCAATTACACTTCATTATTATATGAATCCAAATAATAATGCATTTAATAACAATTATACCACGATGCAGAGATGGTAAGTCGTACGTACGCACGTATGGTGACATGTCATTCAAAGGATGGATAGAATAATGAAAATGGTTGTACCATATTTATAATAACATCATAGTATATAGAAGATATTGGAGTTATTATTTTAGAATGGAAACAACAATGAAAGAGGAATTTAAAGAAGAAAGGAACTTGAAAGAGGTGATGAAATATTTATCTCTTCTTCAGGTTATTCCTTTTGATTTGATCAAAATGGATCTTTAGGTTGGCTTTATGACTAAAGTAAGGACACTAGGATGAAGGGAGGACAGTTGATAGGGTATTTGGGTAGGGGTTGGCGAATCCAAATTTCTTTGAAGGTGTGAATTAGAGAGAAGGGGAAGTGCCCTTTTATAAGAGGGGTGAGGGGCACCATAAGAAAAGTTATAAATAATATTTTATAATAAAATAATTTTAGGTTAATAATGGCTCCAAAATGAATTATCTAATGGTTAAGGATGTTATGGGTCTAAAACCAATCAACCAATAGGTTTTAGGTAGGTTTGGGTCACTATATTAACTGTATCTTTTAGATTTAACTCTTAGTTAAATAGTTTGACATTTACCATGTCTCCTTGTATTTTTATATTATATTCTTAATAAACTTAATATAAAATTATAAGCGGACCTCAAGTGGTACATTAATAAAAAATATAATATTATATAAAACCTTTGGCCAAAACGTATATATTTATGAATAGAATATAAATTAATAATATAATATTTGTTTTAAAAACTCTTTTAAGTCAATTTTGACACTATTTGGTATTTTGTTTTTTCTATGTTCATAAAAACATTATTACTTCAAAAAAAATTCATCTAACCAACCCTAACATGTCATATTAACCTATAAAATTAGTGTAATTAATAAAAAATCTAAAATTACATTTATTTGGATATTTATAATATCAATAATTTTAATATTTCGTTAATTTGGTAATTGCGGCATCATCGTTGTGTCATAAATAAATTTAATTATTTAATGTTTAAAAATTATAAACAAAAAACCCTAATGTATGAAATATTTATAGATTTCTAATTAATATTTATAGTCTAATTTATCTTATGTATAAACCTATATTAATAAGGATTTAGTTATTAAACTTTGATTTTAACTCTTTTAACTCTTCCTTAAATAAAATAATAATAAATGTACTAGTCTAATATAAGTGGACTTTAAGGATCATATTTTATTCCTAAGGTTGTTTTTGGTTTAATTACAATTAAATAATAGAATTAGGACATGTGTTAGGGTAATAATAATATCATTTTTACCCTTAATTACCTTATTTACTTTTAACCGTGTTAAGTAAAAGTAAAGGGTTACTATTCCCCAAAAATTATTTTCATCTTATTGAACAAAATTTTACTAACTGATATCAACTGTGTCTCTCTAATTTTTGGAATTCAACTCAAAAAATAAGTAAAATTATGTCTTATTTGAATTTAGAAATGCTCCTAGGAGGTGGGTAAAAGACGTGAAAAAGTTCAATAAAATTTTTATATATCTAAAATCATTATAAACTGACTCTAATGAATTACATTGAACTTATATAGGTATTAGGTATCTTTTTTGACCTAAAACAAATTTAAATAAAATAAATAATTATTTAAATAATAATTTTGTTTTAAATTATAACTCATTGTTTTTCACTATTCATCAAAAATTGAATGTTTTTAGAAAAATACCAAAAATTCACCCTATGCTAATTTCAATACTCCAAATGAAAAAATGAAGTCCATTTTGAATGATAAAATTTATAAAATTTCAAAATGTGGTTATTAATATTCATAATGACTAGTTTGATTGGCTGTGGTGTGTTAGAACTCGAAGTTGGGTACAACACATGCAATTGTATTATTAAAAGGGAAGCGTACCATGGAAGCTTGAGGTGTTACATTCTCCCCTCCTTCAAATAATTTTGTCCTCAAAATTTCTAGAATATTACTGCATAAAATGACTCAGGTGGTTCTTCATCATATGTTCCTTGGGTTTCCACATTGCCTCTTCAATCTTATGGTTTCTCCATAGAACTTTTACTAGACGTGTCATCCAGTTTCTCAGCACTTGTTCTCTTGTATCAATAACCTTGACAGGCTCTTTGCAATAAGACAGATCGAGTTCCAGTTCTAATTCCTCATAGGTGAGTACATTCATTGGGTCAGACATGTATTTTCTCAACATTGATACGTGGAATACATCTTGAACTTTGGAGAGACATGGCGGTATTTCCAAACGGTAAGCAAAAGCCCCAATTCATTCTAGAATTTTGAAAGGTCTGATGTACCTAGGACGTAATTTTCCCTTCTTACCGAAACGTATAACACCCTTCCATGGATATACCATCAATAAAACATGATCTCCTACCTAAAATTCCAAATCCTTCATTCAGTTATCGACATAGCTCTTCTGCCTACTTTGAGCTGCTTTGATGTGGGTTTGGATTACCTTAACCTTTTCCATCGTTTCTTCAACAAGTTCTAGGCCAACGAGTTTTCTTTCACCAACATCATCCCAACAGGTTGGTGTGCAACATCTCTTACCGTATAACACATCATATGGTGCAATCATAATACTTGAATGAAGGCTGTTGTTATAGGAAAATTCTACCAGGGGTAAATATTGATCCCACATACGTTGAAAGTCATGTGAGCAGGATCTAAACATGTCTTCTAAGGTTTGGATAGTCCGTTCTGATTGTCCATCAGTTTGGGGATGGTATGCAGTTCTCAAATGAAGTTTAGTATCCAGGGATTTCTGAAGACTTTTCTAGAATTTTGATTTAAAAAATGGACCATGATCAGAAACAATCAATATGTTAACTCCATGATGTCTCAAAACTTCATTAATATATAGTCTTGCAAGACGTTCAAGTGGTAAATCTTCTCTTATAGTAAGAAAATGTGCTGACTTAGTAAGATGATTAACAATGACCCATATTGCATCGTTCTTTCTAGGAGTCTTTGGTAGTCCCATGACAAGGTCCACCGTAACATTATCCCATTTCCACTTAGGTATGGGAAGAGGTTGCAAGACTCCTCCAGGATGTTTCCTTCCAGCTATCACTTTTTGACAAACCATACATCTTAACACAAGATCAACAATCTCCCTCTTCATGTTGTCCCAAAAAAAATGTTCCTTCAAATCTCTATACATTTTTGTGCTCCTAGGGGGTATAGAGAAATTGGAAATATGAGCATAATCCAAAAATTCTCTTTTTAGATCAGCTATATCTAGAACAGGAAGTCTCTTCCCAAATTTCAAAATTTTATCTTCATATATGAAGTCACTCAATCTCCTATCATTCACAGATTTAATCTTTTTTTGAAACTCGTCATCATCAACCTAAGAACTTTTTACCCTTTTAAGTAAATATGATTCAGAAACTAATTGAAAAAAGAATTAATGTTTCACCTTCCATGGTTATTCCCATATATATATTTACTAGATCCATGAAAATAGGATCCCTTTTAAATCTCATCTTGTTCAAAACACCATGATATTTTCTGCTCAAAGCATCTGCCACCTTATTTTCCTTCCCCGAGTGGTATTGTTTCATGAAATCATAACCCTTGAGTAGTTCAAGCCATCTCATTTGCCTCATGTTGAGTTCTTTCTATGAGAAAATATACTTCAAAGTCTTGTGATCAGTATAAATCTCACGTTTTTCAGCATAGATACAGTATCACCAAATCTTAAAAGTAAAGAATATAGCTGCTAACTCAAGATCATGAGTATGATAGTTTTTATCATGAATTTTTAGCTATCGTGATGCATATTCAATAACCCTATCATTCTGCATAAGGACACAACAAAGTCCTTTCTTTGAAGCATCACTATAAATAACAAACTAATCATTCCCCAATGGTAGATTCAATATAGGTGCATTGAATAATCTTCTCTTCAATTCTTCAAAACATTATTCACATTCTTTTGTCCAAAAAAATTTCACCCCTTTACATGTGAGCTTGGTTAATGGGTTAGCCAATAAGAAAAAATTCTGGATGAAACACCGATAATAACCTGATAAACCAATAAAACTGTGTACCTCAGTTATACTTGTCAGTGCTAGCCATTCTTCAATTTCTCTTTTCTTAGAAGGATCAATGGATATTCAATACTTAGAGACGATATGGCCAAGAAAAGAAATCTCCTAAAACTAGAATTCACACTTGCTAAACATCTAATATAATTCATGTCGTCTAAGAGTCTTCAAGATAATGCACAAGTTATTTTCATGATCTTAATAAATTTTAGAGTATAACAAGATATCATCAATAAATACCACTAAAAATTCACCAAGATATTTCTTGAAACCTCTGTTCATTAGATCCATGAAAATAAAGGGTGCATTATTCAATCCAAAAGGCATTACTATAAACTCGTAATTCCCGTACCAGGTTCAAAATTCTATTTTCAGAATGCCTTCCTTCTTCACACACAACTGATGATATCCAGATCGATGGCCAATCTTTGAAAATTATTGAGCTCTATGAAGTTTGTAAAATAAATCATTAATGCAAGGTAGGGGATACTTTTTCTTTATTGTTATAGCATTGATCTCCCTGTAGTCAATGCACAACCTCATAGATCCATCATTCTTCTTAACAAAACGGATAGGGACTCCCATGGAGAAACACTAGGGAAAATAAATCCCTTATTACTCAATTCCTCTAGCTATTTCTTTAGTTCCACTAATTCCACAGTGGCCATTCTGTAAGGGGTCTTCGATATAAGACTTGAACCAGAAATTAAATCAATAGAAAACTCAATTTCTCATTCTGGAGGATGTCGAGGTAAATCCTCTGGAAACACATGAACATATTCTTTCACAATAGGTACATCCTCTATTTGAGAATTTCTTTCCTCACACACAATTATTTCATTCTCTTCCTCCCCAATAATTGAATTTAGTTGAGCTACTGGGGGTGGATATAGATAATAATTAGGTGCTGACATTTCTGCTTTAAAGATAAGGTACTCTTTATTATCCTCAAAAATTGTAACATCATTCTTCTTATAATAATTTTTTGCATCATGGTCCGAAATCCAATCCATACCGAGGATTATATCAAATTCAATAATGGGTATAACAATGAGATCAGTATATGAAGAATATTTATATGCCCTAATGGGGACTGATTCAAAAAACATTGTTGCAAAGACACTCCCCTTATGAGTTTTTAATGAAAACTACCTTGTTAAATCAAATTGGAAATATCTAATATTCTTAGAAAAATGGGAAGATATGAAACGATTTGATGATTTAGAATCAAATAAAGAATTTTCTAAACTTGAGGAAACCATTAAATTACCTGCCACTATGTCTTTAAGAGATTTGACCTCTGTAGTAGTGATAGCATAAGCTTGGGCTTAATCCATTGGCCCTTTCTGAGGTATTTTCCCTTGGCGCTTAGGACATTCAATTGCATAATGCACCCTTTCTCTACAATTATAGCATTCAACAGTGACAACTTCTTTCCCCCTTGCAATCATGAGCTTGGTGGCCTTTATCACCACACTTGTAATAGACTCCCATTCCCTTCAGGCATGTACAATGGTGTTTTTCCCACATTTAATGCAGGATGGATATTCAAATTTTCCTTTCTTCCCCTAATTTCCATTTCTAGCGTGTTCGGAAGATCTCTTCTTCTCTTTCTTTGTTTTAAATTCATAAGACTTAGAGAATTCTTTTTCTATCTTGATAGCACATGAGACAATATCTTCATAAAATGAGAAGGATTGTGAGACTAATTCTAGATGGATAAATGGGTTTTACCTATCAAAGAAACGATCAATCTTACTTCTTGGGTTATGTATATAATCTGCAGCATGCCTTACTAGCCTTGTAAAGGTAGCCTCATACTCGACGATATTATCATCTTCCTTTTTCCCTCAGACTCAGAAATTGCCTTTCCATATCTGATTGATGATCACGAGGAAGGTATTTTTCTAAGAAAAACTCTTTAAACTCCCTCCATTCCATATTTGATACTTCATGATCTTCATTTGTGTTCTCAATCAATGAACACCATTGATTGACATCACCAGTGAGGCGGTAAACTGCCAATAAAACCTTTTCCCTTTCACTACTCCCCATGGCATGAAATATTTTCTCTAAGGAATTTATTCATTTCTCAGCTAATAATGGATTTGTACTCTCATTTAATGTTGGTGGTTGTTGCCTCATGAAGTGATCTAACATTGATCCTCCACACTGTGGATCAGGGTGATCCATACAGGTAATGTTATTATTCATAACCTAAGTGAGTTATCCCAGTATGGTGATAAGCTGATTAGCACCAGTTGCTTCACCAGCTCCACTATAATTATCTTGAGTATGAGGGAAATACCTACATAGAGTACGTGTATTGATACAGTTTCCATTCATTACACCAGGCACAATTTCAAAACAATTTCGTAAACTAGATTAGTTTATGAATTGAAATAATTAATTCCAAACTTGTAACACACTTAACATAAATTTAACTGTTTATGGATATAATCCATAATCATACAAAATGTTTTCTTTAAGAAAGTATATACTCATAAACCTTTTCTAATGGTCTGTAAAGAAAATAAGAATTAACCTAACCATATCCCCTGGGAGTGTCGTAACCATGAGTGCCGCATGGCCCATTGTTGTGCACCAGTTCCCGTTCGAGTCTAGGTCAAAGCGGTGTTTTCCAGTTTTACCCCTAGGTACATTTGTGCCAGAGCGGCCTCTACCTGCTCGTATCCATACAGGGATGTATTTCTTGGAAAATTCAGAAAATCTCTAAAATACCAAAAATCTAGGAAGTTCTTCAATACTAATCCTCAAATTCTATCTTAGGGTAATGTGCTCTAATCAGAGTTTAACTAAATCTAGATTACAAGGTTTTTACTAAACTTCCTTTGATAACAATTGTAATTCCCCAACCCTAGTTACCCAGAGTCAGTGCATTATTTTGTATTATTGTCATGATCACAAAAGATCAAGTCTCAAAAGACCGATTAGTTTAGTAGCCATGGAAGTACTAGATACATTCATAAGGTTTACATTACATAATAAAATAGAAAAATACTACAACATTGTTTCCATGGAAAACACTGAGATCCCATAGACTATCCCTATAGGTCAATCATAATATACTTTTTTTGCATCCTGGGAAAAATAAAACTTATAAATGGGTGACCTCAAATTCTCAGTAAGGATAACTATAGAGCGGAAAAATTCATAAATAAGCATAAACATTTAAGGAAATGTATAAAACTAAAACAAAATACATTTTAATATAAACATCACCATAATATGTAAAATATAAATCAAAATAATTCCATTTACTAACTCACATAGATATTATACTAGTTGGATAATCACATGAAATATCAACAACCACTTTCATAACGATGGAATACATAATACAAGACTTTAATAACCACATAGTCAAGGCATTTTGCTAAGAATACAAATAAGATTTTTTCAAGGCCTTGTGCCAAGACACTAGTTTGTCTAATTTGACCTACCGATGCATCGAGGATCTATAACGGGCTCCACCTGTCACTTACTAAGTACAATGCATTCCTCATATGAAAAGGTTTTATCATAACATAAACATTTATATTAAAACTAGCATACAAAATGTCAATACTTTATCCATAAACCATGAATGGTGTAAAAATAACACTTCCACAGTCAAACATATCACAAAACCTTTAATATAATTGGGAAGTTTTGTATCATAATAAATCAACATAAAATAAGCTTAAAATCCATCAAAGGATGTTTACATAAATGAAATAAAAACATTTTTTAGAGAAATATCTCTTTATATTTTGAAATCATTTAAGAAAAAATTTATTTTTAAAATATTCTTATAAGCTTGTAAGGGAATATTCGACGATGTTATAATGGAAAATAGACACACCCACCCTATAAGTTTAAAAAAACATTCTTACCTTAAATTTTCTGAAAAGGTCAAAAAGTACCTTGTTTTGAAAGTTGTGGAAAGATTCCTTTCAAAACATATAAGGGAAAATAACGGTATAAGTTAATTTAACCCATTTTATAGTAAATATTAAAAATATTTTGAAATACTTTTTTAAGAAGCATTGATGTGGTTGATAACGAGGTCCTAGTATATAATTAAGTATAAAAAACCTCAGATAATGAAGAGATTGTGAAATTAACCCTTACCTTATACTTTTATGTGGTCGAGGGTAGGTTAAAATTCTGTATAATAGTGAAATATTTTATATTAAGTTATACAAGAATCATATAAATTAATATGATATCATATATGATATTTTAATATATCTTTGTTAATAATATTTTGGTATTATCGTCGTTTCAGGTGTTAACTGATTCATTTCTCTTTATATGCTTTATTACGTAAGTAATGTTTTTTATGGATAGGATGTATCTTATTAATATTAAGAATGATATTAGTTCTTTAAACATTATATTTAATCATTTAATGAATATTAGTCTTGAATGGATATGATGGTGAATGAATCTCATCGCGTTCATGGAGATGGTTATCCGTACGTACACACGAGCGACAATATCATTTTTTTGATATTAAAATATTATATAATTGGATGGTATATCATATATACAGAATCATTATCATGTTATATTTATTATTTAAATCAATTATACATCATTATTATACCCATCCATATAATAATGTGTTGAATAACAATTACACCACGACGTGGAGATGGTAAGCCGTACGTACACACATATGGTGACATGTCATTAAAAGGATGGAGATAATAATGAATATGGTTGTACTATATTTATAATAACATCACAGTATATAGAAGATATTGGAGTTATTATTTTAGATTAGAAACAACAAAGAAAGAGGAAGTGGAAGAAGAAAGGAACTTGAAAGAGGTGATGAAATATTTACCTCTTCTTCGGTTTCTTTCTTTTGATTTGATAAAAAGGGCTCCATAAGTTGGATTTATGACTAAAAAAATCCTATAGGATGAAGGGGGGAATGTTGATAGGGTATTTTGGTAGGGGTTGGCCTATAAAAATGGCTTTTAAGGTTTGAATTAGATAGAATGGTAAGTTCCTTTTTATAAGAGGGGTGAGGGGAACCATAGGAAAAGCTAGAAATATCAATTTATAATAAAATAATTTTCAGTTTCTAATGGATCCAAAATTAATTATTTAAAGGATAAGGTGGGGAAAGGTTTCCAAACCACTCAACTAATAGGTTTTAGATAGGTTTGAGTAAATATATTAACTTTATCTTTTATATTTAACTCTTAGTTAAATAGTTTGACATTTACCATGTCTCTTTGTATTTTTATATTATATGGTTAATAAATATACTATAAACTTTCAAGAGAACCTCAAGTGGTTCATTAATGATATATATAATATTATATAAGAAGTTTGTCCAAAACTTATATTTTTAGGAATATAATATCAATTAAAAATATAATATTTGTTTTAAAAACTCTTTTATGTCAATTTTGACACTATTTGGTATTTTGTTTTTTCTAAATTCATAAAAGCATTATTACTTCGAAAAAAATTATTCTAACCAACCATAAAATGTAATAGTAGAATATATAATTATTTTAATTCATAAAAAGTATCAAATTTCATTTACTTATAAATTTATAATATCAATTATTTTAATATTTTATTTATTAGGTAATTACTACCTACACATTGTGTCATAAATAAATTTTATTATATAATGTATAAAAATTATAAATAAAATTCCATTATTTAGGAAATATTTTTATCTGTCTAATGAATATTTATAGTCAAATTTATCTTATGTATAACCCTGTATTAATTTTTTTTAGTTATTAATCATTGATTTTAACTCTTTTAACTCTTCTTTAAATAAAATAATAATAAATGTCCTAATCTAATAAAAGTGGTCCTAATGGATAATATTTTATTCCTAAGGTTGTTTTGGGTTGAATTACACTTATCCAATGGAATTAGTACATGTGTTTGCGTAATAATAATATCATTTTTACCCTGAATTACCCTATTTACTTTTAACAGTGGTAAATAAAAGTAAAAAGTTACTAATCACCAAAAATTATTTTTATATTATTGAACAAAATTTTACTTACTGATATCAACAATGTCTCTAGGATTTGTGAAATTCAACTCACAGAAGTGGTAAAATTATGTTTTATGTAAATTTTCAAATGCTCCTAGGATGTGGGTAAAAGACCGTAAAAAGTTCAATAAAATTTATATATATATAAAATCATTATAAACTTACTCCAATAAATTACATTGAACATATATAGGTATTAGGTATCTATTTTGACTAAAAAAATTTAAATAAAATAAATAATTATTTAAATAAAAATTCTGTATAAAACTATAACTTAGTGTTTTTCACTATTCATCAAAAATTGAAAGTTCTTAGAAAAATAAAAAAAATTCACTCTAAGCTAATTTCGATACTCTGAATCCAAAAATGAAGCCCATATTGAATATGAAATTTATAAAATTTTAAAAATTGGGTATTACTATTCATAACGGCTAGTTTGATTGTTTGTGGTGTGTTAGAACTTGAAGTTTCGTACAACACACACTATTGTATTATTCAGAAAGAAGCGTATTGTTGAAGCTTGGGGTGTTACATTATCCCATACTTCAAATAATTCCATCCTTGAAATTTCTATAATATTACTACATAAAAAGACTCGGGTTTTTCTTCCTCATAAGTTCCTCGGGTTCCCACGTCGCTTCTTCCATCTTATAGTTTCTCCATCGAACTTTTACCAGACGAGTCGTCTGGATTCTCATCACTTGTTCTCTTGTATCAAGAACATTGATAGGATCTTCAAAATAAGATAGATTGGGTACCAGTTCTAATTCCTCATAGGTGAGTATATGCGTTGGGTCAGACATGTATTTTATCAACAGTGATATGTGGAATACATCGTGATCTTTGGAGAGACTTGGCAGAATTTCCAAACGGTAAGATACAACCCCAATTCGTTCTAGAATTTTGAAAAGTCTGATGTACCTGGGACTTAATTTTCCCTTCTTATCAAAACTTATAAAACCCTTCCATGGAGATGCCTTTAGGAAAACATGATCTCGTACCTGAAATTCAAAATCTTTCCTTCGGTTATCAACATAGCTCTTCTGCATACTTTGAGCTAATTTGATGTGGGTTTCGATTACCTTCAGCTTCTCCATCATTTCTTCAAAAAGTTCTGGGCCTAAGAGTTTTCTTTCACAAACATCATCTCATCAGGTTGGTGTGTGACATCTCTTTCTGTATAATGATTTATATGGTGTCATCTGAATACTTGAATGGAAGTTATTGTTATAAGAAAATTCTACCAGGGGTAAATATTGATTCCACATACCCTGAAAGTCATGTGATCATGATCTCAACATGTCTTCTTAGGTTTTAATAGTCCGTTCTGATAGTCCATCAGTTCGGGGGAGGTAGGCAGTTCTCAGACAAAGTTCAGTATCCAGGGATTTTTGAAGACTTTTCCAAAATCTTGATGTAAAACGTGGATCACGGTTAGAAACAATTGATAGGGGAACTCTATGAAGTCTCAAAACTTCATTAATATATAGTCTTGATAGACGTTCAAGTGGTAAATATTCTCTTACATCAAGAAAATGTGCTGAATTTGTAAGATGGTCAATAATGAACCATATTGCATCATTCCTTCTAGGAGTCTTTGGTTGTCCCATGACAAGGTCTATCGTAATGTTATCCCATTTCCACTCAGGTATGGGAAAAGGTTGCAAGATTCATCTAGGCTGTTTCCTTCCACCTTTCACTTGTTGATAAACCATACATCTTGACACAAAATCAGAAATCTCCCGCTTCATGTTGTCCCACCAATGATGTTCCTTCAAATATCTATACATTTTGGTGCTCCCAGGGTGTACAATGAAATTGAAACTACAAGCATCATACAAAAATTATATTTTTATATCAGGTATATCAGTAAAAAAAGTCTCTTCCCAAATTTCAAAATTCCATCTTCATATACGAATTCACTCAATCTCCCATCATTCATAGCTTTAATCTTCTTTTGAAACTCCTCCTCATCAACCTGAGAACTTTTTCTCTTTTCTAATAATTATGGGATGGAAACATTTTGAAAAAGCATTAATGTTTCACCTTCCATGGTTACTCCCATATCCATCTTTACTAGATCCATGAAAATAGGATCCCTTTCAACTCTTATCTTGTTCAAAACTCCATGATCTTTTCTACTCAAAGCATCTTCCACCTTATTTTTCTTCCCCAGGTGGTAGTTTATTATGAAATCATAATCCTTGAGTAGTTCAAGCCATATCCTTTCCCTCATGTTGAGTTATTTCTATGAGAAAATATACTTCAAACTCTTGTGATCAGTATAAAACTCACATTTTTCATCATAGAGATAGTGTCTCCAAATCATCAAAGAAAAGATTACAACTAACAACTCAAGATCACGAGTAGGATAGTTTTTCTCATTAATTTTTAGTTTTCGTGATTCATAGGCAATAACCCTATCATTCTGTATGTGGACGCAACAAAGTTCTTTCTTTTAAGAATCACTATAAATAACAAATCCATCATTCCTCGATCATAGATTCAATATAAAAGCATTGAATAATATTCTCTTCAATTCTTCAAAACATTCTTCACATTCTTTTTTCCAAACAAATTTCAACCCTTTACGTGTGATATTGGTTAATGGGTTGGCCAATCCGGAAAAATTCTAGATGAAACACTGATAATAACCTGCTAAACCAATAAAACTATGTACCTTAGTTATACTTGTCGGTGCTGACCATTCATGGATTGCTCTTGTCTTAGAAGTATCAACATAGATTCCATCCTTAGAGATGATAGGGCCAATAAAATAATTCTCTTGAATTCAGAATTCACACTTGCTAATCTTCCCATATAATTCATGTCTTCTAAGAGTCTTCAGGATAATGCGTAAGTGATTTTCATGAACTTTGTGCCTTTTAGAGTATACCAAGATATAATCAATAAATACCACTATAACGTCATCAAGATATTTCTTGAAAACTCTGTTCATTAGATCCATGAAAACAGAGGGTGCAATAGTCAGCCCGAAAGGCATTACTATTAACTCGTAAAGCCCATAATTAGTTCGAAATGCTATTTTCAGAATGTATTCCTTTTTCACACACAACTGATGATATCCAGATCTAAGGTCTATATTTTAAAAGTATTGATCTACATGAAGTTGGTCAAATAAATCATTAATGCGTGGTATGAGATACTTGTTCGTCATTGTTATAACATTTATCTCTCAGTAGTCAATGCACAACCTCATAGATACATCATTCTTCTTAACAAAAAATGGAGATCCCCCTGGAAAAACACTAGGGAGAATAAATCCTTTATTACTAAATTTCTCTAGTTGTTTCTTTAGTTCCAGTAATTCCATAGTGTCCATTCAATAAGGGGTCTTCAATATGGGCCTTGAAACAGAAATTAAATCAATAGAAAACTCAATTCCTCATTCTGGAGGATGTCCAGGTAAATCCTCTAGAAACACATCAACATATTATTGCACAATAGGTACATCCTCTATTTGAACATTCCTTTCCTCTCCCACAGTTATTTCCTTATCTTCCTCCCCAATAATTTAATTTTGTTGAGCTACTGGGGGTGGATCTAGAAAAGAATTAGGTGCTGAAATTTATGCTCTAAAGATAAGGTACTCCTTATTATCCAAAAAAATGAAACCTCCTTCTTCTTATAATAAATTTTCTCATCTTGGTCCGAAATTCAATCCATACCGAGGATTATATAATATTAAATCATGGGTATGACGATGATATCAATAGATAATGAAAATTTATATGCCCTAATGGGGACTGATTCACAAAACATTGTTGCAAAGATACTTCCCTTAGGAGTTTTGACTAAAAACTCCCTTGTTAAATCAAATTGGAAATATCTAATTTTCATAGAAAACTGGGAAGATATTAAACAATGCGATGATCCAAAATCAAATAATGCATTTTCTAAACTTGAGGAAACCATTAAATTACCTGCAATAACATCTTTCGGAGCATCAACCTCAGTAGTAGTGATAGCATACGCTTTGACTTGATCCCTTGGCCTTTTCTGAGGTATGTTCCTTTGGAACTCAGTACATTCATTTACATAATTCCCCATTCTCTCAAATTGTAGCTTTAAATAGTAACAACATCTTTCTTCCCCTTGAAATCATGATCTTAGTGGCCTTTTTCATCACACTTATAACAGAATCCTATTCCCTTCAAGCAAGTTCTGGGGTGTTTCTTCCCACATTCACTGTAGGATGGATAATCAACTTTTCCATTCTTCCCCTTATTTCTATTTCTAGAGTGTTTGGAAGATATCTTCTTCTATTTCATTTCTTTAAAATCGTAAGACGTAGAGAATTATTTTTCTGTCTTGATAGGACATAAGACAATATGTTCATACGATGAGAAGGATTGTGAGACTAATGCTCGATGGAGAAGTGGTTTTAACCCATAAACGAATTAATAAATCTTACTTCTTGGGTTACATATATAATCTGTAGCATACCTCGCTAACCTTGTAAAGTTACCCTCATACTTTGTGACATTCTCATCCTCCTTTTTCCTCAGACTCAAAAATTTACTTTCCATACCTGCTCGATGATCACAAGGAAAGTATTTTTTTTAAGAAAATATCTTTAAACTCCCTCCATTCCATATTTGATACTTCATAATATTATTTTGTGTTTTGAATCAATGACCATTATTGATCATCATCTCCAATGAGGTGGTAAACTATAATGACAACTTTTTCCCTTTCACTACTCCCCAAGGCATGGAATATTTTCTCTAAGAAATTTATCCATTGCTTAGCTACTAATGGATTTGTACTCCCATTTAATGTTGGTGGTTTTTTCCTTATGAATCGATCTAACATTGATACTCCACACTGTGGATCAGGGTGCTCTATACCGGTAAGGTTATTATTCATAACCTGAGTGAGTTATCCCTATATGGTGATAAGATAATCATCATCAATTGCTTCACCAGATCCACTATAATTATCTTGAGTATGAGGTAAATATATTCATGGAGTGTGTGCATTGATATGATTTCCATTACTTCCAGTATGTTCCATTTCTAAAAAATGGCATAAACTATATTAGTTTATGAATTGAAATAGATAATTCCAAACTTGTAAAACACATAACATAAATTGATCCGTTTATGGTTGTAATCCATAATAATAAAAAATGTTTTATTTTAGTAATTATATACTCATAAACCTTTCATAATGGTTTTTAATAAAATTTTGAATTATCCTAAGCATATCCCCTAAGAGTGTCGTAACCAAGAGGGCAGCTAGGCCCGTTGTCGTGCAACAGTTCCCGTTCGAGTCTAGCTCAAAGCGGTGTTTTCGAGTTTTACCCCTAGGTACATTTGTGTCGGAGCCGACTCTACCTGATCGTATCCAGACGGAGATGTATTGTTTGGAAAACACACAAAATCTTTACAATACAAAAAATTCTAGGAAGTTATTTTATACTAATCCTCAAAGTCTATCTTAGGGTAATGTGCTCTAATCAGAGTTTACCTAAATCTAGATTCCATGGTTTGTACTAAACTTCCTCTGATATCAACTGTAATTCCCCGAACCTAGTTACCCAGAGTCTATGAATTATTACATATCATTGGCATGATCAAAAAAGATCAAGTCTCTAAAGAATGATTAGTTTAGTAGCCTTGTAAGTACAAGATACATTCAAAAGGTTTACATTACATCATAAAACGTAAAACTATAACAACATTGTTTCCATGGAAAACACTGAGATCCCATAGACTATCCCTGCAGGTCAGTCATAATATACTTTTTCACATCCTGGAAAAAATAAAACACAGAAAGGGGTGATCTCAAATGCTCAGTAAGGATAACAATATAGTGGAAAATTTCATAAATAAGCATAAACATTTAAGGCATTTTATAAAAATAAAACAAAATCCTTTTAAACATAAACTTCATCATAATATGGCAAATATAAATCAAAATATTTCCATTTACTTACTCACTTAGATATTCTACTAGTCGAATAATGACATTCAATATCAATATCCACTTTTATAATGATGGAATTCATAATGCCAGACTTTCATAACCACATAGTCAAGGCCTTATTCCAAGAATACAAATATGATTTTGTCATGAACTTGTGCCAATACACTAGTTTTTCTCATTATACCTACTGATGCATCTAGGAGCTATAGCGGGATTCACCCGTCACTTACTAAGTCCAATGCATTCCTCATATGAAAAGGTTTAAACATAACATAAACATTCATATTAAAACTAGCAAATGAAATGTCAATACTTTATCCATAAACCATGAATTGTGTAAAAATAACACATCCATAGTCCAACATATCAGAAAGCCATCAATAAAATATGGAAGTTTTGTATCATAATAAATCAACTTCAAATAAGTTTAAAATCAATCAAAGGATGTTCACATAGATGAAATCAAAACATTTTTTAGAGAAATATCTCTTTCTATTTTAAAATCATTTAAGAAAACATTTATTTTTAAAATATTCTAGTAAGATTATAAGGGAAGATTCTACGATTTCATAATGGAAAATAGTCGCACCTGCTGTATAAGTTAAAAAACATTCTTACCTTAAATTCGTAGAAAAGGTCAAAAAGTACCATGTTTGGAAAAAGATGGAAAGATTCCTTTCAAAACATATAAGTTCAAATAAGGGTATAAATGAATTTAAACCATTTTCTAGTAAATATAAAAAATGTTTTTAAATGCATTTTTAAGAAGCATGGATGTGGATGATAAAGTGGTCCCAGTAGACAAATACGTATAAACAACCTCAGATAATGAAGAGATTGTGAAATTAACCATAACCTTGTACTTTTCCTTGGTTGAGGTTAGGTTAAAATATTGTGTAATGGTGAAATAATTGATATTAAATTACGAAAGAACTATATATATTAATATGATATCATATATGATCTTTTAATATTTCATTGTTAATAATATTTTAGTATTGTCATCGTTTCGGGTGTTAACTGATTCATTTTCCTTTATATGCTTTGTTATGTAAGTAATGTTTGTTATGTATAAGATGTATCTTTTTTATATTCAGAATAATATTTAGTCATTAAACATTATTTTTAATAATTTAATGAAAATTAGTCTTGAATGGATATGATGGTAAATGAATCTCATCGCGTTTGTGGAGACGGTAATCTGTACGTACGCACGAGCGACAATATCATTCTTTTGATATTAAAATATAATATAATTGGATAGTATATCAGATATAAAGAATCATTGTCATGTTATATTTATTATTTATATCAATTACACATCATTATTGTACCCATCCAAATAATAAAGTATTGAATAACTATTACACCATGATATGGAGACGGTAAGCCGTACGTACGCACGTATGGTGACATGTCATTCAAAGGATGGATAAAATAATAAATATGGTTGTAACATATTTATAATAACATCAGAGTATATAGAATATATTGGATTTATTATTTTATAATGGAAACAACAAAGATAGAGGAAGTGGAATAAGAAATGAACTTGAAAGAGGTGATGAAATATTTACCTCTTCTTCGGGTTCTTCATTTTAATTTGATCAAAAGGGAACAATAGGTTGACTTTATGACTAAAGGAAGGCCTCTAGGATGAAGTCCAGACAATTGAGAGGGTATTTGGGCAGGGTTTGGCTGAGCCAAATGGATTTTAAGGTGTGAATTAGAGAGAGGGGATGTTCCCTTTTATAAGAGGGGTGAGGGGCACCTTAGAAAAAGATAGAAATATTATTTTATAATAAAATAATTTTCGGTTTATAATGGCTCAAAAATAAATTATTTAAAGGATCAGGTGGGGATGGTTCTAAAAACACTCAACCAATAGGTTTTACATAGGTTTGGGTCACTATATTAATTTTATCTTTTAGATTTAACTCTTTGTTAAATAGTTTGACATTTGCCATGTCTCTTTGTATTTCTATATTATACGGTTAATAAACATAATATAAACTTCCAAGAGAACTTAAAATGGTTTATAAATGACATATATAATATTATTTAAGACTTTTGGCCGAAAATTAGATTTTTAGGAATAGAATATCAATTAATAATATAATATTTGTTTTAAAAAATCTTTTATTTCAATTTTGACACTATTTGGTATATTGTTTTTCTAAATTTATGACGGAATTATTAATTCGAAAAAAATTAATCTAACAAACCCTAACATGTCATATTAACCTAAAAAATTAGTGGAATTCATAAAAAGTCTCAAATTACATTTATTTTTATATTTATAATATCAATTATTTTAATATTTCATTAATTAGGTAATTACTTCATCATTAATGTGTCATAAATAAATTTAATTATTTAATTTCTAAAAAATATAGATAAATTAAAATTATGTAGGAAAACTTTTTATCTTTATAATTAATTTTTTATATTCGAATTTATCTTATCTATATCCATATATTAAAAATGTTTTAGTTATTAAACTTTGATTTTATCTCTTTTAACTCTTCTTTAAATAAAATAATATTAAATGTCTTAATCTAATCCAAGTGGACATAAAGGATCATGATTTATTCATGAGGTTTTTTTGGTCGAATTACACTTGTCAATTAGAATTAGGACATGTGTTAGGATAATAATAATATCACATTTACCCTTAATTACCCAATTTACTTTTAACTGTGTTAAATATAAGTAAAAAGTTACTATTCACCAAAAATTATTTTCATCTTATTGAACCACATTTTACATACGGATATCAATCGTGTCTCTCAGATTTTTGAAATTCAACTCATAGAAGTGGTGAAATTATGTTTTATGTAAATTTGCAAATGCTCATAGGTAGTAGGTAAAAGACGGTAAAAAGTTCAATAAAAGTTTTATATATCTAAAATCATTATAATCTGACTCCATTGAATCACATTGAACTTATATAGGTATTATGAATCTATTTTTACCTAAAACAAATTTAAATAAAATAAATATTTATTTAAATAAAAATTCATTTTGAAACTTTAACTCTGTGTTTTTCATTATTCATAAAAAATTGAATGTTTTCAAAAAAATACCAAAAATTCACCCTAAAATAATTTCGATACTCTGAATCCAAAAATGAAGTCCATTTTGAATGATAAAATTTATAAAATTTCAAAAAGTGGTTATTAATATTCATAATAGCTAATTTGATTGGTTGTGGTGTGTTAGAACTCAAAGTTACATACAACACACACTATTGTATTATTCAAAGAGAAGCGTACCGTGGATGTTTGGGGTGTTACACTTATTTACCTAAATCCATCTAGTATTTTCTCTAAATTATTGGGTGGATACTAGGTTATTTATGGATGGATTTCATCCTACCCTTATGGGGGTTTTCCCTTAACATCCATAGATCAAGAATCAGCGATTCTAAGTGATTTTCCTTATTCCCCCCTAAATAATTCTTTGTTCTTCATTTCATGGAGGCTTTTGATGAGGGTATGGATGGAATGGGAAATTTTATGGGAGAATATTGAAAAATATAATGTGTTCTAGGTTTATTTAAGTTCATACTAACATTGTCATGACTACAAATTTCCATCCTATAGTATAATCATTGGAAAATGATAAGGAAAATATTGTTTTAGATAGGTTATCCTCATTATCTTTATTTTTAAGTGTATATCTGAGAATTTAATGCTTCTGATATCCAATGGGTATATTTTAAGGGCCAACATAATGACTATAATGAAATAGCTTAACTAAAATACATGGTAATCGGGAGTAAAAAAATGTTCTTTTTTTACTTTACAATGTTGCTTATGAGTTTAAACATGTTTATTTCCATGCTAAAAATTAAAACATATGGGATACATGTTTGAGTTATGATTGATGTGATTAGTGAATCCCTTGTTGTGTTGTAAGATTTATCTCACCATGAATGTTTAAGGATGAACATTGACATATGGATAAAGAATTGGTTGCCTATGGAAATTTGGAATTATTGGATAATAAAATCTGTTATTAAGATGTAATGTAATGAAAGACTAGAAACAAAAATTTTAATAATTGAGGAAGATATAATGGGATGTTTTGTATTAATGGTTTTTTTGTGTTCTTTTATATTATTTGTGGGGGTTATGGTAGAGATTTTACCAGTTATGGTGGTGAGCGAGTTTGAGATGAAATTTGGTGGTAGTGAGGCTATGTTTTTTTATAATGGGATGAGATATGGGATGATGTGAAACATTTTTTATATGGTTATTGTGTCCAAAAGTTTGGGTTTTAATAATGTCTTGGATTATACTATGAGGTTGTATTATTTGATGTAGGGTGGCTGGGCTGTGTTGTTATATTGATGTATTAGTTTCAAGTAATTAATGGAATGAATGTGAATGCTAATACTAAAATATCATGGAATGATATATGAATGGGACATGTTAGTGTTAATTGAATATTAATAGTTAATGATAGGTTAGTGGTTTTTTTTACTTATGGAAATGGAAATACATGTTATTGAAATTTCACATATGTGTAGCTTGGTAGTGTTGTGTGTTTAATTAGTTGTTACATTGGATTAAAAAAAAGGTTGTGAGATGTTGTGGTGTTTTTTTGAGATTTATTGGTTCTCTTGTTATGAACCCATTTTTTGGTTATTGTTTTATACTTATTGGTTATGTATTTTATGTTATTTCTTTACACACATCACCTAAGTTGGATAACCTTATTAATTACCAAATGTTTTTGGTTATGGATGTACCTTCCTAGATAAAGGATGATGGTAAGTTATAATCATGAATACCTCCTCTTTCCCACTATTCATTTAGCTATTGTGAATATAATGGACGGGTGTTTTATATTACCCACAGATGATTGGTTGGTATTAGATATTACCTGATGATGAATTGATAGTGTGGGAGATTACCCAGGGATGATGGGTTGGTGTTGGAGATCACCCAATGTTGAGGATATGATATGTAGTGAATGTCATGCATTGTTAGAGGAGGGAATATTATTGATTTTATTCCCATTCATTATACCCAAAAACCTCAGATGGGTAGATGAGGTTTTGGTATGGATTGATTCCAACATGAGATGATGGTACTTTTGGGTGAATAGGGTAGTTAGGGATGCATCTTGAACCACATTATAGATGAATGTGTATGTGATATTATATGCTCCGAAGGGATAGGAGAACATGATGTTTGAGGTTAGGTAATAAGAGTGATGAATCCTTGGGGATGTGGCTATGAGGTTCCTTTTCTTATATTCTTTCTATTATATGTTATTATAATTGGATTTTTTAGTTGGTTAGATTTCCAAGGTGAGGTTAGGATAGATAAATGTCCTATTTAGGTGCAAGTTGGTTCTATTGTTTGTTCACTAGTGAATTAGTAGTGATTTTCAATTGGGAATGAATAATATTGGTTAAGATCCTAATGATTATAAATTTTATTCTCACCCTATTAATATATAAACTACAGTCAGGTATCAATGAATAATTTAGTGACTGAAATTGTTATTACTAGTGTGAGAGTCAAGGTTGTTATCAAGTTGATTATATACTACTTTTCCTTTTGATATTCCACTCGAGATTTATTTTTTTTATATTGTTCATTAATTGTGGTATAATTTTATATAAATATTTTGTAATATTATTTTGAAAGATATTGTTGGTGTCAATACATTCTATCTACAAGTCCTATATTCATCAAAGAGGGTAATTACATAGATATGTGATATTTTTATACCCTTAGTGATAGCATCATCTCTGAGGCCTACAAAAAGAGGGACCCAAGGATAATTATATATCATTCTCCATTACTGATTTAGGAAGGGTACCATTAGAGGGTGGGGTTAATGAATGAGTGGTATGAGAGTTTTAGGTTTTGTGATATGATGGTGCTTGGATTATAGAATGCATTGTAACTTCAATGGTTGGTAGAGAATAACCATACCTAGAGCTCAAAATGTTACATAGACCATGGATATGATATTGGAAATGACATTTTAGGGTCCCCATTTTGTTTATTCAAGGACACTAAGATTTATCAAAAATCATGTTATGTTGTTCCTCTTCTATGGCAGTGAGTTGGGTGAGGTACACACATCATTTTTTGTTTGAGCTAGTGATTGATCAAGGTGGTTTTGTTGAGTTTAAAGGAATTCATTTAAATAAATCATGAAATTAATTGATTCATATATTAGTGATATCCATGTATTGGTATAAATGGTTCTTGTTCATCACCATTGCACAGTCCTCACAGTTGAGGTTCAATAAGATATCTTATTTATCATCAGAGAGTCAATCCATTAGAGGATAATAATTCACAATAGAGGGAATAAAATTATTTTAAATAGAAATATTTAGAAAGGTATGAGGTAAAAATATCTGATCTAGAGATGGGGATTTATTTAGAGGAGCTCAAGATAGACATTGTTTTGACTAATGCCTGATTTGATTCTTGGTTTCCATTAGTAGCTAGTCAGATGTGATGGGTAGTGTATCCTGGGTGGAAATTTTTCTTATTGGATAGAAAGATGTAGCTATTTCATGGGTTGAAATCCATAAGGAAGTACTTATATAGTTTTTATCATTGAGGATGGTGAACATAAATTGGTAGGATCCCCTATATTTTCAGTAAGAGAGGCAGATCATATACGATTCAAGATTTTGTTTAAGGAACATTTTAGTTTCTCTCAGGACAAAGTTCTAGATGAGGAGTCCAGAGATCAGCATCTATAGGAGGTGTTACACCATGCAATTAGATATGCAGTCACCCCATTTACACATTCTATAGACATTGTGTTTTATAATAAAGTAGAGGTGATCGAGTGGATGCGCTATGAAAGAGCTGATTCCTAATAATTTGGTCAACATAGAGTCTTGTGTAACACCATATTACCTTCTAAGGTACACCTTGTCCTATGTTTTGGGTTCCTTCCATTTATTTTTGTGAATTTTTAGGGAACTAAGTGAAAAACTATCTACTAAGAATTTACTCATTGATTAATATTCTTAGGAAAGATGTTGTGATTTTTTTCACATTGTGAAATAAATAAATCATGATTTTCAAAAAAAGGTGATGCTTTTATTTGGAATTATTTCACATCAAGATATTACATGATGTTAAAGGAATACATGTCATGGATTCCAAAGACAGAGAGTTTTAAACTATGCGTCTTGAATTATTTCATCTTGTTCAACCTAAAGCCTTTACCTCTTGAACTATACCCATACATTGGTGATTTTGGAGCTATAAAATCCTTATATATCATCCATTAGAATATTTATCTTCATGTTTTATGTGGTGTATATAGATTTTAATTTTTCTTTAATAACTATTACATAATTTTAAAGGTATACCACATAATAGAATTAAAAATCCAAGACCCAAAGGATTAATGTCTTTGAAAAAATTGTCTTATCCACAAATATTAATTAATAAACCATAAATATAATTTCATTATTTATTCTATATCTTATTTTTTTCCCTTACATTATCCTCAGAACAATATTCACCTGAGGATATACTTTAATGAATGGGGTGAGATAAATGTATAGTAAGTGGATAAATAAGGAAGAAAAATCAATATAACACGGCTGATCATAATAATCATATCATAAGAATAGTATTATCATATATATCACGAGGTAATTGTTTGATAAGGAATGGAATGTGGAAATTCAAAAAAATGAAACATCATGTTGTAGTGGTCTAACACCACACATATTTGCAAATAATGCTAGCATCGTGTTTACACATAACATTTGTGAATAATCATACCATAATAATTATGAATAATGATATCTTCATGTTCATGCATATTCTATATTATCCCATGAGATATATCATATTTCCGAATTCATTATATGGATATATAATTCTATGCCCACCCGTCTCATCATAAAATTTATATAATCGTGAATTACACACATAAAGTATATCAATCAATGTCTTGATGTACACCCAAGGAATATAATGGATTTTAAAAAAATTTCATAAAGTATAAATTCATGAATATTTTTTTGGTTCCAAAATTAATAAGGTATTTCATACTTCACCATAATACATCATTATTAATTAGTGGAAAATAAGTATTTCAAGAGGAGTAAAATACAATGTTTTGGAAATTGAAGTCACTTTCTAAAAAATTATTTTTATTAGAAAACATTTTTACATGGTAGGAACATGTATAGAAATAAGAGAAAAGTTAAATTACATTTGAATGAAAAATATGAACATTTATACCATTGAAGTGACAATTACCCAAATAATGGAATTTGGTTCGAGAATCCCCTCACCTTAATTCCCTCAATATTTGACTGCTTTTGTGACTCTTTTATAATAAAAATATATTAATTAATATATTTATCTAGAATTTAATTATATTAATTTACACATATATTTATAAATTATAATAATTTTATTATATTTCATAAATTTTTTTGATGAAATTGAAGCATTTTGATATTATATCATTTTTAAAAATTTCTCGTTTTACTTTAATTTCTCTACTTTGTTAAGTGTAATTTATACATTAGAATTATTAATTCTAGAAGCTTATAATGAATATAATTTCTTCTTTGTATATTATATATAGTTTATAATATCCATCATTGATGATGGTTTTATGTTTTCACATGACAATGTATCCATAGGTGGTTAATTGGCCTTTGATGGGACATTTTCAGGAGAGCATGCATGAGAAATTTAAAATTTATATATATATTACAATGATAATTAGATTAAGTTAAAATCATTAATATATTATTAAATTAATACCTAATTAATCATTTTAATTTTTGGTAACAATAGTGATGGTGGGAAAAAATAATATAACGATGAAATTATAAAAAGAGGGGAGTGGATCTGAACTTACTTAATCATAAGTGTAGCTCCTATTGTAAAACACTATAACTCCATAGTGACTGGTATTGGATTGCTTTATAACACCCCTACATATTATAAGAGGCTAAATAGGGAATATTTTGGTAGATATATAGATTTGGAAAGGGAGGGTGGAGTGGTTTCCCATGGGGATGGATATGGGTTATTTATATTTCAGGAGGGGGATATTTTTAGAATAAAATATTGAAAAAAATAATATATCAGAGGTAAACATTATAATAGTGATTATGTGACAACTAAAATCATATATTAATATAATATAATGATAAAAATACTTCAAATAACATTTAAAATTAATATTCAATATTTTTTTTAAAAAAAGAATTTGGAACGAAAGAAAATTTTTTATTTTAAGGAATCTCTTATGACTTTAGGTTTTGGAAAGTTATTTTGAATTTTGGAAATTGAGAATATTGTATTTTAATGAACCATTTATGAAATTAAACATAACATGGACTTACCAGAAGATCTATATTGTATTATGTCATTATTACATCATGAATGATTAAATTTGATTTACATTGGTTATGTGAAAACTATATTCTTACTATTCACATGAAAATTGAATTATTTCATATTATTATAAAAAAATTACCCTTATAAAATTTAAACTTTATTATTTTAAAAATGATATTAATTTTATCAAAATAAATTAAAATAATAAGTAATTTTAATTTTTAAAATAAAAATGATGACTTTTATGAAATACTATAAAATATACATTATTTAAAATTTGTATATATTTTCATTAAGTTTTTTAATACTGATATATATTTTTTTAGCATCATAAAAAATAGTTTTACCTAAATTATTCAGGATAAATATTTTTTTACTAAATTTTATAAATGAGATAAATTTACTCCTCCAACGTCTAGGTTACTCTTCCAAACGGTCAAATTATCATTCCAACGATAACATTAACATTCCAATTAAAACATTACCTCCAATATATACTAATCATTTATTTTAGTCAACATTAAAATCAATTTATTTCAAGGTTATATACTTTCATAATGTTTCAAGGTTAACTAATGACATTTTCTTCTTCTCTATAATGTTTATAGTGAGAGTGACTATTCTGGTAGATTGGCGCAATCCATATTTTCCTATTTTTGATTTCAATTTTTTTTTCTAGAATTAATGTTCGTAAATATAATTTAATTAATTTATGAATAAAAAAAATTCAATGTTGTTGCCTCTATGTTTTTTATGTGTATAATATAATACAATTCACATTTTTTCATAAACAGATTTTACAAAAAACCCAAGGTCCTTACATCATCCACCCTTTATAAATTTAATCCCCAAAATTTCAACTCATATTTTTGATTGAGAATAGATGAGGGTACTTATATTTCATTATTTCATCTGGTTTCCAAGTCACCTCTTCATACTTATAGTTCCTCCAAAACACATTGAAAAGGTGATTTTTCTTGGGGTGTATAACTTTTTCTATATATTCTAAGATCTTTATTTCATATTCTTCATATGAGAGGTCATTTTGCTATTGTTCCACATATGTATTTATTATGTATGAGGCATTGGGATTTTACTTCATCAGGTGTGATACATGGAACATGTCATGAACTTGATCCATACATGGTGGAAGTGAAATCCTAGAGGCCACTAATCTTATGTGATTAAGAATCTCCAAGGGGATAATGCACCTTATTATATGATTCCATTACTTCCAAACCATATGACTAAATTCCTTGGCGATATTTGAATTATTTTTTTATCAAACATCAAAATCAAGTTACTTCAATGTTTCTATGCATAACACTATATCTCACTTTGAGTAGATTTTATATGTTGTTTGATTAATTGAACCTTATTTGTCATCTCTTGTGAAAGTTCAAGTCCATGTAGCTTTAATTCACTAACTTCATCCAAACAAGTTGGAGTTATACATACCTTCACACACATAGCTTAATATAGTTCCATTTGAATACGTGAGAAGAAGCTATTTTTATGCCAAAAATCAACCAATGGGAGATTCTAATCCCACCTCCTTTTAAAACCATTGATTATTCAAATAGAATTTCCTTGAACATATAAATAGTCCTTTCATATTGGATATAAATTTGGGGTGATAAGCCAATTAAAAATTCAATTCAGTACTCAAATCATGTTTAGGACATCTTCAAAATTTATAGGTGAATCTTGGATCCTGATCAGAGATGATTAGAAGTGGAACCCCATATAGACATACCTCTTACTTTACATATATTATGACTTTTATTCCAGGAAATAAATATTCCTAAATAGTGATAATGTTGGTTGTCTTAGTGATTTGATCCACCAAAATCCATATTGAATTTTTTTCCCTTCAAAATTTTCAGGATATGAGTGACAATGTATATAGTGATTTTCTCCCACTTCCACGTCAGTTTAGGGAACTGTTGGATAATACATTTGAAATTATATCACTCTAGATTAACTTTATGACAAAACAAAAAACTTGATATATACTCATAAATATAATAAATTATGTTGTTCTACCCGATGTGGTCTCAAAGATCATGATACATCTTAGTGCTTCCCGGATGGATGGGGAAAGATGAGATATGTGAATTATCTAATATCTCCTTATTTATCTCAGGTAATTAAGGAACACAAATCCATTTTTAAGAAAATCACATCGTCATAATCGATATGGAAGTCACATAGATTCTATTCATTTACAGATTTGACATTATTTTATCTCTCCATATCATCACATTCTTCCTCATTGACCTTCTCTTAGATAAAAGGTTGGGAAATACTTTGGGTAAGTTAGGATGTATTCCATGCAGTTTTTGATTTCTAGATCCATCCTTTTCATTACTAGAAAGATAATGTCTCTCTAAATCTAAAATATGGATAGAGCAGCAAGTTATTTTCTACTAATAGAACCATCTACCTTGTTCTCTTTTCAAGATTATTAGTGAATAGATAAGTCATATTCCCTACTTTTATCTAACAAAGTCCTTTGATTCATGTTGAGATAATTATATGTGAATAAATAATTTATAATATTCTTATAGGTATATATGTCACACTTATCACTATATAGATAGTACCACCAAATATCTAGAGTTAATATTACAACTGCTAACTATAGATCATGGGTCAAGTAGTTATGACCATGGAACTTCAGAATTAATGATGAATAGGGTATAAATTTATCATTTTGTATGAGTACACAACCCATTCCTTTATTTGGAGAATCGATTTATATCAAAAAACATTATCCACTTTTTGTTAGTGTGGTCATGTTTCCGATTAATGTTATTTTCTATATACAAAATTATCACCTTATAAACATTGCATACAAGTTATCATTCCTTAATGTCACCATCACAATCTTTACATTCTATTCATGTTGCTCCATTATCTTGAAGTAATTGAGGATATCATCGATAAAAACTACCAAAAAAAATTTCTAGTTAGTCTCTAAATACTCTATTCATCAAATCTATGAATAATTTAGGGGAATTAGTAAGCCCTAAGGTAATCACATTGAATTAAAAGTTCCCATAACTTATATGGTTATATGGATTCAGAATATCTTCATTCTTCTGCATCATATGATGATATTCATAATGGGGATCCATATTTGAGAAGTATTGAGCTTATCGTATTTTATCAAACATGTCATCAATCCTTGGTAGAGGATACATGTTTTTATGGAGATCATGGTGATCTATGGATAATCAATACATAGACGCATTGATGATTCCTTCTTCTTGATAATGAACATGGGTGCACCCCAAGGTGATGCACCAAGGTGTATAATCCCATTGTCCAAATGATCCTGTATAGTCTTCTTTAAATCCTCTAGTTATATAAAATACATCTAATATGGAAATTTTAAGATAGAAGTAGATCTTATTATGATCTCTTTTGATAACTATACCTCACGATATGGTGTATGTTTGGGTAACTTTTAGGAAAATGCATCATTATATTCCCTCAAAATGGAAATTTACTCTAGGTTGATACCTTCCACTGATTCAACCATTTCATAATTTTATACTTCTATATAAGTTATCAACACCCACACTATATACAGATTTTTTAATGGAGCTTTATGATCTTCCATTCAATGTTAGAGGAGCATTGCATGGTCTAAAAAATGAAAATAAATTAACTTTACCTAAAATTTGACCTATTCTCTATATAATGATAGCCATTGCATTCCCAATATCAAATCAAATTCCACTAAGGGAAATATTATGAGATTCAATGGAAGAATATTCCCACTTTTTCCAATAAGATAAGTTTCTAACACTAAGGTTGTAATTATTTAACCGTTGAGAGTTTTTACAAATCTCTATACTTCAAGGTATCAGGGATCTGATTCAAAAGTTCCATTAAAATTGATGTATATAAATGAATTCATACATATATAATCAAATAATACATTTTCCATTATTGAGTGAATATTAATTGTACCTTGTATGGCTTTGTTTTCTTGCTCTGCTTTAGATGAAGTGATGGCATAATCTTTATATTGTTGCTTTGGATTTGGTGGCAGATGACACTGATTACCCTCATAGACTCTAGGTTTAGTTTAATATATTATATAGGTCCATTTAATCATTTACTATAGGAATTTAAACTTATATGGTTCAATAGGGGGTTCCCACATTTCTTATATCATATTTACTGACTCCTCCATGTATCTTCGGTATTCATGAGTTTTGTGACATTCTCTACCACACTTGAATAATTTACCTATACCATTGATATTATTACAATGTTTCATCTTCCTACATGTTTTAAATGTGGGTAGTTGGATTCTATTTCATACTTTATTATTTCACCCACCATCTTGAAACTCTATTCTTTACTTCTTATATCCACAACCATGGGACCAATCTCCAAACAACATTTATAATTTGTGATCGCATCAAAGTAATTCTTCCTAACCCCTAAAGGATAAAATATTTAGAGCCTTTTGAATATTTGGTTTCAGATAACTAAGGTATCTATCTATTTATCTATTAGTATAGATAAAATTTTTTTATGTGTATCTTGAAATCCTTGGGAAGTTTTCATTGTATGCTAGACAGATTCACCTTTATTTTAATTCATCTAAATGAATTATTTATCCATGTTTGTTCAAAGAGTTTGAGTAAAGTACTTGGTATGAAATATTTTCTTAATGTATTACCACTACATCTCTACAATTTAATCTTTTGTTTGGGTTCTTAATAAACACCCACCATTAGTTAGCTTCTAGATATAAATGATAAAAGTCCAGTGTCACATACTCTTTCTTAGAATAATAGATCACATAAAATATCTTATACATTGAGTTAACCCACAATTCTATGATAACTTGTTCATAAGTTACACTATAAATTTGTGGTCATTTCCACATAAAGGACTCAATGGCTGGTAGATAATTTGTTGTTGAAGGTGGATGTCCCATGTTGTTCACATTATTATTCGTAGCCCGAGACAACTTGTTAAGTATTTCCGTGATTTTTTAAAATCCAACTCCCATCGTATTGGGAATTTCATTCATTCAACCGTTTCATTTTCCCTCACACCGGTTTTTGGCCTATTTTCTATTGGTTCCAAAAATTTTCTAAAATAGAAATGATCCGATTAAAAATTAAGTTGACAAATCATGAAAAAATAATTCATTCTTTTGCACAATTACCTTTAAAGGAATAACTTATGGGAATCCAATGTTTATAATTTTTCAAATTTGTTTATTTTATGTTTAAATATACTCAGTATTATCATAAGGGTTTTAAATAATGTTCTTCAATCATAATTCAAAAAACAACTAAACAGCGATTTGATACTAACTATAGTGAACCTATTTTCTTTTTCATAACAATTTCATAATTTTAAATATAAACAACGTAACATCATTAAAAATAATTAATCCAATAGTTTATTGTCTATGTAAAACTAGGATTATACATAATTTTTTCATAATGAAACATAAAAGTTATTAAATTCCATCTTATCTATCTTATTAGTGAGCATAACTTTCTCCTTAGTAAAATTAATCACTATAGGATATACATCAATGAAAGGGTTGAGATAAAATCCCAGAAAGAGGATGAACAAGAGAAAAAATCAATATAAAATTGGTTAGTGTAATCATCATATCATATTCATATGATCATCATGAATATATTGAGGGAAAAATGTGATAAAAAATGGAATTTGGTAATGAAAAATAGTGAAACATGATGTTATGGTGGTAAAATACCACATATATTTGTGAATAAAGAAATCATTAATTACTCGAACAACATAGGTTCATAATCATGACATCAATATTATGAAAATATCATAACATATTTTTCACTAATATTTCACATTTTCTCATGAGACACATCACATTACCCAGTGCATTAGAGAGCTATATAATTTTAGGCCTAATCATTTCTTCAATAAATTTATATAACCATACATATCACATAGAACAAGTATTTATCGAAGTCGTTATGCAATTCAAAAAAATATAAAGGGTTTCCTAAGGATATTATAAACTATACTTCCATGAATATGATTTTTGGTTTTCAACTGAGTAATAGAAATCAGACATGAACATAATACATAATTATTAATGAGTGGAGAAGAATTATTTCAAGAAGAGTAAAATAAGTTGTTTTGGAAACTGAAGTCACTTTGAAAAAAAATATTTTTCTAACAAAACATTTTGGTATTGTAGGAACAATTATACCACTAAAGTAAAATTTGAAGGAAATTTTATGAACATAATATAAAATTTCATACATTTTAATAGGGAATAACCGAAAGAAAGTAATTGGGCTCAAGAGTCCCCTTACCTTAATTCCCTCTTTATTTGTTTGTATTTCTGCCTCCTGAATAAAGAAATTATATTTATTAAATCATTTCTCAAGAATTTAATTATAGTAATTTCCATATTTATTTATCAATTATAATTATTGGAATATATTTATTAATTGATTAGGTGAAATTGAAGCATTTAGATATCATGTCATTCTTTAAAAATTCACATTTCTTTTTGATTTCCCTATTTTCTTAAATGCAATTTATACATTAGTATAATTAATTATATAATTTTAAAATGAATATAATTATATATTTATATATTATATATAGTTTATAATATTCATCCTTTATGATTTCTATATTTATTTACTTGTAAATGTCTCTATAGGTGTTTAACTGACCTTTATCGGGACATTATCCAGAGAGCATGAATGGGAAGTTTAAAATTTATATATATAGTCGTACAATAATTATATTAGGATAAAATCATTTATATAATTTTAATTTAATAACAAATTAATTATTTTAATATTTTTTTGAGAACGTTTTGGTGGAATATTAAATAGAATATAAATCATATTTTTAAAAGAGATAGGAGTGGATTAGAACTTACTTAATCTGCCGTATAGCCTCTCTTGTACGAAACTATAAATCCACGGTGATTGGAGTTGGAATTCTCCAAAATGTGAATCTAGATTCTAGGAGGCCTAAGAGGAAATATTTTGGTTTATATTTTTATTTCTAATGGATGTGATGATTATTTTTTCTAGGGGAGGGAGAGGGGTTATTTTTACTTGATGAGAGGGGTATTTTTGAATAAAATATTTACTAAAACAATATATCAACATTAAAACTGATAATATTTATTTTTGAGTGTATAAGTAATATATTAATGTAATATAATTATTATTTGACTTTAAATCCTATTTATATTTCCAATTCATTAGTTTATTAAAAAGGAAAGTGGAAAGAAAGAAAAATTGTTATTTTATGGAATCACTATTGGCATTAGGTTTTGGAAAGTTTATTTTAGGTTTGTAAATTGATTTTACTGTATTTTAATGAAACATATATGAAATTAAATTTTCCAAGGACTAATATAAATCTATATAAAGTATTATGTCATTATTTCAATATGAATGATGTAATTTTATTTGCAGCAGCGATGTGAAAAGATATATTTTTAGTATTATCCAAAAAAATTAAGTAGTTCAAACAATTGCCATAAAATCACCCATGTATAATTTAAATGTGATTATATTTAAAAATGATATTCATTCTATCAAAATAAATTTATAAAATATGAAATTTTATTTTTTAATATAAAAATTATGAATTTTATGAAATACATTACAATAATGTTTCTTAAAAATGTGCTTATATTTTCTATGATATTCTTAATCATGATATTTAGGTTTTTGTAATTATAAAATTTATTTTTAAATAAATTATTATTGATAAATTAATTTTTATTATAATTTATTATTTGAAGTAAAATTAATATTACAATGGTCAAGTTTCAAATTCCAATGGCCACATTACTATTCCAACAATCACATTACTATTCTAATGATCATATTACTATTCCATCAGTCACATTAACTTATATAAACACTATTTCATTATTTTACTAAATATTCAAATCAATTCCACTAATGTTTCTTTATTTTCATAATGTTTTTTTGGTTTACTACTATTTTCATTTTTCATTATAGTATTTGGGGTGGTGGGGGTGATGGATCTTATATATTTTAGTGATCCATATTTTACCAACTTGGATTTGTTATTTTCTATTTATTGTTTTATTGTAATTATTGGGATTTAAATTGGTTTAATTATTGATTAATAAATTTATTTTTTTTGGGTTTATCTATATTCATTATGCGTATAATATAATACCACACCAATTTATTCATGAAGAAAATTTTACTAAATACTATGTGTCGTTACATGGTGTATCTCTTTAGGTAACCAGTCTGACTTTATCTTGCATTAATTGTTTAGTTTCTACTTGGTGTTTAGTAGATCGCATTAGGATTGATAGATCTAATCTTTTTTTGAATCTTGATTATAGGTTTTATTCCTAGATCCTATAGCCCTTTATTTTTCATTGGTTTCCTCTACTACGAGTGCTATTTTCTATAAATAATGGTAGGTGTTTATGTTCAAGATTACACCATATAATTTATAATTGGTATGATTTATTTGATATAAATTTAGTTAAATTAAATTATAAAAACCCAAATTTATTGGAATTTGAATTTAAATTGAATCGACATTGAAATTTTGGAAAAGACACCAATTCCAATAGAATTGAAATTTGATGCATAGTTTGAAGTTGATGGAATTTATGAATTGATTTGAGAATTAATTTTGAGAGAAATGGATTAAATTGAATTGGAATAAACCTATGATTTGTTTTCTTATAAAATGCTTGAATTGATGAAAAAATATGTTTTGTGTTTGAAAGCGAATTGGAACCTTTAAAAGAAAAATTGGTTAATTTGAATTGCGATTGATGATTTATTTTAAATGGAAATATTTTACCTTTTTTATTGATTGGTTGAGAACATGTGATCCTGGGTTGTTAGTGGGTTCTTTTCAGACAATCTACCTAGGATGGTAGTTCATTATCAACATATTGATTATTACAACTCAAAAACTAGTTTTCCAAATCTTTTCCGTGATTGGAAATTGATGAGACCTATTCAACCTCATCCTGAGAGATGTGTGTATGAATATTTCCATGATTACTGATATGATAGCTCAAGGATCCTATAACTAGAAAATAATTTATCATAGGGAATATAAACATGGTACTTATCATGAATGTTTTGATTATAAATTACATTAATTTTGAAACATTTTTACTCATTCCTAGTGTTTTACACAAATAGTTTTATATAAGATCATCATTTAGGTAATCTTGGAAATGTTTTTCATCCTTTGAAAATAATCATGTATTTTTTCAATATTAAAAAGATGTAGTATGCCATGAATTATTTTATATAAATTGAATGCCTGATTTGGTTTATTTTTATAGTATTATTTATAGAACTCTTAGTGATACCTTACTTCAAATTTTATCTCACCCCTACCTTATCTTTCATGGGTTGTATATTTTCTTCTACCAGTTTTGAGAAATGGGAAAGTACCTCTTGGAGGAGGTGGATGTTATTGATCTTTTGGGTTTGGAGTGATGCAACCTTTGCGATGTTGAGTTTAACATGATTGTTTTTGTGTAAATTTATGATGTAATATTTTATGTTTTTGACATACCTATTTGGTTTATGGTACTATCACACTTTGGAGTTTGAACACACTTATACATATAATTTTCCTTTTCTATTTTATCAAAAACTCGTTCCCTATTTTATCTTGTATGATGATAGGTGCTAGTCTCTAACCCATGGGGATCATTAATTTCTTTCAGGCCATGTAGGTACTAGATCATGTGTTATTGTACGAGGGAATCTAGGGTTTTTGATGAAAAAAATGGAATCCAATATTCAAGTTAAGAATCTCTCCATGATGATAGAATGTAGTTTGATGTATTTTTTGAAACATAGGCTGTAGTTTCTGGTATATACTAGGAAAAAAATTACTGTAACAAGTCTTATTTCACCATGGGTGGTTTGTGAATGTAATATTGCATCAAAATAATAGTGTTTTCCCTAATTTTTTTGGATAGGTTTAAATAAAAATCATTTTTTCTTATTAGATGGGATTAGTTTCCCTAATTCTTCTGTTTTATGGTGGATCTATGAAATATTATAATGTATTAAATGTTTCATTTTGATGTTTTTAGCATTGTGTTTTCCTAAAGATATGTGAATATGATCTTTGAGGAAGATGATGACAAAACCAATTGATCAAATCCTCTATTGGAACATAATATGGTTGAGGTTTTTGTGTTTGTAATCTGTTCTCTAGGATAGGCACCTACATCTGTTCCCATTTCGGATGTAGCCATGGAACCCCAGACAGATGAATCATGGAATAATTCCCAAGAGTTCCTTCACCAGAATCCAAAATTATTCACAAGATCTAACGATCCTTAAGATGAAAATGATCAGTCGAGGAAGATTGAACTTTGGTTTGAGATTTTGAAAACATATGATTAGATCAACAAGAAGTATGCCACATTCAAGCTAGATGGACCTAGTAGAAGATAGTGGGACTCAATGGTGATATAGAAGAAGAAAGAGGGGTTAGGGTGGAATGAATTTAATGGTATTAACACTAATAAGTTCTATCTAGAGTATATGGTGTTGGATAAGGCTACAATGATTTTCAAACTAAAGCACGCTAATATGAACATCATAGAATATGTGGAATGATTCACTAAGAATGTGCAGTGTTCGGATGAGATTTTATAAACGGATAAGGTGATGAATCAATGATTTCAGTTTCGACATAGATATGATATTATTTCTCATGATTTATTAATGAATCTGTCCTCTTAAACTGAGTTGTTGGATAGAGTGTTAATGGATGAGAATGGTCTAAGTGGTATGATTGGCTTAACGGGAGTTCCTATCTCTCCCTGTGGTAGTTGTATGAGTTTTCTTAAAGGAAATAGTTTTTAGGATGATCCTTGTGGTGTATATCGACCACATGGTTTTTCTAGACCACCTGTAGTTCATGTGATAATACCTTTGAATTTATTCAATGTAGAAATACTGGGCATTCAGAATGGTTTTCACTGGAATAACTAATATATTCGGTTCTTATGGATGTTTTTGGGATCTTGTAGTTTTTATGTTATATACTATCTTCCCCAAATTGTGTCATGGTCTCACCAACATCAAAAATTTCTATAGTGAAATATGATGCTTCAATTTATAAGGGTTCCTACCACAATCTTCTAGAGTGATGTGTCTTCACGTAGTGGAAGAGTCTCTTGAGGAATTAGATATGATTCTAGTGATTATGGGATGTACCATCATGATTGTTTCATCTTTTGTGACTAATTTATTTGATTCATGTGTATCTCATCCATTCATTTAAACATGTACATTGAAATTTTTAAATCTTCTTACAGATATTTTATCTTATGTGATGGCCCAGAATGTTTAGGGAAGAGACCTATTTAATAAAAAATAATAATTAATAATAAGAATCCATTTTGAACTAGGAAAAGGTAGAACCCATTACACACCTGAAGGACAGTGGAATACAACCTTATAGTTTAGTGGTAAGAGTCCATTGGTACATAGAACATTACAAATTAACCTAGTAAAACTTGTTCAAAATGGCCGTGATAGGCCCAACCTAAATCCAAAATTATCAAAAACACTAGACGACACCACCAAGCCATCTACCCGGACACTACTACAACATCCAGATTCACTATCTTCTTCCTTCCTATGGTTGCACTATTCCATAACTGGCTTTGCTCTCACCCGACCTGAATCCACAACCATCCACTACAACTAGATATACACACATCCAATTCCCTAACATCCCCACTGAATGTACTCCACATTTTTTTGACCCGTCATCATCTATTCCCTTTGCATTCCACCTTGACATTGTAATTTCAACACCCCCAAAGACCTCCAATATTGAACAAATTTGACCAGATATAGTCAGAAATAGCAGATCTAGACCAGATCTAAAATGCCGACCACAAATTGAGATGACTGACACCATCAAGGCTGACCATATCCACATAACAAATGATCAAAAAGCTACCAATTTCACCAAGACCAAAGTCAACCATTTCAACAATGAGTGCCAAGATGAATTTGACGATCGCACTAAAGACTGTCACACCACCGAGCCTAACGCCGACCTTCACACTTCATTATAGGACCACTGAGATTCTTTTCCTAGTAATCTAAAGAGGATTACATGGGGTTAATCTCTAATCAATGTGAAGTTCTCCTTGATGAAGTCAAGATCCCTCTCCTACCCCATCTCATGTGATGTATATTAAAAGGCCCCTTAGATCAAAGAGAGAACATGGTATGTATTTTCCTTCTTGTGTTTTATATTTAATTGATATGAACCCTACTTGGGATTTTCTGGTTCTCAATATGAATCCTCTTAATGTCATTTTTTTGGATGGATTGGATCATTACTAATAAATCATGAATTTATTTTTATCTTATAAGGGTATCATTTACTATGCATAATGGGGTTATCCATATCCTTTTAGGAGAATGGTACCATATATTGATTAGAGGAAGGCCTTGTTTTCTATAGTTGTGGAAAGTAATATTAGTGTTTTATTTTGATATAGCGGGGGAATATTATAGACATGATCACCCTCTAGATTTTATTGAGTTTTATGATGTTTTTACTTATAAAATCTCTATTATTCCTATAACAAGAGAGGTGGATTTTTCTGTTTATTTAGTGTATGGTACTCTGCTAGTATGTATTCCATCATACCATATAGAACCAAATGAAATAAAATGGTTGAATACTTAGTTGTATGAATTTAAAAAAATGTATTTATATGACTAAGTGTGTCAATGTAGGATATTTTTATTCTCATTTCTAATAATGGAGATGGAACACTTTTTCAATGTGTTGACTATCAATAACTCAAATGAGTAACAATAAAGAAAAAATATATTCTTCCATGGACTAATGATCTGTTTGAAAAGATATAAGGGGATAATTGGTTCTCAAATATTTATCTTTGATCT
Organism: Viscum album; assembly: GCA_963277665.1. Taxonomy (NCBI): domain Eukaryota; kingdom Viridiplantae; phylum Streptophyta; class Magnoliopsida; order Santalales; family Viscaceae; genus Viscum; species Viscum album. Next base: position 200,675,754 of record OY728164.1, read on the forward strand.
AGTTATCCCTAGTTGTGAATAAAATAATATGGCATTCATAAAACCTTCTTATGGAGTAGGTATAACCATTATTAGTATCGTTTCATGCCATCTGGTCTAACCAATCCTCCTATTGTCTTTATTAATTTTAGGAAAAATATATTACATGAGTATCTTGATATGTTCATGGTAGTCTTTGATGATGGAATACTAGTTTACTCTATGTATGAGGAGGCTCATGTGTGTAATTTGTTAGCAGTCTTAGAATTATTGAAAATTAACTGACTTTATTAGAAGCTATAAAAAATGTGATTTCTAGATTCGTTATGTGATCATCATGGGAAAAATGGTCTCAGAATATGGTATTTTAGTTGAAACTGAAGAGGTGAAAGATGTTATGACATGGGTGAAACCACCTAATGTATACATAATTCAATGATTCTTGGGATTAGATGGAAAATTTCATCGGTTCATCAAATTTTTCTTATAGTGGGCCGCTTTGAAGACCACACTCACATAGAAGGGAGAGAAGTTTTCGTTGGATGAAAATAATCATAGTTCTTTTGTTGAGATGATTATCATTTTGACCACTACCCTCAGGTTTACTCTTAGAGAGGTCAGTAATGGATATGTGGTATTCTACGACACATCATGTTTAGGTTTGGGATTTTTTCTTATGCATGGTGATGACATGGTAACCTATGGCTATTAGCAGCTTACCTCACAAGTGATGTATTTTTAAACCCTTTAACTTTAACTTAATGATCTGATGAATAAAATTAATAGTTTGTGGGAATAAATTTATAGAAGGGTTTATAATGTATTATGACCACAGGATATTGAGATATATTTTATCTCAAAAATATTTTAATCTCCACAAGAGGTGTTGGGTGGAGTTCCAAAAGTATTTTTATTTAGACATTCAAAAAATCATCAGGGAAACGGGATGTCTTCACTAAAGCTTTGAGCATGAAAATTTTGAACCAGGGAAAGAAATAATCATTAGAAGAGTGGAACTTTATGGATCTTTTCACACACTTGCATATAGGAGTTTGGTAATCAGGGGTTGATGTAGTCTTGTACAGTGTCCAGTTGACCTTATCTCTTATCAAGATGATAATTTATTAAAAAAACATGATGATGAATTACGTATAATTATAGATAAGTTTTATGGTGGGAAGACCATTGATGAGTTTTCATTCTCCAAGGGGGTATTATTTGTTTCCAGAATCGGGTCTTTCCCATTTCTTGTGATGAAAATTATGATGTGTGATTTACATGAATACCATTGGTACATACACTAGACAAACACAATGATGATCAATGATATGAATCACTGATGCTGGTGGCTAGGTACGAAACTCATAATTTATGATTCTGTCTCTTATTGTTATAGATTCAATAGGTCAAGGATGAGCACCAAAGACCGATTGGTTTGGTTAAGCCACTTCGAGTTCCAACATGGTCGTGGGATGACATCTCTATGGACTTTGAGGTTAATTTTCTATATATACATATTATAAAGAATTTTATATGGGTATTGATTGATAGGATAACCAAATAAATCAAATTATACCCATTATTTACAAAAACAATTTTTATGAGTTTGTAAGCATCTATATAAGAGATATTGTTCATTTTTATGATGCTCTATATGATATAGTCACTCATAGGGATCCTGATTTTACTTCTCAATTTTGCAGATGCCTCTAAGAGTCACTAAGATCTCATATTAATTTTAGTAAATTATACCATCCATAGATGGATTCCTAGATAGAGAGAGATATATATAGATTCATTAGGATATACTTTATTCTAGTGTTCATGGATTTGGTGGAGCTTGGGATGACCATTTGGGATGGGATGCATTCACATATAAAAATAGTCACTAGTCTGCATTTAGGGTGTATCCTTTTTTGGTCTTGTAGGGCTATCCATGTAAATATAGGTTGTGTTGGTCAGAGATCAGTAAAATTTCCTTAATTGGACTGAGCATGTTCCGGGAGATGTCATAAAAGATTCAGTTGATTCATCATAGGATGTTGATAACACATACCTTATATAAATCTTATGATTATGGTCATTGTAGAGCATTAGAGTTTTTAGTTGGTGACCTAGTGTTCATGATTATTTCACACCATTTGGGTCAATGATAGATGATGAAGTAAGAGAATGTTTCTCCACATTTTGTGGGATATTTTGAGGGTTTTGATCAAGTAGGGAAAGTGGTTTAATTTTTATCACTTATACCACATTTTACATCAAAACATAATGTGTTTCATATATATATCAGCTATAGAAATATCTTTTTACACCATATCATGTCTTCAGATGGTAAAATATTTATATTGAGACTTAATTTTATGTTATTGAACATCCAATTTGGATTTTTGATTTCAAGATAAAGGTACATTGTGGTATGAATAAAAATTTGGTCTTTGTGCTTTAATAACATGTTTATAATTCATGTGAGACATGGGAATGTCATGTCCTGATGAGGGAGTAGTGGAATATCATTTTTGATATGGAAAATTCTTGACATGCATTATATGAATATAAATTTTCTATGGTGGGGATGTTTTCATACCATGCTACATTATAAGGTATTCCCTGCCCTTTGTTTTGAATTACTTTACTTTCATTTGGAGATTTTGTATAGGGAACTAGGTGAAGCACTGCCTTCTAGGAATTTACACGTCATGTAATTTGGTTACAATTCAGGTAATTTTTTATGGGAGGATTTTGTGAATTTGGATCATGATATTAAATGGTTAAATCGGTTTTTAACGAAAGGGTACATGTTTTTCAGATTCATTTAACATCATGAGAATACAAGACAAGAAAGGAATATACTTCATGTACTCACCCAACATATTGTTTTAAAATATATGGATTTTATAATTTAATTTTGTTTCAAACTACAACCTTTTCCTCTCAACATAATTCTACCCCTAAGATATTTTTTAGCTCTCCAATCCCAATGGATGATCTGTATTGCGATTGATCACCATGTTGGATGGGGTGCATCTCTTTTGTTTAGCATTCTACCTATCTCTTCTATTATCTATTTTTTAATCCTTGGATTTGGATAGATCATCGTGGTATTTATTTATATAAAATCAATGTTGTGGAATCTTGATTCTATGCTGAATATTAGAATCATTTGTGCCTTCATTTTCTATTGGTGTTCTCTAGTTTGGGTGTTTTTTTAATGATTAAATGTGGGTTTCTCCATTTTAGATTATTCCATAAAATTTAACCATGATTTGATGGATTTTATTTAAATTCATTTAAATTGATTTGGGAGGACCCAATTTAAAAGAAAAGAAAAATTGATATTGATTTTTGATATAATTTTTTAGAAAACCCTCAATTCCAAGGGAATTAAAATTTGGGTCGTAATTTAAAATTTATGGAATTTGGGAATTGATTCGAGAATTTATTTTGATAAAAATGGTTTAAGTTAAATTGATAAAAGACAGTGATTTGTTCTATTTTGGAAATCCATGAATTGATGAAAAAAAATTTATTCTGGTTTTGAATGTGAATTGGAATTTTGAAAATGAAAATAGGGAAATTTGAATTTGGAATGAAGATTGATTTGAAATGGAATAATTTTCCATTTTTTTCATTAATTAAGCACATTTGAGATTGGGTAGTTAGTGGATTATTTGGAACATGAAAGCTAGGATATTGTTTCCTAAGAAAATTATTGATGATTTCAACTCTAATAAACTCATTATGAGGAATATCTCATCTCCAATGGGATGGTGATGAGTCATTTTCGGCCTTAGCCTGGGGGGGCATGTGTACACATATTTCCATGATCAAATATATACAAATGTAAAGATTGTATGACTAGAAACCATCTTACCAAATCTTAGATGACCATATTGTTATTTGGGAAATTTTTAATAATAAATTCCATTTATTTTTAAAAATATTTACTCATTCCCAGTCTTTCATATTAACTATATTATATAATGTTTTTATTTATAAAATGTTTGAAATGTTTTCCATCCATTAAAAAGAAGAATGTTCTGTTTTAAATATGATAATGATGTATTACTTGATTCATTGTTTTATATAAATTGAATTCATGATTTAGTTTATTATTGTAGAATGTTTTTTATAACATTTGGTAGTACACTATTGGTATTTTTAGAACTCACTCGACCTTTTCCTTTCAGTGTATTTATATATTCTTATTCCAGCTCTAAGTATAGGGAAAGAACCTCTTTAAGGAGTTGGATGTTCTTGATCCTTTGGGCCTAAAGAGATGGGTTCTTTGGGATATTGAAATTATCTGGTATTATTTTGAGTACATTGAAGATGTAATATTTTGGGGTTTTATATACATATTTGGTTTTGTTATTGTCTCATTTTGGAGTTTTTAGGAAACTACTATTTATTTTTATCTTCTGTTATATTGGGGAAAATTCATTCCCAATTTTTATTTTCAAATGCTAGGTTCAAGTCACTAACTTGGGGGGATTAGGAATTACATTTAGTACTAGTTAGTTTTGGGTCTGGTATCAAGGTACCATGGTATCTGGGCTGGTTCATGACATCCTTGGAATCTGAAATTTAAGCAGCAGATCAAGGATTCCATGATAGTCGAGGTTCAGACTAGTAGGAATCTAGTCATAGCTACATGCATAATTGTTTTTTAGGGACAATGGTTCTAGAGCTCATAGAATTCATAATATATGACTACAAATTTCATGGTCACTATAAGGCATAGTTTCCAAAATATACATAGAAGACTATTTGGTTTGGGAGGTCAGAACACACTCTAACTACAACAATAGTAGTGGGTATTAACGTTTTCTCAATAGGAGTTCGATAGATCTGGTAGAGGTTTGACTCTTGATGACCCATTCCCTTAGAGTACCAAAAATAAAAAAAGATGTGGGGTAGTCATTATTGACGCATATGAGTTGGTCATGGTCTCATTCATGATGTGATTTTCCAATACCAGAGGATCCATAGGTTGGTTATGTTACAATTAGTTTATCACTTACCCTAATTTCAACATTGTCTGATATTGGATAATTCATCTCCTTCATTGGTCATACCTTGGTTTTAACATTTGGAATAATGATGGAGATAGTTCCAGGTCCCTTGGTGTACCCACAGTAGTTGGAGGACATGAATTGTTGTTTTAAATGTATAGGGAATGACAACTGACAATGAGTTAACATCAGTTGACGAGGGACTTATTCTTATTTTATACATGACCCAATGGTATTATCATAAGTACAGAGTGGTTGTATTCTATGAATATAGTCATTAATTTAATTATATGAGAGTTATGTTTTCTAATTTTTATGTAAAGTGAGTGTTTTTTAATGGTGAGTAAATATATCGAGTCGGGGACAGGTGGGTAGAACATCATTTATCTCAAATGGTGGGGATGTTAGTGGGAGCCTTTTGGGGGATATTCCTTAGGTCCTTAAGGAGTTCCTGGATATATTCATGGATGAGGTTATAACACTACCCACTCAGTGTGATGTTGAGTATAGGATAGTGTTACAACATAGAAAATATATCTTTTGAGGGATCCTTATCAGATCAAATCCATGGAATTATGAGAGTACCATTACTACAAAAACAGTCTTTATCAGTGCTCAAAAATGGCTTTATCAGCACTAAAAAAGGGCTGTAAAGCTTGGCCCTGATAAGGGGGGGGGGGTTCCACTTTATCATTACTTATTGAGTGCTGATAAAGGTGTACTTTATCAGTGCTAAAAAAGAGATGATAGAGGAAACCATTATCAGTGCTAAAAAAGTGCTGATAAAAGTGTGTTTTATCAGTGCTCTTTTAGAACTGATAAACTAATCCTTTATCAGTGCTTTTTTTGTAAAGATAAAGGTGGAGTTTATAAGTGCCTTTTTAGAACTGATAAAGGTGGATTTTATCAGTGCTTTTTTAGCACTGATAAAGGCCCCTTTATCAGTGCTAAAATAGCGCTGATAAATGCCCTGTATTCTGCTACAAAAAAATTTGCAGCAGCACACCCAAACACCTGCAAAAAATTCAGCATCTCAATAAGCTAATTAGACCATGTATACCGATACAAAATTAACACATAAATCATAATCTAATTAGACCAAGTGTACCCATACAATAATTATACCCGCCCACCATTAACACATATTCATAAGTTGATTATGTACATAAAGAATTCAATTTAGAATTCAGGGGGTTGGGGGTTGTTCAGGGGTTTGGGGTGGTTATCCAGGGGGGGTAGGGGGTCTCCGGGGGGATGGGGGTGTCTGGGGGGAACAGGGTGTCTAGGGGGGTGGGGTGTCCAGGGGGTGTGGGGGGGGGGGGCTTTCCATGGGGGTTTATAGGGGGGCCTGGTGCCCTGGGTGTTAGAGGGGATTTCCAGGGGTGGGGGTGTTTGGGGGGGGGGACGGTCTGGGGGGTTGCTGGGGCTGTCCAAGGGGGGTGGGGTGGTGTCCATGAGGGTGGGATGGGGGTGTGTGTGGGGGGGGGGGGGATAAGGGTGTTCAGGGGGTGGGGGTGTCCAGGGGGGGTCCAAGAGGTTGGGTGGATGTCCAAGGGGGGTGGGGTGGTGTCTAGGTGGGGGGGGGGGGGCTGTCTACGGGGTGTCCAGCGGGTGGGCAGGTGTCCAGTGTATCGGGGGGGGGGGGGCTTTTCCAGGGGGTTGGTGGGGTTGTCCAAGGGGGGTGGGATGGTGTCTCGGAGGGTGGGGTGGCCATACATGGGTGGGGGTGTTCAGGGGGTGGGGGTATTCAGGTGGTGGGGTGGTGTCAAGGAGGGGTGGGGGTGCCGTCCAAGGGGTGGTGGTTGTCCAGGGGGTTGGGGGAGTTCGGGGGGGGGGGGGGGGGTTGGGGGGCTATTCGAGGTGGGGGAGGGGGGCTGTCAATGGGTGTGTCCAGGGGGTGGGGGTGTCTAGAGGGTTAAGGGGGATATCCAAGGGGTGGGGGTGTACAGAGGGGTGGGGGTTTCCAAGTCGTAGGTCAGTTGTTGTTTTCACTTAAAATTATGTCCATTTTAAACAATAGAGGGACACTTTGAGTTATACTGGCCACACCATGCCTCAGATTGAGGCAGGGTTGACTCGTACACATCGAAAAAGACCCATGGATCGTTCTCCAATAGGATCAACACAATCTAAATGCGTTAGGTCAGATTTCCGTATGTCAGTTGTTGTTTTCACTTAAAATTGTGTCCATTTTAAACAAACAAGAAAACCTTTGAGTGATATCGGCCACACCATGCCTCAGACTGAGGCCGAGTTTACTCATACACATATAAAAGGACAAATGAATCGTTCTCTTAAAGGTTCAATACAATCCGAATGCGTTTGGTTGGATTTCGACAGGTCAGTTGTTGTTTTCACATAAAATTGTGTCCATTTTAAACAAAATAGAGACCCTTTGAGTGATACTGGCCACATCGTGCCTCTAATTGATGTGGGGTTGACTCTTACATGTCAAAAAGGACCCATGGATCATTCTAATATAGAATAAAGACAATATGAAAGTGTTTGGTTAGATTTCCATTTGTCAGTTGTTGTTTTCACATAAAATTGTGTCCATTTTAACCAAAAGAGAGAAACTTTGAGTGATACCGGCTATAACATGCCTCATATTGATGAGGGGTTGACTTTTAAACATCAAAAGGGACCCTTTTATTTTTCAAATAAAAGATCAAGATAATCCAAATGCATTTGGTTAGATTTCCGTAGTTCAGTTTTTGATTTCACTTAAAATTATGTCCATTTTAAACAAAAGAGAAACACTTTGAGTGATACCAGCCACACCGTGTCATGTATTGAGATAGGGATGACATGTAAAGGTAGAAAAGAACCCATGGATCGTTATCTTAAAGGATCAAGACAATCTTAATGTATTTGGTCAGATTTCCGTAGGTCAGTTGTTGTTTTCACTTAAAATTGTGTCCATTTTAAAAAAAAGAGAGACACTTTGAGTGATAGCGGCAACATCATGCCTCAGATTGAGATGAGGTTGACTTTAAAAAGTCCAAAAGGACCCATGAATTGTTCTCCTAAAGTATCAATACAATCTGAAAGCATTTGGTCTATTTCCGTAGGTCAGTTGTTGTTTTCAATTAAAAATCTGTCCATTTTAAACAAAAGAGAGACCCTTTGAGTGATACCGGCCACAATGGGTATCTGATTTAGGATAGGCTGACTCTTACACTTCTCAAAGGACCCATGGATTGTTCTCCTAAAATATCAATACAATCTGAATACATTTGGTCAGATTTCCGTTGGCCAGTTGTTGTTTTCACTTAAAATTGTGTCCATTTTAAACAAAAGAGAGACACATTGAGTGATACCGGCCACATCATGCATCAGATTGAGGCAGGGTTGAATCTTACATGTCACAATGGACCCATGGATCATTATCCTATAGGATCAAGACAATCCTAATTAATTTGGTTGGATTTCCGTATGTCAGTTGTTGTTTTCAATTAAAAATCTGTCCATTTAAAAAAAAAAAGAGACCCTTTGAGTGATACTGGCCACATCTTGCCTTGGATTGAGGATGAGTTGACTCATACACATAACAAAGTACCCATGGATTGTTATCATAAATTATCAATACAATCCTAATGTGTTTGGTCAGATTTTCATAGGTCAGTTGTTGTTTTCACTTAAAATTGTGTCCATTTTAAACAAAAGGGAGACACGTTGAGTGATACCAGTCAAACTATGCCTCAGATTGAGGTGGGGTTGACTCATACATGCCACAAAGGCCCAATGGATCGTTATCTTATAGGATCTAGACAATATGAATGCGTTTTGTTGGATTTCTGTAGGTCATTTGTTGTTTTCACTTAAAATTGTGTCCATTTTAAACAAAAGAGAGACACTTTGAGTGATACTTGCTATACCATGACTCGGATTGAGGTGGGGATGACTAGTACACATCTAAAAGGACCCATGGATCGTTATACTAAAGAATCAACACAATATGAATGCATTTGGTTGGATTTCCGTAAGTCCGTTTTTGTTTTCACTTTAAATTTTGTCCATTTTAAACAAAATAGAGACACTTTGAAGGATACCGGCTATACCGTGCTTTGGATTGAGGTAGGGTTGACTTTTAAATGTTTCAAATTACCCATGGATCATTCTATAAAGGATCAACACAATCTTAATGCCTTTGGTTGGATTTCCAAAGGTCAGTTATTGTTTTCACTTAAAATTGTGTCCATTTTAAACAAAAGAGAATCACTTTGAGTGATACCGGCCACACCGGGCCTCAGATTGAAGAGGGATTGACTCGTACCCATCTCAAAGGACCCATGGATCGTTCTTAAAAAATATAAATACAATCTTAATGTGTTTTCTCATATTTCTGTAGGTCAGTTTTTGTTTTCATTTAAATTTATGTCCATTTTAAACAAAAGAGAGACACTTTGAGTGATACCAGTGACACCGTGCCTCATATTGAGGCAGGGTTGACTCATACACATCAAAAAGGACCAATGAATTTTTCTACTATTGTATCAAGACAATACTAATTTCTTTAGTCATATTTCTGTACGTTAGTTATTGTTTTCATTTAAAAATCTATCCATTTTAAACAAAAGAGGGACCCTTTGAGTGATATCGGCCACACCATGCCTCAGATAGAGGCCAAAATGACTCTTACATGTTAAAAAGGACCCATGAATTGTTCTCCTAAAGTATCAATACAATATGAATGCATTTGGTCGGATTTTATTAGTTCAATTGTTGTTTTCACTTAAAAGTGAGTTTATTTTAAACAAAAAGAGAGACACTTTGAGTGATAATGGCAACACTGTGATTCGGATTGAGGCGGGGTAGACTTGTACACGTCTCAAAGGACCCATGGATAATTATACTATAGGATCAAGACAATATTTATCCGTTTGGTCTGATTTTCAGAGGTCAGTTGTTGTTTTCACTTAAAATTTTGTCCATTTTAAACAAAAGAGAGACACTTTGAGTGATACCGGAAATACAGTACCTCAGATTGAGATGGTGTTGACTCATACACATCTCAAAGGACACATGGATCATTCTCCTAAAGAATAATTACAATCCAAAATTGTTTGGTCAGATTTCCATACGTCAGTTGTTGTTTTCACTTAAAAATCTATCCATCTTAAACAAAAGAGAGAACCTTTGAGTGATACCAGCCACACCGGTCCTTGGATTGAGGCAGGGTTGACTCATAAACATCTAAAAGGACCTATGTATCGTTCTCCTAAAATATAAATACAATCTGAATTCGTTTGGTCTGATTTCTATAGGTTAGTTGTCGTTTTCACTTAAAATTGTGTCGATTTTAAACAAAAGAGAGACACTTTGGGTGATACTGGAAACACCATGCCTCGGATTGAGAAGGATTTGACTCATACAAGTTTCAAAGGACCCATGGATCATTCTACTAATGGATCTATACAATCCTAAATCATTTGGTCAGATTTCCATTCATTAGTTGTTGTTTTCACTTAAAAATCTATCCATTTTAAATAAAAGAGAGAACATTTGAGCGATACTGGCCACTCTGGGCCTTGGATTGAGGTGGTGTTGACTCTTACACGTTGAAAAGGACCCATGTATTGTTCTCCTAAAATATCAATACAATCCGAATGCATTTGGTTGGATTTCTGTAGGTCAGTTGCTGTTTTCACTTAAAATTGTGTCCATTTTAAACAAAAGAGGGACACTTTGAGTGATACTGGACAAACCGTGCCTCGGATTGAGGCAGAGTTGACTCGTACACTTAATCAATGACTTATGTATCATTATCATAAAAAATAAAGACAATCCGGATGCGTTTGGTCAGATTTCCATAGGACAGTTGTTGTTTTCACATAAAATTGTGTCTATTTAAAAAAAAGAGAGGCAGATTGAGTAATACCGGCCACACCGGGCCTCGGATTGAGGTGGGGATAACTTGTACACATCCCCAACGCAATTATAGATCATTATTCTAAAGGATAAAGACAATATGAATTCATTTGTTTGGATTTTCGTAGGTCAGTTATTGTTTTCACTAAAAATTGTGTCTATTTTAAACAAACAAGAGACACTTTGAGTAATACCGGTCACACCGTGCCTTGGATTGAAGACGAATTGACTTGTACACATCTAAAAGGATCCATGGATCATTTTCTTAAATTAACAAGTCAATATGAATGCATTTGGTCAGATATACGTAGGTTAGTTGTTGATTTCACTTAAAATTGTGTCCATTTAAAAAAAGAGAGACACTTTGAGTGATATCGGCCACACTGTGCCTTAGATTGAGGCAGAGTTGACTCATACACATCCCCAATGCATCCATAGATCATTATCCTAAAGGATCAACACAATCCAAATGTGTTTGGTTGGATTTATGTAGGTCACTTTTTGTTTTCACTTAAAATTGTGTCCATTTTAAACAAAAGATAGACACTTTGAGTGGTTCATAATTTTTGCATGTTGCTGGTGCATATAATCTGTTAAAATGGGGAAATGAATCATTGGAGAAAGGATGTTTTATTTAATAACAATTACGTTTTTCCTATGAACATTTACATACAATAATGTTTCATTTTTTATCCCCTTTACCCCTCTCAAAAATGACCGCCAATTGTACATGTCCCCAAGTAAGATCTTTATGCTATTTGTGTTCAATCTGCCATTAGGTACGCAGCCCACTCATTTCTAAACAAAGCTATATCATCTTGTGAGTGTGAGTCTTTTTGGAAGTCTGATTAGTAATGAAAAATATAAAAATAAAGAATTAATAAAAATATTAAATGAACTAGTAGTTGTTTTTTAAAATACCTCTTTAGGAATGCTATTTTGTTGATGAAAAATGATCTATTTCATAAATTTACAAACATAATAACCACAATCATTATCGGTTGTTTGTTTTGGATGCTGCAAAAAAATTATTCATTAGGAGAATAAGTAACTTGTGTTGAGATGTGTTTGGATAGTGAAATTTTATTATATATACCCTGATATTTTTCAAGACGTAGTACTTGTTCACCTCCTTATGTTTATCCCCTGTCCTCATTCCTTCTTTTAGACAATAATGATAGACTGCCCTATCATAACAAAATCCTCATTAAATGTTAATATAAATTGTATTACTTGATTTTTAGACCTAAAACGTAGGATGTAGTGTCTTACAGATTCATAAACTTTATCATGTGTGGTTGGTTAGATGGATATCCTTGCTTTGAATCTAGAAAATAAATCTTTGGAGTATCCAAGTTCACCATAATTAGCATCCAATGTTGCCTAAAAACACAAAAAGGAATAAGTAATAAAAGAAGTGAAAATGTAATTGATATGATTTAATCATAGAGTTTTACCCCTACATGGTTGGTATTAGGAAGAGTCTGTCATTTGTAATCTTTCTTTAAAATTGTTTCAGCAAGACGTTCACTATTTCATTCTTTTTTGATGGCTCTAATTTCGTTAGATGTGTTGTTGTGGTATGAGGACTAACGAGTCTAAATTTTAGCTCATGAGAAAATTCCTTCAACTATTTTTCGTATATATGTCTTTCAACAATATAAAATGAATTTAGTCATAATTTTCACATTAGATCAGATTTTAGAAAATCAATTCATGAAAACATACATCATTTTTAGCAGCAACGAAATCTTGACTTTCCTGTCCATATATATTATTTTCAAAAACCACTATATGACTACTACCACCTCTTAGCTTCATATCCACATGAGTATTCAATGATAGTAAATGTGTATAGAGAACATTTGGTGTTATTGTTCTTTCATTAGCCCATTGGGATCAATTAGTGGATCCTTTAGATGGTTTTGAGCCGAATTTTATCACCCCCTTACCTTTCTTCATCTATAATAACATTCATTGGTTCAGACCCTTTTTTCATTAATTGTTAAAGGTTTATCTTGAAAATAAAGGAAATAAATACCTATTTGTCTGCATAGACTCTTACATGTTTTGATAAAGATGCAATAAATGTCCCAATAGCCTTTTCGACTGTATGAATATCATCGTCATCAAGTGGAATATGTTGCACTTCATTTGGCTCATGAGCTAAAGTAATTGTCACTTTCAGATGATCTTTCAGAAGTGGTCTATTATGCAGCGTGTCATCTGGGATGTTGAACAGTGTAGCCCTCACCACAAGGTGATAGGTGGGTGTTGAAAGATATAAATCACAATCATTATCACCCTGTAAAATATCAGTACATGAAAAGTATCAGTGTTTGTATGATTCAAATTTAATGAGAACAATTATTAAAATATTTATTACCATGGCTAAGACAGCTCATTAAGGGGAATAGCTCACCTCAAAGTTGGTGTGGGTGGGGGGGGGGGGATCTTCACGTGCTGGTTGTTCCTGAGTTGTGTCTTCTCCTTGATTCCCACCCATAAAAGTTGCTAGCAACTCTCCCTGCCATTACAATGATTCATCAAGGGTTGCTAGTCTTTCACTCATTTGTTTCAATTTTTCATCTCTATCATCCATTTTTATATTCTCAAAATATACTCAGGGTGTCACCCTAATCCCCGCACCATTGACACGATCGTATTGTTCTGGATGCTTCAATGATGTCGATAATAGGTCTGCATCTGCTATAGGAGTAGCTGATTCCTGTGACTGTCGGATATAGGAAAATAACTGATTATTTTTATTTAATATAAATGTAAAACAAATATATTTATCTTTGTGTCATACTTACACATATTTCCCACACTTATTGTGTGTTCTCATCTACTAGATTCCCTTCCTTATTCACGCGTGCATCCTTCCATAGCACATGACGTGGGATGGAAGAGGCTTTGGTTTTAGACTCATAAAAGTACATATAAAGGTAGAAAGATAATTATGATGTTGTTTATTGGCACCTAACAATATTAATGTAAATTTAAAATACACACCATTTTCCTTTCTAGTGAAGCATACCCCATCCTTGCATTACAACATGGGTATGTTGGTTTTGATGCACGTTCCTTATTTTTAGTATAGATTTGATGTTTCATATATGAAATATTGACAATAAAATTGATGAATACACATATACTCAAACAACGTATTATCACCCACAATGTACCAGAAATTTCTCATCCCCACGACAACTAATAAATACATCGCATGCTTCTTGGGATATCAGGAGAGCATAGACAATGGGTGTGTAACGACCCGAAGCTTGACGTACATGGACATTACATTACATTTACGGAATACTTAGTACATTACAAAAACACACACACAAGGACCGTAATAGTTTAGTGTCTTTGGAAACTCAGAATATAATCTTCTAATCCTGGTGAAAGATCTTCAATATCTCCCATAAAGATCTTCCCTTTTTTTTACCTAAAACCTTTCTTTATATCCTGGGGAAAAGAAAACATAAAAGGGTGAGCTCAAATGCTCAGTAAGGGTAAACAAAAGAAATATAAATCACATCATATACATAAGAACATAACTTTTGGAAATCTTAACCTGCAAAAGAGATCATAATTTCATAACCTGGGATAACTCATGGAAGTGAAATGTATTCACAATAATCATAACTTAAAACATTAAACTTTGTGGTATACACACATAATCATAGAGAATCATTTCTTGTTAGTCAAGACTCATTGCCAAGACTATCTTAGTGGACAAAGTCCATTTCTGAATCGAGTGACCCTCGTTTCAGTCCTGTTTCACTGAACCGGTATAACATACCATTCCAGCCATGTCTATCTCATGAGATATAAAATCTTTACCCAATGCATTGGAGGGAGATATAGGTCCCACCCATCTCATAATGATACCATTCTTATGTGTGCCACAAAATCATAAATCATACATCATTGCATAACCCATGTAATAAAAATGGGATTCTTAAACAACATGACATCATAAAACAATTCATATAAGATAAAGGAATTCATAAAAATATTTCCATCACAACATAATAAAATCCATGTAATAATAGGGATAGAAACAAAACCCTTTATTATCTTAGATGGAAAATAATTTTGATAAAACACTTGAAATCCATTCTTGAGGAAAATATCCTTTCTACTTCAAAAACATTTTCCTTTCTTAACATGTCTTACAATTTAAAACTAAAAGAAGTTGATTAAAAATAAACTTGAAAACTTGTAAATGAATCTTCTTGGAAATAATGTTTTAAAAATCCATTCATGTCGTATAAGTTAAAAAAACATTCTTCTCGTACTTTTGTCGGAAAAGTCAAAAAAGTACCTCGTACGAAAAACGACAAAAGATTCCTTTCATATCTTTTACTAAAAACTCACCGAAGGGTAAAATTGGATTTAAACAATTTTAGGTGGATGGAAATAATATTACATATTGAGGAAATATGGATGTGGATGATAAAATACACCCCAGTAAATACTAAAGTATAAACAATCTCGGATAAAAATGAGATTGTGATATTTCCCTTACCTTAGGTCCGATTTGCTTTGTATGTGTCCAAATCTCCTGTATAATGGTTTAAATAATGTTATTGACTTCTTCCAGAATCATACATATTGATATGATATCATATATGGTCATATTCTTAGCTTCTTGTTAGTAATATTTCATTGTTACTTGTTACTCGGGTCTTTATTGCCTTTTGTTCTTATGCGTGTTTTGCCGAATAAATTCTTATTCTTCTTTTAAGGTTATAGATACCTTATATCCAGAATTTTATTAGTGTAACATATATCATATTTATTCATTCAATTCATTTATATAATTACTATGTAATGATGATCATGTAGAACGAGTCGCATCACATCGTGGAGACGGTATTCCGTACGTACGCACGAGTGATGATATCGTTCCTATGATCGTGGAATTATATTGTAGTATATATATATTATTTCAGTATCAATATTACTTTATAATAATCATAAATAGTTACTCATTACACCATTATACCCATCCTTGTAAGGTGGTGGTGGAAAATAGATTACACCACGGCGTGGAGACGGTATTCCGTACGTACGCACGCGCGGTGATTTCATTTTTCCGTAGGATGGATAGAAGGTGAATTAGGGTTGTTTCATATTTATAATAACATATCAGTATGTAAGTAATACTGATGTTATTACTTTATCATGAAAAAACTAAAGAAGAAGAAGTTTAAGAAGAAAGAAATTGAAAAGATCGGTAATTGATATTACCTCTTCTTTGGAACGCCTCTTTGAATCCTCCTCTTAGGGAACTAAGATTGGTCTTTAAAGAAGACCAGGACCTCTAGGATTATTCTAGGGAAGTGGAGAGGAGAAAATGACAGGGTTTGGCCGATCTTGAGTGCTCAAATTGGTGTGAGGAGGAGGGGGAGGAGGTGCCCTTTTATAAGGGAGGAGAGGGGCACCTTAGGAATATCTCAAAATATTATTTTATATTAAAGTCAAAATCGGTTTATAATGGTTCCAAAGGGTCTTATTTCGAAGATAAAGTGGGTATGGGTCGAAATCCTATCAACCAATAAAATTTAGATAAGTTTAGGGTATTATTTTAACCTTATAAATTAGATTTAACTCTAAGTTAAATAATTTAACTTTTACCGTGTCTTTTTGTTTTCTTTCACTATATGGTTAATACACTTACTATAACATGAAAACCGAACCCCAAATTGTTTATTATTAATATATATATCCTTATCTAAGTCATTTGGCCGAACCTTAGATTTTTAGGAATAAAATAAAAATTAATAATATAATATTTGATTTAAAAACTATTTTGTGTCAATTTTGACACTATTTGATATATGATTTTTGTGAAAGTCATAACAGAATTATATGTTCGAAATAAGTTGATTAAATCAACACTAATATATCATAGTAACCTATAAAATTAGTGGAATTCATAAAAAGTCTCAAATTACATTTATTTTGGTGTTTATAACATCAATTATGTCAATATTTCATAAATAAGATAATTACTGCATCATCTTTGTGTCATAAATAAATTAAATTATTTGATGTCTAAAAATTACAAATAAAATACCATTATGTAGGAAATCTTTTTATATTTCTAATGAATATTTAAAATTGAATTTATCTTATGTACAACCCTATATTAAAAATGTTTTAGTAAATAAACTTTGATTTTAACTCTTTTAACTCTTCTTTGAATTAAATAATAATAAATGTCCTAATCTAATCCAAGTGGGCCTAAATGATAATATTTTACACTTAAGGTTTTTTTTGGTCGAGATACACTTGTCCAATAGAATTAGGACATGTGTTAGGGTAATATTAATATCATTCTTACCCTTAATTACCCTATTTACTTTTAACCGTGGTAAATAAAAGTAAAAAGTTACTATTCACAAAAAAAATATTTTCATCTCATTGAACCACATTTTACTTACTGACATCAACCGTGTCTCTCGGATTTTTGAAATTCCATTCATAGAAGCGGTAAAATTAAGTTTTATGAAAAATTCAGTTTTTTAACTACCACTTAGTAGTTTCACTATTCATCAAAAATTGATGTATTTTAGAACAATGCCAAAATTTCATCCTAAGCTATATTTCATATTCCGAATTCAAAATGAAGTCTATTTTACCAAATTCATAACATAGAAGTTGCATTAATTAATTTTATAATTAAATCCCGCTGTTAAAACAAATAGCGTGTTTTTAAGAAACAATATCTATCAAAAGATTGACACTTGATTATGTCTGGTTTAAATGTGAAATTACAACCAATGACCAACATTGTATTAAATTGTAAAAATATATTATAAATATACTTTAAAACCACTCAGATTAATAATTTATCACTATTAATTATTTCGATTAAAAAAGTTGTTTTTAATTATAATTTAGTAATTTTCACTATTCATCAGAATATGAAAGTTATCCGAAAAGTACCAAAATTTCACCTTAGGCTAAATTTGATACTCCGAATCCAAAAATGAAGTCCATTTTGAGAGCAAAATTTTCTAAAATTTAAAAAGTGGTTATTAACATTCATAACGGCTAGTTTTAATAATATTTTAATAGCATATCGTTATTTCGTGAAACTCAGTATTGCGTACTACACATGCTATCGAGGAAGGTTGCGATTGCGTGTAATACAAGGCAATTCAAGGATGCGTGTTGTGCAAGCTTCTTTTGGTGTAGTGTACAACACAAGACATTAATAAAATTAAAAAGAATATTTTTCATAAAATCTCGGGCTGTTACATTCTACCCCCCTTAAAATGAATTTCGCCCTCGAAATTCGTCGGGGTTATAAATGGTTTACTATTAGAAAGTTTCTTTAATAGAAACCCACATCGTAAAAAGGAATATCAAAACCAATCTTTAAAAACAAAAGTATGAAATGTAACAGTTACCCAAATAAACTAATCACTGGGTTTCCACATAGGTGAAAATATGGATATGGAAGAGAAATCTAACCATCATGTTCTGATGGAGAGTGGTAGAGAACATGGCTATGGAAAAGCCAGCAATCACAAAGCCATAAATTTGTGACGATCTAAGGTACCATCTGATTCATCAGATATAAGATCACTAGGACAACATTTTTGGTTTTCAAGATCGTTTCCCTAAAGTTAAAGAATTTGAATTAGAATAAATACTTACTTTATTTTGGTACAATCTCACTGTTGTTCATGCCTTTAACAATTTCCACTTCATCTCTTAAATAAATGAAGTTGAATTTGTTATTCGTGAAGTGTTAGCAGATCATGTGATAGAATGACGGGTCATTCCATCTGTCTCAAACAAAAGGTTAGCAAAAATTATATACATAAGTCGATCTATAGTGAGATTAATCATATATGGTTCCTAAAATGGACTTTATACTTCATATATCATACTGCTTAATATAATAAAACTAGTTTCTAATAAATAGGGACTTCCTGTAGGCCAGTGGTAGGCGATAAAGGCCAGTCGCACTTCGGTTGTGGGTTCGATTCCCACATCCTTGTCCGACGCGATGGGCTGTCTCCCTTCCTGCAGGTTTTCCTTTTTCTAAAACTATATTACTATAATATCCCATCAATAATATCTAGAGAACTTCTATCCTTAAACAATACTAACTTATGTCCAACATAATCCATTCCAATCTTTAGGCTTATCCATAATACTGCAGTCCACTCTCATAACATAGTGAAAATTATTACCAGAGATTTAACACCATCGTCGATCCCCATATATCATAAGATATGTTTTGTTGGTCACATTCCAAACATTCAAAGTCCTTAATCATGTATTCTCTTGAATACCTTAGTGAAAACATGAATGCAGTTAAAATTTAACACTTTCCACATACCAAAATCCTCAAAATTCTATATACTCAAACCATGATATCACTTAGTCCTTATATCAATCATGAGCTCATGAATACTTTCAAACATTTCATTTTCTCCTTATCCCTTCATTATGCACATATCATCTGCTTTCCAAAATATTTGAATCACTTTTCATGGTTACCGGTACCTTAAAATTATTGAAAACCACAATAATACAAAAATATTATAATAAACAATAAAATTACCTCAACAACATTATTCTTGAATACCAATACATAAACACTTCAATCCATCCTCTTCAATTATTGTCCTGGAATAAGTCCTTCCATGATTTAGAAGTAACTTTTTAGGTCAGGGCATTGAGTTGGGTAATGCCCATGTTCTCCACAAATAATACATTGAACTCCATAACAGTCTGTCACTCTATGACCCTTATCTCCACACAAATAACATCGGTCCCTTCATTTGAGTTATTCTTCAAGGTTCTTCTTCCCTTCTTTAGAAATCTCAATCTTCCTTTCTTTATGCTGCTCAACATGCGAACATGCATAATAGTCTATCTTCCTCTTCTTTGATGAATTAGGTATACCACTAAATTTCACCTTGTTAATCATATATCGCGATGAATGATTCGGCATAATCACAATATCTTTCTCTCTAGGCATTACATAATTTTTTTGCTTATAGTCACCAATTTGTCCATTGGATTCAATGTTAACCGAATTCCGTCTGGTTCCCTCCATTAACTAAAACACAAAAAGAATTCGTTGAGAGGCAAAAATCATGCTAGAGAAAACAACATAGTAAAGGGGGAGTACCCTCAATATATAACATCTTAGGTTAAATTCTAATATCGTTACCGTAGTTCTAGGACTATATCCTATATGTATACTTATCCTTAGGGACATCCCTAGACATACCTTAGAAATATCTCTAGGGATCTCACTAACGTTCTCACATCCTAGTTTCCAAAGGTTGACTAAACCTTTCCTCTGATACCAACTGTAACGACCCGAAGCTTGACGTACATGGACATTACATTACATTTGCAGAATACTTAGTACATTACAAAAATACACACACAAGGACCGTAATAGTTTAGTGTCTTTGGAAACTCGGAATATAATCTTCTAATCCTGGTGAAAGATCTTCAATATCTCCCATAAATATCTTCCCTTTTTTTTAACCTAAAACCTTTCTTTATATCCTGGGGAAAATAAAACATAAAAGGGTGAGCTCAAATTCTCAGTAAGGGTAAACAAAAGAAATATAAATCACATCATATACATAAGAACATAACTTTTGGAAATCTTAACCTGCAAAAGAGATCATAATTTCATAACCTGGGATAACTCATGGCAGTGAAATGTATTCACAATAATCATAACTTAAAACATTAAACTTTGTGGCATACACACACAATCATAGAGAATCATTTCTTGTTAGTCAAGACTCATTTCCAAGACCATCTTAGTGGACAAAGTCCATTTCTGAATCGAGTGACCCTCGTTTCAGTCCTGTTTCACTGAACCGGTATAACCTACCATTCCAGCCATGTCTATCTCATGAGATATAAAATCTTTACACAATGAATTGGAGGGAGATATAGGTCCCACCCATCTCATAATGATACCATTCTTATGTGTGCCACAAAATCATAAATCATACATCATTGCATAACCCATGTAATAAAAATGGGATTCTTAAACAACATGACATCATAAAACAATTCATATAAGATAAATGAATTCGTAAAAATATTTCCATCACAACATAATCAAATCCATGTAATAATAGGGATAGAAACAGAACCCTTTATTATCTTATATGGAAAATAATTTTGATAAAACACTTGAAATCCATTCTTGAGGAAAATATCCTTTCTACTTAAAAAACATTTTCCTTTCTTAACATGTCTTACAATTTAAAAATAAAATAAGTTGATTAAAAATAGACTTGAAAAATTGTAAAGGAAGCTTCTTGGAAATAATGTTTTAAAAATCCATTCATTCCGTATAAGTTAAAAAAAACATTCTTCTCGTACTTTTGTCGAAAAAGTCAAAAAAGTACCTCGTACGAAAAACGACAAAAGATTCCTTTCATATCTTTTACTAAAAACTCACCGAAGGGTAAAATTGGATTTAAACAATTGTAGGTGTATGGAAATAATATTACATATTGAGGAAATATAGACGTGGATGATAAAATACACCCCAGTAAATACTAAAGTATAAACAATCTCGGATAAAAATGAGATTGTGATATTTCCCTTACCTTAGGTCCGATTTGCTTTGTACGTGTCCGAAGCTTCTGTATAATGGTTTAAATAATGTTATTGACTTATTCCAGAATCATACATATTGATATGATATCATATATGGTCATATTCTTAGCTTCTTGTTAGTAATATTTCATTGTTACTTGTTACTCGGGTCTTTATTGCCTTTTGTTCTTATGCGTGTTTTGCCGAATAAATTCATATTCTTATTTTAAGGTTATAGATACCTTATATCCAGAATGTTATTAGTGTAACATATATCATATTTATTCATTCAATTCATTTATATAATTACTATGTAATGATGATCATGTAGAACGAGTCACATCACATCGTGAAGACGGTATTCCGTACGTACGCACGAGTGATGATATCGTTCCTATGATCGTGGAATTGTATTGGAGTGTATATATATTATTTCAGTATCAATATTAATTTATAATAATCATAAATAGTTACTAATTACACCATTATACCCATCCTTGTAAGGTGGTGGTGGAAAATAGATTACACCACGGCGTGGAGACGGTATTCCGTACGTACGCACGCGCGGTGATTTCATTTTTCCGTAGGATGGATAGAAGGTGAATTAGGGTTGTTTCATATTTATAATAACATATCAGTATGTAAGTAATACTGATTTTATTACTTTATCATGAAACAACTAAATAAGAAGAAGTTGAAGAAGAAAGAAATTGAAAAGATCGGTAATTGATATTACCTCTTCTTTGGAACGCCTCTTTGAATCCTCCACTTAGGGAACTAAGATTGGTCTTTAAAGAAGACCAGGACCTCTAGGATTATTCTAGGGAAGTGTAGAGGAGAAAATGGCAGGGTTTGGCCGAGCTTGAGTGCTCAAATTGGTGTGAGGAGGAGGGGGAGGAGGTGCCCTTTTATAAGGGAGGAGAGGGGCACCTTAGGAATATCTCAAAATATTATTTTATATTAAAGTCAAAATCGGTTTATAATGGTTCCAAAGGGTCTTATTTCGAAGATAAAGTGGGGATGGGTCGAAATCCTATCAACCAATATGATTTAGACAAGTTTAGGGTATTATTTTAACCTTATCAATTAGATTTAACTCTAAGTTAAATAATTTAACTTTTACCGTGTCTTTTTGTTTTCTTTCACTATATGGTTAATACACTTACTATAACATGCCAAACGAACCCAAAATTGTTTATTATTAATATATATATCCTTATCTAAGTCATTTGGCCGAACCATAGATTTTTAGGAATAAAATAAAAATTAATAATATAATATTTGATTTAAAAACTATTTTGTGTCAATTTTGACACTATTTGATATATGATTTTTGTGAAAGTCATAACAGAATTATATGTTCGAACCAAGTTTATTAAATCAACACTAATATATCATAGTAACCTATAAAATTAGTGGAATTCATAAAAAGTCTCAAATTACATTTATTTTGGTGTTTATAACATCAATTATGTCAATATTTCATAAATAAGATAATTACTGCATCATCTTTGTGTCATATATAAATTAAATTATTTGATGTCTAAAAATTACAAATAAAATAAAATTATGTAGGAAGTCATTTTATCTTTCTAATGAATATTTACAATCTAATTTATCTTATGTACAACCCTATATTAAAAATGTTTTAGTAAATAAACTTTGATTTTAACTCTTTTAACTCTTCTTTGAATTAAATAATAATAAATGTCCTAATCTAATCCAAGTGGGCCTAAATGATAATATTTTACACTTAAGGTTGTTTTTGGTCGAGATACACTTTTCCAATAGAATTAGGACATGTGTTAGGGTAATATTAATATCATTCTTACCCTTAATTACCCTATTTACTTTTAACCGTGGTAAATAAAAGTAAAAAATTATTATTCACCAAAAATTATTTTCATCTCATTGAACCACATTTTACTTACTGACATCAACCGTGTCTCTCGGATTTTTGAAATTCCATTCACAGAAGCGGTAAAATTAAGTTTTATGAAAAATTCAGTTTTTTAACTACCACTTAGTAGTTTCACTATTCATCAAAAATTGATGTTTTTCAGAACAATGCCAAAATTTCATACTAAGCTATATTTCATATTCCGAATTCAAAAATGAAGTCTATTTTACCAAATTCATAACATAGAAGTTGCATTAATTAATTTTATAATTAAATCCCGCTGTTAAAACAAATAGCGTGTTTTTAAGAAACAATATCTATCAAAAGATTGACACTTGATTATGTCTAGTTTAAATGTGAAATTACAAGCAATGACCAACATTGTATTAAATTGTAAAAATATATTCTAAATATACTTTAAAACCACTCAAATTAATAATTTATCACTATTAATTATTTCGATTAAAAAAGTTGTTTTTAATTATAATTTAGTAATTTTCACTATTCATCAGAATATGAAAGTTATCCGAAAAGTACCAAAATTTCACCTTAGGCTAAATTCGATACTCCGAATCCAAAAATGAAGTCCATTTTGAGAGATAAATTTTCTAAAATTTAAAAAGTGGTTATTACCATTCATAACGGCTAGTTTTAATAATATTTTAATAGCATATCATTGTTTCGTGAAACTCAGTATTTCGTACTACACACGTTATCGAGGAAGGTTGCGATTGCGTGTAATGCAAGGCAAGTCAAGGATGCGTGTTGTGCAAGCTCCTTTTGGTGTAGCGTACAACACAAGACATTAATAAAATTAAAAAGAATATTTTTCATAAAATCTCGGGCTGTTACAGGGTGGGTGCAGGTTTATTTTACCTTGGAAATATTTCAGGTGACATCTTGTTAAAATAGTTCGAAAACCTCGATGAATCCTTTATTAAAGACTTAGTACATAATCCTTGTGTGAATTGTCTACTATAAATGTACTCTGCAAGAGATTGAGAAGAGTAAGAATTTGTTTTATTATTTTATTTTCTTGTAAATTAATGAAATAAATTAATAATGTTACTGTAATTTATTCCCAGATCATGGCTTTCATCCTGGACACAACATGCTACCATGAATCTATGTCAATCGGCACGCGTTTCCGAGTGACAACTCCAATGTAACTACTAAACATATCCTTTTTGGGATTCACATGTTGGCCTCATTCATTCCATCCGAAATCAAATTTGATGCCTTTTCTTTTCACCTTAACAGCTTTGCCTAACACCGCCAAACTACGACACACCTGTGTTTTCTGTGACGTCGGTCCTTCATTCTTGACCATTTCATCGATATCAACATCATCTATATGTTCATCTAAAATGGTATCAATGACATGTGCTGATGGTTTTTGTACCTCAACACTAGGAGGAATAACAGGTTTAGAAACGTGTTATTTCTCGGCACTGTGAGCAGCCACAGCAGGAGCAGTAGCAGCCGCAACAGCAGTAGCTAGAGAGACTTGTTCAGCCTCAAGGTTAGGTGCACCAAAATGTGCAGAAGTCATTATCTGCAAAAGTGGTTGAACATTTAATTGTTATTACATAAATTCAGTAATTATAAGATAATAAGATGAGATAACAAGATCTATATTAAAAACAAAATATAACTTGTTTATTGAACTCTATTTATTTTTTTCAAAGGATGAAGGGATTTTACCCCTCTATTGATTTTCCAAATCCCTTCATTGTGTCTCCTCTAATATAAAAAAAATCATATACATTGGGACCACTGTGACATGATTGCAACGTACCACTGAAAGGATCATCCTTAACTGAATTTAATCAGACCCTTCAGTAGTTTTGGATGATAAAAGAACAATCGACCACTTTCGGTTTGTGGGATCTGGAACATAAAAAAACATGTACCGCTTGTGATTCCATTAAAAACTATTCATATTTGTACCCTTCATTATTAAAATCAACTTTCACAAATCCCCATTCATCTATTTTAACACCACTATTGTTATCAACCCATTTTCATTGAAAACTCTTCAATTGGAATGTCGTATAATCCAACTCCTATATTAGTTTGATAATACCAAAGTATGACATATTTTTATAAATTGGATTTCTGTCCTTACTACCAGAAACATGCATCGCTTCGGCCACTAGTGTAACTCCACTATTTTGCATGGTACTATCTTCATCATGTTTACCTTTATAGAATGTATAACCATTAATTACATAACCACTGTATGATAATACACACACACTTAGTCCGACGTCTGGCCATCGAAGTCGTTCTGAAATTGAATTCATATTTTCATCCAAATACTTAAAAATATGGTCCTAAAACCATCCTATAAACTGGTGATTATGTGTATTTGATAACCATTTTTCATCCCTTGATGGATTCAACTACCTAATAATTTCTTTGTCAGTTTCAATATATGGAGAAACCTCCCAACTGTTATGAAAAACATAATGGTGGGCCTACTCTTGATCTGTAATACTGATTGTCACAGCATCTCTTCCAGAAATTCCCTTACCCTTAATGCGTCCAGTGTGACGAGATTTTGGGAGACCAATTATTTCCACATCAGTTTGGTATTCGGTACAAAATTCAATGGCTTCCTCGACAATATATCGCTCCACTACAAAACCCTCTGGACAACTTAGATTTTTGACATACCCTTTCAAAATATTCATATACCATTCAATAGGTTACATCCATCTATAGTACTCAAGACCACAAAGTCAAATCTCTCTCACTAAGTGAATCATCAAATGAACTATCATATCAAAGAATGTTCACGGGAAGAACATTTCTAATTCAAATAATATGATGACAATTTCATTTTCCATAGCTAGCAATTTTTTCAGGTATAAAACTTTGCTACATATATCTTTGAAAAGAAAAAATGTTTGGTTAATGTATGATGAACATTCTTGGGAAAAAATGCAACGTAAATCTATAGGAATTAGATTATGCATCAGAACATGACAGTCATGTGATTTCAAACCTTTTAACTTCGAATCATTAATTGACACAATGTTCTTGATAATTGACGAATACCTCTCTGTAACCTTTACAACATTTAATAAGTTGCAAAACTGATATCTCTCCTCCCTATAAAGAGTATAAGAAGATGGAGGAAGAAACATGTGATTTTCAACCCTTCATGGGAGCCAACTCTTCTCTTATTCCCATGTCAACCATGTCAAACCATGCCTTAATTGCATCCTTTGTTTTTCTAGGGGAATTTAGCAACGTTCCAATAACAGTGTCACATACATTTTTCTCCACATGCATCACATAGAGAAAATGTTTGACATACAAACAATTCTAGTATGGTAATTCAAAAAAAAAATTGATCCCTTTTTCCAACCAATTTTCATAAGGATTTTCGAAGATGGTTTACCAAAAATAGTGTTCACATATTTTACTTTCTCAAACATCTGATCACCTGCTAGTGAAGATGGTGTTGCGCATTGTTCTGAGCATCCACTGAATGATGTCATACAAGATCAGTACTTATGCCGATGAGGTAGAAATATAAGATGTATTAGAAACAAAAATTTTGATAAATGTTTCAACCAAATTTATTTTGTATCTTCTTCCCACATGGGACACCCTTGAGTTCCTTTAATGCTATAGCCTGAAAAATTTCCATAAGAAGGGAAATCATTTATTGTCCCATACAACATGGCTCTCAACGTGAATTATTCACTTTTATAAGAATCATAAAACATAACACATGAATCCCACAATAATTTTAAATCCTCGATCAAAGGATCAAAATAAACATCAATATCATTACCTGGTTTTTTGGTCATGATATCAGCATAGATAACATGATGAATTTCCACTTCATGCATAACCAGGGTAGCAAGTTATAATTTACCAACATAACAGGTCATGTACTATGAGTTCTAGTTTTAAAACAAAAAGGATTCACTCGATATGTAGATAACGCAAGACGGAGGTTTCTCAGCTCTTTTCCAAATTCAAGATAGTCACGATCAATTTTCTTCCATTGAAGAGAGTCAGTTGGATGACATAATTTTCCACCTTTATTTCTTTTATTTGCATGCCACAAAAATTGTCTTCAGTTTCTTCACTTCCATATAGACGCCTAAACCTTGGAATGATTGGAAAGTACCATACAACATTCATAGGATTGGAGTTATCATTCTTGTATAGAGAAGCACCACAATTTGGGCATTCTGTAAGTGATTTGTTCTCCTTGATAAACAA
Organism: Viscum album; assembly: GCA_963277665.1. Classification (NCBI taxonomy): domain Eukaryota; kingdom Viridiplantae; phylum Streptophyta; class Magnoliopsida; order Santalales; family Viscaceae; genus Viscum; species Viscum album. The sequence continues at coordinate 200,703,378 of OY728164.1, forward strand.
CATACATTCTTTCGGGGAAGCATGTATTCTTTCCGAAATCATACCCATCGAGTGCATCATTCATTTAGCTTCATATGTCCGGCATGGGAGCTCTTTTTTTTGGGGGAATGTCATTCAAGAGATCAAGAAGTTCCATAAAACTGACATCACTCCATCCATTGACTGCTTTCAATTTATACAACTTCTGTACAGTTGAAAATGTTGTATATTTAGTGCAACCAACATACAATGACGTCTTTTCACAACTCTTTAACTTATCAAACAATTTTAGCCAATCACGGAGTTCATCTTCAATTGTCTTTTTCATTTCCTCAATACGATCTTCATCATCATTGACATCTGTAATCACATCCTCCATACGGTCTTCTTCATGATCCATATTTGTATTCATATATGATGATCCATAAAATGAAGTTTTATCCTAGCCAGTAGCAATATTCACTTTTTCTCTGTGTTTATTCCAACATTTATAACTCTAGTATATTCCGTGAGATGTCAAATGTTCTTCCAACTCCTCTAGAGTAAGTAGTCTAGAATAACCACAACGTAAACATGAACAAATGATTTGAGAAGGATCCTTTGCGTGATCCTTTGCAAACTTGATGAACTCTTTCACTATATTCTCATACTCTATTGTCAAACGATTGGAATCCATCAAATCTTTATTCATATCCATCCTATTTGAATCTCAAATATTAGTATTTATGGTTCAAGTACACAAAAAAAGACTTCCAAATATAGTAGAAGGGAACCACTTCCTTATAAAAATAGAGATTAATAAGGCCTAACCATTTCCAATAAAGATTTGTAAATTAACAGAACCAGGATAGACCCCCCATCAAAATCAACACAGTTTCCAAAAACAAAGTGGTTCATGGAGATAATCACTTGTCTCATAGATGGTAAAACTCACATGGCATCATCCTCTATGGCTCATCCTCCTCTGTCGGGTCAACCCTTCTATGGTCAACTAGTCCATCCTTTTATACCTCACTAATATAAAATACATATGGATGAAAACCAGTAGCCAACTCTATACGTAAAGAAAGGATTATCATAATCTCTACAATATGAAGTTCATTAAATATAATTAATTTAGATTCTTCATAGCTTCCTCAAATCACCCTAGTCAAAACACAAGAATAATCAAGAATGATACATATTCCACTCCTAGGTCTCTACCCTAAATTCAATATCATCATGCCTAAATACCAATATATCCACACATACACATGTCAAAAACACATAAAAAACCATATCCACATTAGAACCAAAGTACCCATATGGATTTCAATCAGGTTACTCGACTCAAGTGGTGGTGTTTAAGAAATAATAAGAAAATATAATAAGTATATAGTCACACATAAATATCAAATTCCTTGATCCTGAGCTAGTATTAACCAAAATAAATACCAATCTTAGAGAACCAATCCAACCCCATTAGAAGATCTAATAAATCATAAATATAGGTCAACAGATAACTTTTATTGATCATAACCCATTGAGATTCTAGTAATCAACACACAAGCGAAGGGTTACAATGACCTTCATGGTGAAAAGCACCAGTTCTTCGCAAGGCAACACACTAGGTTAAATAATGAATTTAAAAACCAATTCATCCCACTGATTATTTAGTTCTTTCAATTTAACTAGTTCTATATGGTAAGATAGAATAGATAATGGTTTTGTACCCATCACCAAGTTGATAGAGAACTCCACCTCCCTCTCTAGTGGTAGACCAAAAAAGACTAAAGGAAACACTTTTGGAAATTCAATAGCTACTCCGGGAAGTTTACTATAATAGGTTTCCTACTCTACTTCAATAACATAAAAGGATATCATCCCAGTCAACTCTGGAAGAAGAGGTCTAGCTCGATTATACCTCTGGTCTGATTCTCTATGGAAAAAATGGAATTCCCCATTGGGGGTATTGAAGGACACCCATCGATGATAATAGTAAATCCAAGATTTATTAGAAACTAGCCAATCCATTCTGAGAATAACATATAGGGGAATCATTTTAGGAACCAAAAAATATCATATGATCTAAATCTATTAAAAATAGAAAGCATGGGAGGGGAATCAGAGACCTTACTCCCTCTTTATCCAGAGAGATGATACAATCTCTATCACATAATCCATGAGATCTATTATATGTTTTAATAGTTCTATATTGAGGTTTGATATGAAATAATGATGGGAACGAATATCAAATAAAACATACACTAAAAAAAGAAATGAAAATGGTGCCTCTCACTATCGCATGACCCACATCCATTCTTAATGGAGATTAATCCACTGCATGAAGTTGTTTCGTTCCTAATACATGTTTCTAGGATCCCATTGTTATTGAATAATATTACTATGATTTGGTACCTCTCAATATTTGTGATTCGATTCCACTACACAGGGTAGTAAAATTATGTAAAACCCTCTTCAAGTGGGTTTAATTTCTGTACGAGATGTAAATATTTAATGCTTCCATGCAATAATGCTTTGAGTGTTCAATATTTCCACATTGTAAAAAGTCATTTGGCCTTTACTAAACACTATAGAAGATCCAGAAGAAGTTTTCTATAAAATACCACCACCACTATATTTACTATGTGGCTCATTCTACTTTCTTTTCCACCTATAGGAACCACTAAAACTACCACTTGGAATATAAGTAACTCTAGTTAACCCTAACATAATAGTCATTCCAATTTATTCCATTACATTCCAATTTAGAACATCAAAATTTTAGGTAAAATTTAGCATAAATAATTGATATTTGAAATCTGATCGAAGACCCATATAAAACCTCTGGGAAATAAGATTCGTTTTTGAAACCACTTCAAGTGAAAACTGAGCAAGTTAACAAAATTATTAGTATATTGAGTCAATGTCTAATAACCTTAGATGAGGTTGAGAAACTCCATGGACTTACCCGATACCATCGAATCTAGATATAATTGCTCAGTAAAAAATTTATTGAAGTATTTTCAATCTATGACCCAATTTAGCATAACTATAACTATATCACCACTTTCACATACACATTCCAAGAATCATAAACACATAAGGATATCACCACTTTCACATTTTCACATTTTCACATGGATCCAATGATCAAAATCTCACACCAAAACCACTATTTTACACAAAAAGCCACTTTCCATTTCACATGCACACTAAAACCATTTGGAAACACATTTCACACCACTTCCAAAATTTTTGAAACACATTTGGAAATAGAAAAAGAAGAACACATATGGAATAAAACCATTTCCATGATAAAATCCCCTTTCAAATTCATACTCACATAAAATCTATTTTATAACATATTTCAAATCACATTAACAATTGAAAGACACATATCATGTTAAAAAAAATACAACATGCATCAAAAATGAATTTCTTTTATAAAATTCACATTCAACACATTCAAACCATTATTTCTCTTTCAAAACTCATTTAATTTCACACTTTTTACACAAGATATAAAATATTTTTAAAAAAAACCACAACAAAGATAACATGAAACATAAAAACATTCCTTAGAAAAAAAATTCTTCACATGGGGATCTCAAAACCTTTCCAAAACATATTTCAAATAAAAAAATTAATCCATAGAAAAAATTCTTGAAACTAAGAAATCATATAAAAATAATCTAATAATGTAAAAGCATTGAATCACTTACCACACACATGGAATCTTTTAGAGGTGGAGGTGTATGGGAGGAGCTGCGAACCGAAGAGAAATGGAGGATTACAGTCGAGAGAAGAGGAAGAGAAGTAGAGTTTTCGGGGAGGAGGATCCGCAAAAAGGGTTCGAGGGGGAGGATTAAGAGAAGGGCTAGCGGTGGAGGTCCTACAATGCAAAGATCGGGGGTGAAGGAGGTCCGAAAAAGCAAAGATCAGGGCTGGTGGAGGTCTGGGAATGTGATGATTGGGGGGTGGTGGATGGGAGTTACAGGGTTATAGTACCATGAGAGCTTTAGGTCACGATAAACCAAGGACACTGTACGACCAATTTTATAAAATATGGGAGTACAATTTTATCAGTTTTAAAATGTTACCGCTAATAAAGGTAGCCTTTATCAGCAGTTTTTTAGCACTGATAAAGGGACTATTTATCAGTGCTACAAAAGGGCTGATAAATCCTTATTGTATGAGCGCTAACATTTTAGCACTGATACATGCCTTCTTTATCAGCACTTTTCTAGCACTGATAAAGGGTTTCTTTATCAGTATTTTTTTAACGCTGATAATGGTTACCATGTATCAGCACTACAATTTTAGCGCTGATACTGGTAAGCTTTATCAGCGATTTTCTAGATCTGATAAAGGGGCTTCTTTATCTATTGCAAAATGGCTTCTTTAGAACTAGTGTGTCACCATGGGGGGATTTCATGTTGCTGAAAAAAGGAGGATAGTACTATGAGTCTGTTCATAGACTAATTTATGTTGATCCATGTGATGTTCAAAAATTCATGCCCACATCAAAGTATATAATATTAGTTTTATTAGCTATAGGGATATAGTTTGTTTTTGAAGATTAACCTACAGTCTAGATTTTTTTAGATTCATGTGAATGATGAAGAAATCTCAAGTACTGCCTTAGATGTAGGTATGGAAAAATATTGTTCATGGTTATTCCATCGAATGTTTTGAACAAAACTTCAATGTTTGTAAGACTTATAAACAATATTTTCAATTAGTACTTACACTATTTTATTATTTTGTTCAAAAATAATAACTTGATATACTCAAGATCAAATGATGATAATTCATGAAATATAAAATTCATGTGGTTTATTTTTATGTGGTATTTTTATTTCCATATACATGTTGTGTCTAAGTAAGGTGTGTACATGAGTCTATCAATGGTGGAGGTAGTTATTTCATGGGATGTACCTATGAGCATGCAATATGTTCCCAACAACCTAGGTATTTTGTCATATTATTGAGAAATTTTATTATATTTCCAACATAATATTTCCAAAATAACTAGTTTGACCATAAAGTATTATCCATTCATATATAATGATCAGTGTCTGGTAACTTTCAACTACTCTATAGAAGGGTTAATCAGTGTTCTAGTGCTTTATTTTCTTGAGGAAGGGGTAATGGTAGATGGTTTTTATAATAATTTCTATTTGGGTTTAGGATATGTATTGATTTTAAAAAGGGTTGTGATATCTTATTGGCCTAGTAACTTTTACATGATGAGTGTAATTATTCCATCCATGATCTAGAGTTGATTGTGGTAGTGATGATTTCTTTAAATATCTGGTGACATTACCTCATTTAAGAGAACCTTATAATTTTTTCGAATCATAAGAGATTTATGAATGTATTCTCTCAAGGGGATCTAAATCTTTGAAAATGGTGGTGGACGGTGTTTCTCTAGAATTAAGAATTCAATATCTCCAAAAACATAGGGAAAGGAAACATTCTGTCTTATACACAGACAAGGAACTCATAAGGGGATATCATTATGGAATATTGTGTTACTTGGAAAGGGATGAAAGATATTGCAACCAAGATTCATGATTCTATTAATTTTAGTGTTAGAGGATATAATTTTCAATTGTATTTTTAATCCTCTTTTATAAGATAGGTGGAGGAGTATTTGGGGGATATATAGCAGTATATGAGATGTGAGACTGTATTGGAAATAGTGATACTTCATATGGATGGTCGAATGAAATTCAAAACCAAATAATATTTTGGAGAAGTCTATTTGTTTTGGTGGTGATTTATATGGAATTACTATATAATTTACTCACCTCGCCATTAGTGGTATATACAGGTGTGTCCAAGGTGTACCATGTCTTGTGAAGAAAAATTTATTAGCCTAGGTTAAAGTGGAAAGTGGTATATTTTGTTGCATGGTGTTTATTTTTTAAGTATGTGGATTTTGAAAAACATACTCTATGATGTTTGTTACATCCCTTGGATGTCCCTGAGTATAAGTGGGTATTCATTTTTATGGATTTCATCATTATTTTACATTATCCACAAGGAGGATAAAATGTTTTTTGAGTGATTGTGGATAGTTTGGTCACTCAATCAAAATTTTTGGAGATCAGGTAGTGGAGAGTAATTGATACTATAATGATGAAATATGTGATTGATTTTTTTTATATTAACTAAGATCCCAGGACCATCATTTTTAATCCAGAACAACATCTTAACTCATGATTCTAGAGAGTTTTGCAACATTATTTTGTTTACTAGTTTCACCTTAACATTTATTTCCAACCCTCTATAAATTGGAAAATAGAGAAAACAATCTAGATATGGGTGGACTTATTAAAATATTGAGTTCAATATTTTTTCGAATCATGGGTAATCAACCTACCATTGAATTAGTTTAATAATTACAATAGCTATCAATCATCAATCTGTATGGTATCATTTGAGTCATTTTATGGAAGGGTATTTAATTAACCATTATGTTTGACCAATATGGGATATTTATTGGTTCTTGGACCTTATGTGTTGTGGAGAACAATATAGAACATCAAGATGTTTTAGGAGAGAATGAAGGAAGAACCTAATATATAAAAGGCCTATACACATCACAGGTAGAGGCTCCTAGATTCTATGGTTAGAAACAATGTGTTCATGAGTGTTTAACCTCATAAAGGGAATTGAAGATTTGTTCAGGGAATAATTCTTCCTCCGCACTTAATCATGCATTTCAAGGTGTTGTATTTCTTTGGTGAGGTGGTGTATCTATTGGTTTACTAACAATGAATAGCATGATCAATAACACATTACAATTGTCTATGATTCATTGGTGTCTCCATGATAAATCTTATGTAACTTACTAGGGATATTTGAATATTTATAAAGACATAGAATTTGGTGAGTGGACATTAGATATATAGGATCTCTAAGAGAAGGTGATGCATGGATGATCCATTCCCTTGGATTATTTACTACGGATGCATGATGTCATGAATGAGAGTACTTGGGGGAATTAGATGTAGATTTCTTCCCAGATATCTGAGATATTTTGAATTTTATTAATGTTTATTCATTTTGTTCAATTTTATGTAAGTCTAGAAATTTTATTGTTTATTAGGTATTTATTTACCTTTTTGGTGTCCTTGGATGGTTTAAGTATTTTAGTTAAAAATATACTTGAAGGGTATCATGTTTAGTGGTTTTTTAAACCCCTTCATTTTACTTCTTTAGGTATTTATTGTGATTATAGTGTATGAGAATTGTTTGGTAAGAAAATAATATAATGGTTTAGACATTCCAATACTTTATTTTCTAGTAACATAGGATATGTTTGTTATTAGAGAATGTTTTGTTGGTTTTGAGAATTAGATGGTGGTGATGTAGTTGAAATTTTATCGAGAGAAGGTTTTTGTGGCTTGGAGTCTTACGATACACCACAAAGGGATTGTTTGTGAAATAAAGATATCAGTTGTGGTGTGGATCCCCATAGAGTATGGTTTTGGTTGGTTATCATTTTTATAAATAGTTGTGGCATGGATATTATGACATGAAATGGAGTCTTAGAGAATATATTTTCTTATTATATCAATTTTAAGGTAGCTAATTCATAGAGTCGGGTAGCAACTTGTCCTTATTCTTTGTTATTGAATTCTAATGATTGGTTGTTTCCCTTACAATATATTCCATCTACTATTTTATAGGTTATTCTATGTGTACCTCAAAAAATTTCTTAGATGTCATTATAACCATCCCCATAATGGTGTTTCACCTTTATTTACATCATAATTATTCCTAATGTTGTAGCCCTTCTTCTGTAGTGAAAGGTTTTCCACCATGGTATTTTAATTTCTAGTTTCTATATAAATATATTATCACCCTTCAAACCCAATATTACTTTAATATTTTCTCTAGATTATTTTTGTGGATGAAAGGAGATTTTAGGAATATTTTCACCCTCTATTGAGGGATTTGACCCTCAGAATCCAGAGACCAATAATTAATTATTCTAAGTGTGTTTTCATATTACTCCCTCGATAACCCCATAAATAATTATATGGAGGCTTTAGATAAAGATATGGATGGTTTGGATAGTGTAAGGGTGATAATAATGGGGATAATATGTTTCATTTTCATTTAGAGACATCTTCATTTTTTTGGTTTTTGGTGGGTTTCTTCTTCTTATTCAATCTCTAAACAGTGATTTGAAAGTCTTTATTTCAAGTAGAGGATCACCATTATATCCCATTTTAAGTGTATGTGTTAGAATGTAATGATTTAAAAATCCATTTGTTGGATATTAAGGGTCATAATAGTGAAGATAAAAAATCTCTTTAACATAAATATATGGTAATGGTGAGTAATCTTCTGTGTTTACTTACATTCTGAAGTTGCTTTTGAGTTTATACTTCTTTTTTTGTCTTTATTAAAATGATAATAGTTGGGAGGTTTTTTTGAGTTGTGGTTGATGTTTTTTTAAAATTAATTAATGTGTAATTATATTTATCTCCCCATTATTGAAAAATATAAACCAATATTATATGGATAATGAATTTTTTCCCTTGGAAATCTAGAGCTTTGTGATAAAACCCATGAAAAATATATTGTGATGTTATGAAGTCCCTTAAACTAGAATTATATAATTTATTTAATTTTTATGTGATTATATGTTTTTATTTTATTGATTTGTGTATTATGTGATATGAGGGTGTTCTTGTGAGAATTTTTTTAGTGATAATGGGTTTTTTGAGGAAGAATGTGGTTGAAGTGAGGATTTTTTTTGTTTGGCATGAGTTGTGATGTGGGTGAATGTGGAGTGTTTTTTATGTGTTTTTTTGGAGAGATGGAAATGTTATGGTAATAAATTTACATATAATTTTATTTGGTATTGGTTAATGTGTGGTTCTTTAACTATGTTGTGGTTGTGTTAGGTGCACATTTTTCCATGGAATGAATGTTAATGATGAAATTGAAATTCCAAGAGTTGATAAATTAATGGGTTGTGTTAGTATTAATTGAATCGATATAGTAATTCATAGTTTGGTGGAACTAAAAAATCAGAAAAAAGTGGGAAATTTTCATTGAAATATGGATTATGTTTGGATTAGTTTTGTCTTGTGTTGAATAAGTGATAAAAACATATAGTGGAGAAGGTTTTGAGATATTGTGGTGATGTTGTGAGAAACATTGAATATCTTGTTATGAGCCTATAGGTTAGGTATTTTTTGATATAAATCTATCATATATTTTATGTTTTTTTATTAAATTACCCTCCAAATTTAGATAAAATTTCAAATGACTAATTGTTTTTTGATTCAATTATTTTCCCCAACATCTATGATGGTAGTGAATCAGTTCCCTGACAACCCATATTCCCTTATCTTACTTCAATAGTTATGACAGTGATGGGATGGTCTTAGAGATTAACCAAGGATGATGGGTTATAGTTTCATATCACATGGTATTAAGGATGTGATATTTGGTGGGGGTAATTCATCATGGGAGTAGGGAAAAAGATTGATTTCCATTATACTCATGATATCCTACTATATTTGTTTTATTAATGATTTTTTTGGTATGGACTAACTACAACATAAAAAGATCAGCCCTATAAGAGGTTTGGGTAGGTAGGGATAAATCTCAACCTATATCATATATAGATGAGTATTTTTTACATTATTGAAAGGGATGAGAGAAAACTAATTTTTTTGTTGTTGGGGGAATAAATGTGGTAAATTAGTGTGGATGTGGTTGTAAGGAACATTTTCTTATATCCTATTATTTATATATTATTTTTGGTGGATTCATTATTTTATGAGATCATCGTTGTGAAATTTGGATAGATATATTAACTATTTAGGTTCACATTTGTTCTTAACTTGTTTCACTAGTGCATTAGTATTTGTGACACACCATGATTTTGGAATATAATTTTTCTTCTAATAAATTGAATGTGTCTAATAGCATCATTTACATGAAACCATGATTCTAGATAAACAATGATATAGTAACCCTTTATAACATATACATTTTTTGGAATTTATAAATAATTAACACAACATTATGAAATATTTGTATAATGGTTTTATATAAAGAATGTTTATTTTCTAATTCTTAATAAACAAATATCCAATTTTCATTAATATCATTTAATGCTTCAAAATTATATATCATTCAAAAATAGTTTTATAAAATTTGGTGAAAGAATATTATAATTTATTTCTACATTTTTTGGATATTATATTTTAATAGTAAAATATTATTCTTGAAATCCTCATTTCTATATTATCTTACAGTGAGTTATTATTTTTTTCCAAAAATATTTATTTTTGAGTAAATAGTAAAACATTCAGTTCTTTTTGTAAAAAATACCTTTTATTTTCTAGTAAAATTCTTATTATGTTTTTATTTTTCTATTTATGTAACATAAAAATCCATTAATTTATAATAATATAATTAATTTAATGGGAATCATTATTATACTTGATTTTATGGTAATTTAATTTTTGGGTTTAAAAACACATTTTGGTAAATAAATTATTTTATTTGAAATACATGATTTTATAATTGTGAATTTAATTATTATATATTTATTAATGTTTTTATTGAAATTTGATTATTATGTATTTGATAATTTTTTCTAACATTCATTTTATGTTTTTATATGTAAATTAATGGAGGTAAATTAGGTTTATGATTAAAAATGCATTTCTATAAAATGACTTTTCATTATGGTTTGCAAACATATTTAGAATCAAATTATGAAAATTTAAGATGAAAAATCTATTAAATATTATTCCATATATAGAATCTGTAAAATTAATAAAATTTAATAGGGTCAAATTAATATTTTGTTATAATTAATAGTAAAAATAGAAAATATTTTTTACCAAAATTAAGGTTAAAATGAGTTTACTATGAGTTAAACCAACATATAATTATTGGATTTACACACACACATTCATAATTCTTATTGGTTGACTGATTTTCAACCTTATCATGTTATAACATATAATAATTTTCCATTTTCATCCCATTTCTCATTAATTCGACCTTATATAATTGAAATTGTTTATGAGATTCCATGCACATACCTCCCATCACTAATAAATGAGAACCAATAATCATATCTTTTTCATAGAATTTGATCCTTTTATCTTAGCTAATACCTAATCAAACTAATTCATATAATACTTCCATTTAACATAGAAATTTTGGTATTCTCATAAGACCGATCTTTCAAGGATTAAGGTGTAATCTAAAAGAGGTATCTCAAAGAAGGGGTATAATTATTTACCAAGATATTTCAATATTATTTCTTATTAAACATTTTATAAACTTTTATTATACATAAAAACATGATGAATATAGTTTCATAAATAAAATTAGATAATATTATAATTTTTTCAAAACCATTTTCCCCACATCTTGATCAAATTTGTAATAAAAGTATCGCTGATACATTGGTGTGGGATACCACCTCTATGTAGAGATACGCTTAATTTTATAATACCATGTTTCATGGATGGTTATAATGATCAATTTATTGTTTTTATCTAATATTTATTGAATAAATATGATTCTATGACTATTTATTCTTATATACATTCTTATCTTTTGATTTATTGGTAAATGACAACATCGCTCATGCAGATGAGTGGACTATGACCTCCATCGAGCAATGTGAATTGTTTAACATTTTTTATTTACATAGATAGTAAAAACAATAGACATAATGAAAATATATGTTAATTATAATATAATTATTATTATAAATAATTGAACTACAATTTATCTTTCTATGGATCCTTCCATAAAAAAGTGTAAACATCACTCACATGTACATATAGTTTACCATCTATACAAGGTGATGTAATCCATTTTTCCTCACCACTTAAAAAAATGATTATAAATATATATATAATTAATATATATGATATTTCTAACATTAGTAATATTATTTATATTCTGAAACCATTAACATTGTGAAAGGACCACAAGTGCTGAACTAAATCATATAAGAAAAAAAGTACTTTACATAGGAAATGACAACTTTAACAGAGAATTATTAATAAAAGTGTGATGAAATAATACAAGATGATCATATATGATATCTTACAAATGAATATTATTATATTATTTAATTACAATATGTTTATATTTGTTATACATGAGGTTAATTTACTTAATAATAAAACTAGACATAAGGTAAGGGTTCGTCATCTCAATTTTGTTTCATTAAGACATGTAAGATATTTTTCACCTATTTGTGTTTATGAGATGTATATAATGATCCTTTAACATATTATATTATTTAAAATTCATAATTAATTATTTTTAATGTTAAAATTAAAATTATTTCATCCAATGATATTTTATTCAAATATCACCAAATTGTTCAGGGTTTGTTGTCTCAAATATTTTTCTTTGTAACCTATGTAATGTTATATATCTATATTAAATTTTGTGGTGTATATAATAACCCATTTATATATTGTATCGTTAATATCTTTATATTCATGGAAATTAATTTATCATTTTATGTTATTTCATTCATAGTGTCATAAGCCAAAAGATGTCGAAGCGGTAAGGGTTTTGTGATATAATCTCATTTTACCTTTATATTATTTATTAATTTATAATGATGAAATTATATGTCATAATATTCCCAATTCAAATTTATTTTATTATCTTTTAGTTATTTATTTAGATTAATTTTTTTTTATTTTCCTATCTTTATGTACTCAAGATACATAAATAATATTTATAAGTTAAACTAACCATATTTTTCTTTTCAGTTGAAAATCATATATTCCTGTTCTATGATTTCATTAAATTAGTTTCAAGAATTATTTTTAACTATTATAAAAATATTTACTAAATTCATTTTCGGGCATGATTAAATTTATATAAAAATGTTTTAAAGGAATCTTGTTTTCATTCTCTGAATGGGGGCCCTTTTAAATTTTTACAAAAAATGTTAAAGTAATTTTCATTTTATCATACATGGAATTAATTTTACTCAAATTAGAAATAATATTTTATTTAAATAATACATTCTTATTTTATTTAGTTATCTAGAAAAAAAATTTCCTTAATATTCTGGAAATATTCATATTTTAAAGAAGCTATTTCAAAATGAAAAGTTTATTTTTCTCAATTAATGTTCTTGTGGTCTTTTAAATACATTTTAATTTATAACAACATCCATTGTTATTTATTAATACATAATAGAGATATGATCTAATGTAAACATATATATTATTTCTCTAGATGTTTTATGATTATGATTCTGAATTGTTTATAAGAAATGTATCCTTTCCAGGGGTTATGATATGTTTATTGTAACATGATATTGTGGCACACATATGTACGGTTTCCATAATATGATAGGTGGTACTGGAATTATATAACAATTTAATGAATTTGGTGAATATGTATTTATCAATAATAAGGTCTAGAATGGCGAGTTAACCGAGATTAGTATGTGACTTTTTCAAGTAATACAGTCTTGGGATTGAACATTGACTAAGGAAATGATGGGATGGGGAGTAAAACAAATCCACTATGATACTATTTGATCTGATCCACGACTAAGGAAATGATTTAATATGTTTAGGTTTTTGCTAAAAACACATTACTTATTTTTTTTATTATCTCACGGATCATGATTAATTATTTATGATTTCACACTCTATTATCTTACGTATTTATTTACAAAAATATATTCCATTTTTCATGATTAAAGATCTTTGAGTGGTTAATTTTAATTATTATAAGGAATGATCATGTTTTCATACCCTTATTATTATATTATGATCTATTATTATAAATTATTGATAAATATAATGTTTACCATTAAGGTGCATTTGATCTCACCATTTCTTTTATCTCTCTTCTATGGGATATAAATGAAGGCTTTATGTATGATATATATAAGAAGGTTTCTAGTTGTGATGAACAAAGTTGTAAATAAAGTAGATCTTTTATGTACCAATTATATATATATTTATATATGATTTTTTAAATAAAAAAAAATATTATTCTATAATGGATAGTATTAATATATAATTATTATTCCTCTAATAAGATATAGTATTTATGTTTGTAATTTTTTGGGTTGCTATAGTATGATTTTTTCACATATACAAGAGTAATCGTAGCTGCAATCTTATAAAGTAATTTTCTCACACAACATTTATATGAACTATTTTTAGGTCTCCAGGAGGACTTATGGGATAAATATGGGAATTAATAACATGGGTGTTAAATATTCCATTCTATCTCTAATATCTAGTGACTACCATATTACTATTCTTTTATATATTCACTTATATGATTTTAATGTTTTTTGATTTTTTTTCTTGAATTATTGGTTAGTTTTGTGTTTATATTTTTTATATTATTGGGATTCAATATCTTGGTGGTTATACATTCTTTCTCCCATTTATATATTCATCATAAAGGGTGATTCCTTCAACATGTGATATTTTTATATTATCGATAATATTCTCCATCCTAGTGCCGATAGATGGTTAGAATCAAGGGTCATTATCTCACATCACCTATTTTCGACTTAGGAGGGTTTACTTTGAAAGGAAGGGGTTGTGAAGAATACTATTTTTTTCTTATATTATATTTTCAAGCTATTTTCATAGTGATTAACCATGTTCAAGAATTATAGTAAGAAAAATAGTGACCTGACTTAAACAAAGAAAAAGTTTCATGAAAAATAAAATGTGTAAATGAAAAAAAAATTCTGGCTGAAGAAAATGTGCGTTGATAAAAGGTAATACATTCTATGTTAATGTATTAATAATTATCTAAATTTATATCCTAAATAGTCTTTGAGATATAAGTTACTCAATATGTGATTTTTAATTTTCATCTATGGAAGATAAAATTTGTGTTTCCATAATTATTATTAAATAAAAAATGGAAAAAATATGATTTTAGCACCAAATTTGGCTGTGTGGGTCTGGGGTATTATAGTCTACACATATTTACTTCATTATTAATAGATCACCTAATGCATATATATATACCCTAGAATTTATTAACAATTAATTCATGATTTATTACATAAGAGTACACATAATAAAACCTAGAATATCAATTAGTATATTGTGTTTGGGAATTAGGTACATTATCTGAAAAATTAAAATAGGGTACAAATTTTCATTAATTAAATCTTCCTTTACATGCTCATAGTGTTCTATCATTATTAAAAATTCATGTGATAACTTGGGGACAAACATATTAAAAGGTGATCAATATTGTCCAGTATTGGAATAATAATGTAAAAACATTAAGAAGATATTACATGTTAGAAAATAGGAATATCAATGATATAAAAAAGGTTTCAGACGCAAAAACATGATCAAGGAGGCATGACATAGAATTATAACATAAAGTAAAAATGGGAATGTGGAAAAAAATCTAAACGTGATATAATAACCATAAGTAAAGTTAAAACATGAAGAAAACATTATATAATGTGAATATAATAACCTCCCATGAACAATAAATGTAATCAAATGAGATCCAAACATTACCCAAAGCATTGGAGAACTTTCTTAGCACACCCATCATAATTATATCATGTACATGTATAAGGGTGACACATTTATCATAGAAATAAGGACATATTTAATGAAATTTAATACCTTGATAATGTATTTTGGATTATAAATATTTAAGTACAAAATCAAAGAATTATAAGTGTAAAAAATTGAACACCCCTGATTAGAAATGGGTACAGGTACTCACTACACAATTTTTTGTCTTGGAAAATTACTGTGAAATTTTGGCCGCATAACGGGGGAAAAATAAATGTTCATGGAAGTGTTTAATTAGAGTAAAATTGGTCTATAATCATTTATAAATAACATGTATAGTAAGGGGGATATTTAAGAACATAAACCATCTTTATTAGTTGGAGATAAAAGGCATAAGATAATGGAGATGCTTAAATATGGTGGAGATTGAGATGATACCTAACCTTGAGAGGGTGATTCAAAAGGATTTGGAGGATATAATTTATAGTTTAGAAAAACCATGGGAGGAATTATAGAGGGTATGAAATATTAAGGATGTGATCCTTGGTTTTTGATAAAATAAAAAATGAGATCATCGGTGGGTTATTTAGGAAAAGTAAGGATAATTCATTATTATTTCCCAAACATAGGTTTTGGGATAATTATAATAAAGAAATAGAATGAAAAAATATTCCCATAGTTTTTACTATAGTTTCTACAAAACAATAGTGTTTTAAATTATTTTAGTAGGATATGTTCTGAATTTATTAAAATATTAGCCTTAGTGATGTGGAAGTAAGTCATGTTCTTAAATAAATGAATTTAAACCCTTAAAATATAATAATGTGTTTAGAGGATTCATAAAAGATTTCAAAAATTAATAAAAAAACTCAAAAAAATTATTTTAAAGTTAAAACACATATTTAGTCTTTTATAACTTCTATTTAGTTTATTACATCACTTTTATATCATTATGATGTCACAAAACACACCACATGTTTATACTGTATTTAATATTTTTTCGGAAAACTTGACCGTCTTAAAGTTTTTTGAAAAATTAACTACTAGAAAATTTTCACATTATGATTCATAAAATAATATTTATTTTATAAAAATAATTTTTTATGGATATTAATTTTTACTTTGAAAATAGAATTGACATTTATTGATAAATGTTGGGTTTTTTTATAATAACAGTTTCCGAAACCGTATAAAAATTATATTTATCTTTATAAAAATTATAATATAATTTACGTTTAATAATTTTTTTTAAATAATAATATTTTATTAAAATAAAATATATTTTTAAAATACATAAATTAATCAATACAATTTTTTTAATTTAAATTGAATTTTACCCAAAAATATAATTTGTGACTTATTGTATCAAAATAAACATCATTTATTATGTAACCATAATAACGAAAAAATTTATTCATTATTATATAAAATATATATATTCATATTATTATGTCCTTGACATATATACCTTTATATCAACATAAATTTCCTTAAGGGAAAGATGCACGATTATGATATTTTCATGGGGTGGTTCGGCATACATGGTCTGGGATGTGATCTTAATGAGTTTAAACATCTCTCATAAAAGGATCCAATATTGATTTACTTTTTGGATATTGTTCAGAGATTGGTCAAGTGTACAACCCAATCATTCTACCTCCCTATGAAGGTCTAATAAATGGTCTTTTTTAGAGTATGATCATACTGGTCAATACCATCACTTTTTTTGTCTGAGTCAATTAGGTTTATCAAAACCCAATATTTATACAAATTATGTGACCACTGTTCAAAAACTATATTATCAACTAGTATGATGATTAAATTTCTTTTAAATATAACAATATATAATAAAACCAATGAATTTCATGTGTTTTCTATAACCATAAAATATAATAACACATTTAATTAAATCACAAATAGAATTTTATATTTAAAAGTTTAGGTCGTTAAAATATTACCCCCTTCAAAAACATCACCCTAAAAATTTTCACATCACACACTAAAACCAATGTGGGGATTTCTGTTTCATCACCTTCTCTGGTTCCCATGTCTCTTCTTCAATTGTTTGGTTTCACAATAAAACTTTTACCCGATGTATTTTCTTATTTCTTATAAATTTATCTCTATGATCTATGATCATAAGCTAATTATCCATAGAATAAATATCATTTTCCAATGGTTCCACCTCTAGAATAAGCACATGTTGGGGCGGGGGGGGGGGGGGGGGGCTGGATTCACTTTTTCAAGAGGGATACACGGAACACATCATGTACTTGACATATTTTTGGTGTGATTTCTATTAAATAGTTCACTTGGATAATGTGATTAAGGATCTCAATGGAAACAATGTATCTAGAACTAAGATTTACCATCTTCGCAAATATCATAAATTTATTCCATGGAGATGTATAGAGGAATACCCAATCTCCAAAATCAATGTACTACTCTTGTTAATTATTTAATGATGAAATATTATGTTGACTACAAGTAGCTCGATGTGTTGCTAAATGGTCCTAATCGTTTATATTATTTCCTCGACCATTTTAGGACCTAGTAGTTCGTGTTCACTAAATTCATCCCAGCAAGATCATGTTCCACACATCTTTATATAAAGGGATTCATAGGGATCCATTTGGATTATCTAGTGTAAACTACTATTGTATGATAACTTTACTTCACGAAGTTGTTGATACAAATCCCCAGTATAGTAAATTGAGTGTTCTCTTAATGTTCACTCAAGTGTCTAGATAATAAACAAAGATTGAAAATCAATATGACGTTGATAATCCATGATTAATTTCAACTCATTATTTAGAAAATTTTGGAGACTCTTCTTGAATATGGAACTAAATCTTGGATCTCAATTAGATACAATCAACAGTGGTGTTACATGAATCCTCACAACTTTTCTATTGTATTTCATTTCTAGTTAATCGGTTTATAATTCCTCTTGTATAGCAATAAAGTGAGTAATATTTTTAAGAAGATCTTCCAAAACCTATATAGTATTATTTCAACATGATGTATTTAGAAGACTAGTGACCAAGTCAATGGTTATGTTTTACCATTTCCAAGTAGTTATTGGCAATGGTTTCATCATCCAATTTTATTTTTTTTCATTCAAACATCACTTGATTACATACAAGAAATATTGATGTATATTCTACGATATAATTTATCTTATTTTCCCACCAATAGTTCTTGTGGAGATATCAATACATATTTATTCTCCATTTATTAATGGAGAAGGTTGAGGTACATGCTTTATCCAATAACTCATTCTTTAACTCATGATCTGATGGTATTCATAGTATTTACCCAAATATTTAGACATATTCATCATTAATTTGGAACTCTGATGATTTTCATTTTCTTATATCTTCCACATTCTTTTAAATTTCTACATTGTCTCTTTGTGCATCATTTGTCTTCTATAGAAGGGATAATTGACCAATTATTATTGAAATTAATGATGGTGTCCCTTTATGATTACCATGTGTATCCTTTTTAACTCTATAAACATTGAACTCTCTAAATTATCATCAATGATAAAATTTCTAAATCCTTTCTTCTTAATTTTTTTTTTACTTTAATATATTTTCCAGGATGGTGGTGGTTGATAATTCATATTCCCTAATTATATATAACCATATTCACTAGAATATATTTATTTTTTTGTGAATATATACTAGAGGCTCTTATGATCCACATATATTATCCACTTCTACCAAAAGATATAATGTTGCCCGATTTTCATTGCAAAGATCACAACATCCAACTATAAATCTTGAATTGGGTAGTTATAATAGTGAACAATTGTTTTCCTTGAGGAATATGCTACCTTTCTTCATTATTATTTAACACATAACCCAATCCATTCTTCGAAGCATCATTGTAGGCCATGAAGATCTCCCCACTCGTGG
Organism: Viscum album; assembly: GCA_963277665.1. Classification (NCBI taxonomy): domain Eukaryota; kingdom Viridiplantae; phylum Streptophyta; class Magnoliopsida; order Santalales; family Viscaceae; genus Viscum; species Viscum album. The sequence goes on from OY728164.1 coordinate 200,722,816, forward strand.
GTAGATTATGAATAGGTGGATTGATAAACATTTTTTTTACATACTTTCATATCCCTTTACATTCATTTTAATAAAAATATGTCTCCCTTTTGAGTTAGTTTAGATAGAGTGTTTTAAAACCAAAAGAAATTTCTCAAAAATCAATGATAGTACCCAAATAATCCAAGGAATCTTCAAATTTCTATAACAATTATTGTCATCAGACATCCTTGAAATGCCTCTAAATTTAAAGGGTCCACAGATATCCCATTAACTGTAATAATAATCCCCATTAATGTGACTCCCTTCAACTAGAACACAAATTTTCTAAACATTTACATAAAATTTCACTTTTTAGGAGGTTTTTAGAATAGTTATCAAAAGCTAATCATGTTCATTCATACATTTGGATTATATTAGAATATCATCTATATAGAAAAACAAAACATCTTGTTCGTAATATATAAGGATTATAGTCATCAATTGAACAATTATTTCTAGGGAGATAGTGAACCAGAATGGAATTTATTTGAACTCATAGTTCTTGTATCACGTATGGGAAGAAGACTTGGGTATACAATCATTCTTCACCCTTATTTGATAATACCCCAACCAAAGATACACCTTGGTTATGTATTGGGATCCACATATTTGATTAACTAAGTCATCAATATTTGGAATAGTATACTTGTACTTTATCAAGATATTGTTTCGATAATGAAAATCAATAAAAATGTGAATTTACCCATCCTTCTTCTTGATGAAGAGAATAGGTGCAACCCAAGATAAACCACATTGGAATATGACCCCATTATCCTTATTCTCCTGTATATGTTTTTTAGCGACTCAAGTTCTACTATAGTCATTCTCTATAGAGTATTGGATAATGTAAATTCCCCACGTATAATATCGATTAAAAATTCCACTTAACTACTGAGAGTAAGATAATGCAATTCAATGAGAAACACATTAGTGTATTCCCTTATAATGGAAATATAATCATTTATTATCTTTTCCTTAGAATCAATCATTTGGGTAATATATTATTGCTCGTAGGTAAATAATATCATTCTAGATATGTTGGTGTTATTGAAGATTTATTGTCCTCCTTGAATTTGTACAAAAGTTGGGGATGATTGATAATCTAGAGAGTGATTTTCTTCTCATGAAAATTCATATTGACTGCATATGAGGGAAATCCAATCCATACAATGAATTGAAAAAAATTACACTAAAGGGAGTATCACAAGGTTCACCTGGATGTTTTACATAAAAAATTGATAGGGGAGGAGTTATAAACTTGGGATGTGATAATTTGTATATTTTCTATTTTCACTCATAACTATAATTCTATTCATTATGTTGGTATTTAAATAGTTATACTAATATTTTGTGATATGAAGAAATGCATATAAGAAAAATTAAAAAAGAGAGTTTACTATTACTTAATGTATAACTATAATTCCTATCACCAATTCATTTTTTGGATCCACCTCTGTGGTTTTAACGGCCTATTATCTCCTATACTGAAATGGATATTTTTTCATTGACTGTCTCCAACAACCCTTCACTTGGGGAAGTGGTTATTATAATAAATGTAGTTCATGTAGTTGAAAATTTTACAATAGGTTGTGGGTACGTTAGAGAATTCCATTAATTAATTTCTTTGGTGGTTTTCTCTAACATGTAATCACTAGAGAGGTCCTCTTAAATTCTTCTCCTAGAGCATTTATTTATCCCATTAATGTATTTTATGGTGTTCTTTTTTCCAATATTTTGAAATATGGGATGTTTAATTTTTTCTTCCATTATATTTATTGATCACACTACTGTAATTAAACTCTAATTTCTACTTCTTATTTATATGATAGAATTTAAATTCCTTAATCTCCATTTTAAACATGAGGGCACATAAAACTATTTCATCATATCTATCAATGTCTCAAATATACAGTGATTTTTGTAGGATCAGTTTTATCCCACCAAAGAATCGATAAACATTCAATTCACATGTAACTAAAAAGGAAGTAGTTTATCTTGAAAGTCTTATTAGGTTTACATCATACGCCCTAATGGATTCATCATCATTTTTCTTGAGGGAATGGAAATAATTGTACATTTTAATTTGGGGATTCTAAGGAAAATATTTGTTGGAATGAATTTTCTAGATATTCTTCAACTCCATCAGTTTGATCTCTTCCACAGTATTTATATTCATAATCACTATCCACCAATGATTCACATCTTGATATATATAATAAACAACCAGTATAACCCTATAATTCAAAGTACATTTATGTGTGTATAATTTAATTTAAATGGGGTTGATCCACTATTCATTGATCAAGGGATATGATTATCCATTGAATGTTGGAGGTTTTGTTTCATAATGGTCAGAATTTTAACTTTTTACATTCTTAGGGGGGAGTTAGGAATTTATCTAGATTCATGTTTTTATTCATAACCAAATTCAATAGATAGAGTATCTTTATAAATTTCACGATTTCTTCTTCTATTAGGTTTGGAATCTCATTTGTGTTGTCATCACATTACCCTTAACAATGGTTGTTTACTCGATTCCTCCTATTTCCAACCATTGGATTGATTAAAGGAAAAATTAGGTATGAGTAAATTTATAATAATAAACTCATAAATGGGAATAAATTAACATTAAATGGATAAATGATAAATTAAATTTATCCGTTAGCATATTAATTTGAAGGTTTCAATATATGTTGTCCAAATATATTTCATAAAAAATTAATGGAATTACATTTTGTTCAACTAGTAATGGTTAATAATGATATTTTATATTTACCAAAGACGATCATTTGGGATTTTCAAACTTGATTCGCATCAAGGAACATTTTCATTAACTATTTCATGATTGCGTCTAGATTAATTTGGTGTTTTCAGGTGTTACCCCTTAGTGAATTTGTTTAAAGAACCATCCACTTACATTAACAAATAGATATATATTTTTCTCTGAAATATCTAAAAATTTAATTTATCGAAATCTAGGGATGATTTAATATGTTTATTATGTTCTCTTAGGATTTCTCTGAAATTTTTTTAATCTTAATCACAAAAATAACTAAACATTCCTTTGATACCAATTATGAAAACCCTTACCCTATTAAACATTAATTCATGATTTATTACATAATAGTACACATAATTCAACCCCAGTGAATCATATGTCTAGCGTCATTGGTAATTAGGAATATTAAATCACTATATAATATTGGGGATGCATTATTATTGTTTAAAAAATCCTTAATATGCTCATAATATTCCATTATTCTTAAAATAACATGGTATAACATGGGTACACACATAAGAAATGGGAGAGACATTAAGCCTTATAAGGTAATAATAAAGGAATAACATGTTTAAGGTATTTCATTTTATATAATAGATATATCAATTGGACATAAAATGTGTTATAATCATAAACATGAACAATGAGGTATGATATATCATGACAACCTAATTGAAACATTAGAATGTGGAAAAAAATTAAAACATTGCATAATAATAACATGTCAAGGTTATCCAATAAGAAATAATAAAATAATGTTCTAAATATAACCTCCCACACACAATATATGACATTTCAAAAATCTAAGATAATATAAATTTCATTGGATTGATATCTGGGTGGACCCATAATAATCATGTCATGTACATGCATAAGTTTTCAACAATGATCAAAAAAATTATAACATATTTTATCATATTTAATCCTAGGATAATGGGGTGTGGATTATATACTTTTAAGTACCAAATAAAATTAGTTTAATTACATAATTTTGAACACCCTTGATAGGAAATGGGTATTGGTATTCACTACACAATTGTTTGGAATGAAAAGTCACAGAGACATTTTGGAAGCATAACAGGGGAACATAAATGCTAATGGGAGGGACTAATGAGAGTGAAATGGTTATATCATAATTTATACTTCATAAGGCATGTATGGTGGACATGGAAGAACGTATTACAATATTAGGATTTTGAGAAAAAGGAAACAGACCATGAAAAAGTTTGAATAAATAGGAGAATGATGGGATCCCTTTCCTTGAGAGGGTGATTCCAAATGATTGGGAGGAGATTCTTAAGAGATTAGGGGGACATCGAAGGGAATCTAGTGTGGGGAGTAAGGATTAAGGATGTGATCCAATGTTTTTTTTCGGAAGAGGAATTGGAGATTTGGTGGGTTTATATAGGAAAATAGAGGGTAGTTTTTTATTATTTCTAAAACATTGGTTTTGGACCTTATATAATAATGTCATCAAAACCCCAAAACATCCCATGCTTATAATTATAGTTCCTACAATAGAGGATTTATTTTCAATATTTTACAACTAAAGGGTCCTAACTTATTAAAATATTACCATTGGTGAAGTGGATGTGTAAAATTTTCTTAGAGAAATGCTTACAAAATAATAAAATATTATATAGGTTTTAGTGGATTAATAAAGGATATATAAAATTATTAAAATAAAAAAAACACTAATTTAACTGAAAATTATAGAGTATGTCTTTTATAGAATTTATTATATCACTTTTGAGACACTGTGATGTAAGAATACACACCATATATTTATTCCATATTTAATTTTTACCCAAAAATTCATCTGTTTTAAGAAATTATAAAAAATTCATCACTGAATAATTTTTTCATGATGATTCAAAATATAATATTTGTTTAATAAAAATAATTTTCTAAATATACGAATTTTATGTTTAAAAATTGAATCAAAATTTATTGATAAATGATTGGTTTTTTACAAAAACATATTTTGAACCCTTATAAAAATATATTTGACTTCATGAGAATTACAAGATAATTTATATTTAATAAAAATTATTTAATAATAATGTTTTGTTATAATATTATTTGTTTATAAAATCCATTAATTCATCAAAATATATATCTTAATTGAAATTGAATATTACCCATAAATAAATTTGGTTTCTTTTTATATCAAAGTCAAAATCATTTATATGTAAGCAATAATAATAAGAAAATATATTAGTTATTATATAAAATATAAATATTTATATTATTAGTCCCTAGATACATATAAATTTATTACTCTAGAAAACACTGTAAGGGTAAGATTCAAGATGGTGAGATTTTTATAGGGTATTTCGACACACATGGTTTGGATCTGATCTCGATAATTTTTAAATACCCCCTCCCCTCGTAAATGGTTTTGATCATTCTTTAGTGGTTGGATCTCTTCTTATTCATAGTCATGGGAAAAGCCTAGTGATTTTATCTCCCTTTAAGCCTCTCATATATGGGCCTCACAGGTTATGTTCCTGCTAGTCTACTCCATCACTTCCATTATCTCTATTAATTAGATTATTTAGAAACCTATATTTATACTAATCAAATAAACATTGTTTAGATACTATATTATCAATGATTATGATGATTTTACGTAATTTAAATCCAATTGGTTATAATAAAACCAATAAATTTTATTTTTTTCTATATCAATAATACATAATAAGTCATTTAATTAAATCACAAAGATATTTTTTTAAAAAAAGTTTGGTTAGGTAGATATTGGAATGAAAAATACACAACAAGAAGTAGTTACACACTTTTAAATTGAGCATTATAAAAAATACTATTCTCCTTAGGTTATATGATAAATATTTTCATGTGAAAGAGGGTGTGATTTAAATATTTGAGTGGATCATGATTATAGAATATCATATATGTTAATTTTATGAATAAATATTAAAATTGTATCATTGATTAAATCCCCTTATTAATCTTATATAATATTATTTAAAACTTAAAGAAGAATTAGAGAAAATATTATTTTTATTATAATGGTAATTCCTTTTAGTAGAAGATTAAATATCAATATACTATTTAGAGTAGAGGTAATGTTACTTTTTTATATAAATAACTATCATGGATAATAGTATATGATGGTTAATGATATTATTTTACTTGGATTGAAAGTTATTAATGTTGGTACTATGGGATTTACTCCTTTTATGTTAAATTAAACAATTATTTTTTTCTTATAAAAAAGTTGATGTTGACGTAAAAAAGGGAAATGATATTCTTATGATCATATCTGAATTTTTTTTAGAATGGATGTAAAACGTTGTAAAATCAATGATATAATTGTTCATTTTATGAATATCTATGAAGCTAATTCCAATGTTAAGGAAGATAAGATGAATATATAAAGAGGAATTATAGAGTAAGTGAAGTTATATTATGAAGAAATTATTAACGAGTAAATAAATAGTGTGAATGAGATTTTTATCAACATTAAATATTTAGAAAAAACATTAGATAAATATACTATTATCAATAAATAAATAGAAAACATTACAGATAGGTTTTTTCCTAAATTTTTTACTTTTGTCAAATTTTATTATTTATCACTTTATAAACTACATAATACTATTATTATATTTGTTATGATAAAATATTCAGTGAATAAGAAGATGATCAAATAGGAAATAGAATTAAAATCAATGAAAAATATTAAAATCAATGAAGATGAAGAAGATTACTTATGTGAATATGAAGATGTGGAAGAGAAAGAAGAAGAATATAAGAATATTATTGCACTTATCTGAAATAAATAGTAAAATGGAAAAGCTAAGTAAAAATATAAAATCCCACTATAATATGTTAAATGTGGTGGAATTATTCACATTTATATTGACTTCCCAAGGAAAAGAAATTATGAGTAGTATAAAGAGGAAAATTGAAACAATTTTAATAAGAACAAATTTATTTAAAAATATAGGCTTGATAAGGAACCCATTGAAGGCATGATAAAGTTTAGTAGAAGGAAAATTAAATATATATTGAGAAAATAACTCTACTTCCAATATTTAATTCAAAGAAGCTGTTCTATTCTTATTGGAACTATATAGATCATGTGAAAAAACATGAAAAATTTCTATATAGTGGTGTATATAGTTAATATTGTGAATAAAATTATGCCATGAACATGTTGAAATATGATGTTGAAGTATATCTTGATAAAAACATTCAATACAAGAGAGATATTTTGTTATACCATAATGATATTGTGAAATAAAAGGAAAGTGAAGGAAAAATTATAAATTTGAAGATAATTAGGTTTCAAAAACTAATTACCATAGGTTTGGAATTGAAAAACTAGGACACCATATGATTATATGAAATAGTACTTTATAAAAAAAATAATTTCTTTGGTATCTTGTATTACATAGAAGAAAATATTCATATAAATCATGATATACCATTAAAATATTATTATTTAATAATATTATCACACTATAGTCATTGGTATCGATAGCATGAAAAGGAAAAAATAAATTACAAAAAAATATGATTTATTTATGAGAAAAATCAATTAATTTTTTATTAATTAAATTAAAATTATAAACAAACAAAATTTAAAAATAAATTAGTGTTTTTTTTCTAAAAAAATGTTTTCATGAATGAAATGTGTTTTTATGTTAATCAATTAAATTATTTAGTATTGATTAATTATTTTAGTGAAATTTAAATAATATATATTCAATCAAATGTACTATCATTTATCTAATTTTTTTTAGTCATGGAATAATAATAAATCAAATATTATGCTTAAAAATATTTTTGTTTTCTAAAAATAGATTCTCATTATATTTTGAAATGTTATATTAAAATTAATTTATTCTTATTATAGAAATTACAATTTTTTAAATAAATTCCATATTTGGAATTAGATAGTTTTAATTTGGTAAATATTACCCTTTTATTTTTAGGATTTAAGAATAGGAACTGTGGTAAAATTTATCCCCTCTATAATGGGTAAATCTAGTTAAACTAGTTTAAAACGAAATGTCCAGGTCATCAATTTTAATGTTAATTATTATTAGAATAATATATATTTTTCCTTTACCACCATAGGCTTAAAATGTAATTGTTTAAGAGACACATTTCATTTAAAATGACATATATAATAATTAAATCAAAAGTGGTAATGAAATATCACCCTCTTAGTTTTAAATATCTATAATATACCCAAATATGGAAAAAATGTAATGAATGAATATAAATTTCTATTTTAATCATAATGAAAATTTTTCTAATGGAAATTTGTCTCTACTTTTTAGTAATTATATAGTTACTATAAATTCTTATGCAATGCTCACTAAATATTTATTCAATTATTATAAAAATAAAATTACGGTTTTAGAAATTATTAAATGTAATCTAGTTTGAATGAGTTATAGTTTTAGAGGAATTTTATAGATTAATATGATGTATGAGTGATTTTTTAAATGATTACATTTTAACCCCACCTATTAATGTCTATTAAGTCAAATTTAATAAATACAATCAAAATTTAAATAAATAATATTTTATCAAAATAATATGTTATTAATTTATTTTAAAAACATAAAAATATTAAAAGACGATAAAGAAAAAAAAAAATCTTAACTATTTCACCTTGAACAGTTATGGTACAATTTTCTCATTATATTAAAAATTATTACACTTTAACTGTGAAAAATATATTACCAAAGTTAATGTTAAAATAGGTTAACTAAGGGGTTGAACAAAAAGATAAGGCTTAAGAAAACACATAAACCTATAATTTTTTTGGATGATTGAATTATAATTAAATATTTCATTTTCTATGAATTACATTACACTACTAGAAAAGGGGGCATTGAAGCCCCCCAGACTCGGGCGACCGCCATTGGCGGTCGCTATAGCTAACCAATAGCGACCGCCAATGGCCGGTCGCTAACCTACATAAAAAAAACGGGGGGCTTCTGCGCCCCCCCCCCCCCCCCCCCGCTGCTCCCTCGACCCCGATCCCCCCCGATCGCCGCCCTAACCCCCCTCCCTCCCTCGCCGCCCTCCCCTCCCCCACCGCCCAGCCTCCCCCGCCGCCCGACCTCCCCCGCCGCCCGGCCTCCCCGACCTCCCCCGCCGCCCGGGCCTCCCCGGCCTCCCCCGCCGCCCGGCCTCCCCCGCCGCCCGCCCTCCCCGCCGCCCGCCCTCCGGCCGCCGCCCTCCGCCCTCGGGCCTCTGGCCACCGCCCTCCGCCCTCGGGCCTCTGGCCCACCTCCCTCCGGCCTCTCGGCCCTCCCCCCCCCCCCCACCCCGGACAGCACCCGCACCCCGGACAGCCCCCGCCGCGCACTCTGGACCGCCCCCCGCACCCCGGACGCCTCCCTGCACCCCGGACAGCCCCCCCTGCACTCGGACACCCCCCTCCGACCCGGAAAGCCCCCCCCCCCCCCCCCGCACTCGGACACCCCCCCCTACGAACCCGGACAGCCCCCCCGCACCACGGACATGCCCCCCGCACCCCGGAAACCCCACCCCGCACCCCCGACAGCCCCCCTGCACCCCGGACAGCCCCCCCCCCACCTCGGACACCCCCGCACCCCGAACACCCCTGCCCGCACCCCTGACAGGCCCCCGACACCCCAGACACCCCTCCCCGCACCTTGGACACCCCCCCGACCCCGGACACCCCCCCCCCCGCTGCCCGTCCCCCGTCCCCCTCACCGCCTCCTCTCCTCCAGCTCTCCACTGCCGCCGCCACCCGTACCCTCCCTTGGCCGCACCGCCTTTGGCTCCGGCTCCCCTTCGCTGCCCTCCTCTCCCCTCGCAGTACTGCCTTCGGCTCCCTCCTTTCAGGTTTATAGCTCAATCAGGTAACATAGAGCTTTCAGTTACATTATTATTTTATCAATGGTTCATAAACAATGGTTAATATTTATTTGAATATAGTTGATTTGAAAAATGTAAATGTAATAAGTATTGTGTAATGTTTGTTATACAGATATATTATGGATAAGAGTTGGATTGATCTTCCAAATAGAACGTCTAGAGAATTATTTCAATGGAATTATGCAGTTTATTGACTTCACAAGAGGATTTGAAAGTGACTATATTAGTTGTCCATGTAGAAAATGTGCTAACAGATATCAATTCACACGAGATACTGTGAGGGAACACCTTTTCTTTAATGGATTTCTGAAAAATTATAAGAGTTGGACTCGTCATGGAGAAGAATATGTTCGTTGTCAAAATACAGATGCAGCTCAGATGGATGTTGATGCAAGGATGACTGATCCAATGCATGAAATGCTTACTGAAATGGTACATGGGTTTGATCCTGAAGGCATTGAAATCCAGAATCTTGAGACCGGTGAGATAAATCTTCGCTCTGGTGCAGATCGTGATTCGAGGAGGTTTTATGAAGTACTTGATGATGCGAAAACAGAATTATATCCTGGATGTACGTCTTACAATAAACTGTCGTTTATCGTGGAGTTGTTGCATTTGAAGACTTTGAATAATTGGTCAGACACATCATTCGACATGCTTTTGGTTTTATTGAAAAGTTCTTCCTGTCGACGCTAAGATTCCTGAGTCGTATTACTATGCTCGTAAGTTGACATAGACTTAGGTTTTACATATGAGACTATAGATGCATGTGCAAACAACTGTATGTTGTTTAGAAATGAAACTGCTCATTTGTGAAACTGCTCATTTGGATATTTGTACGGTTTGTGGCGCTTCCAGGTGGAAAGAGAACAGGGGAAATAAGACTCATCAAAGTCAGATTGCGATACAGGGGAAACCGATTGTCGTAAAGCAAATGCGTTACTTTCCCCTTAAACCGAGGTTGAAAAGATTTTTTATGTCATCTAAAGTTTCTAATTTAATGAGATGGCATGCAGAAAGAGTTCATGAAAGTGACATGTTAACCCACCCGGCAGACTCTCATGCATGGAAGGATTTTGATAAGAGACATCCCGACTTTTCTAAAGATGTTCGTAATGTCCGATTGGGATTGGCAGCAGATGGTTTCAATCCATTCAAGTCTATGGTTGGTGCAACTCATAGCACATGGCCCGTGGTGTTGGTTCCATATAATCTTCCTCCGTGGCTTTGTAAGAAGCAACAATTTATATTACTTTCCACTCTTATTAATGGACCTAAAAGTCCGGGGGATAAGATTGATGTTTACCTTCATCCATTGATTGATGAGTTGAATGAATTTTGGGGCGATGGTGTGATGACTTATGACTGCGAAACGAATGAAATGTTCAAACTGCATACTGCTTTATTGTGGACAATCAATGACTTCCCAGCTTATGCAAATTTATCAGGCTGGAGTACGAAAGGGGAATTTGCTTGCCCTTGTTGCAATAAAAGTAAAAAATCTGTATGGCTTAAACATTCCAAAAAATGGGCATACATGGGTCACAAGCGTTTTCTCCCTCCCCAGCACAGGTTCAGAAAGGACAGAGTGGCATTTGATGGTTCTAGAGAGTTCAGCCCAGCACCAAAGATCATGACAGGAGTCGAAATGTTATCGCAGATTGAGGAAGAAAATATCCGCACGGTATATGAAACTCAGGATTTGGTGGCTCCTCCAGTACGTAATATTCGTGCTGCGGGTAGGCAGCGCAGTCACAATTGGAAAAAGAAAAGTATTTTTTATAGTCTTCCGTATTGGAAAACTAACATGTTGAGGCATAATTTAGATGTCATGCACATTGAAAAAAATGTTTGTGATAACATATTGTGGACCATTTTAGATGTCAGTGGAAAGTCAAAGGACCATGTTAATGCACGCCGTGATTTGGAAGAAATGGGTTTAAGGAAACAGTTGCATTTACAGTTAGCTGATGGAAACAAGGCATATATGCATGCTGCACAGTATTCGATGACTACAGAGGAGAAAGAGACATTCTTTCCATTTTGAAGATGGTCAAGGTGCCTGATGGTTACTCTTCTAATATTTCAAAGTGTGTTAATCTGACGAGCAAGACATTGCAAGGGTTGAAAAGTCATGACAATCACATATTACTTCAGCAGTTGATTCCAATTGCAATTGTGATTGTTTATCCCCCAATGTTGTTCAGCCCTTTATTGAGATGAGTAATTTTTTTAGATAGCTTTGTTTAAGAAATGCAACGAATGAGTGATTTAAAAAGTTTGCAGGACCGAATTGTACTTACTCTTTGTCACTTTGAGAAAACTTTTCCCTCCCTCTTTTTCGATGTTATGGTCCACTTGACAGTGCACCTAACAGATGAAGTAATGGCTGCTGGTCCAGTGCAATTCAGGTGGATGTATCCCATTGAACGGTATTTGAGTACATTGAAAAGATTTGTACGCAACAGAGCTCGTCCAGAGGCATCAATAGCCAATGGTTATTTGATGGATGAGTGTACTACCTTTTGTGCAGAATATCTTACGGATGTTGAAACAAAATTAGATAAGCCCTCTCGGATTCATGATGGTCCAGTTGGAGAAGGAACCACATTTGATATGGACAACATCGAGTGGATACAAGCACATCGATATATCTTGTTCAATACTCACATCAGTTGCACCATTAATGCAGTAAGTATCTTATTAATGTGCTTGTATAACTTTTACATGTTTTGGTGCATAGTTGGTCTTTTAAACATCGCGTAATCATTTGCAGGAAACACATTAATGAGATAAAAGAAGAGATGCATCGTGCGACTGAGTTGCAAATTCAACAATCTCATTATGCGACATTTCATGATTGGTTCAAGGATTATGTATGTATAAATTGATTTTCATTATGAGTGAAGTATTAAACTAATTCTTTCTGCATATATCAGTATTTATTTTTATAAATTATGTAGGCTCGTAAGCTGAGGGAGTTAGGGGACCCCACGCTACCTGAAGTATTTATCCAACTGGCTGAGGGTCCATCTATAACGGCTCGTCGTTATAAAGCTATTGATGCTAATGGTTTTCGATTTCGCATTAAAGATGTTGACGACAAACGAGCAACACAAAACAGTGGCATAGGTTGTCCCTTTTTCGATTCTGGTTATTACTATGGTCAATTGATAGACATCATTGAAGTTGTATACACACACGGTTTGAAGTACATATTGTTAAAGTGTAATTGGGTTGATCCAGTGCGTGGATGTAAAGTCGATCAATATCAGTTTTCATTGGTGAATTTTAACTATATGTTATACAGAAATAATGAACGAGTTGAGAATGAACCTTTCATTTTGACATCACAAGCGGAACAAGTATTCTTCGTTACTTTGCCTTCGGATCCAAGTTGGCAAGTTGTTGTCAAAATGTCTCGGCGAGGAGTGTTTTTATTTGAAGAAGATGAACCCGAGACTGTTCCGTTTGTTTACCAACAACTTGATCAACATACCGTAGTTCAAGATATTTATTGAGTCAGAGTGGCTGTTGAAGGAGAAACGGTCGATTTGCATGCTTAATGAAAGGTATAATTGTTTTCCCGCTATTCAGTAGAATGTCCTAGGATATCATAAATTATCTAATCATTTTATAAATCCTTATAAGTTTTAATCCTCACTTTTGTAAGTTAATTCAGTCATAAATATTTAGGTTGATTAACTTTTTGATTTTTTAAAATTCATTCACAACTAATTATTCAATCCATTTTTTGTTTGATTAACCGTTGTACAAGTTTGATTTATTAAGAACAATCCAATTTATCTTTTAAACACTTTGGAATCATTACTGATATTTTCTATGACTGCAGACATGTCAGGGGAAGAGGCAGAAGATCCACATCATCCATCTGAGGCATCTACGTCTCAGGGTCGAGGTATGTTTGAATGTCATTGTCTATATTTTTTATGTAATTGACATATATATATATATATATATATATATATATAACATTTGTCAATTTATATATAAAATTGTTTTCAACAGGATCAGACTCGGCTGCTTCTTCCTCTCGCAGGAGAGGCCCCTGGTCGTGGCATATTATCATGGAATTCCAACACGACGATAGATGTTTCATTTGATGAGGTATTTCATCCCGTGGGACCGAATGCCCCCGACATTTATTCGTCAGCTGGGTCATATCATACGTGAACCACATCGATTTCCATTGACCACGCGTGATTGGGGCTTCTATCCCTCAGGACACATTAGATCGTCTATGGAGGGAGGTTCAGGTAAGAGAATAATTTTACTTTATTTTCTATTTATAAAGAATACTAATATGTTTGATTATTTTCTTTATAGCAAAATTTGAAAGTATGCCCTGAAGAGTTTCGGCCCGTGTGTATGAGCAAATGTCGTAAGATGTGGAAAGATTATAAAGGCAAAGTGAAGAGGGACCACTGGGTACCAAATGTGGTTGCCCTTGACATTTTGGAAAAAGTCCCGAGAGGTGTCCTCCCGGCTCAGTGGCGTGACTTGGTTGCATATTGGTATACTGAGGGTGTTGCGGTTTGTATATTAATTATTTTGCTGTATATATATTTTCAAGAATATGTGATTTGTTTAAAATTTGAATGAATTGAATGTAGGAGGTGTCAACACGCCATTCGGAGAATCGAGCGTTGCAGGGACCAGCTCACAGGCTCGGGACTCGTCACGTGTCTCAAATTCGACATGAGGTATATATTATTCATTTTTTAATTTATTAATTAATATTGGTTTTGTGTTTATATTCTTTTAATATACAGTTGCGAGGGCAAGGTGCAGCAACTGATAAAATGTCGGTGTGGATAAGGACTCGTGATCGCAATGATCCAGAGGTTTGCAGCATTGATAGTAAGTGTCTGTACTTACCAATAATTACATAAATCTATATATTAACATATATATATTTATATATATTTAAATATTTCACAGGCTCAATTTGAATCTGAGTTAGAGCATCTGCCAGAGGACCAGCGACAGCTTCCCATGCGACGGGATGAGATCTTTCATCGCATTATTGGTCGGGACAGGCCATGGCTATAGTTTGACCTATGGAGCAGGGATTCCTCGTTCTGTAGTGTCACGCGCTGCGGTTGTCGGTCCTGCTGTTGCTCATATGACATAGCAGATGTCAGATTTTGAGGCACGACTGCGCGCTTCCGAGGAGACAAATGCGCAATTGACAGCTGAGGTTAGAGCACTGCGGGAATATGTGCGTCGAGCTGATGGTACAGGGGATCATACGACGCAGGTATATACTGTATTTATTTATTTAATTTAAATTATTTTTGTTATTAAAATATTTATAATGTTTATTTGTTGTAGGCACCTGGCCCACCAGAAGGAGGTAGCAGTGATGACAACGCGTGACGCACCATATATTCACGAGATATGTTTTTTGTTTTTACTGGTAGGGTTGACATTGATGTACTGTATTTATTCATTTAAGTAATGTATTATTACCATCCATGGTGGTCTTTTAAATATTTTATACACATATTGAGTTTTTGATCAGATAATCTTGAATGATTCTACATTTGAAAAAGTCGAACTAATTCCAACAGCCCCCCCCCCCCCCCCCGCACCCCCGTACAGCCCCCCGCACCCCCGTACAGCCCACCCGCACCCCCGTACAGCACCCCCCCCCCCCGCACCCCCGTACAGCCCCCCGCACCACCGTACTGCCCCCCCCGCACCCCCGTACTGCCCCCCGCACCCCCGTACAGCCCCCCCGCACCCCCGCACCCCCGCACAACCCCCCGCACCCCCGTACAGCCCCCCCGCACCCCCGTACAGCCCCCCCTGCACCCCCGCACACCCGTACTGCCCCCCGCACCCCCGTACAGCCCCCCGCAACCTCGTACTACCCCCCCCCCCCCCCCCCGCACCCCCGCACCCCCGTACAGCCCCCCCGCACCCCCGTACAGCCCCCCTGCACCCCCGTACAGCCCCCCCCCCCCCCCCCCCGCACCCCGCACCCCCGTACTGCCCCCCCGCACCCTCGTACAGACCCCCCGTACCCCCGTACAACCCCCCGCACCCCCGTACTGCCCCCCGCACCCCCCGTACTACCCCCCGCCACCCCCCCCCCCCCCCCCCCGCACCCCCGTACAACCCCCCACACCCCCGTAAAACATCCGGGGCGTGAATTGTGAAATGGTCGGCCAGACGGCACCTCATTCGAAGGTGCCGTTTGACCGCGGCGGTCGGAAACGCGTTTCCGGCGCCATTAAACACCAAAACGGCATGCGGCGGTCCAATTCGGAGAAAACGTGCTCCGAACGACCTGAAACCGCACGGGAACGATAGAAGTATTATTCCTGAGATGAAGGAGGAGGCCGCACGTCCATCGGACGTGCGGTGCGCGCGACACGTCCGATTGTGTCCTTTTCAGCAGCGCGGCGCGCGCTGAAATGGCGCGTTGGGGGGTCAAAACCACCCGAACGACCTCCAAATGCCACGAAACCGTACGACAACATCCGGTCCGTGAATTGTGAAATAGTCGGCCAGACGAAACCTCAATCGGAGGTGCCGTGTGACCACGGCGGCCGGAAACGCGGTTCCGGCGCCATTAAACACCAAAACGGCGTGCGACGGTCCAATTCGGAGCAAACGTGCTCCGAACGACCTGAAACCGCACGGGAACGATAGAAATATTATTCCTGAGATGCAGGAGGAGGCCGAAAGTCCATCGGACGTGCGGTGCGCGCGACACGTCCGATTGTGTCCTTTTCAGCAGCGCGGCGCGCGCTGAAATGGCGCGTTGGGGGGTCAAAACCACCCAAACGACCTCCGAATGCCACGAAACCGTACGAAAACATCCGGGGCGTGAATTGTGAAATGGTCGGCCAAACGACACCTCATTCGGAGGTGCTGTGTGACCGCGGCGGCCGGAAACGCGTTTCCGGCGCCATTAAACACCAAAACGGCGTGCGGCGGTCCAATTCGGAGCAAACGTGCTCCAAACGACCTGAAACCGCACGGGAACGATATAAATATTATTCCTGAGATGCAGGAGAAGGCCGCACATCAATCGGACGTGCGGTGCGCGCGGCACGTCCGATTGTGTCCTTTTCAGCAGCGCGGCGCGCGCTGAAATGACGCGTTGGGGGGTCAAAACCACCCGAACGACCTCCGAATGCCACGAAACCGTACGACAACATCCGGGGCGTGAATTGTGAAATGGTCGGCTAGACGGCACCTCATTAGGAGGTTCCGTTTGACCGCGGCGGCCAGAAACGCGTTTCCGGCACCATAAAACACCAAAACGGCGTGTGGCGGTCCCATTCGGAGCAAACGTGCTCCGAACGACCTGAAACCGCAGGGGAACGATAGAAATATTATTCTTGAGATGCAGGAGGAGGCCTCACATCCATCGGACGTGCGGTGCACGCGGCACGTCCGATTGTGTCCATTTCAGCAGCGCGGCGCGCGCTGAAATGGCACGTTGGGGGTCAAAACCACCTGAACGACCTCCGAATGCCACGAAACCGTACGACAACATCCGGGGCGTGAATTGTGAAATGGTCGGCTAGACGAAACCTCATTCGGAGGTGCCGTTTGACCGCGGCGAACGAAAACGCGTTTCCGGCGCCATAAAACACCAAAACGGCGTGCGACGGTCCCATTTGGAGCAAACGTGCTCCGAACGACCTGAAACCGCACGGGAACGATAGAAATATTATTCCTGAGATGCAGGAGGAGTCCACACGTCCATCGGACGTGCGGTGCGCGCGGCACGTCCGATTGTGTCTTTTTCAGCAGCGCGGCGCGCGCTGAAATGTCGCGTTGGGGGGTCAAAACCACCCGAACGACCACCGAATACCACGAAACCGTACGACAACATCCGGGGCGTAAATTGTAAAATGGTCGGTCAGACGGCATCTCATTCGGAGGTGCCGTTTGACCGCGGTGGCCGAAAACGCGTTTCCGGCGCCATAAAACACCAAAACGGCGTGCGGCGGTCCCATTCGGAGAAAACATGCTCCGAACGACCTGAAACCGCACGGGAATGATAGAAATATTATTCCTGAGATGCAGGAGGAGGCCACACGTCAATCGGACGTGCGGTGCGCGCGGCACGTCCGATTGTGTCATTTTCAGCAGCGCGACGCGCGCTGAAATGGCGCGTTGGGGGGTCAAAACCACCCGAACGACCTCCGAATGCCACGAAACCGTACGACAACATTCGGGGCATGAATTTTGAAATGGTCGGCCAGATGGCACCTCATTCAGAGGTGCCGTTTGACCACAGCGGCTGAAAACGCGTTTCCGGCGCCATAAAACACCAAAACGGCATGCGGCGGTCCCATTCGGAGCAAACGTGCTCCGAAAGACCTGAAACCGCACAGGAACGATAGAAATATTATTCCTGAGATGCAGGAGGAGTTTGCACGTCCATCGGACGTGCGGTACGCGCGACACGTCCGATTGTGTCCTTTTCAGCAGCGCGGCGCGCGCTGAAATGTCGCGTTGGGGGGTCAAAACCACCCGAACGACCTCCGAATGCCATGAAACCGTACGACAACATCCGGGGAGTGAATTGTAAAATGGTTGGCTAGACGGCACCTCATTCGGAGGTGCCGTGTGACCGCGGCGGCCGGAAACGCGTTTCCGGTGCCATTAAACACCAAAACGGCGTGCGGCGGTCCAATTCGGAGAAAACGTGCTCCGAACGACCTGAAACCGCACGAGAACGATAGAAATATTATTCCTGAGATGCAGGAGGAGGCCGCACGTCCATCGGACGTGCGGTGCACGTGGCACGTCCGATTGTGTCCTTTTCAGCACCGCGACGCGCGCTGAAATGGCGCGTTGGGGGGTCAAAACCACCCGAACGACCTCCGAATGCCACGAAACCGTACGACAACATCCGGGGCGTGAATTGTGAAATGGTCGGCCAGACGACACCTCATTCGGAGGTACCGTTTGACCGCGGCGGCCGGAAACGCGTTTCCGGCACCATAAAACACCAAAACGGCGTGCGGCGGTCCCATTCGGAGCAAACGTGCTCCGAACGACCTGAAACCGCACAGGAACGATAGAAATATTATTCCTGAGATGCAGGAGGAGGCCGCACGTCCATCGGACGTGCGGTGCGCGCGGCACGTCCGATTGTGTCCTTTTCAGCAGCGCAGCGCGCGCTGAAATGGCGCATTGGGGGGTCAAAACCACCCGAACGACCTTCGAATGCCACGAAACCGTACGAAAACGGCGTGCGGCGGTCCCATTCGGAGCAAACGTGTTCCGAAAGACCTGAAACCGCACGGGAATGATAGAAATATTATTCCTGAGATGCAGGAGGAGGCGGCACATCCATCAGACGTGCGGTGCGCGCGGCACGTCCGATTGTGTCCTTTTCAGCAGCGCGGCGCGCGCTGAAATGGCGCGTTGGGGGGTCAAAACCACCCGAACGACCTCCGAATGCCACAAAACTGTACGACAACATCCAGGGCATGAATTGTGAAATGGTCGGCCAGACGGCACCTCATTCGGAGGTTCCGTTTGACCGCGCCGGCCGAAAACGCGTTTCCGGCGCCATAAAACACCAAACCGGCGTGCGGCGGTCCAATTCGGAGCAAACGTGCTCCGAACGACCTGAAACCACACGGGAACGATAAAAATATTATTCCTGAAATGAAGGAGGAGGCCGCACGTCCATCGGACGTGCGGTGCGCGCGGCACGTCCGATTGTGTCCTTTTCAGCAGCGCGGCGCGCGCTGAAATGGCGCGTTGGGGGGTCAAAACCACCCGAACGACCTCCGAATGCCACGAAACCGTACGAAAACATCTGGGGCGTGAATTGTGAAATGGTCGGCCAGACGGCACCTCATTCAAAGGTGCCGTGTGACCGCGGCGGCTGGAAACGCGTTTCCGGCACCATTAAACACCAAAACGGCGTGCGGCGGTCCAATTCGGTGCAAACGTGCTCCGAACGACCTGAAACCGCACGGGAACGATAGAAATATTATTCCTGAGATGCAGGAGGAGGCCGGACGTCCATCGGACGTGCGGTGCGCGCGGCACGTCCGATTGTGTCCTTTTCAGCAGCGCGGCGCGCGCTGAAATGGCGCGTTGGGGGGTCAAAACCACCCGAACGACCTCCAAATGCCACGAAACCGTACGAAAACATCTGGGGCGTGAATTTTGAAATGGTCGGCTAGACGGCACCTCATTCGGAGGTGCCGTTTGACCGCAGTGGCCGGAAACGCGTTTCCGGCGCCATTAAACACCAAAACGGCGTGCGGCGGTCCCATTCAGAGAAAACGTGCTCCGAACGACCTGAAACCGCACGGGAACGATAGAAATATTATTCCTGAGATGCAGGAGGAGGCCGCACGTCCATCGGATGTACGGTGCGCGCGGCACGTCCGATTGTGTCAATTTCAGCAGCGCGGCTCACGCTGAAATGGTGCGTTGGGGGGTCAAAACCACCCGAACGACCTCCGAATGCCACGAAATCGTACGACAACATCCGGGGAGTGAATTGTGAAATGGTCGGCCAGACGGAACCTCATTCGGAGGTGCCGTTTGACCGCGGAGGCCGGAACCGCGTTTCCGGCGCCAGAAAACACCAAAACGGCGTGCGGCGGTCCCATTAGGAGAAAACGTGCTCCGAAATACCTAAAACCGCACGGGAACGATAAAAATATTATTCCTGAGATGCAGGAGGAGGCCGCACGTCCATCGGACGTGCGGTGCGCGCGACACGTCCGATTGTGTCCTTTTGAGCAGCGCGGCGCGCGCTGAAATGGCGGGTTGGGGGGTCAAAACCAGCCAAACGACCTCCGAATGCCACGAAACCGTACGACAACATCCAGGGCGTGAATTGTGAAATGGTCGGCCAGACGGCACCTCATTCGGAGGTGCCGTTTGACCGCGGCGGCCGGAAACGCGTTTTCGGCGCCATTAAACACCAAAACGGCGTGCGGCGGTCCCATTCGGAGCAAACGTGCTCCGAACGACCTGAAACCGCACGGAAACGATAGAAATATTATTCCTGAGACGCAGGAGGAGGCCGCACATCCATCGGACGTGCGGTGCGCGCGACACGTCCGATTGTGTCCTTTTCAGCAGCGCGGCGCGCGCTGAAATGGCGCGTTGGGGGGTCAAAACCACCCGAACGACCTCCGAATGCCACGAAACCGTACGACAACATCCGGGGCGTGAATTGTGAAATGGTCGGCCAGATGGCACCTCAATCGGAGGTGCCGTGTGACCGCGGTGGCCGGAAACGCGTTTCCGGCGCCATAAAACACCAAAACGGCGTGCGGCGGTCCAATTCGGAACAAACGTGCTCCGAACGACCTGAAACCGCACGGGTACAATAGAAATATTATTCCTGAGATGCAGGAGGAGGCCGCACGTCCCTCGGACGTGCGGTGCACGCGGCACGTCCGATTGTGTCCTTTTCAGCAGCGCCGCGCGCGCTGAAATGACGCGTTGGGGGGTCAAAACCACCCGAACGACCTCCGAATGCCACGAAACCGTACGACAACATCCGGGGCGTGAATTGTGAAATGGTAGGCCAGACGGCACCTCATTCGGAGGTGCCGTGTGACCGCGGCGGCCGGAAACGCTTTTCCGGCGCCATTAAACACCAAAACGGCGTGCGGCGGTCCAATTCGGAGCAAACGTGCTCCGAACGACCTGAAACCGCACGGGAATGATAGAAATATTATTCCTGAGATGCAGGAGGAGGCCTCACGTCCATCGGACGTGCGGTGCGCGTGACACGTCCGATTGTGTCCTTTTTCAGCAGCGCGGCGCGCGCTGAAATGGCGCGTTGGGGGGGTCAAAACCACCCGAACGACCTCCGAATGCCACGAAACCGTACGCCAAAATCCGGGACGTGAATTGTGAAATGGTCGGCCAGACGACATCTCATTCGGAGGTTCCGTTTGACCGCAGCGGCCGGAAACGCGTTTCCGGCGCCATTAAACACCAAAACGGCGTGCGGTGGTCCCATTCGGAGCAAACGTGCTCCGAACGACCTGAAACCGCACGAGAACGATAGAAATATTATTCCTGAGATGCAAGAGGAGGCCGCACATCCATCAGACGTGCGGTGCGCGCGGCACGTCCGATTGTGTCCTTTTCAGCAGCGCGGCGCGCGCTGAAATGACGCGTTGGGGGGTCAAAACCAACCGAACGACCTCCGAATGCCACGAAACCGTACGACAACATCCGGGGCATGAATTATGAAATGGTCGGCCAGACGGAACCTCATTCGAAGGTGCCGTGTGACCGCGGCGGCCGGAAACACATTTCCGGCGCCATTAAACACCAAAACGGCGTGCGGCGGTCCAATTCGGAGCAAACGTGCTCCGAACGACCTGAAACCGCACGGGAACGATAGAAATATTATTACTGATATGCAGGAGGAGGCCGCACGTCCATCGGACGTGCGGTGCGCGCGGCACGTCCAATTGTGTCCTTTTCAGCAGCGCGGCGGCGCTGAAATGGCGCGTTGGGGGGTCAAAACCACCCGAACGACCTCCAAATGCCACGAAACCGTACGACAACATCCGGGGCGTGAATTGTGAAATGGTCGGCCAGAAGGCACCTCATTCGGAGGTGCCGTTTGACCGCGGCGGCCGGAAACGCGTTTCCGGCGCCATTAAACACCAAAACGGCGTGCTGCGGTCCCATTCGGAGCAAACGTGCTCCGAACGACCTGAAACCGCATGGGAACGATAAAAATATTATTCCTGAGATGCAAGAGGAGGCCGCACGTCCATCGGACGTGCGGTGCGCGCGACACGTCTGATTGTGTCATTTTCAGCAGCGCGGCGCGCGCTGAAATGGCGCATTGGGGGGTCAAAACCACCCGAACGACCTCCGAATGCCACGAAACCGTACGACAACATCCGGGGCGTGAATTGTGAAATGGTCGCCAGACGGCACCTCATTCGGGGGTTCCGTTTGACCGCGGCGGCCGGAAACGCGTTTCCGGCGCCATAAAACACCAAAACGGCGTGCAGCGGTCCCATTCGGAGCAAACGTGCTCCGAATGACCTGAAACCGCATGGGAACGATATAAATATTATTCCTGAGATGCAGGAGGATGCCGCATGTCCATCGGACGTGCGGTGCGCACGGCACGTCCGATTGTGTCCTTTTCAGCAGCGCGACGCGCGCTGAAATGGCGCGTTGGGGGGTCAAAACCACCCGAACGACCTCCGAATGCCACGAAACCATACGACAACATCCGGGGCGTGAATTTTGAAATGTTCGGCCAGACGGCACCTCATTCGGAGGTGCCGTTTGACCGCGGCGGCCGGAAACGCGTTTCCGGCGCCATTAAACACCAAAACGGCGTGCAACGGTCCCATTCGGAGCAAACGTGCTCCGAACGACCTGAAACCGCACGGGAACGATAAAAATATTATTCCTGAGATGCAGGAGGAGGCCGCACATCTATCGGACGTGCGGTGCGCGCGGCACGTCCGATTGTGTCCTTTTTAGCAGCGCGGCGCGCGCTGAAATGGCACGTTGGGGGGTCAAAACCACCCGAACGACCTCCGAATGCCACGAAACCGTACGACAACATCCGGGGCGTGAATTGTAAAATGGTCGGCCAGACGGCACCTCAATCGGAGGTGCCGTGTGACCGCGGCGGCCGGAAATGCGTTTCCGGCGCCATAAAACACCAAAACGGTGTGCGGCGGTCCAATTCGGAGCAAACGTGCTCCGAACGACCTGAAACCGCACGGGAACGATAGAAATATTATTCCTGAGATGCAGGAGGAGGCGGAACGTCCATCGGACGTGCGGTGCGCGCGACACGTCCGATTGTGTCCTTTTAAGCAGCGCGGCGCGCGCTGAAATGGCGCGTTGGGGGGTCAAAACCACCCGAACGACCTCCGAATGCCACGAAACCGTACGACAACATCCGGGGCATGAATTGTGAAATGGTCGGCTAGACGACACCTCATTCGGAGGTGCCGTGTGACTGTGGCGGCCGGAAACGCGTTTCCGGCGCCATTAAACACCAAAACGGCGTGCGACGGTCCAATTCGGAGCAAACGTGCTCCGAACGACCTGAAACCTCACGAGAACGATAGAAATATTATTACTGAGATGGAGGAGGAGGCCGCACGTCCATCGGACGTGCGGTGCGTGCGGTACGTCCGATTGTGTCCTTTTCAGCAGCGCGACGCGCGCTGAAATGGCGCGTTGGGGGGTCAAAACCACCCGAACGACCTCCGAATGCCACGAAACCGTAAAAAAACATCCGGGGCGTGAATTGTGAAATGTTCGGCCAGACGGCACCTCATTCGGAGGTGCCGTTTGACCGCGGTGGCCGGAAACGCGTTTCCGGCGCCATAAAACACCAAAACGGCGTGCGGCGGTCCCATTCGGAGCAAACGTGCTCCGAACGACCTGAAACTGCACGAGAACGATAGAAATATTATTCCTGAGATGGAGGAGGAGGCCGCACGTCAATCGGACGTGCGGTGCGCGCGGCACGTCCGATTGTGTCCTTTTCAGCAGCGCGACGCGCGCTGAAATGGCGCGTTGGGGGGTCAAAACCACCCGAACGACCTCCGAATGCCACGAAACCGTACGACAACATCCGGGGCGTGAATTGTGAAATGGTCGGTCAGACGACACCTCATTCGGAGGTGCCGTTTGACCGCGGCGGCTGAAAACGCGTTTCTGGTGCCATAAAACACCAAAACGGCGTGCGACGGTCCCATTCGGAGCAAACGTGCTCCGAAAGACCTGAAATGAGATTATTTCTTGAATCGAAGTTTTTAAATTATTATAGCACAATGATTTGATATTATATATATATTATATATATATTAAAACATTTAAAATATATTATATATATATATATATATTTAAAATATTGTATTTAATAGTATATATATGAATATATATATATATATATATATATATATATATATATATATTTATATATTCAATTCAATAAAAAAATTTTTAATTTTTTTTTATACTAGCGACCGCCATAGGCGGTCGCTATAGGGTGCCCGGCAGAGGGCCTTAAGTGACCGCTTGGCGGTCGCTGAAGGCCGATCTGCCGGCCTTCTACAGCGACCGCCAATGGCGGTCGCTAGTGGCCTGATTTTCAGTAGTGATTCCTTCTGGATGAATTTGGGTAAGATAGTGACTTAATATATTTTAATTTTTTAAGAAATTCAAAGAGTACCCCTCCCCTCACTTATAAAAGCGATCGTTTCATATCTCCCCATCAAACAGCTTTAAGATTTATAACTTGACCAATAATACCATGTTTTTTTTATAATCTACCTTATTCATAGTATAAATTTTCTCCCTTTCAAAATGTCCAACTATAGGGTCCTTAAGTGTAGATCATAAGTATTTTTTCAAAGGAGATGTAATTTCATTAACCATTCACCTTATATTTCCTTATTATTTTACCCCTATAAATCTATTTTATTATTATTTAAATAAAATTTTAATCATTATATATATAATAAAATATTATTATGATTATTAAACCACCATATCCACCCTCCTTCTAATCTAATGGGATGTGAATGTATCGCTTTTTCATATGTATGACTTACAATCCCCACACAATGATAAAATTCAGTTTTCATCATTATATATCATGGATGGTTCTTATAATAGGTTTAATGTTTATAAATTATATTTATTATATAATTATTATAATGGAATACAAATATCATATCTAACTTCTTACCTTCTATCCCATTTGAAAATGATAGCCTCGCTCAAACATATATGTGGACAACTACCTTGACGAATAATTGTGATTTATTTTTCATATCCTATTTAAATTTATGATTATAATGATTGATTTTATGAATATATATGATATATATGATGTAATAATGATTATTTAATGGTTGATTTTATTTTTTTGTCCATCAAAATAGGAATATAATGTCCATTTGTACGTATGACCTACCGTCTGAATAAAAAAGGTATTTCATTTTTCAATCATAAAATTTTATGGATGAATCTAGATATATATAATTAATATATATGATTTTTATACCATGATTATGATTCTTGAAATTATCTGACCAAGATCAAATTACATGAACTGGAACTGTCAAACTGAATATTTCTTGAAAAGCAAAGAAGTTATCTCCCCAAACAATAATTTCTTTACCAAATTGATAATTAGAAATTTATAAGATGTAAAAACTAAATCAAAAAAATGGAATTATAAATATACGTATTGTTATTTTATACATATATAATTAATCAAAATTAAATATATTGGAGGTTATAATGCAGATGAATCAATGTGATACTTTAGGTAAGTGAATTAGTTTAAATCCTATTTTAATTAGGATTTTTGTGATTGAATTTGCATGGTGGAAATAATATGATACCTTTCTAAAGAAAAACATTCATATTTATTCCCCTTTGGTTAATTTTTAAAAATACATGTTTTACTTTATTTTTTATCACTTCACATACTCATGAAATATAAATATTTTTGTAAAGGGAAAACTTACTTTATTTCTCTATTCTGTTTAAAATCCATTTTCTTCCATATCTATGTTTTCAAAAAAAAATTGATTCAGAAATGTTTTAAATATTCTATTATTGTTGTTTAAATTAATATTTACTATTGATTTAATGTTTTTTTTATGATTGTATTATATTTTTTATATTTTGGAATGAGGTACTTATTGACCTTTTCTATAAAATTGTGAAAGGAATTTTTCCTTCGAACTTATACAGACTTAACTGAATTTCTTACAACTATAACCTCCCAATGATTTTTAAATTACATTAAATTTATTCATGTATAAATCTAAAATTTTCACCAATGATAACATACTTTAATTTCAATTATGTAATAATAAGTATATGATCCAATGACACCATCAATATTATTTCACTATATGATTTAGGATAATGATGATGCGATATTTATGAAACCCATTTCATTTCATGTGTTATTTTTTTTTATATTGATTACATGATTATGGAACCCATTTTATTTTCTTAGGTTATGATGTGATATGATGAATGTTATTATGATTTTGTAGAACAAATATGGGTTCATTTCATTATGTGATGGTTCGTATTAGAATTATATATCAATCCAATTCATTTGGGAATATTATTATATCTCATTAGATAATTATGGGAGATATGTTGATATTCTCATTCAATTATGAGAATAAAGTCAATGACCTTAATCCATTATGAGAAAAAGTCAATTTATTGATCCACCTTGGGAAATTTATGTTGAGGATTCATCTCTTATGATTTCAAAGTATTGTTATTTAACCAAGACATGTGAAATGTTTTCTATAACATAAATGGTTCCAAACATTTATGATGTGAACTTATGTTTCATGACTGATTTATGATGTTTGTTTTTACAATTACGATACATGTCTTTTGAAATGATAAATATTTTTCCAATAAATAATATTTTTTTATCTTTAATTTTTTGGGAATGAACATTGTATGTTGTGGTCTTGATATAATGAAATTATAATTCCGCGTGATCAATGATTTATATCTACCTTGTCAGGAACCAACCTGAATACCCTAGGACACCGATACTTGATCCAACCCTAAAATAGCCCAAAGGGAATTCCTAGTCCCTTTGAGTTGGAGACTAGACCGTAGAATCATATAAGGAATTAAAGGGAATGGGTTCTTCAACATTAAAATAGAATATGAAACAAAAAATAGTTGGTATTAAGAAAACTCATCCAGGAAAAAAGTTCCACTAATAGGTAGAAAACCCCAAAGGAAGACAACATAAAAAAAATGAAAAAAATCCATCAAGAACAAGTATAAAAAACCTTATTAAACCAATATATCATTACTACACCGATCAACATCATCAATAAAGTTCCCATGAATCATGTAATTAGGTTTTAAATCATGGTTTAAGGCCTTATAAAATCTCCTACCTTCAATCACATAATAAAAACAACACCCAAGACGGTAAATTACAATGAAAAATAAATGTAAATGAGATAAATGAAGAAAAACTAGAATAAATACCATAAAATAAAATACCATATCTATCAGAAACCTGACTCTATATCATTATATATAAAATAGAGAATAAAGTTAAAGAGAAACCCAATAATTGGAGATTCACATACCAAAAAGAGAATGAACCAAATCATAAATGATTTAATTAGTAAAGAGAAGAATTTATAAGATTCTATTTATATTATTAAGATCCAACAAGGACTATGTAATTTTATTGGGGTTTAATGGTGTAGATTAGTGGTTATACCAGGGGTCCCATAATTTTTCAATAAATTTTATGGTGATTAAAAATTATCATGCACGGTATCCTAGGTTGGGTTCTGTGGTTAGTACTAACCTTGGTTTGATAGTGTAAACATACTGGGATTATGAGTGGGGTATAAAGTTTGGACCCATATTTAGTTTAACCGTGTGTTAACAATATAAACCATCAATTTACAAGAGTTCATGTTTTGGAGGGATGGCCTGATGGTTTAAAGAATCCATACGCCCCTTTACTGTTGATTGACATTGGGCACAAAATTTTCTAGGACAAACCATACAGTTTTCTGTAAGTGTACATCAATCACAAAGAGCCCCAAATGACTAAAAAATATCCACCTTCACCTAGAAATACTTGATATATGCAATAATTAATTTACAATTAGAACAAGGGATTATAATGCCACATCCATATTTTTCTGTTCTTTTGTTCTAGATCATCTTTTGAATCTTGGTTTTTATCTCTTTCATCGGGTGGGACAAGTTTTACATTTCAAGATGATCATTTATCAATTATTAGTCCCATGATTATTACTTATTTATTTACGATATTTTTTGGGGAAAGCTTTTTTAGGCTTGGTAGCAGGTGGTGCATGGTTAGAGGAAATTGTGCGGCCTAGCCTTAGAAATTGTGCGAGCCTTGGGTTGTCTCTAGTCAGGGGTGCACGAACCACACATAGTTAGGTAGACCACATGGATGGAATATTCATGGTTATCCAATTTTGGATAGGACCCTATCACATAATTAGTGGATGATTTCCCAAATTATGTGGCAAAACCATGCTAGTTCCCATTGAGTGTACGGTAATGGATGCACAGTTGGCACATGGTTCAGGAAACTATTGGGCGTAACCTTTCAGAATGCATAGATCTTAAAAAATGCAAACATACACTTCTACCCTTTTCATATTTTATCCCAAAATTGAACCAGTTATTCACCCCCAAGTTCAGGTGAGACTAAGTGGTCCCTCCCTTCTTATCCAATGATCCACCTCACCCATGGTATGTATCTAGTGATTTCTTCAATTTTAGGGAAATATTTATCTAAGAATTACCATATTCTATTCTCCAAATTCATCATTATATTATTTTTTATTGAGATCATATTCTACATTGGTCATATGGATATGGGGTAAATGTTTCTCTAGGTTTATGTTCGGGGGTTTTGTATTTTTAGGGTTTTCTTGGTTGTTCTTGTCTCTTCGAACCATGGAGAGGTTGTTTCAGCAGAGCATTGTTAAAGAACCATGAGTTTGAGGTAGGAGTCCCTTTTAACTTACTATTTAAATTTAATAATATTTGAATTAATGATTTTTAAACTTCTTTATTTTTAACAATGATATTTGTGATGTTTTTCATAAATGTTTTATGTGAAGTGAAGTAGTTTTATTATTTTTATTAATGTAAATTGCATTTTTTTGTTTTGAGATGCACACCAAGTGTTTGTCAAAATGTCTGATTGGA
This sequence comes from Viscum album, assembly GCA_963277665.1. Taxonomy (NCBI): domain Eukaryota; kingdom Viridiplantae; phylum Streptophyta; class Magnoliopsida; order Santalales; family Viscaceae; genus Viscum; species Viscum album. The sequence goes on from OY728164.1 coordinate 200,752,256, forward strand.
TTTTATAAGTGATTTTTGGTTTCTAAATCATGGATTAACTTTGTAAATATATTTTTATACTTTAAAACTATGGATTAGATTTATTAAATTGATTTATAAATGGTTCAAACTTGAATGTGGGTTGTGTTTGAATTTTGAAAATAGTTTGGATGTGATGATGAATCGTAGCTCGTTTGGAATTTGGATGAAAGTTACATTGGTTTGAAAACGTGGTTTGAGTGATAAAATTGGATTTTATAAATTATTTTGAAAGGATAAATGGGTTTTAAAACCAATTTTTAATTTGGGATTGATTTTTTTTAAAAAGTGTGGTTTTAATAAAGGATTTATGTGTCCCATTTGGCATTTTCTAAAATATGATTTTGGTGAAAAAATATCCTTGGATAATAATCTTTCCTTATATATAATGAATGTATGATTTATCTTTAATGTGTAATCCTTGTGATCTATTATTTTTAAAAGTAATGGGTGTCTTCTCTATAGACTTTTTGTGATCCATTTACTTTGAGAAGAGTGAAAGATCTTCAATGTGGACTCCTTTGAGATCTATTGGTTTTATAGAAAGTGATTGATCCTAGGGGTGGGTCAGGGGTGATTTATTATGTAAGTTGGTTATATATGATATATTTACATGTAAATTTATTCTCATATCACATAACTGTCTCACCCCCATTTTTTTAATTATAACATTGGAACCTAGAATAGATGGAAAATTTTCTCAAAAAAAATTTATCACTAGTTATAATTATGCTCTGGCTAGTGGCCCATAAAGGAGGATATGATTTTTTTGTTTTATTACTGTGGTATAGTACCCCTCAGTTAGTTCATAAGGGTGTGATCGAGTGTGTGGGGGAAATTTTATGTCATCATGTGAGGCATTCTTTCCATGATGATTCATGATGTATAGTTTGTTCTTGATTTTCCACAAGATCTATATTTATCCATTGTATCTTTGTAGTTAGTTTTTTGTAACGGATGATTGAGATTTTTGTTGGTTAGCTATACTTGTTGGTTTATTTCCATTTCCCTTATTGTGTGATCATTGTTTGTGCTCTCAAGTGTGGTGTATTTATTTGGAAGGAAATGATTTACTTTTAAAGGATTTAGGAAAATGGTTTTGGGTATGTTTTACACATTTCTCACTTTTCAATATGAAGTGTCATTATTCTTATTTAAAATGATTATATTTCATTCTAAGAAGATAATTAGGAATTTAAGTGGTAAAACATGGAAATAGACCATGATTTTCATTAAAGGAATGCTATGTGGAAAATATTAATTTTAAATATTGTATTTCAAACATGAATTTGATTTTTATTTTATTTAAAGAATTCAATTTAGAATATATTTGTTACAGAATGCCAACCAAGTTTTAATAATATTTCCTATAGTTATATAGTGTTAGCCTTTATTAAAGTTTCCTTCTTGTCTTATATCGTTATGGGTGATGGTTGGTTTTGTTATTGGTGTGTGACCCTCTATGTCACATGGAGACATTTTGGTCATCAGATGAAGCTTGGGTTTTGTTGTTCTATATTTTTTATTTTAGTTTATATTTAATTTTTGTTTAGTTTGGTTATTTATTTGTTTAAATTTTATATTTTTTCACTATATATTGATATTTATATTTGGTTAAATCATTCCATTTATCAACCTTTGTTTCCCTCACACTTGTTTCTATCCTGTGAGGATCAAAAATACATCTTAGGCCTTGCCACAGATCGGGTCGGGTGACTTTTTTCTAGGTTTAATTGAGATGGTTCATTAAAAAATGGCATTATAGCAGGTTGGCCCTTTATAGGACCAATAATACAGAGCACCATTTGTTATTTGGGATTTTTAGGTATATTGTGTAGGACTTTAGGTGCATGGGGTGTAGGTCTAGGGGAGTGTTTCACCGACACTTTTTGGACCAAATCATTAGTTACCGTGGGAATTAAGGTTTCTTTTAGTTTCTTTGGTTCTTTTTTTTGTTTGATGTTTAGGATAAATAAATAGACTTGGGATAAAGTTCATGATGTGCTCACATGGCCTGTAAATCCATATAGTTACAGGGATGTGGTTTAAGGAGACTCTCTATGATGGTGGCATGATTGGAATGTCCCACCAACCCAATAAATGAGTAATCCTTCAACACTACCTACCGCTAGTTCATACTTTTGGGTGTTCTAGTATTCTTAAAAAATAATTTTGAAAAATCTAGTTTTGGAATTGTGGAAACATGATTTAAAATAGAAATAGTCTAGTTTTCAGAATATAGAAAATGATTATTATGATTTATTTTTAATGTTATATTGAGATTTTTTTTATTAAATGAAATTTTTGTTTATGATATTGGATTAATTTAATGAAAATATGCACTTTATCAATTTTTTTTTGGGAATAGATATTTATTTTTAAGAAGGTTTTGTATATTTTTCTAAATGATATTTAATGTTTTTTTTGATCAAATGATTTTTGATGGATTGTTATTTGTTGAGCTGCTAAAAATGTTTAGTATAGAATAAAATGGATTCAAGTTTAGTGTTCAAAAATGGTTTCTTATTATTGGAATATGGTATTATAAAAAAGGATTTGTGAAATTTTGAAGGGGAAGTAGATTGATAGTGTGAAAACATGGGTTGAATGTTTTGTTTTATAAATTGGAAAAGTTTTTTTGACCTTTGGTATTCTTATGTGTGCTTAGATGGATGAATGTGTGGGAATGTGGAGGGATGATGATATGGGGGGATGAGTTATTGGATTAGAATGAGTTGGTGAGTGATTGGTTTGGGATGGGAATGTGAATGTGCGAGTCTCCATGGAATACCATTGGTGAGTGAAAAACCCACTAAGATTATTTTTTACAGAGTGATTATAATTGACAAATAATTATGTTTTGAAATTAAATGGTTGTGTGGCTTATTTCTCTTTGATTTTGGAATGATTTTTTTGATGTGTTTTGAGTTTTAGAGCTCTTGTTGAAGAGTTGGTTTTATTGATCTCATGGTTTTCTTGTTCCCTAGTGTTTTCCATCGTAATGATTTGGAAGATATACGAGGTGTGGATATGGGTGGTTTAATTTTATGAAACATTATAGATGATCAACCCATTGAATCCCTTATCGAGTTTTGGAAGTTGAAATATCCTCTCTTTTATGTTCATGTGTATCCTCTTAAAGTGAAAGAGTTGATGTAGAAAATAGAAATGATTTTCAATATTCTTGAGTATCCTTAGATGTAAAAGGTTTAGTTTCATACATTTATTCTTTATGGTCCAACCTGAATGTGGTGGAAGTTAGTCTCATAAACTAAGGCTCGGGAAGATATTACCCTTGAATTATATAAGGATTAATTCATCCGTAAGTATTTCTCTAAGGTAGTTAATTTAAGGGAGTGGATAAAACTGTGTTTCCTAAATTAAGGTTATGGATCAAAAATGAATATTTTCTAGCATTTTGGATCTAGTTTTATACCTTATAGAGTTGGCTGTGCACGATTTCTTGAAAGATTGAAATCTCGAGTGTGCGCTTCTTCCTGATTTATAATTGAAGGTGTTAGAGTTATATTTAACCTATTTTTTGATGTATTGAGGAAAGATGTTTTTGTTGAGGTTATGTTATTGGTAGTTCTTGAGGAAAAAATATTTTATATGATCACTGAAAGTGGTGAAGGGATTCCGTATAATATGATGGAGAACTGGCCTAAAGCTGTTGGTTTTGGCCGTTGTATTAAAAAGCCTCTTGATATTTTGTTAGATTCATCTAAGTGTAGGATAATTGTGTTTCATCAGTGTAGTAAGACATATCATAATAAGATATTATGAAAAACGTTATCCAAAGGCCTTTCGTGCTTGTATACACCTAGGTCACTTGCAATAGTTCTATTGGGATGCTCCTAGGATGTGACGTGGAGCCAGTCTGTAAGAGTAGAGTTCCAGTCTTGTCTTAGTTTAAGTCCCTGTTTATATATGACTCTTTTGTAGTATTTTTTTATAAGTTGGTGTTTTGTAGTGTCTTATTCTCTTTATGGTTGAAAATGTGTATTTTTTGGACCTCTAGAGAACTTTTGATTCAATGGAAGCATGTTTTTCTTGGAATGTTCTAAATTCTTTCTGTTTGGAGTAGAGGTGTGCCTTGTTGAGTGTTTTACATATTCAATTTTTCATTTTAAGTGAAAATTGAAAATGTGTGAGAACCATTTGATTCATTTTTTTGATGGAAATAATGATTTTCGATTGAGGTTTTTCATCTACAGATTTGGGTAAATCGATGCTTCAAGACATCAGGGATCCAACTATAAGCCTTGGAGTAAAGCTTACACGTAGTCCAGATTCAAAATAATGGGGGACCTTGGTCTAGTATTCTCTTCAGTTGTATAATGGGTATCGTTAAGACGCTTTGTGGTATTTTTTCACCTTAGATGGACCCTTTTAGGTAAAAAGGGTGTAGATACATTGCTTCCTCATTGGAATCCTTATGGGTTGAATGTTCCACTTTGATTTTAAGGATGCATGGTGGTTTCATTTTACCATGAAACTAAATTGGTGGTTACTTTTCAGATGTGGACCTATTAATTGGTGGTCCTTGTGATATTATCCTTTTTAATTTTGTAATGGGTTTGTTTCATGGGTTGGAATTTCTTTTGTCATGTTTTTCCCTTGTGGTGGGGGTTGCAGGTCTATGCTGGTTGGTTCTAAATGGTGGGGAGACCCACCACAAGTCTTGTTGGGGTTTCATTTAGAATTTATCTAGGATATTTAATTTCTTTAGTTGGTATGGTAGGAAATGGTTACATTATGAAGATTATGAATTTTGAGTTCCTATTTATTTTAGGAAAAACATTGGGTTTTTGGAGTACACCAAAGAGGGTTTTTAATGGATGAGTTATGTAGGTGGTAGTTTATGATTTTATTATTTCTAATGATTTTTTTTGGGTTAATTGGTTTGTTATATATAATAGTTATGTGTTTTATTTTGTGGTGGTTGAGGATTTATTGACTTTAGCGGTTGGGTCACACGATTGTATGAATCCTTTTCCTTTGATTGATCAATTGGAAAATGTTCAGGTATTATGAGGGTAGAAAGTGTTAATGTTAGGTAGAATTATCAAACCCAGACTTTTGTTTTCATCCCTATTTTGGTATATATTATGAATATTAGTTTTTCTCTAGAGTTTTATGTTTAATGGGTTTTAAATTTCAAGGTGATCCATTTTTTTATGCATCCCATATTTATTCCTTATATTATATAGGAGTTTTTGGTGAAATGTGAGGTTTTTTGGCATGGGAGAAAGTGGAACATGGTTGGCGCATGGTTAGAGAAAACTGTGTGGCCTAGCCCAGAAAAATGTAAATTTATTAGGTTGTCCCTATTCATGGTTACCTAACCCATACATGATTAGGAAAAAATTGTGGAAGGAGTGCACATTGTTTTTTCATTTTGTAAAAAACCATGCCACTTGGTTGTGGAATGGATTCCCAAAACATGGGGCTAAACTATGTGAGTTTCTTGTGTGTGTATAATATGAGGAACATGGTTTCAATATAGTTTGAGAAATTTTACAGCCTTATTGTGTGAAATGTCTAGAGATAACCTCCCTTCATCAAGAGGTTCTCCTCCCCTATTTCATGCAACCCTAAGATATAAACTCTCTTATTATGGAAGGCTTCCCTCTTCTCCCATAGAGTAGATGTAGTCATTTAATTATTTTTGGGGCTATATTTCTCAAGGTATTATTCTCTTATCTTCCCTATCTACTTCATTCATTCATTTTCTCTTGAGTTCCACTTCTCTATTTTTCATGTGGATCTAGGGATCATGTTTCTATTGGTTTATTTTGGGGTTTTTTCATTATTAGGGTTTCTATTAGTTTTTCATGGTTCAAAGAACCTTGGAGAGTTCGTTTAGGGTGTTCATTGTTGAAACACCATGAGTTTTAGTAGGTTTCCCTTTGTACATTCCCTTTAAATTTAGGAATCACTGGTTTCATTATTTTCAAACATTCCTTATGTTTTAAAATGTGATGTTTGATCATTGAAAAAAATTGTTTATATGGAATGAAGTGGTTTTGTTAATTATTTTGTATGGTATTGTTTTTTATTAGATTCACACTATGTGTTTGAGAAAATACATGCAAGGATTTTTTATGTGATTTGTGGTTTTTAAATAAAATATTGGCTTTTTAAATATATATTTATAAAATCTAAAATGATTGTATTAGATTTATAAAATGGATTCCTAAATGGTTTAGGATTGAAAGGGGTGTGTTAGTGGATTTTTGGAAATGAATTTCATGTGATGTTGAAGCATAACCCATTTTTCATTTTGTTGAAAATGAATTGGATTAAAAATGTAGTGTGAGTGATCAAATAAGATTTTATAAATGATTTTTGAAATAATAAATTGTGTATTTACAGCTCTTTGGAAGGTGGATTTGGTTTATTTGAAAAAGGGTGTCTTTTATGAAGGATGCTTGGGGCCCGTTTGGAATTTTTGTGAAATTGGATATTTGTGGAAAAAATATACTTTGATAATACTCTTTCTTATTTATATTGAATGGGTCGGATGTATTCACCCTGGAATCCTCATAATGCATCTATGTTGAATGGATGTAATTTACTCATTGGGACTCCCCATGATCCATTTATATTTATCAGTGTGATAGATCCTCGATGTGGGATACCTTGAGATCTATTGGTTTTATGGAATGTTATTGATCCTTGGGATGAAACATGGGTGATTTGTTTAATGTGTTTCATATATGTGATATATGTTCATGTGATTTAATGCTCAGTTGACATCATTTTCTTTGCCCCATTTTACTTTGATCTGGACATTGGAATACAACATAACTAGATAATTTACTAATAATGACTATTTATAGTAGTTTGGATTAATATTTGTCTATTAGTCCATAGTTGGGGATATTATCTTACAGGTTTTCTTTCTATGGGATAGTGACCCTCAGTTATACAAGATAGGGCCGATCAATCATGTGGGTGAAATTTTTTGTCATGGAGTGAGGCATGCTTTCCTGGGATAGTCAAGATGTATAGTCTATTCTCGATTATTTCAAGAGATCCTACGTTCTCCCATGTCCCTTTTCACTTAGTTTTATAAAACATATGATTTATATTCTTGTTGGTTGGTTAGTATTGTGTGATTATTTATATTTCCATTGTTATGTGATCAATTCTAGTGCTCTAAGGTGTGGAAAATTTAATTGAAAAAAATGAGTTGGAATTCAAGGATTTATGAAAGCAGTTTTGGAAATATTGCACACTATTTAACAATTTTATAAATGAAATGTAATTTTTCTTATTTAAAATGCTTATTTTTCATTATGTGTTGATAACATCATTTTTATGTTGTAGAAAGGTCAATGGGTCATGTTTTTATTTAATGAAATACTATACAGAAATGCTTACTTTGATATGTTGTATTTCAAATCTAGAGTTAATGATTATTTTATTAAAGGATGTGAATTCAGAATAGATTAGTTTATGCACACCAACATAGTTTTAATACACATGCCTATAGTTCATTCCTTTTTTATCCTTTGGTGCATGTTATATTTTGGTTTCGATTTCCATGGGTGATGGATGTTTTTTTATTGGGGAGTGACACTTGGGGTCATATGAAGATGTTATGGTCATCGGGTACAACTTGGGTTTTGTTGTTTAGTTTGATTAATTTTAGTTTTTGTGTAAATTATTATCAATTTCGTTATTTATATATTGGGATGATATTTTTGATTCTGCTATTTATTTATATTTATATTATTTGAAATTGTTCCCTTGATCCACTGTTGATGCCATGACACTATTTTTTAGCATGTGAGGATCGAGAATACCTCTCAGGCCTTACCACATATCAGCTCAAGTGACCATTTAAGGGTTGACCTATCATTCTTCATGACATAGAATTACCAAAAAAATATAATGAGTTATTTCATCCTCCCTGCTAAAAAACATTTTCCCTGGAAATCATGTCAAGAAGTTTTAAAATCAAATATATAGAGCCACTTATCCCTTATTATTGAGTCAAACTCCCAATTCTCAAGAGAATAATAAAAATTCATTCAAACCAAATAAACCAAAGTTATATAAATTACATGAATATTTCTTATAATAAATAATACTAAATGGATTCTTAGTGAGAGATAAATTGTGCTCAACATCATGATCCTCCTTTTTAATGAAATGATATTTGTTGGAATTATACATCATGTATTGTAGAACTTAGAAAATTCTATGTAATAAATTCAATTGAAATGGATATGTTAAATGGTAATCCACCTTCCCCACCTACTCAATAATCTCAATAGGACCCATAATACTCAGTGAAAGATTTATCCATTTCCTAAGCTGTTGGTGACCCAACCAACGTGAATCCCACAAAACAACTAGTCTCCAACCAAAAAAACCAAAGGTCTATGTAGAATATTAAAAAATAATTTTTACTATATATATATAATTAACATTCTGTAATAAATCATTTTGACTTCAATTTGAATAAACCCGACCCAAACAAGGAAACTTCACTAGTCCCATGTGGCTATCCAAAGAATCAATAAAGTCAATAATGAAATAACACACCATGTGTTCCAAGATCTATTTTTATTTTTCTATCTAACCATCCATATTTAGAAGAAATTTTATTCTCAAACAAACCTAGGATCTCGTCACCCAAAGAAGGACAATCAAAAAATGAGAAGAAAACTGAGGATCCTTGGTAGATATTGTGACATATAGAACTCCATGAAATCTTATAATATCTACACATATATATTTTTATAGTCCTCAACTATGGTTTTACATGAATGGGAATAAAGTGAACTAATTTTGTCATCTGACTATTGACAACACATATCACATTATTTCTTTTTATCGGTATATAGTAATCCAAATGTGAAATCTATAGAAATCTCATCCCATTTCCAAGGTAGCGCTAGAATGGGATAATGAAAACCCAAGAGTTTATAGTGCTCGATATTGACATGCTGGAAAGTATAAAAATAGGAAACAAATATTGTGATGTCTCCTCTCATGATCATCTATTATAATCATCATTATATATCACAAAACATCATCATGATAACAGGGTACACCACCCTTTCAGAATTATGGAAATCCTCCACCATAGTTTTTTTCAATAGAGAAGTTATAGCATACCAGTTTTAGAGACATAGGATACCCTCATAGGATAATTGCCACTTGTGAGGGGTGTCCCCACCATAAATAGAGTACCTAATTAAACATAATTCATCAACATGTTTCTAATATTGAAGTATCATCTGAAGATGATATGTGGTTAATTTAATGTTAATCTAACCAATCTTGATCAGATCCTACCAGATTCCAATATGAGACTGAAAATTGAAAGACATCAAATTCTACTCTTATGATGATTCCTTCCAAGATTTTTTTGGATAGATCATACTGAATTTATAAAAAATATCTTTTAAATTCATTTGGTATTAAAAAATATTGAAATCAAACCATTTCATGTACTTTACAAAAAAATATATCATAATGTTTCAAATATATTTGAGAGAAGATGTCACTCATGATTTTATGGTCAGATAAGATAGTAAACCATTATATGAAAAGGTAATTCTAAGGGCTATTGATTGTATGAATCGTGAAAGTGATCTCAAGATCATTGGTTATATAGTTATTCACATATGGCATAACCTGTCTAGAACCATATTCTACCACGTGATCACCTAGAAAATCATGCAACCCAATCCCAAAACTAATGCACTAAAAAATATAGAACAACCCTTCCCAACCACTGGAAGAGTCAACAATGGGATAGAATAAAAAATATTCTTCAACATATCAAAATAATGTTCACATTTTGATTCCCAAACAAACTTCAATACTTTATAGGTTAGAGAATTCATTAGATAATTCAATTATCATAAATATTTTAAAAATCCATGGAATCACCCCCACCCCCATGAAAATTTTTCTATAAATATTATAAAACATTATGTGGTTGATTCCCTATCACAAAACCATAATCCATCACAGGATCAACTAAATTATATAGTTCTAAGACACCATGTCCTAGAAATATCACTTCCCAAATACAAAAATTACATTTCAAAAGCTTAGTGTAAGAACAGAGATCTCTCAAAATATATATAATTAATATCAAATGACACAAATGTCCTTTTTATGTTTAGGATTAAATAAAAAAAACTTCCCAAAAAACTACCCAAAATGAGTTGAGGTACTAGTCGAATATCCAAATCATCAGTTACATAAAAATTATTTGAGAATTTGTTAAACAAAAGTGTATAATGATATATTGATAATGGGATATACAAACACTGAAATAATATCTTTAGGTTTCTAGATTAATTAATTACAAACTAATGGTAACTATATCGCAGATAAATCTCTAAGAACCACTTCCCCCCATTCATCTAGTCAAAAAACTAACTTATAAGTAGATTTAGATATTTTTTCTCTGTGGTAACTAGATTTAATTTCTAATAATCAAAATACATTAAATGTGTACTACTATCTGTATTTTCAAAAAGAATTGGAACCACCCACGGTGACACACTCCTGAGTATAAATCCTTTATCAAATAAATCATCTAGAAGATATTGAAATATTTTTATTATAATGATTCCAAAGTATTATACGGAATTGAGATGGGTCTGTACAATATACTAAATCATTAGAAAAGTACACTTCCATTACAATGGAAAACCAAAAAATCATTAAAAACACATCAGGAAACAATATGAAAATTAGAGGTAGATAAAAATACAAAGACTCCCACCCCAAATAAAAATCAAACATTGAAATTTCCTTATTTAACTCTAGATAAGGATATGAATATATACTCAACCTTGGGTCACATTATCCCAAAAAGACATTGACCACCCCATTGGGCGTAGTAAAAAATGTCCTCCAAATATAATATATAATGTGGGATTTATGAGAAACCATGAAATCCATCCAATGAATGAAATAAAGAGGTTTCATGTTGAGAACCAAAAAATTCCAAGTGGGGTCAACCTCTGATGGATAGAAAATGGGAGAGGGACATCAATTACCCTAATATCTCTTTGATTGAATGGGAATTGTAAAATCCATCCAATGAGATAAATTTTCAATTGAAATATTTATAAAATTCAACATATGTGTCCATATTATGGAATGAAATTCACTAATATCAGAAAAAAGAAGTCATTATAGATGAGGATATAGTGATGGTACCTCTCACTATCGTTGGATCGATATAATCTTCTTATGGTGACTCTTGCACTTTGTAAATATTTTTTGATCCCGATTTCTAAGGATAAAATCCCTTATTTATTGAATGATATTTTTAAAATTACATGCATTTAAGAAATTATGGTAATGTCCCACTGTAAAGTGTCAGGATGGAAACAAAAATTTTTTATAGGTCACAAGAATTACCATAACAAATATTGATCTTTGGAGCCTTAGTACAAACATGATTTGAATTTTGAAATTTTGCAAAGTAAAATAAATTCAAATGTAATATTTTAGGAATATCAATATTTCTATATGAAACATACTGTCAATATCCTCTATGATACTCATCACACATCATCTTTCCTTTAAAAGAACTATCAAAACATCCATTTGGAGAAAAGGAAACTATTTCCAACCGCAAAATACTATCAATGTGAAGATCAAAAATCCATAATCTATAAAAAAATATAAATATGATTCGAAATTTATTATTAAAACCTAAGATCAAATATCTGATCAAAGATCAATATTAAATCTTTGATCCTTTAGGTTCTCATTTGTTTCCATCTCCGTGGAAGAATGAATAAGTTTAGAAAAATAGCTTCCATACCGAGTCATAGTCCCATCATCCTCATTGAGGCTTATAAACTCTAATTATTTGAATTTAGATATAACAACTCATTAAAATTATACCTAAAGTCTTTCCACTCAAATCATTTTTATTACTTCATTGTGTCCAAAGAATCCCACTATCTTCAGCTAGATTGTCAATATTAATGGTTACACACTTTACCTTTATATCTTTTTGTGTTTCTAAGAACTCAAAAGGTAAAATAATATTTTTGAACAAATAATTTTTTTTTATATTTTATCCTCCAAAATTAGAAATTTTCAAGAGAAGAAGATCCAAAGAAAGATATCTGACATCATCACTTTATGGTTATATAATGGGATCCTAAATGGAAATGGGGGTGACAACCTACCCTAGAGCTGGGATAACTTTTACCATTATCTCAATTGGATTTTAGTCAATATGAGAATTATATTATTATGGTTCACTAGTAGATTCTTTTTATGTTTACTTCAATGGTCATATTAGAGGAATGTTGGTACAATACATCAAAAGGAAATATTGAGAACATCAAAAGGAATAATCATATCATCAACACAATCAAGAGATATATGAATATCAAACTTATGGGATTTCAGAATACACCAATCAAATGGTGAAATGATTATAATTGGAGAAAATTACCCCTCAAATCACTTTTTCAACAATTATAGTGAAGTAAGGATCTCTACGATGAGATATGGACAAGAACATACTCACAACTACATCCTATTTCCTAAAAATTCCACCTCCTGTCTATTAGAATATCTCAAGCTGAATACCGACATTAAGGGAATATAATCAATCCTCCATTGATACTATTTTTTAATGAACTAATTGATAAAACCAGGTAAATTTATATCTTGAATGAACATTACATGGATGAAAGGGAATTCCCTATCTCCATGGATTGGAAACTAGCACTTGGAATCAAATAAAATGTCATAGGAATGATTTATTCTATAAGGAAGTGTAAGGTAAAAAAATAGTGGTTGATTTTTCATACTCTCATTAAGGATAAAAGTACCGCATATAGGTATATTTAACCCAAAAGAAGCATCATCCAAAAAGATGAAAATATCCATCAAAACCAAGCCTAATAAACAATATACAAGAGGCATATCATAGATCTTCCAATCAACGTCATCAAACCATATCCATTGAATTAAGAAATTATGGTTTAACTAATTGGGTAATACCCTATAAATCAACATACCATTAATCACGTGATCAAATCTATACTCACAAATGGGAAAACAAATGAAAAATGATGGAGAAGGATATCAATGAATCAAAACTATATTCATGATACATAAAATCAATGAATAGATCCATCAATAACATGATTATCCCTCACTCTCTAGATATAAGTTAAGAGAACATTGAGAGAAAACAAATGAGATAATATTTTCTAACTAGATGTAGATCAGACACAATAACTAGTTCTTTGATCCTAAAGGAGAAGAGGATAGAGAAATCAATTTAACATCTTGAGATCCCCATAGGAAAAAAGAATCATATTTACATTGAATAGGGAGATTAATGGTTAATATAAAGAAACTATATATTTAAATTAATTTTAGGCGATTAATAATATTTTCATACAATTTCATAGAACAACCACATGGTTAGTACTATCCATGCACCGATGATTCTCCCTTGCTGGGATTCTGGATGGGATAAAAATTTTATCTATATATATAGTTTAACTGTGTTCTACCCATGAAAACCTTCAATGTACAAGGGCGCATGATGGGATGGGGGGTATGTTTAGGAAAAAACTATTCACTCCCGTCCAGTGGGCCAATATAGGGCACATTGTTTTTAGGACAAACAACCCAATTTTCCCAAATGATTAGTGAACCATGAAAAGTCCCCAAATCAACCAAAAATTATAATCATTCCATCAAAAAAACCTAATATAATCCCCAATAAAGTCAAAATTAAAAAAAGTGTATAGAAATACAGAAAATAAGGATACCAGATGTTATATCTCATTTTTACCATTACTGAGAATCTTAGAACACAATTTATTATGTTTCTATTTCCTAGGTTATGTTGAATGGTTTAAAGAAAGTTTTTCTAAGAAGAGTATCAAATTAGATGAGATTTTTACGATATGATTATGATCTTTCATGAGATATGAATATTGTGTATCTAGTGTTCGATGACAAAAAACCATTATGATCCTCATGTGTGTGTTTCAAAAATTTAATGAACATTCATCTTAAATGTGGTAATATTTATTTATAAAAAATTGCCACCATTGTTAGTATTATAGAAGGGTTTAGTCAATCTGTTGAGATTAAAGTTAGAAAACCATCATGAAATTCCTCAAGGGATATATCTATGTATATAATAAAATCCAAATATTTTGAAAATGAATATAAATTTCCTAGTTTAAACATAATGTTTTATAGAATTAGAAGAAGGTTTCATGAATTAGATATCCTATGAATTATAAGATATTTCACTCTGATTATTATAAATTGATTCTTTTCCTTTGGTAGTATTCAATGGAAGAAACCTAAATACATTGTTTTAATAATTAATGTGATGGATAATTATATAACTGTCCACCCGTACATGAAAAATTCCTTAGGAGATAGAATATATAATCTTATATTTATTGTCACACTACTTTCTTAGGATATGAATCATAATGATATTTCAAATAATAATAGAATGGGAAAATTATAGTTGAGGAAATCATGAGTGATAATATACCTACTTTTATGGGGTTTTATGATCTATTAGTAGTTGGGTGATGGATCAACACCATTTAGAAAATATTTTTTATTATGCAGTGATCACAACATGAAAAAGTTTTCCTTTAAATTTATTATTTATAATGTGAATTATAAAAATGGTGGAATCTTATTTAGAATATGAGGTAATATGAAAAAATTGAATCCATGGAATTCAATGAGGTGAATTAAATATTTTTTAGAAATTAAATACCTTTCATTCTATAAAAAAGATTGAAAAGGAATTCTATAACCTAAAACAAAAGGATTATAGATCCATTGGTACTTATGAAGAAAATATTACTAGGAATCAATGGTTTCCCTTTGGTCTAATCATTATCTATGAAATAAAAATTTAACAATTATTTATTGTATTAAAACCATGTATCTAAAAGGTGTTTGACATAAGAGACTTTTTCACAGTAAATAAATCGTTGAAAATGTTTTCAAGGGGAAATGGAAATTATATTTATCGTAATAACTATGGTTTAGATAAGAAATAAATGAAAGAGTCTCATGAAAACTTGAATAAATCACATGGTGGAATTATATTTCAGCTATCCAGATGCTATAAATGTGGGAAGAAACATCAAGTTAATTTGTTGAATTGTATTGGTTGGTTATTTAAATATATAAATGTGGTAATAAAGCCCATGAATGTTGATTGGGGGTGAATAGACTGATTAATTCCTTTGAGAAAAAAAGACATCAACTAATGAACCACACATGCTCAAATTATTCATATACAGAATTATAATCATTATGAAAACCGGTTGATGAATATGAAGGTTTTTTATGATCATAATCACCAATATATTATTCCAAAGGACATATAGAAATATCATTCATTAAATAATGCGGAAGTTTGTTATGATAATGAAGTTTTAAAAGGTAGAATTACCATCCTCTATATAATAGAAAATATAATATTTGATTCTAACACTACCCACTCTTTTATATATATGGAACTTGAAAAGGGTATCAAATTACCAGCTCAATGATTATATATAGTGTTAGAAGTAAAAATCTTAATGGAATGATGGTTATATCTAAGGTCTATAGTTCCTATCTAATTGATGTTCATGGGAAGGTTCTTCTAATAAATATTTTGATTCCACCAAGAGTAAAATTTGATATGACACTAGGCATAGATTATAATTCATTATAGGGTTCCCATATCAATTTTTGAGGTAGGGATGACATATTTCATATTCCAAATGAACCCATTCTCACATATCAGCATGTAGATGAACAATATATCTAAATGGAAATTTATTCTCCCACATAGTTATTAAATCATATACATTAATGATAATTATTTAATTTTGTCAGGGAGAAACTCAACATCAAATATATGCCTATTTTTATGGTATTTTTTTATTTTTAGTATAAAGGTCATGTATTACTTTAAATTGTGAAGTTGAGTTTTTAAAAGAACTCATACTTGTTTATATGACTATTTCAAATAATCCTTATTGAATGACCTCAATTGAGGTGATGGAATTGAAGAATTATCTCAAAGAGAATCTTGAAAAGGGATTCATTTGGATAATTGGATATCTAAGTGGTGAACATGTTGTTTTTTTTAAAAAATGGGTTAATACGGCTATACATTGATTACCGAGAACCTAACAAGAATAATATCAAGACCATGTATCCACCAACACATATTGATTTCATTATTAATATATTGTAGGGAGCTAATTACATTTCAAATATTGATCTTCATTATATATGTCATCAACTAAGGGTTATGAAAGGTGATATTTGCACAACTGTGTTCCATATGATGTAGGTAAACATTAAATTTATAGTGATTCCATTTGGTTTTACTAATTCCTTTAACATGTTCATGTATATATTGAATATATTTTTTCAAGATCACGTAGATCAGTTTATGTTATTGTTTACATATAATATTTTTATATATTCATGAAAGAAGGAAGGGTATGATGATTAATTGACAATTTTAATAAAAACCTAGTGAAGGGATAATTTGTATGAAATTATTTTCATGAGTTAATTTTGGATTTAGAAAGTAGCATCCATTGGTTATATAATATTTCATGAGATTATATTAGTAGACCATCCAATGAGGGATGTTGTTGAATTGTAGACTAGACCAACCAATATAATATAACCCACTACAATATAATCTCACATGAGTTTTCAATGTTGTTATATTGTTTTCTTGGTTTGGTTGGATATTATAAATCATATTTAGTGATTCTTTCACTAAAATAAAATCCACTCATAATGTTATCTTAGTTGTGAACTATGAAATTTTGGACCTATGAATGTGAAAAATGTATTAAGGAACTGAAGAGAAAGATAGTCAGTGCACCTATGATTATAGTACACAAGAGTTGAAAAGGGTTTCTAATATATAGTGACTTGTAAAAGAATTTATTGTGTTGTTTTATCGGGTTGAATGATATGGTCATATAATACACATCATGAAAAGTGAGGGTTCCTGAAAAAAATAACCAAACTCAATATTTGGAGTTAGTTGTGGTATTTTGTTCATTAAAGATACCGATGTACTATCTTTATAGAAAAAAATCTGATATCTAAAATAATTATAAATTAAAAAAGTATATATTCACATAAAAATATTTGAAAATGAATCATAGATGATAACTCGATATTATTAAAGAATATTATTTCTTAATACATTACCAACTAAGAAAACAAACATTGTGGCTGGTGATTTGAGGGGAAATGATAATTCTATCTTATCAATGGTGAGGATCACAAAAGATCCAATATTTTTGGATTTGTAAGGTTTAGATATAGGAATAATAATGGAATGGGATAAATATTATCTTTCTAAAATGAGTGTTCAACCATCTATCCCTGTGAGGATTAGAGGCATAGAAGAAATATGTGGAACTATTGAGGATGTTCAAAAAAATTCCTGAGTTCCACATTTTATATGATGAAATGAATAAATATGGGAGTCATGTTAATGTCCCCTCAATAACAAACTTGAATAATGATCTAATGGGGGAATGGAATTGTTCATCATTTTCTATTTATATCGAAAGCGTGAATTTGTATACTGATTTGAAGGATTATTTATAGCTTTAAAACATAATTGTAAATATTGTTGAGTATTCATATTGGTTATTGGGTTTTTATAAATTTAAGGATGATATAAAAAATTAGAATATGATTTTTTAACCATTAAACATAAGAAAATAAAAATGGGAAAAGAACACCATGAATTTTTCCATCAAACTCCACAAAACATGACGAGGTCCCAATGCTATACGAGTTATAATCTATTATATTAAAAAATTTAACACACTTATATTACATTAGAGAATATTAATCTATTTAAACACTTACTCACTTATACATTAAAGAGGAGTTCAAGTCTTATGGAGTGCCATATTTTATTATATCTTTCCAGGATCTCAGGTTTACCTTGATGTTCTGGTGAAGTCTTCAGCATGATTTAGATATAGATTCATGTTTCTGAACTAATTATCATCCTCAGACGTATGATAATATTTATAGGACTATTAAAACCATAGAGGAACCATTTAGAGCTTTATATATGGAATTAAAAGTTGGTGGGGATCAACACCATCCTTTGTTGTAATATTCAACAAAAATAGATTTCACTCGACATTAAGATGGCCCCTTTGTAATCACTCTATGAAATGTATTGAATACCTCCAATGTGTTAGGATGATGTTTGATAAAAAATATATTGTACTTCAACCAATTAAATAAATGGAAATTAATATTAGATCCCATTATAAACACATATTGTAAGTACAAATTCAACAATAAAGTTATGTTTACAATCACGAGTGAAATACATAGTTTTATGTTTGTGATAAGTTATTCCTAATCATATCTATAAAAAATGGGGTTATGTGGTTAGTAAATAAAGTAATGTTTACACATAGATATATTGGAATCTTCTAAATTATTGATTGTATTAGGAATGTATCTTAATATTAGGTTCTTCCACTAAATCTCTCTAAAGTTCACAATGTGTTATATGTATCTCTTCTGAGGAAGTATGCACATATTTCTTCACATGAACTAGTCTCATTGTCCATATAACTAGAATTGGATTACTGTTATTGAGATAAAATAGTGTATATTATGGTTCATAGAGATAAATTTATATGAAACAAGACCCTCCACCATGTTATAGTTTTTATGGAGAAACCACAAATTTGAGGAAGATACTTGGGAAACTAAGGATGTGATGAAGCATAAGTGTCCTCATGTAATTATATCTGAGTGAATAATTTTACAGAATTTTTTTTAATGTGGGGTAAAATATAGAACCCTTATATTTCATGATTTATTTTTCTATAAAATTTTTTATTTCTTTTTTCATCCTACGTTACAAGAGACACTGAGTTTAAATAAACTGTGATATACTATTAAAATATTATTATTTAAAGTAAAAATATCCAAATAATAATTATATTAATAAGAAATAATTTTAATAACTAATTTAATAAAAACATATGGTTTATATACGATTAAAATGAATAAATTGGTTATCAATTAATTTGAAATGAAAATAAAAAACATTTTAAAATATATAATATGTTTCTCAGAAAAACACTTTTTATGCATGCAATGTGTTTTTGTCATAATAAATTAAATTAATCTCAATTGTTGAATTATTTTAATGAAATGTAAATATTTAATATTTAGAAAAATGTATGATAATTTTCTAACATTTTTTTCTAGACATGTGATAAAAATAAATCTAATTTTATTCTTAAAAATGTATTTTTTTTTTCAAAATTTTGGTTTTATCGCATTTATCACACCTATATTAAAATTAATTTTTTCAGTTATAGAAATTTAATTTGATAAAATTGATTTCATATTTATAAATAGTAGGTTCAAATATTTTAAAAATATCCCTTTTATTTTAAGTCTTTATGAATAGTAAAGATGTTAAAATTTATCGACATAGTTTATAATAAATCTAGTTAAACTAGGTTAAAAAAAATATTGAGGTCATAATTTATTATCATATATATAATTGGAATCATGTATCCCCCAAATATTTTTTTTTGAGGTGAACTTTTTCGGAAACATTCCCTATATAATATTTAAATAAAATAAATTTTCAAAAGGTCCATCTATTTGTTTTAAATTTATTTTTTGTGTCCACGTATAGAAAATGAATCTTATGAATAATTATAAATTACTATTTTTATAATAATAAAAATCTATTTGTGATGGTAATTTATTTATAATTTTTAATAATTTTATGATTTCCTTAAATGCTTATGTAATAGTGCCACAATATTTATTCAATTAATAACAAAATAAAAAAATGATTTTAAAAATATTAAATGTAATATAATTTTAGTTATTTATTGTCTGGAATGAATATTAATTATGAATATTACATAATAGAGTTTTTTTAAATTATTATATTATCATTATGAACTTGTCATTATGTATTATATTTCATGTAAAATTAATATTTCTAAAATTGAAATTAATGATATTTTATCAAAATAATATTTTATTAAATTATCTAAAGAACATAAAAATATTGAAAGGGGAAATGAAGGATAATATTTGGACTAAAATTTATTACCTTTTACATTTTTTATCTAATTTTCACCTTATATGTATAATTATAACCCCTTAAGAATGAAAAATATGTAACCACGATTAAGGTTAAAATAAGTTAAATAAGAGGTTAAAAAATATGATGTTTAAAACCCACATAAACCCATAAAATTTATATGTTTTGATATAATTTCGGCTAAATAATATCTAATATTAAAATATTATTTTTTATAGAGGAATTTCTTCTTGATAATTAAATTATTATATTTTAATCATTTTAGAAATTCCAAGAGAATCTCTCCCCTCATTTATAAAAGAGAACCTATTGTTTCTATTATTCATACTTTATTGGGCCTCAAATATCAACCAAAACCAAAAACAATTATCTTATAAACACCCTTATCAACATTCTATAGGTACTTGTCTTGTAAAAAGGCCAACCCTATGGTCTTTAAGAGGACATCTAATGGGAATGTTTTAATAAAGAGGTAATTGCCTTAAAAACAAATTTCTTATTAATTCTTTATTAACCTCTTCTTAAACACATATATAATTATCTAAATAATAAGATTTGTATCATAATATTACTGAAATTTTATTTTGATTATTAAAATACCATTATCCACCCTCTTTCTCGTCAAATGATAAGTGAAAGTGTCGCTTGTGCGTAAGTATGTGTTACCATCTCTATGTTGGGATATAATTCATTTTCATTACAATAATTACTTTAATGTTATTTAGATTGGTTAATGTTTTATATGAAATTTATGAAATTTTTATTCTTCTTTAATGATAATATCATATCTAACTTCTTATATTGAAAACTATTGGAAAATGATAACGTCACTCAATCATAAATGTGGACTACCACCTCCACGAAGAGATACAATTTATTTTTCATAACCACTTTTAATTAATGGTAAAAAAGATATATTTTATTGATACATATTATTTATATGATATAATAATGATTATTTTATGGTTATGTATTTATTTTAATCCATTAAAATGTGAAAACAATGTTTATGTGTATGTTCGACCCACCATCTCTAGGAATGAAAAAAATTCATTTCCTTATCTATAAAACATGTTCATTACTATATATATTTATAATAAATATATTTAATATTTATATGTTTTTTAAAATTATATAATTTATATAAAAATGATCAATGTACAAGGACTGGGGTTTCCAAATAGAAATAAGCGTGGAAAATGAACAAGTTATCACCTAGAATAATGGTGTTAATAACAAATTGTTTATAAATGGGGGAAAATGTGATAATTAAATCGTAAATGGTATGATAAATATTATAATGGTTTTGGAATAAATATATAACAAATATAATTTATTATATAGTATATTTGAATTCATACAAATAATGGTTATACTTGAGGTAAGGGATTTCTTTTTCAATATCGATTTAATGGGGATTGTTTATGCTTGAATTTCCATAGAGGAAATTATACGATAATTATTTAATAAATCCATTTAATATTTATTAAAATATGGTTACTTATAATCTATATATATATTCCTTTAATATCAATCAATACATCTAATCTAGAAATAAAATTAATTTTTTCAGTTGAAAATCATCTTCATTTCAATCTTCCATCTAAAATCTATTTTTTTGTAACAGTTCTTTTCAAAAAAAATTGTTCAAAAAATAATTTTAATATTATCCTATTATTGTTAAAGTCATTTTTTGCATGATTTATGTTTAAAATAATGAATTTAAAAATTAATATTCTTTTTATTTTCTACAGATGGTATTTTTTGACTTTTTCTACAAAAGTGTTAAAGGAATGTTTTATTTTAACTTGTAAAAAATGAATAAAATTTCCCACCATGATGATCTATCAATGTTTGGAAGATTTATTGAATTTTTTATGTTTATATTTAAATAAAATTTCTTCCTAAATTTGGTATAATTATATTTTTTAGATAAATTAAGTCCAAATGAAAATGGTATTTTTCTTAAAAAATATTTCCGTGAATGTTTTAAAGGAATTTCCAACTATGATAACACCCATTGATATTAATTATGTTTTACTAGGTGTATGATCTAATGAAAAAATCCTTATTAATTATCTATATGATTTTTAGTTATTTTTATGATATATTTATAAAACTTATAATTTTCATTAGTTATGTTATGCTAAATTGATAAAATGAATTTGAAACTAGTTCTATTTTCACATGTTTTTTTGGGATATGATGAATGGGATTATTATATTTTTTCACCAAAATTTATGATTTTCATTATTTGATAGGTAAATTAGAATTATATATCCCTCCAATAAATTGGGTAAATAGTTATATCTAATGATGGAATTACTTATAACAAGACTATGTTCTTGATTCATTACAAAAAGTGAGTCAATGTTCTTGGTACACTATGGAATATAGGTGTTGAAACCCAATTCATTATTATTTTATGGTCTTTGTAGTTATCATTTACTTACTAAATAGTTTCTATAACTATGACGGTGATGGTGTGTAACACCCCAAGGCTTTAAAAATAAATTGAAATGCATGAAACACTAAGTGTATGCATAATGATATATTTTAAGGAGATAGTTATAATCTATTCTTTAAACATAATTTTTCCACTTCTATGATTTTAATTCGGAGAAAAAGAAATCCACGGTTTTGATCAGTAAGTTATTTGGAGTCTGATAGAACCAACTAGATTTTTTGGGAATATTAACAAACACTTATGAATAATAATATGAATATTAATATGACCATAATAAATATTAAATCACATTATTATTTTATTTTTTACGTTTATAAGATAATGATATCTTGATTTCCTTTTCAAGGTGATATAAAAGGATTCATAGTTTCAAAATTGTGTTTTTTGGAATAAATTGTGTTATTATTTAAAAAATAATTTTCACATATATAGAAATTTTTTTTGATAATTTTTTTTCTTCTTGAATTTTACATGTTGAAAAACGCGTTGGGTGAATTTTTTAGATTTTTTTGAAATACTAGAATTTTTTGTGAATAGTGAAATTCGATAATTTATGAAATATGCTAAAAAATGAATTTTTTCATCATTAATGAGTCATTGATGAAGTAAACGTCCATTTGTTCGAACTCACATGAAATTATTACTATTTTTGGTCATATGAAACAATATTATTCTTATTATTGAGCAAAAATATTAAACAAATGATTAAAATAATGGGAAACCCCTCCTCTCCTCCAATATAAATACCACCCTCACCCCTGCTTTCTCACACACCTATAAATCTTTGAAAATTTCATACAATATGTCAAATAACATTTCCCAAGGATCTTCACCACATACAAGACATTCTGGTCTCACCAAATGGCCAATAATAAAGGCATTAAAGAGGATATCAATGAATAGAGATCAAGAGCTAAAAATCATCTTTCTTTTTTTTCTTTTCAATTATTTTCATTTTTTATACTCTCTTGACCTACCCTTATCCTAGAGGCATTGAGTCTCTATTTTATATATATATATATATATTGTATGTTTATCATATTTATGAAAATATTCATCATCATTCTTCCTATCCTCTTCCACTTATTCTAAATCTAAAAATACCATCCTTAATGGGTCAATTTCTCAACATCGTGGATGATTTGTCTTCAATTTACATTACATCCTTAAAAGTGGGTTGTGAAACCATTTTAAGGGATGGAACTGATTCTAATTTTTATTATATGACCTCTATTGTGTTCTATAATTAACTTATATGCATAATATTAAAGGTGTGTGATGCAAAACGTTTTTGATTATCGTAGAACCACGAGATTGAACTAAATGGATATCGCTATTGATTTATCTAATAATTCATCATCATACCATATAAAAAAATTATTTATGAAATCCTTTAATATTATTAAACATATTTACATGAATTCATTCATCTTATAGGGTTTCACTTACATTTGAGAAGAAAATCTTTTACAAACCGACCATGGAAATCATGTAAAGAATGCACCCAAAACAATGGAAATAACAAAATATTATTAATAAATGGGTTGATTAACGTTATTAAATTAGAATATATGGTGTTATAACCATTATTATGATTCTGTAAAATATTAATAACTCCTTTTTAACCATTATTTTGGATGTTTAAACAACATTGATTTATGAAAAACCTAATGTATGGGAATTCTTAACCCAATTTCCATTCTTTGGGTTATCCTTCTAATTCATTGATTATATGGTACTAATAATATTGGAGTAAATTTTTTTTGTTTATATAATTTTTTATTAAGTGGATTTATAGTGTATAATATTATTTCTTTCATTTTATTAAATTATCACATCAATTATATGATATTTTTAAGGGGTTTTCCTTAAAAATCAATTTTAAAATTCTATTTTACAAAATTAAAAATCAATGTTTTTATGAAATTATTCACGTTTTATAATTATTTTATGGTTATTGGGAATTTTTTTTGACGAATTTTGGGACCAATATATTCCTCCAATGCATTGGGTATGTGTATGTTGGAGGTCGGAAGTATAGTTACTCTAAGTGACACTGTAATGGTTACACCATAAGGTAGGCGTGAGGGTTAAATTGTAAGGTAGCCATGAGGGTAAAAAATAATATGGTATCTATGAAGGTTAAAATATAATAATGTGTTTCCCCAAGATACCCTTTTGTTTTAATACATGTTCCTTAATTTTTAATGGAAGTCTCATTTTCACAATATATATATATATATATGGGAAAGATGTATGTCTTTTTGAAAATGATTTTATATGTTTATTCCTGGAATAATAATTTATTTCATTCTTTTTAAATCCCTTACTAAGATTTTTATGTTCATCCCATGTTTTTTAGTTATTTTTCATATGTCATAAGGATATGTTAGAGAATGAAATATGTCATGTTAAATGTTATAATGTTTTTCTCAAAGAAATAATTTTGTTGTTTTGTGATAATAATTTTATGTTTTGGAAGAAATGGATACTGTTTTGAGGGTAACCACATTGTATAATTGTGGGTTGATATGTATGATTTATGTCTTTAAATTATATAACTCTAAACCAAAAATATATTTGGGAAATTAAATAAGTGAAATATATTTGAAATATCTAGATTATATAATGTTTATGGTCGGGTCCTTATAATTGTTTTCTACGCATATATTAGAAAACTTTAAGTGTTAATATGATATTAAAAGGATACCATAAATTATTGTTAACTTATGGTTATGTTGAAATAGTATATAATGTAATGATTAACATGATGATTTATTTAAGATAAGTTTGTTCTGAATGGATTTCT
The DNA here is from genome assembly GCA_963277665.1 of Viscum album. Lineage (NCBI taxonomy): Eukaryota > Viridiplantae > Streptophyta > Magnoliopsida > Santalales > Viscaceae > Viscum > Viscum album. Next base: position 200,777,696 of record OY728164.1, read on the forward strand.
GTAGAAGAAATATGGAAGTTGATGTCGGAAGGAACTAAGAGGATGATATCATTATAAATGGGAAACCAGGAATGGTGGCAACTAGAAACGAGTAGTTTGTGACATTAATGACTTAGATGACTAAAGATATATATGGTTGTGGTCTTAATGTATGTGAAAACTAGAGCTACCATAAAGTAACATGATTATAGTGGAACCTTTTTTTGGGGAAACATCCTCCAAAATTCAATGGATATTCTTACACAGTAGCGGTTGAAGGGTGGATTATATTCCTTGAAAATAAATTCAATGTTATGGTATATTCAAATGATCAAAAGTATATTGCTTCAATTTATTGTTTTGAATGTTCATTTGATTAGTGGTGGTATATATTCAATAATATCATGGATAGAGAGGAAATTGAATCCTTAGAATGGAATGAATTTAAAATTCATTTCTATGAGAAATATATTTCTATTGTGGTTCGACTTAGGATAAAGAATAACTTCCTTGAAATGAAGAAAAATGAATAATATTTAGTGCCCATTTATGAGTCAAACTTCACTTGAATATAAGGGTATGCTCCAAATCATATTGGGAATCTTGATAGAAAAAATTAATCGTATTTTCCCAGGATTGAAGCCAAGATACCGAAGGGCATTGGCCTCCTGAGAATTGAAATGTTATGCGAAACTTGTCAGATGTGCTTGGAGGGTAGAAATAGAGTTTTTCTATGATCAAATGTACATTTAAAAAATCATAATAATAGGTCTAGATGATATGATATGGGTAGTAATCAATACCATAATTCTAATGGTAAGAAATTTCAGTTTTTAGTTTTTGAAAAGTGTTGTAAAAATAATACTACGGAATGTATTACCAAAAAATGGAAGTGTTTTTGATGTGGTAATTCAAAAAATAAGTCCTCAGATTATAATAAAAATTATCATAAGATGATTTCTAATAATAAAATTATAAAGTGTATCAAATGTGATGAAATGGGTCATTATGTAAATACTTTCCCAATAAAAGATTCGAGTGATAGAGAGTAGCCAGACTATAAGAAGAAAGGTGTAGTGAGATCATTTACTACAATGTAAAACGATGTTAATCCATCCAATGAAGTTGTATCATGTACATTTATTATTTTCTCTGAATTTTCTAACTTATTTTTTTTATATAGGGTCTACTGATTCCTTTATTTGTGATATTTTTTTGGTAAATTGGAAACATCACCTCAACAAATGAGACCAGAAATTTTTGTTAAAACTCCATGGGAAATGTTACAGAAAAATAAATTTTAAGAATATTTCTATTGTTATATGTGGAAATTAATTACCTATAAACCATGTTATTTTTCCCTTAGTTGAGTGTGATGCCATTCTAGGAATAGATTCGTTTTTTGTTTATCAAGCTCAATTTTTTTTAGAGATAAAGAACTAGTTTTATAGAAATACTTTCTGTTTGAATACAATAATAAAAACATATAATTTACACTATATCGGGAAGGTGATAAAATATTTAAAAATGGAATGAAATTAATCATTCTCATATTGTTGAAAAAAAAGGAACTCTTTAGATTAATGACATGATAGATGTAAATGAATACCTTGATGTTTTTCGTGATGAGTTACCCAGTGTTATACCTAATCGGGAAGATAAATTCACAACCTACTTAGTTCCTAATGCTAAGAAAATTTAAAATCCCCCATATCGAATGCCTCAAATATATCTTCTTGAATTTAAAAATCTGATGCATGATTTTTTTAAAAGGCTTTATTCATCCTAACACTTAACCACATGGAGATCCTGTTATTTTCATTAAAAAGAAAGATGGTTCCATGAGACTTTGCATTGATTATTGAGTTTCGAATAAAATTTACCTTAAGTACAATTATCCTTTCTCTAACATCGATGACTTATTTTATTAGCTCCAGGGGGCTCAATATTTTTCCAAGATTGAATTGAGATCTGGGTACCATCAGTTGAATGTGAAGGAGGATGACATTCCAAAAACATTATTTTGAACAAGATATGGTCATTAATAATTTTTTTATTCCATTTGGGATATCTAATGAACCTACTATATTCATTGATCTTATGAAGAGAATATTTGATGATTACTTGGAAATTCTTGTGGTTGTTTTTATTGATGATGTTTAGGTATATTTTAGATGTAAAGAGGAGCATGAAAAATATCTAAGGGTTTTTTAAAACCTTAAATTAAAAGAATGTATTTTGAAAATGTAGAAAGTTTGAATTTTAGTAGAAAAAAATATATTTCCATGGTCATATTATTTTCAAAGACAGTGTAAATTTTGATCCTTCTAAAATAAATGTTGTCAAAGAATATACAAGACCCAAAAATATAACCAAGTTTCATAGTTTTATTGAATTAATTAGTTTTTATTAACAATATATTAAAAAATAACATAGTTATATAGAATTCTAAATAATTTAACATGATATGGGGTTAAATTTATTTAGATAGAAGAGTGTGATTCTTGTTTTTAGGAACTGAAGAAGAGAGTGGTGAATTCTCTCGTTTTGGCACTACCTTCAATAAATGGGGAGTTATTCATCTATAATAATGCTTAATTTATGGGATGTGGTTGTGTTTTAATGTAGAATTTTTAGTTAATTTATTATGATTCAAGATAGCTAACACCACCTGAGTTAAACTATCCCACACATAATTTGAACTAGCAGTTGTGGTTTTTTCATTGAAAATTTGGAGGCATCATTTATACAGACTTAATTGTGAAATATATACTAACCATACATAACAAAAGTACATATTTACTCAAAAGGAATTAAATATGAGGTAGAGAATACTTCATGAATTGGAAAGGGATTATGATTTCACAATCAATTACAATATTGGAAAATTCAACAATGTGGTAGATTCTGTGAGATTAAAAAATCACGCATCATTAACCAAGTTACAATTGTAACATAACTGCTTGATTATTGATTTAATGAATTTTGGATTAGAATTTATTGGTGTAAGAAATTACATTTTATTATTTTAGGTTTCAGTGTAGTCATCTTTATCAGACAAAATTAATAAAGAAAATAATAAATCCAAGGAGTTATAGAAAAAGGTATATTTTTTTAAAATGGTAATGTTTCTAAAATTTTACACTAAAAAAGATTGTGTTTTGAGATTTCAAAAAGATTGTGTGTTCCTTCTATTTCCCAGGTGAAAAAAATGTTGTGTGAATATCATAGTTATCCACTTTAAATTTATCCTAGAAACAAAAATATGTACATAGACAATTGAGAGTATTACTACTGTGATGGAATGAAAAGAGATATTCTAATACTACTGTGAAATGTTTGACATGTCAACAGGATAAATCAGAGTGGCAGTTATCGAATGGGGTTCTTCTGCCAATGCCTGTACTAGAGTGGAAATGGAAAAAATACACATGTACTTCATTACGGGACTACCAATGACTTCTCGAAGAAACAATTCAATCAAGTTTATCATTGATCAACTGAAAAAAATCTTTATATTTCCTTCCTATTTGAGATACTATGTATATGGTCCATCTTTATCAAATTTAACTCCAATAGATTTTCATGTTACATGGAGTTACTTTTTTCTATTATATCTGACCATGATCATAGGCTCACTTCTAATTTTTGGAAAGGCCATTAGATGTCATTGGGAACAGAATTAAATTTCAGTACAGTTATTCATCCTCAATCATATGGGAAGTTAGAACAGACGATTATGAATTTGGAGGATATGCTTCAATCTTGTTCAATATATTACTTGGGATTTTGTAATCCACATATTTACTTAGTTGAATATTATAATAATTATATTTTTCATTCTTTTTTACTGATGGAACCTTTTGATCCATTATATGGGAAGCAGTGTTGAAATCCATCTTTATTGGATGAAGTTGGGGAAAGGATGTTGATGTGACTTGAATTAGTAGATGAAGTGACTGTGAAATTGATGATGATCTTATAACACATGAAGATAGTTCAAAACAAGTCAAAAAATTATAAAGATAATAGTATGAATGACTTTTCTTTTAAATTAGGTGATCATGTTTTTCATAGAATATCACCTTGGAAAATTGTTATATATTTTGGTTAAAAAACAATGTTAAGTCCACGATTAATTTGACCATACGAAATCCTAGATAAATTTGGATTGGTTCACTATAGAGTATATTTTACTTTGAGTGTATCTATGGAACATAATGTTTTTAATGTATCGACGTTGAGAATGTATATGTCAGATTCATCTCATGTATTTATTATAGAAGAAGTTTAGTTGGAAGAGATCATTTTTTATAAAGAGAAACCTGTTCAGAATCTTGATCAAAGAGAATAAGTATTTTGGAATAAGGTAACACACTAGTTAAAGGTTTTTTTGGTGAAACCGTATGGTTGAATATGTAACATGGGAATCTGAAAATGCTATGAGGGAAAGCAATCATCAATTGTTTAATAAGTAAATAAAATTTCAAGGATGCAATTTCCAGAAGGTGATAAGAATATAACCCCCATAGGTTTTAATATTAAATTTAAATGAATGAAACAAAGAATCTATAAATAATGGAACTTTTTTATAAAGGTAGTTATAGTCTATCCATTAAAAATAATTTATCTACTTCTATGATTTTAATTTCAAAAAATAGACATCTACGATTCTGATCATTAAGTTATTTTGTCATTGATATAACCAACTTGATTTTTGGTGAATAATAATACACCCTTATGAATATTAATATTAATAGTAACATGACATTAATGAATACTAAACAACATTATTATTTTCTTTTCTTAAGTGATTACGATAATGAGATCTTGATGTATTTTTCAAGGTGATATAAAATGAGTTAAAGTTTTAAAATAGTTTTTTTAAATAAATTATAATTTTATTTAAAATTTTATTTTCTCATATTTATAAAATTATGTAGATAAAATGGATTTCATTTTTGAATTCTAGATTTCAAAAAATTGTAAGTGTGAATATTTCGTATTTTTCTAATATACATGATGTTTTGGTGAATAATGAAATTCGATAATTAACAAAATATGCGAAATAAATGAATTTCTGCAGCATTATTGAGTTATGGATCATTTAAATTTCTATTGTATCAAACAAACATGAAATTATTACTATTTTGGGTCACATCAATCAATACTATTCATAGACTTGTGAACAAATATTAAACTAATGATTAAAATAATGGAAACCTGCTCCTCTCCTCTAATATAAATTCCACCCTAGTCCCCTCACCCCATCTTCTTCTCATAGTTCTCATGATTTGAGAATTGCCTAAATTATTACAAATAAACTTTCCAATGCTCTTTCTTATGTCTAATACCTTCATGTTTCACTAAAATTCAAATGCCAGAGGCCTTAAGTATGATCTCATGGAGAAGGTATCAAGAGGTAAAAATCCACATTCTTTTTCTTGTGTTTTTTTAAATTATATTATTTTATTACAATATCTTAAACTAACCTTATACAAGTGGAATTAAAGCTTATATATTATATATATTTCGTATTTTTATTAGGTTTATGGAATAATTAATCGTCATTCTTCCTCTCCTATTACTCTTATTCTAAAAATAAAGACACTGTCCGTGATGTGTCAATTTACCGACATCATGGATGATGTGAATTTAATTTCCTTTAATTACATCAAATACAACTATAAAACCATTTTAATTATTGAAAAATATTGAAACGTGTATGATATTACATCTATAAGGTTCTGTAATTAACTTGTATGCAGATTTTTAATGGTATATGACGAAACAAATTCGTGAATATCGAAGAACTGCTAGAATGATCTGAATAGATATCACAAAAGATTAATCTAATAATTAATCCCTAAACCATATAACCAAAATGATTTATGGAAACATATAATATAATGGAAACCTATTAACCTTGTTTCATTCCACTTCTAGAGATTCTCTTCCATTTGAAAAGAAAATCTTTTACAAACGGACCATGGAAATCATGTAAAGCCCGCGCCCAAAACAATGGAAATAACAAAATATTATAAATAAATGGGTCAAGCGTGGTTATAAAATGTTCATATAAGGTGTTATATACATTATTATTCATATAAAAAATATTAATAAGACCATTGTATGCATTATAAAATACGTTTTTACTAGTTTTAATTAATACGAACACAAGGTAATAGAATTCTTAACCCAATTTCCATTCTTTGGGTTAACCATAAACATCATTGTTTATTTGGAATTAAGCATATTTGTGTAATTCATTTTTGATTATATTATTTTTAATTATTTTTATTTATTGTCTATACACATTTTCCTTTCATTATATTAATTTATCATATCAATTATATTATATTTGTAAGGGACTTTCCATTAAAAACCCTCTTTTAAAGATATATTTTGTGAAATTAAAAATTATCATTTCTATGAAATTATTAGTGTTTTATGATTATGTTATGTTTCATAGGAATTTTTTATGATAAATGGTGGTACTTATATCTCCCTTGAACACATTGGGTATGAGTAACTTGGAGGTTGTTCTTATGGTTACTCCAAGTGTAATTGTGATGGTCACACCATAATGTAGCCATGAGGGTTACATTGTAAGGTATCCACAAGGGTTACAAATCATAAGGATTCCGTGAGGGTTACAATATAAGTAATTAATTACCCAATATACCCTTATGGATTTATATATTTCTTTATTGTTTTATGTAAATCTCATGTTTCATAAAGTATGTATATATGGGTGAGATGTATGTCTTAATGAAAATGGTTTCATGTATTTATTCATTGACTAATGGTTTATTTCCTTATTTATATATCCATTAAAAATATTTTTATACTAATCCCATGTTTTTAAATGTTATTAATATGTTATAAGTATTTGTAAGAGATAGAAGCAAGTCAATATAAATGTTATGAAGTTTATTAAAAGAAAAATGTATACTATTTTAATGGTACCCACTTTTTGTGCTTGTGGGTTGATATGTATTATTTATGTCCTATAATTATAAAACTATAAATATAAAATTTCATTTGGAATGTGATGATGTGAATTCTAGTTAAAATATCTAGATTATGTAATGTTTATGACTTGGTACTTTTATGGTGCCAAAATTTTATGACATGAACTTATGGTTCATGATTGATTTATGATGATTTCTCAATTATGGGATTAATTAAATTTTTAAATGATAATTATTTATTCCATGAATCTTTTTTTATCACTGAAATATTGGGTATGAACTTTATATGTTATATCCATGATATCTTAACCTTATTATTATTATATTCTATGATATGACCATCGATAGATATCTCATATGAATAACCTTACTGAGCATTTGAGAACACCCTTTATAACACATGGATATTTTTTCAAATTAATTTTAAATTTTAGATATTATTTGTAATAAAAAACATTAATTTTGGATTGTTTTACACACATTTTTGAATTTAACTTCTATTTCCCACAAAACCAAGTTTAAATGAAATTTGACATATGAATAAAATATTATGAATTAATACGATAATTATAAAATACATGTCAAAATGGTTGTTATGAAAAAAATGAACTAAATTATTAAAATATATGGATTAAACATGTAAATATAATTAATTATTTGGAGACCAATTATTTAAAAATGAAAATTAAAACCATTCTAAAATTAGGAAAATTATTTTCTAAAGAACAATTTTTATACACATAAGAACATCTTACCTCAATAAATTTAATGAATCACTTGTAATTTATGATTTTACTGAAATGTATATATTATATATTCAATAAATTATTTAGCATTCATCTTATGTATTTTCGAGAAAAGTGGAAATATTGAATCCTATTTTATACTTTAACGCCCATTCTTCTAAATTAAATGTTTTGTCACATTTGGTGCATGTATTTTAAAATTAATTTTCACAAATTTTAAATAAAATATTTTCGAAAACAAACATAATTTTTTAATTCATATTATGAAAATTTTTCTTAGGGTGAAATTTTTGTACTTCTCTAAAATGTATAATTTTTTGTTATATAGTGAGAATTATAGAATTTGAATTGAAAATTTTCTTCTCATTTTAATTATTATTAATAATACATAATATTTTGAATTGGTTTTATAGAAAACTTAGTTCCAATTTTTATCAATTAATCCAATTTAGGTTATTTTAATCAATATAATATTGAATTTTGGTAAAAAAATATCACAAAATTTTGATCATTTTCTATTTTAAAACCCTATTTCTCAGTGCATCTGTAGGACTATTTTTAAGTTAAAAATCTAACATTAATGTTAATGGAATTTGGAATAAAATTTCATATATTTAATCACAATAAATAATAATTTATAATAAGTTCTACTAAATTTTGAACCAAAATGAATAGTGAATGTAATAAAAATTAATTACCATGGTTAAAGTAAAAAAGAGTTTACCAAAATATTTAAACAAAAAATTTAAGGGTAATATGACCTATAAACTTGTATAAAAACTGATGGATGAAAAAATTTATACCATTCTACCTCTTAGGTTCTATAATTTCCTAATTAAACCCTTTTTAAATCATTAAAATGTGGGAGAATATATTTGTTTCTAAAATACCAATTGTGTCCTCTCCCTCGCTTGTAAAAGGTCACCTATATTATCTCTTCTCACACCAAAAAACCTATTTGATTCATCCAATAAATTCCAGAATCAATTACCAAATTCCATCCTATCATCCAAGAAGTGTTATTTTGGACAAGAAACCAACCTAGGATGGTTTTACATCAAACCAAATATGGATACCTAAAGAATAGGTAATGTTCATCAATAAGTGTCATTATTTTATTTTATTTTTCTCCACCTCCAATTTTTTTAAACCAAAATTATATAATAAAACCATTATATTTCATAAAATGGGATTTTTTTATAAAAATTTCATTACCTATATCCTTCTCCAATTCTTTCAAATGGATTATAAAATCATTGATTGTGTATATGGAAGACTACCACCTCATGATCTAATATCATTCATTTTTCCATTACGACCTATAACAATTGTTAATAATGAAATATTAATTTTATATATATGAATTTTTTATATTTTTATTCTTCAATAATTAATAAATCACACATACCTTTATGATTCCATTTTCTGGGAATACGATAACGTCACTAATGTTTGTGGAGGACTAGCACCACACAAAGTGATGTGATTTGGTCATGATATTCAAAAAGGTTATAAGGGTAAAGTTAATGATTATATTAGATATAAATTAAAAAATAATTATTTTATAACATATTTATCATTATTAAAATATAATATATATCTTTATCTTTCTTACCTTTTCACTCATTGAATGATGATAATGTCACTCATGTACATGTTGACTACCTATTTTACGAAGAGATTTGACTATCCACTCATCACCATTGAACATGTATATTATGTATACATATATTAAAATAAATAATAATTTTTCTAATTTAATAAAAATTATTAAAAATAAAATATTTCTTACCTCCATTCTATATTGATCATTGGAAAATGGAAATGGTAACCATGCATATATACGACCTACCGTCTCCATGATCGTAACATATATAATTTATCAAACCCATAATACATGATTGGAATTGACATAATATTTGATATATAAAAATGAAAAATATTTCTTTATTATTATCCTCTAATTTAGGGATCAATAATCAAATTAATAGTACATCAAATAACTAATAAAAACATATATGAAAAGGACAACAGTTATTACCTGAAAGTTGACTTTAACATAGAATTGTCAATAAATGGATAATAAAAGAACATAAGAAAATAAAATATTCTATTATATATATAGTTATATTTCTATAATAAATATATAATAAACTTAATTATATATATATTATACAGTAGGATCAAAAGAGAGTGAAGAAAGTCAAGACTTAAGGTAAGGGATTTCCATCTCACTTTTTTTGTGTGACGCACATGCCATATTCACCACATATTTATTTTATGTGGTGTATACAATTATAAGGAATATATTTTATTATTTTTTTAAAAATATTATTTCGATTTACATGTTCAATTTTTCATCCCTATTTTATGGGGTTTACAATTCAAAATTTACAAAAACTGTAAGGTATTTTTTTTCTCAATTTTCATTCATTGAGACATACAAATAAATTATTTCATGAGGTGTATATATAGACCCTATGAAATGGAATTTTATTAAATTATTTATATTCATGATATTTATAATTTCATTTTATCTTTTTCATTCACTGGGTTTTTGATTCAATTTTTCCAAATTAAGAAATAGTTTATGTTAACATGTAATCATTTATGAGGAATGATTATGATCAAGTATCCAATATTGAAATATCATGATATACCTCTCAATAATTAATAATAATTTTCTTATTAATTGGTAATAAATGACATTTTCAACTAATATCACCATTTTCCCACTCTATGGTAATTAATATAATTGAGAAAATGTTTTTGGAAACCCCAACAATATTTTTATATTTTCTCAGAAATTTATTTTCTCTCTAATTTTTTTTTCTAAAAATATTTTCCAAAATATAAATTAATATTATTTAATGTTTTTTAAAATACATTTTTACCCATGTTTTTATTTTTTATGTTTTTTATATTAATCTTTATGTTGTTTAAAAAATTTCCCATTTGGTTTTTACTAAAAATGTTGAAAGAATCGTTATTTTTAATATACATGACCTGAACGATATTCCACAAAATCATGAAAAACCAATAATTTCAATAATCATTTACTAGTATTAAAATATCATTATGAAGAAAATTATTTCTTTAATATATGTGATATTTTTAGATTTTAAATAAATAACTTAAACATTAAAAGGGTTTTGAAAGGGTCTTATATTCTAAAAATGTTGTTTTTATGAGGAAAAGATATTTTTCTAAAGAAATATTTTAGATGATTTTCAAAATCATTATTTATATTATTTTAATGTTATTTTTATGAAATTGGATTTTAGAAAAGGTTTTATATATTAAAAATATTTTTTAAATAAAACTCATTTTCCTAAATAAATGTATTAAACAACTGATCAAAATAATTTTCTATATGTGATTTCATCCATTGATGATGTCGATGATATAATTGGGATATTATAAATATATACCATTCTTATTCATTCTCTAAATGGTTTATGTTTATGATAGAATTATCTTTATGAACATTTTTTAACTTTCACTGGTTATTACAGGAAAATATTCTTACGAAATACTCTTATTCATTCCACAAGTTATGTTATAATGATTATGAATCTAGTTTCTTCTCCCCATGTTATGATGCGATAAAATGTTTATAAAACTGATTTCATTTCATGGGTTATGATATGATGAACATTTTATGATCTTTTGGCCGAAATATGTATGATTTTCATTTTGTGATGGTGGTTAGGTTATAACCATGGATAATGGTTACATTATAAGCAATGATAATGGTTAAATTATATATAAGGATGGTTTATAGGTTATAAGAAAATATGGGTGTGACTTATATCTCCCTTAATTAATTGGGTTATAATTTATATATCATGTGAAACAAAATAATGGAAGAGAGTGTGGACTAGGTTCAGTAATGGAATTTCATCGCAATAATGGTTATGGGAGTGAACCATGACTACTATGATGTTATGCATAGACCTATATTTTATTTCTATAATGTTATGCATGAACCTGATTAAATTTTCACAGTGTTATACGTAAACCCTATTTCATGTTCACAATATTATTAGTGGAACTACATTTCATGTCTATAATGTTATGTGTGGACCTGGTTGGATTTCCATAAGTTTATGAGTGGGCCAGATTTTGGTTCCATAATTTAATGACTAATACATTTCTATTTATACAAGTTCGCAGTGTTATAAGATGATTTGAATTCCAAAAGTACATATCATATACCATTATTAATCTATAATGGATCACGATTTCCATATGATTCATGTATTATGAACCGTCAATGATTATTCCATGACTCAAATTTATGATCTTTGATATGCATGGTATTGTTTTTAAATGTTATTATAATATTCTCATACCCTTATACTAATATAATGCTTATATATCTCCATTATTCACCCTTACAGAGTATTTAATAACAACCTTACTTATTTTTACATTCCACTTGTTATAAAGAAATGGTTCATAGAGTTTGTATTAAAGGGGAAGTGATTTGTGGGTTACATTTAAGATACTTAAAGAATTATGAATATTTTTTTTCTATGTATCCAAATGAACTAAAAAATTATGGTATTCAATAGTGTGTTTCTATAAAGTAATGAATATTAATCTGAAAAGTTTTAATATCCATATATGGAAAATATAGTTGTCTCTAGATGGTATTAGTGGAAATGTTTAGTTAACCTTTGGAATCTTGGATGAGAAAACTACAGCATGTTCCCCGGTGAAATTTCTAAGAATATGTCTAGGGTTTTATCTAAGGATAAGGTTATGGATGTGATAATATATAGAAAAATATCCATGAATTTTGGTGAAGGATAGTGTGAGTGGTTTCTATGAAATTAAACCCTATATAGATACTAAAACTGGATTTGGATCTAGAATTGATGTACTTAGGGGAACAAACCAAAAACACCATATTGATATAGACTTGGTTGGGAACTGGTTCACATGAATGGGCCATACTACACACCAGGTTTGGAACTCTTGGGGGATATGCTTTGGAAATTAACAAAATCTTTATAATTCATCAAGATAGATATAAATATAAGATGGATATGAATGGACTAGGATAAACTCAAGGTTTAAAAGATTAAATAATGTTTCGTTATATAGACATCCTATAAGTGATTTTTTCCCTTATTATGTGGTTTTATGGTATTTTTCATCTTTCTCACACTATTGTTTTCATTTAGACAATGGTGGAAACCAAAAAGGAATTGGGTTAACATTCTATATGATAAAAAAATTTCTAATAATTAGCTAAATGGTATCATGCCTATAGAAAAGGATATTGTGATTCTACTTAATAAGTTTTCATGGAACATGATTAAAAACATATACCTCATCCAACTATCAGACTCTCCTAAGAAAATATGGATATAGTTTCCTGAGTGTTGGGGTAGTAAATACTAGATAAGGATGAAGATCCAGTTTCATTTGTGATGAGAATTTATGATGAAATCAAATGATTTTGTATAAGAGGAATTGTAAGAGGTTTTGACAATGAAAAAAAAAACAATTTATTAAACTAAAAATGAGATAATGGAAAGTACAATTAATGGAATGGATGATAATAATGGTATCCCAATGATATCATTGACTATTGAATGGTTTAAATGTGTAAAGTAGGGGAATTATACAAATTGATGTGCTAAGGGGAAATCTCATGAATAAAATCAACATGGTTTTATGTGTAATGATTATATTATAGTTGGTAACATCACTAAATCTAAAATATGAAAGGAAATAGGTATTAAATAATTAGATAATGAATCAAAATTAAGGGTTTGATAAGTAATTGGGGTGAATGAGGTGTTTATATATTGGAATTCAATGATTATGTTATATGAATCATGAAATATATTATTCTTGTTTACTACAATTTTTCATTAAGGATTTGAAAGAATAAGTTGAATGTTTCTAATGGAATAAAAAAATTATTTAAGGGAAATGTGATATTTTTATTATTTGAAGGAACCACTTAATATGTTTTGGATGTTGATAAAATGGGTATTAATTTAGATAATGTGAAGATTTAAGTGTATAAATTAATTATATTGTATTAATGACCTCAAAAATGATATATGGATTTGTTGAAAAAACATTTATTTCATCATTGATGGAGTTTATATCATTTTTGGATTAATGGAATATATTCAATAATATGTGGTTTTACTCAAGGAATTGGAAGTAATACTTGTTTTCATTAATATTATCTAGTAATACATCTTATTACTATGTTTGCAGATAATACATTATAAAGGTATTCACATTTCTTGTATGTGACAATAAAGAGCAACATTTTGATATATTTTGGATTAATGTTATATTTATTTGGAGGAATTTAGTCACCTTTTTTATAATTTTTGAACTATTGATGTGTTATTAGGTTAAAAATTTAAGGAATGGTTTATGTTTATCTTCGGTTGAGGTTTTAAAGACTAATGTATTATGTCACCATATGAATATTTATACATATTAGTTAACCTATTATAATTTTTTTGTGATGATATCTTAAGGTAGATAGAATTAACTACAATTCAATTTATGGATCGTATGGAAAATTATTACTTCAAGAATAACAAATTCACCATCACTTCATGGAGTTAGAGATGATGTGTAAATTGATCAAGGAATAATGAAAGGATGATTATGTGCTTATGAAATTGAATGAAATCAAGTACATATATCCTATCATGAAAATTTTTTATCTACAGGAAAAGATTTTTCAAATAAATGGTGGTCATTTTAACATCATTTTTGATGATATCAATGACTATTTTAACACATCCTTAGGTTATGGTCTTGAATTTATTAAATTTTTCTGTATCACAAACTCTATTAGGATCAGTGATCTTTATCACTATCTATAATTACTTATATCTTTGTTTAATGTCCAAATAGTCATTTCCAAACTATTTTATCCTATCCGGAAACCTAGTAATGAGTTTAATTTGGTAATATTTATGAATTTAACTTTCCCATTTTAAATTATATTTTATTATTCATTTGAATCATGTGAGTTTTTAATAATGAATTTTAAAATTTTAATCCTTCAAAGATTGAGATGAATATAAATTTTTATATTCTTTTTAATGGGTGTAGAATATATCAACATATGAATTTGTGATTATTTTCAAATTAATTTTATAGTTTCAATATTTTTTATAACATGAATAACTGAGTTTAGAATGTTTTACATAAAATATTGAATCTATCTTATATTAAATGTAACATTGATTTTAAATTAAACATGGCCTAATATTAAAATATTTGATTTAATATGATTGTTACCACTATTACATCAAAATGGTGGTATAAAAATGATTATCTAAATTATCAAAATATATTGTTTATATGTGTATATATAATTAATTCTTGGGTTTCTAATTAATTATAAATGTAAATAAAAAACTTTTTAAAATTACAGAAGTCATTTTATATAAAATTATTTTTATACTCATAAACCTGTTTTTCCTCAATAACATAAATATATTAATTTTGGATAATTATTTTAGTAATTTTTTATTATATATTCAATGAAATATTCAACATTCATGTTATCTATTTTCTTCCCAATTATAATAATAAATACAATTTTATTAGTAAACTGTATTTTCTAGAAAAGTAGTTTTGTCACCTTTGGCGCAATTATTTTAGAATTAATTTTTTAAAAAATTACAAAAATTTATTTTGTAAAATAAAAAATGAAATATTAATATCAAAATTATATTATGGTGAATTTTTGTGATTTTTATTGAAAAACATCATTTTTCTGAGAAAGATGAAAAATATAGATTTATAATTGAAAAATAGTTTTTGTTTAAATTATTTACATTGTTAAATTATATATGAAATTTAATTTAATGTAACATTAGTTAAATTTTATATCAATTAATCCATTTTGGTTCTTTCTAATCAATTTCCTATTAAATTTAGAAATAAAAATATTTCAAAATTTTGACCTTTTTTCGCATTAAAGACAAGATATCTCCTCACATTTGTGAAATTATTTTTGAACTAAAACATTACACTTCATTGATTTTTTTTTGGAAAAATTCTTTTTTTATTTTTAATAATAATATTTCATAATTTATAATAAGATAAACTAATTTTTCAACCTACATGAATAGTGAAGTAATTAAAAATTAATTAATGAATTTAAGGTAAAAATTGGTTTATCAGGGGATTAAAATAAAAAGATAATGGTATAAATGACTAAAATAATTTTCTAAAAACTATTTTATGAACCTATATTGACCATTTATAGTGGAATAATTTTTAACCTTGTGACATTTGAATAATGTGATATCACTTATTTCTTTTCAAAAATAATATGTTGGTTCTCTCCCCCCACTAATAAAATGCCACCCCTCTCCCCTCTTATTCACACATTAAATCCTATTTAGTTCTGAAAATATCTATCCAAATCACTTCCCAAAATATATTTTCTCATCATAGAATTATTATTTTGGGTTTTCATGCATCATAGGTATGATTTAGTGAAAACCTAATTAAAATACCCATGGAAGAGAAAATATTCTTCAATGAGCATCAACATATTATTTCTTTATCCACCTCCTTCAATTATTTTTAGACCATTATGATATAATATACTCCATATTATCTATATGAAAATATTTTTATAATAATTCCATTACCTTCAACCTCTTCTTATTCCTTCAAATGAGTTATGAAATCATCATTTGTGTATATGATAGGCTGTCGTCTCGCAAACCAATGTCATTCTTTTTTCTATTTCTACATCTTATGGTTGAATGTAATGATGGATTTGTTGACTATATATGATATTTATAATATTATTTTGATTTTTTAATTATTATATCACCCATACCTTTTTTATTACCATTTTTGGGAATATGATGGTGTCGCTCATGTGTATAGAAGACTACCTCATCACGAAGCAATGTGATTCGTTGAAGCTTTACATGAAAGGTGATAAGGGTAATTTTAATAATTATATGTGATATAAATTATATAAAAATTATATTAAGGAAATATTTATTAGTTTGAAATTATAGTATATATCATTCTATTTCATAGATTTTATCTTAATGAAAGATGATAACGCCGCTCATTTACATACGAACAATCACCTTCATGAAGCGATGCAACTCTCTCTTCATATTCACACCAAATATATGATATATATAACTATATTTAAAGATATAATATTTCCATTATTAAATTATAATAAGTATTTAATTATAATATATTAACTACCTCTTTTCAATATTTTTCATTAAAAATGGAAACATCACTCATGCGTAGGCATGACCTACCATCTCCATGATCAGAATGTACATCATTTATGAAATCCATATTTCATGATTTGTATTAAAATTATTTTTATATATAACTATATTATTTAATTCTATGTTATTATTCTAGAAGTTATGGAACCTGGTAAATGTGACCATACCATAAATAACAAATCAATACATAATCAAAAAACAAAGCGGTTATTACTCGACACCTGACATTAACATAGAATTATCAATAAATGGGTAATAAAAGGATATAAGTATATAATATATTATATGATACATAAAATTATATTTATTTAATAAATATATAATAAAAATTTATTTTTTATACAGTAGTTTTGAATGTGTGTGAAGGAAGTCAATACATAAGCTAAAGGATTTATCTATCATTTTTTACTTATGTGTGACACATTCCATATTCAAAAACTATTTATTTTATATGATTAATACAATTCATATGAATGTATGTTATTTTCACTATCCTAAATTTTATTCATATTTACATTTCCATTTGGTCATATCTCTTTAAAGGGAATTATGGTTCAAAAGTCACTAGCGTTAAGATACAATTGTCTCAATTTTTTGCTTTGATACATATGTTATGTTATTCACATATATTGTTTTATGATACATATATAAGGCCCCTTATACATTTAATATCATTAATTTGTTAATCCACTATATATTTTGGGTCTCATTTTTGGATGTTCCTTCATAGGTATAATGATTCAATTTAACTAAAGTGGTAAATATTATATTTTACAATCTCATCATTTATCTAGAATGTTTATTATCTAGTCTATGATATCGAAATATCATGATTTAACTCTCAATAATTTTAAATAATTTCCTTATCTTATAATTATCCCTGATATTTTAACGTAATAGTCCAATTTTTTCACTCATTGGAACTTATGATAATTGGGATTTTTTTTAATAAAAAATAATTTTATTTTTCTCTTCGGTCAAAAATATGTTTTCTTTCAAAACAATGTTTTGTAAAATTATTACAAAAAATAGTTTATTATAGTCATTTTATTTTAAAATTACATTTATACAAAATTTTGAAAATATTATGTTTGGAAAGGATTCTTCATGTCATTTTTAAAAACAATACTCTTTTTTTGAATTTATTGAAAAAGTAAAAATAATAATTTTAACAAGCATGACACAAACAATATTTCAAACTATAATGACCACATAAAAATTTCAAGCAACCCTGAATGTTTTCCAATTTTTCCCTTTTAAAATTATTTCATTAATATTTGATAAATTTATTGATTTAAGATAAATTATTTTAAATTTAAAAGTAATTTGAAAGTGGTTTATGTTTCTATTTTTTTAATCAGAAAGGATATTTTCATCATGAAATGTTTTATATGATATTTAAAATATTCCTTTATAATAATTCAAAGTTATTTTAAGATAAATTTAATTTCAAAAGGGATTTATTTTAAAAAAATTATTTTTAAATAAAAGTCTTTTTCAATAAAATGTGTTTTAAATAATCTTTCAAAATTATTTTCCATCTATAATGACATCCATTTATGTTACACATGAATTACTGGGGATATAATCCTAGGATTCCATTGTTATTCATTCTTGGAATGGTTTATGTTTATGATTTAACAATTTTTGTGGAACACATTTCCCTTCAATGGGTTATTCTATGATAATATTATTGTAAAACCCAATTATTTTTATACAATTATGGATTTGATGATAATGAAACTGAATTCATTTCTTTTGTTTATGATGTGATAAAAATATTTTAAAATATGTTTCTTTTTTATGGGTTCTGATATGATTATAGTTTCATGATCACATGGAACATATATGTGTTATTTTTATTATGTGATGGTGGTTATGTTATAACCAAGGATGGTGATGACATTATAATCATGGAAGATGGTTATATTATAACCATGTATGGTGGTTATGTTATTACCAAATTTGGGTGAGTCCTATATATCTCACTAATTCATTGTGTAAATAATTATATCTCATGAGATATATAAGAAAACAATATAGAGTGCACCCAATTTAGTAAAAGAGTTTGTTCGCTATGATGGTCTTGAGAGTGAACATTGACTACTATAATGTTATTCATAAACTAGTCATTCATATCCATTATGTTATGAATGAACCTGATTACATGTTAAAAACGAAATTAATAAACTTGATTAAATGATCTAATTTTTTTTGGATCTATGAATCATGTTTATAATGTTACTTTTTGACTTGGAATCCTATCCACGACATTATGCGAGGGAATAATTTAATCTACATTACATTATCAGGAAACCTATTTCTATTTATATGTGTTCCCAGTGTTATAAATTTATGTTTATTTTACAAATACATGTTTTATGGCAATGATATTCTCTCATGTCTCATGATATTTTATTTCTTTACGATTCATTATTTATGAACATCATGTCTTTATGTCAGGAATAATGTTTAAGATACTTGACATGTAGTGTACGGTTTTCAAATATTATTATTGTATTAATTTATCTCCCATGTTTACCATTAAATAGAAATTTAGTTCCCCCTTTCTTATGTTTCTTTTCCATGGTTATAGAGAGATGTTTCTATGATGGATTACTCAAGGGAAATATCATTATACAATACATGGATGATATTTTAAGAATAAAGAAGATAATGATCCATATTCCCAATAGAAATAAAATAATAATGTCCCCTTGCATATGTATATGTATTGTAATGAATATTCATCAAATAATATTTAATATCCATGTATGTGAATGATTGGTCTCTATAACCTTTCTTATGTTTCTTTTTCCTAGGTTACAAAGAAAGGTTTTAAGTGGGGTTTCTTCTACGAAGAGTCCTAAATGGAATTCTATTTATGGGAAAAGTTCACTATATTTTCATAGATAATAAGACAATGTATCTAGTATCCAAATACACTAATCCTTTATGGTTCTTAGATGTTTATTTGTGAAATTTATTGATTTTTTTTATAAAAATATCTATTATTTATATATGAAAATCATGGGACTTTATAATAAAAACATTTTCTTTTTAAATATTGTGATAAAATCATGATAAATAATTTGTATAGGTATGTAAGAAACAATCATGCTACCTTGAATCTAAAAATAATATGAAGAAAATGTCTGAATATTTCCAAAAAAAATGATTAAATTAAAGTTGATTAATCATAAAATTTGATAAATTTATCCATTAGAAAATGTATAAACTAAGCCTATTTGTTAAAGGTTTCTATATCAATATCAATTGAATGTGTTGGAATAGAAAGTAAAAATGGTATTTTATGGGATAACATAGGTTAAGATGAAACCAATTCTATTTCAAGATGAGTTGGAAGAAATGATATTAGGAAATATTCCCTTTTAATCGAAGGAAAAAAAATCATCCTAATGATCCATGACGACGAAGATAATTTTTTTGAATTGGATTTATATTATTATGGGGGACCAAATTTCAAAGGTTTTTGTTGGATATATGGATTGTTTTGGAAGAAAAGTATATAGATGTTGGTGTAAAATGTCAATTAATTATTATTATCCTAAATCAATGGGAAACAAAACTAGAAATAAAATGAGTATCTTTGTGAATAGGAGAAACAATCATATGAATGAAAATGTTTTTGATAATAGTGGTTCATGATATACCACTCAAAATAGATTTGATGGGTGTGTAGAAATTTATGGAAGTTATTATCAATATGTTCATTTTGTTGGTAAATGAATGACTACTATTCAAGGAAATATTAATCATGTTGGTATATTATTAGGTGATCTTAAAAATAATAATAAAAGTAATTTATTACTAATTTGGATAAAAAATCTACCAATAAAATAATTCAATAGATAATTTATGAGATATTTTTATTTTCTATGTTATGTGGTAAATTATTTTATTAAAATTGTGGATATTGATGGATGTGATGATAATTATGGAATTGATAAATCTTTTGAAATGAAAGGAATTTGTATAAATGAGATTTAATATACAAAAATAAATCTAAATATGACATGGTGATTTGTAGATTTAAAAAAATATTACATTTATATAATTTTTTTTGATTTAAAACATGTTATTTATTGGTTAAACTACTGAAATGTCTCATCAAAGGTTCCACACATCTGTTCCCCAGTCCATTCAGTCATATTACCTTCGGCATGCCTCCCCGTATGCTAGAGGATACCGAATAAGGGTGAGGCTCTAATATTATTATTTGGGAGACTAAAACATCCTTATTAAAGTAATACACTAATGGAAATAAATATAAAAAACCAAATGATATAACCAATAGTAAATTTAACCAATATAAGATAATGATAAAAACCTGAATGAAATATCCAAAACAAAAAAGTATATTTGTTTTGTAAAGTACGTGTCAGATGTCAAAATTAAACCCCCAAAATGATGAAATTGATAACTCGAGGTGGGTCCCAACACCAAGCCCATTTCCCTCATCAATGTTTCATCCCGACTCATCCAGCTAACATATGGACTTTCCCCTTATCCTATCATATAAACCTGATTTCTATACGGGCATCGACCAGACATCCCGAGTAGGGTGTGAGTAAGACTTTATATGACCGTACTAAAAGCTACTAAAATAATATCTAGTTAAAAAAGATTATGAAATTTTACAAAGAATAAATTAGAAATCATAAAGTAAATATTTTTCACATTTCATCATTATTTATTTGACCACATAAACTCTTAGGTTGAAGGAGAACCCCAAACTCTCATTACCTTCTTTATTCCATACTAGTGTGTAGACCATATCATAATTCCATATTTATCATTTATCAATTAATATCAAATAATATCACGACCAATTGGAACCATAGTCTAATGCCAAATGATGGGAATATAATGTCATATCTTACACCCCATGAGTATTTGGAGCCTTAGCCCTTTTCCAACACCTCATCAAACACATTTGTATTTGGATCCTTAGTCACGGTCCCCTACTCGTCATCTCATATGGGTATTTGAAGAATAATTACATGTCCCACACTTCATTTAATAGTATTGGTGTTCGGAGCATTATTCAATGTCCCACACTCGACTATCACATATGTTATACATATATCACATATATGACATCATTCCAGGATTATATTCAAATCATGCTTTTCTATTTTGATTGTTAAAACATAACAGGATCATTACATTTATCAAATGAAAATTAAATGAAAAATAACCATTATTCCATCATCATCATTTAACCATTTAAATCATTTATTCAATCACTAATTAATTAATCCAATTCTATAATCCCAGTATCCCATCAATCAATTCATAAATCAATTAATACAATCACAAAATCCCAATATCCCATTAATTAATTCACCAATTAATTAATAAAATTCCAAAATCCTAATATATCATCAATGTATGAATCACATCATTCTATTAAATAATTTACAATTAAGTAACCTAATTAAACAAATTTCACAATTACAAAAAATTTAATAAATTAATTAAAAAATTAACTAAAATCATTCCAGGTTTCCATAAATTAATTATTCAATTAGTATATTAAATTAAAGATTCAATTCCACAAAGACAAATTTGAAACATAAAAATGCATACATGTAATGGGAATCAAAGCCCAACAAATAATTGGGGAGAAGTTCCCCAACAAAAATTCAATAATTTTCAATTGAAAGTTAAAACTCATGATGAAGAACAGGATCTTGAATCAACTCCTAAATAAAAGATCAAATGGATCAAGATCCATAAAAACTAGATATAGATATAATACCAATAGTTAAAATACCACTTTAATGGTTATGATAAAACGAGAGAAGGATAATGGACTAATCAGGATAAGAGAATATTACAGGGAGAGGTAAAGATCTTTGATTTGAGGATTTAAACTTCGTGAACGATAGTCATAATGGCTTGGAATCCATCTCAGAGCACAGAAAATGAGAGAAAATGACTAGGGTGGATATTTGGTTGATTTGGGGATACTAATGGGGGGTTTTGAAATTTAAAATCTAATTTTTAGGGATAATCCAAATTGTTAAAATTGTTACTTGGGTAGGGATGGACATTTTTTCAAACCGCCACCATAACCATGCACCTCAACTAGGAGCGGGATTCACGATTACTCAAAAGAGGGTACATTGTTTGAGAACCCACATGCCAAAAATGATATCTATCCATGTTAAGTGTTTCATGAATTTTGGGGAAATGGAGCATGTTTTTGGAATACCATGTGCCAACCATGGACTACCCAATAACCCTAAAAAACCCCTAATTTTACCCTAAAAATGCAAGAAAAAACCCGAACAAAAGGTAATAAAAAAGGAATACGATTAACTTTAAACATTCTCAAGAAATATCTATAAAAGGTCAAGTTCTTACAATCTCCCCACATTATAACTTTTCATCCTTGATCTATTCTCCCAAGCATATCTAAGATTCCAAGTCAAAACAATTAGGCATATAAGCCCACATATCTCCTTATATCTCCCAGGTTTCTTCCTACATATAGCTGTGTTGCCAAAATACATGAACAATAAATATTGTATTTCCCTGAAATTCCTTCTCACTACGATAAAACACATGAATCAAATGATCTTCAAAGGACACATCAATCTCCTGCCCAAAATTTTCCACATAGATCCCATGATAAGGTTTGTCGTGATACTTCTGAAGTTGTGAAACATGAAAGGAGTCATTTATAATAATGTTACTCTGTGGAAGATCTGATCGGTATTCCAAAAACCCAATTCTTTCTATAACATAAAAAAACCACCAAAACTATGTTCCATATTTTCCAATCTTTGAATATTAGGGTGACCCAACCTAGGTGTGTAGAGACCCGTATCTTGACGTACATGGACATTACATTACATTTGCGGAATACTTAGTACATAATAAAAACACACACACAAGGACCGTAACAGTTTAGTGTCTTTGGAAACTCGGAATATAATCTTCTAATCGTGGTGAAAGATCTTCAACATCTCCCATAAAGATCTTCTTTTTTTTATACCTAAAACCTTTCTTTATATCCTGGGGAAAAGAAAACATAAAAGGGTGAGCTCAAATGCTCAGTAAGGGTAAACAAAATAAATATCAATCACATCATATACATAAGCACATAACTTTTGGAAATCTTAACCTGCAAAAGAGATCATAATTTCATAACATGGGGTAAATCATGGAAGTGAAATGTAATCACAATAATCATAACATAAAACATGAAACTTTGTGGCATTCACACATAATCATAGAGAATCATTTCTTGTTAGTCAAGACTCATTTCCAAGACTATCTTGGTGGACAAAGTCCCTTTCTGAATCGAGTAACCCTCGTTTCAGTCCTGTTTCACTGAACCGGTATAACCTACCATTCCAGCCATGTCTATCTCATGAGATATAAAATCTTTACCCAATGCATTGGAGGGAGATATAGGTCCCACCCATCTTATAATTAATCCTTTCTTATGTGTGCCACATAATCATAAAACATACATCATCGCATAACACATGTAACAAAAATGGGATTCTTGAAACATCATGACATCATAAATCAATTCATATAAGATAAAGGAATTCATAAAAATAATTCCATCACAACATGATCAAATCAATGTAATAATAGGGATTAAAACAGAACCCTTTATTAACTTAGATGGAAAATAATTTTGATAAAACACTTGAACTCCATTCTTGAGGAAAATATCCTTTCTTCTTCAAAAACATTTTTCCTTTCATAACATGTAATATAACTTTAAAATAAAGGAAGTTGATTAAAAATAAACTTGAAAACTTGTAAAGGAAGATTCTTGGAAATTTTGTTTTAAAAATCCATTCATGCCGTATAAGTTAAAAAAAACATTCTTCGCACTTTTGTCAGAAAAGTCAAAAAGTACCTCGTACGAAAACGACAAAAGATTCCTTTCATTTCTTTTACTAAAAACTCACCGAAGGTAAAAATTGATTTAAACAATTGTAGGTGGATGGAAGTAATATTACATATTGATGAAACATGGACGTGGATGATAAAATACACCCCAGTAAATACTTACGAATAAACAATCTCGGATAAAAATGAGATTGTGATATTTTCCTTACCTTAGGTCCGATTTGCTTTGTTCGTGTCCGAAGCTCCTGTATAATGGTTTAAATAATGTTATTGACTTATTACAGAATCATACATATTGATATGATATCATATATGGTCATATTATTAGCTTCTTGTTAGTAATATTTCATTGTTACTTGTTACTCGGGTCTTTATAACTTTTTGTTCTTATGCGTGTTTTGTCGAATAAATTCTTATTATTATCTTTAGGTTATAGATAATTCATTTAAATAATGGTATTAGTGTAGTATATACCATATTAATTCATTCAATTCATTTATATAATCATTATGAAATGAAGATCATGTAGAACGAGTCGCATCACATCGTGGAGACGGTATTCCGTACGTACGCACGAGTGATGATATCGTTCCTATGATCGTGGAATTGTATTGGAGTATATATATATATTATTTCAGTATCAATATTACTTCATAATAATCATATATAGTTACTCATTACACCATTATAACCATCCTTGTAAGGTGATGGTGGAAAAATAGATTACACCACGGCGTGGAGACGGTATTCCGTACGTACGCACGCGCGGTGATTTCATTTTTCTGTAGGATGGATAGAAGGTGAATTAGGGTTGTCTCATATTTATAATAACATATCAGTATGTAAGTAATACTGATGTTATTACTTTATCATGAAACAACTAAAGAAGAAGAAGTTGAAGAAGAAAGAAATTGAAAAGATCGGTAATGGATATTACCTCTTCTTTGGAACGCCTCTTTGAATCCTCCACTTAAGGAACTAAGATTGGTCTTTGGAGAAGACCAGGACCTCTAGGATTATTCTAGGGAAGTGGAGAGGAGAAAATGGCAGGGGTTGGCCGAGCTTGAGTGCTCAAATTGGTGTGAGGCGGAGGGGGAGGAGGTGCCCTTTTATAAGGGAGGAGAGGGGCACCTTAGGAATATCTCAAAATATTATTTTATATTAAAGTCAAAATCGGTTTATAATGGTTCCAAAGGGTCTTATTTAGAAGATAAAGTGGGGATGGGTCGAAATCCTATCAACCAATAAGATTTAGACAAGTTTAGGGTATTATTTTAACCTTATCAATTAGATTTAACTCTAAGTTAAATAATTTAACTTTTACCGTGTCTTTTTGTTTTCTTTCACTATATGGTTAATAAACTTACTATAACATGCCAAACGAACCCCAAATTGTTTATTATTAATATATATATCCTTATCTAAGTCATTTGGACGAACCTTAGTTTTTTAGGAATAAAATAACAATTAATAATATAATATTTGATTTAAAAACTATTTTGTGTCAATTTTGACACTATTTGATATATGATTTTTGTGAAAGTCATAACAGAATTATATGTTCGAAAAAAGTTGATTAAATCAACACTAATATATCATAGTAACCTAGAAAATTAGTGGAATTTATAAAAAGTCTTAAATTACATTTATTTTGGTATTTATATTATCAATTATGTCAATATTTCATTAATAAGATAATTACTGCATCATCTTTGTGTCATAAATAAATTAGATTATTTGATGTCTAAAAATTACAAATAAAATACCATAATGTAGGAAATCTTTTTAGATTTCTAATGAATATTTACAATCGAATTTATCTTATGTATAACCCCATATTAAAAATGATTTACTTATTAAACATTGATTTTAACTATTTTAACCCTTCTTTAAATAAATTAATAATAAATGTCCTAATCTAATCCAAGTAGGCCTAAATGGTCATATTTTATTCCTAAGTTTGTTTTTGGTCGAATTACACTTGTCCAATAGAATTAGGACATGTGTTAGGGTAATATTAATATCATATTTACCCTTAGTTACCCTATTTACTATTAACTGCGGTAAAAATAGTAAAAAGTTACTATTCACCAAAAAATTATTTTTATCTCATTGAACCACATTTTACTTACTGATATCAACCGTGTCTGTCGGATTTTTGAAATTCCATTCACAGAAGCGGTAAAATTAAGTTTTATGCAAAATTCAGTTTTTAACCTACCTCTTAGTGGTTTCACTATTCATCAAAAATTGAAAGTTTTCAGAAAACTATCAAAATTTCACCCTAGGCTAATTTCGATATTCTGAGTCCAAAAATGAAGTCCATTTTGAAAAATAAAATTTATAAAATTTCAAAAAGTGGTTATTACTATTCATAACGGCTAGTTTTAATAGCATATTGTTGTTTAGTAAAACTCGGTATTGCGTACGACGCAAGCTATCGAGGAAGGTCACGATTGCGTGTAAAGCAAGCCAAGCAAGTGTTGTGTAGAAAAAGATTCCTTTGATGATTTATATAACATAAAAGTCTCGGGTGTTACAAGGTGACATCTGAATTAATACACGATAGTCCATTGTAAATTCTAGCGATCATCGATCTCTATCAGCATATTAATTATACCTACTCTAAGCCCTACAAATATTTTTCTGAATTAGATAAACCTTTATAGACATCTCTTTGATGATATTCAGTCCCAACTGTTTTAACTCCTCTGCCTCTATCCAATATAGTGTATATATACATGTACTACCATAAAGAGCCTCATATAATTATATATGAACAATTTTCTGATAATTTATTTATTAGAACACACCAACAAATCTAGTTTCTTCTCCTAAGACTCACCAATGTATATCAAACACACCCAAATCACATCCTCAAGAACCTATAAAGTACATTATGATTGCCCATATTTTTTTTGGTGGAATGTCTTACTCAACATAACATGCATAAAAAGTTCCTTCTACAGGACCTTTTATATGTGATATGTAAAATGAGAGTCATGCTAGGAAATAATACTCCAGGTAATCCTTTAAAAATGACTATTCCAAGATGTTTATATCACCCTACCAGTCTACCAAGAAAGTCCCAAAAACTATTAAGAAATGAACTACCCTTTTCATTCGGTCCACAATCAAAAAAATTATTCCATTATTATAAGGAATCATTGAGAGATGCACCAAAAATTAGATGGTCACATCATCCCACTTTCATTTAAAAATGGGTAATGGATATAGTAAACCAAAAGTTCTTTGATGCTCTGCCTTCACCTGTTAAGAGGTCTAACATTGTGTCATGAACCCAACAATATCCTTTTTTTTATGCGTAAAAAAAAAACTTCCATCATTGGTTAGATTATATTTTAGTCACACCAAGATGCACCACCCACTTTGAAGAATAAAACTCATACATCATATCCTCATACATTATTTTCTACATAAAAACCCAATTCCTAACATAGATAATCTCTTCTTCATCAATCATCTAACCTAATGGTGTCTCTACAAATTCATGGATTTCCCTCAATGTCCAAAATTATAAATCCTTATATTTACGACCCTTGATCCATCTCAAATGTTAAGACACCCTTGAAACAGATAGGAGATTCATCTTCTCTAGAACCTCTTGAACAACCACATGAATTTCAACTAGTAAATTCATTATTTTACACATAGCCCTAACCTAATGAACATTCCAAGTCTATCTATCCATACTTGAAGTATTAACCACACTATTTACAATTTTAAGAACTTATTTTGGATCAAAATAAAATGAATTCATATACTAAACCCATCTTCACTATCATAGATTTAGGTCCCACTTCAAAAAGAGATACATTAAGGTATTCTGATCCATATACATAGTATAATTTTCTAATAATAGATATTGCCCCCAACACACAAAAAACAAACCACTGCAACTAATTAAAGGTCATGAATAGGGTTTTTCTATTCGTGTTGCCTCAACTATTGAGGCCCAGAAAAAAAAAATCAGTCTCTAGGGAACAAAAAAACCCCTAGACAGATCCTAGAAACATCACAAAATACCTTATACACCTCACCTGGATCAGGTGGTATAAAGAATGGTTCTATTTTCAAATTATTAATCAATTAACAGAAGGAATCCTCTTATATTATAGACCATTCAAAATTTACTCCCTTCTTGTCCATGCCTTCAATGGTGCTAATAAAAGGGGAAATTCCTTGACAAACCTTCAATAATATCTTGATAACCCTATAAATCTATGGATATTGAAAACATTCATGGGCTGCTCCAAAGAAAAGAATACATGAACCTTCTCTATGTCTATTGACACACCTTCCTTTGATATGGTGTAGCCCAAGAAATTTACCTAGTCAATCTGAAACTGACACATTGATAGATTTAAATATATGTGATAATATCTTAGTGTACTAATTATTATGTCAATTTATGGTGCATGATCATCATGAGTATTAGTGTACACCCTGATGTCATGCAAAAACACTACCAAAAATTGATCCTGGTATGGGTGGAAGATTGTATTCATCAAGGCCACAAAACTATATTAGAGTGTTCGTTAGCCTGAAGGTCATCACAAAAAACTCATAAAGGCCATAAATTCTTATGAAATTAATCCATGGAATATCCTACGATCAAAATATAATTTGGTGAAACCCTAATATTAGGTGGATCTTTGAGAAAACACAATCTCCCCTCAAATGTTCAGATAAGTCATCGACATGTAGAAGAGGATACATGTTCCTTACAATCATCTGGTTCAACAATTTCATGTCTAAACAAAGAAAAAAGGTCATATCATCCTTCTTTGGAAACAAGACTATGGATCCCTAAGGCGGTGTACTCAGATATATAAATCCCATAACCTCCAACTCCTTTATTTGAGTCTTACTATCTTGTAGACATTTTGGTTCCATTATTTATGGTGTAATAAAAATTGGATCAACCCCCAATACGAGCTCAATAGTAAATTCCATATCTCTCTTGGGTATAAGTGATGAGAAGTCTTTAGTAAGAACATCCAAAAACTGATATACTACAGGTGGAAACAAATACTATTTCACACCTATATCTTCCAACAACATACTTTTTAATTTATCAGTGAGCTCCCCTATTTGCTGATGAACATTCCTTACATGGACTTCCTAGATATCCCAATATCCACAGTGAATTTATTTATCACCCTCAACAGATGTATATATATCTTTCTAGAAGTAATAATATAATTATTCTTGATACGAATCTTACCAGTCTATACATATAATTATATCAACACCTGACATATCTAGAATAAAATGATCCCAAAGGAAGAGACACTCCCCAACCTCAAGAGAACACCCCTTCCACAAATAGATGCTTATTTATTATAATCCCAAAGGTGTATCTATTAACATCACGCCACTCAGAAACTCTACTGTCAATTTAAATAATTTAATTTTTTTTGCAGATATATAATAATGAGAGACACAAACATAAAAATTGGATCTAGATAGTGTAGAAGCTACATGAATTGTACCTATAACTATCAACAGTACAACCACTCTATCCACCCGTGTAGGATGATATGAATGAAAATATATAACCCTTATTCACTATAATACAGACTAAGTTCCATGAGTTTTAATAGTCTAATGATATGTCCAGTATTACCTAGAATCACTACAACCACTTACTCTACTACAATGACTAGTAAAACTACATCTACCATGATAATATAATATAGGAGATCCCCTTACAACATTATCATTCTTCCCAACTTCTCTTTCACTACCCTTATTCCTTAGGATCCTACAAAACCACTGTATATGTCCCATCCTACCTCAAGATCAACACTCTAATAGTGGTGGGGAACAATTCATATGAATTTATCATGGCCATCCGAAATGGTGGGAAAAAACTGGGGTAAGATAAGAGTAATTGCTTCTTCTTACCTGAGACTCTTCTATTCAGTGATTTGGGTGACATTATCATAGTGATGGTTCTGACCCTCAGAATACATACCTCTTGATTTTTCACTAGAAATCACCAATCCTCTACTGGAAGACACTTCGTGTTCCCCTCATATATGAGTGTCTAGTCTGAACATCATATTACATTTTCATCATGAAAATATTGATATGGGATTTAATATCACATTTATGTCTATCATTTAAAATCATTTCCATATATATCTCATCCCATTCCATCAGTAGAGAAAATAATTGAAATCTAGTAAAGTTACAAGCATAGTTTGTCATAGACATACACTCCTGAGTCAACCACATGAACTCAGTAGACCTCTCCAATTTCAATGACTGTAGTTAAAAGTGCTCTTGGATCTTACCCAGAATGTTAATGAATATCATGCCATCAAGAATCCCAGATTAAGCCTGAATATCCAAGCAGTGAATCTCTGATCATATTGAAAAATAAGCATCTTACTTTACCATGTTCCCCGATTGTATCTCCAAATGATCATGTATTGTCTGGACGAAATCAATATAGAACTCTTATAACTTAGATATACCCTCTCTAGTGAATGTTGAAGGGTGATATTTTTTAGACTACCATATTAGGTCAATTTTTTTTCACCACCCACTTTGGGTATCTCTCTATAAATAACACAAAGTGAGAAAAGTTCCCTTGGAACCGATCTTATGATCCTTCATCCAGCATGATCTCTACATCAAGTTCCACTTTTGGTGGGTCATTTCCATCCATGACCTTTGGTTATATGATCTAAAATCATTTTAAAATAGTAATATCTATAAAATTCCAAAACACTTCTCAACAAATATTTCACAACATTAAATAATTAAACAAAAGGCCTTTACAGAAGTCCATAACAATTCTTTAACCCATTTCCCCATTACTTGGTCAAAACATAAGAACTATCAATAATCTTATCCATCCTACATATAGTCCATATCAAATAAGGGAAAACTCATTATCATATTCATGTTCTCATTATACACCCATTTATTCACATTTTCATCAAATTATAACATTAAATTTCAAAAAAGGAAACTTTTTTAGTTCAATTTCAAAATCCTGGAAAAATGGTTCAATTTCAACAACTTACCTAAAAACTAGTTTTCATTGTGAATGTATAAATATTATACATGTCCCATAATAATCCCGATTTCATATAAGGATTCATTCATAATCACCCTTTGTGTCGTACCGAGTCCTAAGTTAATTCTTTGAAAATCTCAGAGTCAATAGTCACATCATTGAAGGAATGAATCACCTACAATGAAATAACCTCCATCTGTAATATCATTTATCAATAACAATAATCCAAACCAAGGAACTTGGATTCTAATCTATACATTGTTTCGATATTCCAATGCACTAGATCATTTTGGAGGCTTGAATCTTCATAGTCTCCTGTCTATATTTCCTAAAGACTAATAACGAAGAAAAGAACAAAAAATTGGTCTCTGATATAACTTTGTAACATCCCTACACGAGTGCCATATATCAGTGCCCCATGCCATTTGGTCACATGAGTTCAGGTGTGCCTCCCAGAATGCTATAGGATGTCGATAATTAGCAAGGGTATAATATCATTCGTAGGGAGACTATACACCATTTATTAAAGAGATACACCATTAGAAATAAATAAATAAAACCAAATTATACAACAAATAACCAATAAAACCAATATCACATATTGATCCAAAGAGTAATACAATATCCAAAAGTAAAAAGTAGATATGTCATGACAAGTATTTTTCATGTTTCAATATTAAAAAACCAAAATGAAGACACTCACAACTCAATGTGGGTCCCAACACCATGTATGGTTACCACATACATGATTCCTCCTGAATAAACCAAATAACATAGGGCCTTTTAACTTATATTTCCCTATAAACCAGAAGTCTATTCAGGTACCAATCAGGTAGGCTGAGTAGGGTGAGTACGACTCAGTAGGCAATCATCGACAATGTTTAAAATAATATCCAATAAAAAATGTTTACAGTGTTTTATAAAGAATAATGTTCAATGCATAAAATAAACAATTATGTCATTTCATTATTTTTTATTCAATAACATAATCCCCCAGGTTCCTGAGGAAACTTGAACAATCAATACCTACTTTGTCCCATGCTAATGTTTGAACCATATCACAATGCCATGTTTATTATTTATCAATTTATTTCAAATCATATCATGACCAATTAGAACAATAGACCAATGCTAACTCATAGACATATAAAATTATGTATAACACCTCATGGATATTTTATGCCTTAGTCCCTACCAAAAACTTTATCTAACACATGGTTATTTAGAGCCTCATTCATTTTACCATACTCATCATCACATATCTGTATTCGGAACATTAGTCCCAATCCCCCAATTCATTTAACAAAATGGGAATTTTTAGCACATATACATCTCCCACACACGAATATCTCATATATCAAAAATATATCATATA
This sequence comes from Viscum album, assembly GCA_963277665.1. Taxonomy (NCBI): domain Eukaryota; kingdom Viridiplantae; phylum Streptophyta; class Magnoliopsida; order Santalales; family Viscaceae; genus Viscum; species Viscum album. The sequence continues at coordinate 200,811,001 of OY728164.1, forward strand.
TATCATATAATTTATGGTTAATAAACATTTATCCTCATTATCAACAATTCAAAACATGATTTTCAATTAAAATTATCAAAACAAATTAGGATCAATAAATTAATCACATGGAAATGATATGAAAAATCTCTATTATTTCATTATAAACATCTACACATTTAACCAATTAATTTATCCAATTCTATAATTCCAACAACATGTAAAGTAATCCAATTCCAAAATCCTAATATTTAATTATTAATTCATCAATTAACTAATCTAATCCCACAATCCCAAGATCCCATTATTTTAGACAATAATTAATTAATCCAATTCCATAGTCCCAATACCTCAACAATTCCACAATCACATAATTCAATTAATTAATTCCCAATTAATTAATCCAATTCAACCAATTATACAAAAACAATAATTTATATTAATTAATTGAAAAATTATATATTCCCATTAAATGTTTACATATTTTAATTAATATATTTATTTATTTAATTAAATTTTTAACTGAAGAAAATTAAAATTGAAACCTAAACATTCATATAAGAAATTAGAATGAATACTATGGGATTTAAATTTAGACCACCTTCCTCAAATCATTGACAAGTGGTCACCCAGTTAAAATTCCCCAATTTGAAACCGAATAGTAAAACCTATAACGAATAATGAGATCTTGAATCAAATACTATAAACAATATCAAACGAATCAAGATATATCAAAACTAGATTTAGATCTGAAAAAATTGGAAAAAACTTCCATTCCATGGTTGTGAGATATAATGATCAGACCTTAAAACATGACATAATCTTGAATTAATGAATAATTCTCATTAAGGATATTTTAAAGTTTAGATTTTTAGATAATTAAGTCATAACTATTAAATTATATCTCAAAGGTTATAAAGTAGACACTTCTACTCAGTTCCCATTTTAAAAAAAAATATAAACTCTTAAAAAAAGAGTCATGTCTAGTTCTATGTTTTAGAGAGCATGAATTTTACTTAATCCCATCCTTGTTCCTATACATATTTAAGTCCTATGAGAAACGTTTCAAAACATGAGATGAGAATACAAATTACAATAAGGGATATAAAATAAGGAATGGAAATAGTATACCATCAATTAATACAAAAGAATGAAACCATAATTTTCAATCATAAAATACCTCATGAAATCGTAATATTTATGAATAACACATAGAAATGATAAATCATAAAGGTAAATTAGGGAATACATAAAATACATAAATTGTAGCTATCACAGCTATGTAAGAGGTTACATTGGAACAACCATCATAGTATATTCCCTAAATCTCTTAAGAGAATCATTAATGTTTACCTAGGTCATGTTACCCAATGCATTGGAGAGCTATCTCTAGCACACCCACCCTAGGATTATCACAGAACAACCTGTATACTTAACCAATTCCTAAGATTCATAAAATATTCATAACACATAAATCAAGAATAATGGAAATATAAAATTTCCACATTTCATTCACTACATATCATTTCAATATATAGACATAATCAATGTTTTATCAAACCATTTTCAAAACCATTTAAAACATTTAATAAAGTAATTTTTGAATCAAATTTTCCCACACCACTTTGAAACTCATAAATAAATTATCATTTGAAAACATTAATGTCCATATAAATAAATCCTTAAAACCATTTTGAAAACATGGACATTAATGGTAAAGATTATGAAGAATAAATCTTTAAAAAATTTAAAATGATATTTTAGTTAAAGTGTTTTTAATAAAATGAGAGACTCTGTAATACAAACAATTGAGGAATAACATTGAATCAGAACATTAAAAAATTATGAGAATAAAGGGATTCATGATATAATATTATAAAGGATAGTATATATACTACATAAGATTGAATTGGTTCCTAACAACAATAAAGTCTCAATGAAATGTAAATTAAGATGAAATCCATTATAAAAATTGTATCCTTAGATTAAGGATAAATCAATTACATAATAATGTGTGAAAAATTTAAATACACTCAATATTATTTGATATTCATTATAAATCAATTAGAGAAAATTCACAGATATTTTTTAAAAACAACACCAATGACTTGGATGTTTAACTCAATGAATGAAGATTGAGTTAAAATGACTCTTATCATATTCATATCGATGATTTGAAAATTTATCAATGGATTCATTATGTGTATCAGAATTACATATACACAAAGGGGAGTGGAAATTACAACATAAGTAAATAAATAGTGATTTTACACATAATCATGGAATAAAATAATCAATGAAGTATGTGTAAATCCCAATGAGTGGAAATTGAAATTTTGAATTCCCATACCGATTTGGTAACTTATGAAACATACACCCCATGAAATAAGGGTCATAAAATAAAGATTTAAATACCCATAAATTAATTTAAATTACACCTAGAATACAATCATGGGTAGTAAATACACCACATAAAAATAAATAGTTGATAATATAAAAGGAATCTCAAGGGAATAAAAAGTGAGATTAAAAACCCTTGCCACGTTGTAATTAATCAAGTCATATGAACAATAGTTAATAACCAACAAATGAATAACATAAAACCATGAATATAAAAATAATCAAGATAATATATATTAAATTGCAGTACATAATACACCACATTCAATGAATAAGCAGTGAACAATGGAAATCTCACAGAATTAAAAGTGAGATAAGAAACCCCTTATGTCGTGTCCGACTTGACACGTTTGTCCCTTGTTATTCCTGAATAATAAACTTATGTTAATTTATACTTGATTAAGAACCTTTTTAAATTTTATTATTACTTTTATATCACTTATTACCATGTTATAAACATTATGTAATCACTCAAGTTAATAATGGTCATTTTTGCGATATTTGGTACTTGAGTCAAAAAATGAACACCTTATAATTACATGTTGTCCATGTGGTAAAGGGTAAATTATCTCAAGAATTTATTTCATGATTTATATATCATATATATCATATATATCCAGTATATATATGTATTTATAATATTACATAACATTAAGAGGTAAGAAATGAAATACACCGTTCATGGAGACGGTAATCCTTACGTACGCATCGACACTACTATCAATTATATTTCATATTAAATGGAATGAAAACATAATGATAAATAGGTATATTATAATTCCATTATAATATAATTATTAACTCCATTATTTATACTTCCCAGGTATGGCATGAATGAGTCATATCACTTTGAGGAGGTGGTAGTCCGCACTTCCTCAAATTAAATTATCGCGTTTACCCATAATGGAAACCATAATGGTATGATATAAATGAAAAATAATTAAGCATAAAAAACATAAACATAATATATATCATATATAAATATAGTTCCATCATAATGTCCACCATAAGAGGTGGTAGGAGAAGATTGAACAATCATCATTTCGTGAGGCATTAGTTTTCTATCCACAAAAACAATATGTTCTTTACCCATTAGATAGTTGTGTGTGTAAGTTTTATTCAAATACTTCTCATAAAAACAACATATTATATTTAGGATATAGGTTTATTTATATAATAAACTAATAAAAATAGTTTAGGGGGTTTGAGAAGAAAAATAAAACACAACAACTTAAGGGAAGATGTTACCTTTAAATCGGGTAACTCCCTTTGGTTTGAACCAAAAAGACTTCTTGAAGTGCCTTTTGCCTATGTTAAGGCTTTTAAGAAGAAGAGAGGGATTTTAAGAGCTTATCTAGGTAGGGTATGGATGAGGAAAGGGTCTTGAGAGGTGTGAGGAATGGGTTAGAGGTGGTGTCCTTTTATAAGGGGGAGGAGGGACTCTTTAGGAAAGTGTGGATTTATTATTTTATTATATAATAATTTTTAGTTTCAAAAGGTCCAAACTTATTAAAGTATAATATAAGATGACTCATGGTAGAAATAAAATAATCCAATAATAGTTTTATAGGTTTTGGATATTATTTTAATCATTTTAATCTTATTTTTTTAAATCATTTATTAATGCGGTTAACACTACATCATTATTTTGTCCCAAATAATTTTATTTATTTGATGTCTAAAAGTAATAAAAAATACCATGATGTACGGAATATTTTTATCTTTCCAAAAAATACTTAAATTCAAAGGGAAAACTTATATAACCCCATCTAAAAATTGATTTACTAAAATCTATTTATTTATGTCATTTTCATCTTTACTTCAAATTAATTAATATAAAGTGTCATTATCACTCTTAAGTGGTTCCATGGGTTCCCAAAATAGACCCAAGGATACCCATGGTCGTACATGACTCATAAAATAAGGTTATGAAAAGTTTTAAAGTAATGTTTCATTATTATGATATTATTTTTACCTTGAATTACCCTATATACATTTTACCGTAGTAAATAAAAGTCAAAAGATACTATTCACAAAAAATTATTTTCATCTTATTGAACCAGATTTTAAATACTAATAATAACCATGTATGTCAGATTTTTGAAATTCAATTTACAGAAGGGGTAAATTTCATTTAAATGAAAAAGTCAGATTTTTAACTACTACTTAGTGGTTTCACTATTCATCAAAAATTGATGGTTTTTAGAAAAATACAAAAACATCAGACTAAGATATATTTGATATTATGAATTAAAAAATGATGTATAATTTACCATATTCAAAACATATAATTTTTATTAATTAATTTAAAATTAATTCGCATTGTCAAAACAAAAAAGCGTGTTTTTAATAAATAATAACTATCAAAATGTTGACACTAGTTTATGCCCAATTTCAAAGTAAAATTTCTTCGAATGACCAAAATTGGATTAAATGTTAAAAATATAATATAATTTAATTTTAAAACCAATTAAAAATATAATCAATCCGTATAAATAAATTATATTAAAAGGTAGATTTGAATTAAAATACAGTATTTTCCACTATTCACCGAAAATTGAATTTTATCAGAAAAATACCAGAATTTTACCCTAAATGAATGTTGATTTCCCAATTATAAATAAGAATTTAATTTCACCAAATAGAACATATAAAAGTGACCAAAACAAGATTTAACGAGGGTTCTCCATTAAAAGGTGGTAAATTAACCTTTTAAGGTAAATTATTCTTAAAATTTGATTCATTTACATTTTAAGCCTCTAACTTTTATTTGATAAATGTAAAATAATTTACCAAACATGTATAATCATATTTTAGTTAGTTCTATCCATTACTTCAAATACAATGGCTAGGTGTTAACTACCATTTAAAATAATAATATTATATTATTATTGTGCAAAGTAAGATTTTAAAGAAAATCGTTGTTGTGTATCAGGTATGCCATCGAACATAGCATCCCATTTAAAGTAAAATTAATAATTAATTTACAAATATTAATAAATATGAAAATGTCATATTTTTTATTTACCTGGGATCTTACATACGTCCCCTTTTTGGGAATTTCATCCTCACAATTTTAAAATTTCTCTGAAAAACATCATTGAAAGTCCCACATAAAAAAATAGACAATAAATATATCACTTTAAAATAAAGGAAGAGAAGTACAAAGGTCACCCAAGAAAAAGATACTAGGATTCCATGAAAACTTTAATATGGAAGGGAAAACTATACATCATGTTCTGATGGATAATGATAGAATACATGATTATGAGAAAGTTAACCACCAGAAAATCACAAACTTGTGATGGGTTAAACGGTCTTTGATTCCTCAGTAGGAAAAGTTAACAGACAATGTTTTTGTTTTAAGTTACTTTTCATAAAGTTGATGAATTTATTTTTGAGACTAACTAAAAACATAAGTAATAATACATATTTTTAATCCTTTACTAAATACCTACCATAAATTCATTTTTTTCTACAAAAGATGAGTTTTAAAGATGACTTGTTCACATTGAAAGCACTATAATCATCCTCTTCGGAATCACATAATCTACAAAAGATGGACTATATTTTTCCCATGTCTTTAGACATTAACCAAAACCAAAATGGTTAGTAGAAGATCAAATTATCCTCATAAAGGACAATCTTTTACAAAATGAAAAACTACTTTTAATCTTCAAAATTTGTCTAACAATACCCAAAGTTCAACAAAGACCATTCAATAAACAACTGTCTATAAAATTCATCAATGTAATCAAAACTAATATTGAAACCCAAATATCAGAAGAATTTAATCACATAGTACTCTATGATATTTTTTCACATTTATCTCCAAAATATATCAGTTACTCTTAAAGTATCATAATGAAAAGTAATTAACCTAATCACATATTCACCATGATAGGTTAATCATTTCCATCGATAACCCAAAATAAATTGTTATTTATTCATAAAATGATCTAACTAAATATAATTATTCATTCTAAACATGTAATTCATGTAGTCATGTGGTAGGCGATAAATCCTAATTGCACTTTGGTTGAGGGTTTGAGTCCCGCAGCTCTGTCCGACATATGGGTTTTCACACGATCTATGTGTTGTCCTTTTTCAAAAACAATATAATTTTATTACAATAACAAAAAAGAGATAAATTCATAACATATTTTAACCAAAAAATTTATCTAATAACTTTCATTTTGAATCCCAAAATGTATTAACATGTAATTGCCCCAAATTCAAGGATCATATAAACCTTAATGTATCTTTATAACTATATCCACAAAAGAAATGATAATTATTCCATGAATAAAATATTCATATATCAAACTTCATGGTTACACATACTATAAAAATTATTCTTATGTAATCCCATCATCAAAAGAGCCTTAATAATTTTAAGAATTTCACCATCCTAAAATGTGTTATAACACTAAAATCTCTTATATGTTGACTTCTTACTCATTCAACGTTCTTCCTGATCCATTAACCATTCCTTTACATCTTATTATGAAATAATTCTTTCCTAAAAAATCTTAAATACTATCCTAAGATTCAATAATGTATAAACATCAGTTAAGAAATAATACATAAATTTCATTGGTCATTGTCGGATTCATCATCCTCAATTGGAATAGAATTAGGTATTGGTGAACATATATTTTTATGAACCAGGTGATCCCATTCTCTAACCTTCATCATATGAAATCTTTTTGTATAATGACCTTTCACACAAAATTTAAAACATTCAATTGATACCTTAGAAAGAACTTCTTTCCCTTTCCTAGAGTAAACCAGATGCTTCCTTTTTCCATGGTTGGTTCTTGCTTTATGACCTTCAATTCAACATCTATAGAATCTTCCCATACCTTTGAAAAATTTTATTATGTGTTTCTCTCAACATCCTTGACACATAGGTTTTTGAATATACACACCTTTATGATTATTACCTGAACTTATGTGGGGGTTTTTTCTTGCATACACGATGAATTATAAAAATCACCAATATTCAGGTGGTCAATCATGACTCCAGATAGTAGGTTGAGAATAACCACAAAAGTTCTCATTATAGATCCCATTTAATTTAGTTTCTCATTCAGAAACCCATAACAGTTTTCTTCACATCCACTGTTACTTTGGTGCATTCTAGATCTATCCATTTACTAAAACCAAAAAGGTTAGTGTGAGTATATCTGTAAAATCATCATATAACATCTTATGAGGGGGGTAAATACAATGATATACTTTTTTATGTTATCTTAAACTCATTCACTCTATCTAAAATAACTATAACTCTTTATAAAATCCTAAACATTATGGTAATGTCACTTGTTCTTAAAGAACACCCTTACCTCTAAAGTTATCTAAACCGACCTCTGATACCAACTATAAGGACCAGAACTTAAAACATTACATAATCTTTATTTAATGAATAATTCACATTGAGGATATTTTTAGGTTTAGAGTTTTTGAGAATTATGTCATAATTATTAAATTACATCCCAAAAGTTACAAAGTAGACACATCTACTCAGTTCCCATTTTTTTTAAAATATAAACTCTTAAAAAAGAGTCATGTCTTGTTCCATGTTTTAGAAAACATTACTTTTTCATTGATCCCATCCTTGACCCTATATATCTTTAAATCCTGTAAAAAACATTTCAAAATGTCGGATGAGCATAAAAATATCAGTAACTAATATAAAATAAGTAATTAAAACATTAGCCCATAAAAAAAATGAAACCATACTTTTCGATCATAACATAACTCATGAAATTGTAAGATTTATGAATAACACATAGAAATCATAAATCATAAAGGTAACTTATGGTATAAGAGATATGGGAAACATGGATAAATATTATAGAGAATAATATCAAAGGAAGACATAGTGAGAGCCATATCACAACTAGAGATAGAAGAAAATTTTATCCATGAAATGTGTAAAAATGGAAGGATTGTACATGTGAGTGATAATGAGGTGGAAATTCATTGCATTTGACCACTCAAAAAAATTAATTTATATTTACATAGACCAATGATATATAAATATTGTATTGAGGATCTTTATTTTATTAACCCCATTAATGAGTTCAGTAGAATGACTAAAGTTATGTTCTTAATGAAAAAAATATTAATATATAAATATGTAAAAATATTTAAATAGAAATTTAATAAATACCATAGAGTATATGTTATGATGGAAAATAACAATAATAGAAAAGATTACATAAAAAGTTATTTTAAATTTTTTATGGATAAACAAGGTATTAAACATCATTGTCATGATAATTATACACCATAGTATACTATAATAATAGAAAATAAAGGAAATATTTTTAGTATATATGTGAATAACAATTCATGACGAATTAATACACTAAATGTTATTCTAGAGAGAGTGTAAATGTACATCTATTCATATTAATAAATATATATTTCTTGAGTTTGGAATCGAATATGATACCCTAGGAAATGATGTATAGGTAGAAACTTACACTAAAGTACATATATGTTTTTAGGATTCTATGTTTAATGAAAATTAAAAATTAAAATTTGGACACGATTTATTAAAACTACGAGGAAGAATTATTAATTGGTTATATAGCCAACAATATAGGCTATATATGCATAAAACAAGACTGTAAGTCAGTGTATTACTATTACGTGAAGTTTTTTAAAAATAGACATAGTATAAGGGAGACAAATGAATAAGACTTTGAATAATTAATGTAATATAAACTTTATAATTCCAGAAGACTAGGTAAAAATAGATATTATTGTGAACATAATAAAGATTATATTACTTTATATTAGTATAGTTATGATAATCATACCATGAAATTATAAAATTGATAATTTTTTTGTGATTTCAAATGAATGTTGACTCAGGAAACATAATTAGAAAGTAAGATTTTATAGTAAATAAAATTATACAATTAATTAGATAAAATGAAAGATATTTTGTCTAAAATATTAACCATGATAAGTTATATATTTTATGAGTTTAATGAGTGGATAAATTAAATTATTGAAGGGTTTTTTCAGATTGATAGAAATGAAATATGGGAATTCATTACCTAAATGAAAAGAAAGAAATTATTTTTTACAAGTGGATGTTGAGAAATAATATTAATCAAATGGGTGATATATCAAGAATATAGTTTGATTATTTTGAAAAGGATTTCCACTATTTTAAGGAATATACTTTGAAGAAACAATTTTCTTCTATTGTAGGATGTGAAACTGTTATAAATATTTTGGCTATTATAGATCACAATCACTACAAATTTTATCAAATGGTTGTGAAGTGTTTTTTCTAAAATAGATATTATTAGAAAATATTCATTGAAAAAACCTAAAGGTTTTATACTCATTAGTTACGGAACTACTGTGTGTAGGTTTAATAAATGATTGTATGGGATAAAATTGGCCTCTCTATCGTGGTACTCCCAACATGATTGTGTCATAAAACAATTGAGTTTTTTATGGAAATAATGATAAAATATTATATGTGAAGGATATGATCACATGTACCATAGTTTTCATTATTAATTTTGATAACTTAATTTTTATGGATTTTAGGTATTATATTTCTTAGGAATATTCAAAACAATTGAAAATGGAATTTTACATACCAATTCATATAGAGGTAAAATTATTCTCAGGAATATAGGTTGTACCAATAGGATAATCAATATTCATACATTAATAAAACATATATTTTTTATATAGTAACCTTGTATGGTATATAAAAAATGATCCAAATGAATCACACATATTAGATTTTGATAGAAGTAATAGGTTTTTAAATGGAATGTTTGAGTTACATTTTTACGTATAAAAGAGGTAAAGAATATAATATTTGATCGTTACTGATGCTAATTTGGGTAAATATTATAATGATTAAAAATAAATATCAGGTGAATTTATTTCTGTATAATTTCATATGAGTTTTTATAGATAGAGAAAAACTCATAAAATTTTGAGTATGACTGAATGAAATTATATTTCTCCTAAAAATACTTGAAAAAAAATTATACATGAAAGTGAATCTAGAAAAATTTACATGCAAGGTTTGAGAAACTATTAATAATTACTTATGATAATAAAAGCATAATCGATCCTTCCATGAATCCATTAAATCCTTATAGATCTAAACATATTGATAAGAAAAAAAATTTCATCAAGGTGAAAGTGACCAGAAGATATGTGGTGATTGAATTTTTTCCAATAACATTTTATTTATTTTAAGTTCAATAATTTTATGAAAAGTGAGAGAGTTGAATATTTAATGACAAATCTTTATGTTTATACTTTCCCTTTACCATGAGGGTGATAGGTTAATACATATTATAGTTTGAATTATTTTTAAAATTATTTTATTAGTACATAAATCTTATGAAAAAAATATACATTAGCATACTTTAACTATTATGTACTCAAATTTATAGATACAATTAAAATGTGGAGACAAATTAAGTAATGTTGATTAATTGGGAGAATGTCAAAATCAGTGGCCCTAAATCACTAGTAATCATGGGATAAAATTCTCTAAAAAACTCTTCATTAAAAGTAGTTTGTTTTATAGACACATAGTCTATAAATTGATTAAAATATGAGTTTTTTGGTGTTTTAAGAAAAATACAATGGGTAATATTGAAAAAATATAGAAATATTGAAAGGGTTTTTAGTTGTTTTTAATAGTTTTTATTAGATTTTTTTTGAGAAATATTCAAAGATAAAGGAGTTAGTTATAAAATTCTAGATATATAGGATATTATTTGAGGTTTAATAATTATTTATATAAAGGGTACCCAAGTGATAGACCTATAAATAATTCCCACTGATTGTGGGGAATAATTGGTTGTTTAAGTTGTTCTGGGATTTATAATTATATCTAGATATCTCATAAGTTTAGAAGGTAATATATTTAATGAATTTATAGAAATATTGAGTTATTAAATATTGAATAATAAAAAACATATTAATTACCATTCATATGTGTATTATTTTAGAGCTGATATATAAGATTTTATTGAGGATATATAAGAATTACCCTAAATTAAAAATTAATTTTTTTAATGTTATGATTATAATATGATATATTAAATTTATTTTTGGAATGTGTCAGATATTTCTTAAAGCTATTAAAAAACTGTAGAAAATGAAAAATCACTATAGTGATATGTAAGAGTCCACAGGATGATAAATAAGTGTTATATATGATATAAATTGATTTTTATATAAATGGAGTTTAAAATTTAATCATGTATAATGATGATTATCCTATGTTACAAAGAAACAAACATAAAGGTGGTTTGAGAATAACCAATTATTTTTGGTGAGAATCAATAAATTAAAAACCAACAAAAGTATAAAATTGTGCGTTTATTAAAGTAGAAGTAGGAAGATGATGATCAGAGGATATTAAGATGACTTGTGAAAATATATGATTTGATTCCATAAACTAAATTTTAAACCATATGGTAGATCTTTGGAATAATAAAAAAATATTAATTAGAGGAAAGTAAGATCCCAAGACAGATAATTGATTCAAAGAGTGCTGTGAAGCATTTTATTGAAATAAATGATACAAATAATTAAAAGAAAAATAGGGATCTGTATGCTCTAGATGATTGAGTATTACAATGGTATAAGAAAAATTTTAAGTAGATGTATAATGAAGTTCATGATATAATATTATTGAGTCTTTGGATGCTTATAAATTGGAATATACTCATTCATTATGTGATATGAGATGAAATTTCTTTGATGTTAAAGTCATAATGTGACGATGTCTAGATATAGGTAAAAATATAAGAAACAACATGTTTAATTTATTATTTTTATGAAATTTATAGAATAATTTAATATATTTGAGGCTTATTTTTTCCAAACATTCGAGTAAGTCAGATTTCATTATTTTCATTTGCATTGATGTTAGTCAATTATAGCAATATGTAAGTTGGAATTTTAAATTTTTTTTTCACATATTATTTCTATATATTTGATTAAGTGTGGATATATTATGGGTATCTTCATTTAATGTCATTTTTTTATTGATTTGAGTACATAGGTGATGGGTAGAATGTCTGAATATTTCAAAATATCAATTTGGTTGATGAATAATTATTGTAATTTAAAAAAAAAATAGTTATGGGGAAGGATTTCAAATTCCAAAATATAATATAATTGACTAACCAAATATGTAAGATGTGGACATTGATATCCTATAAAAACAATCTTATTAAATTTTAAGAAAGTTCAATGTTCCAATATAGCTTAAGATTAAAATTTTATTCACTTAAAAATTGTTCAAGAAAATCATTTTGATCTTTCAAAAGGTGAAAATTATAGATTCTTATATAATTGTGTAAGTGATAATTCTTGGGAACTAAGAATGGTCAATTGAATATTAGTTTTTTTTCAGAATAAAACTTAAGATAATGTGAAATTATATATTAATTTTTTCCATTACCATTATAAACTATCATGTGGTTATATAAAGAAAAAGTTAGGAAACAATAAAAATATCTTAAGCTAGTAAAGGTCTTTTGGAAGATTGACTACATTTATATTCTTTAGATTACTAGTGACGGACCAGTCTCTCAAACAAAAACATAATACAACATGATGTAGTACCCAAATGTGATTGAACCTTATAAATAATTCATTATGAATTGTTTTTATTTTTTTAATGTACACATTGTGGGTATGATTTAATTTCGGAGTTGATCTATATTTAATCAAATCAAATATTCTAATTTTTGGAAGAAATTTTGAATTAGTAACACTAATTCAAATCCACTTTTAATTATTACATCAAATTACTAGATACATAAAAATCAAATAATTGTAGATAAAAATGATAAACCGTAGTTATTTTTGATGAATTTAATTGATTTACTTCGGTTTACCTATTTTCAAGTAAACATGAAACAATTATAATTTCTAATATATACAATAATTTCATAAATAATTGATATATGATAAATTAATTACAAGTGACATTAATGGAGAATTAAAACATAATGTGGCTAAGAAACATTATTATGAGTTTTTATAATTTCATAACTTCACCATTAATAGAACAATGAAGTATAATGGTGTTGTTAAGTGGAGGAATAAAACCATATAATACATTTCATGAACTATGTATACTTACAAAAACACCCTATGATATTTTGAAAATAAGAATATGAATTTTTTTATCCTTGATTTTAAAGATAATATTTTTTTAGAAAGTAAATCCTAAAAAAAATTGATTCTTAGGTGGATAAATAATAATAATTTTTTATTATTCTAAAAAATAAATGGTTATATAGTATATGAAAAAGTTACATTACTTTATTAAGAATCAATTTAAATAAATTTATAATAAAAAGATTGATTTTTTGTATCTTTTCATAATGAAACATAGAAAAACAAAGATAAAATATGATTCTTCATAACACGTTCCATTGTTAAGAATGAAGTGAAAATGGAAATACAATTAGGGCAAACATTTCACTATTACATAATGTTTATAATATTAAATAATATCAACATATTAATAACATTATTATTAATATTGATTGAATACTGATAACTAACCCTTTTCATTTATTTGTATCGACATTCTTATTTCACACCACAAATAATTCCCAATAATATTATTGAAACTATAGTTGAACCAAGTTAAGTAATTTTAATTTAGGTGTAAATAATTTATTTCATAATAAAATATTTAAGGGATTATTAGAATATCCACATAACATTTTTTTATATTAACTATTTGGATTTTATGTAATATTTACATGAATTTGGAAAATTTAAAAGGAAAAAAGGAAACATGTTTAGAATAATGTGAATATATAATGAATATATAAAATATAACTATAAACGTTTATAGATTATTAGATTAAAGTATATTAATAATATATTGGAATACATAACTACACTAATTTGTTATTTATTAAAACCAAATTTAATAGATTCCTTCTAAACAAATTTTATAACCATCTATGATTTTATAGAATAGTATTATCATGTTTAACATAAGAAATTATGAAACCATGTTTATAAAATTATTAAATCACTATATGGGCTAAAATATTCCATTAGGATTTATTATAAAAATCATTATTTTTTTTAAAATATTATTTTAGGGAAGATTTATGGATAAATAGAGATGGAAATAATAACAAGAGGGGGGGTGAAAATCCATTTAAAATTTTAAAGACAAAAAAATAATGGATTATTAAAGAAAGGGAAAATAGTGATTATAGCATTCCTCAAATCAGTTGTCATATAAATAAACAGAAAGAGAAACAATATTTATATTGAGTCATATCACAAGGATCCTAGACCACTACCCAACCTCCACTAACCATTGAGTGGATTGATACCCCCTATAAGCCTCACTATTAAAGGCATTAGAACATTGTTATCGACTCTTTATATTATAATAAATCAAAGGCACATCAAATTATTTTATACGAGACTCAACATAGTATATTTATACTAGATTTTGATCAGGATTCACAACCCATACTCCATTTTTGGTGGTGGAATAACAAAACCAATAAAGACCTTATTTTGATAGAAAAAAATCATAAAAAAACAAAGACTAATTTAAAAACAGAAGAATAAAAAAAGTAAAACAATGAAAATAATGATACAATTAAACAATGTAGAACTATCAAATTATGTCAAAGATGATTAATATATATGATCCTTGATCACATTAGTGGAAGATGGTAAAATGTTGAGTTTGGTGTGTGATCAATTATAAGGAATAGATGTCTTAGACGTTAGTTAAACAAATGAGATATGTAAGAATTATCAAAGTTGTATCACAACCATCTGTCAAAATATCTGACTTGGAATAGTATTCATCCTTGAATAAATATCTTAGTCCTATAAAAAATATCCACAAGTATTGTATTCATGTCCAATATATTCCTGAAATTTTTTAGTGTATGATAATAAAAAATATCACTATTAACTTCATTTATAAAAAATTCTCTAAAAAAGAGTATAATTGGGCTTGATATTTCTTCATGAAACACTAATATAAAAAATTAAAATATTAATTATAAAAAATTTATAAAATTTATATTTATAAAATATTTAAAATAAGATAACAAATCTCACATTAAAAAATATAGTAAAAACTATTATAAAATAGGGAAAACACAACTAAAAGTATATGTGTACAAAATTTAATATAAATATTTTTTTAAAAAAGATAAATTAAATTTATAATGAAATATAATAAAATAGTTCAAAATAATGTAATTTAATAACATAAAATAATATAAGAATTAAAATTGTTAAATAATTTTCTGATCTAACTGTGGATAAAAAAATATGGTAGTAGATTGATTCTGATATCATTGGGGTGGATACACTGTTGAAATAGTGAACTTTGGAATAATTCTATTACATTTGAAAACATACAGTGGTGGAAGAATTATTATACTTTTTAAATGATATACCATTATATTTCCAATGGTAGAAAATAGAGAAAACTATTGTTGCACTTAGAAGAAAAAATAACTGATGGATAATTTGCAAGTTTCATTTAATTGTAGAATCAAAGACTTTTACAGAAAGAATAAAAATACAATACAATTTGATATCAAAAAGTATAAGATGATATACCATTGAATGAATTGTAATATTTGAAAATTTTAAAAGAATTTCTTGTGTGATTAAAGAAGCTGTTTCAAAATAAAATAAAATGAAACTTTGATGGAAACAATAAAAAAGCCTTGTCGATGAAACTGAAGGTGCTACCATTAGATTTCCGATGGTTGAAAAAGAGATTATCTACCTATGGAATAAATGATATACCTTTGGATATCCAATTTTATAAAAATAGTTATTTCACCAATGGAATAAATGATCTACTATTGGATGTCCAATGGAATCAAAATAGAAAATATTCGTTGAAAAACACTACTACTGAAAAAATGATCCAATGTTGAAAAATAATGCAATAATTGGGTTCTAGTAGTCAACCATTGAGGTATGATGGTTCTACTATCATAATAAAATATATACCCAATGTCGAGTGGTGCTTCCACAAATGAATGAAGTAATTATGAACATAAATAATGAGAAAAAACCAAAAGCAATAATGGATTAAAAATGAAATAGAATCCTAGAAGATGTCCTACCAAAATCAAAATGTACCAATGAGATATTATTGAATTTAGAAGAAAAATTAGATGAAACAATGAAACTTTGACAAAAAAAACTTACTATATGTTGATAGAAAGATGTAAAAAACTATGTGTTATGAATGGGAGAAAACATAATAAAAAATAAGTTGAGAGAGTTTAAGAAAGAGATCCAATGGATGATATTAATCTGATATGACAGACAAGATTACGTACATGTCTTTAACAATAATGAATATAGTAGATAGATAACAGTACGACATTGTTTTGGACACATAGTGATCTGGGGGTATAATAAATAAGTTTCAACTTTGTCGGATCATGTTATTAGTAAGGTTCAACACCCGCACCCCCACCATTCCCACACACTGGCCTTATATATGAGATAATTTTTCTTAACAAGCCCATCCCATGCATGTAACCTGCATGTTATGTGGGCCTTACACATAGTCATACCATAATGACCTAACTCTTCAGGTTTCTATCCCATGGGGGTTGACCTCTATGCCCCCTATGTGTGGTAGTATGACTAAATTTATGGCTTTTTCATAGTTGGCCTAAATTGTTTACATAAGAAGAAAAAAATATATTAAAAAATAAATGTTATTCAATTATAAAAACAATAAAAATAATAATTAATAAAAAATAAATATCTTTTAAAATATTTTCATAAGCATTAATCATTTCAAAGATTAAAAGTTACTGTTGTAAAACATGAATCAATTATAATAGAAATTATGAAATTTTAAAATAATGGGATGAGAAAATTATTCATCAAAACAAATAACTCTAATTAAATTATGAAAAAAATGAATTAAATTAAGGTCTCCCATTTTGAATTACTAAAATAACCATTTATTAAATTTTCAACAAAAATATCTTTTTTTTTGAAAATTATCAAAAAGCATAATATAATTTTTTTAAAAAAAATCCCTTTTAATAAAAAAATGTTAAATGATATAGGTCCTAATATTATAATAATATTAAATATTTTTAATCAATACTGCATTAAGTAATGAATTAAAATAGAGTAATAGAATGAACAAAACGTAACATTTAAACAAATAAATCTAAATCTTTTTCTTTATTAAGATCAAACATATGAATATTATAAAATATTATCATATTCAATTACTAAATAAAGCTAATTCCCATGTATAGATAGATAAAACAAAATTCTTCCTAAAAAATATAATGTTACTTTTTATTAATTTTTTAAAAAACAAACTCCACCTGAGCTTATGCATTAAGAAATCATTAGAATTAAAATAGGTCAACAAATAAAATTTTATTTCTAAAATTATTTAAATAATATTAAATAAATAACATAGTTATAAAGAATTATAGAAATGGTTTATATAAAAGACTCTGCCTATGAAAATTTTATTCATCTATGAACATTGAATAAATTAACAATGATAGAGTTAATCATTTTTAGAAGAAATTCTTTATTTAAATAAATTCCAAATTCCAAATAAATTTCAACTAAGAATTTTGATATAGCAAATTTTAAATAACATAAAATATTTATAATATGATAAAATAATTATTTGGATCTAATTTATTCAAACATGGATTTAAAAAACCACTAAAGTAAATATATTTCCAAAGTAGGTTGTGGTAAGAATATCTCAATACTAGAAAAAAGACATCAAATTAAAAAAATAACATAACATTGTTCTTTCTTAAAAATAAAAAAACTGTTTTTGAAAAACTATTTCAAACATAATAAATAATTTTATGTTTCTATAAAATTACTATTTAAATAAAAATTAAAAACATTCATGCCCGTATATTATTTCAATTAATAAACACGGTGTAACACCCCCCTAAAATCATGTATATTTCAAGATTGATATATCAATACTGATACAACTATTTTTAGAAAAGTATACACATATTCAATATATTCATATCAATTTTAATAATAATTTAAACTATAATATTTTTGTTTTTAAATAAAAATCATATATAAATTATATCATTAGATGTCAAACAAGAAATAAAAATTGATTATCAAAAAAATATTTGATATCTTATCTATCTACATATCTAATAATATAATAGTAGATAATATCCATGATATCTAATATAAAATAATTATATGGTAATGTTTAATATCATAGGTCTAATAGGGTTTTAGTAACTTCTTTTTTTACCCAAGATATTATAAAAAATGAATAATTGATAGAAAATTTTCATCTACCCAAATAAATTTTAATCATTTTTTCAGGGAAAGTTTTATTAAAATATGATAGATATAAATTTTCAATAATGACTAAAGTATTGATTTAATAACATTGATAAATCATTATAATAATTCCATTTCACTATACATTTAACATAAGTTACAATAGACGTACATCCTTTCAAACATCTAACAAAAGTTGTCATATTCATGTTTGGTGAAGATATTTTATAACCAGAACCATTTTTATTTGAGTTTAGTTTCATTAAATATATAATTTAATTATATTTTCATTTAACATTTTAAAAAGTTGTTATATCATCAATAATATTGATAACATCATTTTTCAAAACTAGATTCTTTTTTTGAATTTTTTTAAATCAGCAATAAATTTAACATTTGAGGGAAAAACAGTGTTTCTCTGTTTCTCATTTTCATGTTTAAATTTTTTACATTCATCTTCTTATATAGTTAGATCATCAAAAAATTAAATTAAATATTCTCTCAAGGTATTTATAAATTTTTCAAGAATTTTTTATGTCTTTCATTTTCAACTTTTAGATTCAAAATATCAAAATCACAATTCCATTTATTTTATTCAATTTGGAAAATAGTGATATTCATATTTTAACATTCCCTTTTTAGTTTGTCATTTTATATCAGTAACCTATTTTTTACATTTAAATTCTATATATTTTTTAATCATTTTGAAATTACCATGCCTCAATTCTTGATTCTATTTAAGAATTTTTTACTCTTGTTTTCATAGAATTATTATCACAAGTTGAATAAGAATTTATTTTATTTATTTTAATATTTTTTATTATGATCAAAATTTTATGTATATATCAACTGGTTAAAAATTGAATCATTTACCTCACACTATATACCTACTAAAATAAGGTTACTTGATTCCATTTATCTTCTAGAGTCACTTATTTATTTAGAACTATAAGAGAAGTCATATCCTTTAAACATAGATTTTTTTACTTTCTACATTTTTCTTTTTACAAATTTAAATAATTTATTTTCGGACAATCATACCTGATGTTAAATTTATTCCTACCATGATATCACATTATATCTAAAACAACATTATTCATACATTAATTACCTTTCCTATATTCATTTTCATTTTTCCTTCCAATATTTTTCATTCCATGATTTATTTCATGAATTTGAAAAGATTCCTGAAAAAGAGATTAATATCTTTTTCACTATCCTAGAACATATAATAAGAGGTATTAACGGTATCAATTACATCATATTTAAGTGAAATATTTTCCCCATTTATAGCTCCTAACAGGTAATGTTTTTCTATTGTAAATCGCACTGTAGTAGAGACCTTATTAGTTCATCTAATGTATAATCCTTAAAATTATTACTTTAACTGATATCCATAATTATTACAAGACCCATTTTTGGAAGATCTCTTAGTAGTCTTTATACTTGATATGTGTTGTACATGAAATCTCAATAAGAACTCATTCCATTTTTAATATAAATCACACATGTTTTAGGGAATGAAAAAAAGAATATATACATAATTAATATAGAATATAGGCTAGCCAAGGATGGCCCAGTTGAATAGATTTCATAGTTGTTGACATAAATTATTTATTTCCACTAATGTACTACTTCTTTTGTTGGTTTTGTTTTATTCTATGAATGAAATTAAATTTATGGAGATAAATAAAGTGATATAATTTATACTAACGTGAAATGAAATAATGTGATTAAGAAAGAAGGAACATGGACTTCATGGTTTTTTTTACGCATTCCACCATTCTTTTTGTTGACATTTCAAGTTAGTTTGATTATTTAATTATGATATCTTAGGAACCAATTATTATTATTTTATTTAGTTTTGTGGAATACCAATTATTTTATAAATTTTAATTCCACCTCCTCCTCCGTGAAGGTTGATGGCACACCTTAATAAAATGTGGGAAATATTCTATGACCTAGCTCTATCATATGTAATTTCATCCAATATATGTCACAAATCCATCATATGAATATCTTATATCTAGTATATGGGAGTGAAAAGATTTAAATAAGGAATATAAATGAATTTATCTCAGTTATGTAGTTCATAATATCCACATTGGTACACTTCACTATTTCTCATTAAAGATTTAATAAAACACATTAATTTATGTACAGAATGAATATAAAACACCACTTACCTCCTCCATGATATACCTCGTGTTAGACACCCATTTATTTGTGTAATATACCACCGTGGAAAGATGAAAAAGAAGAGAGGAAGAGAATAAAATAAAAGAAAAAGAAATGAAAATTAGTGTGAGAGAAATAAATTTAAATGTTGTAAAGAGAACAAAAATACAAGAAGAATAAAATATATGTTGAATAATAAATATAAGAAAAAAATAAAATATAATTAGTAAAATTAAGGTAAAACACATAAGAAGATAAAAATTAAAAATATGATGAAGAAGAAGTTAAAAAATTAGAGGAATAAAATGTATGGGTGGAAATTGTATGAATTTTTCACAAACCAAATAGGGTCGCTATCCGATTTGATGCTTGACCTGGCCTGTGGCAGGGCCCGAAGGGTGTTCTTGATCCCCACAGGCTGGCACAAGTGCCTGGGTATCACCATAAAAACATGGTAATTATTTACCCGAATAAACGAGATAAAGAAACTAACAAAATAACCAAACTAAAAGTACAAGTCACAACCAAACAAGACTTTAATCAAACCATGTTTTGAGTCACATGTATAACTAAAACCAAAAAACAAAAAGAAAATTATGGTGTCCAAAACACAACCCAAAAACCAATTCAACAACTATCACCTGATGAAGGGAAACCACTACCAGGCCTTCACCACAAATGCCAAGTCAAAAGAAGCAGCTAATAACTCGGATCACCACTCCCAAAACCTTTTCCTTTCCCTAAATCAGACACAATCAAATCTACTTACACCCAGGGGTGTAAGTAGGGTGTGATCAATCACTCAATAGGATGGCACTAGAGAAAAGATTCTGCATGTAAAGGTTAGATGATTTAAACAGTTTGCATGATTATTTATAGAAAAAAATAAATGCACTAACAATCTAATGAAAACAGTTTTTTTTGTACTGAAGTAATGTGAAAACAATCTTACCTTTCTGAAACCACAGACATCACAAAACCAACTAGTGATGAGTATAAATTCTCACAGGAGCAACAAAATTGGGAGATTCCATATAGAGGCTAAAGCTGAGTGGGACCCTAGAACATCGCGTGTCGGTGAACAAAGGAAAGAAATCCATAATATTTTTAAGTTCTCGCGCACGATCCAACAGTAGGGAAACACCTCCATAACCTAGTTGTCTTCAGTCATCATCCAAATTCTAGCTAGTTTTGTATGCGTTAAATCAACTAAGTGAAATTGGTCCGAGGCCGCTCCCGTATCACTATCACACGAGATCTAGTCCGCCCACCTAGTACTCAGGATTCCCCCTTTTGTGCTCAAAGTTATCAGTTTACTCTACTCATTATGGTCAAGACACCACACACCTGGATGTCAACTAAGACAAACACCGTACACCCAAGATGTCAACTAAGTCAAACATCACACTTACATATCCAACATAAATGAATAAACAAGTAAACCATTTATAGGTATTATGCACAACAAGTATCCTCAGAAACAGAACATACCATGCAACAATTACACAATGTAATAACAACTACACAACTTCAAGAACCGAAAAAAAATTTATAAAACATTATAAATTTTGGTTTATTAGTTTTAAAGAAAATAAAATGACATGATTAACGGTGCCAAAACCCACTCAAACATAATTTATAACCAAACCCACACTAAGAATATAGAAGAAATAAAATTTGAGTTGCAGCATCTGTTCAAAACTATCAGCACAACTTTGTAAAAACCCAAACAACATAAACATGCTACTAGTAAAAAAATCATCAAATTCTATTATCCAAAACAAAAACTCTCAGTAGAAATAGGATAATTGACATATTAAATTAATTAAACCAGAAAACTAATTAATCATGCAACCTAAGCATGCGAAACCACCTATCTTAAACTAGGAACAACTTTGCGATATGACTCAAAACTCCCGCTACACAACAGTTACACTGTAACGAGCTGAAAAAAAGTCCTAAAATAGTAGAACAAATAATTTCAACTCCAACATCACAAAAACATAAAAGACCAAAATAATAAACAAAAAATAAATAAATTTATTAAAAATTAAACTAATTCAACAATAATTAAATAAATTTTAAACCAATCCCTAATCACAGAAATCACTGGAAAGAGGCACGACCAAGGGAGGGCTGTCACTGGAATTACAACCATAAGGCTATGTGTGGAGGCTATTTGGTTGGAACGAGCGGGGGTGTAGGGTGGCTGTCCTTCAGAAGGTGGAGAAGGGGAGTGCAGGGCAGCTGTCCAACAAGAGGAAGGAGGGGAGCCGGCTAGTTGGTCAGGAAGGGAGGCTGGGCTGGGCGAGCACAGCGGATGAGGGGGGAGAAAGCAGGGTGAGTGTGTGAGCAGGGAGGACAGGATGGGGAGAGGGTGGCCGTAGTGTAGAGAAGAGGGAACATGGGAGGGGCCAATTGGGGATGAGAGAAGGGAGAGAGGGTGGCCACGGGGGAGAGAAGAGGGAACGAGGGAGGGGGCTGAGCGGGGAGGAGAGAAGGGGGATAGGGTGGCTAGGGCAGGGAAGGGGAGAGAAAAAAAGAGAGGATAAAATTAGAAATAAAAGAAATAAAATTTTAATACAAAAAATAAAAAGAACAAATTTAAGATTATAATAAAATAAAATACCAAAGGGTAAAAAATGTAAAATTAAAGAACATTTAAACTAATCTGATGTAAAATAGAATGAAATAAAATAAAATAATAAAATAAAAGAACTTAATAATATCATTTAACAAAGGGGTTCAGTAATAATAATTATAATGGTAATAATAATGACCAAGAGAAACTAAAATAAATTTTATCTAGTTACTTAATCGTCTGCGCATCAGGAAAACCACACGTTAAACCGGTGAAGCCGTACGGCTTCGCCCGTGCCCTGTCCGTGAGTGGAGCAATATAAATGCAACGCTCACTTATCAACAACATAATGGACGAACCACATCAGGTTCATCCCACACTTCAACAAAAAAATTAAATAAACATGCAATTAAACTCATGAAATTAAAATTAAAATTAAGGACACCTCAAGTTGAAGTCTGGATGTGACAATTATCCCCCACTATGAAAACTTTCCACCCTCATAAAGTCAGTTCAAAGTCTGATCAGAGAATAGAAATGGGTACTCGTTCTCAACCCAAGACTTCCGCTCCCAAGTCTCATGCACATCATTCCCATGTTTTCAAAGAATACAATCTAAAGGAATAAACTTTACATGAAGAACCTTTTCCTGAGAATCCACTATCTGCACTAGCCGCTCAAACACTGATAAGTCAGACTCTATCTCCAACACCTCCCAATTAAACAATTTCTATGGATTGGGATTATACATTTTCAGTTGGAAGAAATGAAATAATTCTTGAATTGACGCCAACTAAGAAGGCAAAGCTAACCTATATGCCACTTTGCTAATCTGCTCAGAAATCTCGAAAGACCCAACATACCTCAGTGTCATCTTCCCCTACATTCCCAGACGGCGGTGACCCCAGCAAGGGGTGACTTTTAGGAACACTTTTTCTCCTACTAAAAACTCAAGATCCCACCGCCTCTGATCTGCATATCATTGGTGGCAACTCTTAGCTATCAACAACCGATGCCTAATCAATTTGACCTTCTCAGATGTCTCCTGAATAAGGCTCATTCCCAAGAGTGAGGTCCCCCCTCACCTCATCCCAAAACAAAGGAGACAGACACAACCAACCATAGAGCTCCTCAAAGGGTTCCATTCTAATGGAATATTGGTAACTTTAATTATAATCAAACTCAACCAATCCCAAATGGCAATACCAAGAATCTCTGAGATCTAGCACACATGTGAAAAGCATGTCCTCGAGAATCTGATTCGCCCTCTCTATTTGGCCATCTATCTGAGGGTGGTATTCCATCCTCATCTTAATCTATAACCAAAAAGCCTTTTAAAGGCCTCCCAAAAATTTAGTGTTAAAGCAGGTGTCCCTGTCAGAAACCACTGCTGATGGCACACCATGATGTCTGACCACCACCAGAACATAAAAACGGCCTAGCTCATCCACCTTCGTTGTATAATTGATCAGGATAAAGTGAGATGACTTGGTCAAAAGATAAATCACTACCCAAATATAATTCATCCCCCGAGGTGTAGGAGGTAGGCCAATGATGAATTCCATGGCGACCTCCTCCCTCTTCCAGGTAGGAATGGGTGATGGATGAAGGACATATGGTCTCTGATTATCTGCTTTCACCTACTGACAAGTGTATCATCTTGATAAAAATTTAGCTATGTCCCACCTCATACCTAGACACAAGAACTGGTGAAGAACATCATAGTACATCTTGGTGGTACTAGGATGGACGACCCACTGAGACTGGTGGTTATCCTGCACCACCACCTTTCGCAGAGACAACGGAACCACAACGCATACATTGAAGCACAAGATCCTCTCAAGAGACAAAGAAAAATTAGAAGGAGTTTCTTCACCATAAAGAAACTACATAGATCACTAAAATAGATCAGCTCTGGGAATTTCCCCCTGAATCAACTCCAAAAGAGAAGAATTCAACTGAATTCTAGCCAAGAAAGTACTTCCACTGTGCTCTCTACTCTCCAAGTGCATCTATGCGAAGAGCCCCATCAAAGTCCACTCATCACTAGAATTTCTCAACACCTACACTAGTACCTTCCTGCTCAAAGCGTCGGCCACCACATTACCCTTTCCTGGGGTATAGACAATGTCAAAATCAAATCCCTATAGGTACTCGATCCGGTGGTGCTGCCTCAGATTGAGATCCTTCTCAGAGAAAATGTAGGCTAGGATCTTATGGTCAGTATAGGCCACAAATTTCTCCCCAAAGAGGTAGTGACACCAAGTCTTCCAATCATGCATCATCACTGCCAACTCCATGTCGTGAGTCAAACAGTTCTCCTCATGTTGCTGGGGATGGTGAGAACCATAAGCCACCACATG
Source organism: Viscum album (assembly GCA_963277665.1). NCBI lineage: Eukaryota > Viridiplantae > Streptophyta > Magnoliopsida > Santalales > Viscaceae > Viscum > Viscum album. Next base: position 200,836,858 of record OY728164.1, read on the forward strand.
GTCATCCTGCATGAGTACACACCCAAGGCCCATACCTGACGCATCACAATAAACAACATAACCCTTCCCAGACTCTGGTAAAATCAGCATAGGTTCTATGGTCAACCACCACATAAATTCTTCAAAGGATTCCTGGCACTGTAGGCTCCATTTAAACTTCACCTCTTTTCGGGTGAGTATGGTCATGGGGGAGGCGAGCCACGAGAAGTCTCAGACAAAGTTCATTTAATAACCTATCAGGACAAGAAAACTCTTGATCTCAAACACATTACTCGGCTGTTCCAATGACCTAATTTCCTTGATCTTATCAGGATCCACTAAAACCCCATGTTCTAAGGTGACAGGCCCTAGAAACTTTACTTCCCTAATCCAGAATGTGCACTTGAAGAGTTTGGCATACATGAGATGGTCTCGCAAAGTGCTCAAAATGATCTACAGGTGATGCTCATGCTCCTCCCTAGATCCAGAATAAACTAGGATGTATTCAAAAAATACCACTACAAATGAGTCAAGATATTGGTGGAACACCCTATTCATAAGCGCCATGAAAACTTTCGGGGCATTCATCAATCTGAAAGGCATGACTAGATACTCGAAATTACCATACCTACTTTGGAAAGATGTATTCGGAATTTCTGCTTCTCTTACACTAAGCTGGTGGTATCCCAAACGCAAGTCCGTTTTGGAGAACCAATTTTCCCCCTTCAGTTGGTCAAACAAATCGTCAATCCGAGGTGAAGGGTATTTATTCATGATGGTCACCTTATTCAATTTCTCCTAATCGATTCATAACCAGAGGGTTCCATTGGCCTTTTTTCGAATAATACTGGGGAGGCCCAAGGAGAGACGCTCGGGAGAATGAATCCTTTGGATTCGAAATCGTCCAGATGTATCTTTAATTGACTCAATTCAGTGGGGGCTATGCGATATGAGGGAAGAGTTATAGGTTGTGTTCCTGGTGCCAACTCAATCGAGAATTCCACGTCCCGCTATGGGGGTAAGCCTGAAAAATCATATGGGAAGACCTCTGGGAACTCATCTAATATATGAGGTAACCCGCCCTGAGAGACACCACCATCGTCCCCCAGTGCAAGAGACGACAATTGATATGCAAGATTCCCCAACTCAGGGAGTGGAGGTCCCATATGACCTGATCGAGGCTCCCATTCTCCATATTTGAAATAATTGAGGACTCCCATCTGGTGCCATAAAGCTAACTCGATGATGATAGTTGTCAATATGTGCTTAAAATCACACCATCCAGTCCATGCTGAGGATCAAATCAAACAAGTCCATATCAAGGACCAAGAAATCCCACTCCATCTCGACTCTTGACCAGAGAGTGTGCACGACAGGTACCTAAGACCTTTCTCTTTTTTCTTACCCAGCGGTGTAACTAACTCCATTGCAACAGATAAAATCTCGGTTGGAAGGCTCAACATGTTCACTAGATTGGTAGATATAAAAGAAATGGAAGCACCAGTATCAAATAAAACTGCAAGATGCAATCCATATGGTACCTAGAATAGTTGAAGGTTCTGTATTAGATCCAAATAGTGCTTGATCCACAACATGAAAATGTCTGGTCCCTGCATGAGAACGACCGCTCGCCTGTGGCTTTGCCCTAATCTGGATCTACCATGAAGATGATCTGGTCCTGCCACCATGAACACCAAACCAAGATCCCGACATCTTGGTCGGCTCTGACTGCACTGATACTCCTCCGGAAGCCACAGATCCAGTCCCACTCTGGTAAGGGTGCGTCACCCTACAAAAGTGCTGCACATGCCCCATGATCCCACACCGGTATCAAGGCCTGGGAGGGGTGGGACATGCAGATCGGATATGCCCTTCCCTTCCACACTGATGGAACACAACATACCTCATATTAGAAGCCCCAAATGAGGTCTGCCCGAAGGGATGGCTTTAGCTTCCACCACTCTTCTTCAACTGCTCATCACGCTTCCTCTTCTTCTCTGAAGAACTACTACTGCCAAATCCTGATACTAATGAAAAAAACCCCAACTTTCCACTCTAGTCAATCTTGACCATGAAAGCACAATCGAACACCTCGACATAAGTCGCCAGCTTGAAAAAGAAAACATGAGAGTGGATTTCTGGTCTAGGCCCTTCTCAAATTTCCGAGCATTCAAGTATTCACTTGAAACAATCTCATGCATGTACCGTACTAGCTCAGCAAAGAGATATTCATACTCTTTCACAGTCTGATCCCCTTTTGAGAGATCCAAGAACTCTTGGGATCTGGAATAGGCTAGGAACTTTGGATAATACTATTCGTTAAAGATGGATTTGAAATCATTCCAACTCACCTTCTCATTCTTCCCAGCCTAAATCACTGATTCCCAGCAATTACAACTAGAAACCTCTAGTTGGAATGAGGCACACTTTACCCTGACTTCTTCTGAAGTGTCAAGGAACTCGAATATTCATTCTTTATTTTCAATACATTCCTATACCTCTTGAGGTTCTAAACTACCTCGTAATGAAGGAGGTTTATTCTTCAAAAACTCTTGAGCATTATCCTTCATGGAGCCAGACCCATCTCCTCTTGCTGGAATGAGGGAGGGGGAAGGAGTCACCCCTTGTCCTAAAGCCTGAACAGCTCAGACCATGAATTCTACCAATCTCTGATCAAGCGGTGCGGGAGAACTCTCTCCAGCTTCCTCTTGTGGGTGCATGGAAACTCTCCGGGGAGGCTTCTTGCTTCAAAGAGAAACAATCATAAAAGAACATCATCAATACCTCATGTCTCAAAGAAAAAAACAAATTTTCATAAAGATAAGAAATCATCAGTAAACCAATCATGTAAAAGTAACATTGTGTCCAAAATGATCTTCCTCGCCTGGTGTCCACGCATAGTTTGCATCCTATACATCCCACCTAGAAGAGAAGTCAAACAAGCAACCTTACATCCCATGGTGACTTAGAGACTGTCACGAGGCATGCTGGCCAGGCACCCTACTCGCATCCAGAATTCTGATCCTCGACAATCCTAGCTCCTGTCTAACTAGACTCGTCCCAAATAAAATAACTCATAAGACAAAACCTTCTCTGATACCATTTCGTCACGAACCAAATCAGGTCGCCATCCGATCCGACGCCCGACCCGGCCCGCGGTAAGGCTCGAAGGGCATTCCCGATCCACACAGGCTGGTACAAGTGCCTGGGTGTCTCCATAAAAACATCTGAACGATTAACCTATATAAATGTGATAAAACAACCAACAAAATAACCAAACCACAATTACAAGTCCCAACCAAACAAGCCTTTATTCAAACCATGTGTTGAGTCACATGTATAACTAAAACCAAACAACACAAAGAAACGTATGGTGACCACAAACCAAACCAAATACCTAGTCAACAACTATCACCTAATGAAGGGAAACCACTTCCAGGCCTTGACCACAAATTCCAAGTCAAAAGAGGCAGCTAATAACTCGGACCCCCACTCCCACAACCTTTTCCTTTTCCTGCATCATACATAATAAAATATACTTACATCCAGGGGTGTATGTAGGGTGTGAGGAATCACTCAATAGGACGGCCCAAAAGAAAATATTATTCATGTAAAGGTTACATGATCCAAATAGTTTTTAGGTTTATTTTTAGAAAAAAAAATAAATGCACTAATAGTCTAATTAAAACAGTTTTTTTGTACTAAAATAAAGTGAAAAAATAATACCTTTTTGACACCACAGAAGTAACACAACTAACTAGTTATGAGTATAAATTTACACGGGAGAAACAAAATTGGGAGAGGCCCTATAGGGACTAATGTTGAGTGGGACCCTAGAACATCGCGTCTTGGTGAACAAAAGAAAGGAATCAATTTTTTTTTTACATTCTCGTGCACAAGCCACTATTTGGGAAACACCTCCATAACCTAGTGGTCTCCAATCATCATCCAAAGTTTATTTAGTATTGTATGCGTCAAAATAGATAAGTGAAACTTGGACGAGGACGCTCCCATATCACTAGAATATTAGATCTAGTCCACCCACCTAGTAGCCGGGCTTCCCCCTTTTGTGCTCAAAGTTATCAGTTCACCATACTCATCAAGGTCAAGACACTACACACTTGGATGTCAATAATGTCAAACAACATACACTCAGGATGTCAACCAAGTAAAACATCAAACTTATATATCCAACATAAATGAATAAATAAATAAACCATTTAGAGGATTACACACAATATAGATCCCAAAAAATAGAACACAAAAAGAAACAATTACACAATGTAATAACAACTACACAACATCATGAACCGAACTAAAATTTATCAAACATTAGAAAATTTCGTTTAACAGTTTTAAAGAAAATAAAAAGACATGATTAACAGTACCCAAACCCACTCAAACAACCTTTATAACCAAATCCACACCAAGACTATAAAATAAATCAAATTTCAGATGCTGCATCTGTTCAAAACTATCAGAAAAACTCAGTAAAATACCAAACAACATAAACAAGCTACTAGTAAAAAAATATCCCCAAATTCAATAAGACAAAACCAAAACTCTTAGAAGAAATTGGATAATTGACATATTAAATTAATTAAACTGGAAAAATAATTAATCATGAAAACCAAATCATGTGAAAACACCTACCTTAAAGTAGGAACAACTTTGCAATTCGACGCAACACTACCGCTGCACAATAGTCGCACCGCAAGGAGCTGACAAAAATTCCTAAAATAGTAGACCAAATAATTTCAACTCCAACCCAGCAAAAACATAAAAAACTAGAAAAATTAACAATAACTAAATAAATTGATTAAAAATTAAACTAATTCAAAAATAATTAAATAAATTTTAATCTAAACCCAAACTGCAGAAATCACTAGAAAGAGGAAAGACCAAGGGAGGGAAGTCGCTGGAATAACAACTTTAAGGCCCTGCGCGGTGGCTGTCTGGAGGGCACGAGCGGGGGTGCGGGGTAGCTGTCTAGTGGGAGGTGGAGAAGGGGAGTGTGGGGCGACTATCCGGAAAGAGGAAGATGGGGATCCGGCTGGTCGGTCTGAGAAGGGAGGCTGGGTTGGGCAAGTGCGGTAGATGAGGGGGGAAAAAGGAGGGTGAGAACGCGAGCGGGGAGGAGATGAGGGGGAGAGGACAGCCGTGGGGGAGAGAAGAGAGAAAATGGGAGGGGTCCAAGCGGGGAGGAGAGAAGGGGGAGAGGGTGGCCGCGGGGGAGTGAAGAGGGAACGAGGGAGGGGGCCGAGTGGGGTGGAGAGAAGGGGGAGAGGGCGGCTAGGGTAGGGAAGGGGAGAGGGAAAAAATAGGATAAAAATATAAAAAAAAGAAATAAAATTATAATAAAAAAATAAAAGGAAACAAATTAAGTTAATAATAAAATAAAATACAAAGGGGTAACAAACCTAAAATTAAATAACATTTAAACTAATCTGAAATAAAATAGAATGAAATAAAATAAATTAATAAAATAAAAGAACCTAATAATATAAATTAATAAAGGGGTTCAGTAATAATAATAATAATAATAATAAAGACCAAGAGTAAATAAAATAAATTTTTTCCGGTTACTTAATCGTTTGTGCATCGGGCCGACCGTGCGTTATATCGAGGAATCCACATAGCTTTTCCCTAGCCATGTTCGCGAGCCGAGCAATGTAAAGCCAATGATCATTTATCAGTGCCACAACGGATGACCCACATCGGGTTCAGCCCACACATAACCCAAAAAATTAAATAAATACTCAATTAAACTCAAGAAATTGAAATTAAAATTAAATACACACCTCAAGTAAAAGTATGGATGTGATAGAATTAACGTAAATTAATTACATGTATAGATTAAAACAAGAAAAATTTAAAATATGGATGAAAATGAAAATATAAGGGATAACAAATGGTGCACCAGTATTGGCAGGACATGTCCCCATCATGTCCTAAAATTCTTCTAGTAATGGTTGAAAGACTTGTTCTTGTAAGAAAGTGATATTAGTGCCTCATCCTGGATCTCGATCATAGAGGGAGTTTTAAAAATATTATATTTTAAAAAACCCCAAGACCCATGGTAGAAGAATGGAAAATCTTGATAAAATAAGATATTTTAATATCTTCTATTATGGACAAAAATTGTGTGGGATAGAGTCTTTTCAGGGGATATATAGTTTTATGAGGAGGTTCCATGTGAAAGGCATGGCTGTAGTGTCGTTGGTCGAAGAAGATATGGAGGAAGGTGCTACGTCAACCCCTCTACCCTTCATTATTGTCAATGTAATCTTGAAACGCGGTCAAGGTGATCAGTCAAGGCTTTAAATATAATCTCTAGTGATTAGGGGCATCAAAAGTGGGGGATGGATGGACCTTGAGCTCTCTTGACATTAGTTATGGTGGTTCCTAGTGATGTAGTGGAAACTAGAGTCGTCGAGGGTTTTTAAAATGTGGAGATTGAGTTATAGGCTTATAACTGAGGTGAAGTGTTCGATTTTAAAATGGGGATGGATAGTGGTCATATCTCGTAGATCCACATTGAAATGAGAATCGGAGGGGTGATGGTTTATAAACAAATGTGGTGGTCGAATACTCCCAAAGCCTATACTAGGGTGGGTTCCTAGACTCATCAGGAACAAACCAATATATATGATGCACCACACATATCTAGTGTAGGCATTCAGGACCCCTATGCTCACCAAAGGATTTACCCCCTCAAGGGACACCTTAGTAAGAGAATGATACCACCATGCAACCTCCATGTGTGGACTATCAGGATCCCCTTCCTTTCTATCTTACCCTTAGGGAAAATCTATGTGTCCTGTGAGGATATGGTTATGGTCCTTGGATGATCATTAATTTTTTGTACATTAAATTTATATGAAAACATATGAAACATTAGTTAATTCTCAAAAATATATCTAAATAATAAAATAATTCAAATTATTTACAACTATACATTAAAACATTTTAATTCCATCCTAATAATTTTGCAAAATATAAAAAAACATTGGAATTTATTGGTATTTTGATTGAAACTTCATTTAAACCCATTGATAATTTTCTAAAAATATTCATGATAATTTATTGTGTCATAAAACTAGTAAACTGATTAAGAATCTAGTTTAAAATATTGTCATCTCCCATAATGATGTCCGAGTATTCTACTCGAAGCATTCCTAGCTTGTTTCCCTTGAGAATTCAAGTTCCATTGTGAGAAAATTGAAGTATATAATATATTTTGGGCTATAATATAGGATGAAACATGTCTATGTACACTTATACTTATAGCATAGTTCAGTTTTTTAACTTTATAATTGCAAGAATATTTTACCATGTAATTACCAACATGTGTCTCAAGATCAAATTTGGGTAGCTTATATTGATTATCCATGATAGTCCAGTGATACCCATTTAAATTCTTAATGTAGGATTCCATTATATCTATCCAGAAACCATAGAAAATTCCAATTAAGAATGTGGTTTATTATTGAATCAACACATCATTTTTATTTGAAACCGACATATTAAATGAGACATTTTCTATTATTCCATAGAATGTTATGTTTAGGATTTCAGGTAAGCACAAAGTTAAAAATTATGATAAATAATCAAAGAGTAAAACTAAGAAAAAAATTTCTCTAATACTAATTGTTTGATATCAAAACTAAAGAGATATTGACCTATAATTGATAAAAATTATTTGGTATCATATTCGTGAAACTAGAAAATAAAATATATCATATACGAGCCTATGATACAAAATCTATAGTATATAATTTAAAAAAAATATTCTAAAAATACTATTTTGAATAACCTACTCTAAAATCAATTATTGGATTGATTGTGATGGATATAATGACTTGAGTGGGGTGGTGGATAGTCTTTTAATAATTTAATGAAAATAAAATAAAATTATATTATAGGAAATATTATTATTTAGTGAAGTTTTATTTAAATGAGTCATAGTGGAAATAATAAAAAACACCCAGATTTATAGTTGTTTAGATCATAAAGAACCGATACAGTCCTCAGCCTCCTATACTCCTCATGAATATCGTTATCCACTAAGAACCTCACTTTCAGAGGAGTGAAAACCTTATTACAGACCATGCCTTTTATAAGAACTCGGAGGCACAACAATGTCTTTTACATGAGACTCAACCATTTATGTTAATCTAAATTTTGACTTCGAGTGACATATTGGAATTCCTTTTGGGTGTGGAATAACCAAACAATTAAAGACTATATTTTTATGGTGAAAATAAAAAAATATACATGAAAATATCTTAAAACAGATAAATAATTAAATTTAAATAAAAGAAAAAATAATAATTAAATTGAGTAGAAATATAAAATGATTCCAAATATGATGAAGCTAAATGATCATTTATCCCTTCATTGGAAGAAGGTTTAATATTGAATTTATTCTGTAACCTAAGTCAAGGAATATAAGTTGAAAAAAATTCTTAAAAAATTGACAGTTGTTAGAATTATCAAAGATGTATCACTCCCATTTGTTGAAAGATATTCCCTGTAATTTTCTATATACATGATAATATCTTTTATATCTTTAAACCAATATCCTATAATAGTGTTTCCATGTACAATATCCACATATCACTTTTTAGTGTATAATAATAAAAATATTTATCTTTACCATCGTTTGTAAAAGTGGTAGTAAAAAACAAAGTACAATAAACCATTATATTTCTTCATTAAATATTTATATAAAAAAATTATATAAAATGTATGCCGATTATTTTTTAAAATATTTAGAAATAATAATATAAATATGTATATTAATGTGAGAGTAAAAGCTGCTTTAAAATAATGAAAATGAAACTTCAATTATATTATTACAAAAAAATGATTAATTTTTTTACACAACACTAAAATATATTTCAACCAAAAATATAAAAAAATATTTTAAAATGATGTTATTTTAATATCATCAGTATGAATAAGTATAAAAATTTTAGAAATAAATTTTTGATTGAATGGTGGATAAAAAAATATTTGGAACTAGAATGATTGTGATACCATTGGTTTAGATGCATAATTTAAATATAGTGTGGATAAAAAATTATGATATTGGTAAAATGATCTATTGTTGGATTTCAAACTGTGGAATAATCAAGAATTCATCCATTAAAATTATATGTAAAAGATAATATAAAATACAATGAATAGAATGCTACTTCCATGACATTATGTAATAAAAAAAATCTAGAGAAACAAGAAAATAATCATACTATTGGATGTCTAACAATGGAATATGATTTATCTTTGCATAAAGCCTAATGGTGGAAGATGTTACAAGAACAAAAACGGTGAAGGAAGAATCTAGTTAAAAAAAAATAATATATATTTATATAATTTATAGTAAATCTCTACCGAATTGACTAAAAGTGGTACCATTGGATGTCTAATAATAGAAATATATAGTATATACTGGTGAAAACATTATTTACCATTTGATGTCCAATGGTGGAAAAATAGAAAATCAAATAGTAGAATAAATTATCCACTTTTTGATATCCAACAGTAGTGATAAAAATATAACGGTGGATGAAAAATTCCATCTATAAAAAAATTGTCCATTATTAAGAAATAATGCTACCGTTGGGTTCCAAAGACTGAATGTTGAGGTATTATGCTTCCACTGTTGTATGAACAACCATTTATAGGGATATATAGTTCTTCTATTAATGAATAAACTGCTATCAATAAAAAATAACAAGATGAAACATAAAGAAGTATGGAATTAAAAAACAAGAAATAAAAACATGAATGTTGTCATAACAGAATCTAAATAGAACAAAAATCTTGACATGAAATTAAAATCATAGTTAGATGCGTTAGAGACACAGTAAAGAACACCATTTTAATGAAGTCAACCAATATCAAGAAAGATAAGGAGTTTTGAATAGGAGAAGCATTGGATGAGAAATGAAGCACTGGACTCCAAAAAAGATATCGAACAGATGAGATTGATATGATCTGAATACAGAGCCTAAGTATGTGTTTTTTTAACTTGGTTGAATATTATAGGTAAATATAAGTATTACATTATTATGGTAATGCAGTGATAGAGTGAAAAAACAAGAAATCTATACATTTCCTGGCTTGAGATGTGAGTGGTTTTCCACACCCACGCACGACATTTCACACACACAAGCCTTATACACAAGCCTAGTGAGATTTCTAATACTAACCCATGCATGTAACATGTGTTCTATGTGGCCATTACACAGAGAAATTATTATTTTTCCTAAATCCTTAGGATTATGTTCAATAGGTGTTGACCTACAGGTTCCCCTTAGTGTGGTAGTAGGCATGGAACAGAAGGGTTTCTATAGTTGGAAAAATTATTTTAATATTATTATAAAAATATATTTTATTAAATAAATTTAATATATAAGTAAAATTATAAACATAATAATTAATAGAAAATAAACATCATTAACATTATTTTCAAAATCATTAAAAATTATAAATATTAAATGTAACTTTTGTAAATAATAAGATCCTTCATAAATAAAAATTATGATATTTAAATTAATGTAATGAGATAATAAATTAACAAAACAAAGACCACTAAATAAATAAACAAAATCATATTCAAATACCAACTATAAAAAAAACTTAGTTTATGAAATATTTTTTTAAAACCCCCATAGTAATCAATTATATATATATATGACATGATTTTAGAATTTTATGAACCCATGGTTTGTTATATAATGTTTTTTGACAAAATATTAGTTTAATATTTCATGATAATCATGATAAATAATAATAAAAATATGAAATGAAGATAAATATTTTTTCGGGTGATTATGGTTCAGATGAACTCTCCAAAACTTTTATGTGATCAATTTATTTTAAAGTTATTAATCGATTAAAATATTATATATGAAAAGGTAAATATTTATATAGTTTTTACTAAATGTTAATGCTACACTTGTTTCTAAAGAATAAATAATTATTTAAATTAAAATGTAAATATGTAATGTTCTATTTTATATAATTAGAGGAGATTAAAAAACCCATGGATGAGTAGAGGAGATATTAAAAAACCCTGATTTTGAAGTTGAATATAATTTTTATAATGCAATATTAAATTCATGATATATAATTTTTATAATTCTTGAGATGATGATAGTAAATAAAATACGGGTTATCTTGCTGAGAATATATTTACATTAAAAGTTTATAAAATTTAATGGAATTATTTAGATACATTTAATATTTTCTAGAAAAAGTACATGACCCTAATTTTGAATTTTGACTAGTTTAATAAACACTAATCAAAGAAAACAAGATTTTAAAGAGAGTAATATTCAGTTTTTAAAAATCGAAATAATAGATTTATATGCTATGTAAGAGTGATATGATTATTTAATTATTTAAATAAATAAACAACTTTAATTTATTTCATAAAAAGAAAATATTTAAATAATGATAATACTTAATTTTTGAGTTATTAATCGAGTGTATTGATGACAAATTGGGTATTTATCAGAGAAAAAATGGAAACAAAATTTTAATTTACAATAATATAAATTCTCAAATTTTATATTAAAAATATGCAATAAATTTATATACGAGGATTTTTTGAGATATTATGCTATGCTCAAATTGATTCAATTTAGATTTAAATTAAATAACATATTTTTATGTATTAAATTAATTAAATTGATCAATATATTTGTGGTGAAAATGTGGATTATGAGTTTTTTAAAATTTAGATAATGATATAAATGAAATGTATTACCTTTCATGGAACTATAATTATGAATTATTGATTATATATTTATTAGTAATTTATAAACATTTCAATTTATTATATACGTTAGATTAGATAAAAAAGCAAAACGAGGGGAATTCATGTGATGAACGACAAAAATAAAAGGTTTGTGATAAATTGTGTGTTTAGAATTTTATGATCATGCATGTCGTAGTATTTGAAGTATTATTAAAAAATAAAATAATATTGATCATTCATGTGTTATCATCCTTATAATGAATATGTTATTTATTCTAAATTCATCTAATATAAAAGACATTGATCAAGTTATTTGGGTGGGATTATAATTATAAAAGGTTAAGTAATTTAACATTCTCACTAAACATATAAATTGTTATAGATATAATAAGAATCACAAATGATACCATAAATAATAAAAATGCAGTCTTTCCCACTAGAAGATGAATCTCATAAGAACAATTTTCGATTATTATCATTATTCTATTTCTTTCATACAATGTATGTAATTAAAACAAGATGATAAAGAAGATATATTAACACTAATAGGTTTAGTGGTAGTCATGATATTTTAATATGAAAACTGAGAAACATTAAATTAACTCCATTATAATTTATTGTTCCAAAAATACATTATCATCTAATTTTTTTTATCATAGCATCCTAATTTTCCCAATTATTGGATAAATTTTTAGAAGATGTAATTTTTTATTCAAGTATTTATTTTATCTTATTACATAACCTTCATAACGAATCATTAAAAATTTGAATTCATGTAATGGTAGATAAATTCACACCATTGATGGAAATAATTATCATGAGTGAATTAATAGGATATCACCAAACCTTTTATTACATGGATTGGAAGTCAATGATTCATCCATATTTATGTTTACACTATATGAGATATGATATAAAATGAATCATATATATTTGATGAATATTATGATTGATATACAGGGTAAAAATAATATAGTAATTTTTAATTTTTAAAATAAAATCCCAATTTTAAGGGTATTGAAGAAAAATATTTTAATGTCATATATCAATAAACACTTTCAATTTTTTAGGTGGGGGTAAATTTGGGTGTTCTAAAATTTCTTCTATTCTCAAACTCAAATAGATATTGTCTTCATGTTTGGAGGTAAACCTGGGTTCTATCAAAATAATCAAATAATTGAATGATCAAATACATAAATATAATTATCATGATGCAACACCCTATGTTTTTTAAAATAAATTTAAAATCAAGAAACATTGTTTTATGTCTATAGTCATAAGTAGTCTTTAAAAATAATTTTTCTGATTCTTTCATTTGAATTTCTAAAAACAATCATCTACTGTTGTAATCAGTAATATATTTTGAGTCTAATAGAACTAAATTGTTTTTAGCGAATTTCATCATACCACATGAATAATAATATGAATAGTAATGCGAGTTTTATGAATAGAAAATCATTTGTTATTTTATTTTCATAATTTAATAAGATAATGAGATGTTTATAGTTTTTTCAAGGTGTTAAAAAGGAGTTATAGATTTAATATTGTTATTTTTGAATATATTTAGATTTTATTTAATAATTTATTTAATAATATTTAGAAAATTATTTCTGATAAAAATGGATTTCATTTTTGAAATATAAATGTTGAAAATGGTTAGGGTGAATTTTATATAATTTTATGAAAATCACGAATTTTTGATGAATAATAAAATACGCTAAATTACGATAAATTATAAATACTAGTTTTAAAATATCATTGATGATGCAAGGCTAATGTAAGCCAAATTTGATTGAACTCACATGAAATTATTACTATTAAGGGTCACATGAGTCAAGAATATTCATAGTATTGAGATAAAATATTATAATAATGATTAGAATAATGTAAAATCCCATTTTTTCCTCCACTATAAATAACACCCTCATTTCCCTCTTTCTCTCAAACCTCTCAAGCCATTAGAATTGTCTAAATTCTTTCAAATTTGTTCCTCACAGATATTCCCGGTGTACTAGACCTTCTGATCACACCAAAATTAAAAAACCAAATTCCTTATGGAGGATCTCTTGGAGAAGAGATCAAGGGGTAAGAATCCTCTTCCTTTTCCAAGTGTTTTCTTTCCAATTCCTTTCTTTTTTTATGCTATATTTCCCTCCACTTATCAAAGAGTTATGAGTTATATAGAATAATATATATTATATATGTTATCATGTCTAGGTAAAACATTGATCATGTTTCTTCCTCTCCTCACCCTCTTATTCTAAAAATACAAATATTACCTATGATATGCTAATTTTACCAAATTATGGACGATGCGTTTCCAATTTACATTACTTCCTTCATATATTATCATAAAGCCCTTTTTAGGGATGAATCAGAATGTGATGTGTATTTTTAACATATTTTATGTTCTTTAATTAACTTATATCCATGAAATTAAATTATATAATGAAAAAATTTCATGATTATCGAGGAACCACCCAAAATGATCTAAACAAGCATCATTATTGTTTTATATAATGATAAATTATAATATATAATTAAAAATGATTTATAGTATCATTATATATTTTAGAAACATCTGAAAACTATTTCATTCCACTTCTGGAATTTCATTACCATACGATAATGAAATCAAAAACACAAGGACTATGTAAATCATGTAAAGAACGCACCCAAAACAATGGAACGAACAAAGTACTATTAATAATAGGGTGAAATGATGTTATGAAATTATCATAAAAGGTGTTATAAACAATAATATGTTTATTTAATATAATAATATCACTCAATTAACCATTATACAATAGGTTTAAATGAGTTTTAAGTAAGACAAATAAGAGGTAAGGGAATTCATAACCTAATTTCCATTCATTAGGTTAACCTTCTACTACATTAGTTTGGTGGTATTAATATTGTTTGCACAATTATTTTTTTTATTATGTTTAATTATGTGTATTTTAAATGAATATACAAATTCTATCAAATATATTCTGTCTCACTACAATTATATGATATTTGTAGGTGATTTTATTTTAAAATGTATTTTTTAAATTCTGTTTTAAAAAATTCAAAAGTAATGTTTTTATGAAATTATTTAGGTATTATGATTATGATTGGTTATTTGGAATTGTTTATGATAAATGGTTGGACATATATCTCCCACCAATGAATTGATTATGTGTATGTTGGAGTTTGTCCATTGGGTTACTCCATGTGTAACAGTGATGGTTACCCAAATTGTAAGGTAGTTGTATGGGTTGTAAATTATAAGGTTACTGAGAGGGTTAAATGATTATGTTGGTAATGCCCCAAGATACATTCATTATTATCTTTATGTTCTATATTTTTTTTGTGTAAATCTCATAGAAAATTCATGATTTACAAAGTAAGTTTATATAGGTAACATTTTTGTTTTCTTTGTAAATGATTTCATACATTACAAATATGCAAAGAATAATGTTTTCCTTCCTCATATTTATATCACTTACTAAGAATTTTGGGGTCATACATAGTTTTCAAATGATTTTAATATGTTATTACAATGTGTATGAATCATAAGGAATCCATGTTAAATATTTTGAATATTTATCAAGGAAAACATGTTTTATTTAAATAGTCTTAAAATTTGAATGAAATAGAATTTGTTTTTTGTGGTATATTTTATATATGATTATGGAATTTTATTTCTGTATTATATCTCAATTATCTAAAAAAATAAACATGAAAATATTCTTAATATGTAAGGAAGTTATTTATTGAAAAAATTCAAGATTATGTTATTTAATACGACCGGTTCCTTATACCCGAACACTAATATTTTACATAAATCACTCACAATAGTTTAACAATGAGGATAACATATCAGTTAAGTGTTGATATGCCTAATAATAAATAATAAACTTGAATATGATTACATTAACCGGGAAAATATCATATAAAATCTATGATCTGTATTCTTTTCAATAGTAAAACTCACTACTTTCAAAGAGAGTTAAAGAAAATTATTGTATCAACATAGTGGTTGAACACTGAGATTACTAATAAGAGAAATAAAAAAACGAAAATGGTATTCACCATGATTCTCTAATATTCACCACCAAATATTCACATGTTTTTGTAGAAAACTCTTATTTTAGGCATGATGATATCCAATTTATTAAAAACCACTCTTAAAATTACATATTCATTAATTAAATCCTAATATATATATATATATATTAATTTTCACTTATTTGTATTCTCTATATGTTTAATCCTATATTATTTTCATAATAAAATTATTTAATATCCATATCAATAATTTAAAAATACAAATAAAAACAAAATATTTTAACTACCATTAATATCCTCTACATAAAATTCTCCGATTTGATAATGTATAGGTAAATATCTAAAATTTACCTCCATTTAAATACTTTGTGGCCATAAAAAAACCACTAATACTTATTGATAATTAATATTTATTAGTGTAGTTTGAATTCAGTAATCTTCACTAATCACAGTGTGACGAATTTCAATTTGTTGTGACATATTAATTTATTCACATGTTAATTCAAACTACAAGATATATTATGACATGAATATATTTTTCATAATGAAATATTTATTTTCTATCAAATAGTCTTGTTAATATTTTGAATAGTATTGTTACTACGACATAATTTATCCTTAAAATAAACCTTTTATGACATTACATAAGGTTTAATGATGCAATGTTCTATTATTCATCCAATAGATCTACACCTAAGTTTAATGGTTTGATTGATATGATAAAAATTCTATTATCATGATGAAATACATGTATTGTGATATTATATAAGATACCTAAATTATAAATCATAAATATAATGTGATATGACATCTATCTTCATGGGATAATATTCCATAACTATATTTAATACTATTACACAGGCTGACATGTTTAGTTTCTCACAATTATGTAATAGTGTGAACAATTTAAAATATTTAAAGTTACTATATTTACTTATTAAAATATTTAAGTGAGAGATACCATGTGTGATACATCTGATTTTAGAACTCATTCAAAATTTAAATCTAACTTCTCAAACCCTCCAAACCATAACTAATAATGGCCTCATTATTCATTGATTTATCATCATGTTATTCTTTCAATGATGATATATTTTTTAATTTACTTATCCTTAAAATTACTATATTATTTATTGATTTTTTAAAAGGCATCACAAAATTATTTCTTATAGAATATATGTAAACCATTGGAACAATATTTAAGTATTTTACATGCTTCATCCAAACTAGGTTTATCCAAGGAGCATACACAAGTAATATGATGATGTATAAATATAAAAAGAACTCACTTTTTGGTGGTGGGTATAGGGTACGACATGACCCTTAAAATATTTAGATATAACACACTACCACCTAAGTGTATCTTACATAACTTTCTATCTCTCTATAAATACTTCAAGAAAGGTTCTCTTATTTTGTATTAAATCTAATGAAATCGTATCTCTAATTTTTTTTACATAAGATATAGGTTTTTAAATTTTTATTTTATCACTAATCATTTATGAAAATTCTTTGAAAAACACCATGAATATATTCATTATATTTTTAAGAGTTGTTCTAAATATAACTTGTTATTTTTCAAGATCATATGAGAGTGAAAATGTAAGGACCAAAATATAAACAATATGTTTATAGAATATTTAAATAATTTTTCACTCTTTTTCATTTCAAGGATGTTTTTATATTTATATTTGTAGATAATTTGGTTTCAATTAATATATAACAAAAACCATATGATATATATTGGATAATTAATACTTTTATTAATCAATCCCACTATATAAAATGTAAAAAACCTATTTTATTTTCTTGAAAGATCATATGTAATTTCAACTTCAATAATTATTTTTTATATCTATCTTTAAACCCATTGAAAAATATATTAAAACATTATAAGAGAACACAAACATTAATATGTGAAATAAAAAATAAGATGTATTTTAATCCATTATAAAACAAGGAAACCAATAACATTTTTATATTTATCACAATATTTATTTAGTATATGAAATAAATGACTTAAAAAACCACATACATTTTTCTCAAATAATACTTTTTAATACCATAAGAAGAAAATGAATCATTTTTTTGGAAACATAGAGTGTTATTTTATAAATAATGTCCTATATATCTAGTTACTAGTTAAATCCATTAGAGAAACCACACCACTAAACACCCACCTTCTTTATTTCATAGACAATTAAGATTATCCTATACATTGGGTTACTAACTACGCACACCCATAATATAAGATATATCACAATCATTTGTCATATAATTTGAGTCACGATCACCCGTTTTATATGAAATATTTTGATCACCCATTGGATAAGATATTTTTGGTCTCACTAGTCATAATCTATAATTATCAAGTACTATATAATGAATAAAACATTTTTTTCCTGTTTGATTTTTCTTAAAACCATTTAAAACTCTCTTGAAGTCATGTAAAAATAATTTTTTAGATATCTGAACACCATTTACTTTTAAAAACCCATTTAAAATATAAATTACATAGTAAAAATGGATTATATTTAAATAAATAATGGAATATTGTAAAGAAATAAAATTTCAAATAAATGGTTGTGGTGGTAGGAAATGTAGTCTATGCTATATACTCTAAAATAATACATTAAATTTCCATTTTTGTAAAGAAAAACCAAAAAATTCCATAAAAATATTCAATTTTAGAAACGTCAAAAGAATGTGAAAGGATACATAAAATTTCTTCTATAATTATTTTATTTCCATAAAAATACATTAATAAATTTATTTCTAAAAATATGGACTTTTATGAATATGATATGAAAGGGAAATATTAAAAAATATTTTAAAAAAATATATCCCTTACCCCGAGTCTGAGTCATTACCTATATTATTTTACAGCTTGAATAAAAAATTATTTTAATGATTTTTTTAGTTAAAACATTTTCATGTTTATTATTATAGTTATTATTTTATGAATAGGTTACATTTAATTACTTAATCAATTAAGTTCACTCGAGAAGTTTTGGTGATATTCTTCTCATATGTCAAAGCTGATTTTTTTAAGTTAGAAATGGTCAATGATGTAGTTATTCAATTATCTCCAAAACAATAATTATTGAATAATTAAAATTTTTATATATCCATTATGATTTTAATGACAACCATAAAATAATGATATGAAAAATTAAATATCTTTCAATCTTGGAGACGGGAGGTCATACCTATGTTTGAGTAACATTTCTATTTTTCAAATATCATTAGGGAAAGAAGGTAAGAATTATTTAACCTAAAATTAATCATAATTTCACCATAAATTTCTTATTATTTCTCTAAATACTCTTATATATTCAAGAAATGTGATGTAGTGGTGAAATATCAATCGCCTCACTTTTTTGTGGTGGAAATCCACATGTATGCATGAATAAAGTCATCGTTTTTAAATTAAAGGAATTGTAAGAAAATGTATACTATATTACTTTTAAATAATTATCATTATAATATGAATATAATATATTTATATTATCTACATCAGTATAAAATTTATTGGGGTGATGGTGGAAAATGAATTACATTGGTTTGCAAGGATGTAGTTGGTTGTACACATGAACTAATATTTCATTAAAAATATAATAGAAGAAGAGGTGGATTGAGGATTTAAAATTAACACAATAAAAACTCATCATATGTATTATAATGTTGATATTATTTTATTATGATTTAATAATATTTTTATGAGGTTGAAAAAGAAATACAACTAAAATATTTGGTTAAAATCAATCCCTTCTCTTCATACAATCTTCTTTGATTTTCACATTAATCACTCAAAGGATAGAATAATTCAAAAAACAATACCTCTTGAAGAAGTGTGGGAATATTTTGGATGTATTTTGGTAGAGATTTTTTGATCTGATAGTCTATTTATGTTTATAGATAAGAGAAGATGTGGTTCCCTTTTATAATGATTGGATGGGTAATAATGGAATTTCACAAATTATTTAATAAATATAAATAATTTTCATTGTCAAATAGTTCAAAATTAATATTAATTCATGATAATATAATTAGGAGTAGATATAATCCCCTAAAATGAAAATTGGACATGTTAGGTGATGTTTTGACTATATCTTTTGGTTTTAACCCTTGGTTACCCCAATTTACGGTTATCATGATGACAATGTTTTTAAATATTTAAGGGCCATGATAGATAGTAGAAAAGGAAAATTTGTGAATAAATAAACCTTGGATGATATTATAAACAATATCAACATAATTTTTCCAAATATAGGTTTTCAAAAATTTAATTTTTTTAATAAATTAAAATTTATTATAAAATATAATTAATGTCATTTTAGAAAGAGGTCCTTTAATTTGAAATTGAAAAAAATATTACAAAAAATAATTCTAAAATAATTAATGTAGAAAAAAATTACATGTTATATATATCTAAAACAATTCAACATAATAATCCATTAAAAATATGTTACTTTTAATATTTTTCGAAACATTAATTTTTTATTTTAGTTAATTGATTATGAATTGGGTCGGTATTTCATGTGGATTTAAAGTAAATATTTCATCTATAAAAATTATAAATAAATTACCATGATAATAAAATAATTTATATGTAAAATTAATATTTATAATATAATAGATGTTCTTCTATGCATGTCACATAAAATTATATATATTAAAACAAAGAGAGTGACATTTTTTAGTTTATCCAATTCTTGAATATTATAAAGATCAAATTCACATAAAAAAGAAATAAAAATGACATATATATTAATATTGTATTATAATGGATGAAAATTACACATAAAATTAATTATTTAAAACCTTTTAGGTCATTTTATAGTCCTCATAATATTTTTTATCAATAATTACCCAACTAACTGTTTTTATTTTGATAAAAATTTACTAAGGTTAATATTCTTGATGAAAACATTAAAAAGGGAACTATTTTCCAAATATGGATCTAATGACTACAAATATGGAATCCATTTTTCATGATTAAATTTTTTTAACTAACATAAATAAATTCTTGATGGAATAAAAAAATGTAATGAATAACCTTTTTAAAAAAAAATTCATTTTTAAGTACAAAAATATTTTTATATCAAATTCAACCAAAAAATTTATTCCAATGAATATAAATGGATTATTAATTATATAGTATAATTAATTATAATTTATAAAACATAAAAAATAATTAATTCTCATAAACTATTGTATAAATAATAAACATTTCTATAAAAATAATTTATTTCATTTTTTAATGGGAAATCATACTGTTCAAAAATAATTAAAAATATAGTATAATATAATTTTGACATAATTATTTAAATAATATATAAAATTTATAAAATAAAATCTATAAAATTTATTAAATCTAATTTAAATATTCAGTCACAAAAAACAACAAAAACCATTTTTAAAGAATATTTATTTTTAATGAAAAAAATGACTTACTAAAAATCAAGTGATTATTTATTTAGATTTAATCAATACATTTTTAATGATTAGTACATCGATTTAAATTTCATAAATATTTATTCATATTCAAATCCTCTAATTAAATTCATTTTTTATTATATTAATATTTGAATTATACTATTTAGTGATTTGTTTTTGAACAGTGTTGTGTTTCATATATGCTATCAAATATGATATTATTATTTTAAAATATTAGGGTGTTACATTATCCACCCTTTAATAAATTTAAACCATGATATTTTAACATAAACTCAGTATTCAAATGTTTGAAATTTGGAAATACCTTTTTTGAAATTCCACATCTTAAAAAGGGTTAATAAAGAATCCTCTTGAAAAATGGGAAATGATAAATAATAAAGTCATCTAGAATAACACATAACCAGGTTATAAAACATGATAAAATTACTGATAAGATAAAATATTGACATTGAGGAAAATTAGAATGTTCAAATAATAATTGAGAGTGATATAGTACATTGATCACAAAAAATTAAATGATTATGAGAAATTCAATGACCACAAAACCTTAAAAATTGAGATATTAAAAGAACATCAATTCATCGAAAAATTTAATAGGATAATTATTTTTCAAGAACCATTTCATAGATTTGAGGTATTTATATACCATCTTGACTAAGAGAATAAAGAAATATAATTACTTTTCAAGTTGAATTTAAACCTTTAATTAATTTCTTTCCCATTTTCATCTTTTTCATTTAATAATGAGTATTCATGATGTATTTTTTATACTTTAAGAATGAAATTTAAATTCAAATGGACTACAAGATAAATAATAGGATAAAATATATTCATCATATCTTTTGAAATTAGCCAAAACCAAAATGTTTGTCATGAGGTAAGACAATTCTAAAAATTAATAAAACATTGAATGATGAAATAAAATATTAATCTCCAGAGACTCAACAATAACACCGATATATTAATATAGATATTTTGATAAATACTTATCCTTAAAAATATTTAAAATATTTCAGACTATGATTTAAACAAAAATATTATGATGATTTAATAACCTATTATTCCAATATAAATTTAATATTTATCTCCAAATAACATCAATTAATTTTAAAGTATCATACCAATAATGTATATTTTCTAATAATATGATCTCCAAAATATGTTAATCATTTCCTTAAATAAATTTAATCACCATAATGTCACATTCAAATCATATATTATTATAAAAAATAATTCAACCGTAATTTCATAAATATAATCCAATATTATCCCAAAAATATATCCATTTACCTTAATCATATAAGGTTACCCAAAGTATTTAGATTTTATATAGAAATAACATTAATCACTTTATAATCCCATGGTTATTTATAAGATAAAACATATGTTCCTAAATAGAAATAAGATTTTTTTTCAAAATTTTTAAGTAAAATCATTTCATAATAAAGAATATATCATATAGTCTAGTGGTAGGAATCTCACCCTTGTCATCCTTCACCCAAGTTATCATGCCCTACAAACCTACCAAATGTAAAAGTTTGTTCGTTTACTAAAAATATATTGATATAATTTCTATAAAATTATAAAAATATGATGAACATCCACAAAAATAACATTAATAGCTAATAACATAAAGATTTTTTTCAAACTCAATGTTTTATCGTACATTTTTTATCCCCAAAAATTAAAAAAACATTATTCTGAAATAATTCTTAATATAAACCTAAGGGGCTTCATATACCTCATTCCAACAAAACACGTCCCAAATTATCATCATTCACCATTTCATCCCATCATATAAACCTAAAAATGTTGTATATATGACTTTGGACCTATAATAAACCTTAAAAAAGATTAGGCTACCCATATATTATATAGCATCTTAATAAAAAATGTTTTCTAAAAAAATAATCTAGTACCAAGTGTAATGGAATAAAAATAAAAAATAAATATATATAATTGATAAAATAATACACATTATTTCATTTTAAGGATCATTTATGGTTTGAGTATTATATAATTATTTCATAATTATTACATAAAAAACCATATTTTACAACGTGGATAATTCTAATTATTATTCATTTTTCCAAAAATATAAAACTATTAAAAATAAACATGTTTTATTTTTCATGAATTATAACTTGATTTAATATTTGTTATTACCCATCATTAATCCCAGTGAAACACATATTATATGGTAGGTGTGAAAAAATAATTAGTACGGGACATAAAAACAAGGGATGATTTAGTCTAGTGGAAAACATGAAATCCCATAAAATATATACCATTATCACGATATTCATTTAGTGTATGAAATAAATCACATCCACATGATACAAAACTTTTTTCTCAAATAAGACCATCAAACTAATAAAACAATAATTATTTAATTTGTTTTGTAAATTTATAGTATCATATTCATCACCCTATTTATAAATAATTGGATCCTAGTCAAATTTAGAGGGAAATCCTCATTGGATAACTACCACCATTATTCCTATGAAGATTAGGGACATTAGCCAATTCATTAGAGAGATGTTTAGGAACACCCATTATATAAGAAATATCACGATCTCCTATGAAATAATATATATCATGATCACCCATCATTATCATCTATATTTATCAAGTACTATATCATTAATAAAATATTTTTTACATGCATATTCTAGATAAAAACCTTCAAAACCCTTTTTAACTCAAGAAAAAAAAGATATAAAAAATACCATTTCATTTTAATAACACAATTCAAAACTAATTTCCCAAAAAATGGGGTTTAAATAAATAAATAATGTAATATAATAACATAATTTAAAATTCAACTATTTTGTGGTAGAAAGAAAATCAAATGATTTTGTATTTTTTAAAACAAAAATTGTTTTTTTCATTTGGTAATGAATGTACAAAAATTTTGTAAAATGATACCATTTTAAAATATTTCATAATAAATTAAAAGTAAACCTAAAATTTCCTCCCTAATTATTATATGTCTAGATGAATACATTAATAAGACGTTATTATAAATTTGAATAAAGAAGAAAAAGTGTTGGAAGGGAAAATATAATTCTTTTTTAAAATATTGTCCCACAACTCGACTCCATATCATCATGTATATATTTTTTATCATTATAAATAATAAAAATTATGTTGATTATGGACTTTCTTCGGAAATATTTTTATGTTCGTTATTAATTTTGATTTATTTATTGCACTGTTATATTTAATTACACAATCAATTAAGTTCATGTCAGTTGTTTGGAAGATACACATCTTATATGTCTAAATTATCTTTTGTAAGTTAACTATTATAAAATAAGTAACTATTCCTTACTATAAAGAATAATAATCAAGGAATAGTTGAAATTATTATAAATCCATTATACATAAAAAAATATAAAAGTAGGATTTTGAAAATGAACTATGTTAGAACTAGGGATATAGTGGGATGTACGCCACCATCAATAACATTTATATTTTTGAAATAACATTATTGGAAGAAGATAATTAATATTTAATATTACAAAAATGATAATTATATAATAAATATTACATAACTTATTTATATATATTTATATATACCTTCTATGTGATTTGGTGATGAAAAATGAATCACAACCCTTCATAGATGTTGAAATCCACACATATAGACAAACAAAACTCTAATTTTTCAATGAATGGCATGGTGAAAAATATATATGATATATTAATTTTATATAATTATTAATATTTCATAAATATCATACATTTACCATAAAACCATCATTATAAATATCCATATGAGGTAATGATGAAAAATTAATGACATCACTTTATAAGACGTTAGTTCTCTATACACATGAATGAAAGGTTTTGATTCCCATTTTTTGGAAGAGTGGAGGAGTATATGTAATAAAATTTACATATAAAATCTTATAATATTTATTTTAATTGTTTTTTCATAATATTTGATGAGTATTTTAATTTATTTTAAGAAGAAACAAAACAAACATATTCGGTTAGATGCTATAACTCATATTCAGACACTTTTTTGCACCATTATCCCTATAATGCTAGAGTTAATAATCATATAATACCTATTAATGTGGGGAGGTAACATTTTTAGGTAATTGGATAGGTATTTTCAGAACCAAATATCTATTTGAGTGTGTAAAGAGGAGAGGGGGTGCCCTTTTATAATGAGGGGATTGCCATTTTTGGAATTTCTTAATGATGTAAATAAATATAATTTTATTTTTTGGATAAAACTAATCCAAATTGTAATAAGTATACTATAATATGTTTAAGAGTCAAAATAATATCACATAATAAAAATTTTACATGTTTAGATGATGTTTTCACCCTTATCTTATTTTTTTAACCCTTGGTTACCCAAGTTAATGAATACCATGATAACAATGTTTTTTATTATACAGGGTATAAGATAGTGACTATAAAAGGAAATTTGGGACAATAGTTATCCCTATATCACATTTTTATCCATATAAAAATCACTTGTGGAATATAGTATTTTGATTAATTTTTAATCATTTAACAAAATATTATTTATTTTAAAAAGTAACTAATTCCATTTTGGAACTATATATTTAATTTGACATTGAATACAACATTACATTATTTTTCATGGAACTCAGGATTATATATTTAATTTTTCATGGAACTCACGATTCAAAATGTGGAATAAATCGTTAACCATTCAGTTTTAATATGTTTTAGAAATTAATTTATGATTAAACTATAAAACACAAAACACAATGACAAACATTTTATTTGAACAAATGTTTTTTATGTTTACAAATATTTTAATATTATAAATTTAATTTCAATGAAATTAATTAGATGATTCATAATATAAGTGATGTTATATTAATTTTAATCTAGTTTAAAAAATTAAAGTATTATAAATTCATTAAAAATATTTCTTCTAATAGAAATATGTATTTCTTGTGTTAAATAGAAAATTAATATTCTTAGAAAAATCCCGAAAATGCAATGTAAAAATATTTTAAAAAAATTATTTAAATTATTTTATTTTATTTATCTTATAAATGTTTTAAAAGTCTGGAAAATAATTATAATATTATATCATAAAAGATAATAAAAACCTTTTTTTGACAAAAACATATTTTTGAAGAATAAAACTACTTTAATAAAAAAATGAGTTCTTTTTTAAATAAAATTATTCAATGAATTTTTAATTATTAGAAACTATATATATTTAATCATATTCATGAACACCTATTTAAATTCTAGGTTAAAATGTTAATATCTTGAGATTTTAAAAGAATAAATTAGGATCGATAGCATACATGTCCCACAACCCTGAGTTTAAACGGTCCATAAAATACTATCATTTAAATATGAATTCTATAAAAAATGCCTTGAATTTGTAACGAACAAAATCGAGTGAACCTCAAAAATAGAACCCGACCAGATCTATAACATAATCGAAGGGTGTTCCAGATCCCCACAGACTGGTGAAAAGAACCCGGGCATTGATAAAAAACTAGGTATAAAAATTTCACCCAAACTATATAAACACATGGAATATATTTTTCCACATAAATTAAAGAGATATTAGAGGACTAATAAATATATTCCATAAATGGGAGAAGATGGTGGAAACAAAACAACTATAAAAGTAATTGGACCTTCAAAAGACATGGCTTACTACAATGGACCACAACCAAATCGCTACTCCATGTAATATCACATATGAAATCCCACTATCTCACAACCAGCTACCCTACCCATATGAGAAGAATCCTCACAGCCTCCCTTTGGATCATTGAGTTTCCTTACAATGGAAGAAGTACAAAGGACTACACACAACCGAAGTGGTGCACAGGGTGTGAACTAATAGGCTACGTAGGTTCCCACCAAGGTGTTCCATAGCCATTCCCTATCTAACAATTCATGTATGCACTTTTTAAATACAACATTTCATGATAAGAAGTAAATAAGTTCTATAGAAAACAAGGTAAATTTTTTCATTTATCATAGTTCTAAAACAAAGCAGGTATATCAATATCAAATGACATTTTTCCATATCAAATTTCACAAGATTCAACATAAATATTAATTAAAAATAGCACAAAAATGACTAGTTTAACATAGCAGTAGAATAATAGTAATAACAATACCAAGAAATTAAAAAAATTGAAGAAATTGACTACTCATATTTATTAATCTATGAACAGTGAACTATGGTACCTAAATCCAATGATCTATACTCCTGTACTAGGGAGAAACCGTAAAAAGGAAAACCAAAACATCATGTACATACCTAGTGAAAATAATCAATACTTTAGTATAAGAGGAACAAACCATCAAGTGAACCCCCACAATAGGTGATGGCCTCAAGCTAAAAATTCCACCTAGTACCCAAGGTAACCCATGTTCTCATTTTCACAACATCTCAATTAATCAAAATTAATTTGACAAATGTTTCAATAATCCCTTTAAATGATTTAAAAATACCTGTTTCCATTACATTTCTCAAAATTTTTGGAAAAACAATTTCTCTTTCAAAACTATTATGAAAACACACACAACAATCATGCCAATTACTTATATAAATAAATTTATAAAGAAATAATAATAAGGATTATCGAAAGATGCTATAGATGGAAACAACCCCCTCAAAATAGGATGACATACACCTGTAATGGGATCCACCAACAATAAAATCAAAATGATGTATAAAAATTCACTAGAGTCAAATCCTCATCACAAGACTAATCCTTTTTGGAAAACATGGGGTCGATGGAAAGGAGGAAACCCACACGACACAAGAATGAATGCCTCTGGCACCACGACCATCAACAGAATGGTATCTGAAATTAGATTGCACAATAGATCTTGGTAGAAGACTAGGAAAAACATAAAAATTGACCAACATATCCAAAAACACAACCCAAGGGTGCTATCGTGATAAAATATAATGAAGTAATGGAAAGATCACTTACTTGGAGAGATGCACCACAGCTGAAATAATGATCAAATTGTGACCAGTTCATTCTTGAATGAGAAGAGTCTCCCAAAATCACTTTGGAAATTCTATAGGTCAATAGAAAGTGATTTTGGAGAAATAACCGAAACAAAATAGTTTCATGCCTATTTAAAAGACTATATGTCGGCCGTTACACAACATGTAACTTGGTTACATGACAAGTAACTATTGAAGTGAAACATACACTAGAAAAATTGATGCCTCAGATTAAATATCAGTTTTTAAAACATTAAAGACATGAAACATAAATTAATGTATTGTAACCTTTCACTGTTTTAATCCTTTCATGACATGAACCCAACAATACTTATACAACGTGTAAACTAGTTACCCTGTGTGACATCCTATAATTCCCTACAAAAAAAAAGGTTTTTAATGCTAATATTCAAAAAGATATCTAAATTCACCATTATAATTATCCTAAAAAATTATTCTCTCCCCTACATGGGATAAGATAAAATAAAAACCACGATGATGTCGAATATGTACCTGATAGATCAGTAAAGTAATGTTATAAAATACGATCTATAAAGACTTTCCATCTCCCGAAAGTCATGTGAAAGATGTATTCCCTAGAAAAAGATGATTCCAATGGTCCATAAAAATTGACTCACATTCCCAACACTCATGAGAATATAATTTGTCTTTATATAGTACCCTTACCAAAAGGTTAAACATCCCATGAAACAATTTCACTTGGGACTTAATGATTTTAACTAGATTCTCTAGAATAGAAACATCTGTCTCAAACTCAATTTCTTCCCCATGTAGAATTTGAGTGGGATTATGGTAATAATTCATGAGCTAAGATATGTGGATAAAATCATTAATACCTATCAATAGAAATATAAATTATAATTGATAAGAAAACTGTTTGAGCCTCATAGTGACATAAAATGGTCTAACATGTATCACAACCAACTTTCCTAATTTTCCTAGTCAAAGGTGACCCAATTGAAGAAAAACAATCAAGAAATCCAAATCACCAATAAAAAACTATATAGGATGACACTACCATCCGTATATGATTTTTTTCGACTTTGGGATGTTACCAGACGCCGATGTACCTCCCGAATCTTTTCAAATGTCTTATATACCAAACTTGGCCAAACAATAGGTTCTTTTCCCACCACCGCCAAATAGAGGGGTGATCAGCATGGGTGACCATAAAAAACTAGAATTAAGAAGTTATTATGGATGAATTATAACTATTATTATAAAAAAATGAAACAGTCCCATATGGATATCCAATGAATCCTCAATATCCAAGACATAGGCACAAAGCATGTCCATTAGATCTGAATCACATGTTTTATCTGATTATCTGCATATGGATGGTATGTTATGCCCAATATGACCTAAGTTACCATTATCTCATGGAGGATCCTCCATAATCTCAAGGTAAACCTAGGATACCTGTCTCAAACAATGGCATAAGAACTCTTATGTAACCTCATAATATTCTACACATAATGATTACCCTGCACATCAACCATAGTGGTATCCTTGATCAGAATGAAATGGGAAGACATCATCAACCGATCAACAACCACTCATATATAATTACTCCCATTAGGAGTATATGTTAATCCACCAACAAATTCAATTTATACCTCATCCCATTTCTATACCGGCACTGGAAGAGGCTAATGTAAACTAGAGGCCTCCATATGCTACGCCTGTAACAACCCAGGTATTTATAGAATAATATATCTTCTTATATATTATAATTATTAAATTTAATATTAATTTTGGTTTATAGGATACACTATTTATAATATCGTATATGAAATGAAACAACAGGTTTCTCAAAAATCGTACCTTTTACCCAACACATGGTTATACAGAATAATAATACAAAAATAATATTATTATTTTAAATGATAGTTAACACATAGCCATTGTATTGGTGAGAAATAATATAATTAAATATATTATTATTTTACACATTTATTAAATGTTTTTACATTAATCCATTGAATTTTTGATGTCTAAAATGAGAATGAATCAAATTTTATGAATAAATTACCCAATATATTTTTAAAAGGTCATTTTACCACCTTGTAATGGAGAACCCTTCTTAAAAGTTGTTTTTTTTCATTATTATATTTTAGGTTTGATAAAATAAACTTCTTCTTTTCAATTGGGACATCCAAATTTACTATGGTAGAAATTTGGGTATTTTTCTGATAAAATCTATATTTTTTTATGAATAGTGAAAAATACAACATTTTAATAAAAATAGCATTTTCATCAAATTTAATTATATATTTTTATGGTCCTTTTAATTTTATTAATGTTTAATGTGATTATGTTTTTATAATTTCATTCATATATGGTCATTGTATGTAATTTCACATTTAAATTGGATAAAAACAGTTGTCAATCTTTTGATAGTTTATACTTTTCAAAAACCTTCTCTCTGGTTTTGACAAGAAGAATTAATTTAAAATTAATTAATATAAATTATATGTTTTTAATTAAGAAAAATATATTCCATATTTGGAATCTTATGGTATAAATTATTTAAATAAATAACTTTTACCTTTTAACATTATGAATAGTAACTTCAGAAATTATTTTTATTTACAATGGTTAAAGGGAAAGTAAGGTAAAAAAGAGTAAAAAATAATATTACAACAATATAAAACTACCCTAACATGAGTACTAATCATATTTAATGTGATATGACAGAACATGATCATCCTTGGATCGAATTTATGACCCATGGAGCCACTTGTGTGTGATAATGACCTTTTATAATATCTACTTTAAAGAAAAGGGAAATATAACATAAACATGAATATCATAACTAAAATAATTTTAATTTCGTTTATATAAATATTATTAATGACCATAAATAGTAATTATAACTATATTGATATTTCTTACATCATGATATTTTATTTATATTTTTCAGTCATTAAAAAAAATAAATATATTTCTGACAAAATGATGAGGAAGTGATTACCTTATTAATGAAATATTATAATAAATTATATTATATATATTAAAATAAATTCAATTTCAACATTTTTATTCCATCCATGAATTTTATATACTACTTTGCAATAGTAAGTATGAGGTAATTCATTTATTTTGAAGGAATCATGTTTTTGTGACTTTATCAAAAATCAATTACAAAATAGTGTCAAAATTGACATAAATGAATTTTTAAAACAAATACTATTTTATTAGATGATATAACAATAATAAAAATCTAGGAATCAGAAAACTGAATTATATAGTTTTACAAATTTCCATAATGATCCACTTGTTTTTCTATTATCATTTTATGGTATCTATAGTAACCAAATGTTATGAAAATACAAGAAGACATGGTAAGTGTTTTTAACTAAGGGTTATGGATAAAAGATATGGTTAATATTGTGACATTAAATTGGTTAAAAAAAATGTTTGAGAGTATTTTGATTCATATTTTTCTTATACTCTAAATTTATCACTTTGGAACTATTATAATTCGAAAATCAATTTATAATAAAATAATACTTCAAGACTTTCCTAAAGTTCCCCTCCTCCCTCTTATAGAAGTCCACCAAATCAACCCCCTTACTCACACCTCTCAAGCCCCATGTAACTTCCAACATATACTAAAATAAGATGAAAACATCAATCACATCCTCTAAGAATCCTTATCTTGGAATGAAGTCATTTCTTGAAATACTTTTGGCTTAAATCAAATGGAGTTATTTGATTTAGAGGTAACATATTCTCTCATTCTCCTTTCATTTATTTATCTCATCCATCACCAAAAATATATTAAATTACATTATTTTATAAAAAACCAGTATCCTAAAAATACTAGGATTTTTTTATGATAACATGTTAACCTAGAATAACAGACAGATCCATCAAATAGATATAAAATATATTGTTTCTGTGCATGGTGAACCACTGCCTCAAGAAATGATTATTGTTCAAATTTCTCCTACAAACTATCATCATGGACATTATAATGGAAATTTATTTATATATAATATATTTTATATTTATATCATATCTATTATTTTGAAATATTTATTTACTACATACCTTTATACTTTCCCTAATGCTTAGATACGATAATTTAATTTGAGGAATTGTGGACTACCGACCCTCAAAGTGATATGGATCATTCATTCCATACATGGAATGTATAAAGGATAGATTTAATAATCATATGTAACATATATAACATAGTTATTATAATGGAATTATAATAAACCTATGTATTACTTATTTTTGATTCCATTATTATGACAAAGAAATGAAAGTATCATTCATGAGTACATACGACCTACCATCTTCATGAACGGTGCATTTAATTTCTTATTTCCAATTTTTATGGACTATTATAAATACTTATATACTGGATATATATTATATTTATTTCAATAATAATATTATTGAGATAATGGACTTATGATAACAGAGATAATTTGTAACAAAACAAGTTCATTTTTGATTGAAATACAGAACATCGACAAAATGTCTGAGATGAACTCAAATAATTAAATAATTGCTATTGTAGGATCGAAATAATGATGTAGATGCTCAATTTACAAGAGGGGGGTGAATTGTAAACTTTAAAAATTCCTTTGGAACCTTTAAAGTTAGTTATGAATAACTGTGTTTTCCTTAAGAAAAGGAAAAGGCTAAGTTTAACAAAATTAAACTTAAGCAAATTCACAACACCTCTAATACCAAATGAAAACTTGGAAAGAGATTCCGAACGTGGGTTCTGGAAATATGGTTCCGGAAATTGAAACTTAACAAAAGATTACAATATGAGATTCTACCTTAAAGCGTATAGAATCTAAATGAAACAGAGTACAAGTAAGGAAGTATAAGAAAGTTATACTTTCCTTATAATACAAAATGCAGCGGAAATAAACAAGTAGTAAAACTACAAGTAACAAGATATAAGTCTTTTAACCCAAAGAGAAGGGTATCCAACAACCTTGGATAAAGGTCCCTTGATTTATACTTTCAAGAAAGTCTGTCTTACCCACACCAGGGTAAGCCCTCGATACGAAGATCGGAGTGTCTCTGTCTTGCTATCCCCGCAAGCCCTCAACTTCAAGGTAGTTGGCAACCTCTGTCTTCCTCAGCAAGGAAGCCCTCAAACTTCAAGGTAGTCAGAACCTCTGTCTTCCTATCCTCGGAAGTCCTCGAATGTAATCACCAACATTTGGAGTCACACGAAGATTTGAGAGTTAATAAGAGCCTCTCTCTCTAGAAATCACTTCAAGCATGTAATCACATGAGTCGAAGATTAGTCAGCCTTTCAGCACACCAGCAGCAGCACTAAGCTCTTTCAAATGAGCTCCTATTTATAGGTAAGGTCAGCCTCCTTTCCAACGGTCATATTTTCCTTAAAAATCAGAGGGACCTGTACATGTGTAACTTAACCAACGGTTAGTTCATAACAGAATACATGACATCATTTTATAACAAAACAAGTGTAACAGAATATACGACACTGTTTTAAATATTAACTAAAAAGATTCGGAGTGAAGGTTCGAAGTTAAAGTTCGGAGTGTAAAGAAAATGATAAAGAGTAGACAAAATATAAAGGCATAAGAAAAATGAATGTTCGGAGTGAAAATTTGGAGTCTGAATAAATTCAGAGTGTATAAAACAAAGATGATCAGATTCTGTTTAATAGATGAATTCGGAATGCGAATTTGGAATGAGAATTCATCATCAGAATTCGTAGTGAGGATTCCTCATCAGAATTCTTAATGGGAATTCATCATCAGAATTCGTAATGAGATTTCACCTTAAGAATTCATAATGAGAATTCGTATCCAAAATTCGGAATGAGAATTCATCATCAGAAGTCATAATGAGAATTCGTCATTAGAATTCGTAATGAGAATTTAATGTCGAACTTCATAAGGATTCGTATCCTGAATCTGGAATAGAACTTAGTCAGAGTTTGTATCCGGAATTCGGAATGATTCTTTATTACAGTTCTCATCTGGAATTTGGAGTGAAACTTCCTTACAGTTCTTATCCAGAATTCGGATCCTAAAACAGAATACTTTATATCAAAATTTCAAACAAATCCGAGAAAACAGAAATGAATCCGAATTTTATACTTAGGAAAAATATGAATGAAAATATGATAAGAATAATTTTTCTTACAAAAGCGATTTTCCTTATAAAAGAGATTTTCCTTGTAAAAACAATTTTCCTTATAAAAGCAATTTTCTTTATAAAAGCAATTTTCCTTATAAAATAAATTTTCCTTATAAAATCAATTTTCCTTATAAAAGAAATTTTCCTTATAAAAGCAATTTTCCTTATAAAAGCAATTTTCCTTATAAAAGCGATTTTCTTAAAGATAAGGTGTTTGTGATTTTCAAAACAAGAAGGAATGGAAAAGTCATAAGGAAAACCTTATTGACTCAACAATCTCCCCATTTTTGGAAAGCACAAACATCCTTGAAAAAGAAATTCTAAGAAGAAAGAAAAACATTAAGGCTTATCTCCCTTTGCTTTAAGGATATTGATGAATACGACTAACTCCCCCTTAGGCTTTGAAACTCTAAGGATCTTATTCTAGATTTCCGGAGTGACATTTCATTATGAATAAGAAAGTCTTCTTTAATGAAAAACTCCCCCTTAGATAAAATCTTATTAGAGTTTGTTTTCTTTCTCACCCTTTGTTAGGATTCTTTTTCCCTTTCATTAGAGTTCTTTTCCTTCTCCCCCTTTGTGATTTTCAAAAAGAATATAAGGGAATGAAAATATAACAAAGTACCTGAAAGATTAGTAGTAACAACAAAAATAAATGAGCAGGCATAAAAATTCATTAAGATTGAAAATTTCAACAACAAAAGAGTTAAATTACAACAAAAGATCGGATCTGTCTATTTGGGATCTTTTTCCTTTGCCATGAGACCCTTTAGAATAGTCTTTATCTTCTTTAAGTCTTTATGATCTTCTTCAGCTTGCTTCTCTAAGACCACTATTCTTGCAGATTGAGCTTCAATCTTTTCTTCCTGGGCTTGAAGCTTTTCTTCCTGAGCTTTGATCTTTTCTTCCTGAGCCTTCATCTTTTCTTGAAACTCAATCCGATGATCTCTTTCAAATTTCCAGTTTTGAGAGACAGAATTTAGCTTCCCATTCAGATCTCTGACTTCTTGAATTCGAAAGTTCTTTTTATCTGTCAGCTTCTCTTCAAAGGAAGAAGTCAGCTCATTTATCTTCCTGTCCTCAGTCTCAAAATCATCTTTAACATTTTCTTGAAATTCATCGAATAACCTCATTTCTTCTACAGTCTTCTTCGACTAGTTTGTCATCCTCTTGCAAGATTTTCTATGGGCTTCGTAGCCAAAAAAAAAGTTTTGAACTGAGCCTCAATCTCAAACAATTGTCCATAACCATAGACACAGAGTCTGTTTTCTGATTCAAAGCATGTTGGAGCATCTGACATCTTGAATCAATGCTTGAGAAGGTCGGAATGGTTCCCACCAACTTTTTCAAAGACTGAACAACAAAGTCATGCCCCACCGAAGATGACTCCGAATCCGAAACTTTTCTTGGAGAATTTTCTTCTTCAACAAGGTCAAGCTTTCTCTTTTAAGAACTACCAACTTCTTTTCTCTTCACCACTACTGAACTCAGAGTATCAACAAGAATTTGATTTCCCTTGTCTTTTTTCGGAATAGAATCCTGTTCCAGAGTTTTCTTTTCACTATCAGAGACTTGGACAACATTATCTTCCTCATCAGCAACTTCCTGAACACCAACCTCTACGTTTTCCATCTGAGAAATATCATGTAAAAGTTGTTCTTCTTCTCGATGATAAGCTACTTATTCTTCTCTTTTCTTTTCTTCCATTGTTGGAGTAATTAGCTTCGAAGATTCAGCTTCTGAAGTTCAGAGCGATAAGTGTTCCGAAGGTGTCCCCTTATAATCATCTACTTGTTTCAACACATCTCCGGTTTCACCACTTCCTTCAGCAACATCTTCTTCTTCTTCCACTTGCTCAACTTGCTCACCTTGTTCATCTGGCTTAGCCACTGCCTCTTCCGGGGCAACAAACTCTCTTCCTGGAGTCTCAGGTAGAGATTACAATGAAAAGGATCTCGGAACAGGAATGTTCACAGAAACCATCTCATTGAATTTTAATAAAGCCTGAGCTACCTCAGCCTCAAACATATTCTTCTTGAGCTTCTATTCTTTTGCTAGTTTTTCTAGCTCATCAGCAGTTCTTTCCTTCAAGGCCTTAGCCTCTGCAGGGTCCACGCCAAACTGAGGCTCCCCTTGCACTCTCTTTTCTTTCATCTCCCTCCATTTAGCAACAACCTCATCTGGGTAAGATTTCTTCTTCTTTGGTTTTGGAGGTGCAGAATGAACTTCCTTAGTCTTCGGATCCTCGACTTCTACTTCCACTTCCTTCAGCTTTCTCTTCCTTACTGGCTTAGAGGATTCCGGATCAGTAGCTTTCGGAACTGATTATTTTTGAGAAGGTAGATCAATAAACTGTCCAGACTCCTTGTCAAAGGCTACACCCATTCTTTTAAGTGTACCATCACTCACCAGCATAATCTTGCAAACTCTTGGATTAGATTTTCAAGCCTCCTTGAAAGACTCAAGGCACCGAACTATCAACTTGGAGAGGATTGCTGGATACATTATAATCTGAGCTCTCAGATTTCCTTTCTTCAAATTCTCAAGAGTAATGAGAATGTGCTTTATCAAATTAAACTTCCTCAGATTTATCAGAAAATCTAGGATGTATATCTCACTCTTCTTCAATCTATCTCTGTCACCTTTCCTTGGTACGATAAGACCCTGTACCCATAACTCCAGAATTCGGAAATTTGTAGATAAACTAGCAATCTTCGGAGCCTTGTCATCTGCTAGTCCGAGAGTTTCTAAAGCTTTTTCCTTGTCGAAGCTACCTTTAGAATCTGGCAACACATGAGAAATAAATTCAGCTTTCCCTTCATTATTCAGCCCTACCAAGCTGGCTGCCTTAGCATATGAAAGTTTATAAGTCTTACCATAAGACTTGAAAGACAATTTCTCCTTTCCATCTTCATTAAGAAAGGAAACAGTCTCATAAAACTCTACAAGAAAATCTAAATATACTTCATCTTGGTTCCTAGTTTTTGACACCGCAACATCTTCCCAACCATTAATCTTGATATTATTATAAATAAGAGAATCACACTTATTGAAGAAATCCGGATGAACTGGCCTCTCTCTATATATTAAACTTCCACAGACATTCGGATTTGAAGACCTCTGAGAAGTTCAGAAATGAGAAAACTGAAGTTCGGAACGACCTTAAAACAGAGAGGTAGAGCTTTGAGACGTTGGAGCTTGAAAACCGATGTGGGATAATCATTTGGGGTCCCCTTTATATAGGCAACGAGAAAACGGTTCAACTTCCTCGATTGATCGAACAGTTGTGATAAGCTGAGATCAGATCTGACGGTCGAAAACCAATTCTCTTGAATCCGATCTTTTGAGGTTTTTATTAAAACAAATAATTAAGAAAATTATAATCCGAAAAAAAATATAAGAAAATTCCAGCAAGTAAAGTATGACTACGAAAACTTGGGTAAGGAAATCATACCTTTCGGATTGGATTATGAGGATTATTCGTAATGGGTAATATTCTTACGGAAACAACAAAAAAAACTTTATTAAAAAAAGATGAAATTTGGAAAACTGACTACGAAAAACAAACTCAGTAACAAATACTTAGTACAAAAATTTCATTACAAAATTTTGAAAATGAAAAACTTATTATGGAAGATTCGGTACGAAAATCCCATTATGAAAATACCAGTATGAAAATTTCCATTACGGATATTTTCAATACGAACAATTCCATTCCGGAAGTATTCTGTATGAAAGTATCCATTCTAGAAAATTTTAGTTCCGGAAATTCCATTCTGTAATTTTAGTTCCGAAAAGTTTGAAAACAAATTTTGAAAAACTTTGTTAAACTAACGATCAAATGTACTCCCCCTATGAAAAGGAGTTTATTGCTATAAGGAGACTTTTTCAACAGAAAGTTAATTAAGAAGGATTACCTTACAGTTATCATTCCTAACTTCTGTTTAATATATTCAAATCTATCAGAAGGCAAAGATTTTGTAAAAATATCAGCAAGTTGATCTTGCATTCCGAAAAACTGAATAATAATATCTCCTTTCAGTGTGTGATCCCTAAGAAAGTGATGCCTAATATCTATGTGTTTTGCATGGGAGTGATGTGCAGGGTTCTTACTAAGAGAAATGGCACTAGTGTTATCACACAAAATTTGAGTTTTAGTAAAACTCAAGACATAGTCTGTGAGTGTGTGTTGCATCCACAACACTTGAGCACAACAACTTCCAGCTGCTACATATTCAGCTTCAGCAGTGGAGAGTGCTACAAAATGTTGCTTCTTGCAGGACCAAGAAACTAATGAATCTCCTAAGAAATGACAAGTTCCAGATATACTTTTTCTATCCATCCTACATCCACCAAAGTCAGCATCAGAAAAGATTTTTAGGATAAAATCATTTCCAAAAGTATAAAATAATCCTAGATCCATGGTTCCCTTAAGGTAGCGAAAAATTCTTTTTACTGCCTTTAAGTGATATTCCTTAGGATTGGATTGATATCTTGCACATAAGCATACTGAAAACATTAGGTCTGGTCGACTAGCTGTTAAGTATATTAGACTTCCTATCATACCTCTAAAATATTTTTGATCTACTGGTTTCCCAGCTTCATCAAGATCTAAAGAGTTTGAGGTACCAACAGGAGTACTTATACTCTTAGTATTATCATAACCATACTTTTTAAGAAGATCTTTAATATACTTATGTTGAGATATGTAGGTTCCTTCTGGTTTTTGAGAAATTTGAAAACCAAGAAAAAAAGTTTACTCACCCAATATACTCATTTCAAACTCAGATTTCATTAGACTTGCAAAAGAGTCGGTCAAAGATTACTGAGTTGAACCAAATATGATGTCATCAACATAAATTTGAACAATCAAAACATTTTTCTTATCTTTCTTTATAAAAAGGGTTGGATCTTCATTTCCCTTAACACAGTTATTTTGAAGCAAAAATTCAGTGAGTCTATCATACCATGCTCGTGGGGCTTGTTTAAGGCCATATAGGGCTTTGGTAAGTCTAAAAACATAATCAGGATGTTTTGTATCTTCAAAGCCAGGAGGTTGTTCAACAAAAACTTCCTCTTGAACATAACCGTTAAGAAAAGCACATTTCACATCCATTTGGAAAAGTTTGAAATTAAAGAATGCTGCAAAGGCATGTAGAATACTGATAGATTCAAGTCTAGCTACCAGAGCATAGGTTTCTTTATAGTCTATTACCTCTTGATGATTATACCCTTTAGCAACAAGTCTAGATTTATTTATTACTATGACTCCATTTTCATCACATTTATTTCTGAAAACCCATTTGACTCCAATAACAGAAGTTTCCTTAGGTCTTTCAACCAAGGTCCAGACCTTATTCCTTTCGAATTCATTTAGTTCATCTTGCATGGATTTAATCCAATCATCATCACCTAAAGCTTCATCAGTTCTTTTAGGTTCTAATTGGGAAAGAAATGCTATATGTTCTACTTCATTTATTAAGGAACTTCTAGTCCATACAGGTTGATTTACATCACCAATGATACTATCACTGGGATGATTTTTAAGAAACGCCTGATTTGGGTTTTGAAAAGCCTGTTCATCAACATAGGGTAGAAAATATTCTGGGGTAAATTTTTCAGGAATATCTTCTTGAACATTATATTTATCAGAAGGTTCTTCTATCAAAGGTTGACAATCAGTTTTTGAAAACACATCTGAGGATGTAGGCTGAGATGTTTTAAAAACAAAAGGATCTGACTCATCAAATTTTATATGTACTGTTTCTTCAACAGTACAAGTGTTTTTATTAAAAACTCTATAAGCCTTAGATGTTGTGGAATAACCTAAGAAAATTCCTTCATCAAATTTTGGTGCGAATTTATGTATGTTATCTTTAGTATTAAAAATGAATACTTTGCAACCAAAAACCTTGAAGTAGGATAGTCTTGGTTTTCTACCATTCCATAACTCATAAGGAGTTTTATTAAGAAAAGGTCTAATCAAAACTCGATTTATAGTATAACAAGCAGTACTTACAGCTTCAGCCCAGAAATGTCTAGCTATAGAATATTCACTCAACATGGTTCTAGTTATATCTTGAAGAATTATATTTATTCTTTCAACTACACCATTTTGTTGAGGAGTTCTAGGTGCTGAAAAATTGTGAGTAATACCTTTTTTACTACAAAAAGTTTCAAAATCAGAATTTTGAAATTCTCCACCATGATCACTATGAATAGTTTTCAATGGAAGGTTTTTCTCATTTTTAACTTGAGCTCTAAAACTTTTGAAATAAGAAAAAGCTTTAGATTTCTTTGCTAGAAAATAAAACCAAGTAAATCTAGTGTAATCATCAACTAGAATAAACACATAGTATTTGCCTCCAATACTTCTAGTTTGTGTTGGACCAAAAAGATCCATGTGCACTAACTGTAATGCATCGGTTGTTGAGACTTCACCGATTGAATTAAAACTAGATTTATGTTTCTTTCCATATTGACAAGGATCACAAACTTTAGAAGAATCAAATCTAAGATCCGGTAGATCCTTAACTAGTTTCTTCTTAGAGAGTTTACATAGGTTCCTAAGGTTACAGTGACCTAGTCTTCTATGCCATAACCAGGAATGATCTTCCATTGCACTAAGGCAAGGTAAATCTTGGCTTCTAAGACATTATAAGTTTAAGGTGTAAACATTCTCTTGCCTATTGGCTGAGAGAATATATTCTTCCTTGGAATTGTGAACTAAGCACTTATCATTCCTAAAATTCACAAGGTAACCTTCATCACATAACTGACTTATGCTAATGAGGTTGTGCTTAAGACCCTTAACAAAAAGAACATTGGAAATCAATGTTTTACCAAGAAAAACAATATTACCAATACCAACAATCTCACCCTTAGCATTATCTCCGAAAGTTACCTTTCCTCCTTTCGTTTTGATAATCTTTTCAAAATAGATTTTGTTACCAGTCATGTACCAGGAACATCCACTATCCATGTACCATGTATTGTTGCTGGTACTCTCTTTATTTTCCTGAAATCAAGAAGAAAATTAGACTTTTAGAATCCAAACTTGTTTGGATCCGAGATTTCCAGACAATAAAATTTTAGGTATCCACATCTTCTTAGAAAAGTAAGCTTTGTGAAATCCTAGAGATTGAGTTTTGTTTAAGGAATAACCCTTTGCCCAGTGACCACCACATTGACACTTGGTACAAAATGGGGCACTTTTAGGAACACAATAATTGTTATTGAAAATTGGTTTTGCATGGGTATAACCAAATCCGGATTTATTTCTTAAAGGTCGTATTTGGGAATACATTTTATCAAAATTTTCTTTCCCATGAGTAAAGTTTGATAAACACTTCTTTAATGAAAAAATTTTAGACTTGAGTTTTACAACCAAGTTTTTATCCTCAAAATCATTAGTTTTAGAACTAGAGCTAGGCTCGAAAACATTTTTATTAGAAATTAATTTTTCTAATTCTTTAGAAAGTTTGTTCTTCTCAGAACTTACTTCCTCAAGATTTTTTGAAATACTTTCAAAATCAGCATTTTTCTTATCAAGATCTTTATAAAGATCTGATATCTCTTTTGTAAGAATAGAATTCCTAGAGTTTTCCTTATCATGTTTTTTATTGAGTTTAGAATTCTCAATCTCAAGAAGTTCAACAAACCTAGAGACTTCTTCATAAGTAGGTAAAGTATTTTCTTCATTAGCAGAAGATTTTTCATCAGAAGAGTCATAATACTTACTATCATTAGAATTTAAAGAAACATTTGTCAGTGATTCAACATTTCATACCTTAGCCATAAAATAATGATTATCAATAGGTAATCTGGCTATAAGACCAAGATTATTCTGTCCTGAAGATTCATAATCAGAAGATTCATCTGAAGAGTCACCACCACTGGTACTCCAGGTGTCATTAGCTTTCAGAACTTTCTTATCTTTTGATTTATAATACTTCTTTCTGTTCCTGTCTGAATGTCTTTCTTTCCTTTCTTTCTTTTTGAGCATAGGGCAATCTGGTCTTATATGTCCAGCTCTCTTGCATTTATAACAAGTAACTTCTCCATATTTTCTATCTTTCATATCCTTTTTCTAATATTTGGATTGGAAATTTCTCTGGCCAGCTATCTTGTTCATCCTTCGAGCAAGATTTTCTAAATCATTTTTAGAGATTTCACTCTCACTAGAATCTGATTGAACTATCATCTTCTTAGACTGGGATCTGGTTACTCTCTCAGGAGTCTTAGCTTTCATATGATTTGATGTAGTTGTAAAAGCAACCGTACCATTACCATTTTTCTTTTTGATATTGTCAGCATCTCTCTTCATTCTGGTTTCATGTAGGATAAGAGTTCCAAAAAACTCATCAAGAGAAATCTGAGTCACTTTCCTATTCTCATCTATAGCTGTTCTTTTGGATTCCCACTCATTAAGCATGATATCAATTATCTTATCCACAAGAGCTTCATCATCTAAACCTTTCTCTCCCATAGACTATAGGCTGTTGACGATAGTCATAAATCTCTGTTGAACTTTACAAATTGGTTCTCCATAAGGAAAATTGAAGCCATGATATTCAGCTCTAAGCATAGCTCTCCTAGTCTCAATCACCTTAGAAGTTCCAAAGTGTGTAACCTATAACTTCTTCCAGATACAATTAGCTGCTTCAAAAGAAGAAATTTGGCTATATATATTTCTAGTCATTGAACAAAGTAAGGTATTACATACCTTATAGTTGAGTTGATACTCTTGCTTTTCCTGGTTAGTGAAGGTTCTAACTTCCTTGTCAGGAATTTTATAATCACCAGTAAGAATAACAAAATTGTCTACTCCAGTATTGATAACAAAAGTCTTCATTCGATCTCTCCAGTACTCATAGTCATTACCATCAAAGATTGGTGGTCTTGTAGGATTTATATTATCAATTGAACCAACATTAATTCCTACCATACTAAAAATAACCTTCGGCACACAAACTTGTTAGTAGAAAAGATTCGTAATAACAAAGTTCGTTAATGGAAAAGTTCGGAATGGAAAAGTTCAGAATGGGAAAGTGAGAAAGAAAAACTTATACGTGAGTAGAAGTATTTCAGAGACCTGCTTTGATACCAATTATAGGATCGAAATAATGATGTAGATGCTCAATTTACAAGAGGGGGGGGGGTGAATTGTAAACTTTAAAAATTCCTTTGGAACCTTTAAAGTTAGTTATGAATAACTATGTTTTCCTTAAGCAAAGGAAAAGGCTAAGTTTAACAAAATTAAACTTAAGAAAATTCACAACACCTCTAATACCAAATGAAAACTTGGAAAGAGATTCCGAACGTGGGTTCCAGAAATATAGTTCCAGAAATTGAAACTTAACAAAAGATTACAATATGATATTCTACCTTAAATCGTATAGAATCTAAATAAAACAGAGTACAAGTAAGGAAGTATAAGAAAGTTATACTTTCCCTTTAATAAAAAATTCAGCGGAAATAAACAAGTAGTAAAACTATAAGTAACAAGATATAAGTCTTTTAACCCAAAGAGAAGGGTATCCAACAACCTTGGATAAAGGTCCCTTGATTTATACTTTCAAGCAAGTCTGTCTTACCCACACCAGGTTAAGCCTTCGATACAAAGATCGGAGTGTCTCTGTCTTGCTATCCCCGCAAGCCCTCAACTTCAAGGTAGTTGGAAACCTCTGTC
The DNA here is from genome assembly GCA_963277665.1 of Viscum album. Taxonomy (NCBI): domain Eukaryota; kingdom Viridiplantae; phylum Streptophyta; class Magnoliopsida; order Santalales; family Viscaceae; genus Viscum; species Viscum album. Next base: position 200,880,967 of record OY728164.1, read on the forward strand.
TTCCTCAGCAAGGAAGCCATCAAACTTCAAGGTAGTCGACACCTCTGCCTTCCTATCCCCGGAAGTCCTCAAATGTAATCACAAACATTCAGAGTCACACGAAGCTTTGAGAGGTAATAAGAGCCTCTCTCTCTAGAAATCACTTCAAGCATGTAATCACATGAGTCGAAGATCAGTCAGCCTTTCAGCACACCAGAAGCAGCACTGAGCTCTTTCAAATGAGCTCCTATTTATAGGTAAGGTCATCCTCCTTTCCAACGGTCATATTTTCCTTAAAAATCGGAGGGACCTGTACATGTGTAACTTAACCAACGGTTAGTTCATAACAGAATACACGACATCGTTTTATAACAAAAAAAGTGTAACAGAATATACGACACCGTTTTATATCTTAACTAAAAAGATTCGGAGTGAAGGTTCAGAGTTAAAGTTCGGAGTGTAAAGAAAATAATAAAGAGTAGACAAAATATAAAGGCAAAAGCAAAATGAATGTTCGGAGTGAAAATTCGGAGTCTGAATCAATTCAGAGTGTATAAAACAAATATGATCAGATTCTGTTTAATAGATGAATTCGGAATGCGAATTCAGAATGAGAATTCGTCATCAGAATTCGTAGTGAGGATTCCTCATTATAATTCGTAATGGGAATTCATCATCAGAATTCGTAATGAGATTTCATCTTAAGAATTCATAATGAGAATTCGTATCCAAAATTCGGAATGAGAATTCATCATCAGAATTCGTAATGCGAATTCATCATTAGAATTCGTAATGAGAATTCAATGTCGAACTTCATAAGGATTCGTATCCTGAATCTGGAATAGAAGTTAGTCAGAGTTCGTATCCAGAATTCGGAATGATACTTTATTACAGTTCTCATCTGGAATTTGGAGTGAAACTTCCTTACTGTTCTTATCCAGAATTCAGATCCTAAAACAGAATACTTTATATCAAAATTTCAAACAAATCTGAGAAAACAGAAATGAATCCGAATTTTATACTTAGGAAAAATATGAATGAAAATATGATAAGAATAATTTTTCTTACAAAAGAGATTTTCCTTATAAAAGTGATATTCCTTGTAAAAGCAATTTTCCTTATAAAAGCAATTTTCCTTATAAAAGCAATTTTCCTTATAAAAGCAATTTTCCTTATAAAAGTAATTTTCCTTATAAAAGCAATTTTCCTTATAAAAGCAATTTTCATTATAAAAGAAATTTTCCTTATAAAAGCGATTTTCCTTATAAAAGCGATTTTCCTTATAAAAGCAATTTTCCTTATAAAAGTGATTTTCTTGAAGATAAGGTGTTTGTGATTTTCAAAACAAGAAGGAATGGACAAGTCATAAGGAAAACCTTATTGACTCAACAACTATAACATGGAAATAAGTGATATAAAATTAATAATAAAATATAATGGATATAAATAAATTAAAAATTATTCTATTTTTATTATTTAGGAAATTACAGAATGAATAAGACAAGTTGGATTCTTGGTAAGGGACTTCGTCTCACTCTCCTTTTATTGAGGTATTTCATGATAATATGCACCTTTATTATTTTATATGGTGTTTATACAACCAATATGAAATTTCACATAAATATTTTATCTATAATAATTTCATTTATTAAATAATGGAGATTAATATTTAAATTTTCAATGTGGTATGGGTCACCATGAACATTTAAGGATTTAATTATTAAATCTTTTTCTTCATAATATTAAATTACATATTTATTTATATGGGTATAAAAGAAATATATAGGAGATTATATGTCAATAATGAAATTCATTTAATGTTTTCAACAGAAATTTTTTTATAATTAAATTTTGACTCCCTTAAATTTTTAGAAAATGAATGTTTTTTAGTGTATATGGAAACAATGACTTCTCAACCGCTATAACTATTATTTGATATTTCACTTCTTGTATAAGCCTTAATGTATTTTAAAATGAAAACAAATCCATTATTCCTTTATTTTGGAATCTTGGTACTGAAAATTGATTATTATATGAATATCATATTTTCATACGAAAATGATTTTCTTATGGGTTTATAATAAGATTTTAAAGAAGGGATTTTGTGATAAACATTTTTTATTCATGAAATGATACATGAGAATTATATGAAATGGGTGAGCCCAATATAGCTTATAAGAAGGGTTAAGCCCCTTTATATCTTAAAGGTGATCATGAAACAACATATACAAAGGGTTGTGGCCTATTATATCTCAAGGGTGATCTTGACACAACTTATATGAAGGGTTGAGCCCCAATATAGCTCACGGGTGAGCCCGATATATCTTATATGAATGGTGATACCCATTATAGCTCTTAAATTTGTATGTCAAACATATGGTTATTCTAATTGAATTATTTTTTAAAGGGTTTTATTTATATTATTCTCTAAGTCACCTAAAGGAGTTTTAATTACTTTATATTGTTTTTAGTGTTTTTAATTGAGTAAAAAGTATGACTGTTATTCATGTGTAAAGGGTTTGTTACATATTATCTATAGTCATTGAATATGTTATTAGGGTTTAACTATAATAATGGGTTTCCATTATTTTTATGTACCTTATGAAGCTATTTTTTCTCATTGATTTTTTTTGAAATCATTTCCATGGGTTATAAGGATGAGTAAGAGAATCTAATAAGTCAAGAATAGTTTTATCAAGAAAAAGAAATCTTGTTTTTTTAAAGGGTTACCTTAAGATGAAAAAGTGGATACTAAGTGTAACTACCCACATGTAATGTATAGGTATATTATGTCATATTTAATTCATAATTCTCTAAAACTAAACACATGAGAAGATCCTCATTGTGAATTCTTATTTTAACTCATGATTTTGTAGTGTTTATGGTTTTGGCCTTGTGGTGGATATAAAAGGATTTTTTAGACAACATTTAAGATTAGGATGTTTCTTATGGGTAAGTAATATCATCATGGGTTCATAATTTTAAGTTAGATCATATTTTTAATGTCATATAAACCCCTTTTGAGGCTTTATGATCAAAAATATTTAGGTGACTAATGGTATATTTGGAGACATTCCACTTTGAAAAAATTACGGGTTATTAGTTTATGGGATGAAAAATATGAGGTATGAGATAACATTTAATGTTAAAATATTTTAAGGTTATTTTTGAGGATTTTATCCCATTTTTGAAAATTTTATAAAATTATCTAGTTTTTAAAAAAGGGGAACATGAAGATCGTTTGACAACCTGTCGCGTCAGACAAAGCTAAGGGAATTGAACCCATAACCAATGTGTGTCTAGGATTTGTCACCTACCACTGGTCTATGTGAATTACCTGGTTAGTATGACTTATTATCATTAGATAAAGGATTTTAAGAATTAAGAATAAGTATTTTTGGGCACTTATTTTTTTATCAGCTGGATATCATTAGCATAGGAAAATGATTTGGTTATTAAGTGAAAAATGTTGTTTTGGAAGACATCATATCTATTGGTAACACTATATTCCTAATTAATATTGAATACAATGGGAATTATTTTGATAAGAAACAATTAAATTTTATTTTTGAATAATCTGGGGTTTTATTGTGCAAATATGTTGATTTTTATTATTTATAAAAAATAATTATTCTATAAAAGAGAACATTTGATTATGTTAATTACTTATAAGAATGATACATTAAGAGTATTAAATATTATTTGGAGGTAAAAGTAAAGATTTGTCATGGAAGACTATGTGATCAAATCCTTCTGAATTTTGGGCTTCAATATTAGTTTGAATTATTTTGAATAATGTTAAGGTCAATTGTTTATTGAATGGTCTTTGTTGAAATTTGGGCATTATTTGTTGAATTTTGGTGATTAAAAGTTGTATTTCCTTTTATAAAGGATTATTATTTTGAGGGTTTATCTAATCTTGTACTAACCATTTTGGATTTGGCTAATTTATAAAGATAGGGGAAATATATAGTTCATCTTTTGTGGATTATGTGATTCTCTATAAGTAGATTCTAGCACTATAGGTGTGACCAATTCATCTTTAATACTCACTGTTTGGAGAAAATAGGAGTTTGTGGTAGATATTTATTAATATATGAAACTATAATTGAAGAGTAAGTATATTTACTTATGTTCTTTGTCATGCCCATAAATAAATTCATAAACTTTATGAAAAGTAAAAAAATGATTTTTGTTTACTTTTCCAACTAAGAAATTAATGTCTGTTTATCCCATCACAATTGAATGGTTTTCTATTAGTTAACATTCTACTGGTCGTGATTTCTATCTCTCTCCATCAGAACATAATGGTTAGTTTTTCTTCCATATCCATGTTTTCACACATATAATCCTAGTATGCATTATTTTGGGCGACATTTGTACTCCTTTTTCATTATTTTAATGTGATTATTTTTTGAAACGTTTTACGATTTGGTATTTTCAATGTAGTTTCCAAGACATATTTTAAAATTGTGAGGATAAAATTTCCAAAAGGGGGAAATGATGTAACATTCCAAGTATGTATAGAATAATAAATTTTCATATAAATTAATATTTTTGATTTTAATATTAAATTTTGTTTAAATGGGATACTATGTAAGATAGCGTACTCAACATGCAAAAATTAGTTTCTCTAAAATCATCTGTTTCACACAAAACTGAGTTATACCAAAAAACAATACAACAACAATATTATTATTTTAAATAGTAGTTAACTCCTAGTTTTTGTATGAGTAGGAATGAAAATAATTAACTATATTATGATTTTACAAATTTCTTGATTTTTTTACATTTATAAAATGAAATTTTAGTGTCTTAAAATGAGAATGAAACTAAATTTATGCTTAAAAAACTCTAATATTTTTAAAAGGTCGTTTTACCACCATTTGAGGGAGAACCCGTTATAAAAATAGTTTTTGTCACTTTTATATGTTTTATTTCATAAAATAAAATTCCACTATAGAAGTGGAACATCAAAATCTACTTTAATTGAAATTTTGGTATTTCTCTGATAAAATCCAAATTTTTATAAATAGTGAAAAATACTGCATTTTAATTCAAAACAACATATTCATTGAATTTATTTATATAGTTATATTATCATTTTAATTGGTTTTAAAGTATAATTGGATTATGTTTTTATCATTTACTCAAATTATGGTGATTATATGTAATTACACATTTAAATTGGACATAAACTCATGTCAATATTTTGATAGTTTTTACTTTTTAAAATAACGCTTTCTGTTTTTGTAGACTGGAATTAATTTTAAATTAATTGCTGCAAATTTTGTGTTTTGAATTTGTGAAAATGGGTTCCATTTTTTAAATATTATGTTCCAAAATTTATAAATAGTTGCCTTATATTTTTTGGATATTATGAATAGAAACTTCATTAATTTTATTATTTACCATGGTTATAGGGTAAGTTTGGTAAATAAATGGAAAAATAATATTATAATAATATAAAACTACCCAAAAACATGTCTTAATCCTATAAAATGAGATATTACCAACCATGGGAATCCGTGGGTAGATATTAGGACCCCATCCATCCAATTGAGTTTGATGATGACATTTTATAATATTAATTTTAGTGAAATGGGAAATATAACATAAACATGTATCTCATAACTAAAACAATTTTAATTTGGTTTATATAAATGATATTATAAATTGTAAATAGTAATTCAGAACATAAAAATATTTCCGAAATCATGGTAATTTATTTATAATTTTTAAAAAATAAATAAATAAATATATTCATGACACAATGTTGTTGTAATGATTACCTTATTAATAAAAATTTCAAATATAGGATATTATAAATTTTAAAATAAATTTAATTTGAAAATTTTAATTCCATAAAATAATTTTTTAGATTAAATTGACATTTGTAGGATGATTTAATGCCTTTTTATTGAAGGAATCTAGTTTTTATAACTTTAACAAAAATCAATTATTAAATATTGTCAAAATTGAAATAAATGATTTTTTTAGAAAGAATACTATTTTATTAAATGAAATAATAGTCCTAAAATATAATATTCTAAAACATTACATGTATAATATTTCAAATGTCATTAATTATCCACTTTTTGTTTTATTTGAATTTTATTTTAAATATTTCAACCGTATATTATGAAAATACAAGAAGACATGGAAAGAGTTAATGTTTTAAACTGAGGGCTAAACCTAAAAGATAAAGTTAATGTTGTGACCTAAACATTTATAAAACAATTAGTAGAGATGATTTCTACCCATGATAATATTACCCTATATATTTATCACATTTTAACAACTATAATTGAAAAATAAATTTATAATAATATAATTTTTCAAGACTTTCTTAAAGTTCCTCTACTCCCAATTATAAAATGCCACCACCTCTACCCACTTACTCACACCTCTAATGCCCCTTGAATTTTCCAAATTATGATCCAATAAGATCCCAAAATCCCTATATTATTCATATAAGCCTTACATTGGGAAGAATTAAATTCAATAAATCCTTTTGGATAAAATAAAAAGGAGTTACCAGATTTAGAGGTAACGTCTTCTTTAAAGATGATTTCATTTATTTTCTCATACAACCCCAAAACCTATCTCTATTTAAAGTATTTATCTCAAAAAAATTATAATAAATTTACTAGGATCTTATTATGATAAGGGTTTGACCTAAATTTAAAAAAATCCATCTAATCGATAAAAAACATAATGTTTCTATGTACAGTGAACTACATCATCACAAAATGATGATTGTTAAATTTAATCCTACCACATATCATGGTGGCCATTATAATGGAACATTATTTAAATATTATTTATATTATATTTATATTATGTCCATCCATCTTTAATTTTTATTTACAACATACCGTTATACATTCTATAAAGTGTAAATATGATAATTTCATTGGAGGAAGTGTGGACTACTACCACTTTAAAGTGATATGACCCATTAATGACATAAATGGATCTTATAAATTATGGTGTTAATGAACCTATTGAACATATATAACATATGAATTATACAGGAATTGTCATATACCTATGGTTTATTTATTTTTCATTCCTTTAATATGACAATGAAATAAAAGCAGTGTTCATGTGTACGCACGACCTTCCATCTCCATGAATGTGGAATTTCATTTACTATCTACAAAATTTGAGAAATATTATAAATAAAAATATATAATATATATATGATAATTAAGTAATTATTTTTTTGTGATAATGTAATTATGAACACATGGGAAATTTTCATAAAAAAAAGTTCAATTTTGACTCAAAAACCGAACTTCGAAGAAACATCCGATAAAGACTCAAACAATTAAAGAATTTATATAATAATATTATAAGTGTTATAAAATGAATAATAAACATTAAAAATGTTATAAATAAAATATAAATTAGACTAAGTTTATTATTCTTGAAATTAAAGAACGAATGAGAAAAGTCAGACTCAAGGTATGGGAGTTCGTCTCAATCTCCTTTAATTGGTGAATTTCTGGATATTTATCACCTTTATTATTTTATAAGGTGTATATACCTCAACAATGAAATTTCATATACATATTTTATCTATTAAGAGGTTATTTATTATATCAGGGAGATTAATAATTAAATTTTTAATGTTGTATCAGACAACATCAACTTTTAATGATTTCATTATGAAATGTTTTTATTCATGATATTAAATTACATATTTATTTATATGGGTATGAATGGAAAATAAAAGAAATTATATGCCAGTATTGAAATTCAGTAAAAGTTTTCAAAATGAATTATTTTATAAGAAGTGTTTTAATTTCATTACAAAATGACAAAAGGAATGTTTTTTAACGTATACAGATACAATGACTTCTTTGCCGCTGTAACCGTTATTTGATATTTGGATTCCCCAATAATCTTTAATATATTTTGAAAAGAATATAAACCACTTATTCCATTATTTTTTTATCTTATTATTGAAAATGGGTTCTCAAATGAAAATGGTGTTTTTATACGGAAATGTTTTTCTATGGGATTTGAAGAATCATTCAAAAAAGATATTTGGTGATGAATGTGTATTATTAATGAAATAGTACATGAGCATTATATGAATTGGGTGAGACCGATATTTCATATATGAAGGGTTGAGCACCTTTATAGCTCACAGGTCTGCTCGACATAGATTATACAAAGGGTGATCCCCATTATAGACCTTCAATTTTGAAGTCACCTATATGGTTATTCCAAATGGAAAATGTTTGAAAGGGTTTTATATATATAATAATCTAAGTCACCTAAAGACGTTTTAATTTCTTGATATTTCTTTAAGGGGTTTTCATTTAAAAAAATGAATGACTATTATTCATGTGAAATTTTTTTGTTTCATCCACTCAAAGAACATGAATGAGTTTTTATGTTTTAACTAGAATAATGATTCTTCATTATTTTTATGTCCCATACTAATATTTCTGTTCTCATCCCAGGTTTTTGAAATGTTTTCCATAGGGTATAAGGATGTGTAATAGAATGGGAGAGGTCGAGAAGACTTTTTAACATAAAAAGAGACCATGTTTTCTAAAAGGGTTTCCTTTGGTGAAAAAATTGTATATTAAGTGTAACTGTCCATATATAATGTCTGGATCTATTATGTAATGTTAATGGAATAATTCTCAAAAACTATAAATCTATAAAGATTATTTTTTTTGAATTATTTACTTAACACATTTTTATGTAATGTTTATGTATGGGGCCTTATAATTCCTTTATATGATAGAAGGTGTAAGAACAAGACACATAATCTGCAATGTCATTTATCATACCTGACCACTAGAATCACCATCTAGTGTCATAATACATCTTCGTAGCACCTATATGGATGTCTCACAATAAGTTGTGACAATTATACAAGAATAAAATCCTCCCAAATATTGGGAAGTCCACCCTCTTTAAAAATTGGTGTATATCATATGAAAAGAGAGACCAACCAGAAATATTACCCCAATATAGAGGATTTCTTGAACATTACTAAACTCAAAACCATGATACAAACTCTTCAAGATAGACTCCATTATAGATGATGAATACTGGATACTGGTAAGAATTATACCTGAGACATCATTTGGAGCATCTAGGAGATACTAAATGAAAATCCAAAAAATGTTTCACTCCTCCTTTAATTAAAATATCTTTTTATGGTAATTTCTTGTTAAGATCATATTCAATAAAATCCCCCTTCCCCAGGGTGTAGGTGATATCAAAGTCAAATGTATGAACGTATTTTACCCACCATTTCTATACAAGATTAAATTATTTTTTGGAAAATGTATAATTTTATCTCTTATAATCAAATAATTCTCTGAATCTATACCATAAAAGATAATGTCGCTAACACTTAAATGCATGAATAACTACAGCAAGATCCCAATCATGAGTGAGGTAAATATTGTCATGTTGATGAAGCTGGTGAGATCCATATGATAACACATGGTCATACTTCCTATGAAATCATCCCAAACCAGCATTGAATGCATCAAAAATACCATGTACACCTATTCAGGATCAGGTAAGATCATAATAGGTGTTGATTTACTAATTAATTTTAGTTCATCGAAATCACACATACAATTATCATCCCACATGAATTTTTCCACTTTCTTGGTAAGCTCTGTCAAAGGTGATTCCCTCTTAAAGATATGCTTGATAAATGTCTATAGTATCTTGCACGACGAAAGATGCTCTGAATTTCAAAGACATTATACAGTTCATTCCATGAAAGAACATCCTTAAAATTCTTTGGATCAATTGATCATCCTTGTTTTGAAATCACATGCCCTAATAAATTTACTTATTATATTGAAGAACTACATTTCTAAATCATTCCATACAAACGGTGACTTCTCTTAACTTCGAGAATCAATATTAGATAGTGATCTATTCATGATCAGATTTCAAATAAACTAGAATATCATCTCTAAACACCACAAAAAAGTGTTACAATATTGGTGGATTATTTGATAAAACAAATCCATAAAAAATCCAGGAGTGTTAGTCAAACCAAAAGGCATCACAAGATATTCATAATGATTATAAATTCTCCTGAAAGATGTGTTTAGTATATTAGACTTCCGAACTCTGAATTGATGATAAACCAAATGAAGATCAATTTTTTAAAACCACTTTTCTCCCTTTAACAGATCAAATAATTCATCCATGCAAGAGAAAAGTTATTTTCTCTTAATGAATATCAATTTCAAAATTTGATAGTTCACACACAAATGAATTGAAACATATTCATTCTTGAAAAAAAGAAAATGGGCTATATAGGAAAAAATTATATGTTGAATGAAACCTTTTCCCAATAGTTCATCCAAATAAATTTTCAACTCATTCAGCTCTGCTGGTGCCATATGATATGAATGTATTGATACCTACTGCATACCTAGAATCAGGTCAATAATAAACAGTACCTCTTCCACTAGAGTAGGACCAAAGAAGTCATCTTGTAAAATGACAATAATGTTTTGAATGACAATGTGAAGGTCGAAAATAGGAGAAATATACTTGGGATCTAATGCAACATCAGACAATAATCTCTTATTCTTGGGGAGGGAAAGCCATGCACGACCAATCCTCAGGTCCCACACCCTCGAAAACACATTGGGGCTCACATTGACAACAATAAATGAAACACATCAATGATTACAATTAACCTCATCTCGGTGGCTGACAAGACAACCCATACCAATGAAGTCATCAAATTGATCCAGTTCAAGAATTATAAAATTCCAGACCAACCCCGTATCAGCAAATATTAATAAACAAGGACACCAAAACCCTGTCTCTATCATCTTTCCAATAGGTTTTTAAAACTCCATTACTTAGGTTAGATGTTCTATTTAATGTTTAAGAGTATCAAAAAAACAAGTAGAAATAAACTAGTGGGAGGAACTAGTATAAAATAATGAAATTATTATTGATATTTCAATAAGGATAGTACCTCTCACAATTTATAGACCCGCGTCGACTTCTATTGGACACTCATATAATAAATTAAAGTGATTCACTACAGAACCATGATATTCTCATGATTATCTAGGAAGTTAAATATTTGATTGATCATATCCATCCAGTCATCTACCCTTTTATGTCCATTTGATCCTTTAAAATGTGAGCCTTCAAATGGTCATTCTTCCTGATGTTTGGAGGAAAATAGACAAGCTTAGCATAACAATTGGTGTATGCTAGAACCAAACTATCTCTCTACTACAAATATTGGAATTCTAGAGGCATTTCATAAATCAATGACTCTAGAAAAAACTACTAGTAGAATAGGGTTTTTGATGTGACCAGAGGTCCTCATGGCCCTCAAAATATTATTTATAAAAATACACTATCACAGTGGTGCAGGGTCGATCCACAGAGAAGGAAGGTGAGTGAATTCTATGGTTTTAAAACTAAAAACCTCACTATTGTCAACAATTAGTAAAACATCTTTATAGTTTTTTTAATTTTTAATTTTTACTTTTTTAATATTTTCTTTTAAAGACCGTGAAGATTAAAACAAGATTTAAACTAAGAAACTACGTCCTAATCTATGTAACAAAGAACGTAAGATACAAGTGAAATGACGCATAACAACAAGATAAGAAGCGAGATCAGAAAAGTTCTCAGGAATTATAAACTATTGGTATGAATTTATATTCTCTCCACAGCATACAATCAAAACAAACCTCAAGAAAGACTGTAGAATTTCCCTCCCCAGAAACTCAACAGGCAAAGGATTATGTCTTGAAGATATCCACACCAAAACATAATCGAATTAGAAAGATGTTTTAGAAGTTAAAATTTGGAAAAGAACTCACCCTAAATTTCCAATTTTTAAGTAGTTAATGATTAGAAAAATGCATCCAAAATCAACCTATCCAATAAATTTTGTTGTATGAAATTGAAAACATTGAAGTTTGAACGATAAAATGTTTAGAAAGAGAGTCAATCACACCAACTGATTATAATTTCATAGAAATATATGCAAATTAAGGTTTATAGATCATAACCAAAAGGTTTTAAAATTCCCTAGATGAGAAAATTCAACCTATGATCATATTGTTTAAAGCAGTGAAAATAACCAAAAACCAAGTATAAAAAATATGGATTGGGGGAAGGTAAACTCCCCTTGCACTGCTCATCTTCCAGGCTCCTTCATCTCATTCTCTACTCATATGCTGCTCCCCAGGAGCCATCGCTCTCAAAAATGGTGTGTTCATGGAATCAGAATGAGAGTCACCACCCCATAAGCTTCTTGCTCTATCTTATGTACATGCTGTCTCCTGGTTCTTGTCACCGAAAATTTTCCACTGACTTCAAATTCTCTTCACATTTTCACCACACATGTGTGTTTTTTTGTGACTGACACGTCACACTAGTTTTACCCATGTAACAATCTTCACGTGAGTTAGTTACGTGAACTTGGATGTTTTTAGGGCCTTAGTATGAACTTACAAGGTATATAACATCAAATCAAAGCTAAAGCTGTTAAAACAAAAAAATAAAACCATTTGATAGAAAAAATAGATTACTTAACTATTATTAGATGGATATTTAATTTAATTAATATAAAACTCAAATTATTAATTATTAAATATTATTATTAAGTAATTATGTAATTAAGTAACTAAATAATTTACTTTAATAAATTATGTAAAGTTAATTTAAATTGAGGAAAAATATATCTATAAGTTAATTAATGCATTAAATTAAGTTACATTATTTAAATTTATAAGTTGTTAAAATTTTATTTCTATACATTATATTAAATAGTTTATCTAATTAACTAATACAGTCAATAATAATTATAAAAGGAATTATTATTTTGAAAATTTAGTTATTAACTAATTAGATATTTTATTTTATTCTAATTTTATAAATTATGATTGGTATTTTATATTATATATTCTATTAAAAATTACTTATTTAATATGCCTCATTAAATAATATTTTTAAAAAACTAATTTCAGAAGGTTAATTGATTAATATTAATAATTTTTAATGTTAATTAGATTTATAATTGTGTTTTATTAAATATCTAATGTTAGTGATATATTTATAATTATTAATTTTTAATAACTTAATTAAGTTTTTTAGTTATGTTTTTATTTTAATTTACTAATTTTTTTTTTAAAAAAACTCATTATTCTCCCCCTTATTTCGGTGCACAACAACCCTAGGGGGAGGTCTTCTTCTCCAGCTGACTCCTATGGTGGCCCAACCTCCTCAATTAGTAGTGTGATGTTTATTTGGATTCAGATCAGACATCAGCGAATCAACTAGTTGTAGTGGTGTCCTCCTCTTCGTGGCATAACACCAGTTCAAAGAAATTTGGCATCGATTCTTCATCAGCTGCACAATAAGAGTTGCGACGTCTCAACTTCTCTTTCAAATTCCCACAGTAGCAGTGGCCTAATTTATTGCGACGCAACAGGGGAGGTTACGGTTTGACTTCTATGTCCTCTAATCCAGTAGTGGCACAACTTCCTGGTTCGCCCGGTCCAGCTCCACTTCGTAGTGCGATAACCTCCTCCATGCGAAGTGGTTTCTCGTCCGGGTCTCCTTGTAGGACACCTGCTCTTCCTCCAACAACGTGGTTATGACGGATTCAGGTTATCACAGCAGAAGTCTCAACTTGGTATCCTCCTGGTGTCAGCTTCAATAGAAAAAACCCACAGCGTCCCGATTCTTGGGGGATTCAAGATTCGGGCAAGATCAGGGTTAAAATCTAGCTTCCTCAAGGTGATTAGAGGGGTTGGATTTCAAATTGAGAGTGGTATCTCTACATTAAATCTGGAAGAAGTCTATGTTTGGTTTGATTCATTATCTTGATTGTAAAGGTTGTAGATCTGGGTTTGTTGTTTAGGGTGGAAAACATGGTGGTGAAGAAGGGGATGGGTGTCACCAACAAGGATGGCCATCAGTAAGAGGGTGGAAGAGACCTACACCATTAGGATGTTGATAAGAGGGATTAGTGAGTGCATAAAGATCTGTGAGTGAGAAGTGGAAAAGCAAGAGAAGGGAAAGACAATGGTGAGGTGCAGAGAACGGTGAGGAATAACTCACTTTTAGAAGGATAAAATCAAGGAAGCGCGACGTGAGGTTCACCGATAGAAAGAAAAAATAAAATGGTCCATGATGCAGTCAAATAAAAAAACACTGGTAGTTTATCTTTTAAAAGCTACCCTTAGTATATAAATATGTCACCATTGGAAATAAAAAAAGAAAGGTCACCGATGGTTTAAAAAAATAATGAATGTCACTGTTAGAGAAAAAATAAGGTAACCGATAGATCAAAAATAAAAGGTCACTGGTAAGTATAAAAATAATGAAGGTCACCGGTGGGCTGAGTAGCTGTGGGTTGGGGGTCACTGGTAGAACAAATAAAGGGTCATCGGTAGTTAAAATAAAAAACTCACTATTGCGAACAATGAAAAAGGGTCACTGGTAGGCATAAACCCATTGTTATTCATAAATAAAAACTTAATAGCTGAGAAACAAATGAGCAACGACGCAAAAAAAAATCAGCAATGAAGAAAGGTCACCGGTAGACTTAATTGTCATTGTTTCCCATTAAGAAAAGTGTCACTATTAAAACAAAAATAAATAACTAATGGTGAACTTCAATAATTAAAATTGCATAAAATGATCTTAAAATTAAAACTTAATTAAACTAAATAAAAACATTGAAAATAATTAATTAAAAGAAAGCTAAAGACCATAATTTTAAAACAATTTTTTTAATTAAACATTATGGTTTAAAATTACAATAAAAATTATTAATTGATAACACTTAAATTAAGAATGTAATATTTGATAAAGTAAATTGATAAATGTATTTTATTAAAATTACAATATAAAAAATTACAGGGTTGGCAGTGAGTGAAAAAAAGGGTAGCATCGGTGACCCAATAGGTCGCCGATGGCTATTGTCTACATCACCAGTAGACTAAAAACAAAAATTAGTGAATTAATTATTTAACTTCATTCTTAAAATTAAATAATTAATGTTTTAAAACTCTAAATTAATTAATTAATTAATTAATTGAGTAAATGAAAATAAAAGTGAACTATTTTATTGAGTTTAAAAAAATTCTCAACTAAATTAGTTAGCAGGATGGTTATAAATATTATTTAATGATGTTAATATATTTTAATTAATCTATATCAAAGAATAAAATATTAAAATAAAGTCTCAATTAATTAAAACAAAAATATGGATATTAAATGAATATTTATTATTAAAGTCAAATTATTAAAAGGAGAGCAGATTAAAATTAACAATCCTAATTAACAATTAATAAGATTAAATTAGAAAGGTAATATTAAAATTAATAATTTAAAGACTAAAAATACTTAATTTATTATAAAATTTTATTAATTGACAAATTTAATTATATAAATACCAAAATACAATTATTTAGTATAAAGTTCCCAAAAAATTAATTAAATCATTAAAAATTAAATAAAAATATGTTGCAAAACTATTTAAAAATAGTGCTACATCAAATTCCTCCACACTTAATAATTGTTTTCCCCTAAACAATCCATGTTTTATTATCCTTGAAAACAGAGGACAAAACATAACATTAGGATTTGAGAAAATGAATCACTCTTATGAATCTTGCCCAGAACAAATACTCAAAGGGTAATCTTGAAAACAATGAATCATCAAACAATGAAGATGTCATGCCACATATGTGATACTGCTTAGTGACTCATTTCAATCCAAGATCAGGTTCTAAGTCCCAGAATGAAAAGAGGTATAATATCAATGGAACTAAGATCTTAACTATGGGAACTATGTACTTCAACTTTTCAAGTAGGTTCCAAAAATAAATAATTTTTTTGCAAACCACCTTAATGACACAAACTAAATGACTCCCATATAAATCAATTGACCCATTCTTCATCTGGCGATCATCATGCCACTCAACTTAATGAACTATTTTTTGACCCTAAACACTTTATTTTATTTTTCCCAAGCCATGTATCATGTGCTAAGCCTAGTAAAATGCACTTATTTAAGGTAAATAGAGGGATTAAAGGTAACCGAAACACACCTAGCATCTACGGTCTCAGAGACTCATTGTGGGATCCCAGATGCCCAGACTAATCCAATTTCAAAATTTGTATATTAAAATCATTTCCATTGGCTCATTAAGATGATTAATTGTAATAAATAAAATATGAATGAGGCCCCTAGAATCAGAATCAAACATTATTTTCCAAGGGTTATGATCATAAATCCACAAAAAAATCACCCAAATAAATCTCAAAAGTAGTTCCTAAACCATATTTCCATGAAACAACTAAGTAAGATCACTCAGAAATCATAAAAACTCCTTAATTTCATATTCAGAGAAGTTCTTAACTACTAGTGAAAGCTCTATTCAATGAAAAGACCCTATTGAGTACAATATAAATCTTAGAAATATAAAATAATTTTGAAAAAATTTAACCATATTTAAAAAAAGTTTGAATATAAATGGGGATTACTAAGATTTCATTAAAGCACAATATAGAATAATCAAGAATTAACCCCCTCCCCCACACTTAAACTCATCATTGTCTACAAAGATGACTTCTAAAGTAGAGAAGAACAATTTGATAGTTAATGTTAAAAATAGACTTTAACTTAAGTAGATTTATGACATGTGTTAAGGGTCTCCTTGAAATTCAGAAATATTATTTTCCAAAAAGATTAATTTACAGCAGGTTCATTAGGATAAAACTTGTGGGTGTACTGTGGATAGGGTGTAAGGAAATTCAGAAAATATTATTCAATTAGAAGTTCAATGACACATAAAGAAAGCATTCTTAACATACCTTAACAAATCACATTCAAAAAAATTACCCAAAAAGTAGCAAGCATGTACCCCCCCACACACTTAATTTCATACAGTTAAATATTATTTCAATATTTATCAATGGATATAAATTTATTCCAGAGGCACATGCAGAATATTTTAATTCAACTTATTGACATGTAGGAAAAAAATTTAGTATTCAAGATATGCAGAAGATTATAAAGTAGTAAGGAGAAGAAAACTGAAATAGAACCTAATGAATAAAATAATTTCCTGAGTAGGTTTATCATTAGTTCTAAACTTGGGAATTCAACTCTCTTAGATGAAAATATCAAAAATATCTGAAAAATCACATGGAAGGATGAAAGAGAAAAAAATTTCTAGCAGAGACAAATCTAGCAAAAGACACCAAAGCAAAAAATTATTCAATACAAAACAATATAAAAGTGAAAACAATAAAAGATCATGGGTTGAATCAAATGAAGCAATGAATTTAAAGCCTTAAGATAGACTTTATTTAATTACAAAATTTTTATTTAATAGAAAATAAAAACCATGGGTTGTCTCCCATGCTGCTCTAGGTTTTTTGTCCCCAAACGGACTCACCTAGAAACTAATCGTAGTTACTTGATGGATGTGGTTTCCATTATAGGAACCACTACAAGTGCTTGGACCAGTTTTTATTAACAAAAATATGAATTATGTGGGATCCAAGACTGATGTAAGATAAAACCAAACTCTCAAAACCTGAAATAACCCCTATGTAGTACTCTTTAATAGTTTTAAGTATAATGTTGTCCACTTCTATATTGGTTTCAGATTTTTCAAGATTTGAATTCACATGAAGAAAAAACCTAAAACTACGAGCTTCAAAGGGTGTAGAATTGACCTCAAATGTATCTTTATTAACCTCAACATTAAGAGATTGAAATTTAAGGGTGCATATGGGTAAATTCCTGATTAGAAAGTTCAAGAGGAGATTCAATATAGTGCTGAACAAAAATATGAACATTGGAGATCAAATGTGATTCCCCCTCGAAAATACTAATACTATCACATGAAGGGTCAACACCCATCGTAGTTGAGGATGGTAGTGATAGAAAAGGAAGAGTATTTATTTCACCATCAACAAATTTAGGTTTAAAAATGTTGTAAATCTCTTCAAAAATTTCTTCATCAGTGAATCAACACTCAACATATACTGCTTATAACAAATCAAATCTACCTAATTCAAGTGTGTGTGCAACCTCTACCTCAATTTCATGTTCAAAAGGCTCATTTCCTAAATATATTTCATTTGAGTGTTGAAAATAGTTTAAATCAGGAGGAGTAATTTTCAATTTAGTATCAATAAATTGAGATTCCATATTTTTCAAATTTAAACATTTACCCCAAGATATATCAAAACTATTTTCAATTTTAAAGAGAAAAGATTGTGAATGGAAATTACTTTTAGAATAGGGAAATGAAAACTCATAAGATAGTATTTCTTCAAATATCATTCCCTCATTATCATCATCCAATAACATTTCAGAATTTATTGGGTTTATAGGTTCAAAACATCGAAGGGAAGTTTTCAATTGAAGTTCAAATATTTCAAATTCCATGTTATCCAGTTTAATGTTCTTGTCTAGATTATACCCAATATCAAGTTCAACCTCATTTTTCTCAAAATTTGAAAAATTGGGCGAATAGTTTTTTACTTTCATGTTTTCAGTTTCATGTTTGACTTCAACCCGAGTAACTTCATTCTCAAAATTTCTAAAAAAATTATTTTTCTCCAAATAATGGGTAATAAAAAGAACTGGGAAATGTTTTTCAATATGTTTTAATTCATCTTTCAAATTGTCCACAATGTTATTATCTTGACTTAGTGAGTTTTTTGTTTCTAGATTTAGTTCAATAGAATCAAAATTTTCAAAGAACATGGTTTCTTATCCAGTTTCACTATCACGTTCTTCTTCAATTTGATTTTCAAATATTTTATAAACATTTTCATTTTCATTTTCTTTAAATTATTTTTTTTCTTTAACACTTTTTTATTTCAAAATCATGTTTTCAAATCATTTCATTCTTTGATCTTGCTCTTGAGAATCACTAAATTGGATTTCATGAGTTTTATTAAACCATGAATTCCAAAAAGCCTCCCTAGTATCCAATTTGGTTTCAATAAATTAATGTTTTGCAAGGAATTCAAGATTAGATTCAATGTTTTCATCTTCTTCTATGTAAACAATCTGTTGTGGCTGGTTATAAATACACTGCCAAGAAGCAGGTCCATAATCTCCAGAACAAACACATTACAGTCCTAATTCATCCATTTTTTAAATTTTTTAAATTAAATAAAAAACGCAAAGTTTGGTAGAATCTAAATAGGAAACATAAGTAGAAAATGTTCACATTAATTTTTTTTTACAGAATTTTTATAAGAGTTTTTAATGTTTTTTCAGTTTTTATTGAATTTGTTTCTTTTTAGTATAACCATAGACTCTCATCACGTGTGTTCCCCATCAACGGTGCCATGTTTTTGATGGGACAAGAGGTCTTCATGGCCCTAAAAATATTATTTATAAACCTACACAAGCACAATGGTGCAGGGTCGATTCACAGAGAAGGCAGGTGAGTGAATTCTAATGTTTTAAAACTAAAAACCTCACTATTTTCATAAATGAGGTAAACATATTTATATTTCTTTTACTTTTTAAATATTTTGTTTTAAAGACAGTGAATACTTTAATAAGATTTAAACTAAGAAACAAAATCATAAACTAGCTAGTGATGAACTATTGAAAATAATGAAATGATGCATAACAGCAATATAAAACGCGAGATCAATAAAGTTCTCAGAAATTCTAAAATACTTGTATGAATGGATGTTCTCTACAAAGAATACAATCAAAAGACACCTCAATAAAGAATGAAGAATTTCTCTCACTAGGTATATCAATAGGTAGAGGATTATGTCTTGGAGTTCAACACACCAAAACGTAATAGAAATGAAAAGAAGTTTTAAAATTTAACAATTGGAAAATAAATCACCATTAATTCACAAATATTAAGTTGTTAAATATTTGAAAAATGAATCCAAAATCAAATTTTCCAGAGAATTTTGAAGTTTTAAATTCAAAACATTGAAGTCTGAACGATCAAAAGATTAGAAACTGAGGGAGTCTCCCCAACTAATTATAATTTCTTAAAAAGATAAGCTAATGAAGGTTTATAGATCATAACCAGAAGGTTTTAAAATTCCCAAGCTAAGAAAATTCAACCTATGATGATATTGTTTAAAGTAGTGAAAAAAACCAAAAATAGAGTACAAAGATTATGAACAGATGGAAGGTTAACTTCCATAGCACTGCTCAGCTTCGAGGCTCCTTCGTCTCATGCTCTACTCATATGCTGTACCCCGAGAGCCTTTAATCTAAAAAATGGTATGTTCATGGAATCAGAATGAGTGTCCCCCCATCTACTACTTTCTCTATCTTAAGTACGTACTGTCTTTTTCTTCTTGTCACCGAACAATTTTCACTGACTTCAAAAGCTCTTCACGTATGCACCACACATGTGCGTTTTTTGGTGACTGACACATTGTGCTTGTTTTTCCCTTGTAACTAACACCGGGTGAGTAAGTTACATGAACCTGGATGTTTTTAGGGCCTTGGTATGAACCTAAAAGGTAAAGAACATCAAAACAATGATAAAGCTATTAAAACAGGAAAATAAAACCGTTTGATAAAAAATTGATCTATTAACCGTTATTAGATGGATATTTAATTTAATTAATCTAAAGCATAAATTATTAATTATTAAATATTATTATTAAGTTATTAATTAATTATGTAACTAACTAATTTAATGCAATAAATTAATTAAGGTTAATTTAAATTGTGAACAAATATATATATAAGTTAATTAATGCATTAAATTATGTTACATAATTTAAATTTATAAGTTGTTAAAATTTTAGTTCTAAACATTACATGAAATAGTTTATCTAATTAACTAATAAAGTCAATAATTATTGTTAAATTAATTATTATTTTGAAATTTTTTTGTTAACTAATTATATATATTATTTTATTCTAATTTTATAAATTTTTATTGGTATTTTATTTTATATATTATATTACAATTTAGTTATTTAATATGAAACATTAAATTATATTTTATTTAAACTAAAATTAGAAAGTTAATTGATTAAGTTTAATAATGTTTAAAGTTAATTTTATTTTTAATTGTGTTTTACTAAATATCTGAAGCTAAATATTTATTTACAATTATTAATGTTTAATAATTTAATTAAGTTATTTTATTTATTATTTTATTTTAATTAAATAATTTATTTTTTTTCAAAAAAACTCATTCGTCTGCCCCCTATGTCGACACACTGCAACCCTAGGGGGAGGTATTCTTCTCCAGCCGACTCTTGCGGCGACCCAACCTCCTTAATCAGCGGCTCGATGGTTCATTGGTTTCAGATCAGACATCAGTGACTCCTCTACTTGTAGAGGCTTCCTACTCTTCATGGAACATAACAGTTCATAGACATTTGGCATCGATTATTCCTCAGCTACGCAGAAGGAGTTACGGTGACCACAACCCCTCTCTCATATTCCCATAGTCACAGTGTCCCAATTTACTACAGTGCAATAGGGGAGGGTAGGGTTTGGCTACCATCTCCTCTAATACAGTTGTGGCGCAACCACCTGGTTCGCCCGGTCAAGCTCCAGTTCACAGCGTGATAACCTCCTCCAAGCATAGCGGTTCCTCAACCTGGTATCCTCGCATTTCACCTACTCTTCCTCCAGCGATGGAGTGACGACGACTTTAGGTTCCCACAGGAGTAGGCTCAACATGGAATCCTCTTGGCGTCAACTTTAATAGTGAAAAACTATGGTGGCCTGACTCTTGGTGGATTCAAGATTCCCGCAAGATCATGGATACAATCTATCTTCTTCAAGGTGATTATAGGGGTTGGATTCCAAATTGAGAGTTATGTACCTGCATTAAATCTTGAAAAGGCCACTGTCTTGTTTGATTCTTTATTTGGTTTGTGATAGTTATAGATCTTGGATTGTTGTTTGGGGCTGTAAACCTAGTGGTGAAGTAGGTTATGGGTGTTACCAATGAGGATGGTCATTGGTAAGAGGGTGGAAGAGAATGACACCGTTAGGATGTTGATAAAAGCTATCCGTGAGTTTGTTAAGATCGGTGAGTGAGAAGTGGAAAAGAAAGAGAAGCGAAAGAGAATAGTGATGTGCAAATAACAATGAGGAATAACTCACCGTTTGAAGAATATAATCAAGGAAGGGTGATGTGGGGGTCACTGATAGAAAGAAAAAATAAAATGGTCACAAATTTAATCACTAGTAGTTTATGTTTTACAGGATACCATTAGTATAAAAAGAAGTCATCATTGGAAATACAATAGAATTGGTCACTGATTGTTTTAAAAAAATTAAAGAAGGTCAATGTTAGAGAAAAAATAAGGTTACCGATAGATAAAAAATAAAAGTTCACTGGTACGTATAAAAATAAGGGGTCATTGTTAGTGGTATAAATAAAGAAGGTCACCGGTGGGTTGGGTAGCTGCAGGTCGGGGTTCGCCGATAGAAAAAATAAAGGGTCACCAGTAGTAAAAATAAAAAACTCATCATTTCACACAAAGAAAAAGGTTCACCGGTAGGCATAAGGCCACTATTAGTCATAGATAAAAACTTAACAGCTAAAAAACAAATGAGCAGCGATGCAAAAAAAATCACCGATGAAAAAAGGTCACTGGTAGTCTTAATAGTCAATGTTGCCCACTAAGAAAAGGGACACTGTTTAAACAAAAATAAATAACTAACGGTGACCTTCAACGTATAAATTTAACTTAAAATTTAAACTTCAGTAAGATAAATAAAAATAATGAAAATAATTAATTAAAAGAAAGCTAAACACCATAAATTCAAAACAATTTTTTAATTAAACTTTAAACTTTAAAATTACAATAAAAATTATTAATTGATAACACTTAAATTAAGAACTGAATATTTGATAAAGTAAATTGATAAATGACTTAAATTAAAATTATTATATAAATAATTATAGGGTAGGCAGTGAGTGACACAATGGGTAGCATCGGTGACCCAATAGGTCACTGATTGCTCTTGTCTACCTCACCGGTAGACTAAAAACAGAAATTAGTGACATAATAATTTAACTGCATTCTTAAAATTAAATAATTAATGTTTTAAAACTCTAAACTAATTAATTAATTAAATAAAGAATACATAAAATTAAAAGTGAACTATTTTACTAGATTAAACTAAAATTATCTACTTAATTTGTTAGTATGATGGTTATAAATATTATTTAAGGAAGTTAATATATTTTAATTAATCTATATCAAGGAATAAAATATTAAAATAATGTATAAATTAATCAAAACACAAATAAGAATATTAAATGTCTTTTTATTATTAAAGAAAAATTATTAAAAAGTGAGAAGATTAAAATTAACAAAACTAATTAACAAATAATAAAATTAAATAAGAAATGTAAGATTAAAATTAATAATTTGAAGACTAAAAATACACAATTTAATTATAAATGTTGAATAGTTAACAATTTTAATTATATAGTTACAAAAATACAATTACTTTGTATATAATTCTAAAATAATTAATTAAATATTTAAAAACCAAATAAAAAGATTTAGAAAAAATATGTATAAATAGAGCCACATCAGTTTTAAAACCCTTTGTATCTAGTTCCATGTGTTTCCCTTTTTAGATCATAAAATTACACCATCTCTTTTGAGAACCACATAACTAGAATGATGCACACATTACATTGATATTCTTAGGTGTATCTAGGAAGTCAAATATTTGATCGACCCTATCCAGATAGTCCTATGACTTTTGAGGCCCATTTGATCCTATAAGATATAGTTGATTCTTATACAAGAATTCCCACAATCAATCTCTCTATACTCTAACTCCTAGTTGTACCTAAACAACTATATTTTAAACCAGCAACACATCCTGATCTGTGACATGTACATCCCACATGATTGAATCAATGAGATTATGATCCACTGGTGGATTCCCTTTTGAAGAATTAGCTACACCTTCCTAATTAACTGATGGAAGACATCATAGAGGCATAATAATGCATGTTGAAACAGAAGGAATGATCATATAATGACTAAATCTAATCTTTAACAAGAATCACCATAATAAGAAACTAATATTAATAAAAACCCAACTCTAGAGACATATATATGAACATCCCATGGTAACTTGAGTTTCATCATAGAAAGATCTGGCTAGAAACTTATTGCAACAAACCATTGAAGTATTGAAAATCCTATGTACTATTTAATAGACATACCAAGATATGGAATTTGGTAGACATACTACCTTTGATACCATTTTGTAATGAATCGACGCAACTTTCCCCCAAAACTAGCATCCGACCCAACCCATCAGATACCCAAAGGGCATTCATGATTCCTACGGGATATCGACATACACCTAATCAATGATAAATAAACTAGAGGGAATGATTTAACCAAACATGTACAAACACATAGAATATAAAAACATAAAGAAAATAAAGTGAAATCGTAAGACTAATAAATAAATACCATAACAATGAGAAGGAAATATAAGAAAAACAATTGTAAAATTAACTTGAAATCCAAATAAAAAGTCCAAAAACGAAGGACCATAACCAAATATCTACTCCATGAGATTGTGTGGATGAACACCCACTATCTCAACAGTAGATACCCAACCCAGATGGCACAAAACCCCATCTCCTCACTATATCGTATTACCTTTTTCCAACTATGAAATACATACAACAGTTTATGAACCATCGAAGAGGTGCACATGGTGTGAGCTAAAAATCTTAGTAGGATGCCACCCATGTGTTCCATATCCAGTCTCTATATAACAATTAAATTTTTTTAATTTAAATTACAACATTTCATTATAAGCCATAATGCAGTTTTATTGAAAACATGGTAATCATTTACCTTTTATAACGGTTTTAAGACAAAGAAGGTATTTCATTTTTGAAGCACATTTTTCCATCTCATATTTCAGAAGAATAAATATACAAGTCAAGCCTAAAATAGTAAAAAGAATAGAAATACAAAATATAAGTACCAGCATAGGAATCATAATACCAAGGAATACAAAAATGTTGGGTAGAAGATTAATCATACCCATTAATCTATTAATGTTGCACTGTGTTGCCTGAATAAAAATATCAACACTCTTAGACCAGAGATATGCCGAAGAAGGTGAATACCCAACATCATATATGTAACTTGATTCAATAATATACACTATAGGACAATAGGAATATACTAGAGAGTAAACCCCCACAATGGACAATGGACTCAATCAAAACCATCCACATAGTACCCAAGGTAACCCATGTGTTAATTTTTACAACATCTCTATGTTTCAAAAATGATTTAAATTTTTTTAAGAGATCCATTTAAATTATTTGAAAACACCTTTTTTCTTTCCATTTATCCACAAAAGGGGAAATTTATTTTCTTTAAAAACACTTTTCAATAAACAGAAATCAATCATGCCAATTACTTATATAAATCAGTTAATAATGAAAAGAAAATAAGGTGCATCAATATAGGCTAGAGACAGAATCAACTATATTGAAACATGGGGCGCACACACATATAATGGGATCCACCAATAATGAAAACCTATCGATGTATACAAAGGCAATAGAATCAAATCCAAATCAAGATATTGATCCAATTCATAAAACAAGGGGTCGATGTAATAGAGGAAACCCACATAAATCAAGATCGAATGCTGGCCACACCATGACCAATAAAATAATAACCACCAGAATACAATCACCCAATGAAACTTGGGAGAATATAAGATAAACACAAACTTAGACCAATAGATCTGAAAATGCACCAGAAGGGTGCTATCATGAACAAATATAATTAATAAGTGGAAAGATCACTTACCCAAAGAGATGAATTGCAACCAAAATGAATATAAAAAATCGATCGAATTGTTATAGAAAGTGTAGAGTCCCCCAAAATATCCAAGAAATTTACCAAGGTTTGGAACAAGATATTCTAGAGAAGGAATAGAAAAAAAATTTGGCCATCAGTTTTTATAAACTATACAGAGTTTGGTACATGGCATGAAACATGGTTACATGACATGTAAACATCAAATTCCTACAAGTACTACAAAACATTTCTCCTCAAATTAAAAATAAATTATATAAAAAATTCACGATATGTAAACATAGAATTCCCAAAAACACTAGAAACACTATCTCCTCGGAATAAAAATATATTATTTAAAACACTAAAGACATGAAACATCTCTTCACATCATGTAAAATTTCACTGTGTGAATCCTTTCTCGACTGGCACCTAGCTACACATACACGATGTATAACCCTGTTACATGTTGTGACATCCTTTGAAAGCCTTCATTAAAACCTAGATAAATCTAAGAGTCTAACAAATCTCTGACTTCACCAGTATTGGTATCCTCTATATTTTTATTGGCCCTATACAGAAAACAAGAAAAGGAAAACTACAACAATTTGAATGATGTACCTGATAGATCATAAATAATAAGTTATTGAAATAGAAGGAATAAATATTATTAAAAAATATTACATTTTTAAAAAGTAATTACTCAAATTTATTGAATATCTATTAGAAAATAATTTCCCAATTTTTCTAATGTTATTTTACACATAATAAATATTTTTTTTCCAAAAAAATTTATTTATTATTATGATAAATGTAATAAAAAATTTATGAAAATTTTATAAATTGTGTGTTATAAAAATATTATAATTTTTAAAATCATAATATTTATAATTATCCCATGTTCAAATTTTCAATTTTTTCTGTAATGATCGATGTTTCTATGTATAGAAAAAAATATTTATTTTTATTAAAAACTATATTTATGTTTAAAAATTTAAAAATTTTATTTTATTTTAATAAAATTTAGAAAACCTAGTTCGGTAATTCTATTAATAATTCAACCATGTTTATTAGAATCAATATTATGATTTTATTTTTCACAAAAACATTTTCAAACATAAAAGGGTATTTTTCAGAAACTGTTTTTTTGCATTTAATGTATTTTTATCTTAATAAATTATATTAATGGATATTGTTGAATAATTTTAATAATATATATATTATATATTCAATTGAATTTTTTGACATTAATTTAATATTTTTCAAAACATAGGATGAAAACAAACAAGGTATTATGCTTAAAACATATTTGTCAAAAAAGTATTTTGTCTCATTTTGTGCGCTTATTTTTAAAATTCATTACATCCAAATATAGATAAATCAGATGATAAAATGGATTCAATAACTTTAATTAAGAGGTCAATGTTTTTAAAATGTTCCCCTTTTATGTTTTGGTAAATATGAATGGTAACCATGTTAAAATTTATCATTTCAATAAAAGGTTAGTTGTGTTAATCTAGGTTAAAACAACATGAGAGGGATATAATTTTTCATGATAAGTATTATTTTAAAAAAATTATTTAATATTTATCACAATAGGAGAATAATAAAAAAACTATTGGATAATTTCTCAAGAAAACAGCCTATAAAATATCTAATGTAAAGAAAGTGACAACGCGTCACTCTATTAGTTTTAAACGTCTTTTTATCTATCTATTGAGAGAAAAATGTTATGAATGATTATATATATATTTGAAGAAAAAATAATTTATTTTCATGATGCTAATATATTTATAATTTATTTTTTTAAATAATTACCATAAATTCTTGCGCAATGCTAATATAGTATTTCGTAAATTAGTAGAAAAATAAGACAAATTATTCAAAAAAATATTAAATGTTATATAATATGGGTGATATATAGAGATACTTGATTTTTTTAGAATAATATTATGCTTTAGTGACGTTTAAATTGATTATATATTAATTGTACATTTTTATTGTTGTCATTAATTGAAAATTAATTGAATAGTGTTAAAATTAACATTAATGATATTTCATCCAAAAAATAATTTATTAAACAATTTAGAAACAATAAAAATCATAAAAGATTAAAAATCAGATAATATAATGTCTAATATTTAATCCCTCTATACTTATGAGCCAATATTTAACTTATATGTAATATTATAACCCTTTAAGAGTGAATAATATGTTACTACAATTAATGTTACTAAAGGTTAAATAAGAGGTTAAACCATAAGGATTTGTTAAAATACCACGTAAACCAATGGTAAATTTATTTTTTTAACCATATTAAAACAATATAATACCTTTAATTATAATATATGGATATTCTGAGGAATTCAGTCTAAATAATAACTTTATAATATTATAATCATTAATGAAATTCCAAGAGTGCTCTTCACTTCAAGTATAAAAGGGAACCCATTTCTTCAATTATTTACACCACATTTTCCATATATATCGACCAATCCCAATCCATTGCTATTATTAAAATCACTCTATAATTTTTATAGGTTCTTATCATAACAAAAATACCTACCCTAAGTCCAATAAGATGATATCTAAAGGAAGTCTACTGATGAAGAGGTAATCATATTTACCTAGTCCTTTATTTATTTGTTCATTTACTGACTCCAAAAGTATTGTAACCATACTAAGTAATATATAAAGTTTAATAAATATACTGAAATATTAATTTGATTATCGTATAAATATATACCAATTTTTTTTATCTTACAAAAATCAGAAACATCGATCATTTGTAATCACGGATTACTGTCTCCAAATAAATGTGTAATTTGTTTTTCATCACCAATTCACATGGACAGTTATAGAGATTGAAATTATTAATGTAAATTATATTAATGTTATAAATATTTTTATTTAATTAAAATATCATATATAATACATTAATTTCTAATCCTTTGGAAAATGATAACATTGATCTTGTATTTGTGTGGACTGACACCTCCATGAAGCGATGTGATTTGTTCTTCATTTTCAATTTACATAGATGGTGGTTAAGACTTATTCAATTCATCTATAAGGTATATTATATTTCATTATGTTACTAGAAATTATAATGATTATTTATCTTTTTTTTCATTCAATTCATCAAAAAATTAAAACAACATTCATGCATACATTAGACATATTGTCTCTATAAACAATATAATTCATTTTTCTATATCTACTTTATGAGTGACTATAAATATGTATATTTTGAATATATTTTATATTTAAATATTTATTAACATTATAGATATTATGGAACAATGATAAATGTATAAGGATCAAAACTACCAAACTAAAACCTACAATAAAAAAGAAGTCATTATCTCTAAGAATAATTATTCAATAAAGAATTATTAATAAACATTGATAAATGGTTATAAGTATATAATATATTATATGTTATATATAATTATGGATTTGGAATATATTTATAATAAATTTTTATCAAATATATAGGATTTTTGGATAGGTGCAATGGAAATCAAACATAAGGTAAGAGTTTCTCATCTCACATTTATATTCATGAGTTATATACCATAATCACAATTTATTTATTTTAGTTAGTGTATATGATACACCCTTGATATGATATATCATAAATAAATTATCCTATGGGTGTTTAAATTTTTATTTTAAGATATTTCTATCATCTATGTTATGATTCAAATGTTTCCAAAGTGGTAAGGGTTTTTTTGACAAAATCAACTTTATTTGATATTGTTTATGTTTAAGTATTATTTGGTGGAATTATATCATAATTACACATTGAATCGAATATGTTATTTATTTCATTATAATTCCTAAAAATATAACGTAATATTTAAATTTTCTCTTATTTGACACATAAAAATGATTGAAGAATATTTTTAAGAAAGTATAACTTCATACCTTTATTCAGTCAAAAATCCCTTTTCTAACATGTCCACATTTTATAAAAATGATTTCCATTTTTTTAATATTCCCATATGATTTCATGAATGGTTTTCATAAAAAATTAGTTATTAATAAATGTTTTAAATTCAATATTATTATCATTTTATCAACAATTAACTACTTTAAATTTTTTACAATAGTGTAAAAGGAAAGTTTTTTTAATTCTGCTGAAATGAAAGAAAAAGTTTGATGTCATAACCACATAATTATTTAGATATCACATTATAATTTTACATGGTTATTTTAAAATAATTTTTTTAATTAATAGTTGTGAAATATATTTTATTTCAATGTAAAAAAGGGTATTCTTCAAGGAATATTGTTGATATTATTTAAAGTATTCTTATCTTTTGTAAAATCCTTTATTGAATATTATATTGTGAATATTATCTAATGACATCGTACCCATTATTTTTCAATATTTTTAAGTTAAATTTTGATATGGATATAATATTTTGAATCCATTCATCATATTACTCAAGATGGTTTATGATTATGTGTTTTGATTTGGGATTGTATTAACATTTCATATGCTATTTTTTCAGTATGATTATTTAAATTGATTTCATCTTACCCATTTAATATGAAGAATGCATTGGACTTATTATGTTATGGTTAGGGAACATAATTATATATCCCCTTGACAAATCTAATAGCCATAAGATAAAAACTAGATTATGTTTTTTCAGAGGTCTTACCCATTTTTATAATATTTCTTAGCCTGAGCCCTTGACGGTATTATTAAGATGTAATGTGATGAGTCCTCAATGATATATTTTATATGTATGAAATTATTAATTGCATATTTATAGAAATTTATATTGATGTTTATGGGATTATATAAATATATTTTTATATCCATGTATAATTGTTATCTCATGTTATGGTGTATATAGAATTATTTGATTTTATTTTATTTCCCCCATATGTTTCTTGCCTTATTCAGCTTCTTCCATAAAAATCCCATTACCGAGAATATAAGATCAAAATTTTAATATTTTTACATTCCTTATGATACCAATAATTTTTTTTTACCAATATATTGTTATATGATAAAAAGTATTATGGTGTTATCAATGAAAATTCTATGATTCATTTTAACTATTCAAATAAAATAGAAACTCGAGTACATATATTGTTTTACAATAATGCTAAATTATTCCATCCATTGGGATAAGATCACTTGTATCATATGATGGTGTAATAAAGTAACCATCATATCTGTTTTAATATAGTTATTGTTTTTATATTTGATATCAAAAAAAGTTTAGGAGAATCCTTGGGAGAAATATTTTTGAAAACATATAGTAGAAAAACTTACTTTATGACATAACATTAAAATATTCCCAAAGAAACCTATCATTTGATTTATAGATTAGTTATACATAACTTTTAAATTTATAATAAATGTTTCACAAGACTAGAGATTATTCATTTTGATTTATAATTTTATAATCTTCTATCGTATATTCCATTTTTTAGTATTGGAAGATAGTGAAAGAAATTTGAACATGAACATAATAAATTTTGGGATTGAACTACTCATAAAGATAATGTAATTGGAGATGGGTATAGAGTTAAAATTAGTGAAGAATTATTTATAAATATTATTTAGAAGTTGGATCAAGATATGACCTAAAATATTTCTTATATTGATTATCCTGATGATCCACAACATGTTGTAATAATGTTATACCACTTTAATCATCAAAAAACACCATAATGCAATGGTACTAAAAATATATTTGTATAGGATTAAAGGATAAGTTTCATAGAGACAATATTTAACTCTTTATTAATTAATGATTTCGATAAGGTTTTCATAGAAGTTTATCATCATTCATAGGATACAGATCAATGGTGGTGGTGGATATAAAACACCAAATATGAGGGGGAAATATAGATAATTGGATAGATAAAATTTAAGGAAATTATATTGTAAGAATACGTTCCTAAAAAAATGAGAATATATGAAGTGTAAAATCTTGTCTAAGAAAAAAGGAAGGGGTAAATGTTGTTATGCATTAATCAATCCATACAAGGACATAAAGAATAGTTATAGACAATGTACGCAATCCAAAGAATCAGATTTTTTATTTCATTGATTTGATAAATTAATTCATTCACAATGAACTAATCCCCCAAAAAATATTCACATATAAATATGTAATTTAATGAGTTATCAAGACATATAGAAAATTTTCCTAGTCATATGGATCATAAGGAAACTAATAGAAGGAGAGGATAAAATTGAAAAAAAATGGAAAGGCGGAGAAGAGAAAGAATAATTTCCACACATGTGATAATTTTTGATAAAAACACGAAAGTATTTTATTGGTGGGAATAAGGGTATTATAAATCTATAAAGGGAATGCCCATAAATATTCTTAATTAAATGGAAATAAAGAAACCCGAAAAAATTATTTTTTCAACATTAAGGATATGGGGCACTACCCAAACAAATTCCCCAAGCATTAAGTGAATATACCTCAATATTAGGTTAGAGATCATGGTCTATCCAAACTTATTACCATTCCAAAAGTGGAATGATTAATGTGTTTAATTATTTTAATAAATTAATTATGTTGTGAAAATAATTATATCAATGGTATTATGGTTATAAAAATCATGAAAAATATAAGGTTTTTTTCACAATATATTTCCCTTAATGATTTTGAATAATTTTATTAAAAGGTATCGATAAACATGATAATGGATTTAGTGGTAATATGAAAATATTTATTTTAGTTACTACTGGGTTCCTTTAATTGGTTAATGATTTTATAAAAAAATATTTTGGTCATCATTGATGATGTTTATATTATTTTTGAATATATTAAAATACTCTATGATTTTATTTGAGGAAAAAGTATAGTTTTAGTTTTTAAAGAGTATATGTTTTTTATATGGATAAAATAATAGTCAAGGATACCATCTTGATTTTATACATTTATAGTTATCATTAGTTCAATGGAATATATTCCCCCATTAAGTTATCAAGGGATGATATTTTGAGGTGATTAGAAACTTTTAATAGATTTCATAATGTGTACTCAATTGAGGTTTAAATAACCCTTTGGGTTAGTATATTATTTTATATTATGTTAATTCTGGTATATTTGATAGTGAAATTGAGATAATTTTAATAATTTAATAGTGATTCATTAACAAGGAAATATTTTTGTAGATATTTATGGTCAAAATAAGGATTAACTTTAAGGACATTATCTAAATATTGTTCATAATATTTTTGTTAATTTAACTATATTATAAGATCTACCTTGGTGATTAATTGTATTTTGGGAGATCATTATTTGGATGGTGGTTATATGTAAACCATTCATTTAAAATTTGTTTTGGAAAGTTATTATTTGGGAAGAATGCAATTACATTTTTTAGGATTTATGTTAGAAGGTATGAGATAACCCTTGAGGTTAACATATTAATTATTGTTTAGTTTATTGATTTTAATTAGGATGTAGTGTTATTTATTTTTTGAAAAATTGATGTTGATCCTCTAGTATTATCGTATAAATATTTAGGTAAAATTTATTATTTATTAAAATAACTGTTTAAATTTTTTAGATTTTATCTTAACCTATTAGAACTATTCAGTTAAAATTTAATAATTAGAGGAAAAAATTTTGATCTTTTTTTTTGATTGTGTAAATAGTAATACATTTATTTTAGTGTTTTAGACATCAAAAATTCATGTTGGATAATAATTACATAGAGTGAGTGATGAAATAGAGAATTGATCGATGAAAAAAGATATACTAAGATTATCCTTATTAAATACATATATATCAAGTAGGTATATTTCATTATGATCTAAGTATCTATTGAAATGAAATTCCTCAACTTTAGGAAAATGATATTGAAACAAAAATGTTATCATGTTATAGTCATTTTTTATGAATAGTTAGTCCTTTTATCACTCATAGATTTATGTTTTTAAAAATTTCATGATTATCTTGAATATATTTTATACAACTTCCTATTAGTCTACAGACATTATTTTTCTCTCCCATATCAATATTTTTCAATTTCCACTATTTTTCTCCTATTTGGAAACCTAGTATTATGGTGACCTTTATACTTCCATTTTCCCCTTTTATGGTAATTTTTATTAACTATTTTTATGATGTGGATTTTAAAAAATAATTTTCAAATATAAAAACCATTTATACTGAGAAAAAAATTGATTTGAAAGGAAAAATTTATTAAGGGGTGTATAATGTAACACCATAATAATTTTAAAGAATGAGATTCAGGTCTATATTGTACCAAGAACACAACACCAATCATAAAAGAACCCCAAAATATTATTCTTTAAACATGATCGTTATAACCTATCCATTGACTTATAAAATTTTAATTTTATTAACCAAATTGTGCAATATATATAACATAAATACCATATTAATATACTTTGATTATTTTTTGTAAAGAAGAACAATATTATTTTTAATGTTATTTTATTATTAAGAAATAAGTTTTCATCCAAAATGTCATTATTTTTTTTGCAAGAAAATATTATAAATAATTTGTTTACAAATAAATGACTTTTATTTAATAAAAATTCTATCCATTTTTAAATTATAATATCAAATTACTATATGGTGAAATTTATTTATTTTGTTAAAAGATTTATTTTTTATTGAATGGCAAACAATACTGTTATTTATTGAAAACAAAATTTTTGAGTCAATAATTTAAATATAAAAAATTTATAGATTATTTAAAACTATAAATGGTTCCATTATTTTATAAAAAATTAATTTAGTTCATAGGAATCAATTTAAAATTGAATTTGTTATAAAAAAAATTTTATATATAAAGGCATTTTTCAAAAAACCCATTTATATGACCTCAATGTAATTTTATATTGACAAATTAAATTAATAAATACTAGAGAATAAATTTAATGAAATTTATATATTATATATTCAATAAAATATTTTAACCTTCATTTTTTAGTAAGAATTAGATAAAAATAAACCATGTTATATGATTAACAATATATTTTTTAAACAACAGTTTGTATCACATTTTCCATGTTAAAAAAATTAATCACTTCTACTTATAATTATTTATTTTTAAGAAATGTGTTACCTATTTTGAGTTAGGAGGTTAAAAAATTTAAAGTACTACCCTTTTATTTTTGGTTTATACAAATAGTAGTCGTGGTAAAATTTATCACCACAATAAATGGTAAATTAGGTTACTATAGGTTAAAACATAGTTATAATGCCATAAATTTTAATCGTAATTCGTATTTAATAAATGGGATCCAACACATACATCCTTATTCTTGAAATTTTTTTAAGGGAATGTATATATGAAAAGTACCCATATAGTATTGAAAGTAAAGAAAATAACAAAGCGTCACACTCTTAGTTTTAAATATCTCTTAGGTTTCCACATATGGAAAAAATCATGTTATGAATGAATATAAATACCAATTTTGAGAATAATGAAATTATTTTTATGATGGTAATCTATTTATAATATTTTATAATTATATAATCACATTAAATTCTTGTTAAATACTAATACAATATTTATTTTATTAATAGAAAAATATAAAAGAAGATTCAAAACATATTAAAAGTAATATAATTGAATTATTTTGCTGTGTTACATGAATTTTTTAGAATAATATGACATATTATTAATTTTTAAATAGATAATATTCTAATTACACTTTTTTGTGTTTTTTTCAATGTCAAAGTAGTTGAATATTATCAAAATTATAATTTATGATATTTTATCAGAATAATATTTAATCCAATTATTTAAAAAACATTATATTATTATAAGGGAACAAATTGGATAAAATATTATTTTAAATTTAATTACCTTTCAATTTATTCTTCAACAGATACCTTATATTAAATATTTTAACCCTTTAATGGTGAAAAAATGTTATTTAAGTTAATGTTAAAATATGATAACTTAGCGGTTAAACCAAAAGATATTCTTTTAAATATAACTTAAGCCTATCATAAATTAATTTTTAGATTATATTCCAAAAATATATAACCCTATATATGAATTGATGTAAATATTTAGTAATTTTTGGTATATAATTACTTTATTATATTTTGTTATTTTATTAACTTACAATAGTTACACTCTACTCAATTGTAATAGGGAATCCGTCTTTCACTTATATACACCATTTTGTGTCATCTAGATCAAAAAAACTCTGCCGATCTCTCTTATAAACATCCTTAGTCAAATTATATAGGTTCTTTTTATTCCAAAATAATTAATTTATGTCTCTTAAGAGGAGATCTAAAGAAATTCCAATAAAGAAGTGGTAATTATCATTATTGAACCATTCAATATTATTTATTTTTAAAGTATTATAACCATACTAGGATAATAAATATATTATAATAAATATACATAGAAATTATTATAATACTGGGACAACCATATTCCATCTATGTTCCAACCTATGAAAAGATATGGCATCGCTCATGAGTATGTATGACTTACCATCTCATTATAGTGGTGTAATTTGTATTCAATCACCATTTAACCTGGATTTTATAAAGATTTAAATATTAAATATAAATTATATTTAAGAAAAAAATATTCTTCTATTATTTAAATATCATATATACCATATTACCTCTAATTTGGTGGAAAATTATAATGTCACTCTTTTGTACGTCTGTACTACCACATCCCAAGAACGATGTGATTTAATTTTAATTTTCATTTCTCATAGATGGTAATAATGGTAGATTTAATGAATATACATGATATATAATTCATAATAATGAATCTATAAAGGCTAATCATTATCAAAAATTTTTTCCTTCCATTTATTAGAAAATGAAAACAACGTTCATGCGTACTTAAGACAAACTGTCTCCATGAATGATGTAATTAAATTTTCTATATAAAATATTATGTATGAATCTAATTATGTATTTAATAAATATATATTATATTTATATCATTATTACTATTCAATAGATCATATAACAATTAAAAACACATGGATAAAAATTACTGAACCAATATATAAAAGAAGATTGAAGTATCTATCACCCATAATAGTTATGTAATTATGAATTGTTAACAAACAGGTTATAATAGGGAATAATTAAAATAATATATTCTATGATATATATGATTATGGTTTTGAAATAAATTTATACTAAATCTATATTTTTTATACAGTGGTCTTGGGAAAATATAAATTAAATCACACTTGAGGTAATATTTTCTCGTGTCCCTTTTACTTTCTTGATGGACGTTCTATAATCACCACTTATTTGTTTTGGTGTATATATAGATTCTTTGATATGTTATATCTAAAATATATTTATATTAATTTTTTTTAATGTATAATTTTAGGTTATTTATTTCAGGGGGTTTTGACTCAAATGTTAACAATGTAGTAAGGTTTTATTTCCTAATCTCCCCATTATTCAGGATTTAATTTTTTTAAGTACCATTTGCAAGATTTTTTTTCTATTTCCATCATAAAATCAATATATATTCCTCTCTTATAATTATTGTGGATCATTTCTATTAATAGTACCACATTATTATAAAGGATACATAAAACAATTGGTAAAATGTTTTGATGAAAATCTCACTATAATCATCAATTATACAGAAAATAAAATTTCTACCATGTTAATATTTTCTATGAATATTTATAGAAAATGTATTTTACTATTAAAAAAAATTTATTAATTTTTTTTTAACCATGTTTAACATTTTTTTAAAATGGTTTAAAATGAATCTCCATGTTATTTTTTGAATGAGGTAATTTTTTAACATTTTTAAAAAAGCATGAAATGATGTTTTTTCAACTTATACAAAGTCTATAGAATTTTAACCAATCATAAACTCTAATTTAATTGAAAATTAATCTATAAGTTAACATTTTTATTTTGAAATAAAAAAGTTTCCTTAAAATTTTTGATAGGATTTATATTTGAATGTAAAAATTGTGTTTTCCTCATGAAATTTTCTTTTAATCTTTTTAATTAATTTCTATATTTTTCTACATCCTTTTTAAAATATTTTTATGTGGATATACTCTAGGTATACCGCTCACCATGTTTCTAAATATTTTTATGATCAATTTGACTAGGGATTTATTATTTTGATATCATTATCCATATTACTCTTGATGTTTTATGATTATGTTTTTTTATTGGTGAAGTATGAACATTTTTATGCTATTTTTTAAATAAAAGTGTATACATTGATTATTTATCAGCCCTATAATATATGTAATTCATTGTAATTATTATATGATTGTTGGGGAACTAAATTTCATATCTCATCGATGTATTGTAAGGTCTCATGAGACAAATAGGATTGATTTTTTTCCAATGACATACCCATTCATATAAGATTCCTTAGAACTTGTACTTAATAGAATGTTTATGATTTATTGGGTTGTAGCCTTGACGGTATGTTTTAGATTTCCTTATTTATTCATTACACCATTAGAAAATTAGTTATTGATGTATATGTGGTTATTGTAATAATTTTTTATATACTTGGGTAAGTCTATATCTCAAGTGATTGTTTATATGATATTATTTTATTATCATTTAATTCCTAGAATTCTATTCATTCCTTATTTATATTTTCTATTATGAATTCAATTATTAAGCATATGAACTCACCATTTTCTTATGTTTAATTTCCCTATGATGCCAGAAAGTGTTTTTTGATTGATATATAGAGATATGTTAAAGGGTACCATGATGTTCTCAATGAAAATACAATATTGAGTTTTATGTTTTTATATGTAATGTATAACTCAAGAATATATCTTCATTTCCATGACTACTAAACAATTAATTCCTTTAGGATGTCAATTAGTATATCTTATGATAATGTAATAAGGTAATCTTTATATCATGGTTTCTATATTCCTGATTTTTACAATAAGGGTCATATTTACATATTAATATATAATGTTAATTTTACTATTAGTGTTGTGTGTCATATATACTATTAAATATATGTTTTTTCTAAATCTCAAGTTGTTACAAAAAATTACTCCTTTACATCCTACCAGGTCTAACCAATAACTTCATATTCTATTCTAAAAATATACATCCAAATTAATTTATCTTATAAAATTTGATAAAATAATTAATTATAGAGGTATATATCTATATAATTCTACACATAAGAAAATATATTCTCTGTAATTGGAGAGGGATTCTCCACATTTACTGAATTAGTGATTTTTAGTTCTCACTAATGATAGTGGGAAAATCTGTCCAATATTCTTCTTTAAATATGTGTTAATATTGTTATTTCGATTAATTGAGTTTATTGCTCAATGAAAGGTTATTATAAAAAAGGAAATTTTTTGAATTATATTCTTCATGACCTATAAAATTTCACAATGACATGAAACTTAACTAATTAATCTGTAAACCCATGTTGCTACCTCTAAAGGCACATAAGTGATGTGGTATTAATTCTCATCAAATAAATCTTGGCCAGGAACCGTATAAATAATATAAAATAAATATATAATATTTAAATTACTGAGAAATAATGTATTAAACTCGTCTGTGATCATGTTGTAATACTCCTTTATCCTTCACATGATATCCTCTATCATATCATGATGCTTCTTTATTATCCTAATTCATTATGTCTTACATGAAGTTCATAACTACATTTAAATTTTCAATTTTGAGTCTCCCCTTTTTTTATATGAATTTTAAAATCCTAATATGGATTCTAATATGTAATTCTCTATATCATATCCACATTTCATTTCCATTATATATTCTTCTAGGTTATTCCCTTAATCACTATCCCATTTTATCATTCAACAAATGAAATGCCTCTATCATATTCTAGTGGTGAGCCTTATATTTCAACATTTTAATTTTATGCATTGTCTATTTTATTTTAAAATGATATATATATATATATATTATCTTCTCTACCTCAACAAACCATAATTATTGTTTTATTTTTTTATTTATCAGATGTAACTACTAGATTACATTTAGATACTGGGATTATGACCCTTACATATCCTAATAAAGTTTGAAAATATTTATATATTTTGTTATTGATTACTATTATATTATGTAATATTCAAATTTAGGCATTATTGTGATTTCTACAACCTTTTATATATTTATCAAAAATCAATATGTTTAACTCTAATGTGTTATTTTGGATGAATATATATATATATATATATATATAATTTGTTTCTCTAGTACATTTCCATTTTCCAATCCTAGTCATCACTAGTTAATTCTACATATATAGGGAGACCTGCATTACTTTTCCTCTTATTTTAATTTCCATATTAACATTTATATATAGATTGGGTTTTCCATATATTTAAATTATAAATCTGTACTTATCCTTTGGTGATCTTTTTCCACTTTCAGAGAACTCTAAAAAATATTAAATAATATATTTCAACAATTAAAAGTAATTTTTAGACATATTTGTCAAAACATATTTATCTATACATATAGACACCATTTCAATTCATTCTAATTCTAGAATTTTATACATATGGATTCTCATATCTACCAGCAATAACAACAATACTACATCACCAATGGGTTGACAACTAATCTAACACTATCAAATATGCAATCTTCAATAAAATTATATTAATACCCCTTTGTATTTTTTTTGGAAACACTATTATTAATAAGAAAATTCTTCATTACATCCTGATGATTCATACTCCATATTTTAGGGATAAAAAAATTGATAAATTAAAAATTATTCATTCACCCTCATTTACAGAAAAACTAAAGTAGTGTATACTCCATATGTAATAAAAATAGAATATTTTTATTATGATTTAAGTAAATAGAAAATGGTATTTCCATTCAAATTTATTTTAATGATACCCAATTATTCATGATATAAAATGACATGTTCTCCAAATATTTGATATGAATATAACTTGTTAGGATGCCCCTTATCACAACTGATATCATTTTCAAACGAAAAT
This sequence comes from Viscum album, assembly GCA_963277665.1. NCBI lineage: Eukaryota > Viridiplantae > Streptophyta > Magnoliopsida > Santalales > Viscaceae > Viscum > Viscum album. Next base: position 200,921,756 of record OY728164.1, read on the forward strand.
TCAATTTTTTTAGGGAAAAAAATCCTCTCTCTATATCTATGTATTCCTTCCATAAAATTTGAGATCCAGTTATCCCCTTCTCCTGGTACACTTCCATACTCCTATAATTATTCATTTAGAACATTCATCACAATTTCATATTCAATGTTTCTGATTAAGAGAATCCTTTGATAGTGGCTACATTATACAATATTTTATCTGAGGGGACTTACCACTTAGTAATAAGACATTAAAAAACATCTAGGTCTATTAGTTAAGAACACAATATTGGAATTAAGAGGTCATGTAAATTACATCTTCAATTCCCATTTCACTCACATAATTTTATCAATTTAACTCAGCCATAATTTTTAAATTTTAATAAGTAACTCTCCCATGATCCCAACCAAACATTAACTAAACCACTCAAGAATAACCAGGTCTTTGAAAATTCCACGATTAATAAAATATTTATTCTTTTCAAATAACATTTAGAAAAAAAACCAATAATATTAGTGAAAACAATTATTTGTTAATTTGACATATATATTCTTTTATTGAATAATATTCCATCATTTGTTGATAATTATTACCATTATGGATCTATATCCCTAATATATTCTATCTCTCTTTTCTTTTAAACTGTTCATAAAAATAATATTCAATGTGATAGTAATCGACCTATAGCATATTGATATCATAAATATAGTTAGATGATATCCCATGTATGGTCTAAATGAATAAATCATGAAAATAATTTTATTACTATATATATGAAAAGGGATTCATATTCAATATTCATGTTCCAGATAAATTTAGTATATGTTCCTTATCAATACATAAATTATACCTTTATTCAATAAGTGACATCCCTTTTCATTTCATCAATTATTATTATTTAATTCATGTTATTTATATTCTAGATTCAACAATTTACCACATTCACTTATGTCAGTCATCAATTATAACTACAAATAATATAAAATACACTTTTTACTTTTGATGTAGTGTCCTTATTGATCGTACCACCCCCAAAACCTACAATTTTTATAAAATTTCAAAACATTGGAATTAGGTTATTTCAAATTACATGAAATAGAGGATTGAGGATGGTCATGTTAAACTAAAACGTTGTCCATTTCTCACATATAAATATTTGAAATCATATTCATTAATGATTTTTACATATTTTCATCTTCTAATATAAAGAACTAACTTTATATAATAGTGATGAAAATCAGTTCTATATTATCATCCCACATAATGAATCCTTAAGATACTATGTACATACTATTTTTGTATTTGAAGGAAAATTACTCTACAATTTTCATACGAAATTACAGACCCTATGACCATATCACCTACAATACAAAAAGTGGACATTGATGGCACACCTAAAATATTGCGTTCTGATTTGTCGCATTAATTTCACTTTTCTATTGTATTAATAATAGATTTTGGACTAAATACAATTAATACTTTGTTTTATGACATTTTTTACACACTGCACAAAAAAATCAAAATATATAGATATATAATAAGCATTAATATGAAAAAACATTAACATTTATTACTTTCATAATGTAAAAATTTAATATGAGCTAACATTGAAAATGTTTTTTCATGTAATATAATTTTTATTTATATTATATATTTTCTTTTAAAATTATAAATTTACATATTTTAAAATTTATTTTAAATAAATTAAAATTCAGTTTTTAATTATTCAAAACAAAATTAACGTAAAATTTATGTTTGATGTTTTTTAAAAATAATTTATTTTTTGGTGAATCCTAAAAAATACCAATTTTTTATACCATTAATTTTATCTGAATTATATATTTTTCTATCCTTTTTAATATATATATATATATATATATATATATTAAAATAACTAATTTAGAAATATGAATTTAATTAATAAATATCATGAATTTCATTTTTGAAAATCATTTAATATTTTATAAAAGCTATTTTCTTATATTACATTAATTAAATCTAATCATTATAAAAGTAGGTTTTTTCTTTATATAAATGTCACACAAAACTTATTTGAATAATTATAATCATCTTAATTTCATTCTAATAAGTAAAATTTATAAATTTTCCTTATAATTAATCTTTATGCTTAAAAATACACTTTAAAAAATTTGTTTTTACGCATTACATGTGCTTACATTATGATAAATTTTCTTAAACATAAAATGATAAAATGACTAATAATTATTATAATAGAGATAATATTTCATAATATCTAATATGAATACTTTAAATTTTTTTATAAAATTTTATTTTTTAGGATTAGTGCTAATTACCCTCATAATGATTGAATAATAATTTTAAAATGAATTTTTATCAATATCAATGATTGTATATCAAATAAATTAAATTGTAAGATGAACTAAAATTTCAATATAATAATATTTATAAATGTATAAATAAATATATTGACACTCATTTAATTTTTAATCAATACTAAATAATATAAGGAATCTCTAATGGTCAAAATGTAGAAATACTATTAAAGTAGCATTTCTACACGTTATCTTTTATAATATTAAAATTATTTCATTAATATTTGTAAATTTAATGGAAAATATAAGATAAAATTTTACAATCAAAACAAAAATTTGATATTTAAATTATTTCATATGATTAATAAAACATAAAATCAAATTGTAAAAAACTAGTTACCTCGTTTAAAAAAAATGAATAAAATGTTGAAACATAAATGTAAAACCCGTATAGATTTTTTTAATATGTCTTTGTAAAAAAATGAGTCTTTATCAACCCACCGATACCCTAAACTCCAATTTCTTCCATTTTTTATTCCTTATGTAACACCCCGATACATTATGATATATTCCATTTAAATTAAAATTAACCTCTTTGATATCTTGGGATACATATAACCTAGATCTTCAATTAAAAAGGGGAAACATTATATTTAAATGAAATTATAATATAATTCACAAAGATAATATTTCAGGCCACAAAAATATAATTTCATAGTATGAATATTGATTTTTAAAATAATTATTCAAAATAATTGTTGAATGAATTTTTAAAATCTTCCATTAGAAATAACCTTTTATGAAAAAAATATGTAGTATTTAACTGTTACTAATTTTTATTATAATTATTTATTCTAATATTTATTTTTACAAGTTTATTTACTACTAATTTTATATAAATAGAGATATAAAATTTTGTAGGTAAAATTCATATTTTTTAATAAACTAGTTTTTTATTCAGAAAATTGTTTTTATTTATTAAAGAATATTGTCTTTAAAATTTAATTAACTAAAATAATTTTTAATGATGAATTTTATTAATGAATTGTATATAATATATATCAAAATATATTAAGTTAAATATTTCTAATGATTATTAATATTTATATAGTTAATATAAGATCAACTTATCATGACACATGTGGTGAGAGTGACATCCATTATTAAATAGTTTTGGGTATTTATAATAATGTCACTGTCCCTCAATCATAAAATGAAACTAACTACCATCACTCATTCAATGATCTCAATCAATTTTTTATGGACCAAAAATTTCAAAAATATCCCCACTACATACTTACCCCATTCTGGAGCTTATTTTTTTTCCAAAAGTACCAACCGTAGTTTCTTTAAGAGGAGACCTCAAGGTTGTTTATCTAAGATACGGTAATTGTATTAATGTAGTTATTTCCTTTTATTTATTATTTACTATATTAAATTATTTCTTAAAACTTTAAATATAATAATTTTTTTTATCCAATATACTTATATGTTATTGGTTTGATGAAATAATATGTATCCATCACCCGCTCCATCAAATGGGAATCAAAACCATCACTCGTGTGTATGGGGAACTACTACCTCATGAACATTTGCAATTTTTCCCCTACAAACTCACATGAATAGTCATAATGATGTTTGTAATGAATTTATAATATAAATATAAAATTTTAAATATTTTATAAAATAAATATACCATCCAACTCCTCACCCTTTCACCCATTATTATAATGATGTCGTCGCTCATGCGTAAGTACAACCTATCATCTCAATAGAGCGATGAGATTAATTTTCCATGTACAACATTTAAAGAATGGTCATAATAAGGTATTTAATTGGTAAATATTATATTAAAAAAATAATATAATTATTGATATCAATTAACTATATCTTATAAAAACGTACCACAACATTTATCACAAAACATACCTGAGATTGAAATGAAATTATCACCCAAATCAATAATGATTATAAAAACATTTCAAAAAAAGGGTGAAAAAATGTTATAATGTGACCATATATGATATTAAAAACATGAATGTAATTCTTTTTAAATTAAAAATACGTTTAAAAACATAATACATGATTTTAAACCCCTTTCAATTAAAGGGATGCTTGAGGTAATGGATTTCAACTCAATTCCCATTCAACTGAGATATATTTGTTAATATAAATGTATTCACTTTTATGTGGTATATATACTAAATATATGATTTATTTCACATGAATAATTTTTTATTATGGTTTTTTGATGTTTCAATTCAATTTTTATCAATCAAGGTGTTTCAATTTGAATGTTACCAAATACTTTTGAATCCAATTTACAATATCACTTTCTTTTGAGATTGTTTTTATTCTTATGAAAATAATATTACCATCTATCTATCCTAGTGTCAAATAATTTTATTTTCCAATGTATATTTATATATTTTAAATAATTTATTCCATATATCCATTTATTTTTTACTTAACCTTAAAATTAAATGTTTTAAAGAAAAACTGATTTTATTTCTCTTTAAAACTCATAATTTTTTACAAAACGTTCGTATTTTCAAAATATTTTAAAAAAGACATTATATTAACTCAATTTATTTTTATTTTTTATTCTATGAGATCAATCAATTTTAAATTGTTATTAATGTATTATTTCAAAAAATCCAAATGGAATTCAAATAAAATGTCAAAATGAATGTTTTGTTAACATATACGATGATAAAAGAATCGCATGATATTTTTTTTAAATATTGTTTCCTAAACATGTTTTATATGGTTTTAATCATAAAAAATTTGTTAAATAATATTTTAATATTTAAATTCTAATTCATTTAGTCTTATAAAGAAATTTATTTTTGGGAAAACCTATATTCCCAATGAACATATAGTGACCTCTAAACTCTTGATTAATTTGGTGATTGTTTACATTCTCTTGAGACAATCACATAGTGGTGATAATTTATCATTATAAATTAAATTTATCTTAAAAATCATGATTATTTTATGATTTATATGATTAATTCATAAATTGTATACCATTTTTATATACAATGTTAACTTTGAATGTTATTTTATTAATTGTGGAAATATTGATAAATTTATATTATTTCTTCAATACAGATATTTTATAATAAATAATATTGATTTATGAATTAAATATGTAACATCCCAAGTAAGTAATGAATAATAGATATTTTTATCTATGTCTATTAATGAATTAGATTGTGTTTTGGAGGCTTAAAATGAAAATAAATCCAATCTTAAGCATGGAATACACTAATATTTTTAAAATATTGTTTTACTGCCTTTTGATGGAAAACGATCTTTTAAATCTATATTTTGACAATTTTATAAGCTATATATGTCAAAATAAACTTATTATTTATGATTGATACATCAAAATTTACTTTGTGTGATTTTTGGTATTTTTCCGATAAAGTTCATTTTTGTAATGAATAGTGAAAAATGTTGTATTTTAATTCAAAACCTCTTTTTAATATAATTTATTTATATTGATTAGATTATATTTTTAATTGGTTTTAAAGTTTAATTAGAATATATTTTTACCATTTAATTCAATAGTGGTCATTGGAATTAATTTCACTTTGAAATTGGACTTAAACTAGTGTCAATCTTTTGATACTTATTGTTTCATAAAAACACGCTATTTGCTCTGACAGTGGGAATTAATAATTAAATTAATTAATGAAACTTATATGATTTTAATTTTGTAAAATAGACATCATTTTTGAATTCGGAATATCAAATATAGCTTAGGGTGAAGTTTTGGTTTTTTTCTGGAAAACTTCAATTTTTGAGGAATAGTGAAACCACTAAGTGGTACTTATAAAAACTGATTTTTCGTTTAAATGAAATTTTACCACCTCTATGGTTTGAATTTAAAAAATCTTACATACATGGTTTTCATTAAGAAGTAAAATGTGGTTCAATGGGATTAAAATAATTTTTTGGTGAATAGTAACTTTTAAGTTTTTAATCGCGATTAGAGGTAATTAGTGAAATTTAAGGTAAGAATAATGTTTTAATAATATGAGATGAGCTTGAAACATGTCCTAACCTTATTGGATGTGTCATGACCGACAAATAAAATACATGGGTCAACTTGGGGACCCCATGGAGACACTTTGGTAGGAAAATGACATTAATATCTTTTTATTTAATGTTAAAATAAAAATGACACAAACATGAGTTTTTTTACTAAAACAATTTTTACATGGGGTTATAAAAGTAATATTTTTTACAATAAATATTAATTGTAAAGATAAAAATATTTCCTACATCATAGTATTTTTTTTATAATTTTTAGATTTAAATATATTAAATTATTTATGACATCATGATGATGCAAGGATTACCTCATTAATAAAGGATTTAAATAAAATGAAAAGATAATGTAACATCTATGACCTACACATGTCCAAAACCTATTGGATGGGTATATTTCGAACCCTTATCACCTTATCCTCGAATTATATCAATATGGGACCTTTTAAATCCGAAACTCATTTTAAAATAAAGGAACATTTCTTTACTTTCCAAGAGTGCCCCTCCTCTCCTCTTATAAAAGGCCCCCACCTCTACCACCTTACCCACACTTCCAATGCATTTGGCTCGGCCAACCCCTGCCCATTTTGTCTCTCCACATCCCTCTATTACTCCTTGAAGCCTCCCATGGGTCAGAAGTCTTCCCAAGGAAGCCTTTGAGCTCAAACCAAAGGGAGTTACCCGATTTTAAGGTAATGTCTTCACTTGAGTCCTTTTGTTTTATTTTGCTTCTCCAACCCCCTAAAATCTTTTTATTCATTTCTTTTTTAACAAAAATAGTATATTCCATATACTATGATGTTTTTATAATAAGTATTCGAGCTACACTTACACACACCTACATCTAATGGTTAAAGAACATACTGTTTCCGTGGATGGCGAATTTCTGCCTCCCGAAACGATGATTGTTCAACATTCTTTTAACACCTTCAAAGGTGGCCATTAAGTTGAAAATATATTTATATATGATATATAATATGTTTATGTTTTCCTTAAGCTTCTTTATATTTCATTTTGGGCATACCTTTATGGTTTCCAATATGGGTAAACGTGATATCTTCATTTAAGGAAGTGCGGACTACCGCCCCCTCAAAGTGATTTGATTCGTTAATATCATATGTGGGACGTATAAAGGATAGAGTTATGATATTATATATGATATTACACTAGAATTATAATATACCTATATATCATTATGATTCCATTCTATAAAATACGAAATAGAAATGAAAGTAGCGTTTATGCGTACGTACGGCCTACCGTCTCCATGAACGGTGCATTTCATTTCTTACCTCTAAATGATTTTTTAATATTATAAATGCATGTATATACTATATATATATATAATATATATGATATATAAATCATGATTATAACTCTGGATATAATGGATACATGAAAAAATTGTAATTATAAAGAGCATATTTTGACTCAAGTACCAATGATCGTTAAAATGACCGTTATTAACTAAAATAATTACATAGTGTTCATTACATGGTAATAAGTGATATAAAAGGAATAATGAACTTGAAAAAGGTTCTTAAGCAAGTAGAAATTAACTCAAGTTTATTATTCAGGACATTAAAGAATGATCGAGTCAAGTCGGACCCGAGGTATGGGACTTCGTCTCAATCTCCTTTCATTGAGGCATATTCCGTTTTATACACAACCTTCTTTTATACGGTGTATAAACCCCTTTGACTTTTACGTTTATTCAAAAAGAATATTTTTTATACGAAGCATTTACTAAATTACAAAAGGGAATGTTTTTGTCATATGTATGCGGCGACAACGACTTCTCCGCCGCCGTGACCATTATTTGAGTTTCGGCTTCCTTTACAAGCCATAACTTCTTTTTTAAAAGAAAAATAAATACCATGTTTTACTTTTCTTTTATTTTGGTATTGAAAATGGTTTTCATAATGTTTTTATTATATCAATGTGTTTTATTGATATCTTGTGATTGAAATGTGGAAATATTATGTTTTCTTTATGCATGTTTTATGTGATACGATTATGTTATGGTTCTTGGGCATTATTATGAAGACGGGTGGTTCCATGATAAACTAAGGGTGTGTGAGCCCGATATAGCTCTCCAATGCATTGGGTAACACGAAGGAGTGAAAAGTTAAGGTTTATCCGAAGAGATTTAGAGAATATACTGTGATGGGTATTCCAAATTTAACCAAGAGGATTACTACCTACGTATGAATGTTATGAATGCCTCAAGTTACCTTTATGTCTTATTATTTCTTTATTTTATTCATGATTTGATGAGGTATGTTAAAGTGCTTATGTTTTATGGGTAAATTATGATTTCATTCTTATGTATATATGAACTCATGTTTCCTTTCCATATTTTTATAACCCATACTGAGCTTTTTTATGCTCATCCCAAGTTTTTTTTGAAATGTTTTTCACAGGTCAAGGGAAAGGTACATGATATGATAATAGTGTCAAGGAAGTGTCAAGAAAGAATCCATGTTTTATTTTAAATATGTTTCCATTTATGGGGAAAAATGAATACTATTTTTATGTAACCACTTTGTTTAAATGTGGTATATAATGCATGTTTTATGATCTAATTCTCTAAAACTCTAAACCTGAAAAGATCCTCAATGTGTAATCTTGTAATAACTCAAGATTAAGTAAGCTTTAAGGCTGGGGCCTTATAAAATATATCATAATAAAAATGATAAATCTATTGTACATGTTTATAAGGGTGGGCCTCATAATTTTATAGCCCCTCAATGGGAGAAAATTTCTCAAGAGACATATCAGTTTGAAAAATTATATGGGTTTTTACACTTAGGTTTAAATTGTTTTAAGAAGCATCTTAAAGATAAAATTACCATGATTTATATGGTCATTCAATAAAATCTTATGAAATTAAATTGTTGATAATTCAATTATTATTATCCATGATATTATTTCATTGATATTATCCATGGATACAATTCATGCCCAATTTGTTGAATTAAATTACTTGTTTGTTCAGTTGGTAAACTAGATGTATAAATTATGTATTATATAATAATGATATTCTAGTTAGTAAATGAAATTTGTGTTTAGTTATTTTCTTTATATAATGATTATAACATTTTTTTTCAGGATATCTTCCACTTTATGTAAAAATTTCCATAAATTTGAGTACATAGTTATTTTTTTTCCATTCCTTTGGATATGGAGATGAATTCATTAAATCAGTTCAAGGATATCATATTTGTTCCATTAAATTTTTTTAAAATTTATCACAAATATATAATCGGTGTCATGTATAAATTTGGATCTCAAATACTACTAAAATAATCAAAACTTTGGGAATTTATACCTTGTTTCTATGGTAATGTAATCAAGTAGACACTGACTCTTGGTTACTAGAGTTAAAAGTTTTAAAAATAGTATTGGAGGAAGTTTAGTATTATCCTGGGTTACTATATTAAATAATATATTGACTATATAACATAAAAATATGTTACAATTTGAGGATTTATATAGAATAACATCCTAAATTTTTGGTATGGGAATGATTATGTTGTTTTTCTTAGAAATGCATCCCTAACTGGATACTACATGTGGATGTTGTTTTAGAATAGTTATATCTATGGGTAATAACATTAAAAAGGGTTTATTGGGATTTAAATCGATCATCACCTCATTCACAAAAACATGACTTACTACGTAGCTGGTTTGACACTCATGGAGATATTTATAAGATAACTCACATTATCATCACAAATCATTATGACAGATTTGAAAATAAAGATATCCCAAAACAAACCATGTTTAGGATCTTATGATTGAAAATGATGAAATTTTCTATTAATGATTACTATTATAGTAGAATTAAAATTATAATTTGTGAATTAATTTTCATTATATTATAAGAAAATTTAGTATATTACATTTTTTATAAGTCTCTTTTGGAAAAAATAATAGTTTCAATACTCTTGGGAAATGTAGAGATTTCCCTACTACAAAATCTAATATATATCATATTGGAGTTGAGAAGTTATGGGTTATATTATGGAATCTTAATCGAGTTATAAAAAATAACCTTTCCTAGATAAATAATCATTATACTACATAATGTGTTTATATTATGTTAGATCACTTTATGTTGTATAAGCACTAATCATTTATTTGTACTACTAATATTATAGTAGACAAGTTAAAGATTAAGTACCTTGTAAAGATATTGATGGCATTTTGGTGAAATTAAAATGAAATGTTTCTATATGTAGTATATTTTATGAAGGGACATGGTGATATATGGTGATTGGTGATCCAAAATACTATGGTGGAATAGTAAATAGAACAAATAGAATGGATAGATTCTATTGAAACAATCTATGAAAATATTCCTCTCAAGAGAAATAGTCTGAAATGAAGAGAATATTCTTCAGCCTAAATAAAAATTAAGATAAAGTGTTTTTAAGTAAGAGGATACCTTTTCAAGGATATCTATGTATTCTATAGATTATATATGAAACTCCTAACGTTACATTGACAATTATTTGATTGTCTTAATCCATGTATCTAAATGGTGCTAGTCTATGAAAATTTTCATCATATAAGGAACTAGTATAATGTGCCATAAAATTATAGAAGGAATTATCTATAACATTTATATTAAAAGATATTAAATAGTGTATGAGGTCCTTTGACCACCAATAAAAATAATTTGTCAAAGAAGAATATTGAATGAGTAAATATTTATCTTGTGAAAACTATGAAAAAAAACTTCCTAGAAAGTGTTTTAAGGGTATAAGAGTTTGTTATATGTCTAGTGACAAGGTTCATTTGGCTAATGAATATAAGTTAACAAAAAAATCAATTATGTTTAGTGCTTCAGGTTAAAATAAATTAGGAATTTTTCACATCAATACCCCAAGAATCAAGGGAACATACCACATAAGATGAACAAGATATAATTATAATCTTATACATTAACTACAATGAGGTGGAAGTACCCAATGATGTGGTGGTAGTCCCATTAATCATGAACAAAAATTTAATTTATGATTTATTAGATACTAGTTTCTATCAATATTTTACATCTTCTATGTTTTCCATTAAAATTCGACATTTCACTAATACCTTAAGAATGGAGTTTTCTGTCAAAATTCATAGTGGATCTCTCACAATGAAAGCTTGTGTCAGGAAGATCCCCTTATGGCACATAATGTTTCCCTATTTTTGGAAATTATTATCATATATATTGTTGAATTTTATATAATCATTAAAATATATTATATTTCAAAATATAATGAAAAAATTTATTAAAACCAAAATAAATTTACTATTTTTGTTTAATAAGTGGAAATACTAATCTTTAGAGTCGAGACATCATTATTTGAGTCATGTCAAGATCCACCCTATAACACCCCATGCTTCCACTGTACGTTTCCTTTGAATAATGTAATATCTTGCAACGTAGGAAACTTCGACTTTTAACACACACAACCAATCAAATTAGCCGTTATGAATAGTAATACAATCTTTTTGAAATTTTATAAATTTTATTATTTAAAATTTACTTCATTTTTGGATTTAGAATATCAGAATTAGCCTAGGGTGATTTTTTTTTATTTTTTTAAAGACATTCAATTTTTCGATGAATACTGAAAAACACTACGTTAATGTTTAAAACCAAAATTTATTTACATAATTAGATTTTTTTTAAAATTTATATTAGGTAAAAATAGATACATAATATATATATATATGTTTAATTTAATTCATTGGAGTCATTTTATAATAATATTAGATATATAAAATTTTATTGAACTTTTTACTGACTTTTACCCACCTTTTATGCGCATTTTAAAAATTTGTATAAAACATAATTTTACTGCTATTGTTAATTTAATTTCAAAAATCTGGGAGACACATTTGACATCATTAAGTAATAAGTGGTTGAATAAGAAGAAAATATTTTTTGGTGAATAGTAACTTTTGACTTTTATTTACCACAGTTAAAAGTAAATAAGGTAATTAAAGGTAAAAATAATATTATAATTACTCTATAACATGTTCTAATTCTCTTTTATTTGAATATTTTGACCAAAATCATCCATATAAATAAAATATGATCCTTTTGGACCACATGGATTAAATTAAGACATATATTATTATTTTATTTCAAGGAGAGTTACAAGTGTTAAATTCAATGTTTAATAACTAAAGAATTTTTAATATAGGGTTATACAAAAGATAACTTTAACTATAAATATTAATTAGAAAGATAAAAATATTTCCTACATAATGGTATTTTATTTATAATTTTTAGACATTAAATAATTATATTTATTTAGGACACAATGATGATGTAGTAATTACATTATTAATATATGATTAATATAATGGATATTATAAATATAAAAATAAATTTTAATTTGGAATTCTGATGAATTACACTAATTTTATAGGTTAATATAACATGATAAGGTTGATTAGATTAATGGTTTTCGAAATGATAATGTTTTTATTACTTTAAAAAAAACAAAATACCAAATAGTGTCAAAATTGACATAAATGAGTTTTTTTTAAATAATATATTATTAAATGATATAATATTCCTAAAAATAAAACGCTGGGAAAAAGGAATTATATAATAATATATATGTTTATAATAAACCACTTGGTGTTCTCTTGGATTTTTATTGTGTGTTCATTAACCCTTTATTATAATAATACAAGAATACAAGGTAAAAGTTGAACAGTTTAACTAAGATTTAAATATAAAAGATAAGGTTAATAAGATGAACTAGATCTGTATAAAATCTATTGGTTGAATGGTTTTCGACACATCCTTACCTTATCCTAGAAATAAATCATTTTTGTGCTATTATAAACCAAATATTATTTTAATAAAATAATATTTCAAGCTTTTCCTAAGCTGCCCCTCACCTCTCTTATAAAAAGGCACTTCCCCTTCTCTCAAAATCACACCTCCAAATCCATTTGGCTCGGCCAAACCATGCCCAAATATCCTACCAACTACCCTCAATTAATCCTAAATGCCTTTCTGTGAACATAAATCCAACCTAATGAGCCATTTTGTTCCATTAAAAGGAATCACTCGAAAAAAGTATTTTTTTCATCACCTCTTTCAAGTTCATTTCTTCTTCCACTTCTTCTTTAATTATTGTTTATATACCAAAATTATGAATCTAGTGCCTTCTATATATTGTGATTTTTTATAAATATAGTAAAACCATATTTGTTATTCTATATATCTTATAAATGACAATGTCACCATACATGCGTACGTACGACTTATCGTCTCAACATTGTGGTATAGTTTTGCATTCAACACTTCACTGTTTGGATGGGTATAATAATGGGTATAATTTATGTGAATAATAAATATAATATGTTTATTGTTATTTATATATATATACCATCGAATTACAAACAATTCCAATATCAATAGATTGTAATTATCTCTCGTGCATATGTACAGATTACCGTCTCCACAAACGCGATGAGATTCATTTCCCATCATATCAATTCAAAAATAAATTTCTTTTTATGATGAACTTTTTTTTAAGAACATAATATCATTCTGGATAGGAATCAAATACATCTTATCCATAATAAAAATTACTTACGTAACAAAACATATAAAAGAAAACAAATCAGTTAACACTCGAAACGATGATACTACAAAAATATCATTAATAAAGAAATAGTAAAAGATCATATATGATATCATATGTGAGTATGTGGTACTTTTATAATTTAATAAAAATTATTTAACTATTATACAAGAGGTTAACTTACCCTCTACCTAGGAAATTTAAAAGGTACAAGTTAATCATGAAATCTCTTCATTATCTGAGGTTGTTTATAGGCGAGTATCTACTGAGACCTCTTTATCATCCACATTTGTGTTTCTTAAAATTTATTTCAATGCATTTATACTATTTTCTAGACTACATGTTAAAGTCATTTATACCCTTGTTTTAATTTTTATGAGATTTTTATAAAGGAATATTTCCATCATTTTCCAAACAAGATCCTTTATGACCTTTTTGAAAAATTTAATGAAAGAATGTTATTTTAACATATATGGAAGGTGAAACTATTTTATTCCATTGTATACCCTTTAAATATTCCCTTATAATAATATAATAATATTTTCAAAGTAAATATTTTGTTTTAAAATTGCAGGTCTTTTAAATTATTTTAAAATAGAAAGTGATATTTCTCTCAAATAGTTTTTATTTCATCTATGTCAACATCCTTGTTTGGATTTTACACTTATTTGAAGTTGATTTATTATCATAAAATACTCAATATTGTTTTGAAGGTTCTGTGATAGGTTTGACTGTGGATGTGATATTTTTATACAATTCATGGTTTATGGTTAAATTATTGACACTTCATATGCAAGTTTTAATACGAATGTTTATGATATGTTTCAACCCTTTTCATATGAGGAATGAATTGGACTTAGTAAGTGATGGGTGATGCTCTCTATAGCACCATGATGAATCTATAGGACTCATGAGACAAAATAGTGTCTTAGCATAAGGCCTTGAAAAAAATCTTATTTTTAGTCTTATCTTGAGGCCTCAACTATGTGGTTATGATGTCTGGCATTATACATTCCATCAATATGAAATTTGGCTATTTTTATTACTTGTGATTATTGGACTAGTATAAAATCTATGTGAATAAGTAAATGGAATTATTTGATATATATTTTCCATATTATACTTAATTTTATGTTTAAAAATGCATTTTTTTTCTTATACATTGCCTCAAATTTTTATCCTCATTTATGAATGTTTCTGCTATATTGTTATCCTTACTGAGAATTAGAGATCATCCCTTTCAATGTTTTATTTTTCCCAAGATGTAAAGAATTATTTTATAGTTGGCTGGTAGGGATAGGATAAGGAATATATGTGTGCTCAAAGGGTACAAAATGTTTTTCTTGTTTTTATTTCATGATTTAATGTAAAATTTATGTATGTATCTAGTACTTCGAAGGCTACTAAACTGATCAGTATTTTAGGACATGATTCCTTGTATCATGCTAATGTTATGTAATAATGCACCGAATTTGGGTAACTAGGTTTGATGCATTACAGTTGGTATTAGAGGAAGTGTAGTACAAAAATTGGAATGCAGATTTAGAAAAAATATGATTAAGAAACATTTCCCTAAGATAGACTTTGATGATTATTATTGAAAAACATCTTAGTATTTTGGTAATATAGAAATATTTTTTATTTTACAAGAAATACATACATGTTTGGATATGTGTAGGTAGAGGCGGCTTGGGGACAGATGTATGTTGGAGTGAAAACACTGACAAGGAGTTTTGGGGTTTACCCAGGGTATCTAGGTACATGACAACAAGCCTTGATGCACTCTTTGTTATGACACTCCCAAAGGATATTCTTCAGATTATTCATATTTTCTTTTCAATCCTTTATAAAGACTTATGAATATATACCTCCTTAATGAAATTTTTTATGATTATGGATTATATCTATAAAATTTTCAATTTATGTTAATTTTTTTACATGTTTCGAATTATGTATTATGATCCATAAATTAATCTAGTGTATGACATTGTTTAGAAATGGAGCCAAGTAGAATGAATAGAAATTGTATCAACTAACATAATCCATGTAGGGATTACCATCCAACTCAAGATAATTATAGTAGAGATGGTGATGAAACTGGTGTTGATCAGCTTATCACCATACTGGGAAAACTCACTCTGGTTATGAATAATAAATATACCCTTATGGAGAACCCTGATCTACAATGCATAGGATCAATGTTAGATAGCTTCATGAGGTAACAACCACCAAAATTCAATGGGACTAGAAATTCATTTTTACTTAAGAAATTGATAAGTTTCTTAGATATTATATTCCATGCATTGGATGGTAGGGAAATGGAAAAAAGTATTCATGGATGTTTATCTTCTCACAGGAGAAGCATATCAATCATGGTCATTAATTCAAAATACAAATGATGATGAATAATTATCAAATATGGAATTTAGGGAGTTTTAAAAGATTTTTGTAGAAAAATACTTTCCTTGGGACCATCGAGCAGATATAGAAAGGAAATTTTTGATTCTGAGGCAAAATATTGATGAGTGTGTCGCAAAGTATTTGGCTAACTTTACAAGGTTATCATGGAATGTAACAGATTATATACATAAACCAAACTATAAGATTGATCAATTATATCAAGGGATAAAACCATTTCTCTACCGAGCATTATTGTCAAAATCCTTCTCATCATACAAAGATATTGTCTCATGTGCTATCAAGACAAAAAATGAATTCTCTATGTCTTAAAAATTTAAAGAAAATAAAGAGGAAAAGAGATCTATTGAACACTTTTGAAATGGAAATAAGGAAAGATTGGAAATTTTGAATATCCATCCTGTAGTAAATGTGGGAAAGAAACACCATGGTACTTTACAAAAGTGAATGAGAGTCTATTACAAGTGTGCTGAAGAAGGCCACCAAGCTCGTGATTGAAAGGGAAAAGAAAGAGTCTATCAATGTTGAATGCTACAATTATAGAGAAATGGGGAATTATGCAAATGAATGTCCAAAGGGCAATAGAAATACACATCAGAAAATTCCAAGGGAGAAAGGGAAAGCTTATGGAATCACTGCTACTGAGGTTGAAGCTCTGAAAGACATGGTGCAAGCTAATTTAATTGTTTCCTCATGTTCAGCCAATTCTTTATTTGATTTTGGATCATAACATCGTTTCATATCTTCCTAGTTTTCTATAAAAAATAGATATTTCCCATTTGATATAACAAGAATGTTTTCTGTAAAAACTACTAAGGGAAGTGCCCTTGAAACTTATTTTTGTGAATAATTCCCTATTAGGTTATATAATTGTTCTTTATCTACTAATCTCAACATTAAACCCATGATTGAATTTGATATAATCCTTGGTATTGATTGGATTTCAGACCATGATGGAAAAATATTTTGTTAAAATAAGGAGGTTACAATTTTTAATGATGATAAAGAGTACATTATCTTTAGAGAAACGGTCACCACCTGATTCTTATATAGATCCACCCCTTATAGCTCAACTAAATTCAATAACTGGGGAAGAAGATAATGATATAATTTTGGGTGAGGAAAATAATGTTCAAAAAAGGGACATACATATTGTACAAGAATATGTTGATGTGTTTCCAGTGGATTTACCGAGACATCCTCCGGAATGAAAAATTGAGTTTTCCATTGATTTAATTCTTGGTTCAAGGACAACATCGAAGACCCCTTATAGAATCTCCACTGTGGAATTAGTGGAACTAAAGAAACAACTAGAGGGATTGAGTAGTAAAATATATATTCTCCTAAGTGTTTCACCATGGTGAGACACATTTTTTTTATAAAAAGAATGATAGATCTATGAGGTTGTGATTTGATGATAAGGAGATCAATTATATAACAATATAGAACATGTATCACCTACCTTTAATTGATAATTTATTTGATCAACATCATATATATCCATATATTTCAATGATTGATCTTCGATCTGGATATCATCAGTTGTTTGTGAATAAGGATGACATTCCGAAAATATCATTTCAAACTAGGTACGAGCATTATGAGTTTACCATAATGCCTTTTGGACTGACTAATGCACCCTCTATTTTCATGGATCTAATTAATAGAGTTTTCAAGGAATATATTGATGAATTTGTAGTGGTATTTATTGATGATAAATTGGTTTAATCCAAAATCTACTAAGATCATGAAAATCACTGCCACACTATTATGAAAACCCTCAGAAGAAATTAGTTATATGGGAATTTTAGCAAGTGCGAATTCTATCTTCAGAAGATTTATTTTCATGGATATATTGTATCAACAGATGAAATCTCTATTGATCATTCAAAGACCAAGGTAATCCATGAATGTCCAGCACCGATGAATATAACTAAGGTATACAGTTTTATTGGTTTAGCATGTTATTATCGACATTTAGTCCAAAATATTTCCCAATTGGATAACCCTTTAAAAATTATTACACGTAAAGGGGTTAAATTTGTTTTGAAAAAATATTATGAAAAATTTTCTGATGAAATGAAGAGAATATTAGTCAATTATCTTTTCTTGAATAAACCATCAGGGAATGATGTGTTTGTTATTTATAGTGATGATTTAAAGAAAAGACATGGTTGTGTTTTTATGCAGAATGATAGAGTTATTGCCTATGCATCACGATAAGTAAAATTTTAGGAACAAAACTATCCCACTCATGATCTTGAGTTAGCAGCTATAATTTTTACTTTGATGATATGGAGAAACTATCTCTATGGTGAAATTGTGTGATATATACTTATCAAAAGAGTTTGAAATATATTATCTCATAGAAAGAACTCAACATGATGAAAATATTATGGCTTGTACTAATCAAGGATTATGATTTCAATAAAACCTACCATCCGAGGATGGAAAATAAGGTGGAAGGTGATTCAAGAAGAAAATAACATGGATTTTTGAACAAGATGAGCATTAAAAGGGATCATATATTCATGGATCTAGTAATAATGGATATGTGAATAATACTGGAAGGTGAAACATCAATATATTTTCAAATGGTAGCTAAACATTCTTTACTAGAATGGTTAAAATGTTCTCAGAGTTATCATGATGAGTTTCAAAAGAAAATTAAAGTTTTGAACGATGGGAGATTGATCGACTTTTCATATGAGGATGGGATTTTGTAATTTTAGAAGATTCATTGTGATCCTGACATACTTGATCTAAAAAGGGAATTGTTGTATGATGATCATAGCTCTACTTTCACTATAAACCCTGGTAGCACTAAGATGTATAGAGATTTTAAGGAACCCATTTGGTGGGACAAAATGAAAGGAAAGATTTCTCATTATGTGTCAAGATGTGTGGTTTATCCACAAATGATAGCTTGAAAACAACATCCTCTAGGAGCCATGCAACCTCATCCCATACCAAAGTGGATATGGGATGATATTACAATGATCATTATCAAGGGGATAATAAATACTCCTAGAAGTAATGATGCAATATGGGTAATTGTTGATTGTCTTACCAAGTCAAAACATTTTCATGCAATATGGGAAGATTTACCACTTGAACGTTTAGCAATACTATATATTAATAAAGTTATTAGACTTCATGGTGCACCCCTATCGATTTTTTTTTCTGATTGTGATCCCCACCATGAATCAAGAATTTGGAAAAGTATTCAGAAAGTCTTGGATACTAAACTTCATTTGAGCACTGCCTACAACCCTCAAGATGATGGAAAATTAGAACAGAATATTCAAATCGTAGAATACATGTTGAGAACATTCTCACTTTACTTTCAAGGTATGTGGGATCAATATTTACATCTCATAGAATTTTCTTATAACAATAGTATCCAATCAAGTATTTAGATGGCACCATATGAAGCTTTATATGGAAATAGATGTCGCACACCAACTTGTTGGGATGATGTTGGCGAATGAAAACTCGTAGGCCCGGAACATATTGAGGAAACAATGAAAAATGTGAAGGTTATCCCAACCCACATCAAAGTATCTTAAAGTAGGAAAAAGAGTTATGCTAACAATCGAAAGAAATATTTGGAATTTCAAGTAGGAGATCATGTTATCTTGAAAATATCTCCTTGGAATGGTGTTATAATATTCAGTAAGATGGTAAAATTAAGTCCCAAGAACATCAGAACTTTCAAAATTCTTGAACATATTGGTGTTGTAGCTTATCATTTGGCAATGATGCCATGTCTCTCAAAAGTTCATGATGTGTTACATGTATCACTGTTGAAAAAATACAAGCCTCACCCAACACATGTACACACCTATGAAGAAAATTAATTGGAAGCCAACCTATCTTATTTCGACGCTCTGATTAGAATTCTAGATACCAGAGAACATGTGGTGAGAAACTAAATTTCTTGTTAGGTGAAATTTGTAGGGAGAAATCATAAGATGGAAGAGGCAACGTGGGAACCCGAGATACATATGATGAAGAACCAAACAAATCTTTTTATACAGTAATATTATTGAAATTTTGAGGACGAAATTATTTAAAGGAGGGGATAATGTAACACCGCATGTTTCCATGGTACATTTCCCTTTGAATAAAGCAATAGCTTGCGTTGTACGCAACTTTGAGTTTTAACAAACCACAACCAATAAAACTTGCCGTTATGAATATTAATACCAACTTTATGAAATTTTATAAATTTTATTTTTTAAAATGGACTTCATTTTTGGATTTAAAATATCAAAATTATCTGATGGTGATTTATTTTTAATTTTCTAAAAACATTCAATTGTTGATGATTAGTTAAAAACATTTCATTATTGTTTAAAACTGACATTAATTAGATATCTTTTTAAAATTTATATTAGGTAAAAATATAAACATAATACCTATATATGTTCAATGTAATTAATTGGAGTCATTTTATAATAATATTAGATATATAAAATTTTATTGATCTTTTTACCGTCTTTTACCCACCTTCTAGGCGCATTTGAAAATATGAATAAAACATAATTTTACTGCTTTTGTGATTTGAATTTAAAAAAACTTGAGAGACATGGTTGACCTCAGTAAGTAAAATTCGGTTCAATAAGATGAAAATATTTTTGTTGAATAGTAACTTTTGACTTTTATTTACCACAATTAAATGTAAATAGGCTAACTAAAGGTAAAAATGATACTATAATAACCCTAAAACTTGTCCTAATTCAATTGGATAAGTTTATTTAGGCCAACATTAACCTTAGAAATAAAATATGATCCTTTTGGTCCACTAGAATTAGATTATGATATTTATTATAAATTTATTTCAAGAATATTTAAAAGTGTTAAATTCAATGTTTAATAACTAAACCATTTTTAATAAAGGGCTAAAAGTAAGAAAAATTAGACTATAAATATTCATTTCAAAGATAATAAAATTTTATATTTAATGGTATTTTATTTATAAATTTTAGACATTATATAATTAAATTTATTTATTACATAATGATGATGTAGTAATAACCTTATTAATGAATGATTAAAACAATTGATATTATAAAAATCTAGATAAATGAAATTGATACTTTTGATGAATTACACTTATTTTCTAGGTTATTATTACATTTAAGGGTTAATTATATAATTTTTTTCGAGGTGATAAATATGCTATGAATTTTAAAAAAACAAAATACCAAATAGTGTCAAAATTGACATAAATGAGTTTTTAAAAAAAATACAATATTATTAATTGATATAATATTCCTAAAAATCTAATGTTTAGCCAACAGAATTATATAATAATATATATGGTAATAATGAACCAAAATGGGCTCTTTTGTTTTTCTATAGGCTGTTCATTAACAATTCAGTATAATAATACAAGAATACATGGTAAAAGATAAACTATTTAACTAAGAGTTAAATCTAAAAGATATGGCTAGTATGGTGACCTAATTTAACATCACAGGTAAATAAAGAATATTAAATTTCCATATTTATTCATATTTTTGAATAAAATATTAATATTTCTTTAAAGGTGATTCTATGTTCGATGGCGTGCCCAATATGCAACAACGAGTTTCTTGGAAATCTTACATTGCACACTAATAATATAATAATATTATTTTAAATGGTAGTAAATGCCTAGCCGTTGTAATGGCGAGAATGAATAAAACTAACATCAAAATTATTATATATGTTTGTTAAATATTTTTAACAATTACCCAATAAATTATAGAGGCTTAAAATTCAAATGAATACAATTTTAAGAATAAATACTATAATATTCTTTAAAAGGTCGATTAACAACCTTTTGATGGAGAACCCTTCTTAAATCTACATTTTTTCACTTTTATATGTTATATTTTTCAAAATAAAATCATTCTTTAGAATAAAGGCATCAAAATTTACTTTCTGTAAATCTTTGGTATTTTTCCAATAAAGTTCATTCTTTTAATGAATAGTGAAAATGCAGTATTTTAATTCAAAACCTCCTTTTAATCTAATTTATTTATACGGTTTTATTATATTTTTAATTGGGTTTAATGTGTATTTAATATATATTTTTACCATTTCATCCAATGGTGGTCATTGGAATTAATTTTTCTTTGAAATTGGACATAAACAAGTATCAATATTTTGATAGATATTATTTCTAAAAAACATGCTATTTGTTTTGACAGCAGGAATTAATTATAAAATTAATTAATTTAAATTCTATGTTTTTGAATTTGAAAAAATAGAAATTGTTTTTGAATTTGGAATATCAACTTTACTTTTCATAAATTTTTGGTATTTTTCTAACAAATGTTCATTTTTACTGAATAGTGAAAATACTACATTTTACTTCCAAACTGCTTTTTCATCTAATTTAATTATATAGTCATATTGTACTTTTAATTGGTTTTAAATTTTAATTGAATTATTTTTTTGTCACTTAATACAATTTTTTTCACTAGATGTAATTTCACTTTTCAATTGTATGTAAAAACAAGTCAATCTTTTGATAAATTTTACTTCTTAAAAACTCATCTTTTGTTGTGATAACGGGAATTATTTTCAAATTAATTACTGAAATTTTTGAGTTTGGATTGGTAAATTGATTCTATATTTGGAATCAATAGGTACAAATTATGTAATTAATAATCTTTTGTTTTTGGACATTATAAATAGTAACGACGATGATTATCTTTAATTATCGTGATTAATTAGTAATCAGGTAGTTATGGGTAATAAAATAATATAATAATAATATAAAATGACACCAAAATGTGTCCAAATACTCTTTTTGAGTCTTGGACTACCATGCAAATCTTTATACCAATCTTGAGGGCCAATGGAGTCACATGGGTGTGATAGTGACATTGATGACATTATTTTTTAAAAAGAAGAGAAATATAACAAAGGTTTGTATATCCTAAGTAAAACAATTTTAATTTTGTTTAAATAAATGATCTCTAAGAATATAAATATTCATTGGAAAGATAAAAATATTTCCTACATCATGGTATTTTTTTATAATTTTTAAAAATTAAATAAATAAATTTATTTATGACACCATGATGGTGTAGTGTTTACCTCATTAATGAACAATTTAAATAAAATGAAAGGGTAAGGTAAAATATAAGAATTACACATGTCAAAAACCTATTATATGGGTATATTTATAACCCTTATCACTATATCCTTTAAATATATCATTTTGGGTCCATTAAAATCTGAAAACCATATTATAATAAATTAACATTTCAAGACTTTCCAAAAGTGACCCTCCTCCCTCTTATAAAAGGCCCCCAACTATACCCCCTTACTCACACCTCTCAAGCCCTTGGATCATCCAAAATCTGCTAATATTGTCTTTACACATCCCTATCCCACTACTAGAAGCCTCACTTTTGGAATAAGTCTTTCCAAGGAAGCCTTTTGATCAAATCAAAATGAGTAACCCGATTTAGAGGTAATGTCTTCTCTTAAGTTTCTTTCTTTTATTTTCCTTCTTCACTCACCACTATCTTCATATTATTTGATCCCGTAATAACACCGGTATCCTAAATATACTATTATGTTGTTATGATAAGTATTCTACCCACACTTACACACACCCCAATCTAATGGTTAAAGAACATACTGTTTCTGTGGGTGGCGAATTACTGCCTCACAAAATGATGATTGTTCAATCCTCTTTTAACACCATTCATGGTGTAAATTATGAAGGAAATATATTTATATATGATATATATTATATTTATGTCCTCTATATTCTTCTATATTTTATATTTAAAATATACCTTTATGCATTGCATGTTGTGAAAATGCGATAATGTCATATGTGGAAGTGTGGACTACCGCCCCCTCAAGTGACGTGAGTCGTTCTTTCCAAACACGGAATTTATAAATAATGTAATTAATGAACTTAATTTACCTATATAAAATATATATTATACTGTAATTATAATATATCTATGTCTAATTTAGTTTTAATTCCATTAAAATGAAAAAGAAATGAAAGTAGCGTTCATGCGTACGTACGACCTACCGTTTCCATGAACGGTGCATTTCATTTTTATCTCCAAATGTTATGGAATAGTATAAAATGAATATATAATATATATATATATATGATATTTAAATCATTAATACCATTCTAGAGATGATGTAATTATAACTACATGTGCAATTCTTTTCGAACAAGTTCATTTTTGACTCATGTACCGAACATCGACAAAACGTATGATATGAAATCACATAATTAACTAATTATTATAACATGATAATATGTGATATTAATTGAATAATAAACTTTAAAGGATTTCCTTAATCAATTATAAATTTACATAAGTTTATTATTTAAGAATATAAAGAAACGAACAAGACAAGTCGGACTTGAGGTAAGGGATTTCTTATCTCACTTTTAATTCCGTGAGATTTCCATTATTTGCCACTTATTTATTGTATGTGGTGTATTTTATATTGCCATTTGATATATATTATCATTATTATATTTATATTAATGTTATTCGATGATTCATTTGGTGTTTATTAACTTTTGGTCATACGACTCGATTTATTACAATGAGGTAAGGGGTTTTTATCTCACTCTTTGTTCCTGTGAGATTCATTCTATATTGGTCACTATATCCTTTGAGTGGTGTATGTACTGCCAATTATTGTAATATTTGTGTAATATACTTTAATTTATGTTTATTTACATCAACATTTTATGGTTCTTCTTTCAAGTGATGTATGTTTCGTAAGTTACCAAATCGGTAAGGGAACATTTCACCCTTCTATTTTTAAAAGACTCATTTTTGTTATGTATTTTATTTTACATCTCATTATGTTGGGATATGTTATTATATATCCTTATTGATTATAATTTTATATCTAAGTGATGACATACCCTTTTCTCTCTCATCAAATCTTTTTATGAAATTTTAAGTGATGCTGTTAGGCTGTCAAATTTCTGTAAGAGAGATTCTTAACCCAATTTCAATTCTTTAGATTAATCATATACTTCTAGATTATGTCACGATATGAATATGTGTGAATAAACTCTGATTGTTCTACAATTACTATCCAATTATACTGAGTGTATTCTTATTTTTCACACATAATTATTTAATTGATTTATCCTTAATCTAAGGATATTGTCTCTATAAAGGATTTCTTCTCAATTTACATTCCATTGAGACTTCATTGTTGATATGCACCAATTCACTTTGATATGGTGTATATATTGTCCTTTGGCATATTATATCATGAATAACTTTATTCTCATGATATTATAATGTTTTGATTAAATTTTATCACTCAATTATTTGTATTGAAGCATCACCTGTTTGGTTAAGAACTCCTTATCTAAAATATCATCTTAATGATTTAATCTTCTAAATATTTCTTATTAATCTACATGTTTCAAAATGATTTTAAGGATTTATTTATATGGACATTACTGATTTAAAATATTAATTCCTTTAAAATCATCAAAGTGGTATGGGACACTTTGTTTCAAAAATATCTTTTTTTAAATGGTTTTGAAAATGTTTTGATAAAGCATTAATTAAGTCAATATATTGAACTGATATATTGTGATTTCAATGTGGAAATGTTATCTTTACCTTATGATTATGTTATGGTTCTTGGGAATTGTTTACATATACTTGTGGTTCTGTGATAAACCTAGTGTGGGTGAGCCCGAGATAGCTCTCCAATGCATTGGGTAATGTGACAGAGGTATACGTTAATGTTTCTCCTAAGAGATTTAGGGAATATACTGTGATAGGTATTCCAAATGTGACACCCTATGTAGCTGTGATAGCTACAATGTAAGTATGTTATGTACTTCTTATGTTACCTTTATGATTTTTTATTACTATGTTTCATTCATAAATATTATGATATCAGAAGGTATGTTATGATTGAAAATTATGGTTTCATTTATTTTTAGTTATTGATGGGTTAATGTTTACTTTCATTATTTTATAACCCTTACTAATCTTTTTATGATCATCCCAAGTTTTTGAAATGTTTTTCATAGGTTATAAGGAAGGTCAAGAGAAATGAATTATTCAAGAAGATTTATATCAAGAAAATAACTCTTGTTTTATTTAATGATTTTTTTATTGTTGTGAAAAATTTGTTATAGTAGAAGTGTCTACATTGTAATATCCAAGTTGACATGTAATAGTTATGGCCTAATTCTCTAAAAATATAAACCTGAAGATATCTTCATTGTGAATTATTCATTTAATTCAAGATTATGTAATGTTTTAAGGATGGGGCCTTATAGTTGGAATCAGAGGTCGGTTTAGATAACTTTAGAGGTTAAGTTATTTGTTAAGTATAAGTGACATTACCATAATGGTTAAAATTTCAGAAAGAGTCCTAGTTTTTTAGATAAAGTGAATGATTTGAAGATAACATGAATAATTATATCTTATTATTATATGATGATTTTACTAATATACTCACACTGACCTTTTTAGTTTTAGTAAATGGCCGGATCTAGTAGGCACCAAAGAAACAGTGGATGTGAAGAAAACTGTGACAATTTTCTGAATGAGAAACTAAATGATATGGGAGTTGTAATGAGAACTCTTTTGGATATTCTCAACCAACTATCTGAATTCATGATTTTCCACCTGAACCTCAGTGATTTTTATAAGGCATCATATATGTGAGAAAAAAAATCTCTATGGACGTTCAGGTAATAATCATAAAGGTAAGTGTGTTCAAAAATATATGTGTCAAAGATGTGGAAAGAAACACATAAGAAAGTGTTTCAAAGGAAGAGAAAGATGCTATAGATGTGGATATTAATGTCATAAAGCAAGAACCCACCATTGAAAAAGAAAGCATCTAGTTGACTCTAGGAAAGGTAATGAAGTTCTTTATGAAGGATCAATTTAATGTTTTAAATGTGGTGTGCATGGTCATTATGAAAACACATGTCCTACAAATATGTTTTGATAATGGGATTACTAAGATCATACAAATATTTTTTACCAATACCCAATACCATTACGATTGAGGATGAAGAAACTGACAATGACCAATGAAAGGTATGGATTATTTCTTAACATATGTTTTCCTATTTTTGAAATCATAGGATATGATTCATGATTTTGTTTGTAGGAAAGAATTATTTCATAATATGTTGGAATGTAATAGTTAATGGATCATGAATAATGTTGAATGAGTAAGAAGTCAATATATAAGGGATTCTAGAGTTATAGAAGATTTTAGGATGGTGAAATTATTAAAAGTATTAAGGCTCTTTTGATGATGGGATTACATTAGAAGTCTTTTTATAGTATGTGTAACCCTGATGTTTGATATATGAAAATTTTATTCAAGTAATAATTATCTTTTATTTTGTGGGTTCGGTGGTTCTCAAGAAGTTGATTATAGAACTCATAATGTGAACAATTAATCCTAAATACTCATCTTTTTGAGAAAATATGAGTTTGTGTTAGAAAACTAGTAAGAGATGAAAGTCTGCATGACAAGTAAGTATGATTCCTTATGTTTTAGTTAAGCTCATAAATAAATTTCTCAATAAAAATTAACTTATAAAAAACGTTTTCTGTTAACTTTTCCTACTGGGGAGTCAAATACCATTTAACCCATCACAAGTTTGTGATTTTCTTGTAGTCAACTTTCTCCTAGTCATATTTTCTATCACTATCCATCAGAACTTGACCATTAGTTTTCTCTTCCATATCCATGTTTTCCAAAATGGAATCCCAGTATGGGTTAACTTGGGTGACCTTCATACATTTCTTTCATTCTTTTAAAGTGATAGTTTTATTGACTATTTTTCCAACGTGGGACTTTCAATGAAGTTTCCGAGCCCAATTTTAAAATTGCGAGGATGCAATTCCCAAAAGGGGGGAAAGATGTAACATCCCAGGTAAATAAAGAATATGAAATTTCCATATTTATTAATATTTGTAAATAAAATATTATTATTACTTTTAAAGGGGATTCTATGTTCGATGGCATACCCAATACGCAACAACGAGTTTCTTTAAAATCTTACGTTGCACACTAATTATATAATAATATTATATTAAATGGTAGTAAACACCTAGACATTTTAATGGAGGTAATGAATAGAACTAACTACAAAATGATTATATATGTTTGTTAAATATTTTTAACAGTTACCCAAGAAATTATGGAGGCTTAAAATGCAAATAAATCCATTTTTAAGAATAAATATTCTAATATTCTTTAAAAGGTCGATTAACCACCTTTTGATGGAGAACCATTTTTCAATATAATTTGTCACTTTTATATGTTATATTTGAAAAAATAAAATCATTATTTAGAATCAAGACATCAAAATTAACTTTGTGTTAATTTATGGTGTTTTTCCGATAAAGTTCATTTTTTAATGAATAATGAAAATGTTGTATTTTAATTCAAAACCTCTTTTTAATATAATTTATTTATATGGTTATATTATATTTTTAATTTGGTTTAAATTTTAGTTAAAATATATTTTTACAATTTAATCCAATGGTGGTCATTAGAATTAATTTCACTTAGAAATTGGACATAAACAAGTGTCAATCTTTTGATAGATATTGTTTCTTAAAAACACTTTATTTGTTTTGACAGTGGTAATTAATTATAAAATTAATTAATTAAACTTATATGTTTTGAATTTGGTAAAATAGACATAATTTTTTAATTTGTAATATCAAATTTACTTTAGATAAATTTTTGGTATTTTTCTGAAAAATGTTCATTTTTAATGAATAGTGAAAAATACTGCATTTTATTTCAAAAATGAATTTTCATCTAATTTAATTATATAGTCATATTTTCCTTTAAATTAGTTTTAAAGTTTAATTGAATTATGTTTTTATCACTTAATACAATTTTTTTCATTAGAATTAATTTTACTTTTCAATTGGAGTTAAAAACAAGTCAATCTTGGGATAAATTTTACTTCTTAAAAACCCGTCTTTAGTTGTGACAACGTGAATTATTTTCAAATTAATTACTGTAATTTTGGAATTTATAATTTGGTAAAATGGATTCCATATTTTTAATCATAAGTTCCAAA
The DNA here is from genome assembly GCA_963277665.1 of Viscum album. Lineage (NCBI taxonomy): Eukaryota > Viridiplantae > Streptophyta > Magnoliopsida > Santalales > Viscaceae > Viscum > Viscum album. The sequence goes on from OY728164.1 coordinate 200,951,203, forward strand.
TTATGTAATTAAGACTCTTTTGTTTTTGGACATTATGAATAGTAACAACCGTAATTATTTTTAATTATCGTGATTAATTAGTAATCAGGTAGTTGAGGGTAATAATATAATATCATAATAAAATAAAATGACCCCAAAATGTGTCGAAATTCTATTTTTTGAGTCATGGAAGACTATGGTAATCTTTATACCAAACTTGAGGGCCCATGGAGTCACATGGGTGTGATAGTGACATTTATGACATTATTTTTAAAAAAGAAGAGAAATATAACAAAGGTTTGTATATGCTAAGTAAAAAAATTTTAATTTTGTTTACATAAATTATCTCTTAGACAATAAATAGTCATTGGAAAGATAAAAATATTTCCTATATAATGGTATTTTTGTAATAATTTTTAGAAATTAATTAAATAAATTTATTTATGACACCATGATGATGCAGTGTTTACCTCACTAATGAACGATTTAAATAAAACGAAAAGATAAGGTAAAATATAAGAATTAAACTTGTCCAAAACCTATATTATGGGTAGATTTAGAACCCTTATCACCTTATAATCGAAATATATCATTTTAGGACCTATAAAATCTGAAAACCATTTTATAATAAAGTAACATTTCAAGACTTTCCAAAAGTGACCCGCCTCCCTCTTAAAAAAAGGCCCCCAACTCTACCCTGTTACCCACAACTCTCAAGCCCTTGGATCATCCAAAAACTACTCATATTGTCTCTCCAAATCCCTCTCTCACTATCAGATGCCTCACTTTGGGTAGAAGTCTTTCCATGTAATCCTTTGGCTCAAATCAGAAAGAGTTACCTAATTTAGAGGTAATGTCTTCTCTCGAGTTTCTTTCTTTTATTTTCCTTCTTCATGAACCACTAGCTTCTTATTATATGATCCAATAATAAAACCAATATAATAAATATACTAGGATTTTCTTATGATAAGTAATCTAGCTACACTTACACACACCCCCATCTAATGGTTAAAGAACATACTGTTCCTATGGGTGGCGAATTACTGCCTCACGAAATGATGATTGTTCAATCTTCTTTTAACACATTTCAGGGTGGACATTATGAGGGAAATATATTTATATATGATATATATTATATTTATGTCTTCAATATGCTTCATTATTTTATATTTAAAACATACCTTCATACTTTTCATGTAGTGCAAATGCGATAATGTCTAATGAGAAAGTGTGGACTACCGCCCCCTCAAGTGATGTGACTCGTTCATGACAAACATGGAATTTATAAAGTATGTAATTAAAGAACTTATGTAAACTATATAAAATATATATTATAATGGAATTATAATATATATATGTCCAATTTAGTTTTAATTTCTTTAATATGACAAAGAAATGAAAGTAGCGTTCATGCGTACGTACGACCTACCGTCTCCATGAACGGTACATTTATTTTTTATCTTAAAATGTTATGGAATAGTATAAAATGAATATATACTAGATATATATGATATTTAAATCATTAATAACATTTTGGAAATGATTTAATTATGACTACACGGGAAATTCCTTTCAAAAAAGTTCATTTTTGACTCATGTACCGAACATCGACAAAAAATATGGTATGAAATAACATAATTAACTAATTATTATAACATGATAGTATGTGATATGAATTGAATAATAAAAATTAAATAAATTAATTAAGAAATTATAAATTGACCTATGTTTATTATTCAGGAATATAAATAAACAGACAAGACAAGTCTCACTTGAGGTAAGGGATTTCTTATCTCACTTTTAATTTTGTGAGATTTCCATTGTTCACCACTTATTTATTGCATGTGGTGTATTGTGTACTTCCATTTGATATATGTTATCATGATTCTATTTAAATTCATGGTATTCTATTATTAATTTGGTATTTATTATATTTTGGTCATACAAGTCGATTTATTACAACGAGGTAAGGGGTTTTTATCTCACTTTTTATTCCCGTGAGATTCATGCTATATTTTTCACTATCTCCTTTTGAGTGTTGTATGTACTGCCAATTATTTTACTCCTTGTGTAATATAATTTCATTTATGGGTATTTACATCAACATTGTATGGTCCTTCTTTCAATTGATGTATGTTTCGTAAGTTACCAAATCGGTAATGGAACCTTTCACCCTTCTCTTTTTAAAAGACTCATTTTTTTAATGTCTTCTAATTTATATGTAATTATATTGGTATATGTTCTTATATATCCTTTTTGATGTAAATTTTATATCCAAGTGATGAGATACCCTTTTATCTCTCATCAAATCCTTTTCTGAAATTTTAAGTGATGTCGTTAGCTGTCAAATTTCTGTAAGAGAACTTCTTAAACCAATTTCAATTCATTGGATTAAACATATAATTCATGATTGTGTCACACTATGAATATGTGTGAAGAAAATATGATTGTTCTACACTTACTATCCAATTATATTGGGTGTATTATTATTTTTCACACATAATTATGTAATTGATTTATCTTTAATCTAAGGATACTGTCTTTATAAAGTATTTCATCTCAATTTACATTCCATTGAGACTTCATTGTTGATATGTGACAATTCACTTTGATATGGTTTATATACTATCCTTTGTCATATTATATCGTTAATACCTTTATTCTCATGATACTATAATGTTTTTATTAAATTATATCCCTCAATTATTTGTATTGAAGCATCTTATATTTGGTTAAGAACTCCTTAACTAAAATATCGTCATAAGGATTTAATCTTCTAAATATTTCTTATTAATGTCTATGTTTCAAAATGGGTTTAAGGATTTATTTATATGGGAATTACTATTTTAAAATATTAATTCTTTTAAAAGATTCAAAGTGGTTTGGGAAACATTGATTCAAAAATATCTTTTTTTAAATGGGTTTAAAAATGGTTTTGATAAAGCATTGATTAAGTAAATATATTGAATTGATATATTGTGATTACAATGTGGAAATTTTATCTTTACCTTATGATTATGTTATGTGTTATTATTATTTTATGGTTATTGGGAATTTTTTACGTATATGGGTGGTTCCGTGATAAACCTAGAGTGGGTGAGCTCGAGATAGCTATCCAATGTATTGGGTAACATGACGGAGGTAAACGTTAATGTTTATCCTAACAGTTTTAGGGAATATACTATGATGGGTATTCCAAATTTGACTCCCTATGTAGCTGGTATAGCTACAATGTAAGTATGTTATGTACGTCTTAAGTTACCTTTATGATTTGTGATTACTATGAGTCATTCATAAATATTATGATTTCAGAAGGTATGTTATGATTGGAAATTATGGTTTCATCAATTTTTATTTATTTATGGGTTAATGTTTCCATTAATTATTTTATAACCCTTAATGAGCTTCTTATGCTCATCCCAAGTTTTTGAAATGTTTTTCACAGGTTATATGGAAGGGAAAGAGAAAGGAAGTATTAAAGAAGATTTATATCAAGAAAAGAACTCTTGTCTTATTTAAGGATTTTTTTATTATTGTGAAAAATCGGTTATAGTAGAATTTTCTACTTTTTAATATACATGTTGTCATGTAATAATTAAGGCCTAATTCTCTAAAACTCTAAACCTGAAAATATCCTCAGTGTGAAATATTCATTTAATTCAAGATTATGAAATGTTTTAACGTCAGGGCCTTATACCTAATCCTATCTATAACCTATTGGTTGAGATTTTTTCTACCCATACCAACCTTATACTTGAAATATATCATTTTTGTGGCATTATACATCCAATATGATTGTATAATAAAATAATATTACAATCTTCTCCTAAGGTGTCACTCACCTTTCTTATAAAATGGCACTTTCACTTTTCTCAAAATCACACATCCAAATCCATTTGGCTCAGCCAACCCCTTCCAAAATATCATCCAATATACCATAAATTCATTAAAAAGGACTTAAATTGATCAAAAATCCAACCTAATTGGCCCTTTTCATCAAATCAATAGGAATAACTTGAGGAAGATGTAATTATTCCATCACCCCTTTCACATTCTTTTCTTCTTCCACTTTCTCTTTCATTGTTCTTTCTATACCAAAATAATGACTCTAGTACCTTCTAAATACTATGATGTCATTATAAATATGGTATGACCATATTTTTTATTCTATTTATCCGATAAATGACAAAGTTACCATATGTTCCTACGCACGACTTACCGTCTCCACGTCATGGTGTAGTTTGTCATTAAACGTTTCACTATTTGGATGTGTATAATAATGAGTTTAATTAATTTAAATAACAAATATAATATGTTAATTATTCTTTATATATGATTTACCATACAATTATATACGATTACACCATCAATAGAATGGTATTGGCACTCGTGCGTACGTACGGATTACCATCCCCACAAACGCGATGAGATTCTTTCCCCATCATAACCATTCAAGAATAAATTTCATTTTATGATTAAAAAAATAATGTTCAGGAACTTAATATCATTCTAGGTATGAATCAAATACATCCTATCTATAAAAAACATGACATAAATAAAAAACATAAAAATGAAACAAATCAGTAAACACCTGAAATGATGATGTTACTGAAATATCATTAACAAAGAAATTTTAGAAGATCATATATGATATCATATTTGTGTATGTGGTTATTTTATAATTTAATAAAAATTATTTAACTATTATATTGAAGGTGAACGTACTTGAGACCAAGGAAATGTTCATGGAAATGGATAATTCTACAATCTCTTCATTATCTGAGGTTTTTTGTATGCATGAATCTTCTGGGACCTCTTTATCATCCACATCCATGTCTCTTAAAAAGTATTTCAAATAATTTTTACTATTTTTTAGACTATAGTTTAAATTCATTTATACTATTTATTGAGTTTTTATTATATGTTTATAAAGTTATCTTTCCTCTATTTTCCAAACAAAGTTCTTTATGACCTTTCTGACAAAATTAAGGAAAGAATGTTTTTTAACTTATACGGAGGGTGCAGCTATTTTATAATATTTTAACACCTTCAAAGATTACCTTACAAGATTATAAGAATATTTTCAAAATAAAATTATTCTTTCAATATTACTGGTCTTTTAAATTATTTCAATATAAAAAGAGATATTTCTCTCAAAAAGTTTTGATTTCATCTATGTTGACTTCCTTTGTGGGATTTTATGCTTTTTTGAATATGATTTATTATGATACAATATTCTATATATTATTGAAGGTTTTGTGATATGTTTGATATGGATGTGATATTTTAATACCATTCATGGTTTATGGTTAAATTATTGGAATTTCATATGATAGTTTTAAAAAGTATGCCTATGTTATATTTCATCCTTTTCATATGAGGAATTCATTGGACATAGTAAGTGATGGGTGGAGCCCATGATATCTCCTCAATGCATCAGAAGGTCTCATGAGAAAAAATAGTGTCTTGGAAAAAGGCCTTGACAAAATATTATTTTTATTCTTGGCACATGGCCTTGACTGTGTGGTTATGATATCTGGAATTATTCATTTCAACATTATGAAATTTGGCTATGGATATTACATTGGATTATTCGACTAGTAGAATATCCATGTGAATAATTAAATGACATTTTTTTATTTATATTTTCCATATTATGCTGAATTTTAATTTTAGATGTTATTTTTTAGTCTTATACATTGCCTTAAATGTTTATTCTTATTTATGAAAGTTTTTTTCTATATTATAATCATTACTGAGCATCTAAGCTCACCCCTTTCTATGTTATATTTTTCCTAGTATGTGAAGAAGTATTTTATAGTTTACCTATAGGGATATGACATGGAATATAAGTGTGTTCAAAGAGAACAAATATTTGTTGTTGTTTTTATTTCATAATGTAATGTAAAACTTATGAATGTATATAGTACATCCAAGGAATCAAAACTGATCGGCCTTTCAGGACATGATTCCTTGTATCATGATAATGTTATATAATAATTCACTAACTTTGGGTAACTAGGGTTTGGGCGTTACACACCCCAGTAGCACTTTTGAATGAGATTCTTGGGAAACATGATAAAAAAATAAAAGTACAAAGATGGTAATCCTCAAATTGATTATATAACTATTATACATGAATAAATTGATGACTTTATTGAGGAATAACCTAGACATCCACCATAGTGTGATGTTGAGTTTTCTAATGAATTAATCTCTAATGTAAAACCTATATCAAATAATCCTTATAGAATGACCATAGTTGAAATAGAGGATTTAAAGAAAAATCTGGAGTAACTATGTGACAAGGTATTCATTTTCCATTGTATTTCACCATGGCGAGCCAATGTTATTTTATTTAAGAAAAAACATGAATCCATGAGGTTGTGATTTTATTAAAGAAAAATATATTTTTTTATGATAAATGAAAAGTATGTTACGACATTCATTGATGAATTATTTGACCAAATTTATGGAGGAAAATATATTTTAAACATTGAACTTCATTATGGGTATCATTAGTTATGAGTAAAGAAGGAATAAATTCTTGAGAAAACATTTCAAATTGGGTTATGACATTACAAGTTTACAAAATTCCACTTTTATTGACTAATACACCCTCCATATTTATAGATATAATGAATAATGTATTCGAGGATAATTATGATGATTTTTGTGTGTTTTTTATTTATTATATTGTGGTTTGTTATAAATATAATAAGAACCATGAGAATCACATGAATATTGATCATTCATAAGACACTTTGATGAAATGAGTTATTTGGTACATTTAATAAGTTTAATATATGGATTTTTGAAGTTTTGTTTCTTAGAAATAATTCCAAAAAAGGATGAAATATTTGTTTATATTGTGAAGGAAATTGAATTAAAATAATGTCCTACAACAAAAAACATAACTGAGGTATATAGTTTTACTGATTTTTTATGTTACTATCAATGATTTGTTCAAATAATATATTGATTGGATACCCCGTTAAACAATACTACATACAAAGGGGATATGCTCATTTGAAAAAAGGAATGTGAATAATGTTTAGATAAATTTAGGAGAATATTATTCAATGATCTTATTTTGACTCAAACATTAGGGAATGGTGGGTCAATGATATATTGTATTTCATTTATGAATGGATTGGGTTGTTTTCATATGAAAATTGATAACATTACTACATATGAATCAAGGTAGTTAAGGACTCCTGAATAGGACTATCAGACACATGATAATGAGTAGGAAGCTTTAATCATTGATTTATAGATATGTTGAAACTATCTATATTGTGAATTTTTTGATATATACTAAGATCATAAGGTCCTAAAATAGATCTTTTAAAAATGAACCTCAATATTAGGAGAATGTGATGTATTGAGATTCTTAGTTATTTGATTTCCCAATACACTACCACCCAAAAAAGAAAAATAAGGATAAAGATTCTTTGATCTAAATGGATCAATGTGTTCTTATGGAAATGGAGATTGAGAGGGATCCTACTTTCATAGATATTTTAATGATGGATATGGGAATTACAAATGAATTTGATACATCTGTACTTTTTCAAATGATTGTGAGACCATATCAATTTAAATATAGAAAATGTTCTCAATATTACGAAGATAATTTTTAGAAGAAAATTAATGATCTAAATCAAGGGAGGTTGGAAGACTTTATCGAAGAAGATGGTGTTCTGTTATTTTGAAAGAGATTATGTGTTCCATTTTCACATAAGACAAAAATAGATTTTTTTGGATGATGCTCAGAAATCATATTTTTTTATAAAACCTTATAGCACCAAAAAGTATTGGGATTTGAGGGAACATTTTTGGTGGGATAAAACAATGTGAGGAATAAATTATTATGTGTTTAGATATTTTTTTTCAACAATTGAAAGTTGACATACAAAATCTCGAGGAGTCATGTAACCTATTCCTTTTTTCATTGTGGAAATGAGATGACATAAATATGGAATTTGTCAAAGTACAACCAAATACACTGAGAAATATTGAATGAATATGAATTTTTATTGGATAGTAAACCAAATATTTACATTTAAATATTATAAAAGAAGATTATCCTATTGAGTGCCTCACCAGGATGTACATTAATGAAATTGTAATAATTCATTACGCACCTATTTCAATTTTGTTTGATAATGATCCTAGTTTTATATATAAGTTATAGAAGAGTCTTTGTTAGTCTCTTGAAAGTGATATTCATTTTAACGTAACCGATAATACTCAAACTGATGGATATTATAAAATGATTATACAAACATTGTATGACATATAGAGATCACGCTAACATGACTTTAAAGGCATGTGGGATAAATATTTACCCTTTGTAGAGTTTTCCTCTAACAATAGTTTTCATTAATGTATTAAAATGGAACCATATGAAGTATTATATTTCTCGAGATGTATTACTCCCTCATTTTAGGATGTAGTTTAAACATAATATTATAGGACCATTTTTTTAAGATACAACAATAATGGTACATGCTATTTTGATTCATATTAAAGCATCACAAAGATAGAAAAATAATTATGCCAAATTCAGAGGAGATATTTGTAATTTATATGGGAAGATCATGTTTTCAAGAATGTATCTTCATGTTACGGTTTCATAAGGTTCATTACTAAGGGAAAACTAACCCCGGAATACATCATACACCTATAAGTTCTATAATGAATTGGAATTATATCTTATCATTTGGGAATGCCTCCATGTTTCCTTAAAGTATACTATATATTCTATATATAATTTTTAAGGAATTAAACTCAAAAAATAGAACATGTTATCATCTCATATGAAATATAATTTTAACATTATCTATCTTACTATTAATTTACCATCTAGATTCAAGATAATCAAGAACAAATATTGAGGAATTGGATGAATCAACTTGTAATGGAACTTTAGATAAATCTAAAAATGGAAGAATCAACATGGGAACTAGGAGATGTAATAAATAAAAAATTCTCTCACATTATTAGAAGGTAATAAACATGATATTATATGGATGAATATTTTTAGGATAGAATAATGTAACACCCATAAGTCGCAATGATATATTTCCTTTTAAATAATATTAATATCTTAGATAAATTTGTATATGTGAAACATAAAAGCTAAATTATAGTAAGTGAACATTATATTTTAATAATTATATAATTCCATTTGATTTTTTATATTTTTTGGTATAAAGTAGTAATTTTATTGTATGAATATCATTTTTTTATTTACATGTTCAAAATAATATTAGAATAGATTTTAAAAAGTTTTCCTTATAAGTATGCTTTTATGAACTATAAAAAATGTAGTATTTAACTATTCATAATTTAATTCATACTGATGAATTAAAGGGTGTTATATTAACAACTTATTAAAATTAGATTTTATATAAATAAAAATTAGAACATTTGGACATAAAAAGTGATATTTTCCAAAAATATTTTTTTTCTAAAAATACTTATTTTTAAAATGGAATAATATCGATCTGATTTAGTTAAATAAAATAATATTTATTGTTAAATTATTTAAATGAAATTTATATGATATATATCTAAATATATCAATTTAAATATTTCAAATGATTATTACTATTCATATACTTAATATAATATAATCCTATGCTTGAAAAATGAATTTCTTTGGAAACTATTTTTCAACATGTTTTGTGGGATTATTTTAAATTAAAAATTTCTACTTTTATTAGATTAATTTTTTAAAATTAATTCCATATTTTTAATAGTGAATATTAATATTATTTAATGTATTAAAAATAAATTTTTTCATAATGATTAAAAAAATAATAAAAAATTAATTAGTATGGTTAATGTTAAAATGAGGTTTTGTGAGTTACATACACTTGTGTTAAAATAAATTATCAAAATACATTGGATTTTTTTTTGAAAAATCATATTTAATATTTATAGTCATATTTTCCAAATTATCTAATAAGGATAAACTTATTTTATGCATAATGGATAAATTCCCTAGGTTAAGAAAATAATTACTTTTATGAAAAATAAAATGTTAAAAGTAATTAAACTTAGATAATAATGGAATAAAATGTATAAAAATGTTTATTATTATTTTTTGGATATTTTTACCAATATTTAATTCACTATAATCAATTATTAATCAATTTTTGAGGCACATTTTTTAAGAGTGACTTACCATTATTGAAAATTTTTAGGTATTTAGATAAATGCCACTCCTCTTCAATTATAAATGGTAACCCCAATCCCTCAATTATTCACACATATAGAGTCATTTGTATAAAAAAATGGGAAAAATATCTCCCCAAAATTATTATCCACATTCTAGAACTCATGTTCTTCTATAAATATAAACCAGTGTCCCTAATAGGAGATCCAAAGTAGGAATCTCTAAGAGAATGTAATCATCACAATGAAGATATTTGTATTTATTTTTAATTTAAAACATTAAATTATGTCATAAATATTAAAATATAATAACACTAGTATATCCCATATAGTTATATATATATATTATTAAATAATATTAATACATATTATTCTCCCTCAAATGGGAAACAAAGCAATCGCTCATATGCACTACGGACTATAACCTCACAAACTGATGTAATATGTTTTGAATTACTGAATCACATAGAGAGTCATAATAATGGAAATAATTAATATATATGATTAATTTTAAATGATATTAATTGTTAAAAATTAATTTAAATACTATTACTTAACCTTTAACCTATTAATAGAATGATATCATCGCTCATATAAACATATGGCCTACTATCTCTATAAAGTGATATGATTCATTAAAAATGTAAAACATTCCAGAATGGTTATGAAAATGAATCTAATAATTGAATATGATATATATGACAGAAATATATTTCTCTATATTATGGATCTATTTTTTCTATACAATAACAAGAACATTCATGACAAAACATGTATGATAAATCAAGGCAATTAAAATACAGTATAATAATAATAATACTAAAATATTATAAATTAATGGGTTGTAAGATGTTATAGGATGATCATATATGATATTATAAATAGGAATATCATTTTTTATTAATAAATAACTTTTTTAAAATAATTAGAAATTAATTTTAAGCACTTTTAACTTAATGGATGCCCGAGGAATGAGATTTTATATTAATTTCTATTCCATTGAAAAATAATTGTTAATATATACCCATTAAATTTTATGTGATGTATATACTACAAATTATATGTATTTAATATGAATAAATATTTATTCATGATTCTTAATTTTTCAATTCATTTATATTATTTCAAGGAGAAAAATTATAATTTTACCAAATAAAGGAATGAATCTATTTTAAAATATAACATTGAATTAGGATTGATTTTATTTTAATTGAAGGAATCATATAATTTATCATCCATAATCTCAAAAAAATTTATTATCCTCTATATATTTAATGAGTTTGTATATTTTATTCAAAATGTGAATCTATTTGGAACTCAAACAATGAAAATAAACGATTAAATGAAAAATAAGTTTTATTTATCTTTAAAATGGACATAATTTTCTTCAATATACATATTTTCCAAAAAAACACAAATGTCATTTTATTTAAATAAATGATTTATCAGTGGCATTTGAATTTATCCCATCATATGACAGAATGTTTTAATGGAATCATTTTTTTGAAATTGAAATTTAAAAAAAAATGAATATTCTCGAACGGGAAAACTGATATTGGACTTCCCTCCCACTATAACCATTTTACAAAAGATCTATTTTTCTAATATTTTTATATGGTTTTACAAATAAAATAAATTATAATAGATTTTTTAACATTTAAATTATATTCTATTTATTCTTAAATATAAAATTATTTTAATTAAAAAATATACATTCCTGAGGAAAATATGGTCACCACTCATCTCTTAACAAAACTTTTTATTTTTACAATTATATTTGGATAACTACATCTTCTTGATAGTGTTTAATTAAACATTAAATTTATCTTAATTATCTATATTTTTTTTATTATTTATCTTAATTTTTCCAAAACTATATACCATTTTTACATATCGTATTTAAATTTAATGTTACTTGATTAATTGGGGAAATATCAATTAAAATGTATCCTTTAATAAATAAAAATATTCATTAGTAAAAAATATTGATTCATTAATTAAATTTATGATTCAATATATGTGGAATGCATTGGGATTTAAAGGATTGGTGGAGCCAAAAATCATATATCCCCTCAATGCATCGGTAGGTCTCTTGAGATAATTCACTTCAAAAAATTAATTTTTTACCCATAGTATTAAATTATCTTGTGAAATTACATTATGGTATAAAAACAATGATTTTGGAGATCATTGCATCGAATATTGAAATTTTACATCATTTAAAATTTAGTTACTATTAAAAATGATATTATTACATTTCTATAATCTATGGTTGTATTTTTTTATCATGATATTAAATTAAATTGAATGTGTGTTTAGTTATTTAACATTCCATATTGATTATTCCTTATATAAGCATGGTATTCAAGTTATTAAGTAAAATGTGTGTTCAATTATTTAACTTTCCATGTTGAATATTCATTATTAATTCATAAAATCATCCACAATATGTAACCATTACTTAGTATTTTATCCCACCCATGTTAGGTTTCCTTTCCCATTCAAATGGAGATGAATTATTTTAATGAGTTCAAGTATTCCAAATGTTTTTCATCACTATATTTTATTATTTATCCCCAATGTAAAATTGGAATCACACACATATATATATAGGGCTCTGTAAGACAACTAAACTGATTAGTCCATTGGGATTTGACCCCTTGTAGGTTTGTCAATGTAATAATTTTGACACTAGCTCTAGGTTTTTATAATTAGGTTTATTACACATTGAATGTTAATAAGTGTTAATATATTTTTGAAAAATGATGAGTGTTTTGGAAAATGGACCCTTTTACCCACTTATAAAAGTGTACCAATTATAGAATTAAATAATATAATTCACTAATCAAATTCTCCTTGAAACTATGAAAAATTACTCTCAAAATAACCATATCCCACTAAAATAATTCCATGGTTACTCATATTAAGCCTAATCCCTTAAATTTCAATGTAACATCCAAGGAAAGATCATGTCTCCAATGGAAGTATTATGTCATTTTATTGTTTTTCTTCATATTATGGCTCTTCCAAAGATATTATATACATATAAATATAATAATAATAGTATATAAATTATACTGATATGATATTATATCAATGGAGTAACTATAATTTATTTTATCTCCAACAACTAAGAAAAAAATAATTTTTATTGTATTATGTAAGATATCCCCTCTGGAAAAGCAATTTTTTCCTTTTAAAACACCTCAATTCAAGGATGATAAAAATAATAAAAAAATATGACATATATATATATAATAATACTCTTAAATACCAAATTATCATCTACCTTTTTTCACTCTTGTTTTTTGAGAATTGTAAACATTAATCCCACATACTTTTAAACTAAAACCTCCATGAGAGATGAGATTCATTTGATAGTACCAGCCATCTAGTTATAATTTAAATTAAATTTAATATATGAAATTTATTTCCATGAAACCATTAATATTATGGATATTGTTAAACTATTATATAAAACTTTCTACCATAGTCATATTAAAAATTTATCTGAATAACCTCATGTAACATAAGTATGAAAGAAAAATATATATTTAATAAATATAATATTAAAATAATTGTTATATGATAATTTAATTAAATAATGTTTTTTAATATGGTATATATTAAACACAACTTGATAATTCTTAATGATAATCTTGTGGGTAGAACGAATCTAGAATAAGGTAAGGTACTTTGTATCAATTTACCTTCGTTGATACATAATTCATATATATGGACCAATTATTATTTAAGTGGTATTTATATTCCCTATTTTATATAAAATTTTAGTAGATATCTTTTATTCATTTTATGTTATTTTTAATTCCATTCTATCCATTTTTTGGGGTTTTAATTTAATTTTTACCTAGGGCATATGGGTTTCTTTGCCCCAATTTTTGATCCCTTGAGATATGTTTATTATAAACACCAAGTTTCCTTTATAATTATGTAAATACTACTATATTTTCATTTTTATATCATTCCACTCTTATATTTTATGGTATTTAATGTTTTATTTTATTTTATACTTCAAACGGGGTTTTGATTCCAATATTCCAAAGGTTGTAAGGAGTTTTCAGGACGTAATAGTAATTCTTTGGTTACCATCACTCTTCATTTCCAATTATATTTCAAGATTGATATATCATTTTCTATAATTATATTACTATATATTTCTTCTAAATATTATGTGGATGTAATGTTTCACACAAAAGTCATCTTTTATGATCCTATTATTTTGTTAAAATGAAACACTAATAAGAATAATTCACATCTATATTAATGTATTATTCATACACGTCTATGTTTTTACATTATATAAATGATCAACATTACCTAATGGAAAATTAAATTATTTTTTCCTCTAACTATACTTTATTACACTTTATTTATTTTTAAATAAAATGTTTTCCATCTTTTTAATGACGCGGTTTTTCAAAAAATTTATTTCCGAATATTGGAATATTTTTTTCCATCCTACAAAAAAAATGTTTTATGGTCCACTCGATATTTTATTTTGACCAAATTTAGATTTCATTCATATTCTAATTATTAAAAATTATTTTAAAAAGTAAAATTTTTCTAATTATTTTAACATACCATTTAGAAAAACATTATTTCTTTTTCCTGTTTCTATTTTTCCAAATTATTTTCAAAATTAAATTTTTTCAATGAATTTTTTTTTTCTAACAATATATTCCTTGAGTATATAATGTTAAATATTTTTTTATAATTTAAAATTTTCAAAATATGTTTTCTTATTCTATTTGAATCCCTAGGAATTTAAAAGGATCATTTATTTTGAACTTTTTATAATATGGGTTTCAAAAAATTATCTCCATCCTATATCAAAAATTATATTTTAATATAATTTATATATAATATTTTATAAAATTTATTTTGAATAGTTTTAGAAATATCTTGTATTTTTAGTTATATATATTGACCAAGGTTTATCATTCATGATATGTTTTTTTATCACCCTTAATATTTTTTATAATATGTTTTATTTGGAAAATGAGAATTTTGATATTCAATGATTTATTGGGTTCATATTATGTGATTTTATTTGAATGTTTTAGAAATACATTATTTTTTTTCATTTTATGTTATTGGGATAAAGAATGTTCTATTTTATTAGGTCACTCATATGTCTCAATAATTTAGTGTTTATACCTATATCGACCACCAAGGAAAAATAATGATTTCACATTAAATGATATGATGTAATATTTCATGAATGAGATTTTGGAAGATATTTTCACATGTTTGTTAAGTGAATGAGATTTGGGATCATTATTCACACATATTTTTGTGTGAATGTGATGTGGGAATATTTTTTCGCATCTTCTTGTATAAATTATATGTGAAAATATTTTCTTATAATTTTATTTATTGAATGAGATGTATTAATATTTTTTCAGAATTTTGTTATGTGAATGAGATGTGGAAATAATTGTTCACATGTTAGTTTTATAAATGAGATATAAGAAGATATTTCCACATTTTTATTTTTTAAAATGAGATTCTGGGATTTTTGTTTAGATATTTTTTTGTTAAGGTTATATATGAAAAAAATTAATAAGATTTTTAAATAAAATTATTGTTCAAAATTTCAAAGTTTTTTATTATCATATGTTGAATTTTGAATATGCATTTCATTTAAATTAAATTAAATGTTCTAATTATTATTATTTATTTATTTTTAAATCATTAAACTCTTTTATACTATACTCACATGATTTATGATTACTTCCATGTGTTTTGAAATTTGACATATATTTTATGAGTTATTAATAATATTTATATGAGATTATGTTTATCTCTCATGTTTCATGATTTTCTTCCACGGAATTTTTTTCATTTATAAATATCTATAAGACTTAATAATTTTTTAATGCATGTTTGTGACCTAATAGTTTATCAAATATCATTTCCCTTACTGATTGTATGATCTCATCTCTTTATTATATTCCAATACCAAGGTTATAATGATTATGATATCTTATGATATGTAAAAAAAGGGTCTCAGGTATAATGATAATGTAGAAATGTTTTCAATGGTTTTAAAATATGATTCCAATGTATAGATTTCCCATGACATTTAACATTTCATTAAGTTTCTTATGAAAATATTTATGAGATTGAATTTTTAAATTATGATATAAGTGTTTTATTTATGTTATGTTTTTCTTGGGTATATTCATTAATTCTTCAAGCTTTTTACTATGAAATTATTACTTTTAATATGGACCATCTCTCCACAACAATGATACCATATTTGTGGTGTATTTGTGGGTTATTTAGATGTTTCTTCAATAAAACTTGTTTTTATTTTGGCTGTGCCAATTTCATGTCACACCAAAATTATAATTCATACATGGGGTGGGTACATGACACTTATGGTCTACCAATATTTCTTTGTGTTTATACTAAATCCCCTTGAATATTTTTTATTATGATGTGGCTTTTACTTATATAGATAATTCTATACAACATTTTTATACATTCATGCTTCACATTCACCATTAATGTAGCCACATTAATATAAAGGATGAATTATATATTGGGAGTAAACAATCCCTTTTAATGATTTATTTTGAATTATAGAATAATTTTTCCTCTATTAATAATTATTATAAATTTTGATTTTTATTTAAATATGTTTTTAAATCTAATGATAATATGGGCCTTCACATTGATCAGGTGTTTTTGGTAAGAAATATTTTCATTTTTTGATTTATTGATTTGAATATTTAAATTTTCACCTTAAAATAATAATTCTTTGTTTATACAATTTAGAAATGAGTTTGGAACCCAAAACCACACCCTTGGATTTATTTAATTTGGATATCCATAAATATATCTCATAATTTCATCCTAAAATTTAGTTATAAAATCTACATTATTTTTTACGTATCCATCATCAAAATCACTATTTTGTGGCTTATATACAAAATCCATGATGACATATTTTTTAAGAATATTCCCACCTCAATTTCTTCTTCATCTAATTCTTAAATACTAATATCCTATCCTAAAAAAAGTTGTCACACTTCCTGAAATATTAACTAGTTATTTCACCTTTTAAATGCCTAGAGGATTTAATTTATGTAACTTTATCATTTTCATCCTCTTCATATAATCACTTTGGAAACACTATATAAAGGTACCAAACATTTCCATAACATAAGAAAGAAAGTTGAATAATACCTTCCCTTTACCTTTTATAGATTTAATGAATGTAATGAAATAACCACACCATAAAATTATTATTATCAATTGATATTCATGGTACACATATTCATTTACTTACATTACACATCCCATGAAATATATTTTTCAACCTCCTTTTATAACCATTTTCCATTTCATATATAACATGAATACATTAATGATTATAAAATATCACATCATTTGGATATTTGCCTTGAAGAATAGTAAATTATGATTTAATGTGAGTTGATAATATTATCAATATTTTCATGGATATCTTCAAAACATCAAGTATTACATTAATTCCAAACATTTACTCTATATTCACAACAACTTGAACAATGAATTCATCAAAAAACTCATTATATTGCGTCCTTATATCCTAAAACTTATCTTATAGCAGCCAAAATTTATATTCTTATACCTTTTAGCCACCTTCATTTATATTAATATAATTTTTCTATATGAAATGCGACAATTCAAATGAAATCACAATTTTGTACATTGATTTGGCTAATACATTCACTAACACATTGTTCACTTTAGGTTTGGTATTCAAATATTTATGGTAACTCTCTAATAAGTTACCACTGTCTATAATTGTTTAGATACAATAAATGTAATCTATGTAAACAACCATACATAATGTTTGGAATTATTTCTACATATGATTATTCAACAAATTTCAGTTATTTTCATCAATGATAAGAATATCCTTATGATTTACTACCATGTTTACTTTAAAATAAAAAACAATAACACTTTAATTCAAATCTAATTAGATTAACACGTAGATAAAAATAAACAATTAGAACGAATAATTTCATACCAATTTTTCATCCCATAATATATTTTATTCTGAGGTACCACAAAAGGGGGTGGAGTCAAATTGTGGTTTGAATCTTGTCCTATTAATAACACATATTCATCAAACTATAAAATCAATAACTAATAATGACCTTATTTTTAGTATAGACACCCTAATGTTCATTACTAGAAGTGTTGTCTATTTTCTCAATACCTGATCGCTTATGTCAAGAATCCCGATAGGCTCTTCACAGCATGAAAAATCAGGTTCCAGTTCCATTTCTTCATAGGTGAGTATATGCATTGGGTCTGGAATGTATTTATTCAATAATGAAACATTGAAAACATCATGAACATTGGTGAGACTTGGAGAAAATGATAAATTATAAGCTACAACATTGATTCTTTCTATAATTTTAAATGGTATGATGTACCAGGGGATCATTTTCCCTTTCATACCAAACCTTAAGACACCCTTCCTTAGAGACACATTCAGAAAGACATGATCTCCCTTTTGAAATTCAAAATCCTTTCTCTAGTTGTCATCATAACTATTCTGCCTACTTTAGGATACTTTAATATGGGAATGTATGGTCATTACCTTTTCTGTTTTCTCTTCAATATGTTCTGGGCCTATAGGTTTCCTCTCACCAAAATCATCCCAACAAGTTGGAGATCGACATCTCTTTCCATATAATTCTTCATATGGAGCCATTTGAATACTAGAATTGAAACTATTTTGGATGGAAATTACCACCAAAGGAAAGTATTGATCCTACATACCATGAAATTCAAGAGAGAATTATCCCAGCATGTCTTCCAGAGTTGAATAGTCTTTTTAGAGTGTCCGTCAGTTTGGGGGTGATAAAAAGTACTCATACGAATTTCAGAATTCAAAGCCTTCTGGAGACTTTTCTCAAATTTTTATGTAAACTGGGGATCTCAATAAAAAAAATCGATAGAGGTGGACCATTAAGTCTTAAAACATAATTAATATAAATTCTTTCCAGGAACTCAGGAGGTAAATCCTCTCTTAAAGTAAGGAAATATGCTGATTTTTGTGATGATCAACAATTAACAATATTATATCATTCATTCTAGTTTTCCTCAGTATTTTGGGGAAAAACTATCATAATATCATCCCACTTCCACATAAAAATAGGTAGATATTTCATCAAACCTCAAGGATGATGTATCTATTCATTCACTTGTCGACACACTTAACACCTTGACATGTAGTCAGCAATTTCTCACTTCATATTATCAAACCCAAAATATTCTTTTTGATCTCTATACATCCTTGTGCTACCTAGATGTATAGTGAAATTTGAGCTATGATAATCATATAATAGTTTCATATTTAGATCAGTTACTTATGGAATGCACAAACGCTTTCCTAATTTTAGAAATCCTTCCTCAAACACGAAGTCTTCTAATCTCCCATCCTTAACAGCATTAATTTTTTTGTACATATTCTCATCATCAAATATAGAGATTTTTATCTTCTCTAGTAAATATGGTTTAGAAATCATTTGATAGGTGAAATATGTTTCGCTATATTTAACAGTTCCCATATCAATCTTTAGTAGATCCATGAATATATGATTTCTCTCAATCCTCATTTGTGTCGGATGCCCATGATCTTTCCTGATTAATGCATCTTTCCCCTTATTAGACATTCCTGGGTGGTAGTGTATTGATAAATCATAATATTTGAGTAACTCGAGCCATCTATTTTTCCTCATGTTGAGTTATTTTTGTGATTAAATGTATTTCAAATACTTGTGATCTATTTATATCTCACATTTTCACTGTAAAGATAATGTATTCATATTTTCAGAAAAAATATTCAGTTTCTAACTAAAGATCATTATTTATAAAATTTTTCTCATGAGTTTTCAATTTCTTTGATTCATAAGTAATAACTTTAACATTTTTTATAAGGTTGAAACCAAGTCAATTCATTGCGGCATCAATGTTTAATACAAATCCATCACTTCCAAATGGAAGAGTCAAAATTGGATAGTTGGCCAATATTCCTTTCTATTATTTCAATAATTTATTAAATTTTTTTTCCTATCAAACTTAACTCATTTACATGTGATATTAGTTAGTGGGTTATCCAATCAGGAGAAATTGTGAATGAAATGATGATAGTAACCTACTAAGCCAATAAAATTGTGTACCTATATTATCTTTAATGGATTGGGCCATTATTTTATTTCCTTATTCTTCAGAAGATCAAATATGATTCCATCCATATAGAAAATATGGACTAGAAAATAAACTAATTAGAACCATAATTTTAACTTTCTAATATTCTTATACAATTCATTTCGTCTAAGAGTTTTTAGAATAATCTACATGTGATTATCTGGGTCTTCATAGATTTCAAAGTATAAAAGATATCATAGATGAATACCACAACAATGTTATCACGATATTCCTTGAAAACATTATTCATTAAATCCATGAAAACATCTAGTGCATTAGTCAATCCAAAAGGCATCACTGTAAACTCATAATTCCCATACTTAGATCGAAACGCTGTCTTTGGAATATCTTCCTTCCTCAGACGTCTCTGATGATATTCAGATCGAAGTTCAATCCTTGAAATGTATTTTTCTCCCTAAATTTTTCCAAATAAACAATCAATTTGGGACAGAGGATACTTGTTCTTTATTATAATAGAAATGATTCCACTATAATCAATTCATTGCCTCATGAATCCATCTTTCTTCTTAACAAATAGGACATGAGATCTCCATGAAAAAACACTAGGTATAATAAGTCCTTTGTCACTCAATTCCTCTAGTTGTTTCTTTATCTCTACTAACTCCATAGTGGCCATTCCATATGGAGTCTTTGATATAGGTCTCACACCAGGAATTAAAATAATAGAGAACTCAACTTCTCGTACTAGAGGATGCCTAGGTAAATCCTCTTGGAATACGTCAATGTATTCTTGAACTATATGCACATCATAAATTTGAAGTTTTTTTCATCACACATAGACAATGGGTTCCCATCCTCTCCACGAGTTTCCTTATATTGAGCCACAAGGGGTAGATCTAGATAAGAATTAGATGGTGAGGTTTGGGCTCTAAAAATAAGAAATTATACACCATATTCAAATATTGTAACTACCTTATTCTTGCAATAAATCTTCGCTTAATAATTTGACATCCAATTCCTACCAAGAATTATATCAAATCCAGTCATTGGAATGATGATAAGGTTAGAAAATAATTTTTTATGTGTCATGAGGGAGACTAATCGACATGCCTTTGTTGCAATGATACATCCCCTAAGTGTTTGAATAGACAAATCATTTATTAAATGAAATTTTATAAGTCTACTTTTCCTTGAAATCTGGGATGGTTTAAATGAATGTTATGATCCAAAATCAAATAAAGTGTTAGCTAAGTTTGACGAAACAATAAAAGTACATGTCACTACATCATTAAAAACTTCATCCTCTGTGGTTTTAATCAAATATGATTTCTCTTTCTCTCATGGTTTTTTCTTAGGCAAGTTTCCAGGTCAGTTAGGAAACTCATTTTTATATTTTCCCATCTCTCTAAATTTGTTGCATTGAATATCATTGACTTTTTTCTTGCCATAGAATTCATCAGATCGATGAACTTTTTTATGCACATATTTCTAACTCCCATGATATTCAGGCATTTCACATGATGATTCTTTCAACAGTTCGTGCATAATGTAAATAACTTTATTCCATTATACTTTATTTGTGATTTTTCTTTTTCCATGGTTATCAGAGTACCTCTTCTTCTCTTGGTTTCCCTTGAACATATTTGACCTAGAAAATTCATTCTCCATTTCAATTGCACGTGATACAATTTCATCATATGATGAATATATTTGAGAAGCTAGTTCCCTTTGAATACATGGGTTAAGACCTTAAAATAAATGATCAATATTATCTTCTAAGTCTCTTATGTAATCTATAGCATACCTGGATAGTCTAGTGAAGGTATCATCATACTATGCAATACCGTCTTCTTCCCTTTTCTTTAATATTAGTAATTTTCTCTTCATTTTGGTTTGTTGCTCATGGGGGATTTATTTTTCAAAGAATATTTATTTAAAATTCCTCCATTACATATCTTATATATCTTCTTTTTCAGTGGTATTCTAGATCAATGACAACCATTGATCAACATCACCCTTGAGACAATATAATAAAATCACTTCCTTTTCATTTTCATTGCATCTTAATTCCATGAATATCATTTCAAGGGAATTGATCCACTGCATAGAAACTACTGGATTAGTAGTCCCACAAAATTATGGGGGCTTCTACCGCATTAAATGATCCAACAAATGTGTGGCATGGTAATTTGTCACACCCTAAGTATGTTGTCCCAATATGGTCACGATCGAATCTGTTCCAACATTGACTGTGTAGAATTGCTCAGTGGGTAGATCCCTTTATTTCCCATGTGTATTGATTCCCCATATTCCATTAGGTTCCATTTCTTAATAATGGAATACACTAGATTGGGTTATGAATCTCAAATAGAAAAGCAAATAACATAGATTGAAATTCTATGCATAAATAATCTCATAAACATGGCTTATCTGAGGAAACATTACTTTAAAATCATTTATAATGGATTGAAAAAAATGTGAGTTATCCTAAAAATATCCCCCAGAAGCTTCAATACTAAGAATGCATCAAGGCCTGTTGTCATGTATCATGATAAACCGAGTCAAGCCCGAAACTCCTAGATAGAGTTTTCACTACTAGGTACATTCGTGCCAGAGCCACCTCTACCTATTTGTATCCAGACAGTGATTTATTTTCTAGAAATATCCACATAATCTATTCCATACCAAAATACCAGGATTTTCTTGTTTTTTTATCCAAAAATACTATCTTAGGGATTTGTTCCCTAATCTACATTTTCAATCTAGTTTCCAGGTTTTCTACTAAACTTCCTATGCTACCAACTATAACACCCCAACCCCTCTAGACTGGAGCTGGTGAGTTACTTGTTACATTATCATGGTTATATGGAATAAAATCCTGAATTAATGGCCATTTTAGTAGACTTGATGAAACTAGATACAAATATGTTACTCAAATTACATTTGAAAGGGTTACAATATACAAGACATAACAAAACTAAAAATTGCATCCACATAAACTCAATAAATGATCTCCTCTTAGTTAACTGTTGAAGGTAAACAAATGAAAGGGGTGAGCTCAAATTATCAATAAGGGTTACAAATATTAGATACATGAATTCGATAATAAGTTAATCAAAAAAATTATATAATCAATGTGGCACGGTGAATTAATGAAAAACTCATTCCATTAATAAACTGAGAATTAAACTACATCCATAGATTTTTTCATAGTGAAAACCTCATGTATTGTTATAAATGATAATTAATAAAGATAATTATTATTAATTGTATTTCATGTATCATTCACATGATACCATAATACCATTAAAACAGTTTAGTTCTGCGTGTAGAATCCTGTCTGATTTTTTAAAACAAACTCAAAGGGTTTGTCTCCAACTAATTTTTCTCATGGGACCTATCGATGCGTTGAGGGGATAGAGAGGTCCCCAACCTCAATTTAATGTCTATATAATTGTTCATACATAAATTTAATACAAGTACAATCTACCTTTTTAATATCCATATATGTAGAGGATACAGATTCACCAGTATTTCTATAGTTAAAACAACATTCAAAATAAAAACCACATGTAAAAGGGTATATGACATAAGAATGTACTCATATCAATGAAACTATAATATGTATATATATTATATTTAAAATTTCATATGAAAAATGATCTCAAAGGTTCAGTGGATACACCACATAATAAATATTAGGTGTACAATGTAATGTCTCGAATTTTCTTTGTTTTATTTATATATATTATATGGAATTATTACAAGACGAGGCGCATAGATGACACATCATTTTGAGGCCCGATGATCCAAAAATGGTGTTTTGAACTTTTTTTATATTATGTGAGTTGGCATATGTGCAAGGTTGTGGCAGTTTCTAAATGGATGCCCAGATTAAAAATCTTAGGGCATTGTTGTGTTTGGGATGGAAAAATTACCTGAAAACATGTCTAACCTTATCTATCGCGAGTTGAGGGAAAAATTTAATTTTCAGACATTTTTAGTAAAATAAAATAAAATAAACTATCAAAGTTTATTTTATTTTATTTGGAAACATTTGCTGTAATGCAGTGACACATAAGTTATTTCCTTAATTAATGTCATTCCATAATCACTCCGAAACAGCAACGCTGACTCATTAATACCACTGTGTGATGGATTTCCGAAACACATTTTCCTTTTTAATGGGTTAATCGATTGTTGCTCACTTAAAAAGGTGGAGATAATCTCTAGAGAATACATGGATCTTTGGAGAGAACTCTCAGCGATGAACAACAACAGATCAAAGCTGTGAATCACTGGGCAAAAGAAGTTGAAGGATCCCAGTGATAATGGAAGCACGACCCCTCTATCAGCGACCGATCCCTTCCTGAGGTAGGGGTTGTTATTTTGATTCTTCTTTCCTTATTTTTTGTATTGAAATGACGAAAAAAGATCAACCATGAACATGTTGATCGGCGGATTCATACGTTGTTTTGGGAGGGTTTTATTGGGTTGATTTCAAGGATTTAAACCATGTTGAATTTTTGTTTTGATCCTACTTCATCTGATCCTACTAACTAGAGCGGATCAACACCATGACAAATGACAGTGGAGGTTTGTTCCTCGATTTTTTTATTGTATTTATTCTCCCATCATTTTACTCGAAATTTCTTCACATTATTCATGGGGTGAGGAACAACGGATCATTGCACATTCATTTTCCAATGAAAAAATCCCAAATTGAATATCTAACATCATGATGACCTAGCGGAGGTTCAACTACTATAGCAAACGATGAATCAGAATAGATTGGTAAAGACCATTCATTGATAATTCTTCACGTGGGAGGATCATTATGTGTTATTGGGACCTATCAGAGGCCCGAAAATAATGGAATAAGCTTCATGGTATTGGGGCCACCAAAAACTATGAGTTTCATGGCGCTCAGACGATCGGATCGATGAAAGGGGTAGCATGGGAGGCGCTCCTTTGAGAAGCGTCAATTCTGGAAAATTCCAGAATACAAAGCATGAACTTCTGAAGAACCTACCGTGTAGTACTGGCGGTGAAAGCTAGGGTTTTGTGGGTCAGGTAGGTATCACATGGCATGTGAACCCAGTCACATGGCATGTTATACCTTCCCCAAAGCTTGGTGTGTATCTCAGGTGATACATGGACACATGGAGAATGACATGACTACGTGACACGGCGTGTACTCTCTATGTAACATGGAATTGGCGGCTACACGGGACTCCCCATGTATTCTGGGAAATACACAGACACAGAATGGACTACATAGCATCAGAACAAGGTGTGTAGACCCTATGCGGCATGGTATAGGCCACTACGTTGGACTTGACATGTATGCACTGGATACAAAGACATGGTATGGAGTACACGAGTGTGTACTCCACCACACAGCCAGGCGAGGCCAGTGACGTGGGGTCACCCCGTGTATTGATTACACGGGTTGGCGTAGATGGGTTGAGGCCTTGTATAGGCACATGGACAGCACACACGATGTCGACCCCAATTCCTCATACACGATGTGTACTTCTTATGACATGTCGTGTACTGACCTTTTTCTATATGACCATCCTTATGACATGGGCCGTTGTACACAGGAAGTACCCGGGGTTAGAAGACAAGATGTGTGACTTTTATACATGCTCTGTACTATTTGGAAAATGTCATGGACCTCTTGTCCACTATATCTTGGAGATGTTTAATTTGGGTTAGTTCCCAATCCTCTCATTCCCCTAAAGGTCAGGCACCGTTTCCTTATACAAGAGTATGATCCCTTTAGTAGGACTTTCTGTGATAGAGTCGTCATCCCTCTGAGTGGACCATAGCAAGATCCCTTATCCATTATTGGCCCTAGGTAGAGTGAGGCATCAATATGACCAACTATACTAGGATTTGATCCTCTACCTTGAAGGTGAATTCAGATGAGTTGGGGTATCTTCCATGGCCCTGACAGTGATCCTCATCTATGTATCATTATTTTTTCCACTTAGGAGTGTGTTCTCCCATAATGAGTGTATCTATCTATCGTGATCTTCCCCACTCAAGAGTGTGTTCTCCTGTAATGAGTGTTTCTATATCTTGTTGCTTTTCATGATGAACAGTGCTTCTCAGACGTAAGTCATCAGAGCTATCAGACTCGTGGAGTGAGTTCTTCCGGAATGAGTGCTTTGTGGAATCATCGAACTAAATCCGTAGCGGGGGTGTGCGGTTGTGTGACTTGTCTCTAGATTATAGATCGAGGCATTGAGTATATCTAGATTGTGCTCTCCTATTATATGTTCAGTAGACATATATTGTGTGGAGATGACTATTCCTTTCCTTTTTGTATTGCTTTCTATTTTTTGAGGTCCTCTACTGAGTTTTGGTATTCTCAGCCCTAAACAAGCTTTGCTCGTATGTTTTATGTCTTGTGAAGATGAGCAGTATTTTGACAGAGTCTAAGGAGGACTGGGGCAGGACCAATCTTTCTGAGTTCCCTACAGGCTGAGTCCTTCCTACGTCTACGAGCAGCAGTCCTAGTGACTCTGTGTTTACAAGTTGGACTTTTCATTTTTCAGACTCTTGTTTTGGTGGTCTTGTATTCTAGCCCCGATTACTTTCAGCACTTTAATTTCTGACGTACTCTGTTAGTTTGGTTTTGTTTTATGCATTCATTTTGTTCCTTAGTGGTTTTTTACATTTTAGCATTGTGGGCTTGGAGATGTGTGTGAGTGTACAAGTTCATAGGCAATGCATCCCATGTTAGTTATATGCCTACTCGGTGCTAGTCACCAGCCCTTGGCCTATTGGATTCGGGCTTGGGGAGTCATGGCGCGGGCCCCATTGGGATGGGTCGTGATAGAGTGGTATTAGAGGTGGTACCCATCCTTAAGTGCAGTGCACTTCCCGGGTTGTGATATAGGGCCCACAATGAGGATTTTTTTCTCTAAAGGTGGGTGAATGTAACACCCTAGAATGATAAAGGGTTAAATCACTAAATGATATGACTCATGTTAACAAGGTGAACCTTCCTTTTCGGGAGCCTACCTAATTAGAACTCCATAGTTAAGCGTGCTTCGCCCAGAGTAGTGATCAGGGTGGTTGTGCTTTCACCAGGACCCAGTTGTTACATTTGGTATTATAGGACCATTCAGATAGAGAGGACCATTCAGGTTCTAGAGGATATGTTCCGGGCCTGTATCTTGGACTTTGGTTGCAGTTGAGAGGACCACCTACCACTAGTGGAGTTTTCATATAATAATATCTACCACTCCACCATTGGTGTTTCTCCATTCGAGGCCTTGTATGGGAGACCCTTCTGGTCACTGCTTTGCTGGACCGACCCTGGAGAGTCAGTACTCCTGGATCCAGAGTTGGTGCGAGCTACCACCAAGAAGGTGCAGGTCATCAGGGAGAAAATGAAGACTGCACAGAGATGACATAAGTCTTATGCTGAAAGATGATAGAGACCTATAGAGTTCAAGGAGGGAGACCATGTCATTCTTCGGGTCTCAACTTGTCGAGGATTACAAATATTTGGCTAGGGCGACAAGTTATCCCTGAGGTTCATGAGACCTTTTCATATACTGTGAAAATTTGGAATGGTGGCATACCTACTAGCTCTATCGCCATAGTTGCATCGGGTAAATGATGTCTTTCAAGTGTCACAGTTGAGGAGGTACCTGCATGACCCATCACACGTCATCAACTAGAGCGAGCTGAACATCGAGGATGGGGAAACCATTTCAGAGTACCAGGTGGAGATCAAGGATCATAAGGATATGATCCTTCGCAGAAGATAAATTCCCTTGGTGTGTATTTGTTGGTAGCATGATAATCATCAAAAGAGAATGTGGGAGCAGGAGGCTTATATCTGTTCCCAATAACCACATCTTTTTTGAGTAGTATTTTTTTTGGATTTTCGAGGACGCAAATCCCCAAGGAGGGGAGAATTTAATGTCTCATATCTTCCATGTTTTATTTTTTAATATTATATAGAATTATTATGAGACCAGGTGCAGAGATAGCACATCATTCTAAGGCCCAATGATCCTAGAATGGTTGTTTGATCATTTTTATGTTTAGTGAGTCAGAATATGTGTGCGGTTGTGGTAGTTTCTAAATGGATGCTTGGACTAAAAATATGATGGCACCGTTGTGTCTAGGAGGATGACTTCACTTAAGAACTAATCTAACCATGACTGGCACGGGTTGAGGGAAAAAGTTAATTTTCATATGTTTTTAGAATAATAAAATAAAATAAATTAGCCAAGATTATTTTATTTTATTTGTAAACAGCTGCTGCAGCACAATGACGAGGTAGCTATTTCCTTAATGTTGACTCATTAATACCACAACATTATGGATTTTTGAAATGTGTTTCCCTTTTTTATGGTTTAATCGATTGTTGCTCGTTGGCAATGGTGGAGAGAATCTCTGGAGTATCCATGGTGCTTTGGAGAGAACCCATGGCGACGAATGATGACAGATCAATGATGTGAATCGATGTGCCAATGAAGATGAAGGATCCCATCGACGACGGAAGCAGGACCCATTCGTTAGCGACCGATCCCTTCATGAGGTAGGGATTCTTAGTTTTATTCTTCTTTCCTAGTTTATGAATTTAAATGATGAACGCGGATCAACCATGAACATGTTGATCCACAGATTTGTACGTTCTTGCAGGAGGGTTTTATTGGGTTGATTTCAGGGAGTTAATCCATGTTGAATTTTTATTTTGATCTTTCTCCGTCTAATCATAATAATAGGAGAGGATCCATTCTGTGACCAATGAAGGTGGAGGTTCGTTCCTCGATTGGTTTATTGGATTTCTATCCCCCTTCCTTTTCCTCGAGTTTCCTTCACATTCTTCGTGGGGCAAGGAACAATGGATCATTGTGTTTATTTTTGCAATGCGACGATCACAAATTGAACATCCGACAACATAATGAACTGGTGGAGGTGCGATGATGAGAGCGGACAATGAATCAGACCGGATCGGGAAAGACCATTTGTCAAGCGTTCTTCGCATGGGAGGATCATTATTTGATTTTGGGAATGATCGGATGTCGAAAAACAACAGAATCAGCTTCATGGTATCAGGGCGAACAAAACCATGAGTTTCATGGTGATCAGATGACCAGATCATTGAACGGGGCAGCATGGGAGGAGCACCGGTGAGAAGCATCGATTCTTGAAACATTTGGAATACACGGCATGTACTTCTGAAGAACACGCCATGTAGTACCGGCGGCAACGACTAGGGTTTCAGGGGTTAGGTAGGTATCACACGACATATGACCCCAGTCAAAAAGTGTGTTGGAACTTCCCCAATGATTGGTGTATATCTCGGGTGATACACGGACAATGGGAGAGTGACAAGGCTTCGCGACATGGTGTGTACTCTCTATGCAGCATGGAAGAGGTGGTTACATGGGACTAGCCATGTATTCTGGGAAATATACTAACACGGGAAAGACTACCCTGCTTCAAAACATGGCATGTAGACCATACGTGGCATGGAAGAGGCAACTACATAGGACTCAGTTTGTATCTAGGGGATACACAGATATGTGATGGAGTACACGACCATGTACTCCACCACATCACCAGGGGAGGCCAGTAAGGTGGGTCACCCCGTGTACCGCTTAAACGAGTTAGTACACATGGGTTGAGTCTGTGTATGGGCACATGTCCAACATACATGGAGTCGACCCCAGTTACTTAGACACGGAATGTACTCCTTACAATATTCTGTGTACTAACATTTTTCTACAAGACTTTCCTTAAGACATGGGCCGTTGTACATGGGTAGTACCCGGGGTCAGAAGACACGACGTGGGACTTTTATACATGTCGTGTACTTTTTTGAAAATGTCTTGGTCATCTTGTCCATCATATCTTGGATATGTTTCATTTGGGTTAGTACCCCTTCTTCTTGTTCCCCTGAATGTTAGGCATCATTTTCTTCTACAGGAGTATGATCCCTTCATCATGACTTTCTGTGATAGAGTCGGAATCCCTATGAGAGGCCCTGAGTGAGGTTTTATATCCATTCATGACCCTAGGTAGAGTCTGGCATCGACATGACAAACTCTACAGTGCATTGATCCTCTACCTAGCAGGTGAATCCGGATGAGTCACGGTATCCTCCATGGCCCTGGCAGTGATCCTCATATGTGTATCATGATCTTTACCACTCAAGAGTGCGTTCTACCATAATGAGTGTATATATCTATTTTGATCTTCCCCACTTAAGAGTGTGTTCCACCATAATTATTGTTTTTATCTCCCATGGATTTTACCGATGAACAGTTCCTCTCAGACAGACGTCATTAGATCTATCAGACTTGTTGAGCGAGTTCTCCCAGAATGACTGCTTCATGGAATCTTTGAACTGAATCCCTTCCTGGGGTGTGCTATTGTGTGACTTGTCTCTGGACTATGGGTTTGGTTTTTTAGTATATATGGATTGTGTTCTCCTATTATATGTTCAGTAGACATATACCATGTAGAGATGACTATGCCTTTCCATTATGTATTGATCTGTGTTTTTCGAGGTCCTCTACTGAGTATTATTATACTCGCCCCTACACGGGATTTACCAGCATGTTTTGTGTCTTGTGTAGACGATCATCATTTTGACAGATTCCAGGGGGATCGGGGTAGGACCGTGCTTTCTGAGTTCCCTACACGCCGAGGCATTCCAACAGCTATGAGAAATAGTCCCAATACCTCTTTGTCTTTACTGGTTGGACTCTGCAGTTTTCAGACTCTTGTTTTGGTGGGCTTGTATTGTGGTTTAATTTACTTTTAGGACTTTAATTTCTGACAAACTTTGTTTGTTCGTTTTAGTTGTATGCATGCATTTTCTTCCTTAGTGGTTTTTTTACATTTCTGCATTTGTGGGCTTGGAGATGTGTGCATGTGTACAGGTTCTTTAGAAATGCCTCCCATTATAGTAATATGTCTACTTGGTTTTAGAAACCAGACCCTGGACAATTGGAGGTGGTCTTTAGGAGTCGCAACACGAGCCCCATTGGGATGGGTCATGACACACAATAACAAGTAACTGACAAATAAATGAAATTTGAGACAAAGTCCCTTACCCCGTTCTAATCAATCGCGTCCTATGACCAAAAAATAATAACCAACAAATGAGTTATAAAATAACATGAATATAAATGGAATCATTATAATAAATATCAAATGTAAGTTAAAAATACACCACATGCAAGAAATAAGTTGCGAAAAATGGAAATCCCATGGAAATTAAAGTGAGATGAGAAACCCCTTACTTTAAGTCTGATTGTGTTCACCTCCTGAACATATGGTTGATTAATTTGAAATTATACTCATTAATAACCTAATTTAGAAACTGCTATAAATGTATTTAGTTTATTATTATAAGTTTTAGTTCATTTATGCCTTTATTGATAAGTTGTAATATCGAATTCCATCGTTCTGGAGTGTTTTCTTTTTGGATTTTCATAATCGGTTCACTTGTTTTTAAGCAATGGAGTTCATGTGGAATGGTTGAAAATCTCCAAAATTTAAATTAAATATTATTTATGAACATAAAAAATTTTAATTTTCATTTCTATCATTTGGTTACATGGAATGAGGATGAAACATTAGATGACAACCACTTCAATTATTTGGCAGTATTTAGATTATTAAGAACTAGTTCTGTCATAAAAATTAATAATATGTGAAAATACTGTTTCCTGAATATTAATTTGGTTATACTACATATATTATAGTCTAGTTACACTATAAAACTGGTTTCATGACCAGAAATGAATTATAAATTGAAGAATGAATCTTCTTCTTCCACACAGATTATAAATTGGGACCTCATAGACATTGATTTTGTTTATAAAAATAAATGGGATGGAGAAATAATATTGATGATGATTCATCAATTTAAATTATATAATTATAGTATATAGATGATACTAGAGTCATCTTGGTCATCTTGATAGAGGAGGTGAAGAGAGAAAAAGAAAAGAGATGAACTTGAAAATAAAAGAAAAGTTGAGAGATCCCATATAAACATTCTGCAGCATAACGACGTCGCTTAAACATTCATAAAATGAATTAATGGGAGAAAAAGGTATCTAATCATATGTAAATAAAAAATACACTAATAGGACTACATAATATCAAACCATAACATATGATAATAGAAATTTAAAGAGATAACATAAAATAAGTGTTGGATAAAAGAGGGGGTGAAAAGTTCTCTTACCTCGTAGAGTAACTCTTAGAAAAATAATTTTGGGACCTTGGGTGATTAAGGAAACCATAGGGGGACTCCTAGGTAGGTAAAACCACCAGATCTTCAAGTATGAGGTATTTGGGATGAAATAATACTAATGTATGAGTGGGTATTTATAGTAAAACAGAGTTAATTTTTTTATTAATTTAAAAGGACACCTCATTAGTGGTTTTGGTAAAATCATGGGCTTGCCCATGGTATATACCAATGGAATTAGCCACTTGGGAGACCTAATATTATATTGTACTGTACAATAGTCATCCAGACTTTTATATTTTATTTTTAAATCAATATGATGTCATTAAACATCTAAGAACTCAAAACTGTATTTTTACTATTTATAAACAATCACATATTTTATAAAAATCCCAAAAATTTACCCTAACCGTTCATCATTGTGCATAATTAAAAAATAAACTATATTTATTAAAAATAATTTTTTAATTATTATTAATATGACTTTTAAATAAAATCATAATTAATTCCAAAAATAAAACATTTAAAGGTATAATTAGTTTTATATCACATTGAAAAATTAATTAAGATCTAGTTATCTAATTACCATAAGGAAATAAAATATTGTCATCATTTACTATTCGCAAGGGTCATATTAAAATACATATTACTATTCATAAGGGTATGTTACAATTCATCGAAAAAATTAAGTTGGTTCTATC
This sequence comes from Viscum album, assembly GCA_963277665.1. NCBI lineage: Eukaryota > Viridiplantae > Streptophyta > Magnoliopsida > Santalales > Viscaceae > Viscum > Viscum album. The sequence goes on from OY728164.1 coordinate 200,984,512, forward strand.
TGACTACAAATGACTTACTATTAACTACTCTAGATGATTGTTTTAAAAAATTCAAAACATAGAAGTGGAAAATTTATGTTTAATAAATAGGTTATGACTATCTCCTAAATAACCAAGTGTTGTATAAAAGGAAAATTATTCATTATGAAATATAGGCTATGAATAAATTTTATTTAAGAGAAGCATACCATAAAAATTTTGGGGTGTTATAAGTTCGGTGTCCACATCAGGGAAGTCTAGCCTCTCAAACCATTGGCTCAACTTCCAGTGGTAGCAAGAACCATTTTGAGGCTTCTCATGAGGTGTGTATAAACCAAGATAATAGTGATGGTCAGACTATCTTATGTCACTAGTTTGGTAAATAAGTACATATAATGGACAAGTATGATCTGTAACTAGTCGAGTACATAGATTATTGTAGGATGATACATTTATAATATTTTTATATGATGTTCCCTCCATAAGTAAGTGGAAGGGGAGTCATTCTAAATTTTGGTTTTGGAGAATGTTTCAAATCATTAAATTAGGATATGATTTAAGGTAGTACTAATCGTTCAAGCTATATTGATGGTCATGGTTGAGGGATTTGGGATCCAATTGTACCTAGACAACAATGTGGGCTTGTTCTAGGTAGTGGGGTTGTGTCACCAGGCTGAAGTTTAGGCCAGATATATTTTATACAACCCACCCTCAAGGAGCATTGCATCATATCATCTACAATGAGAGGTATTATCTTAGTATCCTCTATTCAAGTATCTTAAATTATTGATGTAGGTGGATTAGATAGTTTCATATATGTTCATGCAGTGGATATCCTTGAGATTTTTGTTATGTACCCTAATGGAGTTATGACCTTGGACAGTCTGTTGGGAATTTTAAAAGAGGGTATACACCAGTGTAGGGAGTTCCCGCTTGATATTTGTGGGTGTTCCATCATATGGTATTTTTACCTTGAAATGACATGGATTATCTTCATCCTTAAAATGGATTGGATATTATCATAATGATCATACGTATACTATTGTAATCCAAGTGTGACCTTCACATCACTAGAGGGAATATTTTTTATTCACAATAGTGAATGGGATGTCCAAGTAGGTAAAGATATACTAGAGAAATTTGGTCAAGGTGGGATGAAATCCTAGATTTCTAGTTGGTATTTAAAAGATTATGTGTCACATCAAGAAATTTTCCCTCCAGTGGTTAATCATTTTAAGGATGTTTTCCTAGAAGGCGTTTTAATTTTACCTCTTGCGAGAGTGGTGGAGTTCCCTATTGAAGAAGTTCCAAGAGCTGTACCTATATACATTCCTCCATATATGATGACTACTATTGATTTAAAATATTTCAAGAGGTAGATTATGGAATTTAAGGTAATTCAATTTATAAGACCCATTACTTATCTATGCTGTTCACCAATACTTTTTTTTGAAAATGTTGTTGGTAACCTTAGGATATAAGTGGATTACATGAAATCAAACCAATTGATTGTTAAGAAATTGTATCCTATACCATGGATTGATGAAATTTTTGATTATATCTAATGATCTTTTCCTTTTGGAAAAATTGGTTTGATATCTGTTTATCATAAGGTGCATGTTCGACATACAATAATAATTAATTATATTTTTCATAGTAGTTATATTCTATACAGGTATTTGGTTATGCTATTCGGTCCCACAAATGTTACAGAATATTTCATGGTGATTATGAACTGATTTTTCCATTTTTATCTTGATTCGTTTATTATGGTATTTATTGGTGATATATTAGAGTATTCAAAGAATTAACACATCCATTCTAAAAATAAAGAGATTGTTTGGGACACACTAAGGGAACATCATATTTATGATATGCCTAGATATTATCACATATGGATGAATAATATTAACTTAATGGGACATATTATCTCAATGATAGGAGTATTATTTGACCCAAAGAAAGTGAAACCAATATTTTCATAGTAGGATCCATTAAGATTCATTATAATATAGAGTTTCTTTGGGATTGTCTGTTATTACAGGAATTTCAATCTAATATTATCAGTCATAGAAGAACTTCTTATTGTGTTGAATAATAAATGTGTGTTGTTTTTATGGAAACATACTTGCGAGAAAACCTTTTATATGTTTAAATATATATCTACTTCAAAATTGGTCATGGTGTTTCCACAGATAGGTAGGAGATACACTATGTTTCTTGTTGCATCGTGTATCAGGCTAGGATAAATTCTAACTTAAAGATAATGAGTTATAAAATATGGATCTTGTTAGAAGAGGAAACATAAGTGGAATTACCTGACACATGATCTTCAATCAACTTTAATTTTTCTTAATTTTGATGTTGGAGACATTATTTACTTTGAGAGTGTTTTTGGGGTACATTGGCCACAAAATCCTCAAGTACATCTTTACCTAGTGTGATTTTAATATGAGAAAGAGATGATTGGTTGAGTGCGTACAATATTTTTCCTCAATAATTATTATGCTACTAGAAAAGGCTACCTAGTTTTTGTTGCACAAAATCGGGGGACTTAGAAACAAGTATTGTAGGGGGGCAGTGCATTTAGAAGATTATGCCATTGTTTTGAGGGATTTACATGGTGTTGAAGGATAGACCAGGAAAGAATATTTTTATTTGATTATCTAAGACCTATAAACTTCACGTTTTAGTGAGGATGTAGAAGCTATTGGATTTTTAGGGTCTAGTCTTATGGGAGAGGGTGTTAGGTGAGGAAGCGGCACCTAGTTGGACTATTGGTGAGGATGAAATTCAATGTATTAAAGGTTTATTATCATTTACAGTAGACATGTGCAAGTAGCTAATGTGGGAGGTCATGCCACAATTTAGGATGTGCATATAGGCATAACCAATGTTGGACCCTTGTGATGTTCTGGTTGTATTTTTTTAATAGATCAATATGTCTATTATGCAATTAATATAGAAAACGTAATGGAAATATGTATTCAGTAAGGGAGTGAGTAAAATTTTTACATTTGATAAAGAACCATAATTATGGTAATAGGATCCAAGAGGATCTGATTCAGTATCATCCACATCAGATACTGACATCAGCATGAGTAAACAAATCCAAGAATCATAATGATACTTTGAATAAAAATAAAAAAATCATATTGATTGTAAAATGAATGTGGTTATCATAATGATGAAGTTGTTTTATAGTCAAAATGTATCTAATATAAATCTAATGATTGTTTGAAGTTTTGTATTTAAAAAATCAATATGTTGGATGAGAAACTTGGGGTGCAAGAATTAATGAAAACAATGTGAAAAAAAGGTGGTGACAATCATATTATGCATCAGATTGGGTGAAAAGGCATGTCTTATCATATTCAGGTCAATCATAATCAAGAAAATAATATTTAGGATGATTAGTAATGAAATAAGTTTTTAAAAATGATGGGAAGCTAAAATACATTCCATTATAAGGAAAAAATGCTATACTGATCCTCAATGAATTCAATTTCATGAAGGATGTCATGATTAAAATCTATATATTGCAGAAGAAGGAATTTTTTGAAGTCAAAGTTTATCGGTCTCACGTCTATCAGTATAAGAACACTATATTCATAATTTGTTTGATGGAAAGATAACATAGAGTATCATAGTAAATAAAATATGGTACTTATGCTAGATTAGTATTATGATATTTAGGAAAGAATGATGATGTTGAAGTCAAATATACTGATATAGGTCCATCAGGATTAATATACAACCATAACCATCAGAGGAAGAATTGTATTTATTATGAGATGTTGGGATTAATGAAAATAAAAAGGTGAAATTTTGTTGAGACTAATGTGAAGAATAAATCCAGAATAAAAAATAAAAAATGTAATTATTATTTCCATCGTGTTAAATTGTTTGTTGTTTTTATTTTTTTTAAATTAGAACTCTGATGTATTCATTCATGTTGGTCAAGTGGAAAAAATTTTAACATAGCACTAATTCATCGAAGTGAAAAAAGGCCCAGAGAAAAAAAGATTACAAGGTGTTTTCTAAGGGATTTTGATGAGAAATATAATGATATGTGTTTAGTTCTAATTTATTTGAAAATGAGTCCATAACATTAGAGTGAAAAAATTCCTTTATCATAAGGAGATAATATTAATGGGTATATTTGTCTTCAACTATTCAAGACCAACAAATTTAGAACTCATCAGTTATCGATTTACATGTTCTATAAGAAAATAGGATTATCAATTTAATGAATAAATCATATAGGGTAATCATAATGAATAATAAAAATCATAACGAGGTTTGGTAATGCATCCAAAAGTGATATAAATCTTTCAAAAGATTTTAGAAGGTTCTAGAAGAGATGAGAAGCATTAATGAAATCAAGATACACCTAGAAGTTAGGGGAAATAGAGATTTAAGAAATTTTATTGAGAGGAAAAAAAATTCAAAATCCTTCCAAATCCATATTTAGGGTGACCTTAAATGGAGAATTACTTTTTACCTTCTTGACTGAAGTATTGTTCATGGGTGAAGAAGAGAGAAGGAAGAGAACTGAATAATTCTAGATAGAAGAGGAATCCAGAATGTTTTTTTCCTAAAGTAGTCACACTGGATAGAAAAATAATAGAGAAGTGATACTATTTTATTCATATTAATAACATATTAAACTGATCATCACATAATGTATTTTATCTTATTGATATGAATCGTCACTTCTAGGAAAATTATTTTGGGATTTATAGACTGAAGAAGAAGTGTTCAAGAACTGTTTTAGTGGTATATTGAGTAAGCTATTTATTTTTTGTATTTAAAATGAACCAAGGAAAATCATAATACATGGATTTCAAAATTAAAAAAAGTGGTTCAGAAATATCTCAAACATATTATAAAAAACACACATATTTTTCTTTATTGAGAAATCGAACTTGGCAATCAGACTGGTAAATTAGAATGAGTTTTATTACAAAGATCAGGAAGTTCATACCAGCTTCTTGGTATGATAGTGAATAATATTTCAAAAAGATCATATTTTTTAAAGTAGATCAAGAGTCACCATTAATTTTTTTACAAAAATTATATTATATCAATTGTGATTGAAAAATAATACTTAATAATAGATTATTTACATAGTTCTACATGAGTTTAAGGGTGTATCTTACTCATTGTATTCCATACAAAAAGAATTTTTTTTGAGTGGATTGGGAGGTATCCAATCATTTACAAACCATACCAAGTACATAACTAGTTTTTTTTTGTATTGAACATTGTAAATTCCTGTGTAGTTGTGTATGTGTGTTTGATTTTTCTTAATCAATGAAATATATTGTTAACATGTTTCAATGGTTATTTCATTAGTTATAAACATTTAAAGAAAATGATATCACTTATTCACCCCTCCCCCTCTCAATGATACAATAAATATTTAATGGGAACATACAACTGGTATCACAGTAAAGGTTACCTTCATTTATTCTATGATGATGTTTTGATAAAGAATTTGTGATAGAAAATTGGAGTCGTGTGAATAGTAAATGGATTTCAATCTTAAATTAAATGAATTATCATATTTGGGATAGAATAATGATTATATATTTAATTTATATTGGGAATTATTTTTAAAGTGGTGTTAGAGATAGTTTTCCTCCTCATATTTAGAATAATCCTCTCATAAATACTAATTAGGTTATCATTGAGAATTATTTAAGATTTAGTGATGATTTACTTTCATTACTTAATGAAAGTGAATTTTTGAGACTAAAATGAGTTTCTACTACCAAATTTATATAGGATATACTGAAAAACATTTATGAAGGCAATATAAAATTGAATAAGTTATTGTTACAAACATGGAGATTTATGTATGTATATTTAATGATGGGAGAGTATGAATATTTTTCTAGGTGAATGAAATTTTTATCACTATTAGTGTTATTTATTAAATTTTTTATAGTTACCCTATTGTTGAAAAGATTTTCAGAATTATTCCTGATAATTTTCATGATAATGTTTCTTCATTGGATGATAGAGATCTCAATACTGTATATCTGGATGATTTTTATAGTACTCTCATCACATATGAGATAAAAAAGAAAAAAGTAATGAATAGATAAAAAATCTAATAGAGAAATGTCTTTTAATTCCATAGAGAAAGAGAAGGTTAAGAACGTTCCAGAGGAATATGATGTTACTCACTTTGAATATGAAAATTAGGTATGTAAAAATCATGATAAAATTTTAACCTTATTTTCAAAAAAAATGAAAATATGTATATGATAATATAAAGGGAATATTATCTTAAAATATTTCAAATTCATAGCCATTAGGTACTTTGTTTCCAATTTTCCTCAAATTTTTGATGATTAAGAAAGTGGCGAGGAAGAAATTAATGAAGAAGAAAAACATTCAATAATATATTGGAAGAAAGGGGATGATAAAGAAAAAATCTATTAAAAAAAGGAATATAAGAAGTTATCCAGTACCAAAAGGAGAATATTTATATCTAGGAATTATGATAATGAATATGTTTCAAATATTATTGAAGAAACCCTATTTATTAAAATAGTTGAAGAATAAATGCTTGCTACCAGTGAAATAAGTTATTATGAAAGGAAGAAAATTAATTTGAATCTGAAAAATCAACTCAAAAATTTATAGAAAATATTTGATTCAATAGTTGACAATAATGAATTTTAAAGTAAAATTTATAAATAATAAAAAACTAAAATATAATAAAATCATCAAAAAGAATTGAAAATTTTTAATGAATATTTGGAGCCATTTTAGGGAGATTAGAAAGGTGAAAATTAAAAACACTTCAAAAAGAAATCAGGAATATGTTCTTAATGGTAATTTCATACCAATTGGATAGATTGATGATTTGGAGAAATATCTTCATAATTAAAAGAATCATAATGAACATCTACAATTGAAGCTGAAGGAAAAATGAAGTAGATTTAGAACATATCAGAAAAAATTCTATATATGAATAAATAGGAACATGTTTCAAAAAATACATTTATAATACTGGTGAGAGTTATCATAAGGGAGATCATAAGAAGGATTAACAAAAGATACGTTAAATTTTTGAGAATAAAGCTATGAATGTTATCTATGTAGACAATACCTATAAAGTCAGGAATTCAAAAGTTAATAAAAAATATAAATCTGAAAAGGTTTCTATTAGTCAAAATTATGATAAGGCTAAAAATAAAATTAAGCTAACGAACAAGGATATAATTTAAAGAAAAAATATGGTGATCAAGAATGTTCTATTAAGAAGGATTCTAAGAAATGAATTCTAATCTTCTATTAGTATGGAAGTTATAGGATGAAATACTCATTTAATGGATTGTGCAAGAATTGTAGTGGATTTGGGAATATAGATAACTTGTGATGGTTTAATAACTAATAATACAAATTTTACACCAGATTTAGAAGATAATGTTTTAGGGGTATTTAATCAATTCAAGTGAAGAAGTATGATAAGGTTGTTAGGAATATATGTAAAAAGGATTGTGTGAAAAAATAAAAATAAATTCCAAACTCTGGAAAATACTATTCAAAGACAGGATTATCTTAGACATCATACTAATGGATGTATTATTTGTCTACCAGCATGAAAAAGTTTATGAACAATTATCTAAAGTCAGATATTTTACAAGTTAATAAAAACAGATCTACTGAGTCTAAAAAGATATAGTACTTAGTTATCTGGCTAGAAAAATTGACTTGTCTAGGAAGTTTGAGGAAGAAAAAAAATTATTGAAAGAAGAGGGGAGGAACAAGACTTCAAAATATAATAAAATATTACAAAAAGGTATCCACATATTTAATATATGAGAATTAATGTCTTGATATCCTATGTTTTTCAATTATCATTTCATAAAAAAAGACATGAAAAAATGTTACAAACTAATGGTTACAAAGATGTCCCTAAAGATGATGAATGTTTGACATCTTCATATGAAGATTCTACATATTAGAAGATAGGTTTTATAAAATGTGATAAGGAAAAACCAAAGGAAGAAATCACATGCAATGAAAAATATAAGAAAAAGAAGAAAATGTCAAGACTAAAAGAGTAATCTCAATACTGTTATTATTTTTGAGAAACAATAAATGTTCCTACACGTTATTTAAATATTATTATATACTTTTACTAGCATGTATAGAATTTAAGTATATGAAATGAGGAAGATGATTTTTATGAGTCTCTTACACTTCATATAAAATAAAGTGACGAGGTAACAAAATGTTTTTTTTTAAAAATTGTTCTTTTAATTTTGAACATTATGATATGTGTTTTGAGTTGGGATTATTTTACTTTTATCTTAAACAGATCATTTTTAATATCTCCCCATAGATGATAATGTTGAAAAAATCCTGAATAATGTATTACATGAATGTTTTTTTAAGTTCAACATTGATAACCTTAATTATACACTCTTTTTTTCAACACTGGGTTCACCCACATATATTGAGAGGTGATTAGTTAATAGTTCTTTGTTAAGGAATTCATGTGATAATAATAAATAATTTTAATACTTTGATATGAACAGTTTGAAGATTTTGAAATGAATTTTTTTTTCAATTATAAATATTGTCATGATGATCCCTTATAATTTTATTTTTAATAATGGGGAGGAAATATATTAAAGAGAGAGATAAAAAAGGTAGATCAAGAAAAGAATACATGGAGAAGAAAAAAATAAGAATATAAAATAATAGAACTTATTATTTTGAAGTAGTTAAATGTAGATATTGATGTGGGTACTGACAACAGACAGAATGATGGGATTTTTGGAAGCTAGTTATGTTTTGTTTGTATTGTTTTTCAATAAAACAAATTTTTTTTGAAAAAAAAGTTTTTCAAAAAGGTAATGGAAATACATATTGAATAAGGATTATAATCAAATTTTCAAATTAAATATAGAACCATAAGGATGATAATCAGATCTAGGAGGATCAGATTCAAAATCATCGACAAAATCTCTAGACTTTAGCATGAGTCAACAAATCCAAAAATCATAATGATACTTTGATGAAAAATTCAGAAATTTTATTGATTATGAAATTAATGTAGTGATTGAAATGAAGAATCTATTTTTGAGTCCGAATGTCTCCAATATAAATTGGATGAATATTTTCAATTTTTTAACTAATTGAAGTCATATGTTGGTTGAGAAAATTATTATACAAGGATTGATGAAATATATGTGGGGAAGATTAGATGCTAATCACATTAATCATCAGATTGAGAGAAAAGGTGATACCAATCATAATCAAGAAAATAACAATCCATACAATCATATTTAGGATGATTTGGAATGAATGAATTATTTGGAAGGGTTGGAAGTCACACTAATTTCAATTATAAGTCAGATGATGTTATGTTGATCCTCAACGTATTAAATGTCATTAAAGAAGTCATAATTAAAAATATTACGTTTAGGAATAATGAAGTTTTTTATGTTGATGTTTTTCTATCTCATGTCCATCGATATGAGAACACCATATTCATAATTGTTATATTTTTTGATAACATGGAGTATTTTAATCGAGAATGGAATATGATGTTGATATATTTGTGGAATCGTATCTAGGAAATAAAGTTGATGTTGAATTAGAAGCTATCGATACTAGTCCATTGGACTTGATCTACCATTGTAATCATTAGAGGTAGAATTGTTTTCATTGGTATTTGTGGAATCAATAAAATAAAAATGATGTAAAGTTGATGAGGCAAATGTGAATATTATAGAAATAATAACCAATCATCAGTGTATTCAATGATTCCATCATGATAAATTGTTGGTTGTATTTTATTATGGTTGATAATTAAAGGAAAACTCTAATGTATTATTTCTTGTTTGTCAAGATACATCATGTTGAACAAAACACTAATTCATAATAATGATAAAAATACTAGTGAAAAGAATATTCGAAAGTCTTTTCTAAGGGAGTTTGAATTGGAGCATAATGAGATGTCTCTAGTTCTAATATATTTTAAAATGGTTCAAGAAAATTGGAGTGACCAAATTCTTATATTGCAATGAGAAAATCATAATGAGCATATTTTTCTTCTACATTAGAAATCCAACATATTTAAAAAAAATTGTTCTAGTTTAACATGTTGGTCATGAAAATATAATGAGTATCATAATGAAAAAAGCTTTTTGGGAAATCATAATAAAGAATCAGAATCCAACTGAGGATTGTTAAATAAGTTAAAAGTGAGATGAAGTTGTTATAAAATTCATCAATTTTCATGAATAGTTTTGAAACATTGAATTAGTCATGATGCACTCAATATTTGGGTGAAGTATATATTTAGGAAATTTGGTTTATTGGGAAACATTTTTAGAATCACACTCAAACCACATTAGTGATTAATATAAAAGGGTAAGTACATTGTACTTTCCAGACTGAAGTATTGTTCATGGGTAAAAAAGATATAAGGTAGAGAACTAAATAATTATATATATAATAAGATTCAATTTTGTGTTTTCTTTAAGAAGTCATGTTTGATAGAAGAAAAATGAGTATAAGGAATATTCTTTTCATCTGATAACCATATTCATCTGGTTAACATATTGAGTTGAATCATCTTGTTTGGGAAAATTGTATTTGTATTTTTCTATTAGAGAATAAGTGGTCAAGAATTGATTTAGAAATATTCTAAAAGAGATATATATCTTGGTTATTGAGCAATCAAACTAGGAATATCATACTGGTAAAATTGTTCTGGGATTTCCAAAATTAGACAGAAGTGGTTCAGAAATATCTAAACCACAATATGAAAGGCATATATATTTTACCAATTGAGTAATCAGGCTTGGGAATCAGACTGGTAAATTAGAATGTGTTTTTTACAATGTCTTGGAAGCTCTCACAATATTTTAGTTAAGAATGTGAATAATTGTTTTGAAAGATAATTTTTTTAGAAGTTGATCAGGAAGAATCGTAACACACATTTTAAAACAATTGTATTATATAATTTATTATAAAAATATAACACGCACTATTGGATTGTTTACATAGTGCTACATGTGTGTAAGGTAATATCATGTCCCTTGTATTCAATAGAAAAGGATTGTTTTCTAGTGGATTTAGTGGTATTAGATCATTTACAAACCACAACAAGGATTTAGCCACACATTTTGTGTTTTGAAGAGATTAATTCTTTGGCTCTTTTGGATGTGAGTATGACTTCACTGTAGTAGGGAATGAAATACTTAACAGAAGGAAAAGGTTGTTTCATTAGTAATATAACGTAAAATAAAATTATAACATTGATTCACTCCCTCTTGCTCTTGGTGATACAACAATCTTGTCTTATCACTTAGAAAAAAATGTATTAGGATTCACATCGCTATTATTAGTGGCTGAGGATGAAATGTGGGGTTACTGGTTTGGTTATATAGTGTCCCAAATATCATCAAGTAAATGTGGAACACCAATTAGGCTTATTAATAACACTCAGTGATGTCGATTCTGTTACTTTTGATAGTCTTATTAATAACACTCATTTTCTTCCAATTAGGGAGACCATCTATGTAGAAAATCTTGGGAGGTTGTATATTTGAGAGATAATACACCATCATAGGGTTACTCAAAACATTGTATGATGTTGGAATGCCTAATTAACATTTTGTGGATGACTTTCTTGAGGGTATTGGGTACATAAGTACTTCTGAGAAAAAAATACCACCCTCAAACTGATGTCAAATTAGTGTTCACTATGAAGGTTCTTGATTTTATGTTATGGGAATGTTTCCTTAATTATGGGGGGGGGGTCTTGAGAGAGGCATATAACCCTGTTTGAGTTCTCTAACAATAATAGTTATCATATGACGATACATGTGGAACTATATGTGGTGTTATATGGTTGTCTATTCTGATCACCATTGCCCTAATTAGAGTTATGTGAGGTACCTTTACCGGGACCTCGTCTCATTTAAGAGACTATAGGGATGGTCTAGTTGATTAAGAAACAATTTGTTACCAAAAATTTAAGAAATAAATGTTATGAAGATCTTTATTTATGGACACTCAAGTTTGAGGTTGGGTATCGGGTCTTTTTACATGTCTCACCATGGTTGCGTCATATATGAATCAGGAGTCATGGTAATCTTCACTGGGATATGTTATGCTATTCATGATTTTGGAGACAGTTGAGCTGTATCCTACAGTTTGTTGTTACCTTGGATGTATTAATCCATTCATGGAATCTTCTATATATATCAACTATACAAATATCATTTATACCCATTAGATATTCTTCATTCTGAAGAGGTTGAATTACAGGTACATGTGTCCTCTTGGGATAATCCTATTCATATTGTTGATATTATCATGATGTTTTTATGAGGCTAGTTCGTTCCTCTAGTAAGGGTGTGAGGGAATCATGAATTTTAATATGATGGGACATGGGAGTGGGAGGAACAGATATGTATTGAGTGGTCGATGTTATTCTGAGTATATTATTGACCACCCGTGGAAAGACAATTCAGGAAAAAATTGTTGTAATGAGAGAAAAATATAAGATCCTCAATTTCCCTTCATGGTAAGTAATATTTTTTGTTTATATCCATGGTTTAAACCTAATTTGATTTAATTTTGAGATAATGAGATATTTAGGGGTGCCATAGGCTTGATTTGAGCCCAAATCCAGACCATTTTAAAAATGTAACTAGGACGCATGATTGGCAGAAACTGTGTGGCCCAAGTCATATGGTTCAAAGAAATCATGTTGGAATGGACAGAGGGATAGAGGAGGCCACACAATTTGAGGATACTATGCAACTAGGGCAGCATGAACATCCTTAAAACTATATGATTTTGATTGAATCTTATTGAACAGTTTCAAAAATTATGTGCATGAAATATGGGTGGTTTCCCTTGAGATAGTGAAGGGAACATGGTTGGCACACTATTTAACAAATAGTGTTTATAATCCTTGAGACCTAGATAAAAAAGTGGGAATAACCATTTTCCTTCAAATGTTTTAATACCTAAGTCTTTTCCCTTTTCTCACCAATGGATATTCCTCATCATTGTGTGTTTACCTTTGAGCTCATTTAATAGCCTTTTCTTCCATTTCATCATTTGATATCTAATTTGGGAAACATTTCTCACATTTGATCCAAACTGCTGAGTTCTTCAATCATCATTTTTCATTCTACATTTGACTTTATATCAACAATGTTATTAGGGTGTAATCTAATAAGCCGTATTTTTACAATTTTGGTTTGTTCATATATTTTCTCTTAATATGGACAACATCAAAGCACGATTCAAGATGTGTTATCTACTATAGACTTATATTAGGTTTTCTATACCTTTCCCAATGGTATTTTAGTTTTATATGAACACTTTACGTGTTATGGAATGTCAGACATTCCAGTGGTTCTGCTAAAATTAGTTGAACAGATGAAATTAATGAATTTGAAGCTGTTTAGGTTTCTTAGTAGAACATTTGATATTATTGGAGGGTTTTCCCAAAACAAATAGGCCACCCATGTGGTGTACCATTGTATATTTATTTTTTTAATATCACTTATGGGATGTGTTTTATCTCTCATAGTTTTGGGAAACACTTTATAAATTGATGATAATTAAAATTAATATTTAAGATAGAGTTTATGACCCCTTTTCCATGTGATACATAATATGAATCGTATCGTTGTTTTAATGGATTTTATAGAAATTTTGGAAATTAATTTGATGAAATCATGTAATGTGATTGATTTTTAAATGAATAACATATTTATTTATGAGATGATTATAATAGGGGATTAATTGTTCATTATACCTTTGATCATGATTCTTTTGGAAACCATGAAAATTTCTACTCCATGGGTCTTAAATGTGGTAGTGGATTCCTTTTCAATATTTACTCCTTGGATCCTGATTTCATTGGATTTATCAAAAATTTATACCCTTGGATATAGAATTCTTGGAATCATGTTGGACATATTTTGGTGAAATTATCTTTGTACTACACCGTGGTATTTATCATTATTCCATAGAGATTCTCAGTGGACTCGACGTGGGTTTCCTGGTCTTCAATAACATTGATCCAGACCTTCATAGTCTAACAAATTTGATTATATTTATCTAACATTGTTGATGACACAAGATGTTTTGTCGTTTCCATGATGTATACTATATAATAGATTAGATGTTGTGGTCATGGTAGTTGTTTTCTCCTAATTACATGTCGTCTTCATTGTAGATTTTTTATGTATATAGATATACCTAGTATGGGTATTAGTTTACTATTGTTGATTGGAAAATATGACTTTCTTATTTCTATTTTACCTGCCCCTATTTTATTGGTCCCATACTATCCTTTTTATTAATCCATGGCTTCTTAGAAAAGATTATATCTAATTAATACTTTAATTTCATTAATTTTATACGTAGGATATATTTCACACATATTTTATTTATTTCACATATACTATATTGTTATAGGAAATGTTGGTGGTGGACAACTGAGTGTTATCTAAAACCATTTATGGAACACCATTATGGACTCAAATATATATCATTGATGTGGGTAGAGACAGGGGAAACAACTATTTTTTATGATTTGTGATTTCTCTGTTGCATAGGATAATGAGAGAGAATGACCAGTCTTGGATTGTACTACTAGCTATGATACTCCTTTTTTTGGTATTTTGATTCATGTAATGTTCAGGATTCATGTATACCTATTTTCAATCATTGTAGAAAAACAAAATGAATCGTCGTATTGTATATGAGATTACTTTGGAATTAGTTATTTATTACTATCTTGTATGTTTAACTTCTGTGTGGCTGATTTACTAATTCCATTATGGACTTCTATGCTTACTACCTCTATGTTAGACTTTAACATGATGATATAGGTTTCAAAAAAACACACTATAGGACTTGACTAAAAATTTGAATCCTCAGTTATACGGTGATGTATGCTTGAGGCCATGTTACCTATCAGCTTGGGGCACCGTATATTATCTTCCATATCAGGATGTTACCGAATTTGATATAGCCCTCCAAGACAATGGATTTAAAATCTTAATGGGATTTTCATCTCTTCATATACATTAAAACGTGAATCATATGATTAATACATAATTTTCAATGTTAATAGAAAATTTAGGGTTCAATATGGTGATGATTATACATTTTTGTCAATTTAATCTTAGTATTTTAAAGAATTATAGAGTAAAATACTGGAGAAACAACTGAGGATAAATAATATCAAATATATTTTAATCCCTAATGACTTGAAAATCGATCCTATAAATCAATATTCTAAAATTAGTGAAGATTTATTATTAAAAATTAATTGAATTGAGGCAAAAACTCAAGATAGGGGGTGTCATTTAGTTATGTCGGTCAAATTAGCTGTTGAATCAAACCATCTAATAAAATTACTCACATATGATTGTCAAAAAATTATTCTATTCAAAAAATTCCAACAATAATGGAAAATACCATTATATAGATGATAAGGATTAACATTTCCCCTATAATATTTTACTCAAACAGATGTATAAATAATATTTAGTCAGCACTACCAAGCCTCTTAGATTTATTAAATATGGACCCTAAAATAATAAAATCATATGAGTTAGGGACATCACAGTCCTTTATCATTTTGTTAAGTTCACCTTAGGAACTCAACAATTCTTATGAAGGATGTGATCTAGATGAGGGTAAATATTCCAATGTCTCCTCTCAAAGATATTATATTCTTAATCTATCATCCATTATATATAGTGGTGAATAGAAGGAGTGAAAAATGAAACAAATACCTTCATTATTATAATAGGGGGTATTAACCACCATTAATGATCATAAAAAAGTTAATTTGGTACAAAGAAAGATTCATGGTCTACAAATATTTTTTCCATGATGAATCTTAAAGAATAATATAAATACATATCTTTCTTAAAACAACACCAAGTTTTATTTTCATGGAATTGTATAAAAATTATTGGTTTGGATCCCCAAGTGGCAATAAATTATAAGGTCATTTGGATGACCATCATGGATATAAAAAGGTTATTAGAAGAATACATATGAATTATAGTTCCAATTTTGAATCTGAAGTTGATAAGTTGATCATTTAAACAAATTCAAGAAGTTCAATACCAAAAGTAGCTCCCAAACAATATCCCCATTAAGAAATAGAATGATAAAATAATTGTGTCTAATTATTTATGGATCTCAGTCATCTCTACCAAATGGTAGTTTCAATGTCTTGATCCAATAACTACTAATCAATGTTATGTCTAGTTTTCAAGACCTGTACCTTATGGATGGGTGTTATAGCTTTATCCAGATCTATATATCATTTAAAAATAATAATTCTACTACCTTACATTCCCTTTTGTTTTAATTAAATAATTATTGAACTAAATATCATTTTGGTATGAACCATATTTTGATGTCCTTTTTGAGGAAATCAAAGGAGTATTACGTGGATCATCTAGTGGTCCATTATTACCAGTGATATGATTATATTTCCATTATTTGTGCGATATTAAACTAACAGTTACAACCCAAATTAATTATCCATGAAATATAAATTATTGGTGACATCATTAAAATTCATCAGCATTTTATATGCCAACATCGAATCAATGTCGATCATGAAAAATAGAAATACATTATATTTTTCAGAATAAAAATATTAACAAATTGATAGGAATTTTCATTTGTTATCATTATATTATATTCCACATATCTATCATTTACATTATTTATTTTCATTTTATAAGGTTCATGATAAAAGTGGTCACTTATCCATCAAAATAATATTATTATAAATAATTTCATAGTCTAAAATAATACATGGTTAACCCATCACCATTGATGTATCATGTAGAATGGAATCATACCATCCTTTAAATGGGAACCCTTGAATTTACTATTATCACCCTCTATCATTTAAATAATGATAATAAATATATGAATTGTTTATGCTATCATAATATCATGAGACCCTATATTTCAATGATGAGAAAACATTCCATGAAATCTTTTTTTCAATGCAGAAGCTAATATCCCACATGGTCCTCCCCATATCTTATGTTTAAACTATCAAATAAATCCCATTTCCTTCACTACTATATAGGTTCATAGAAATATGGTTTTTCATTATGAAATAATCATCTATATAATTGGTGCCTTAAAAGGAAAATAAATATAAATCATTAAAACATTCTCTCTCTAATTGACCTATTTTAGAGAAGTAATTTTTTGAGATAAAACCTTTAAAAAAATTATTTTATATCCTTTAAACCTCCCATGTATGAGGTAGGTACTTTATATGGTTCTTTGAGAACATAGGCTAGAAGAACGATGGAAAACAAAAATATAAAAATTGTAAACTTGGGGATTTTTGTCATATATCTAGCATTTTATGTTATTCTATACTCCTTCCAATTATTAAAAGGATATAATAACACTAAATTTTTATAAGTGGCTATCATCATAAGCATGGAAGTATACATTAAAATACTAGTGTCTCATTTATATATTATGAATAATTAATAATTAGTGATCAAAAAATGAATGGTGATATTTCCATTAAGTATAAAGATTTGATTTAATTTATTGATTATATATAAGGTTTGATGGATTAATTCCCCTTATAACCAATAATCAATAATGTATATCATTTATACAATTCTAATTAAATGCACAAGCCACGTTTCTACAAAAAAGGTACATCTAGAATAGGAGGAGATGGTCCTTATCTTCACACATCAAAGTATAATCTCTCCATATATCGTTAATGATGTTGAGGTGATCAATGAAATCAGTGACACCCTTGATCAAGGTGAAATTTACCCTCTCAGAATGATGCCACAATTGGATGGTTTCCCCATAATATACTACCTCCAAATTGGGATCCTCCCACATAATTGAGACAAGGAGGTTTATATCCATCATCGAGAAGTAAATGTTTACCTTTATAATACCCAAAATTACAATAAATTACTCTAAGATGAGGATTTTACGGATCCCAACTCATGTGTATTTAATGATTATAGGTCATCAATTACATATTGGATGTTTGAGATGGTTACTGTTGGGACCACCACTGAATGATACTGTTTCCTCATCAAATCATGATACATAGATACTTGTGGCATCCAGGATTCGTGACTAAATAGAATTCAAAATGAAATAGAATTTTCCTATAATACATGACCATTTCATCCATCAAATACTGGAGTGATTACACAACACTAAGTATTATTTTATTTGTTCTTATTTAGTATCCTTCACACTATAATTATTGAAAAACGCCAATTTCTATACAACTGAATTTTAGTGGTAGTATCAAATGTATAACATCTAGTCTAATAAAACATCTAGCTATCATACAACAGTTAATTGTATTATTAGGGCCTTCATAAAAATTCCATTTAATATCCTTAAAAATTTAATGGACAAAGATAATATTTCATTACCAGAAAACCTTCTATAAGATGTTTTTACCGCATAAAAACCCATATCATGGCTATGGTGAACACATATTCACTTTTTTACTAGAAAATTTTACTTCTATCCTTGAATGTTAAACTTTATCATCTAAAATTTATATCCCCTATCAAATATTAAAATATTAAATGTCTCAAATATAAAATATATGGATTTGAGTGACCTGATGAAAATATTCTATGCACACTACGTAATCTGGAGATCCATTGAAAATAAATCGGAAGGAAATTCAATAAGATTGATCAACCATGATCAATCATCCAATGGGGATTAATTCTTGATTTGAGAAAACCCATGATACTCAAGAAGAATTCTATAATGATATAATCAAAATGGGAAATCTATTATCAAATACACATGGTTTACTCTAATTTAGATTAATCCTTGTCTATGATGGATAACTAGTGTATCAAAACTTCTACCAATGTAATGTTCCTCAAGATTTTTTCTTATTCTTTACATTGGCATCGATATATTATTCACCAAACATTAAAATACATATCATAAATTCCAATCCATGTGACATTGTGCTATTTGGGACATGTCATTTTTATATGACACTGAACTATAAGAAATGATGTTCCTCATCATACAACCATATACTACATGATGTAATAGGTCATATAGTAGGCCAATAAACTAAATTATATATGGTCTATCCTATATGTCCTTAATCATATTATAGACGTCTATCCAATGCGGTCTTGATTACTTAAATTTAATCCCAAAATATGTAAGATTCCTTAGTTTATTTATTTACAATTTAGCATTGGGTTCTATCCAAAAACCCTATAGAGGTAAAAAACTATCCATTTGGGGAAATACATGTGGATTTATTTATGTTATTTCAAGATATATAGAGATGAATTGGAATCATACTTTGGTTGTAGTATCAAATTCTATATATGTTATTATTTTATTTAGGGATTTAAAATAAACAATATAATGTTATAATATATCCATCATGTTTTCTATAATACATGATCTAGATATGGGTAGAGGTCCAATATTCCTCGGACTACATGTGGCATGATTTTATTTATTTAATCATATCCAAGGATGTAAAAAATTTCCATCTTGTACGATTTTGTATATTGTATCGCAATCAAACCTCCCACTTAATCATGGTGTGTGAGACTTCGTCAATTCATGTTAGTATTTCTACACAAAATTGACACTAATAATAAGCCATTTAATTTTTCACAAAATTCATATTTTCCCAAAAACATATAAATAATGTTACTTTATATATCATCTTAAACTTTGTGGAATCTTTATACTTGTTTCAGGATATTAAATGATGAATCACATGGTCCACCATGTATGATTTGTAATATATTTTGTGAAGCCTGAGTTATATAACCTAATTTATTTAGATTAAATCCAAATCAATGTATGATTCC
Source organism: Viscum album (assembly GCA_963277665.1). NCBI lineage: Eukaryota > Viridiplantae > Streptophyta > Magnoliopsida > Santalales > Viscaceae > Viscum > Viscum album. The sequence goes on from OY728164.1 coordinate 201,004,404, forward strand.
ATAGACATAAGGACCACTATATGTGATCCTATTCTAGATTAAGATTCCCTTTATCTGAGTATTATTTATCAGTGTTTGGTCTCACATTATTCACATTAGTATTTCTTTTTTTAGATCTATATTAGGATTAAATATTTAAAATTATTCCATATAAATGATATTGATTTTTAAGATATTATTTACCAATAACTACATGTGTATTTATTTATATTATATTAGGATACATAGTGAAATCAGAACTAAATATTTTAAACCCATGATAGAAAATTACCTGCATCAAAGCACTCCCAGTTTGTAGGAATTTATTATTCACATATAGATATATATATATTAATGATATAGTAAGGAACCATTTAATGAAACAAAATCTCTCTTATATTGTGTATCAGTATAGAGAGTATATATGGATTTTAATTTCAACAAGTATAAAATATACTCCTCATAAGAGCTATTTGTGGCATGAATCCCGTTTACACTGGGTTTTCTCTAATGAATGAATTTATCATCCCAATTCCTATCATAGATTCCATGAAAAGTTATAAAATATTTTTTCGACCTTTTACAATACATAATGGGTTCCATCATAAAGGTCCCCCCCCACACATACATCCCCTTATGTCCTTCACATGTGTTAGATCACAGATCTTAGAATTTTCAATGATTATGTATGACTTAGTTCATTTTATCAAAGGAATCATAGAGAATAAAATATCTATTATATTAAATATTGATACAATATCACACCCTATGAAATCCTCCACTTCATTCAAGTGAAAACGTTCTACTCATCCGCCTTGGGCCTTTTCCAATGGGCCTATATAATGAAAAAAAACATTTTTTTTCTCATGAATGTGAGATATATATACATTTAGAAAAAATTTAAGAATTATATGTGAACATATTCTTTTTATTATAGGATATGTAGTGATGGTAAGATTACATATCAAGGGTCCAACTATAGATGTCATCAGTCTAAAAATTCTCTTCTAGTGTATGATCACATCATTCATTTTGGGTCTCTCTATATTATCGATATATGGACTATATATTTTAAACATATCCACATAAAATTATATATTTTTTATCCCTATTTACATTCCATCATTTACCATCCTTGGGAAGTTTTTGGGCATGAGTGTTCTTATATTTTTTAATACCATTATCCAATATAAAAAACTTTATACCTTAAGTGTTTGAATATCTATACATAATTCATGGATATTGGTAATGAGTGTATTTATTTCTTAAAATGAAATATATAATTCATTATAATAAAAATTATAAATATCTAGATAACTAACCATATGTATGATTTTTTTCAAGAAGAAAAGTCCCTCTAACCCCTGTTACATTAATTATATTTTTATAGAATCAATATTTTATATTTTTTCAATTGTTATACTTGAAATGTTTTTTCTATAGAATCACCTCATAACAAAAATTTCTCACATTATGATTTATACTATTTTCATTTGTTGTTCAATGGTGTTCGAAAACTCATATCTCATGTTCTCAACTTTCTCTGTTCAATTCACACTCTAAAACATTGGTATGCATAAACAATGTTCAACGTAAGGTATCTCATATTGGTGTAATGGATACATATATTTCATGTAAATTATACCTGAAGATATGGAACACACTGTTTAGTCATATAAATACAACCATAAACATTTACTTTCTTAATCTAATCACTATGAAATTAAACAACCTGAACATTACCGTGAATATATTTCGTATTGTATTTGGATTTCTATTATCATTTGGATTGCCTTTTTATTTATTAAATTTTATACTTAATTATATAGTGTTTAATACTATATGAATTCAATCCCTAAAAAATATTTGTTCAATAATGTTCAAAAATAAGAATAATCATCATTATTCCAAATTTTCCTTTATTAAACTGCCAACGGAAATTGATATGATACTACCCATGTTTAAAACTATAAATGTTAGCCTAGAAAAAAGCAGAGTATCTACTCAATAAAAACACACCAAGATCATATAGGTATAATTTTAGTATTCAAGAAAGAAAAAATTAAAAAAAATTAGGTTGAAAACCATTGAAGGGAAGCCTAATAGAAATACATGTTATTAACAACTATAACACTATTCATTTGTTGGTTATCAATTGTTACGGATAATATTAATTAAATAATTTTTGTGGAGACCATATTTATTCCATAAAAAATTAAATCTATTTTCATGAGGGTCATCAATGTAGGAAATAGTTATAGAAAACCTCTATTCCTCATAAATTGTTTTGAATGTTTCATGTGAAATGCTTGTGGTTGTCATATCAGGATACATGAGACTATATAAGAATTGGAATCATCATTCATAGTATATATTCATGGTTTCCAATATACTGAATCATCATAGTTCCTCATTTTTTAATGGGATATCTTTGGAATGTAATGATCATAAAAGTGTCTCTATATTGGGATAAATTATATCCTCATAAGAGAAAAATATTAGTATTAATCAAAATTTGATAATATTTTTTCTCATAAACTAAACCTAGTATGTAGTGATATGATATATCTCAAAATATCTAATGAATGTATATATATCTAAATAAATATCTTTAAAACATAAAAGAATGATTATTATACAACATCATTGACTAAAGATTTTAGATGTGATGAATTAAATGATACATTCTTATAATATTTTCAAATGAATATAATTATAATAAAATTATTCTTCTTGATTTTTTATGTATATAAATGAAATTTATTTTTAGATAACATATTATCTGGAAAATTGAAAATAATTAAAGATAGAAAACATTTTTCATTTAAAAAAAGGATATGATAATAAAAAATATAGACTTTGTCTCTCTTTATACATGAATGTAAGGATAGATTAATTTACCTATTTTTATAAAGAACACTGGATGGAACATTAATGTAGGGTCATTGAAGGTCTAGGTAATTGATGGCATAACATAACTCAACAATTATTACCAGTTCATCCTTTTTATCAAGCCAGAAAATATATTCCTTTCTAATATCATACATCTCTAACCTTTAATATTAAGCAACTAGATTTATCTAATACAACACCTCCTTCCTAATAGATTAGATATCATGATGTTATATGTTGAGTAAGGCCCTTACTTTGATGCCTTCATGTTTTAGCTTCACATATAGAACCGTATGTTGAAAAAAAAATTGTGGATTATTACAATCATAAGATTCCCTAAAAGGAAAACAGATTCCTTGATTGAGTGATTTATCTAGAGTTACATATTTTTTCCCTTGTAACTAATCATCCTTTTTTACACTAGAATCTAGAACATAGTAATTATATATTCCTTTTTTTTATTGGATATTTTTTTTGAATGTAGTGTAATTGGATAGAGATATCATTGAGAATTTTATCTTAAACCCTCCTCTATATATTACTCATCAAATGATGCCTCATATTCAATTTAATTGTAATATACTATGGGTTAAAATATAAATACACCATCAAAATTATCATTTTATCAGGAATTAAATAAATCATATACATTATGATATCAACAACTATTGAGTAAACTAAAACCTAAACAATTTGTAAACCTACAATGCATTTCAAAAAAGAAACCAATGAAATTACCACCTAGGTTTCCATACTATGAAGTAGTGTAATAGAAATTTACACAAAAAATGTTTTTTTGATGTACATGAATAAAGATAAAATAGTATTATTTATGGATAACAAAAATTAATTATTACATCGTTAGTATTCTTAACCATTTTCACCCCCATTGATTGTTAAAATAGAAGGGTATTATAATGAAGGCGCGTACATTTTTTTTTGATGTCATGACCACTCCATGAAACACTACACCCTATTGTGAAGCTACATGACTAGATAGTCTCCCTGGAAAAAATGTATCCTTGATAAATTCATGAATAACTTCACATTATGATGTAAATTTATTTTTATAAATGATAAAAAGTGAAAATGTGAGGGAAATTAACCCTCCAATAGAGATATGAAAATTTTATTGACCTTCTATTATAGATATTAATATATAATTTTAACATCCATGTTATTATACATTAATCCTGAGTTATCATACATGTAGGCCAACACAATCATTTCAATATTTAATTTTTCCACTTTGGGATTTTACTAGTTATACTATTATTATGAGTCCCTTCTGAGAGTGAAAATGAAATATGGTCTTTAGTATTCGATATTAGGGATACTATCAACCTCAACATGATTCATGAGATTACCGATGGATCAATATATATTAATAAGGGTAACCTAATAAATAATTATATAGATATAGAAATTACCCACTATTCCTATGAAGGGATGAAACTCCATTGATTTCACTATCTCCCACCTATATATTTCATTGAATGGAAACATATTGGGATGAACTATAGGTTGTAGAATTGGGATAACTTCTAGTGAATTGGTGGCCACTGCTCGATTTTTTACTATTCATCTAGGGGAATCTTCCTTTTCAACCCTATTTACTATGTTCATGATCTAGTTAATATTCATACAAATTAATACATATGAGATATAATTAGTGAAAAAGACCATATGAAATCCTATATAATATAAAGAGATTAATTATGAAATTGAATAAAAAATTTATGTTCAAGTGGGAATACCTTTTTCCTCTTCCAAAGAAGAGTTGGTACCACCTTCTTGTTTTTAAAAGTTTTTATTTCTTATAAGGGAATTCATTCCTTCCATAATTTATAATCACTATTCATATCACTATTTAGATAATTCTCTAGCAGTTCACCTACATGGTTTGAGTAAAAGAACACACCTCTAATTGAGTGGATTAGAGATTTGAGTTCTATTATCAACACTTACAGTTCTTCATGTTGAGTCTTATAAGATATGTTGATAGCTGCAGTCATCTACGAACACATAATTAGAAAATTTTATTCTAATTAGAGTTCATGTCATATCTTTTTTAAAGATGAATGGTTCCTTTATTATTCCAACACCCTCTCATATTTTCTATTCTAAACACCATTAAGGATGATCTTTAGAGAGATACCCCAAACATTTAATGAGAATAGTTAAGGTACATCATCTATTTATTAAACAACAATGATACTAGGGGAACATTAAACAAGAGTCTCTTAAGGGGTCTTCCAAATATACACCCACTAATCATGTTCTTATCCACCTAAAATCACCAGTGGAAAACTAAATTGATGTTCTAAATTATCGAATTGTCAACTATTTTATGACTATATTAATGTTTTTGAATATTCAACAATCATCCTAATAATGGTATTAGATTATGAGAGGGTGACTTGATTACATGGGATCTCTAATTCTATTTTAACAAAAAAAATTGATTAAAAATAGGGTGTTGATTGAATTATGGGATATATGGTAGGGAGAGATAATTATTTTTCACACACCTGAATTGTTACAAAAAATTATAAGCTTCGTATTCCACACAAATTAACTCCTTAACAATCATAGATTCTAGTACACACAATCTCCATTAAATGAATTATTCACACTAATAAGACATTTCAGATTCATTATTAATGATTGGGAAATTTTTCACTATGTATTAGTAGAATAAGAACTATTTTTTGTGATTTACGATAGTCCCTATATATTGATCACAATTTTATACTATGATAACACAACTTATTACTATAATAGAAGGAATGAATTGGTTACTTTATTTTTCATTGATTAATTCATATACACTTAATTGGTTTTCAATCTAATTTTAAGGAACCATTAAAGGATTCATGAGCCTAAGAGGCTCTTTTACACTTCTGAAATGGAGCATTTTATGGTATATATTAGACATAGGTAGAAAAACTATGTGGATTTTCCCTTTTTTAAATGACTCTATCAAAATGGGTATAACTCATAATTCAATGACCAAGTACACTACATGACTAGTTATCTAGTGAAGAGAAAGGTCCCTATGTAAAGTTACTAAGAATAATTGATATGGGAGATAGATGTTATTTCAGGGCATCCACCAATTAATTTATACTACATTTTATTTATATTCATTTTATGTTGTTCTATTATTACTACCCTGCTCATAATTTTATATTTAAACATGATTTATTACATAAACATGAACTTCAAAAAACATAGAAGATTGAGAGGTCTAGAGTATTGATGACTAGAAAGATTACATAATAAGAAAAAACATTAAGTACACATATTTTTTGAAATTTTATTTTACATTACCATAACATTCATTTGTACTTAGCAATGTATGGAATTTCCTGAGGTCATACATACAAAAAGTGTGAGATATAAAGCCTAGTATGGGAATAAACATTGCATAACATTTATAATACAATAAATATTATTCAATATGTGTTTACATGGAGTTTAGGATAAACATGATAATAATGGAAAGATAAGGCATGGTATTATTAACATGGAAAGGTGGAAACAACATATGACATGATATTAGCATGAGACAAGGATCATTGCACATGTATTTGCCTGAGTAAACCCTCATTTTCACATGAATTAGTATGAGTAAATAACAATTTAACATAGATTAGCATGAGTAAACCCCCATTTCACATGGTGTATCATTATACTAAACATTACCCAATTTATTGCAGTGCTACCAGGGAACACCCTTCACAACAATTTCATTTTAATGTATATGTGTTCCACATAGATCACATAGCATGGATTCATTAAACATAATAATTTATTCCATAGACAAGTAATTTCGAATACATACATGTATTTACCCATTAATAAGTAAAAAAGAATAAAGGTTAATGCCCTTAGTAGATAAATTAGTCTAGTTTTCACGACACTATGATTTTGGAAAGGAATGTCATGTTTCAATTTTCGCAGTATAATGACATCAAACAGAAATTCGTAAAATGGGATGATGAGAGAGAAAGGGGTACCTCAAAATTTATACATGAAATTGAATGTAAGGGGGTTATAGAACATTATATCCTAACATATGAAATTAAATTTATATATACAATATTAAATAAATTATTGAATGGAAATTAGAAGAGAGAAATCTCTTACAGAATTTTATCACGGTAACAAGTGTACAAGGGATTGTTTAATGAGGGATAAAGGGTTCTATAATCATTCAAACATAATAAAGGTAGTATGGGTGAGGTGAAAAAACATACCCCATCATTTTTCATTGAAAATAAAATAATGTAACAATATAAGGAAACTATGGTAAAAATGTGAAAGGAAGGAACTCTTACATGGATATGTGATGCCGAAGGCTTGGGGGAGGCTACTTGGGAGCTTGGGAAACCTTGGGAACAACTGTAGAGAGTATGGAAAAGAAGTTTGTCAAGCTTCATAGAGATTGAGTGAATAGAAATGTGTTCTTGCATTGTATTATATAGGAATGTATGAGGATTTCTTTATTATATGGGTTTCAGACACTACCCTAAAAAATATTCAAAACCCCAAATAATTCCATGTTCATACCCATGGTTTCTGGAAAAGGGGAGAGGAATAAATTATTTTATAAGTTAATGGTCCACCTATATTAAAATATTTTCTTTGCTTATGTCGAGTTGAATTACACTTTCAAGGAAAATATTTTAAAATGTTAAAATATTTTATATGTCATGGAGGATTCACTAAGGCTTTATAATATAAATAAAATAAACTAAAAATTATAGTATTATAAAGGAAAAAAAATATTTAGTAGAAGATACATTTTATATTATTTTATTACACCACTATTGGGTCATTATGATGTGATAAAACACTTTATATATTTATATGGTACTTAATTTTTACCATAAAAATCAACTGTCTCCAAATATTATGAAAAAATAAACTTTGGAAAATTTAGATTTTTTGAATTCCAAAAATAATTTTTTTTTTATCTTTTAAATTATATATATATGTGAATTTCCATTTTTAAAATAAAAACTAATATTTATTGAAAAAGGATAGGTTTTGACCAAAATAGTTTTCAAAACTTAATAAAAATTTCAATTTAATTCATAAAATTTATATGAAAATTTATATTTAATAAATGTAATTTAATAATAATATTTTTTTTAAAAAAATATTATTTAATAAAAAATCCATTAATTCATCTAAAAACATTTCATAAGTGAACTTGAATATTAACCTGAAATACTCTTTGTGCTTTAAAAATAATTTAAAATGTAAGCACAAAAAATAAAAGTATATTCATTATTATATATAAAAAATAATACATATAATCATAATGTTATGGTATTGTAACATATCCCATTACTACACCACCATACACCCAAAGAGTACGGTGTCCGATGGCGGGGAATTCATGGGGTCGTTTGGTGAACATGGTTTGGGCTGTGATGTTGATGAGTAGAAACATATCCGATAAACAATTTCTCTCATGCTAATGTTGTTTGATCATGGCTTGGTCTTGGTCATGGGAAAAGCCCAGAAATTCAATCTCCCTCAAAATCACCAATAAATGGGCTTCATAGTTTATGATCCTACTAGTTGAAGCCATCGCTTCATTTTTCTATTCCAAACAGATTTATTAAAACCCTATATTTGTACATGTCGTGACATCACTATTCAATGACTATATTATCAATGTTAAGGATACTTAACATTCATTTAAATCCAATTAGATATAACAAAACAAAAAGGAGTTCATGTTTTTTCTATATCCAAAATATATTTAATTAAATTAAATGGATTTTTATTCATAAATGTTTGGGTGGTTACAAACTCCCCCATAAGAAAATTCACCTTAGAAATTTCTTTTTCACAGATTAAAATAGATGAGGGTAACTCTGCTTCATCACTTCCTCTGGTTCCCATAATTCTTCTTCAAACTTGTGGTTTCTCTACAACACATTGACGAGGGGCATTGTCTTACTTTGTAGAACTTTTCCTCTATAATCAATGATCTTAACTGTCTTTTCGTCATATAAGAGTTAATTCTACAATGGTACCATATTCATATTGATTACATGTGATGGTTCAGGTATATACTTTCTCAATAGTCATAAATAGAGCACATCATTTACCAAAGACATGTTCGGTGGGAGTGCTAGTTGATTTCCCACTACCCAGATGCGATCGAGGATCTCAAATGGGCTGATATACCTTGTACTAATCCTTCAATTCTTCCCAAATCTCATAATTCTCTTTCATGAAGATATTCCAAGTAATACCATGTCTCCAACCTCAGACTCTAGGTCTTGTCAGCCATTGTCAACATAACTCTTTTGTAGACACTGAGCAACATTTATGTACGGCTGGATGGTATTAACCATCCCCATAATTTAATTCACCATTTTTGGACCTATAAGTTTTTGTTCCCCAACTTCATCGCAATATTCCACTGTTCTGCACCTCTTTCCAGAAACTTATTTATAAGGAGCCATTTGGATGATTGATTGGAAACTATTTTTGTAAGAGAACTCCACTAAAGGAATATGTTTGTCCCTAAATCCTTTTAAGTCCATTGATCAAGATTTTTTACATTTCTTCATGTGTAAGGATATTCCACTCATATTGGCCATTAGTTTGTGGGTGATAGGCCGTGTGGAAGGTAAACTAAATGTTTAGAGCAAATTGGGGACTCTTCCAGAACATAGTGGCGAATATTGGATCTCAATCGGACACATTTGATAGTGTTAATCCATAAAGCATTACCACTTATCTAATGTATATCCATTCCTGTTGATCATGTGAAAAATCCTCTCAAATTAAAATGAAGTGTAAAGTCTTTATAAGATGATCCACAACAACCCAGATTGCATTATTTCTTTTGGATGTCTTCGAATGTCAAGTGATAAAGTTCACAATGATGTTTCCCCATTTCCCTGTTGGAATGTGTAATGGTTGCATCATACCCTTAGACTTATGCCTTCCATCCTTCAGTTTCTGACATACCATGCACTTTGATGTAGATTTTGGAATCCCCATTTTCATGTTATCGAAACTATTGTTATTCTTGAGATATCAATATATCTTCATTGTTTCTGGGTGAATGGAGAAATTCAATCAATGTGAATCATCCAAAAGATCTTTCCATAACTCTAAATTATATAGAACATATAGTCTTGACCTAAATCTCTCAATTCCTTCTTCATTAAAATTTAACTATTCGAATTTTTATTTTTTTTATATTTTTCACTTTCTTTATAATTCCCACATCATCATTTTCAAAATCATTTAACCTTTCCAAAATAGTCGGTTGAGTAATAATATTTGAAAGGATTGATGATCTTTCCTTCTTTTTGATTCCCATATTCATTATCATCAAATCTAAAAAGATTGGATCCTTTTAAATACTCATTAATGATATAATTTCAAGGTCATTTCAACAGAGAAAAATATCCACTTTTTTTCGTTTCCCAGAGTGGAAATGGATTGAGCAGTTATAATCCTTTATGATCTCTAACCATCTTCATTGGTGCATATTTAGCTCTTTTTGTTTGAATATATTTTTGATACTTTTTTGATCCGTATATACTTCACATATCCCCCCAAAGAGATAATGGAGCTAAATTTTCAATGAAAATATCACATCTTCCAACTCCAAATCATGTGTGGGATAGTTCATCTAACTAATTTTCAACTCCCTTTAAGATATAAAATGATTTTTTCATTCTGTATCAACACACAACCCACGAACTACTTCGAAGCATCACTAAAGACTACTAAAATATCCCCACTAGTGGGTAGATTAACCATATAGGTAGTGAAATGCATCTAAATATACTCCATAATTCTTTTTTCAAATTTATTATAGAAAACATGACTCCCTTCTTGGTTATATTAGTAATAGGGTTTCACAATCATGTGAAATTTCTCACAAATCGATGATAATATCCAGATATCCTGTGGATGTTATGGATTTATATCACAGATATTAGCCTTAACCTCCCCTCAGATGATTTTTTTTTGGATAGATCCATAGATATTCCATTTCTTGTGATGATATGAAAATATAATGAGTCTTCCTTCTCCATAACTCAAACTTTTTGAATGTTTCATTGCGCTTCTTCTTTCACAACATCTTCAGTATTGTGCATAGATGCTCATCATGCTCCTCTGTGGTTTTGGATTATATTTGAATATTGTTAATAAATACTAAAAATAATTCTAAGGTAATCTCTAAATAATATATTTATCAAGTCCATAACAATTTCTGGAGCATTAGTGAGTCTGAATGGAATTACTATGAATTTATAGTGCTCATACCTTGTAAAAAAAGAATTTTTGAGGATATCCACATTATTCATCAAAAAGTGGTAATATCCCGACCATAGATACACCTTGGAGAAGTATTTTTCTACATGTCGTTGATTTAAAAAGTCATCAATTTGTGAAAATGGATATTTTTTCTTTATTGGGATTTTTTTGAGCTCACGATAATCAATGAAAAGGTGTATTGACACATCCTTTTTCTTGATTAAGAGGACTAGTCCACCCCATGGTAAAGAACATGGACGTATAGTAACATTATCTAGATTCTCCTATAGTTGTTTATTTATCATCTTATTCTCCACAACAACCATTCTATATGTATTCTAGGATATTAAAAATTCCACGGGTATAAGATCAAACTAAAACTCAACATCTCTTCCAGGATGAAGACTAGGAAATTCCTTGGGAAACACATAAGAAAATTTCCCCACAATAGGAATGTCTTTGAGGGTGGTTCATTCCTTAGACTCAATCATATGAGAAAGATACATGTGCTCATATGGAAGTAATATTCATTCTTGAGATGATGGTGCTAAGGAATATTCATCCTCCTTGCACTTGTTTAGAATCGAGGGTCGATTCACAATATGTATATTGATTTCCCTCTTGTGGAAATTTATGTTGTCTCTTTATAGGTAATCCAATAAAGGTAATGAATTTCATCAAATTACACGACATGAATTATGATGAGGTTTATCAAGATATTCAATCCACAAATTGTGATGGGGTGCAGTTATATACATAGGATGAAATAATTTTCCAATTTTCCATTTTCACCAACATCTCTACTACCATGCATTAGTGGTGGTGTTTGAATTATTGTACTAAACATTCAGGATATAAAAGAATATATAGAACCATCAATGATAACAATACCTTTCACTTTTTTATTCTGGTTCAACTCTATCGAATAAAGACTTATAAATGATTATTTGTAAACTGTTAAACACATATAGGGGAATCTAATATCATAAAAGGGATATCTTATAAATTTCATTTATCCCCTTAACATATGAATTTATTAGATTCAATATATGTTCTCCAGGATCTATTTCCTAACATATATTCTTAGTGGAATTGTTTTGTCCCCTTAATAATGCTTTGTAAAAATGTTATGAATTTTCCAAAGAAACCCCCCCCGAGAGTGTCGAACAAAGAGTGATACAAGGCCCATTGTCATGAAACAGTTCCCATTCGATTCTAGATCAACGTGGTTTTTTCATGTTTTACCCCTAGAAACATTTCTGTGAGAGCCACCTCTACTTTTTTATATCTAGAACTGTATATATTTTCATGATAAACCACTTACTCTATATTAATAAATTTATTGGGATTCTTTTTATATACCTAGTCTTATCCCTAAGGATTTCAATAGAGTTTTCTAATCATAATACCAAAAATAACTAAACATATCCCCTAATATCAACTATTACACCCCTGATCATTATTTCATATATGAAAATGATTTATTACATAAACATGAACATAACACAACTTAAAAGATCAAGAGGTCAAGTGTCTTTGGATATTATGAAAATTATAAAAAAATGTAAAACATGGAGTACACATCTTTATTGAAAACTAGTTTTAAATGACCACAATATTCCTTCATACTTAACAATGCATGGGATAACCTTAGGCCAAACATAAGAAAAAGAGTGAGTAGTAAATCCAAGTAAGGAAATAAAAAAAGAATAACATGAGGAATAAAATTCATGTTAGTAAATAAGCATATCAATGGATTTAAAATGAAACATGAACATAAAGGGATGATATAGCATGATATTCATGGTAGAAAAATGTGGAAACAACATATAGCATGATATTAGCATGATCCAAGGATCATTGTACATGGATTTGCATGAGTAAACCCTCTTTGCATGTGAATTATCAATTGTAAAACCTCACTGAAATTTATTATTATTATTATTATTATACCCTCATATCAACAGGCTTATCATGATACTAAACATTACCCAATACATTGTAGCACTATCATGGCACAACCTTCATAATCATTTCATTTTCATGTATATGTGTTCTACATAGATCATAAAACATGGATTCATTAAACGTCATAATTTATTCCATGAAAAAGGAATGTGGAATATATACATTTAATTCTCCATTCAATAATTACATGAGCAAAATGGTGAATACCCATGATTGAGAAATTATTATGGTATTCATAACATAATGATTTTGGAATGTAAAATCTTATTACAATTTCAACAACATAATGACGTTAAATAAAAATTCATAAAATGGGTTAATGAGAGAGAAATGTATCTCTAATAATTTATACATGAAATTTAATGTAATGGGATCATGGAACATAAGATAACATCATATGAAATGAAATTTAGATGTATAATATAAAATAAATTCTTAAATGGAAATGAGAAACGGGAAATCAATTACAGAATTTCAGCATTGTTATGAGTGTTCATGGGAGGGATTAATGAGATTAAAAGGGGTATCTCATCATTCAAATATAATAATTCATGTATGGGGAGGTGTTAAAACATATCCAATCATTTTTAATTGAATCTAAAAGGATTTAACAATATTTGGAAACATGCATTAAAATGAGAATGGAAGAAAAACTTACTTAAATGTGTGGTCCCAAAAAGGATTGGGGAAGGCTTAATGGGAGATTTGGGAACCAAGGTAAGACACTAGATAGTTGGGGGAATATATTGGTTGAGCATAAAAGAGCTTTAGTGAAGAGAAATGGGTGATTGGGTGGGTTTATATTGGAAACGATTGAGATTTCATTATTATTTGGGTTTTAGACACTACCCAATATAGTTTTAAAACCACAAATCATACAATGGGTTTTCCCATGGTTTATTGATTAGGGGAGTGGTAGAAATTATTTTAAAAGGATAAGGGATGAAGATATTAATATATTTCTCTTTCATATGTGGAGGTGAGCCAAAATTTCAAGGAAATGATTTAAAAATCGAAAAAATATAATATATCTTTGAGGATTCCAAAATAATTTAAAAAATAAATAAAATAAACATAAAAGTACATTATATTAAAGTAAAAACATATATTTTTCCTAAGATACATTTTATAGTATTTTATTACATCACTATTATGTCGTTATGATGACCTCAAACTCATTATATATTTATACGATATTCAATTTTAACCCAAAAATTTTGAATCTCTTAGAATATTATGAAAAATTAATTGTTTAATAATTTTTATATCATGATTACAATAAAAATATGAATTTTATAAAAATAAATTTCTATATATTTGAACTTTAACTTTTAAAATAAATACTAATATTTATATAAAATTGACGAGTTTTGACGAAAGCAGTTTTCAAACCTTAATAAAAATTTCAATTTTCTTTATAAAAATTATGTTATCATTAATATTTAATTAATTTAATTTAATAATAATATTTTTTTTAAATACAATTTAATTATAAAATCCAAGAATTCATCAAAATATATTTCTTATTTGAATTTTAATATTAACAAAAAATAGTATTACAACATTAAAACCATTTATAACATAACAATAATAAAATGAAATTATATTAATTATTCTATAAAAAAACAATACATATATACCAAAGGATATGGCCTTGTTATATATCCTTTAATTAAACCATTATATACCCTAAGAGTAATCTATGCGATGGTGGGGCTTTTATGGGGCCATTCGGTGACCTTGGTTTGGGCATTGATCTCGATGATCTTGATCTTCCCTCATAAATGGTTTCTACCATGATTAAGTAGTTAGATCTTGTCTTGGGATTGGTCTTGGGGAAAGAGCAGAAATACTTTCTCCCATAGAATATCCGATAAATAGTCTTCATAGGGTAAAATCCTACTGGTTAAGTCCATCACTTCCTCTGTCTGTGCCAAAAAGATTTGTTAAAACCATATATTAATACAAGTCATGTGATCATTATTAAATTGGTACATTATCAATGGTAAGGATACCTAATGGTTATTTAAATATATTTAGATATAATAAAAAAGATGAGTACATGTTTTTTCTATATCCATAAGACATTAAATTAAATTAAAATAAATTTTATTCATAAAATTTTGGTTCATTATAACGATTATTCTAGTTGACATACTACAAAGGGGTTATAATAATTACTTTTGTTTGAATTTATATAACACATTCTATAGATTTCATTCATTTAATTTTTTTATTTACTATTAGTTTAAAATATGGAAATTTTTTACTAACATATGATATCTATGATTACTATGGAAATAGTCTCCCCATATTTTTTTTATAACCACATATATAGTTAGTTTATTTTTTTCTTGTGGGTAACTCTTGAGGCTTTTGTAGTGTCTTCACTAGGGATATTGTTTGGGTAATCCTGGAAGTTGTGCTATAACTTGGAAGGATTCTATGTGAACTAACATGTTATCCATGGGAGTTATCTACCAACCAAATTCAATATATTGGCATCACTCTAGTGTTGGTAAATTCACAAATAGAGTCATATGAGTATTGTAGCTATAGAAGTGCTGGTTATCCATGTTTATGGCTCCAAACTATTTACAATAATGAAAAAGTTTCACCCTGATGATGAATGGAATATAAGTTGGGGGAAGAGTTCATGATCAATGGTGTTATGTGACATAAAAAAATCACACACTTGAAAGTGGTGGGATACTTTATGCGTCGTCCAATACTGATGATGAAGGTATGAACTCATCAAATAGGAATGCTTAGATTAGAGCCTCTCTTAATATATCCACATCCCATACTTTCATCCCAACCTATCCATATATCAAGTGGAATTTTTATGTATACAGTATACATATACTGATAAATTATAACATGATCATATTTTTATGAAGGTATAAATACTGAGAATACAAAAATAATTTATATATTCATAATGACTTGATCTTTTCCTCAATCACATCATAGCTCTAGAAAACTCCGAATGGTAATCCCTGATCCATATCAAATATCCCACTAGTATGAGGGTCCCATCCTAAACCCCACCCCAATATATGTTTCACTATGTATCTATTCAAAATGGATGTGTAACTATTGATATTTGGGTTTAGAATGTTTCATCTTTATTTTTGGGTTAGAGGAGTATACATTAGGGAATAACACTCTACATGGCTTACGTACTTGATGAAGAATTATACAACTTAAATATTGAATCAAAAAACCTCGCAGTGATTATTTATCTTATTTAAGGGTTTTTTTCAAGGTGGGTTATATTAATGGGTGTGTGTTGAAGAAACCTAAATCCATAGATTGATAGTTTCTCTAATGACATATAGTCATATAGTCCTACTCCCATCCTCTCTAAGTATATTAGGAAGACATAATATCATTTTTTGGATTAAAAACTATTGATCATGTATATTTTCCTCCTAGTGGTTCCTTGAGCTATTCACTACTGGAAATAATAGATTTACCAACGGTTGAGAAATGTTGGGAAAGGCTGGACAACCGTTGGTATAACATATACCAACGGTTCTGCCAACCGTAGGTAAGTAAGCCGTTGGGAAAAACATTTCCCAACGGTTTACAGTAAACCATTGGGATAGGGTGGAGAAAGGTTACTCTATCCCAACGGTTCATTAAAACCATTGGGAAAATGATTTGCCAACGATTTAAAACCGTTGGCACAAGGGCTTAAAATTATCATGTTTTTCCCAACGGTTTGGTAAACCGTTGGGAAAAACCCCACATATACTCTTTCCCAACGGTTTTAAACCGTTGGGAAAAGTGTTTTACCAACAGTTTGTTGAACCGTTGGTAAAACTAATCCACAATTTCTATGCCAACGGTTTTGAACCGTTGGCATAGCCTCTGCTGGGAAAATCACCCAGCAGCTCCCCAATTTGCCCAGCAGCTCCCAACCAGGTCTCCAATTTGACCAGCACCACATCTGGTTTTGTGGGTTCCCTCTCATCTTTCAATCTAATTATTGTACCTGCAATAAACTAACACATACATATATAATTATTGTACCTGCAGTAACCAACTAACACATACATATAGAGAACAAATTCATACACGTTTAACATATAATGGTAGAACTATACACATCCATAATTAAATTATAAACATACATAATTTATTTAGATTTCAATTTAAAATGTAGATGACAATTATATGTGGAATCTGGAAGTCAATTCATAATTTGATCTGTTTTTTGTATACCATATATTTTTACCTAAAGTAATGTCCGTTTTAAACATAATACATACACCTGGAGTGCTACCATCCACAACGTGCCTCAGATTGAGGCGGGGTTGACTCATACACGTCACATATGACCCATGGATCGTTGTGCTAATGTATCGACACAATCCGAATGCGTTTGGTCGGTTTTCCGTATGTCAGTTGATGTTTTTCAATTAAAATGACGTACTTTTGAAACAAAATGCAGACACTTTGAGTGGTTCCTGCCACACCGCGCCTCAGATTGAGGCGGTGTTGACTCGTACACGTCACATATGACCTATGGATCGTTCTCCTAAAGTTTCAATGGAAACCGAATGCATTTGGTCGGTTTTTCGTATGTACTTAAATTGTTGTCCATTTTAAGCAAAAGAGACACAGTTAGAGCGGTGTCGGCCACACCGCTCCTCAGATTGAGGCAGGATTGACTCGTACACGTCACATACGACCCGTGGATCCTTTTCCTAAAGTATGGACACAATCCGAATGCATTTTCTCCGTTTTCCGTATGTCACTTGATGCTTTTCACTTAAAATGATGTCCCTTTGAAACAAAAGACAGACACTTTGAGTGGTGTCGGCCACACCGCGTCTCCAATTGAGGCGGGGTTGATTCGTACACGTCACATATGACCCATGGATCGTTCTCCTAAAGTTTCAACGGAAACCGAATCCGTTTCGTTGGTTTTCCGTATGTACTTAAAATGATGTCCGTTTTAAACAAAAGAGAGCCACTTAGACTGATCTCGGCCACACTATGACTTGGATTCATCCCGGGTCAGCTCGTACATGTCACATATGACCCATGGATCGTTGGGATAAATTATCAACAAATTTGGAATGCGTTTGGTCGGTTTTCCGTATGCCAGTTGTTCTTTTCACTTATAATCATGTCCATTTTGAACAAAAGAGACACAGTTAGAACGGTGTCGGCCACACCGCTCCTCGGATTGAGGCGGGATTGACTCGTACACGTCACATACGACCCATGGATCCTTGTGATAAAGTATCGACATAGTCCGAATGCCTTTGGTCGGTTTTTCGTATGTCACTTGATGCTTTTCACTTAAAATGACGTCTTTTTGAAACATAAGACCGACACTTTGAGTGGTGTCGGCCACACCGTGTCTCTGATTGTGGCGGGGTTGATTCGTACACGTCACATATGACCCATGGATCGTTCTCCTAAAGTTTCAACGGAAACCGAATCCGTTTGGTCGTTTTTCCGTATGTACTTAAAATGGTGTCCATTTTAAACAAAAGAGAGCCACTTAGACTTATCCCGGCCACACCGCGACTCGGATTCATCCCGGGTTGGCTCGTACACGTCACATATGACCCATGGATTGTTGAGATAAATTATCAACAGATTCGGAATGTGTTTGGTCGGTTTTCCGTATTCCAGTTGATGCTTTTCACTTAAAATGACGTCCTTTTGACTTGAAACCACCGTGCAACATTCTAATTATTATTCGTGACGTGTACGCGCAGACGACACGTCAATCGGACGTGCGGTTTGTGCGGTACGGCTCAATATTCGTGTTTTAAGTGATGCGCGCGCTTCGTAAACGCGCGTGAGGGGGGGTCCAAATGGGCCGAACGATGTCGGAATGGCCTGAAATCAGACGACAAATACGGGTGAGTGATTTCTGAAGTGGTCGACTAGACGGCACGTCAATCGGACGTGTCCTGTGCCCGCGGTGACCGAGAACGCAGTTCGGGTGTCATAAACGGCCAGAACAGGCGTCCAACGGTCAAATTCATAGCGGAGTACCTCATATTGAGCTGAAACCACCGTGGAACATTCTAATTATTATTTGTGACGTGTACGCGCAGACGGAACGTCAATCGGACGTGCGGTTTGCGCGGTACGGCTCAATATTCGTGTTTTAAGTGATGTGTGCGCTTCGTAAACGCGCGTGAGGGGGGGTCCAAATGGGCCAAACGATGTCGTAATGGCCTGAAATCAGACGACAAATACGGGTGAGTGATTTCTGAAGTGGTCAAGCAGACGGTACGTCAATCGGACGTGCCGTGTGCCCGCGGTGACTGACAACGCAGTTCTGGTGTCATAAACGGCCAGAACGGGCGTCCAACGGTCAAATTCATAGCGGACGACCTCATATTGAGCTGAAACCACCATGGAACATTCTAATTATTATTCGTGACGTGTACGCGCAGACGGCACGTCAATCAGACGTGCGGTTTGCGCGGTACGGCTCAATATTCGTGTTTTAAGTGATGCGCGCGCTTCGTAAACGCGCGTGAGGGGGGTCCAAACGGGCCGAACGATGTCGGAATGGCCTGAAATCAGACGACAAATACGGGTGAGTGATTTCTGAAGTGGTCGAGCAGACGGCACGTCAATCGGACGTGCCGTGTGCCCGCGGTGACCGACAACGCAGTTCTGGTGTCATAAACGGCCAGAACGGGCGTCCAACGGTCAAATTCATAGCGGACGGCCTCGGATTGAGCTGCAACCACCATGGAACATTCTAATTATTATTCGTGACGTGTACGCGCAGACGACACGTCAATCGGACGTGTGGTTTGCGCGGTACGGCTCAATATTCGTGTTTTAAGTGATGCGCGCGCTTCGTAAACGCGTGTGAGGGGGGTCCAAACGGGCCGAACGATGTCAGAATGGCCTGAAATCAGACGAAAAATACGGGTGAGTGATTTCTGAAGTGGTCGAGCATACGGCACGTCAATCGGACGTGCCGTGTGCCCGCAGTGACCGACAACGCAGTTCTGGTGTCATAAACGGCCAGAACGGGCGTCCAACGGTCAAATTCATAGCGGACGACCTCGGATTGAGCTGAAACCATCGTGTAACATTCTACTTATTATTCGTGACGTGTACGCGAAGACGGCACGTCAATCGGACGTGCGGTTTGCGCGGTACGGCTCAATATTCGTGTTTTAAGTGATGCGCGCGCTTCGTAAACGCGCGTGAGGGGGGTCCAAACGGGCCTAACGATGTCGGAATGGCCTGAAATCAGACGACAAATACGGGTGACTGATTTCTGAAGTGGTCGAGCAGACGACACGTCAATCGGACGTGGCGTGTGCCCGCGGTGACCGACAACGCAGTTCTGGTGTCATAAACGGCCAGAACAGGCGTCCAACGGTCAAATTCATAGCGGACGGCCTCGGATTGAGCTGAAACCACCGTGGAACATTCTAATTATTATTCGTGACGTGTACGCGCAGATGGAACCTCAATCGGACGTGCGGTTTGCACGGTACGGCTCAATATTCGTGTTTTAAGTGATGCGCGCGCTTCGTAAACGCGCGTGAGGGGGGTCCAAACGGGACGAACGATGTCGGAATGGCCTGAAATCAGACGAAAAATACGGGTGACTGATTTCTGAAGTGGTCGAGTAGACGGCACGTCAATCGGACGTGCCGTGTGCCCGCGGTGACCGACAACGCAGTTCTGGTGTCATAAACGGCCAGAATGGGCGTCCAACGGTCAACTTCATAGCGGACGGCCTCGGATTGAGCTGAAACCACCGTGGAACATTCTAATTATTATTCGTGACGTGTATGCGTAGACGGAACCTCAATCGGACGTGCGGTTTGCGCGGTACGACTCAATATTCGTGTTTTAAGTGATGCGCGCGCTTCGTAAACGCGCGTGAGGGGGGTCCAAACGGGCCGAACGATGTCGGAATGGCCTGAAATCAGACGACAAATACGGGTGAGTGATTTCTGAAGTGGTCGAGCAGACGGCACGTCAATCGGACGTGCCGTGTGCCCGCGGTGACCGACAACGCAGTTCTGGTGTCATAAACGGCCAGAACGGGCGTCCAATGGTCAAATTCATAGCGGACGGCCTCGGATTGAGCTGAAACCACCGTGGAACATTCTAATTATTATTCGTGACGTGTACGCGCAGACGGCACGTCAATCGGACGTGCGGTTTGCGCGGTACGACTCAATATTCGTGTTTTAAGTGATGCGCGCGCTTCGTAAACGCGCGTGAGGGGGGTCCAAACAGGCCGAACGATGTCGGAATGGCCTGAAATCAGAAGACAAATACGTGTGAGTGATTTCCGAAGTGTTCGAGCAGACAGCACGTCAATCGGACGTGCCGTGTGCCCACGGTGACCGACAACGCAGTTGTGGTGTCATAAACGGCCAGAACGGGCGTCCAAAGGTCAAATTCATAGAGGACGACCTTAGATTGAGCTGAAACCACCGTGGAACATTGTAATTAATATTCGTGACGTGTAGGCGCAGACGGAACGTCAATCGGACGTGCGATTTGCGCGGTACGGCTCAATATTCGTGTTTTAAGTGATGCGCGCGCTTCGTAAACGCGCGTGAGGGGGGTCCAAACGGGCCGAACGATGTCGGAATGGCCTGAAATCAGACGACAAATACGGGTGACTGATTTCTGAAGTGGTCGAGCAGACGGCACGTCAATCGGACGTGCCGTGTGCCCGCGGTGACCGACAACGCAGTTCTGGTGTCATAAACGGCCAGAACGGGCGTCCAACGGTCAAATTCATAGCGGACGACCTCGGATTGAGCTGAAACCACCGTGGAACATTCTAATTATTATTCGTGACGTGTACGCGCAGACGGCACGTCAATCAGACGTGCGGTTTGCGCGGTACGACTCAATATTCGTGTTTTAAGTGATGCGCGCGCTTCGTACACGCGCGTGAGGGGGTCCAAACGGGCCGAACGATGCCAGTTGATGTTTTTCACTTAAAATGATGTCCTTTTGAAACAAAAGACATACACTTTGAGTTGTTCCGACCACACCGCGCCTCGGATTGAGGCGGGGATGACTCGTACACCTCACATATGACACATGGATCGTTGTCCTAAAGCATCAACACATTTCGAATGCGTTTGGTCAGTTTTTCATATGTCACTTTTTGTTTTCACTTAAAATCTTATGGAAATTCATATAGAATATTTTTATATCATATTTAGTATGGATTAGATTTTAGTTGATCGTGCTATGAAACATTTTAGAGCTAATGAAATTAAGGAAGGTGGAGGGGATGTCCGGGGGGCTGTCCGGGGGGGCTGTCCGGTGGGTGTCTGGGGGGCTGTCCGGGGACCAAGGAGGAGGGTGGGGGGGCTGTGCGGGGTCTGTCCGGGGGGTTTTTGGGGGTTGTTTAGGGGGTTGTCCGGGGTTGTTCAGGGGGCTGTCCGGGGGTTGTTCAGGGGGTTGTCCGGGGGTGTTCAGGGGGCTGTCCGGGGGGTGTTTGGGGGGTTGTCCGGGGTCCAAGGGGGGTGGGGGGGTGGGGGGGGGGGTGGGGGGTTGTCCGGGGTCCAAGGGGGGGGGGGGGGTGGGGGGGTTGTCCGGGGGGCTGTCCGGGGGGCTATCCGGGGTCCAGGGTGGAGGGTTGGGGGCTGTACGGGGGGCTGTCCAGGGGGCTGTCCGCGGGGGCTGTCCGGGGGGGCTGTCCGGTGGGTGTCCGGGGGGCTGTCCGGGGACCAAGGATGAGGGTGGGGGGGCTGTGCGGGGTCTGTCCGGAGGGTGTTTGAGGGTTCTTCAGGGGGTTGTCCGGGGTTGTTTAGGGGGATGTCCGGTGGTTGTTCAGGGGGTTGTCCGGGGTTGTTCAGGGGGTTGTCCGGGGGGTGTTTGGGGGGTTGTCCGGGGTCCAAGGGGGAGGGTGGGGGGGTTGTCCGGGGGGCTGTCCGGGGGGCTATCCGGGGTCCAGGGTGGAGGGTTGGGGGCTGTACGGGGGGCTGTCCAGGGGCTGTCCAGGGGGCTGTCCAGGGGGCTGTCCGGGGGGTGTTTGGTGGGTGTTCGGGTTCCAAGGGGGAGGGGGGGGGGGGGGGGTTGTCCAGGGCCCAAGAATGAGGGGGGTTGTCCAGGGAGTTCTCAAACACACAACCACTAAAAGACAACATCATCCATAAAAACAGACAATATATAAAAATAACTCAACTCCAATACTATACTACGAGTCTAGATAAAACCAACAACTAGAATAGATTAAACATCAAATCTCAAGTCAAAAATGTAACGGATCAATATGTCCCACATCAGCATCACCATCTCCATCATCATCATCATCATCGCCCTCGTCATCGTCCTCCTCATCGTCCTCACCCTCCACAGCGCCTTCCTCCTCGCCTTTTCCCTCCTCCTCGCCCTCCTCATCTCCCTCCTCTTCCGCATCAGACTGCTCGCCATCATCATCTTCAAGCTCGACATCGGCCTGAACACCACTGGAACTGCCACCTGGTGCACCATATATAGAATGTATCGACGACATGTATTCATCAATCGCTGGGCTGGCCTATGCTGGAAGTGTTGGACGTAGAACTTCAATAAATTTCATAAATGCACTGTTTGCCCTTGCAGACTGTTCTGCCGTCTCTGTGGCCCTTTTCTCAGCCTGTTCTGCCTGTGCCCTAACTTGCTGCAGCTCGGTGGCACTACAGCTCGTACCTGAGGCAGGCCAATACCTCGTCGGGGCTATCCTAGGTCGGCAGCGTACTCTGCCAGAATGATCATCTCCCAACACCTGATGTAAGTGATCAGATGGCCCAAAATTGTCTGCTTCTTGGGCATCGATGGCCTCTAAAGCATCTTTTTACAAATATAAATATATTGTTAAGTTACAAAATAGATATTAAAATATAAAATCAACAGATTAAAACTTACAATCTGCTGCTGAGTCGCTTCGTTGACAGCACGTCCATCCTTTTTTCGTCTACTCGAGCAAAACAGTTTTGCTCGAGGCACACGTCCTTCAATATTTTGTACTTGCCTCTACAATGACATTGAAAACAAAATTTATATAAAGACTTCATCAAATAATTAAATAATTGAGGAAGCAAAAGAAAATGTAAGTCGTAAAGAAAACTTATAAACAATTGTCATACCTGCTGCCTCTCATGATCTGGCATCGTCGTGCGTCCTAGTGTATGGAGGTATTTTTTTGCATCAATGTTTTTTTTATTTTTTCCAGATTATTCCTAAATAAAATTCGATAATGCAAAGGATAATATTAATGAAAAACTGGAAAGTTATTATTTAAATACCTCAAATGTAATTCATACTTTAAACTGGGTACTCGTCCAATGAGTAATCATCTGACGATACTGCTCTATAGGACAATCATCCACGACTGGTACCGCCTCTAACTCAGTGCCAACTCTAGCACGCCAGCCAATATACAGCTAATGCTTGTAGGCTCTCCAAAGCTTGCCTAAATCCTTTAGACGTTCCATTCGTGCACCCTCACCATCAGGAAAATTAAATCGAAGCTGAAATGAAAATATTAATTTATATAAATACAAAAAAAATTCATGGCATTAAATACAACAGATTTTTTTACCCATATCTCTGCCCAAGCTCTATCTTTGACCTCATGTGGCAAATGTCTCCACGACAGCGGGCTGACGGGAATGATGTCGGAGTATTTGGCAAGCGTCGCCATAAAACTCCGACATTGCTGCCCTGTTTTCTCAACCATCTGATTGTCTTCATTATATTCCACCATAACCTGTGTGCGACGGTTCCACACCGAACGCATGCGTGTACGGCCCCGCCCCAGCCTCCTTTCAGTAGATATATCTGTCATGAAAGAAAAACAAATATTTTATCAAAACATGTTATAATGAAAATAAATATGGCTATAAAAATTTGATAGGGTTTTATAAATATACCTGTGCTAGTTTGATCAATGAGTGGCGCCGGATCCACAGAACCTGATGGAACACCCTCTGGTGGAACAGGAGTCGAAGACGATGGAATATAAAAGCTTGGAGAGACAGAAGTAGAAGGAAAAGAAGATGGAACAACTGTATGACCTGATGCTGACTGGGGAGTGGGAATCATCATGGGATGTGAAAATGATGGGGCAGAAGATGCAGAAGGTAGCGAAAACATGGGAGGTCTAAATATCCCGTGTGTCCCTAACGACACACCGGGATCAGAATGTGGGAAGGCTGAAATGTCAGTGGGAGGGGCAGGGTCTAGTCGGGAACGCGCAGCTCTATGTCCACCTCTGGTACGAACCCTCCTCGTACCACCGGCCTGAGTACTAGGACTAGTACTAGGCTCCTCGTCGAATAACTGTCGACGTAATGGTGGATCCTACAAAAAAGTTTACAAAAAAAATTAATCACATGACATTATATATTCTGTAAATATATATATATATATTTGAAATAAAGTACTCACTGTAGGCACTAATGGTGGAATGCCCATCTCCTCCATCCGACGATTGTTCTCCGCCATTTTTTTTCTTCGTCTCTCTTCAATTGGCTTCATTTCCTGCATTGGAAAACAAATATGTAATTAATTAGAAAAATAAAATTAATGTGTAAACCAAAAAACTAAATATATGAGGGAATGAGGGGATTCATTGGTAATTTAGCTATCAATTGTTTTAGAAGAGCTTGAATGAATTTAATAAAACATACAAGTTGTAATGTTCACCAAGTTAGAAATATTGTTTGATTTGGTTTGAATACAGTTCAATTCCAAATTAGAAAATGCAATTCAAATAAAACAGCAACCAATAAACATTGAAAATTCACATAACGGTCAAGTCAGCTAAAACATATTTGTGATCAATACTAAATAAATATGAATATTACCAACCTTAACAACCCAACTCGAGGTAAACCAAAAGAATTGAGAACATGGATGAATGATTCTATATATTTCCATCCACAACTTCAGGTTCACAATCAACTCTGACAATTGAGCTATTGGAGTCATCAAAAGAAATAAATGGATTGGTTCCAATGGCAATAGGGACAGTGTCAATTCCATCATCAGCATCATCAAAAATATGTCTTGGAATTACTTCAACTACGACACCAAATTCAGGTTGAAGTTGATCTTTGACATAAAAAACTTGTTTAGCCATTGATGCCAACACATATGGTTCTTCGGTTGCAAGAGTGCGGGTCATATTAATTACTCGAAATCCACAATCATCAATAAATGTGCCATGTCTCGTCATCGAATCAAACCAATGGCATTTCATCATTGTGACTCGTCCATGAGAGTAATAATCCAATATTATTATTTTTTCAACGACTCCATAATAACCCACATTTTCAAGTCGCGGTCTACTATCTGATGCGCTGGCATAACAATCTGTTGTGGCAGTAACCATAATACCATCATGTTGTGTTCTCATGTTTTTGGCTCGTTCAGTGACAATAAATCTGTACCCATTGATAACAATTGATTTACAGTCACGAACCACGGTATTAGGACCAAAAGTCAAAGCTATTATTTCCTCAGAGACAGAGTCAGCAGACAAACTCAATACCTGCAATATAAATGACAGTTAAACTTAAGTAAATATTGAAATAATTAATTTAAACAGTAATATTTTTACCTTCAATTTTAACCAAGCAGAAAACTCTTTTCTATGCAAAGTCTCTCTCCTTCTCAAAGATAAAGAACGATGCTTCGTATTTATCATTGTTTTATGTTCCCTGTAGATAAAAAAATATGAATAGTTTAACAGATATATATGTAAGATTTACATATTCAATTTTGTTACCTGATATAGTCATCGAACAAATCACAGTTGAACAAAACTGTGCGATGTGCCATCTCCCGCTCTTCATGGCTTAATGTCTTCAATGTATATGATCCAGGAATTCCTCCTGTTTAAGGAAGTGATGGAAAACTGGGTTCAATTTTCTCATATTGTTCTTCTTCATTTCTCATTGGTCTGTTCATTCTTGTAGTAAGATCAGACAAATACATTGAACATAAATCCATACATTCTTGAGCTAAGTAACCGTTCACGATAGACCCTTCGGGATGATTCTTGTTTCGAACATAAGACTTTAATGTGAACATATTTCTTTCAGTTGGATACATCCAACGAAAAGAAACAGGTCCTCCGAGAAGTATTTCAGTTGGAATATGGACAGTCAGATGCAGCATGCATGTGAAAAATGATGGGGTAAATATTTTCTCCAACTCACACAAAATTAATGGGGCATCTGTCAACATTTTTTGCAAGAAAGACTTGGACAACTTCTTAGCACAAAGATCTCTAAACAAATGGCACAACCGAATAACACCCACCCTTATATTATTGGACAAAAGATGACGGATTGCTATTGGAAGCAACTCATGCAGTAGAACGTGATAATCATGAGTCTTCAAAGATTTTAGCTTCAACTCTCTTCTGTTGACCCGTTTAGATATGTTGCTTGAATAGCCATCAGGAACTCTAATAGTCTCTAATACTTCCAAAAATTGTTTTTTTTCAGTAGGTGTCATCACATAAGAAGCACATGGAAGTTGCCATTTATTTTCACTGATACGCACAGGATGCAATTCTGGTCTGATGCCCCAATCCACCAAGTCACGTCGAGATCGTAAATCATCTTTTGTCTTCCCCTTGACATTTCGAAGAACTGAAAGCAACATTTCACATATATTCTTTTCAATATGCATTACGTCTAAGAAATGACATAGCAAATTGGTTGACCAATAAGGCAAATCAAAAAAGATACTCCTCTTCCTCCAATTGTAACAGGTTTCTGTGGAAACATTCTTTCTCTTTCCAGATTTCATTTGACCCTTCCCGAACGAAAAACTGAAATCTTTCAATTCATTAAGCACATCAGTTCCAGACATACGCTGAGGTGGATCATCGGTCTCTATAGTATTATCAAATCTTCGATGATTCATTCTATATGGATGATCCTTTGGCAAAAATCATCGATGTCCCATAAAACTGAAACTACAATGATGTTTCAGTCTTCTGGATCGTGTATTCTTCATACAAACTAGACATGACAGTTTCCCCTTCGTGCTCCATCCAGACATCATTGCATAAGCCGGAAAATCATTGATTGTCCACATAAGCGCAGCGCGCATCTGAAATATGTCTTTCGAACATGCATCGTATGTGCGCACACCCACATCCCAAAGAAGCTTCAACTCTTTTATTAAAGGATGCATGTATACATCAATATCAATGCCGGGATCAGAAGGACCAGATATGAGTATACTCATGAAAGTGAAAGATTTTTTCATACACAACCATGGGGGAAGATTATAAATGTGCATAAAAACGGGCCATGTGCTGTGCGAAGTAAGCATCTGCCCAAACGGATTAAAACCGTCGCATGAAAGACCCAGCCTCACATTACGCACGTCAGCTGCAAAATCAGGATGTCGAGCATCAAATCTCTTCCATGAAAATCCATCTGCAGGATGAACCAACTCATCATCAGTCTTCTTTCTCTCGGTATCATGCCATCTCATTTTTATTGATATGTCATCAGACATAAAAAGATTCTGGAGTCTGGGGATCAATGGAAAGTGCCACATTACTTTTTGTGGAACGCGGGATGGTGTTCCATCAGATTTTGACTTCCAGCGGGATGTGCCACATTTTATACATTCATTTCGTTCAGCAGTTTCCTCCCAGAATAAACTGCAATCTTTCGGGCAAGCATGAATTTTGTTTCTTGAAAATCCAAGTTCCTCAACTAACTTCCATGCCATATAGTGGTTTGAGGGAATATCTGCATCATCTGGAAGTAAATCCTTCAAGAGGGTAAGAATGTAATCGATTGCTGTATTAGAAATCCCATACATAGTTTTCCCATGAAATAATCGGATTAAAAATTCCAGCTTTTTCATTTTATCGCATTGTCGATATACTGGAGTCGTGGCAGCATCATTCAATTTTTTCACCCTATCAATATCATCATTTTCACTAGATGCATCAGCTGTCCTCATATCGAAGTCTTCTTGAGTCAAAATCCTTTCTTTTTCATGATGACGAATAAACGGAAACCGATCATCTAACAAATTCTCCATTCCAGTCTTTTCATTTCGATCATCACCAATTTGAGATTTCGTTTTCTCCCCATTGTGATACCACAGAAAGTAGTTTGCTTGAAACCCATTTTTGGTTATGTGGTAGCTGACTTCTTCACGGCTCAACCAAGGTCTACCAACACAATTGGAACATGGGCAGTGTATGCGACCACTATCTGAAGCATTGTGAAATGCAAAATCTATAAAGATCTCCAAATTGTTTTGAAAATCGTCTGAGATCCGATTGGTTTCATACATCCAACTTCTGTCCATTCTGTAAAAAGAATTTATATAAGTCATTTTGTCATAAACAATTCAATAGGCATTAACTATAATAGAAAATACATTTAAGTAAACGATAAAGGAAGAAAATAATCAAGGTATCAACTACACATGTCAAAAAAAATACAAATGTGTTATTGAAAAAATGTAAAACCAACAAGAACTTAATGTGTTATATCACATAACAGCATGACTCATCCCATAACCATATTAGTAGGGTATCATGAACATGAATAACATCAACATTGTGCCATCCTCCTACCCTACATGACCCCAACCACATGCCACATCTTATTATAGCCTTATCACATCACACCTCAACGAAAAACACTAGGGAAATCATAGTACATCTCACCTGAAGACACATGGACAATCACATCGCATCTTGCCTAAAAACACATGGTCAATCACTTTTGAAGGAAGATTAGGGAAGACATGGTAGCTATCCAAATATATAACCACCATCCTAGATATTAGAAAAAATACTCATAACTCAAAACCTCGGATCGTTGGTAAGTTTATCCAACTCTGGTTGGGAATGTGTAGAAATAACATAAAAATACATGATATATAGATAGCACAAAATACTCAACCTATGGGTTCACATTAACTACATAATCACACACTTCACTACTACCATAAAACACATAAACCACACCACCACCACACAAGACACATAGCATTGGAATATAATTCTACATTCAATAAGTCTATCTATGGAATTATCATAAGAATCCATGTATCAATTGGAATATAATTCTACATTCAATAAGTCTATCTATGGAATTATCATAAGAATCCATGTATTAATTGGAATATAATTCTACATTCAATAAGTCTATCTATGGAATCCCTCCCTTGGATCCATGTATCACCCATGGCTTAATCAATATTCAAATAAATGAGTCTATCCGTGGAATTCCACTGTGAATCCATTTATCACATAAAGCGTATAAGTTAATAGAAACAAGATTATATACCTGGCATCCTAATAGAATCCATGTATCACTATTTACTATTAATCATTTAATGAATTCCATTTCATTTAAACAATTCATTAAACATACCAAGGTCAAAAACAAAGGTATTTAATACAACTCACCTCAAAATGGAGACTCAATCAAATAATAACCTGAAAAGAATGAAGCTTCATTTACTCATGTTGTAATGACAAGATAATGAGATTCCCTTGCTTAATCAATCAATTCCATATCATGGTCTCAACATAACTCATAATGGCTAGCAATTCAATGAAAATTCAAGCACTCACATGGTAATTTTTAATAGAACACTCCTAACAAGACTATAAAGATATCACATGCATTAGTTATAATATATCTAACATGGTAACATAAAATATAATATAAATTCAATCCAATTTCATAGATTCATAGCATAGTCTCTACTTTACTCACATTGGCAAGGCAATACAATTAAAACATGTGTTAAAAAATAATTGGCATTCATGTGTTAAAAGGGGAATGCAAACCATAAAATACCCTTAATTAATTTAATTTACAATTCAATTCAGAAATCGAACAATCAATTCAATTTATATAACCTTTCACAAATGACATACCATGTTCAAGGGGTAAAATCCAAAAAGGAATTTTCAAGAAAACTCACCCTTAGGCTGGTCCGGCGGGCAGTAGCTCCAAAATCACCTAAACTGATGGGAAAAATGAAAATAGGTTTAAATACTATCCAAACATTTGAATACGTTTTCAGATAAAGAAGAAGAATAACCTGAAGAAGACCTGGAAGATTCAAGGCCGACAGTACCTCCAAAATCGCCTAAATCGGCTGCTGCTCCCGTTTTAGGGTTGTGTATCGCGAATGGGGGAGAGAACAGGCGGCTGGGAATTTGGGGAGAACCTTTGCCAACGGTTCATAAAAACCGTTGGCATATGTATATCTATCCCAACGGTTCTCTAGAACCGTTGGGAAAAACCTCCCAAAGTATATCTATACCAACGGTTCTTATAAACCGTTGGCAAAAAACCTATATCTATACCAACGGTTCTCATGAACCGTTGGCAAAAACCTCCCCAAAGCCATCTTTACCAACGGTTCATGAGAACCATTGGGAAAAAACCTCCCAGCTACATCTATGCCAACAGTTCATTAGAACCGTTGGGAAAAACCTCCTTCACCAACGGTTCTATCAAACCGTTGGTATGTAACTGTTGGGAAAGACCAGCATTCCAGTAGTGATTTATTATAGTGTAATTTGTAAAAATGGATGAAAGGAAACATGTGAAGGTCAAGAAAATTCATATAAAAGTTAAAAAAATATGAAAATTTAAATAATTTCTCTTATAAATTTCATGAAATATGTCTCTTATAAAAAACAGTGGAAATAAGTAGATTTATGAAGAAAACATCATGATGGAAGGGTTTTCAAAAAATATTATATGGTTAACTTTTTTGGTGAAAGATAATATACTTTAAATATAATGAAATTCGTTTTTAGAGCATAAATGAAAATAAATTTTTAGAGATAGAAGAATTAACAATTCAATGATTTATAAAAAAAATATGTAATGAGGGGACCACTTGGTGTTTTAATCAGAAAAGAGGTTATCCATATTGAAATTATACAAGATTATTATTTTCTCTGAGTTAGATAGTCATTGTTTTGATTAAATAAAATTATTAGGGTGAACATATAGATGTAGGAAAAAGATAATTGCCAGTTTAAATTGAAGAAAAATGGAAAATGAAATAAAATCATAGAAAAATGTAATCAATCATTAAATGCTCAGCATTGGTGCCATAAACGATAATTTTTGGCATCTCACCAGTGATACTTCATTACCATTAGGAATCTTTTGGACTGTGTATAACTTTATGGAATCAAAATGGTGATCCTTCATGTCTTTTTTATAACATTTTAATCCATATCTTTGTATAATATCAGTGGTAAACCTTCACAATCATGTATCATACTCATAAGTAGGAATCACTTTTTCGTATCTCAATAATGATCCTTCATGATAATGTAAAATTATCATGGAAAGGTATTTAACTTTTATGATGAGGTAGATGTTACACATGACCTCATAGATCCATTTAGATTATGGTTCTGAAAATTATGGTTAAGAAAATTAAGCAACTCACTAGTAAATACCCCTACAAACTCTTCAGTAGAGAATATTTATTCCATAGAACATAGTTCAAGGTATCAATCAACAAATTTATAAACACTATATTTTTGTGAATCCTTCATCAAATTCACTTATATAATGTCCAAATTACAACCCTAAGATAAGGGTAAGGGAAGAATGTAACATCCGCACAATAAACCTTTCCCCACAAAATAATGTGACAATATACCCTATGTAATGTCCTTCAAGTAAGATTCCTTTGATAATATATTACAAATGGATTCTCAAGTATCTTACACATAAAATGAAATTCATTAAAATTCATAGCTTTATCAAACCCTAAACATTCTCATTGAACACCAATGATAACAAAAATTCCTGTTTCCCAATGAATATTTTGGCCACTTTCTAATGGTCCATCAATATGAAATATTTGACCCATGGTTAGCTACTACATTAATGAGTCCTATTGTAAACACTTTTGATTCCTTAAAACCCCTAATTTCTCCCAAGATATCTACTTAGGATTAATTATTATAAGATAACTTATTATACCCCATTCTCCAATTTCAATTCCTTATAAACCATTTCTTACAAGGCCAATAAAAATATATAACTGAGTTTTCTAAATACTCAGTAACTAATAACACCCTTATGATTTTAAAAATCATTTATTACCTTGATTACAAGGGTCCTAATTGTTAGAAAACTACTAAAATTATGTAGAGACCTAGACAACTAGACTAAACACTATGTAGAAACCTCCTCTAATCCTCATGAAATTAGATTTCCCATCTCTTATCCTATAATCATTTTAGGCTATCTCTATGATTATTCAACCATTTAATGATACATTGATTAGCCTCCCATATCATCAACCAATGATCCATATATACATAATGACCACCAATATACTGTAAGTCCAAACTCTTCCTCATGGGAGATATCACCCATGTTTCCAGTTCACCTTTATTGTCTAGTAAACAAAAAAAATATGTTGATATACATATATGATCCTCACACCTAGTGAAACACCAAATGGTACCCTTTACTAATCAGTTTTAATAGATAACATGAACCATAAATACCTTCTTATTCCAAAGTCTCATACTAAACAACACTAATAACCTTTATCTTTGTAGTATATGCCACGAGTATTTAAAATATACTGAATATAATATATTAATACTGATATTAATATTTATGTAATAGGTTATTGTTGCACACCCATAAAAGTTTCATCATTGGTTTGGGTTATAGGACAATTGAAGTCACATCATCTTATTACAGATGAAAACCCGTAAAAGAGACTAAAATTATCCTTATAACATGGACAAAAAATTTACTGCATATCATATTATATTATACTAAACTACATGGTTTTCAATTATTTCTATAGGTATACATAATAATCCCCAATAATCTTTACGATACAAACTCCACAAAACTTACCACCTCCCTAGATGGTGATAAATTCTAGAGTATCTAGTAGTGTGTCTTCAAACTATGTCTCAATCAACCAACATAAGATAAATGGACAATCTATACCAAATAAAAAATTTCACATTGAAGTATGGTAAATATTTCTCACTTTCCAAACCAATGTAATAAAAAATATCACTATGATGTTTTGTGTGAATACATATTAAATCTTTAACATAGTTTCATTATAGGGAATAAAACCCATTAAGGGATGAGATGACAACCCATACACTAGACCAAAGTGAAATTAAATGTTTGATCATTATGTCCTTGGGAACACTTGCTTTAAATAGAAGGACTATAACTAACATAGAATATCACAAGGTGAGAATTTCATGGGGTAACAATATCAAAATTTTAATACAAATAATGTTAAAACACTTCAACAAGATTCATATTATTTTCTATAATAATTATATAATTCAAATACAACATTACTATTAAATACTATTCATACTATATTTTTAAAGAATATTTATGGTTAAAAATTCCTCTATTAATCCTCATATTTCTATGATTTATTTCCAACCATACATACTAAGAATGAAGTGCATATATGATACCATATAAATCCACTTTCAATATTTACACTTTGATATCAAAATCTCTGAAAAGATATCTTATTGATTTTTCAACATGGACATCTTCTTTTAAAAATACATTGAAAATTGTTTTATTTATATTAATTAGATGGGATTTAAATATTCTTTGAATGGAAAATTAATTGTTTTGTTGATTCAATTATATCCACAAGTTCACATTTTTTATTAAAATTAAATTATTTAACCTGAGAATAATCTTTATATAATGTCCAAATCATTTTACAGATAACAATTCCATTTTCATCATATTTTTTCTTACAAAATTACATTATAAAAAATCATTGTGATGTTATGGTCTTTTATTTATCTCGCATTTCTTGTTCTTATCAATCTGATCTAATTATGCAATCATATATTTCATCCTTGATACATATTGTTTGACTTCTCATGTATTAATCATGTTTTAATGATCACAAATCCTATTCAACCTGGTTAAAATTCTGTAAATTATATCAAATCATGTGTATTAATGTTTAAAGTATTCTCATGATTTACAATGAGCCATTAAAGATCTTAATTTCTCTACATTCAGTGTAATTACATTATACTATCTTTTGACTCATTTTATAATATCTTCTTTGACAAATGCTTAAGTCTAATGCATTCTATGGTCATCATTGCTTACGTCTTAATACAATTATCTTGAAAATTCTAAGACACCATGATTCTGCCAGTGGTTATTTATTTATGGAAAAG
The DNA here is from genome assembly GCA_963277665.1 of Viscum album. Classification (NCBI taxonomy): domain Eukaryota; kingdom Viridiplantae; phylum Streptophyta; class Magnoliopsida; order Santalales; family Viscaceae; genus Viscum; species Viscum album. The sequence goes on from OY728164.1 coordinate 201,039,763, forward strand.
TGAAGCAGACACCGTGAACAAGACACCGTGATCAAGACACTGTGAACAAGACACTGTGAAGCAGACACCGTGAAACAGACACCGTGAAGTAGACACCGTGAACAATACACCGTGAACAAGACACTATGATGTAGACACCGTGAAGCAGACACTGTAAACCATGAGACACCGTGGCCGTGAGACACCGTGACCATGAGACACAGTGATCATGAGACACTGTGACATTCAGACACCACGACCAATCCAGACACCGTGTGAAAGAGACACCATTTACATGACATATTGTGACACTATTCCTAATATATTTTGTTGTCTTTCGATTTAATCTCTAACAGTCATATTTGAAGACTTTAATGCACTGGCATAATTAATGATTCCTTGTAGACATATCATTGTACAGTACAAGGTATGAGGTACGAGGTGTAGAATACATGAAACCTATCAACTCCAACACATGCACTCGAAAATAAAAGAGTAGTGAGACCAGGAAACAAACGATTGGCTGAAAACCGTGGTAGCATGACACAATGAACAAGATGGTGGGAATGAACATGAGACCAATATACATTTTGGAGAATTGACTCATGGAACCTTATTCTGCTGAAAAAAACTGGAATCATACTGAAATCCTGATAACATCTTCGCACTTTGAACACCATGAAAAACACAATTATAATATGTCTGTCTTACGACACTCTATTTTCTAGAAAAGGACTCGAGTTTTGCATATGCTTCATCTCAGAAGTCCAGAGCTACAAGGACTAACACTCAGAGAACTTCTAAACCTATCTCAAACTTTCTGCTCTGTTGTGTATCTTTTTATAAACTTTCGAGTAGTGTATGTTTTTTGTATGAAAACACACTCTGTCTCCTTCATCAAACTAAAGGATACAAGATATAATTTATCAAACACTCATTTACCCTATTGTATACCCACATATAAGTGTGTAAGAGGTCCCTTTATGGCCTGGTAGATTGTACCCATGAAGAAATGTGGAAGAGGTCCCTATGTTTCCTAGACAGTCTTGCGTACTATTGCTATCCCCGATCTAGGGTGTGGATAAAGTTTATTTATATAAACTGTTTGGTGGCAGGTGATCACCAATTGGAATGGATTAGGTATACGCTTAAGACTACACCACTTGTTTCATATCTGTTGTGCTGCTTAATTTAGTCTCTTGTGTTTTACTACTCTATTTTATAATTTGGAAATATCTAAATTCACTTTGATTGTCTTGGAATGATGTTATAATCGTTTTGTCTTAGTAGAATAGCTTCAAAAGTAATATTAATAACTGATATTAAGATTACTGAGAACTAATAAATCTTTTAAGATGTTATTCAAACAGTTATACTCTTATCACCATATAACCTTGATTAACTGGGTTGTATCTAATCTTTTGGGGAAATACTTTATAACGAAACATTTATAGTTACTCAATTCACCCCTCCCCTCTTGAGTAATCTACTCAACCAACATTTGGTATGAGAGGTTGTTTATTAGAACTCTGTTTAATCTTATTCAATTGTGATTGTAGTTGCACATTAAAGATCTGTAAATTTATGTTATTTCTAAATTTCTATCTATTTTAAATTAATACTTTATTATGGATAATATATTGGAAGGTGCTTCAACCAAAAAACCACTATTATTTAATGGAACAAATTATCCTCAATGGAAAATTTAAATGAAAATTCATTTAGAGAGTATGAGTTTTGAAATTTCTTCTTCCATTATAGATGAATATAATATTCCTTCTACTGATAGAATCATATGGGTTGCATCTACCAAAACTTCCTACAATAATAATTACAAATCTATGAATGCTCTATACTTCTCCTTAGGATATGAAGAATTCAATATAACTTATGCTTGTAATACTTCCCATGAAATATGGGATACCCTCTCTGTCTCACATGAAGGAACATCTAGTTTAAAAGAAATGAGACTTAATACTTATACTATCAAATGTGATAATTTTAAAATGAAACTTGATGAATCTATCTCTAACATGTATCTTATCTTTAATGAGATTTTCAACACAATCATTTATCTTGGAAGAGAAGTCACTTCCAAGGAACAAATCTTGAGAATTATCAGATGTCTACCTGACAGATGGAGGGGAACCTCTATCTTTATTATAGAATCATGCAACATCAGCAAACTACATATAAAAGAAATCATTGGGGAACTGATGATGTATGAGGAAGAGTTGAACTTCAATAAGGAGGAGAAGGATGAGCCAAAGAGGAAAACTATTCCATTTAAGACCACCACCTCTAAGCACAAAAACTAAGGTAAACTGGAAGCTTTTGTAGAAATTTACAGTGATGAAAAATCTTCTTCCGACAATGTTGAGCAAATGGATTAATTTTCCAGAAGATTAAAGAGATTTTACATGAAGAAGTACTTTTTCAGAAAGCCTAACTTCAAGGGAAAATATGAAAAAAGGAAATTGGATGAAGGATTGGGAAAGAAGTGACCAGTCTGATGAAATTATCTACTATGAGTGTAAGTGAAAAGGACATATCAAGGGTGACTGTCCAAAGCTCAAGTAAAAAAAATAAATATGAATATGAGGACAGGAAGAATAAAAAGGAAATGAATGCAACCTGAAGGGATTTTGAGGAATGTTCAAGCGACTCAGAAACATCACACAATGAACAGGCAAATAAATCCAATATGTGTTTTATGGAAAACACATATAAGGTAAAACTAGACTCCACTGTACATAATTCATACTATAATGAAGATGATAGTGACCCTAAAAATATTAATAATGAATAAATGTTTAAATACTATAAAATGCTTGAGGAAAAATGAAATGAACTAAAAGACAAATATAAATCATTGAGAAAACAACATGCTCTTATTGTGACTGTTAAATCTGAACTCACAACTGAAAAAGAGAAAAATTCTCAACTGCTCAAGTAAAACAATGAATTAAAAATATCTAATGAGAAATTGAAGAATGACCTAGGAAAGTATACAAATGGGAAACATACCCTTACGTAAATGATAGGAAAACAAATTTCTCCAAAATACAACACTGGAATTGGTTATCAACCTGGAAAAAGAAATCTTGGTAGAACAAATTTTGTTTCAAAATCGAAGACATATAGTTTCACACCTAGTTCTGGAAAAAAACCATCTAATTCAAGTTATGAAACATATTCTACTGTTTCACATTTTTCTGGACTAAATATTGTTTATTTTTTAATTACTTTACGTAATGGTTATAGGAAACCTATGAGGAAATTATGGGTTCGTAAATCACTTATCACTAATATTACTAGTCCCAAAAAAGTACGGGTACCAAAATCTATTTCTGCTTAATTTTTTTGTAGGAAAGCTACTTAAAGAGTTCCTGTAAAAGTCTATGGTACTTGGACAGTGGATGTTTAAGGCACATGACACGAGATTATTCATGCTTCAATAACCTAATCAAAATAGATGGAGGACATCTCACATTTGCTGACAATGCCAAACGAAATATTATTGGCATCAACCTAATCAGGAACTCTAACTGAGTTTTAATTTCTAAAGTACTGTTTGTTGATGGATTAAAATTTAATCTACTTAGTATCTCACAATTATGTGATGATGGATTTCATGTTTAATTTGAGAATGATTCATGCAATTTCTTCAATTATAAAGGTGAATTAGTATTTTTTTCATTACGAAATTAAAATGTTTACTTAGTTAACATTGGTCCTTTAGATTCTCAAAATGTATCATGATTAAGGGTATTTCATAAAGAGTCTTGTCTCAAGCATAGGAGACTAGGAAACTGTAATGTTCAATCCCTTTGAAAGATAACTAGAAAAAGCTTAATTAAAGACTTAGCAAAATTGGAGTTTCTAAATGACAAAGTGTTTAATCCTTGTCAAAAAGGAAAAGAACACAAAATTACCTTCATACCAAAGAGAGAAGTGTCAGCTTCTCAACCTCTCGAACTGGTTAACATGGATTTTTTTGGACCATCTAGAGTTTCTAGTTTAAATAGTAAGCACTATGTTTATGTTCTTCTAGATGACTTTTCTAGATATACTTGGATCTTCTTTATGGCTCAAAAAAGTGAAGCCTGGTCCTATTTTACTAAATATTCCAAGTCTATAGAAAATCTTAGTGGACTTTGAATTAAATACCTAAGAAGTGATCATGGTCGTGAGTTTTAAAATCAAGAGTTTGAATCCTTTTGATCAAAAAATGGTTATAGTCACAATTTCTCTGCCCATATAAGACCTCAACAAAATTGATTTGTGGAGAGAAGAAATAGAACCCTGGAAGAGGTTGCTAGAACAATGATTAATGAGTATGACCTATCTATTTATTTTTTGGCCAAAGCTGTCAATACAGCATGCTACATAATCAATAGAGTGTTGATCCAACCTACTCTTAATAGGACTCCTTATGAGTTATGTAACAATATAAAACCCAAGGTTTACTAATTCAATGTTTTTTTTGTAAAGCCTATATCCTTAATACTAAGGAAAATCATGACAAATTTGCATCCAAGAGTGAGGAAGGTATCTTTTTAGGATATTCCTTGTCTATTAAAGCCTGTAGAGTGTTCAATAAAATAAGTAAATGTGTGGAAGAATCTGTTCATGTAAAATCTTATGAAATAGATCCACATGATCCTAAATCCATTCTATAGAACTTGTAGGATGATGTATCAAACCATAACATTAATCCAAAATCATCAGACCATTTTATGAAAGTATCTGTGAAAACTTAAAATTCTAGAAATTCCTTGGAATCAAGCCACAATGAACCTGAAACTATTGATGAACTAGATATCACTAGTCCTTCCTTTTCTATATCAGTTAGAACTCTTAAGTACCATCCCTTATATGTTGTTGTAGGAGTCCTAGAAAAGTTACAAAAACTAGAACATCCCTTAGAAATCAGGTTGAACACCAAATATACTTATCACAACTTGAACCTAATAACATTAATGATGTTATCAGTGATGAATTTTTGGTGATGTCTATGCAAGAAGAGCTTAATCAGTTTTAAAGAAACAATATTTGGAAACTTTTTGAATAACCCAAAGACACATTAACCATAGGCACTAGACGGGGGTTTATAAATAAGGTCTTTGAAGATGGTAACTTATTTAGAAACAAGGCCATATTAGTTGCACAAGGTTATAGTCAAGAAAAAGGAATTGATTATGAAGAGACCTTTGCACCAGTAGCTAGACGTGAAGCCATCAAAATATTGCTTGCCTATGATGAAAATCTGAATTTCAAAATGTATCTAATGGATGTTAAAAGTGCATTCTAAAATGGATATACAGCTGAGGATGTTTTTGTTGAACAACCCCTTGGTTTTATAAACCCCCATTTTCCAAATCATATTTTTTAACTATCAAAATTTTTATATGGTTTAAAGCAAGATTTAAGAGCTTGGTATGATAGGTTGAGTACTTTTCTTATTTTCAAAGGTTTTACGAAAGGAATAGTTGATCCTAACCTTTATATAAAATGAATTTCAAATGATGTTTTAGTTGTTAAAATCTATGTAGATGATATTATTTTTGGATCTTCAAAAAAAAATTATTTTTTGATTTCTCTAATATGATGCAAAATGAATTTGAAATGAGTTTAATGGGTGAACTAAAATTCATTCTTAGATTTCAAATATTTCAAAATAAGGATGGAATTTTTTTAAATCAATGTAAATATACAATAGATCTTCTAAAACGTTTTAGATTGGATATAACTAAACATAGTGACACTCCCATGAGTACCACTTGAATGTTTGATCTTGATGTAGATTGAAAATCTGTTGATCAAACCTCTTATAGATGAATGATTGTAAGTTTACTCTACTTAACTTCTAGTCATATTGACATTATGTTTAGTGTGTGTATGTGTGCTCTTTTTAAAGCATATCCCAAGGATTCTCATTTCAATGCTGTAATGAGAATTTTCAAATACCTCAAGCATACACCCAATCTAGGACTATTATATCCTAGAGGACAATCATTTGACATAGTTAGTTATTCTGATGGTGACTTTGGTGGCTGTATGTTAGATAGAGAAGTCACCTCTGGAACATGTCAATTTTTAGACAAGTCACTAGTATCATGGTGTATTAAGAAACAAAATTTTGTTGCATTATCTACTGTAGAAGCTGAATACATAGCTGCTAGTAGTTGTTGTAAACAAATTTTGGGGATGTAACACACATTAATAGATTATAGGTATCAATTCAGGCATGTACCAATAAACTGTGACAACACAAGTGCTATTAACATATCTAAAAATCCTATTTCACATTCTAGAACAAAGAATATTGACGTATGAAATCACTTTTTGAGAGATCATTATCAAAAGGCTGATATCACTTTGGAATTCATTCGTACTGAGTATCAGTGTGCTGATATATTCACCAAACCACTAAATTCTGATAGAATAGACTATATCGTACATGAAATAGGCATGATAAACCTCAAATAGATATCTTACTATTTCATGTCTTACTGTTTTATATTTTACTGTCTCACTGTATTACAGTCTCACCATATCGATCAGTTACTGTCTCAACATATTACTGTCTCACCATAATGCTCAATTACTATCTCACTGTAACATTCATTCTCTGTCTCGCCATAAATATTCTTTATGACTTTTTTTAATTAAAAACTATATCTCGGTAATTATCATTATCACCTTTTTTCCCACAGTTTTACTTTCACAACATTTGGTATTCCTAGATGATATAATAAAGTATCACTCGATTCTTCCCTTGGGATTTCTTCTATTCACTCATTTCGAACCCTTCTTCAACCCTGTAACTCTTCTCTCTCTCTCTCTTGAACCTTTGGTGGATGCCCAGGATGAAATGCCCTTCATCGTCGACTCCTAATAAGCATAGCACAAATAATTAGAAAATTGCATCCATGATAGCACCCAAAGGTCATCTGAATCCAAATCTAGTAAACCGAGTTATTGTACCCAAAAAAGTGGTTTTCCCCAATTGGATTCTATCCAGTACGTCTTTGGTTGTGAAAGTGTTAGAACAACAAGTCTGGTTAGAGTGGTTTTTGAAGGAGGACAGACCTCTCTATCCTAAGTTGGTAGCTCATTGTTTTCAATATGTTCATTTCTCCTTTGATTTTGATGATGGTTAAGTCGTGAGAAGCTGGGTCAACGGGTCGAGATGCTCATTCTCTTCGAGGTTATGGGATGAAAGCCTTAGGATACCTCCTTAAGGAATCAATGAGGATTATCAGAGAGGACCCCCACCTTCAACCTAATTCTTGGATCTGGAGGATGTGTTGAAAGCCTTAACTGGAAATGGCACCAATAGGAGATCCATTACTACTGAAATAGATAGAGAATCAAGGCTTCTGTTCATGTTTATACAGAATGTAGTTAGTCCTAGAAAAGGTTATTTTTCTATTTTAGAATATCAGGATGTGTTTCTAATCCACCTTATGAAAAATGAGCATAAAATCAATGTGTACAAGTATATCATACACCATATGTGTGAGCTTATCAATGCCACATCCAATTAAACTTTCCTGTTTTACTCTCATATAATCTCATCATTGCTTCCTACCAAAGGAATGGTTGGACCTAATGAGGAAGTAATTAAGGATTGTGAATTATGCCTCTCAAAATCCACTATCAAGCGAATGAAGATAAATTGGAATCCTTGGAAAAAGGAATGGGTGGAATACAATGATAGAGTTTTTGAGAAATTCAATCTAGTATAACATCCCTCAAGACCATGAAATATTTCTGATCCTGGTTTAGAACCAGATGAGATTGTAGAGTACTATTCTAAATAAGATGAATAGGTTGTTGTGCCTCCTAGAGAAATTGTTTCTGATGAGGAAGACAATACTCTTGTTCCTCAGAAAGTTCTTGAAAATGAAGGCCCTACTCTTAAAGTTGCTATTAATCTGGAAGATAAACCCGAGGTTGAAATAAAATCTATTTCTACAGAAACTGACAAGAATTCCATGGAAGAACCTATAGTGGAAGAGAAACCTGGTATACAAGAAGCTAATCTTGAGGAACTCCAGGGGAAAAAATATGCTCCTAAAATCATCCCTTCGTCTGGAGAAAGGATGGAGCAAGCCTTTCAACTGGTGAGGCAGGAAATGAGTGAGGAACCAAGAGCTATTTTGTGGAATTAGATCAAGACCCTAAGCCTATCAGTCCTGAGAAGGATGCAACCGTTGAGGGGGAGCGACCCCCAAATATGGATTCTATGGAAGAACCAAACCCGATAGTTCCAAGTTCTGTAGACACTTGATATAAGTTCCCCAGTTTCTATAATGTGGACAACTCTGAGCAAGTCTCAGCGAAAGGCCTTCACCTTTTCTCATTGTTCTAGTTGAGATCAGTCTCTAATATAGCCCCTGTGAAGGAACCTAAAACAGTATCAATACATGTTTCAGAACCATTATCATACCAATCATCCTTGGTTAGTAAGGATAATCAAAAGAAATTTGGTTCTACCATCTTGTCTGGTGTTGAAAAAGTATTTAATTCCCAACATTCTCTTGTGACACATCTAAGTGAGAAAGATTCCTCATAATTGTTGGAGAAAGTTATTTGGCAGATCCAACGTAAAATGCTTCATGAGATTCAGGAAGATAGTGTTGAAAACATGCTACTTAGTGATGATGTGAAGACTCTGGTAGGTATGATCGATGAAATGCAGAAAAAGATGCATTCCAGACCGAAGCATGTTTCTCCTCTTGTAGAATCTGTTGTTACTCAATCCCCAAAAAATGTTGTGTCTCAGATTTAAACTTATTTAGCTTCCTTACATGAAAACCTCACTGAAAGAAACAAACAAATCATGAAGAAGATGAGATAGGATGTTTTAAATATTAACAAACTCACTAATGAGTATACATGATGTCTTCAAAATGTGCCGAACCAATAGAAATCTCTCACCACCGCTGTAAATTCTTCTAAGGCCTCTGGTCAATCCTCTAAAACTTCTTTAGAGAGTGACCTACTCAGATTATTGGTCAAAGAAGTGATTTAGACTATGCTTACTGCTTTTAATGTAGCTTCTCTCTCTGAATTTATCAAGAATAGTGACCAAGTTCTTGATCTAGTCCAAATCCACTCAAATATTTCTAATGATTCTCAGCATTAGATTGATAAGAAAGTGTATTTGTACATCAACCGAATCTTCTCAAAGACTGATATGAAAAATATTTTCAAGTATCTTGTGGAAAATCTGCGGATTCCTCCTGTGACTCAAGAATTCAAGACCAAATTCCAAAAGTTCACTGAGTTTACTCGATTGTTGGAAATGTTTATGGAGAACAAGGATGATTTGAGAAAGCCATGTAGTATAGTGGGGAGATCATTTCAGATTTCATTATTCTTATGAGGCCTTACCTTCATGTACAGAGTACAACCATTGTTGCTCCTACAACTGCTCCTCTGAGACCCGATCTACCGACCTTCACCTCTGCCCTAGAATCCACCACTATCTCTGTCAGCCAAGCATTGAGTCAGATCTTGCCTATGATCCTTGATTAACAACTGCCTTGATCTTCTACCACTCCTACACCAGCTTTATCTGTTTTTGAAGGCCTTCCTTTTCATTCTTTATCATCAACCTCACCATGTTCTTCTACCTCAACCTCTGTTCCTATTACTTCCTCTTCTGCTACTACTACTAATGTCTAAGATAAGGACATCCCTAGAAGAAGAACAGTGATTACTCTACTTTTTGAGTGGAATGATGTTTATTTTTCTCTTTTCTGTTTGTACTGGACCTTATTTGCTTTACTGAAATGTGCACTTTTTCATGACTCCTCTTATTCCATCCTTTGTGATATTCATAAAAGTGGGATATATCTCTATATGTTAGACAAATAACTATATGTTAGACACATATCTATATGTTAGACAAATCCCTATATGTTATACATTTATGTTATCTCTATATCTATAGTTGACTGAAATATACACTTTAAATCTACATGATTTGTGGTCATCAAAAGGGGGATATTGTTGGACTCCTCATGTACTAATCATGTTTTAATGATTACAAATCCTATTCAATCTGGTTAAAATCATATAAAAAATATCAAATCATGTGTATTAAGGTTTAAATTATTCTCATGATTTAGGAAGATCTATTCAAGATTTTAGTTTCTCTATATTCAGTTAAATTACTTTATACTATCATTTGACTCATTTTATAATATTTTCTTTGATAAATGATTAAGTCTAATCCATTTTATGATCATCATTGCTTAAGTATGAATACAGTTATCTAGAAATGTCTATGACACTGTGGGTCTGCCAATTGTTACGTCTTTCTAGTGAAGTGAAGCAGACACCGTGAAGTAGACACTGTGAACAAGACACCGTGATCAAGACACTGTGAACAAGACACCGTGAAGGAGGCACCGTGAAGCAGACACCGGGAATCAGACACCCTGAACAAGACACCATGAAGAAGACACCATGATGTAGACAATGTGAACCATGAGACACGGTGACCATGAGACACCGTGACCATGAGACACTATGATCATGAGACACTGTGAAATTCAGACACTATGACCAATGTAGACACCATGTAAAGGAGACACCATTTCCATGACATACTGTGACACTATTTCCTAATATATTTTATCGTCTTTCAATTTAATATCTAACGGTAATATTTGAAGACTTTAATGTAATGACATAATTAATGTTTCCTTATTGAAATATCCTCAGATAGTACCGGGTACGAGGTGTAGAATACATTAAACCTATTGGCTCCAACACATGCACACAAAAATAAAGGTGTAGTGCGACCAAAAAACAAATGACAGAAGAAAAACAGTCATAGAACGACACAAATAAGAAGATGGTGGGAATGAACGTGAGACCAATATACATTCTGGAAAATTGAATCTTGCAACCCAATTCTTCCAAAGAAGACAAGAAGCATACTGAAATCTTGAGAACATCTTTGTACTGTAGAACACCACGAAGAACACAAGACGAATCTGTCTGTATTATGACACTCTGTTTTCTAGACGAGGACTCGAGTTATGCATCTCCTACATCTCAGAATTCTAGAGATGTAAAGACTAACACTCAGAGCACCTATAAACCTATCTAAGTATTTCTGCACTATTGTGTATCTTTTTATTAACATTAAAGTAATGTGTGTTTCTATATAATAACACACTCTGTCTCTTGCATCAAACTAAAGGATACAAGATATCCTTACTCAAACACTCATTTACCCTTGAGTATACCCACATATAAGTGTGGAAGAGGTCCTTGTGTGGTCTGGTAGTTTGTACCCACGTAGAACTATGGAAGAGGTCCCCATGTGGCCGGGACAGTCCTACGTACTATTGTTAACCCCGATCCAAGGTGTGGTTCAAGTTTATTTATATCAACTACTTGGTGGTAGGTGATCACCAAGTGGAGTGGATTAGGTCACAACTTGAGACTGAACCACTTGTTTCATATCCGATGTGCTGCTTAATTTATTTTTCTCTGTTTTATTGCTCTATTTTATAATTTAGAAATTGCTGAATTCACTTTGATAGTTAGTGTTGGAAAGAAGTTATAACTATTTTGCCTCTGTGGAGTAGCTTCAAAAGTAATATTAATAATTTAAATTATGATTACGGAGAACTAATCAATCTTATATAAAATGTTTTTCAAATAGTTAAACTCTAATAACTATATAACATTGATTACCTGGGTTGTATCTAATCTTTTGGGGAAATAATTTTTACAGAACTTTTTATAGTTACTCAATTAACCCCTCCCCTCTTGAGCAATCTACTCTGACCAACACATATTTTACCACCTCTTCATATATTTTTGGATAAATATCAAATTGTATAGCAGTTTTCCACATGTATGAGAAGTAAACATTATTTCCCTAACACAAATTCTATAATATAATTCAAATATTGAATCATCATTATTTGGATGATTATTCAATTAAAAAAATATACACCAATATCTTCTTATACAAATACTTATTTTAAAACATAGAATATTATTATCTTTTTCTTCATTCTCAACAACATTCAAATCATAGGTTTCAATTATTTTAACACCCCTGAATTTCATAGTACATTATCT